>CM077520.1:2533960-7333960 GCA_039654895.1 Mongoloraphidia duomilia | reverse complement strand
TTTCTGACAATACTTTCTGCAGCCTAGCATAACTCGTCTAACAAAAATTTTAGAGGGGTTTGGGGGCGCCTGTAACCAAAATATTGTAAGATATTATTGTGACATTTTTTTTAAATGGAAAATATTTTTATACTTAGATAAACAATGTCAAGGTTACATTAAATTATTTAAAGGTCGTTTACATGTATTATTTTCACTGATAAAAAACATGTGATTTTGTTTTGCAATATTGTTTTATATTTATACAAAATATATTCCGACAATCTAAAACTACTTCACACAAATTAATAATTAGTATAACGATAGCAATTTTATCTGTAGTTACAAAATTATATTTCTATATTTACTTTTTAAATTGTATGCCGGGCAACAGGTAATATTCAAATTTTTATCGATTAATTTGCCATGTTGCACATACATTATTACCTATAGCATCGCGTCGGTCGAATGGCGGGACTAGGGGTCGGACCAAAATTTCTTGGCGTTTCATATAACCTCCTACACAATTTTTTTTATATTTTGTAATTTTACTTTGAATAATTAGATATAAAAGGCTTACAAACAAATTGAGAGTACAGGGAATAAAAGATTAAGGTGACATAAAAAAAAAAAAACAAACACAATTATTAAAATGAAACGAAAACTTCTTGCATAATTATTACAAAATTCATCACATTTACGTGTCACAGCGCCTCTATTGGAACTTCGATTTTCGGTACCTATTTTGTGGATTGAAATAGAGAGTTTCAACCCTAGGGTTGAAACTGTTTAGTTGTCGGTTTTCTCTGTATTTAAAGATGTTAAGAGAGATATCGAGTCGCGCCAACTTCAATTCGCATATATACTCGAAAACGTCAAAATGACAGACATAACTCCACGTAAATTTCACATGGATCTGACAGATCTAATATTTTTGAGGCTTTTTTGCGTGTCCAAATTGTAGGTAGGTACCTTAAATCGAAATTATTGTCAATAGAGTTGTTGTAAAAAATTATATGCATTATTCGGAACGAAACATAGCGAATGCAACGCGTGTGATTCACACTAGATGCAAACGCTGTTTCGTCCCTTGTAATGCAATATACTATTTAATTGGACCATCGGTTCAACGAATTCAAGTTTTAAGTTAAATAGAGGTCAGTGGACGCACTAAACGATCATATAAATGCAAATTTTTAACGAACTTTTTGGTCATAAATACATAAATAACACGTTAGACTATATAAATTTCGAACGTTGGTAAAATGTACATTGGTGTATATAATTATTTATATATAGTATGTAAACAGGTAATAAAATAGGGAAATTAGCATTGGGAAAAAATGATTGGATCAGAGTGAGCCATGACTCATAATGTACGTATTTATATAGGGTTGCTATGGTTATTTTAGTGTTTTTATTTTAGTTTCAATTTTTTAAATTTTATTTGACATTTAAACAACTATTAAAATAAAAATAATTCAAACTGAAATAAAAACACTAAAAAAACCATCGCAAATCTATATAAATACGTACATTATGAGCCCTGGCTCACTCTGATCCATTCATTTTTTCCCAATGCTAATTTCTTTTATGTGCAGCTTACCTGTTTACATACTGTATGTATATTGTATATACTTCTTTCAACACATCCATAAAAATAAAGATTTGAAAAATAACATTCTTGGAGGTTGCAAGTCCTCCCTTGTATACCCTTCTAGTTACGCTACTGATTCTTTGAACAATTGTGTAGAAATGCTCTGAATGCATCAAGTGTTATATTTTTTAATGTTGGCAGCAAATTGAATTTATGCGTTGCCGCCATTTTGTGCTTTCCTGTTAGGGATTAAAAACGTAATGTTAGTGTGAGGATAACAAAACACGTCACAGAAAAAAATGAACGTTGGAGATACGGGCCTACGCCCGTATGCAAATATTTCTCGGCCTACGATCTTTGCAAAGAATGTAAATGACAGCATTAATTTCTGCACACTTCGCGACCTCGTAATTAGCAAAGGTTGTAAAGCATGACGGCGAAGAAACTAAAATATGAATGAAATTATTCAATTGTCAATGTTTTGTTAATTTGATTTATTTACTCGGTGATTTTTAAATTGTGGATCGCGACTTTCTACGGTTGCTTAAAGATCATTTTTAATTTTGAATTATTAAAGGACATTGTCTGATTGTGGTCCAAATGTTGTCATGAATAACAATTTATAAAAACAACACCAACAAAATTTAATCTGATCAGGACAAGAGTAAAAACTATACCTACATCCAGCTTTAATTTTGAATTAAATTTTTTTATTTATAAAGCATAGCTTTTAGAAACCAAAACAAAGCTCAAAAAAATATACAGCAGTTACTAAAGTTTTTTAAAATTGTGTTTAAGAAGACGCATGAAATATTTATAAGCTAAAGAAATGCTTGAACCAAAAAAGTTTTGAACTTCTAAATTAACCCTCCAGTCGCGAAGATGCGGACGCTTCGAGGACACCCGCGTTGTTTTTTATTGTTCGAGCAACTTTTGCTTTTATTAAATGAACGCAAAGTCAGCTTCGGGTTGCTACTAGAAGAGTGACGCCCCTCTGTCTTTCGTTGTAGAAATGTGTTTAAATTGACAAAAATAAAGCAAAGAGATTTGTGTTCATCATTTCTACCTGAAAATATTTTCAACTACATTCATTCCAGGTCAAAAATAACTCCAAGAGAGCAATAATATCTATAGGTGTGGTGAATACATTTGACGAAAGGGGTCCCTTCCACGCTTTTTCGTTTAAATCACTCTTCCCACCTTAATTAATATTCTTAGGAGTGAAGAAAGATTTGCAATGCTGAAAAAAATCGAATACGTGATTTCGACGGATTTAGATATTTCATGGTCCCTACATATCGAAAAAGTGAGTTTTAGATGTAGGTACGTACCTATAGTATACGGACGTACCTACATCTAAAACCCTAAGTTTTTTTTAGCCCCCCCCCCCCCCCTCCTCATGGCTTCAAGGATGGAAGATGTCTCAGCCAGTCTTCTTCATAATATGAAGAAGCCCTGGCTGATACACAAGTCAACCTACATCTAAAACCCTAAGTTTTGTAACCCCCCCCCTCCCCCTCTTGGCTTCAAGGATGGAAGATGTCTCAGCCAGTCTTCTTCATAATATAAAGAAGCCTGGCTGATACACCATTCAACGGATTGAAACCAAATTTTCAACCTGAGGTTTTTAGGAGATTCTTGAACAGATGATTTTCGTAGAAATGATGAATTGTGACACTTTCTTATAACTAGATTGTAATCGGTGTTATAGCGGTCATGGACGGAAAAAAAACTTGAAGGCTCCCCACCAGTGAAGCGGAAATGGGATCAAATTATATGGTTGGATATCGCTAAATACTAACATATCCCGTCATAATTCGATCCCGCGCCGCGTTCGCTCTCCCGCGTTGGTCTGTGGAGCTTTAAAGGTGCAGGGAGACACATTTTTTGGCAGTCCCGTAAGCGGCTTTATAACGCGTTGTGACTTGAATTTTTTTTTATAAATTCATTATCAGTTAGATAAAATTAATCCGTTTAGATTACTGTACCAATAGGGTACTTGACTAAAATTTTTTGTGTTATATTAATAGAGCAGTAAATTCTGAACAAAATGACACCTAAATCACTTCATTCTGATTTGAAATTAGCTAAAAAATAATCTTTGAAATATTTATGTTAGCCCCGCTCGCTAATAATCGTTTTTGCTCTACGAACATATGACGTCACATTTTTTATGAATATACGTTTAATGTTTATATCTACTAACTCGATGCTAATTATATCAGAAACAGAGTGTTGAAAAATATCGTTTTATACCTATGTGAACATGATGTAAACAATCTTCCGTTGCTATGAATACATTCATTTTTTACTTAAAATTGACGTCACACGTTCTAACACGGTGTTTGAAGTCACGTGACACATAGATTAAAAATCATAATTTTATTTATTTGTTTAAATATGTTTATGAAACTTAATTATTAAAAATGAAAAATCTAATAACTATTTTAGAGCATAAACTTTCATTTTAACAAAGTTTTATATTTTATTTTGATCACAGACAACTACCCTATTGTCACTGAACATCCTGTATACGACGCAAATTAAGTCATTTTGCGAAATCGGCTCTTTAACCTTCAATCATCTACTGTTCAATCAAAATGACATTGCCAGTTTTTAATATATGCATGTTTTAATGAATAACTGCATCAAAATAAACAGTTAACTGAATTTTATTTCCCTGTTTATCCATATAATTAATGTGTAATAATAATTTACTGAATAGGTTCTTTTTATAGGAGTGAGTTAAATTTTGTTTTATAATTAATAATAACAACATTTCTTAAATATTTTACCATTCTATTTATAAAATATCAGTGAGTGATTTGTGAGATATAGCACGGGAGCTATCGCCCTTCTCCTATAACAGTTTTTTACATAATTAAAAAACTTAATGCATAGTTCAGAAAGTAAAATCTGACAATATTGCATTATATTATATTCCCCTCGAAATAACTCCTTCATTCGCCCCTGTAAAATACGCCTACAAAAAGTAAAATAATTCACGAGATATAAATAAATGAGATTTACATACATGTTAAAATCAAGAAGACTAGAGATAAGGAGAACGAACTTGACTGGAATTCAGTGACATATCATGGCGTCGACCTTGAATGCGCTATGCAATACTGCGCATGCATTCGTCTTCTTTGTGTCTGGTTTTCTCTCCCGCTCATATTTGTTAGCAACAAGAAGACTGTAAACAGTTGGCAACGTTACTATACGGAAACACCCGAATCTATCCACGATTGCGTGCCATATATTTTGTCTCATTTCAATCATTCAAGTTCGTTCTCCTTGTCTCTAGTCTTCTTGGTTAAAACAATGAAATAAATTCATTGATTTCTTTATTGAAATTTTTGAATCCATAATAATAGAAAAATTAACATTTATAAATATTTCTTTGATATTTGATTATTACATTATAATCGACTATGCTAAATTGTATTCATTTTGCGACGCTCTTTAAAAGTTTCTCTATAAATGTTTTTTTATAATAATCTAGCGACCCGATCCGGCTTCGTCCGGGTGTTATGAATTTATGGTTTATTAATACATTACTCACTCGCTCCGCTCGTTCTCTTCCGGGTGCTATATTACTCACTCGCTTCGCTCGCTCGCTCCAGATCGAGATAAAAACTATCCTAACTCTCAAGTTGGAGCAAACAATACACATTTACAACATTTCAATAAAATCGGATGAGCGGTTTCGGAGATTCGTAAACTAACATCATGACACGGGATTTTTATATATTAAGATATAAATTTTACAATAAGAATTATATTTAAATGACCATTCACATACTGTAGGTACATGACGGAGCCACACTCACTAAAAAAATGAGGCTTGACAGACGGACACCCAGCCAGCCAACCAGACGGACTAACGAGTGATCCTATAAGGGTTCCGTTTTTTCTTATTGAGGTACGGAACCCTAAAAAAACGGCTAAGTGCGAGTCAGATTGGCGCATCGAGGGCGTGAAATAAGATAAAATATAATATAAGTTTAGTATTTTTTTTATATGAACGCAATATTATATAGAGTCCGGATCTGATGTTATTTTTACTAGAGTTTTTCTACTTATTATTTACATGAGCATGTGGGAAAAATAAAAAAACACACACACACACACAAACAAACATACTGAATAATGATGATAGTAGGTATTTATTTTATTTGTAACGCGTCTTCCCAACAACGGAAGCAGGTGTCTTTTGCTTAAGTAATATTGCAATGTTTATTTTTTTCATTATTTAAGTAATACAAATTATAAATACGTGAACAGAAATTCAAAGCCAATGTAATTTATATGAGATAATAGTAGATTGCATATCTAGTGGCGTAACGAGATATATTACTGACGAGGGCGAGCGAGCGCAGCACAAATATCTGACTGGTTGTTTAAAGTGTGAGATCCTGTTACCTGCAGTCGGTCGTTCGGTTCAAGGCAAACAGAAGGTTCAAAGTTTTTATTTATTTTGTTGTAGAGGACAGTGTGGTCCAGTGGTTAGCGTCGCGGCCTCTGAATCAGACTGTCGTGGGTTCGAATCCCACCTCCGCTCATAAGTGTTTTGTAATGTCATTTAGTTTTAAGTGAGTTATTATTTAATGTAATCGCAATACACTAATGACCTAAGTTCTCGACGAGTTTATAATTTACAATAAATAAAAATAAAATACTTTGTTGTATACAAAGCGAACAGAATTATATTCTGGGACATTTATTTCTTTTCTCAAATTTATAAATGCAACCCAAATAATTTGAAAATGTTTTAGTAGATCCCTACACTGCCTTCCGAAAAAATGGGTTCCGTCAAAACCGATAATGCGAGTGAAACCTCGAGCTGCGGGTAAAGGCTGGTTAGGAGTAAATCCGGGGTGGATTTTGTTTAAAACTAATCGGAAGTTTCGTGTCGTTAAAGAAGCGTCTCCATAAAAATATCTGCAGAGTAAACGAAAAAGCATCACAATATGTGTTTATCTTTACTTTAGCGTTTCAATGGAAACTCAGTTAAAGTTCTCGGAATATGTGATGATGTAGTAGACCGAGAGTTAGTGACAATTTTTTGGTGTTATTTATTCAGAGGTCTTATTGATGTGAAGATGTTGAGGGAGGCATATTAAAGTGCCCTGAGTAAGGAATTTTGCTACATAGCGGTATGGGAGGGATGCAGATCGCCCCCAACATGTAACAAAAAAAATGGTCACAATTATTATTGCTTCAAGGCTGAAATTGTTTGAATAGCTTGTCGGTGACCCAATAATGCCATTATAATATTTGGCGATCGATTGGTCAGTATTAAAGGGATGGCAGATTACCCGAAACGTGTCATGTACCCGACGAAATTTATATTATTAGTTCAAGATTCAAATTTTGATATGTTGTTACGGCGACTGTTTTAAGCATATATTTCATTTTGCAGAACAAAATGTCAGTACCTATAATTAACCCCCCTCTTAGATGGTAACTTGCTCGTCTAGGTGTTTATATTGTTCTGCAAGCGGATTAATACCGACATTTTGTTCTGCAAATTGAAATATATGCTTAAAACAGTCGCCGTAACAATATATTAAAATTTGAACCTTGAACTAATTTTATAAAATCCGTCGGGTACATGACACGTTTAGGGTGATCTGCCACCCCATTAATACTGACCAATCGATCTGCAAATATTATAATGGCATTATTGGGTCCCGACAAGCTATACAAACAATTTCAGCCTTGAAGCAATAATAAATGTGACCATTTTTTTTTGTTACATGTTGGGGGCGGTCTGCATCCCTCCCATACCGCTATCTAGAAAAATCCCTTACTCAGGGCACTTTAATATGCCTCCCTCAACATTTTCACAAAAATAAGGCCTTGAATAAATAACACCATAAAATTGTCACAAGCCCTCGGTCTATAATATCTTACAAATTAAGTATTTTCTAAACATTAAAATAATGTTTAATTTATTTATCTATATATTAATAGGCCAGGCGTTTTTTTGTGCGGCTATTTCCTCCTATAAACTACTGGATCGATTTTGACGATCGATGTGTCGTTTGAAAGGGCTTGCAGTACAGATGTGCAATAAGGTGTCAGAATTGCCCTCAGTGGATTTTAAGAGTTAAAAATCGATTTTTAGCGTTACAAAATAGATGATATATATCATAAGCAGGCTTTGGAAAAACAATTTGCATATATGTCAAGTGACAGTTAAATGCTTTAGAGTTTAGGTTATTAAAATAAACAGTTATTAATTTGAATACAAAGGAAAAAGGACGAAAATATTAATTTCAGTGAGTAGTTTTAAATAATTATATAAACAGGTAATATTGTGTTGTGTTGATTAATTCAATTTGCTCGATTTAGAGCAAATATCTGGGTGACCGAGCTTTGCTCGGATGAGTTCAAAAAAAAATAGTACTTAAGTTCCCATTTCATCAAAATCGTTAGTCGTTTTTAAGAAAAAAAATTACATAGGTACCTATTATAGTAGATATTATTATTATACATCATATACTACATAACGTATGTACCTACATATTTTATATAGGTAATATAAAAGTAATATACCTATTTATTTAAAAGTAAAAAAATAACAACAATAAAATCTAAACATAATTATGTAAGTATAATTATGTTTAGATCTTATTGTTGTTATTTTTTTACTTTTCAAATAATTACTGATTATTTTAATAAGTTAAAGATTGACTGTCAGAGTAATTTGACATAAATAATGAAAATAGTCTGTTTTTTCCAAAGCCTACTCACCATACGACACTATTTTATAACGTTAAAAAAACTGTTTTTTAAAATGATAAAATCGATAAGTAAACGAATTTTTCCAGGAATGAGACCTAGCTAGATCGATTTTTTGCACCCCGAAACCCCTTTTCGGTAAATTTGATCAAAATCGTTAGGGCCGTTTTCGAGAAAATATTTATATAGGTACATAGGTACCTACATATATACGAGATTTGCTCGTTTAATAATACAGGGATACTAGTGAACATTAAACGAAGAATTTAAATGTAAACAAGTGATGAACGCTACAAATACAAACTTGTAAAGTATAAACAAACTGTTAAACATTTTTATGCTCTAAATCACATATTTGGCATTTATGATGCAAATTTCCAACCGCGTGACATTTCCGTATGCAAACATAATTCGGCCTCGAAATTCGCTAAATGACATGCAAACAAATTCAAAATATCATCTGCATTATGAAATTTACGTAACGTTTATTAGCGTATTTTGTTACATAAAACAATATTTATCCTTTGTAATTTTACAGCAAATCGTTGTAATTCCGATGAAATTTTATGACTGTTCCAGAAAATATTTATAGATACCGCTGCAGGTATAATAAAAACGTTTTCCGTTGAAATATTATTATCAGTGTTCAAACAAAACATAGTTTTTGATCTACAGAAAGCATCATCTGATCATGTAAATTGCACTACGGTGGAATATTTAGAAAATATATTAAAATTTCATTGACTTAAAAGTTTATGACTGTTTTTGTCTTAGTATTTACTATTTAAAAAAATGTCGATCACTTTATTGGTTTGATATAATTGAATCAACAATACAAATGTTAAACATTTGAAGAAATTGTAATTTATCAATGA
Organism: Mongoloraphidia duomilia; assembly: GCA_039654895.1. NCBI lineage: Eukaryota > Metazoa > Arthropoda > Insecta > Raphidioptera > Raphidiidae > Mongoloraphidia > Mongoloraphidia duomilia. The sequence continues at coordinate 7,324,759 of CM077520.1, read as the reverse complement.
AACGTCAAATTTGGTAACTAAAGCATTCGTTGATTTTTGTTCTTATCCCACAACATATCCTTATAGGTTAGGGTTACCAGATGGCCGGAATTTCCGGGAATTTCCCGGAATTCGTTGGTTTGTCCCGTGTCCCGAAATTTAAGTCTTTTATTCCGGAAATGCATAAGTTCAACGAATTCGTGCTCGCGATCGCAAGAAACTACATAAAGTTACATGCTAAGTAGTATACTTATTTATTTAGCACTATCTGCAATTTCTGTACATATTATATATATTTTTACTTGTATTTAAATGTATTCTTCGGATTTACTCTATGTCGGTAGAAGACAAATTGGGAACAATAAAATGAATTATTAAAGATTCACACGAAATTATGCGTGATTTACACACTCAGAAGCGCGTCCTACGTCTCACCGTGTACTGGTGTGTGATAAATGAATAAAATTAGACAAGTCTAATGATAAATACAAAAAATAGTAAAATAATAAAATTATAAAACCATTTTTTTCACAATAACTAGGTAGGTACCTACCAAGATTTTAACACATGATTTAATTCAACCATCGCCTTAGAAATGTCCCGGTTTTTGATCTGGCAACCCAATTATAGGTAGCTTAAATATTAAAATAACGTTTTTTTCAATCAGTGCAGTTACGAAAAAATTCGATGTAATTGAATTTATTTTTTAATATAAATTGCTTCAAGTTAAATTAAGTAAATCATAAATAAGCATATATATTGTTGTAAAGAATAAAATCAATCAATAAGTAGTTGATAAATAAATTGTGATAGTATACCTGTTAACGATTTAAATGGATGACGCTGCTTCCGATTGGTGGAAATCCTTCGGTGGAGCGAACAACGGATATGATTTAATTTGAAGAAAACAAGAAACGTTGAAACGATATTTTGTCGAATATGTCACTTCAATCCACGATATTATAAAAAATATCAAATCACTGTCAATAAAACTGACCAGTAATTAAATGAAGAAGAGGAAGAATAGTGGTGGCGAAGAAAACAGTGAAGCGGACAACACTGTCGACGTCGTCGTCTATGGCGGTTGACTCTGTGTACAAGAGAACCGCTGCCGCGTTCGTTTTTAGGGTGGGGACACGCATACAGACAGACAGGCACACGTAAATACAAACTGAACGAGAGCCCCCATGGCAATGGCACAGCAGCTATAGAGTAGGTATACGGTAAAATATATATGTGTGCGTGCGCCCGCGCTATGTGAGCAGTGACTGTTCCATATATATGTATATAATTTATACCGTGTGTTTATTTTAGTGTGTCACATCGTTCATCTCATCGACCGGCCCGCCAAAAATTCGAACGAGGTCTGTTTACGCAAGCTGTACTCATTTCTTCTCAGTTTTTATTGAATTTAAATAACGGTCGAGGGTATTCTTTGCGAAACAAAATTGATTTTACAAAATCGAATGAAATGGAGGACAGTGTGGTCCAGTGGTTAGCGTCGCGGCCTCTGGATCAGACTGTCGTGGGTTCGAATCCCGCCTCCGCTCATGGATGTTTTGTGATGTAATTTAGTTTTAAGTGTGTTGTTACTTAATGTAATCAAGACCTAAGTTGTCGATGCGTTTATAATTTACAATAAATTAAATAAATCGAATGAAATGTAACGATTGCCCTGCTAAAAATTCGAATAGGATTCGAATGAGCAAGCTGCATTTCTTCTCGATTTTCGTTGCATTTGAACAGAAATAAACTAATGAAATTTCTTACAAAGACGATCAGAATATTTAATTAAGAAAAACATTTTAAAAATACGTATGATTACTAGTTACATCCTCAAAAGAACATCGTCGGTGATAGAAAGTTCAGGAAAATATTTGAAAAATGGTTATCCATTACAGCTCGAAACTTTCAAATATTTTTGCTTTCCAGACAAAATTATTACGTCGTGTTTATCGTATATTTAACACACTGTTTTGTTAATCGCTGTTAAATTTTTACACATAAAACATACGAAGTAACCATAGAAATAACAGCGAATTAACATAACAGCGTGATTAAAATTAACGAGATTGGTCTTGGTCTTGCTTTTAAGCAAGACCAAGACAAAGACCGAATGATCAGACCAAGACTAAAACTACAACGGTTTTTATCTTACTTTGCTCATCACTAATTAAAGTGTACAATAAACCCGACATTAATGACTTTAATTTTTTTGTCGTATGTTTAAAAGAAAACTGATTTCCGGGTTTTAGCCGCATCTTTTCTGATTTTATTTTCGCCGACGTTTCGCAAACGTTCCAGTTTGCACCTTCAGGACTTGAAAACCATTTCTTCAGTGCTTGCTGTTTCAAGCTCTGAAGAAGTTGTTTTCAAACCCTGAAGATGCAAAGTGAAACGTGTCCGAAACGTCGGCGAAAAAAAGATCATCAAAGATGCGGCTTAAACGCGGAAACCAGTTCTTTTTGAAATTTTTAATCTGGCTTCCGAAGTCTGAAATGTTTGATTCATATGTTTTAATAAGTCGATTTTGTATCAAATATACCTCTGTTGTCGAGCGTCTGTAATTCACAATTCATTCATTCTATCTTTGATTTCAGTTTAAAACTAACCTATAATAGAGTATTTCCCAGTGATCAAAATAAAATATAAAACTTTGTTATAATGAAAGTTTAGGCTCTAAAATAATTATTAGAATTTTTATTTTTATTAATTAAGTTTCGTAAACATATTTAAATAAATAAATAAAATCATGATTTTTAACGTGTCACGTGACTTCAAACACCGTGTGAAAACGTGTGACGTCAATTTTAACTAGAAAATGAATGTATTAAATTGTTTACATCATGTTCATATAGGTACAAAACGGTATTTTTCAACACATCTGTTTCGGATATAATTAGCGTCGAGTTAGTAGATATAAACGTACATTTATAAAAATATGACGTCATAGGTTCGTAGTGCAAAAACGATTATTAGCGGGCGGGGCTAACATAAATATTTCAAAAATTATTTTTGAGCTAATTTGAAATCAGAATGAAGTGATTTAGGTGTCATTTTGTTCAGAATTTACTGCTCTATTAATGTAACACAAACAAAATTTTAGTCAAATACCCTATTTATTGAATTCAACGCATAATGCGTTTAAATTAAGCATAATTCTAATATAATATATATAATATATATGGGTATTATTATAGGACAATGATAACAAAACACCCAATATATAGATATACATATATATTGTGTAGTGAAGTCGACCCGCTTTGGATGGAGGCAAAGGACGGACGGACGGCCGGCTAGCAGCACTAGTAGCAGGCGCGCGGAATGCTGGATCGATCGCCATGCCAACGTTATCCTCCGCCGGCGTCCCTCCGCGCACATCCCTCGCTAACCATTTTGTGTATATAACAACCACTATGCTTATTCTACTACACCATGAACCTTACGCGTCTAAAGTTTGTCTTGTCGGCGTTTGCAATTAAATCACTGCCAAAAAAAATATTAGTAAAAAAAACTTTTTAGAGACAAACTTTGATTTAAATGCACTAAAAAGGAAAAAATAATTTTTAATCATTTAGGTTCATAATTATAAAAGCGTGGGTCGTGAACTCTATGATAGTTTATTAGTCACGACCCACGCTTTTATATTTATGAACCTAAATTATTAAAAATTATTTTTTCCTTTTTAGTGCATTTAAATAAAAGCTTGTCTCTAAAAAGTTTTTTTTACTAATATTTAGTTTGTTCATTTTAGTCTTTCAAAATTTACCCCCCTGTGACACCCGTAGGTGTTGAATTTCGAAAAATCCTTTCTTAGTGGATGCTTACATCAGAAAAGGAATTAACTGTCCTAATTTTAAGTTTTTAGCTTCAGCGATTTGGCCTGGGCGTTGATTAGTCAAAAAAACCCTACATCTCCCGTTTACATAAACCCGAAACCTCCACCATCGCGCTGAACGAAAATTTAAATAAAAGACCCTACTGCACGATATCGTGGCCCTACTGTAGATACTTGAGTAGTACCAAGCGTATTATTTTTTGGTAGTCTTCATTTTCAAACAATTCTTATTATTTATAAAAAATCAGGTACCTACATTAGAAAGAATATTTTCTGTTTTCACTGTAACGGTGAGTACAGTGTGGTGTAACGGTTAGCGTAGCGGCCTTTTGATCACACTGTCGTGGGTTCGAATCCCACCTCCGCTCATGGATGTTTTGTGATGTCATTTAGATTTAAGTGATTTATTAACTTCCCATTGGAAGTTATTGTAATGGGTCCGAAAATCGAAATCAAAATGTATAACGAATTTTTATGTTTCAAGGTCACTACACTATTTTTACACTATTTTTAGAAAGATGTCTCTCTGTGTGTGTGTATGTGTATGTGTGTGTACGTATGTACGTACGTATGTGTCCATTTTTTCTCGAGAATGAAAAATGATATCGACTACGTTAGGGTGCCAATCGACGCGTATTAACGTAAATATGATCTGAAAGAAATGTTTTTAAAATCGGTTCAGCCGTTCTTTTTTCTTAACCAAATAGACTCCAAAAAAGTAGATTTTACACAATATCTTGCAAATAAAAAATTATATCGACTTCGTAAGGGTGTCAATCGAGGCGTGTTAACGTCATTTTGATCCGACATAAATTTTATAAAAATCGGTTCAGCCGTTTTTTTTTAAATTATTGTTAAAAATAAATAATAATTATGTTTTAATGATTAAAATGATTACTTTTCTGTGTAATATCTAATTTAATTATTGTTATTAAATATTTATCAAACTGGGAAGTTCGTCGTGTGGACCTCAAGGGTCGCACTTTAGTCCTAATAAACGACCCACCTCACGGCTTGTTATTTAACGTAATTAAGACGCTAACGACCTAAGTTGTCGACGCGTCTATAATCCATATTAAATAAATAAACACTGTAACGGCTCAGTTAAAATTCTACTAGACATATTAAAAAAATATTATGTTTACTTGACGCATCTTATCATTGCTTTATTTTCGCTAGATAAATATTTTTTTATTTGAGTATTTTGTTTTTTAAATTTTAAACTTTGTTGAAAAAAGTAAACGTTACTTTGTAATGGAAAAAATAAAACTTTAATATACGACTTAATTGAAAAATTACATTCGATTTTTACAAAAATAAAACTACTACATTCTAACGAAAACCAACATTCTATGAAGAAGTTTTGATACTTGATTATAGATATTGTAAATTATTATAGACGCTCAACAATAGAGGTGATAAGCGTCTGAAACACTTGATTCCAAGAATTCGTAATTCGGACTATACAGTGTGTCCACAGACTCATCCTCAACATGGGGATCTCCGTTGTTATGGGAGATAGAGATTTGGTTAAATGAGACAAAATGTGCAGAATCTACAGTACTACTACCCTGCGTAGTCAAACTTTCCATATTTTGCTTGGTTCGCGACCGACAGTTGAAAAACGAGATTTACCCATTTTCGTTTTTAGGCGCGATCTTAGCGAAGCTAGAAGCGCCTATATACACTCGCTTTGTCTGTGAATCTGTGAATCTGTGAGTCTGTAACGGATTTTTTGTATCAGTCGTACAGCCCAAACGGGTTAACCGATTTTAAAAAACTTTTTTTTGTTCGATTCCTCTCAGGGTCTATTTGATCCTAACGTCGCCCGATTTTTGAATTTTGGCCCCAGAGGGGAGCAAATTAGAAAAAACGGTGTTTTTTGCTTATAGTTTGCTCAATTTAAGTCAGATCGATTCGAAACCTGTCTTAAACGAAAGAGCAGAAAATTTTAGATAGATTTCATGTATAATATTGTGTCAAAACAGTTTTTTTATACAGATTTTTATGATTATTGAACTAAATAAATGCGACTTTATCTAATAAATCGCGAACTTGTTTCGGTTGTCCTTGTCTGTTGCACAGTGTGATATGGATATTGGAAGATAGCGTATGCTCTATCTTATATTGCATTATTTAAATATAGTTATTCAATTTTTTGACTGCTGATGTTTGAATTTAAGTTTAAAAACCCTGGCCTACTGAGTTAAAATGACGTGTAACTAATTATTGACGTCGATCGGATCGGACCAAAATTTCTCGACGTTCATCATACCTTCCCGAACAATTTGATTTTCTCTGTCTCTATGTCCCTTTGTACGCTTATAACTCGAGAACCACTGATCCGATTTACATGATTTTTTTCAAGTAAATAACCTCTTATGCGACTGCGAGTTTTAAAATATTCTGGCATCACGCAAAAGCAACCGAACTGATTCTCAAATAAAAACTATGTTCTGGCATCACGCAAAAATAAGTAGGTTGTAGATGCTTTGTTTTTTAAACGGTGGTTTTATTTAGCTTGATCCCGTATATTTGTTACAAATCTTGCGATCGATTGAGTTGAAATTTTGCACACATGTGTAGCTCCGGTGACAATACAATATTATGGTAACTAGCTGACCGGCCCGGCTTTCGTCCGGGTGTAAATCATACTTTTGAATTTTCACCCACTTCCTATGATCCGATTGAGTTGAAATTTTGCACACATGTGTAGCTCCGGTGACAATACAATATTATGGTAACTAGCTGACCGGCCCGGCTTTCGTCCGGGTGTAAATCGTACTTTTGAATTTTTACCCACTTCCCATGATTCGATTGAGTTGAAATTTTGCATACATGTGTAGCTCCGGTGACAATACAATATTATGGTAACCAGCCCGAGTTCGTCCAGGTGCAAATCGTACTTTTGAATTTTCACAGGCAAAAGGTCTTTCTCCGGTAACGTTTCGGATAAATGTAATAAAATCAGACTAAGGAAATAAAGCACACTAAAAATTATTAGATCCTTTTGAAAATTAATATTTGAGAGTTTTATAGGACACAAAAAAATAAAATGGCGTCAGATTTCAAAATGGCGGCCACATGTACTTTTTTGTAAACATTATCCGATTCTTTTGAAAATTAATATTTGAGAGTTTTATAGCACACAAAAAAATTAAATGATGTCAGATTTCAAAATGGCGGCCATATGTACTTTTTTGTAAGAATTATCAGATCCTTTTGAAAATTGATATTTGAGAGTTTCATAGAACACAAAAAAATAAAATGACGTCAGATTTCAAAATGGCGGCCATATATACTTTTTTGTAAAAATTATCCGATCCTTTTGAAAATTGATATTTGCGAGTTTTATAGGACACAAAAAAATAAAATGATGTCAGATTTCAAAATGGCGGAAATATGTAGAACTCCTTTCTAAAAATTATACGATCCTTTTGAAAATTGATATTTGAGAGCTTCATAGGACACAAAAAAATAAAATGACGTCAGATTTCAAAATGGCGGCCGTATGTACTTTTTTGTAAAAATTATCCGATCATTTTGAAAATTGATATTTGAGAGTTTCATAGAACACAAAAAAATAAAATGACGTCAGATTTCAAAATGGCGGCCATATATACTTTTTTGTAAAAATTATCCGATCCTTTTGAAAATCGGTATTTGAAAGTTTCATAGGACACAAAAAAATAAAATGGCGTCAGATTTCAAAATGGCGGCCATAATATGTACTTTTTTGTAAAAATTATCCGATCTCTTTGAAAATTGATATATGCGAGTTTTATAGGACACAAAAAAATAAAATGACGTCATATTTCAAAATGGCGGAAATATGTAGTACTCCTTTGTAAAAATTATCCGATCCTTTTGAAAATTGATATTTGAGAGTTTCATAAGACACAAAAAAATAAAATGACGTCAGATTTAAAAATGTCGGCCGTATGGACATTTTTGTAAAAATTATCCGATCCTTTTGAAAATTGATATTTGAGAGTTTCATAGGTCACAAAAAAATAAAATGATGTCAGATTTCAAAATGGCGGCCATATATACTTTTTTGTAAAAATTATCCGATCCTTTTGAAAATTAGTATTTGAAAGTTTCATAGGACACAAAAAAATAAAATGATGTCAGATTTCAAAATGGCGGCCGTAAGTACTTTTTTGTAAAAATTATCCGATCCTTTTGAAAATTGATATTTGAAAGTTTCATAGGTCACAAAAAATAAAATGACGTCAGATTTCAAAATGGCGGCCATATATACTTTTTTGTAAAAATTATCCGATCCTTTTGAAAATCGGTATTTGAAAGTTTCATAGGACACAAAAAAATAAAATGATGTCAGATTTAAAAATGGCGGCCGTATGTACTTTTTTGTAAAAATTATCCGATCCTTTTGAAAATTGATATTTGAGAGTTTCATAGAACACAAAAAAATAAAATGACGTCAGATTTCAAAATGGCGGCCATATGTACTTTTTTGCAAAAATGATCTGATCTTTTTGAAAATTAATATTTGCGAGTTTTATAGGACACAAAAGAATAAAATGATGTCATATTTTAAAATGGCGGTCATAGGTATATATTTCTTTGTAAAAATTATCCGATCCTTTTGAAAATTGATATTTGAGAATTTAATAAGACACAAAAAAATAAAATGGCGTCAGATTTTAAAATGGCGATCAAATAATAACTTTTTAATTGTATTATTTATATCTTTGATAAATTCGGTTTTATATACAATGCGTAAAAAGCATAGCTTCTGTCGGGTGTCTTACGACACATCATGACTTTTTTATTTAGCCGGTTCCGAGTAACGCTTAATAGTCAACCGTTGCTATGGAAAATTGTTTAAAAAATTCACTGTACTATTTTTTCTATGTAATCCAATACATATTTATATTAGGTCTTATGGCTCATAGCCTACTACAAAATTATAAATATTCTCAGTGTTAATTTCCCTATGTTCAATAAAACCGTTTACACACAGTACCTACTTGAATATCGCGCCTTGTAATTCTTGAATTACTTGTATGCTCCAAAATTTTTTGTTTATAACTCGATTATTAAGTAAGTTAGAAAAAAAAAATTTTCACTTTCTTAAGGCCCTTTTTTATGAAGATTTCAAATCTCTTTTCATATTTTTATTTACTTTTATAGTTTTAGAGATACTTGTATTAACTTTGTTTTTTTAAATACACGTCAAAGATGGCCATGACACCATTCGAAAGAGATTCTTTTTCTCTTTAATTTGATATGAGGGTTGATGGATTTATTTTCAAAAATAACAGAGTTATACTTAAAACACTGATTTTTAATAGTAGGCTATGCTAAATTAATTGATAAAACAACAGAAGGCTTAGCAAACAGTTGACATTCGCGTTGGCTTAGTAAACGGCTGTTTTGTTTTAGCTGTCAAAGTGTAGTTTGTTGCTAATTTGTCAGTTTACTAAGTGATTTATTAAATTTACTTTTGTTATCATGAAACCATTTTGTAACAATGAAAAATAAGCAATTTTCAACAATTGATCGTAAAGTAAATAAAAATATAAAAAAAGATTTGAAATCTTCATAAAAAAAGGCCTTAAGAAAGTGAAAATATTTTTTTTCTAACTTACTTAATAAGCGAGTTATAAACAAAAAACGAAAATGGGTAAATCTCGTTTTTCAACTGTCGGTCGCGAACCAAGCAAAATATGGAAAGTTTGACAACGCCGGGTAGTAGTACTGGAGATTCTGCACATTTTGTCTCATTTAACCAAATCTCTATCTCCCATAACAACGGAGATCCCCATGTTGAGGACGAGTCTGTGGACACACTGTAGACTAAAAATGTCGCTGACGGTTATCGGGGGCTTAGTTAATGCAAGGTTAGGTCATTCTTACGTTTTGAAGTACTGACTTTAAATAGTAGCGAAATTATACATCTTCTACATCTTCTACAAATTTCTGTCTAAAATAAAGGCAACACTTGTATTTTGATCACAATTCGACACGTCATCCTATGTTAACGATACAGTCGTAAGCAATATTTCTCGAGACGACGTGATGAAATGAAACTATCGCCACGACAATTGCCGACGACGACGATTAACATAGAATGACGCGCCGAATCAGCAGAAAACGCATTTGTTTTTGTCCTTGGGCTTCGTAAATGTTAGACTACTGTTCGTATTCACCAAACACTGTTAAATATAGAAGTTACACTAATCTTAGAATAAATTTATTCCTTGGAATAAAATTAACTTTCAATTCACCAAGCAATTCATTCGATAGAATAGTAAGTTCAGGTACAAATTTATTTTATACCATACACCTTGAACATTTTGTCAAATATTTTGATTCTAATGCACGTTAAGATCCGACCGATGGCGCATCGATCGAAAATCTAAATTTATTTCATTTTACTACAAAAGACTTTACCTGAAAGATATGGAATTAATATTTACCTGAAAAGGTCGCCAGGTCATAAAATAATTTGTGCATTTCGTGCCCATCCTATTTTACTAGGCGAATAAATATTTATACCCTTGAAATTGGACAGAAGAGTTATACTTAACTACCTTTTGTGAATTAAATTATCGCTATTTATTCCGACTAATAGTTACCAGGGGAATAAATCAACGGAATAAATAACAACTAGGCTCGGTGAATACGGGCCTACGTCATAGATAACCTGTAAGTTTTAAGGCACAGAATAAATATTATAAAATGCAACGTTTCTGTCTGTCTGTTACATATAACGCTTATAACTCGATAACCATATATAACGTATATCCTAAAGCAAAGTATCACCTACTTAACAGTGAAAAAATTTTGAAATCGGTCTTCTGAGATCACTATCGATTTTCACCCGAGCGAAGCCGGGCCGGCCAGTTATTATAACGTATATCCTAAACCAAAGTATCACCTACTTAACAGTGACAAAAATTTTGAAATCGGTCTTCTTAAGATCACTAGCGATTTTCACCCGAGCGAAGCCGGGCCGGCCAGTTTCTATTATATATCTATACCTTCCTTGTGATTCAATCTAATTAATCGTGAAAACCGTAACAAAATTCGTTCAGTACAGTTACAGAGAAAATCGGGCAGGCAGACTTCATTTTATAATAAAGTGATGACAGTAATTTGAAACAAAAATTGAGGCTTCGTTAATAATAAGGTAGAATAAATAGATCATAGATTACTCGTTAGTTTCGCGGAACTAACTGTAGAGTCAGTCTGTGATATGCACGATCGCTGTGCTTTCGGCGTGACAGATTGTGTTAGCCATGTTGGATGCTGTGCTTCAGTTTACCGTTCAATTCGACCCTCCACGGTTTTCACTTTTGTTTTCATTTTTATTACCAACAAACACACATACATACACACAAACTATATAAATGCTGAACGTTCCTTTTCTATACTGGAATTGACATTACGTTGTGTTTAGGAGTTGTTCGAAAACGGATTGATGGAATTAAATTACACTGAAAATCGAAAAAAAAGACTACGACGAAAATTCTAAGAAAAAATGGATATGTCTGTTTCGCGGGTACAGACAGATGACGTGAATACTCTTAAACACAAATAATTGTATTCGTTGTCATGGAAAAGAAATACATCCACTTTTATTTATCTTAAAATATCAAATGTTCGAAAAATATAAGTAATAAATAAAATAATCGTAATTTCATTTTTTTATATTTTAAATTGTTATCCAATTCATAGATATTTTTATTTTTTAAAAAATGTGTTAAAAAACTTGGGGATTCGAACCTGGGTTTGGCGTTTGTACCTGGCTTATTGTGTCTGAGTCTTTGAGACCTTAACAAAGTTATACAGCGTGTCCACGAAAGTTCTTTACAAATGGAATTTTTTTTTATTTATTAGAGCAAAATTTTTTTTCTGTGGAAAAGTTCTGCTTCGTCCAAAACCTCTAAAACACCAAAGAAAATTTTTTTCAGTGACGGATTTTGGAAGGAGAACTGTTCTTTGTATGGAGAGAGATGGAGGACATGTTGAATTCTGATTTATAATTCTGAATAAATAATTACTTAGAAGTTAGTTATGTTATAATTTTGAATTAAATTTGATTATGTAACTAATTTTGCGAAAATCTTGAATATCATAGATAATAAAATTAAGAAAAATCGCAGGATTTCTAATATAAAAAAATCACAGATAATTTTTATTTTTAGTAAAATAAAACTTTTTGATTTCCCTCGTATAACTTTAGGGCGAAAAAAAATTTCTTTGGTGTTTTAGAGGTTTTGGACGAAGCAGAACTTTTCCACAGAAAAAAATTTTTTCTCCAATAATTAAAAAAAAAATCCATTTGTAAAGAACTTTCGTGGACACGCTGTATACGTACTGTGTTTTGCTTCGTTAATAAGTTAAGTATAAATAATTCGGTGCTTCTATTTATCAATAAGAAAACCATTTTTGAATCACAACAAAATGAAGGACACCATCTATAATAAGAAAAGAAAGATTTTACTAATCACACGCTTCCTGTATTTGTGCATTAATGCACAGAAACATATTCCCCCACGTTTGTATAGTGTAATGCCCTCTTGTACGTACACCAAATACATCAGTGGTACTTAAGAGAATGCATCCGGATATCCCCCTAAATTCTTCGTCACAAATCAATCCTCCTTACTTATAGAATGTTACCTACCTATCGACGTGGCATAAATTGTGTAACAAATAAAAAGAAACACTGCAGCCAGGTAGAAATTATTAAGATTTTTTTTCAATTTTTTGTAGATATTTTTTATAATTTTTCCTTTCTCAAACATTTGTTCTAACGACACATTTAAATAAATAAATAAAATAAAAAATTTTATTTATTTATTTATTAATAAAAAATGGTGGAACCTTTGGTGTAAAGATACGAAATGTTACAATTACCACAAAACACCAAACTATAACAAACACTCTCGACGTACGTTTCGCCAACCAAGTTGGCATCATCAGGAGATGATTAAAACTTTTTAATCATCTCCTGATGATGCCAACTTGGTTGGCGAAACGTACGTCGAGAGTGTTTGTTATGGTTTGGTGTTTTGTGGTAATTGTAACATTTCGTATTTATTTATTGTAGATTATAGACGCGTCAACATCTAAGGTCATTAGCGTATTTCAACTACACTGAATAACAACTAACTTAAAACTAAATAACATCACAAAACGCCCATGAGCGCAGGTGGGATTCGAACCCACGGCAGTCCAGTCTAGAGGTTGCGGCGCCAAGCATGCTAACCACTAGGCTATATTTCCCTCTAAAATATAAAAAAGGCATGTTTATTTTACTCACGGCGAAAGTTATACTCTTTAACATATACCCCGCGACTGGTACGGCAGCGAGGTACTTATATCAAGGTATATTAGCGTGACATACAACGGAATTTTTCTAAAATTCTCAGTTCAACAACTACCTGTAGTGGGACACGCGCATCGTTTAACGCTTTGCGTAAACTATAGCCTGAAGTTGCATAAAAATGTACAATTTTTAACAAATTGGAGAATAAGGAATATACATAAGTATTTAATCATATTTGTGTATATTCTCTATTTTAATTTAATTATTTTTATTTTATTTCGTCAGGATTTAAATCTTTTTTTGTATTGTAACAATTACATCATCAAATAGGAATCAAAATTGTGTTTTTAAAGACCACCAACAGCTAAGGTTATTTGGGCCTAGCACCAATTCATATTTTCAATTCATTATATTTTTTTTTAATAATAAATTAAAAATCCAATTGACACTTTTACCAGCTCTCAGGCTAGAACCCGGGAACTGGGGACTTGTAATAGAGGAACCATAGCAACGCCATGTAAACAACAGCATTGATACACGCTCGGCCTTTCTCAAGCCCCAAATAGGAATCGAAACTAAATTTGAAAATTCAGCGGTTGATTTTAAGCCGCTTTGTAAAACGGCTAAACCTTGGACCAGCCTTATTGTAGAACGTGAAATTTTCATTCAATCCGGAGGTTATTGGTTGAGCCTCTTTGTAAAGCGTCTGAATGCTTTATTTAAACGTCTATAGCCGCTTTGTAAATATTTATTGTTTATTCAAAAAATTCACAGATTTCGCAATCCTTGCAACCATCGAGGACATTGGAAATGATAACAGCATATATGAAACATAATTAACTGTTTATTATACACACAATATTTATCAATGCACTGTTTAGTTTTGTCAGGAATAACCCTATTATTCTTCTGTTATATACGCGTTCACTTTTGCTTGATTACTTAACTTTTAAATGGATTTTTCTACAGTATTTATTAACATTTGCTCAAAAATAACACCTCAGATCGTCGCAAATACCTCTCAATCAACTAGACATGATATAAAACACATTTCGAAAAAATTGCACTTGTTCAATTTTGCATGATTGCTCCTCACTTGATCGCGACACCGTTGTCTTTTGGCCTTGTACGAAAACTCGTAACTCTGCCCCCATATACGAACATAAACATTTCCAATGTTAAAAAATAACCGATAGTTATACCGATAAACTGGTTATGACATCTCTTTTTTTATATAAGATATATCCGCCGAGGTGTTTGGGATCTTCATAGTGAAACAGATTTTGATGAAATAAATAAAACCGTTCCCAAAATCTTGTATAATAATTTTATTATACAAGATTTTGGGAACGGTTTTATTTATTTCTTTTTTTGTTTTTTAGAGGAGGCAATCAGTTTTGAGATGCGTTTTCAGGAAAATCTCGAAAACTACTTAATATAAAATTCTGAAAGCAAATGTTTTGAGGTTCTTAAGAAAAACTGTTTCAAATGATACACCCTATGATCGAATACAAAGATATTTATTTTTAAGAACCCTAAAAACCGTCTATTGCGATATAACGGTTGCATACCACTGGTGTAACTGCATTATTATGTAATGTGGAACCTTATTATAAAGGAATATAAGTAGTGCAATGGCGATGGCTGCAGCTAGACTCGGATGTCTGTGCATTTATTTGTGAGCCTAATATTTGATCTTCATTGTGTCAGAACCTTTACACATGATCACGACTTCCTTTTCCTACTGGAATTACGTCATCGCAGCTGTCCGTCAGTAAAGCTCGATTGTTTGCTTGCATTCTGTAAGTGATTAATAAAACCAGACACTCAAAATTTCTGTTGAACTGGATAATGCTTTAATCGATTTATTTTGTCGCTTTTAATTTAAATTTGAATCATGTAATATCAAAATGAAATCCTACCTATTTTGCAATCGATATGTATTAATAAATCATAAATTCATAGCATCCGATCGAAGCCGGACGGGACCGCTAGTTGACATATTATATTTTCGTTCTGCATAATAATAAAATAGGTAAAAAACTTTTAAGTTAAACGGTTTTATTTTAAATCATCAGCTGTACCAAAAAGAAAATAATTAGGACACAAAGCAAGGGGCACTTTGTGTCGCTGCGTCAGCAGAATAAGTAATAAAAACGTGGGGCGCATTTGGAATATTTCTGTTGGTGGGCTTGGAAACTCATTTTTCTAGACAAGCCGTTCTTATTTAATAATTATACAGTCGTTATACAGATTTTTATGCGCCCCATGTTTTTATTACTTATTCCGCTGACGCACCGACACAAAGTGCTCCTTGGTTTGTGTCCTAATTATTTTCTAGTTTTTGGTATATATATATAAAACCGTTTAACTTAAAAGTTTTTTACCTATTTTATTTTCTAGTTTTTAGTTTAATTTCTGACCCGTATCATTATGCAAACTCCTCATCCTTTCAACTGTCCACCTCCTAATTCCATCATCAGACCCTTGTTGCCAAGTTGAAATTATCATAATATTGTATTGTCACGGGAACTCAATGTGTGTGCAAAGTTTCATAAGAATCGGTTAAGTAGAAGTAGTTGAAAAAGATGTCGCAAGATTTGAAACAAAGATAGTAACAAACAAACAATCAAACAAATATACGGGGTCAAGCTAAATAAATCGTTTAAAAATGCGATGAAATATTACATGCAAATACCCTATCAGTGATTGAATCCAATGAGTCGATTACGTATTCCATTCTGAATTATGTAATATTATGTAGATGCATAAAACACATGTGGTGTCTATTTCAGATGCTTGGACAATATAATGGCATTTAAGTACCGTTCGTAAACACCAATATAAAGTTCCGTTCAAAATACTACCTACACATGTTTATTGTTGTTTGAACAATGAACATATATTAATTTGGATTAGAAAGATTTCTTATAAAACTGAGTTTAAAATGTTGATAAACATATTTATACTTACTTATAAGAGAAGACTTGTAAAATACATTTTATTTAATTCGGCTCAATAATTAATAACGTAAGATAAACGTTCCCGATTTTTGCGGGACGTCCCGATTTTTCAGCTAAAATTGAATGTCTCGCGCGGGACAGCTAATTTCATGCTTAAATAAAATATTAGTAAAAAAACTTTTTAGAGACAAGCTTTTATTTAAATGCACTAAAAAGGAAAAATAATTTTTAATAATTTAGGTTCATAATTATAAAAGCGTGGGTCGTGACTAATCCATCAGAGTTCACGACCCACGCTTTTATAATTATAAACCTAAATTATTAAAAATTATTTTTTCTTTTTAGTGCATTTAAATAAAAGCTTGTCTCTAAAAAGTTTTTTTACTAATATTTTTTTTAAACTGATTAGTTAATCTAGAGGTATATTTAAAATAAAAATTTTTTTTTGGCCGAGAACTTTCCACGGCTTTCACTTGACCGATTTTGATAAAAAAAAAAATCGTCATGTACCTAACTGTAGAGTTTCCAATTCTGCTTTGTTTTGCCTGTAGTTTTTAATGTTTAATTATTATATATTATTAAACTGAGGGTTTCGGGTTTGAGTTCCGACAGTGACATGTTGAAATTAACACAACAATTTTTTTTGTAATTTTAAAACAACAGGAAATCACTGACTGGGTACAGCGAATTCGTATTATGGTAAAAATAAAGGGTGTTATTATTAATGTATTGATTATATAATATTACTAGCCGTTACCCGTGGCTTCGCCCACGTATTTTACGATTTATAATTTTATTTATCGATCGAGATTGAGATTGCTTGGAATCGAGGGTTTTTTAAAAAAGTTTATTATACAATACAATGTACCTACTTTATTCAACCTATAACAAAACAAAAAATATAACTAACTTAACTACAAATATCTGGGTGACCGAGCTTCGCTCGGATGAGATCAATAAAAATAGTACTTACTGTGAGATATTGACTTTGTATTATTTTCTCAGAATATTATTCCGAAACGATAAACTGTCAGAATATTTTGACACAAAGTAGTTTGTTTTTTCCAAAGCCTACTCACCATACGACACTGTTTTATAACGTCAAAAAACTGTTTTTTAAAATTTTATTAATACCTACATTACTCACTCGCTTCGCTCGTTCGCTTGAATATTATTAATATATTACTCACTCGCTCCGCTCGTTCGCTTGAATGTTATTAATACATTACTCACTCGCTTCGCTCGTTCGCTCGAATTTTATTAATACATTATTGCTCATCTACGATACCTATATAAGGAACTCCGGTGCAAAATTTGTTATCCTCCCGCGAGAACCTTCCCCCCTAATTTGTTATCCCACCGCGAGAATCCCCCCTAACTTGTTATCCCCCCGCGAGAAACGTATCTCCTAATTTGTTACCCCCCGCGAGAATTTCCCCCCCTAATTTGTTACCCCCCGCGAGAACCTTCCCCCTAATTTGTTATCCCACCGCGAGAATCTCCCCACCTAATTTGTTATCCCACCGCGAGATTCTCCCCCCCTAATTTGTTATCCCGGCGCAAGAATCCCCCCCCTAATTTTTTATCCCAGCACGAGAATCTCCCCCCCTAATTTTTTATCCAACCGCGAGAATCTCCCCCATAATTTGTTATCCCCCCCCGAGAGAATCTCCCCCCCCCCTAATTTGTTATAACCCCGCGAGAATCTCCCCCTTAATTTGTTATCCCCCCGCGAGAATCTTCACCCCTAATTTGTTATCCCCGCAAAAATCTTCCCCCCTAATTTATTGTCCCCCCGCGAGAATCTTCCCCCCTAATTTGTTATCCCCCCTCGAGATTCTCCCCCCCCCCCGCGTAGCTTTCTATTAGTGAAAGAATGTTTAGAAACGGTTTAGTAGTTCCAGAGATAAAACAAAAACAAATCTATCCCACGGGAACCGTACATTTTTCCGGGATAAAAATTAGCCTATAACAATCTCTGACCCCTAAACTACCACTATGCAAAAAATCATGTCGATCCCTTGCTCAATGAAAAACAAAAACAAAACTATCCCACGGGAACCGTACATTTTTCCGGGATAAAAAGTAGCCTATGTGCTATTCCAGACTATAATCTATCTCTGTACCAAATTTCATCCAGATCCGTTCAGCCGTTCTGGCGTGATTGAGTAACAAACATCCATCCATCCATCCATCCATCCATCCATCCAAACTTTCACATTTATAATATTAGTTAGATTAGATTAGATTAGATGTTAATTGGTTCTTAGACCAGTAATCATAACCATTATCAAATCAAATTATCGACACTGTATAAAATAGTATTAGGATCGTATTAATGGTTCCCTAAATGTACAGTTAAATTGTTGCAACTGTATATTAGCTGAAAGAGCCTGCCTTCCGAGCTGCCTCCTTTGGTGGACGAAATCGACATCTCCCTATTTTCTCTCGCTTACTTACAGATCTCTCCGTTCTCTCACTAAGCTGTTGCTCTCTTGCTCTATAATTCTACATACAGGCTGTCTCATTAACAATCGAATTATGCATAAGTATTATAGTCCATCCTGAAATTCATTTAGTGTTGTGTAAAAAACTTTTTATAAAAAATTGAAACTCATTCAAAAAAGCCACTAAAAATAATTAAATTTTAAGGTCAACGCCAATTTTTTTAGGTACCTACTTAAACTTTTTATATAGGTATTTTTATTAAATTGTCGCCGACCTCAAAATTTATTTATTTTTCTCTGTGATTTTTTTTGAAGGATATTGAATTTTTTAACTTCCCACTGGAAGTTATTGAAATGGGTCCGAAAATCGAAATCAAAAAGGAAAAATTTTTTTTATGTTTCAAGGTCACTACACTATTTTTACACTACTTTTAGAAAGATGTCTGTCTGTGTGTGTGTGTGTGTGTGTGTGTACGTATGTACGTACGTATGTATGTGTCCATTTCTTTCTAAGACGAAATCTCGAGAATGAAAAATGATATCGACTACGTTGGGGTGCCAATCGACGCGTATTAACGTAAATATGATCTGAAAGAAATTTTTTCAAAATCGGTTCAGCCGTTCTTTTTTCTTAACCAAATAACCTCCAAAAAAGTAGATTTTATACAATATCTCGCGAATAAAAAATTATATCGACTTCGTAAGGGTGTCAATCGAGGCGTGTTAGCGTCATTTTAATCCGACATAAATTTTATAAAAATCGGTTCAGCCGTTTTTTTTTTTTTTTTTTAATTATTGTTAAAAATAAATAATAATTATGTTTTAATGATTAAAATGATTACTTTTCTGTGTAATACCTAATTTAATTATTATTATTAAATATTTATCAAACTGGGAAGTTCGTCGTGTGGACCTCAAGGGTCGCACTTTAGTCCTAATAAACGACCCACCTCACGGCTTGTTAAAAATTGTATTTTTCACTTTTTAGTATATTTTTTTGAAGCCGGTTGAATTTTTTACTACTGAACCGATTTAAGAAAAAGTTATACGAGACCATTCCGTCATCGTATACTGAACACAACTGCAGCGTCGAAATTACTGAAATCGGTTAACCCTTCGAGAAGTTAAGTAGTCTTGGTTTTACAGTGCGTCGAATTGAGAGCTTACTCCATGTTTGAAGTCGGTTAAAATCAAGTATTTTATGACAAGCCGTGAGATGGGTCGTTTATTAGGACTAAAGTGCGACCCTTGAGGTCCACACGACGAACTTCCCAGTTTGATAAATATTTAATAATAATAATTAAATTAGATATTACACAGAAAAGTAATCATTTTAATCATTAAAACATAATATTATTATTTATTTTTAACAATAATTAAAAAAAACAGCTGAACCGATTTTTGTAAAATTTATGATCGAAATGACGTTAACACGCCTCGATTGACACCCTTACGAAGTCGATATAATTTTTTATTCGCAAGATATTGTGTAAAATCTACTTTTTTGGAGGTTATTTGGTTAAGAAAAAAGAACGACTGAATCGATTTTGAAAAAATTTCTTTTAGATCATATTTACGTTAATACATGTCGATTGGCACCCTAACGTAGTCGATATCATTTATCGTTCTCGAGATTTCGTTTTAGAAAGAAATGGACACATACGTACGTACGTACATACGTACACATACACACACAGACATCTTTCTAAAAATAGTGTAAAAATAGTGTGGTGACCTTGAAATATAAAAATTTGTTATACATTTTGATTTCGATTTTCGGACCCATTACAATAACTTCCAATGGGAAGTTAATAAAGCAATCATATTGGTAATGGAATATTATTAGTGATTTATAATTAATGAGTCATACTGTATAAGGTTTCGTTCAGTGCCTCTATTCATTCTGTCCTATCCTATCACATCACATGTTCAATTTAGTGGGATCCGCCATTTCCTCTTCGCCTTATACCGAATTTGCATCTAAACAGCCTTCGACATTTTTATTTGTATATTCTATGCACGTTTCTTATATGAACAACTTGAATTTGAATTTTTATTTACGTTGTGCCTATCGTATAAATTATAATATTTATTTTAAATTGAATACTAATTAAGCACAATTTATATTTTTGTTCCTGTGCAGTGAATTTTTAAATAATTTAATGGGAAACGCCATATAGACCGAGAGCTAGTGACAATTTTTCGGTGGTATTTATTCAAGGTCTTATTTTTGTGAAGATGTTGAGGGAGGCATATTAAAGTGCCCTGAGTAAGGGATTTTGCTAGATAGCGGTATGGGAGGGATGCACATCGCCCCCAACATGTAACAAAAAAATGGTCACTATAATTGTGACCATTTTCAGCCTTTAAGCAATAATAATTATTATTATTGCTTAAAGGCTGAAATTGTTTGTATAGCTTGCCGGTTATAATGCTATAATAATATTTGCAGATCAATTATTAAAGGGATGGCAGATCACCCTAGACGTGTTATGTACCCGACGAAATTTATATTATTAGTTCGAGGTTCAAATTTTTATATGTAGTTACGGCGACTGTTTTAAGCATATATTTCAATTTGCAGAACAAAATGTCGGTATTAATCCCCTTGCAGAATGATATAAACACCTAGGCGAGCAAGTTTCCCTCTAAGAGAGGGGATTAATACCGACATTTTGTTCTGCAAATTGAAATACATGCTTAAAACAGTCGCCGTAACAACATATTAAAATTTGAACCTCGAACTAATAATATAAATTTCGTCGGGTACATGACACGTTTAGGGTGATCTGCCACCCCTTTAATATTGACCAATCGATCTGCAAATATTATAATGGTACTATTGGGTTACCGACAGGCTATACAAACAATTTCAGTCTTGAAGCAATAATAACAATATTGTGACCATTTTTTTTTGTTACATGTTTGGGGCGGTCTGCATACCGCTTCTAGCAAAATCCCTTACTCAGGGCACTTTAATATGCCTCCCACAACATCTTCACAAAAATAAGGCCTTGAATAAATAACACCAAAAAATTGTCACTAGCTCTCGTCTAATACTTCTAAACAATTTATTCTAGTTATAGATGATTGATATCCTGTAAATATGTTTTATGGATGATTTATTATTGGCTCTGATTTTATTTTCCCATATTCTAAATTTAAGCGGGTATGTCTACTTATAATAATTTTTTCATTCATCGTCAATGGAATATATAAATAAAATTGTAACTTTGCTCAAATTGTAAGTTTTTTAAGAAATTTGAACTTAGATGTACCGTTTATAAGAAGATGCCTCGACGGAATAAGCCATTTTCAGAATTTTTGTCTGTCTGTCTCTACTTGTTGATGCCGGGTTAACTCAAATATCACTGAACTGATTTTGATCAAACTTTGACTATAGTAAAATTAAGAAAAATCGCAGGATAGTAGACAAAATATTTGATTTATTAAATTAAATGTACGACGTTTCGTCCATAGATTTAGACTTTTTCAAGTACATACATACAAATAACAATATTTATGAAAATTAATATTAATTACTAACCATAGCAATTAACATACATTTAATTTAATAAATCAAATATTTTGTCCACTATCCTGCGATTTTTCTTAATTTTATTATAATCACGATGGACACGATTTCTAATATAAATTTTGATTATAGTGTTTGTTACACATCAGGGAATTGGATAGACTGTCTACTAAAGGATGCTATGAGCACTAGCCAACTAACGTTAACGCGAGCGAAGCCACGGGTAAATATAACCTAAAAATAGTGATTATAAGCTTTCAGCTAGATCAAGAATAAAAATATTCAATAAAATATTAAATAGGGCCAGATAGATGATCGTGATAGAAAGCAAGAAAAATCCTTTGGATTGAGGCCTACAAATAATGCTCCAATAATAAACTAGGTTCGGACTTCCCTGGACAATCCTGTACTTTTATAGGGAGTATAATTCCGAAAAAACACACTTTAGAATATCCCCTAAATCAGAACTTTTGTGGGGAATCATTCATGATTTTGGAAGACCATTTTTGGGTAAGCGAGTCACAATTGTTTTTCATTTTCTTCCTTAAATAAATAAAAGAAGACATAACGATGAATAAATAATATTATTTGAAACGCTTTCCTATTAGAATAAAAGGTGTAGAGTTACTTTACTAGATTGTGTTTAATTTTTCATATGTCTCTCAAAATTCGTTGTAAGAACACACATTTATGGGAAGTTTATGATTCAGGAACATCTTTGAATATCATCATAGCACGCAGCCAACTACATAAATCTTAAATTTTGCACGTAGTTTTCTTTTAGCTTGTTTGCACCGTACAAGCAATACTATTTTGAGTAAGTTATAAAAAAAAGAAAGTTCGTTTCTGGTTACTTCCGTTACTTCAATTTTAATTCAAGCTATGTTTTTTAAGGATATATTTTCAAGGGCTTTCCTAAAGAAATGTCGGTACAACTAATTTAACTTTTTTTTTAACATTAACTTGTCTTGACACTTACTTTTTGAATTGTGTAAATAGAGTATTCTCTACCGGAAGTTTTGTTCCTTCATTTGACGTTTACCCGAACTCTTTACCTGTAAAAATAGCGTCGGGAGAGCGATAACTGTTTTTAGGCGAGGGGAAAGGATTTGTGATAAAGAGTGTAGGGGACTCTTCATCTAAAATCCTTTCCCCTCGCCTAAAAACGGGTACTGCTCTCCCGACGCTATTTTTACAGTTAAAGAATTCGAGTAAACGCCAAATGAAGTAACAAAAGTTTTGGCTAAGTGTGAAAGATTATGTAATTTTTAAAAAGTGCTAAGTTTTTCCAGGAATTTTTTTTTCTTCAAATTTCGCTTGCAGGATCTGCAATGTAATTTAGCCATAAAAATAGTGTCGGGAGAGCGATAACCGTTTTTAGGCGTGGGGAAAGGAACTTTCAGTAGAGAATATACTCTTATTAGAATTTAGCTGTCTTATGATTATACGCATATGGTTGTACTTTAACCGAACTTTAACAATCAAATGCTGCGTACAATATTCCCAAAATTTTATAAAAAAAAATTCAGTCACTAACGTCTTTTTGACGCGCCTTGTTAAATGTGGTATGTATAAATTTTAAATTTATTTTATTTATTGTAGATTATAGACGCGTCTACAATTTAGCTCTTTAGCGTCTTAAATTACATTAAATAACAACTAACTTAAAACTAAATAACATCACAAAACATCCATGAGCGCAGGTGGGATTTGAACCCACGACAGTCTAGTCTAGAGGCTGGAACCAAGTACGCTATCCACTAGGCTTCACTGCCCTCTATAAATTTTAAATGTAGTTTGTAATACACTTTATTAAATAAAACTTCATATGCAAATCACAGATACAATACGCTAATTATTAACATTAAAATTAGTAGCATGTGCTTCGTTGACCGATAAGCTAACAATTTTGTTCTGGATACTAGTTCATTTAAATGCTAAACGCTAACACGATTCAATTAGAATTGATTATCAAGCAGATTGCACAGCAATGCCGTTGGAATAGAATCACAAATGGAATTATTATACGATTGGTTGTACTATGTTTTCTACACTGATCTTATTCTATGATAGCGCGTAAAGTCCGAACTGTTGATATAATGAGATAAATCTATTGACCATTTTTTGTGAAGAATTTTATACTCTACTAAATAGTTTATAATCATTTTTGCAGATTCTGACTTAGTTTCCAACATATTCCTCCGAAAAACTCAAAAATCACACTTTTTATTTATTAGGTAGGTACCTATGTTACTTCATCACTATATTGCTGTCAATTAGCAGTGTAAATTTTGGCCATTGACCACTAAAACAGTTTAATTTCGTTGAACTAGTTGAATTTTAATTTCGTTCTAATTACTCTAAAATTGTCTAATTTTACCTAAACTAATAAGGTTATTGTTTTTAAATAATTTCCCATTACATAAACTATAATGAAAATTTTTATTGGATGAGCAGCCAATTACAGAATTGATTCTTGTAAATATCGGAAAAAATCATTTTGACAACCATAGTCACAGTCAGGACTCTAACCTGGACCTTTCCACTATCGCGGCGGAATGAGCTTACATTACTCAACCGTGACATGATTACCAATCTAACATTCTGCATATATGCCAAGGAAATTTGCAGAATCATTTTAGTAATTGGCTGTTCTTCCAATAAAACTCGTGTGCTTACCGCACTCGCCTTCAGCTCGCGCGGTAAACACACACTCGTTCTGGTATAAATGCAACATAACCTTAAGAGAGTATTGTAAAATCGCGACTGTCAGATCCGTCACTTTAACCACGCGTTACATACAATATTTTTTGCAACGACTGCTTCAAAAGTAAAATTTTAAGCAAATAAAACACAATTTGGATAAATATTTTATTAGTGACATTATAGTAAAGTAATTTATAAAGTACTTTATTACACACGTGTGTTATAAAGTAAAACAAAACAGTATTACTTTAAACACTACCGCTCGAACGCATTAGAAGCTTTTCAAACGGTGCACAGCCATCTAAAATTGTACTTTTGATGCAAGTGTTACAAAAAAAGCATTTATTTGTATATCGCAAATTTTTTTTAATCAGTAAGAGAGTAAAAAAAATTGCAAATAACTCAGTCTTAGTTCTCATACAATAAAAACTGTTTTTGAAATAATATTCGTCGATTAGTAAAGTTACAATAGTTTGTTTAAAAATCTTTTTATTGCGTGCCACAACGGTACCTATATTATATTTTATCAAGTCGGGTTGCTTGTTGAATAAGCAGGAAAACAGAAATTTTTATCGGTTGACATTAATTAAGTAGCAAACTATTAGAACTTTTTACTAGCATTACAATATAAACATGCAATAGCTATTTATTCTACAAGTACGGAAAGTGACGAATTATTATTATTGCACGAGGTAGTTACAGAACGAGCCGATAGGCGAGGATGACTATCCACATGAGTTCAGATTGTCCTAAGATTACACAATAATTTGTACTTTCAATTGTATGCACCTTATTTATTTATTTATTGTAGATTATAGACGCGTCGAAATCTAAGGTCATTAGCGTCTTTCAACTACACTAAATAATAATTATTATACCAGAGACAGAAATAAATTTCGTCTTCCGGACCACCGATTGGCGAGATCACGCACCGCCCCGGACTATTATTCCTTAAAATTGTATAACAAATTACCATTTTCAATAAAAGAATATAATTTACAAAGATTTAGAAATTATGTTAAAAAATTGCTTACTGATAATTGCTTCTATTCTGTGGAAGAGTTTTTAATTCATACATTTTAATTGTATATATCTAGACTTGCAACTATTGTACTAACTGTACCAAATGTTGTTAAATATATATCTATCTATCTATCTATCTAACTAATTTAAAACTAAATAACATTACAAAACATCCATGAGCGCAGGTGGGATTCGAACCCACGGCAGTCCAGTCTAGAGGTTGCGGCACCAAGCATGCTAACCACTAGGCTATACTGCCCTCTTTTGTATGTACCTAATCTAACAGCTTTAACAGTTGATAAAATTTCAATAAATATTTCTAGAAAACAGTTTTTTCACAACACTTTATTCAGTTTCTAATATTTACTTTAAGGAATATTTTTACGTGCGCGATAGAATCATATAACGTCGTTTTTATATGTGTGAAGGATTTAAACATTACTTTGGGTTTTACGGCTCAAAAATATAAACAATCCTTGAAACTAATTTTCTGTAGTGTTATATCTGCTGAGAATGCAGTTATTTCACCTAACCAATTCTATTTTCGCTTGGCTCATAAAACCATAAAGTCGATCGTAAAATAACGCCCATAAAAAGAACGACTGTATGAAAAATACCTGCGTACTCCACATAATGTCTGTATGTCTTTGACCTTGCACAGTACTACCCTAAATACATTTTTTGCAAAGTACAATAATTTTTAGATGGCTGTGTACCATTTGTTAAGTGATTCTTTATGGAAGCTTCTGATGTGTTCGAACGGTAGTGTTTAAAGTAAATTTTAACGCACTCCGTGCTATAAAGTAATACTGTTTTGTTTTATTTTAAAACACGCGTGTGTTAAGTAGTACTTTATAGTTTACTTTGCTATAATGTCACTAATAAAATATTTATCTATAAATTGTGTTTTATTTGCTTAAAATTGAACTACTGAAGCAGTTGTTGCAAAAAATATTGTATGTAACGCGTGGCTAAAGTGATGAATCTGACAATCGCGATTTTACAATACTCTCCTAAAGTTATGTTGCATTTATACCAGAACGAGTGTGAGTTTACCGCGCGAGCCAACCAAGGAACCAAATTTAGTATAATAGCGTCAATTACACTACAAACTTCAAGAGTAATTACAATAAAAGAAATACAATATATTCTAACTACTAAAACAGTGGCAATGTAAAAAATTCCTTAAAGTCAAAATTTTAATAGTTCGTTTAAAAACACAGTCAGAAGGGAGTCTGATTTCCAGTTGTAATGAATTAATCGAATTAATGAATTTCAGAACCCAATAATTTGGTCCATATTATGTGAGTTTGTTGGTTTGAAAAAATGGCAATCCTAAATTTTTTGCTCCTCACGTGTAATGACTTCTGTTGTCGAGCGTCTATAACCCACAATTCAATTCCTCTCGTGTCACGCGAGTGTATCTGATCTGTGATTTGGAAGCTATTGATACTATTAGGTATTCAGATAAGTCTGACTTTAAAGAAAGTGTAAACCCCGTTTGATCAAAAACAACTTGCGGAATTGTCTCGTTCGATATAGTGTGCGAATAGAAATCCGAGGCGTAATCATTCTCTCAAAAACTAGAGTATACTCAGTAGAACATCTTGTATATATCTATATCTATATTATGTGCTATGTGTAAATACTGTGTTTGTGGCATTCCATTAATCACACGATGACCTGCATTGTTGCATGTTAAAGTAACAAAATTCAACAGTTATGGATTGTTCAGTGCAATGCTACACGGTTCTCTTTTGTGAATGCAACACAGTTCTGAATGCGACCGGAATAAGTAAACAGTCGATATAATAGTCTGCTTTAATATACAGTGTGTAATGAAATTATTAGAGTTGCACCAAATTGATTACCAAATATTCGGTAATAGTGTAAAATTTTATTATTGAGTTTAACAGATAATATGATGCAAGCTTAAATCGCGTTTGAAATGTCAGATAACGAAGACGAATATTTGTGTTCTTCTGCTACAAAGTGGTATATTTTAAATACAAATTTGGGTAGGAGCTATCATGTCCACCCTATTAATAGAAAACGATCTAAACATGGCGAATTTCATCATTTATACCAAGAATTAAAATTTTACCCAAACCGGTTTTTTGAATATTTACGTATGGAACCTTACACTTTTAAATACGTCTAAGAAAAAAGTCAAAACAAATTAAATAAAAACTGGCAACATTTCACTTATTAAACTAGTCACATCAATTGTGAAACTTGTAACGGCCATTTGACAGTTGTCACACGTTGATTGTAATAGTAAGCGCGCTGAAAGAATGGTGAGATGCATTCTTGTATCTACCAGCTCTTGTAACAGCGCTTATACCTGCTACACTCACTGCTTCATTGTGTACGCTCGCATATATAACAATGCATTAATTTAAGCAAGCCCTGCTATGATCTACGCTACCATCTAGAATCCCAGCTCCATACTGCACGTACGTTAAGACGGCATGGTTAGTTCCTCCTAGAAAATTCAAGGAGGCTGTAGAGGTGAGGATGCCTTCTCCTGCATGGAAAAGTTGTCGAACGGTTTATTTACTGCAGGAAAACCACTTGCAGCACTATTTATATTTGAATCATAATATCGCAGTGGCTAATCAAGACACCACGCTATGTAGTTTTGTTTATAAAACAGCCTGCCTTCCGTCTGGTTATATGGTTGCAAAGGCCGTGGCGCGGTAAGGTGCATGACATGGCGTAATATCGGTTTTAGTGTTATGTGTACCATTCAACGTAAATACATATACATACGGCTGTAATACTTATACACACGTGATATAACACATAACCTACCTTTATAAACACATATATATTTATGCGCTGGACACTGACCTACCTTAACAACCGTCTCTTCTGTGCGACGGACGTACAGAGATTAATGACATTTTACGCGTTGTAATGTTAAGAATAAATGATCTTAACTTGAGTTGGTATAACTGTAAATGTGTTTGTGGTGTCCGCGAGACTGGCAAGTCATTCCGAAAGAAAAACAGCCAAATTGCACTTTCATGCTGAATACTATTATATACACAAAAAAATAATACTTAACGGATTCGTTTGTAACCAGATTGCCGTGTCGAATAAACATATCAGATGATCATTTCATGAAACGTCTACACATTTATAACAGAAACACCTAATCACGTGACGCGGACGTTGCAGTGCAATATCAGAAAGAGTTATACGAAGAGGTTTAATATATAATATTGCTATCATGGTCTCTAGACATTTCATAAATATGTGTGCAAGATTTACTAATGCATTCTTGGATAGTTCATTGAATTTAATAAATAATTTTGTTTATCTGCAGGATACTTTAAGAGATGACAGTATGGTCCAGTTGTGTGCTGTTAATTATTATGTCGTATATTTTATTCAATTTTAGTGTTAGTTTGTCATTACATTAAAATCGAACATAATATACGACACAATAATTAACAGCACACAAACACCCAATACTCAGTAATCGTCTACACACATACACACACACTTACATTTCCATTTCGTTTACCTACTATATAAATCATAAAATCTTGAAATTTAAATCAGTACTTCACAAACCACGACATAATACACAGTGCTTAGCATCATAATATTATATAGTGTTACGAATACTCAATGTGTGTTTTTAAAAAAATAATTAAACACACCTGAAGATGGCAACTCGCTGCTGAAACGCGTAGTGTAAATTCACAAGAAGTCACAAGACATGTCCTCTTGTGACTTCTTGTGAATTTACACTACGCGTTTCAGTAACGAGTTGCCATCTTCAGGTGTGGTTAATTATTTTTTTAAAAACACACATTGAGTATATGTAACACTATATAATATTATGATGCTAAGCACTGTGTATTATGTCGTGGTTTGTGAAGTACTGATTAGAAATACCTTGTATTATCTTCAATACAAGGTATTTCTAATACTTCATAATATTCATATAGTGACTTGGAGACCCAACACTCTAAAAATGTATCACCTATATAATATTAAGTACCGTTTAATTTAAATAGTTGATTTTAAATCAGTTTAAAATTAAAAAAAAAATTGTACACAGCCAGTATCTGTTTAGTTTGCTTTAAAAAAATATTCTATAATGATGCACACTTTTAACCGTCTGTGTTCCAGAAAGATGCACTAGGTATGTTTGCAGGTCAAGAATACCATTACCAAAAACGGCTTGTTGACCTTGGTGTAGATCGTGTTTTATTTAGGGTTGGGACTTGTTTCTCTGTTATTTGATGCTCATTTTTTAACTTATAAATTTCACTGAAAGACAGACAAAAATTGTGGAATACTTTTAAATTATGTATAAGAAGCTACATTAAATTCTTACTGTAGAATAAAATTTGTCAATTTTGAGGAAAAAAAAAGTCAAGAGGTGTCATGGGACACCCGATAGAAGCTATGCTTTTTACGCATTGTATATAAAACCGAATTTATCAAAGCTATAGACAATACAATTGAAAAGTTATTATTTGACCGCCACTTTGAAATCTGACGTCATTTTATTTTTTTTGTGTCCTATAAGACTTAAATATCAATTTTCAAAAAGATCGAATAATTTTTACAAAAGTACATATATGGCCGCCATTTTGTAATCTGACGCCATTTTATTTTTTTGTGTCCTATAAAACTCTCAGATATAAATTTTACATAGGCCACTACGCGTGCGCCAGTGAGAGAGTGAGGGGGTTTTAGCCGGTAGGAGTCCGGCACTACCTGATGGTGTCCATGATGGATTTCCCCCTCACACAAAAAAAAAGAAAGTATATTACTTTCACCGCTGGCCATAGCTATAGATATACTTTTAATTACAGGAGCGTGACGGTTTTACCGTGACGCGAACCTCTAAGTTTTCCCCCTGCCAGAAATGGTCTAACGCGCCTATAGAAGCATAGCTTCAAAAACAGGTTTCCGGTACTCTCAAGGGATTGGAATATGATAACAGTTGCATATAACCTCAAAAATTGATCTAGAAGAGTTTAATGTACAGCTCACAGTGCAAGTTTTGCGTCACGCTCTTGACACAATCCTGTGTCACATCATTTCCATGGCATTTCACCGAGTCACTAGCAAGTAAAAATGTTTACTTTACTCATTGGAACTTTTTTTAATAGGTCCGATTTTGCGAATGAAAAATTGGGACATATCTGCTCGTTTTGAGGTCCCTAGAGTCCGTATCTACTGTTTTTAGAGAGATGCCGTGTGTGTGTGTGTACGTACGTTCGTTCGTTAGTTTGTTCCTACATTCTAAATTATATCTATACAGATTACATTTCAATTTGTATTAGGTGTAGTAATGTTGAATGTTTTATTTCAAAAAAAGATATCAATAGTATTTTTTTTATCCATAACTCTAACTAATGGTATCCATAACCTTAGCTAATGGTAGCCTTGAAAATAGGTTACTTTATCGTGCATTAATGTTTATTTTCAAAAAAAAAAACATGTTGTTAATCAAATTGACAACTTCTCCCGTCCTTCATTTGATTCCCGTCGTTATTTTGTGTATTTTAGGTGGCCATTAATTTCTCAGATTTATGATAGAATCTTATTTTTTTATGTCTCTAACAAAACCTTTTAATAATGCCTATTTTAAAAGCAAATATAATATGATTAAACTTTCTTATTTTACATATTATTTTGCAAAGACAGGAGGAAATATTGTCAACTACCAAATTTTTGTACTTAATTTTAATTATTTTTTTAAATCTATTTTTCACGTAAATTGTGGAGGTGCTTACAATTTATTTAAATATCAATAAAACAACAAAAGTAATCATTTGCCCGATTAATTCATTCATTAAATCATCTTTAAAGAATACAGTCTGATATAAATAGAACAATGAGAGTTGAGTTTTTTTGTGGTTATAATATAATAATTATTAAATAGACAGTAGCCATTCCACAAACAAATACTTTTCTTAACGTAATCAGTCGGCGAACATGCCATCGTGATGTTAAACGTCAAACAATTAAGATATACAAGGAAAAAATCAAAGACCACTGTCAGGACTTGAACCCGAAATTCCCAGTTTCCGCCTGGTTGAGTTACCTCTTACTCACACAGTGCCCCGAGAGTGTGAGAGTGTGAGTAAGAGGTAACTCAACCAGGCGGAAACTGGGAATTTCGGGTTCAAGTCCTGACAGTGGTCTTTGATTTTTTCCTTGTATATCGTAATTGTTTGACGTTTAACATCACGATGGCATGTTCGCCGACTGATTACGTTACGAAAAGTATTTGTTTGTGGAATGGCTACTGTCTATTTAATAATTATTATATTATAACCACAAAAAAACTCAACTCTCATTGTTGTATTTATATCAGACTGTATTCAATAAAGATGATTTTATTAATGAATTATTACAGTCTGATATCTAAGGTTTTTTCTGATGCTACAAATGATTAAATTTCCTAAAACGAAAGTCACTGATTCTGGAGACTGGGGAGCAACAAACGAGAATTGAGATATATAACATGTACAATAAGGTTAAAAAATTAATAAATATTAGTAAAAAAAACTTTTTAGAGGCAAGCTTTTATTTAAATGCACTAAAAAGGAAAAATAATTTTTAAAAAATTAGGTTCATAATTATAAAAACGCGGGTCGTGAATTCTATGATAGTTTATTAGTCACGACCCACGCTTTTATAATTATGAACCTAATTTATTAAAAATTATTTTTTCCTATTAAATGCATTTAAATAAAAGCTTGTCTCAAAAAAGTTTTTTTTACTAATATTTATTTTGTTCATTTTAGTCTTTCAAAATTTTACCCCCCTTTGACACCCGTAGGGGTTGAATTTCGAAAAATCCTTTCTTAGTGGACGCTCACGTCAGAAAAGGAACCAACTGTCCAAATTTCAAGTTTCTAGCTTCAGCGATTTGGCCTGGGGCGTTGATTAGTCAAGAAAACCCTACATCCCTGTTTGAACCACTTAGGGGTTGAATTTATTTCTAAAAAAGATTTAATTATGTATTGTCATCGGGAATACATATGTGTACAAAATTTCAAATCGATCGGATACGTGGAAGTCGTTTAAGATTTGACCTATACAAACACACAAACTAACTAACATACATTGCAAGTTAAAAATAAAAGCTTGTAAAAAATCAGACATATCTTTCTAGTTATTTGTTTAAAATTAATGACAAATTTTCAGTATACTAATGCAGAGACTAATTTTATTTCAAAATTTATGCATTCAAATGGACCAATGAACGTCAACGGCTCTTCTTAATGATGCCAAGCCATTGGTGAATTTTTTGCACTGACAATCTTGGGACATAACACTAAACGAGACGCTAAAGACATGAGTTGTCTAGCGTCTATAATCTACTATTGAGTTTAATGCGTTTACGAATATCAAAATTATTTTGAATTTACTTCTGCTCTGGATTCAAATCGTAACATTTTGATTTTTGTACCTGAGTGTACCGTGTGTGTACATACGCGTGCGTAAAATGAAGTATTGACTGAAATAACACGCATGCGCGACTTCTTTCGTCATCTTCCTTGCAACCCACCCCCTTATGTCAGCACCAAGATACGCTTTACCCGGAAAATGTTGAATTATTTTATTGCGTTACACAGTGTAGATTGAACGCTATTATTTATGATTCGTGCAATTATACCTCCCGTATATTAAATTCAGTAACGTATTAAAATTGAAGACTTATACAGCCAACGTAAAGTACATAACATTAAAATTCTCTTGAATTTCTCTAATTTTAAACTTTCAATTGAATTTTTTTTTAATAAATTCGAAAAATATCTTACAGTCTAAGCTATCTGACCGTACAAAAGTCTATTGGATAACACTACTAAAATTTTATTATTGAATTTAACAGATATGATGATAAACATCAAATCGGTGTATCATTTTTTGTTGTCAGTATCTCAAATACTGCTCAACACTATTAATTAATGAAATTTATACAGATTATGGAGAAGTATCTATCAATTTTATTTATATTATGAAGTATTAGAAATACCTTGTATTATGTACGTCTTGTGACTTGTGAATTTACACTACGCGTTTCAGCAACGAGTTGCCTTCTTCAGGTGTGGTTAATTATTTTTAAAAAACACACATTGAGTATTCGTAACACTATATAATATTATGATGCTAAGCACTCTGTATTATGTCGTGGTTTGTGAAGTACTGATTTAAATTTTGAGATTTTATGATTTATATAGTAGGTAGACGGAATGGAAATGTATGTGTGTGTATTTGTGTAGACGATTACTGAGTATTGGGTGTTTGTGTGTTGTTAATTATTGTGTCGTATATTATGTTCGATTTATTGTTAGTTTGTCATTAAGAATGTTAGTATTGTCCCAATTTTGTAGCTTTATATATTTCATATTCTTCCAGGGTGTCCATGTGTTTACCTTTACTGCAAATATGTAATGGAATAAACAAATTTTATTCCATTACATATTTGCAGATCTATCTCATAGGTATTGAATATATTCATTTAGAGAGAGGTCTTCCAGGTATGCCGAAAAAAATTGCAAGTCAAATAATGATGATTGTAAATAATTTATTGATATTTCTATATAATATCTGTAGGTATAAATTTCATCAAGGAGCGTTGATCCACATTCGAGATACCGGCAACAATAAATGATAAAAAAAATGTTTAGTGTGCCACCGAATTGATGTTTTTTTCTGAATAACATTTATTTTACTTTTCCTCCAAAAATACATCATGATTTAATTTAATATTTGAATTTTTCAACCATACTCTTAGAAATATCCCGGATCTCTTGATTTTCGATCTGGCAACCCTATGCTCGTGCCGTTTTCGCGTAATATTGATACAGATAGACTGACAAAAAATATGGACACGTAAAAAACGACATTTCAGACATATGATCCGTTACAGTTTTTTTTTAATATTAGCCTCGATTGATGAACATCATCTAATACTACAAAATTCGAGTTTGAGTTCCAAAAATCCATAAAACAAGCTTGTATAATATTATACAATTTTGTTTTTAGTACCTATATGAATCCAGAGCATATAGGTACTTCTACTAATTATATTATAACAATTAAAGCTATCTGTTTTTTACTGAACCCTAATATTGGATGCTTCCCCTCAGAGTTAGGGTGGCAATTATAACACAATCACGCCATTCACGCTTTGTTTTAAATGAGTTAATTACATATAGGTATCTGTCACCTGTGTTAAATACGCATTGTTGTCGATCGTGCTAAAATTTACGGCAAATTAGTAGCATATTCATATTCCATATAGAAATTTTTTCGCTACTGACTTTCCGATTCGGCTTTACCGGGTAGATTTTGATTGGGTGGTGAAATAAGCTCCAGTCAAAGTTGTCATTATTACTAATCTAGCAAATCTGTTTTTAGCCCTATTTTTAACCAACTTCAAAAAAAGATAGTGTTGTCGTCTAGATCTAGACTCTTGTCTTGTCTTATCTAGATTTTCAAGACAAGACTTGCAAAAGGCTTGTCTAGGAATTTTCAAGACAAGACAGGACTTGCTTTATCTAGAACAAGACTCTTGCCAAAACTCTAGACAATTTTCAAGAGTCTAGATAAACTAAGTAGTAGAAGGTAAAGTAAACCACTCGGTTAATCTAGACTCTTGAAAATAACCTAGAGTCTTGATATTAGACAAGACGAGAGTTTTTAAATCTAGACTTATAGACTTAGTGAAGTCTTGATATTTCAAGACAAGACAAGACTTTGAAAGTCTTGTTTTGTCTTGTCTAGACGGCAACACTAAAAAAGGAGGTAATCAATTGACGCGTATATTTTTTCAGCCCGACCTCTCGATGGGTTAACCGATAATTTCGACGCTGTTGTATCCAGAAAGATAACGGAATGGTCTTAATAATTTTTACTTAAATCGGTTCAGTAGTTTTTTTACTAATCAAATATAGTTTTTTTATATTCTTGTATATAATGTACGAGAGGTCCATACGGCCATAGGGGTGGATGACACCATCAGTTACCACACTGTATGACCGCGCACTGGATTGTCGCTGTATCATATTGTTACAGATCACCCTGTATATAACCGGCAGGCAAGAGTTCTGAGAAACGGGGGTCCGCTTACTGTATCAACTGGTACCTGCACGAAAGTTCTAGAGAAAGCGAGAAAATGGAGAATACTGAGCGACAAATAGTGCGTCTGATATAAATACAGTGAATATAAATATTTGAAACATAAATAACTAGAAATAAATAGTCCTGGTATATAGTTAATTGTTACGAGTTATTGTATAGTCGTTTGTTTTGCTTTGTAATTACTGTTTAGTTATTGTTTATTATTGTGTTTTCAATTATTGTGAATAAATATTTATTCCGCCAACTCAGAAAACAGTTTTGTAACAATATTATGGAACTCCGTAACCATAACCGAAACTATCGAATACCTATCTGAAATAATTTAATATCCGTATCTATATCCGAATCTGATAAAAGACTTCTAATATATCCAAATCCAGATCCGAAATCTCATATCCCTAACAACCCTACGCAGTATGCTAATTATCTTATTTCTTATGGTTCTGTTGCATCAATTAAAAGAAAAAAACTCAAGATTGCTATAAAGTTTGCTGCGGAGTAATTTAGCTTAATTTTTAAACGTAATATCATGTAAAAGCTTCAAGCTTTAAAGAAAGAGAACGTAATTGCGTGGAAAGACCGAATTCAAAAAAGAACAAATTAAAATATATAATATAAATTCTTAAGCTAAGATCAGAGGTGGTCAAACTTCAACTTCGCAAAATTTTAATACCAAGAAAATATAATACTGACAGCCATTTTAAATACACGATTGTTAAATGCGATCCAAATGTAGGTTACAATAAAGTATAGCCTAAAAAAATTGTGTTAATATATTTTAATCAATCCAAATCTATGATATCCGGGCTGCATGTAAATAGCTGACGCGTTAGTCTAACACGTCAGTTATTTACGAAGCAACTTCGGGCATCTAAAGCGTCGGGTATTTACGAATATGCTTCCGGGCTTGTAGATCCGATGGTATTTCTATCTGACGTTTCGTCTATAATACAACTGCAGTAGACATTTTAAAAGGCGATGTGGCCCTAGGGGATAATCAAAGATAGAGGAGGGAAGATATCCAAAAAAAATGTCGGTGCAAAAGATAGAGATGGAGAATAGACGTGATCTTCTATCTTTTTCTATCACAAATACATAATCATGGTTACAGATGTAAATTAACAATACCTACTACATATTTTTAAATTTACAAAATATGAGTCAGAAGACAAGGAAAAGAGGACCTATTTTCCTCTTTTCCAACCTGGCACTGTCACAATTGTGTCTATGACTCCCCTACTCTATCTATGATATCTCTAGGGATGTGGCACATCGCCCGAAAACCATGAAGATTTGGAGCAATGCCGGCCATGAAAGCGTACACATTTGGATATTTTATTCAATGTTTTTTTATATATTAGAACCAGCCAAGCGAGTCCTACTACATTGATACATAGTTATTCTTTTTACAAAGAAAATTTTAAATATTTTGACTTGATATTTGGAATTCATATTAATAGTGTTCCGTACCAAAATTGGAAAAACGGAACAGTAATGGCCTCACTCCCATGTCTGTCCGTCACTTACCCTCCCAAAGCCACACTGTAAAAAATGGATGTAAAAATACTTTGAAAGTTAAGGTAGAACTCGCTCGATTTTCTAAGTGATTTTACATTATTATTTATTTTTACACAGAAAACTTCATAAAAACTTGGACTTTTACTATACAGTTAAACAAATTTGTGATTTTTACATAAAGTAAATTAAAATTACATAATTTGTGTAATATTCCAATAAAGTGTGTAAAAATTACAAAATAAAATGTATAGTTACATATATAAAATGGATGAATACAAAACAAATTAATGTAAAATTAGTAACCACGCATGCGCAATGTGTTTTTATGGAATCTACGCGATGAGGCTGTACCTGTTTGCGACGCCATTGTCTCTTTGTGTGCCTATTACCAGATTAATCGCTGACTACAAATGGACCATCGATAATCTATGTAAAAGGCCTTCTCATTTCTTACAGTGCAAACTGCACAAGCTAGCGACTGTAAATTTAGCATACGTTTTGAGTGTTATAATAAGAGCAAAATTAGAGAAGATACACATACTGTGACCTATTAAACAATTAATTTTCTGTATTATGCATGGTTACTAAGTAGATAAGTACTCTTAATAATAATGAGACATACATATTGTATACTTGTTGACATATTTTTTTTGAGATGTATTTTAAATGTTGGGACCATAAAGATAAAATTGTTTACCATGACTATTGCAGCAATGTAAGGAGAAATATAGTATGAATTTATACATTAAATTATATCTTTTATATGTTAGAGCTACTCTCTACCCTCTTTATCTTCTGCACCCTTATATAACAAATAAATTGTAATTATTAGAGCAGAACGCTAGCTATTTTGATGGGACCAAGAAAAATAACAATCGTTTACTGAATAACAATAAAACTGTTTTTGTATATTGATATGTGAATATTATGAAGTATTAGAAATATCTTGTATTATGTCCGTCTTGTGACTTCTTGTGAATTTACACTACGCGTTTCAGCAACGAGTTGCCATCTTCAGGTGTGGTTAATTATTTTTTTAAAAACACACATTGAGTATTCGTAACACTATATAATATTATGATGCTAAGCACTGTGTATTATGTCGTGGTGTGTGAAGTACTGATTTAAATTTCGAGAGTTTATGATTTATATATAGTAGGTAAAAGAAATGGAAATTTGAGTGTGTGTGTGTGTGTATGTGTCTAGACGATTACTGAGTATTGGGTGTTTGTGTGCTGTTAATTATTGTGTCGTATATTATGTTCGATTTTAGTGTTAGTTTGTCATTAAGAATGTTGGTATTGTCGAATTTTGTGGCTTTATATATTATTTCATATTCTTTCAGGGTGTCCATGTGTGTACCTTTACTGCAAATATGTAATGGAATAAAATTTGTTTCAAAATCGTGTGAGGATAAAAATACCGTAGTAGATTTTTGAAATATTTTCACCAGGCCGTTTTTACCCAGCGTTCATTTCTCAGGCTCTTGTAATGAGATTTAGCTTAAAACCTTTCCAAATTTTCGTTCAATTATTCGTGAAAACTACGCATAAAAACCGGTTGACTCCAGGTCCATAGCTTAAGAGCGTGTTATTAAAGTCATTTCAAATTAAAATTGCTAAACATGGCCGAAAATGCTTTTTAAGTTGACAGTTCAAGTGGTAAAATGTAAAAAAACATTAGTCATTAATTTTATTATAAATTAATAGATTTATACGGCTGAATTGCAATTGATAATTTTTGTTGGAAAGCAGTCAATTATATAGTTGATTCCAAACATATTAGAAAAAATCATTTTACCAACCATAGTCACAGTCAGGATTCTAACCTGAACCTTTCCACTTTCGCGGCGGAATGAGCTTACAATTACTAGAAAAAATCATTTTACCAACCATAGTCACAGTCAGGTTAGAATCCTGATTGTGACTATGGTTGGTAAAATGATTTTTTCTAGTAATTGTAAGCTCACTCCTCCGCGAAAGTAGAAAGGTTCAGGTTAGAATCCTGACTGTGACTATGTAAAATGATTTTTTCTAATATGTTTAGAATCAATTATATATAATTGGCTGCTTTCCAACAAACATTTTCAATTAATTTTATTAGTAAATTAATTTTAATTAATTTTCGGACGTACGTTTATTAATCAGTTTTAACTCTAAATGACTGCATTAACACGCCCTTAAGCTATGAACCTCGAGTCATGGGACACCTTGTATATGTAGGGACAACTGTACAACGAAACTTTATTTAAAAATATTGCGTCGGACCCTCTCAGATCTTTTCTGAAATATATATATTCAAAATATTCTAACATAAAAATGACGATTTCGGATAAGTTTTTTTTGCAAATGAAAAGTTCTTTTTTGAATAAATTTTTTTAAGCAAAAAGTTAAATAATGTAACGAATATTGAGGGGGTATATTATTTAATTGATTTTTAAACATGTTTGTGGTTAGATAACTTGATGTTAAATAAAAAATTGGTGCAGATATTAGTTTGATAAATTATAACATGTTGAATATATTAGTTTATAGTAAATATACTCTATTTTTAATTTATATTTCAATCATTAATTCAGTACTAACACTTTACATGTATAAGATAAATGTTTAAAAAAATTGCAATCGAAAACCTCAATTTAAAAATGGCGTCGAAGAAGCTTATTTCGTAATTGAGCGGGAGACGGAAGTTGATATTTCAAATCCGCTTATGGTCGGTTACATAAAAGATTTAACAGTCGGTTAAACAACGAAAAAAAAATAATATTAATCCTGCTTTGATATATCCTCATAAAATATTGCTGTAGTAGATAGATAGATAGATATTTATTTGATCACAGTCGACACTGACAGAATGTATGTGACAAGTCAAAATAAGTATATGTTAATTGAAATCATAAAATTCTTTCAAATCATAAAAGCAAAAAACGTATTTTACAATTTGATAACCAATTTTATGTTACCGGCGTTCAGTTTTACTTAGAAAAAATATTACTAGAAGGTGACAACAAAAATGCTGTACTTTTGAAACATTAGTGTTTCGTCAACGTAAAACTTTTATGTAACCGGCAGTGCTTACAGTTTGCTTATCTAACAAGAAAAAAATGTGTTTTTTACCTGTTCAGTCGTCGTTCATAGTAAATTGCACTTAAATTATTTCATACACTTTCCTTTCGACACTGCAGTTACTAACAGTTTGGCATCGCTTTTTTTCTAGTTTTGTTGAAAACTAGCGGAGACCTATCGTAAAGTAGGACCGGAAACATTATAGATGCCGGGTGTCATCTGCTTTGAAACTGTTCACAATATTGTATGGTTCACATGTCGAAGTGAGAGACTGTCGAGCGTTTGCCCGTTTGGTTCTATAGCTAGTTTAGATCGAGCGTTTGCTGGTTCGCCCCAAGTTAGGTATACAGCAGCGGTGGGTTCATATAAGGGGTGCTGCCGAGTACAACCTCACACTGTGAATAGGGGAGCCATTAACATAAATTATCGTTCGAGACAGTTAATATTAGCCCGGGTCATAAACTCTCCGTATATTTTTCCCTATAGAAATTCTTTACAGTGTGAAATAAAAGACTAAACTTTACAGATGATTCATAATTCGTTATATTTTTTAAGAGCTCATGAAATAAGAAATACTAAGACCGCTGTGGCTCGAAACTAGAAAAAAAAATGTGAGCCGTCGTGGCAGATGTGAAACATTTTCATAGCTCCCCTGCGAAGACAAATAGTGAAAGAATTTTTAGAATCGGTTCAGTAGTTCTAGAGATAAGAATTTATGATTTATTACCCCTGCGCCCCGCAAGAAACTCTCACTCTTTGAAAGTATTGAAACAGCAATATACAGATGTTTATACACACATACGTAACATAGCGAGACGTAAAATAGCGAGTATCTTGTATTTATTACCCCCACACCCCCCGAAACGGCTGGAAACCCTCTCGCAATTCACACACACAAACACACGTAATAGCTACACACACGTAAACTGTGTAACAGTATACATAATAGATATGTGAAGACGCGTCGTTCCATTCAAACGAAAACACATCCGCGGCATACGTTTCACATCCATCAAAAAAATAGAGGGCAGTATAGCCTAGTGGTTAGCGTGCTTAGTTCCGCAACCTCTGGACTGGACTGCCGTGAGTTCGAATCCCACCTGCGCTCATGGATGTTTTGTGATGTTATTTAGTTTTAAGATAGTTGTTATTTAGTGTAGTTGAAAGACGCTAATGACCTGAGATGTCTACGCGTCTATAGTCTACAATAAATAAATAAAATAAAATAAAAAAATCCATCAAAAAAACAATTTAATAGTGACTATTTTTTAATCACAACAATTTTATTAATGAATGTACATTTTGAGAGCAATGCTCCCATCGTCAACAAACACTAAATCTTTGAACTAATGTAGATTAGTTTTTAAACTAGTTTTTTGACCAACTATGGTTATTGTGATACATTTTTAGAGTGTTGGGTCTCCAAGTCACTATATGAATATTATGAAGTATTAGAAATACCTTGTATTTTTGAATGTCGACGTCTTGTGACTTTCTGTGTTTTAACACGACGCGTTTCAGCAACGAATTGCTATCTTCAGGTGTGGTTAAAGTTTTTTTTATTATTATAACGTGTTACAGATACTCTATGTGTAAATTTAAAAAAAAAAAATAAAAAAAATTTAACCACACCTGAAGATAGCAACTCGTTGCTGAAACGCGTCGTGTTAAAACACAGGAAGTCACAAGACGGACATCAAAAAATACATAATCAAGGTTATTGATATTACAGTTTTTTTCTTTTCACATTTTTGGAATAAATAAATATCTTTAAAAATCTAACAATTGTAAAGATAATAACGAAATTATATTGTGTACTAATAAACTATACCTACATGCTTTTATGTGCGCGTTATATAATAATTGTTGCTTTCAGTTTCGTTTGTATAATTCTTTATAGATTTTCCAATAGGCTGTCAGTGTTGCTAAAAAATGTGCTGATTTGTAGTTTAAAATACAATGCTAACAACTGAGCGAAACGGAAATACTGTTTTTCTTTATAGGACTATTCGCTTGAACTCATAGCCGTAGAATCAAATCCCAAAAGCACTATCACAATGTAAATAAGTACCTATAACTTTTTAAATTTTTCTCAGTTACGTCCTTACGTGAGATGAGGGACGATATGTACACGTATCTGCCATTTACACCACAATTACGCCACTTCGTGAGAAGAAAGTCAGGTCTAAGGGCGGTTGGTCGGTGGCGTATCTCACTTTTTCAATTTTTGTCAGTTACGTCTTTACGTGAGATGAGGGACGATATGTAGACGTATCTGCCATTTATACCACAGTTACGCCACTTTGTGAGAAGAAAGGCTTAAGGGCGGTTATTCGATGGCGTATCTCACTTTTTCAATTTTTGTCAGTTACGTCTTTACGTGATATGAGGGACGATATGTAGACGTATCTGCCATTTATACCACAGTTACGCCACTTTGTGAGAAGAAAGGCTTAAGGGCGGTTATTCGATGGCGTATCTCACTTTTTCAATTTTTGTCAGTTACGTCTTTACGTGATAAGATGGCACGATATGTAGACGTATCTGCCATTTACACCACAATTACGCCACTTCGTGAGAAGAAAGTCAGGCTTAAGGGCAGTTGTTCGGTGGCGTATCTCACTTTTTCAATTTTTTTCAGTTACGTCTTTACGTGAGATGAGGGACGATATGTAGGCGTATCTGCGATTTACACCACAGTTACGCCACTTCGTGAGAAGAAAGTCAGGCTTAAGAGCGGTTGTTCAGTGGCGTATCTCACTTTTTCAATTTTTTTCAGTTACGTCTTTACGTGAGATGAGGGACGATATGTAGACGTATCTGCCATTTACACCACAGTCACGCCACTTCGTTAGAACAAAGTCAGGCTTAACGACGGTTGTTCGGTGGCGTATCTCACTTTTTCAATTTTTTTCAGTTACGTCTTTACGTGAGATGAGGGACGATATGTAGACGTATCTGCCATTTATACCACAGTTACGCCACTTCGTGAGAAGAAAGTCAGGCTTAAGAGCGGTTGTTCAGTGGCGTATCTCACTTTTTCAATTTTTTTCAGTTACGTCTTTACGTGAGATGAGGGACGATATGTAGACGTATCTGCCATTTACACCACAGTCACGCCACTTCGTTAGAACAAAGTCAGGCTTAACGACGGTTGTTCGGTGGCGTATCTCACTTTTTCAATTTTTTTCAGTTACGTCTTTACGTGAGATGAGGGACGATATGTAGACGTATCTGCCATTTATACCACAGTTACGCCACTTCGTGAGAAGAAAGTCAGGCTTAAGGGCGGATGTTCGGTGGCGTATCTCACTTTTTCAATTTTTGTCAGTTAGGTACGTCTTTACGTGATATGAGGGACTATATGTAGACGTATGTGCCATTTACACCACAGTTACGCCACTTCGTGAGAAGAAAGTTAGACTTAACGGCGGTTGTTCGGTGGCGTATCTCACTTGTTCAATTTTTGTCAGTTACATCTTTTTTATCAGTAAGTCTTTACGTGAGATAAGGGACGATACCTACATACTAACACGGCAAGTTGAATTAAAGCTTGTAAAAAAAGATTGCTTCACTTGAGTACTTGAAGAAAAAGAATCACGGATGTGATTTTTTGAGACGCCACTGTGTTTAGATGCTGTGTAGGAGAAAGACCGGAGAGATTGAATTTTACGCAAGTTGGATATAAAAACCGGTTTGTAAAATTCGATACAATATATATAGATATACATAATATATACGAATTCCGTGAAAAAATATTTAAGGATCAGTAGGTAATACATATAAAAACCATACAGATCTATCAACTAAATCTTAAATACGGATTCTGATCCGTAATTGCAATTATTTCTTTTCAAGAATTTGTTAAGGATTAAAGGTCTCGTTACTCAGGATTATTATTATTATTATTTTTATTTGATCTGAAATATCTGAACTAGTTGGGATACTGTTTTTAACACGTTTATGTACGAGTAAGTATACCTTTAGTACGCTAATGACCTTTGTTGTCGAGCGTCTATAATCCACAATTCATTATACCTTTAGTTGTATGTTGTATGTAAAAAAATCTTGCAACTCGATTTTCACCTTCTTTCAAACGTCCAATTGATGTGAAATTTTGCAATCGTATGTAGTTTTGATGGCAATACAATATTCTGATATTTTGTT
The DNA here is from genome assembly GCA_039654895.1 of Mongoloraphidia duomilia. Classification (NCBI taxonomy): domain Eukaryota; kingdom Metazoa; phylum Arthropoda; class Insecta; order Raphidioptera; family Raphidiidae; genus Mongoloraphidia; species Mongoloraphidia duomilia. The sequence continues at coordinate 7,280,080 of CM077520.1, read as the reverse complement.
TATAATAATATTTATATAACAAGTTAAATAAAAAATTAAAAAATACATGTGGTGGCAGCAACGGTGTTGATGGTGGGAAAACGTGTCTCAGGTCGCACAGATATCTAATGAAAGAGCTACCTCCGCCATATCAAAAAATTAGACTGTATTCTAGTGCTGCAAGAGTTGAAATTTATCAAAGACAACAGTTAAAAAATAAAGTTTATATAGTTTCAGAAACTCTTAAAAACACGTCTATATCAACACACTAAAAAGTAGAAAATAAATTTCTTTCTCTTCTATTACATTTAGAAGCGTGGGACACTTGACGAATCAAATGAAGTATATAGGTACCAGTGAGTGTCCCACGCTTCTTAACGTTATAGAACTATAGAAGGGAAACAAATTTATTTTCTTACTTTTTAGTGCTTTGATATAAGCGTGTTTTAAGATTTTTTCAAACTATAAATTTTTTTTATATAGGTAACATTAGTTTTTGCCCATGGCATTTCGCTGGCGTTAATATCAGTTTTATAAAATTTTATTTAACTCAAAATCCTGTCTGTAGGCCTCACTGCTTGGATTAAAACTTGGAATCAATTTTCTTTTTAGCTACAAGTACTCAGTTCAGTAGAAGCACCAGTAGAAGCACCGAGAGGACAGTGTGGTTCAGTGGTTAGCGTTGTAACCTCTGGATCAGACTGTCGTGGGTTCGAATCCCACCTCCGCTTATGGATGTTTTGTGATGTCATTTAATTTTAAGTTAATTGTTATTTAATGTAATCAAGACGCTAATGACCGTTGTCGACGCGTCTATAATTTACAATAAATAAAAATAGAAGCACCGAAGCGAGATGATAGGGCGTAGGCTAACCTATTTAGTATTATTTTATTGATGTATAACAAAATCGGTTCAATAATTTTTGAATTCACTCGAAACAAACAGATAAAGCATACTTACGTAATTATTATTTTAAAAATATTGAATGTTATTTTACTTTTATTTAATTTAATTTTGACAAAATATTTTTGAAGTAAAATTTAGCGAGATTAGTGAATCGAAATGACCTCGACACAAAAAATAGCGACACGTAAAATAACGATAAAAAAATTCAAATATGACAGTACACATAATATTGTATAATTCTGTTACGCACTCACGCATCAAGATGACACAGATGACTATCGTGTATAAGATTAAAGGGTCGCGTCAGCTTGGAGTAATATGAAACATAAAATTTATTCAGAAAATTGTTCGCACGATTACAATATCGCAATTATTATTATCTGATATGGAGAAGGAATCTCTTTCATTAGATTATCTGTGAGACCTGATACACATTTTCCCACCATCAACACCGTCACTTCCACCACTTTTTATTTCCATTTTATAGGGTTCCATACCTCTGTATGGAACCCTATTATTAACTTGTTATATAATATAAATTTATTGTTTTTTTGTTTCATTTATTTATTATTAAAAACAATAAATTGAAAAAATAAAAAATGTATAAATATATATTATACATAATTATTAGTTATTAATTTATTTATTTTGACGTAACCGAATAACTTTAACCGTGGTCCGTGCGCTTATGTGGGTGAGGTCTTTTTTTTATCAAATTTCAAGTTAACATTAGAAATCGTGCCCATCGTGATTATAATAAAATTAAGAAAAACCTAAATCTATAGACGAAACGTTGTACATTTAATAAATCAAATATTTTGTCCACTATCCTGCGATTTTTCTTAATTTTTTAACATTGGAAATGTTTATGTTCGTATATGGGGGCAGAGTTACGAGTTTTCGTTCAAGGTCAAAAGACAACGGTGTCGCGATCAAGTGAGGAGCAATCATGCAAAATTGAACAAGTGCAATTTTTTCGAAATGTGTTTTATATCATGTCTAGTTAATTGACAAGTATTTGCGACGATCTACGGTGTTATTTTTGAGCAAATGTTAATAAATACTGTAGAAAAATCCATTTAAAAGTTAAGTAATCAAGCAAAAGTGAACGCGTATATAACAGAAAAATAATAGGGTTATTCCTGACAAAACTAAACAGTGCATTGATAAATATTGTGTGTATAATAAACAATTAATTATGTTTCATATATGCTGTTATCATTTCCAATGTCCTCGATGGTTGCAAGGATTGCGAAATCTGTGAATTTTTTCAAGTTAACTTTTATAGATGTAAATTATTCAGACAAAAAATTTACTGGTGCTCAGTGTGTGCTTGCTGCATGATTGGTGCCAAACGTTATACAGGAGTAGGTATGCCCCATAAGCTGCTCTATAGCATAATTCAGACATATGTATGCATCTTTTCATTGAATGGGTGCCGCGCGACACCCTACTCAAATTCCCGGCAGCTGTCAGTCAAAATCGGTCAGCGATCTCCCCCTTTATCTTTTACTAAAACTATTATTTATTAAACACCGCCTTTTTTGTAATGGCTGCTTACTGTTAAAGAACAATGCCCTTGAAACTATTACATTTTCATTTTTTTTTATCCACTAGTAATAGTTAAATCTATGCATTGATACCTACTTGTTTTTTATTGATTTTTTTTTTCAGTTCACATAAGTTGTTGTACTGCATTTTTAATATAAGTGTTAAAAATTTAACTTAAGTTATAGAATCTTTTTTATGTATTGAAAAATCCTCTGTAGAGCAACTAGAACATTGGAATGTAGTTGTTCTCGCAATTGCATTCCAATGTTCTTTGGCGTTCCCAGAAGCCCGAGCTCGTACCAGTCGATTTATGTATGCCGGCTGGCAGATTCTAAATAATTCTAATACACAAATGGATTATTAATTTTTGCGTTGAAGACGTTAATGACCTGAGTAATAGGGTATTTGCCAGTGATCAAAATAAAATATAAAACTTTGTTATAATGAAAGTTTATGCTCTAAAATAGTTATTAGAATTTTTATTTTTTTTAATTAAGTTTCGTAAACAGATTTAAATAAATAAATAAAATCATGATTTTAACCTATGTGTCAGGCGACTTCAAACACCGAGTGAGAACGTGTCACGTTAATTTTAAGAAAAAAATGAATGTATCCATAGCAACGGAGCTTAGATGTTCACATATAGTTCAGTCAATGAGTGCTCACAAGGGGAATGTGGATGGAAAAGTCGAAAGCAGAAAATTTGACTTAGGAACTTTGTTTAGACTAGTTAGGAGATAAACATACTAAAAGTCCTTACCCCTCCGAAGTACGCCCGAGGGGGGCGGGCACAAAGAAGGTCCCGTTTTTTGGTTTTTTGCTTTTATCTCGAAAACGGTGCGTCGTACGAAATTTTGTTGTGCTACATAATGAAAGCTGATAAAATTCTCTACAGCTTTAACTTTCACACTTTTTATCTATCTCCATTCTTTGCCTAGCTATGAGCTTCGAAAAACGGCCGATTTTCAAAAATGTGTTAAATTCTCTGTAGCACACTGTAACAATACGAATTTGCCAAAATCATTTCTTATTGCTCATCCACCTTATTAAAAAATGGATTATTTAATTCGCTGCCTCTTTGGGCGTGACGGGCCTGGTTGTGGTTCCTCAGCGTTTGCCTCTTCTTCTTTCTCCTCATCTGTCGAATCTACGGCTTAATTTCTTAGATATAAACCGAGATATAAACTAATTAATAATTAATAATTAATTTTTATAGTATTATTTTTTTAGCTCGATTCTGAAGAAAATCCAAATCCGGATCGAAACGTCAATTATTTGAATTATTTGTTGTAATTTTTTGTTAATACATTGTCTGAAAAATTTGTCGAGAATTTTATTCATTGATATTATTGGGAGTTTTATCCAGTTTAAAAGTAAACTGTTTCCGCCTTCACCGCGTGGAGGTACTCCCAGCTTGTTATTTTTTAATAGTGTGTGGGTGTTTTTAATAGTGTGGAAGAGCAATTAGAAATGATTTTGGCAAATTCGTATTGTTACAATGTGCTACAGAGAATTTAACACATTTTTGAAAATCGGCCCTTTTTCGAAGCTCATAGCTAGGCAAAGAATGGAGATAGATAAAAAGTGTGAAAGTTAAAGCTGTAGAGAATTTTATCAGCTTTCATTATGTACTACAACAAAATTTCGTACGACGCACCGTTTTCGAGATAAAAGCAAAAAACCAAAAAACGGGACCTTCTTTGTGCCCCCCCCCCCCCTCGGGCGTACCTCGGAGGGGTAAGGACTTTTAATATGTTTATCTCCTAACTAGTCCAAACAAAGTTCCTAAGTCAAACGTTCTGCTTTCGACTTTTCCATCCACAAATTATTCGTTGCTTAAGCTAATAGGTACAAAACGGTATTTTTCAACACTCTGTTTCTGATATAATTAGCATCGAGTTAGTAGATATAAACGTACATTCATAAAAATATGACGATATAGGTTCGTAGAGCAAAAACGATTATTAGCAGGCGGGGTTAACATAAATATTTCAAAAATTATTTTTGAGCTATAGTTTGAATTCAGAATGAAGTGATTTAGGTGTCATTTTGTTCAGAATTTACTGCTCTATTAATATAACACAAAAAAAATTTTAGTCAAATACCCTATTGTCGACGCGTCTATAATCTACAATAAAAATAATAAAAAAAGCAACTAGGAAATAATAATTTCCACTAGATTATTTTGGCATTTTATAACAATAGAAATTATTTTAAAAAGCTGCATTTATTGTATATTCTTCAGTTTTATTAAAAAAATAATGCAATGATCAAAAATGCTTTTAATAAAAAAGTTATTCTGTAAATAAATAAAAACTGTTAAAATGTAAGTAGAACTTCTATTATAAAAAGTTGTCAGATAAAAAATTCTTTTGATTTCACTATTAGTACACTAAAATTTAGATATTTTATTTAACAATTTGAAATAAGTATAAAAAAATAAAATTACAATAATAATTATTTTATTTAATATATTTTACGAACATTTAATTTTATAAGATAAATAAAAGTGGACGGATTTCTTTCCATGACAACTAATACAATTATTTGTGTTTAACGATATTAACGTCATTTGTCTGTACCCACGATACAGACATACCCATTTTTTTACTTGCAAGTTGAATATTGTTTTCTGTGATAAAACATCTGATTTTCGAAAAGTAGTTCTGTGCTTTAAGCTTTAGTATATTGAGACATCTAGCGGCTGTACGTTTTATTAAAATGAATGTGTAGTCTTGGCTATTCGGTAAACATACGGTTTTCTGTATTAACACGTAGCAGTTGTTTAGTATGATGCTCCATCTAGAGAAGCCGCAGTGTATAGGAAACTTCTCAAATTTAACGTCCGCGCCGCACGCCAGTTCAGCTAAAGTTACCAAATGCAGACAATAAAATAAATCCCTGCTGGGCTCATTTAAAATGAATAATAATAAATGAATTACTTTACATAAAAGATAATTCCAATCTCGTTATTCTACTTTTATAACCCAACATATCGCTATAAATATAGCAAGAAATGCCACTGCAGGGAGACAATAGATGGAACTATTTGATGGAATGTAGTGGTTTTGCTATTGTACGAGAGCTGGCACTTTTTCTTTTTGAAGAGCGAATCGTTTATTTAAACTTAAAAGCATTTATTTTTTTGAAACTGAAGCATCCTCGGTCAGTAACTGTATTTTGTTTCAACATTTTTCAAAAATTCTGAATTTTAAATAAGGAACCACAAAACACCAAAACACATTTTTTTCCTCGACGCATGTTTCTCTAACCATATTAGTATCATCAGGAAATGATTAAAACTAAAAAAATGTTAACCAGCTCCAAAGATTCCATCTCTCGTCAAGAGATTCATTTCTCAAAAATGTATTTTGTTGGTAATTTGTAGGGCTGTTAGGGATATGAAATTTGTGATCTGGATGTGGATTATTAGGAGTCGTTTATCGGTTATGGATACGGATTTGAAATTATTTCGGAGCGCCTTAACATTCCTGACAATTTGTGAGATTCTAATGAAGACGGACATATTTTTCGAAATCTTCTTCATATATCCATTTTTCTTACTATAGTAAATAAACCGTCACATGTTGACAACAATTAGTTTTGTTGAATAGAAAATGATGTTTTGTAAAAATTCTTTGAAAAAAACAACAGTTTACTCACGTCTTAATAAAAAAATGGTTGCGGTTAACAAAAGTCAACACTAACTCACATAAAATAAATTTTATTTATTACCTTACAAAATAAAATTTGTTTTGTATATTCTAGAAAAATAAAACGTATTTTATGTACCTATACAAAGTTAAGAAAACAATAAAATAAATTATAATTTTTTTCTAGAATTAGGTACATTTTAAAGTCAAATAATGTCAACAAGGACGTTTTGCAAAATTAAAAATTTAAATGAAGAATTTGTAAACATCATATTTCCTGAAATAACAACTTCTCGAAACATTAACTCGAATAAAATGTTGAAATACTTGTTACAGGTGATTTTTAACTTCCCATTGGAAGTTATTGTAATGGGTCCGAAAATCGAAATCAAAAAGGAAAAAAAATTTTTATGTTTCAAGGTCACTACACTATTTTTACACTACTTTTAGAAAGATGTCTGTGTGTGTGTGTGTGTGTGTACGTACGTACGTACGTACGTACGTATGTGTCCATTTCTTTCTAAGACGAAATCTCGAGAACGAAAAATGATATCGACTACGTTGGGGTGCCAATCGACGCGTATTAACGTAAATATGATCTGAAAGGAATTTTTTTTAAATCGGTTCAGCCGTTCTTTTTTCTTAACCAAATAACCTCCAAAAAAGTAGATTTTACACAATATCTCGCGAATAAAAAATTATATCGACTTCGTAAGGGTGTCAATCGATGCGTGTTAACGTCATTTTGATCCGACATAAATTTTATAAAAATCGGTTCAGCCGTTTTTTTTTTTTTTTTTTTTTAAATTATTGATGTTTTAATGATTAAAATGATTACTTTTCTGTGTAATATCTAATTTAATTATTATTATTAAATATTTATCAAACTGGGAAGTTCGTCGTGTGGACCTCAAGGGTCGCACTTTAGTCCTAATAAACGACCCACCTCACGGCTTGTTTTTGCTGATTTTATTTTTGTATTATTTTAATAAAACAGTGTACTTTATCGTTCATGGATGGCGAAACTTTTCACATCTACGTTCTTATTTTTTTCAAAACAAGTTTAATGTTGCCACGACGTGCCAACAAGCACTCAAAGAAATTTAGTGAACAAAAAAATTATCCAAACTTAGATGAAAAGAATTATTTCGATAACGACGGTCTTGATGGTGGGGAAACGTGTCTTCAGTTGTCTAAAATTTAAAATAATAATATAATGTCCATACTATAATGACTAAAAATCTAAAACAAAATGTAATTATAGTTTCAAGAAAATCTAAAAGACATGCCTATATAACGCACTAAAAGTAAAAAATAAATTTCTTTCTCTACTATAACGTTTAGAAGCGGATTTTGAGAGCTATGCTCCCATTATCAATTAAAACCAAACTACAATGTTTTTGCTGATGATGGGATTTGCTATCGAAATGTAAATTCAATAATAACATTTTTGTTGTTTAGAAGTGACTAAATTGTTACATGTTTTCTCCGTTTTGTAGCTTGTTATTAAAATTTGATCGATTTTATTAACTTCCCATTGGAAGTTATTGTAATGGGTCCGAAAATCGAAATCAAAAAGGAAAAAAAATTTTTATGTTTCAAGGTCACTACACTATTTTTACACTACTTTTAGAAAGATGTCTGTGTGTGTGTGTGTGTGTGTGTACGTATGTACGTACGTACGTACGTACGTACGTATGTATGTGTCAATTTCTTTCTAAGACGAAATCTCGAGAACGAAAAATGATATCGACTACGTTGGGGTGCCAATCGACGCGTATTAACGTAAATATGATCTGAAAGGAATTTTTTTAAAATCGGTTCAGCCGTTCTTTTTTCTTAACCAAATAACCTCCAAAAAAGTAGATTTTACACAATATCTCGCGAATAAAAAATTATATCGACTTCGTAAGGGTGTCAATCGAGGCGTGTTAACGTCATTTTGATCCGACATAAATTTTATAAAAATCGGTTCAGCCGTTTTTTTTTTTTTTTTTTTTTTTTTAATTATTGATGTTTTAATGATTAAAATGATTACTTTTCTGTGTAATATCTAATTTAATTATTATTATTAAATATTTATCAAACTGGGAAGTTCGTCGTGTGGACCTCAAGGGTCGCACTTTAGTCCTAATAAACGACCTACCTCACGGCTTGTTTGATTTGATTTGATCGTCACCTAAAAAGTGATCTGATCATTGTGTGAAATGAGCATTTAATTTTTACACATTTTTATTTTATTCTTAATAATCTTTGGTTTTTAATAAGATATTTTATTTTCAGATATTCGAGGTGAAGTGTGCGAGTTCACTATCTTCGGACAGACTATTTGGTGAGTTTTTATTTTGTCGAGAAAAATTCAAAATATTATAATTATTTTTTTAAAAAGATTTACTGAATTATACTTGTTTATTCTGCGAGCTTTTTAGAAACCAAAACAAAATTATGTTGCGACGACAATCGAGTTTTAATTTTGACGTAACAATTTCTTTAAAACTGCTTTCAATATTTCAGTGGTTTCTGGAAAGTATATAGTAGCCCCTTTCATTAAGTCAGCAACATCTAGCCCTTCCCCTCCTGCGTCTTGCTGTTTTCAATCGTTATTCTGCTCAGCACGTCATTATAAAACTGCAGTAAGATAGACCTCTGACTTGGACTAAAAAAATTTAAGATAATTATTGACTGCTGTTACCTAGAGTTTTTTTTCAACAGCTCTGCAGGCGCTGACTTTACGAAAGTTTCCTGTATTTTGTTTACGTAATTCCAGTTTGCGTCGAATTAAAAAAATAGCCCTGACATTGAGCGGGGTCTGAGTGTATTTTAATCGGACAATTGACGATTGAACGAACTTTATAAGCAAGATCTGAGACCTGTATTCCTTGTATGTTAATACGGATCAACATGTACATTGTTGCATATGGAGCTGATAGACATTGCGATAATATAAATATTACATAAATAACAATACCTTGCAATCCGATCAACTTAAAACAAAAGTTAATTCTTGAGTTAACATGTTGCATTCCGTTCCCAATTTTTGCAAATCATGAACATTCTGCGGGAACTGGAGCGATCTAGGAGACGCGGCAATGTCTTTCTAATTTTTCCCTTCAGTCATCATCAATAGTGTTATTTCTATAAACTCATGGTCAAAATAAAAGCACCATTCGGTTTTTCTGCTATATTTTTAGTTTTATACGAATAATTGGACTGGATGACTGATTAAAACCAAAGTTACCTTAAACGAGTATGGCGAAGGTCTGGAAAAAGATTTGCTGTTTACAATATCTCTACAATTGCCTTCCCAGAAATCAAATCATTCCCTTGCAGAGATATTAAAATATTTGTTCTGGGAAGGCATTTGTAATTGACTGATTTTGTAAATTCGAGCCGTATTTCAATTACATGTATCAATTTGAAATACGTATTTCAATTACAATTTAAGTTCTTGAAATATTTGTTCTGGGAAGGCATTTGTAATTGACTGATTTTGTAAATTCGAGCGGTATTTCAATTACATGTATCTATTTGAAATACGTATTTCAATTACAATTTAAGTTCTTGTGTATTCCAAATACATCAGAAAAAAGTATTTTGTATTTGAAATACTTTATGAAAATGAAAGTATTTTGTAATTGAAATAATTTTTGAAAATGAAAGCATTTTGTATTTGAAATACTTTATGCAATGTATTTCGGATTACAAGTTCTCTTTCAATCACTTTCAACCTATAGCTATCAATCATTAACTATATTTATTATTTTAGGCTATTATACCTATTATCGCACCTCGCGTCGCTATCAATCTACTATCAATACATGTATAAAATATATGAGCTGTAGTAGTAGACCGTGATATTCGAAGTTGGTAGGTATAATACCGCAAAAAGTCACTAACAATGTGCACTATTTCATATTTTGTAATTTAATAAAAACTTTTTGTATTTTGTATTTTCTATTTCAAATACTTTTGAAAAATGGAATTATTTTGAATTTTCTATTTCAAATACTTTTGTATTTCAATTCCATTCGGCAATGCTGTATTTCATATTGTATTTGAAACACATTTTGAAAAGTATCTTGTATTTTTTATTTGAAATAGTGGTAGTATTCCATTTACATCGCATAATGCGACTCAGTGGCGCACAATGCCGAGGTGTGTTAATGCTTAATTGGAACGTGCATAGTTTTCATGCTATGTTTTCATGTATCCAATGCGCGCATCACCCCAAAGCAGTACTTTTCAAAGTGCTCGATTGTGCGAAGCATTGCTGTAGTTGAAACATCACCGTTGAGCACTATGCCGCATAATGCGCTTTAATGCTGTAATTGTAAAACTACCACATTTTCTGTGTGTTTTGCCCAGCTCTGCTTGATAGTTGATTTTTTCCAAACACGATGTAGTCTCAAGAATAAGACATTAACATTACGTATGTTCATTTGTGTACATCTTGTGTCACGTGGACAGTTTGACATGATATAGACATGCGTGTATCATAAGGACTTGATTGATGTCTACAGCTTAACACTGACGCGCCCCTCTATACAAACTCAATCTCCTTGACGCAATATTTACTGTAGACTGTAGAGCAATGTTTACTATTGTATTTTAATATTCTCTGCATCAAATCTTACAAACTTATATAACTAGAGCGCAGCCAACATGTTCGCACAATGTTCTGATTGCATGTGCCAATCAGAGGCGTTTGTTGAGATTTCGCACTACTTTATACTTATTTATTCTAATCAATGCATTTCTTGAAGAACAATGGATTCTTTGGTGTAAATACCATAAAAATAACTAAAAAAAAATTCGACTGATGACCAGTCCTAGACTTCCCACCTAGTAAATATTTGCAAAAAATAAACACTCTTTTTTATTCTTTGAAAAAAAGCAAGGCCCTCTTTTTTGTTTGGTGATCTACTGATGGCTAGTAATATAGCAAAAATCATGGTTACCTTGATTTACGTACAATTTTCTTTTTTTAGTAAAATATTTTTTTTTCTCGAAAACTATACAGTTTAGAGAAACAAAATATTTACATTTTTTTCATATTATAACATCTAGAATTCATTTATATTTGTTTTACCTATGTTAATACGTGACATTGAGAACGTTTTTTTTAATATCTCAGGATCCACTGAACCGATTTGACTCAAAATCTAATCATATCTAAGTTAAAGGCTGATAAACACAACAGAACAATCGGCATGGTCGTATGTTGTTCCGTTTTTACGATATCGAAGGCGAAAAATTGACCACACACATACAGACATCAGTCAGAAAATGATCTTAAACGATCGCTAGGGTCTCAAAACGTGAAGATCTGTTAAAATCTCGAAATATTTTTTTCGGACTAAATCCATTACTTCCCTACCATAGTAGAGGTGGGAAGTAATCACTACAAAACATCAAAACACTATAAAAGTAGTGAGAATGCAGAAAAACAGACAAAGCGATTCTAAGAATATCTAAGAAATTTTCACTGAAGAAGAGCTTTGTAGATAAAAGGCGCTCAACTGAGCTCAATGGACGTTGAAGGAGATGAAGACATTTCCTTCAATGAAAATTACGAACACTAGTGTTAAATGGTGTTGCATTGTTGCATTTGTATTTAATACCTATTCCATTAATTATTTTTTGCAATTTTTAGTGGTAAAAAATACTTCATTGACGTATTCGATACGAGAAATATCACAACAGATTTTTTTTTGTAGGTTTACATTTTTTTTTTAGTTAGAAATATTTTGTCGTGTGAGCAGACAAAGCCTTCTTTTAGTTTTAATACGACTCTGTGTTCCTCAGATTCACTTATACAGGGTGCTGAATCGTTTTGCGGGTAATAGGGATTTAACCCGTAAAATCAAACTTTTGTGATTTCCTGCTTCCCTAATTATTTTAGGAAAAATATCTTCGAATAAAAGTTTTAGAACATAAAATTCTGCATCTAAATCATTAAACAAAATTAATTTTGCATGCTTTGTAACGGCAGAAATTTGATATGAAAATGTCAAAATTACCTCAGAAACAGATAGCGATAGCCATGGAACTTGAACAAAATGATGACGTTTTAGTTGTCAGAATAATTTCTAATCATTTTGTTCATGGCTATCGCTATCTGTTTTTGAGGTAATTTTGACATTTTCATATTAAATTTCTGTCTTCACAAAGCATGCAGAATTAATTTTGTTTAATGATTTAGATGCAGAATTTTATGTTCTAAAACTATTATTCGAAGATATTTTTCCTAAAATAATTAGGGAAGCAGGAAATCGCGAAGTTTGATTTTACGGGTTAAATCCCTATGTGCAGCAGTTACGTTCACCACCCTGTATAAGACTCATTCAGTGGCATTGTTATGTTTGTAAGAACTATAAATTTTTCTACTTTATATTTTTTTTAAATTGAAGTTTGCGAACAGTCAAATCGTAAAACAACATCACTTTAAAAAATAATAAAATAACTTGTTCACGGCAACTGTTAAAAATAACTGGTATTTCACTACTAGGTTATTTTAGTAACCTATTATTTTAATAACCAGTTAATATAATCTGTTAATTTAGTAACGCTGTTATTCTGGCTACCTGATATTTTAACATTGGAAATGCTTATGTTCGTATATGGGGGCAGAGTTACGAGTTTTCATTCAAGGCCAAAAGACAACGGTGTCGCGATCAAGTGAGGAGCAATCATGCAAAATTGAACAAGTGCATTTTTTTCGAAATGTGTTTTATATCATGTCTAGTTAATTGATAGGTATTTGCGACGATCTGCGGTGTTATTTTTGAGCAAATGTTAATAAATACTGTAGAAAAATCCATTTAAAAGTTAAGTAATCAAGCAAAAGTGAACGCGTATATAACAGAAGAATAATAGGGTTATTCCTGACAAAACTAAACAGTGCATTGATAAATATTGTGTGTATAATAAACAGTTAGTTATGTTTCATATATGCTGTTATCATTTCCAATGTCCTCGATGGTTGCAAGGATTGCGAAATCTGTGAATTTTTTAACAGCAATATTTTGTTAACGGGTATCTTGTTAACCGGTTATTTTCCGGTAATATTTATTAAATAACTCTTACTGTATCACAGAATAACCTGTTGTAAAACGACGCTCTTTTACGAATGTAATATATATTATGCGAGTATAAATTTAGCAAATAACATTTACAAAAAACAAATATTTTTATTTTTCGCTTAAAGATACATTTACAGTTAGTTTAAATATTACAATTAAATTACCTAAAATTAAAACAATTATTATTTTAATTTAATATATTACTCTGTACACATAACTTTAACTACCTATTTTTAAGATGCCAAATTATTTTTTTACACTTTTACTCACATTAATTTCGCAATTTAAAATTACAAAAGTATTATTTTTTAATGTTCTTGATTATTCAACAGTATACCATAAAGTATTAACTAATGTTCTAACATCAGTATTATCATAAATTAATATTAGGTAATAACTAGTCAAAGATATTTTGAGAATAATAACAGAACAGCACAACACCGCGGAATTCGAAAAAATCCATTAGAAAAAATTTTACCAGGCAAAATTTCTACTGAAAAAAAATTACACCAGTAAAAATAATCCTAATAATTATAATATGTATGTTACAAGTGTTGAAAGTGACGAATTACGGAATGGGGTAGTTGCAAACCTCGCCTCTGGTTGTGCTGTGTCACAGGAGAACCGAGTGGGGATAATCGTCCGAGCACAACCTATCGGTTCGTTTTGTAACTACCTCATGCCATAATTCGTCGCTTTTTACACTTGTTGCATAAATAGCTATTATTACGAGGAATCCGGAGATAAAGTATCTGATGGGATGCGAATACAATTATTTGATCTTGTTGGCATTTTTTCCAGATGAAATGCTGGTGGAAATTTTTCTTGGTGGGATTTTTTCGTTCAGGATTTTTCCGGTGGGGTTATTTCCCGGATTTCAACACAGCACTGTGTTTAGCATCAATCAAAGTAAACGTAACTTTTTTAGTTCAGGAAAGTCATAAAATTAACCGAGGGAATTTAAAAATTTGGCAATAAGTTTAATATTTCTTTTCCTTTTTTTAAAAGTTGATCTGATATTATTCTCGGGTGCTTCTTTAGTTATAACAAATAAATTAACTCTCTCGCTTATTCATAGCGAAAAATTGAGCATATTAAGACAATTAAGTGCCATGAAGTCCAATTTCATGTTTTAATTTAAACCCCGAATAATAGAAACATAAAAAAACTCAACAGGTTTGATTAAAACTAAACGTAAAATTCATACTCAATGAAAAAAAAAGTTCATAAGTGGATTGACGATTAATTCTAGTTTTTAAAATAGTCTTGTTTATGAACCTCGAGGTTTAAATTAAAATATTAAAGATTTATTGTTACAGTATATAGTAGTGTTGACCCAATGAATGTTAATAATTGAAGGAAGGTTTGGTTGAGGGTCAAACATAACGAAGCTTTACCAAAATATCGCTTGTGGCCAACGTTTCGAAATATTTGATTTCATCTTCAAGGCCTATGAACATGTGTATCCAAAATTAGAACAATTCAGTCAATATTTTGAAGGAAGGTTTGGTTGAGGGTCAAAAATATCGAAGCTGTACCAAAATATCGCTTGTGGCTAACTCACTGAATTGTTCTAATTTTGAATACACTTGTCCATAGGCCCTGAAGATGAAATTAAATATTTCAAAACGTTGGCCACGAGCGATATTTTGGTAAAGCTTCGTTATTTTTGACCCTCAACCAAACCTTCCTTCAATTATTTATTGTTACGTTTTCTTCATATTTACAAAATAATTAATTTGTGCACATCTTATGCTCATTTTTTAGGCGCGATCTTAGCGAAGCTAGAAGCGCCTATATACACTCGCTTTGTCTGTGAATCTGTGAATCTGTGATTCTGTGAATCTGTGAATCTGTGAATCTGTAACGGATTTTTTGTGTCACGCGTACAGCCCAAACGGATGAACCAATTTTCAAAAACTTTTTTTTGTTCGATTCCTCTCGGGGTCTATTTGATCCTAACGTCGCCCGATTTTTGAATTTTGGCCCCAGAGGGGAGCAAATTAGAAAAAACGGTGTTTTTTGCTTATAGTTTGCTCAATTTAAGTAAGATCGATTCGAAACCTGTCTCAAACGAAAGAGCAGAAAATTTTAGATAGATTTCATGTATAATATTGTGTCAAAACAGTTTTTTTATACAGATTTATATGATTATTAAACTAAATAAATGCGACTTTATCTAATAAATCGCGAACTTGTTTCGGTTGTCCTTGTCTGTTGCACAGTGTGATATGGATATTGGAAGATAGCGTATGCTCTGTCTTATATTGCATTATTTTAATATAGTTATTCAATTTTTTGACTGCTGATGTTTGAATTTAAGTTTAAAAACCCTGGCCTACTGAGTTAAAATGACGTGTAACTAATTATTGACGTCGATCGGATGGCGAGACCTAGGGATCGGACCAAAATTTCTCGACGTTCATACCTTCCCGAACAATTTGACTTTCTCTGTCTGTATGTCCCTTTGTACGCTTATAACTCGAGAACCACTGATCCGATTTACATGATTTTTTTTCAAGTAAATAACTTCTTATGCGACTGCGAGTTTTAAAATATTCTGGCATCACGCAAAAGTAAGTAGGTAGTAGATGCTTTGTTTTTTAAACGGTGGTTTTATTTAGCTTGATCCCGTATATTTGTTACAAATCTTGCGACCGACTGAGTTGAAATTTTGCACACATGTGTAGCTCCGGTGACAAAACAATATTATGGTAACTAACTGACCGGCCCGGTTCGTCCGGGCGTAAATCGTACTTTTGATTTTTCACCCACTTCCTATGATCCGATTGAGTTGAAATTTTGCACACATGTGTAGCTCCGGTGACAATACAATTTATGGTAACTATCTGACCGGCCCGGATTTCGTCCGGGTGTAAATCGTACTTTTGAATTTTCACCCACTTCCTATGATCCAAATGAGTTGAAATTTTGCACACATGTGTAGCTCCGGTGACAATACAATTTATGGTAACTATCTGACCGGCCCGGCTTTCGTCCGGGTGTAAATCGTACTTTTGAATTTTCACCCACTTCCTATGATCCGATTGAGTTGAAATTTTGCACACATGTGTAGCTCCGGTGACAATACAATTTATGGTAACTATCTGACCGGCCCGGCTTTCGTCCGCGTGCAAATCGTACTTTTGAATTTTCACCCACTTCCTATGATCCAAATGAGTTGAAATTTTGCACACATGTGTAGCTCCGGTGACAATACAATTTATGGTAACTATCTGACCGGCCCGGCTTTCGTCCGGGTGTAAATCGTACTTTTGAATTTTCACCCACTTCCCGTGATCCGATTGAGTTGAAATTTTGCACACAGGTGTAGCTCCGGTGACAATACAATATTATGATAACTAGCTGACCGGCCCGGCTTTCGTCCGGGTGCAAATCGTACTTTTGAATTTTCACAGGCAAAAGGTCTTTCTCCGGTAACGTTTCAGTGGATCGGATAAATGTTATAAAACCAGTCTAAGGAAATAAAGCACACTAAAAAATTAAAAATAAAAATAGATAAAAAACTTTTAAGTTAAACGGTTTTATAAATGTACTAAAAAGAAAAAAATAAAATTTAATTTAGGTTCATAAGTATAAAAGCGTGGGTCGTGACTGTAATAAATTATCATAGAGTTTACGACCCACGCTTTTATACTTATGAACCTAAATTAAATATTATTTTTTTCTTTTTAAAACATTTATAAAACCGTTTAACTTAAAAGTTTTTTTACCTATTTTTATTTGAAGCTATGCTTCTTAACGCACGTTTCAGATGGGGACCTAAATAATAAAAAGTGAAACGTTACGTCACGAAGTAGTGCAACGTCACTTTTGTAAAAATTATCCGATCCTTTTGAAAATTAATATTTGAGAGTTTTATAGGACACAAAAAAATAAAATGGCGTCAGATTTCAAAATGGCGCCCATATGTACTTTTTTGTAAAAATTATCCGATTCTTTTGAAAATTAATATTTGAGAGTTTTATAGGACACAAAAAAATAAAATGACGTCAGATTTTTCAAAATGGCGGCCATATGAACTGTTTTGTAAAAATTATCCGATCCTTTTGAAAATTGATATTTGAGAGTTTCATAGGACACCAAAAAATAAAATGACGTCAGATTTTTCAAAATGGCGGCCACATGTACTCTGTTGTAAAAATCATCCAATCCTTTTGAAAATTGATATTTGAGAGTTTCATAGGACACAAAAAAATAAAATGATGTCAGATTTTTCAAAATGGCGGCCATATGTACTTTTTTGTAAAAATTATCCGATCCTTTTGAAAATTGACATTTGAGAGTTTCATAGGACACAGAAAAATTAAATGGTGCCAGATTTCAAAATGGCTGCCATATGTACTTTTTTGTAAGAATTATCAGATCCTTTTGAAAATTGATATTTGAGAGTTTCATATGACACAAAAAAATAAAATGACGTCAGATTTCAAAATTGCGGCCATTATATATACTTTTTTGTAAAAATTATCCGATTCTTTTGAAAATTGATTTTTGCGAGTTTTATAGGACACAAAAAAATAAAATAACGTCAGATTTCAAAATGGCGGAAATATGTAGTACTCCTTTCTAAAAATTATACGATCCTTTTGAAAATTGATATTTGAGAGTTTCATAAGACACAAAAAAATAAAATGATGTCAGATTTCAAAATGGCGGCCGTATGTACATTTTTGTAAAAATTATCCGATCCTTTTGAAAATTAATATTTGAGAGTTTCATAGAATACAAAAAAATGAAATGACGTCAGATTTAAAAATGGCGGCCAAATGTACTTTTTTGTAAAAATTATCCGATTCTTTTGAAAATCGGTATTTGAGAGTTTCATAGGACACAAAAAAATAAAATGACATCAGATTTAAAAATGGCGGCCGTATGTACTTTTTTGTAAAAATTATCCGATTCTTTTGAAAATCGGTATTTGAGAGTTTCATAGGACACAAAAAAATAAAATGACGTCAGATTTCAAAATGGCGGCAGTATGTACTTTTTGTGTAAAAATTATCCGATCTTTTTGAAAATAGATATTGACGAGTTTTATAGAACGCAAAAAAATAAAATGACGTCATATTTTAAAATGGCGGCCATAGGTATATACTTCTTTGTAAAAATTATCCGATCCTTTTGAAAATTGATATTTGAGAGTTTAATAAGACACAAAAAAATAAAATGGCGTCAGATTTCAAAATGGCAGTCAAATAATAACTTTTTAATTGTATTGTTTGTATCTTTGATAAATTCGGTTTTATATACAATGCGTAAGAAACATAGCTTCTGTCGGGTATCTTACGACACCTCATGACTTTTTTTATTTAGCAGGTTCCGAGTTTCGCTTAATAGTCAACCGTTGCTATGGAAAATTGTTTCAAAAATTCACTGCACTATTTTTTCTATGTAATCCAATACATATTTACATTAGGTCTTATGGCCATAGCCTACTACAAAATTGATCTTCTTAGTGTTATTGTCCCTATGTTTGGTAAAACCGTTTACACACAATACCTACATGAATATCGCGCCTTGTAATTCTTGAATTACTGGTATGCTCCAAAATTTTTTTCCCTTTAATAATATTATGCAAAAGAAGATTCTACTTAAAGAACAATATTTTCTCCCAAATATATTCACGAGATTATTACATTAAAATCACTGTCCAAACATAGTTTTTACAGTATAATCATCTCGTGACATTGCTGATGTTTTTAGCGAAACGTGTCAAGTTTTTAATTTTGAAACAGAATGATGTTTTTGAGGGAAAATTTCTTTGCATTTAATGTAATCGAATAATTATGTATTTTTAAACAGCCCAGATTTTTTCCCAAATGGGGTCGTCCCACATTTTTTTAGAGTTGGAATCTACATTAAAACTAGATAATACAACAATTTTTTTTTGAGAATTTTTTGGCAGCTTTTTCTGCAATAAAAAATTTTACCATTCCAAAAGTGTGTACATTTCAATGTAATTTTAAACATAGAATTATACCGCTTCAGAAATGACGTAGATAGCATTCAGCCTGTGAATGGTTGACTAGATCTTCTGTATCAAATTGAAAGCAAACCACGTGGAAGATAATTTATATATTATATCTCTTTCTATAGATAAAAGAGTGTGACTGTCTTCTACGTCATCATAATATGGCGGTTTATACGCAGCGTTTAAAAAAAATATATTTATTTAATTTTTGTTTGCAATTAAGAGAAAATATATAAGAACGAAACAATTGGTTTACATAATTTATGTATTAGAAATAATATGCATTGTTCAAAATTATCAAGAGGGCAGTATAGCCTAGTGGATAGCGTACCTGGTATCGCAGCCTCTAGACTAGACTGTCGTGGGTTCGAATTCCACCTGCGCTCATGGATGTTTTGTTTATTTGGTTTTAAGAAAGTTGTTATTTAGTGTAGTTGAAAGACGCTAATGACCTGAGATGTCGACGCGTCTATAATCTACAATATAAATAAATTAAAATCAAAATTATCAAATTTTGATACGTGGGACGATCCGGTTATCTAATAACTTTAAACGAAATTAGTAAAATAAAACAGAATAGTTCCATCTCTATACATAATTGATTATAATTTCCCTAATAATTACAGTCTGGAGCCTACACCCACATTTCAGGATTTCAGTAAGTTTTGTCTTCATATATATAGCGTAGTAGTAGGTATACATTTTTTGCTTGGCAAGTCTGCACCCCAGTTACTTGGATTGCGCAGTTTCCCTTTGCGTTCAGTCGTTGCAATCATTCATTAATCATTTCCGGTCAATGCTATCAAAACACCGCTAATGGGTGACGTTTGACGAAAAGACAGAAAAACGATATACTGTACTCCGCTGTGTGCATTGTAACAAAGGTTATGTGACTTGATCTTATATATATCATAAAATATGCATTATCTTTAAACGTCCTCTCTTTTTTACTTTTGTCCGATGTTAATGCGTTTTTTGCTTACTTCGGAATTTTTTTATATATTCAGTATTTCAATTTTTGTCGTTTCACTGCATCTGGGAATGGATTTAGATAAATATTTAAATCTCTGTTTCAGAGATATTTTCTATTTACTGGCCCATATTTCTATAATTTGCTGCCACTTCAGTATAAGAATATTAATTATAGTTCAAAGATTTTTTTGAAAAATATTAAAAAATGGCTCTTGCTAAGAAATGATGTCAATGATCTTTTTTATGTAAATGTATAATTCAATATTCGGCTAGGAAAAATAGAAATATGTTTATTGTAACGGTGCATCCAACACAGGTTTTCCTAAGGATGCACTTATAGTTCCCTTTGTATAATTACAGAAAATTGTATTTTTGTTGTATTATGACATGTTTTGGGAACAAATAAATATTCTTTATTCTTATTCTTAATATATAAACTAGAAACATTTTTTTCGTTGGAAAGCAGCCAATTATATAATTGTTTCGAAACATATTGGAAAAAATCATTTTACCAACATTGATATATCTAGGTATTGATTAATATATCCCATTAAAGGGTGTTCGAAACAATTTTCACTTTCATGTTGGGCTCTCGCTGGTACGAGGATTCACTTCATATCATAACTATTGAATTAGCATATATGAATTGACACTCGCATGTAGTGAAAATCTATTGATTCTGAAGCATATAAGGAGAATACTCGGGAGAATTTTAAATTAGCAATCATGCCACGGTTGAGTATTGTAAGCTCATTCCGCCGCGAAAGTGGAAAGGTTCAGGCTAGAATCCTAACTGTGACCATGGTTGGTAAAACGATTTTTTCCAATATGTTTCGAAACAATTATATAATTGGTTGCTTTCCAACGAAAAAAATTTTTCGATTATATTTCAGCCGTATCTGATGTTGACTTCGGTTTGTTTTTGGTCATAGTCGATTATTTTACCGAAGGTGCAATTTTAGGCCAATGGTGGTCGAAGCCAATTATTCGGTCAGACTCTAATATTAACTCATAACACCCGGTGTCTAATTGATTCCACAACTTCAATCGCCCGGTATTCCTCCTCAATAAGGATTTGTTTGTGGGCATTTTATGAGATCTTAAAAAAAAGGTTATGAGTAAAAAATAATTACAAAATACTTAAGTAAATGTAACATCGATTTTTAGCGATGTATGTCATTATTTGTGCTGAAATCCATTGAACACCAGTGAGGTGTTATAAAGCAAGTGAACCCTTAAAAATCAAATACTAGTTTTGTTTAAAAAATAGAGAAATTATTTTATGGACTACATTAGTAAAATGTTGCTAGGAATTATTATGGGAAATAGTAATAGTTTATATTGTGCAAATGGTGTGCTAAATACGTCTTTAAGCGTCAGGCGCTATGTTTTCAGCACGACTTGTAGGCGAGCGCGCACGAGCCTCGGCGAGTACGCATTTTCGAGCCGCATACAAGTGCTGAAAACATCGCGCGTAACGCATCAAGATTTAGCACACGCGTTGCACACTACACTTTATTCAGCACATGCATGGTTTTAGAGATTTATTGAATTAATGTCCAACACTGTAGATTCACTGACAGCAGTACATCTCATTCTAAAAACACTGGCCTTGATGCAATATTTATTTTCTTAATTACCATAGTAACCACATTTCATTATAGCATCGAAAAGAGTTACATAATGGTTCATTATGTAACGGGTTTTTTAAAAGCGGATTATAATGGAATATGACATCACCAGTCGATAAACGGCGTTTTAAGATCCGCTTTACAGACACCAAAAAAGCACTAAAAGTGTGCATGTGTTGAATAAAGATAAAAATTAATATTAGACCCAGATAAATTTTGGCAGAGTGGGTCCTATTGTACATCTTCTGAATCATTGAATTTGTAATTTCTTTGCCATGATGAGTCGTAATCCTCACCATAGAAGTTCCATGGTTAGCTGTAAGGATTCCCGCAAGCGTACAAACCCCGTTGCATGGCGGTCATGGCGTCCATTCCCATAGCTTGATGGAAGGTGTAACCATCGTCCTGAAGTGATGCGAAATGATAATCTGTAAACATATAAACACATCTATAGAAATACGTCTGTGATTATTTAAATATAATAATAATATGGGTAGAATGACATTTTCCTTTCTATTTATTTAAGAGTTTTTAAAATAATGGTTATAATAATATGTAAAAAATATTTCTACTTACATTTGAAATCTTCTCAAACTTCTCGTATGCCCATGTTTAAATGAAATAGTTTTTTAATTTTATTTTTCAATTAGTTTCACTACAAAAAATATGTAATGAAACTCTTTTTTTGCTGTAATAAATTTAGAGGTAAAAATCATTCTACCCCGAAAAATAAGGTAAAAAAATGAAAAGTCAATTTAAATTTTGTTCGAAATTCTATAATTTCCTTTAATACTTTTTAAAATGTAAGTACATGGAATGAAATTGGGAACACTATTTTCATGATATCATTTTCAAAATTCAGAATTATTATTTTTGAAATCAACAAGTGATTTAAATCTTAACATAATGTTTTAAAAGAATACTTTGATAATAATATATAACTATATATTATATATGTACTTCTAAATTTATATACACAATATACATACATAATACTACATAAAACAATACGTACTTCACCATAAAAAATCATCCACAAAACAAACATTCAAACTCGGTTTGTTAAAATTCATAACATAAATATATAAACAAATTTGTGCTGAGCGATATTTAATTATTAATTTTTTCTCGGGTAAATAAAATTTATACAAATTAAAAACAAATTTTGTACAAAATTATAACGTTTTAAATACAACAATGAGTTAAGTTTTTTGTGGTTATAATATAATAATTATTAAATAGACAGTAGCCATTTCACAAGCTGTTTTGCTTGTGGAATGGCTACTTTCTATTTAATAATTATTATAACGTTTTAATATTTACTATTCTTGAAGAAATAGAAATAAAATAAAATGGTTCTAAAATCTAAATTTCAGAAACTCGTCTACTAATATTTTCAGTGACGTTTGCAAGTTCAAAAAAATATTACGATAATGACCTAGTTATCGAGCATCTATAATCTATTACAGTCACGCGGCAGAACGTGCACTGAATTGATTCGAAATGGAACGGAATAATTGGAACTTTTAGAAAACGCAAGAATAAATGATTCGTTGCGTACGATTTGGATCGGTTCGACACAATGCCGAAGCATTCGTTTATTCTTGTATTTTTAAAAGTGCCGATTGTTCCGTGCTATGCCGGGCCGAATCGAGTCGATCAGTGCTTTTTACAAAAACCTTTTTCAAATAAATAGTACAAATCATAATAAATTCGAACTCGAATTCTTTTTTTTTCTCAATTTTGAAATTAATAGTAGGTAGTAATGTCAAAACGGAACTAAAAAAATTCAAATCAATGAAAAAATGTATCTAATAATATTTTTTTGTACGAGCGTATTGACACAACGTAATTTTATTATATCAAATGAAATACATTTTTGAATATAAATTAAAAACAAACATTTCACAAGAAAATCCTAACAGAAAACAATTTAACAAAATTTCACTTAAACAACTTGGCTTCCAGAATGATTTCAAATATTTTTTTACATTTCATACAAATTTTTTGAAGGGTAAGAAGGAAATAAAATACGTCCCAAGGACCAAAAAGGCCGGAGAGAAAACTCCGTTATCAAACCCAATCGAGAAGTTTCTTTGACATAATCAGAGTAGAAGTGATTCTGATGGACTCTCTTAGGTCTGAGAGTTCATTAGAGATGGTGGCGAAAGAACCAATACTGGTCAACGGCCGCTCCCAGGTCTTCCAAGAAGATCAAGACCTTGGTGTTAGGTGGCAAGCGACCGTAAAAATCTATAGCCATTCTTTATACTAATCATGAGGCGAAAATGGCACCTCATGATTGGGAAAGCCAACCCCGCGTAACGGGAAGAGGCAAGGACATGATGATATTGATGATGATCTAAATTTTCTTACAAATATTTATCAAACGACAGTAACTCTAAAATCTATTCTTTATGAGTTCTAAATTATTCAGATTTACGAGTCAACAAAAAAAAGTTTCGCTATGATTTTTAATATCATTGAATTCGAAGTTGCTATATTTAAATGGAGCAATTTGATCCTTGAAAACAGTTTTAAGAATTGTTGGAAATGAACACTTCCGTGGCACAAAGGATCAATAAAAAGCAATACTGATTTTTTTAATTTGCATTTTACTAACGTTTCGGTATTCTTCATACCATCTTCAGAGTCAAATGCTGTCAATTTCTTTCAGTATTTTGTTTGAGCGATTAATGAACAACATGCTGATGACATTGTTGGTTTTTTCTATATAAAAACTCATAAAAATTGTTGAAAGTAAAAAGATGTAGTTATCATTGATAAAATTGGAATTAAAATCTGTGTTCACCTCTAATTAATATCCGTTAATATCATTGTTTTAAAAAAGTTTCTTGCATCCGTCACTGGATTCGTTTAAACTCGCTCAGCCGTAATTAAATAATATTATAGATTGATACAATCAAAAAATATCTTGCAGAATTTTGTGTTGATAAAATTATTGTGCATATAAATACAAATATTTAACCTGTTTGACATTATACATTTACCTACTTTGTAATGATATCAAATAATCTCAGTGTAAGTACCAAACATGAAATAGTATACGACATACGTGTTAATAATTGTGTCAAGTACTTCGTGACAAAATTTCGTCGAAATTATATCAGCTGAACTACTAATTATTTTCAAGTTTCATTGCAAGTGTGAATTGTAGACTTGTTGTTACTGTGTAAGCAATGGTTGACATAGCACGTGCCAGCATGTGAAATTGCATTCCGCACTCTCAGATAGAATTTTCATTTTTCACACATTATTATTATCATCGAATTAATAAGTACTGTCGAATAATGTTTTCACAATCCTTGTAAGTGAGATTATCAAATCCCACTTACAAGGATTGTTTGAGCGGTAAATACAAACTATCAGTTGGCACGTTTCGGCACGTGAAATTGCGTGCCGTAGTCTCAAGTAGTATTTTAACAATGCTTATCAATAAGCTACTAAATTCTTTATTTTCAAGAAATAAGTTAGAAACAGGCGACACACGGGATGTGCTGGCACATGAAGTTACGTTCCGTACTCTCAAGTAAAGTTTCAACGATGCTTAATAATGGGTTAATAAATTATAAATATTTGATCAGTGATAAATATGCGTTTAATCTTAGCAGTTTCAATATTAGAACTTGGAACAGACGGGACACGGCACGTGCTAGCACGTGAAATTACGTGCTGCGTCGAACTTTTGAGATCATTTATTGTATTAAATATGGATCTGAAAACACTCTGCACAGCACGTTACGCATTTCACGTAATTTTATACCTAGACAAAGAAGACACGCATGTTTTTGTATGCATTTAAAAGTGATATAAGTATCTACAAGTATGATACATAATTTCACGTGCTACCACATGCTGTGACAGTACTATTAACATTATCAATCTTACGTTCCTGTGACAGAATAGGTAAAAATGTCATTTGAATTAATTTAAAAAAAACTAACTAATTGGTGCAAATGATCTCACAAAAGAAAACAACACATGTTTCAGTTGCATAAAAACAAAATTAAAATCACAAAATTGTCATATTTTGGGATTAATAAATTAATCTCATTGTTTGGATGACTCAAAAGATTTTAAATGTCGTTGAGGTTGAAAAAGTCATTAATGGTAATAAGGATCAAAATTAATTAAGATATTTTTAATAATTATTAATGACTATTTTTGTTTTCAAAATCATTTAGTAATTTATTAAAAAGATTTATTGCTTTATAAGGGTGATTATTTTGACAATTTGTTTATATGTATAAATTTGTTTCCAAGTGACATATTGACATATTATCAAACGTACCATATCTAGCAATAAATTTTAATTTTTTAGTTTTTTCAACAGATTCAAAAATACACTGTTCTTTCTTTTTTGCGAACGTGATGCATTTCTTCTAGAAGAGAACGACAGTACATGTTTGACTTTAATTTGTATTTTGTAACATTTTGTAACGTATTTGACAGTTTTTAGGACAGTAGTTAGATTTTGCTAATTTTTAATTAATCACCAATGAGACTTTTCTATACTAAGAAAATTGCACAACTAAAAATTAGCAAAAATGTCTCGAAATTTGTGTCGAAGTATGTTGACACAACTCGTCTTGTATTTAATAACACAAAATAGTCTTTTATAACAGATTATTACCTATATCAATCAATTAAAACTATCTGACAGAATCAATGATTGTATTTTCTGCACGTGAAAATAATTTACAGTCTTTTCGCGTATCAGATTCAGTCAACCAATAAATAAAAGAAATATTTTGTGAATCATTTATTGGTAAAAAATCGATACATTTTATTGTTATACTAAACGCAATTTGATGTAATAAAATAATAGCAACTAATGTCATTAAGCAGATTAAAATGACAAAACTACCTATAGACCAGGGTCGATAATTTTTGAAACCAAAAAAAATTATAGTAGGATGAAACCCATTGGAAAAGGAAGAGAATAGAACAAAAATGAAAAGAAAAATAATTTACGGGCGATCTGAGGTCGGGAAGTGGTAGGGGGTGGGTTTTTAAGGGTAAAAAACGGTTTATCTCGATTTCCGGCAAAACTACAAGTCCTATGGAAAAAAGTTTAATTGCAAAGTTGTAGGTAATAAAAAGATCTACAACTTTTGTATCACACTTTTTTCACATAACCTCAAAATTTATGTAAAAAATTCAAATAACCAAGTTTTTGGTTTTTTATTTTTATCTTTTACAAAAAACATTTTTTTTTCACGAAATTTGGTGAAAACTTACCTTTTCATGTACCAAACACACTGTAATTTTTTTGATTTAAAATATTTATTTTTTCACCTTATTTTGACTTAATATCGAAAAAGCACCCTAATTTTCAATCGAAAATTCTCACGTCAAAATATCTGCCTTTTTAAAAAAGTCGGTGGGCTTTTTGTTCGTTGAAATATCTACTTTATGATGGTGTAAAAAAAATATACATTACTACGGTAAATGTTCTCAGAAAATGCAAATAAACGAGTAATTAAAGTGTAAATTTTAATAAATACCTCAAAATTGTACATAATGATTAAAAAAAAAATTTCGGATACGAGTTTTTTTTCTCGTTTCTTTGCATTTTCTGAGAACATTTACCGTAGTAATGTATATTTTTTTTACACCATCATAAAGTAGATATTTCAACGAACAAAAAACCCACCGACTTTTTTAAAAAAGCAGATATTTTGACGTGAGAATTTTCGATTGAAAATTAGGGTGCTTTTTCGATATTAAGTCAAAATAAGGTGAAAAAATAAATATTTTAAATCAAAAAAATTACAATGTGTTTGGGACATAAAAAGGTAAGTTTTCACCAAATTTCGTGAAAAAAAAATGTTTTTTGTAAAAGATAAAAATAAAAAACCAAAAACTTGGTTTTTTAAATTTTTTACATAAATTTTGAGGTTATGTGAAAAAAGTGTGATACAAAAGTTGTAGATGTTTTTATTACCTACAGCTTTGCGATTAAACTTTTTTCCATAGGACTTATAGTTTTGCCGGAAATCCAGATAAACCGTTTTTTACCCTTAAAAACCCACCCCGTACCACTTCCCGGCCTCAGATCGCCCGTAAATTATTTTTCCTTTCATTTTTATTCTATTCTCTTCCTTTTTCAATGGGTTTCATTCTACTATAATTTTTTTTCACTTTTTACCATTTTCAAAGGCTTCAGCTCTAGTCTACTACTTACTATTTTAAAACAACTTCTAAAAAAATTTTTTTTTTCAGAAAATGTCTTTTTTTAGACGAAAATTTTTAGTTTTTGTCATATTTGATTGAATAACATTTTTGAACAATTTTTAGTTTCGGATATTATGAAACATTAATTATTATTACTGAATAAAGCAAGGATTACATTTTGCCAAAGCTTACAAAATTATGCCCAGTAGTAGTTGTAGGACTGAAGGGTAAAACAATTTTTTTCTACTTTAAACTTAGATATGAGTTTCAAGTTTAAAAGTGCTTTTTTAAAATTTTGTAAACGTTTCCAATTAACGATAAACTAAAAAAGTATTTCCCAATTAAAGCCTCTTCTACAATAAAGAACCAACTTTAAGTTGGATCTTTATTGCAAATATATAAAACACCTTTATGTGGGTCTAAGGAACCAAGCTAACTCATTTTAGCAAAAATTTTCAGTTGGTTCCTTATTGCAGAAAGGGGTCCAATTATCAGTTTATTAATTTTAGATCCTAAAAATCCTAAGAATCGGGAGTTTGCAAAAGACAAATCATGACAATGCCCAACTATCTCGGCAAGTCACAATTCTTAAAATTTTGTTACTGTTACATTTTTAGGATTCCGAACCTCAAAAATATGAAAAAAACGGAATCGTTATTTATGTCAAAGTATAAATAATACAGTAAAAATAAACAATACGTTGAATATACCGATTTTTACCAATAAATAAAACAACAAAGTATAAGTGTATTCAAAACTAGCAGTGAGAAACAATTAATATTTCAAAAATTTTCAGGAACATTTACACATCATTACATAACTGTGAATCCCTGTACAATTCCGAATTTGTTTTTCGTTATGAAATTTAAATTACGAAATTATTTTTTCTACACTTTTAAGTTACTAAATTGCATACTTTTAGTATGATACTTTATACATATATATTTGTAGTTATTAGATACTGGTTCCTTATAGTTCTTAAGAGGGTCGATCGATTTTTTTTTAAATATAATCAATAAATACGTATTTTCGCAGTCATTTAGTACTATAATACAATTAATTTTTCTCCCGAAGATATAATTAATTACACTGCATTTTTAATTGTACTTTTTTACGTTGTTGATGTCAAGGTATCTCTTTTCAAATTAAAATAATTTAAAAAAGTCCCAATTTCCAGATTTCATGAAATATATAAAAAAATAACTTGATTACTAGAGAAAACTACTGAACCGATTTAAATAAAAATTGTAGTAAAATATTTATTTGTCAAATTGTGTTTTAAAGACCACCAACAGCTAAGGTTATTTGGGCCTAGCACCAATTCATATTTCCAATTTATTATTTATTTTTTTAATAATAAATTGAAAATCCAATTGACACTTTTACCAGCTCTCGGGCTAGAACTCGGGAACTTGGAACTTGTAATAGAGGAACTATAGCAACGCCATGTAAACAACAGCATTGCTACACGCTCGGCCATTCTAAAGCCCATTTTATTTGTCAAGACACAATAAAAATTGTATATAAATTCCGTAAACATTATTAACCCAACGGAATCAAAATCATAAAAATCGGTTACCCCTTCGAGAAGTTATGGCTGAACAAACATAAAAAAAATCTCAGGTTAGAACCTGGGAACTGAGGCTTTGTAATAGAG
This sequence comes from Mongoloraphidia duomilia, assembly GCA_039654895.1. Taxonomy (NCBI): domain Eukaryota; kingdom Metazoa; phylum Arthropoda; class Insecta; order Raphidioptera; family Raphidiidae; genus Mongoloraphidia; species Mongoloraphidia duomilia. The sequence continues at coordinate 7,250,455 of CM077520.1, read as the reverse complement.
GATGCTAAAACAACCATGTATGCAAAACGTAAAAAATGTTACAACTTAATTAAAGCGACGTTTTAATCACAGTGCAATTATCTTCTTGAGTAAAATTGATAAAATAATTTAATAACGATTTATATATTAATAAACGAATCAATAAAAATAATAGGTACTTCAGTAACAACGAAATGAAATCACATAAAGGGAAACGAAACAAAATAAAAAAATGTGAATTTAATTATCATTCATTGAATATATCCACCGTTATTAGAATTATTGTAATAATATTGATTAGTGGACCCACCCTCTAAAGAACTATAATCTAACCCCTATGTGGCGAGATGGGCAAACTGACTCGGGTGAAGATCAAACTGGTACGGATGACCATAGGGTGACATATGGTAAGGAACGATGTTCATACTGGCCATCTTATGCTCCTTTTTCCACTTCATTCGTCTATTCTGGAACCAGATTTTTATTTGCCTTTCGGTCAAGCATAACGCGTGCGCTATTTCAATACGTCTTCTTCGTGTCAGGTATCTGTTGAAATGGAACTCTTTCTCCAGTTCCAGTGTTTGGTATCGGGTGTATGATGTTCTTTGACGTTTTGTTTCTCCGTTGGCATTTACTGTACCTGAAACATAGAAAAATGCGTTTACATTATTTTGTTACAATAAAAATTATTTTCAGAGAGAAAAAGTTCTTCCCAATCCAAAGATTTGTTCAATTATCGGGAAGGGCTTTGAGAAACAAAGTGGCTAAATTTACAAATTAACTGCCACATATACATTCCCTTTTTTATTGTTAAATATAATGACAAATTCATTATTTTACAAAAAAATATCTATACTTTTTTCGGAGAAAGAAAAAAATTAAGCTTCTAGATTTTGCATAAATAATTGAATAATACCTAATGCTGGTTAAGAAATTATTAATCTCTAATTTATAAACACATTCATTCAGTTTTTTCTTATCAAAATGACGTGATAGTTATTATTTTAACTTTTTACAGAATATTTTCGCTATTCAATTATTTGTGTTATTTAATTATTCAACTTCTGATTCATTCAGACCATTTGTCTGTAATTAATTCTGATAACTATGTTATTTTTTTATGTAAAAAACTTTTAAAAGGTTCACAAATTTGATAACGTTCTCAATTTGACTACGCCTTATAATTTGTTGTTAATTTGTAATCATAAAATTTATCATTTTTATAGCTACACAAATCATTTTTTGACACATAAATGATTTATGAAAGGTGATAAAAATTTGTATTTCGTATCAAACTATAATAAAACTGTCCTAAACTAACAAAATATTATCTAACATTACTTTTTTCTGTAAATTAACAATGAAAAATTATTAAAAATACTAATGATGCCAGACGTATAATAATTTTATGTACGCAATATAAAACTGTGACATCATGGCTATGAATAGGTTAACAATATGTTATTTGTATCAAGTTATCACACATGCAATGTTAATATTTTCAAACTTAATAGCGACGCCGTTTTTCACTCATGAAATTAAAATAGTTTTTGTATTGAAATGAATGACAATAGACACGACTATTTTAGGGATAGCTCCAATCTAGGAGCGAGGAAACTAGAGACAAGGCTGTCTTAACTCTATAAAAATAATTAATCGAAGCACCTTTATGTCACAATCTTTTATCATCAATGTCAATACATATAAAATTGAAGCGGAATATCTGTCTTTCTTTTTATTTCATCACTTGAGAAACGACTGAACCGATTTTGATCAATTTTGATCCAAAATCAACCAGTACTTACATTCATAAGTATAGGTTATTTTCTAGCCGGCAAAAAAAAAATGAAAATTTGAATTGGAATTACCTACGTTCAAATCATTCCAGCAATTGGTAAAAATTAAGACCTTATTTATAAAGCGAATTTGAGTTCGACTGCCACTGAACGTGAACTGGTTCTACCCGAAGCAGTCGGTACTTTCAGAAAACAAGATAATAAAAAGACCCGCGCACTGCAACGAATCGGTTCAGTCACAACGTGTGTCACTACCCTGGGATTATTTTATTTCGTTGAAGTGTTCATGCAGTTGATTTTCAATATTACGATTGTCCTGTGATGGAGGGGCATTCCTAGCGCAATTTTTGATTTATTGAAAATTTTAAAAGTTTAACACACCTACACATTGAATAAACTTGCGTGTGGGTTTATTCACGTTTTAAAACAGTGCTCTCTAAAGTTTTTCTTGGAGAAAATTTTAGTCACTCGTCTACCAGTAATAGGCGAGTTTATATAGTGCGAGTTCTTGAGCTAGCCAGTAGACAGTACGTGGAAAGTGGGGAAATAAAATAGTCTGGTTCTCGGCTATTTACACTATAGGTCAGTAGCTGTACTGTCATCGACCAGTTTCCCGGATTGCAGGTCTTTAGAAGTGTATCGTGATTAGGGTTGCCAGGTCCAAAAATAGAAAAACCGGACTCGGTGCTATATTTAGGTGGACATTTTGCCCTAAAAACCGGACTGCCTATTTTCAATAAAAATATAGTCAGTTGGGCATTTTCAATCGTTTATTAATAATTAATTAGTTTTATATATTTTTGATAAAGATTTTTTTTCTTATTTTGAGCTCCCCTAATTCACATGAGTGAGGAGAGGGTAAAGTATGGTTGTGGGCTTGTGGCCTATCTCTGTCCTTTTTTGAACAAGCGATTGGGAGAAATAGAGATTGGCCACACATAAATTCTGTCTTGTTCTTTCGGATCATTCTATCTTTTTCTTTCGGTGGGTTAGGATACTTTTTAACCGCTAGGGCACGTTCAGTAGAATATATAAGTCGATGTCTGGGACTCGTGGTGAATTTTGAAAGGTTGTGGCCAGCCCATTCGGGGATCGAAATTCCGATTCGAAAAAACGATTTGGTTAAAAGATACATTCTTAATGATATTGTCAGAAAGCAACTAGTTGAATTTTGAAAGGCTGTGGCCAGCTCATTCGGAAATCGAAATTCCGATTTGGTTAAAAGATACATTCTTAATGATATTGTCAGAAAGCAACTAGTTGAATTTTGAAAGGCTGTGGCCAGCTCATTCGGAAATCGAAATTCCGATTCGAAAAAACGATTTGGTTAAAAGATACATTCTTAATGATATTGTCAAAAAACAACTAGTTGAATTTTGAAAGGCTGTGGCCAGCTCATTCGGGAATCGAAATTCCGATTTGGAAAAACGATTTGGTTAAAAGATACATTCTTAATGATATTGTCAGAAAGCAACTAGTTGAATTTTGAAAGGCTGTGGCCAGCTCATTCGGAAATCGAAATTCCGATTCGGAAAAACGATTTGGTTAAAAGATACATTCTTAATGATATTGTCAGAAAACAACTAGTTGAATTTTGAAAGGCTGTGGCCAGCCCCCGAATGGGCCACTAGTTGAAATGCACTGGTGTAGGCAGTATACAAATGCATCTATTTAATAATAACCATTAAATAAATAGACTGATAATCTCGTCGGTTAGCTGGTTACTGGCGGTGTTATATGTACAATGTGTATGTAAGAGAATGATCTATAAACATTTCGCAACGATGCGACAGTAGTAAGTGACATCCGAGATCGTAATTCACCGAGGTGTTTTGTTGATTTCACTACTTACAAGACCGGTCACTTTATAAATCAGTATATGTTATTGGCTGGCAGCCAATCAGACGCTTTTATACCACACTCACACTATCCATTTCGGACTTCGCGCCGTCTTGATCTCGCTAGCATCTCATTAATGGCCAATTGTCTCGTCTCGTGTAGACTCGTGAAGTCGTTACGATATTGTATTAATCGTCGCGTCGATTCTAGATGGTAGCGTAGATCATAGCAGGGCTTGCTTAAATTAATGCATTGTTATATATGCGAGCGTACACAACGAAGCAGCGAGTGTAGCAGGTATAAGCGCTGTTACAAGAGCTGCTAGATACAAGAATGTATCTCACCAACGTGTGACAACTGTCAAATGGCCGTTACAAGTTTCGCAATGGATGTGACTAGTTTAATAAGTGAAATGTTGCCAGTTTTTATTTAATTTGTTTTGAGTTTTTTCTAAGACGTATTTAAAAGTGTTAGGTTCCATACGTAAATATTCAAAAAACCGGTTTGGGTAAAATTTTAATTCTTGGTATAAATGATGAAATCGTTACGATATCGTATTAATCGTCACGTCGTTTCAATTTTAAAAAAGACGCTTGCTAACTTCTCATTGAGTGCCCTTAGAGATTAGAGACCAGTCCACCGTAGAGAAACTATTTGCAATTACTGGATAACATGTTTTTTCTGTTATAAAAAAACCCACCAAATCAAATTTTTTCGCAAACCTTATATCAGATGTTCATTATGCAATTATGCGACGAATGAAATTGGTACGGAGTTGATATCATTCTTTGTTCTCGAGATATGCGAGACGAGAGACAGTTTACAACAATTTTACAGTAGTTGTTTTGTTATAAACAAAAAACCGTTAATTGAAATTTCCTGCAAACCTAATCAGGTGTTCATTATGTACCTAATTATGTGTCGAATGAAATTGGTACGAACGAACGAACAAACGTACTTACGTGCACACACAGAAAGAGAGAGACATCTCCCTAAATACAATAGATTCGGAGTCTAGGGACCTCAAAACGTGCCGATATGTTCAAATGTTTCATTCGCAAAATCGGACCCATTATACAACTTCCAATGAGAAGTTAAGAATACTGCGAGGTACCAGCAGTGAACGAAAACATAAATCGCAGCCTTATACATAAATCCCTTCCTCTAAAAATTTAAAATACGTTTTTATTTTTTCAAATAACAGAACGGTAAAAATCCAATTTTATTTTTGATTTTTTGAGACCCTGGCGATACTGAATTTTATATTATCATATTTCAAAATATTAAGTGTTATGTGAGCCCTTCCGAAGCAGTCAAGTAAGAAAACAACTAACAACCTAACAAGATCCCTTCTTTTTATTTGTTCTTAGTTCAAACTGCATACGGTGAGATCTAATATATCCGAATCTCATCATGCCGTGCAGGAGTGGGACTGGGAACTCTTAAAGGTTGAAAACAGTAAGGTGCAGGAAGGAAAGGATTAGAAACCTTGACTTAACGAGCAACGTCTTAGGGAAACTGACTCTTTTAAGTTGACAATGTTTACAGAAAGCAAAGGATTCAAATAAAAATTTCAAAATTCTTTCTTATTGTGTACTGAGCATAAGTTTATTGCATTAAGTTACTATTAAAATTCTTATATCTCTTCGAAATCTTTCATTTGACTACATTCTTAACAAAACTAAATTAGTTTTTGGTTATTTATGTGGATATTGTTATTCACTTGTTTATTTTCGCATTCGAATTATCTTGAAGAATTGTATAGAAACTACTTAAAAACTTTAATTCGATCGCCATTTTGTAAAATATAGCGTCTTTAAAATGCATATATTATGAAGTATTAGAAATACCTTGTATTATGTCCGTCTTGTGACTTCTTGTGATTTAACACGACGCGTTTCAGCAACGAGTTGCCATCTTCAGGTGTGGTTAATTATTTTTTTAAAAACACACATTGAGTATTCGTAACACTATATATATAGTTTTACGAATACTCAATGTGTGTTTTTTAAAAAATAATTAACCACACCTGAAGATGGCAACTCGTTGCTGAAACGCGTCGTGTTAAATCACAAGAAGTCACAAGACGGACAAATATAAGGTATTTTTAATACTTCATAATATTCATATAGTAACTTGGAGACCCAACACTCTAAAAATGTATCATTTAAAATTCATTTAAAATTAGTTCTCACCATTTTTTACATAATTAAAATTGTTTCTGGGTAGCTGAAACAATAAAGCTACGCACAGAAATCCCCCGTTTTTAAATGTTAGAAGACATTTACTTTTAAGCTTGTCACTTTTAATCCACTTCAAACATTTTGTGATGACTTATGAAAAAGTAAACAGTTATTTTTAGCTTATGTTTCATATTCATATCTTTATAAAAACTTAAAAACCTCTTTCCAATTCATCATAACATCAATAATATGGGTTCCTAATGTCTACGAAACCCTAAAAAACCCAAATTCTGCGTATCCTAAATTTCTAGTACATATAGGATTTTATTATATAAACTTTTGCCCGTGGGTGTGCTTGCTTGGACGACTATTTTGCCCGCAAAATTTGCTCGTCTTAATAACTATTTTAACGGGGAAAAAGTACACCGTGTACTTTAACTTTAAGTATATCAATGTCTCATTGGGCTTGAGAATGGTCGAGCGTGTAGCAATGCTGTTATTTACATGGCGTTGCTATGGTTCCTCTATTACAAGTCCCCAGTTCCCGGGTTCTAGCCCGAGAGCTGGTAAAAGTGTCAATTGGATTTTCAATTTATTATTAACAAAAAAATAATGAATTGAAAATATGAATTGGTGCTAGGCCCAAATAACTTTAGCTGTTGGTGGTCTTTAAAAAAAAATAAAAATGTCAAATTCTGTTGCAAATAAAACAATGGAGTTTCCTTGGATTTTTTCAAAACAGTCTCTTTCATTTGACATTTCTTTTGTTTTTGTCACATAAAATATTAAAACGCTTTTCCAATACATCATTGTTTTCTGAACTACAATTTATAAGTCATTATTCTGCTGCTAATAATGGCCGAACGTATCATGATTTAAGGTTTTCCACGAACCGGTTATCTCATTTTTTCATTTCTTTGTCTTTGTCAGATAAAAATAAACGCTTTTCCGAGTGTGTTTAATACAAATGACTAACAATACTGCTATATCAACTGGCTAGATCTTATGTTGTTTTTCAGCACATTATTAGCATATGAAACGCAGATCATATTTATATTTTATATGTACAATAAACGCGTTATTGACCGTGCGTTGTCAAGGGCTGTGTCACATTCTGTAAACCCACTCGAAAATCCTGAACAATTTTTAAGTTAATCACATTTTTGTACATACATTCCAAAACTATAGAATTTCTAAATATACAAAATAACACGCCGTGAGGTGGATCGTTTATTAGGACTAAAGTGCGACCCTTGAGGTCCACACGACGAACTTCCCAGTTTGATAAATATTTAATAATAATAATTAAATTAGATATTACACAGAAAAGTAATCATTTTAATCATTAAAACATAATTATTATTTATTTTTAACAATAATTAAAAAAAAAAATGGCTGAACCGATTTTTATAAAATTTATGTCGGATCAAAATGACGCTAACACTGACATCCTTACGAAGTCGATATAATTTTTTATTCGCGAGATATTGTGTAAAATCTACTTTTTTGGAGTCTATTTGGTTAAGAAAAAAGAACGGCTGAACCGATTTTGAAAAAAATTCTTTCAGATCATATTTACGTTAATACGCGTCGATTGGCACCCTAACGTAGTCGATATCATTTTTCATTCTCGTGATTTCGTCTGAGAAAGAAACGGTCATATATGTACGTACATATGTACGTACTTACGTATACACACACACACACACAGAGAGAGACATCTTTCTAAAAATAGTGTAGTGACCTTGAAAATTTGTTATACATTTTGATTTTGATTTTTGGACCTATTACAATAACTTCCAATGGGAAGTTAACAAATAGGTACATTTTAATTATAAAAGCGGGGGTCGCGACTGAGTTTACAACCCACCTTTTATAATTATTATGAACCTAAATTATTAAAAAAAAATTTTTTTAGTAGGTACTTACATTTTAATGCAAGTATGTTTACTAATATTTTTAAATATCAGTTTTTTACGTAGATTCAAGGAAAAAGAAGTTTATTCGTCCCTAATATATCACTGTAACATGCAAAACTGTTTTGGACCACCTGCAGGGAAAACGCGATGTCAAACGTAAAAACCTTTGCTTATAGTTGTCAGGCTTGTCCGACCGGCTCCCAGGTCTTTTGGAGTGACCCAATTCACGCACTGGGTCATCTGACACTTTGCAATGAATTATAATATACCGGCTGCATAATACCATATACTAAGTACATTATAAACTCACAACGTCAATTGAGCAGAAGTTGACTGGTTACAACCAGGGCCGGCGCGTCAAAATATGCCGCCTAAGGCGAATACAACTTTTGCCGCCCCCCCTCACATATTAAAAAAATTAATAAACCGATGATATATTTTATTTACTTAACAAATAAAAAACAAATGTAATTCTAATAAACGCTGCCTGGCTGCCTGTAATTTGTAAATACCTCCTTTACAACTTATGGTATTTGCGCCGAGCGGCTGGGCGACATGCGACATCTTTTATCTAGTAGTAGAAGGTAGAACTAAGAATCGGTGAAAAAACGAACAATATAATCATTTTTAAAAAGTAGAATACCGCACGAAAAATTCTCTGCTACAAAAATATGCCGCCCTAAAAATATGGCGCCGTAAGGCGATCGCCTGTCCGACCAGGCGCACGTGCCGGCCCTGGTTACAACAATTCTGCTATCATCTATTTGTGAAAAACTATAATTTTGTTTGTGACAGAAGTAAAATATGTCCTTGTTTGTTGTGCTATTTTTTATTTTTACTGAACTAGGGTCTTATACTCTATCCCATGAACCAAATATATCAATAAAACTGCATGATTAGCATCTGATTGGTTACTTGAAACTCAACACAGCAGAAAACCAATCATATATTTTGAGCATTCTAGCCACGCATGTGCAAACTTAGTATAACGAAACTAGGATTTTTTGGCCTGGTCGCAAAATATTGCAAAAGCCCCCCCCCCCCAGGCTCAGGCTAGAAGCTAACGTGTTTCATGAACGGCGAAACAGTATTTTGTGATATATTGACCAAGAAAACTTTTTCATTTTTTACTGTGAGAAGGACAAAGCTGGATACCCCCCTGGGCCCGTGGGTGATATCGCACATCAACCATTTGCGCTATAGTCACGCGGTGCGATGTGCTGTTCACGTCACGTGATAACTATATCTGTTGGTGGGAAAGACTATAGTAACCGAATAGCTTATACAATTGTTCGAGTCACGCTTTTTTATTGTTACATGGACACTCTATAATACATACATTCCCTCTTTGATAAAACTAAACTTATTAAATTAACAATAAACTTAATATATATAGTCGAAATGTTGGCGTGTTTTTAAAGACCACCAACAGCTAAGGGTATTTGGGCCTAGCACCAATTCATATTTTCAATTCATTATTATTTTAATAAATTGAAAATCCAATTGACACTTTTACCAGCTCTCGGGCTAGAACCCGGGAACTGGGGACTTGTAATAGAGGAACCATAGCAACGCCATGTAAATAACAGCATTGCTAAACGCTCGGCCATTCTCAAGCCCTCGAAATGTTGGCAAAAATGATCTATAATTTATAATACACTGAATCCAGTCCAATTTACCTAAGACATTTTATTTGTTAATAAATTATATTTTTGTCGAGATGCGTCGAGATGCGATTTATTTGAAATACTTCTATTTAAAATGCAAATACAAAATGCAAAATACATTTAAATGCCTTTTAGTAAAAAACATTTTGTATTTTATTTGAAATACCTTTCGAGATGTATTTTGCATTTTTAATATTCATTTCAAAATGCAAAATACTTTGTGATTAAGTTTAGCCAACATCACCAATCAAACAAAATGAAATGAACAATGACGCTTGTATTGCCGAATTATTTTAAGTGAGTATTATTATTATTATTAATAACATAACAGAATTTATTGATACGCGTACTGATAAATATGACCAAAATGTCATGCATAAGGTGCCATGTTATTAGACGTTTTAGTTCGGCTCGGCATTGTGTCTCTATTTCTCATGATAAATACCTAAAATAAATAAAAATATCTGAAATTTGGTAAAAAGGTATTTTATTTTGAAAAACTATTTTGAAAATACCTATTTTGCAATTTTGCATTTAGCATTTGAAATACAAAACGCAAAACTATTTGGTATTTTGTATTTGAAATAGTAAATCTGAAAAGTATTTTGCATTTTGTATTTAAATGCTTTTTTAAAACCATTTTGTACATCTCTGTCCATATACCTACCTTCGTTAATAAAGAAAGTGTTAATAATAGTTTTTGATCTAGGTACATCAAATAATTAATGAATAAAATATAAAATATGTGATTTAATCATGGGAAGGACCAATGTAAATAAAATGCGAACATTAAAATTTCGAGTTTTTACTTGCTTTGACTGAAGTATACATAAAATAGTAAAACATTGAATAATTTGAGCAAATGACATCAGTTGAAAAGAACGTTACGCAATTTTATGTCAAAGGCATTTACAATTTTATTTATTATCACCGTACTTTAGTTTAGATCGTGGTGTTGAATATTTAAAATCATTAAACTGAAAAGTGATAGTGATGATTTATATTTATTTAGTAGCAGTGGGTTAATTACTTAATTGGTACGGTTTGTTTTCTTACAGGCACTGCACCATATTTTATTTAACACTTGTTACTTTTTTGTGCGGTACAATTAGTGAAGTGATATAAAAGAATAATTTTTGAATTTTGACTTGATGAGCAGAATTTGTGTTTCCAGAAGATAATGGGCTTCATTTTGAACAATTTCTATTACCTAATAAATAACAAGGTACTGTAACTTCACTTGAAATTTTTAAAATTTGTGTGTTTTACCAATGAAATAATACTTTGTTAAGGTTACATAATATAAAATATTAATTTAGACAAAACTATAACTTTGAAATGACCTGCACCGCTCAATCATTGTATAGGAACAATGATTATGTAATTTTCATTTATAATTTATTAAGAATGTACTTTTCTCCGTATCTACTAAAGAAAGTATTTTATTTTATTTTTAAAATGCGTAATAGTAAATTAAATGCGTTTTTTATTTAGACTATTCAATTTTAAACTATTTTTTATGCAAAAAGTAGTGGGGGTAAAAACACATCACCATTTTATTTAATCCGCGGATTTTGAAATCAATTTATTATAGGTAACATTCCTTAAAGTTAGCTTTTTAGTTAAAACATGATTTTTTTAATTAAAACAGAACTGTTTTTTTCTAAATTAAAAAGTGCTTGTTTGATAACCCTAGAAAGCAAAAATTGGTTTCAATATAACGCATTAAATTTAGATAATTAATTTTGGGTTACCATCCTGAACAGTTTTTTGGGTCTGTAGCCCCTAGGAACATATTTTATTTATTCACAATTTACATATAGTTGTCCATGAAAATATCAGACTGTTATGTTGCCAGGATTTCCTGTCCAACTTGGCTAGGCCAGTGCTAGAGCAGCACATTTAAAATATGGTGCTCGGATGTGTGTACTGTGTATATGTAATATAGGTATCCAATACTTACATGTTCATACAAAAATGCAAATTATATCTAACGAATTATTCCAATTTCTTCAAATTGCGACCCACGACTAAAGAATAATTTTCTTAAAATTTAACACATTCACTGCCCGGTATAGAATATGTAAGTTGGCCTGGTGCCACCTATTTCTCTTTAAATATTTTAATTTGGGTTTATAGTGGTGACTATATGATAGCAGCATACTAAAATAATTTGTAATATTTTTTTGCAAACCAATATACCTGATAGACTAAAATAGACTGTTTTTTAATCACGCTGCTTTGTTTTCATTCCCCCAGGGGGGACATTGGAATGTGGTTGCTATCGCAAATTGCATTCCAATGTTCTTTGGGAATTAGCGCTCCAGGGACCCGAGCTCGTACCAGTCGGTTTGTGTATGCCGGCTGGCGAATTCTAATACACAAATGGATTATTTGTTGTGTTGAAGACGCTAATGACCTGAGTTGTCGACGCGTCTATAATCTACAATTAATTAATTAAAAAATTCGTTTTCATTTTGGAAAATTGTTGATCGTTACCATAGTAACTGTCATTTAACAGCGTGATTAAAAAATAAAATTGTACGATAAACTTCTGTTAGACGCCCGAAGACACCACCTGTTTGAATCCAAATCGTCCGAGTAAAGTAATTTACTATTTATATCTCGTATACATGCGAACGCCTCTCAGACGACTTCGGCGTGGCAGCTAAAATCTAGTGACCGCCCCAGGGACGTTTCGGGCAGTGAATGTGTTAAATGGTCCTTCGAAGGAAAAATGTTGCGCATCACTGGTTTAAATCTACTTTAACATGTGTATTACTATAGCAATGATGTTTGGTCCAACGTACAAAACCCTCTTAGCAAAACTGGTTGTATCTGCATAAAATATAAAAAAACGCATTCGCGTTCATAGCATGGAACGCTATGAACCCGGTTTCCACATTGGTTTATAATTAACAACGATATTTATTAGTTAAGTTTACCAGTAATTAATAAATGACATTGTGGTATAATATAACAAATTGAGTTAAGAATAGTTAGTAGCTGTAAGAGAAACTGGTAAATTATCTACAGTACTCTGGATGCATTACTCACAGTTGCGTATTTTGAAAAATATGCTAGATTTGTCGTTTAATTTTTAAACTGCGATTAATTAACTGGAACATGTTCATTTTGTGTGTAAATTATTTACCGGCTGATTAAATAATTTTAAACTCGTATTCACCAACCTCAGGTGAATTTGAATTAATAAATATTAGTAAAAAAAACTTTTTAGAGACAAGCTTTTATTTAAATGCACTAAAAAGGAAAAAATAATTTTTAATAACTTAGGTTCATAATTATAAAAGCGTGGGTCGTGAACTCTATGATAGTTTATTAGTCACGACCCACGCTTTGAATTAATAAATATTAGTAAAAAAAACTATTAACTGACAAGCTTTTATTTAAATGCACTAAAAAGGAAAAACTAATTTTTAATAACTTAGGTTCATAATTATAAAATCGTGGGTCGTGAACTCTATGATAGTTTATTAGTCAAGACCCACGCTTTTATAATAATTATAAACCTAAGTTATTAAAAATTATTTTTTCCTTTTTACTGCATTTAAATAAAAGCTTGTCTCTAAAAAGTTTTTTGTACTAATATTTATTTTGTTCATTTTAGTCTTTTAAAATTTTACTTCCCTTTGACACCCGTAGGAGTTGAATTTCGAAAAATCCTTTCTTAGTGGATGCTTACGTCAGAAAAGGAACCAACTTTCCAAATTTCTAGTTTCTAGCTTCGGCGATTTGGCCTGGGCGTTGATTAGTCAAACAAACCCTACATCCCTATTTGAACCCCTTAGGGGTTGAATTTATTTCTAAAAACGATTTATTCATGTAGTCATCGAGAATACATATTATGTAAATTCTATAGAATTATCGCTCGGCACTTGGTAGAACATGATTGAATAAAAATTAATAAACAAACACTTGAAAAATTCTACACAATATTTATTAATCTCAACGATCGTTTCGGGTTCCTAGCCCATCATCAGGAGTTTACATTAAAAAAACTCCTGATGATGGGCTAGGAACCCGAAACGATCGTTGAGATTAATACATATTATGTGTTCAAAATTTCAAATCGATTGGATACGTGGAAGTCGTTCAAAATTGACTTGCAAGTTTTGACCTAAACAAACACAAAAACTAACTAACTAACTAACATACATTGTAAGTTACATAAAAGCTTGTAAAAATATTTAATAGGCAGTAGATTTTAATTTTAGGTGATGGTAGAAGACGAAGTTTTCGTGTAGCAAGGATCAAAATAAAAACGCAGTAGTGATGTTAAGTTTTGCTACTCATCTAACACTCCGATAGCGTTCCTAGCATCATATATAGTCATCAAAAAAATGTCTACCTCTAATAATGACAATCTACTGACAAAAAATTTTACGGCTATAATATATACCTAATTCTGATTATGATAAGAACGTTGTCGAAATGTTAGATAAATAGCAAAACTTAACATCAGTAATGCGTTTTTGTTTTGTTCCTTACGTCACACGAAGACTTCGTTTTCCCTCATCATCTAACTGAAGAGTTTAGGTTCAGAGTTCTACAAAGAAATTATAGTGAAATTTATTACATTAGATTTGAATTAGATAGTGAAATTTATTACATTAGATTTGAATTAGATAGATCATAGTTGTACCATCGGTTAATTAAAAAAGCCTGTCGATTGTAACAGAACAAAAACAAACTGAAAACAACTAAAATTTGGGACGCTATTCCAGGATAGTAGGGCAAATTAATTATGACTTATAGATTATGATTTATGATGCCACGTCATTTAGGAAATGCTACAAGAACCACATGAGTGTTTGATACGTACAAAATGCTAAAAACGTAAATATTCTCTATGATCTGTACCTTCATTGTTTTAGAATTGCAAATTATTCTTTGTTGCTTAATAAACTGTAATGTGTTTTTTTAAAATAAATTTTTAACGCTTTACGTCAAATTTCGCATAATTGGAGAATCTAGTTAAATTGGCTTTAATTAACTGTATGACGTTTCTTCATACCGATTTTTAAGATTTTTACAATAAACTGAAGTCGATTGTTTGTTGCTAAATTTATAGACACTATAGCTTTCCGGTCCGCCTTTGCCCGGATAGATTTTGGTTAAAATAATTAATGAACTCGGCATTCCCTATAAATTTAATATTTTAATGCGAAAACGCAGCTTACAAAAGTCGTGACCTTATTGAACACACGGTATTTTTTCAGTGAAAATTTTCTCTAACACAAAAATTCGCAACGGATTGTTTGTATGTAAAAAGCATTTAAGTTAAAATTATATTACAAATAAATTCGTATTTAATATTAATGTTCAGTTTGCGAAATGTAAAGTTGAAGAGTGCACAAATGAAATAAAAGATTTAAAGGCCATTCGAATAGATTAGCACAAATTGTTTTTACAAAAACGGTTGTCATTTATCATTTGACTATACACAAGAAATACATTATTTATTACAAATAAACATATCTTCACAAACAAAACGTCGTAGAGTCTGTACTTGGTCTTATTACCATATTGGTAAACACTACCGTATTTGGAAACAATGTTCAAGAAATATTCAACGTTCATATATGATTTAAATCTGAGGTAAAATGAAGATGTTTACAATCAGGAATATTTAGATAAATTATAGAAAATTTCAGCCAATTGGACCTCGAGTGATTTTTCAGTCATTCTTTATTTTGTGAATTGCTTTGATTAATCGGTAAAGTGGTTAGGGAAATCTACGGAATTTTTGAAATCTGGGGACAAACATATCTGCTTTGTAAATGCTTAGCGGACTGAGCAGTACCTAAAAAACTAACATTCCGTGAGCGAAGCCGTTGGTAAATAAATAAATCGAATAATATACAACCCATGCAATATCTGTTTAATTCTCTATTACCTATCAATACTTTTTAGGTTCGCGCTCTAAAGATTTTGTTGATAGAATTTGAATAATGTAATTAATTTAGAGTAATTTAATAGCAAATGTTTACTGTAATGCGTTTATTAAAAGCGAATTAACTATAGTAGAGATTATTTAAAAAGTCTTGAACGGCAATAAAACGTGTAACAAAGAGTACATTACGAAAATCTTCTTTCTTTCTTCAGTTTCGTACTCCTGACAAAGATAGTCAAAAGTATACTTTCGGATTTCTTGCCTATGATTTGTTTAGAACGAAGAAAGAAGACTAAAAGCTGTAGCTTTCTTTGTTGCAAGTTTTATTGCCGTCCAAGACATTTTAAATAATCTCTACTATAATTTCAAAATGATTGCAAGCATCATGGTGACACCATCGTATTACGTCATTCCAAGCTGGTGTATTTATAGTGTCGTGATGAAAGTATTGCGAATTTTATATTTTCAACTTACGCTGTCGAAATTAATACCAAATTATAAATCAAACAATTAAATTAAAATTTTTCTATTTTTTTAAAAGGTTGATAACAAAAAAACAGGCTATGAAGTACGATCAGTTCTTGAAATCGAAGAAGCGAATTACATCATTTTCGTAGACGTAGACGCTAATGACCTCTGTTGTCGAGCGTCTATAATTTACAATTTATTCGTAGTCGTTTTATTTTTTCATAATATCATTGATGTAATGTAACTTATAATAGTAGATTGTATGTTTAGTTGAGTAATGAAGCATATTACTGACGAATAGTGAAAGTATCTTAAAACGAGTGATAACAAGTTTTAACAGTAACACGAATCATAATATCAGTATGCCTGAGATATAGGTACCGGGTGCTAATTTGCTTTGCGGGTAATAGGGATTTTACTCGTAAAACCAAACTTTCACGATTTCCTGCTTCCGTAATTATTTTAGGAAAAATACCTTCAAATAAAAGTTTCAGAACAATAACATTCTGCATCTAAATCATTAAACAAAATAAATTTTACATGCTTTGTAACGGCAGAAATTTGATATGAAAATGTCAAAATTATCTCAAAAACAGATAGCGATAGACATGAAACTTGAACAAAACGATTAGAAATTATTCTGACAGCTAAAACTTCATCATTTTGTTCAAGTTCCATGGCTATCGCTATCTGTTTCTGAGGTAATTTTGACATTTTCGTATTAAATTTCTGCCGTTACAAAGAATGCAAAATTAATTTTGTTTAATGATTTAGATGCAGAATTTTATGTTCTAAAACATTTATTTGAAGATATTTTGCCTACAATAATTAGGGAAGCAGGAAATCGCGAAAGTTTGAATTCACGGGTTAAATCTCTATTACCCGTAAATCATGATATTTTTTGCCATATCCACTATAAAATAGCTGCTTTTCGCTTCATTTTCAGTATTTTCAAAATTTTTTGGCAGTGAAAACCTGCCCTGTGGTACCTATTTTGATAAGATTTGAGTTAAGAAATCCAATTAACAGATTTTGAGCTCTATGACTGGATGAAATCAAAATAATAGAAATTTGAAAAACGTCATAACAGTCTCACATCATTTTTAATTCCAAAGTAATTAAACACATTATTCTCAATTTGAATAGCTTTATTCCTTTTCTGTGAAATTAAGCGTTTTCTTCATAACCAATTATGACTTCTTTTCATACTTTTTACCCGACTACGAATAAAGGAGGGTTATGATTTACACTTCTATAATAGTAGTTTATAAATTTGTCATTTTTTCCACAATTTGATAGATGTGATGTAATTGTAGTTTTCTACAACTTTGAAGTCGTACAAAAAACATTTTTGTAATTCATTTGTTAAAATTTCAAAACAATAGGTTTTCCGCTGTAGTTGATGCTGTAGGTACATCATTGATGATGTTTATATAATAATAATAATATTTGTATATTTTGACTTCTGACACGTCCGTATAGGTACAGAGTTATAATATTATTATGTAGAGAGTTTGAACACGTCAAAGAATCCTCAATGCACACGGTTTGAGTGAACATATTTGAAATGACTTGAAAGTGAAGTATGAATTGAGACGGCGTCGTATGTGATTTTATGTTGAGAATGTAACATCATACGTACACACATAACTGCTATATTAAAGGGAAAAGACTGGTGTGTTAAACATCTCATATTGCAAGCTCTGACCATACAAAAATCTACTGGACCACAGGAATAAAATTTTAATATTCAATTTAATAGATAATATGTTGAAAAACATCAACAGTGGCGTATCTACCACAGGTGTTCCAGGTGGCAATCACCGGGGTCCCTTACCTTGAGGTGCCCCCAATTTTTGGGTCAACTACTGATTGACTAATCCTTACACTCGATTTTTTTCTCAGTCCAATTATATATGATCTAAACGCAGATTGCATTTACTTTCTAGATTCAAATACTATTGTTTCAATCAATTGCTTTTTAATATGAAATTCGCCATGTTTGATTTAGAATGTACTTTATTTGAGATTTCGACAGGGTGCGCACTCAATATTTACCGCTTGTATGGTATAATGGTCATGAGCACGCAGTTGGCAGCAGTTTTATACTTATATCTTAGCAAACTCTATATCGTTTATGTCAATAATTATGATTTGATGAAGACGACTGGAGGATTTATTTATCCTTAAATATAAAAGAGCGCAATATTATTATTTGAAGAATACCAGTAGAACTTCTTTTAATTACAGAGTCGTTTATATATGACGTAGAACATTTTGAGAATACAATCAAATGTTGATGGGATGATGATGTCATGAATAATTGGAAATTTTTTTTAGTTGGGTAAAGTGGGGGGAGGGGGGTTCCCAAAAAAAATTTTACACCTGGGCCCCGCGAAGTAAAGCTACGCCACTGAACATCAAATCGGTGGCACGCTCATATAATTTTTTTAATCATTTTTTGTTGTCAGTATCTCAAATATCGCTCAACACTACTTGAGGAAATTTATACAGATTATAGAGAAATATCAATTATTCACAATTATTATCGTTTTGCATTGAAGATTTATCCATTTAGAGAGAGGTCTGTGAGGTATGCAAAAAAATATGCATGGCAGACGATGATAATTGTAAATAATTGATACTTCTCTATAATATGTATTTTCATCAGCTAGTAGTGTTGAGCCGTATTTGAGATACTGACAACAAAAAACGATACAAAAATGTAATTAGTTTGCCACCGATTTTATGTTTTTCATCATAATATCTGTTAAATTCAATAATAAAATTTTTGTAGTTTTGTACAGGAGACATTTATACAGATTTCCTATAGGTATTGAATATACAACCAAATGTGTCTGACTGAGTTAGCATAGGGGAAGACAAGTACGGAGTCACAATCATCATTTATAATATAGAGTGGGTGCTTACTTGATGTAAATTAATATTAAACATTTTGAATAATAATAAAACACTAAGTTTTTTAAATTTACACTATATCTTTATTTTTTGACAATTGTTTCGTCAACACAGTGACTTCTTCCAAAAATATTTTCTGAAGAAATCACTGTGTTGACGAAACAATAGTCAAAAAATAAAGATATAGTGTAAATTTCAAAAACTTAGTGTTTTATTATTATTCAAAATGTTCACAATCATTATTATTTTTATTCTGCTGGAAATTGAAAAATTAGGGCTACCAATTGGTTGCGGCAGGATGAATTCTGGTATCCCATAATGATATGAAAGTACGCGTTGAGACTAACATTTCGATGTAAATTTTATTTAGATAATATGTAGTCGATGACATAAGAAGACAATCCAAAAAATGATTGGAAGTGACGTCAGTATCCCATGACAATAATTGTTGATTCCTATTTGTCTGTCCCACTCCCAATGCTAACTCACACAGACAAATTTGTCTGACGGTGGGTTTTCCTTCTAAGTGTTAAGGCAGAAGGCTTCACCTGCATTTCTGTTATGAGTATAATTATTCCTCGACAGAATTTCGTCCAGTTAATAGTGTTGGGGAGAATCGTCTTTTTTGAGAATCGAGTACTCGGTACTCGAGTACTTTAAAGAATCGAGTACTTATCCGAGTACCGAGTACTCGAGTACTGTCTACAATAATCTTGTCAATTCTCATTGCATGCAGTTGATTAGTCTGTCAGCTGCTTAGTGCTTGCTCGTTCGTTAATCGATGCCAATTGCCAACCGAGTACCGCGGCTCAGTGCTCACACATTACTCACATTAGCTGGTGGTGGAAAGGGAAACACTGTTAATGTTGACAAACCGCCTATCTATATTCCATAGTAGGTTGTATAATGTATTCGGTATTCGAGACTCGAGTACACGCCGTGCAGGCGCAGAAACGCATTAACTGTAGACAGAATTCAATCCCTGCACAGTGCACTGCAGTGTGTACTGTGTACTCGGTCTCGAGTGTATTCGAGTGTATTCGTGCAGGCGCAAAAACGCATCAACTGTAGAAAGAATTCAATCCCTGCACTGCAATGTGTACTCGGTCTCCAGTACTCGAATACCAATTACAAGTACTCGAGTACAGCGAGTACTTTGAAGAATCGAGTAGTGAATCGATTCTTGTACTCGAGTACCCCATCACTACCAGTTAATAGTTTGCACAAGCCACTTTATAGACGTCTTACTCGCGGTTTATAGAACACGCTGTGTCAGATGTTATTTATTTAACTAGCTGAGAGGCCGCCATCCGTGACAGGTGGATATAGGAGGTGTACTCCGTATAGGTAAGTACATCCTATAATCTGTTTGTATAGGCAGGAATCTATGTCCTCCCTTCTCTTTCTGCAGGGTTGTTTTCTGAACGCCCGCGGTTACATATCTTTTACCATAAGGCAACAAAGCTTATGTCGAATGTTGAGATTTTCTGATAGAAATTTTTAATTCTATGTTGTACAAATATTTTTTATATCCACGTAAAATTTAAACCTTCAAACGGTTTATTAATTAATAATAAACAATGCTTGTTTATGTTTCTTTGTATTGATAAAAAGACAGCCCTGCCAATCGCATGCCTTTGAGGAACTTTTTAGTTCATCAACTGATTAAATACCAAGGAGCATTCGCATCATTTTCGACGTCTGCATTCGGAGCTTTAGCGGGTGTGGATGTGATGCAAGTCATGACATGGATTAAGTAATGAAAATAATGACTTTCTTAATAAAGATGATAATAGATACAATCTCTTTTACTTAATTTCACGAAAATTTAATATTTACGTATGTCACATTTATTGTTTTGTTAAAAATATTATTATTTCCATATTAGTACTCGGGTCTGCGTCTGCAGATGTGGATGTCAAAAAATCCGCATCCGCATCTGCACCCATATCTGTGACATCCCTGCTAAATACCTTCTAAAATGGTAGAGACTAGGAAGGTTCCGCAAGTCATATGTGGCTGACAGTAAATTATCTCTCTTCATTGCAGTGACAATTAGAATATTCAATAACCCATTAGAAACAGGACATTGGAAAAAATATATTTGTTGGTATAAAAATTACTAAAAATTTGACATAAACCAGTTTGTCTTGTGCGTACGTACAGCTGGGTATTTTATCCACTGCACTCCCGTCGTGCCAAAATACTTGACCAATGACATGTTGGATCTTCAACATGTTTTTAAAAAAACTAGCACCATTTATTTTTCTGTAAACCATTGAATTGTAGGTACTACATAAGAAAAACTCAAATGCAGATGTTGTGCCTAATTAAAAATTGTAATTTAAAAAAATGTAAATTTCAGAACTTGTAAAATAATGGGGGATGACTCCATTATCTTCTTTACCCTAAAACTGGCTTTCCGGCCTGACTTCGCCTGGATAGATTTTTTTCTGGCAGTGCAATAATCGAGGGCAATTTTCCCAGCGTACACATCTCAGAAATCGCGTGCGGGAACTCTGACTCGCTTTACTTTTTTTCTTACTACTCATCCCTCTTTTGTCGTAGCATAATATATAGTTGGTTTTTAAACAGTAAACTTTTCAAATCGGTTCAGAAGCTCTTATGATTACCCACCGCAAACTAAACAAAGAAACATTTACCAACTAAATCTTCAATAAATTGAACCAATAACCACAGAAAAATGCTTATTAGAGTTACTTTGACCTATAACCTCATTTCGGTACAAAAAAAATCTGTAGGCCATCTCTGGAACTTCCCGCTATTTTCAAGCGCTTTGAGTTCGAAGCACTTGATAATATACCCAAAAGTAGTAATTTTTGAAAAGCTATAACTTTTGAACGCGTTATTCGATTTTGATCTTTAAAACGGCATTCGACGCAGTTTTTTAGGCTTTAAAAATATTGTAAGAGGTACAAAATCGATTGGTTGAGAAGTCTCGAAGTTATTTTGAAAAAACACTTTTTTCGAAAACTGTTGACTACGTAATCTCTTGAACGGATTAACCGATCTTGATCCGCTTAGCGGCATTCGACGCAGTTTTCTGAGGAGAAGAGCTGATTAGATTATGAAATCAATCAGTATAATATTCTAGAAGTTATTTTGAAAAAACATCGTTTTAACAACTTTTTTTTTCGTTTTTTTTGAAATTTTTCAAAATGTATTGGGCCGAATCGGTTCAAATTTTCAGGAAATCTAAGTTCAGTGGAAGCCTTTCGAATGCCGCAAATCGCGATTCGATCGCTCAAGCCGTACTAAAGTTATGAGAGGTTTACATACACATACACCCCCCCCACACACACACACAGGTAGACATACTGACATCGTCGTAAAAATAGTCAGAATAGCTTCCTAGGATCACAATACGTCGAGATCTGACGAAAATCGGGGTGAAATCAATAACTTCCCTATTTTTAAAATTTTTCAATTTTCTTAGCGGGAAGTTAAAAAACGAAATCAATAAAAAGTTATTTAATATCTAAATACATATTTTGAACGTATCTATTAAATTTCAAATAAAATGTGCTCAAGAACAATTTAATTCGACATTCCTAAAATCAAGATGTTCACTTCAATCACTTTGCCTATTTGTTAACCGGCATCTATTTTTAGTTTGCATTTCAGTAAATAGCAATTAATTATGTATGCACTTTTCACACAACAAGTGTTCAGATTAACACGTAGAGTAATCCATCTCCCGAACTCAATCTGGATTACAGAACACAATAAGACAGTCGCATTAACTGAGACGATGCGCAACCGTGTCTTGAAAACGTTGAAAAAGCAACAGTCTAATGGAGTACGAATGTCGAATTGTGTTCGAGGATTTCATTCCCGTTTTCAACACTACACGCGCCAGAATGTTACTTTTTGCTTTTTAAAGTGGATTCTGGATACTGTTAGAAAATATACCCGGGATATATTCAAACACTAAAAAATGTTAAAATTTCGAGCGATGAAATGTGACGTTATTTTTAATTTTCGTTAATATATTTTTGTTTTTCAAATATTGTTTATGTAAACATTTTTTGAAATTTAAATATTGATTTATTTGAAACAAATATAAATTCTTTCAGATATTTTCCAAATTATATCATGCCTGTTAAAAAAGTGTGTATTTTTAATTTTCGTTAATATATTTTTGTTTTTCTGTTTCTCAAATATTGTTTATGTAAACATTTTTTTTTAAATTTAAATATTAATTTATTTGAAACAATAAATTCTCTCAGATATTTTCCAAATTACATGCATGTTAAAAAATTGTGAAATCAATATGATTTTAAAAAAATTGACCATCTCTAAAAAGGGAATGACTCTAAAAAGGATAAAATAATTTTGACGTAAATATAACGTTCAATGTCTCATGCTGTGGTGGCATTTTATAAATATTAGATGAAACGGAAACAGTCGGAAGGACATGTAAAACAAAATACCGCATGTATAATTATGTTAAGGTCTCAAACACAGTAATCCTGGTGGCCGTGCGTATATTAGGTACAAACGCCAAGCCCGGGTTTGAATCCCGAAGGCTTTGAATATTTCATTTTTTTTAATAACGAAAATATATATGCTATAGGTATTGGATAATAATTTATAATATAGTAAATAAAATATTAGTAAAAAACTTTTTAAAGACACGCTTTTATTTAAATGTACTAAAAAGGAAAAAAATAAGTTTTAATAATTTAGTTTCATAATTATAAAAGCGTGGGTTGTAAACTCTACGGTATTTTATTAGTCACGACCCACGCTTTTATAATTATGAAACTAAATTAGTAAAACTTATTTTTTCCTTTTTAGTATATTTAAATAAAAGCGTGTCTTTAAAAAGTTTTTTTACTAATATTTTATTTTGTTCTTTTTATAGTCGTTCAAAAGTTTATCCCCTTTTGACTCCCTTAGGGATTAAATTTCGAAAAATCTCTTCATATAGTGAATGCTTACTGTCCAAATTCCAAGTTTCTAGCTTTAGCGGTTTGGCCTAGGGGTTGAATAGTCTAAAAACCCTACTCCCTCGTTTGACTCCCTTAGGGATTGAATTTAATTCTAAAAATGATTGATTCATGTATTGTCATCGGGAATGCATATATTATGTACCAAATTTTAAATCGATCGGATACGTGGAAGTCGTTCAAAATTGACTTGCAAGATTTGACCTAAACAAACAAACATAGAAACAATAAAATTAAGCAAAATCGCAGGATAGTGGACAAAATAATTTGATTTATTAAATTAAATGTACGACGTTTCGTCTATAGATTTAGACTTTTTCAAATTATTTTGTCCACTATCCTGCGATTTTGCTTAATTTTATTATAATCACGATGGACACGATTTCTAATATAAACATAGAAACATTGCAAGTTAAATAAAAGCTTGTAAAAATAACATTATATAATTATTTTATTTATTGTATTTTTCGAACATTAATTTAAGGTATTCACGTCATCTGTCTATACCCGCGATACAGACATATCTCTGTTTTGCATCATCTACCTAGATGCAATTCAAAGTTAGTGGAAGTATTTCTTCTAATTACTTCTAGGTACTTCTAGGTATGAAGAAAAATTTGTCTATGATTTCGGTTTCTTGTGAGATTTTTCTGAACGGGAGAACGTGTTTTCAAAACTGACTGTACCGATTTTGATGAATACCCAAGTATTCGGGTACGTTAAAATTTCTATCAAAACTGCTTTCTTTCGAGCAAAATCGAAATTCTTGCGAGCGTAGCAGCAGGCAAAAGATTGTAATTCCATAATTATTTCTAAACCTTGCTAATTTTACTTTTTATAAAAGCATTTTTTCACAATTTATTATTATTATTGATTATTATTATGCAAATAGCTCATGTCCATAATTCAATTTATTAAAAAAACTCAGGTACTTGGACTGCAGTAAAATAAAGGCAATGATTTTTCATTTACTAATTGTACGACGTAATTATAGTAAAAAATTAGTACATAAACTTTGTATAATAATTAGTAGGTGAGAAAAATCACTGATTTTTATTTTACTGCAGTCAAGTACCTGCGATTTTTATAATAATTATTGATTATAATCGTTTAAAATTCGCTTTTAGTCATAATTTGACCGCCATTATTTTAAACGTCTTAGTCAGTTCTTGGCAAGTTCCGTTTTCATCATTCTAAAATATGAATTTAATCCTTTCTATAGATGCAGTAATAAATATAAATATTTCATTAGGTAGTTAGAAATGCGACAGGTGTATATGATTTGAGTCAAACTATTCGAGAAAGACGTATCAGAGGGATTAGCGCCACACGGGGTCAACGGGGTCTACGTCAGCCCCGTACGTATAACCTAACCCCTCTACACACTGCACACCTCATGGCTGCCAACCAGGGGGATATAATAAATTACGTTTGCATTATTTATATTAGCAAACAACTCATAAATAAATATGTGAAGGTGAGACACTTTTCATGTCAAAAATTGTAAATACAATAGTTTTGAAAATCGTTTTAACAAAAGAGTTAAAATCTATACTGTCATTTAAAAATTATATATGCAAAATATTTCGAAACAGTTCACCTAGATTTAAAGAAATTGAAGTTGTCATTCGTAACAATAAATATAATTTATATTATATGGACGTGTAATACAAAGATAATTTAATGAATTCATGTTCTTTTTGTTATTTGAATTCACCTTGAAAACCTTGCGATTTTTCAGTATTCTTATTTATTTGGTGTTGTTGCATCATTTACTTGCGCATTATGTAAAAATGTGTCTTTTATTTATGTATTCTTTTTGACGCACATATTCTGATTGATTGTGTTGAAATATTTATGATAAGAAACATTCTAGAAACTATAAGGATTTTTTTCCAGTTACGAATATAATTCGGTACCGGAAGCTTAAAAGAATATTAAATGACAAATTATTATTTATTTATTTAAAACCAATCTGCCAAGGTAATCTGAGCATTATTTCAATTCATCTTTCAGCATTATTTTTAATATTAAATTTTTTACCATCATCAAACATCAAATTGAACATTCCGGATCACAGCTCTACAAATCAAAGGGGTCCCACATTTTTTTTTGCAATCTACATGACAAATTGACGAGCAAATAGATTATGAAACTATTTTTTAAAGAATTTTTTGGAAACTTTTACTAGATATAAAAATACCCAAAAGTGTGAATTTTTCGATGGAATTTTAAACATTTAATTTATTACCATCATCGAATGAGCCATTTTCCTGAGAGTAGTTCCTTCAATTATCCACTTGTGGTAGGTACAAACATTATTTATTCCCCATTAATGTCGTATCATTTTAGTGGTAGCGGCCTTTGGATCAAACTGTCATGGGTTTGAATCCCGCCTCCGCTCATGGATGTTTTGTGATGTCATTTAGTTTTAAGTGAGTTGTTATTTAATGTAATCAAGACACTAATGACCTAAGTTGTCGACGCGTCTATAATTTACAATAAATAAATAAATTTAGTGAAGGAAGAGGACTATTGTATCCCCGTCTGAAAAAAGAATTAACAGTTTTCATTTGAATTTGCCCCAAAATTATGTCCGCCAATGACCTCAGTTGCCGAGCGTCTACAATATACAGAATTATGTCGAAAGAATTGCATATTATAAAGTTATGTAGTAAATGAATTTAGCTGTCTAAAAAAAATTTGCAAGTTTTGCAAAACAACAGTTTCTACGTCATCATTCTCAAGGGAAGAAAAAAGATTTACATAAATCATATACATATTTATAATGGAAACATCATTTTTCTTTGCTTTTATTCAATCGTTATTTTTTGTTTACAAAGAATTATTTTTTAGTATTTTACTGACTGATTCTGTCTAGACGACAAGTTATCAACTTTTTATGGTAAAATTAGTATCATCAAGACGTATCAAGTTATTCAGTATTTACAGAATCAGGTCAAATATTTATAAGCGTTGTTAGCGGCAATTTGCAACTTTTGAAGGTTATAAAACTGGCAAAGACAAGCTTTCTATTAAAAACGGTATATTTAAGTTATCAAAATATAATAAATACACCGCATATTAAAAATAAATTTTTAAGAAAGAAATGACAGCAGTCCTACTTCTGTATTTCAAAAGACCGGTTATAAACTTCTATATACAAATGTTAAAGATTAGTTCAGCGTAGGCTCACTAGGCGTTAGATTTCTTCAGATATACGAAAAGACTCTGACTTACAGAGGATGCAACAAAAATCATAAAAATAAAAAAACTGTTTTTCTGTGAACTAGTTACTAGACCATGTTCGATATTGTAGATTATAGACACTCTACAACTAGACCATGTTCATTTTAACCATAGAAAAAATATTCACACACTGTAAGAAATGAGAAGGCCGATTACATTATAGATTATTGATGATCCATTTGTAGCCAGCGATTAATCTGGTAATAGGCACACAAAGAGACAATGGTGTCGCAAACAGGTATCGCCTGCACATCGCGTAGATTCCATAAAAACACATTGCGCATGCGTGGTTACTAATTTTACATTAATTTGTTTTGTATTCATCCACTTTATATATGTAACTATACATTTTATTTTGTAATTTTTACACACTTTAATGGAATATTACACAAATTATGTAATTTTAATTTACTTTATGTAAAAATCACAAATTTGTTTAACTTTACAGTAAAAGTCCAAGTTTTTATGAAGTTTTCTGTGTAAAAATGAATAATAATGTAAAATCACTTAGAAAATCGAGCGAATTCTACCTTAATTTTCAAAGTATTTTTACATCCATTTTTTACAATGCAAATTTCGAATTTGATTTAGTACGGCAAACCCAAGAAGGAAAATATTTTTTTATATTTAATATTTACTACTCAATTCACTGTTTTCGCTCTCTGCTATTCCCCTATGATGAATATGGTGACAATTTTATAAGGTATTTAGATCTGCAAGTTTCATTAAAATCTGTCCAGTGGTTTTTGCTAAAAAATTGTGTTTTAAAGACCACCAACAGCTAAGCACCAATTCATATTTTCAATTCATTATTTTTTTTTAATAATAAATTTAAAATCCAATTGACACTTTTACCAGCTCTTGGGCTAGAACCCGGGAACTGGGGACTTGTAATAGAGGAACCATACAGTGGTTTTTGCGTCATGTGCTAACAACACGTACACCAGTTATCATTTTATTATATGTATAGATAAAAAATAGTTTTCTTTTTTGTTACAGCCTATGCAGAGATACAAACACAAACGAAAACAGCTTCCTCAGATGAGAACCACGTTTACCAACTGTACATATGTGAGGAGATCGTGGTAAGTCACTAGAGTTATTTATATTCTTATAAATATCTTGTAGCGTGTAATTTACGAGGTCACAATTAGATTTATTATATCTACATTCTAATACGTTTCGGATTAAAATCGTCTCGCATTTTTAAATATTAAAGCAGGTAGGATATTCATATAAACATTACATATTTCGAATTTTGTGGACAGGGTTTGATTCAGACACATTGTTCATTATATAATAATATCTGGATGACCGAGCTTTGCTCGGATGAGTTCAAAAAAATAGTACTTAAAGTTCCCATTTCATCAAAATCGTTAGTCGTTTTTAAGAAAAAATATTACATACCTATAAGTAGATAATATTATTATACGTCAGTATACGTCATACTACATAACGTATGTACCTACATATTTTCAAATAATTACTGATTATTTTAATAAGTTAAAGATTGGACTGTCAGAGTAATTTGACAAAAATAATAAAAATAGTTTGTTTTTTCCAAAGCCTACTCACCATACGACACTGTTTTATAACGTTAAAAAAACTGTTTTTTAAAATGATAAAATCGATAAGAAAACGAATTTTTCCAGGGATGAGACCTAGCTAGATCGATTTTTTGCCCCCCAAAACCCCTTTTCAGTAAATTTCATCCAAATCGTTTGGGCCGTTTTCGAGAAAATATTGAAATAGGTACGTAGGTACATATATGTATACAAGATTTGCTCGTTTAATAATATAGGGATCCCCTCGTTTACAGAATCTTATAGTTAGATAACTTGATAGACCTATGCTCGGTTGCAGAAAGTATTATCAAAAAATCTGATTTGACAATGACCTTAGATTGTGACCACACATATTTCTCTATAAGAAAAGCATTGCATAATTTTAAATCGATCCTGTTCGAAAAATAATTGATCGATGGAAACGATATTTTTTTAAACTGTGTCTATTTAACATAGTTTTAACAACATAGGCAGGTAAAAAAAGTTTCCCTGCATGGGAAAATATTACATTCAAACAAATACATAGCGTTGTTTCTCTCGCTGTTTGGTGTAATTTGGGACCTTTGGTGACACACCACGGAGATTCTGTGAACTATCAATATGTAGAGGGTATTGTTTTGTCGGATTTGTTCGTTGTCGGTACAGTTATGTTAATGTTATATAGTCCAATTAGATAATATAAAAAGATTTTATTAACAAAATATAATTCTATTTACAAACAAAAACAAACAAAATTCGACAGCGTTCCTTAATACCGGTTGCAAAGTCAAAAACAAACATAACATAATAAGCTATTTACACTTTTATTTTTAATTATGGGAAAACTTCAAAAAAACCCAAACATTTAATTCCAATTAGAATTTCGTTATTTTACAGACACAATTGGTCGAATTTCGTAGTGGACAGTGTGGTGTAACGGTTAGCGTAGCCGACCTTTGGATCACACTGCCATGGGTTCGAATCCCACCTCCGCTCATCGATGTTTTGTGATGTCATTTAGTTTTAAGGAAGTTGTTATTTAATGT
Organism: Mongoloraphidia duomilia; assembly: GCA_039654895.1. Classification (NCBI taxonomy): domain Eukaryota; kingdom Metazoa; phylum Arthropoda; class Insecta; order Raphidioptera; family Raphidiidae; genus Mongoloraphidia; species Mongoloraphidia duomilia. The sequence goes on along the minus strand of CM077520.1, from coordinate 7,220,959 downwards.
AATTAAGACGCTAATGACCTAAGTTGTCGACGCGTCTATAATCTACAATGAATAAAAAATAAATCGAATTTCGACCACAAGCGATACTAATTGTTTTTATTCTAATAAATTCATCTCTGGACCTCAAACTAAGTGAGTATTTCGGCGCGTTTAGTGGAAATGCTTCTATATTTATCAAAGCCGTAGATAAATATACCGGAATTTCTACGCCACCGCGTATAATAACGACTAAACAACAAAAAAAGTTTTCGGATGAGAGAAAAAACATTTTTGTGTGTCGATGTTAAGCGACGTATCATGTACGATGGCCAAAGGCATCGCGGTGGACTGACAGCACGGTGTGTGCAATACGTTGCGTTCTGGTGTCTGCGCGACTGACTGTCATTCTTTCTATTAACTAAAGTCGGTGCAACGAGACAAAACATTTACAGACATGGGGGGTAGTTGGTTAAAAACACGTATCGCCAATATATTGGTATATCCGCGCGACATACTGTTATTCTTTGTGTTAACTAAGGTCGGTGCAAAAGGGACAAAACAATCAGAATACAGGGATTGATATATGTTTTTAATTTGGTGCACTCAAATAATCATGATCATAATTTTATTGATTCAATATAATACACAAAAGTGTAAATAATTCAACATAAAATTACATAATATTAAACAGTAGCTTAATAACGGGAAATAAGGACAATTATACATGTAAAATATGTTTTATTTTATTGCCAACGTTTCATCAACATTGTCGACTTCTTCAGAGAATAAATGATAGTCAATGCACATTTATAGTCTATCCATTTTCAAGATAGAGTTATCTGTGTGCGTGATCAGCTCGTGTCCCTTTGTTTCTTAACTTATGATTGGTCGGTCGAGAGAAATTCAAATTTTGCAAATGTACTGGACCTATTTATTGTAAGTATTGTACGAGATACGTAACATTACAATGCAATAAAAGAAAAATTCATTTCAAATATATGTCACCGTCGTGACTCAAATCCGTATCCTCCCACTAAAAGAATTTATCTATTTGTATTTTAATATCCAGGTGTGCAAGCTTTCACGGCCGGCATTGCTCCAAGTCTTCATGGTTTCCGAGCTTGTAGACATTCTCATTCTTACCGAAAAGATGAAGGCCTCAATCTCAGTAAAACCTGGACACCAGCACTCCGACATACAAAACCAATGACCAATCGTACAAGGACGGAATACGACCGAGTAGAGAACTCACCCCCACCATTACACACTGCGCAGTTGACCAATTACAGAGAGACGGACTACGACCGAACAGAGAACACACTGGTACTAGGTATAAAAGAAGGGACGACATCAGTCACTGACACACTGACCTGTGAGCCGCCAAGAAGGACACTTCGATCGCTGCCACATCGCTTTTGAAAATGTCTACCGCAATTGTAGACGAAACGTCAGGTAGAAATACCACCGGACCACGGCCTACAAGCCCGGAAACCATGAAGACTTGTATTTTAATAGTTTGCGAAACTTGATCGCATAAACATTTAACATATTGAATAATTTTATGTGGTGATTATACTGAAGTTGTGGTGTTCTAATTTCTTTATGAATAGATTATATTGTATTCGAAAACAGAACTGTTACGCCATGATGCGATGCGTTCTGATGTGATGTCAAGCGAGTTGAGGTCATGCGTGTTTCCCTCAACGTGGTGAATGTCTCCTTGATTGACACAGCTAGAGAGCTGGGAAGTCGTGGTTGTTGTTGTTGCCTGTTCGAATGCCAGCATGATCCCTGGATGACTGCCGGGATACGTCATACAGAACATTGCCTAAACCTCCTACACATGGCAATGTACTGTTTGTAAACACCAGCCGACTTTAAGCAATAATTAACGTCATCTAATTTTAAAATTTAATTTTTGCTGTTCTAATGGAGATTGACACATGAGAAACGTAATGTAGATGGCAGCAGGTATATATAGCCACCAAAGTTATCGTTTGTTTTCATTGAAAAACGCGCGAGAAATCAAGTTTTTCTCCTTTTGATAGCATGCAACAATTTCTTTCCAGTTCCGGATTCTTTGGAAATGCAAAATCTCTATAATTAACCGACTTCAAAAAAGGACGAGATTCCATATTCGGGACCTATGTTTCTTTTATATATGAATCAGACGCTAATGACCTCTGTTGTCGAGCGTCTATAATCCACAATTCATTCATTTTATGTATGAATTTGTACGTTCATTGATTTCTCCTGTATTTGTAAACCGATTTTGATGATTATTTTTATTTAATAGGTCATACCTCCGGAGTGGTCCCATATAAATTTTACTTAAATCGCTTCAGTAATTCGACTGATTTTATTAAAAAAGGTAAATGTTATTTCCGAGACAGCGTAAGTAATCAATTATCAAGGCAGAAGTCGATTAATAACGTGCAAACTACGTATTGTAAAGCCACTAAAAAGTAAAAAATAAAAAACTTTTTAACAAAAAAAACCTTCTTCAAAAAAGCCACTAAAAAGTAAAAAATAAAAAACTTTTTAACAAAAAAAACCTTCTTCAAAAAAGCCACTAAAAAGTAAAAAATAAAAAACTTTTTAACAAAAAAAACCTTCTTCAAAAAAGCCACTAAAAAGTGGAAAATAATAAAATTTTTAGGTCGGCGCCAAATTAATAAAATATGAAGTCGGTTAAAAAGTGCCAATTTAATTAATATCTACTTTTTAACCGACTTCAAATTTTATTAAATTGGCGCCGACCTCAAAATTTTTGACCATGGACTCGACTAATACTGTACATACTATACATAGTTTCAAATCACAAAGCTGTATTTTTGCAGATATAAGCGTTTAATTCTTGCTGAAGTTTTGTGTTTTTTAGCCACAGTTTCTGTCTAGGATATGTCACATGCTCACGCATGTCATTTACAGTTACAAAACAACGTGTGACCTGTGGCTCCAAATACTGTTTAAAACTAACGGAGAAATTCGTTAATACATATTTATCACATATTTTCTGTGTTCAGTATTTAAGAGATGCGCATGTATTAATTGACATAAACAGTTGAATGGACTTTGTATACTTAGCTAAAAATAGATTTTCAACAAAAATTAGCATCTATTGTTTTCAAAAGCTGACCTCAATTCATTTTAAGTCAATATACTGATATTCCAAATTTTGATGATTCCGGGCTTGTAGGCCGTAGTCCGATGTTATTTCTATAATCGGGGGCTGCTTAACCGATGGAGCAATGAAAACGCATGATCATCGCGTGCAAAGTACCTGATTAGTTGCTTGAACGTTCGGGAACGAAACTATATATGAAGGCCACGCCTGCGGCGCATGTTATTCATGTACTTTTCACGTGATCACTCTATCTGTTAAGCGGCCCGACTATACCTGACGTTTCGTCTACAATTGCAGTAGACTTTTTAAAAGGGAGACACCAGGCGTTGACATACTTAGGCCTGGTGCATATAATCAATTTTTAATCACTCAAAGCCGCAACTGTTTAGTTGTTTGTCAAAAGGCTATGGGATCAGAAGGGACTGCGCATACTATCGACACTATAGTTGTACGACAAAAAAATCAAAAGACCGCTTCTGTTGAACAACTATCGTCGGCAGCTTATGTCCACAGCTATGTATTGATGCCAGCGTACGCTCGACTAAATAGTTGTTCGGCAACCCATTAGTTTAATAGTGAAATTATGGCACAACTGATTGATTGTATGCGCACCTCTAACAACTAAACAGTTTAGTTGAGTTAAAATCGCGACACGTACAAAACTCGACCCGTCTATAATCTACAATAAATAAAAATAAATAAAACACAACTTGACTAAACTGTTTAGTCGTGGAAACAATTGTGTGTATGCGCCTGGCCTTACATGTGAGCCATCAAGGAGGATACTTCGACCACTGCCACATCACGTTTGAAAATGTCTACCGCAGTTGTAGACGAAACGTCAGATAGAAATATTATAGGACCACGGTCTACAAGCCCGGAAACCATCAAGATTTGGAACAACTCCAGCCGCCGTGAAAGCTAGTTACACACTTGGATTTACTGATATGAGGAAAAGTTTGTTTGTTTGTCGCTGCAGGTAATCTCAGGAACTACTGAACCGATTTTTAAAATTGTTTCACTGTTTAAAAGTTTACTTTCTTTCCGAGAAACGCAGACAATATATTAATACGCTAATACAAAATGGGGATGAGCAGTAAGCGAAAAATGTAAAAGTTGAAGATTCCGTACGAGATTTCTAAGCTAAATTGGTTTATACCGACAAAACTATATGAGGTACAATAAAGTGATAATGACAAATTTGTTGCTCATGATTATTTCGTTACCAAACCAAAATCTACCCGGGCGCGGGTTCGGAACAGCTAGTTTTTGCGTCAATTTAAATTATAATTGAGCAAAATTAATACACTTTTTTTAAACGCTTTTTAACAGTTTAAACTACTAACAAGTGTTTAACATAAAAAGTTTGATAATTTAGGTATAGATTAGAAATAGATCGTTCGATTAGAAACTTCGAGTTCATAGCTGCACTGAACGTTCATGCACTATTTTAAATTAGAAAACGATTGCAGATAATAAAAGCAATGAATTAGTACATTTTTATTGAATGCATTACAAATGCACAGTAACATGATTTGGTTTACTATGGAAAATCGACCTCGCAGTAGGTTTCTGGTATCGTAGTTTTCAACGTTGGTTACTTTTATAGCTGAAGCACTAGGGTTCCATGACATTTGATCCCAGCAATTTGATACCACGACATTTGATCCCATGACAATTGATCCCAACGACATTTGATCCCAACGACAATTGATCCCACGACATTTGATCCCAAAAAATTGTCTATAAACTAATAGCGTCTGATAAGTAATAAAGTTATTAAATTTTATTAATTTAATGAAATAATTTAATCGATTATTCCCTTTGTCGGGAAATTTGTTTGAATTAAATTTGTAGACGTTATGATATATTTAGAATTCGAATATCAACGTAATTACAAATATATCATAATGTCTACAAATAAATTTAAACAAATTTCCCTCGATTAAATTATTTCATTAAATTAATAAAATTTAATAACTTTATTACTTATCAGGCTCTGTTAGTTTATAGACAATTTTTTGGGATCAAATGTCGTGGGATCAATTGTCGTTGGGATCAAATGTCGTTGGGATCAGTTGTCGTGGGATCAAATGTCGTTGTATCAAATTGCTGGGATCAACTAACGGCACACCAGCACTAGAATTATTCAGTAATTTTTTATCACTTCCATATGTTGTGTAAGAAATTTTCTTTCAGGCTAGTCGCGCATGAATTAATTAATCGACCGATCGACTTATCGAATAGTAATGACAACAGTGTAAAGGACGATTTATATTATCCGGTCAGACACGGCGCGGAAACGTAGCGTTTCCGGCAATACAACCCCCCAGGGGGGACATTGGAATGTGGTTGCAATCGCAAATTGCACTAAAATGTTCTTTGGGAATTAGCGCTCCCAGGGACCTGAGCTCGTACCAGTCGGTTTGTGTATGTCGGCTGGCGGATTCTAATACACAAATGGATTATTTGTTGTGTTGAAAACGCTTATGACCTGAGTTGTCGACGCGTCTATAATTTACAATTAATTAATCCGGCAAGACAAATATTTTTACATGCATTTCAAATACGAATATTTATATTTATCGGATCCTGTCTGTTCAGACACGTATCAACAGCGCTGGATTTACACTAAGGGCACTAGGGACTAATGCCCAGGGCGGCAAATTTTCAGGGGCGGCAAAATTTGGAACGTGAAAACATTCATAAATTAAAATAATTTTTCTCATTATATGTGTAAAATTGTGAACACTGCACTTTTATTTACAAAATTGTGAAAAAAACAAGTGTGGGCGGCATTTTTCACGGTGCCCCAGGGCGGAACTTAGGATAAATCGGACCTTGCGTATCAATTTACTCGTATTTGAAATGCATGTAAAATGTTTGTCCTGCCGGAAACGCTACGGTTCCGCGCCGTGTCTGACTGGATAATATAAATCGAGCTTTATACAGATGAAACTTCTTCATGATTATTTAAGTCAATAATATCTAGATGACCGAGCTTTACTCGGATGAGTTAAAAAAAAATGGTACTTAAAGTTCTTATTTCATCAAAATCGTTAGTAGTTTTTAAGAAAAAAATTACAAACCTATAGTAGATAATATTATTATACGTCAGTATACGTCATACTACATAACGTATGTACCTACATATTTTCAAATAATTACTGATTATTTTAATAAGTTAAAGATTGACTGTCAGAGTAATTTGACATAAATAATGAAAATAGTTTGTTTTTTCCAAAGCCTACTCACCATATACGACACTGTTTTATAACGTTAAAAAAACTGTTTTTTAAAATGATAAAATCGATAAGAAAACGAATTTTTCCAGGGATGAGACCTAGCTAGATCGATTTTTTGCCCCCCGAAACCCCTTTTCGGTAAATTTGATCAAAATCGTTAGAACCGTTTTCGAGAAAATATTTATATAGGTACATATATACAAGATTTGCTCGTTTAATAATATAAGGATTTATATTATTTTCATTAATACGCTACTATACTGTTAATTATATTTACAATGATAATATCATCACGATAAAATCTACAGTTTCTTGCAAACGGCTATATATATTGCGTGCAAGGTGCGATTGTATAAATACAACCCACACCCGCAAATGCATTTGTGTGTGTGTGTGTGTGTGTGTGTACGCTATCCCTATTCTACTTACTACATTATAGTTGTCTACTGTATCTGCTGACCGTCCACGCGATATTCCACGGCTGGTGGCCAGGTTCAAGCCAGCTCACTGTCAAACTATCACCCATATTATTAATCTCAATTTGAATGTACGGTACAAATAAACAGACGGATATATTTTCTGCCCCTTTTGTTCCTTATTTTACCGTGTTGCATACAATACCTTTTACTACATAGTTAGTATGCTTGCGTGGTATTATTTCTTGTATAAAAATTTGGTGAGAGCAAAAAACCCAGAAATTTTCAATAATGTTATATTTAGTTCCGGCTTTACGAGGGGGGGGGGTAAACCGGGCGATCGTCCTGGGCGCTAAAGACAAGGGGGCGCCTCGCGCTAATGCGGCACCTTGATCCGCGAATCAATCAGTTAAGAAAGAATAACGTCAGCAGAAAACAGAAAAATTAAAAAAAAATGTGAGCCCCCTGTAAAGGCAATTAGTGAAAGAATTTTTAGAATCGGTTCAGTAGTTCCAGAGATAATAGTTTATGATTTGTTACCACCCCGCGAGAAATTCTCCCCCTTCGAAGATAATTAGTGAAAGAATTTTTAGAATCGGTCCAGTAGTTCCAGAGATAAGCGTTTATGATTTGTTACCCCGCCCCGCGAGAAATTCTCCCTCTGCGAAGATAATTAGTGAAAGAATTTTTAGAATCGGTTCAATAGTTCCAGAGATAAGAATTTATGATTTATTAGCCCTGCGCCCCGCGAGAAACTCTCTTCCTGTGAAAGTATTGAAACAGCAATACACAGATGTTTACACACACACACGTAACATAGCGAGAGGTAAAATAGCGAGTGTCTTGTATTTATTACCCCCCACCCCCCGAGACGACGGGAAATTCCTTGGCAATTCTCACTCACACACACACACTCACACGTAAATTGTGTAACAGTATACATATAGATATGTGAAGACGCGTCGCTCCATTCAAACGAAATCACACCCGCAGCATAAGATGTTTCACATCAGAATAATTTACTAATTTAATTTTGGAAAAGATTCAGTCAAATATTGTAGCCATTAACAAAAATAAAATTTTTGCAAAATTAGTCAAAAAATGTTATTATTATAGAAATAGATGTAAAATATTAGACGTTTCGCCATTAAGGCATCATCAGTAATAGTAATCTGTAAGGAGAAATTATTATTTTTATAATTTAGTAATAAGTAGTAATTAAAATTAGATATAGGAAAAAAAGAATTTTTTATTTTTAATACTTACTATGCATTTTAAAAGTTGTATTTTTTTATATTATAGTTTTAAGAAATATTGTATTTTATTGAAATTTTGTAGTAATAATATTAGTAATGTTATATGAAATAAGAAATACATTATTGAAAAATATTTGTAAATTTTGTATAAAACTTAAGTGTTTGCAGTCGAAGCGTCGGTATGAAGTTGGCTATCATTTTTATTGTAGTAGTAAAATTGTATGATTCAAACATTATAACAAGAAATTTTTTATATTTTTTTTTAAGGTTTTATGTGTAAAAGTATATAAGTCAATAGTTGAAAACTATCAATCTATTAAGTTGTAGTATATAGTATGGAGGTTAGAAATATCAGTTTGATAATTAATAGTGTGAAGTGTTTTCTTTATATAGATCATTTCTTTTATATATAAAGAAAACACTTCACACTATTAATTATCAAACTGATATTTCTAACCTCCATACTATATACTACAACTTAATAGATTGATAGTTTTCAACTATTGACTTATATACTTTTACACATAAAACCTTAAAAAAAAATATAAAAAATTTCTTGTTATAATGTTTGAATCATACAATTTTACTACTACAATAAAAATGATAGCCAACTTCATACCGACGCTTCGACTGCAAACACTTAAGTTTTATACAAAATTTACAAATATTTTTCAATAATGTATTTCTTATTTCATATAACATTACTAATATTATTACTACAAAATTTCAATAAAATACAATATTTCTTAAAACTATAATATAAAAAAATACAACTTTTAAAATGCATAGTAAGTATTAAAAATAAAAAATTCTTTTTTTCCTATATCTAATTTTAATTACTACTTATTACTAAATTATAAAAATAATAATTTCTCCTTACAGATTACTATTACTGATGATGCCTTAATGGCGAAACGTCTAATATTTTACATCTATTTCTATAATAATAACATTTTTTGACTAATTTTGCAAAAATTTTATTTTTGTTAATGGCTACAATATTTGACTGAATCTTTTCCAAAATTAAATTATTAATACAGTCGTATTTAAAATCTACATACATAATTTACTAATGTACGATAATTTTACGACCCTGATACGATAAGAGGCCCTTTTTTTGGCTTAGAACGAATCGCGGGCAAAACGCTAGTTAATAATAAGAAATCAAGGGCGTTGAAAAATATCTCGCTCGGGATGCCCGGATGGCTTAGCAAGCCTTTCGCAAATCATTTTCTATTATTAAATCTACACGGGCGATGCAATTCTGAAAAATAATATAATACTCGACGTATTTCTTTTTACAAGCTTTTATTTAACTTGCAATGTATGTTAGTTAATTAGTTTGTTTGTTTGTTTAGGTCAAAACTTGCAAGTCAATTTTGAACGACTTCCACGTATCCGATCGATTTGAAATTTTGTACACATATGTACTCCCGATGACAATACATGAATAAATCGTTTTTAGAAATAAATTCAACCCCTAAGGAGTTCAAACGGAGATGTAGAGTTTTTTTGACTAATCAACGCTCAGGCCAAATTGCTGGAGCTAGAAACTTGAAATTTGGACAGTTGGTTCCTTTTCCGACGTAAGCATCTACTAAGAAAGGATTTCTCGAGATTCAACCCCTACTGGTGTCAAAGGGGGTAAAATTTAGAAAGACTAAAATGAACAAAATAAAATATTAGTAAAAAAAAACTTTTTAGAGACAACCTTTTATTGAAATGTACTAAAAAGGAAAAAATAATATTTAATAATTTTGGCATTATAAAAGCGGGGGTTGTAATCTCTATGATAGTTTAATAGTCGCAACCCCCGTTTTTATAATAATTATGGAGGACAGTATGGCTCAGTTGGTAGCGTTGCGGCCTCTGAATCGGACTGTCGTGGGTTCGAGTCCCACCTCTGCTCATGGATGTTTTGTGATGTTATTTAGTTTTAAGTGATTTTGTTGTTTTTAAGACGCTAATGACCTAAGTTGTCGACGCGTCTATAATCCACAATAAATAAATAAATAAATTATAATAATTATGAACGAAAATTATTAAATATTATTTTTTCCTTTTTAGTATATTATTTCTATAAAAGCTTATCTCTAAAAAGTTTTTTTTTACTAATATTTTTTTATTATAATAGTTCTAATCGTTATAAAGATTCTTTCGTTGAGACCATTAGATCAAGGTGCGCACATGCAATGTTGCGCAGTTTTCAAAGATTACACATACGATTAGGGATTATAAATTATGAATTTTTATGCAAATTATTAGAATGATAAAGTAATTAACTTGTCAGAAACATAATTCCGTTCCATATCATACGGCCAAGCCTATGCAGAAGTTTATATGTAAACATAAACTAATTTTTTTATTGCAAAATATGTAATTTCAAAATGCCATTTACATTTTCAGATTTAATTATGAATATATAGAACGGTCAAGTATTTGTATAAAATGCCTGATACTATACTACATATACAGGGTGAGTTCGACCACCCGTATCAGTCGTTTTTTTCGAAAACGGTTAGTCGTAGAGAGTTGTGTCAAAAATTTGTATTATAAAAGCCCTAATAAAGAATCGAATGGTGATAATTTTTTTTTCCGGGAAGGTCTGCTTCCTTATTAGTTTGCTCCAGAATGTCCAGAACTCCGGAATTATAAATGTAACGATAGGTCGAAAGTGGTATTGTTGAAAAGATCTTTAAAAAATAAGCAAGTTTTGTAGGAAAATTTTTTTTATTACTGTCACCCCTGTTAAGTAATATTTGTTTGAAATTACTAAATTAAAATGTCATAATAACGAACTTTTTAAAAGTCCGCATTTAAAATCTAGTTACCCATCTATCGATCATTAAACACTGAAGAAGTATACTCACAGTATAACCAGAAGAGCTCAGTAGTATCTGTTAAAGAGTAAATGGAAGACAGTTTGAACACTTGTGACAATGTCTAAGGTTGCTAGATTTTTAATGCCGACTTCGATCGTTATTATGAAAATTTGATTTAATAATTTCAAACGATTGTTACTTAACAGGGGTGGCAGTAATTAAATAATTTTTCCTACAAAACTTGCCTATTTTTTAAAGAGCTTTTCAACAGCACCACTTTCAACCTATCGTGTTTTCTAAAATTCCGGAGTTTTGAACATATAATAATTTATATTTATACTTATAGAAATTTACAGGGGTGGCAGTAATAAAAAAAATTTTCCTACAAAACTTGCTTATTTTTTAAAGATCTTTTCAACAATACCACTTTCGACCTATCGTTACATTTATAATTCCGGAGTTCTGGACATTCTGGAGCAAACTAATAGGGAAGCCGACCTTCCCGGAAAAAAAATTATCACCATTCGATTCTTTATTAGGGCTTTTATAATACAAATTTTTGACACAACTCTCTACGACTAACCGTTTTCGAAAAAAACGACTGATACGGGTGGTCGAACTCACCCTGTATAGTACATGAGTCAATATCACCCCTTGATGGAGCTATTAAATTAGGATTCCATATTAGAAGCCCGATGAATTTTTCTACAGCGTTTTTTAATAAATTTCCAATTCATATAAAAAATATTGCACTAACCTCTAAAGTCTAAACTTACAATAGCTTAAATAGTTCTCTTAATTAATAAAGCAAAGTCTTTTTATAAAATTAATTATTTCTTTTTTAACTGAATTTATATACCTATACCGGGTGTTATTTAAGTACGTGGCCAAACTTCAAGGGGTTCTAAGACGAAATGTTTATATAAACATAGGTCCGGTAATGCTTCGCTTTCAAGATACAGGGTGTCAAACTTTTTTTAAAAATACCTATTAAAAAAAATCGTAAATAACAAGCAGACGTAATACAAATGAATGGTTTAAGCTAAAAATTGTTTGTCTCCTTTTTTTCCAGTGGCAAAACTTATCGAGTTACAATTTTGCGACCAAGGTGCGCAATTTTTAATTTTTTGGCCTTTCTTCAACAAGTCATAACTCGATAACTTTTTCGAATCGGACCTATGTTGATATAACTTTTTTTGTTTAAAATTATTAAAATAATAAGCTCCTAAAGTTTAACAGATTCCTCCAGGGACACCCTGTATAAATCAGGCTGGTAAATAGCATGGACATAGGAATCAATATAGGGACGGAGTTTAAAGTGCCACTTTAGACGAGGGGGGAAGCCATTCAGGGGAGAGTGCAATCCTATGTCTCATGAACATGTCCATGCCTACATTCTATTGGCCGCGTTTTTGCGCATGCTCAATTGCGCCAGATGCAGTCGTCCGCGCCTTTGCGCATGCTCAATTGCTCGTACAGACCTTCCGCAACTGAAACGACCAATAGAATGTGGGCACACTTGCTTCCTCACCACTCCCTCTCAACAGCAACCACCCCATTCGCTTGTAGTCCGCACTGTAAAAAATGGATGTAAAAATACTTTGAAAGTTAAGGTAGAATTCGCTTGATTTTCTAAGTGATTTTACATTATTATTTATTTTTACACATAAAATTTCATAAAAACTTGGACTTTTACTGTGAAGTTAAACAAATTTGTGATTTTTACATAAAATAAATTAAAGTTACATAATTTGTGTAATATTCCAATAAAGTGTGTAAAAATTACAAAATAAAATGTATAGTTACATATATAAAATGGATGAATACAAAACAAATTAATGTAAAATTAGTAACCACGCATGCGCAATGTGTTTTTATGGAATCTACGCGATGTGGCGATACCTGTTTGCGACGCCATTGTCTCTTTGTGTCGCTGGCTACAAATGGACCATCAATAATCTATATCAGGGTTGTTACGGATGCAAAAATTTAGACATCCGCGGATGCAGATGCGGATGATTAGAAGTTTACATCCGCGGATGCGGATTTGATGCGGATGCGATGCGGATGCAGATATTGGGATTTTAAAACGATAATTATTTAAATTTTAAGTGCATAAATAACTGAAAATCAATTTAATTTTAACTTTTTATTTATTTAATCATATTTTTAGCACGTGCCATTCTGGCTCCGCCCACTTTCTTTACATGTAGTTACTTGTTAATGTGAATCTACATCCGTAAAAACTCCGCATTGATTGATGCGGATGTGAATGCGGATGCAGATGTCTGAATTAATGCGAATATTCCGCATTTACGGATGCGGATGCGAATATTCGTAACACCCCTGATCTATATGTAATCGGCCTTCTCATTTCTTACAGTGCGTCCCTAGATTTCTATGTCTATGGTAAATAGCGCCGTACAGCGAAAACTTTTTGGGACCTCTAAATTTGGCGAGCGTCTGCGAGTTGCGCACCACAAAGGACGCGATCCCGAGTGATTATTCCCGCGCTGATCAGTGATCAATGATGATAAAAATCACAATGCATATTACAAAATATAGGTACGTAGACCTTCAGCATACACAATATATAATGGTGTATGTCTGTTCGTCTGTTCGTCTGTGGCGTACATAATATAATGTGTATAAAGTACAATTCAGTGTACCACATCACGGAGTTCTTTTCATTCGTCAGTGAACGTGGGGTAATGTTTGTATAGAATTTGGATCGAATAAGAAATGCTCCGATAATTTTTCTATCCATTTATAACTGTCTGTCTATTTCCTTTCTGTTGTGCTATACTCCACCCCCACCTCTCATCACTCCGATTAACCAGTGGCGTGTGCATATAAATTATTGAAAAATGTGCAGTTAATTTATATGATAATTATTGTTTAAATATTTCTTCAAGGTTCGAAGGATATGTATCACGGATAAATATCATGGTATATATCACGATATTTCATGGATATATATATATATATATAAAAATGGGTCTGTGCTTATGACCACACGACAGAAGTGAAAACTTCAGATTTTCTAATTTTTAGTGTCATCTATTATAGCGCATTTATGAACTAAAAATAATTTATTACTAAAATACTAAAATTGTATTTTTAATTAATTCCACCTTTGTTTCAAAAGAATTATAATTATTGTCAAAGAAAGAATTTAATAAAAATAAAAAATATATAAATAATTATCATGTAGAATTTAGAAAAAAAACGCCAAAAATTCTACGCTGCCATCAGGTCTCGAACTCAGGTTCCTATGCAATATGCATAGAACGCAAATACGCGTGGAAGTGTGTAAACGGCCATTTTTATGATATAAGTATATTGCGAATTCTTACGGTTGGGTTGCGAATTCTTACGGTAGTAGTTGCGAACGCTTCACATTTTTTCTGTACCCAGGTAAAGAGTGCCTACGCGCCTAAGAAAGTTTTCACTTTAAAAATCTCCTAAGGTTTTTTAGTGTCCCAAGTAATAGTGTAACTACTCTAGCATAAGAAGTCAAAACAAATGAATGAATGAATGAATTGTGGATTATAGACGCTCGACAACATAGGTCATTAGCGTCTGATCAAAACAAATTGTGTCCCACGTTACGTACGTATTCTAACTTAGGGACAAGGAACATTTAAAAAATTTTAAAAAAATCAATGCAAATATGAAATAGATAATTAATTGGCTATATTATGCTTGACGAACTCTTATTTTGTGAGAAAAAGTAATTTAAAGTTGTCAGTAATAATAGCGCACTTACTTAAAATGCGCGTTAAACATATTAACAAACGAACACCAGCTATCTAGTTCGCACATCGGTCATTGGTTTATGTTTGGGATGACGTCATAATATCGCTTTTGTTAACTTCCCATTGGAAGTTATTGTAATGGGTCCGAAAATCGAAATCAAAATGTATAACAAATTTTTATGTTTCAAGGTCACTACACTATTTTTACACTACTTATGTCTGTTGTGTGTACGTATGTACGCACGTACGTACTTACGTATGTGTCCATTTCTTTCTAAGACGAAATCTCGAGAATGAAAAATGATATCGACTACGTTAGGGTGCCAATCGACGCGTATTTACGTAAATATAATCTGGAAGAAATTTTTTTATAATTGGTTCAGCCGTTCTGTTTTCTTAACCAAATAGACTCCAAAAAAGTAGGTTTTACACAATATCTCGCGAATAAAAAATTATATCGACTTCGTAAGGGTGTCAATCGAGGCGTGTTAACGTCATTTTGATCCGAAATAAATTTTATAAAAATCGGTTCCGCCGTTTTTTTTTTTTTAACTTTAAAAAATAAATAATAATTATGTTTTAATGATTAAAATGATTACTTTTCTGTGTAATATCTAATTTAATTATTATTATTAAATATTTATCAAATTGGGAAGTTCGTCGTGTGGAGCTCAAGGGTCGCACTTTAGTCCTAATAAACGACCCACCTCACGGCTTGTTTGTTATATGTTATCTAACTCGTACGACCTAAACTACTGAACCAATTTAAACAAACGAGGTATCGTTGAATTCGTTTTAATCCAAAATATGTCCTAGGCTATACGACGTTACAGGAATTCAAAATGCCGACCTGAAGTTGGAAAAAATCTCGATTTTTTTTTAAATTTTCTTGTTAATTTATAACACAAATATAATTTTTATAAAATAAAATCATCATATCTGTTACCATATCTATTAATTATGTGTGCAATGGACATGAAAGACAATTTATTTTTTTGCAAAGTTGTCAGTCAACACGGGACTTCCCTGTCAGCGGCGTGGTTTCGCTATTCGTTGCATCAACCCCGCGTTATTGTAGAATAGCAGCGCGGTGACACAACCCGCCGCCATGCGAGATTGAACGAATGAGGAATGAAATACTTGTCGTTTACTTGTGTTAAAGCAACTAAACTGGGAGGGTAACATAATCCAACGAGATGACATAACGAAAAGTATTTGTTTGTTGATTGTTCATTCATAAATGTATGTACATTTTATAGAATTGATGATTCAAATGATTGCCGATTATTAATAATATCAAAAGTAGTCGGATAAAACATATATTAAAGTTTTAGTATAAGTACTAGTACAGCTGAGATAACACTAAAAATTTTTCAATAAATTTGCGAGCAAATAAAAAAACAAATAATATAATTAAAAAAAATTCGACGTCTCGGACAACGTGGTGACTCTTTTTAAGAATATACTAAAAATTTAACTAAAAAATATTAGATAAATAGGTATAACAAATTATAGACGAAAAGCAAAAACAATATTAAAATTTTTTTGGTTT
Organism: Mongoloraphidia duomilia; assembly: GCA_039654895.1. Classification (NCBI taxonomy): domain Eukaryota; kingdom Metazoa; phylum Arthropoda; class Insecta; order Raphidioptera; family Raphidiidae; genus Mongoloraphidia; species Mongoloraphidia duomilia. Next base: position 7,204,804 of record CM077520.1, on the reverse strand, counting down.
TCGTCTAGGTATAGTAGTACCTATACCTATCTAATTGTTACATTTAATTAATATTTTTTCATTTAATGTTTTTAATTGGCCGAAACGTCAATTTTTTTAAATTTTATTTGTCTGTTTAATGAGCCATTTTCCTGAGAGTAGTTCCTTCAATTATCCAAGAGAGGCAGCACTTGTGGTAGGTACAAACATTATTTATTCCCCATTAGTGTCGTGTCATTTTAGTGGTATAACTTAATTATTTAATTAATTTAATAATAATAATAATTTCATAATTAAGTTATACCACTAAAATGACACGACACTAATGGAGAATAAATAATGTTTGTACCTACCACAAGTGCTGCCTCTCGTGGATAATTGAAAGAATTATTCTCAGGAAAATGGCTCATTGATCGCAAATTTACTGAAAAATATTTGTTACACAGGCGTTAATCTATTAATTTAGGTACATTAAAACTGTTTTTATCAGGCTACTTCAATACAGGGTGTCCCACGACATGACTGCCATAGCCTGGGACTGTGTTGCTGGGGTGATTTCAAGTCAAAAATGTCTAAAAAAAATTTCAAATGCTTCTAGCTCAGTTAGGATAGCGTTCCGACTTCCGAGTATATGTTCATTAGACATTTTTGACTTGAAATCACCCCAGCAACTCAGTCCCAGGCTATGGCAGTCATGTCGTGGGACACCCTGTATATTGGAAGATTGTTTTGTAATTCTGATAGGCGTGGTCGGACTTTGTTTTCAAATATTTTTTTTGTTTCCTTAAAATGTTCGACTTGCCTACATTTTATTCTGTTTTGAATCTATTCATAACTAGAGAACGAATAATAATTTGGATTTTCCATTTTTTTAACCGATTGTGTAAAGAATTGAAATAATCGTGAAAAATTAAAAATGAGTGCTCAAAGCATTAAAAATACTGCAAATCAGAAAAAGCCGCTATTTTATATAGGGTGTAAGACAAAAAAATACATGTGTGTATCAAGGGCGGAATGCGATTTTGACTCGTGACTGTTCCACACGTCTCGGCGAAAATCGACAATCTACTATTAAATGAATTTCAAATTTATTATCAAATACGCTTTTTTGTCGGCAGTGTTTTTTTTATATTTTTGTGAAGACGCATCGCGACGCGACGATACCAACGTCCCATCTAGAACCAACAATAGACCATGCTCATTGTCCCCGCGCGGTGCGATGCTTGTGTGTTCCCTCAACGCACATAACAACTCCACAGCAGCAGCGGTGGATCGTTTATTTTATATTAATCATATACGAGAAGCCACTTTCAATACTCTAAAGTTAAACCAGCGCACTCTGTTTAAATTTAAGTATTCTTTATCTTCCCTTCAAAACTCCCTTATGCCAACTTGATCCCAGCTGGGATTTGGGCCGATTTAAAGTTTGCAACACATATGTTTGAACTGTATTTATATTTTACTCTGGTGTCGTGATATGATGTGCTTTGGGGGGTACACACACACACACACACATGCACACACACACACGCACACACACACATACACACACACGCACACACGCAGGCACAGACAGAACAAGTGTCGTCTTCCTTGCAATTTAAATATCAAATCGTTTATAAAAGCATTTATTGAAAACTTATGTCCACAGTATATTTCATCATTAATCATTAACAAATGCCGTTTAATGCAATATTTAGACATCGGACATTTTTATAAAAAAAAGCAGAGCTGGATTTAGTGTTTTAAAAGTATTTTTTTATTGTTTAGTTACTGAGAGTTAGAAAAACATATCGATAATAATATATATAAAAAAATTTAAAAAAAAACCTCCTTCAAAAAGCCACTAAAAAGAGGAAAATAATGAAATTTTGAGGTCTGCGCCAATTTAATAAAATATGAAGTCGATTAAAAAGTATAGTACCTGTAGTGATTAATATCTTCTTTTTAATCAACTTCATATTTTATTAAATTGGCGCAGACCTCAAAATTTCATTATTTTTCTCTTTTTAATGGTTTTTTGAAGGAGGTTTTTTTTTTTTTGTTAAAAAGTTTTTTATTTTTTACTTTTTAGTGTCAAAAAGTGACATTTACCTTAAAAGAATCACACGCCGTTACTCACTTTTATTAAACCGACTTTCTTACGCTGTCTGATATGGCAAAAACGATATTTACCTTAAAGAATCACACGCCGTTACTGACTTTTATTAAAATCAGCCGAACTACTGAACCGATTTTGATGAAATTTCTACGGGACCAATCTGAAAGTATAGCCTTTCAAGTAAAAGAAAATTTTTCAAAATCGGTTTATAAATGACTGAGTTATGAGGTAACAAACATAAAAAAAAAATACAATCGAATTGAGAACCACCTCCTTTTTTTGAAGTCGGTTAAAAATAGTAATCGAGACTTCTGTATGTTATTTCGTTTCCGTGCGGATTTTTGTGTATTTTGAATAAAAGAAGAAACATTGAATAAATACAAATTATTTATACATTTTCAATTAAATAAAACACAACATTTTAATGTATTTACATTTGAGTACTTTATTTTATAGCTTTTTGTCTGAAGAAGCCAACCAAGTGGCTTCTTGAGACATATAGTAAGTACCTAGGTATATATTAAGTATATATGTATTTGAAATATTTGTAAGAAAATAAAGTGATAAGTGTAAATAAATTAAAACGTTATGTTTTATTAAATTTTAAATGTAAAACATTAATTTACTCCAAGTATAACGGCCGAATCTATTATAGCTATACAAATTATTTACATAATGATAATAGGTATAAATATAATTGTTCTTGTCACCAATTTATTTATTTATTTATGTTTTTTTACAAATGCCGTAAAATATTAATTATTTCTGTACAGTATCTATAAATAAAATCAGAGGACAGAGTGGTGTAACTGTTAGCGTAGCGGCCTTTGGATCACACTGTCGTGGGTTCGAATCCCGCCTCCGCTCATGAATGTTTTGTGATGTCATTTAGTTTTAAGTGAGTTGTTATTTGATGTAAATCAGACGCTAATGACCTAAGTTGTCGACGCATCTATAATTTACAATAAATAAAATAAAATATAAATAAAATCGGTTAAGTTGATTGATTGGCTAACGAACGAAAACATTTCATTTTTATACATAATAGGGATGTGTCACTCGGGAAGAACTGAGTGTTTAAACAGTGTAATTATTTTTCCAATCGGTTCAGTAGATTTTAAGTGATCGACTAACGAACTAAACCATCATTTCATTTTTAGCTTATATTAGCTTTATTATGTATGCATGTACGTATGTTGCGCATGTAAAAATAATCTTGCTACTCATTTTTCACCGTCTTCTAAATGTCCAATTGACTTGAAACTTTGCAGTCGTATTTAGTTTTAATGACAATACAATATGCTGGTATTTTGGCTATAAAAATATTTATATAACTAGCTAAAAAATGAAAATAAAAACCGTGTGGTGGGAGTGACGGTATTGATGGTGGGAAACGTGTCTCCTGCCGTTTAAATTTTAAAATAATAATATAATTATAATATAAACGTGTTTTTCTAGATTTTTCACAGTCTTCTAAATGTCCAATTGACTTGAAACTTTGCAGTCATATGTAGTTTTAATGACAATTACAATATGCTGGTATTTTAGCTATAAAAATATTTATATAACTAGCTAAAAAAATGAAAATAAAAACCATGTGGTGGGAGTGACGGTATTGATCGTGGGAAACGTGTCTTCAGCCGTTTAAAATTTAAAATAATAATATAATTATAATTAAGCGTGTTTTTTTAGATTTTTTGAAACTATAAATTATATTAGTAAGGATTACAATAAATCAAGTATGTTTTACAAAGTACTGTAAATCAAATATTTGTATGTTGTAATTTAACGTTGAGAAATCTTAGAAGTTTTAAAAATGTTTGAATTTTAATAAAATAGAAACACACACTAATTAATAAAAATTTTAAAAGTGATGACGGCGAATTGTTGTCTATAAAAATATATTTAAAATATTTAAATATTTGTTAAGACGACATTACGAAAAAAAACTCTTGTCTATTTTGAGTTATGATTGTAGAAATCGAATTATTTATAATGATACAAATAGACCTATTTTACATGCATGTACCAGAAACTATCGAAGTACATTTCATCACACTGTGACCGCTATATGGGGTCTAAATTTAAATAAAAACTAAGAATGCAGCACGGTGAACGTTCGTTTATCTCTGACTTCATTCTTTCAATTTATTTACTTCAGTAAACTTTCAAATTAGGAAACAATGTCTGATTCTATAATTATGGTGATACACCGGCGTTAACTTTCATAAACTGTTGCTCTTCAACGAGTCGCTCAATGTTTCTCAGATTTTAGAATTTTAACTGAAACTTTTAGACTAGTTTTTTCCCGTTAGGTTATGCATGTCGAGGTCACGTCACGTCTTATCGAAGAATTGCGTATATATCCCAACACTATTGCAAGAACACTGCGTTAACCCAAACAGACAACTTAGTATAGATACCTATCATAATTAATGTAGCAGTACCCACAGCGGGATGCGTGGCGTAGGGGTATCGCAGCTGCTTTATACGCAGTGGGTCGCTGGTTCGAACCCGGGCGGCACCATTAATTTTAGTTTTTATTTTTAACTATTTTTCATATTCCACTTGATATTTATTTATATTTTTTTCTGTTTTGATTATATTTTTTTAAATTATTTTTTATTTTAATATTTTACTATCATACAGTGTCAAACTTAGCGGGATGTGCACTTTTAGCTTTGCAGAATTTAAACAAAATTATATACTTTCAGCAATTTTGGGTTAAAACCGTTTAAGGTTATGTCAAAAAGTGTCACTTTTACTTTGGTTTCATAAATCATCACCCTAATTTTTGTTCAAATGGGACTGTCCCGCATTTTTATTATAGCATCATCAGAGAAACATACTCAACCTATATTGTAAAAATTACATGCTCGCCGAGTAATTTTGGAAAAAAGCGTAATTTAAAATTGTCAATAACATAAAACGCGCGTTAAATATGACGTAATCTGACGAACAAACGAACGCGTCGTTCATTGGTTCATATATTTTACCGTGATGACGTCGTAATGCCGCTATTGGATGTACTGAAGATTACGTCACAATAGATGTCAAAAGTAAGCGCGATGACACACACAGTGGTTGCCGAGTCGGCACGTATGTTAATGTTTTTCAATGATGCAAAACACACAACGCGGTGAGAATTGCCTGCCGACTGAAAGCCGACTCTCAGCCGCCTTGACACATCGTTCTCCACAAAAAACGCTTGACTGTCGAGTTGACACCGCTGTGTGTGTCATAGTCGAGTCGGCAGCCGCCTCGGCTGCCGAGTCGGCACAAGCCGCTGACAAACCGCTGTTTGTGTCATCGCTCTGACTGTTGGAAATAAACATGTAATTTTAATCTCAAATATGTAAATAAGGAATTACAGACATCACTATCCGATCTCTATTATTTACAGGCCCCTCTTTCCCACTGGGCACTCTGGGCACGTGCCCAGGGTCCCCCTTGTTCTCTTGTTCCTGCCAGATCACCAAACGATAACCGATATTTATCTATCTTTCTTTGTCTATTCTAACAAAATAGTGCTCTGTCAAGGTCATAGGGGCCCCAATATCTTATTGTGCCCAGGGCCTCCAATAGGTTAAAGACGGCCCTGATTATTTATATACCACACACATAGACAAAAAGTACATCTGATATTTTCGCTAGTTATTCATATTCTCATTTTGTTAATAGTTTCATGACTAGATGATGGGACATAAATACCTGACATAGACCTATAAGAACAGATAACAAAATGCAAATCTGCGTGGTTGATTGACGCGTATAAACTGGTCTCTACCATAATGCAAACCTACATCGGCATATTATATGCACAATGGAGAAGATATACGATCTGGGGTCAAAAAGCATCGTAGTTTAAGTCAATTTTTACATATTTTCCGACTACTATACTATATAACTAGCGGCCCGGTCCGGCTTCGCCCGGGTGCTATGAATTTATAATTTATTAATACATTACTCACTCGCTTCGCTCGTTCGCTTAAATTTATAATTATTTAAAACATTACTCACTCGCTTCGCTCATTCGCTCGAATTTATAATTAATTAAAACATTTCTCACTCGCTTCGCTCGTTCGCTCGAATTTATAATTAAGCAATAGTTTTTGCAGCGCACGTCAAATAATGACTTTTATAGACATATTTTTGATACCTATGGTTGCGGGCTTCAAAAAAGTAAACTTCAATCTATTGTGATCTTATATGTATCTTGACAATGTCTGTACAATTTTATTGTGTTGGACTAATAAATATATTATTATTATTATTACATTACTGTAATTTTCGTAGGGATTTCTAATTTTTTTGAAAATAAAATACAGCCCATGTTACTCGCTTATAATGTAGATTTCTATAGGTGAAAGAATTTTTAAAATCAGTTAAGTAGTTTTTGAGTTTATCCATACAAAAAATCAAATCTTTTCTCTTTATAATATTAGTATGATTACTATAATAGGTATATAATTACGGTGATAAGTCAACTACATGTAATGGAAAATATGTTTTAGGTACAAAACCAAATTTGTAATTTACACCAAAAAGAAAATATAACTCACATTTTTTTAAATGCTCAACCCCGCGGTGCACTTCGCACGCTATAATGTCACCGGTGTCAAATATAAGCCTCTTGCTCTTTTTAGGCTAGGCTAGTTCGGATGGTTTTGCCTCCCTCCCCCATCAAATAAATCCTGGATCTGCCCTTGGAAGTACTCGATAGGTTTTGATGAGTCAGTCAGTAACAAAATTAGCGTTTTTCTGTAACCTGTATAGTTGTATCCCCTAGACGCTTTGAAATAAAAGCGAGGACAGTGTGGTCCAGTGGTTAGCGTCGCGGCCTCCGGATCAGACTGCCGTGGGTTCGACTCCCGACTCCGCTCATGGATGTTTTGTGATGTCATTTAGTTTTAAGAAAGTTGTTATTTAATGTAGTTAAGACGCTAATGACCTAAGTTGTCGACGCGTCTATAATTTACAATGAATAAATGAAATAAAAGCTTGAAATCTTTACAGAGCCTTGATGAAACGGATCTTAACACCATAGACCAGTGGTCCCAAAGTTGACTGAACCGGAACCCACCTAACAATAATTTCCAAATTCGGAACTCACCTTTTGGCTGTCATGTAGAAAAAAGGGGCATAACTATATATGAATGAAGGACTGTTCAAATAAGAAAAAAACATTCAGTTACAATCGAAAATTTTAATACTTAAGTAAATACGTGGCCGGTCGGTCGATGTACCGTCCTATTTTTCAGGGCCCACCCAATATTCGCTCGTGACCCACCAGTGGGACGCGACCCATAGTTTAGGAAATGCTGTCATAGACAATTTTCATGTTCCTTATAGCTTAACGGAAAGCGAAGTTCTGAGGGTGATAAATAGGCCTTAAGTTGGATCGTGTAAATAGATACACGGCGTGCACCATCTTGTATAGTTCTTATGAAAAGTTTACATGAGCTATTTCGCTATGTGGCCCACAGACATATACCAATACCACACACCGACGCGCGACTCAAGTAACAAGATCTGTTGAATGCTTTTACACGGGCCACGAGTACCTATCCCTCTTGCACTCGCGCGTTTGATCGGTACCTACGATCGGAGGAGATGGACCACCTCTTGCACCCGCATTAACAACTCGCGTTCTTCTTCTTCACGTACCCAACACCACGTTTTGATCTGTGTGCTTTCCCCCCTGCTTACCTCCCCCGCGATTTGCACTTTTTTGGTTGCTAAACTGTCCTATGGCCAACTTGCGATATCGTTAATAGTAGATAATAGACCGAGAGCTAATGACAATTTTTTGGTGTTATTTATTCAAGGTCTTATTTCTGTGAAGATGTTGAGGGAGGCATATTAAAGTGTTTTGAGTAAGGGATTTTGCTAGATAGGGCTATGGGAGGGATGCAGACCGCCCCCAACATGTAACAAAAAAAATGGTCACAATTATTATTGCTTCAAGGCTGAAATTGTTTGCATAGCTTTTCGGTGACCCAATAATGCCATTATAATATTTGCAGATCGATTGGTCAGTTTTAAAGGGGTGGCGGATCAATCTAAACGTGTCATGTACCTGACAAAATTTATATTATTAGTTCAAGGTTCAAAATTTAATATGTTGTTACGGCGACTGTTTTAAGCATATATTTCAATTTGCAGAACAAAATGTCGGTATTAACCCCCTTGCAGAACGATATAAACACTTATAGCCGAGCAATTTTCCCTCTAAGAGAGGGTGTTAATACCGACATTTTGTTCTGCAAATTGAAATATATGCTTAAAACAGTCGCCGTAACAACATATTAAAATTTGAACTTTAAACTAATAATATACATTTCGTCGGGTACATGACACGTTTAGGTGATTTTCCACCTCTTTAATACTGACCAATCGATCTGCAAATATTATAATGGCATTATTGGGGACCGACAAGCTATACAAACATATTTCAGCCTTGAAGCAATAATAAATGTAAGCATTTTTTTGTTACATGTTGGGGACGCTCTCCATCCCTCCCATATCGCTATCTAGCAAAATCCTTTCCTCAGGACACTTTAATATGCCTCCCTCAACATCTTCACAAAAATAAGGCCTTGAATAAATAACACCATTTACAATTACAGACTAAGTAACGATTTAGTTTATTTTTATTAAAGTTATTAACTTCTGTATAAATCATTAAAAACATTACTCTCTCATGATGTGGACTTTGTAGGCGCGTTACTATATATAGGAACACATCGATCGATAGCCAGTAAATAGTGCTTGTATTGTACAAAGTGCGGAAATTACCAATTTATAATATTATTATTATTATATTATATTAAGTTTAGATTTACGTAAATCATTTACAGATGAATAAATTTAATTTTAATCGTCGATTCTATTAAAACTGAGGTTATTTCATAACCGCACCACCGCAAAGGCATGTATAGAGTCGCAACGACCGCCAAGACATAACAAAATAAATCATCAATCTTTTAGTTGAAACACTTGAAGTCACCTCTATACCTTTCTCCGTCGCTCTTTCTTTGGTTTTCAAAAGAAAAGTGAAAGAGAATGGGATTACATTATAGATATTACACAGATAGAGGTATTGCACATTACCATTTACCACGTATACAGGGATGCAATTATTTCAGTGTTAACTATTACTAACTTGATTAAACTGACAAATTTTTGCGTATTTTTATGCTGATTACGACAGCACCAACTGTAAAACAATTAAACATTGATACATTTTTAGAGTGTTGGGTCTCCAAGTCACTATATGAATATTATGAAGTATTAGAAATACCTTGTATTATGTCCGTTTTGTGACTTTTTGTGATTTAATACTACGCGTTTCAGCAACGAGTTGCCATCCTCAGGTGTGGTTAATTATTTTTTTAAATTTTTCACATAATATTATATAGTGTTACGGTAAATCAGATCGCAGCTAGTTTTTCATAAATATAACCTTCTACTCTTATGTATACTAATATTATAAAGCTGAAGAGTTTGTTTGTTTATTTGGTTGAACGCGCTAATCTCAGGAACTACCAGCCCGATTTGAATTTTTTTTTTTTGTTAGCCCATTTATTGAGGAAAACTATAGGCTATATAATATCACGCTACGACCAATAGGAGCGGAGCATCAATGAAAAATGTTTGCAAAAACGGGAAAAATTATTCCTTTGAGAGCTTCCGTTGCGTCCGCTGCGTAAACCGTTAAAGTTACGCAAAAATCATATATGACGGAATTGTTCCCCTTTAAAAGTTCTAAAAAAAAGTCCACGACAGCATATTATGTCTATCTTTTAAGGTTGACGCACTATAACTTTTTTATGGTAATCAAATTTGTTCGTAATTATAATATTCAAGCTAACGAGCGAAGCGAGTGAGTAGTGTATTCATAATATTCAAGCGAACGAGCGAAGCGAGTGAGTAACGTAATTATAATATTCAAGCGAACGAGCGAAGCGAGTGAGTAATGTAATTATAATATTCAAGCGAACGAGCGAAGCGAGTGAATAGTGTAATTATAATATTTAAGCGAACGAGCGAAGCGAGTGAGTAATGTAATTATAATATTCAAGCGAACGAGCGAAGCGAGTGAGTAGTGTATTCATAATATTCAAGCGAACGAGCGAAGCGAGTGAGTAATGTAATTATAATATTCAAGCGAACGAGCGAAGCGAGTGAATAGTGTAATTATAATATTTAATCGACCGAGCGAAGCGAGTGAGTAGTGTATTTATAATATTCAAGCGAACGAGCGAAGCGAGTGAGTAGTGTATTTATAAAATTCAAGCGAACGAGCGAAGCGAGTGAGTAGTGTATTGCACCCGGGCGAAGCCGGACGGATACCGCTATATTTCATAAAAGATTAGAAGATTTTGTAAAAGATCTTTAGCGGTGTAATTACCCCGGCTTTAATAGTTAACATTAAAATACTTGGATGTAGTAGGTTCGACTGTGTACCGTGGGTAAACATTATGACTCTATAGCGTTTGGCTCTGAGCGCTGTCTTTGATATCCATTGTAACATATTCGTCACGACTGTTACAGGTAAATTAATTAATATCTGGCACAGGAATGAATATCAAGGTGCAGTATAGGCACGGTAATTAAGCAAATCTTACAAAAATAATGGGTTAAGGATAAATGTCCTTTCATAAACATGTTTTGCTTCTCTATAGGTTCTGACTACAGTGTTCCGTAAATTAATGACGCTATTCTGCATGGTCAATGTTAGAATTTAGATTAAGAGCATTTGTCAAAATTGAATAGACAGCATTCGACAAATTTTAGATATTCGTGTCTTACGGGGTGAAGAGTGGGGTGGAAACTTTCTTAAACCGCTTAAGAGCATTCAATATCTACATATACTCCTTGCATTCTTCATCTCAAATTCGAGAGCAGTATAGCCTAGTAGTTAGCGTGCTTAGTGCCGCAACCTCTGGACTGAATTGCCGTGGGTTCGAATCCCACCTGCGCTCATGGATGTTTTGTGATGTTTATAGTTTTAAGATAGTTGTTATTTAGTGTAGTTGAAAGACTCTAATGACCTGAGATGTCGACGCGTCTATAATCTACAATAAATAAAATAAATCATCTCAAATTCTTTCCCCTCGCCTAAAAAGACTATGGCTATCCCGATGCTATTTTCAAAGCCAAATGGTTCGGGTGAATGCTAAATGGATGAGCAAGAATCAGACTACAGATCCTACAGGCGAATTTTTTGAAAAAAGTTTTAGCTAAATGTGAAAGATTGCGTTTTTTTTGAGTTGTAAGTTTTTTCAGGGAAATGTTTTTCAATTTTTGCCCCTGGAAGATCTGTAGTGTGATTCTTGGTCCTTCATTTGGCGTTTACTCAAATCCTTTGGTTTTAAAAATAGCGTCGGGAGAGCCATAACCATTTTTTAGGCGCGGTGAAAGGATTTGGGGTGAAGAGTGCACGGAATGTTAAATCTACATTTTATCTGGCTGTATGTAAAGTTTCTGTCAAAACGAACATTAATGCAGAGAAATTATTCTTGACATCTAAAAGTAGTGACTGCTCTTAAAAAACCGGTCAAGTGCGAGTTGTACTCGCCCATCGAGGGTTCCGTACAACAATAAAAATAAGGAGTTTACGTAGGGGTAGGTAGGGATAACAATTTAGTGTTTGTTTCATTTAAATAAAAAAGATATGTCAATTTTAAAATGTGAGTGTTTCTGTATGTGCCACCGTTAATGTAAATGTCAAAACTGTTAAACATAATAAAATGTTTAGTGATTAGTTCAACTCATACTTGGTCGCCTGGTCGGTTTTTATTATTTGTTGTTTTAGTTTAGAGTTTGCACTATGATCAAGTTTGACGCTTGTATGTCGTGTTTACAATAGAACAAAAACAAAAGAACGTTGAAAAATAAGTTTTTTGTATGGGAACCCCTCTTAATTTTTATTTTTTTATTATTTGTTAGGATATCCGCCATAATAACACGTATTCTGTGAAAACTTTAACCGATCGAGTACTTATTATGGTTCAAAAGATACAGCCTTTTAAAGGTAGGACAGACAGACGGCGTAGGCTTAGTAATAGGGAACCCTAAAAATTAAAAAAGTAGAGTTTCTTTTTAAATGACTAACCCTGTATACTAATCAGCAATCACGTACACACATACAAAGTGATTTTGTTATAATTAAGTGTATTCAAATTATTATAAATGGATTTTCTCACTTTTGTTTAGACTTTAGAGATAGCAGATGTGTTTAAATGCATGCGATGTTAACTCGTCTTGCCGTCAATGAGTTTATAATTAAAATTATAATCAAATCCATCAATCGAAACCTTGTTTATAAATAAATTAATAAAGTAACGAAGCAAATCGGTGGACGCGTTATTTATTGAACGTGCTGGCTAACTACCGTGTACAGAAGCACTTTTAATTTCGTTCGGTGTTTTTTTTTTGCTCACCTTTCTTTAATAGATTTTTGTTCTTCATTTTTTAGTGCATGCTATATTCCGAAAGCAAATTATCTTTCAAGTTTAAATAAATACGACCTGTAACTGTAATGTCATTTCCTTGTCCATTTTTAGAGTATTTACAAAATTTTTATCTGGTTATGTTTATCGGCATCACTCAAAAACTTTCGGAAAAAATTTGGTGACACTTCCAGTACACTCTTATTTATCCAGGTGTGCAAGCTTTCACGGCCGGCATTGTTCCAAGTCTTCATGGTTTCCGGGCTTACAGTAGGCCGTGGTCCAGTGGTATTTCTACCTGACGTTTCGTCTACAACTGCGGTAGACATTCTCAAAGGCGATGTGGCAGCGGTCGAAGTGTCCTCCTTTTCGGCTCACAGGTCAGTGTGTCAGTGACTGGTGTCCTCCCTTCTTTTATGCCCAGTATCAGTTTGTTCTCTGTTCGGTCGTAGTCCGTCTCTCTGTAATTGGTCAACCGTGCAGTGTGTAGTGGTGGGAGTGAGTTCTCTACTCGGTCGTATTCCGTCCTTGTACGATTGGTCATTGGTTTTGTATGTCGGAGTGCTGGTGTCCAGGTTTTACTGAGATTGAGGCCTTCATATTTTCGGTTGAAATTCTGTGTGTGGTTTAGTATTTTTATGGCTTCTGTATATTCGTGGGTAATAACTCAACGTTCTGTCTATGGCTCGGGCTTCTTCAAAGAGGATCTTATGATTGTCCAGAGTCAAAGTGTGTTCGGCTATGGCAGATTTTTCTGTTTGTCCCAGTTTACAGCTTCTCTTGTGTTCTGCTATACGTATAGCAGAGCACAAGAGAAGCTGTTATTTATTTTAGACCTTATAGCCCATAGCCTACTACAAAATTGTAAATGTTCTCAATATTATATGCTCTATGTATATAAACACAGTGGGATTAAAACGTGTAGAATCGAGGAGTGCCCCATAAGTATAAATTTGTATTAAATAATGTTTTCATTGATGCACTGAGAAAAAAATGATCCTGACAACTAAATGAATTTAGTTGAATTGAAATTTAGTTGCGACAATTAAATATTCTTATGATAAATAAATCTATGTTGGGACAACAAAAATGATTTCATAACGAAAACTAAATGAATTGGTTGAAAAGTTTTAGTTTGGGACAACTAAATTTTGTTGGGACAACTAAATTGTTGCTAGGACAATTAAGTTTCGTTGATTAGTAGTACCGCTCAACAAAGTGATCCAATAAGGGTTCCGTTTTTTCATTCTAAGGTACAGAACCCTAAAAATAATTTTTATAAAGTTTTGCTTTAATGGAAAATATTACTTTACTAAAGTAATCAAAATAAATTGAGTTGCATTATTTTCCAATACAAGGTTTACACAGTAAAATGGCATTTATGTAACGTGGTATGATTATAACGTAACTGATATTAACAAATAAATGGAAATTATAGTGTAAGTACACATTGCATTGGTTTGTTGATGACGCAAAAAAAAGATAAACTAACTGTAAATTGATTCACTTTTTAAAATGACATTAGTGTAGTTTGTACTTACAAATAGCGTGTATGTTTATAAATCAGATTGCATATTATTAATAATGCAATATAAAAATGATAAATTGTTTGTTCTTTCGATATGACGTTTTATAACTAATCGTTTAGAATCAGTTGTCACGTGGGATGATATTCAATAACAAGTTTAAATATTAGACTAATGTGACGTAATTACTATTTAATATGCCTACACCTTTCCCTTTTTGTAGTATCAAGTGGACACTGTCATCGGGAAAGGCCATGGACAAACTAACAAGATGATTTTATAGCTGAGGTGTCGATTTCCGAAAGAAAAATTCGACTGATGACCAGTCCTATACTTCCGACCTAGTAAATATTTGCAAAAAATAAACTCTTTTCTTTTTTTTTATTCTTTGACTAGGCCGAAATAACTTTAACTGTTGGTGGTCTTTAAAACACAATTTAATTTTTATTCTTTGAAAAAAGCATGGCCCTCTTTTTTGTTTGGTGATCTACTGATGGCTAGCTTAATATAGCAAAAATCATGGTTACCTTGATTTACGTATAATTTTTATTTTTTTTAGTAAAATATTTTTTTTCTCGAAAACTATACAATTTAGAAAAAAAAATATTTACATTTTTTTCATATTATAACATCTACAATTCATTTATATTTTTTTTACCTATGTTAATACGTGACATTGAGAACGTTTTTTTTAATATCTCAGGATCCACTGAAACGATTTGACTCAAAATCTAATCAGATCTAACTTAAAGGCTGATAAACACAATAGAACAATCGGCATGGCCGTATGTTGTTCCGTTTTTACGATATCGAAGGCGAAAAATTGACCACATACACACACACACATAGAGACATCAATCACAAAATGATTTTAAACGATTGATAGGGTCTCAAAACGTGAAGATCTGTTAAAATCTCGAAATATTTTTTTCGAACTAAATTCATTACTTCCCTACCATAGTAGAGGTGGGAAGTAAAAAACACTTTGCATCATTTGAACTTATGCGCTTTAACTAATTTTGTGATATTAAATTTTGAAAAAAGGAATCCTTGATAATTAGAAAAGTAAAATAAAAATAATAAATCGCAATCCAAATTCCAAACACACAGAGACGAAGAGGCTACGTTACCGCTGCGCTTCGGGATGTGAAACAATCATTTCCGCTGTATTTGATTTTGAAAATTCGAGTTATACTCAGTGTTAGATATCTTAAATAAGCACAAAAAAATGATCGGGATCCGAACATAGATTATATAGGTTAATTGTATAGCTTCTATGTTACTCAGCGCTACATTACTGTTGCAAAACTGCTTATTTAATACACTGAGGCCCGTATTCACCGAGCCTAGTTAGTTATTTATTCCGTTGATTTATTCCCCTGGTAACTATCACACGGAATAAATAGTGATAATTCAAATTACCAAACATAGTTAAGTTTACTGCAGGTATAAATCGTAAGAATAGTTATTCTGTCCAATTTCAAGGGTATAAATATTTATCCGCCTAGTTAAATAGGGTGTGCACGAAATGCATAAATTACTTTATGGCCTGGCGACCTTTTCAGGTAAATATTAATTTCATATCTTACAGGTAAAGGTTTTTGTCAGTAAAATATGTCAATATTCACCATTTTACATTTTCGATAGATGCGTCATCGGTCGGATCTTTGGTAAACGTGCTTTATTTGACAAAATCTGCAAGGCGTATAGTATATAGTAAATTTTTACCTGCAGTTACTATTCTATCCAATGAATTGCTTGGTGAATAGAAAGTTTATTTTATTCCAAGGAATAAATTTATTCTAAGGTTAGTAACTTCTATCTTTAACAGTGTTTGGTGAATACGGGCCTGAATACCTTTAATTTTCAAAATTTAACGCCTCCAAAAATTAGGTCTATTAGATCAAATGATGCCAAATGTATTTTTAGGTTATAGTTTCTTCAGAAAAAAAGATCAAAATCAACGACTTCTTCGCTGTAAGGTTTTCTTGTAAGTTTTAGCACCCCTTTTGGAATACTTCATCCAAAATTATATTTTTCAGGATAAATACGTTAAAAACAGCGACTTCTGAAAGGAGGACAGTATGGCTCAGTTGATAGCGTCGCGGCCTCTGAATCAGACTGTCGTGGGTTCGAATCCCACCTCTGCTCATGGATGTTTTGTGATGTTATTTAGTTTTTAAGTGATATATTATGATATTTGTTGTATTTAAGACGCTAATGACCTAAGTTGTCGACGCGTCTATAATCCACAATAAATAAATAAATAGACTTCTGAAAGGATTAATTCAGATTATAAATGATTGGATTGCTTTGTGATGAAGTGTCTGAAAGATATCAGAATTTATGAATAGGTATAACATAACCTCACAAGTTCTGCTGTTGTTTTACTATTAAACGTTGTACTATGCGCATGCGATTCCTCGTAGACTGGTCTATCAATCAAACAACTGCTTATGATAAATAGTTTATGCTAACTTAACATATTAAAAAAAAGTAATACCAATTATTAATACTCTTTTATAGTATGTGCTTTTTATAGGTGTGCGATTTTTATCACTTCATTTGTTTAAACTAATTATCTCTTATCAGCCACTTCACATATTAATAAATGATTACATATTACTTGTGGGAAAACGGAAGTATATAAATATAGTTAACCTTTTTAATGCGCATTTATTTTACGAGAGTGCATGCTGTGTGCGCAATTTTTTCGGCTGTTCCGTATAGATACGTCTGGAGCAGTCCACTGTTGTTATCAGTGGGGTAAAATAATGAATCTAAATCTCGTCAAATCATATCAAATTGTTTTTTTTGCCGTTTTTGTTTAAAACATATATTTTTATCAAAAACAGAACAGTCAGTGCATGTATACACGTGTAAAACACGTGTAAAACACGTGTACATATGCATTGACTTTAAAAGGAAAAAAATCACAACAAAGTTTAGAATTGGTGTTCTAATAGGCGTTGTGCGTATATATACGGCGGTAGCAGTTTATCGCTGTAAAAAAATTCTGCGGTTAATCGCAAAAAACTTCCGGATTGGCCAGTATGATCTAGTAGGTGTTGCTCGTATATATACGACGGTAGAAGTTTATCGCTGTAAGTATTTTTTCCAGTCCGAACGTAAATATACGGCTGGAGCAGTAACCCAGGTAATCGTATATATACGTCTGGAGCAGTCAAAGGGTTAATGAATGAAAAATTATTCTCAATTCAGGTTTTTAAGCAATAACATTAAATAGTAACGTGATATCAGTTTATAATGTCATTTTCTTGCAGGTTATCTGTTTATTAGTGATGCCGTCAAGACCGAAACCAGTTTCGTGACTAGGGTTACCATTTCGAAATTTGAAAAGCCGGACATTTAAAAAAAAAGTCCAGACAATTTAGAGTGATTTAATATTTATGCTTTATTTTTAAGTAATTTAATGCGAAAATTAAACATTCAATCAAAAATTTTCCATCTTACTAAAAAATCCGGACATATTCGCGGACAAATCCGGAAGGGTAGTAACCCTATTCGTGACCCACTTCCAGTCTCGACTCGAATTTTTGAGATGAAACGAGACTCTCAAATGGTCTCGGGCGCATAATATCAATATGTCAATAGATCATAAATTGGTAATATTGAAAAGTTCTACCCGTACGATTTTCATAAAAATCAAGATTTATCATCTTTACCTACTTTCGATTTGGCTAGTTTTAAGTTCGTTCCCGAAATCTTGACTGGACTATATTACTTGTACTTGACCCTGGTCCCTTCTAATTTTAATACTACCCAACGCTCATACACAGAAACCGTGTATTTTTATCGATCGAGTAATTGTTATTTTTGCGAAATTCACTTGCAGTAGGAACTAATTCACAGGGGAGCATTAATGGGATTATAATACGTACTTATCTATATGTTCTGACAATTTGAAGACTGGACTGTTTTATTATAGCTTTTACCAACATTATGATGTATTTATTGATTCTAGAGTATTATAGACAGGATATTATTGTCGTGTTTTCTAAACTTTAATCACGCAGAAGAGCTACTAAATGACTCGTCTGGGTATGAAATTGAAAACTGTATAATTAATAACTCACTATTAATATCTCATTTAATTAACAATATCATAATTAATAATAATTGTTGATAATACATCAGAAAGAAGATATTGATCTAAATACACGGTTAAGGCTTAACGGCGCATTTTTGCGATTAAGTCGCTTCGAAGTTCGAGGTCATCAGATGTAGCTACAAATAGCATAAGGCTCTTCAATGAAATATACAACTGATGTATCACGAGAAATTTACAGTAGCTGAGTAATTATCAAATCGGGATTTAGTATCCTAAACTTGAGAATAGTCTAGCGATCAGCGTCCCTCAACCTTCTTGACGCATGACCCAACATATTTTTTTGAAGTCGTACTGCGACCCAACTGTTTATTTTGTAATATAAAACAAAAAAGGTAGTATAAATGGACTAACAATTTAAAATAAAATAATTTTTTAAAATTTTCTTTTCAAATATTTCGGTATTTGACCAGTTCCTTCACGTTTAAAAATTTAACGCGACCCAAAGGTTGATAAACGTTTTTCTGTTAGTCGGTATATAAAATTTGAAAGAAAAAACAACCTGTACTATATCTATACTAAACTCACACTATATAATTTATATGCATTTATTTTAATGGATTTGAAAAAAATATAGATTTTATTGCTTTAAAACGCTTTTAAACAAATACGATTAACACTAAAAGGTAACAATCGTAAGTACGTTGTAGAGTGCCCGCGGTGAGAGATGAAGCCAGGCACGTCATCAATATGCTAGTGAACGCCTGCTTGCCGGCAGACAGTGCCGTGTACACAAAACTGCACATTGGGTTTTATGACGTTAGGTACAATTTTGGCAAACTGCTATTCATGACAATAAACAGCCAATAGCAAGCTATAAGGCGAGCGCAATGCATTCGCGTTACTATGACGCGGTGGCTTCATCTTTCGCCGCGCGAGGTTTATCTATGCAACTAAATGAATGGGAAAATGACCAAAAGCAATGACTAGAAATATCACCGCTACAAAAATATGTAATCTTAAGAAATTGAATGTATTTTTAGTGTTCCGTACCGACTGTCGTGGGTTCGAATCCCGCCTCCGCTCATGGATGTTTTGTGATGTCATTTAGTTTTAAGTGAGTTGCTATTTAATGTACTCAAGACGCTAATGACCTAAGTCGTCGACGCGTCTATAATTTACAATAAATAAATAAGTTCTTGTTATCGGTAGAAGAAGAATTGTAAATTATAGACGCTCCACAACAAGTTATCGGTAGACTTTTACATTACCACACAGTCACAGCTGGCTTACCTCAACATAGACCTTATGGTGTTTTGTTTCACGTGACAACTATACTTCCTTCTATTTCCGTAACATCTAATATTTCTCAAATGCTACCTCAGTCTGAAATATTAGACGCTATTCACATCAAAAGGCCGAATTTTAATTGTTAGTCTCTGATTATTTTACTAAAAATTCGACATGAGTAGTGATGTAAAAATACAGTATTAAACTTTTTTATGTATTAAACCCATGGTATAATATAGTATTTTTTTAGTATAAAACGGTTTTTTACTTTTTCACACTACGGTTACGGTGCATTATTCAGTATTGCCAACTGCATAATAGGAAAAGTTCCTGTTCTCATTTTGGTATTAAACCGTTTTAAGCGATATTAAACCGTTTTAAACGTGCTGTATAAAATAGTAAAATATACGCAGTATTTATACCTAGTATAAAACTGGGGTATATTATTTTTTTACATACCGTATAATATCGTTTTATACAAACGTTTTATACCAGAGTATTATACGCATTTACATCACTAGACATGAGCAGTGTTTAAACTTTTTTGTGTATTAAACCCATGGTATAATACCGTATTTTTTCAGTATAAAACGGTTTTTTACTTTTTCACACTAGGGCTACGGTGCATTATTCAGTATTGCCAACTGCATAATAGGAAAAGTTCCTAATCTCATTTTGGTATTAAACCGTTTTAAACGGTGTTAAACGTTTTATACGTGCTGTATAAAATAGTAAAATGCGCAGTATTTATACCTAGTCTAAAACTGGGGTAGGTACTATATTATTTTTTTACATGCCGTATAATATCGTTTTATACAAACGTTTTATACGTTTTAAACGGTGTTAAACGTTTTATACGTGCTGTATAAAATAGCAAAATGCGCAGTATTTATACTTAGTCTAAAACTGGGGTATATTATTTTTTTTACATACCGTATAATATCGTTTTATACAAACGTTTTATACCAGAGTATTATACGCATTTACATCACTAGACATGAGCAGTGTTTCTTTGTAGCCTCAGATCTATACGTATAGACGTATTATAATGTGTGTGTGTGAACCGTGTGGAGTCCCCGCGTGTATCCGGGAATATTTATGGCGCTGAGGGGTCACAAGCCATTGGTCTTGGTCGTATTATTACACAACGCAGTTTACATTCGATTGTGCTGTTACACTGTAACTGCCAAGCCGTCCCCCGATTCAGAATATAAATACACCTGTTGGATTCCTCCTGCAGTATGTTAGCCACTGATGTAGGTGAACTTGTATCAAATAACACATTATAATCCCAGATACGACCGTCGGATTTCCTTAATTATCCAGTTTTTTTTCAATTTAAAGTTATGGTTCATTTTTTGTTGGAAATCAGTCAAATAAAAAAAATGGGTGTGTGCTTATGACCACACGACAAAAGTGAAAACTTCAGGTTTTCTAATTTTTGGTGTCATCTATTATATAGCGCATTTATGAACTAAAAATAATTTATTAGTAAAATACTAAAATTGTATTTTTAATTAATTCCACCTTGGTTTCAAAAAAATTATAATTATTAATGAAAAATTATTTTAAAAGGTTTTTAGGATCCGTAAATTTAAGAACTCACAACCGGCCATTTTAGATTTTGGTCTAAAAAATTGATTATTTCAAAGACAAAAGAATTTTAATTTAATCAACTTGATGTCTATAGAGTGTAATATTGCTCAGATAAAGCAAGGCCTTAACATTAAGACAAATGTGAAACTGAATTTATTTTGAGAGCCTGAGGAAGTCGGGAATTCCGACGAAACGTCGCGATCAATAATAACGTGTCACTTTTCATTTACGGATCCTAAAAACCTCCTAAAATAATTTTTCATTCATATCACTTTGAAGGATCTTAACCATTACGATTATAATTATTGTCAAAGAAAGAATATAACAAAAATTAAAAATATATAAATAAATATCATGTATAGTATTTAGAAAAAAAAATACGTCAAAAATTCTACGATGCCATCAGGTTTCGAACCGAGGTTCCTTTGCATACAACGCTAAGACGCTAGAAAAACTCATTTTAAACCTATAATGTCACCGTCGGGACTCAAATCCGAATCTTCCACTATCGCTGCGGCTGAGTTGTCATGTTTACCCTACGGCGACACGATTAAATAATCAATGACTCTCGTATGTGAGAAGGTTCATCTCTAACAATACCTAATTTAAAAATCAGTTGTCGCATGATGTGAAATATAAGTTACAATTGCTTTATAACGGAAAAAATTGATTATAAAATCATCGTTGAGTAAATGATAACTCAGCCGCCGCGATAGTAGAAGATTCGAGTTTGAGTGTTGACGGTGACATAGGTTTAAAGTGAATTTTTTAAATATTGCATTGTAACGTTACGTCATTCAATGGGTATTCCTAACAGTAATGCTAACTTAAGCATTTAAATGTATTTAATAAGTTGCGATACTTTAATCGTATGAACATTTTAACTGTAATATTTGTTTCTGCTTCATCTTTGACATTTAATGTTTGGTGGTATTTACCATGGCATATTTACCAGCTGACGTAATTTTAATTTAATATAGCAGGTAAACAAGTATTTAATTCAGATTTTAATAAACAAAAATATTATTTATAAACAAAAAATCTTAAATAAAAGTTTAAAATTGTAAAAAAACAAATCAAGTATTTATAATTTTAATTTAATAATATATAAAAATAATCATTCCAATGTAAAGTTTGTACACAGTGTGTTTCTATAAAAACAAATTCTATGAGCCATTTTCCTGAGAGTAGTTCCTTCAATTATCCACGAGAGGCAGCACTTGTAGGTATAAACGTTATTTATTCCCCATAGTATCGTGTCATTTTAGTGGTATAACTTAATTATTAAACAAGCCGTGAGGTGGGTCGTTTATTTGGACTAAAGTGCGACCCTTGAGGTCCACACGACAAACTTCCCAGTTTGATAAATATTTAATAATAATAATTAAATTAGATATTACACAGAAAAGTTATCATTTTAATCATTAAAACATAATTATTATTTATTTTTAACAATAATTTAAAAAAAACGGCTGAACCGATTTTTATAAAATTTATGTCGGATCAAAATGACGTTAATACGCCTCGATTGACACCCTTACGAAGTCGATATAATTTATTATTCGCGAGATGTTGTGTAAAATCTACTTTTTTGGAGGTTATTTGGTTAAGAAAAAAGCACGGCTGAACCGATTTTGAAAAAATTTCTTTCAGATCATATTTACGTTAATACGCGTCGATTGGCACCCTAACGTAGTCGATATCATTTTTCATTCTCGAGATTTCGTCTTTGAAAGAAATGGACACATACGTACGTAGATACATACGTATAACACACACATACACACACAGACATCTTTCTAAAAATAGTGTAAAAATAGTGTGGTGACCTTGAAACATAAAAATTTGTTATACATTTTGATTTCGATTTTCGGACCCATTACAATAACTTCCAATGGGAAGTTAAAAATTATTATTATCATTAAATTAATTAAATAATTAAGTTATCCCATTGAAATGACACAACACTAATAGGGAATAAATAATTGAAAGATTTTTTCGTTGGAGAGCAGCCAATTATATAATTGTTTCGAAACATATAGGAAAAAATCATTTTACCAACCAGTGGTCACAATCAGGATTCTAACCTGAACCTTTCCACTTTCGCGGCGGAATGAGCTTACAATACTCAATCGTGACAAGATTGCTAAACTAATATTCTCCTTATATGCTTCAGAATCAATAGATTTTCACTACATGCGAGCGTCAATTCATATCTGCTAATTCAATAGCTATATATGATATGAAGTGAATAAATAATGTTTGTATCTACCACAAGTGCTGCCTCTCGTGGATAATTGAAGGAACTATTCTCAGGAAGATAGCTCATTCAGACTGGTGCGGCAATATAACTTAATAGCAAATTCCGAATATCTTCGATGAAAACCAATTAGGGCTACCAGGCTTTTTTCTATCACTTGATAGCGCCACTGCCAAGTGAGGTATACGTCATTTTAATTTAATTCAAATGTCAGTACTAATTATATTTTCCGCCCACCTGATGGCGCCACTGCATTTAATCGCAGTTTTGTGTTTATTTAATCACTTATTTCTTAGTAATGGATAAATGAAGAATCACTAAACACAAACTGTTAATCTCTAAACGTTTGACATACCTTACTTGCCACTAGCGCCATCTGACGAATAAAAAATGTAAGCGTTTTACGTATACCTTACTTGCCACTAACGCGATCTGACGAACAAAAATATTTAAAAATAAAGTAAATAATTGAAAATTTAAAAAAATGGTGGAGAATTCTCTTTCAATATGATGTGTCTAAATCGTCTGAGACGCATTAATAATCCTTTATTTTTATTTTAATTTGCGCAAAGAATCACTTATCAAAATTTGTCGACCAAATTCCCAAACACGTTGTATATTTTTCATTTACAAACATATAATTTTAGATTGTATGATGCATTGAACGCTGTAATTTAAAATTTGTATCCTATTATTGATATTAAAAAGTTCATTAACCATTTTACTTGATCGTGAACTCTTATAATGTCAATAATATATATATGAAAGTCAATGATCATTTTTTTGGAGAAATATTGCCATTTTGTAAGAACGTGTAAGATATTAATTTGTAAGACTGTAAGACAGTTAGAGTAAATTAGAATGTTACCAGGCATATATTAAAGGCATGCTCTCTTACTATCCTTAATCCTTATACCACCCAGTTTCTAAAATTAGGGCTTTGCACGAGACATACGAGTTTTCTGAAAACATTTTTTCGGTTTCTTTGATAAAGAAAAAAACTTTATCGTTTCATATACATTGTGTCAAAAAACTCATTCTCAACATAGGGAGAGGACAGTGTGGTCCAGTGGTTAGCGTCGCGGCCTCTGGATCAAACTGTCCTGGGTTCGAATCCCGCCTCCGCTCATGGATGTTTTGTGATGTCATTTAAGTAGTTTTAAGTAATTGTTATTTAATGTAATCAAGACGCTAATGACCTAAGTTGTCGACGCGTCTATATTTTATAATAAAAAGCAACATAGGGATTGTCCGTTATTACGACGATAGATAGCGATTTGGTTAAAAGAGATGAAATATTCCTTAGGTAAAGTTGTATAAAATCACATAAATAAAATTTAGATATTTTGCGTAGTTTAGGCGCTATACCTAAAAAAAAACTGAATTTTCGAATTTTTTATATTTTTCAAAAATCTGAATACACCACGTTATTATTTTAGCCTTTTAAAAGTCCCAGATTGGTACGTAATACGTATTCCGCTGACGCAACGACACAAAGTGCCTCTTGGTTTGTGTCCTAATTATTTAATAGTTTTTGGTACAGCTGATGATTTAAAATAAAACCGTTTAACTTAAAAGTTTTTTTACATATTTTTTTCTGACAAACTTGGCAACCGTCTGTAACATATACGTTATTTTAAATATCGTAATAGAGATAGATAAATACGTTACATATGAAGTTCTTCAACGTTGACACGAACGAATTTTGCTGTTTGGCCTAGCGTGAAATTGTTATAGTTGTACCTACTTCTGTAATTATAGGTGGTTTAAAAAATAAGATCTTATCTGGCTTTATACCGACACTAATTATTGATTACACAATGAATGTCTTTATTATATCGAAACGGACATCGATTATTATTATTTTGATGAGTTGGTACGACAACGCCTTTTCCTTTAATCATTATAGTACTGCTGTGACGATACTAACGTGTCTATTCTGTTAATTTGCTCTTTAACAACATAAGTCTATAACTTACTAGCGGCCCGTCCCGGCTACGCCCGGGTGATATGAAATTATGATTAGAAGAAGTAAGCAGCGTTAGCCATGTAAACGTACGAAAACAGTTTTTTTTTGACGAAACACCGTCATAGTTCAGCCATTTTGTACAAAATATTTACAAATTATATACACAAACCTTCCTCGTTTATCGCTCTATTAGTGAAAACCGTTTCAAAATCCGTTGCATGGTTTAGAAGAAGTAAGCGGAGAAACAGACAGAGGCAGACAGCGACTTTGTTTTATACTATTTAGAGATTAGAGATAACTACAATTAGAGATGACTACAATTAGGTCATCCCACGTTTCAAAATTTGATAATAAGGTCGTCCCGCGTATCAAAATTTGATAATTTTGAACAGTCTATGTTATTCCTCAGACATAAACAAATAATGTAAACCAACTTTTTGTTTTTATATTCCTTCTCTTGATTGCAAACAAGAAAAAAAATGTGTTCATTTCAAAGGCTGAGCTTAGCCGCCATATAATGACGTTAAAGCCAGGGCAATGAAGCCAAACACGCGTCCACGCATAGATAAAGAGAGAGTATGTTTATGGAAAGAGAGGAATACTTCCTCGTCAGTCGTAATATTCGTGAAGAACCTAACCTAAATTGTAACTGCCGGTCTGTCAATTGTAAATAAACGAATCAGTATACTTACTATATTCTCTCTTTATCTATGGATCAGTGGGCGTGTTTCAACTACAGCAGCCAATCAGAGAAGGCTGGCTATGATTGACGTAGCGGTATAATTCTATGTTTAAAATTACTTTAAAAAATACACTTTTGGGAATTTTTTTCTTGTAGAAAAAGCTTCCGAATAATTCTCAAAAAAATTGTTGTAATATTATCTATTTGTAACGTAGATTCCAATTCTAAAAAAAAATGCGGACAACCCCATTCTTAACAGTGCATATTATTCCTCATAGATAAACAAATAATTTAAACCAATTTTTTCGTTCTACTATCCTTCCTCATTGCAAACAAAATTTAAAGAAATAAATATATTTTAATGAATGAATGAATTGTGAATTATAGACGCTCGACAACAGAGGTCATTAGCGTCTGTAAATATATTTTAAACGCTGAGCATAAACCGCTATATTATGATGACATAGAAAACAGTCACACTTCTTTATCTATAGAAAATGTATATGGATTATCTACCTCATTGTCCGCTTTCGATTTAACAGAATAGTGGGCGTGACACAGTAGATCTAGTCAGCCAATCACAGGCTGAATATTATCTACGTCATTTCTGTAGCGGCAAACTCTGTTTAAAATCATTTCCAGTTTCAACACACTTAAGTGTCATACATTATTATTTATTTATGAAGTATATACACTAATTTAAATAAAGTATATATTATACAGAATTATGATTGATTATTTGTATGATCGACTTTTTCATTCAGTGCGTATCATATTATAATGATTAACGGGACCAATTAATAATAATTGTGCAGATTTGTAGAACTCAACAACTTTTTGCACATTGTCAAATAAGTAATTTACATATTTAACTTCTTACGTAAAGTAAAAATTAATGATCTAATACGATTAACTAATGTTTATAAAAATCGAATATACAGATGTTAACTTTAATTAATAATGATATCATAATTAAATCTTTAATTGAATAGGTCAACAGCGGAAGTGTACGAACACTCGTGATTTAGATTATAAGAAAATCTTTTTAAAAATATAATGCCTTTTGAAATAATATACCACGATTTAAAATGATGGAAGCACTTCATATTGAAGAGGACATAGGTCCCGAATATCCTTTTTTGAAATCGGTTAAAAATTGCTTGTCAGCGTAAGGCTTAATTCGTTATCTATTTTGCACTAGGTTCGGCCCGGAACTGCAAGGAACAGAAAATTCTTTCAGAATACATAAAAATAAACCAACACGGAACTTTATTCTTGTGAATCGACTGCTCCGAGTCGAACAGAGTCAAATCAATGCCCGTCCTAATTAAGCATTTGTTGTCTTAATTATAATATATCTCTGTATTTTTTATGTAGGTACTTCTTTCCAGACGCCCTTGACGCTTTCCGGTGATTTAGCAAGTCATAGTACAAAAATTATATTGTAAAAATTATATATAATGGTAGCATCCTCTGTTTTCGTAAATACAGGCCCGTATTTAGAATAGAATAGAAATTTATTAATAAAATAAATAAATTTAAATGCTAATTGGAACAAAAATATTTTTTGAAATCGGTGCAGTAGTTTCAGAATTAATTAAACCGTTTTTTTGCTTTCTATTAACATGACATATCTATTCTATGCACGCGGACGAAATCGCAAGCAAAAACCTAGTTGATATTCTTTATTAAAAAATTCACAGATTTCGCAATCCTTGCAACCATCGAGGACATTGGAAATTATAACAGCATATATGAAACATAATTAACTGTTTATTATACACACAATATTTATCAATGCACTGTTTAGTTTTGTCAGGAATAACCCTATTATTCTTCTGTTATATACGCGTTCACTTTTGCTTGATTACTTAACTTTTAAATGGATTTTTCTACAGTATTTATTAACATTTGCTCAAAAATAACACCGCAGATCGTCGCAAATACCTCTCAATTAACTAGACATGATATAAAACACATTTCGAAAAAATTGCACTTGTTCAATTTTGCATGATTGATCCTCACTTGATCGCGACACCGTTGTCTTTTGGCCTTGAACGAAAACTCGTAACTCTGCCCCCATATACGAACATAAACATTTCCAATGTTAAAATTATTTATAACGTGCTCTTTGGTTGAATAATAATGTTCTATTTTGACAAAAATGAAGACATAAAATCAACTTAAACTGTACTTATAAAGGTGTATTATAAATACTATAATAAAAAACCAGGCAATTATATTTCCCGCAGTACAAAATGTAAACTGGAGCTACTTCTTTCCTATAGCCATTCTTTAACAAGTCATAAATTTTATTCCGTTCGTCCCTCCAGAGTTGTGAGATTTATATTCTGTTAAACATCTTCAGCCAGTATATTACTTTTTATTTGTATGACTAAACTATCAGTGATTGCCCACAAATATTAATAAAAAAAGTATTCTCATTGTATATTAGGGTTAAACTTTTTTTTGTAAAATGTAACGATATTGTATTGTCATAAAACCAACAAATAAATGTTTAATAGAAATAACTCCATTATAAATATATGGAATGAAAATATTTAAAGGCAAAATTGCAGTTTGTTATATTTTGCATTAATTTTGCTTCAGTATATATTTTTTGTATATGGCAATTTCTGTGATGAAATTACTTGGTAGTTAGATGAAAAAAAACTATAGTAATTTCTAATAATTCCTTTTTTCCGGATCAGAAATTTCTGTTTTTTTTGTCAGACTGTTAAATATCAAGGAAGAAATCCTATCAAGGAAGAAACCCTAACTAGCAAACGCAAAAATGCTAAAGGCATTTCAAAGACGCTATTTTATAGGCCTGCGTCATATTAGGATCCAAACAAATCCGCAGATCTTGGATTAAAAAAAATTTATCTGAACAATTAAAAAAAAGATTAATTAATACTTTCACTTCTTCTCAGATATAAGCCGAATTGTGAGTTTGATACATTTTTTATTTTATTGTAGATTATAGACGCGTCGACATCTAAGGTCATTAGCGTCTTTCAACTACACTAAATAACAAGTAACTTAAAACTAAATAACATCACAAAACATCCATAAGCGCAGGTGGGATTCGAACCCACGGCAGTCCAGTCTAGAGGTTGCGGCGCCAAGCATGCTAACCACTAGGCTATACTGCCCCCGAGTTTGATACAGACGAGACATTGAAGCGCCAAATAAACAACGGTATCTCAACAATTTCAGCTTTTTTGGAAGGTCAAAATCAAACGATTGTTAATAATAAACTAAGTTTAACAATTATTTAAAAATTTCTCTTTCTCACATCGCGGCAACTTATCTCCGAAATGTTCTTCTGTTATTTAGAAAGTTTATTTTTTTTTTGTTTTAACAAGCAAAAATAGTTACACAAATGGGATTTTTTTGATAATTACATTCCGATTGGCCTTGATATTAATTTCAAACTTTTTGAAATATATAATATAATTTTTTTTTAATTCGTATGATGAGTTACATAAGTACTATTTAATTTCGAAATTAATTGCTTGATTTTGTGCTTATTTACCTTAGCCACAAAATAAATTATACACAAATTAAAATGGGGAAGTTTGTGATCATAATTCGGCAGCGTTTGAATATTTATAAATTGCAAAAAAAAAACGAATGTAAATCTTACAAAACGTGTTTTATAAAAATAAAAGCAAGTTCAATAGCAATTAACATATTTTTGACTATACGTGTATCATGTATAGTACATGAAGGAACCCTAAAATTATAGCTTTAAGAACCGCTGTTTATTGTATATTCATATCTTGTCGTGGCGTACAATCAGATACGACCTCAAAAACAAGATCATCCTAAAGCCATAAATTATCTATGCATCCTAAACACAGTACATTGCATCTTCGGATCGACTAGGGACGTGTTTTTACCGTTCACATATAATAACTTTTCCCCCGCTAATCGAGTTTAGTCACCACAATATAATTCATACTGTTGTACAATCGCGCAGGAGATAAAGAAGAGATGGGTTATTATATAATATCAGAAATGTTAAAAAAAATATTTACCTTTCAATGAAGTAAAACGGGTGAACAGAAAATAAAATGATACAACATTGTATCACAGTTTGAAATACAATTCTCCAATGATTTCAAGCAGATGTACCTATATTTAGAAAATCGTTTCTAAAATATTGAAAAATTGAAAATATTCATTTTTATAATAAATCTTTCAAATTTAAAACGAAAAAAAAACTTGGATCGCAGTGCCAAACTTTTCCGACAATATAAAGGCTGTCTCATAACCTATGGGCCATAGAGCAGGTGGTTATAAAGTACATGTAAAAATAAGGCATTTGACACAAAATAAAATGGTGCTCGTTTGGGAAATACAGGGTGCGTAAAGATAAAATAAGCCATATTCTCAAAGCCATTTGACATACAGGGTTGAAAATCGGTATGAATTATATAAATCTAAATATGACAGACTGGACATTTTTGATGTGAAACATCTTATGTCGGGCTGTGAACAGCCGCGTGAGGGGAAATATGCAACGAAATTTTTGGTCCGCTTCTTCGCTGCTGTTCTCACCACCACTGCGGCATGCTCTCTCTCGGCTTCCGCGCGCTCGGGCACGGGAAGACAACCGCGTGTGTTACAGTGCAGTATATAGGATTACGTCAGCATAACAGTTCGTTGCTGCTTTTGAAAAAATATATTTAACTACTACATAGAGAATACCACCGAGTTCAATAACGTTTTCTTTGATGTTTCACATCTGTCGAGGGTCCCGAGACCCACACCCTTTTTTTTATGTAAATAAGGCATACTTCATTCACTAACTGTTTTAGAGATAATTGTGGTTAAAAGTTCTGCGGCACAGTAAAACAAGTTCGTAAAAAACGCGCTTGTGAAAAGTTGGCAATTTACTTAGGTATAAACGCGGCATCCATCCGGAAGCCATGAATTTAAACTCGCTTAAATGTGTTCTTAGTCCAGGCCTGGAAACTTTAACTAAACTATTCTAACCGACACGAAACCCTTTTGTTCGATTTTTTAAATTTTTACACTGAATTATGTGCACGGATAACCCCTCCTGTGAGCGTACAGAAAGCAAAAGTGGTTGTCCCTATATACATATTGTGTTTCTGCAACCTGCTCTGTTATACTATAATATACTTGTACGGTGGTTGGTTACATGAAGTATGGGATGTTATTTATGTAATTTTAAAGTTTACGATGTGCCGAGACTGCTATAAAATTTACACATAATTGACGGTTAAATGCTTGACTGCACAGGTATACACAGTATAATATACTTTCATTACATATTTATTTATTTTTCAAGCTACCTCCTATATAATATTGATATTCTTTAATAGGGATAGTCAATTAAAAAAGAGTAAATTATTTAGGGCAAAATATACTGCAATTTTGTTTAATTATAGTTGTCTAATTAGATATTAAATAAAAATTGTTGATGCTATTTGATTTTGAGATACTTATTTTAATAATAATTGGTTCGTGATTTTTTTTTGATAATAATCCGTCATTATATGATTAAATTGAACGTTGAATGAATATGTATAATTAATAAATGATTTAAAAAATTTAATTAACAAAAATGATAAAGACTTTTTAATAATATACAGAAATTTTAGTATCTACTGGAACAATTATTTTTATACATATTATTAAGATCATTATTTTATACGCCGGTGCTAATATGTTTTTATAAAAAAGAGTTAAAAAAAATTATTTTAAAAATACAAAATTATTACTTATTTGTTTACGAGGCCCCGCGTCAGGAAACCGGGATACTTGGAATTGGGGGACGTATTTTGGATAATATTCAAAATATTTTATAAGCAAAACCACCATTTCAACCTTTAAGTTTCAGCTTGTGTTTTTGGTAGCTTGTTATTATCAATTAAATTTTTTTATTTAAGTACTGAATTTGTTGGCATGAAATATTTTTAGAGTGTAAGAGATTCTTAAAATCCATAAATCAGATCCAAATTGAGTAGCTGACTAACAAAACCTGCCGGTTAAAAAAAGCACAATTTTCAAAAATTATAAAATACGCTGAAAGTTAAAATGTGACTATTTATATGTAAATTTAGTTAATATTTTTTTGTTTGGTTATAAAAGAATATCTACAATACTACAATACAAACTATTATATTTTATTTTAAAATACCATTTGTTAATTTTTGTAAAACTTTAAAACAACATTTTTTGAGACTAGGTTTTACATATCAAATTCTCAATTCGAACAATTACTGAAAACTTCTTTACTATATTAAATATTATGAATAATAAAATGGCTGTAATACTAATATTATTTTAAACCGAATTTTAAACAAAATAAATGTAAATTCATTTGTTGACAGTTCTGGCTTTATAATCATGCCAAATAAATTTTAATTATATTATTCAACTTATTTAAATTAAGAATATTACGTTTAGAATTAAATCTATTAATACATTTAATTTAATGGGCAATTTCTCTTTCTTTATACGCAATCTACTAGGAATCTTAATAATTTATTTGATACTTTTTCACTGAAGAATAAAATAAATATTTCATGCTATTTTCATATTTCTGAATATGCCCACGTTTTATTCATTCAGTAATAGTTTTTTTTGGCACATTATGTCAAGTTACAAACAAAAACAAGCCGTGAGGTGGGTCGTTTATTAGGACTAAAGTGCGACCCTTGAGGTCCACACGACGAACTTCCCAGTTTGATAAATATTTAATAATAATAATTAAATTAGATATTACACAGAAAAGTAATCATTTTAATCATTAAAACATCAATAATTAAAAAAAAAAAAAAAACGGCTGAACCGATTTTTATAAAATTTATGTCGGATCAAAATGACGTTAACACGCCTCGATTGACACCCTTACGAAGTCGATATAATTTTTTATTCGCGAGATATTGTGTAAAATCTACTTTTTTGGAGGTTATTTGGTTAAGAAAAAAGAACGGCTGAACCGATTTTGAAAAAATTTCGTTCAGATCATATTTACGTTAATACGCGTCGATTGGCACCCTAAAGTAGTCGATATCATTTTTCATTCTCGAGATTTCGTCTTAGAAAGAAATGGACACATACGTACGTACACACACACACACACACACAGAGAGAGAGAGAGAGACATATTTCTAAAAGTAGTGTAAAAATAGTGTAGTGACCTTGAAACATAAACATTTTTTTTCCTTTTTGATTTCGATTTTCGGACCCATTACAA
Organism: Mongoloraphidia duomilia; assembly: GCA_039654895.1. NCBI lineage: Eukaryota > Metazoa > Arthropoda > Insecta > Raphidioptera > Raphidiidae > Mongoloraphidia > Mongoloraphidia duomilia. The sequence goes on along the minus strand of CM077520.1, from coordinate 7,171,638 downwards.
TAACTTCCAGTGGGAAGTTAATAATTTGTGCAGTTATTTAAAAAAAATAATATTATTAGTTCTGTTTTTTGCGATTCACGAAAAATAGTGCAATATATATCATTTTTATTAACCAATTTGTCGAACAAAATTTCTAAAAGCTAAACAAAACGAACAAGAGCATTATTTTAGTAACGTGTCGTTTTCTATAAATATTACAAGATGCTAAGAGGTTAATCTTGAGTTATGAGTTCGAATTTACCGACCATCACATGGGGTACGGCGGCCAAGTATACCAAACACGATACAAGATGTAAGTCGGCTTTTTAGTTTCGGACAATCCCAAAGGTCTCTATGTTGCTGTGTGGGTTGAACTTGCAGTTAGTTTTAATCCAAACTGCAACCTTATTCTTTTAACATTATTCACAAATATGTATTAGTAAAACGTATAAAAAAGGGCATCATGATAATTTGTTTGTTCTATCTTAAGCTTTAATAGGTTAGTCAAAATAGATTTTTACTTCGGAATAATTCCTCGATGGTTGATTATTGTTGAAACGTATTCAGATGTGGAGAACAAAATATCAAAATGCCACAGTGAGAAAATGCGGAAAATTTTTTATTAAACGATGTAGGTTCTAAAATACGATATTTCATGAATAACAGTACATGTCTACTCCTTTAAGATGGACTTTGGTCCGAAACGATCGTCGAGAAGAAACAATTTCTGTAGAATTTTCAAGTGATCTAAATATTTGTTATAACTTTTTAAATTCAATATGTATGAAAAAACTGACAACACCATTGGAAAGAACAGAAAATTTTACTAAAGAAACATATAATATGATATGTGTTTTTCGAATTAAATTTGAGCGAGCAGTAATTTGTTAACTAACACGTCGACCGTTCGTTTACTGGAATAGGCTTACGGGAGCGCGCGTGCTGTACATAAGTGACTATAACTTTTGATTGGCAAACGCAAATGATATAAAACTAATTGGACACTAAAAAGTAACATTTTCTCGAAGTATTACGTGTGTTGCAATAATTTTTTTAAAACTGCCAGAGCCAACTTCCATGGAATTTTAAGAGAATTTGAGGAAGGAATTAGAATTATGTCTTAAGTTATGACGAACCCCAACTTCCCAGTTACAAGTCTGGTATATGGTCACTGATTATAAATGAAAACAGAAAAGGTTTATTTTATATTTTTATATTGAAATCAAAAGAAATCATTAAAAGCGTGGCAAATTTCTGACAAAAAACTATTTATTTATTTTGTATGTTTCAAATTGGTCGTCAATTTATTGAATTATTTATTTTATAGTTATTAATAATACTCATAACAGTTTAAATTGCAAATTATAAAATGATTTAATCACAAATTATTTCAAAAATTATGAGTAATGAACAAAAATTCAAAATGAATGCGTCTGAGCCTCGTAAACTCCCGATCTTTTTTTCGACGCCCCTTTTTTTTCTATCGCAATTTTCATTTAAAAAACTACATTACAAAGCAGAATATGTTCAGAACACTGTTTACAAAAAATTAATTCTACAAAGATGCAATTTTTGAATTTTTGAAAGGCGTGTAGTAAAAATCGGTGACTACTTTATTCCGAAAAAAAAAACAACTAAAACGATAAAGTATTTCGCAATTTGAATTGGTAGGTACTTTCGATTTTAATTAATAATGCTACACAAACTTTTTTTTTCGATTTTTGTAAGTATGAGAAAATAGTGAACCATTCAAGAAGTCTTGGCTACACTGGCAGCTATAATAAATTACAACTGAAAGTAACAAATTTTAAACAGCTAAATATTTGACCGTTTTCACAACAGTCTCACATAAGTACATTTTTATAATAAATAGTAATCGATATTTATTTCTAAATATTTTGTATATCGTTGGTGATACTGCAAAACAGCTGAACGTCACTCTGCAATTCCAAGTGACTGTTTGAAGTAACAAAATTGAGCGACCTCATTGGCGCATAATGAATCAGCGCTCGTTTGAATTAGCCAATCAGAGGAGCTTTAAAATATATGATAGAATACCGCAAAAAATCTTGCAACTCAATTTTTACCTTCTTCCAAACGTCCAATAGACGTGAAAATTTGCAGTCGTATGTAGTTTTGATGACGATGCAATATTCTGATATTTTGGCTAAATAATATTAATATAACACGTTTAAAACAATAGAAAATAAGACGTATGGTGGAAGTGACCGTGTTGTTGATGGTGGAGTAACGTGTCGTCACTAAATGGTCTTCAGATCGAGGAGCTAGACTGCTCAAAGTTAACGGGCAAGACATCTTATAATAGTGACGTATTAGCAGAGAATGCGCGCATAGACATCTAATGAAAGAGCTCCTCCTCCATATCTGATAATAATGTACTCTAGTGCCTCAAGAGTAGAAATTTATCAAAGACTAAAAAGTTAACAATTAAAATTTATAGTTTCAAAAAAAGCTAATAAACACCCTTAGATTATCAACGCACTAAAAAGTAGAAATTAGATTTCTTTTTGTTCTATAACGTTTAAAAGCTTGGGGCACTCGATGAATTAAATGAAACATAGTTACACGGTTTTGGAAGAGAAAGAAATTTATTTTCTACTTTTTAGTGCGGTGATATAAGATTTTTTTTTAACTGTACATTTTATTTATATTTATTATTGCGTCATATCCTCTAATTCGAAAATGTATAAAATTCCTATTGATTACTCAACTTAAAGTTATTATATTAAAAATTCTTTTGTACGTCGAATTCACATTAAATATTTCTTGCTTTGTTAAATGGAGACAAAAGTTTTGTATTGTATGTCATTATAAAAAAATAAATAGAAATCATTTTTGTGCCGACTTGGTACACGAATGAATAAAAATAATTTCACAATCAGGCAATGAAATGAATATCTTGTTATTAATTATACTTGGGTAATTAAAAATAAATAAATATTGAATTGAATCATTTTATACGTTCTAGGAACTTCAGACGTACATTCAGGTATTATTAAAAAATTCGATACATTGAAAAGAGCTACTCCTTTAATAACAAATTATGTGGTTTTCAAAACATTTTAAAGATTTGAAGTCTTGTCTTAGCATCTATATATTATATTGTTTAATAATGAATTAACATCACAGTGAATATATATTTTTAGGCCTTAGGGTTCCGTACCTCCAAACGGAACCCTATTACTGAGTCTATGATGTCTGTCCGTCCGTCCGTCTGTCACAAAGCTCTATCTCACAAACGGTAAGGGGTAGATAATTGAAATTTTCACAGATTGTGTGTTGTTGTGGCATGGACTCTGTCAAATAATAATTAGAATTAAATAATCAATTAACTTTATTAAATTAAACAACACTGACTACAACCGTACTTCTGTACTCTACTATAGAGCGTCTAGCATTATCGTTCGACTAGCTCAGTTGGTACTTAGTAGAGCGGTCGACTGAAGATCTGAAGGTCCTTAGTACGATCTCGGGTTAAAATCGCAATATTTTTGTTTTTTTTATTCATCAAATATTTTGTTTACTTTAAAAATGAATTTAATTAAATTTGATACGGAAAAATTATGAAACACTAAAAACAATAAAATAAAATATAAGTAAAAAAACTTTTTAAAAACAAGCTTAAATAAATATATCTGTTAATTTTTTATCCCTACCTAACTCCTTATTTTTATTATTGTACGGAATCCTCGGTGCGCGAGTCTGACTCACACTTGGCCAGTTTTTTTTATTTATTCATCATTAACCTTACAAACATAATACATATGTTATACAAGATATATAAAGTAGGTATAACATGACAAAAAATACGTCCCAAATCATTAAATATATTTTATTATAATTGTTATTTCTGCTGTCGTTTCAACAAACCGTAAACTACATACCGCTTTAATGTAAACAAAACTAAAAAAACTAAAATGTTATTTCAAACACATTTGGTTGCACAGATTTCCGTATGTTTTTTTAAGAGAACGACTAATAAACTCAAAAAAGAAAAAGTCGAATGCAGTCTGCAGCAGTCGAAGAGGAAGACGCTGTTGCATACGAGATTCTTGTATGTTTGATTTATGGACAATGGGGCTGCCAGAGCACCCTTCTTTACTTTTAAACGCACATGTATTCGGACCACTCCGCTAGAAAATTCGCTCACTTTGAAATGGTCCTACGAATACAATCTTGTTCGCTCTCACTTTATGTAACTTTATAGACAAAGAGAAAGAACGCAACAGCATTCGACCATTTCATTTGGTGCAAACAAAATACACTACACAATCTACGTCCTCTTTATTTACTGATTGTAGACCACTTAGATGCAATTATTATAACACTTATCAGATTATTATGTGTATATTTTAGTGAACCTGACCGCGCATCTTCTCGTGTCTACTGAAACGACATGAAATATTCGAAACCAATAATTTTAATTTTCTTTTTAGTGTATTTGCCATATGGCACATACACTATTGGCGTCGGTCGGATGGTGGGACCTAGGGGTTGGACCAAACTTTCTCGACGTTTCATAGCCTCCTGAACAATTTGGCATCATTTTTGGAAATGTTTATATATGTGTGTGTGTGTGTGTGTGTGTGTTCGCGGCGTAACTCTCGAAAGACTTAATTGATTTGAACAAAATTTGATACACACGTTGGAATCCATCACCGCACGGAACCTATTTAAAATGAACCCAATCTGACTATTTTAAGGGTTGTTTTTAGGAGTTAAAAAAAGTTTTTGGGCCCGAAAATACCGAAAAAATTTTCAGAATTGTTTCAAAATTGAAATTTAACCTTTTAGTAGAGATCAAAATGTGCTGCTAAAATTTTAATAAAATCGGCCCGACAGGACCGGACTTACAAATTTTATGAAAACACTAGTTTGCGGATAGTGATTTACTTACTGAAGGGTTATTTAATTTGGTACAGAGGTTGCATTGATAATAATATTGAAATTAAGAAAAAAAAAAAATTATTTTAAGGGATGTATTTTTTATTTTGTCCAAAAACAAACCTAAGTTTACGTATTAAAGCCACAAGGCCTGTATTAGCAAATACACTATATTGTCGACCCGAGTTTTTTTTTGAAGTTATAGTGTTTTAGCGAGGGTAGTAAATTGAAATGACATCTACTCAAAAATAACGGCTTTAACGATTTGGATGAAATTTACTGAAAAGGGGTTTTGGGGGCCAAAAAATCGATCTAGCTAGATCTACTCTAATCCGAGGAAAAATTCGTTTTCCTGTAGATTTTATAATTTTAAAAATCAATTTTTTGACATTTCAAAATAGTGTAGTATTGTAAGCAGGCTTTGGATACTTAAGTAGGTATAGAAGTATGATATCCATGGATTTTTTAATAATAATTATTTATTAATTTTAAAAATGCCGAGTCTAGAGAGGGAAAACAAAATTATAAATGTATGGAGTATAATTTCGATCGTGCGCTTATGTGGGTGACCCTTGTTTTCACAGCAAGGTTACATTTGGGCCTAGTACCAATTCATATTTTTTAATTCATTATTTTTTACAAACCGACATGTGAGGCTTAGGACAAATCTTGCATGTCAATTTTAAACAACTTCCACATAATCCGAACGACTCAAATTTTTTTAATAATAAATTATGGATTCAATTGATATTTTTATCAGTTCTCGAAAACGTACCTGGGAACTGGGGGCTTGTAATGGAAACGCAATATAAACAACGGTATCGTTACGTGCGCGGCTATTTTCAAGCTTAATTTTCTCTTCATCAAAAAAATAATAATAATAATAAATGTCAGAAAAGTTTTGAATTGTGATTAGAAATTCAAATGTTGACAACATTAATATTTCGATTTGCTTGCGTCAATATTTCAGAATCAATTTTTCTTTCATAAAAATTTATAGACAAATGTTTTAACCGACATCAAAAAAATACTGAATTTCGATTTGACATTAAGTCGATCATAGCTCAATATTTAGAATTTATCAGTTACCTACTGCATCAATATTTCGGAAACAATTTTTTACTTTACCAGAAATTCGTTTATGATGTTATTATAATGCATATTGAAGTATGAAGAAGTTTTTAGCTACACGTCGGGCAAAATGGCATGATTTGTTTTAATAGAAATTAAAAAAATCACGGTGTTAATTGTTTTTTTAAATTTTGTAACAATTTTAATATAAATTATTAGTTACTTCTTATTTAAAAATCAATAATAAATTAAGTGACCACTTGAATGGTGAAACAGAATTTAGCAACCCGTCGCACGGTCTAAAGCATATAACGTTCATTTATTTTAAAATGAAGTCTTTTTCTTGAACTTGCGACATATTCAAATTACTCTTAGCAATTACTGATATAATTATCTTAATCGATTTTAATTTGTGACGTCAGATAAATTGAACTTCATTCATATTTTAAAAATATCAAGGCCATCTTTGTTTCAATGGATTGAAATTTAGTTGAACATTTCGACAGACTATTTTATTCCCAAAGTGTTTCTATTAGGCCTGATTTTTTGAAGTTATACTGCTTTAGCGAGGGTAGTGAATTGGAATGACCTCGAGTCAAAACATACCGACTCAAAAATTAATGAAACGCTGACAGGAATAAAACGGCTCTAACGATTTGGATGAAATTTACTGAAAACGGATTTGGGGGGCAAAAAATCGTTATAGCTAGGTCTCATCTCAGAAAAAATCAATTTTTTGACGTTTCAAAATATTTTAATATTGTGAGCAGGCTTTGGATACTTATAATATGTAAACACTGTAAAAAATGGATGTAAAAATACTTTGAAGTTAAGGTAGAATTCGCTCGATTTTCTAAGTGATTTTACATTATTATTTATTTTTACACAGAAAACTTCATAAAAACTTGGACATTTACTGTGAAGTTAAACAAATTTGTGATTTTTACATAAAGTAAATTAAAATTACATAATTTGTGTAATATTCCAATAAAGTGTGTAAAAATTACAAAATAAAATGTATAGTTACATATATAAAATGGATGAGTACAAAACAAATTAATGTAAAATTAGTAACCACGCATGCGCAATGTGTTTTTATGGAATCTACGCGATGTGGCGATACCTGTTTGCGACGTCATTGTCTCTTTGTGTGCCTAATACCAGATTAATCGATACTTATAATATGTAAACAATGTAAAAAATGGATGTAAAAATACTTTGAAAGTTAAGGTAGAATTCGCTCGATTTTCTAAGTGATTTTACATTATTATTTATTTTCACACAGAAAACTTCATAAAAAAACTTTTACTGTGAAGTTAAACAAATTTGTGATTTTTGCATAAAGTAAATTAAAATTACATAATTTGTGTAAGTTTCCAATAAAGTGTGTAAAAATTACAAAATAAAATGTATAGTTACATATATAAAATGGATGAGTACAAAACAAATTAATGTAAAATTAGTAACCACGCATGCGCAATGTGTTTTTATGGAATCTACGCGATGTGGCGACGCCATTTTCTCTTTGTGTGCCTATTACCAGATTAATCGCTGGCTACAAATAGACCATCGATAATCTATGTAATCGGCTTTCTCATTTCTTACAGTGTAGATGTTATGATATCCATATAGTTTTTATTAATAATAATAATTTATTTATTTTAAACATGCTGAGAGGGGAAAAGCAGAAATGTAAATGCATGAATAACTTCGGCTGTGCGTTTATGTGGGTGAGGCAAATACACTTTATTTTCAGATATTCTTACTTTCGAGCGATCTTAGGAGTGAAAAAAATCTTTTAAGTTGTATTATTTTGAGCTAATAAACTCTTAAAATTAAAAAAGATATATTGTGTATTCATTCAAAGACTGTAATATACGATAATAATAATATGTTCAATTAAAAATTAAATTAATTAATATTTTAATTTTATAGAAGAGAATTTAATTTAATTTTCACCTGTACAAAATGAAGTTCACTTTATATATAATTGCTGTTAATTTACATATAAATTAATAATAGCGATATTATATTACCTAATAATTATTTTCAATACTACATTAAATTTTATAAAATCAAAACATTTTATTATGTATGCAAAATGAATCATGGTGAAGATGCAAGTTGTTAAATAGTAAACCAATTGTTTAATCATCCATTTTGTACTCGAAATTAAGCAAACTTAACCTTCAAAATCTTTCGCTGATATTTTAAGATGAAAGTTTCGTAAAAGTTTTTTGATCAACAAAAAGTTCATATTATTGCAATATGAAATTAATGCATAAAAAATTTAATGGTGTGTATTATAGCGGAATCTTTCATTATAGTGTTAAAAAATGTGATTGTACGTAAAAATGACTGAACCGATTTTCATGAAACTTACATCATATCTTAAGATTGATTTAGAACTTTGGTTACATGCGATGCGAAAAAACAAGTATTTCAGTTAGTAAATTTTAAATTTTACCGCTATTGCATCTGATCAAATCTCAGCAAACAATATTAATGAATAGAATTAAAGAGTTTTTATGGCTGCTAACGGTAGACTATCAATTTTTGAACTCATACATATACGTTATACTCTGGGTACCTGTAATAGTATATCTATGGTCAAAAGATGTAATCGCTTACGTAATTTGAATCTTCTAGTTCTCTATTTTTCGATGCAGTGAAAAAATAACGCCTTCCTACCAAACGAGCATCGCGAACGCCAAGTCAAACGAAATTTATTCTTCAAAGTACATGTTAAATCTAATTCGAAACAGTGATGCTATCGAAGGAGGTCTCACAGTTTTTGCGAGTTTATTTAATATTTAGAATTAAAATGTCCTAATGAGCGACCCCCAAAAACAGTGGTTTATTAGCCCGTTGAGAAATACACAATTTTTAATGATTTATGGTCAAAACAGTATCTTATGATGATACATTTAATCATAAAAACATTTAAAATTGAATATTATGAAGTATTAGAAATACCTTGTATTATGTACATCTTGTGACTTCTTGTGATTTAACACGACGCGTTTCAGCAACGAGTTGCCATCTTCAGGTGTGGCTAATTAGTTTTTAAAAAACACACATTGAGTATTCCTAACACCATATAATATTAGGAATACTCAATGTGTGTTTTTTAAAAAATAATTAACCACACCTAAAGATGGCAACTCGTTGCTGAAACGCGTCGTATTAAATCACAAGAAGTCATAAGACGGACATAATACAAGGTATTTCTAATACTTCATAATATTCATATAGTGACTTGGAGACCCAACACTCTAAAAATGTAAAGGGCTTGAGAATAGCCGAGAGTGTAGCAATGCTGTTGTTTACATGGCGTTGCTATGGTTCCTCTATTACAAGTCCCCAGTTCCCGGGTTCTAGCCCGAGAGCTGGTAAAAGTGTCAATTGGATTTCCAATTTATTATTAAAAAAAAATAATGAATTGAAAATATGAATTGGTGCTAGGCCCAAATAACCTTAGCTGTTGGTGGTCTTTAAAACACAATTAACAATTTCTAAAAATGTATCACATTTAAAATTGGGCATAAGAATTAAGTAGGTTTCGCAGAGATATGGATGGTCAGTGATCAAAATTGCTAGGGATGTGAAGAAATTTTGATCACTGACCAGTAAATGAAAATAATTTATTAAACGTTGAAGACACACCTACAATTTTGAAAATGTCGATCAACGTGCCTACGACTTTTTTATTATGTCATTAGAAAGAGCCCCGTCTAACTTAAATAGTGCCGTTGGATTTTTTTGTCCAGCGCTTAAAACGGCTTCACAATACATTTTTGAAGTTGATTAAATAGACCACACCTTTATTTTTCTTTTCGAGCGACTGACGTCACATGCCCCAAATATTACGGCTTACTCTACAGCACACATATTTAATACATATCCCATTTTGATAGTTGATTAATAGCTACGGTGCAATTGGTTTTAAGCGGTCTGGTTGTAAAGATTATAAAGCGCGCCTCGCAGGTGTTGTAACGTAAGCAAGTATTAAAATTTAAAAATTTGTATCTCCTTAAATACTAATGAAATAAACGCCATAGGGCTTAAGAATAGCCGAGCGTGTAGCAATGCTGTTGTTTATAAGGCGTTGCTATGGTTCCTCTATTACAAGTCCCAAGTTCCTGGGATCTAGCCCGAGAGCTGGTAAAAGTGTCAATTGGATTTTCAATTTATTATTAAAAAAAAAATAATGAATTGAAAATATGAATTGGTACTAGGCCCAAATAACCTTAGCTGTTGGTGGTCTTTAAAACACAATTTTTTAAATAAACGCCATTGTGTTTCTGGAATGATTTCTAATAGGAAACAGTCATAATATATTAATTATTTTCTTTATTTTTTACAGTCTCATTCACGAAATTCAAAATGGTGGATCAACTGCTACTATCAGAAACTAAAGATATGGTAAGAATAACCTATTTTCTTTTAATATTTATTTAACATTTTTACTTACATGGCTATGTAAAGTAATTTGACCCTCCATATCTCTGAAACTTTTCTTATGCTCAACTTGAAATTTTTTATGGTTAATGTCTCATTATAAGGTATCAATTACACCGAAAATCAATAAAAAATTTGCAAACCTTGAGGTCACTTTTTCATCGTTCGCAAAGTTGCGTGGTTGGAAGACACCTGAAAAATAGACTGTCGGTGACCCACACATCTCTATTTGAGGGTTAATAAATTGTTTTGAAATGTAACTTATTTTACAGAACAAAACCTCGAACCGGACGACAAGCAGTGCTGTTTTTAATTGCTGCCAAAAATGAACTCTGGATGACCCAGTTGGGTTTTGAAATCCCGTTAAATTTGTAGAGATTATGCTTTCTGGATTTTAAGCTGTTTGCAATTATCAAAATTTCAAAATTGTCCAAAAAAATATCCATATGTAGTATATAAGTATCTATTACTTGTATTCATTTTTGGCTTGTCCAAACTTATGTGATTCATTGAACTAATTATACTAGTTCAATAATATCAAAAATAAAAAAAATATATAGATGTATATTTTTTACACAATTTTGAAATTTTTATAATCAAACAGCTTAGAAGCCCGAAAGCTAGTCTCTACAAATTTAACTGAATTTCAAAACCCAAGTGGGTCTCCCAAAGTCCATACTAAATTAAAATACAGCATTGTTAGTCACCCGTTTCGAGGTTTTGTTCTATCAACTCATTAACACTTTAGTAGTAGTGTGGGTCACCGAGAGTCTATTTTTCAACGAAAAGAGGCAAAAATTTGACGTAATCGGTTTTGCCTTTTGACCGCAGATATACAAGCGGCTCATTTCAATTAACCGCATTATAATTTAACACTTAGCGCGTCATAACTGTCGACATCATCATTTATCTTATTGTATTTTTTTATACGGCAGGTTGTAGCATACATAAAACAATAGCCTTGGTGCTAATACAAGCCTTTATACAGTTCATATTGTACCATATATTATCAGGTATAGCACAAGTACAATATGCAAATGGTTTATTAATTTACGCCAAGATTCGTACTGTTTTTAATCCAATTAAACAATGCAAATTACTAAGTTATCTACTATTAAATATCTTCATAAATTCTGTACAGACTTTTTTCGCTTAATCCTAAAGTTCAAGTTGTTCTACCATAAAAGATTAGTGTTAATTCCCAACGCTCAATATTTTCTTTGTTTAAACTTTAAACCCTAACCATTGTTTGGAAACTAGTTGTCAGGTTGAAAAATTTATTCCTCATATAACGGGTAAAAATTGTAACATTTTTTTGCTACATCGTAAAGTTCAAGTTGTTCTACCATGCCAGATTAGTGTTAATTTTCTACTCTCAACAGTGTTGGTCTACCAACCCTAACCTTTGTTTGGAAAATAGTCGCCAGATTGAAAAATTTATTCCTCATATAACGGGTAAAAATTGTAACATTTTTTTGCTAAATCGTAAAATTCAAGTTGTTCTATCATACCATATTAGTGTTAATTTTCTACTCTCAACATTGTGTAGGTCTACCAACCCTAATTTTTGTTTGGAAAATAGTCGTCAGGTTGAAAAATTTATTCCCCATATATGGGGTAAAAATTGTAACATTTTTTTTCTAAATCGTAAACTTCAAGTTGTTCTACCATACCATATTAGTGTTAATTTTCTACTCTCAACATTGTGTAGGTCTACTAACCCTAACCTTTATTTGGAAAATAGTCGTCAGGTTGAAAAATGTATTCCCCATATAACGGGTAAAAATTGTTACATTTTTTGCTAAATCGTAAAGTTCAAGTTCTACCATAACAGATTAACTGTTAATTCCCAACTTGTTGGTTTAAACCTCAACCATTGCTTGGAAACGAATTATTGTCGGTTGAAAAATTAATTCCCCACATAACGGTTAAAAATTTAGTTTTGTTAAAATTGCAATATTGTTTGTTTATGTTGTTCTTTATAAAGATTCCATAAAAAATCATTTTGCGAAGTACTGCAACAAGAAGTTCTTTATGTTACGAAATTATATTCCAAACTAGAAAAACTTAAGAGTAAAGAGTGAATCGGGTGTTCGACTTTTCCTGTTTAAATTAATCTAATCTATTTCTAATAGTTGAATTTAATCCCTAAATTTAAATCTGAACGACTTTTTTTGTATTATTGGAGATAAATCGCAATTTTTAGCTATCAAATACTTAAATTTTTGAACTAGCAAAGTTTGGAATTGTTTTTTTAATTCAAGTGTAATGAATTTTGCAAGTTCAAAAATTAGTAAGGCCTAGTATATATTTTGTGGAAACAATGTTTTGAATGAAGAAAATTTTTCTATTGCTGTTTATTGTAGGTATAGGTGGTTCAACTATCTGATTTTATTAAATTTAGAAAACTTCTTTAAATACTGGTTTGTAGCTTGTACCATCTTTAGAAAGTGTTAAAATTCACAATCTTGTCTTGATTATAAGACAATTAAATAAAGTCAATTGTACATAACATGAAAAATAGAATTTTTGTCTTGAAAACAAGTGTTTTCTGACAATCGTTGCAAAATTCCTCGGAAAAAAACAGTAAAAAAACGGATAAAAAATAAAGATTAAAATAGATAATAGACGAGATATTTATAATTTATATATCCCGTTTACTTTTCACAGCTAAGTAATAAATCTCATGGAATTAGAACCGTTCTTTACGTTTTCATAATTGTTAATACTCACAAAAAAACATCTAATCAGCTATAAATAATCTTCCAAAACACCGTAACGATACCTAATATAGATTGATTTTTCGATCTGATTAATTTGTTGGATTATAATTATGGTTCAATTATTTCAAGACGATAAATCCACGAAAATTATATTTCGTCTTGATCTTCATTATAAAATTTTATAATCTCTACAAGCCTTCGAAAAACATATTAAATATAGATTGTTTATCTAAGAAACTCACACAAGATAAAATTTAATATTTTATTAAATTAAAGAAAAAATGCTTCATGTTTTTAGTTGTCATATCCATCGTAACTATATATAAGAGATTAACGGGAACTTGGACCGTGGGTTGATTAAAACTCAGTTAAAGTTTTAAATCGCAACGTTTCGTCTATATTTTAGACTTCTTCAGGCTCTGTGAATAATGTATGTGGTTATTATTCACAGAGCCTAAAGAAGTCTAAAATATAGACGAAACGTTGCGATTTAAAACTTTAACTGAGTTTTAACCAACCCACACTCCAAGTTCCCGTTAATCTCTTATATAAAAATTGCTTCTTTCAAAAGCGATATTTCCAATTTTTCATTAAATATAATAGATAGGCATTTTTAGAAAAATTACTGGTCCATAATGCTATTACTACACCTTTAAATAACAAAAAGACTGCAATGCTTGGTTAGGAAAGAAATTAGCGAATATTTTGTAAAAATACGAATATCTATTTAAAATGAGCTAAAAAACACGGCGAAAGTCCCGAATCTCATTTTTCTTCTTTATATATAATAGAAATAGAACATATCTCCGTCTCAAATTGCTGGGTACAGATTCAGTGCATTGTGTCAAATGGGATTGAGCATAGGAACTTTATTACAATCAATTTTTGAGCAAGGGTATTCTCGATCAAAAAAAAATCATGAATATTTATAGAATATATGATATTAACAGACACACGAAATTGACTAACATGGGTGTAAAATAAAATTTATGATTTTATCAAGCGAGTTGTTTTTTCTTTTGATCGCGAACTATTTAGAAAAGGTGGAGAAATCTGGCCTTAATTTGAGGTGACAGACTGAAGATTTATTTTAATGTTGGCGCCCGTTATACTGCTTTTAATAATTTCTAGTTCTTACACATTCATTCAACTGGCACATTCTTTATATCGCATTTTTAATAGCAAATATTATAAAACTATTTTTTTTCGAGAGGACAGTTTGATCCAGTGGTTAGAGTTGCGGACTCTGGATCAGACTGTCGTGGGTTCGAATCCCGCCTCCGATCATGGATGTTTTGTTATGTCATTTAGTTTTAAGTGAATTGTTATTTAATCTAATCAAGACGCTAATGACGACGCGTCTATAATTTACAATAAATAAAAAAAATTTTTTTGTTCGATCATTCAGAATTAATAAACTGTTATTTTATGCATTGCACTCTTATAGCAACACATTAATATCTTTAATTGTCTATCACAACACAAAGTTTATTTTTGTACTATTTTCATTGACTGCGTCGGATAGAAATAAAAGTTGTTGATTTAAATTTAGAACAAATTTCGTTGTGGTTCGAGTATCGAGATTAAAACATCGAAGGCTGTTAAAACTATAATATATTATAGGTACGCATTTATATCCATATTTTTAGGCCAGATTTTCTATACGTACGTAAGGCTTTTTCGTGGGTTTTTAAAAGAAAATGGGGATACAAAAATATTTTTTTTAAGTTTTCAATTTCGTTCATTTCAGATCATTAACAATCAATGCTAATACACACAATAGTAAAGGAACCTCTGTCTGTCTATATTTTTGTACCAACATCACTTGAAAACGGTTAGGCTCGACCAATTTTGTTGAAATTTGATATACCTACTATGTACTGGTACCCTAGTTTAAAATATAGACTATATATAGTATTTTAGCAGGGTAAAATCGGGTGAAATTAAGTTTCATGTGATAAAAATAAGGAGAAAAAATATATAGGTACACGTTCTTTATATTTCTGGACTCCTGCCCTAGCACTGGTCCCCCAAGTTGGGCAGAAATCCTCATTCTCAATTATTATAAAAATTGTTATACCTATTTTTTTTTTTGAGGAATAAATGAATTGAATTGAAAATAATCATATATCAAGTTCCTTACTTCACTGCTAAAACGTAGTGATATAACTAACTTTAAAAGTAGTTGGTCATCAAGGATACCCAAACTTAAGTACAAGGCACTTTTTATCTGAAAACTTTAATGTAAGGCTCCTGTCAAAACCGAGAAAAACGCGAGTGAAGCCGTGCGTAAATACGTAATTTATAAACTTATATTTTATTACTAACTTCAATGAGGAAACACGTTGTAAGAACATATTTCAAACATATAGGTAGGTATTCTGCATTCAATCCATATTTAACTTCTTTGATCTTTTAATATTTCAAACCAGGTTTATTTATGTATCAGCAGGGACTCATCAGTTCTAAACATTATTATTTAATTTCTTTTTAATATGTGTAATTAATCAAACATATTATTGCAAAATTACAGAAAATATATTTATAATTTATTTATTTATTTTTAACAAGAATTAATAACTAGGTAATAATGAAATAATTATAATGGTTATTGAAAAGATGTTAGCACCTACTCAGTTTTCCTTAGTTTAAATTAATTTCAAGTTCCATTGGAAGCATAGTTATTTATGATAAAAAGAACAAAAATAACTGATTCTCAAGATTTGAACCTGATATTAGCGTGATATGATGACGCATTTAGCACGATACTGAAGGTTGCGGGTTCGACACGCGACAGGGATGTATTTTTTCAAGTTATTGCAATAATAAAGCTTCTTTTTTGGGTTTATAAATTAACGGTCTTCAGCTTTTATGAAGCTCTGAAACCCTTCAAAATAAAATCACCTTTTCTGGAATCCTTCAAAATACAAAATCAAATTTTCGCAAAACAAGTTTATTATCCAGTAAACATTTAAGTGACTTTTTAAGGCCACCAACAGTCAGCGTTATTTGGACCTAATGCCAAGTTATTATTTTTTTTAAATAAATTGAAAATCCTATTTTTACCATGTAATTGAGAAGCGCCATATAAAATAGTATCGCTACAAATTATTTTCGAGTCCCTGAAAATTGTTTCGCAGAACCTTTGAGTACCGCAGAAATAGACCGTGGAATTAGCTTACCTACTTTAATAAGTTGAAAATAAATAAAAACTTCAAAATTAAAATTCCAAACTTTCATCATAGGTACTAAAAATATTAATATGATGATTTTAAACATTCTAATAGTGTAGTCAATTTCAAAGATGAATGGAGTATAATATTTAACATTATAAGCTTAGAATAATATTGCTTCTTTTAAAGAAAACACTCATATTTCAAACATTTTAGAGTAGCAGTAGTTCGAGATATGAAAAGTGTTAATTGAATTTCAGTAGTAATTATTATTTGACATTTCAGTAACAAATCATTAATTATAACAATAAATAGAAATATTTCATAGTTATCAGTTTCATTCAAATTCGGTGTTAATTTAGTAATAAAAAATATAATAATGTTTAACATTTGCATATAAGGATGGAAAAAAATGAGTACCTAATAATGATTAGAAAAACTTCATAGACTGTTCTAAATGACAATAGAAAATATTTCCGAACAGCTATTTGAAGATTTATCATGGATTCTTGGGATTTTACAATGCTTTTATTTAACTTAACTTTAAGTCAAATCGTGTATTCCAATTTTGACCCACGTCCAAATATCCAATAGATTTGAAACTTTGCACACATACGTAAATCCAATGACAATAAAATATTTTCATGTCTCCGACCTGATGATGGAGAAACATTACAATTGGTGACCGTGACAGGACACCTCTCGATGGTGAACAGTAGGTCTACCGTGATTATGCTCATTTTATTTAGTTGACGAGTAATTGCCACATGGATTTTTCCCTTTTTAGTACATTTTAATAAAAGCTCATTTAAAAAATGCAGAAGGTTTTATTCTAAAAGTAATTATTTTGAGACATATAATACAGTTCCCCAGTTAATAAAAGTGATTTTTGATAGCATTTTATTAGTACAAAAAAGCGTAAAATGAAGTAATTAGTAATGTGACTTCGGTCAAATATAAAATTAAAACATCCATTCTTTATTTAAGTTCATTAGAAATTATTAAAAATATTTTTATAATAGAAAAATAATTACTTTTGTTTACAAAAAATAAACCCCAAAAACATGATGTAGTTACAAATCTAATAATATCCAGTCGTTATTATTACGCTAATTTTACGATTCTCAAAAAAATACCCACTCACGTTTTTTGCTCATAAATACCTATTTTTATATAAAAAAGATCAATGATTTTGTATTTTTATTTTACTATGTGTAAATAATTATTAATTTTGTGTAGTACGTTCAAACAGTTTCCCAACCATGGCTCATAATTTAACTTTTGCAAATTAATACCACATAAATTAAATTTATAATATATGGGTATGAATTACTACAAGTAAAAATATGGTTCCGCCGATTTTATCTTGTTGACAGTTAATTTCTGCATTTTGAATAATGTTCAAATGATCTCACACACCTGCTAATTGATCATAACCAATTCCAAAAATAATTACAACTACCGTGCATCTATTGGCGCTATTTTATTAATTAATTTTCATATTGCCATTTCGCTTACTAGATAACCCTTTTTTCTTATGATTAATTTTTCTGACGTGTTTTAAAAAAATGTACCAATTAAAAAATCCAGTAAATACTTTTTATGCTTGTTTATTTGTTTTTGTCTGACTATAATTATAGGTCATTTTAATTTGATTAAATAACTATTATTTAACTGGATATCCCTGCTTAGTTGCAAATTAACGTGGGTAAATAGTTCTTGTGGAGTGATTTATGACATAGTGGCTATACCATAATGATCTATACTACCCTTATATGGAGTGAATAAAACAAGACAGATAGAAATAGGACTTGTCAACTACTATGAGAATACCTGTATTTATCATATTATTATCTCTTTTTATACGCTACGTTGTCGAAAAGATCAAACAATTTGTAGGGTGATTTTATGGATTCAAATAAAAACAGCGATTTATATCTGCATATGTCAAAAAATTCTTTCTTTCTAGAAATAGACTCAAAGTCTTTCTCCAATTATTTTAATCCTCCATAGCCCTAATTACACAATATAATCGACCTGATATGAATTTATATTAATTTCATTTTATTATTATTAAACTGAAAATCTAACAGGTAATTTCGGACCAGTATGTGGGAAGTTTAAGTAAAAAGAGCCACTGTACAGATAAAGAACGACAACTCAGCGGTAATGGTTATTTTTAAAACCATGAATATTCTTAATCATAATTACGCATTTTTTTTAACATGAATCTGAAAGTTCTATTTAAAACACTCAGAAATTTTAATTTGTCATATAGTGCGTAAGAAGAGCATTTTCGAAGCATTTTTTGTTATAGTCAAATGAATGAATTCACGAAGTTTACTCCACAATCTTCGTAGTTATTAGCTTAATATAAATATATACCTAATAATTTTTAAATAATACATTACTTACTTTGTCCAAGATGTACTCTTTTCATCCAAGGATATATTTGCGGTGGGTTTCCTCCTGATCCAGATTTAGAATTGTTATTTGACGAGGTGTTTCTTTCTGAACTCGATGTAGAGCTGGTACTCGAAGCAGGTGAAGATAAGTTTTGTGAAGCCGTTGACGACGACGCCGTCTGTTTAGCGCCCGGAGGCGACGTGGCCACCGATAACGGCGATGTCAAACCTGACGTTTTCGACGTGACTGTTGCATTGGCATTATTCGTTGCCGTTGCCGTTTGATTGGTAGGCGCCAGTGGAGGACTGTTCCGCGTCGGTCCTCCACCAGAAGTACTCAAATCCTGCGGCGACGCCACACTCGTTGACGATGTGGAATCTGCATATTTGCAACTGCTTGCCTGAGGCGCTTGGGGCGTCATCAGATTCGGCGACGGTGCTCCGGGACTAGTGTGATGAAGATGCGACGTTGCCGGTCCGGACAATCTTTGGGGTTGGAGTTGTGTATAATCCACCATTCCTGTCGGAGGAAGGTTGTGTTGTCCGGAATTTGCTGCCGGCGTGGCATAAGCATGTTGAGGATAGTGTTGCGGAGGCGAATAACAAGCTGGTGGATATGCCGCCGCGGCAGCTGCCGCATTTGGATTATAATAATCGGCGCCCGGCGAAGATGCCTGGTGTTGACTCTGGTGAGCGACGGTTTGATCGGCCGGCGAAGTTCCTGTACGCGGTTGTTGCTGATTAGCGTAACACGACGCCAGCGAGTTCACGAACTGGTACGAACTCATTATGGGGAATGGTAACAGTCTCTTGTTAATAGCTTTTCTGTCAGTATGCAATTTAATTTAAATGTCTTTTAGATATAAACGTCACTCCGCTAGAACGCTCCACGTATATTATGTTTGTGTTTGTAAGTGTCACCTGCCTTATGATTAATTACATGGTTTGTTTTATTTGAACGGAAAGTCTTCACTTAGTCCTGTTTGATTATTTATCACCACTTTTCACAGTTGTCATTGAGTTTCATTTATAAATAATGTTTTCGTGCACATTGTTTACTTTTCTATAAAAAAAAAGTATTTAGGAATATAAATAAATATTTAGTTATAAATTAATGAATAATTGATTTACAATCACCGTGCGTAACGATAATAGCAACACAATACACTTTAAACATATAATCGTCATTCTAAGTTGATTAAAAATCACTACGCATAAAGCAGTTTTAATTTGAAGTCATTTACCATAATAGCATGTCGTAAATTTGTTCCTCAATGTTTTTTTATCACTTTTATAGTCCCTAATTGAGCAGTAAACACACATAACAACAACATCCACTAAAACATATAAACACTAGTGTTAGCAATAGTTTATGAGGAGGCAGGTCTGGCGGGCCGCGCGTGAATGCAAGGGGCACGTGGTTCGAAAGCAATAAAACTGTCCGAATCCGTTCTTTACGACCGCTCGCTCAACACAGCTATCCTATCTGCTTGTATAAAGCTGATTCAGTTACCCATGGTTGTACACTCTCATCTCACATATACACACACACACACGAACGCACTATGTTGACACGTCGGATCTATGATCTCTTTGGTCGTCGGTTGCTGTTCGGTAACAAGAGATGATCAACAATTGTTGGGGTAATACGGATCCGGTTAAGGAAAGTCAAGTGCCACTGAATTGCATTATACGACCATAAATTTACGACTGTCAGATTTTGGAGCCGGTGTACAATGATGCGTCGATGATGATGATGGTATATTAAAGAGAAGACGGGGTAAAGAAGCAACAGCAACAGCAGTGCGTTTGATGATGATGATGGGTGGTGACGATGGTGGTGGTAACAGTGGTTGTTGTAAGTATAAAGAGTGGTGGTTTATTAAGTGGATGGATAAGGTATAACCGTACCGTCACAATGTCTTTGCAACACTGGTGTCCAAGTCCAAGTCACGTGTAAGTTTATATGATAGTGATATACGAGTTTATCGCGACTACGACGACGTCGACAATAATATAGCGACGCCAGTGGCCGTCACTACAACCACGTAGTTCTATATCGTTCACAACACCAATCCCTATCGTTCGTCAAACGTTGATTGGGCAACGCACGAAGTGCGGGGTACGCGGCGGATGCGGTATACACGTGGTTAAGATGGTGGGGCGCACGTGACGGAGGGGAGGTGCTGTTTAGTTGTTGCAGCCGCCTCAGAGGGAGCCACCTCTGAATGTACGACTCGAGTTCTCTGCAGCCGTTTAGTTGTAACGTTGCCGTTCTGTCAGTGATGCAGTCTCTTTCGGGAATGTAGGATGCGCGCGTTGGATACAGGCCGTCGCATCGTGTCCACGAGGTTGGGGGTGGAGCTAAGGGTTGTCGTCGCTCGGCCGGATGCTGCACCGGCATGCTAAACAACGTGCTCTCTGCTGCTTTTAACCATCGAGACAATATTCGCATCTTCTTCGCCTGTTGTTGTTATCAATGATTGCTCTTGTATTTATAGTCTTTCGTGGTGATTACTTCCGGCACACAATCTCTTCATCAGTCTGCTGCTCTGTTTTACTCTTAATTAATTAATATTATGATTGTCGGTTTCATTCATTCTTTACGCCACATTCAATTCTTAATGGCTTTTTAGTTAATTAGTTCGCTGTCAACGTTTTAATTGCATAGAAGTTTTGACCACCATGAATCTTTTTGATACTGTTATGATTTTTACACGACTTGGATACTTTTTTGACAACAACAATTTTTTTTGTAATCTCAGTGACAACTAACAAAATTTTGTTAAATCAATATTCAGTTCCATTGAAGGTATTTTTTCTTCAGTTCTTAAAATGTTAATAGATAGGTACCTACCTACATTTTTTATACTGCGAAAAATTTGTATTCTATAGCGAGAATAGATAGATAGATCAATTTATTTGCATAGCCAAAAATATGGATACAAAAAGTCAATACTGTAGATATAGAATGTCTTTGGATTAATATTAATTTATTTTTTTACGCAATGAATATATTTTTTACTTCATACACATTTCAATTAAATTTTGATTTTTGGGGTGGACTTCTTAAAATAATTTTGTTCAAAATATATTCAAACAAAAAAAAAAACATAAAGGAGTCGAGAGGAGAACATTATATTACATCATAGTATCGAAATTTTATATTTGTAAAATTGGTTATACAGACATTTTGAAAATTTATTGTTCAGCTTAGTGTACAATAGCAATGTAGAATAATATTACATACGCAAAAAATGTCAATCTTTTTATTTTTTTTATATTTCCTAAGTGACTTTTCTAAAATAATAAGACTAAAACCACTAATTTATCATAACCAAATATAATTTTGCTATGGCTCCTCTATTACAAGTCCCTAGTTCCCGGGTTCTAGCCCGAGAGCTGGTAAAAGTGTCAATTGGAGTTTCAATTTATTATTAAAAAAAAATAAGGAATTGAAAATATGAATTGGTGCTAGGCTCAAATAACCTTAGCTGTTGGTGGTCTTTAAAAACACAATTTATTTCATCAAATATAATTTAAAATTTACCTATTTATTTATTAAAAGTGTTACTTTAAAAATCTTAAGAGTATTCCACCCCCTGCACTCTTCACCTCAAATCCTTTCCCCTCGCCTAAAAACAGTTACAGCTCTTCCGACGCTATTTTTAAAGCTAAAGGGTTTGAGAGGAAATGAAGAGTGCAGGAGGTAACTTCCGGTAGAGAATAGTCTTAAGAATAATTTTTAGTATTAACGTACTGCTACCAAATTTCGGACACTTCCGGAATCAATACAGCGGCGCAAATGACATTTACAGCCCGTGGCTTTTCCAGAGGATTACGTGATTACAACCCCTGAGCCGCCGTATAACAATTAATGGCTATATCGGGGGATCAGTACACTATTATATGCACTTCTATTTTAACATCACCTCTTGGTTAAACCAACCGCCATTTGGTTATATTATAGAATAATTATTACTGAATTTCCTTGAGCGAGGGTGTGCTACCTTTTAGATTACTTAATGTTCTTATCTCACCAATTAATCATTATTTCGTTCATAGCTTAACACCTCTTAATGTTTAAATTTTGACTTTGCATATTTTTACATTTTATTTAGTTTCGTGTTTTTTTTATTCGTGAAGTTTTTAATAAATTGGGAAGAAAAATTTTATTCTTAATCGCTTTAATATATACAGGCTGATTTACAAGATTCATATTTTTGGATTTTTTTTCCAAATTAGTGGGAAAATATATGCGTAATTATGGTTTTTGTTTTCTTAAGTTTTTAAAATTTAATGCTGTTAATAAGTTTCCAAATTTCTTATAAGTTACAAATAGAAATATTACATTAAAAAATCAATTATTTTTCGTTTTTATTTGCAACAATTAAATCTCTCGATTTTTCTTGAAATTTTGAAACTTACGTGACACCAAAATTTTAAAAAAGAGGTTTTTAATATTGTGTGTCCATTTTCAAAATGTTATTAATTTTCATTCACTTTTAGAATGTAAAATAAAGAAAAACAAAAAATACTGAACAACAAAAATTACAAGCTCTTCGAATGTGCTAAAAATCTTTAATAAATCTTGAAATAAATAAAAATTCAAGACAAAAAATTGACCGAACAGTTCGTTCATATAAAACTGTTGCTTTTGCAAGTGTCTCCATCGCTGTTCAGCGTCTGCTTCTCGTCAATTTAGTTGCCCTTGAAGACATCAGTGACTGACAGGGAAAGAGATCTGGGTTATATAATATATTATAACGGGAAGGATATTCTAGATGCTCTGAGAGTCCTGGAGCCGGCTCTATTACATGGCACATACCTAAAGTGACCATCCGTCCCGATTTAGGCGGGACAGTCCCGATTTTGAGCCACGAGCCCCGATTCAACAAGCGTCCCGCTTTTGTCCCGTTTTCATTAAATCACGTGCATTAAGAATGTTTATTTTTTGTCATTAGGTAGATATTTTTACCCACTCAAAGTATTTCATTTATCAATAATTATATAATTGATACCTACCTTAAAAAATAAATAATATTTAAAATAAAAATATTAGCGAGTTTTTGGGGGTTTCTAGCGAGTTTTTGGGGGTGTCTAGCGAGTTTTTGGGGGCTTCTAGCGAGTTTTTGGAGGTTTCTAGCGAGTTTTTGGAGGTTTCTAGCGAGTTTTTGGAGGTTTCTAGCGAGTTTTTGGGGGTATCTAGCGCGTTTAAGGCTTTTTTGGGCATGGAACACAACGGTTGCCTGCGCCGGGTTTTTATAGATCTTGTCCCGCTTTTTGATATTCAGGATTTGGTCACTTTACACATACCTGCTTGCTTCGTTCGCGTGCTCGTCAATTAATCTATATTTGAACGGAATTCAAAGCTTCAACGGTAACATACAAGAAAATAATGAAAAACTACAAGTAGTAAAGATATAATTCATCGAGCTTTAAAATCTTTTTAAGTGCTCTGTAAAAAGAAAATAAATGATTTTTAACACAGTGTTTTTATATAGATCCAGTTGCCGACACTGTTTATCACTGTTTGATTAAACACCAACACGGTGCCTACATCCAGCTCCACAATGTATCGATATATCACTTAACACAAACAAACCATTTTTTTTTTATTCATACGAGCTTTCCTATAATTAATTACACTTTATATGTCTTAATTCATAGAACTGGTATATTTACGTTGGCTGCTTTTTTCTAAACCGTGAAAAGTTTCACATAAATCGAAACGCAGAGTATCGAGAGGAATTCTAGATTTAATAAACGCTCGACATTTGCAAGAGTATCGAAACTTTTATCGAGTACTAATAAGAGTATTCTCTACCGGAAGTTACCCCCTGCACTCTTCATCTCAAATCCTTCTCCTCACCTAAAAACAGTTACCACTCTCCCGACGATATTTTAAAGCTCGAGGGTTCGGATAAACGCCAAACGAAGAAGTAAGAATTACACTAAAGATCCTACAGGCGAATTTTTTGAAAAAAAGTTTTGGCTACGTGTGAAAAATTACGTAATTTTCAAAAAGTTGTAAGTTTTTCCAGGAAAATGTTTTTCGCCTGAAGATCTGTAGTGTGATTCTTGGTCCTTCATTTGGCGTTTACCCGACCCTTTAATTTTAAAAAGAGCATTGGGAGAGTTGTAACCGTTTTTAGGCGAGGGGAAAGGATTTGAGATGAAGAATGCAGGGGGTAACTTCCGATAGAGAATACCTACTCTTAATTTGCCCCTTTTTAATTCTTATATATTTATATATTTAGTGTTAATTGGTGCAAAATATGTAGGTTAAAATTTATTACTATATGCCAAATTTCCAGTTTCTACGTCGCATGGTTTCTGAAAAAATCGACTACGTGACGGACGGACGAAATGAGTGATCTTAAAAGGGTTCCGTTTTTTTCCTTTTGAAGCACGGAACCCTAAACACTTTATTCATATTTACAATAAAATTGGTAAATTTTAGTATTCTGTTTTATTCCTCTTAAAGCTCGAAATATATTATCCGGTCAGACACGGCGCGGGAACGTAGCGTTTCCGGCAAAACAAACATTTCAAATACGAATATTTATACTTAGCGGACCCCGTCCGTTCAGACACGTATCAATACTCGTATTTGAAATGCATGTAAAAATGTTTGTCTTGCCGGAAACGCTACGTTCCCGCGCCGTGTCTGACCGGACAATATAAATCGAACTTATAATACATTTTCGATAAACAGAACGTATTTTTTTTTTATTAAAGTTCAGTGGCAGAGTATTTTTTTAGGGTTTAAAAAATTATAAGCTAACCATAGATTTTTTAAATTTAACTCAAATTCTAAAAATTGGATCAGAAAAACATTTTAAATATGCAACAAGTTTAGACCACACACGAGATTTAAAGAATGTAAAAGAAATAATTGTGTTCAAAAGAAGTCTTGCTAAAATGTTTCCGAAAGGGCTGAAGGTCAGTGAAAACAATGTTTTGCGTTAATATTGGTGCAATTTTCATGCACTGACCTTGAAAATATTACCGGCCATTATGAAACTATCTTATGTTTCTGGAAACAGATAACAGTCACTAAGTAGGTAGTGTTAAACATAACAGAAAGGAGTTATTTCGGTAAGAAACTTATAAAGTAACATTGTGTTACCAGAAAATTAATTATTTTTAGTAAATTTTTTCAATTAGAAAATAATTTAATGCTTGGTTTCTGATACGACTTTCAACGTTGAATCAACTTTCAAAGTACTTTTGACACCGAGTTACCATGGAAACTATGATAACATTCTACAATTTTCTATAACTATGCTTTTATTCATCATTACAGTTAATATTTATTAGATATTTTTCCTCAGAATTGTTTTGTGTTCCGTTAGTAAAAAAACTTTCGCACGCAGTGGAAATTGATATTTTATTATACAACTAGTCGTCCCGTCCGGCTTCGCCCGGGTGCTAATAATTTATAATTTATTATCCCCCCGCGAGAAATTCCCCCCTGCGAAACGAAATCGGGCTGATGGTGTTTATAATATTAGTAAAATTCCGCCTATATATACGCTAAAATGCAAAAGAATTTCAGAGTTACGTTTTGTTATCATCCCACAAGAATTATCTCCCCCCCCCGCGAGAAATGTTTCAAAATAAAATATAGCCGATATCACTGAGGTATATTGTAATTTTATATTATAGTGAAAGAATTTTTAGAATCGGTTCAGTAGTTCTAGAGATAAAAATGTATGATTTATTATCCCCCATCCGCAAAAAATTCTCCCCTTGCGAAGCGAAGTCGTCTGTCGTTATTCTCACTGCATGTATTTGCCTAAAGTTTTTAATAGTAGTATAGCATATTAGTATAGACTATAGATAGTCAAAAAATCCTACACCCCCGTTTTACCCCGTTTGGTGTTGAATTTTAGAAAAAGTCGAATAGCCTGTAACCTCAATAAACGGGCTATCTAACAAAAAAAATTTCAAATCGGAGTGGTAGTTCCTGAGATTAGCGCGTTCAAACATACATACAAAAAACAAACTCTTTAGTTTTATTATATTAATATAGATTAGATATATCATATGCATCTCTTTTTCTGTAGAGCTATGTGTGCGCAAAGTTTTTCAAAAATAAAAACAATCTTTGAACATCCATATAGCTTCTAAGAGAGATGCAGAGGTTTTCGTTTGCTTATTGGAAATAACGTGTTTTTTCTATAAGAATGATTAATTTAAATAAAAAAGATAAAAATTTCATTTTTACCATTTTTTTATTGCGCTCTGAAAAGCATGATTTTTTGAAGAAATATTGGTTCATTGGTTCAAATTTACCATTCGTGTAGAAAATTCAAATTTCGCATGGATACACACGCACATTTATTTTGGTTTAGAAGCTATAATTATTTAAGATTTCTCAAAAATAAAAAAAATGAATGACCATAGCTTCATTCTGTTAGAGCCTGTATTAGAAAGGATGAGTTTTGACTTACTGGAGGTTGTAATCTCAACAGCGGTAGCTAATTTTTTCTGTAATTATAATTACAAAATTGCTCATACAGACTCAAGGGCAATTTTTGTGCAGTACCTAGTTATATATACAAAAAATACTTTAATAAACATGTAATATTCTAATTACTTAGGTATTTCGACTAGCATTATTAATCATAAGCCGAATACATAATATTATGATCACTGATAACGTCAGACATGTTGTTATAAGCTACATAGTTGTAACGTTAACATGAGTTCATAACTCTGCTATAGACGCAGTTTTCTAGTAAGTTCAGAAAAAATTGCAAGAGACGGCGATACCTTCCAAAGTTTTTTATAGGTACTGATTCAGGGATATCTTTGAAGAGGAAAAACAGAGAAAATCCCTTCTCAATCAATGTTTATTTAAGTTAAAAACTACAGTGCAAATTGAACGAGACTTTTTACCCAAGTGTGCAAGCTTTCACGGCCGGCATTGTTCCAAGTCTTCATGGTTTCCGGGCTTCGCCTTTGAGAATGTCTACCGCAGTTGTAGATGAAACGTCAGGTAGAAATACCACCGGACCACGGCCTACAAGCCCGGAAACCATGAATACTTGGAGACTTTTTACCTTTTATTTTTTTAGTGTTCCGTACCAAAATTGGAAAAATGAAAGACAATTATGACCTCACTTCGGTGTCTGTCCGTCCGTCTGTCTATCACAAGCTCCCAGAGCCAAACGGTACAAGCTAGAGACTCGAAATTTGGCATTGTTAAAGCGTGTTATAGTCCAATGCTGTGGTTTAGATATGGATAAATAATTCGGATAATTACGGGCAATAATGGGGGCCAAACAGGTTATGAAAAAATGAAAAAAATTTAACCCCATAGAGTGGGGTGTCTAATGAAAGCTAGTGACCGATAGAAAACAGTAATATTTTTTAAAAAATTATTTAGTTAAAGCTTCAGAAAAAAAATGAAAAACCCCGAAAATCGCTTGTCCCACCCCATTTATTTCTAAAGTATCAATCGGAAAAATCTGAAATAAATTTATCAAGTGTATCATAACGTCAATATTGATTAAAAGTATAGATAACATTGTAAAGTTTTGTATATTTCAAGAAATTGCATATTTTTGACGTTATAAGGTTATAATCAATTCAACATACGAACTCAAGTCCAAATGGTTAGTGGGCCATGCAGCTAACTAGAGATACGAAAAACATCTCATTTATAATATAAGTAAATGTTAGTTTATACATATTTTTTAAATAAAATAAAGTTTTAATATTTAACGATTGTACGGAACACTCGTTGCGCGAGGCCTGACTCGCACTTGACCGCATTTTTTAATTTTTGCTAGAATTAGTGTTGCCGTCTAGATCTAGACTTTCTAGACTCTTGTCTTGTCTATGTCTAGATTTTCAAGACAAGACTTGCAAAAGTCTTGTCTAGAAATTTTCAAGAGTCTAGATAAACTAAGTAGTAGTATGTAAAGGTTTACTTTACGTACTACTACTAATCTAGACTCTTGAAAATAATCTAGAGTCTTGATATTAGACAAGACAAGAGTTTGTTAATCTAGACTTAGACTTAGTGAAGTCTTGATATTTCAAGACAAGACTTAAGTGAAGTCTTGTCTTGATATTTCAAGACAAGACAAGACTTTGAAAGTCTTGTCTTGTCTTGTCTAGACGGCAACACTAGACCTAGAATATGTAAAATCTTAATTGCTTTTTGGTTTGGTTTTAGTTCTTGCTATGTAAAAAACTGAAAATACAAAAAGCTCTTGTCAAAGGAAAAATTACGAAATCTTATTATTCACTCTAATCGAGTCTGTCCCGACGACATAAAAAGCTGAATGGGAATGTTTCACTATACCTGAAATATTTTCACCTCCAAGAAGTGGGTACGAGATCGTAGCTTTGGCTTCCGTAATTTTCTACGTAGTTCCAGTTTAGTGACAAACATTTTCTAAGCAAATCAGCTGATTACCATCTATTCATTCACGAAAATCTGAAATTAATGATGATCACGAAGAGTCAGGATTGAATCGTCATACAAATTTTGCATTTCTGGTTCGCACAGCATAACATACCATAGTAACATTAGTTATATAGTAACTTAAAGCATGAATACAGCGCAGCGTTGCCAAATACTTATTTGCCAGCGCAAATTTGAAAGTTTCGAATTTGAGTCCCGACGGTGGCTATACTGGCTGGTTAAATAAAATAATTTTTCTGATATTGCTTTGTCACGTGGCGTCATAGGGTGTTTCTCTTATATGGGAATTTGCGCTAGAGAAATTAAAAAAATCAAAATTTAGGTGCAAAAACCGCGAGACACATTAGGAAAAAACAATTAAATACTTCAACATTTTTATTTACATTAAGAAATCATTAATAAAATTTATTAATGAAAACAATAATATTAAACAAGAACCTAAGTATTTATTTTTTGAGGAACTAGTTAACATTTTTGTACTTAGTTGAAGATTTTACCTCTTGGAAAGTTTCTTTCTACTGATAAATGTCTCTCTCACCCTTTCGGCGCGTCAAAAATCAAGTCCAACGCATACGATGTTTTTGAAAAATCGTGAAATTAGCTATCCCGCGCGGGACATAATTTTAACTAAAAATCGAGACGTCCCGAAAAATTGGGACGTTTGGCAACGCTGACGCGGTGATATAAGTATTGTGCGTGTATATTACTGTGTTTATATGTGTGTATGTGGGTTTTTTTTTTTGGCAGCCTCTAAATGCTTCTACCGACTGCACGTCCATTATTCATTCTGTCGGCCCCAACCTCTTCCTTTCTTCGTCTCCTGCCATCTCTGAATATTGACAGCAGTCGCTTTTCATCTTTTCCCACTGCATATCAATTTTCTATCGTCAGGGTTGTATCGTCATTTTTTTAAAGTAAAGCTGGCGTGCTGATTCAGACTTTTAACAAATCATTCGCGGTTTAGGAATTACATCTGTTGTCTGTAGAGTAACCAAGAAGGGGGGCTGTATGGATACGTCTTTCGGAAACATTTGTAAAGATAGTCGTAAAGAAAGACGGGGCTGGAAGTGGGTACCGATTTTGAATTAAAATTAATTAATTATTTAATACTGTAGCAAAACCCCAGATGTTACGCCGCTGGCGACAATAGAATCATCGAGAACAAGTAACAATGGTGAAGGCGTGGCATGATATCGAAGACACAGGTAATCACCAGAATGTTCTGGAAAGCGCGCGTGCGTGGGAGGGGGTCAAGCTGCTAGCTCGATGTAAACAGGAGCAGTCACCGGAAAGAACAACGAGTGTCGTGTGACAGTGTCGATTTGAAATAAATACAGCATATAAATTGTAGTGTTATTAAAGCGCTTCAGTTCGTTTAAGAATTACTGTTCGTGTTATTATTGTATAAACAGTGTTGACTGTTATAAATTGAGATATAATTGTTACAGTTTATTGTTATCTATTTTTTTTGTTACATTTTTAATTATTGTAAATAAATAATTTATTCCACCCACGTAAGAAAACAGTTTTGTTACAATACTAATTATTATTTGCCAGGATTCATGCCACAACAACACACAATCGGTGAAAATTTCAACTAGCTACCTGTTATCGTTTGTGAAATAGCGCCTTGTAACAGACAGACATACATCGTAGGGTCAGTAATAGGGTTCCGTTCGGAGCTACGAAACCTTAAAAAATAAAAAAAATACTGTTGAAGCGTTGTCTAGTCTCTTGGAAATGTTAAAAAAGTTTTTTTGCACAGAAATTTTTTTTTGCGGCAAGTCGGAGCGGAACAACTTGCCCCAT
Organism: Mongoloraphidia duomilia; assembly: GCA_039654895.1. Classification (NCBI taxonomy): domain Eukaryota; kingdom Metazoa; phylum Arthropoda; class Insecta; order Raphidioptera; family Raphidiidae; genus Mongoloraphidia; species Mongoloraphidia duomilia. The sequence continues at coordinate 7,140,668 of CM077520.1, read as the reverse complement.
CGACAACTATATTGTTTTGAGTCAACAATAATACTCTACATTGTCGACCACAACATTGCTTTGTTTTGGCAGTTTCAATAAACTAAGCTTTTGTAACAAACAAGTAGAATAAAAATCGCGGGGTTAGAATAACAAAGTTCTATCTGCATCAAGCATGATTGTGAGAAAATGGGTGATCAATGTTAGATGGGCAATAAATAATTAAATTGAAATACCCTTATTGTAATAATTATGTAACTGATCATTCTAGAGCACAAACTACAATTGTTTAGTAAACAATATACACATTTTGGGTTAGTTTTTAAGTATTTGAGATAAAAAAGTGCATATAGAACCTTATTCCCCTAGTTTTTCAGTTTAAACAAAGATGATATGGTTCTATCTTGTTGCTTGAAACTGTATTAAGTATAAATTCTTAAGACAAAGACAAGTTACATAATTTTTATTTTAATGAATTAGTAGTTGTTTGAGACATTTTCATAATAATTCACCACAAAAGAAAATTCCTGACAACTTACAATAAAGAACATAATATAACGTCTAAATAATGAAAGAAAAAAATTCTAACTGCAGCTAAACCAAAGTATAAGGTTCTATCTGCGCACCTTCACGTTTTCGAATGCTGCCGCGGTTCCAAGACGTGCTAATAGACCTCCGTACCTCAAGCAGTCCGATCACACCCGTACAGTTACCACCTTACTTTCAGAATCTCGCTTAAGGCGCCAAATATGAATTTTGTGAAGGTTATACATGAAACGTAATGACAGATAGAACCTTATTCCACAATAATTTTTGTTTTTTTAAAAAGTGCAGTTAGAACCTTGTTATTCTAGCCCCGCGAAATTTAAATTTCATTTTGATCAGACACATTTAGACATGTTTTGATTAAATCAAATTTTATTGTGTTTTATTTATTTATTTTTATTTTATATAAAGATCAACGATAATATTAAATATCTTCAAATAAATCTTTGAAATATCCATCGGAACAATTTACCCCTGGAACTATCAGCCCCGTCTTTCCCTACTGCTTCCCGTGTATAAGTGTAGTTTGTAGAGTCCAACCTAAAGCACCTTCTTTAGTAAACGATGCATATATAAAAAATAGAAATTACAGGAATTCGAATGAATGAATTGTAGATTATAGACGCTCGACAACAGAGGTCATTAGCATCTCACAGGAATTCGAAATAATATAAATAAGGAATGATTATTTTTATTTAATTTAATTTTTTTTTCCACAAATTTTATACTTAAACATTTCTCTCCTAAAATCTATCTATCTATCTTTTGTAGCATAACAAAGTGACTTAATATATATACAAAATTAATAAAATATTATTTTCATCTCATAATTAGATATGAAGTAATTTTAGTACCTACTCATAATTAGTAAGCAAATATGGTTAACAAGAATATTTAAAATAAAAAAAATATTTTAGTATTTAATTTCTTTTTTCCAATTTTAATTTTTTGTTATTTCTAAAGTTCATGTTATTTTGATAGTTTACACATCCTTGACTCTGCATGTTTTACAAGGATAGACTTTATTATTAAATTAAACTATTAAATTATTCAGTAAGTTGTATTAAATCCATTTCTTAATTAAATTTGTTATTTAATTTGGGCTGAATTCTTTCAATGATCATAATATTCTGATAAAATATACAAATAGTGTACACTATTCACGCAATAAAATTGTTGGAATTTTGTAAATTTATCAAATTTTACACACCTAGTTCAACATTTTCTCATCTAAAAAATGAAAACAAGACGTAAAAAATTCATTCAACATGGAAAATGAGTTTGGTGTACCTAGGTATTATTAATTTATTTTTTGATGCAGCACAAATTCATTTAATTTGATAAATATCTGAAAAAATGAATGAAGATCCATTACAAATGATTCTATATTTTTATCAACGTTTCGGAAAATATAATTTCATTTGTCTTTTTTTATCAATTTGACTTTGAAGATGAAAATGAATGTTCTGACACGTTGGTCAAATTTCAAAATAGAGTATAATTTGTAATTTACTATATATAAACAATATTAGATGACCATTGACCATATTTAGTGGAAATAGTATTTGTACTTAGTACAAATAAATGCTTTTTAGGAATACCCATCGAATGACGTAACATTACAATGCAATACTAAAAAAATTTATTTTAAATCTATGTCGCCGCGTTGGGACTCCACTATCGGCGGCGGCTGAGAGATCAATAATTATCATTTACTCTACAGTGACATAAAAAGTATTTCTTTGTATTTTAATAGTTTGTGAAAATTGATCGCATGAACATATTTTAACACATTTGTATTAAGTATAATTTACTAAAAATATAGCATTTTCAGTTACAAATGTTGTCATCGAATAAAAAAATTCGACTATGACCAGTCCTATACTTCCCACCTAGTAAATATTTGAAAAAAATAAACACTCTTTTTTTTTATTCTTTGACTAGGCCCAAATAACCTTAGTTATTGGTGGTCTTTAAAACACAATTTAATTTTTATTCTTTGAAAAAAGCATGGCCCTCTTTTTTGTTTGGTGATCTACTGATGGCTAACTTAATATAGCAAAAATCATGGTTACCTTGATTTACGTACAATTTTTATTTTTTTTAGTAAAATATTTTTTTTCTCGAAAACTATGCCTACATTTTAGAGAAAAAAAATATTTACATTTTTTTCATATTATAACACCTAGAATTCATTTATATTTTTTTTTACCTATGTTAATACGTGACATTGAGGACGTTTTTTTGAATATCTCAGGATCCACTGAACCGATTTGACTCAAAATCTAATCAGATCTAAGTTAAAGGCTGATAAACACAATAGAACAATCGGCATGCCCGTATGTTGTTCCGTTCTTAAGATATCGAAGGCGAAAAATTGACCACATACACACATACACACACACACACACACACACACACACACACACACACATACAGACATCAGTCAGAAAATGATCTTAAACGATTGCTAGGGTCTCAAAACGTGAAAATCTGTTAAAATCTCGAAATATTTTTTTCGGACTAAATCCATTACTTCCCTACCATAGTAGAGGTGGGAAGTAAAAAATCATTTTTTTCAAGTTGGCAGTTGAACTGGTAATTGAAAAAAATTGATATATCAGGGGGTGGAGACTTATATCATTTAGGAATAAGTTTTTTTTGTATTGTAAGGTTATACCCGAGTTATACCGGTTTATTTTTAAGGTATTATATTCGTTTTTAACGATTGTTACATAATAAATTTGCAGTTCCCATACACGTATGTAAACTACACGTATATATTATTATTGATGATGTTTAAATAGGCTATTATTAATGAGGTTTCGTGAAAAAAACTATTTTGTCATTTATTATAGGTGTGCGCTCTACCTTCTGATACATACACTAGTCAGCATTTGTTGAGGAACACGCGTTGGACTAACAATGTTTCGAATCAAAGGAACCAATAATTTTTTATTTTTATAAGCCCGCTAACGGCCAGGATTATCTGCAGGATCAGCATCGATAGATTTCCAATTTGATTATTATTTTTAATAATAAATCCAGTTGATAATTTTCCCAGTTCACAGGTAGATCTAGGAACTGACACGAACCATATAAACACCGACATTCCGACGATTTAGGTTATTCTTAACCTTTTTAAGTTGGAAGTTATTGTAATGGGTCCGAAAATCGAAATCAAAATGTATAACAAATTTTTATGTTTCAAGGTCACTACACTATTTTTAGAAAGATGCTGTGTGTACGTATATACGTACGTACGTACGTATGTATGTGTCCATTTCTTTCTAAGACGAAATCTCGACGCGTATTAACGTAAATATGATTTGAAAGAAATTTTTTTTAAAATCGGTTCAGCCGTTCTTTTTTCTTAACCAAATAGACTCCAAAAAAGTACATTTTACACAATATCTCGCGAATAAAAAATTATATCGACTTCGTAAGGGTGTCAATCGAAGCGTGTTAATGTCATTTTGATCCGACATAAATTTTATAAAAATCGGTGCAGCTGTTTATTTTTTTTTTAATTATTGTTAAAAATAAATAATAATTATGTTTTAATGATTAAAATGATTACTTTTCTGCGTAATATTGTTTTAATTTCTGTATTTTCGTTTTTTTGATATTTCATTATCAATTAAATTTTTTTTTTAAATATATCAATATTAATGTAAAAACGTATAAAAATATTCAAGTAATTAAAATAAAAAGTAAGCAATGTTTATTCTTTAAAAACAATAAAACAAAAATTAGCTGCATATTTCGCTGACAAAATTTTCAGAAAAAAAATCGCACAACCGTATTTTATTCAATTTAATAAATTACAGGAAAAATAATATGCGTTATATTTATTTATTTATTTCATGCATACAGAGTGTACATGTATGAAGGTTTTTTAATAAAGGTCTACAGCTATATTTTCTCGGTTAATAATTAATATTTAATGTACTTTTTAAAATTACATTGCATACTGGTAATAAACTATTAATTATTGAATCTAAAAATATCTATAAACTTCTTAACATTTGATCAGAATTTATTTGGGTGTTATATGAAGATTAATAAATTGATATTGCATGGGGAAAGGCTTTATTTAAATTTCATTATTTGATTAAAAGCTGAAAGATATATAATTTAGTGCTACTCTAGTCCGCTATACCTATTTCTAAAATATTGTTGGCTACCATATTATGATATAAAATTATAAATTCTTTTTCAAGACGGCAAGTATATTGGCACGGCTATTAGAACTATAAAACGTCTTTATATAAAATGTACTTACATGGAACTATGTCTCAATGAAATATTGTACATATTTCGTTATTAAGAAGGCCGCACATCCAATGAAAAATATGCAATGGCATTTCAAGACATTAAAACACCACCTTTTATAGCATAAATTCGCACATTGTCTCATTACAGCATCTGTTAAAATATATTTATCGCATGTAACTGTACATTTCACGAAATGTCTAGACATTTAATAAAATGACCAATTACAGAAGATAGTTGCGACACTTAGACTGCCGTCTTAACGTAAGAAATATTAGTAAAAAAAACTTTTTAGAGACAAGCTTTTATTTAAAAGCACTAAAAAGAAAAATATAATTTTTAATAATTTAGGTTCATAATTATAAAAGCGTGGGTCGTGACTAATAAACTATCATAGAGTTCACGACCCACGCTTTTATAATTATGAACCTAAATTATTAAAAATTATGTTTTAGTCACGAGTCACGACCCACGCTTTTATAATTATGAACCTAAATTATTAAAAATTATTTTTTCCTTTTTAGTGCATTTAAATAAAAGCTTGTGTCTAAAAAGTTTTTTTAACTAATATTTATTTTTTCATTTTAGTCTTTCTAAATTTTATCCCCCTTTGACACCCGTAGGGGTTGAATTTCGAGAAATCCTTTCTTAGTGGATGCTTACGTCAGAAAAGGAACCAACTGTTCAAATTTCAAGTTTCTAGCTTCAGCGATTTGGCCTGGGCGTTGATTAGTCAAAAAAACCCTACGTCCCGGTTTGAACTCCTTAGGGTTTGAATTTATTTCTAAAAACGGTTTATTCGTGTATTGTCATCGGGAATAAATATGTGTACAAAATTTCAAATCGATCGGGTACGTGGAAGTCGTTCAAAATTGACTTGCAAGTTTTGACCTAAACAAACTAACATACATTGCAAGTTAAATAAAAGCTTGTAAAAAGCAGGATCTCCAAATCGTTAGTTTCATGACACATTTAAATTAATGTGAAATATTTTAGTAAATATTTTTAATTTCTTTTCTTTTCTTTTCAGAAATTAAGGCGTCATCGGTGAATGGTGAGTAAAGTGATTAATAAACTGTACATTTTTACTTGATTTCGAAACTCCCAGATTCCCGCTGAACCAACGCGAATCTGAGAGTTTTGTGTTCGAGTCCCGTCAGTGATATTTAAATTGTTTCTTCAACACTAATCGCCATTAATAATAATAATTTTGTTACTGTTAAAATTAAATTTAATAATGGCAAAATATTTTGTAACAGTACGTAAAAATTAAAGGCAGTATGAGATAAATATTTCATGTTTTGTATTTCATATTTTACATGTTTGCGACGTATGGCGTACCTTAGAAAAAAAGTTTTAATGTGTTATATTTAGAACTACATTTATTTATTTATTACGTGTTTGTTATATGATATCCTTTACGAAATGATGTCATTATACCGTATGGCATAATATTGTGAGAATATGCTTTTAATGTTAGATATGAATAAATTTTACATATTGCAGTACCATGCGTTTAATAAATTTGTGTAACTTGTGGTTTGTAACTTAGGATTTTTTCGTTGCTTAAAATACAGTAATTACTTTCCTTGTTGATGCATTTTTGTAACGAAATTAATATCCACTTGACGGCACGAGTCACCATTGACTGCCTAATATTTATATCAGACGCACTTGAATGCACGAGTCACTAATGACTGCCTAATATTTATATCAGACGCACTTGATTGCACGAGTCACTAATGACTGCCTAATATTTATATGAGACGCACTTAATTGCACGAGTCACTAATGACTGCCTAATATTTATATCAGACGCACTTGATTGCACGAGTCACTAATGACTGCCTAATATTTATATCAGATGCACTTGATTGCACGAGTCACCAATGACTGCCTAATCTCCGTTGAACTGATTACTTGCGTGAGTCATCGTAGACTGACTGACTGTTCGCTTCACTCACTCGTTTATATACCTGCGCTGCCCAGCCCAGTACGTTCTCGCGCTTTCCAGAACATTCCGGCAGGTACTCATATCTTCGATACCGTTCCACGCCTCACCACTGGGACCTTTCCCTCTCGTCGCTTAAATGGAGGCAGTGGCGTAATTCTTGGGGTTTGCTACAATATGTTTATGAAGTACTAGCGGTTCCGTCCGACTTCGGCCGGGTGCCCCCCGCGAGAAATTCTCCCCCTGCGAAACGAAGTCGCCAGTCATTGTTCTTGCTTCGCGTACTTGCCTACAGTTTATAATATTAGTACGATTCCGCCTATACGCTAAAATGCAAAAGAATTTCAGAGTTGCGTTTTGTTACAATCCCACAGGAATTATTCCCCCCTCCCGCGAGAAATTTATCAAAATAAAATATACCCTATATCACTCAGGGATAGTGTAGCTTTCTATTAGTGAAAGAATTTTTAGAATCGGTTCAATAGTTCCAGACATAAGAATGTATGATTTATTTTCCCCCTGCGAAGCGATGTCCAGTCGTTGCTTCGCGTACTTGCCTACAGTTTATAATATTAGTATAGTATAATATTCTTATAGTATAGATAGTCAAAAAATCCTACACCCCCGTTTTACTCCCTTTGGGGTTGAATTTAAAAAAAAACACGAATTATAACCTTCCTCAATAAACGGGCTATCTAATAAAAAAAATATTCAAATCGAACTGGTAGGTCCTGAGATTAGCGCGTTCAAACCAATCATACACACAAACAAACTTCAGCTTTATTATATTAGTACCTATAGGTAAGATAAGCAATTTTAAAATAGCACTACTTTACGTGCGTAATGCAGTGTCTACATTTTATGAATAAAAACATATTATATTCTTAAAAATACTCGCTTATATCAACGCACCAAAAAGTAGAACAAATGTCTTTCTCTTCTGTAACGTTTAAAAGCGTGGGGCACTCGATGAATTGTAAATGAAAATGTAGAAGAGAAAAAAAATATTTTCTACTTTTTAATGCATTTATAACCGTGTTTTTTATATATTTTTAAAAAAATATATTTTTTAATTTTCAAATATTTAGTCATTATATAATATCTAATACCTATTACTTATATTATAATTTTTAAACGTCTGGAGACACGTTTTCCCACCATCAATACCGTCACTCCCACCACATCTTTTTATTTCCATTTTTTTAACTAGGTATATAAATATTATTATCTATAGCCAAAATATCATAATATTGTATTGTCGTCAAAACTACATACGACTGCAAAGTTTCACTGACCCGTATGTAATATAGACAACATTTGAAGTTTTCGGCTTTCTTAAAACACCTTGTTTGAAGTTTAATTAGTTCAGGAGACACAAAACCAAATAAAAACAATATTTATAACTCACCTAGCCGGAAACTGGGGGTTTCGGGTTCAAGTCCCGACAGTGGTCATTTGATTTTTTCTTAGATATAGCTCAAAAATTATGGCAGCCTAGCTGTCTGAGATATTTATTATTTTCACCTCTAATTGTTATGTGAATAATATGGTGTGGATATAAGGGGTTTTAAATCGATTGATTTTATCATATACCAATTAATTACTGTCCACAGAAACTCAAAACGTTGTTTATCTATAGGTAAAACCTAAGGCTTCCTGGCCTAACGAGTTTATTAAGTTGATAAAACTTATAAAATGTTAACTCTCGCATGTATAACGATTCGACTGTTTAATAGCTGTACTATGCTTTGCAGTTTATTTAAATAGTCGACTCTCGCATGTAGTGTGTTTTCAACGTGAAATTGCTATATATAAGAAGAGATCGGTAGCTCACCTAGCCGGAAACTGGGGGTTTCGGGTTCAAGTCCCGACAGTGGTCATTTGATTTTTTTCAGATATAGCTCAAAAATCATGGCAGCCTAGCTGTCTGAGATATTTATTATTTTCACCTCTAATTGTTATGTGAATAATATGGTGTGGATATAAGGGGTTTTAAATCGATTGATTTTATCATATACCAATTAATATTTATTCACTAAATTTTTTAATGTCCAACGTTTCAATACCTACTATAATTGTACATTTTTCGGGATCTAAAAATGATAATAAATAAATAATACTTTGTATGTTTCAAATAAAGCAAAACTAAAATTAGTAATTCATAATTAATATGAAACAGAAGATTTTTATTGCTTTTAAAAATAAATATTCGGTGTTAACAATTACTCAATGGTTTAAAACAGTTACTACTATTTAACTGTTGTACGTGATTATTAGGTATGCACAAAATACAGTTACAAACCAATATTTAGAGTAGTCTCTGAAATGCAATAACAGTCTGTTATTTCCCATTTCCTAGCTCGCAGTCGCTGCTCATTCCACGTCGCAGTGGCGGACGAAGCACGTCGGAGGCCCGGTGCGGCAGAACTAAATGAGATCCCCGGTCTGCTTAGAAATTGATGTATTTGTAGTGTAAATTTCGTAAAAAATTAATAATATAGATGTAATGGCTAACAAAAAAAAAATCAAATATTTATAATAAATGACCTACCTACGTTTATATTTTGTATACGTACGGGACCTCCAACTCCAAACTGCCTCTTACTTACTAAACATATTTTGGCCTTGTTGGGATTTGATTAAAAAGGACTTCTCGATATTTGGAGGCTCCCAGGATCAGAGGCCCAGGGCGAGCCCCCCCTTTGTCCGCTACTGCCACGTCGTTAACAAATCTCCAACTTCTCTGTATTACGTCAATTGATTTCAATGAACCAACTGTATTGACCGACGTTTTGATAGTCGGAATCGATTCAGCGTGATTTTTTCTACGTGAATATCTTTATTTGCAAGTTATATTTTCTTTCTAGTACGCTTACTATTAACCGAAAAGTTACACTGAATCGATTCCGACCACTCGAACCACTGTATCTCTTTTAGTTTACGAAATACTTACCTATCAGCGTTTTTATATATTTTTCTAGAAAAATTTAAACACCCAACTTTAAGTACAGGCACTTTTTATTTTTAAAATTTATTTACATTAGCTGCAATTATTTTTAATAAATTCGACTTTTGAGGTAATATTTTAATTAGAGACAGTCGTGTTACTGAGAGAATTAAATTAGAGATTCGAATTAATTTAAAATTTAAACAGATATTCGAACGCATGAAATTTCGAGTTACAGAAAGATTTAAGTTGGAGATACAGAGATGGGAGTGGTCGGAAGTTGACAGAGTTTATGTTCTCTTCTTCGAGGACAGCGTAGCGGTCTTTGGATCACACTGTCGTGGGTTCTAATCCCACCTCCGCTCATGGATGTTTTGTAATGTCATTTAAATTTAAGGACAGTATGGCTCAGTTGGTAGCGTCGCGGCATCTGAATCAGACTGTCGTGGGTTCGAATCCCACCTCTGCTCATGAATGTTTGGTGATGTTATTTAGTTTTAAGTGATATATTATATTTGTTGTATTTAAGACGCTAATGACCTAAGTTGTCGACGCGTCTATAATCCACAATAAATAAAAAAATAAATAAATGTAAATTTAAGAGAATTGTTATTTAATGTATTTAAGACGCTAATGACCTAAGTTGTCGACCCGTCTATAATCTACTATAAAATAAATAAATAAATGTCCTCTTCATTTATGTGGAAGCATTTACCAATAAAATTAATTTTAAATTTTAATTCTGCAAATCGTGTGAAGCTAAATTTGTATTGGCCGACAGGTAGTGGAGAAAAAATCCAGGCTCAGGAGATTTTTTTCAATCGTCTAGTTGAATTAGTTTTACAAAGAAAAGAAAAAATCCAGACTGTTAAGATCCGGGGGAAATCACCCCGTCGCTCCCCACTTCGTCGAGCGTGTTTCGATACAGTTGAAAAGGACATGATCGTGTCGATGCGTTATTTTTTTGTCTCAAAGACAATAAATTTTCTAGTATTTTATCAACCAAAACATTTTTTGTTCACTTTATTAAAATACTAACACTATTTGAAATATAGATTGCAAGAGTTCTTAGAGAGTCATAAAGTGGTGAGACAACGAATAGGTTAGAAACTGACAACAGAAATTGTCGTTCGATAATCGGTATGTGCGAGTAGTGTTGGGGTAGCGTCTGTCTGTTATAGAGGAGGGCGAGAAACAGGGCCTCCAGCAAGTGGTGATGTATTGGTCTCTTCACAAGCATCACCCTGTTCAACTGTGTCCTGAGTGACAATCATTTGCTAATATGCATACCTATTGCTTATATATATATACATGTTTGTCTTTCTTCGTTACACCCCTCCGTCATGACCATCTGTCTGTCCCTTTTTAATGTACTATGCTCTTTTGACATAAGGTCGGAACAAATTGAATTTTGAGTGCTTCAACATACCGAAGCGTTGTTTCTTTTGCTCTTTGAATCACTATCGTGCATGTTAAAGTAAATTACATTTTTCGGGTGTGTCTGGTATTTAATTTATTGGTTTGCTAAAATATTATGCAGTTTTGATTTACGATGCATTGCAGATAATATTTCATGTATTTGATTCATTGGTCTTTTTATTTGAAATTAATTTTCTTAATTGAGAATATGTTTTAAGATTTATTTATTTGTTTCTATTAAAAAAAAGACAGTGTGTGTACTATGTACGCACGTTAGAAGTTATACTTCTTTGACGTAACAAAACAAAAATAACTCCAAAAATTTTATCCCGCGTGCCAGTACTAAACGTTTGTAAAAAAGACGATAAAATAATAAAATAAAGATATTAAATAAATTAATTTAATAAATTATTAATTTATTAAATATATTTATTTATTATATTTATATCTAATTATTTATTGAAAAAAAATAATACGTACCTCCGTTAACCTCAATAATTTAAAAACACATATAATTTTTATTCGTACTGTAACCTCACTATTTTTATTTGACAGTGATTTTGACAGTTCAATTAGAGCGGTTCTAGTTCAGCAAGGAATATAGATGACAATGCGACGAGCTCATATTTAACGAAAGCGGCATAAACGAGCGTTTGCAAAGCAATAGCTTTTATTAATGTTAATCAAAACTGGTGTGACTGGTGTAACGACTCTAGTTGAAGTCTTACTAACGACTAACTTCAAGGTGTGAATTTAGTTGCAACTTCATGGTGTCGGTAAATTTCGTGACGCAATGCACGTGCATCCTAAAATTTCACTCTCATCATTTTTCCACAACTCGCCAAAAGAAGTATAACTTCAAAAACAAGCTAGGGCTATAGTGGTGAAAGAGAACCATATTCTAAGTATTGGATTTGAATTCCGGAGTGGGTAGGTGACTTTGTCCTACTGCCCTACGCCGAGAAATGATAATTTATGTACCGGTCATCTTTTGGATGTTTTCAATGATATCCCTCAATAATTCCAGATACGTGTAAACAAGGTCAAACTTCTTTGTTCTCGAAGTTTGTCTAACTTGTCTTAATTTCCTATAATTTCTCCATTCGAACATTGCTATTAACTGATTCAGTTAAAGTTTAAAGATTGTAGGGAAGTTGCTAAATGAAGGCTTGTTATCATACGAGTGACGTCTGTTATGACGTAATGTAAAAAGAAATAGACGTTATAATAATTATAATTATTTTTATTGTTTAAATTTTTTTTACAGTATTAGAAAAATACGTTCAATTTCGTAACTTCTTGCAGAGTAATTCAGTTATTATCTGAAACAAAGAAAAATATAAATTAATATTTAGACCATATTATTTGAAGAATTTTTTTTCAAAAACAAATGATTTTTTCTCAAAAAAAAAATGTTGTACTATCGTTCATTGGTTTAATTTATTTCAGTGTTTTAAGTACAACATATTTCAATAAATTTATGGCTTTTTTATAAGTGAACATTTTAATCCAAAACGTCTTTAGATTTGTGAATAAATTATCTAATTTTATTATATTTTTTTAAGAAAGAAATCTTTGGTTGCTATGAATTTCATGTAAATGTCGATGGTTATGTTTTTGATACTTTAAATCAGGCCTTAAATTGTATAATGTTAGACGTTAGTCAGCTGAGAACAGCCGAGACCGCTAAAATTTTATTATTTCTACATGGCATACCAATCTGATGACAAATTCCCAGCTCTCAGGTTTTAAGCTAAGAGTTGGAAAAGCGTAAAAGCAGCAATTGAATTTTTAGTTTATTATCAAAATAATACATAAAAAATATGAACTGATTCTCAGGATCAGTTTATAAGGCATCAACAAAATAGGCACGTGCTTAGAGTGGCACATTTCCAGAGGCAGCGATCCAATCTAACGAGGTACAGATGATATATGAGAAAAAACAAAAAAATCGCCATTGCTTGAACGGGAAAAAATGTAAAGCCGACCTTGTTAACACTAAGTCCAAATAATTAGTGATATTTACTTAATTCAAAAGAAGTCAGCCGAAGTTTAATAGATGTGTTTTGTCGTTTTTAATAATCCAGAAAATTGTAATTGATAGATGAGATGGGAAATAAAACTCAAATAAAAAATGAGAATTCCTAAGAAACAAACGCTTGTCAGAGATTTGCGTTTAGGAAATACTTATATAGAATAGTTTAAAAATAATATCCGAAAGTCAATAGCAAGTTAGTCATATCAGCGCATAACAGACAGACAAATCACGAAGACAAACAATTATTCTTTTAAATCTGACTGGCACTGGAGGTACCCACAACGCGGACACTCGACCTAGAGTCACAAGACAAAGTGACGTATGTCGGATTTTTGGTAAAATAATATTATAAGTCCAATCTGCTGTAGTGTCGAGTAATAATAATTAATCATTTTTGTTTGAAGTTTTTGACAGATTCCAGCAGTACCAGAGTAGATACCTAGCCTTCTTTTAAATCATTTCGAAATTCTGGTAAAAACTTATATAACCTTGCAATAAACTTTAAGACTGTTCTGAACGCTGTCTATATCAAAAGATAGAGATGGAGAAGAGAGCAGTTCTTCTATCTTTTTCTATCACAAATACATAACCATGGTTACAGATGTAAATTAATTTTTAAATTTACAAATGCGTCAGAAGACAAGGAAAAGAGAACGGCTGCGTTTTCTATCTCTCTTTTCCAAGGTAACACTGTCACTTACAGTTGTGCCTATGGCTCCCCTACTCTATCTATGATATCTCTATGATTAAAACATTGATCTATAAAAGATCTTCTTTTAAAGACTTCTTAAAGTCCCTGAAAGATGTACCATGCATGGAATTCTTTAATAGTCATACAGACAGCTAGGGCCATTTTGCCTTGAAGCTCTAGTATAATAAATGAAAAATGATGTCTCCAAATAATAATAATGAATAGTGTTCCAAACAGATATCTATGTCAGATTATGCAAAGGCATTTGTAAGTGAGATAAAAGAGTGGAATACATCGGTCGTATAATTATTAATCTTATAATAAAAGTATACTTTATCGTTTTGCCATATGTTATACCTGCTTTAAAACACGCGTGCTTTTATCAAATATCATATCTTGTGAATATCCAAGTAGGTTATGCCTTTCCATTAGACTGTACTTATATGACCTTTTTAAGTTCTAACCGCAACTTAGTCATTTTCAGTCGAAACAATAAAAGAAAACGATTTGAAAATAATTGTCAGTTAACCAAGCAATAAAGGAACCAACACCTTTTCTCGCCACAGGCCCGCGCAGCATTGGGAACCCAAGACAAACACGACTCAGAAAAACTCACAAAATGACTACTGTTAATAGAGGACAGTGTGATCCAGTGGTTAGCGTCGCGGCTTCTGGATCAGACTGTCGTGAGCTCGAATCCCGCCTCAGCTCGTGGATGTTTTGTGATGTCATTTAGTTTTAAGTGTGTTGTTATTTAATGTAATCAAGACGCGAATGACCTAAGTTGTCGACCTGTCTATAATGTAAAAACAATAATATGTTCTTACTTTAAATACAATAAATAAAATAAACTACTGTTAATAATTGGAGGGGTTATATTATAGTAATACTATTGCTCGGTTGCAGAAAGCATTGTCAAAAAATTTGATTTGACAATAACCTTAGATTGTGATCATATATTTACAGTTTTTATACATGCAGGAGCAGTCTAATGTCGTTGTGAAACTCTCTGTCATGTGGAACATTAGATTGTACCCACAAAAAAACAAATGATTGGTCTACATAGAAAAAGATCGCCTTTAAAACTGAATTTTTATCAAAATGCGTAGGGAAAATGTTGTTTCGAAGTGGAAATCCTACAAAAACACAGTTTAAAAAAAATCCTTTCAATCGATCAACAATTATTTTTCGAGCAGGATCGATTTAAAATCCTATAATATTTTTCTTATGGAGAAATCAGATTTTCTGACAGTGCTTTCTGTAACCGAGCATATGTCTGGCCCAAAATTCGTTTAACATTTCATCAGTATATAGTAGTGTTGACCCAATGAATGTTAATAATTGAAGGAAGGTTTAGTTGAGGGTCAAAATAATGAATATCGCTTATGGCCAACGTTTCGAAATATTTAATTTCATCTTCAGGGCCTATGAACATGTGAAACGTTGGCCACAAGCGATATTTTGGTAAAGCTTCATTATTTTGACCCTTACCAAACCTTCCTTCAATTTATATTAGAAATCGTGTCCATCGTGATTATAATAAAATTAAGCAAAATCGCAGGATAGTGGACAATATAAATCAAATTATATTGTCCATTATCTTGCGATTTTGCTTAATTTTACTTCCTTCAATTATTTAACATTTCATATTGTACATTTTTAAGGTGCCATGAATTGAAGTTTTGAGAATTTGACCAACAAAATATGGTGTCCATAATCTTACTGTATCATTAATAGTCACTCTATAAGCATATGAAAGCGTTCGTATCATTTTGAATCATTCTGTTGTATTATACGTGATATTTGTACAGCCTTTTGTATAAACATTTCAACGGATCAACGATTGAATGTTGTGTAGATGATTATAACATTAAACGTGTTGTCATATCCCTTCAACCGATTAGCGCCCCGTAATCTTTGTCGCTATGTACATGCAATATCATCCCGAAGGCAGACCTCTTCTTGACACACGTCTTACAGACTTGTCATCGCATCATAATTTGACCAATAAATAAATAACGGTGCTCCCTTTTTGTATTAAAACGACGATACAACGTCGATTTGCACTAACGTGACTTTTTTGTTCACTTGTTTTTGCTCAACGATATCTTTATCCGCGCAGATATTGTGTATTACATGATGTCAGAGCCTTTAAGCATTATAATAAAAAAAAAGTCACGGAACACCCGACAAAAGCTATGCTTTTTACGCATTGTATATGAAACCGAATTTATCAAAGCTATAGACAATACAATTGAAAAGTTATTATTTGACCGCCATTTTGAAATCTGACGCCATTTTATTTTTTTATGTCCTATAAAACTCGTAAATATTTTCAAAAAGATCGACTAATTTTTACAAAAGTACATATGGCCGCCATTTTGAAATCTGACGCCATTTTATTTTTTGTGTCCTATAAAACTCTTAAATATCAATGTTCAAAAAGATCGGATAATTTTTTACAAAAGTACATACCTATGGCCGCCATTTTGAAATATGACGCCATTTTATTTTTTTGTGTCCTATAAAACTCTTAAATATCAATTTTCAAAAAGATCGGATAATTTTTATGATCGGATAATTTTTAAGATCGGATCATTTTTACAAAATTACATATGGCCGCCATTTTGAAATCTGACGCCATTTTATTTTTTTGTGTCCTATAAAACTCTCAGATATTAATTTTACATAGGCCACTGCGCGTGTGCCAGTATATTACTTTCACCGCTGGCCATAGCTATAGATATACTTTTAATAACAAGAGCGTGACGGTTTTACCGTGACGCGAACCTATAAGTTTTTCCCCTACCAGAAAACGTCTAACGCGCCTATAGAAGCATAGCTTCAAAAGAATAGCTTCGAAAGCATAGCTTAAAAAAATAATAAACGTGTAAAGACAATGTTGCCGTTTTAGCCCAAGTTCCTGACCGTACAAAAGTCTACTAAAATTTTATTATTGAATTTAACTGATAATGTGATGAAATTTCAAATCGGTGGCAGACGAATTCAATTTTTTGATCATTTTTTGTTGTCAGTATCTCGAATCAATCATCTACAATTATCATCGTCTGCCTTCCATTTGAAGACAGGTCTGCCAGGTATGCAAAAAAAATTTGCAAGGCAGACGTTGATAATGTTGATAATGATTGATACTTAATAATAATAATAAATTCTTTATTTGGGAACAGAGTGCAGCCAAAGCTGATTTCTACTCTGCCCCATCAAAAGATTAGGGATGTGAAAAAATAATCGATTTTTATATTAATCGATTAATTTTTTCTTATAATCGATTTTTAACAATCGATTTTTTTAATAATAATAATCGATTTTTTATAAATCGATTAATTTTTTAATAATAATAATCGATTTTTTATAAATCGATTATATAAACTACACTTTTAAATCGCATAGATAAATTACACTTTTTTTTTATTTGTTTATTTTTTTTTTATTAATATTAATATTAAGAAAGAATATAGGCTTTGGGAAACCCAACTAAACGTAAACTAATCAGTCGGAAAATGGCGCCATCTGTATGTATTATGTAAAATAGTTTCATTTCGATACACTTCCAATTGTTTTCATTCATTATAAAAGTATGCAATTTTTCGAATAATAGAAAAAATCGATTTTTTACAAAAATCGATTATTTCTTCAAAAATCGATTTTTTACAAATCGATTTATATTGAAAAGAGAAAAATCGATTATTAAATAATCGATTTATATTGAAAAGAGAAAAATCGATTATTAAATAATCGATTTTTTTTACTCAATGTCACATCCCTACAAAAGATTTGTACAGACATAATTCATAAAATAACAATAATTATAGTAGCACCAGGTAAAGATAAAAATGTAGTACCTATAAACTTAACAATAAACTTAAAAATAATAAAATAACTAATAAAAACAGATATAATCTGTGTAAATTTCATCAAGTGGTGTTGAGCCGTATTCGAGAAACTGACAAAAAAATATATGAAACAATTTAATTATCCTGCCATTTGCCATTGCCATTAGCTATAATTTTTACTTCCCACCTCTACTATGGTAGGGAAGTAATGGATTTAGTCCGAAAAAAATATTTCGAGATTTTAACAAATCTTCACGTTTTGAGACCCTAGCAATCGTTTAAGATCATTTTCAGACTGATGTCTGTATGTGTGTGTGTGTGTGTATGTGTGTGTGTATGTGGTCAATTTTTCGCCTTCGATATCTTAAGAACGGAACAACATACGGACATGCCGATTGTTCTATTGTGTTTATCAGCCTTTAACTTAGATCTGATTAGATTTTGAGTCAAATCGGTTCAGTGGATTCTGAGATATTCAAAAAAACGTTCTCAATATCACGTATTAACATAGGTAAAAAAAATATAAATGAATTCTAGATGTTATAATATGAAAAAAATGTAAATATTTTTTTTCTCTAAAATGTATAGTTTTCGAGAAAAAAAATATTTTACTAAAAAAAATAAAAATTGTACGTAAATCAAGGTAAACATGATTTTTGCTATATTAAGCTAGCCATCAGTAGATCACCAAACAAAAAAGAGGGCCATGCTTTTTTCAAAGAATAAAAATTAAATTGTGTTTTAAAGACCACCAACAGCTAAGGTTATTTGGGCCTAGTCAAAAAATAAAAAAAAGAATGTTTATTTTTTGAAAATATTTACTAGGTGGGAAGTATAGGACTGGTCATCAGTCGAATTTTTTTTAAATGTATTGTGTACGTTTAAATTATAATACGATTGCATTGATTCATTGAGCAAACATGTATTGATGATAAATTCAAAATTGAACATTGATTTTTATTTGGTTATTGTGTAATTGATACACCATAATCGCAAACCATTAAAACCATTTCCTACGCTCCTACAAAAAGGGTGTCAATCTCAATTGAAAGCAATAATGCACAGGTATAACACAGCTCGAGGCTCTATTATATAATAGTATTTCCTTCATTTTCTAACATCGTTCTGAACCCACAGGGATGAGAGAATGTGTAGTTTTCTTTGTAACAAGTATATCCATACTTGCTCTGCCTAACCATCGATGACGGAGCAAAGTTTATAAATGGATTCAACATCAAAAAATGGCAAAACAAAGTAAATCTGGAAACTCTATAGTTAATGCGATTAATTAAAAAATATCAAAATCGGTCAAGTGGAAGCCTCTAAAAGTTCTCGGTTTGTGTACTTAGATAAAATCTTTTCAGTATTGTTTCTTTATATTCTTTATGAAATGTTCTAAAAATAATTTATTTTGTGAAGAATTTAAGTGCTAGAATCCAACCAATTCTGGGAATCTTTCAGTGTTCTACAGAAGAAGAATTGCCTTTGACACATTTTATCATCATTTCTATATCAAATGGCATAAAACTCGAAATTATGATTGCTAAATTATAGGAATCTTAATGGAACGCTGTAATTTAAGCACACATTTTTTAATATTACCTAACGGAAGTAGTTGGAAGACCTGTCTTCTACCAAAAATGTGGTCAGAAGGATTAATATTCCTATCTCATTAGGAGTGCGTGGATGTAGTGGTCATCAGAAATATTTAAGAAGTTTAGTAGGTGTAACTCTAATAATTATTGATCATGTATTTTGGAATTGGAACAATTTACCGCAATTTACCTAGCTTAAGGTAAGACATATTTCATGTCATTTTCACTATTTACCTATTCAGGACATATTTCTAGTTTTATAAGTTAAACTAAATTAAACTGTTCTAATTGTGATTTACATGTTCGTAGGCCCTGATGATGAAAATACATTTTTCGAAACGTTGGCCACTAGCGTAACACTGGTAAAGCTTGATTATTTGATCCTCAACCAACCTTTTCTTCAACTATAATTGACATTATTGGATCAACACTACTATATATTTTAGTAGGTATCTCAAATTTTGAAAAGGCGCTTTTCTATCAGTAAATATTCAACGAAAATTCCACCGCAACATATTTTTTTAAACGCAAGTTATTTCAGCAGAGCTACCAAGTCATTTGGCAGCTTTCAAGTTTGGATTTGGATTTCGTCAGGTATTACTGATGGAACAGTAGCCTTATGCTGAATTTTTGGTATGACTTTCAATACTAATTCGTTTTTCAAATTAAATTTAGCATTGACTTTAAACGCTAAATCTATTTTGAAACCGAACATTAGTCTGAGAACGATTAGTTAGTAGTTGAGTTTTTTTACGAAAGTGGATTGATATGAAAAAAACGTATGCGTGTTAATTTAAAATATATGTTTCAGTAAAATCTGGTACCTAGATTCAAATTTATGATGTTTAGGGACATTTTTCGTGTATTTTCGTCGCTTCGAATTCGATATTATAAAATATTACAATATAAATTGGCAAAATCATTTTTTTTTAAATAATAGTCAGGAATTATTTTTCCTAACTAATTTAATTATATCGAAAACTAGTTTCACATCTTGACATAAAAAAATTACACATCAAATTCGAATAGATTGCCAAATTTAGAACTAAGGAAATAAATTGGCTGGCACCATTCACAATACAATATGATGAAGGACGAATGACAAAACTCAAGAAATCATAAATTGAAACTAATAAGTAAAAAATTTATTTTTAACTTCCCATTGGAAGTTATTGTACTGGGTTCGAAAATCGAAATCAAAATGTATAACAAATTTTTATGTTTCAAGGTCACTACACTATTTTTAGAAAGATGTCTGTGTGTGTATGTCTGTGTGTGTGTGTACGTATGTACGTACGTATGTGTCCATTTCTTTCTAAGACGAAATCTCGAGAATGAAAAATGATATCGACTACGTTAGGGTGTCAATCGACGCGTATTAACGTAAATATGATCTGAAAGAATTTTTTTCAAAATCGGTTCAGCCGTTTTTTTTTCTTAACCAAATAGACTCCAAAAAAGTAGATTTTACACAATATCTCGCGAATAAAAAATTATATCGACTTCGTAAGGGTGTCAATCGAGGCGTGTTAACGTCATTTTGATCCGACATAAATTTTATAAAAATCAGTTCAGCCGTTTTTTTTTTTTTTAATTATTGTTAAAAATAAATAATAATTATGTTTCAATGATTAAAATGATTACTTTTCTGTGTAATATCTAATTTAATTATTATTATTAAATATTTATCAAACTGGGAAGTTCGTCGTGTGGACCTCAAGGGTCGCACTTTAGTCCTAATAAACGACCCACCTCACGGCTTGTTTTTTGTTGGATTGGTATTTTGTTTTGTCATCCCTAAGTTGCATGTGTGAAGCGGAGTCGTTCGTATAAAACGATTTAGCATTATATTGGAAACATCGCACTTCCATTAGTCCAGATGCGCGATCGCGTTTTCAGCACCAGGTTCCTCCTGCTTATTCCTGTAGCCGTCTCTCAACCAACACCCACACTACGCCTCTCTCACACACACAAAAATACCTACATAAACCACCTATAGTTGCTGTTTACCACGATACGTTTGTTGTGCAAGCATTGCTTTACGGTTTCTGAAACCTTACGAAACTAAAGCAAACTTTTTTCGAAGTGAAAACTAAATCTTTAGCGCACTTTGCGTTCTTTCTGAATAGTGAACGAAAGTGAACCGTCACGCTCGGGTCGGTGACGCTGAATCGGGTTTACTCGGGAACACTCGTCATCAAGCGCGCTCGGGTCGGTCACAACCTTTACTGTCTAACAAGGAGTTCAAGAATTACGTTTTTATTATTACGTATTATAATAATAAAATAATACTATAATATTATGTATGTTTTGCATATAATCAAGTCTTCACTTCTGTCGTGTGGTCATAAGCACACACCCACTTTTTTTTATACATTTTTTTGCCTTACCCACTATAAAATAGCTACTTTACTTGCGTGTATGTATGCATAGAAAGGAAAAATTAACTGGCGAAGAATCATATTATAGATTCTTCAGACTAAAAACTGAAAAGCATTTTCCTGGAAACACTTT
Source organism: Mongoloraphidia duomilia (assembly GCA_039654895.1). Taxonomy (NCBI): domain Eukaryota; kingdom Metazoa; phylum Arthropoda; class Insecta; order Raphidioptera; family Raphidiidae; genus Mongoloraphidia; species Mongoloraphidia duomilia. The sequence goes on along the minus strand of CM077520.1, from coordinate 7,118,859 downwards.
TTTTTTAATTCGCCTCGAAGATCTGTAGTGTGATTCTTGGTTTTTCATTTGGCGTTTATCCGAACGCTTTGGTTTTCAAATAGCGTCGGAAGAGCGGTAACCGTTTTAAGGCGATGGGAAAGGATTTGAGATGAAGAGTGCAGGGGGTAACTTCCGGTAGAGAATACCAAGCATGGATGAATCTCTTGAAGAGGGATGGAATTTTCGGTGTGAAGACACTCATGAATACTAAAAAAAGTAACCACAAAACAATCATCTCTTGATGATGCTAACATGGTTAGCGAAATTTGTATCAAGAAAAAAAATTTTAGCATTATCAGGCGATTATAGTTTTGTGCGAATACTTTTATAGTATTCGGTGGTTAAGTATTATGCTTTAATTAACGCAATGCGTACCAATTTGAGGTTAGTTTAAATACTCAAATAATATATGAAAGGGCGCACACAGTTAGTGTTCCAGTTCCACGTCTACCTACTCCGTTGACTGACACAACACACACAATGTGAATATTCGGCATTATTGTGCACGGTAGAGTTCCTGTGTGAGTTTTGCTATACGCTAAGCTTCTCGGGTGTGTTGTCACGACACCGCGCCGTACAGGAGTGACGGCACTATAGTACTACCATACACCACTGTTCAGTTCCAGTGGCGTCCTTCTCGCTGGGATCGCCGATTTTTAACTTTTTTGCAAGCTTTTATTTAACTTGGTTTTCTATCTGTCCGGGACAAATCTGGCAATCGAATTTTCGACCACTTCCCGATATCCAGCCAGCACCATTGGTTATGGTAGATCCAATATGGCGGCTACCACAAAATGGCGGATTACCTTATTCTTTACAACCCCGTCGACATGGGTATCAAATTAAAGGGTATGACAAGTAGAATAATATAATATGCTGTGTGATGTAATTCTAAATTCAATATGGCGGCCGACACAAAATGGCGGATTACTTATTTTTTTACAACTCTCATGATATGGGTATGAAATGAAAGGGTATGACTAATAGAATACAATAAGTAGTGAAAAGTCATATTGAATCTAGAATGGCGGCCGAAAATGTTGGAAGACTAAAAGAACAAAATAAAATTTTAGTAAAAATTTAGATTCATAATTATAAAAGCGTGGGTTGTAAACTCTATGATAGTTTAAGAGTCACGACCCACGCTTTTATAATTATAAACCTAAATTATTAAAAATTATTTTTCCTTTTTAGTCCATTTCAATAAAAGCTTGTCTTTAAAAAGTTTTTTAACTAATATTTTATTTTTCAACTTCGTTATGATGTATATATATTTCGTGAAATAATCGTCTGGTGTAACTGACCGTTTCGTGAAATATTTAAACATTTCATGACATGAGCAAGTATTCGGTTATGGCATGTATTTTGTTTTCGGCAAAATACATGTCATAGCCATAAATTTACTAACGTCCTACGTAATAGAACTATTTTATACATGAATAATCTACTTAAACATTATTTTTTAATAGAGTGCAAATTTTCTACGAAGATAATAGTAGGTGATCCTTGATGTGTAATTGAAACAGGTTGAAGAAATCTTCTGTGGCTAATTAAGGTATCATATTATGTAAATTTATGACTCATGTTGTGTTATAAATTATATTGACAATTCACTGTTTAAAAAATTTGACAACTATATTAATCTCTGAGGATGCCAGAATCTCTGACGAAACGTTAGATGGATAGTAAAGAATATTAACATCAGTGTAGCGTTCTTAATTTGATCCTTAAGCCACAGGAGATTTCTTCAACTTGTTTCAATTATTTTTTACCCGACTGCGCCAGAAGGAGGGTATTGTTTTTCGAGTGTATGTATGTATATTTATTTATCACGCTCTGTAGCCTAAATGGCTTGACGGATTTTGAAAAATGAGGTGTCATTAAATTCGTCTGAATCCCCAAAGTGACATAGGGTATATGACGTCACGGAAAATTTAATATGGCGGACGCTAGACGCCATTTTGTCAGTACGCAAAAAATCGGTAAAACCTTGTGTGTGGAGTATCAAATTAAAAGGCTTGATGAGTAGATTCAACTAAAAGAAAGTAAATAAAAAATTTATTAAAAAAACAAAAAACTCGACTGCGTAAAAATCGAACATGAAAGATGGAAACAAGATCAAATGATGCAGTCGAAGGCATAGTAGTAATATCAGGTATTTCTGTTCAATTTGTTACTACTATGCCTCCGACTGCATGTTATCATTTGATCTTGTTTCCATCTTTTATGTTCGATTTTTACGCAGTCGAGTTTTTTGTTTTTTTAATAAATTTTTTATTAAATTGTACATTCCGAAAAAAATATTGCATCACATAAATGGTTGAAATATTTTTGTGTAACATAAAAATACCTTGCTTATAAGCTTCTTTCGCATCATAAAAGTATAAATTATAACATCCATATATAGACGGTAGCATCCTCCCTAGCATTAATATAAATATACACCGTAAACTGGGGCTTTTTCGACATCTCGGGTCACTTCGGCACCTTTCGGGGTTACGTCGACATCTCGTGAATATTTTGATCACACCAAAGAGAACACCAAATAAGGCTTTTGCTTTTTGTTTTTTAAGTTTATTCTCCTTGGAAGTTCCTATTTAAGTGCTTTATTAATACAATTCGTTAAAAAAATCCTGGAATGATTTATTCCAAAAACATGTCGAAGTAGCCCCTGCAGTTTACGATCTCAAATTAAAAAAATAAAGAAAAGTTTATTGAATATATTTTATAATTAACTACACAATAAAAATGCATTTGTAATTGGATAATGTTACAAAATGGTGAAAGAATCAATTCTATACGAGTGCTTTTCATTTCATCAGATTTATATTGAAGTCTTTATTTTCTAACGCTGCATCAGTACGCCACTGAACTATTACCGCGAATACCCGTCTAGTATCGGTTGTGGTGGAATAATAGGTGCAGTGACGTGTTCCACTAACCCGGCATCGCATGCGGCGACTGACGTTCCTCAAACCGACGCCACGAGTTAGTTGTTTGACGACGCGGTCATTATCGAAAAGGTCGCAGAATAATAATAATACAATATCCAGGTGTGCAAGCTTTCACGGCCGGCATTGTTCCAAGTCTTCATGGTTTCCGGACTTGTAGGCCGTGGTCCGGTGGTATTTAATACGACCGAGTAGAGAACTCACCCCCACCACTACACACTGCGCAGTTGACCAATTACAGAGATACGGCCTACGACCGAACAGAGAATACACTGGTACTAGGCATAAAAGAAGGGAGGACACCAGTCACTGACACACTGATCTGTGAGCTGCCAAGGAGGACACTTCGACCGCTGCCACATCGCCTTTGAGAATGTCTACCGCAGTTGTAAACGAAACGTCAGGTAGAAATACCACCGGACCACGGCCTACAAGCCCGGAAATCATGAAGGCTTGGAATAATACAATAGCTTAATTTCATAATCCTTCTCCTTTGGAAACTCTCAAATGTACCTATATTAAAACAGACCTCAAGTAAACTATGTTGACATTGAGATCTTATAAATATTAAACTCTCTCACTCACTCACCAGTACACTTTCACGCCCTCCCTCGTTTACATACATTAAAAACAATGCAAACTTTTAAGGAAGCGCCATCTAGGACAATTTATTGGAACAGAGGAAACGCCTTTTTAATTATTTTTTACTGCCATCTGTTATTGTGTTAACTAATTTCTTTATACTAATACCACGGCTGTATCCCATTCTCCTTACCGCTGCCACTAATTTCGTCACGCTTTTTCCATATCCAATCAGAATCACTCCTAAGTCCTACCTACCGCGCCTAAAGAAGGTTCACTTCAAAAAATCCTTGACAGAAAAAGAGTCGAAAAATTCCTAAGACTTCCTAAGAATTCCCAACAAAAATGTACACAGAGTTCCCGGAAAATTACCGCCTTGATATTGATAAATTAGAACCTAGAAGAGGACATCTTGGAGTAATAGTCAGCGTACTGGCCTTTGGAGCAAGCTGTCGCGGATTCGAATCCCACCTTGCGCATGCATTGTTTTGTGATGTCGTTTAGTTTTAATTGATGATGTTATTTGATGCAATTAAGGCGCTAATGACCTAAGTTACTGAGTGTCTATAATCTACAATATATAAAAATAGAACCTAGAAACTGGGATGAAGTCAGGGAAACGCGATAATTACAGGGAAGCTTTACAAAATTATATGCATTCAAGGTTAAAATATTATGTCTAACGTTCTTGCTAATTTTTGCACAGGGTATAATATTTTGATTGGGGTTATATGAACGAACAATAGTTTTGTATGAGTTAGAGTTGCACGCGGCTGTGTATATACACATATATATACCGCACCCCAACACAACACACGAAGATATGGGGGTGAACGACGTGGTGCGGTGCGGGACGTACCCGTTCCACGGCGACGGCATCAGGCGGCAGGCCTGTCAGACTGTCTAGCAGCAGCCTGTAGGAAGCAGTCGGACAAAAGGACGGTGGGAGGGCCTCTCGCAGATCGACCTTGATGGATTACCCTCAAGCTCACTGTCAAATACAAGATGGATCTGCCATTTTCAAAACTTACTCTTTCACTATACCACTATACATATTATTATATAGTAGGTATGTACCTCCATATTTAGTACCTATAGTGTATTCTGAATTGTAGTGAAAGCTTGAACTTAATGGTCTTCCTAGTCATCAGTATTGATATAGAAAATAGGAACGGGATCTCTGTCCTGTTATTTTGCTTTTTCAAAGTTCGGGTATTTTGTGTGATGCCTACGTGTTCCTAGAATTTTTGTCTGTCTGTCCTGACATCACTCGGCTGGACCGATTTTGATGAAGCTCGGTGCATTATCAATCGGTGACAGAACTTTTAGGATATTTTTATCCGACTATGCTCAGGTAAGAAAAAAAACTTTTTAACAAAAAAAAAAACCTCCTTCAAAAAACCACTAAAAAGACTGAGTTATGAGGTAACAAACATAAAAAAAATACAACCGAATTGAGAACCACCTTCTTTTTTTGAAGTCGGTTAAAAAACTCGGGTTGCAGTGCCAAACCCTGCCGACAATACAGTGTATTTGCTAATACAGACCTTGTGGCTTTAATACGTGCATCGCAGATGGAAGGACCTCTGAAGAAGCTCGCCACTCGTGCTAGCGAAACGTTAGGAAGCAATTCCAACCAACGACGGCCTATAGACCCGAATCAGGATAACACCAGCTCAAAGTTCACATTATTTCAAAATACTTTTTGTTAATTTTAACGCACTTTTTCATAAATCATTCATTAAAAATTATCGTCCCATTTCTGGAGTGAAATCTGAGGTCTCGTTCCAAATAGTAAGAGGCATCTCTTGCTCGATTGAAATACAACAATTATTAACTTTCGGTTCATCTTCTTTGTAATCACAGAGTATTAGACCAAGGCTATATGCTGTATCCGAGAATTATATCATAGCAGCTGTAATGAAGAAGAAATGGAAATATTGTACTGGAAGCCAGTAATCAGAAGGGCAAGTAAGCCTTTTAGAGTTACTTCGAAAGCATAAGTTCTTGAAAATTTCAATCTCTTGTAACTGTCTGATGTTGGCATTCAAATGCGTCTAAAATAATTAAATATTAAACTGGTAATATGACTTGATACCAGAACCAGTCTTTACTTGAATTTTGCTGTTTTATTCTGTGAAAAAAAAAACAGACGAACAAACTTTTTTTGCAAAAACTCCGAGAACCCCAAGCAGAGAAAATATTATTAAATTATGAAAAATTACTTTTTACCTAAATTAGTACAATTCCCCACTTGTGGAGTTGGAATGGTAATAGAAACATTGAGGGCAGTGTAGCCTAGTGGATAGCGTACTTGGTACAACAGCCTCTAGACTAGACTGTCGTGGGTTCGAATCCCACCTGCGCTCATGGATGTTTTGTGATGTTATTTAGTTTTAAGAAAGTTGTTATTTAGTGTAGTTGAAAGACGCTAATGACCTGACATATCGACGCGTCTATAATCTACAATAAATAAAAAGAAACACTTCTGTAAGTATATGAAGATCAAAGCGTTTCTGTATCAAAGCTTTAAAATCTTTAAAAAATATAGTAAAATAATATCCAGAAGTCAACTAGGACTTAGGAGTGTTAAATTTTATTAGGTAATTTATGTGTTCCACTATTGATATTAACACTAGGTATTTGTGGATACTTTCTCGTCTGATGTGGATTTCTTCAGCAGTTTTAACAAGGAGCTAACAAAAATGTTGAATGTAATGGAGAGAAGTTTTACAGTCAGAGGGTTGAAGATTTGAGGAATCATTTGTCTTTACTCGCTGACGTATTGTTAATTATGTATTTGTTCGTTTGTTGAATTTTTGCATGTTATTTGTTTTCCCCCAAACCCAAAACAAGTAGTTGGTTTTTAAAGTCGTCATTAACATTGTTTACCGAATCCGCGACCATTTTCTGAAGTTTTTTAAACTATTATACCTATATAAAACTTTAATAAAAGTTTAGTTTGCAACTGTTTTCAATTCAAGATTTGCATTGTAGTTTTAGATATGGATAATTCTCGGTTTTTTAATAAATCTGAAAGATTTTTTTGTCGTTTTATAGACAGTGTAGTCGGGTCTTTTGTTAGTATTATCATTTTCTTAAAAAAACCATCGAAACTTTGGACGTAAAAAAATTTTAATAGTGGATTATTGATTTTAATTTAATAATTAATAGTAATTTATGCAACTAGTGTCTTAAGTGACGGATTATATGACAGTCGCGATTTTGCGATACGAACCTAAGGTTATGTTGCATTTATACCAGAGCGAGTGTGTGATTACCACACTCGCCTTTGGCTCGCGCGGTAAACACACACTCGCTCTGGTATAAATGCAACAAACCTTAAGAGAGTATTGTAAAATCGCGACTGTCAGATTCGTCACGCGTTACATACAATATTTTTTGCAACAACTGCTTCAAAAGTTCAATTTTAAGCAAATAAAACACAATTTGGATAAATATTTTATTAGTGATATTACAGCAAAGTAATCTATAAAGTACTTTATTATACGCACGGGTGTTATAAAGTAAAACAAAATAGCATTACTTTATAGAACGGAGTGCGTTAAAATTTACTTTAAACACTACCGTTCGAATGCATCCGAATCTTCCATAAAGAATCACTTTTCAAACGGTACACTGCCATCTAAAATTGTACTTTTGATGCAAGTGTTGCAAAAATAATATTATTACATGTTATAATGTAAAAATTCACCTGCAGTAACAAAACACTTTTGGGACCATCAAACTTTTTTCAAAAAGGCAAAAGTTCAAACTATAGAAAAATAATTTATTTATCACTATTACTTCTTTCTGTCTCTAGTTTTTCGTTTTCTTTATTATTTTAATGAGCTCCCCCCTAAATACGTGCCTGCATCCTACATTGTTTTAAACTGTTCAAAATTCAAAGTATATCAATCAATATTTACAGTCAATACCCCAATAGATAGTGTTGAAAGTATCTTAGATACCTACTTCAAAAGTAATGTAAGTATTTAAAATATCTTTAAATATGGCTTAGAATCTAAATACTTTTGAGCGGTATCTTCATTTTTGGATACAGAATATACTTACAAAGAAAAGTATCAAAGATTTCTAACCTAAAGCCAATATGATCATGAACTGGAGAGGTTTGTGAATTGAACTGCGATATGTAACTTTAATGAAGCTCTCTGATGAATTTATAAGCAGAACTTTTGAGGCCGCTAATTCTGCATGTACTTTCCGTCACATAAATGACAACGGCGTATCTATTTTAGTCAAACTAGACATTATTAGTGTCGCATACAGTATGTATATGGAGTTAAAAACTCAGGTACTATATAAATCAATATCAAGTAAAGAAGACTAATGATTGAATCTACAACACAGACATCCCCATGTACGTAATATGTTTATATAGGGTAAGGATGGCTAAATACAATCGATGATGGTGCTTTATTAGTGTATTTGCCATATGGCACATACACTATTGGCGTCGGTCGGATGGCGGGACCTAGGGGTCGGACCAAAATTTCTCGACGTTTCATAGCCTCCTGAACACTTTGGCACCATTTTTAAAAATGTTTATATATATATATATATATATTAATATATGTGTGTGTGTGTGTGTGTGTGTGTGTGTGTGTGTGTGTGTGCGGGATATAACTTTCGAAAGAGTTAATTGATTTTGACGAAATTTGGTAGGCACGTTGAAATCCATCACCGCACGAAGCCTATTTAAAATGGGCCCAATCGGATTATTTTAAGGGTGGTTTTTAGGGGTTGAAAAATGTTTTTGGGCCCAAAAATGCCGAAGAAATTCTCAGAATCGTTTCAAAATTGAAATTTAACCCTTTAGTAACGATTAAAATGTATATCTAAAATTTTAATAAAATCGGCCCGACAGGACCGGACTTACAAATTTTATGAAAACACTAGTTTGCGGATAGTGCTTTACTTACTGAAGGGTGTATTTAATTTGGTACCGAGGTTGCATTGATAAAAATATAGAAATTAAGAAATAAATATTATTTTAAGGGATGTATTAAGGGGTTAAATTTTTTATTTTGTCCAAAAACAAACATAATAAAGCCACAATGCCAGTATTACCAGATACACTATATTGTCGGCAGGGTTTTGGCACTGCGACCCGAGTTTTTTATTATTAGTGTATTTGCCATATGGCACATACACTATTGGCGTCGGTCGGATGGCGGGACCTAGGGGTCGGACCAAAATTTCTCGACGTTTCATAGCCTCCTGAACACTTTGGCATCATTTTTGGAAAAGTCTGTTTATATATATATATATATATATATATGTGCGGGCTATAACTTTCGAAAGAGTTAATTGATTTTGATGAAATTTGGTAGGCACGTTGAAATCCATCACCGCACGAAGCCTATTTAAAATGGGCTCAATCGGACTATTTTAAGGGTGGTTTTTAGGGGTTGAAAAATGTTTTTGGGCCCAAAAATCCCGAAAAAATTCTCAGAATTGTTTCAAAATTGAAATTTAACCTTTTAGTAAAGATCAAAATGTGCTGCTAAAATTTTAATAAAATCGGCCCGACAGGACCGGACTTACAAATTTTATGAAAACACTAGTTGGCGGATAGTGCTTTACTTACTGAAGTTATTTAGTTTGGTACCGAGGTTGCATTGATAAAAATATTGAAATTAAGAAAAAAAATATTATTTTAAGGGATGTATTAAGGGGTTAAATTTTTTATTTTGTCCAAAAACAAACTTAAGTTCACATAATAAAGCCACAATGCCAGTATTAGCAAATACACTATATTGTCGGCAGGGTTTTGGCACTGCGACCCGAGTTTTTTAGCCGTAACGCCTCTAACATTTAAAGACTCTTGGTCAGCGTCTTTGGAGCAAACTGTCGTGGGTTCGGATCTCACCTTGCTTAAAGGATGTTTTGTGCCAATGTCATTTAGTTTAAATGATATGTTATTTGATGTAATTAAGACGCTAATGACCTAAGTTCTCGACGCGTCTATAATCTACAATAAATTAAAAATTAAAAACTCTCAAAAATTGCCATAAAAAACTCTATGGCAGACGATCATACATCCAAGTGGTGTTTTACAATAATATTATTTATGATGGGCCAGGGGGCGCGTCGACTCATGGTGCAATGTGTGCACCGCACACGAGAATAACATGCTGGGGGCATCATTTCGGTCGGCAAAAATTGAAAAAAAAATATCGCTTGCACAAATCTAGTGTTGTCATAAAATTCTCTCTGTACCAGAGTAATATTTCAAAAATGGTGTGCTTCCCCCGGACCCTCCGCCGTGGAGGGAGACACCCCCTTGTGGGGCTTTGACTCCCTCGACGGGGCATTACTCTCACATTTGTTCACGGGCATCAAATTAGTACGAAGCGCCCCTGTAATGGGCCATCATTCATGATGGTCTTTTGCTAAAGACGTTTTTATATATTTTCTAAAATTTTAAGAGATTTTAATGTAGTAAAATGTTGTAAAATGATCTCACTAAAATTATTTATACCTAGTTGACTTTTTTGCCAATAAAAATGTTTTAGAATACAAATAATTTAAAAAAACTAAAAAACACGCTTTAATGAACTAAAAAGTAAAAAATAATTAATTTTATTGTAACAAAGCGTGGGGTGCTTTGTATCATATTTTCATACTACCCCACGCTTTTTTACAATAAAATTAATTATTTTTTACTTTTTAGTTCATTAAAGCGTGTTTTTTAGTTTTTTTAAATTATAATTTATTTTTGCTTTTTAGTCCTGGAGATCCTGGTCAGGATAATGGGACAAACTTATGGAATTATTGTATTGTCATCGGTCCTTGATAAGTGTGCAAAGTTTCAGTTCAATCGGAAGTTTTTTGCTTTTTTTTTTAGTCCTGGAGATCCTGGTCAGGATAATGGGACAAACTTATTGAATTATTGTATTGTCGTCGGTCCTTGATAAGTGTGCAAAGTTTAAACTAAATCTGACCGTTCAAAGTTGGTCAAAATCAAGTTCAAAGAAGTCGGTTACAAACTGACACACAAGCCCGCAAGCAAGCCCACAAACATACAGATGAATATAATATAAGCGTGTTAAAAAACATGTCTAGAATATATTCTTTTTTGGTGGGCTATAGCAATTTGCTGAAACCCCTGTAATACTGTATATAGCTGCATTATTATTTTAAATACAGACTTCTCTTTTTCCTCCTTCTCCTTCTTCTTCTATATTGTTGTAGCTGAAAAATCATTGATGATGGAAAAAATCCTTTTGCCTTACTCTAAACCCCATTATTCCACCCAGATAATATATTATGAAATGGTTCTTCAATTGCAAGTATAAAATCTCTAACAAATTTGTTAAAAAATGTTTATTCTGTTACGAATCACCCTGTATATAAATGTCAGACAGGAAATCTGAGAAGCGGTGTCTGCTTGCTGAACAACGAGTAACCGCACGAACATTCTAGAGAACGCTAGAACGCGCTGTACCTAAGCCAAGCGGCCTATATAAGCAAGCGAGTGCGAGGAAGTCAGGCAGTCAATGGTGAGTCGTGCAACCAAGCGGATCAGTGATATAAATATTAGTCAACCAACGGTCGAATCAGTCAGTACAGTGATATAAATAGTGGAGTGAATATAAATAAATAGTACTGAAGTAACTGAGTAAATGACCGACATAAATAAACGTTAGAAATAAATCTGATATAAATACAGTGATATAAATAGTTCCGTGATATAAATTCACCTGATAAAATAAATATTAGTGTAGTCAATTAGGTATTTAAGTTTAAAAAAAATTATTAATTTTTTAATTTTTTCTAATAATTTAACATAAATAATATTGAAAATCGAAAAGAAAAAAGTTTTTAAAGCTATAGATAAATTACTAAAAATTAATTAAAATGTATAAAAATTTAAAAAATATCACGTGACTTCAAAACGCGCCAGGAATGTTTGTGACGTCGTTATGTTAAAATGTGTCTGCATTTGTTGGTATTTGTGTATATGTATTACACATACTATCAAAAATAATAAATTTTTAACTTGGTAACCATGGATACAAAGACCACAGATAACATAATGACGTCACACGCGTTATCGGAACTGAGTTTAAAAATTAATTTTTATTTAAATATAACTTTTTAATGAGTAAGCAAAAAAAATAAAAAAAAAAGTTTTGCTATAAAACTTGTATGTGGTCCTTCCATTTAAGTAAAAAAAAAAAATTCATTTAAAAACCCAATTGTATATAGAAGTGTTAATTACTTGTGTTAATTGTTAGAACTGACTTTTGGTTGTTGTATTTATTGTTATTGTATTTTTAATTATTGCAAATAAATATTTATTCCGCCAACTCAGAAAACAGTTTTGTAACAATTCTATGAAACGTTTAGATAGTTCATCGGTCTAATTGATTAAAAATCATGAAGATAATACTCAAAACTCAAAAACATTTCTTTCATTTTATAACTTTCGTATGTGTGTTACTAAATTAAGACATTAATATTATGTTAATTTGTATACCTACATCTTACTTTTTCACATCCTTGGTAGATATTCTAAAAGTACGGCAGTTGTATAAAGTAAGCGGTGAGCGAATGGCAGCAGCTTTTCCGACACGAGTATCGAGCTTTAACAGGATTTAACCATTAGGTGGACGAACATTCAATAACGATGATTAAATTGTTATCCCTCAAGGCACTCTGCTTCGACCATTATTATCAGTGATGTCTGGTGACCACCGATCCGGAGCTACGCTCTCTCATCTACAGCGAATTCGCTCGGTGTCATGATCTGTGCTGATCAGCCAGTGTCCCCAACTTAAAGATAACACAAAACAGACCCACCGCCTGCATAATACGTACCACTGAAGCGTGTACAGAGTCAGTGTTATGTTATATTTTGTATTAGAAACATTTCATGTAACTCATTAAAAAAAAGAATTTACTGTAGTAATTCAGATTTAAAATTGAGACATCGGGTTTCAGAGTAGCCAAGATTGTTGTCTAGGCTCCCGGTTTTAATCTGAAAACCAATGAAAGTATCACCTTAATTTTAAATTTTTAAAATTATGAATTACTAGGCCCGTATCACCTTGCTAGTTGGTGTATTTTAAATTTCTATCCGCCAATAGGTATATATCAGTAATACCCCGAATTTACGCGATAGGTGGGACCGAGTGATAACCATGTAAGTCGAATTCGCGTAAGTCGGGGTTGCATATAAATACATAAAAATTATGTTTAATTGGGATCGGAGACTAAAGAAAACAATAATTCAGAAGAAAAATGTGTAAATCTTAGATATAATACCATAAATTATATTATTATGAATTGCAAAAACGTAACCCGAAGTTATTTTGACGTAGAAGGCTTCATAAAATCTAACCAACTCGTCTGACGAGGCATTGATTTCTTCTTTTCGCGCAGAATTTCTTTGCAGCACGATATTGATTTTTTTGTATCCTTGGTTTGTAGCTGAACCAGAAATCGCGGAACTCCGAATTCGAGCAAGTCGGGGTAGCGTAAGTTGGGATATTACTGTATTCTTATTTTAATGTTTTGGGGTTTTAGTATATCGGAACTCCATAGAGTCTTCTTAATGCAGAAAAAAGCCATAAGGATTATTTTCAATCTTGGATACCGTGACAGCTGCAAAGATTATTTTATAAGACATAAAATTTTAACTGCTCCGTCTATCTACATTTTTTACTCGCTTTGTCACATTCGGAAATATTTTTGGAAGTACTCCACTCACAGTACACTGCATAGTTATTAGACACGTAATAACAACCTAATTTTACTCCCTAAACCGAACTTAAGTCTCTTTTGCAATAGCCCAGAATATTCAGCTTTAAAATTTTTCAACAGTCTTCCTGCTAAGCTGAAGTCACTTCCTTTCCCTAAATTTAAAAGAGAGTTAAAGACTCTTCTAATTAAAACATGTTTGTATTCAGTTAATGAATTTTATTCAATTAATTATAATTATTAAATATTTTTGTACGACGAATCCCTGCTGACTGCTATATTGGACAATAAATATATTCTATTCTATTCTATTTAGAGGTTGATGAGTGCAAATTCTGGATTAAAATTTGAAATATTTCAGTTTTATTAATTACAGGTGATACCATAAAAACACTACTTATTTATATTGATGTTTTGAAATTTGATAAATGATAATATATTTTACAATCATTAATATTCTTTTTTATTATAAAGGACTATATTTAAAATTTCCACAAAATTTTCTATATAAAAAATTGGAATTTCATTTTTACCGAGTTAAAAAGCGTTAGATATTTGAAAATATCTACCCCTTTAAATTTTGATAGATTGACAAACCAAAAGAATCCCATCGAAACTTTAAAATGAGTCCCGCGCTTCCACCAGAAAATGTATTACGTATAACACTAACGAATCCTTATGTGTGTTCGAACACATGGATCCTTACGCAATCCTTAAAAGAACGGTCCAGCTGGCGTTAATAGAGCTTGAGAATGGCCGAGCGTGTAGCAATGCTGTTGTTTACATGGCGTTGCTCTATTACAAGTCCCCAGCTCCCGGGTTCTAGCCCGAGAGCTGGTAAAAGTGTCAATTGGATTTTTAATTTATCTATTGTTAAAAAAATAATGAATTGAAAATATGAATTGGTGCTAGGCCCAAATAACCTTAGCTGTTGGTGGTCTTTAAAAAACAATTTAACAATTTAGCTAGCGTTAATGTCGATTTTTTGGTTATTACTCAGCCCCCCTCTTCAATAGAAGCGCCAAGGATCATTTAAATCAGTCCAGCCGTTCTCAAACTATGCGGATACATACAAACACAAACATTCTGGAAATACGTTTTTTTGTAACCGAACGGAAAAAAATCGTTATACCCACTACAACAGAGCTAGCCGATTGATGTGCAGCTGTTTTTATGCTATATCAATATTTAGTTGTACTTTTACAATCAGTCTTAAACGTGACGTGACGATCGACATGCGTATTCGAACAAGAAAAACGAGGCTAAAAATTTCGTTTTGAAAAGTAAATCGGTTGAGTAGTTATCGCTGACGAAATGTTGAAGGAAAACGGTTTGCATTTTAAATATATGAGGGTGCAGTATAGCCTAGTGGTTAGCATGCTAATTAAATGACAAATTTCTATTTGTCTTTAAAAAAAAATATTTTTTATTTATTTAAAATTATAAAATAGTTACAAAGTTTATATAAGTAATATTATTTAATTAGTTATTTAATATTTAATGTTGCTTCTATTTTACATACAGAATTTAATGGACTTTGCCCCACAACTGTTATAGTTTAAAGTTAAGAATAAATCTTTGTATAATTATTGTTATTTGAGATTGCTTCTATTTTGCACATAGAATTTAATGAGCTTGGCCCAACAACCTTTCTTGATGAAAGTGAGATTGAATCTGAATAATTATTAATATTTAGTAAAAATCACAGTTTGCCCGAAATGGACTTTGTACTGTAAAATGTGCTATGTCCAGCAAAGTAAACTATGGGAAACAATTGTGTGAGAAAGTGTCTTATGTCACTTGTGCATATTGTCATATGAAACATGTCATATAATTCCTCCCTCCTTTAAAAGATTCGTCCCGAATCTATCTAAACTGTATTTCTTCAATACTTGTTTCATTTAATTCGGTATTATTATTTTTGGTTTTTCTTTTCCAAAAATTTTGTATGCAAATTTTTTGTTTATAGATTACAATAATAATTAAAACTAAAAATATAATACAAAATAAAGTTATATTACTAAATAATATATAATAATATTTATCTGTATCGTTATTATCTTCTAGTATGAATTTGTTATCATCTATTAATTCATGTAATTTCGATAGCTGTACTTTTTCTAAATTTATAGGTTTAATATTTAATATTTTGGGATTTTTATTAGGATTAGGTAATACTAATTCTGTTTTTATTTTTGCTAATTCTGAATTTTCATAGAATTGATTATCAATTTTAAAGTAACATCCTCTAGGGATTTCTATAAGTGTTATACTTTTTAAAACAGGAATTGTTTTACAATTACTGTGTATTTTAACAGCTTTTTGCGTTAATACAATATAATGTCTTTTATCAATAACTTCAATAGTGGTTGTATTGGGAGTAATTATAGGTTGAAATGTACAGTCTTTTATCATTTCTTTACTTATTAATAATTGCATACAATCAGTACTTTTAATATGTGTTTTAGGTAACTTAAAATTACATAGCATTGATTTATCATATTTTGGACAGTTATTGTCGCTATACCAATAATAATCGTTATTCATTGTTATATATGGCTTTTTTATTTTAATAACATAATTTTGTTTTGTTGGTATCGGTATCAATTGATATTGTTTATAACTTTCAGCGTATGTGATTGGAATACTTAAAATAAAATTTAAAGTCATATCTTTACAATACACTGATGTTTCTGTAACTTGATAGTAATATCCTATATTATGAAGATCTACATTGAAAGGCATTTCTTGTGGAGAATATATTTCTAAAATTTTATTAAGTTGATTCAAAAAGGCTTTAGGTTTAATGACACTTGTGTGTAAATGACCATTACGTGCAAAAGTAAGTGATATCTCTAGATCTGTCAGAATTTGTAAAATAATTTCTAAACTCGTTAGTATAAGATTCGTAATTATAGTTCGATTGAAATTTCCAATTAATCTATTTAAATGTTTTTCTATTTCAAGTTGATTTCTGTTTAAAATGACAAGAGTATCATTAAATTTTTTCAAAATTTCTAAATTTAGTGTTAACTGTTTATTGGTTGCTGAAACAATTTTATGTTGATTTCTTTTTAATTTTTCTATTTCTAAATCATATCGTTCGGCATCTTTAGAATCCAAATTACCTGTTACTAATTTTACTATATGTCCTAATCCATCGATTAGGCCACGTTTATCTCTGGTATGAGTTTCTGGCAATAAATTACTTAATTTATCATAACAAGTTTTTAACTGGTGAACTATTAGGGGTTGAAAAGTTATAAAGGTTAAAGTTTCGCTTGAGTTTAAGGGATCTAAAGAATTGTCGATGAAATTTAATCTTTCTAAAATTTGTTTAATATCAAAATAATGAACTAACATGTGTTTAGTCTTGAAAATTTTGGCTTCGCCTAAAAACAGGGGTAGAACACCGGGGTTGTCAGATATGTCCGTCAGCTGAAGTTCCTGGTTTAGGACTCTTGTCAGTATTGTCAGGCATAGTCTGTAATTTTAATGGTCTTTTTATTTGTTGTTTATGATACTCACCGGTATCTGTTAGTATTTTGTTACTATTATCAGTTAAACATTGTTTCGCTTTAAATTTGGGGAGTGCTTTATTTCTACTTTTTGATTTTAAGTAAATTTTTGATTTTGGGTCAAATTTTGGTGGATCTTCTAATTTTTCGTTAGCTTTTTCTATTCTAGTTTCTTTAATTTGTGTGCATTTATCGTGTATATTTTTATAAAGATCGGTAGTTGTTTTTTTATGATTTAAAATATAATCGGAATAAAATTTCTTGTTTAAATCTATACTAAGTATGTCTGAATTTTCTAAATGTCCTGTTATTATTTCTAACGGTGTGAGTTTAGTAAGAGAATGTATAGTATTATTGTAGGCTAGTATTGCGTATTGCATTTGATTTTCTATAGTTCTATTTGGATTTGTAGAGTCTAGAATTCGTAGGTGTTCGATAAGTGTAGAATGTAGTCTTTCAACAGTTGCGTTAGATTGTGAATGTAATTTTGTTGTAAGATGTATAGATATTTTGTGAAGGGTACAAAATTCTCGAAAAATTGCATTAGTAAATTCGGGTCCATTGTCTATTTTTATCACTAAAGGTGTTCCGTGGTGACTGAAAAATTCAATGAGACGATCTGTGATAGGAATAACATTACATCCGGGAATTGAATAGGCTGAACTAAATTTTGAAAATTCGTCAATAATTGTTAAAAATTTTTGATTTTTGTATTGAAAAACATCTAATGACAGAATTTCAAAAGGTTTGTTAGGAACTGGAATCATTTGTAATTTTGGTTTTATCGGTTGTCTATCGTACTTGTGTACTTGACAAGTTTCACAATTATTTATATATCTAGTTATATCTTCTTTCATAGAAGGCCAGTAATACCTTCTTTGTATATGCAACAGAGTTTCATTTATACCTCTATGATTGGTTTTAGATAGGTGATAATTATTTATTATGTCTTGTTGTTCTAATTGATTTTCTACATCTTCTAAAATTTTGATTGTTTGAAATAATTGATAAGCTTGATTTTTAAATGTTTTCTGCAAAGTTTGAACAAATTGGGGGTAATGTGTTTTATTCTCAAAATATAGACCGTATCGTTTTTTTGGATTTATATATTCTTTAAATAAATTTATTACATATGTTTCCAGGTTTTGGATAGGGATATTTGCAATAATTTTGGTTTTTTTGGAATCGTGTATATTTACTAATTTAGGTTTTTGTATCTTAGACAAATTTGTAAATTTTATTATAATTTGGTTAGCGAATAAATTTATTGGTTTTTCGGATATGGGGATCTCTAGAATAGGGTTTTCTTGTTGGGAATGTACTGTATTGTCAGAGTCAGAGTCGTTTTCTTGAATGATATTGGGTGTGTCAAAATTTAAGGATGTACTAGGCACTGGGTTAAGATCTTCGAGAAGTATTTCTTCTAAATCTTGTAGGTCAGGTGGGTGTTCTATATTTGGAAATAAGGACATATTGTCAGGTGGTTCTTCAGTTTCTTTATTGTGAATTTCAATTCGGGAAAGGGCATCAGCATTTGTGTTTTTTATACCTTTTTTATAAATAATGTTGTTATTTCGAATATGTAAATTAATTTTGGTGGTGGGTGATATAAGTGCTAAATTATTAAAGTCTAAACTTATTTTCAGTTTTCTAAAGTTATCGATGCCAATTAATCCGTCAAAATAATTATGAAATTTAAATAAATGGAAAGTTAAATTTTGATCAGAATTAAATTCAGTAAAACTGGGTATATTTATAATACCATTGCAATCATGTTTGTTAAAAATGGTTGTTACAGTAAATTTTGATTTTACAATTTTATTTTTAAAATATTTTATTGCTAAGTCCGGGTTTATGAAGGATTTTGAGGAACCTGTGTCTATTAGTAATTTTAAAGGTGGGTCGCAAATTTTTATGAATGGAAGGTTATCGCCATTAGTGTAACTTACTATTCTATGGGTTGATTCGAGGCGTCTTCTATAAAATTTGACTCGTCTTTGAAATTTTCAAATTGGTCTTGTGACATGCAAAGGTCGTTAAAATCAGTTTCTTCGTATTCACTATTTTCGGGATTTTCTAACTCGGTATCGTCTGTTTCTATATTATAATTTTTTAGCTGGGGTGTGGTGTATGTTGTAGAAATCGACATAGGTGTAGGTTTGTATGTATTTGTTATCTGCTGTGTGGGTTTGTATGTATTCGTATTTCGATTCATATTATAATAATTATTAGGAATATTTGGGCGGTTTGATTTTAATAAGGGTGAATTATTGATTTGTTGTGTGGGTCTATTATAGGGTTGCGGTTGTTTTTGTACAGGTTTGTAAAATGGATTTTGGTTTTGTGTTGGAATGAAATTGGGTTTTTGTATGAATTGTGTATATGGTGTGTGTTGTGTCCTATTCTTTGATTTTAGATAATTTAGCTGTGAGTCAACAGAGTTGGCTTGAACTAATTTTTCTTCGTCTTTTATAATTTCTAAAGCTTTAAGAATAGTTTCAGGTCTATTCGATCGTACAAATTTTCCCATAGGTTCTTTCAAACCTCGTAAAAATGTCGTTAAAGTGAATCTAGTGTATAACGAATGTTTAATGCGTTTTTCTTCGTTTCCGTCGTTTATTTCTATATAATTTATTATGGTGTCCAATAAATTATTACATTCGTCGAAGAATGCAATGTAAGTCTGATTGGGTTTTTGTTTCAAAAGTAGGAGATCACGTACTAGTAAATCTTCAGACCGTTGGTCTGCGAAATTATCTGTTAATGTTTGTTTTATTTCAGACCACGATTTTGCTCGTCTATTATTTATAGCTATTTTGGCACGGCCCGTAATTTTCGATAATACGCCATTTAAAATTCTAAAATTTTGAAAATTATCGCGATCGGGGTGACTATAGTAATTTATTAATTGATCCGAAATTCTAAGAAATTCGTGGAGGTGTTGAACATCTCCGTCAAATTCTGGAATGATTTGTAAATCTCTAGTGTCGAACAGGGGTACATGTTGGTTTGTATTTTGCGTCATGTTGTTAATGGGGTTTAAATTTACGTTATCGTCAGATTCTAAATCTAATTGAGATAAGGAATTTATTAACTCGTCAACTGAAGTCATAAGATGCGGAACGATTTACAATTTCTTAAATCTATTATACAAAATTATTGACTTACAGTATTACGGATGTTTTCATAGTAGTTGACTGTTGATTTGAAGTTGGTTGAGATGAGCGGTGAAGACAGCTGTTGTTGATTGATCGGACAGCAACAATTGAGCTTGACTTTTTGTTGCGGCTTACCGGCGCAACTCTTGATGCTTTACAGATGTATTTGTATTTAACAATTATTAGTTTTTGAACTTTGTTTAGTTTGATTAATTTGTTTAGTTTTGTTTAGTTTTAACTTTGTTTAGTTTGTTTTAGTTTGCTTAATTATTTATTTGTTTCTTGAACTTATTATTTTTAATTAAGTATTGGTTTTATTTATTTTTAATTACTTGTTTATTTAGTTTCGTTTTATAGTTCGAATATTGCGTAAAGAATAAAAATTCTCCGTAAATTTCAATAATTAGCCCTGTTGAGGTACGTCGCAATATCCTACCGACTGCGCCAATTAAATGACAAATTTCTATTTGTCTTTAAAAAAAAATATTTTTTATTTATTTAAAATTATAAAATAGTTACAAAGTTTATATAAGTAATATTATTTAATTAGTTATTTAATATTTAATGTTGCTTCTATTTTACATACAGAATTTAATGGACTTTGCCCCACAACTGTTATAGTTTAAAGTTAAGAATAAATCTTTGTATAATTATTGTTATTTGAGATTGCTTCTATTTTGCACATAGAATTTAATGAGCTTGGCCCAACAACCTTTCTTGATGAAAGTGAGATTGAATCTGAATAATTATTAATATTTAGTAAAAATCACAGTTTGCCCGAAATGGACTTTGTACTGTAAAATGTGCTATGTCCAGCAAAGTAAACTATGGGAAACAATTGTGTGAGAAAGTGTCTTATGTCACTTGTGCATATTGTCATATGAAACATGTCATATAATTTGCTTGGCGCCGCAACCTCTAGACTAGACTGCCGTGGGTTCGAATCCCACCTGCGCTCATGAATGTTTTGTGATGTTATTTAGTTTTAAGTTAGTTGTTATTTAGTATAGTTGAAAGACGCTAATGACCTTAGATGTCGACGCGTCTATAATCTACAATAAATAAATAAATTAAATATATGATAGATTTATCATTGAAGATGTTCAACTCTTCTTTTTAATTGTTTTCTCTAACCGTTCAAACTGAACATTGAGCGACGCATAGTGTTATAGAGAACACGCTATACGGGACATAATATGTATATTGTATAAGCTGTGTTCTGTATATTCACCCCGCTGTCAAATACGACGCCATTTATCAACCGACATCAGCTGATGAGTCATGGCCACCATGGATTCAATACACATTACAATAATATACCTTGTATCTTCTATGCGCTATGATGAATAGTCATGGAGTCTTTATTTAAAAACGAAATATTTATTAGGTCAACATATGCGGAATTACTTTAATGACTTAAATTTTAAACGAAGAAGAACGTTTAACCCTAATTAAAATATTTTAATACAAATCGTTTTTCATAAGTAGGTAGGTACCTAGTCAAAAACTTCTTATAATTTTTACTTCCCATTTCTACTATGGTAGGGAAGTAATGGATTTAGTCCGAAAAAAATATTTCGAGATTTTAACAGATCTTCACGTTTTGAGACCCTAGCAATCGTTTAAGATCATTTTCTGACTGATGTCTGTATGTGTGTGTGTATGTGTGTGTGTGTATGCGTGGTCAATTTTTCGCCTTCGATATCGTAAAAACGGAACAACATACGGCCGTGCCGATTGTTCTATTGTGTTTATCAGCGTTTAACTTAGATCTGATTAGATTTTGAGTCAAATCGGTTCAGTGGATCCTGAGATATTCAAAAAAACGTTCTCAATGTCAGGTATTGGTAAAAAAAATATAAATGAATTCTAGATGTTATAATATAATGTTATAATATGAAAAAAATATTTTACAAAAAAAAATAAAAATTGTTCGTAAATCAAGGTAACCATGATTTTTGCTATATTAAGCTAGCCATCAGTAGATCACTAAACAAAAAAGAGGGCCATGCTTTTTCAAAGAATAAAAAAAGAGTGTTTATTTTTTGCAAATATTTACTAGGTGGGAAGTATAGGACTGGTCATCAGTCGAATTTTTTTTTTGTAATGTGGCTGAATTTGAATTCAAATCTATTTTAACAATCCACCTTTCATTATACTAAATAGTATAAATATTACATTAATCAATATTATTTTTGATTACTAAATTTTCTAAAGATTACATAATGTAGGTACCTACCTACTGAATAAAATGATAAAAATTGATTTGTAATACCCTTTTTAGATAATACGATGTTTCAAGGTGATTTCAATGTGATTGCGATCAATGGTTGTGAATATTTTTATCAGTTTAAAGTTATTTTTATTTGTCAAATTGTGGAGATAGTTATCGAAAATGATTGTGTAATATTCAGTTTTTAAATGCATTAAAAATTGTGATAAAATTGATTAAAAGTTTCTAAATTGTGGATCAATCTATGGAATAAATAAATGAAATAACTGTGTATTTAGTGCTTTCATATAAAATCATCTTGAAAAAACAAAACAAAATAAAAATTTTGAAATCATATTATTAGGTAATACGTACTATCAAAATAATGGATTTTAAATTTTTAAATACATTCCTCTTAAAAGTTCCAGTAAAATGAATTCGAAAACTAGTTGATTAATTATTATAAGTAAAAGTATAGCATTCGGGCACCTGGTTTTTCTGGTAAATTTTTATTTTAGACGAATCAACTTGACAAGTTTAAAGAACTATAAATGTATTTAAAAAACTCATGTGTCTAGCATGTAATGCTTTCACCTATATTTTATATGTCAATCTATTTAATAATTAATTGACAAAATAATTATTGTGTTTTAATTGAGTGTATTTAATAAAAATGTAAATCAGATTTAAACATTAAAAAAGTGACTAAATTTCATCTAATAAGTATCATAAATAATAGTAATTTATGCAGCTAGTGGCTTAAGTGACGGATTATGACAGTCGCGATTTTGCGATACGAGCCTAAGGTTGTTGTATTTATGCCAGAGCAGGTGTGTGATTACCGCACTCGCCTTTGGCTCGCGCGGTAAACACACACTCGTTCTGGAATATATGCAACATAACTTTAAGAAAGTATTGTAAAATCGCGACTGTCAGATTCGTCACTTAAGACACGCGTTACATAAAATATTTTTTGCAACAACTTCTTCAAAATTTCAATTTCAAGCAAATAAAACACAATTTGTATAAATATTTTATTAGTGACATTATTGCAAAGTAATCTATAAAGTACTTTATTACGCACGTGTGTTTTAAAGTAAAACAAAACAGCATTACTTTATAGAACGGAGTGCGTTAAAATTTACTTTAAACACTAACGCTCGAATGCATCAGAAGCTTCCATAAAGAATCACTTTTCAAACGGTACACAGCCATCTAAAATTGTACTTTTGAAGCAAGTGTTGCAAAAATTTACTAAAAAAATGTGTCTATCATATTATGCTTTTACCTATATTTTATATCTCAATCTATTTAATAATGAATTGACAAAATAATAATCGTGTTTTAATTGCGTGTATTTAATAAAAATGTAAATCAGATTTAAACATTAAAAAAGTGACTGAATTTCATCTCATAAGTTTCATAGATAAATATTATGACACTATGCAAAAATTTTTTATCGAACACATACGATTGGATAGAAACAAGCATACGTAATATTTTATAGTTCGCGATAATAGTTTGGGGTTTTATTCATCACATACAACAGGTAGGCAATGTATCAAGGTAACAGTTAAGTTTTATGAAGGTCAGCGACTGTGACCGCTTGGCCAGTCCTCTGGCACTATAATATACAAGGTGTCCTATTTACGTCGACTTAAGTGCTTATTAATATAACAGTTTTGAACTGTAACTTCTTATGCGAATGTGGGCCGTTTAACGTTTGCGTTAAATATTTAACGCTAACGGTGTAACCATAGCAACGACAAATAAAACATATATGTAATAAGTCATTATTATTATATATTTCTGTAAATCTTTTTATTGTGTTTTAAAGACCACCAACAGCTAAGGTTATTTGCTAGCACCAATTCATATTTTCAATTCATTTTTTTTTTTTTCAATAATTTTGTAAACCTTAATTTTTAACATTTAGATGTAGATTTTGCGGAAGTAAGTTTCAATTCTGTAGTATGTGTAGTGTAAGCAATATAATATCACTATTTGCCGGATGGCATACATACAGTTCGCCCGTCGCCGGCCGAACTGTACAATTTTTCTTATTAACAAACTTGTACGTGTTTCAGATCGCTGATTAGAATCATCGTTTGCCTGACGTATAATTATATGTATAGATTTTACGTAAATAAGTTTCACTACTTTAGTGTGTAGTGCAAACTACACAGTCTTGTAAGTAAATTGTCGTGACACATACACTTTTTTGCCCCATTTTACCCGCCATGCATTCAAAACAGCATTATCTATTAATTTTTTTTAATGATAAAAATAAATGATTTTTATTATAGGATCGAGAGTGGTCGTTTTCATATTTATTAATTATAGCTGAATAACTGAAAATAAGGACATTTACATATGGAATATTGTTTATAAATTAATAGATTTATACGGCTGAATTGCAATTGAAAATTTTCGTGGGAAAGCAGGCAATTATACAGATTGTATCAAATTAAACCTGTGCATAAGGCATTCTGTGTGTAAGACAGAGATTTATACATAAAGCAATAAGTAAGAATGAGATAAATGATCGCTATTAGGATGTTACGTGGTTACTGTAAATTAAACTGATAAAAGATTTATATTTTTACAGCATAGAAGGAGCGAAAAAACAAAGATGACGCTAATAGGTTGTATAAATATTATTTATTTACAGTAACCACGTAACATCCTATTAGCAATCATTTATCTCATTCTTACTTATTGCTTTATGTATCGATCTCTGTCTTACACACAGAATGCCCCATGCACAGGTTTAATTTGATACAATCTGTATAATTGATTCCAAACATATTGGAAAAAATCATTTTGTGTGACTATGGTTGGTAAAATGATTTTTTCCAATATATTTGGAATCAATTATATAATTGGCTGCTTTCCAACGAACATTTTCATTATTGCTTATTTTATTGCCAACGTTTCATCAACATTTTTGACTTCATCAAGACTATCCTTACTTCCCGTTATTCAGCTATAATTAATAATATATGATGGACGAAAAAAATATTATGATTCATAATTTAAAATACTGAATTATAGCAGTGCAACGTACACTTAAGAGAAAATTCGACTGATGACCAGTTCTATACTTACCACCTAGTAAATATTTGCAAAAAATAAACACTCTTTTTTTATTCTTTGAAAAAAAGCATGGCCCTCTTTTTTTTTGTTTAGTGATCTACTGATGGCTAGCTTAATATAGCAAAAATCATGGTTACCTTAGTTTACGTACAATTTTTATTTTTTTTAGTAAAATATTTTTTTTCTCGAAAACTGTACATTTTAGAGAAAAAAAATATTTACATTTTTTTCATATTATAACATCTAGAATTCATTTATATTTTTTTTACCTATGTTGATACGTGACATTGAGAACGTTTTTTTTTTAATATCTCAGGATCCACTGAACCGATTTGACTCAAAATCTAATCAGATCTAAGTTAAAGGCTAATAAACACAATAGAACAATCGGCATGGTCGTATGTTGTTCCGTTTTTACGATATCGAAGGCGAAAAATTGACCACATATACACACATACATACATCAGTCAGAAAATGATCTTAAACGATTGCTAGGGTCTCAAAACGTGAGGATCTGTTAAAATCTCGAAATATTTTTTTCGGACTAAATCCATTACTTCCCTACCATAGTAGAGGTGGGAAGTAATAAATAAAATAGGACACACTGTATATTTATACACTCCGCTACTGCGAGTTACATCCATATTTCATACAGGATGTTTTCAATTTTAACATACGTACCTAACAACACACAAACGCGGCTAAGTCATTTGTTAATTTATAGATCCACTACCATAATACCACATGCATATGAAGCAACGTTAATATGTACAGTAATCGTATAGAGCAGTGGCCACCAAACGAGCCTATTTTTGGGTCTGTTTTGTTATAAATAGATTTTGCCAAACGCGGACCCATTCTTGGTTCTACGACAAAAGGACGCGTCAATTTGGACGCGCGACAAAAGGACGCGGTCATTTGGACGCGAGACAAAAAGTCGCAAGGGACAAAAGAACGCGGAGAAATTTGGACGCAAGACATTAGGTCGCCTTCCAGTTGGACGCAAAAGGTGAGGTTATAATAGTCAAAACTAGACAATAATAAACAAACTAGGATGTTTTCTTAAAACTAAAATTTTTATTACTATATGAAGGTTATAAAATATTCAACTGAGTTGAAATATTATCTACTGTGCGATGAGGTCAGTTTGATCCTAATGCAGGTCGAAAGCTAGTTTAATTTTAGTTATTATTGTTAATAAATTTTTATTTAACTCCGAGTGACCGTGTTTTGCTTTTTTAATTTTTATATTTAAATACGGAGTATTACCTTTCATAATAAAATATATACACTGCAAACTGAATCGAATTTAAAAAAATATTACAGTAACTCCAAAAAAGAACATATGATTAACTGGCTTACATCTAAAAATATTATCAACTTTTCTCCCTCGATGCTAAAGCCACAATTATATCAGAAAAGAGTAAGAGAGACTCTGTATATATAATAATAAAAATGCGCCTTTTGCGTCCAAATGGAAGGCGACCTAATGTCTTGCGTCCAAATTTCTCCGCGTCCTTTTGTCCCTTGCGACTTTTTGCCTCGCGTCCAAATTGACGCGTCCTTTTGTCGTGATACCATCATTCTTATCTAGATCGTTTAGCCGGATAAAAATATCATATAGGTACTATAGTCCAAGCGTCAGGTAATAAATGAAGGGGGTTGCCTGGAAAGTATTCCGAAGTTAATGATATTTTGGTGTGTTGTTTGCGGGTACTCTATGGAGTAGAATCTGAGTTTTCGACCTCAAGGACCCTGTGCTAACGTGAGGGGAGCCGAAAAACCACGAATTATTACCACCTTTTTTGCTTTTTTCGAAATCTCTCAGAAACGGTCGACTTAAGCAACTCTTTCATTATGTAATGTTTTAAAGAGGATTACTTTTCCTACAATTTTCATTCCCGCAACTTTTCTGTGGTACTAATGGTAAGCGCGCTGCAGCTTCTTGAAAATCACTCGCTCCGCTTTTTGTAACCTTGGTAACCAATGTGTAACATGTGTATTTTCAATTTAAAGTTCGATGAAGAAAAAAATAAATATGACTATTGAAAAGAACATTACATTTTAACCATTGGTTAACCATTGATAAATATAAATTTCGTTAAAAATTTACAATGACAAGGTTTTTATTTTGTGTAAGTATTTATAGTATTGAATTCAACATTTAGTTTAAATTCTTAAATAATTTGCTTGGAAAACAAAACGCCACTTAATTACCCACGACGACTTTAAAACTCGACGCTTATGATATTAAATCTTCACTTTTATAAGTTTTATTATGTAACTAAACTGAAATGTTTTAATAATTAAAGTTTTGAGACGTCTGGGAACAGATAGAGCATAATATGAGACAACAAACTTTTTATGTTTTAAAGATTTATCATATTGTTAAACTATTGGCAGATTTACACTTCAAAATAGAGAACATTTGCATTATTGCAATGTATTGATAAAAATAAAGTGTTACATACATTAGAGTAAAATAGTGTGGAAAATTTTAGGTTGAATAACAAACCTTGAAATAAAGCAATATTTCTAAATTTTTTTAGCAAACAGTAGTTACCTATTGCATTTGGCTAGATACATTTTAGATAAAATTTCGTTTTTGATGTTTAAATCGATTTTTTTGAATACCACCTTTGCATTGAGAGCATTCGATACCTACAAATACCCCCTGCACGCTTCATTTCAATTCCTTTCCCCTCACCTAAAAATTGTTATGACTCTCCCGACGCTATTTTAAAGCTAAAGGGTTCGAGTGAACGCCAAATAAAGGACCAAGAATCACACTACAGAACCTTCAGGCGAAACATTGAGAGAGAAAAATTGGGTGTGTGCTTATTACCACACGACAGAAGTGAAAACTTGATTATATGCAAAACATACATAATATTACAATATTATTTTATTATTATAACACGTAATAATAAAAACATAATTCTTGAAACGATGCACTCCTTGTTACGTGGTCATCGACCCGAGCGCGCTTGATGTCGAGTGGAGCCGAGTAAACCCGATTCAGCGTCACTGACCCGAGCGTGACGGTTGACTTTCGTTCACTATTCAGAAAAAACGCAAAGTGCGCCTAAAGAAGTTTTCACTTCAAAAATTCCTGGAAAAACTTACAACTTAAAAAAATAAGGTAGATACGTAATCTTTCACACGTAATCCGCCTGTAGGATCTGTAGTCTGATTCTTGGTCCTTAATTTGGCATCGTGAGAGCTATAACCATTTTTAGGCGAGGGGAAAGGATTTGTGATGAAGAGTTCAGGAGGTATTTTAAGCAATACTTACCTACGTATCCAATGCTCTCAAGTGTCATTACTTTAAATATCTTTCAATAGATCAAATTTATGAAATATTATACCTCAAATAATATAGTCTAGGTAGAAATAGATATAAAAAATTTTATATAACACATGCACGTTTTTAGTGTTATTTCGTATCAGTTTTGCGGACCTTAAATGACCGTTTATTGACGAGTGACGTCATGATCCATTATGAAACGCTTTTCGATGAATAATGGAAAAACATTTGAAAAACCCGTTATCTAATGAACATTTTGTACCTCTTTTCGGTGTTATAAATGAAATATGGTTACTATGGTAACGAAGTGATTAAATATTGTATCGAGCCCAATGTTTTTATTATGAGATGTACTTCTGTCAGTGACATAAAATTATACAATTAAAGTCTAAAACCATGCATGTGTTATATAAAGTATAGTCTGCAACACGTGTGCTAATTATTTATGCGTCAGGCGCGATGTTTTCAGCACTCGTATTCGGCTCGTGAGCGCTCTCCTACTACTCGTGCTGAAAACATCGCGCCTGACGCATAAAGATGTATTTATCACACTAGTCACACAATATACTATTAATTGCAAATAAATCGCTTTTATGGGCAGAACTAAGTTTGGTTGTATTTAAAAGTTAATAAATTACTGGAGTTAATATTAAACCGGATTAATATCGGCATAGGAAGTTTACTTTAGTGTAGGTATATAATACTTTTGTATATGCAGGTAGATAATACTTACAATTTGCATATAATAATAATATTATCTAGTTATCTAGTCTATTATACAGAATTCAGAAATGTCCGTTTTGTCGTAAAAGAGATAGGTTAGGTGCATCTTAACCGTTTATTGTGGAGGCGAACTGAATTATTATAAAGGTCGATTAACATATAATGTCTCATACACGTGATTAAATTCCATACGTGCTATTTACGTTCTACAATCAGCGAGATATGTACGACTGTGAGTGAAAATTTTTGAAGTAATATGAAATTGTAGATCTTACTTCGACATACTCATATAACACTTTGTACGAAACAATCGCTATGACTTTGTGAAAAAAATTAAATTAAAACAATTGAAAAACCCGACTGCGTCAAAAGCGAACAGCTAAAAAGATGGAAGCAAGATCAAATGAAACCTGCAGTTGGAGGCATCATATTTCTGTTCAACTTGTTACTATATGTATGTCTCCGACTGCATGTTATAATTTGATCTTGTTTCCATCTTTTTAGCTGTTCGCTTTTGACGCAGTCGGGTTTTTTGGTTTTTTAATTTAATTTTTTGTACCTATCTACGTCTTTTTAGTTTTTTGAAATCGTCTCAACGAGATCTTTCTTTTGATACCCATATCGATTTATTTAAAAGGAAAATTACTTTTACATTCTGACAAAATGGCGTCATAATTTAATGACACTTCATTTATTAAAATCCATCCAGCCGTTTGGACACTGCAAGGGAATAAAAAATCCCACAAACATACTTATATTATACTTGCATAGGTGCATCGATAGAGAAAAACATAACCCTGCCTTTGTTGTCGCGCAGTCGGGTAAAAAAAGAGAAATTTCAAATCCAAAGAAATCTCTTTCAATTATAGCTTAAAAATTTAATGTGCATTTGTTATTTAAAAAACAATTGAAAAACTTTATAGGTATATTGAAATATTCTTTCTTGCCATATCCACTACAAAATAGCCACTTTCGATGTATGTATATCGGCCTTTAATGAGTCATTTAACAGGCAGGTTTGGACGCTAATGACCTCTGTTGTCTAGCGTCTATAATCCACAATTCATTCATTCAACAGGCAGGTTTTCGGAAACTGTTTTACTTACCGCACTTGCGCGGTAAGTGAACGGTTGCTGTAGCAACTTCTGTTTATACTGTCATCACTCGTCGTAATATTGTCCATTACACATCTAGGTATACAATCTACTATTTCAAAAGACGTAATCCTACGGAAAACAACCAGAGTTGAACTCACCCGATTTTTTTCAACCGGAAATTCCAAATAGGGGTAGACCAATTTTGATAAACTTCGCCGTATCTGATTTAAGATTCACCGATCAGTTGCGAGACGGGAGTCCTCCTTTAAGATGGAGTCGGTGGCTGAGCGGCAAAGACCTACTGGTTGCGCGACATCTCGGTTATTTATTACCACTGCGAGATGAAAGATTAAAAATACAAACAGTTGACATGGGTACACACAGATCTCGGATATAATGTTTATTTTCTCATCAAATATTTTAAATGTTTTTCTTAATTCTTACATCTATCGGTTTTTAATACTCCTATAAAACATAATTTATATCATCAAATTGTTGCTTTCTTTTAATTTATCAAAACTCATACAATTCGTGCGCATTTGTTTTTTTTTTAGTTATCTAAATTTTTCTTATTTATTAACTTCCCATTGGAAGTTATTGTAATGGGTCCGAAAATCGAAATCAAAATGTATAACAAATTTTTATGTTTTAAGGTCACTACACTATTTTTAGAAAGATGTCTGTATGTGTGCGTGTGTACGTATGTGTCCATTTCTTTCTAAGACGAAATCTCGAGCACGAAAAATGATATCGACTACGTTAGGGTGCCAATCGACGCGTATTAACGTAAATATGATCTGAAAGAAATTTTTTCAAAATCGGTTCAGCCGTTCTTTTTTCTTAACCAAATAGACTCCAAAAAAGTAGATTTTACACAATATCTCGCGAATAAAAAATTATATCGACTTCGTAAGGGTGTCAATCGAGGCGTGTTAACGTCATTTTGATCCGACATAAATTTTATAAAAATCGGTTCAGCCGTTTTTTTTAAAATTATTGTTAAAAATAAATAATAATTATGATTTAATGATTAAAATGATTACTTTTCTGTGTAATATCTAATTTAATTATTATTATTAAATATTTATCAAACTGGGAAGTTCGTCGTGTGGACCTCAAGGGTCGCATTTTAACCGTAATAAACGACCCACCTCACCGCGGCTTGTTTGATATGCTTTAAACACTTTTCCAAGTTGTATAATTTGTGCAAACTTCATAAAAACCAAAAAGTTGAGCCCTGTGACAGACGGACGGACAGACATCGCAACCTCAGTAATAGGGTTCCATTCGAAGGTACGGAACCCTAAAAATAAAGCGAAAGTAACTTTAAAAGAATTCCTAATTATACAGACATCTCAAGGATGTAAGACGTAAGTTCTTTTATAAAGTCTTATAATATTTGACACGGTATTCGAAGCATGCAAAATTTGCTTGGTTTGTTCAAAGTAAAGAGCTAAACAAATCTTTCAGATCTTTTCAGATTTTATCAGAAGTAATTTATTGCCTGGAGCAGTAAAAATAAACAGACATGTTTTTAATTTTGATTTTTTTCTTCTTGTTGCTCGATTTTTTTACTTCCCACCTCTACTATGGTAGGGAAGTAATGGATTTAGTCCGAAAAAAATATTTCGAGATTTTAACAGATTTTCACGTTTTGAGACCCTAGCAATCGTTTAAGATCATTTTCTGACTGATGTCTGTATGTATGTGTGTGTGTGTGTGGTCAATTTTTCGCCTTCGATATCTTAAGAACGGAACAACATACGAGCATGCCGATTGTTCTATTGTGTTTATCAGCCTTTAACTTAGATCTGATTAGTCAAATCGGTTCAGTGGATCCTGAGATATCCAAAAAAACGTTCTCAATGTCACGTATTAACATAAGTAAAAAAAAATATAAATAATTACTAGATGTTATAATATGAAAAAAATGTAAATATTTTTTTTCTCTAATATGTATAGTTTTCGAGAAAAAAAATATTTTACTAAAAAAAATAAAAATTGTACGTAAATCAAGGTAACCATGATTTTTGCTATATTAAGCTAGCCATCAGTAGATCACCAAACAAAAAAGAGGGCCATGCTTTTTTCAAAGAATAAAAATTAAATTGTGTTTTAAAGATCACCAACAGCTAAGGTTATTTGGGCCTAGTCAAAGAATAAAAGAAAGAGTGTTTATTTTTTGAAAATATTTACTAGGTGGGAAGTATAGGACTGGTCATCAGTCGAATTTTTTTTTAATATGTTTCGCACTGAATTTTTAAGAGAGACAATAAAATCAAAATATGCAGATGTTACGATTATAATATTCAGTCAGATATACCAAAATGTAAATTAGTTTAAAAAAATTAATTATCAGTTGTTGAATTAAGTAGCCGGGCATTTTTTTTGTTTACTAAATAAATTAGTATAGGTAGGTATCTGTTTTTTACACATTTTCTAAAAGCGCAATTATTTTTAAACACTAATTTAAATGATATGTTTTTAATTAATAATTTCTTAGAATAGTATAATAAAAATTCCAAGCTTTTTTGTTCATAATAAGTGTTCCGTTTTTCCAATTTTGGTACGGAACACTAAAAATTGGATGGTTTCAGTTCTGGTTGAACCAGAGTGTTTTCCGTAGAGCTATGTCTTTTGCGAAAAAGATATACGTTTTTGGACTATTAGGTCAGTTGGTGAAATATGCTCTTCTAAAGTCGTAAAAAGTATGCCCCCCCCCTCTAGCTTTTTAACTATGGGGTGGAAAATTCTGAAAAAAATTAAGGTGGCAGAACTTAAAAAACACTTCTAACGAAAGTTGGTTTGAATAAGATATGTTTTGAGATATGGAATATTTTCTGTTACAAGCTATTTTTTTGAGTTTAGCCACCGCAGAAATAACTTTGTTTTTCACAGTGTCTTTGAGAAATACTATGAAATACAAACTTATTTTTGGAAAACTATGTTCAACTTAAAATAAAAGACTATAAATTATTATTAACTTTGAATTTTATAACAGTGAACGTTCTTCCCGACTACAGAACCCTTCACTGGGCGCGGTCCGACACGCACTTGGCCGCTTTTCTACAATTTATGGCAATTTTATCTACTTATATCTTAAAAAGTAGTTCTACGTCAAAATAGAGAATTATTTTCTCAACAAAACCAAGTCTTTATTTATTTATTGTAAATTATAGACGCGTCGACAACTTAGGTCATTCGCGTCTTGATTACATTAAATAACAACACACTTAAAACTAAATTACATCACAAAACATCCATGAGCGGAGGCGGAATTCGAACCAACGACAGTCTGATTCAGAGGCCGCGACGCTAACCACTGGATCACACTGTCCTCCAAAATCAAGTCGTTAACTATGAGTCCCATATAACTTTATATAAGGTTTTTTGGAAATTTTTTGCAGCCAATTTATTTATTTGAAGGAGTTTTATATATATATATATATATATATATATATATATATATATATATATATATATATATATATATTATTATATATATATATATATATATATATATATATATATATATATATATATATATATATATATATATATATATATATATATATATATATATATATATATATATATATATATATATGATGCCTAAAAAAGGCGAAACGTTTATAAATAAAACTCTTTCAAATAAATATATTGGCTGCAAAAAATTTCCAAAAAACCTTATAAAATCCTCAGCCGTACTAAACTCACTACGCATAACTTTTTATGATATAGTAATTATTTGAATATCTAATTTTTTTTAGAATGGTTTTTTTTTGTGACAGCAATCGTTAATAAAAATATGTATAATATACCAAAAACATGATAATAAATTTAAGTAGTTATTCGACTTAAAATGACCTATTGACACAAAAATGTTGTGATGGTTTATTTTAAAGGTAAACCACTCCAAATATGTAAAAATATATATATTAAGAATGTGAAATTATATCTGATCTAATAAATTAACGTTTATTGATTTATTTGGCAAATCGTTTCCTGCAATTTTTTTTAATTTGATTGCAAAATATTTAAAAACTAATAACACCAATAATTTTAAATTTGTTTTGTTATTGAATATATTAATTTTGTTACAGGGCTTACGAAAATAGAAGAGAATTTGTAACCATACGAAGACTAATAAAATTTGGGTAAGTCACATGTTTATGTAATATTATTTACGCAGAGTTTTTACAGTTCCAAGTTTCACTTTTGCAATATTTGAATGATTTTCATTTTTGTTTATTTATTGTGTACGAAATAAATACGTTTTCTAGTAGCCAAATAATAGGAAAATCAAAAACTTTTTAAGAACTCATTTTTGCAATAATGTGAATAAATTGTTTTAATTAAAATTCATTTATTTTGTACAAATAAATGCATTTTTGGTAGCCAAAAAATTACAGAAAAAGTAAAAACTTGCCAAAAACGTGTGTTTCAATGTTAATTAGAGTTTTTATTAAAATTAATTTGTGTTGTACAAAATAAATGCATTGTTGTTAGCCAAAAAATTTACAGAAAAAGCAAAAACTTGCCAAAAACGTGTTTCAATGTTTAAATCAAATTTTTGTTTATTAAAAATCATTTGTTTAGTATGAAACAACTGCATTTTTGGTAGCCAATAAAATATCAGAAAAAACAAACACTTGACTAAAACAGTAAATAATATTCGATTTTTTTGTATCCAAAAAATATAAAAAAAGCTTAACTTATTTAAGCTGTATAGGCTATTGTAAACAAAAACCTACAGCTGATCTAGTTGCATCTACCAAAAACTACGAACTAATTTCAACTTATTAAATGGTTATTATATTTATATTGTTATTAGATTAATAATAATAATATAAATATTTATTTACTTATTTTACTATTAAATTTCCAAAGAATATATAAAATATGTAGTATGTTACTTACCCCTAAATAAATATAAACACATAAACATGGTTGCATGCAATCCGCCATGTTGGTAACATAGTCCCTCTATAGAAACGAGCGGCAAACATCTCCTTTGTTAGCTGTCGTAACAGATGATGAACGGACAGAGTACCTATAGCTGTAAAATTTAAATACCCCAGTCTATTCCTTAGAAAAGGGAAACTATATAGTGAAACATGTATGACAGAGTGGAATAGACAAATAGAAAAGTTCCATAAGGCTTACTTTTGAAATTTAACGTAAAAAATAATGGCTTGTCACAAATATTGCAATATACAAATAATTAATCAGTAGGTAAAAAAGTAAAATCAGTAGGTAAAAAAGTCAAAATGAAAAAAATATTTTTAATTTTTATTTTGGTGCAATCACAATAAATATCTAATGATAATAGTCCGGTCAAAATAAACATTTCAGTTTGCAATAATTCGAATAGAGCTAAATATTGGTCTTTGGTACACTATTATAAGTAAAATATCAAAAGTCCCCATCGATCCCATGTGTGCTAGAAAAATTTATTCAAGGTCAAAGGTCGCAAATATCAGTTTTTTGCATTTTTCTCGTAAACGTAAAAGTTTTATCATAAAAATAGCTTATAGAATCTTGTAGAGGATACAATTCTCTACAACTTTTGTATAAACATTTTTTGTCTACGATTCAGAGTTTTGCTTATTTAAGTACTCACGGCTTCCTCCCACTCGATTTTACATAACGGAATTATGCTGCTTTCCGATGGCTTAACATAATGATTTGTACATTAATTTTAAGTTGAACTTTAAGTTAACGATTAATAATAATTTAATTGAAATTAGAGCAGTAGTTCTCTAGTTATAAGCAACCAAACATACAAATCGACAGTACTGGAACGGGCAGATAGACAGACAATTTTTTTCGAAAATACGATATTTTTACTTGACATCAATTATAAAGACCATTCAAAAAGTAATTTTGTAAAAAAAATTACAAGGGTTAAGAGAGTGTAAATTTTTCATCACATTTTTATTACGCAGAACAAAAACATACGTTAGTTTTAACAAAACTCTAAAACCTGAGAAACATTGAACGATTGGTTGAAGCGCAATACATTTTTAAGTTGTTGTGTTATTTGAATGACGTGTGACGTCAAAAGCGCTTTGTTAACGTCACCAAATCAATTTTAACTGAGCGATGTCACATGCCATTTAAATACCATCCTTGCGCTTCAAGGATTCATTCAATGTTTCTCAGGTTTTAGAGTTTTGCCTTGAATTTTCGCTCAGCATAATAAAAAAAATCGTGAAACTTGAAAGTATTACTCTATTTATTTGGAAAAAAAGTGTTATAATTTTTAAATCTTCGACGTAGCAATATTACACTTCAAATATGATTTAAAAAGAAAGTTGAAATAACTAAAGTTTCAACAGTTTGCAGTAATTATAAAGAATAACTTTTGAAACATTAATCATAATGGAAAAGTTGTCAAAATATTTTTAGGATTTTGCATGTCATCACCAAATCCGATACTTGACTCATGTAAGATTATACCCAAAAGGGTTGTACGTTTGAAAGTGATACGGCAATTGTAAATATTTATTACCTCTCTCTGACAAAACTTCAAAATATTTGTCAAATATCTAATTTAAAGTCCGTTACTCTTGTCATATTTTGTCATAAACCAGCGGGGGTTCTATTTAGTATTCTTCTATTTAACCCGTTTTCAAAAAATTACTGTTATGAGTTTTGTAATAAATTTGAATATTACTTGAAGTATTAATTTTTTAGAAAATATAGAATAATATTCTTAAATTTTCACAATGACTTTATAGTTTCAATGAATGAGAATGCTCTTTATTCATACAAAAGTATATTTTTTTAAATATATTATTTAACTCTCGCATGTATAGTGATTCGACTGTTTAATAGCTGTACTATGCTTTGCAGCTTATTTGAATAATCGGCTCTCGCATGTAGTGTGTTTTCATCTTGCTATATATAAGAAAAGATCGGTTTCCACTCTCGGGCACTGTGGAGAAATCGGTAACTCACCTAGCCGGAAACTGGGAGTTTCGGGTTCAAGTCCCGACAGTGGTTATTTGATTTTTTCTTAGATATAGCTTACAAATCATGGCAGCATTGCTGCCTGAGATATTTTGTATTTTCACCTCTAATTGTTATGTGAATAATATTGTGTGGATATAAGGGGGTTCTAAAAATCGATTGATTTTATCATATACCAATTTTTTATATTATTTGAGTAAGAGATTTTGATAAATCAATTTTTAGTAATTATATCTATCAAAAATACGAATTTTTTTAGTCCGAATCTCTTAATAACTGAGTTTACCGTTGATAGAAAAATGTTACAAAATGGTTATTTTTTATAACTACGAAAAATGTTTTTTTAATTTTTTATATAATAATAATTGTTAATTTATTTATTATTTTACATATTTATTTATCACCTAGACGTATTCATTTTCGCTTTGGGAAATTTTTTTTATTGTGAATTGTGGAACTTTTAAGACAAAAATATTAGAAAATAAAAAATATTACCTTTTAATTTTACTCAAAAATACAATGCAGTCTTGAAATATTGATATACAAAATTTATTTTTACCTACCTATTAAACTATTAAATAAATAAATTATAGGAACTTTATTTTTAATTATTTACATTTTGATATTGGCTCAGTTCTCCGGTAGTAGCCACTCCAATTTCATTTTTTCAAATATAAAATTTCCAAAAAAAATCTCTAAACTTATTTTTAATGTAAAATATCCTTAAAAACAAAAATAAAGATAGTTACTTCTTACCACAATAGTTTTATTGATGGATGTACATTTCGAAAGCTATGCTTTCATCTTCAACAAACACTAGCATGTATAGTGTTTGCTGAAGATGAAAGCATAGCTTTTTTCGAAATGTACATCCATCAATAAAACTGCTGTGGTAAGAAGTAACTATCTTTATTTTTTTTTTATTCCAACCACAGTGCTCATATATTTTTATTAAAATATCCTTATACATTTTTTGATTAACTATTGACTAGACATTAAAATTTAAAATTAGTAGTATTATTTCACAATTTTGAAATAAAAATATGTTAATTTGTACAAAAATAGTTGCACATTTTTTATAAATTTTTCATACGCCCGAAACACGTGAAGTTTAAAGCCGATTGAAATATAACGTAATTATTAACAGCCTAACAAAAATATAACCTGTTTGGGTTATTATGAAAAAAAATTGAACCTCCTTAGAAAATGCCACTAAAAAGATAAAAATAATAAAATGTTGAGACCTAAAACTTTTTATGTACTTTTATTAAACTGGCGCCGACCTCAAGTTTTTTTATTATTTGTCTCTTTTTATTGGCATTTTTTGTAAGTAGGATGTTCAATTATTTTTTATAAAAAGTTTTATTTTTTACTTTTCAGTAGTTATGTACGTTTTTAACCGACTTGTTAACTAAACTAGAAAAAAAACTACTGAACCGATTTAAATCTAGGACCACCTCGGCATCTTCCTGAACACAATGGAGTCAAAATCATTCAAATCGGTTGACCCTTCGAAATGGCTAACCAAACATTAAAACAAAATTTAGTATCCACTTGTTAGCAATGCAAATAAAAATTTTTCTATCTATATCTATAAATATATACGGCGAATTGATAACTTCCTGTTTTTGAAGTCAGTAAAAATTGGAGGCAATGATAAATATTTGCATCACTAAAAAATCGATATTCTATGTTAAATTTTTAATTGCAGTAGTCTATTTTTTATCTTTTTATGCAACAATTTCTGTACCAAATATAACTCTCCAATTCTCCATCTTCACGTGAGACACTGATGTGGTCCAGGTATATTCATAAACTGTTGCATAGTGCTAAGACCTGCGCTATGATCGTATCTGGGTAAATCTTGCGTCATAGTTTCATCAGTGATTCCAGCTGTTCTTATTTTTTCATTCAAATAATTTGATGAAGATTCGTTTATTGTTGTTCCGAATTGATTTTGATTATCTTCGTTACTGATTTCCGATTGCGGTGAATATTTTTTATCTTTTTTGGCTTTCATACGGCGATTTTGGAACCAAATTTTTATTTGTCTTTCAGTTAAGCAAAGCGCATGCGCTATTTCGATTCGTCTACGTCGAGTTAAATAGCGATTGAAATGAAATTCTTTTTCTAACTCTAGAGTTTGATATCGAGTGTAAGTTTGTCTCGTTCGTTTTGAAGTTGAACTTGAAGATTCTGTAAAAAACGAGAAAAAGAAATAATTATTGATGATATTAAGAACGTTAAAGTACCATAATACATAGCATAGTTTTGGTATATTTATACTGGGTTGCAGGTAAATCTAAAATTAAGAATATTATTTGTTTCCAAATGACATTCTTAAATCTAGATTTAAGGTAAAAGTCGTACCAGAAACCCAACATTAAACTAACAACTCTTACAACGTTAATTTTTCATAAAAACAATTTTGACTTTACCTGAAATAGGGAAGTTAGAAAGGGAAAATTGTAGGCACTGAGATTAAATTTAACAGAGCTTAGTGAAAGTGAATCATACCAAGGTCGTAGCTAGGGGGGGATAAACATGATTCACCCCCCCCCCGAAATGTTTGCAGAGGTTAGAGTAAACACGGCGTTTACCTACTAGATTTTTAAAAATTAATGACGGAACCCGGAAAACAGGGTAGTAAGAAATGTCGGACTCACAACCCCCCCAAAAGTTATTTTCTGGCTATGATC
This sequence comes from Mongoloraphidia duomilia, assembly GCA_039654895.1. NCBI lineage: Eukaryota > Metazoa > Arthropoda > Insecta > Raphidioptera > Raphidiidae > Mongoloraphidia > Mongoloraphidia duomilia. The sequence continues at coordinate 7,078,791 of CM077520.1, read as the reverse complement.
TTCAATTTTATGAAGTATGCGCACTGAATTGACTCGTTCCGTCATTTTAAGAACACATAAGAACAAACGAAGACCCGAATCTGTTCGATTATACGCTTGGCCTTGATGTTGTGTGTGGGCTTCCGTTTATTCTTGTGTATTCTAAAAGCGCTTATTACTCCATGCCGTTCTAAGCCGAACCGAGCCGATTCAGTGCGTACCCTGTTTTGATCGATTATATCAGATGCAGTTAATTATATTATTTATAAGTTCTGGTAAAGGGTTTATATACGCCTTACGTTTGACTGGCTAACTTTTCAACCGTTATTTTTGTCTAGATTTGTATGTACTCCAGTAGATCGGAATTTGATTATCCATTAAAAATAAGAATAATGTTAGATATTAGGCAATGTTTAATTAATAAATTCACTTAATTACATGGAAATAAACTTAAACGATCTCAGTACTTGTTCGGAAAAACATAAGCTATTATACAGAACTATTTCAATACCATTTATATTCTTCATCCATGGATAATAATTTGTGTTCGGTACGTTGGCAGCCATGTTGCTATCACATTCGTTAGAATTTTGTGCGTATGCATCTTGCGCAGGCGCGGCAACCATAGTGTTACTTTGTATTTGAGTATTTTCGTAGCGCGGTGTCAAAAGTGATGACGAAGCAGAAAAATCCTCTGAGACACTGTTGCTTTGTTTGGTTGGCAACGATGGTGGACTGGAACTTTGAATCATTTTATTCCATTCGCATTCATTTGTTTCATTTTCTTCATCTGTCGCTGAACCATTGCCGCATTTACTTTTACAAAATTTCGAATGAAATAAACTGTCAATTCCCTTGCTTAGTTTTGACGGAAAATCACAAGTGCAATCATCATTTTTTGCTAGTAGCTGTCTTAATTCCGATGAATCATCATAAACATTTTTAGTAGAAGCGTTGCCATTTTTAATTGATTTAATTGTTTTTTTTGAAAATTCATTCGAATTTTGATCTGTACTTTCACGTCCAAGCATCAGTGCTTCTCGAAGAATACTTTTTTTGATAATTGGAGATGATGATGTCATCAATGGAGGAGATGATACTGAATCAAATGATGATTTCGTTGAATTAACTTCAGCGCTCTGCCTTTGCGCACAAGAATTACTGAATCTATTTTCATAATAATCTTCTCGTTTAGTGAACGGATTTTCCTGTCTGTACGGAAAAGTACTTGGATACGAATACGACGACGAATTGTTAGTTGATTGATTTGCGAAAACTTCACTCGCACTAACTCCGTAACAGTTCGGAAAGACATCCCGTACACTCGAAGTTACTTGATTCGAATGATTCGAAGAATTGTCAAAATAATTCCGCTGATCATGATACAACTGCGGATAATATTGTTGATAATTTGAACCGGCATTGTTCCAAAACTCGTTGTGTAAATTTGTGGCCGATGCACTCATTTTTTAAAAAACACTTCAACTTATTTTAAATTAAAAATGTTCCACTAAATTCAAATAAAAACAATCACAAAAACACAGTGTTCCGATAGGACGTGTCCCGTTTGCGACAAATAGTAAAATGACAAATACTGATTTTGCACCCCTGCATATATGGTAAAACAGTGTTAACTGTACATAATCCTGAAGTACATACGTCAACCTTCTGTCGATTGTATGTCCGGCATGCCACGATCTCGGCACGTTCGGCTAAAATATTTGACATTGTCAAATATTCCCCAAAAGGCAGAGTTTGCGGGTGAAGGGGGATGTTAAACTACCCCCTACAGTTTGTCGCTAGCTCTTTTATTCTGTCAGCTGCCTTGTGAAATTCACCCGCCTCCACCCATTGCTCTGACACCATGGCATAAACGCATACATATAAACCATTGCTTTTCATCTTATTACTGTAGGGTATTGGTTTCAATAGAATTGTCAATAGAATAGGAAATATCTATGTATATGCATGGGTCTGTTAAAATACACAAATACTTTTTATATATACATATCATAAAATCTGTGAACATTTTACGGGTTCTTTTATTTAAAAAAAATCTTACAGATTACATAAGATTACAGTTGTAAAGAACTGTATGAGAAGAAAAGTAGGATATTGGAGCATGTAGCATAGAGTTTTTTTAGTTGTTGCATGAGAATTGAATTTAAAATCTTAAGTGTAACTTCTATGCTCAGTATAAAAAAGACAATTTATTTTTCTTGTGTGAATTATCCTTGCAATTGTTAATGATCTGCAATTTTGAAACTCAAAGAAAGTTTTCCTCTAAGCATTGTGATTATAAAACTTTTATTTTTGGTGAATTTTTATTTTGTCCAATGTTTCGCAACAAGATCTTTTTCTCAAGATTTGCAATAATTATTAATAGTATATAAAAAATTCTAAAGGTATATAAAACTTAAATATATAAATTCAAATTTATTAACCATTTCGAAGGATGATTTTGAAATATGTAGCGGTACAATAAAAAAGACGAATCTTATAGATTTTGTACCAAACAACAATTTAGCCCAGGAAGTTCATTTTCAAAAAGCACAGTACGTAATTTTTTTAAGGTTGAATAATTGAAAATATCTTCATTTTATACAGAATGACCACTCTTTAAAAACTAAATTAAATTTATCTCACACAATATTATGATTATTTATTTTAAGCCCACCAACTGCCAGAGTTATATGGAGCTAGTTACAGTTCATCTTTTCATGCAATTTAGTTCCTCAGGGTCAGGGTAATTGTCGACAAGGAATAGAAGTGGTACCTTCACCCCGAAGAAGGATGGCGTGTAGTAAATATTTTAATATCCATAAATTTATTTTATAATATACTCATTTTCATAATTTATTAATTACTTGACGTGACATAATAGCATGCATATTTATAAAATTAAATGGTTATTTAAACTCAACACTGCGGCACAATATCATCGTGGCTCACATTCTAACCGCACCCCAAAATTATATTTGTATGAAAGCAGTATTTATAAATGTACTCTTTTTCCTCCCCTTGGTCGACGCGGAGGACAATGGAAATCATGTACGCGTGTGTATGTTTGTGTGTGTGTATGTTTTCCTATGCCTTATGCATATATTCCGATAACTGCACAATAGTGAACAATATACTAACCAATCATGCATCTACCCTAGAGTATCACACATAAGTACAGGGGAATCCCACTTCTAGAAGCCCGAGTAGAAAATATAGACGTTTTTAATGTGGTATCGTTTATATTCTAGACGATACCACACTAAAAACGTCTATGTTATTTACTCAGGTTTCAAGAAGTGGAATTCTTCTGTACTTCTGTATCATCTAGATTCTAGACGATACCACACTAAAAACGTCTACGTTATCTATTCGGGCTTCAAGAAGTGGAATTCTCCTGTACTTCTGTGTAACACTAGAAGGTCGATGCGTGACTGGTTAGTATATTGTTCACTATTATATTAAGGTCTATCTAGATTCTAGATAGACCATAAGCTCAAATATGACGAATATTGTGGTATCGTCTAGATTCTAGACGATACCACACTAAAAACGTCTACGTTATTTATTCGGGTTTCAAGAAGTGGAATTCTTCTGTACTTCTGTACCATCTAGATTCTAGACGATACCACACTAAAAACGTCTACGTTATCTATTCGGGCTTCAAGAAGTGAAATTCTCCTGTACTTCTGTGTGCCACTCGAAGGTCGATGCGTGATTGGTTAGTATATTGTTCACTATTATATTAAAGTCTATCTAGATTCTAGATAGACCATAAGCTCAAATATGACGAATATTGTGGTATCGTCTAGATTCTAGACGATACCACACTAAAAACGTCTACGTTATTTATTCGGGTTTCAAGAAGTGGCATTCCCTTGTACTTCTGCGTGACACTCGAAGGTCGATGCGTGATTGGTTAGTATATTGTTCACTATTATATTAAAGTCTATCTAGATTCTAGATAGACCATAAGCCCAAATATGACGAATAATTTTGATAGAAAATATTGTTAAATCAGAAACAATTTACACTGAGTATTCGATACCGAAAGTTAGCCTTTACACTCTTCATCTTAAATTCTCCCCCCCCCCCACCTAAAAACGGTTATGACTCTCTCGACGCTATTTTCAAAGCTAAAGGGTTCGAGTGAACACCAAATGACTCCCCAGGGGGGACATTGGAATGTGGTTGCTATCGCAAATTGCAATCCAATGTTCTTTGGGAATTAGCGCTGCCAGGGACACGAGCTCGTTCTAGTCGGTTTGTGTATGCCGGCTGGCTGATTCTAATACACAAATGGAGTATTTGTTGTGTTGAAAACACTAATGACCTGAGTTGTCGACGCGTCTATAATCTACAATTAATTAACACCAAACCACACTACAGATCCCTCACGCGAATTTTTTGACAAAAAACGTTTTGACTACGTGTGAAGGATTACGTAATTTTAAAAAGTTGTCCGTTTTTCCAGGAAATTTTTTTCAATATAGTTATGAACACAGCTCCCTGTTTTTAATTACTAACAAATTTGATTACCATAAAAAAAGTTACAGTGAGTCAACCTTAAAAGATAGACATGCTGTCGCGGACTTTTTTTAGAACTTTTAAAGGGGAACAATTGCGTCATACATGATTTTTGCGTAACTTTAACCGTTTACGCAGCGCACGCAACGGAAGCTCTCAAAAGGAATAATCTTTCCCGTTTTTGCAAATATTTTTCATTGATGCTCCGCTCTTATTGGTCGAAGAGTGATATTATATTATAGCCTATAGTTTTCCTCAATACATGGGCTATCTAACAAAAAAAAACTTTTTTCAAATCGGACTGGTAGTTCCTGAGATTAGCGCGTTCAACCAACCAAACAAACAAACTCTTCAGCTTTATAATATTAGTATAGATATTGTAAACTAAAAAGTTCCGATAATAGATAAAATTGTGTTCAAAAAAATGGAACTTAGCTGTAAAATATTTTCGATAAATTCATTATGCGAATTCGCGGCTTTTGCTACTCTATTCACTGACTGATCAGAATCGTTCAATACAAAATATATAGAGGAAATAGGGCAGCCTGCCAATATAGAGAACTTACGCATCGAACCTCAAAGTTTCATTAGCACCCTCACGTATGTACAGACTATATACAGGGCTTGTAAACTTGCAGCTAGGTATTTAATGTTTGTCTTTTCATATATGCCATACCATTCACAGGTGATTCATAATTTACCATGACATTTTATGTTATTCGCTGATTTCCTGTTTTTATTCATGGTAATTAATTTATGGTACTTATGGTATTTTAATTTGATGTATTTATGTAATTTGTTATGTCTGATAGATAGATAATACATAAGCTTTTATCTTTATCTTTAAGAGAGATTTGTGCTTTGCGGCTTTTCTCTAAATAAATTTATTAGTATTGTTACGGATCACTGTGTATATAAACGGCAGGCAAGAGTTCTGAGAAACGGGGTCTGCTTATTGTAACAACTAGTACCTGCGCGGAAGTTCTATAGAAAGCGAGAACGCACTAGGCTTAGGCTGCGCAGCATATATAAACAACCAGTGCGAGTGAGTGAAGCAATCAGTCAACGGTGAGTCACGCAGTCAAGTCTACGGTGGATCAGTGATATAAATAGTGCCGTGATATAAATAAATAGATTAATAAAATAAATACTAGTGTAGTGGTAATAATTACGAGTTATTAGTTAAGTGCTATTTATTGTCTTGTTTTGCTTTATTTAAGAATTTCTGTTTAGTTATTGTTTACTTGTGTTGATTGTTAGAACTGACTTTTCGTTGTTGCATTCATTATTATTGTGTTTTTAATTATTGTAATTAAATATTTATTCCGCCAACTCAGAAAACAGTTTTGTAACAGATTATTAGTATTTCCAAACACTAACACTATATTAATAGAATTTTTTAAAACTCGTAATTGACCTTTATGTTATGTTTATAATCAAGTTCAAAATTTAAGGTAGTGAGTCATGCACTTATACTTCACTATTTATATAAGCGGCATGGTTTTTATGCATGGGATGCGTATGCTGACATTGTTTCATTGCTTTTCCGCTCCATTAAGCTTGTTACGAACTATGCATGACTCCTATCTTAAATTTTGGAACTTAACTGTAGATATATCTTGTAGTTTTAAGTTAATTCACGTCATATTTCCAAACTAAATGAGAAGAAATTCAGTAGTTAAAAGATTGTGTTTAATCGTGTTATCCCAAGCGATCGTTACTGTTCTTATTGAGAATTGAAATCTATTCCTTAAAAGCTGGTGGTAAATCTATAAAGGTACGTGCAGTACACAGCTGGAATTCTAGATGGTAGCGTAGATCATAGCAGGTCTTGCTTAAGTTAATGCATTGTTATATATGCGAGCGTACACAACGAAGCAGTGAGTGTAGCAGGTATAAACGCTGTTACAAGAGCTGGTAGATTCAAGAATGTATCTCACCATTCTTTCAGCGCGCTGACTACTACAATCAACGTGTGACAACTGTCAAATGGCCGTTATAAGTTTCGCAATGGATGTGACTAGTTTAATAAGTGAAATTTTGCCAGTTTTTATTTAATTCGTTTTGAGTTTTTTCTAAGACGTATTTAAAAGTGTTAGGATCCATACGTAAATATTTAAAAAACCGGTTTGGGTAAAATTTTAATTCTTGGTATAAAAGATGAAATTCGCCATGTTTAGATCGTTTTCTATTAGTAGGGTGGACATGATAGTTCCTACCCAAATTTGTATTTAAAATATACCACTTTGTAGCAGAAGAACACAAATATTCGTCTTCGCTATCTGACATTTCAAACGCGATTTAAGCTTGTATCAATGCTTCGTTGTGCAAACCTATAAGCGCTTATAATTTCAGCTACCATCTACCATACATGCTACCATCTAGAATCCCAGCTGCGTACTGCACGTACCTTAATTCCTTGCGATTCTTATTTCAAATTTCTTCAGTTAATGTTAAAAATTCTCAAAATAATTGGAATCTTCAACGAATCTTTTGATGAGGGTTGGAACCTTTGGTGTGAAAACATTGATTTGAAGTTCCTTTCAGAATTAAAATTTCCAATTTTATTTTAATTTTGCTAAATTGTAATATTTAAAACATTAAGTAATAAATTAAATCAGATTTTAAATAATAAATGAAAAACTCAGAAGATAGTATCATCACTAACGGGTTGCTGTTCTCATCGAGAATTGAAATCTATTTCGGAAAAACACGTAAAATAAGGTTTGTAAAAATAAAGTGCTCATTTCTGTGGCTTTTGTATGAATTAAGCTTTCAAATTTTTTGAGCTTAAATTTAAAAAAAAATTATTATTAATCAACCTGTATTATGCCACACGTTATCTTATTGAATAACACATACGTTATTTTTCAACAGCGGTCCTCAAACTGTTGCTCATAAATATAATATATCTAGTATAGTTAGATACCTACTACAGCTTTGCAAAAAAAAGAAAAAGACATTTGAGGTATCCTTTGAAAGCTACAGAAATTCCGTTCAATTATAATTAAAAAAATTTAATACGGCGGTCCACCCGATTTTTTCCCTAATTTATAATTATTTCATAATAATTTTCTATGTTTGGAAAATGGGTGTGAAAATAAATAAAATCATAGTTACATTTGTTAATATATGAAATATACACTCCTGCTGGGTTGCAGAAAGCATTGTCAGAAAATCTGATTTGACAATGTGGCCACATATATTTCTCAATAAGAAAAGTATTGCATCCATTAAAAGTGTCACAATATTCAAAAGCAGAGTTAAAAAATTGTTGATTGAAAGTTGTCCATATGATTGCCACGTACAATTTTAAGGCGTTCTAATAAATTATTTTATCAAATTTTAAATATGTTTAGTATGTATGACGCTATTATACCTTCTCAGGTTTTCAATAAAGATTCTATTCTATTCTATAGAATTTGAAATCGATCCTGTTCGAAAAAATAATTGATCGATCGAAACGATATTTCTTTAAAACTGTGTATACATGTATTTAACATAGTTTTTGAACAATTTCTATTTCAAAAAACATTTTCTACACAATATATTGATCAACATTTAGCTTGGAAAGCGATATTTTTCTATGTAGATCAATTTGTTTTTGTGTGAGTATCTACAATCTAATATAAATTAATAGATTGGTAAATTGGGTTGGTAAAATGATTTTTTCCAATATGTTTGGAGTCAATTATATAATTGGCTGCTTTCCAACAAACATTTTCAATCTACAATCTAATATAGCAAATGTTAACGGGAAGGTGGACAGGTACACATTAACATTTGCTATATTATATCAATAATGGACGTGAAACCAGAAAACTACAATCTACATGACAGGGAGTTCCACAACGGCATTAAACTGCTCCTGCATGTGTAAAACTGTAATTATATGATCACAATCTAAGGTAATTTCCAAATCAAAATTTTTGACAATTCTTTCTGTAACCTAACACCCGTGATTTTCGAAAACAGCCGTAGCTTAACTTTATGGGGTTTGAACTTAACCCAGTTTGCATTCCAATGTTTTGTGGGAATTAGCGCTCCTAGGGACCCGAGCTCGTACCAGTCGGTTTGTGTAGGCCGACTGACGGATTCTAGTACACAAATGGATTATTTGTTGTAATTTTAAAGAGTGAATTTAGTAAGACTGTGAAATACATAAGTAGAATTATATTGTTACATCAGCCAAATTACATAATGCATTCTGCAAAATTAGGAAAAAAATATCTTATCAACCATTGTCACAGTCGGGATTCAAACCCGAACTTTTCCACTATCGCGGCGGATTGAGCTATAATTTACTCAACCGCGACAAGTATTGATAAATCAGATTTATCAATACTTGTCAATACTTCCCATATATGCAGAATGCGTTCTTAATTTCACTTCATGCGAGAGTTGTTATTTTTATTAAGTTGATTATTATGAATCATCTTACATGTGAGAGTTTTTAACATGAAATTTGAAATTATTTTTAATTTTTGTCGGTTAGGGCTTCATTCAATATATTTGTTGTGTTGAAGACGCTAATGACCTGAGTTGTCGACGCGTCTATAATCTACAATAACTTAAAAAAAATAAAATGAAATAGTTGAAATATGAAATTTAGAAACACTGTCGCATCGCAAGTATCGTGTTGATGATTATATTCAGAAATATACACACACATGCTTTCAGACACATACACGCGCATTTAGATGTGAGTGCACTATGCCGTATATGATTAGCGCAAACGGGCTCATAGCAGCACCCATCTAGCTACCACTATATCATTAATTATATTTCGGTCAAGAATATTATAGATATTTTACCCACAAACTGTCATGAACATCATTTTTCATATTATGGTCAACTCTGTATGTGTGCAACATATATTTGTGAATACGGTGAATAACTGTGTTAGCAGGTTTGGCGAACAACCGTATTTTTATAATTAAATAATTAAGAAAAAAGTACAAATATATTATAAACAAGCCGTGAGGTGGGCCGTGTATTAGAACTAAAGTGCGACCCTTGAGGTCCACACGACGAACTTCCCAGTTTGATAAATATTTAATAATAATAATTAAATTAGATATTACACAGAAAAGTAATCATTTTAATCATTTAAACATAATTATTATTTATTTTTAACAATAATTTAAAAAAAAAACGAACCGATTTTTATAAAATTTATGTCGGACCAAAATGACGTTAACACGCCTCGATTGACACCCTTACGAAGTCGATATAATTTTTTATTCGCGAGATATTGTGTAAAATCTACTTTTTTGGAGTCTATTTGGTTAAAAAAAAAAGAACGGCCGAACCGATTTTGAAAAAATTTCTTCCAGATCATATTTACGTTAATACGCGTCGATTGGCACCCTAACGTAGTCGATATCATTTTTCATTCTCGAGATTTCGTCTTAGAAAGAAATGGACACATACGTACACACACATACAAACAGACAGACATCTTTCTAAAAATAGTGTAAAAATAGTGTAATGACCTTGAAACATAAAAATTTGTTATACATTTTGATTTTGATTTTCGGACCCATTACAATAACTTCCAATGGGAAGTTAATAATTAAGAAAAAAATACAAATATATTAAAAATGAAGCCCTTCGACGTACGTTTTTATGCTCCGACGTGCGCTTTTAAACCTTCCGACGTGCTTTTTTCAGCCCTCCGACGTGCGCTTTTAAACCTTCCGACGTGCTTTTTTCAGCCCTCCGATGTGCGCTTTTAAACCTTCCGACGTGCTTTTTTAAACCCTCCTCGTGCGTTTTTTAACCATCCGACGCGATGTGCGTTTTTTAACCATCCGACGCGATGTGCGTTTTTAAACCCTTCTGCGTGCATTTTTTAGCCCTCCGGCGCCATGTGCGTTTTTAAACCCTTCTCGTGCGTTTTTCAGCCCTCCAACGTGCGTTTTTAAACCCTCCTACATACGCGTTTTTAAACCCTCCTACATACGTGTTTTTAAACCTTTCGATGTGCGTTTTTAAGCTCTCTAAAATGTTGGCGCACGCGCCGTGTGTTTTTTTAATAAGATTACCTGAACTAGGTTCATAGCATTCTCTGATTCTGCTTAAAATTCACTGTACATTTTTTCCTATGTTACCTTTTCCAACCACACTCGGTATATGTATTTATTAAGTAATAATTTCTTTGTCCCGTTTAACGTTTGTTTGACAGGCCTGGTGTGATATATCTACACGCAATGCATTTAAAATATATCTGTATAAACTATAAATAATAGTGTATGCGCTATGCATTTTATACACAGATGACGTTGACCTGATAATTATTTAGGTACAACTATAACTACCTATCTATAGATTCTTGGACTTTTGTATGACTGTTTTTTTTAACACTGGCCATTCTTTAGCCTGTTAACGACTCACTGCACATTGTGTTAACAAGATTTTCAAAATAAAAAAAATTTAATCTTTTCAGACTATATAAATGTTTGAGAACTCATGTAAAACACATTTTTTGTCAGTAAATTAAAATTAGATATCTATCTGTAAAAGATGTGTAAACATTCAGATTTGAATACGAAGACATAGCTACATAACCTCAAAAAATTTATATTTTCACAGCAAAAATATCCAAGGACACGAGTATCCATTAAATGCTCTCTATTGGTAGGCATCTGACCAAGGAAGTTAGATATAACATAGGTATGCTTTTACAGATACGATTGGGGACGGGATTTATGACGGGATTTATTAATTATTTTTATGAAACAACCATTGTTTTGGTAAGGCATGTATTTTAAGAGCATAGTAATGAATATTCCGTTAAACCCCATACATTTTTGAACACCGATCGACTCCACTTTAAATTTCGCGCTCAAATTAGGATCGCCTACTTCTGTAGTCTATTGAAGTTGAGGGAACTGACTTTATCATATTATGGCACACGCGTGTGCCAAATAATAATACAGTAACTGTAAAAAAAGGTTAAACGAAGACCTGAAATCATGGCTATTGTTATTTCGGTACCGTTTAAAATAAATTTTTAGGGCAAGCGCGTGTGTCGCACTAACGGTTTATGGTTTTACGACTGACCCTTTTAAATTTTCCTGCAAAATATTCATGTCATAAAAAAATCTATTGAACATCAAAATATGATGATATATTGCTTTTGTAAATTTAACTTTTTTATTTCTGCTTTTTTTTAACACGAAAAGTGTGGGAGTATATCGAACACATACAAATAATTTGCTAGGTCTTTTAACTGGCTTCGCCCGGGTCGGGTTTAGAATGTCAGCGTTTCGTTGATTCTAAATAGTGTACCTCGAAAAACCCACTCCGTCCTTGTTCAACCGTTCGGATAGTTTTTCGAAAACTCGTCAAATGTACGTAATAGTATTAACTGTAATGTACTTTTGTTGGTACAAATGAGAATTTAGTTAATTTAGTGTTATACAGGGTGCTGAATTGCTTTGCGGGTAATAGGGATTGAACCCGTAAAATCAAACTCGCGATTTCCTGCTTCCCTAATTATATAGCGATAGCCATGGAATTTGAACAGAATGATGACGTTTTAGCTGTCAGAATAATTTCTAATCATTTTGTTTAAATTCCATGGCTATCGCTATCTGTTTTTGAGGTAATTTTGACATTTTCATATCAAATTTATGCCGTTACAAAGCATGCAAAATTAATTTTGTTTAATGATTTAGATGCAGAATTTTATGTTCTAAAACTTTTATTCGAAGATATTTTTCGTAAAATAATTAGGGAAGCAGAAAATCGCAATTGATTTTACAGGTTAAATCCCTATTACCCGCAAAGCAATTCAGCACCCTGTATGTAAAAGTAAATGTAAGCATTATATAATTTTTTCCTTTATTAAATTAGGTATTGAAATATTTTAGTTAGTTATAATTATTTGAAGCTCGTTAAAATAAAAAATTTAAAAATAAAAATTTACTTTTCAAAAATTATTACGGTATTATTTCAGTTATTGAAAATACACTTCAGTATTGGAATGTAATATAATACTAAATTGGATAAAATTTTCGTAACGCAAAACACTCAACGCATTATGTCAAGATACAATAAATAAAGTAATATATCTATTATTGCATGACAAACCCCTGAAAATTACATTATTTCTCTTAACACCTCATAGCTCAATGTAAATGGTCCATGACCAAAATAATTCCACTCGATTCTGGATAAGATATTCTTGATGGTTTTATTTCGTTCGAATATTTATGATGATTACTTTTTGTGATATCAAGAGAAATATGCCAAAACTATTATCGTACAATTTAGTTGGTGTAGACTGTAGAGTGAAATTGCGATCCACAATATTGATGATGCTTGAAGAAAGAATTAGAAATTTTTCCCGAGGATTGCACGAAGAGTGCCGAAATGTTAGTGAATAGATGCAAATATTTTAAGATCAGTAATCACTATTTCATTTTTAACCGACTTCAAAAAAGGAGGTTGTTCTCAATTCGGTTGTATTTTTTTTTTATGTTTGTTAACTCAGAACTCTGTCATTTATAAACCGATTTGGAAAATTCTTTTTATATTTGAAAGGATATACTTTCAGATTGATCCCATAGAAATTTCATCGAAATCGGTTGAGTAGTTCAGCTGATTTTTTAATAAAAGTGAGTAACGGCATGTGATTCCTTAAAGTAAATGTCACTTTTTGACACATCAGACAGCGTAAGAAAGTCGGTTTAATAAAAGTGAGTAACGGCGTGTGATTTCTTTAAGGTAAATGTCACTTTTTGACACTAAAAAGTAAAAAATAAAAAACTTTTTAACAAAAAAAAAAACCTCCTTCAAAAAGCCACTAAAAAGAGGAAAATAATGAAATTTTGAGGTCTGCGCCAATTTAATAAAATATGAAGTTGATTAAAAAGAAGATATTAATCACTATAATGTACTTTTTAACCGACTTCATATTTTATTAAATTGGCGCAGACCTCAAAATTTCATTATTTTCCTCTTTTTAGTGGCTTATTGAAGGAGGTTAAAAGTTTTTTATATTGATCCTATTTCGCACTGGGAAAAATGTCTAATTCGAGCAAAATTATAAGTTGGCAATAGCGTCAAGAGTGAAAATTAATATTATTTGATAACTCGATTTTTTTTTGTGGAAAGTTATGGTTCGAGTTATTGAAGTTCGACTGTAGTTATACTAGTTATATTAGTATGAATTTAATTTTTTTTCGTACCTAAATTAAGACATCAAATTATTACGTAGGACATAAATAACGTAGAGATAAATAAAACCGGGGCATATGTTGTATTAAACAATTTTGGCCTTCGTGTCATATGGGTATTTGCTGCTCGTTATTCTCTTTGAAAACCAAGTTTATTGTATCACACTGTGTTTGCCGGTGACCAATTCTTTACCGATGTTTGACCCATTGGCTTACACCACCCTCGCACTGCACTGCGGCAATCTTCATTTAGGTGACCCTTTGAAACTGTACGCACATCTGTTCTTTTGTTTATATACTAGCGCATGTTACGTCAATGTATTTGTATACAAACAGAAATCGACGCTAGTTGAATGAAATATTGTATTATTTTCACCATGGCTGATATTGCCATTGACGATACTCCCGTTTAATTACATCAAGCTACGAGAATTCAAACCTACTTCAACTGGAAAGATTTTTGACGTTCTCCATACCTAAACATAATATTTTAATACGAAAATATTAGGTTTAGGTATATGGAGAACCCTTAATAAAAGTGTTAGTAAATATTTTAAAGAATACAATTCCAGCAAAAAAAAAACCTCGTTGTATTTAACAATCAAAAGTTACACGTGATTAGTTAGTTACGTAAAAGAAGTACATTATTTTGAACACCCTGTATAATAAATTCATTTTTTTAGGACAGACATTGATTTGTCCGTCCGTTATCTAGTGATCCTCAAAATTTCAGTTTAATAAAGGTTTCTGTTTTGGCTATGTCGAATTTAGGTAAATGTCTGCACGTGTAAAAAATTTCTAAAAAACTTGAATAACTCAAAAATTACTGAATTTTCAAGCATGGCTTCCCTTACAATTTCTATTCACATTTAGGTGCAGAATTGAAAAAACAACTAAAACCGGGTGCTAGGTTAAAAAAAAACATAACCTCGATCTGCCACGCTTAAATGGGACAGGCTGTATAATTGAAAATATGTTTAGGTTATCATTAAAATTTATACAACTTTTATATTTAAACTTTTTTTCTATCTTCATCCAAAATCAATATATCGGCTGACAATGCAAGTCTTGGCCATCCTGTATATTGGGGTAAAATATTGCGAAACGAAAAATGCGTTACAAAAAATGTGTGACGCGAACTACCATAGTTACGCCATAGTTTGTTTCTGTTTTGTATCTGGAGTATATCATGTTAAAATATTTTAGTTTCCTGATTACCTGAATTCCTTGAGTACCTACAAAATATTAATAATTAATAATTATTTTATTTTTATTATTTTATAAAAATATAAATAAACTTTTGAACTCACATAAACGGTCTTTATTATAATCTCGTAAGTAAACGCGGCATAAAATATCTACAGATAGGACAATCTAAATATTACAAAACGGCAGTCATTTTGTTTTCCAACGATCACGAGAATTTTTACAGGCAAACGTGAAATAGTATATTGCATTACAAGCTAAGAAACTTGGCGTTTGTAACCAGTGTGAAGTTTGCTGCCCGAGGTACGAGGGCATGCAAGCACACGTGTTGCAAACGCCAAGTTTCATACCGATTAATTGCATATTATTTTTCACAGCAACTCTATTGACAATTCGATTTGAGGTACCTAGAATTTAGGCGTGCAAAAAAGTCGCAAAAATATTAGATCTGTTAGATTTATGTGGGGTTATATCTGTTATTTTGACGTTTATGAATATAATATGCGGATTCAATATATCCTTCTTAATTTGACGTTTTCGAAAATTATATGCGAATCCAATCGCCCTGTTTCCCTCTTAACAACGTTAAAAAACAGAGAGAACCGACCTATAAATTTTCATCCCTAGGGATGAAGACGCTCACTTTCAACCCCCTAAACAGGTACCGAAAATCGAGTTTTCAATAGTGGCGTTGTGAAAAAAATTTTACAGCTTTTATACAATTTCGGTAAAAAGTTGTTTCACTTTTAACATTATTATTGGTACCTAATTCATGAAATATTTAAGTCAAGGTCTTTTGAAACCGTATTTGATCATAAAAATTAAAAGTGTTTGCAAACAGTAAAGTTTATAACAGTCCTTAAAAACAGAAAGTTAATATATTGACGAAAGTAATATAGTTTACTATATACAGTAAGCAGGTGACTTTTTTTTTGTAGAACTACACTTTCTTCGAAGTGAACGCAATAAATCACGTAAATTGAACAAAAGTGAAAAGGTGAATTGTAACAGACATTTGCTTTATATAAGTTAACATTACAAACAGTTACAGGTAAAATTGCGTTGTTCAAATTTTACGGCTACTCCGTGCTAATTTTGACGTCACAAATTCTAACGAAACAGTTAACTGAAGCACGCTGTTGACAAATTTCAATAAAATATATTTGCTTTAGTGCTGTCGACGACATGAGAAATTTTGACGCGAGATTAATAATTAGTGTTGCCGTCTAGATCTAGACTTACTAGACTCTTGTCTTGTCTAGATTTTCAAGACAAGACTTGCAAAAGTCTTTTCTAGAAATTTTCAAGACTTGCTTTATCTAGATCAAGACTCTTGTCAAAACTCTAGACAATTTTCAAGAGTCTAGATAAACTAAGTAGTAGTTATAGGTAAAGTAAACCACTCGGTTAATCTAGACTCTTGAAAATAATCTAGAGTCTTGATATTAGACAAGACAAGAGTTTTTTAATCTAGACCAGAGGTTCCCAAACTTTTTTTTCTCATAGACCACTTTAAAAAATTTGCTGATTTCGGTGGACCCTCTGCACCTACATTTCTACCATATTCCCAAAACTCGACAAAAAATGTGAAGATTAGATCTAACTATGGAAATTTGCGTTGCGGCTGAGTTCCAACCACGAATTAACAGTTTTAGAAAAAAAGTGAGAATTGATTGGTTAATTAATTAATTGATTGTGCTGTGAGTGGATGTCAAAAAAGTAAAGTTGGCCAATCAAAAAAGTGATTCCATCCAACTTTACTTTTTTGACATCTACTCACAGCACAAGAAACCAATCAATTCTCACTTATTTTATTTAGAAAACTCCCCATTCGGAGTCTCGACACTTTGTACTGAATATGGAATATGCAAGTTTTTACAAGTAACAGTCGCTGAGCTTCTTAAAATATTATCTGCCTACATTGATGGGTGAAGTCAAGCCAACATTTTAGTTCTTCACTATCGAAACCAGATAAATTTTCGTGGACCCCCGTTTACGAATTGTGAACCCCCATTTTTTTTGTCACGCCAACGTAGACTCCCGTCGAGTCTCCCGTGAACCCCTAGGGGTCTACCTGGACCACTTTGGGAATCAATGATCTAGACTTAGACTTAGTGAAGTCTTGATATGTCAACGCAAGATTTAAGTGAAGTCTTGTCTTGATAATATTTCAAGACAAGACAAGACTTTGAAAGTCTTGTCTAGACGGCAACACTATTAACAATTTTTGTTCGTTTCTATAGAGTTTAAATTTTTAAGATCACGTCTCATTAAAGTGCTTAAAAAAATTAAGCACCAAGTATTATAAACATTTTAAAGTAACTTATTGTCTTAACTTTAAACATTAGGTACAGTAAAAAAATCCAAAGTTGAAAACATATAAGAAAATTGAAAATGTTCTCTAACATCAAACGAAATAAGCAATATATAAATAAGTATGTTTTATTAACAAAAAAAAAAAAACAAAAATACTCTACATTTAAAGTGCTTCTTAAGCATTTAAAATGCTTGTTGAATGATTATTAAGCAGTTTATAATGTTTAAGTGCTTATTAAGTAGCAAGTCTTTATGCAAGTACTTTTAAACTTAAAGCAAGTTCTCAGTTGGCCCATCTCTGGACGAGAGTTGTAAAATTTCTAGAATGGCCGATATTACTTCATAACGAACCGATTATGTACGAAAACTCGCGAATCATTTCCGTAAGTTTATGTGTGCATTTATTATATTTTCAAAATCGGTTCAGCCGTTCTTTTTTCTTAACCAAATGGACTCCAAAAAAGTAGATTTTACACAATATCTCGCGAATAAAAAATTATATCGACATCGTAAGGGTATCAATCGAGGTGTGTAAACGTCATTTTGATCCGACATAAATTTTATAAAAATCGGTTCAGCCGTTTTTTTTTTTAATTATTGTTAAAAATAAATAAAAATTATGTTTTAATGATTAAAATGATTTCTTTTCTGTGTAATATCTAATTTAATTATTATTATTAAATATTTATCAAACTGGGAAGTTCGTCGTGTGAACCTCAAGAGTCGCTCTTTTAGTCCTAATAAACGACCCACCTCACGGCTTGTTTGAAATGGTGCAATACTGATAAAATATATTATGGAAAATTTGATAAAAAATATAACGTGTCTTTAGATTGATACAATATAAAGTGATTGATTAAAGATGCTTTGCAGATAGCGTAAACATTCTGAAGTATCTGTTGAGAAATCAGATCGTTTTGTATCGAGTTTTGTATGGTACATGGCTATCCAATTAAAACAATTTATAATAATTTATAATCAAATCTGGCGACATTATAGCATTAACCAATCGAGCAGGTAATGTTATTTTATATTTATTCTAAATTATTACTCAATAATATAAAATTAAAACAAACCGTGAGGTGGGTCGTTTATTAGGACTAAAGTGCGACCCTAGTGAGGTCCACACGACGAACTTCCCAGTTTGATAAATATTTAATAACAATAATTAAATTAGATATTACACAGAAAAGTAATCATTTTAATCATTAAAACATAATTATTATTTATTTTTAACAATAATTAAAAAAAGAAAACGGATGCACCGATTTTTATAAAATTTATGTCGGATCACAATGACGTTAACACGTCTCGATTGACACCCATACAAAGTCGATATAATTTTTTATTCGCGAGATATTGTGTAAAATCTACTTTTTTGGAGTCTATTTGGTTAAGAAAAAAAAACGGCTGAACCGATTTTGAAAAAATTCCTTTCAGATCATATTTACGTTAATACGCGTCGATTGGCACTCTAACGTAGTCGATATTATTTTTCGTTCTCGAGATTTCGTCTTAGAAAGAAATGGACACATACGTACGTACATACGTACACACACACACACACACACAGACATCTTTTTAAAAATAGTGTAGTGACCTTGAAACATAAAAATTTGTTATACATTTTGATTTCGATTTTCGGACCCATTACAATAACTTCCAATGGGAAGTTAAAAAAGTGTTGCATTATTAGTCTACATCAAAAATTCATATTGTACCTGTCTAATTTCTACCTGCCACATAAAACGCAAGGGAGAAAGACTACCAGACTTACAGATATACGTAAATAGGTATCTTTAATATTATTTGAATTACGTAGACACTTGAGAAAAACCGTCGCCAGCTCTCCGTCTAAAACTGTGCCCTGCCGTATAGTTTTTTTTCCAAAATTTCCGAAAGAATTTTCAGCGACTGAAAATCTAAATCTCTTGTTAAAACCTTAGATGCTTACGAACTCAGTGTTGTCGAGCGTCTATAATTCGCAAGCATCATCGTCTTTGTTAAAACCCAGGGTTTGGTTATAAATGGATAAACCTGTACGACGTACGTATATTATAGGCACAAGACGGCCTACCTGCGGTTCAGTGCAAGAGATATGATTACTGTGAGCATAAGGCCGGTCGTGCTTCATGTCGCAAAGAACGTCCAGTGATGCTTGGACGTCCGCATGACGGCAGACCTACCGTGGTGCTGTCATATTGTAAATCCACCATGACATCTTCCCACAGCCATAATAGCGTCTCTACAAACAACATAAGTAAATATATACTTCGTTACGTTGTGTTTTTACGTTACGTCATTACGGATCAATCATTTCAAAATATGAAATGGATTACATTATAAACGCTCGACAACTGAGATAATTAACGCCTGAGTGAAAATAATAAAATATATATTCTTTGTCTTTTAAGAGTATTCTCTACCGGAAGTTACCCCCTGCACTCTTCATCTCAAATCCTTTCCCCTCGCCTAAAAACGGTTACTGCTCTCCCGAAGCTATTTTTAAAGCTAAAGTGTTCGCCAAATGAAGGACCAAGAATCAGATTATACATGCGAATCTTTTGAAAAAAATTCGTCGGGTACATGACACGTTTAGGGTGATCTGCCACCCCTTTAATACTGGCCAATCGATCTGCAAATATTATAATGGCATTATTGGGTCACCGACAAGCTATACAAAGAATTTCAGCCTTGAAGCAATAATGATTGTGACAATATTTTTTGTTACATGTTGGGGGCGGTCTGCATCCCTCCCATACCGCTATCTAGCAAAATCCCTTACTCAGGGCACTTTAAAATGCCTCCCTCAACATCTTCACAAAAATAAGACCTTTAATAAATAACACCAAAAAACTGTCATTAACTCTCGATCTAAACGTGTTCTGTAGAAAAATAATTCTTCGCCTATATGAAATAAAATGTATTCAAGTTTTTCCAAGAATCTTTTGTGCTTACCTGATCTTGGATCGTTTCCAGTTTGATTTTAATTCATAATTTTCCATAGACAGACATGTTTAATTATCTTAATTCATTTTAATAACCGTCATTAATTTAATTTCTACTAATAACAGAGTAAATGGAGCTTACACCAAACGCAGATTAAAAAAAGCAATATTTCCCAGTACGCAAAATCACACACGTTGACGCTTGTTTATTCGCGTACAAGGAATTCATTAGATGCTATTTAAATAATGTTACACAAATTAAGAAAAAAAGATCCTATTTAATTATCCTGTACTGCATTCGTGCGTTACAATACTAATTTTATTTCATACCATACGCACTTTTAGTTCATATACAAGAATTAATTAGTGGGAACAATCTAAGCACCTGTAATAAAATCTAGATGATGTACATGATTATGTTTTTATCTTCGAAAGATATAATTAATTTTGCAAGTACACATTCTTTATAAAAATATATGAGCACTGTGGTTGGAATAAAAACAAAAATAAAGATAGTTACTTCTTACCACAACAGTTTTATTGATGGATGTACATTTCGAAAGCTATGTTTTCATCTTCAGCAAACACTATACATCTATAGTATGTATACTGTGTAGCGTTTGCTGAAGATGAAAGCATAGCTTCCGAAATGTACATCCATCAATAAAACTGTTGTGGTAAGAAGTTGTTTATACATTCTTTATTTACTTACTAAACACAATTCCACTTTCCAGCTTTCAGGATTTTTTTTCAGTAATCATCTAATTACAAATCCCACTTAAATGTTAAAATAATTGTTATTTCGCAGGATTCATGCCACAGCAACACACAATCTGTGACAGACGTAGGCAGGCTAATAGGGTTCCATACAGAGATACGAAACCCTAAAAATGAATTTTAAAGGTTCTAAACGTTGTATATAGACTGTCAGACATAAAAACTTCATTTATGTAAAAAATCAAAAACCGAAAAAATGCAACTTATCACCTCACTCTCGAGTCTTCTTACTTTTGGGGCTATAAATGCCCGGCTGGAGCAGTTACTTGTATTTGAAAATCATGCGCAGGGGATATATTTTAAATAAATATCTGTCAGATATCCGCTACCTCAACTATAACTTTATCTGCGGGGTGTGTACAATCTACGAA
This sequence comes from Mongoloraphidia duomilia, assembly GCA_039654895.1. Classification (NCBI taxonomy): domain Eukaryota; kingdom Metazoa; phylum Arthropoda; class Insecta; order Raphidioptera; family Raphidiidae; genus Mongoloraphidia; species Mongoloraphidia duomilia. The sequence continues at coordinate 7,057,482 of CM077520.1, read as the reverse complement.
AGCGAATTCCTATAGAGATATCTTAAATTTATTCAGAACTTATCCTGTAGTGAAAGAAATCGGGCATTAGGTGTGAAATTAGGAACAGGAAAAAATACCCGCTAAACTCAGGCCTGCAAGGACCCATTGTGCATTCCCGACATCTAAACCAGAGGACAGCTTGGTGCAATGGTCAGTGTGCTGGCCTTTGGAGCAGGCTGCCGTGCACTGTAAAAAATGGATGTAAAAATTCTTTGAAAGTTAAAGTAGAATTCGCTCGATTTTCTAAGTGATTTTACATTATTATTTATTTTTACACAGACAGCTTCATAAAAACTTGGATTTTTACTGTAAAGTAAATTAAAATTAGATAATAATATTCCAATAAAGTGTGTAAAAATTACAAAATAAAATGTATAGTTACATATATAAAATGGATGAATACAAAACAAATTAATGTAAAATTGGTAACCACGCATGCGCAATGTGTTTTTATGGAATCTACGCGATGTGAAGGCGATACCTGTTTGCGACGCCATTGTCTCTTTGTGTGCCTATTACCAGATTAATCGCTGGCTACAAATGGTCCATCGATAATCTATGTAATCGGCCTTCTCATTTCTTACATTATGTGGGTTCGAATCCCACCTCGCTCATGGATGTTTTGTGATGTAATTTAGTTTTAAGTGATACGTTATTTGATGTAATTAAAACCCGTCTATAATTTACAATAAATAAATAAAGACATCTAAACGACTAAACCGCACTGTAAGAAATAAGAAGGCCGATTGCATAGATTATCGATGGTCCATTTGTAGCCAGCGATTAATCTGGTAATGGGTACACAAAGAGACAATGGCGTCGCAAACAGGTATCGCCTGCACATCGCGTAGATTCCATAAAAACACATTGCGCATGCGTGGTTACTAATTTTACATTAATTTGTTTTGTATTCATCCATTTTATATATGTAACTATACATTTTATTTTGTAATTTTTACACACTTTATTGGAATATTACACAAATTATCTAATTTTAATTTACTTTATGTAAAAATCACAAATTTGTTTAACTTTACAGTAAAAGTCCAAGTTTTTAAGAAGTTTTCTGTGTAAAAATAATTAATAATGTAAAATCACTTAGAAAATAGAGCGAATTCTACCTTAACTTTCAAAGTATTTTTACATCCATTTTTTACAGTGCAGGTCCTATACAGTCGTGGGCTTTCATAAGAAGTTGCGCGAGGACAGTATGGCTCAATTGGTAGCGTCGCGGCCTCTGAATCAGATTGTCGTGAGTTCGAATCCCACCTCTGCTCATGGATGTTTTGTGATGTTATTTAGTTTTTAAGTGATATATTATGATATTTGTTGTATTTAAGACGCTAATGACCTAAGTTGTCGACGCGTCTATAATCCACAATAAATAAAAAACTCGGGTCGCACTGCCAAAACCCTGCCGACAATATAGTGTATTTGATAATACTGGCATTGTGGCTTTATTATGTGAACTTAAGTTTGTTTTTGAACAAAATAAAAAATTTAACCCCTTAATACATCCCTTAAAATAATATTTTTTTTCTTAATTTCAATATTTTTATCAATGCAACATCGGTACCAAAATAAATACACCCTTCAGTAAGTAAAGCACTATCCGAAAACTAGTGTTTCCATAAAATTTGTAAGTCCGGTCCTGTTGGGCCGATTTTATTAAAATTTTAGCAGCACATTTTAATCGTTACTAAAGGGTTAAATTTCAATTTTGAAACGATTCTGAGTTTTTTTTCGGCATTTTTGGGCCCAAAAACAGTTTTCAACCCCTAAAAACCACCCTTAAAACGGTCCGATTAGGCCCATTTTAAATAAGCTTCGTACGGTGATGAATTTCAACGTGCCTACCAAATTTCGTCAAAATCAATTAACTCCTTCGAAAGTTATAGCCCGTACACACACACACACACTCACACACACGCATATATATAAACATTTCCAAAAATGGTGCCAAATGGTTCAGGAGGCTATGAAACGTCGAGAAATTTTGGTCCGACCCCTAGGTCCCGCCATCCGACCGACGCCAATAGTGTATGTGCCATATGGCAAATACACTAATAAAATAAATAAAGAAGTTGCGCCCCGGCCATTCGTGACAAAACAGAAAGGTATTGCCGAATGCTTTCGAATTTCCGAGTTCATACGAACCGATATAAGTAAGTACAACGTTCAATAGCTGTATATATACGTGAATATCGGTATATAGCTAAAGCTTATCGTATAAGCAGTCTAATGAAGCTGTCGATATGGCATGACGATAACAATGGTAAGCGGCCTTTGCGCTGACATGGATCGTGAATAGCTCAGCTCTTGTATCGATCATGTCGCTCATCAGAATTATTGAAATAAATGCCCATTCTGACTATTTTGTCCTGCCAGTCATTTTATTACAATCTACATACATCTATGTTTTTCTGCATGTGTGTGTATCAATGAGTCAAAAAAACCAAGAAGACAGCTCAACAAATACTTTTTTAAGGTCTGCACCGACAACTATGGTTATTTGAGCTCAGTAGCAATTAATATTTTAAATTTATGATTTTTTAATAATAAATTGAAAATCTAATTATTGTAGTTCAGAAATTTTTGATATCAACTGTGAAAAATTCGCAGTTAGATCAATTTTTGTATACACCCTCGTTATGGTGTTTTAAAAAACGTGTAAAAAGTCCTCATCGATATCGTGCCGGCGTTGCCAAATATTCGAGGTTGAAGGTCACGACAAAAGGGTTTTTGCAAATTTCTCGATTCCGTTCCATTTTTAGTAAAAAAATGGTTGTTATCAGTCTTGTAGAGAACAAAATTCTCCACAACTATTTAGGTATAAACATTTTTAGTGTACCGTACCAAAATCGGCAAAACGGATCACTTATCTTATCTATCTGTCACAAGCATTTTTTCAGAGAATGTTTAATACAGAAAGTTCAAACTTCGTATAGCGCCTTCTTTTGTTGTGGGTGGAAAATTTTAACTATAACGTGTTTTGTTATTAATAAAATTATTTCTGTTTTTTACGTCCATCACATATGTTAATATAATAAAGTATTGGGTATTAAAAATGTAATGTGTATCATAGACAAGGCTTAGATGCGTTTTACCTTTTCTATCAACTTAAAAAGTTCTTTCACAAATAGAAATGTCATTTTGGTCGCGGATTTCACAATATCATTATAATCATCAATAACGTTTAAAATAAGTAACAAGAAATATAATGGAATTATATGGCAATTATATATTATGTATTTTTCACCATCAAGTAATAAGCAACAAGAAATTTTGACAATTAATGTATAATATTGACCATTTGGTAAGAAATTTTTAAAGGTTAAATTTTTTTTTTCTTTTATAATTCAAAGATTAACTATGTATGTACTTCACTGTTGTTGAGCCCTAAAGAAGTTGCAAATTCGCAACGAAACGTTGGCAAAGAATAAATAATTTATACATTTAACTGGTCCATATTACCCAATACTTTATTATATTAATAAAATTATTTACTCAATATACTACGATGCGCATCGCTGGTTGCGCCCTTCGGAGTTTGCCCCCCCCCCCTCCTGTTTCTAGATCATACCTCTGGCGCTGAGTGCTGTCTCCGGCTTTACAGTAGCTAGGTAAAGCTCAAAAAATAGTAGGTATCTCGATTTCTTAAAGAAGTGTTGCAATAATATTTATTTGGGGGGTCGATATTGCGGTTCATTTAAGTCACACAATCAAATGTCAATTGAATTAGGATATGTCAAGATTAATTATTAAGATCAAACGAAATGATGATCGAATGCGTCGTTGTCTGTAATCTTTGACCGCTTCCGTGCGACTCAATTGTTCCAATAATGATGACTTGTCGTTTCTTTTTTTTTTGTCTTCACAACGACCTGCGACTACGATGACCTAGCGCAATAGAAAAACAATTTATACATGTAAAATATCTGTTTTCACATTACTTCTATCGCATCGAGTCGTGCGGAAATAATTAGTTTTCAATTATCTCTATACTTTGGATTAACCGATTAAATACGATTGGATAAACCTTCGTTTACAAATAAGAAAATTTCGAATAAACAATATTTAACTGATAATGTTTCAAGTCTACCTACTTTTCAGCCGGTATTATAAAGAAGTAAAAATTATTTAGAAATTAAATTTAGTTGATAGATTTTTATTATATTTCAATTAAAAATAAGTACCTATCAGTGGTTTATTTGGAAAATTAATTTATAAAATATATTAAATTTATTTATCAACAAATTGATCTCTATATACAATACTAGCGGCCCGTCCCGGCTACGCCCGGGTGGTATGAAATTATGATTTAATAGCGGTTTTTAAGACCTACAATTTTTTCGTACCTTGTTTTGATGTATATCTCTAAAGATTTGGCCAGCGTTAGCCATGTAAGCGTACGAAAACGTTTTTTTTTTGACAAAACACCGTCATAGTGCAGCCATTTTGTACAAAATATTTACAAATTATATACAAAAATCTTCCTCGTTTATCGCTCTTTCTATTAGTGAAAACCGTTTCAAAATCCGTTGCGTGGTTTAGAAGAAGTAAGCGGAGAAACAGACAGGCAGACAGCGACTTTGTTTTATATACTGTTTAGAGATAGAGATTTTAAATTATAATGTTTATATATTAATACAATAAAATTTACCATACTATTAAATGAAAAAAATTGGACGGAGTAGTTTACACTAGTACACACTACAGAAGTGAAACTTCTAAACGCAAATACCACCGCGCATTCAGATTAAAGTTATAAAATATTGCTATCACTCTTTTCGTTAGCTGATTCCAATTCACTCCACCATGCGTATAGAAGTTCCACTTCTAAAATTCTTCAAAGAATGACGGAAACATCGAAATAAATTTTCCGTGATTTTTCTTTAACTCAATTTTAGTCCAAACTTTTTATTTTTTTTTTCTTACCAAAAGAAGCAAAATTAGAATTTAAAAAAATTGCTGTAGGCACAATTTTTGATAAACATTTCTAAACACAGCTTAAAAATGTTCTGAAGTTATGAGAGACGTAATATTTCAGATTAGGTGGCGTTAATAATAACTTGTCGAGCGTCTATAATTTGCAGTCTAACTCAGATTAGGTAGGTAACATTTGTAAGTTAATTTCCATATCACGAATTTCTACATTTTTTTAAAACTAACACAGGCATAAGTAAATAAAGTTGTTCAATACCTTTAGCTGTTTGCACAATGCATATACAGGGTCTCCATCGTTTTAGCACATATATTAAAGCTCGTGTATCTCACTTACAGCGAAACATCATACGTACCTAATAATAAGTGACATAGAAACGTGTTTAAATTATCTATATTGTTACAAAACTGTTTTCTGAGTTGGCGGAATAAATATTTATTTACAATAATTAAAAATACAATAACAATAAATGCAACAACGAAAAGTCAGTTTTAACAATCAACACACGTAAACAATAACTAAACGGTAATTAACACTTAATTATATACAATTGACTATACTTACTAATATTTATTTTATCAGATGTATTTATATCGCGGAACTATTTATATCACTAATTCACTTGATTGCACAACTCACCATTGACTGATTGATTCGACCGTTGACTGACTGACTGATCGCTTCACTGACTCGTTTATATACGCTGCGTGGCTTAAGCCTAGTGCTTCTCGCGTTCTCTACAAACTTCGCGTAGTTACTCGTTGTTCAGCAAGCAGACACCGCTTCTCAGAATTCTTGCCTGACGTTTATATACAGGGTGATCCGTAACAATATTATAAAATAAAACTAAAAAAAGAGAGACTTGGTGTGTGGGTAAAACCACACTGCTAACTTCCCATTGGGTGTCCTTAGAGATTAGAGACCAGTCTACCGTAGAGAAACTATTTGCAATACAGGTTAACATGTTTTTTGTTATAAAAAAACATCAATTCAAATTTTTTGCAGGTGTTTATTATGCAATTATGCGTCGAATGAAATTGGTACGGAGTCGATATCATTGTTTATTCTCGAGATATGCGAGACGAGAAACATTTTACAACAATTATTTTACAGTAGTTTTTTTTGTTATAAACAAAAAACCGCTAAATGACATTTCCTGCAAACCTATTCAGGTGATGTAATTATGTGTCGAATAAAAATTAAAATTGGTGGTAGTCAATATCATTATTTATTCTTGAGATATGCGAGCCGAAATAAAGTTCACCAATGTACGAACGAACGTACGTACGTATACACACACACAGGCATCTCTCTAAAAACAAAAGATTCGAACTCTAGGGACCTCAAAACGTGCAGATATTATGTCCAAATTTTTCATTCGCAAAATCGGACTCATTACAACTAATTCCAATGGGAAATTAAAAATTAAATGACACGATTTTATTCAGAAACGGAATCACTCCAAACTACCGCACCAAAAGAAGTTTCACTTCAAGAAAAAAATCGGAGGGGGTCAGCTCAAGGGCGGTCCCAAGAAAGGGAGATTTTCTAACAAGCGACGAGACCTTGCAGTCATCGTCCATTCTGATTGACACCACAAACACACACTTAAACGAACAACTAAGTAGTGAACTCTGTATACTAATATGGATAGTTGATAGCGATTAAAAAATGGGTTTTGTATGTGGACAATATTCAAACTCATATTCTTCAAGACAGGCATTAATGTTTACAAAATTAGAATGAAAACTTCAGGTAAGGCTTTAATCAAATTCTTTCTATAAAAGTCGATCAATTTTTTGACATTTCAAAATAAAACCTAATTTAATATTATTATTTGAGATATTAGGATGCCCAAAATTTATACAATAACAGTGTTCTTGGGAAATTGGAATAGAAAAATAAATTTTAAAAAGTTTTATTTTGAAATGTCAGAAAATTGATCGACTTTTATAGAAAGAATTAGATTATAAGCCTTATCTGAAGTTTTCATTCTAATTTTGTGAACATTAATGCCTGCCTTGAAGAATATGGTGTTTGAACATTCTCCACATGCAAAACCCATTTTTAATCGCTATCAACTATCCATATTCAGAGTTCACTAGTTAGTTGTTACGTTCATTTAGGTGTGTGTCAAACGACATCAAGATGGGGTATTCGACCAATCAGAATGGACCCTGACTGCAGGGCCTATAGTAGCTTGTGATTTTCTGACAATGCGTTCAGGAACCCAGCGTTAGTCGAAGTAAGTGGAGTTTACCCGCGAATATCCCACGTCAAAAATACAGGAATTTCTGAATGTTTGCTAGAATGACGAACATACTGTATGTATGAGTGCATCAATACATGTAAAAGTTTGAATGTAGTGAATACACACACACATACATGCATTTATAGGTATACATTTGGTTAGGAAGAGGCTTCTTTTCTTTTCACAATTTGGCATTTCTACGATATATAATCCATCACTGTCAACAACTCGGGCTGTTTTGTACCGTTACGAGGTCGCGAACGAAATGTACAATTGGCATAGAGCCCCTGAAATCAATTTGAATAATAAAACAAATGAAACTTTATTGCCATAACCCTAAACTGCCCTACTAGTATATTGTGTAACTAGTGTGCTAAATACATCTTTATACGCCAGGCGCGATATTTTCAGCACAAGTAGTAGGCGAGCACACACGTGCCTTGGCGAGTGTGCACCGCGAGCCGAATACGAGTGCTGACATTTTTAGCACGAGTAGTAGGCGAGCGCACACGAGCCTTGGTGAATTTGCATCGCGAGCCGCATACGAGTGCTGAAAACATCGCGCCTGACGCATAAAGATTTAGCACACGCGTTGCACACTATACTTTATATAACACATGCATGGTTTTAGAATTTAGTTGAATTAAAAAAACTGTTAAATAATGGTTCATTATGCAACTGTTTTTTCATTATAGCACTGAAAAGCGTTACATAATGGTCACTAGTCAATAAACGGCTATTGAAGGTTCGCAAAACTGTGTAGATTAGGAAAATAGTTTAGACAATTATTATTTAAGAGAATATTGCTCTTTTAATTTTTCCTTATAAATAAATTTAGGGACTCTCATATTCATTTGAGAAGTTGGGAAAGTAATGTTTTCATAAATACAAAACCACTAAATAAATTATTAACTGGTGTGGTTTTATTAGGTACAGGTATTTTGCTAACTATGCAATAATCATATTTCCAGTTTAAAAATAAGTCAATTACCTGCAGTTTTAAAGTAAAAAAGAAATTATTATTTTTTACCCTACTTCGGTCGTATGAAATTAATAAAAACTTTATCTGTAACCTGGTGGCTGAAAATACCACATTATTTTTAACTTCCCATTAGTATCACACGCGAAAATTTCGCATAGTAAACGAACAACATTATTGATATATAGGTATCCTATGAAATGTACAATTAGACAAAATTACGATTTTATATATATTTACTAGCGGCCCGGTCCGGATTCGCCCGAATGCTATGAATTTAAAATTTATTAATACATTACTCACTCGCTTCGCTCGAATTTATAATTAATTAAAACATTACTCACTTGCTTCGCTCGAATTTATAATTAATTAAAACATTACTCACTCACTTCGCTCGTTCGCTCGAATTTATAATTAATTAAAACATTACTCACTTGCTTCGCTCGTTCGCTCGAATTTATAATTAATTAAAACATTACTCACTCGTTTCGCTCGTTTGCTCGAATTTATAATTATTAATTAAAACATTACTCACTCGCTTCGCTCGTTCGCTCGAATTTATAATTAATTAAAACATTACTCACTTGCTTCGCTCGTTCGCTCGAATTTATAATTACCTAATTAAAACCTTACTCACTTGCTTCGCTCGTTCGCTCGAATTTATAATTAATTAAAACATTACTCACTTGCTTCGCTCGTTCGCTCGAATTTATAATTAATTAAAACATTACTCACTCGCTTCGCTCGTTCGCTCGAATTTATAATTAATTAAAACATTACCACTCGCTTCGCTCCTTCGCTCATATTTCCTATTTTTTTTACCACCCCTGTATTAGAGCGAAGAAAACAAAACAAAAATATTCAAATCGGTCAAGCCGTTTTTGAGTTATAGCGAGACTAACGAATATAGATATTACTAAGTGTTATTGATATTTAGCTGCCCAGCTCGGTTTCGCCCGAAGCATATAACTATGGCTATAACTTAATTGGAAAGGGAACGATGCGATCACGACGTTACGAGCTGAATATAGTCACATTCATCCGAACTTGGAGAGTTTTTGTGTGACGGACAAATACGAGTATTTTTTATTTTACTTATATATTAAAGTAAGATAAATTCTCCTTTGGTAAAAACAACTCAATAAATGATATTTTCTACCCTTTCTATACTATAGTAATGTTTCCATTATGTGATCGAAAAATAATATTTGACGGCTTAATATTACAATTTATCATTTAAGCATTTTACGCACAGAATCACTTTAAAGCTCTGGTCAGAACAGATTAAAAACACTGTGATATATCGATCATGCTATAAATAATATTATAGTCTTCTCCATGGGCGTACGCAAGGGGGCAGGGTGTGGGGCAGATGCCTGGGATCTGAAATGATGTAATAAAGTGTGAAAATTCATGAAGCTCATGCTTTAATATACTAATCCCTTTTATTTCCCGCTATTGAATTTTGGTGCCTGAAAATTCCCTGAATTGTTTTTCGTTTCCATGATTACTTTATTATTTTATGCGTTATAGGTATGCGTTAAATTTACAAACAAAAACACGTTAATAAATTATAGGTATCTAATAATAGTAGATTGTATATCTAGTTGGGTAATGAGGTAGGTATGGTATATTACTAACGAGTAGTGACAGTATGTTGAAACGAGCGATTTAGCATAATATTATTACTCACGAGATGTATTTTTATTTATTTATTGTAAATTATAGACGCGTCGACAACTTAGGTCATTAGCGTCTTGATTCCTTTAAATAACAATTAACTTAAAACTAAATGACATCACAAAACATCCATGAGCGGAGGCGGGATTCGAACCCACGACAGTCTGATCCAGAGACCGCGACGCTAACCACTTGACCACACTGTCCTCTCACACGAGATATATATTGTATTTTTTGTCGTATAACTCACACCCACTATAAAACAGCTACTTATAATTTCATTTTCAGTATTTTCAAAAAAAAAAAAAAAAAAAAATTAAAAAAAAAAATTAAAAAAAAAAAAAATAAAAATAAATAATAATGAATTGAAAATATGAATTGGTGCTGGGCCCAAATAACCTTAGCTGTTGGTGGTCTTTAAAATACAATACAATTCAAAAAAAATTTACAGTTCATTTGCGTCCACCCACTATAAAACAGCTACTTCTAATTACATTTTCAGTATTTTCAAAAAAATTTTACGGTTCATTTGCGTCGTTATTTTCATATTTATAGCAGGCCGTGAGTAGGTAATTGTGAGCCGATCACAGCGAATAAACATAAATCACTATGGAAACTTTGTTTTCCACACTGCGCTGTAGTAGATTGTATGATTAGATACGTAATGGGGCATATTACGGCCAGTGAAGACAGTATGTAAAAACGAGCGATAACGAGTTTTTACAGTCACACTAGCCGTAATACCATTACGTACGAGACATATATGGTATTTTTAGCCATACCCATTACAAAATACTTACTTTTCACGTCATTTTCAAAAAATTCTGACAGTTCATTTGCGTCGCCATCTTTCCTTCCACAGTGTGCTGCGAAGTTCGTGATAGGCGTACGCAGGCGTATAGAGCGAATAAACAGTTGTTGCTATGGCAACCGTTATTTTCTGCGCTAGTACAGAAAATAAAACATTTTCCGCACACCTGCCTGTTAAATGACTCATTAAAGGTTGCTATACATACATCGAAAGTAGCTATTTTGTAGTGGGTATGGCAAAAATACACTTTCAACACACCTGCCCAGTTAATTGACCATATATTTACGCATGTAAAGTATCCATTTTATAGTGGGGATGGCAAAAAAATAATAATGAAATATGTACGTAAGTAATAATTGTTTGAGTACGTACGTGGCAGAAAGAATATCGGTGTATGAAGTTTGTTTACTTAGTTGTGATGATATTTTCAGTGAATACTACCCGAAGTGGCATAGGGCGCCGGGTGCAATGTGTGGGGGTGGGGGTTGGTTCAGAGCTTGAAGAACATTTCTGTTCTGTTCATACATACCTATATAGAAACGGGAACCGTCATTTTGAGCAGAGCTGCGCCATTAATCATCAAGTGCTGGCCCTCCGCTGTCAATCATGGCGTTTATAAAGCCCGCTCTTTGCCGCTCGTGCACAGACTGTAGTACTGTAGCATCACCGTCAGCCTGTCTACTAGCTCACCACCGTCACGGTATACCTCTACAACTGTATCTATCTATATATGTTAAAGGATATGACCGAAATCCGTCCAAATTAGTTTTGCTTACGTCAGAAAAATTAATAATTTTTGAAGTGAAAACTTCCTTTAGGCGCGTTAGGCACTCTTGCATTCATAGCGCAGTTGGTAACGTGTTTGCGTTCTATGCATAGGAACCTGGGTTCGAGACCTGATGGCAGCGTAGAATTTTTTTTTCTAAATTCTACATGATATTTATTTATATATTTTTTTATTTTTGTATTATACTTTAAACAAAACACAAAACGGATTGAAATCGGTTCATCCGGTTTGGAGCTACGATGCCACAGACAAACAAAAGCTTCAAACTTTTAACAGCCCTTCTTTTTACGTCGGGGGTTAAAAATAGTGTCAATTAATTTCAGGTATATTCTGTAACATATGCAGCACCCGACTGTGTTTCAATTCGTAAGCTACCAGTGGCGGGTGATGTTTGTTACATTTCATCTATTTCATGATTTTTTTAGATAATCATATCAAAAAACTGACCGATCCAATTTTTTGAGAAATACCGTATATGAGAACTGCAACTGCCCATTCACCAAAAGGATCTTTATTTGAGAGCGTTTCCGATACTTTATATAAAATGTTCTCGGTCTACCTATTTTAATTTTAAATGGGTGATAGAATAGTAAAATTCAAAAGAAGACTAGCATTAAAACCTTAGTAAACAAGTGGGTCGTTTATTAGGACTAAAGTGCAACCCTTGAGGTCCACACGACAAACTTCCCAGTTTGATAAATATTTAATAATAATAATTAAATTAGATAGTACACCGAAAAGTAATCATTTTAATCATTAAAACATAATAATTATTTATTTTTAACAATAATTAAAAAAAAAAAATCGACTGAACCGATTTTGATAAAATTTATGTCGGATCAAAATGACGTTAACACGCCTCGATTGACACCCTTACGAAGTCGATATAATTTTTTATTCGCGAGATATTGTGTAAAATCTACTTTTCTGGAGTCTATTTGGTTAAGAAAAAAGAACGGCTGAACCGATTTTGAAAAAATTTCTTTCAGATCATATTTACGTTAATACGCGTCGATTGGCACCCTATAACGTAGTCGATATCATTTTTCATTCTCGAGATTCTTAGAAAGAAATGGACACATACGTACGTACACACACACACACATACATGCCACACACACATACGTACACACACACACAGACATCTTTCTAAAAATAGTGTAAAAATAGTGTAGTGACCTTGAAACATAAAAATTTGTTATACATTTTGATTTCGATTTTCGGACCCATATTACAATAACTTCCAATGGGAAGTTAAAAATATTAGTAAAAAAAACTTTTTAAAGACAAGCTTTTATTGAAATGTACTAAAAAGGAAAAAATAATATTTAATAATTTTGATTCGTAATTATTATAAAAGCGGGGGTTTTAATCTCTACGATAGTTTATTAGTCGCAATCTCCGCTTTTATAATAATTATGAACCAAAATTATTAAATATTATTTTTTTCTTTTTAGTACATTTCAATAAAAGCTTGTCTCTAAAAAGTTTTTTTTTCTTCCCACCTCAACTATTTTATGGTTGTTCATTGATTCAGTCCTTCAACAATTTTATCCTGATTTTAACAGATTTTCCCGTCTCGAGAGCAGGAGAAATCGCGTAACATACATATACCTGACATACAAAGATACAGTCTGAACTGAGAACCTCCTCCTTTGTTTTTGAAGTCGTGTGTAAAAGCATGTATGAGGTACCCTCCTTCGGCAGTCGGGTAACTTATAGAACGGAATTGTCCACGTTACGGGAATTCTTATTGTTATTATTAGTGTATTATCAGCCATATGGCACATACATCTGATTGGCGTCTGAGTCGGATGGCGGGACCTAGGGGTCGGACCAAAATTTCTCGACGTTTCATAGCCTCCTGAACACTTTGGCACCATTTTTGGAATTGTCTGTTTATATATGTATATATATATAGATATATATATTTATATATTTGGATATATATATATAATATGTGTGTGTGTGTGCGGGCTATAACTTTCGAAACAGTTAATTGATTTTGACGAAATTTGGTAGGCACGTTGTACGTAAATCCAGGTCACCGCACGAATTTTGCCTATATTAAGCTAGCCATCAGGAGCCCAATCAGACCATTTTAGAGGGCCATGCGTTTTTCAGGGGTTGAAATTAATTGTGTTTTGGAGCCCAACAACATGCCGAAGGAAATTCTCGGACTCGTTTCAAAGATTGAAATTTAACCCTTTAGTAACGAGTGTAAAATGTTCTGCTAAAATATTTAATAAGGTCGGCCCGTACAGGACCGGACTTCAGTCGAATTTTATGACAAACACTTTAGTTTGTTCAGATAGTGCTTTCACATTACTGAAGGGTGTGTTTGATCCCTCTCGAGTACCGAGGTTGCATTCGATAAAAATACTTGAAACCTACAGAACAAAAATATCATTCTAAGGGATGTACCTAAGGGGTTAAATTTTTTGATTTCTGTTCAAAAACAAACATAAGGTAAAGCCACAATCGCCAGTATTAGCAATATACACTAGTATTGTCGGCAGGGTTACAATTGGTACTGCGACCCGAGTTTTTGAGGATTATTATATGGGAAATATCCACAATACGGCATCTTCTTAGTTGATCGCGTTCAACTATGGTATAGAAGAGTAGGTGGTATACAGTTAAGAATAGTACCTATAGTACATCGGGTTGGTGCAGAGAACAGCAAGGCCCCGGCCTGTCTGTACCGTGCTCATTTCACCATTTTACACCCGACACATAGTGACATGCAAATAGAAAACGCCATCTCTCCCCAGCATTCTCCCATCCACCCGCATCCTTTCACTTCACTATACTGTCTATACTAGGGTTAGGCAAATGATTAGTACTTAAATTAGTAATGCGCGATACGAGATATTTTAGTCGATTGTCTCGATTGTTCAAACATCTCGATAACTCTCGATGGTTGTCACTTGGACTCGATTGTTGTCATACTTCATCGAGACCGAGTCGCATAGTACTGTACATAATATACAATCGTTCATCACTCAACAACTGTCGTCGAGTCGATGGTCGATTGTGCAGTAATCGTGTAATACGAATTAAAGTGGGATTAGCAAAAAAATGTATACAGGGTGTATCACAGGAAACCGAACATAGGAAAAAGTACACAGTACAAATTAGTTAAGATCAGAGATTGCTTTGCCCTCTATTCATGTAAAAAACCATGATAATTAATTTAGTTAAGTTAGCCATGTGTATTCTATCTTTGTCACGCTACTCATTTTGCTTATTGTTTTCCTTGTTGCACTCATTACTTTTCTATGTATTCAATCCTGTGATACAACCTGTATAATATCCAGTTGGTAAAAAGCAAGTGACTGACCTGACCTGTTAAACTGTGTATTAAATAAAGAAACCATGCTCGCAGTTAGTATAAAGACCGGTAGTGCAACAGCATAATTTTCTAGCCCTGATCCTTTACTCTTTCGTTCACTGTCAAGCGCGTATACACTGTATATATGTGGTCAAAAGCCAAAGTGGTGTACGTCTTATTTTTAGCAAAATATGTTAAGCGATCACTGAAAGAGGTTCCAGCGTTTCTAATACTAAAATTAATTTTCAAGTTTTTATTTTAAAATTGTTACAATTAACACGAAGGATGTCTTCTCGGACTATTCCCGAAATCGAAAAAAATGACACACCATATAATTATTTAGTTAAACGCTTGTGAAGTCGACGGTTTCAGACGTTTTAATATATAAATAGGCACTTATGGCAGACATATTTCCGCCGTTACTTTATCTAATTTTCTTATATTTATTTTCCAACTTTAAGAAGTAAAAAAACTCGGGTCGCAGTGCCAAACCCTGCCGACAATATAGTGTATTTGCTAATACAGGCATTGTGGCATTATTATGTGAACTTAAGTTTGTTTTTTGACAAAATAAAAAATTTAACCCCTTAATACATCCCTTAAAATAATTAAATTTCTCTAAATTTCAATATTAGACATGGATTTTATCAGTACACCCAATTAAATACACCCTTCCATAAGTAAATCCGTATCAACAAACTAGTGTTTTCATAAAATTTGAAAGTTCGGTCCTGTCGGGCCGATTTTATTAAAATTTTAGCAGCACATTTTAATCTTTACTAAAGAGTTAAATTTCAATTTTGAAACGATTCTGACAAATTTTTCGGTATTTTTGGACCCAAAAACTTTTTAGAACCCCTAAATACAACCCTGAAAATGGTCCGATCGGGCCCATTTTAAATAGGCTTCTTGCGGTGATGGGTTCCAATGTGTGTACCAAATTTCGTTTCAATCGATTAAGTCTATGGAGAGTTATCGGGTACACACATATATATATAATATATATATATAATATATATATATTCAAAAATGGTGCCAAAGTGTTCAGGAGGCTATGAAACGTCGAGAAATTTTGGTCCGACCCCTAGGCCCCGCCATCCGACCGACGCCAATAGTGTATGTGCCATATTATGGCAAATACACTAAAAACAAATATAATAAAATTGAAAGATATTTACGCAACAAGTAGCTTAGTGACGATTTATATGACAGTTGCGTTTTTGCGATACTCTCCTAAGGTTATGTTGCATTAATATGAACGAGTATGAGTTTACCGCGCTCGCCAGATAAAAATAAATACATTCGAGATGTTAAAATATAAATACAATCTTAATAATGTTTTTTCTAAAACGTACGGATTTCGAGAAAAAAAAATTTTCTAAAAAAATTGCGTAGAAATTATTTTTTATTTGCCTAATCAAGATGTCTATGATTTTAGATCAACAAACAAATTAGATGCCCATGCTTTTTACAAGCTTTTATTTAACTTGCAATGTATGCTAGTTTGTTTGTGTGTTTGTTGGTTTGTGTGTTTGTTGGTTTGTGTGTTTGTTTAGGTCAAATTTTGCAAGTCAATTTTGAACGACTTCAACGTATCCGATCGATTTGAAATTTTGTACACATATGTATTCCCGATGACAATACATCAATAAATCGTTTTTAGAAATAAATTCAACTCCTAAGGGGGTCGAACGGGGATGTAAGATTTTTTTGACTAATCAACGCCCAGGCCAAATCGCTGAAGCTAAAAACTTAAAATTTGGACAGTTGGTTCCTTTTCTGACGTAAGCATCCACTAAGAAAGGATTTTTCGAAATTCAACCTCTACGAGTGTCAAAGGGGGATAAAATTTTGAAAGATTAAATTGAACAAAATAAATATTTAGTGCATTTAAATAAAAGCTTGCCTCTAAAAAGTTTTTTTACTAATATTTATTCTTATATTAAGAATATGAAAAGAGATTTGTCTTGTTGGGAAAATGTTCAGTTACGAGTGATTGTTTACTAGGTGGGAAGTATATAGGACTGGTTATTCAGTCGATATTTTTTTTTCCAAAAATTCAACTTAAGCCACTTTAACTAGTGTTCACAGATATATGTATAGGTGGATAGGTCTAGCGCGTTCACGCCAATAGCATGGAAAACATTCACTTGAAACCATTAAATACTTTAGAGAACTTTCCTCCCAGCTAACTTTTACTTGTGCACTTCTATAACCTATCGCACTTTTGTCTCTCTCCCGCCTTTTCCACTCGGAAGATATTGTTTTCTTTGCACTGAAAATCATTTCAAAATTAATTTGTTTTGTCAATCAACACAATTTGAATAACTTGTCTTGACAAGTAAAATTTTTGTTACAACATTTTTCAAATTAAATTTTTGAAATGTATTTACTGCTTCCCCCCTTCAAATCTGTGAAATGTTACGAAATAGTGTGTCGCTCTATCAGCTTTATTATACCCTTCTTGGTCAGATGTCAACACCTTTTTAGGTTATATGTAATCGAATCAAAAATGTTTACACATCTCTGAAGAGTATCGGGAAACTTTTTTTTCAATTTTTTTTAAATCTAAAGTTAGCTTCTATACAAATTTTAATTTATTATTTTTATAATATTTTAGCAGTTATTGGAATAGAACTTAAGAACTATGGAAGTCTACTAATAGACAAGGCATAGAAATTTAGATATGGACAATTCAACATTGGAATTACAGATTACTACTTTATTCCAATTTTGGATTGTTTATATCTAGGCCATAATTTCTATGACTCATTAAGATCATTTATTTTTTATTTCTTCGCAACTGGCTTAGTACTCAATCAGAAGCTATGCGAATTTAATGTTTTCAAAAATTCATTATGAAGCGAATAAAAGCCGGCCAGGGCAGTAATCATCGAAAAAAAAACTAAATTGTGCGACTATTCAGTCGAGCGGCACATCAAATACGCATTGAAGACCAACGAAAGCAACAAGGATTCTTACGTTCCTCTCCATAATGATCAGGACTTCCTTAGCTATAATATGTCAAAAATAACTCAACAGCAGGTCGAAATGCACGTGAGTGAAGCCGCGCTTACAACTAGTTTTCGTCTGATATTCTTATGTTAATTTCACTAATATAATGAATTTATTTACGGCTAGGAATCTAATCATATTGATTGTTATTCTCATGTTTATAAAAAAACCGTATGTAAATTTGTCATTATAATTTGATTATAAGGCGCGTCCAGGCCATTGAGAAAGCCAGCATTCATTGTAATGTTGTTATAAATAATAGCTCTCGCAGTTAATGGATCTGCGGTCATCGTTGCTATATATAGGAAGAATTAAATGTACGCTGTTAGGCACTGTGTAGTAACTGGAAACTTTCCCGACGCGAAATTGGGAGTTCTGGGTTCGAGTTCCGGCGGTGCATTTACATTTTTCCTATATAGCCTTCTATATAAATATCATGACGTTAATTCGTCTGATATTCTTATGTTAATTTCACTAATATAGTGAATTTAGTTACGGCTAGGAATCTAATCATATTGATTGTTATTCTCATAGCTTATAATATTTTACTTTAAGGTATCCGATCTTCTGGATCCGATAGTAATTCGGGAATTGGACAGTTTATGGAGTGCGTAGGCCGTAGAGCGTCATAGCGTGGAGAAACTGGTTTATCACACACGGACATTTTATGTTAATGTACATTTCGCGTGAGCAGGAAACGACTATATAAAAATATGTGTGATCATATACATCTGTCTTCTCTAGCTGGCTAAACACTAAACCCACCCCGTTATACCCGCTGCCCTTACATCATACCACTTTTTATATACGTTCGGATATCATTCACAGATAGTTGTGATCACCCTTCGTAACAATTTAACCATAATATCATCATTAACAATAATTAGTCATTGTAAAGGTGTAAAACGGTACTATCAGATAGTTCTTCAATTGATCAAAACGATACCGCTAACTGTAAAATATTTCGTAATATAGGAAACATATTTTATCATCGTGTCGTTTTAAATATCGAAAGAGTTCGTACCTTAATTAATTAAGCAAATCAATGATAATAGCCGAGACTGTTGGGATGCTACTAATCCATTTATTTGGAAAAAAATGTAATTAGGTATATCAGGATCCACTTCCTTTGGATACGATACCTACATGGCGAGAGCGGGAAAATTCGTTTCTTAAAAAGTTCAAGTAATTATTTCTAAACTAGCCGTTACCCGTGGCTTTGCCCACGTATTTTACGATTACAATTTATTATCCCCCCCGCGAAAAATTCTCCTCCTGCGAAGCGAAGCCGGGCTGGTAGTGTTTATTCGCTTGAATTTTATAATACATAACTCACTCGCTTCGCTCGTTCGCTCGGATTTTTTTAATACATTACTCACTCGCTTCGCTCGTTCGCTCGAATGTTATTAATACCTACATTACTCACTCGCTTCGCTCGTTCGTTTGAATATTAATAATACAATACTCACTCACTTCGCTCGTTTGCTCGAATTTTATTAATACATTACTCACTCGCTTCGCTCGAATATTAATAATACATTACATTTGTTATTCCCCCGCGAGAATCTGCCCCCCTAATTTGTATCCCCCTACGTGAATCTTCCCCCTGATTTGTTACCCCCCCCGCTAGAATTTCCCCCCCTAATTTGTTATCCCCCGCGTGAACCTTCCCCCTAAATTGTTATTCCCCGCGAGAACCTCCTCCCCCTGCGTAGCTTTCTATTAGTGAAAGAATTTTTAAAATCGGTTTAGTAGTTCCAAAGATAAAACAAAAACAAATCTATCCCACGGGAACCGTACATTTTTCCGGGATAAAAAGTAGCCTATAACATTATCTGACTCCTAAACTACCACTATGCAAAAAATCATATGATCCCTTGCTCTGTGAAGAACAAAAACAAAACTATCCCACGGGAACCGTACATTTTTCCTATGTGCTATTCCAGACTATAATCTATCTCTGTGCCAAATTTCATCCAGATCCGTTCAGCTCTTCTGGCGTGATTGAGTAACAAACATCCATACATCCATCCATACATCCAAACTTTCACATTTATAATATTATTAGTTAGATAAATGGAGTTTATTTTTTCAAATAAATGGGCTGGTAGAAGGGAACCTATTGAGAGACCTACCGGCTCCCCGGATCCCACCCTGCTAGACATCAAAAGTAAAATTTATCTTAACCGACCAGCAAATATTGTTGAATTAAAGGGGAGAATTCGTGCTGAAGTTAGAGTCATTCGACCATATTAACACTTCAAAACGTTCGTCAGATTTCCAAAATAGGCTTGCATATTGCCAGGAAGCAAAGCACATCATTTGATTGTTTTTCCAAAATTACCATGTTCTTTAATAAAATAGATCAGGTGTCACTTTCTTCTTCAACATGACACTTTTTTGACGATGTCATACGCAGAAAATATTCTCCTTCCGATAGAGTCGAAAAAAGTTGGGATTGCCATTTAAAAAAGTAGCTCATATACAGGGTGTCCCAAAATTGCTGGGACACAGAGCTACCACGTGTAGTAGAGGTCAAAATAAGTCGATTGGACCCAATTTATTTATATACCAAAATGTACCGTTTGCTCGTGAGATGAGTTCAAAGTTTACATAAAAAAACACATATTTGTACGCTGTTCAGAAATGAGTGAAACAAATTGAATGAAATTTAACAAAAGTGCATTTTAGAGGATTGCTCTCCTTTCGGTAATCAAAGAAACCCAAAAGAAATTGTAGAAGGGTTAAAACCACCCTCACCCCCTGACATTTTTTTCAGAACTTTCTTAGGGGTGGTAATACGGTTCTCAAATTTTTTTAGCGAGAAGACTGATTAATTATCTTCATTTTGCTTCTCTTGTAAAAATTTCGTATTCCGCATATTTCCAAAGGAAAAAAATGTTTTCTTAAATAATGCTAACAGATATTCCTAGTACAAGTTTAATAAAATTGTAATACAAAATTTTATATAGGTACAAAATTTTATGTAAACGTTGAACTCTTCTCACGGGCAAACGGTACATTTTGGTATATAAATAAATTGGGTCCAATCGACTTATTTTGACCTCTACTACACATGGTAGCTCTGTGTCCTAGCAATTTTGAGACACTCTGTATAGCTCAAAAACGAAACATCGAAAAGTGAAATTTATCAGAAAATATGCCTTTTTAAAAAGCAAAATTGACGTATCCGAGCATTTTTCTCAGAAAGTTTCAGCAAAAATTTAATTTTCATACTGCAAGACTTTATGCGCACTGTATGTTGCGTGTGAAAAATGACAGTTAATTAATTGAAACAACAAGGGTTGCATCCTTTTACATTGACACCGTCGATATGATTATATTTTCTGTTCACATTCTCATGTTCACATGAACGCACTCATATTTGAAACAGTTGAGCCGCGTGTTTAAAAAAAACACAAAAGCATCCGTTGCTGTTTTGTTCTTTTACATGAAACAATATATAAATATTAAATTTAAAAGCTATTGAATTTAGCTTTGTACACAATTCTATACTAAATGAACCATATATACATCTAGCTATGTTACTAATAATGTATACATGCATTAAACATTTTTTTTTAAAGACACATGTATGAATGGTACTTGATCACTTATGATTGGCACCTCAAAAGACATAACAGTCAGGTGAAGAGTGACGTCAGAATCATCGTAATTACTACCTAATGTCAGCTATTTGTGTAAGGTGTTACCAACTAGGAATTTTATTTCGTATCTTTACTATCTTAGAATATACACCGTTTTTAGGGTTTCATACGTAATAAAATATTAGTAAAAAAAACTTTTGAGAGACAAGCTTTTATTGAAATGTAGGTACTAAAAAGAAAAAATAATATTTGATAATTTTGGTTCATAATTATTATAAAAGCGGGGGTTGTAATTTCTATGATCTGGTGTACTAGTCGCAACCCCCGCTTTTATAATAATTATGAACCAAAATTATTAAATATTATTTTTTCCTTTTTAGTACATTTCAATAAAAGCTTGTCTCTGAAAAAATTTTTTTACTAATAAGTATTTTATTTTATTCGTTTTAGTCTTCCAAAATTTACCCCCTTTTGACATCCGTAGGGGTTGAATTTCGAGAAATCCTTTTTTAGTTGATGCTTACGTCAGAAAAGGAACCAACTGTTCAAATTTCAAGTTTCTAGCTTCAGCGATTTGGCCTGGGCGTTGATTAATCAAAAAAAACCCTTAGGGGTTAAATATTTATTTCTAAAAACGATTTATTCATGTATTGTCATCGGGAATACATATGTGTACAAAATTTCAAATCGATCGGATACGTGAAAGTCGTTCAAAATTGACTTGCAAGTTTTGACCTAAACAAAGAAACACACAAACTAACATATATTGCAAGTTAAATAAAAGCTTATAATAAAAAAGGTACAAAATTTGCTGAGACTTCGTTGTCTGTCTGTCTGTATGCCAGTCGATTTTCTCACGAACTGCATATAATATGCTATCGTATTGAAATTTTGGCATATAGTTATAAAGCTTTTCTGAAAAACAAAAATATTTTTTGTTTATTAAAAGGAAACTTTATTAGCTTCGTTTATTTCGTTCGGTTACACATGTTGAGCGTCACGTCACATCCAATCGAACCGATCGACTAGACTAGTACTCAAAAAGAAAAAAAACTGAACCCTTATAGCTTATAGGATCACTCGTTTGTCCGTCCGTCCGTATGTCTGGAATTTCTCTGGACTAAATAAAGATATCAAGCTTAATAACAAGCATATACTCCGACAGTCAGAACTCGGAACCTAAAAAATATTTTCCCGTAAACACAAAAAAAATTGTATAGGACAATCCAGTTACTCGTATATACAACTAAACTAATTTTTTTAGGATTCCGTACCTCACAATAAAATAAAAAATTTATTAAAAAAACAAAAAACCCGACTGCGTAAAAATCGAACATAAAAGATGGAAACAAGATCAAATGATAACATGCAGTCGGAGGTATTTCTGTTAAATTTGTTGCTACTATGCCTCCGACTGCATGTTATCATTTGATCTTGTTTCCATCTTTTATGTTCGATTTTAACGCAGTCGGGTTTTTTGTTTTTTTAATAAATTTTTTATTTCCTTCCTTTTAGTTGAAACTTGAATCTGCTCATCAAGCCTTTTCATTTGATACCCCACACACAAGGTTTTACCGATTTTTTGCGTACTGACAAAATGGCGTCTAGCGCCCGCCATATTGAATTTTCCGTGACGTCATGTACCCTATTTGTAATGTCAACGAAACCTTTCTTTTGCTTTGATTTTGGTACCTATATCAATGTATTTAGAAGGAAAATTACTTTTGCATTCTGACAAAATGGCGTCTAGCGTCCGCCATAATTAATTTTCCGTGACGTCATATACCCTATGTCACTCTGGGAATTCAGACGAATCTAATGACACCTCATTTTTCAAAATCCGTCAAGCCGTTTAGCCTACAGAGCGTGATAAAGAAATATACATACATACATACATTCATACATACACTCGAAAAACAATACCCTCTTTCTGGCGCAGTCGGGTAAAAACGGTACCCTTACAGGATTACTTTGTTGTAAGTCTACATAACTAATAACGTACAAATATTCAGTCGAGCGGCACAACAAATACCCATTGACCACCAACGATAGAATCTAGATCAGGGTTCAAATTACATTACCAAATAAAATTATATACTTTCGGCGATTTCGGACGTTTAGGGTTATATGTCAACAAAGTTTCACTTGTTACATGTTACTCTAGTTTTGTTTTCACAGCTCGGTCAAGTGGATTATCATATTATGAAAGGACACTGGTTACTTTTATTTATTTATTGTAAATTATAGACGCGTCGACAACTTAGGTCGTTAGCGTCTTGATTACATTAAATAACATAACTCACTTAAAACTAAATGACATCACAAAACATCCATGAGCAGAGGCGGGATTCGAACCCACGACAGTCTGATCTAGAGGCCGTGACGCTAACCACTGGACCACACTGTCCTCGACACTGGTTACTGATTCCATAACTGTATCTCTTGTTATTTTGGGTCGCGTAATTTTTGACACACACATTAGCGAAAATGTTTGCTTAAAATTATGTCCTCCCATCTTATATCCGAACTCTGTAGACCAAAAAATTTGAAAATACTCACACTGCTAGAAGGTCCAGTAAAGATTACACGTAAAAAGAGCGATATGGCTAACACTTTTTGTTTTAAAAAAAAAACTTCTTGTCAACAAATTTAGATATGCGGTTGCAGGCGAAATTACTTCTCTAATTTAAACTCAAAATGTTTGGGTAACGATACATTTAAATACCAAAATTCATGTATTAGCTAATACACTATTTTGTCAGAAAAGTTTTGCATTGCAACTCGTTTTTTCTATTTTGTGTATGGTGCCCTTTTTGGAAGACTAGTTCTACATACATAATCGAACACAATCAGAATGTAGACAACTCAAACACAACTTACACGGGTAGACCGGTGCAGTGTCGTGGCCCCGATGATGGCAGCCGATCATTAATCTAATACCGTTTCTGTGTATGTGTGTGTCTGCATTTACTATGTATTGTATATGCTGCATCGACTGCGCGTCTTATTTTTAACACATAAAAAAATGCAAAATTTTACTTCAAAAAAAAAATTTTTTTACAAATTCAAATTAAAAATAATACGTCGGAATTTTCCAACCCAATTTGGCAATTGTCAGTTCTAGGTTTGGACATGTACAAGTTAGATGTACAATATAGTTATGAACATAACGTCTCCGCTTTTCGATAAGTACTGGTCTGGTCGATCGCTTGTTTTGGATGCGTAACCGAACGGAAAAAAAAAGTTTCACTTTAAAAATCTATAAGGTCTAAACGTCTTCAACTGACACCTTGTACTTATTCAAAAAGAATATAAATATGACAAATGTTATTCATACGATATCCAGAAGCGATAGTAAATTACAACATTTAGATCAGCTTGTAATGTAAACGTTAGGATGGTAAATTAGCAGCAGTTTGCTTACAACAGCATAATAATATTGCAGACCACTTAAGACGTCTATTTTCTCTTTCTATCTCAATGCATACGTAAATTAAATAGAGAGAGATAAAACGTTTGCAAACGCATCGTGTACAAGAAATTCATAGCGTCTTAATTATGAACAGGAAACAGACCTTAGCTTGTAAATATTTTATTCTATTTTACATTTTATTATATAGAAAACAATTTTAATAGATTATCAGTAGTGCGTGTTTCCTTCTACTTGTAAGAAAAAAATTAATAGAACATTCTGTTGTAAAAATAATAAATAATAAAACATATTAAAGAAATGGTTTTTTGTCTCTTGAACATTACAATAAAATAAACGGTCCAACAAGATTCGGACTAGAGATGATACAAAATACTAGGAACAGTTATTTTGGAACAGTTTCGAACGAGGAACAGATTGGAACAGTTGTCAGTTTAATAAAATACCTGTTCCGGGCTGTTCCAATGCTTCGACTGTTTCGAGTAACAGAACGGACATTCTTCTGCATTAAGAAACTGTTGGAATGAATCATATTATCATGTGCAAAAAACTAATCAGTTAAAATAATAATCTGGAGTCATGTAATATTTTTGTTTTTAGTTATTTTTGTTTTCATTTCTTTGTTGATTTTAAATAACGCTTTTTATTTAATGGTAAAATCCATTTTTCGCTGTTGATTTTCTGTAAATGTATATATTTAATATATTGTCGATAAATTTATTTTGTTTTTTTTAATAATTAGGTACCTTAAATTATTAAACTTGAATAATAGAATTAATTCACGAAAAAATACTAATAATATACACTTCATAATTTCAAATTTTTATACGTTGCATGTTACAAGCTATTCCGAGAATGTCAAGGTTCCAACGTTGGAACTGTTAAAAAGTAACAGGCTTTTGGAACTGTTCCGTAAGCGGAACAGGAACGGAACGGAACTGTTATTAAAAAATAACAGTTTCGGACTAACTTTCCCATATAGAGGAGGAGGCCTATACAGTGAATACATCTTCACCTCCACAGTCTCCCTCCCTGCAATTTCTAGGAGGAAACTATAGCCATAACTCATGACATCTCACACTGGTTTTAAAGAAATATCCCTGTTAAAAATTTACTCAAGTCGTTTTCAAAAAAAAAAATCAGTTTTGTAACAGGTTTTTTATAAATTTTTAGAGGGTTCCTCAGGAGCGAATTTATCAATGGGCTAAATAGGCGAGAGAGCTACGATGTACTTCCGTCCGTCTGTCACAAGGGTTTATCTCACAAACAGTAAGAGATAGCTAGTTGAAATTTTCACAGATTGTGTTGTTGTGCTATGAATCCTGGCAAATAATAATTAGAATTAAATAAGTAATCAATAAAATTGTTGGTAGAGCGTTCATTGTAGTTCATGGTAGAGCGTTCGATTGAAGATCTAAAGGTCCCTGATTCGATCCGATAGCAATTTTTTTTTTATTCATTAAATATTCTGTTACCTAATATATTGTTTTTTACTATAAAAATTAATTTAATTAAATTTGATACGGAAGAACTGTAAAACACTAAAAAGAACAAAATAAAATATTTGTGAAAAAAACTTTTTAAAAGCAAGCGTAAATAAATAAATTTGTTAATTTTTTACCCCTACCTAACTCTTTATTTTATTATTGTACGGAACCCTCGGTGCGCGAGTCTGACTCGCACTTGGCCGGTTTTTCAAGTATCTTCTGCAGCTCTGCAAATCGCAATCTCCAGAACTGTTTCCTCTCTGCTAGAATACAACTCTAAAAGATTAGTATCGAATTAAACAGTTTTTTTCTTGAATTAAAACATCTATAGGTAATCCTTGTTTTGTCTGAAACAAAACACTAAAAATTTAAATATTATGTGTCCTTTTGCTTATATGAATAATTGCAGAGTACAAATCGCTTTGCATCGCTAGCCTACTGTCCAAACAAATAAAAAAAAAAAAACTATGGAAGATAGAAATCAAACAGAGCAGGTTTATAATATTTAACTGATCATTTCTGAAGTACGAACTGATAAGTTTGACGTGTATTTAACAGGACACCTACTGAGAATTTGCATTATTTATATTTTGTCCACAACAATATAGTACGAACCGAGGTACGAACGATATCAGGAAGACTCTTGTTTTACAACAATTAATAATAGTTTTACTGTAGCTGATAACAATCGATATTTGTGTAATTTAGTGTACAACAGCGGTTCTTAATATCTGGGATCCGCGGCACGATGCGTTAAGGTACGTGCAGTATGGAGCTGGGCTAGATGGTAGCGTAGATCATAGCAGGGCTTGCTTAAATTAATGCATTGTTATATTATATGCGAGCGTGCACAACGAAGCAGTGAGTGTAGCAGGTATAAGCACTGTTACAAGAGCTGGTAGATTCAAGAATGTATCTCATCATTCTTTCAGCGCGCTGGCCGCTGACTACTACAATCAACGTGTGACAACTTTCAAATGGCCGTTACAAGTTTCGCAATGGATGTGACTAGTTTAATAAGTGAAATTTTGCTAGTTTTTATTTAATTTGTTTTGAGTTTTTTCTAAGACGTATTTAAAAGTGTTAGGTTCCATACGTAAATATTCAAAAAAATTGGTTTGGGTAAAATTTTAATTATCGGTATAAATGATGAAATTCGCTATGTTTAGATCGTTTTCTATTAATAGAGTGGACATGATAGCTCCTACTCAAATTTGTATTTAAAATATACCACTTTGTAGCAGAAGAACACAAATATTCGTCTTCGCTATCTGACATTTCAAACGCGATTTAAACTTGTATCAATGCTAGTATCAAAGCTTCGTTGTGCAAACCTATAAGCGCTTATAATTTCAGCCACCATCTACCATACATGCTACCATCTAGAATCCCAGCTGCGTACTGCACGTACCTTTAGGTTTTCTTAGAGTGGCTGTAGTAAGAGTTAGGACAAACGCCATATTTAACCAAAACAATGGAAGGGAGTGTAGTGAAAATACGCGCGTACTTTTGAAAACTTTGGAAACGTAAACAAAAAATATTGCGAAATTACTTTATCTAGGAAATAATCATGTGAATTACGCTTTGAATGACGTCAAGTTAAATTTTGGCTGAAAAACATGGCGGTTCGAACAAACCAATCAGAAATCGACACCTCTTTGTTTTAACTCTTACTAGAAAAACTCTAAATTTTCTCGTTCTCGTTTCGATAAAATGAGACTGAACTGCAGAATTTTCTTGAAAAGCGGCCAAGTGCGAGTCAGAAACGCGTGCCGAGAGTTCCGTACAATAAAAATAAATAGGTAGGGGTAAAAAATTAAGAGATTTATTTATATAAACTTGTTTATAAAAAGTTTTTTTTACTTATATTTTATTATGTTCTTTTTAGTGTTTAAAAATTTTTTTCGTAACAAATGTAATTAAATTAATTTTTAAAGTATAAATAGAATATATTAACCGAATATTTGATGAATAAAAAAAACAAAAATATTGCGATCCAAAACCCGGGATCGAACCAGGGACCTTTAGATCTTCAGTCTAACACACTACCAACTGAGCCAGTCAAACAATGTTTAATATCATCGTTCGACTAGCTCACTTGGTAGAGCTCTATACCTATAATAATACAGCATATAGAAGTACGGGCTGGAGTCAGTATTGTAGTAAAATTAAAACGTTAATTTATTAAAATTAATTGATTATTTAATTCTAATTATTATTTGCCAGGATTCAAGCCACAACACACAATCTGAACATTTCAATTAAGCTACCTCTTATCGTTTGTGAGATAGAGACGGACGGACGTGCCACCAGATGTCGTATGCTCATTTGACGGATCCCAATAAGGAGCAGCGGATTTCCAAAGTCAAAACTGGGATTAATAAATGATTAGTTTTTAGGGTTCCATACCTCCGAACGGAGGCCTATTACTGAGCTTATGATCTCAGTAATAGGCCTCCGTTCGGAGATATGGAACCCTAAAAACTAATCATTTATTAATCCCAGTTTTGAATTTGGAAATCCGCTGCTCCTTATTGGGATCCGTCAAATGAGCATACGACATCTGGTGGCACAAAATTGTACTCAAAACGAGGGAAAATTTTACATGCTAACAGTGCAATTTTATCGTGAAATTGTTTATTACAAATATAAAACAAGTAAAATAAGCAAAAAGTTTATCGAAATTGGAATTCGTGACGTTTTCTAATATCATGGCATTAAACACTGTCAGTTATTGCCTTGTAAAACTTACTTTACAGCGAATTATTTTCTAATGAAATGTGTAAAAACTGTATTTATGAATTAAAAAAATATTTTATATTAATAATAAGATGTACGTATTATCATACTGTACTACAATAGTAAAATCATTTAATTATTGACAAATTTATCGGACTAACTTTGTTTACAAATATTTTGAGGTTAGTAGTTTACCTACGTATTACAATATAACAGTTATGTGTTTACATTATTCACCTAACCCAGCCTTAAAGAAGCATTGAACGAATGAATAATTTCGTGCAGATTTTCTTTTAATTTTGATGTTTTTAAGCAATATTCCGTAAAGATTACTACTTTTGACAGCTCAGTTTTCTTGTTTTTCTCACATATTTGATAATATGTCCGGCTTTGAGAATCCGTTCTCCTTCAACGAAATTCCTTTGTTTAGGATTCGTACCGGCCCAACCGCAAATTGCATTTATATTAATTATTATGTCTTATCACTTTGAAAATCACAAAATTACACGCAAAAGTATACCCCGTATATAAAATTTCCCCCCTTTGCGCCATGTTTTTTAAGCTCCACCCATTTGACGGATCCCAATATAGTGTATTTAAATAGGAATGTGTGAAAGATCAAAAGTTAAGAACCACTGGTGTACATTAAAACATTGTTTATATATTGTACCAAATATTAAATGTCAAAATACCAACATATCTATAATGTGCGGTCTACTTGTTTATATCATTTTTTATCAGATTCTCATTGTTTTCTATTTTTAACTTCCCATTGGAAGTTATTTCATATTTTCATTGAAAAACGTTATCAATTTTTTATTGTTTATTTTTAAGTCATGAATCTCTTTCCGGACATTTTTAGACCATTTCGCATGCATCAAAAAATTTTAAGTTAATAAATAATAATTAATTATTAGAACTGGAATTCGATATTACAGATTTTTATATAAAAATGGTTACAAGGAATGTAATCACACTAATATTTACTTACTATGTATCTTCAAGAAATAAATCACAAGTCACTGTCGGGATTCGAACTCGAATCCTCCAGTGTTGCTTCGGAAGTGCTAACCATTCCACATGTAATTTTTACTTCCCACCTCTACTATGGTAGGGAAGTAATGGATTTAGTCCGAAAAAAACATTTCGAGATTTTAACAGATCTTCACGTTTTGAGACTGATGTCTGTATGTGTGTGTGTGTGTGTGTGTGTGTGTGTGTGTGTATGTGTGTATGTGGTCAATTTTTCGCTTTCGATATCTTAAGAACGGAACAACATACTGTCATGCCGATTGTTCTATTGTGTTTATCAGCCTTTAACTTAGATCTGATTAGATTTTGAGTCAAATCGGTTCTGTGGATCCTGAGATATTAAAAAAAGCGTTCTCAATGTCACGTATTAACATAGGTAAAAAAAAATATAAATGAATTCTAGATGTTATAATATGAAAAAAATGTAAATATTTTTTTTCTCTAAAATGTATAGTTTTCGAGAAAAAAAATATTTTACTAAAAAAAAATAAAAATTATACGTAAATCAAGGTAACCATGATTTTTGCTATATTAAGCTAGCCATCAGTAGATCACCAAACAAAAAAGAGGGCCATGCTTTTTTCAAAGAATAAAAATTAAATTGTGTTTTAAAGACCACCAACAGCTAAGGTTATTTGGGCCTAGTCAAAGAATAAAAAAAAGAGTGTTTATTTTTTGCAAATAACTAGGTGGGAAGTATAGGACTGGTCATCAGTCGAATTTTTTTCTTTGGATAAACACGTTAAAAGTAAAAAAATAATTTAAAATAGTAATATTTACACCTTCATTGTTTATTATTAATTTATATTATCTAAATGTTTGACAAAAATTAAAAACTTGTTGTCCACAATCTAATAACTATACACTAATGAATCAGTTCTGTCCTTTAATTTTAACCTTAAAAACAATAATAATAACCATATTTTGTGAAAAATTCGAAATTGTTAATGCCAATGTGAAAAATTATAATTTTTAGTTTTTTTTCGCTTAAAAAGTCGTTTAAAAACTAAACAAAATAAATAAAAATAACAAAGCCTTAGAACATAATAAATGAATGAGCCATTTTCCTGAGAGTAGTTTTCTCAATTATCCACGAGAGGCAGCACTTGTGAGGTAGGTACAAACATTATTTATTCCCCATTAGTGTCGTGTCATTTTAGTGATATAACTTAATTATTTAATTAATTTATAATAATAATAATTTAATAATTAAGTATACTGCTAAAACGACACGACACTAATGGGAAATTAATAATATTTGTATCTACCACAAGCGCTGCCTCTCGTAGATAATTGAAGGAACTACTCTCAGGAAAATGGCTCATTAATTAATTTAAATTAATTTAAAAAAAATAAACGTTAACCAAGCTGTATTATCTATTACATATAATTAGTATTTAGTGTTATTAATTAATGAAAACTAATTAAAAGTATTAATAACCAAATTTAAGATATTGATTGCATTTTCAGTGCTTTTTATTTGTGAAAATATGTTAACAAAAAGAAATTCACTTTTGATTTCGACAAAAAATAACTGACTTTTGCAAAACGGATTAAACAGTGTGTGTGTTCTTGTCGTAGAATAAGAGAAGAGGGGTGGGTGTGCGGTTGCAATGTACAATAGTCTTAAAGTTTATCGACACAAGCCGTAACATTATTTTTTGCAATAAAGCTGAAAGCTGTATCTGAACAGAAACTAATTAAAAGTCTTGTTTCAACGCTAGCTATATATATGTGTGAATCGCGTTTAAAGATTGCACCAAAAATAAATTTCCCTGCACGGGAGAATAATACATGCAAACAAATACATAGTGTTGTTTCTCTCTCACTGTTTATGATGTAATTGAGACCTCTGGTGTCACACCACGGAGATTCTATGAACTATCAATATGTAGAGGGTATCGTTTTGTCGGATTTCTTCGTTGTCGGTACAGTTATGTTAATGTTATAATTTCCAGTTAGAATTTTGTTACTTTATACAGACACAATTGGTCGAATTTCGACCACAGGCGACACTGTTTATGATGTAATTGAGACCTCTGGTGTCACACCACGGAGATTCTATGAACTATCAATATGTAGAGGGTATCGTTTTGTCGGATTTCTTCGTTGTCGGTACAGTTATGTTGATGTTATAATTTCCAGTTAGAATCTTGTTACTTTACAGACACAATTGGTCGAATTTCGACAACTGTTATGTTGTGTCATTTTGAGTCAACATAATACTCTACATTGTCGACACAACATTGTTTTGTTTTGGCAGTTTCTATTAGCTACGCTTTTGAAACAAACAAGTAATTAAAAATTATAATTTCGTTGTGATCAGACCTATTTTAGACTCGTCTTGATTAAATCAAATTTTATTGTGTTTTATTTATTTATTTATAATTTTATATAAGGATCTACGATAATATTAAATTCAGATCAAAAAGATCTTTATAATTGGTGACATACTAGTAATAATTGAAAAGTTTGTTGGAAAGCAGCCAATTATATAATCGATTCCATAGTCACAGTCAAGATTCTAACCTGAACCTTTCCACTTTCGCGGCGGAATGAGCTTACAATTACTCAACCGTGACATGATTACAAAAAAAATTTCAATTGCAAATCAGCCTAGTATAAAAATTAAAAAATCTATTAATTTATTTAGTAATAATAAATTCGGGCTTGAGAATGGCCGAGAGTGTAGCAATGCTGTTGTTTACATGGCGTTGCTATGGTCCCTCTATTACAAGTCCCCAGTTCCCGGGTTCTAGCCCGAGAGCTGGTAAAAGTGTCAATTGAATTTTCAATTTATTATTAAAAAAAAATAATGAATTGAAAATATGGATTGGTTCTAGGCCCAAATAACCTTAGCTGTTGGTGGTCTTTAAAACACAATAATAAATTCGTTCAACGTTTGTTTCTCGACATTATGTCAAAACAGATGCCACTCGCATCGTTACTGTCTTTAATTTGCCTGATTTCCGTTATTTTCTCCATATTTAAATTTTAACTTTCGTTTATATTGATGTTCGAGTGGGGGAATTGTGGATATTAAGATAAAGTAGTAAAATTCGTGATCATAAAGGCCAAGTCGATGCAAAACGCGACAAAAGAAATTTCAGTTCAAAAAGTTCTATGTCATAAGATAATAATAGTTTTTTTATACGGCTGAAATGCAATTGAAAGATTTTTTCGTTGGAGAGCAGCCAATTATATAATTGTTTCGAAACATATAGGAAAAAATCATTTTACCAACCAGTGGTCACAATCAGGATTCTAACCTGAACCTTTCCACTTTCGCGGCGGAATGAGCTTACAATACTCAATCGTGACAAGATTGCTAAACTAATATTCTCCATATATGCTTCAGAATCAATAGATTTTCACTACATGGAGAATATTAGTTTAGCAATGTTGTCACGATTGAGTATTGTAAGCTCATTCCGCCGCGAAAGTGGAAAGGTTCAGGTTAGAATCCTGATTGTGACCACTGGTTGGTAAAATGATTTTTTCCTATATGTTTCGAAACAATTATATAATTGGCTGCTCTCCAACGAAAAAATCGTTCTATGTCATGTCTGCCTCCGCCGACCTTCAAACCCAGTATCTCCCTAGTAGTCCTTTCATCTCCACAATTATGGAACATTCAGTATGTCGTGTACGTAATACTTACACACCACCGATTTCGAAGTCACTAAAGCACGTTAACCGTGGTGCATTGCGTTCTGATTCGTTCGTCGTTATTCGAAGCTTTCGCAGTTAACTGACAGACTAACATTTGTTATATAAGAATTCTCTCTACACACCGCTCTTGTTCTTGTTACTTAAATGCTATTTACTGAATGCTTTAATAAATCACACTTTAATTGCTTCTGGTCGTGTTGTTTTAGAAATGTGACAATATTTGTTCGATTTTAATAATCAATACTAGTACAGTCAAAAATCTCTGTAACGAAAAAGTCATTAAAGTAAACTGTGAATTTCACTTAAGATGCAAAATAGGCGAGTTTTGTTTACTAGATAGATAGATAGATAGATAGATAGATAGATAGATAGATATTTATTAGTTACAGTGACAGTGCTGTATGTAAAAAGTCATTTACAATAATACAGTTTAAACATATAAAAAATATTCATTTAACGAATAAAACTCAGCATCTATCAAAAAATTAAACACTGACTTTTTAAATAATAGTTATGGAATAGTAGATTGTATGTCTAGATACGTAATGGGGCATATTACGGCGAGTTATTACAGTCACACGAGCCGTAATACCATTACGTACGAGACATATATGGTATTTTTTGCCATACCCACTATAAAATAATTACCTACTTTTCACGTCATTTTCAAAAAATTCTGACAGTTCATTTGCATCGCCATCTTTCATTCCACAGTGTGCCGCGAAGTTCGTGCAAATAAGTAATGACAGACGCACGCAAGTGTACGCAGATAGCGGATAAACAGAAGTTGCTATGGCAACGGTTATTTTCTGCGCTAGTGCAGAAAGTAAACCATTTTCCGGACATATGCGTGTTAAATGGGTTATTAATGGCCGCTATACATACATACCCACTACAAAATAGCTACTTTCGATGTATGTATAGCGGCCATTAATGACCTATTTAACAGGCAGGTGTGTGGAAAATGGTTTACTTTCTGCACTAGCGCAGAAAATAACGGTTGCTATAGCAGCTTCTGTTTATTCGCTCTATACGCCTGCGTGCGCCTGTCATTACTTACCTACTTGCACGAACTTCGCGACACACTGGAAGGAAACATGGCGGCTCGTGTGACTGTAAAAACTCGCTATTGCTCATTTTTACATACTATCCATTATCCATTACGTATCTAGACCAGGGGTCGGAACCTGCGGCTCGCGAGTCACATGCGGCTCTTATGATGTCAAGATGCGGCTCTCCAGTTCCATGCGCAAATATTAATAATTATATTATTTTATTTTCAAAACTCATAAAAAATATTATACTGCAAAAAAAAACTTTAAGCAGGATAAAAACACTCAACAGAGAACAGTGAGAATAGGTGGAGTAGAGAGTATACGGACAGCTGACATTTTTTAAATGTGGCAACACTGTTCCGTTTGTTTAGTTATTGGTGCACTGTGTCGTCAACGGTCGCAGTCAGAACTTTTTCCGATCAAAAAGTAAATATTTTCATAGTTATACTGTACGTTATATTCTGTTTGTTTCATAATGGTATGATGCGTATTATATAATGAATATGAACTATATGTGTTGAGCTTTCTAAATCTGTTTTGAATATTCATAACCTCAAATTATTTTACACGTGAAAGTTTCTGAAAACGTTAGTGGCTCTTTAAAAACAAGGAAATTTTATAAATTGTAACTTTTGGCTCTTCCGTCTCAAAAGGTTGCCGACCCCTGATCTAGACATACAGTCTACTATTGTGACCACAGTTTGAAATTTGCAGTTACCTTAAAATAATTTGCTGTAATTACGAATTGAAGGATGATTGTATTGTGTCAATATAGGGGGGTGGCGGTGGAATTTGGAATTAAAATTTAGTGTAAAAGTAATTTATTATATCTTCCTCTATTATGCTTTCGACTTGTTGAATTAATAAAACTGTTACAACTATACGAATATATCTCGATCACACTGCTGCATTGAAATTCGCTATATTCGCCGTCTACGTTGGCCACTGTGGCGGTAATGTGGCGTCCGCGACGACCAATAGACGCCCCAGCTCCATCATGGATGACTCGATCATGTGCAGTACCGTAATCATTATTATCAATGTTAATATATAAAAAAATTCGACTGATGACCAGTCCTATACTTCCCACCTAGTAAATATTTGCAAAAAATAAACACTCTTTTTTTATTCTTTGAAAAAAAGCATGGCCCTCTTTTTTGTTTGGTGATCTACTGATGGCTAGTAATATAGCAAAAATCATGGTTACCTTGATTTACGTACAATTTTCATTTTTTACTAAAATATTTTTTTTCTCGAAAACTATACATTTTAGAGAAAAAAAATATTGACATTTTTTCCATATTATAACATCTAGAATTCATTTATATTTTTTTTACCTATGTTAATACGTGACATTGAGAACGTTTTTTTTAATATCTCAGGATCCACTGAACCGATTTCACTCAAAATCTAATCAGATCTAAGTTAAAGGCTGATAAACACAATAGAACAATCGACATGGCCGTATGTTGTTCCGTTTTTACGATATCGAAGGCGAAAAATTGACCACCTACACACACATACAGACATCAGTCAGAAAATGATCTTAAACGATTGCTAGGGTCTCAAAATGTGAAGATCTGCTAAAATCTCGTAATATTTTTTTCGGACTAAATCCATTACCTACTTCCCTACCATAGTAGAGGTGGGAAGTAAAAAATATAAATGCCACTGTAGGGAGTATTGGAAAAATATGGAGTTAAATTATAATGTAGAATGTGCAAAGCCGGACCTGCATGACGTCCCGACGGCTGGCTTGACGGTGACGAAGATGGATGAGCCGACATAGCCGGACAAGATCAATTGAATTTCTTTTCGCTTACCACTGATGCGTGTATATTTTCGCCCGCTGCCACCCTTCTGCCTGCCATCTACATGCGAATAGAAGTAGGTAATAGACTTGTACGTCGAAATACCCACCACTGTATGCGAAAATGAAAACAACATCCGTCTTCCAATAATGTTATGAATACATATTATTTTTATTTCTCTTTTTATTATTGTTTGCTACCGAAATCTACATGTGCTTTTTTTTCTTTTTTCATTGAAAGCTAAAACACAAAAAGATTATTTTTGTGTTTTTTTTCTGTTATGGAAATGATATTAGATTTTATATTATGATTCAAATTTCGTATAGTCGGAAAAATTCATGGAATATTAATAGTGTTTTTTCAAGAATGTTACTAAAACTGAAAAATTGAATGCAAAAAAGGGTAGGGTTTTATTATTTAGTATCGAAATGTCCAGGACAAGACGTTTTAAGTAATTGGTAAAATAATTTGCAATTGCAAATTTAAAATTGTTTTAAGAAATTGTATGTTGTAAATTAAATAAATAAATAAAAAAAAAAATAATGAAACTTCTTAAAAAAATAATAATTGCATTTAAATTGGATAATCATAATTCATGATCGAGTATCGACCGTCTATAATTTACACTCATCATTGCAGTCATAATTATTATACTTAGTCTAAAACGAGGTCTAAAACTATTTATTGTTTTTTTTACCGTAGAATAACTTCAATAAAGGTAAAAAGAAATCTACACATTATCTATACCTACATATAATAAAAATCAATTGCTGTTCTCGCTAAAACCCAAAAATGGCTTGACCGATTTGAATAATTTTTTTGGTTTTGTTCGCTCTAATCAGGGGTGGTTTAAAAAAAAATTAAAATCGGTCAAGCCGTTTTTGAGTTTTAGCGAGACTAACGAACAGCTATATAAATAACTGGAGCGAGCAAGCGAAGCGAATGAGTAATATAGGGGAAAGCAGGGTAAGAGTATGCACTTACCAGGATTTCATTAATAAAAAACTTAGCAACTAATTTGATCACTTCAGAATAAATCATAAATTCATACCACCCGGGAGCGAACGAGCGAAGCGAGTGAGTAATGTAATAATAATATTCAAGCGAACAAGCAAAGCGAGTGAGTAGTTATTAATAAAATTCGAGCGAACGAGCGTAGCGAGTGAGAAATGTATCAATAATATTCGAGCGAACGAGCGTAGCGAGTGAGTAATGTATTAATAATATTCAAACGAACGAGCGAAGCGAGTGAGTAATGTATTAATAACTCATAAATTCATAGTACCCGGGCAAAGCCGACCCGGGCCGCTAGTAGGTAATAAAATCGTAAACGCTCTTTCTGTCTGTTTGTCTGTCTGTTTGTCTGTCTGTTTGTGCGTTTGTGCACGCTAATAATAAATTAACAATATATACAGGATTTTTTATTACTGGGCATAAAAAAATCTAAATATACGTGAGCGGAGCGGAGCCACGGGTGAACGCTAGTCAACAATATAGGTACATAAATATAGTGTAACAATTTTTAGAAAAACTGCATTTGGAAATAATTGTTTGCAAATTGGATTAGTATTACATAAAATCACAAAATATTTTCCTAAAGAGTAAAGATCAAAAGCTTTAACTGTTCAACTATTATTTTTTAGCATCGTTGCAATTTTTGCTAGGTATGATGTATTTACTTTAGACAATGTATGAGTGTAGTTGCTTTCCATTTGAAAAACATTAGACAATTCTCATATTTTTCAATTGAAAACTTAATTTTGAGTATTGTGCAGATAGTCCAGCAGTCAGGTACTTTTTAGGTGGAAAGTATTCCGAAGTTAATGATATTTTGCTATGTTGTTTGTGAGTACTCTGTGGAGTAGAATCTGAGTTTTCGACCTCGAGAACCCTGTGCTAACGTGGGGGGAGCCGAAAAATCACGAAATTTTACCACCTTTTTTGCTTTTTTCGAAATCTCTCAGAAACGGTCGACTTAAGCAATTCTTTCATTATGTAATGTTTTAAAGAGGATTACATTTCCTACAATTTTCATTCCCACAACTTTTCTGTGGTACTAATGGTAAGCGCGTAACCAATGGTAAAAATGTAATGTTCTTTTCAATAGTTTTATTTATTTTGTTCTTCATCGAACTTTAAATTGAAAATAAATATGTTACACATTGGTTATCAAGGTTACAAAAAGCCGAGAGGGTGATTTTCAAGAAGCTGCAGCGCGCTTACCATTAGTACCACAGAAAAGTTGTGGGAATGAAAATTGTAGGAAATGTAATCCTCTTTAAAACATTACATAATGAAAGAATTGCTTAAGTCGACTGTCTCTGAGAGATTTCGAAAAAAGCAAAAAAGGTGGTAAAATTTCGTAGTTTTTAGGCTCTCTCCACGTTAGCACAGGGTCCTCGAGGTCGAAAACTCAGATTCTACTCCACAGAGTACCCACAAACAACATACCAAAATATCACACTTCAGAATACTTTCCAGGTAACCCCCTTCATTTATTACCTGCCGCTTGGACTAAGAGCTTGAGATAACCAAAGAATTGTTCACTTATATAATATAAAAGAATAAAGTTTGGCATGATGAATGGGAATATCCTAATGGTCATTTTATCGAGCCACTTCAAAATTTACCCAGAAACCAATAAAATACGAGGCCAAAATTTCAATTTTCAATAGTCTGACTTGAATGATTTTTATACATGTATTTTCAGGCGCTGAATACGAATTCAAGGTTAAAATAGCATTTTGCAATCAAAACTAAAATGGCGGCCAAAAATTGTAATCTTGTTTTTTATAATTTTGAAAATATGAGAATCGGTATAAGTATAATAATAAATTGAAAAGGAAGCCTTTCCCGATCCAGAAAAATTTATTTCAGCTATATAAAAAAGCTTATAATTAAATAACACATTATAAGCTTTTTTATATAGCCGAAATATTTTTTTCTGGATCGGGAAAGGCTTCCTTTCAATCAATCAATCAAATCCGACAATAAATAATATTTATTGTTGGATTTGATTGATTTTCGGTTTATACACGTACCTATGTTGAGCTGCCCAGTGTCATTTTGAGGTCAAAATTGTTTGCGCTTTATTGTCTAATATTATTGAAAAAGATGGAAACAGTTTGTGTTCTTTTAGTGAAGTCTCATCTAAATCTTGATGCTACTAGACACCACGATCGAAATTGGTCCACCGGTTCTCAAGTTTATCGTGTAATACATGCCTATCGATGCACTACAATTTT
The DNA here is from genome assembly GCA_039654895.1 of Mongoloraphidia duomilia. Classification (NCBI taxonomy): domain Eukaryota; kingdom Metazoa; phylum Arthropoda; class Insecta; order Raphidioptera; family Raphidiidae; genus Mongoloraphidia; species Mongoloraphidia duomilia. Next base: position 7,017,580 of record CM077520.1, on the reverse strand, counting down.
ATTTGTATAGTCGAGATAATAGTTTTCAATTTTATTTAAAAAATGTCCATGGGCCATGATAGGTACCTGGCTAAAAGTTTATGTTTTTAATAAACTATTTCTCCGGAATACAAGACGAGAATTAAACACACAAATCATTAAAATCATTTAATCGTCGAGGTTTCAGCATGTAATAATGCCTTCTTCAGAACCTTAAAACTTAAGCAGTTTGTCAAAATTAAAACATCTGATTTATAATAAAATTAAGCAAAATCGCAGGATAGTGGACAATATAATTTGATTTATCAAATTAAATGTACGACGTTTCGTCTATAGATTTAGACTTTTTCAAGTACATACATAAAAATAACAATATTTATGAAAATTATTATTAATTACTAACCATAGCAATTAACATAAGATAGGGTACATAAGACAAAAACATGGTAACAAATTATGTTGACTATAAATTTTAACAATCAATAATAATAATAATAATAATACAAAAGTTAGCATAATTTCATAATATAATTGTACTGACTACTTAAATTTTGAGTGTCTGTTCTATAATTGATTGAATTGTTTTTTCTAATAAAACACATTTCACTGATATTGCGTTTTATGTATGTACTTGAAAAAGTCTAAATCTATAGACGAAACGTCGTACATTTAATTTAATAAATCAAATTATATTGTCCACTATCCTGCGATTTTGCTTAATTTTATTATAATCACGATGGACACGATTTCTAATATACATCTGATTTATCTAAATAGTTTATTAATTTTTAACAAGGTGTGAAAAGTTATGTTTATAATATTGCTAATGTCATATAATTTAGACTCAAGGTTTTGTGCCACTGTTAAGCTGTAAGTTAGCAAAAGGAAAGAAACTCATATTATATGCACGCAGTTATGTATTTTAGTGTTTCTTGTACAAACGGAAGAATCACATAAATCGACTGTTGTCTTTCCAGCCAGCGTTCTATACATCATTTCACACATGCAGTTCTCTTTCGTCAGCTCGCACACACAGCTTTATTTAATAAGACGCGTTTACGAATTATTGTATTGTCGTCCGCCTAATGCGTTTTTTAGCATGTCTCACAAATATTATTATTACTAGGGATTACCCGTTGCTCCGCTCACGCCAATTGCGATTGTTTTATGCTCAGTAATATAAAAACCAGTTTATGTAGGTAATACATTACTCACTCGCTTGAATTTATGATTTATTAATCTCTACATAGCTTATGCCCGCGACTTAGTCCGCGTGGATTTCGGATTTAAACTTTGGTTGATTTTAAACGGAAAGGGTGAAGTTAGTCTATCTATCTATCTATGGCTTTCCTGATCTTGTCAACGCGGAAAGCCTTTTTAGTGTACCTACTCTTTTTTGAAACTATATATCATTCGCTCACCGGCTGCAACAATGGCACATTTCCAAAATTTTCAAAATTCAAAAAAAAATCTAGATGACAAAATTTTAATTTCAATCTAAGAATCAGTCATTTTCTTAAAAATGCTGTTAATTTTGAAATGTGTCATTGTTGCAGCCGGTGAGCGATATGTAGTTATAGTTATTGCCCGTACCTTTCTCCATATGGCGCCATTTTGTCAGTACGCAAAAAATCGGTAAAACCTTGTGGTATCAAATGAAGTAGTTTCAACTAAGGAAATAAAAAATTTATTAAAAAAACAAAAAACACGACTGCGTAAAAATCGGACATAAAAGATGGAAACTTAAGATCAAATGAGTCGGAGGCATAGTAGTAACAAATTGAACAGAAATACCTGACGTTACTACTATGCCTCCGACTGCATGTTATCATTTGATCTTGTTTCCATTTTTTATGTTCGATTTTTACGCAGTCGGGTTTTTTGTTTTTTTAATAAATTTTTTATTATTTTAATATTCTAGACTTTGCTTGCGTTAATGCTTAATTTTAACATCTTAACTCGATCGTAGGTACCTCATACTTAAAGTAAGTAGATAATCTATCGAGTTTTATCAAAATCAGTCCAGCTTTTTTCGCATTACTTAGTATGCTGGTACACACAGACATACTCACAAACAGTCTCAAAACACCCGTTTTTGAGTCTAGATGTCAAACAAAATACCCAAAAGCCCTGAAAAAGATGCAGCAAGAAAACTAAAATACAATGCACTGCAGAGGTCCTAAACAGGATCTCTGTGTATATTTTAGTTTGATTACGCAGCAAGGGTGTGGAGGTCAAGTGGTTATGCATATAAGTTTTAAAAAGCCTTCAAAAGCGCCGTCAATGAATTAAGATTAATTAATATTAATGACAGATGCGTTTTGTTTTTACCACCTGTCCAATGGTGATATCATTTGTTTGACCTTTATGCATTTTTTACTTCTGTTATTATATTTGAATATGTCATTAAATTAAATATAAAACGGAAGTTTGAGCATTATTTTTGCCATCAATTTTTAAACTGTTCATCAATTAATTACGATATTGGCAATTTCCAAATAAAGTAATGCATATATCGGTTTATAATAGCGTATATAACAGCAATTTAGTTAATATTATAAAAATTGCGCCTAATAATAAGGTGGCTTTTAATATCATATACAGTGAAACCTCGGTATATTGTTTCACTAAGGGAATATCGTCGATCAAAAATTGCAAACCCCCAGCTCCCGCCTCCCAGGTTTTAATCTGGGAACTGGTAATAGCATCATTTGGATTTTTAATTGTTACTAAGTTCAAATAATCTTAGCTATTAGTGACTTAGAAAAAGATAGTTTTTCAACAGAAAAAAAACATAACGTCGCGTAAGGAAATAAATGAAATTTGCTTAACTTTATTTTTGGTGTATTTTACGTAATATATGTGTACTTTTTCTTGAACCTCCATTGTTAAAAAAATCCTTCACTGAGTCTAATTTCTTCTATTTTTTTGTTTGTTTTAGTGTTCAATCGAGTATCTTTTTCGCAAGACAGCTGCCTTCTCTTTGCAAAGTAAGTTGACTAACTTTTCTATAATATATTTATATATTTTGCTTATTCAAACGATTATTTTTGAAGAAAAATTGTTCCCTTAAGTTAACCTAAATTTTTGACACGGAAAAACATTAAAGTTTCGCCCGGGTGGTATAAAATTATGATTTAATAGCGGTCACGCATGGCTGGGCTCCACTCACGTATATTTAGTATATTGTCAATTTAATATCCCTCCCCGCGAAAAATTCTCCACCCGTGAAGTGAAATATGTTTTATTGTCCCTCCCGTGAAAATCTCTCCTTAAAAAATTTAAAAATAGCGTCAACAAATGAACAGATATTGAAAATTTGTCCCATATATATAGCACATCAATCGATTTAGTATAACCTTTACATAATTGTCTTTGTTAAATCCTCTCAAATTGCTGTTTTCGTTTTTACATTGTCTTTCAGTATAACGGATATTAATTAGAGGTGAACACACATTTTATTTCCAATTTTATCAGTGATAACTACATATCTTTTACTTTTAACAATTTTTATGAGTTTTTATTTAAAAAAAACCAACAATGTCATCACCATGTTGTTCATTAATCGCTCAAACAAAATACTGAAAGAAATTGACAGCATTTGGTAAGTTAAAAAAAACACATTTCAATTTTTGTTAATTTTAACTTTATTTCCACATATTCTCACCCACGTTTGTATTATTTTGTAGACTCTGAAGATGGTATGAAGAATACCGAAACGTTAGTAAAATGCAAATTTAATAAAATCAGTATTGCTTTTTATTGATCCTTTGTGCCACGGAAGTGCTCATTTCCAACAATTCTTAAAACTGTTTTCAAGGATCAAATTGCTCTATTTAAATATAGCAACTTCGAATTCTATAAAATATAAGCTATAACCGAGGCTATAACCGAAACTTCACTGTATAATTTAAAACTGGCTCAAATGAACCAATCAGAAAATATAATAGAGTTATTATCATATTATAAATGAAATGAAGCTGGAGACAGGCATCCATCGATCTATAATAATTTCGCTCAAAAAAAATGTATGCCCACTGAACTGTTTGACGTCTAAGCTTTCATTTTGCTGACGTGCTGACGGTTTGTAAGTATAAATTATAAATATTAAATTCAGTGCATTTATACGTAAAATTGCATTCTTCAGATAATTATCAAGTAGAGTTATAATTTATTTCTCTGATATATGCGCGAATAAAATTAATGCTGCTTTTCATTTTGTTTTTGTTCTATTTCTTTCATTTTATATTAATATTAATTTAGATACATTTTTTAACTTCCCGCCTCTATAATGGTAGGGAAGTATTGGATTCAGTCCGAGATTTTTTGATAAATCTTGACTATTTAGACTCTAAAAAACATTTTCCGATAGGATTTTTTCGATCTGTACGGTCTGTCCGTTGTCGCCGTACAGAATTCATCGATGTGCGAGATCTTCTTAACTACGGAACCGATCAAGTTCAAATTTATAGGACACCTTTCTGCCATGCCTACAATGAAAATGCGTAAATAAATTTTTTGAACTTTGAGCCCCAAAGGGTGTTATTTTCAAAAAACCCTATTTTTTCGGGATATTAATAAATCTTCACGTTTTGGCGCCCTATATATAGGAATAATTTGAGACCATTTTCTGATTGATGTCTTTGAGTGTGTGTGTGTATGTGGTGAAATTTTTTCTTCTTTGATAGGAATCTCAAAAACGGAACGATAGAGGGTCATGCGATTTGTTTTGTTGTATTTGTCAGCACTTTAATTAGATCTGATTAGATTTTAAGCCAAATCGGTTCAGTGGTTCCTGAGATGTATTATAAAAAAATGTTCTCAGTGTCACGTTATTAACATAGGTAAAAAATATAAATGCATTCTAGACGTTGAAATATAAATAAAATCTCAATAATTTTTTTTTCTAAAATGTACAGATTTCGAGAAAAAAGCTGTTTTCTAAAAAAAGTGTTAAAATTATTTACTATTAAAATTAGTGGTTGCAGAATTAAAAAAAAGACTATTTGTTTTGATTGTCATAAAATGGAGATTTTGACTATTCGCGGAAGTTTATTAATCGTGTAGTGAGAAATTTCGTACATAAAAGCGAGCGTATTTTAAAATAACGATAATCTATAAAATTGAATGGAATAATCATAAATGACGGATACTAATTGACTAATATTAATAACATGTAGGCATGTAGAATAACATTATTTGGATTCTTGAATGCATTGTACCTTACCATAATTTATTGCGCTACCATAACATAGAACTGAACGTGAGTCACGCATTCTTTATATAAAACTTAAATTTCATGTAAGTAACCAGTTATCGGATTATCGCTATTAGATGAACTTTATCTAAAATCGCTTTCACGAAAGTTCAAATAAATATTATGTTGTAACAGTCCATAAATTTCATAAAATTAAATTGTCCTGAACGTAAAATTTCTATCGTCAATTAATAGTTCATCATACAGATTGAGCTCGCTATTCTTTGCAGAATGTTGGAAACCATTTGTTTCCACTTAACTCTTGTGATGGTTAAATTTTTTTAAGTGCAAAAAGAGCTGATGTTTAAATAGTTCTTAATATTGAATATTTGTGTGCAGTACCTAAGCTTGCGCAAGACAGTTCCAAAGTCGCACCGAACATGGAATGTTTCCTTTGTTGAGCGGACATGTTTCCAAGAAACATGTCCGAAGATCGATATTGTTTCATTGTTTCACTAGCACCTTTGCGTTGAAGGAACGAAATGATATTATGAGTGTCTGTCCATGGATTTAGGACCGATTTCGTTACACAGTTCTAAATTTTAAACAGACAGGAATACGCTTCGTAGTATAAAACACTGATCCCACCCAAATATGGTAGACTCTTGATTATAGTAGAGGGTTGAGGATAACAGTTTTAAAATTTAATTTATTGTGTTTTCTTTTCTTTCTTTTTAAATTTTAATTTTGAATTTTAAATGTAGGTAATTTCCTATAATTCCTCCATTCATTGTTATCAATAATAAAAAAAGTTGAAGTTTAGAAAATGTAGAAAACAACGGGAAAGTGGTAAAATGAAAAATAGTAATGGTGCGAATGGCGTCTGTTACGACATAATGTCGAGAAACGGACATTAAACGCATTATTATTATTATTATTTTCTTTTTCAGGTAGGGAGCCCTAAAAAATAACAGATTTTCGTTGCATAAGTCGAAATGTAAAACGTATTTTCGAAAGACTAAAAAACGCAGTCTGTTTTCACAGCACATGTTATACCGGTGCCACGGTCGATAAATGTTCACTTATGCTTCTATTAAAATACAGTTTAGTTGCGCACCTTAAGATATCTGCCAACATAATCATTGACTCCCGGTCGGCACAAACAGAACTACCAACTTAAAACAAGCTACGCTCCATTCACAATATACTATTTGCTCTAGCGTTCCCAGAGCCAATGAAAACATGCATGTATAGCTTTTTATTGCTCTCTTTCAAATGGAAGTTTAACTGTTTAATTTTAAAGTAGAGACGTTATAAATTATATTATGTAGAACAGCAACGGCCTTAATTTATATTTATAATTTGGTCTTTTCAATTAATTAAAGTGATTTATAACTATTTCTAGATTAAACGTGTACCATACGATTCTATTATTATAAATAATTGGAAACGTGAAAAAAATGACAGAGTCGTTGTTGACAAACATATCGTCCCCTATCTCATGCAAAGACGTAACTGACAAAAATTGAAAAAGTGAGATACGCCATCGAACAACCGCCCTTAAATCTGATGTTCTTTTCACGAAGGGGCGTTATTGTAGTGTATAAATGGCAGGATACGTCTACATATCGACATATCGTCCTTCATCTCACGTAAAGACGTAACTGACCAATTGAAAAAGTCAGAAACGCCACCGAACAACCGTCCTTATTAAGCCTGACTTTCTTCTCACGAAGTGACGGAGCTGTGGTGTAAATGGCAGATACGTCTACATGTCGTCCTTCATTTCACGTAAAGACGTAACTGACATAAATTGAAAAAGTCAGTTACGTCACCGAACAACCGCCCTTATTAAGCCTGATTTTCTTCTCACGAAGTGACGTAACTGGTGGAAATGGCAGATACGCCTACATATCGTCCTTCATCTCACGTGAAGACGTAACTGACAAAAATTGAAAAAGTGAGATACGCCATTGAACAACCGCCCTTAAATCTGATGTTCTTTTCACGAAGTGGCGTAACTGTGGTCTAAATGGCAGATACGTCTACATATCGTCCCTCATCTCACGTAAAGACGTAACTGACAAAAATTGAAAAAGTGAGATACGCCACTGAACAACCGCCCTTAAACCTGATTTTCTCTTCACGAAGTTGCGTAACTGTGGTGTAAATGGCAGATACGTCTACATATCGTCCTTCATCTCACGTAAAGACGTAACTGACAAAAATTGAAAGAGTGAGATACGCCACCGAACAACCGTCCTTAAGCCTGACTTTCTTTTCACGAGGTGGCGTAACTGTGATCTAAATGGCAGATACGTCTACATATCGTCCCTCATCTCAACGTAAAGACATAACTGACAAAAATTGAAAAAATGAGATACGCCACCGAATAACCGCCCTTAAGCTTGACTTTATTCTCACAAAATGGTGTAATTGTGGTGAAAATGGCAAATACGTCTTTACGTGAGATGAGGGACGATATTTTTAAGTATTTCGATTTTGGACGTCATTCAACGCCGTGCGTACATTAGTTCACCAACCCTGGTATAGGTACTACTAAATTTTATTAAAATCGACTCAACCGTTTTCGAATGATGCCTGAAATGCAATATTTAATATAATTCTACTTTACATCAATTGCAAAGATTAACCGTAAAGAAATTTTGTAAAAATTTGAAAAAAAACAGTCAAATTTTCCTTTATAGTTTTATTGACCTCTCTCTCTTTATTATAATATTGTACTACAATACAAATTGTCCAGTAAACCTTCTATAAGACTTTAGCCGCTGATAGATCTATTATAGCCATATGTGCCATTAAAATAACAAAACATCATCCCAGTGAAAACTGCACGATTTTCGAGATATTTTAAAAGATTTTAAACACATAAGACGCTTATGACCTCAGTTGTCGAGCATCTATAATTTACAGTTCATTCTTTTAAACGCATATGTTGAGCCCATAGCCTCTAAAACTTGCTTATTACATCCATATTCTAAAATAGTATAACACTCCCAAATTATTTTTTGGAATAAGATATTGCTATTTGATTAGAACAGTCTCATTTTTGAGTAATTACCAACAACTCGAATCTTAATCAATGTTACGGCTGGGAACAAGCGTTTTTAATATTTTAGAAAAGTTTAAATATCTCGTAACCCGTGAAGTTTTTACTGGGGTCATACTTTATTATTTTGATAGAACATGGCCTGACCTATTACCGGTTACAGAAGGATTACCTACTGGAAACCCTTCTGTATATACGATAGATATACATTAGTAGCGATATAATTGGAAAAAAAACAGCAATTAATCAAGCAATCTCAAATCGTTATCAGTATTCACTTATCTAATAATTCAATTACAAACTTGTTATCACCAAAGCTCAATAATTTACCGATATAAACACCTCTGATGCAGCTAATGCTGCTGACACACCGCCCAAGATTTATTACATCTAAATAGAGATCCCCGCTCTTCGTTCGGCGGGTAGCGGTGGATACCGGAGTACATATAACATACACACATACACCCTCTACCCTACACGCTAATATTCACCTATATATGAAACGGTACAACGGACTCTTGAAATATCGAGAAGCTCGATTTCACCAATGTTGCAGTCTCGGCGAAAAATGTTTTTTCTCGTACTTCAAGACGAGAAATTTTGCAACTTCCGCTCGTTATTTTTCCGGCGGTGCTTTTCTCGTCCCGTAAACGAGAAATTTAGAAAAATCTTGTCTGTATGTAGTTCAACCATCTCTATAGTAGCTAGAGTATGTATATATGGCATATTGGCGTTGGTCGGATGGCGGAACCTGGGGAATGGACCATTACATTTTAAATTTACGAAAAGCTGTGTATCTTAAAAAACTTACACGTAAATATACTTCAAATTAACATGGTATCTTATAGAAAAGATGAGCACACGCGCAGGTTAATATCTCACTTGGTTTAGAAGTCATGACCGTTATTAAAGATAGATATTGTACTTAATTACTGAGGTCATTGGCGTCTGTGTGACGTTTAAAAGTTTCTCAAAAAAAAACTCTCAAAAACTAAAAGACATACAGCTCGTTGGATTCACCGTGATTTTTTTCTGTAAGCATATTTATAATATCAAGCGGACCTGAGAGATTTTCTTTTTGAAAAATAACGAAATTTATTTGTTGATAGTAGGAAGTACCCAGTGGTATACAAAATAGATTATTTAAAAAATGGACGTAGGTAAATATTCTACTTAAAAAAAGAATATGATAGACTGTCGAGCATCAATAATTTAGGTATATCTAATCTAAAAAAAAATCTCCTCATTTCTGTTTTTGGGTCATGAATCTATGTCCGTATACCAAATTTCATCTTAATAGTTAGGTAAATAAATGAGAGAATGGGAGGCCTGTGACATAGAGACAGATGGACGCACAGACTGACCGAAACTATAAGGATTCCTATAGCTTCTACGGAACCCTAAAAATATAGTAGGTATACACATTTTTATTTGCCTCTTTAAGGCCCGTATTCACCAAACACTGTTAAAGATAGAAGTTACTAATCTTAGAATAAATTTATTCCTTGGAATAAAATTGACTTTCAATTCACCAAACAATTCATTCGATAGAATAGTAACTACAGGTACAAATTTACTTTATACCATACACCTTGGACATTTTGTCAAATATTTTGATTCTAAAGCACGTTACCCAAAGATCTGACCGATGGAGCATCGATCGAAAACGCAAATTTATTTTATTTTACTACAAAAGCCTTTACCTGAAAGATATGGAATTAATATTTACCTGAAAAGGTCGCCAGGCCATAAAATAATTTGTGCATTTCGTGCCCATACTATTTTACTAAGCGAATAAATATTTATACCCTTGAAATTCAACAGAATTATAGTTATTCTTACGATTTATACCTGCAGTAAACTTAACTACGGTTGGTGAATTGAATTATCGCTATTTATTCCGAGTAATATTACCAGGGGAATAATTCAACGGAATAAACAACTAACTAGGCTCGGTGAATACGGGCCTAAGTAATCTATTAAATTATACTATGTATAATTTTTCAATTAGCACTTTTATATACTTATAGAATGTTACGAAAAAACTAATGGAAACGTGGGACATAATATTTTTGCAATTTCGTGCAATATTTTTTTAAGAATTTAACGCATTCTAGTATGTTTGTAAAAAGTTTTAATTGATTTGAATTTTTGAAATAAACTAGATTTGAGACGTGTATAATTTAGTTACCGTGAAGTTAGTAATAGTTCTTAGAATCGAGATTGTACTATGTTAATGCATAATCACTAATCAGGTCTATTCTGTGTTATTCTCTTCATTTTAAAATAACAGTTGTGTAACCAAATAAGGGCCCCCACAAGGGAGTGGCCAGACCATGGGCGTAGCTACGGATGGACCCGGGTGGGCTATGGCTAGAGTTGCCAGATCAAAAACCAAGATTTTCGGGACATTTCTAAGGCAAAGGGAAGTTATTGTGAAAAAAATGTTTTATTATTTTACTATTTTTTATATTTATCATTAGAATTGTCTAATTTTATTCATTTATCACACACCAGTACACGGTGAGATGTGGGACGCGCTTCTGAGTGTGTAAATCACGCTTAATTTCGTGTGAATCTTTAATAATTTATTTATTGTTCCCAATTTGTCTTTACCTACATAGGGTAAGTCCAAAGAATATAATTAAATACAAGTAAAAATATATATAATATGTACAGAAATTGCAGATAGTGCTAAATAAATAAGTACTAGGTACTTAACATGTAACTTAGTGTCGTTTCTTGCGATCGCGAGCACGAATTCGTTGAACTTATGCATTTCCGGGATAGAAGACCTAAATTTCGGGACACGGAACAAACCAACGAATTCCGGGACATTCCCGGAAATCCCGGTCATCTGGTAACCGTAGGCTATGGCCCATGCAATAAAATGAGTTAACCCACGACGTAAAATATAAAACCGCAAGCATTCAACCACACATAACCCAAGACGCCTTGTGTTCCGTAAAAGTGGAAATATAAAACCTCTTTTAACCCCACGTTGGTGGCGAAACATTTTTTTGTCATTTTTACGGAACTCAAGGCGTCTTAGGTTATATGGGGTTGAAGAACTACATCTGTGTGGCCTAGACCTGCGACCTATGAAAAAAATGCTGGATAAGTCCTTGGGCTAGACGAGCTGTAGCCAGGGGCCCGAATATGATAGGGGATAGGGCTATAGATTGTTTAAGGTTTCTAGATTTTTATTACCGTTGGGGCGCCATAAGTTATAGCCAGGGGAGCCGTCACAAAATGTGGAGACCCTGAACCTGGACAATAACCTATCCCGGCTTCTCCCATTTCGAGGTACGTAAAATTGAAAAATCACGGGCCGCAGCGCAAGGAACTAAAAAATTCACAAAACGATGCATTTAAATAAATTTATGTATTAGCTGCAAATATATTATTATTTAATAATACATTTGCAGCTAATACATAAATTTATTTAAATGCATGATCGTTATGTGAATTTTTCTTTGAACAAAATAAAAAATAGTCTCTCAATGCATCTCTTAAAATAATTAAATTTTTCTAAAATTGAATATTCGGCATACATTTTATCAATCTAATATCTGCACCAAAAAAGTGATTAACTATCCGTAAGTTCATCGGATTGTGTAAAAAACGTTAAGGGTTCTGCTAATGTTTTTGGTGATACGGGCTCAAGAAATGTTCAACCCCAAAATACAACCCTTAAAGTGATCCGATTACGCCGATTTCAAAACAAAATATAAGAAGTTATAGGTGATTAACAATTGCGCTGGAATAGAGCCGACTTTACCACTATCATCTTATGTGTCCCATTGACCTTACAGCATAGACTACACAACAGTCGACTGTAAAAGTGTAGCTCAAAAAAGGAGCTGCAGGTTCAAGTCATTTTCTAATCAAATTCAGACTAGGATCTATTTTTACTCTTATAACTAAAGTGACCATATCCTGAATATCAAAAAGCGGGACAAGGTCTATAAAAACCCAGCGCAGGCAATCGTTGGGTTCCACGCCCAAAAAAGCCTTAAACGCGCTATTAACCCCCAAAAACTCGCTAGAAATCCCCAAAAACTCGCTAGAAACCTCCAAAAACTTGCTAGAAACCTACAAAAACACTAGAAACCCCCAAAAACTCGCTAGAAACCCCCTAAAACTCGTTAGAAACCCCCAAATATTCGCTAGAAACCCCCAAAAACTCGCTAGAAACCCCAAAAAACTCGCTAAAAACCTCCAAAAACTCGCTAGAAACCTCCAAAAAAACGCTAGAAACCCCCATAAACTCGCTAAAAACCCTTAAAAACTCGCTAGAAAACCCCAAAAATTCGCTAAAAACCCCCAAAAACTCGCTAAAAACCCCCAAAAACTTGCTAGAAATCCCCAAAAACTCGCTAGAAGGCCCCAAAAACTCGCTTAAAACCCCCAAAAACTCGCTAGAAACCCCCAACAATTCGCTAGAAACCCCCGAAAACTCGCTTAAAAACCTTAAAACTAGCTAAAAACCCCCAAAAACTCGCTAGAAACCCCCAAAAACTTGCTAGAAATCCCCAAAAACTCGCTAGAAACCCCCAAAAACTCGCTAGAAACTCCCAAAAACCCGCTAAAAACCTCCAAAAACTCGCTAGTTTTTGGGGGTTTCTAGCGAATTTTTGGGGGTTTTTAGCGAGTTTTTGGGGGTTTCTAGCGAGTTTTTAAGGGTTTTTAGCGAGTTTTTGGGGGTTTTTAGGGAGTTTTTATTTTAGATATTATTTATTTTTTAAGGTAAGTATTAATTATAAATTTATTGATAAATAAAATACTTTGAGTGGGTAAAAATATCTAATGACAAAAAATAAACATTCTTAATGCACGTGATTGAAAACGGGACAAAAGCGGGACGCTTATTGAATCGGGACTCGTGGCTCAAAATCGGGACTGTCCCGCCTAAATCGGGACGAATGGTCACTTTACTTATAACAGAATAAGTCTATAAATCTGTAAATTTTTATAGCTCTATAAAGAAGCACGCTTTAATATAGTAATGAAAATTATTTTATTAAATATATTAAAATTAATAAAAAAAAATTAAAATGCCACTACCAGCACTCGAACCTGAAACTACCAGATTCACGCTCAAATGTGGAGTAAATGATAACTGGTTTTTTATTGTTTGATCCTTTTTATTGCTTGTTTTAATGAGAAAACATATTTACCAGTATTTAACATGCAAATAATCGAATTACAGAATGTGTTCAGGAAACTTTTCTTCTAAATACTTACATTCATGAGTAAATTGAAGATTCTATAAGAGCTAAAAACGTCCATAAGTTTTGACAGAAAGGACCATTGAAAAACGAAAAATTTAAATCAGCAGCTATAGATATACAATCATTGAAACAGAGACAGAAAATATATAGGTATACTAGGGTGGGTCAAAAAAATCAATTTTTTTTTACAAGTGACACGGAAAAATAGGTTGCTAGACACCTTAAAAAAATTCTCACCAAATATGAGCTCTTAATTTTAATAGAAAGATCCTCCGCATCACAGTTTTTTATTTTTTTCTCAGTCCAATAGAAAAAAAATCATACCTCATCATTAATTGATTGTACAGAAAAATGTTTTAAGAGAATTTTGTAGGAAATTTAATGCTCTACAAAAAAGGTATCTTATATTTTTTCCGTAAACCTTACCATTTGAAAGATATTGAAGATTTAAGTTTGATTATTTTAAGACAAATTTCATTTTTGTTTATGAATTTTATAACTCGACAATAAATGACTATTATAAAATGCGCAATACAAACTTTTGTAGGAAATTGACTGCTCTATAAAAATGGTCTCTTATGTTTTGGCGATTAAATCGTTTCCAGTTTTTAAAAGTACGCGCGTATTTTTACTACACTTCCTTCCATTGTTTTGAGTAAATATGGCGTCTTACTAGAGAAACTCTAACAAGAAATGGCTCGCCGCGCGACGCCTCGATGAAACGTCCAAGTTATTGAGCTTCGTTTTGATTCGACGTGAGATAGTTATTGGCAGCCATGTTTGACGTTATTGCATCTCACTCATTAACAGCACAATTGCTGAGATAAGGAATGCATACTGTGCATTGCACAGTCCATGTTCTAATTCAATGGTCTATCCCAGGGCAACTTACAGCGGACATTGGGCATACATAACGCGACTGTCATTTTTCCATGAATTTTAATTACGCACGATTTTCTCCCGTGAAATGATAAATATCACGGTTAGTTTTACATGTTGCATGAATGCTTCAAAACAAAACCGTGGGGACAGTGTTATATAAAACAGAAATACTTATTTCGAGTTCGATGAATAAAAATAATTTTTTGCCATACCCACTATAACTTTACATGCGTGTATGCATGCATGGAATGGATCAGTTAACAGGCAGGTGTGTTGAAAATGTATTCAAAACACACCAGGGTAGAAAATAAGCAGTTTCCATAGTGATTTATGTTTATTCGCTCTGATTCGCCCGCTATTACCTACTTATGGCCTGCTATAAATGTGAAGTTGGCGACGCAAATAAACTGTCAAAAATCTTTGAAAATATTGAAAATGAAGTGAAAAGTAACTATTTATAGTGGGTATGGCAAATAAATACCATATATATCTAGTGCGTAATGATATTATGACTCGTGTGACTTCAAACTCGCTGCGCTCGTTTCAACATAATGTCCAATTGACGTGAAACTTTGCAGTCGTATGTAGTTTTGATGACAATACAATATTCTGATATTTTGGCTATAATCATATTTATAATTAGTTTAAGTTACAAAATGCTAATAAAATACATGTGGTGGAAGTGACGGTAGTTTTGATGACAATACAATATTCTGATATTTTGGCTATAATCATATTTATAATTAGTTTAAGTTACAAAATGCTAATAAAATACATGTGGTGGAAGTGACGGTAGTTTTGATGACAATACAATATTCTGATATTTTGGCTATAATCATATTTATAATTAGTTTAAGTTACAAAATGTACCTAAATAAAATACATGTGGTGGAAGTGACGGTAGTTTTGATGACAAACAATATTCTGATATTTTGGCTATAATCATATTAATTATAATTAGTTTAAGTTACAAAATGTACCCAAATAAAATACATGTGGTGGAAGTGACGGTAGTGATGGTGGTAAAACGTGTCTCTAGTAATTTATATGATATATTATAACTCGTATTATAATGACTCAAAATTTGAAAATAAATATAGTTAAAATTAATTTTTAGATCGGTTATGTAGTAACACCTCCTAAATAACCAGTTATTTAGTAACTGATCTTGGAACAACCAGTTATTTAGTAACAAATATTAATAGAGGACAGTGTGGTCAAGTGATTACCGTCGGGACCTCTGGATCAGACTGTCGTGGGTTCGAATACCGCCTCCGCTCATGGATGTTTTGTGATGTACCTAATTTAGTGTGTTGTTATTTAATGTAATCAAGACGCTAATGATCTAAGTTGTCGACGGGTCTATAATTTACAATAAATAAACAAATATTAATTAACCGCTCTTAAATAACCTATTTTTAATACTAATAACCTGTTACTTGTTAGCAACACGATTTTGATAACAAGTTTTTTTTGAACCGCAGTAACAGTTATTAAATAACTGTTGCTGTTATTTAATCCCAGCACTCGTAAAAACCGGGAAATCGTTTCGGGTTCTCTTTTTCCAAAACTTAACGCGTCACCCCTGGTCTCTATATAACTTGTAACGCTGAAAACAAAGAACTGAAACTTAGGAATGATTGATGGGAAACATATTATAAAAAACATGCGATTAAATATATTCAGAGAATATTTGGATTTTATTAAAATCTGTTTTCAGTTGACGTAGTTCCTGCATACGGCGCTGTGGCAGCATATTGCTCCTTGCCGAGCTGTTTACTCGTTAATCGTTCATAAACGACGAATATATTACTTTTTTGTTAGAATATCAGACCTACATATAACGGTGCATCGTTATTTTTTATATCAAGATATTTAAATTGATAGGTTTGTAATCAATTTATTAATAATCCCATCAATGATATTCGATTTTACTATCCCCGATTTTGAAAGTTAAAAATTAAATGTATCCATTTTTTTATTCTGTTCATGAATTTTATAAATTATTAGAAGGAATTCTGGAATGGATGGTGATTTAGACAGCTAGGAAATTAAAAAATATGATATCCATCGAAATTAATATAGGTACCTATAACTAAAAAGAGCTCACAATGTCCCTACATGTTATTATTTTTTGGATATTCCGCCATCTCCATACAAATTTTATTTTTCTCCGCGTTGTTTTGAACGTTTTTTTTTTCAATGTTTGCCGCATTTTTTAAACGACGATAAAATCATCTGTATTAATTAAGTAATTAAGTATAACATGTTAATGGGTGTATTCAAAAATCAAAACTTACAAGACGTAAAATAATTTTAATTAAGTCATTAATAAATTAAAAAATTGCTTCTTCAATAATCGTTAGCATATTATTTTTTTTATAATCTAAAAAGATGTATATAAATTCGTACTATAATCGGATTTAGAAAATAGAGTACCATTTTGTGCTTAAAAATTTCCAGCTCTCCAAAAATGAAATTCTGGTGGCACTATATTGTTATTATTATTATTATTGTAGATTATAGACGCGTCGACAACTCAGGTCATTAGCGTCTTCAACACAACAATTAATAATCCATTTGTGTATTAGAATCTGCCAGCCGGCATACACAAACCGACTGGTATGAGCTCGGGCTCGTGGGAACGCCAATTCCCAAAGAACATTGGAATGCAATTGCGAGAAAAACTACATTCCAATGTACTCCCCCTGGGGGAACTATAAATTGTTAAATATCAAATATCAAATTATTAACAACACTTGAAAAAAATATACAAATAAACAATAAGTTTGACGATCGTTTCGGACATTTAGTCCGTCTTCAGAGAGTATAGACTTATATTCTCTAAATATCCGAAACGATCGTCAAACTTATTGTTTAAAATTTAAGTATTTGTAGAATTTTTTCAAGTGTTAATAATTTGATATTTAATCATGTTCTACCAAATGCCGAGTGACGAATATGTGAAAATTATATCTATATTGTTAATACTGGACGCGATAATCAATAAAAAGATAGAGATTGTACCTAGTTTATAGATGCTCAACAACTGAGATAATTGAAGCCCATGATAATCAATTTATATAAATAAATAAAATCGTAACTTTGTCTCTAATGAAATTTCGACTTGATGAAACTCTTCATCTAAGTTCGAGGTTTTTTATGTGTTTGTTCCGGGTGAAATAACTGAACCGATTTTGACTGGATTTCACTGGATTTCACTATAGTGTTTATTATAGATCAGATAATAGAACATCGCGCGTGTACTAAATGGGGCTGAGCAGTAGCCAAAAATTCGAAATTAACGCGAACCAGTCCGCGGATAAAGGCTAGTTTTGTAATAAGCTTTAAGAAACGATGTCGATACTAATTAATAACGTAGTGAAATTTTTTATTTGATTAATAATTTATTATTGAATAAATTACAATTATAATTTATAAAATGTATACCTACCTATAAAAAAACACGCCGAATTGTGAACTTCCTCCTTTTTTGAAGTCGGTTAATTAATACCTACCTAATATTAATTAATGAAATGATTCTTTACAATTTTTTTTACACTTTAAATAATTCTGACGACATTGGTCAGAATTTTATTTAAAGATGTTGCTTAGATTGAATAATAATTTAGATAGATATTGTAAATTATAAACGCTCGACAAGATAATTTTAAAGTAAAAAATATAGACTTAGAAAAATATAGATTTAGAAAAAATACGGTGTTTTATTTCAACGTTTTGTCCAAAATTCCCACTATTTCCATAAAATAATATTTTATAAATTATAAATTGTAACACAAGTAAAGATGTCGGTGACACATAATTATTAATAATTTATTATTAAATAACATTATGTCATGCATTTCAGGGTCGGCATCGACACATTGAATATGGTAGTTTTAAAAATAAGATGGTTAAAATTGCAAACTTAAGATAATTTTATTAACAAAAAAAAAATGTTAATATGAGACTCCAATTAATAAAACGATATACACATTACATGTATCTATCGTCAGCTTGCATTTTAGCACATTGCGAAGTGTTGCCGACGCCACCATTTGGCTGCCCGTCCGAACTATAGACAGCGACAAAGTATTTATCAACTCTGCCATCTATTGTAGCCCGGAAGAATACATAGATGACGTACAACTATTTCAAGGTTGAACTACGGGAAGACATTAATATCAATTTGAACGGATTCTTTTATGCGTCGAGTAAATCCTTCATTTTGATTAAATATTTTATTATCGTTTCTTTCTTAAATATACCTGCATTTAAATATTATTGCATTTACTACCGGTATTAATTTCTACGATATAATAATATTCAAAACGAAATACTCTTTAAAAAATGCGTGACTAATTTGAATTTTATATTATAATGATACAAAGACCATGCAATGCTGTTGTAAAATTTTCAACGGTAAATTTTTTATTTTTTATCTTACTTTAATACATTCGTTTAGAGTAGAGCGAGACAAAAGTAAACAAAATCACCACCCTGGGCGTGCAGTTTGCATTAAATTCGTAAGGGTGTGTTGACAACGCTTATTCCATCTATTGTATGTTACGTGAACTCGACGTTGTCAGGGGTTGTTAATGCGCCCTCGATTTGTCAATAATGTTGTAGGGGTGGCATAGCGCGAATTTTGAAATATGGACTATGTAAATTGTATGCGTTTTCACCGCTTTTTATACAGAAATATTAAGCTGCAACCGTTGGGAAATAAATTACGTTTTATTTTAAGTTTATGCCCATTGTTTCATAATTTTAAAATTTTTTAGGTATGGAAATATGCTGCAATTTATAACTCATATATTTTTTACTCAATTCTTTTACTGGTATTTTGCTTGGTGTAATGGTCAGCGCACTGGCCTATGAAGCGAGCTGTTGTGGGTTCGAATCCCACTTCGCTCATGGATGTTTTGTGATGTCATTTAGTTTTAACTGATATATTATTTGATGTAATTAAGACGCTAATAACCTAAGTTGTCCATGCGTCTGTAATCCATACAACAAATAAATAAAAATACTCAAATTTTCTTTCTTGCGAACAATTAGCTATAACGGTAATTTTTACCCTATAATTAAATATCGCCATACCAACAAAATGATTTTTGTAATTACCACAAAAATAATGTGTGTTTAAAGATATGGTAGGTAGTAATTTTATATACGTTTATTATGCAATTTTATTAACGTGACTTGTTATACATCCTCTGAGAAGATCAATTTAATAAATAAGTATTATTATGAAATTAAAAAAAAATGTCATTAATTTGAAAATCGTTGTGTAGGTATTTTTTTTTTCATTTAAAATAATTGATGTCACCTGCCCTAGCTATATACGCGAGATAAAATTGTTATTAATTATTATTATTAATAATTATTAAATACAGTGTGTAAACGGTAGACCCGAACATATAGGGGAAATAACATTGAGAACATTTATAATTTTGTAGTAGGTTATGAACCATAAGACCTATTGTAAATATGTAGTGGATTCCATAGAGAAAATAGTAGGTACAGTGAATTTTTGAGCAATTTTCTAGCAAATGGTTGACTAGAGTAACACGGAACCTGCTAAATAAAAAAAAGCATCTACTACATAATATTTACATTGAATGAATGAATTGTAGATTATAGACGCTCGACAACAGAGGTCATTAGCGTCTTACACACTGTATACCTACTCATTATTTGAATTACATTTTTTTTAAACAATAATTTAATACGCATATTTTTTGCAAATATCTCATCATATCAATATTTTCCTCGATATTTTCTTATTGTATCTACAATTAATTAATAATTTAACACTGCAGTTACATCTGAAAATAATTCTTCTATATAATAACAATTATAAATATTCTTTAATAAAATTGAATTTCAATAAATTATAATAATACGATAAAAAATTCATTCAAAAAATAATTTTACGTCATTTATTAAATTTTGTTAGTCGTGTTATGTTGTACAAAACTATTCTGATAATTACTAATAATTATGTAATTACTTGTTTTGTATTTGACCGAGATTTTATTTCGTTTAGTAATAACTAATAGATTGCCGTGAACAGAACTAAATAAAGTTTCATTATAATTTGTTGTAAGATATTTTAACATAATTATTTAAATAAATATATTTTTTGTTTCACAAAAAGTTTCGGGTTTTTAACATGCGAAAAGCACTAACTAAAGTAATAATATCATAATTATTTCATTACCTTGATCTATTTCAATAATTCAGTTAATTTTTCATTGATCAATGTTATACAAGATCACTGGTTTTTGCCTTTTAAATATTATTCTCTTTTTAATATAATTTGTAATGAAACATTCATTAATAAGAATTTTTTATTTATTTTGTTGTAAGTAATTTTATGTATTACCTACAAGATGACAAGTATTTTTAAAATTTAAGCAAAGTAGTTTTTGAATGGGTGATTTTAGAATGCATGCAAAACAATAACAAAAAACAGTTTGTCAACGGAATAAAAAAAGTGAAAATTCGTAGACCGGTATTTTATGTAGCTGTATATGTTACCGTGAAACCACAAAATCTGTTAAAAATAATCTTAACTAGTCAAAACCTAAAATTATATTTTCCATATTAATTCGATTTTTACTACAAATTTTCTTCAGAATTAATTTTATCAAATAGTTTTCTTGATAAAACTATATTTTCTTTCATGGCTCGTTTATTATAACTTTTTAAACTTGTCACGAATAACTTGAAATACAATTTGATTTTTCTTACCACGCCTAGAGCTTCAGGAGCAGTCCTCCGTGTGCAATACATTTTTTTCCCACTTCGATTAATTATTAATATACAGGGTCTTTCAGGAGGAATGATACATATTTTAGTAATTTACGGTATCGTTCATTTTAAGCAAAAAATTCCATACGAACATTTGGCCAATTCTTAGTTAAAAACGCCACAATTGACTGTATCTCAGTAACCATTTAGCCACATTGTTTACCTATATGAACTTTTTTGCTCAATAAATTAAACGATGCTATATGTAAATATGTACCTACCATTCCTCCTGGAACACACTGTTTTACTAAAAATAATAATAATAAGTTGAAAATATGAATTGGCACTAAACTCAAGTGACCAGGCAGTTAATAGCCTTGAAAAAACCAACAGAGCTGGGCAAAGTTAATCTAAAATTTAACCTCGTTAATCGTTATTCCGTTACTCAAAAAGTTAACTTCGTTAATCGTTAATTTGTTTTCCAAATGTAAAGCAAGTTAAAGTTAACATTTTTAGAGAATATGTAAACCATAACTTTTAATTCCCACGAACTTTTTGTAAATAAAGTTTTGTAAATTATCAAAATCAAAGCGACATTTCAGAGGTTCTGAAATCGGGGACCAGCAAAAAAAATCACGGACATGACTGATGACATGACTTACATCGCAGTACTTAAGTAACAGTTAACGGACTTACGTTAACGGAAGTTATTAAGACCGTTAATAGTTTTTGAGATTAACTTAAAAGTTAATTCGTTAAACAAAATGTTAATTTCGTTTAACCGATAAAGAATTAACGGTTTTGTGCCCAGCTCTGTAAACCAATAAATGTAACAAATACCTTATTCAAAGTTTATGTTTCAATAAGTTCGGGTTTTGAGTAGTAAAAAATAATTTTAATGATAGACAACTTATATAATTTGTATTTTTGACAATTGAGCATCGAACTGCATAATAATCGTCTCAAGGTGAAGTAATATCGCAGTTACGAGATTTTACAGCCGCCGTCATTAATAAAGTTAAAGAAGTGAAAATTATGATCAATTTAAAACGCGACGCCGTGTTTTGTTCTATATGTGACGGGATAAGCAGTGCAGACAGTGGTAAGAAAGCAATGTGTAAAATGGTGTATAATACTTTCTATAGACAATCTCAGTGTTTTAATTGATCACCGCAAATTTACAATAATGAGCAATCAGGGAAAAGCACGGTAAGATTCCGCTTTTAAGACTAATAATACTAATCTTCCCCATAATGCCTTCGCACAAGCTGCTAACAACTTTCAAACCATTTAAGAAAATCGCTCGTCATTTAAAATGCGACAGTAACGCTTAGTTTTAAACACTATATTGCTATAGAAGCCGACGACTGCTTTCTGCCTTCCTCCTGGTGAGATTCGCGGTTTTCGACTCGAAAGCTCCCGGCAATTAACAGCCGTGTTTTACTCAAGCCAATATGTTTATCATTCTTGTCTACTTTGTACAAAACTATGTACTTCTGCCACAGTTACTTCGCTTCGTTTATTGCTTCGTTCGACAAACTGGCTCTTTTAGGCCGGGCGCATATACATACAATTGTTTCACGACTAAACAGTTTAGTCGAGTTGCGATTTCAATAAGCCATTTTCCTGAGAGTAGTTCTTTCAATTATCTACGAGAGGCAGCACTTGTGGTAGGTACAAATATTATTTATTCCCCAATTAGTGTCGTGTCATTTTAGTGGTATAACTAATTATTTAATTAATTTCATAACATACAATTGTCTGTTTAGTCGAGTTGCGATGTCAATGAGCCATTTTCCTGAGAGTAGTTCTCTCAATTATCCACGAGAGGGAGCACTTGTGGTAGGTACAAATATTATTTATTCCCCAATTAGTGTCGTGTCATTTTAGTGGTATAACTAATTATTTAATTAATTTCATAACATACAATTGTCTGTTTAGTCGAGTTGCGATGTCAATGAGCCATTTTCCTGAGAGTAGTTCTCTCAATTATCCACGAGAGGGAGCACTTGTGGTAGGTACAAATATTATTTATTCCCCAATTAGTGTCGTGTCATTTTAGTGGTATAACTAATTATTTATTTAATTTCATAATAATAATTTAATAATTAAGTTATACCACTAAAATGACACGACACTAATGGGGAATAAATAATGTTTGTACCTACCACAAGTGCTGCCTCTCGTGGATAATTGAAAGAATTACTCTCAAGAAAATGGCTCATTCGATTGGCCCGCGCCTACATACAACTTTTAATCGCACAACTGTTTAGTTGTTTGTCAGAATTCTTGTTTTATTTATTAGAACATACCTTCTGGGTGGTTCCACATAAATTTTACTAAAATCGGTTCAGAGATTTTCTTTTTTTTTAGTTTAGTAATCAAATATCAAGCCAAAAAACGGTTCATAACGTAAAAACCTACATATTGTAAAACCAAAATAAATATCTACGATTTATTTATATCTACGTTTTCCTTAAGAAAGACATTTAATTTATTTAAAAAATATAATATTTTAATTTACGGTTTATGTTGAAGTTTTATAAAATAAATACAACTGCATATTTACAAATTAAAATACATTCCTTTTACGTTGAGATATTTGAATGCCATCGCGACAAAAATATATGAATGTTTGCGCCGTAGCTACATAATATACACTCTGTTTTTTCTACAAGATTAATTTCAAACTATTTCTGCTTCTCCAAAACTGCGTGCAGAAAGTAATTAATTCTCGATAACATCATTATCATTTACGTCGGATATTTTCTTTTTTTTTAACTTATTTATTCATTAATTGATCTTCATTCATTAAAAGAGAATATATAATTGTCAAAAAATAATTAATACCTACTATCATTACTGCCTGTTTCAGTTTCGACTATTCGATTTGGTTAATCGATCTAATAATATTTTCGTTAATTAATGAAACTTTTAAATTCACTTTCAAAATGTATAACAAATTGGTTTTATACTTTGAAACAGTTATTATAAATTGAGCTACTTTTTTCACACATTTTTTTAAATTATCAAATATTTTTTTAGAAATTATTAACCTAAATTTATGTTAAACTAACTTTTTCCCGCGACTTTGCTACGAGAAAAAAATTTCGATTAAAATTGACATTAGTCAGTTTTAAGGGGAATTCTTAGACCGAGAATAGCCATGTAAAAAGGTAGGTGTTTACCCAATAAATTAACATGGCAGAATGTTGACGATCGACTTTGACCATTCAGCAAACTCAGTTACGCGGGAAATTTTAAATCCCAATTCGTCATACTGTCTATCTTATATTCTATAGTCTATACTAATATAATATATAAGTAAGAGATTAACGGAAACTTGCACCGTGGGTTGATTGAAACTCAGTTAAAGTTTTAATTCGCAACGTTTCGCCTATATTTTAGACTTCTTCAGGCTCTTAAAACATAACACGAGTATGTCAGTAATAATCTGAGCCTGAAGAAGTCAAAAATATAGACGAAACGTTGCGAATTAAAACTTTAAATGAGTTTAAGTCAACCCACAGTCCAAGTTCCCGTTAATCTCTTATATATAGTTACGATGGACATGACAACTAAAAACATAATATATAAGTATAGGGATTGGGGGTCTCAGATCAATGGCCTACGGACAGAACAGTGAAATAGAGAAAAAAATTCTAAACAGAATAGTCCTGACATTTTCTGATCCAATGTAGGTACCATTAATTTAATTAATCGATCTACATAAATATGCTTTTAATACATAATATATACTACGCAACCTTAAAAATATATTATTTACTAGCGGTCCCGTCCGGCTTCGCCCGGGTGCTAAGAATTTATGATTTATTATTTTCCCTCCCGTGAGAAATTCTCTCCCTGCGAAGCGAAGTCAGGCTGGTGATGTTTATAATATTAGCAGGATTCCGCCTATACGCTAAAATGCAAAAGAATTTCAGAGTTACGTTTTGTTACTATCCCACAGGAATTATCTCCCCCCCGCGAGAAGTTTGTTGAGCGGAATTCAAAAGAATATTAATAAACCACGCCTACTCTCCCACTTATTGGTGATAATTACGGTACATCGGATCAAAAATTATCTAAGGACTTTTCTACTCAGAATTTTTTTATTTATTTCACTGTACTGCCGTATAGGCGAGCGATCTGAGATATCTTGTATAAAAGATGTTTGTATAGTCTATGTTAGATACCTCAATAAATTGACGTGTAGCAATGCTGTTGTTTACATGGCGTTGCTATGGTTCCTCTATTACAAGTCCCCAGTTCCCGCGTTCTAACCTGGTAAAAGTGTCAATTGGATTTTCAATTTGTTATTAAAAAAAATAATGAATTGAAAATATGAATTGGTGCTAAAAAAAATCAATAAATTGAATTAAATGTTTATTTTTTGACACGGGTAACATGTTAAATATTATTCTCTACGACAAAAGAGGATGAGCAGTGACCGAAAATAGCGATTTACACCCTGATAAAGCAGGACCGAGCAAGCTAGTCAAGTTTAAACTGAGCAATCATTGAAATTTTTCATTCAATATTACATAATATAATGCACAAAAACTAAATAATATTATTATTATTTTACACCTGACTACTACACTTATTACCTATCTATAAAATAATTGGTTTTACAGCTTCCTGCAGACTATTATAAATGGTGACACATTTTACAGACACAAAATAAATAAAATAGTATAACTTAATGTAAGTTTTTAATTACAGTTTAATTAAAGAATATCTACGTAAGACCAAATTAGCAATTTTCAAATTTTTTATGTGTCTGTCAGTTTGTTTATTGCGGGTTATCTAAAAAATTAGTAAACCGATTTTGATCGGATTTTTATTATAGAGTTTATTATATATCAGGGAATAAGGTTAGGTATCGTCACTTTTTTGCTAGACGGGGCTGCGCCGTAATCAAAGCAATGACATTAAAGCGGGTAAAAATATTTTACCTAAAAAAATTCAAAAACAAATACGTGATACATCATAAAATATTTTACTGTTTATATTATTAAACTAGCGGTACTCGTCCGGCTTCGCCCGGGTGCAATACACTACTCACTCGCTTCGCTTGAATATTATAATTACATTACTCACTCGCTTCGCTCGTTCGCTATATATATAAACCTTCCGTGAAAAATTATCTAACTGATGGTGAAAACCGCATCAAAATCCGTTGCATGGTTTAGGAATTACATTACTCACTCGCTACGCTCATTCGCTATATATATAAACCTTCCGGGAACAATTCCGTCATACATGATTTTTGCGTAACTTTAACCGTTTACGCAGCGCACGCAACGGAAGCTCTCAAAAGGAATAGTTTTTCCCGTTTTTTGCAACCTTTTTACTTCCCACCTCTACTATGGTAGGGAAGTAATGGATTCAGTCCGAAAACAATATTTCGAGATTTTAACAGATTTTCACGTTTTGAGACCCTAGCAATCGTTTAAGATCATTTTCTGACTGATGTCTGTATGTGTGTGTGTGTGTGATGTGTGTGTGTGTGTATGTGGTCAATTTTTCGCCTTCGATATCTTAAGAACGGAACAACATACGGGCATGCCGATTATTCTATTGTGTTTATCAGCCTTTAACTTAGATCTGATTAGATTTTGAGTCAAATCGGTTCAGTGGATCCTGAGATATTCAAAAAAACGTCCTCAATGTCACGTATTAACATAGGTAAAAAAATATATAAATGAATTCTAGATGTTATAATATGAAAAAAATGTAAATATTTTTTTTCTCTAAAATGTATAGTTTTCGAGAAAAAAAATATTTTACTAAAAAAAATTAAAATTGTACGTAAATCAAGGTAACCATGATTTTTGCTATATTAAGCTAGCCATCAGTAGACCACCAAACAAAAAAGAGGGCCATGCTTTTTTCAAAGAATAAAAATTAAATTGTGTTTTAAAGACCACCAACAGCTAAGGTTATTTGGGCCTAGTCAAAGAATAAAAAAAAAAAGTGTTTATTTTTTGCAAATATTTACTAGGTGGGAAGTATAGGACTGGTCATCAGTCGAATTTTTCATTGATGCTCCACTCCTATTGGTCGTAGCGTGATATTATATAGCCTATAGCCTTCCTCGATAAATGGACAATCCAACACAAAAATAATTTTTTAATTCGAACCAGTAGTTCCTGAGATTAGCGCGTTCAAACAAACAAACAAACTATTCAGCTTTATAATATTAGTATAGATAAAACTCATGTTGGTAAATTTTATATGTGTCTTATTTATCGTGACTTAGAGATTGTTGATTACAAAATAATTTTAGTATTTTTTTATTATATTTAAAAAATTAATTATATGTGACGAAAAAGAAGTTTTGTCTGTCCGATAGATTTATATATAATATATATAGCGAAGCGCTCATTTCTGACAACTTATCCAATTATATGAAATTACAATAATGGTTTGTAAAAAATGAAATGAGTTGAATGGATCATTTAAAAGTTGTTCCCGTATCTCTCACATGTAATCATCCCATCTCGGTGTTGAAACAGCAAACTTGCGTTGTCTAGAGACTGTGGCTTGTGCTATTTAACTCGCTTGCTTGTTCACTCACTTACTCACTTGCTAGATAGATGTGGACGTAGTATTAAGAAGTAGCAAGCAGAAACTTTTAATCGACTGCTATTACGGTTACCACTTACACTTGTAACACAGTGGAAGAGAGAAGTTGCCTTTGTTCATCATTAATTATAAAACTTTGCTCTTCTATAAATACAGGTGATCGAAAAGAAACGTGGATAAAATAATCACCCCAAAAACCAATAATTATTGACATAGGCGTAATTCGCCGCGGTGGATAGGGGTGACAGTTGTCCCCCCTCCAATATTTTGAAGGAGAACAAACTTAGCTATACAAATTTTACAAGCACGTTTTTTCTTACTCTGCTTAATTTAGCAATGAAACAAAATGATTGTTTCAAAATTGTGTAGATATATTATAATGTTGATAAAAATTGTTCAATTTTGTGGTCACAAATTGCTCTCAAAAAGCTTTATAATCGACCATTTTTTTAATACCAGACCTCCGAGTAATTCCTCCCCCCAATAAAAATGCTCAAATTACGGCCATGATTATATTAACAATATTACCAAGAATGTAGATATAAAAAAACATAGTGCCAGAGTGCAAAAAATAAACGTAAATATTTTTTATAAGTCATATTGTAGTGGCTACGTGCAAACTTTCCCATGCATTTCATTGTTTTGCCTTTTGAGTCAGAAATTGAAAACTTTAGGGGTAATCGATAGGGAAACACAACCTAACATAGGTGGAGGTAGGTAGGGTCGCATGTCCCCGAAACACACATATTTGTTATTTTAAGTAGCAACCTATATTTTTTTCGACAGATTCAAGAGAAGGATCTCATTTAGAAATTTTTATGTGAAATAAAGTACTAGGCTGAAGTGAATGGTTTCTGAAATATCAGGAGAAATTTAAAAAAAATTGAAGTGGTGTACATTTTTGGAATTCTTCAATTATTTGCCGGTCAACCTTTCGAATAAATTGTAACCTTTTAATGGCAAAAGCACAAAAAAAGCAACTTCCATGGCTCATCCGATGTAAATTAAAACTATTGATTAATTATTTGGTTATTTCTTCAATTTTGATTTCAGATATTTCAGAAATCCTTCAGTTTAGTTTAGGACTTTAGTATAGGAAAAATGATAAAAAAAATTAGGTCGTTCTGATCCGTAGAAAAAAATTCGACTGATGACCAGTCCTATACTTCCCACCTAGTAAATATTTGCAAAAAATAAACACTCTTTTTTTTTTATTCTTTGACTAGGCCCAAATAACCTTAGCTGTTGGTGGTCTTTAAAACACAATTTAATTTTTATTCTTTGAAAAAAGCATGGCCCTCTTTTTTGTTTGGTGATCTACTGATGGCTAGCTTAATATAGCAAAAATCATGGTTACCTTGATTTACGTACAATTTTTATTTTTTTTAGTAAAATATTTTTTTTCTCGAAAACTATACATTTTAGAGAAAAAAATATTTACATTTTTTTCATATTATAACATCTAGAATTCATTTATATTTTTTTTTACCTATGTTAATACGTGACATTGAGGACGTTTTTTTGAATATCTCAGGATCCACTGAACCGATTTGACTCAAAATCTAATCAGATCTAAGTTAAAGGCTGATAAACACAATAGAACAATCGGCATGCCCGTATGTTGTTCCGTTCTTAAGATATCGAAGGCGAAAAATTGACCACATACACACACACACACATACACACATACACACACACACACACATACAGACATCAGTCAGAAAATGATCTTAAACGATTGCTAGGGTCTCAAAACGTGAAAATCTGTTAAAATCTCGAAATATTGTTTTCGGACTGAATCCATTACTTCCCTACCATAGTAGAGGTGGGAAGTAAAAATATAGGATGCTACTTGTCAACAGATTTATGTAGGTACCTACTGAGCTATAAAATTTATAAATTAATAATTCAGTTCATGGTTTTGTCTCTGAAGATTTTTATGATATGTTCGCATAATTTGATAATTATTATTCATTAGCATCAACGAAATGATTAATTATAAATGTAAACAGAAGTCAGCGATGTTTCTTAAGTCCATTACTGTAATTACAGTTATTAATTTAGAAAGATCATTCTTAAAGCTTTTGTATCATTTAACCTTTCATCTGCTGCAAGAAAATAAATTATCGCCATTTGAATACGTTTACATATATTTTGTTTTAGCCGAATATATATACATATACAGGGTGAGTTCGAGCACCCGTATCAGTCGTTTCTTTCGAAAACGGTTAGTCGTAGAGAGTTGTGTCAAAAATTTGTATTATAAAAGCCCTAATAAAGAATCGAATGGTGATAATTTTTTTTTCCAGGAAGGTCGGCTTCCCTGTTAGTTTGCTCCAGAATGTCCAGAACTCCGGAATTATAAATGTAACGATAGGTCGAAAGTGGTATTGTTGAAAAGATCTTTAAAAAATAAGCAAGTTTGGTAGGAAAATTTTTTTTATTACTGCCACCCCTGTAAATTTCTATAAGTATAAATATAAATTATTATATGTTCAAAACTCCGGAATTTTAGAAAGCACGATAGGTTGAAAGTGGTGCTGTTGAAAAGCTCTTTAAAAAATAGGCAAGTTTTGTAGGAAAAATTATTTAATTACTGCCACCCCTGTTAAGTAACAATGGTTTGAAATTATTAAATCAAAATTTTATAATAACGTTCGAAGTCGGCATTAAAAATCTAGCAACCTTAGACATTGTCACAAGTGTTCAAACTGTCTTCCATTTACTCTTTAATACATACTACTGAGCTCTTCTGGTTATACTGTGAGTGTACTTCTTCAGTGTTTAATGATCGATAGATAGGTAACTAGATTTTAAATGCGGACTTTTAAAAAGTTCGTTATTATGACATTTTAATTTAGTAATTTCAAACAAATATTACTTAACAGGGGTGGCAGTAATAAAAAAAATTTTCCTACCAAACTTGCTTATTTTTTAAAGATCTTTTCAACAATACCACTTTCGACCTATCGTTACATTTATAATTCCGGAGTTCTGGACATTCTGGAGCAAACTAATAGGGAAGCCGACCTTCCTGGAAAAAAAAATTATCACCATTCGATTCTTTATTAGGGCTTTTATAATACAAATTTTTGACACAACTCTCTACGACTAACCGTTTTCGAAAGAAACGACTGATACGGGTGCTCGAACTCACCCTGTATATGTAAATATTATAGATCCGAGGGAGTAATTTTTATACCTATATATACCATTATGTACACTTCTGTTCAAAAAATTAACGTGGAAGCTCATTTATTATAATACAATTTTTACAAAAAGCAGTGATGCCATAAAATATATTTTATCGATTTTTACGCTTCAGAAAAATAAAAACTGTAAACATTACTAGGTGCGTTTGTTAGCAAGTTCTGAAATGGTTCTGAACTGCTAAAGGACTTGTCGATAATGCAGAACTCTTTGGACACAACTGCGTCAGGCCTAAATCAAGGTGACTAATTAGGTCTGAATTGTTTTTAGGACCAAATAACTAGTTTATTTTAAATATATTTCAGTAGCCCTGATACCCAAATTTTTTTTTATTATTAATCAATTAAATATTAATTATCAGACGATCGTTTCGGTCAAAAGTGACCATCTTCAGTGACATTAAATTTCATAATTTAATTGACCCAAACGACTTTCCTGAAACATAAAGATTAAAATAACTAGTTGTTGGTGGCCTTAAAAAACAAAATAATTCATTATTTTTGACAGTTTACTTTTGGCCACTAGTGTACACATGTGTATACTATGTAAATACAGAATAGAGTTAATGGTGCGCTAAGCAACTTTATCATAATGATATTCTTGTGCTATGTATGTGTGTTATATAATATATTCAACAAAAAAAATTAAGTTATACATCAAAAAGGAAGTACAAGATACAAACAAAAATTATATAATGGTTTCAGATGTATGCTATCAGATTTTATCGCACTTTCATAATGTGTGCCGTTTTTCATAACTTCATCGACAACGGATTTGTGACCAAATGGCAAAGTGGTTTGGCAATTTTTTTATACCGTCAGATTGTGTCAATGTGTAATATGCAGTGAAGGATTTACAGACATGTAATATTTTTATTTATTTATTGTAGATTATAGACGCATCGACATCTAAGGTCATTAGCGTCTTTCAACTACACTAAATAACAACTAACTTAAAACTAAATAACGTCACAAAACATCCATGAGCGCAGGTGGGATTATGACATGTAATAAGCGCACGCTTAGGAGCTTCTGCAAGAGATGTGTAAACATTTAGGTTCGAGTCCGATGTCAAGTACATATAACCTCAATTTAACAGGTGACGAAGGAGGGTAAATATGGCTGCAAGTGGATCTTTACGTCACTTCTGGCGACATGTCAGTTCCGTGATTTTTTATCGATTTACCCTAGCAGTAAAGATGTTTACAAAATCAAAAAACATGATTTTTGAAGTTATACTTTTTTACGGACGTTGCGCTCTCGACAGCAGGGGAGTAAACCGACAAAAGTCACCATCACCAACTTCGCTGTGTCTGACAACTTCTTTTATAAGACACACAAAAAAAAAAATGGCGTCAGATTTTAAAATGGCGGCCATATATACTTTTGTAAAAATTATCCGATCCTTTTGATAATTGATATTTGAGAGTTTCATATAGGACAGAAAAAAATAAAATGATGTTAGATTTTAAAATGGCGGCCATATTAACTTTTTGACCAAAATTATCCGATCCTTTTGACGGCGGCCCGTAGGGTTTTTGGCGCCGCAGGCCCGTATATCAATTCACATCGATTTTTAACCGACTTCAAAAAAAGGAGGTGCTTCTCAATTCGGTTGCATTTTTTTTTTATGTTTGTTACCTCAGAACTCCGTCTTTTATAAACCTATTTGGAAATTTTTTTTTATTTGAAAGGATATACTTTCAGATTGGTCCCATAGAAATTTCATCAAAATTGGTTCAGTAGTTCGGATGATTTTAATAAAAGTTAGTAACGGCGTGTGATTCCTTAAGGTTATAAATGTAACTTTTTGACGTAAGAAAGTCGGTTTAATAAAAGTGAGTAACGGCGTGTGATTCCTTTAAGGTAAATGCCACTTTATGATACTAAAAAGTAAAAAATCAAAAACTTTTTAACAAAAAAAAAACCTCCTTCAAAAAGCCACCAAAAAGAGGAAAATAATGAAATTTTAAGGTCTGCGCCAATTTTATAAAATATGAAGTTGGTTAAAAAGAAGATATTAATCACTATACTATACTTTTTAACCGACTTCATATTTTATTAAATTGGCGCAGACCTCATAATTTCATTATTTTCCTCTTTTTGGTGGCTTTTTGAAGGAGGTTTTTTTTCTCTTAAAAAGTTTTTTTAAAGTAGGTATAACTTCTAACGCTCGTACATAAGTACACGCAAACATTTTTTTTTCTTTTTTAATTTTAACATTTTGTTAACCAATAAACCAATGGATGAGAGCCCTCAAAAAAGTTTTACACTAAACTTTAAAATTGTATTTCAAAACGGGTTATTAAGCTTTTCGTAAGTACTGTAATGAAAAGATTTAAGAGGTTAAGAGACAACATTGCCGCTCATATTATGCCTTGAACTACGTACAAACAATGAGTTGAAGATTTACACAGACCCGTGAAACACATTACCCTCTTTTGGCTTCGTCGAGTGAAAACAAACATAAACCACTTGGTCTTGAAATTACAGATGTAACGATCTTAGACACGTCCTTGAGATCTGGGGTTTTGTGTCTTTCCCATTTCGCCAACTATGAAACAATGTTACCGCGTTAAAACAAAGAATAATTTCAACATTATTGGTTTTTGGTTTGTAATGTCTTGTTTATACCGTGTCGATTTGATCGTCTCATGAATTTTGTATGACGTTATTTTCAACGAAAAATGATTCGTTTTCTTTTGAATTTTATTTCCAAGTTCCAAAATATTAACGTTCCAAAATTTTATTTTGAAACATGAGACGGTAATATTATACGTGTTTTATTAGGTATTTATTTATTTATACGTAAAAATTTGAAACTAAAATATACAGCGAATAAGAAAGAATACAAGAAGTTAAACATAAGTATACAATTTCATTCTTGCCTTGGCGAGACAGTGTTAGGGCAGGAGATTATAAGGCGATTGTGTTTTCTTTTCAACATAAAATAGCGTCGGGAGGTTGCGTTCGTCCTGTAGTAAATTAACCTAATACAACGTTAACAGCCTTAGGAATATGGGCCCCTAAGTGTACCCGGAAAATTTTTACAGCCTCTTACATTTGTTTAGTCCCAATTATTTTTAAAGTTCCGATTTCTTCGTGTCGTTCCGAACGAAGCCGAGTGAGTTAGTGTGTTTAAAAATTTCAATAATGTAATATTAATAATTTATTTAGCATCCGTTTCTCGACATTGTGTCACAATTGACACTTATACTCCCACCATTACTATTTAATTTGTCACGTTTCCTCCAAATTTGACAGCTGTAGCTTCACCAACATGGCCGCTATACACTGTAAAAATTCGAGCGCCCCTATTGGAAAACCCTTTATAAGGAACCATCTCGATATTTATAGGATTTATTGAGACAAACCATGAAAAGTTCTACAGTCTATCCCATGAATCGATGTAGCAATAAAACCGCGTGCACTGTAAGAAATGAGAAGGTCGATTACATAGATTATTGATGGTCCATTTGTAATCTGGTAATAGGCACACAAAGAGACAATGGCGTCGCAAACAGGTATCGCCTGCACATCGCGTAGATTCCATAAAAACACATTGCGCATGCGTGGTTACTAATTTTACATTAATTTGTTTTGTATTCAAAAACAAAATAAAATATAGTTACTTCTTACCACAACAGTTTTATTGATGGATGTACATTTCGAAAGCTAAGCTTTTATCTTCAGCGAACACTACATACATGCAGTATTAAAATATAGTTACTTCTTACCACAACAGTTTTATTGATGGATGTACATTTCGAAAGCTAAGCTTTCATCTTCAGCGAACACTACATACATGTAGTGTTCGCTGAAGATGAAAGCTTAGCTTTCGAAATGTACATCCATCAATAAAACTGTTGTGGTAAGAAGTAACTATATTTTATTTTTATTCCAACCACAGTGCGCATATATATTTTTATTTGTTTTGTATTCATCCATTTTATATATGTAACTATACATTTTATTTTGTAATTTTTACACACTTTATTGGAATATTACACAAATTATGTAATTTTAATTTACTTTATGTAAAAATCACAAATTTGTTTAACTTTACAGTAAAAGTCCAAGTTTTTATGAAGTTTTCTGTGTAAAAATGAGTAATAATGTATTTAGAAAATCGAGCGAATTCTACCTTAATTTTCAAAGTATTTTTACATCAATTTTTTACAGTGTGGTCAGCATCTGATTGGTCGCTTAGAACTCAACACAGCAGAAGGACAGTGTAGGGATGTACTAAACCATTTTCAATTCGAGTGCATTTATTTGAGAAAGAAAATAAATGTCCCAAAATTGATAGTTTTGTGCGCTTTGTATACAGCAGACTAAATTAAAACTTTGAACCTTCTGTTTGCCTCGTGTAAAACCGAACAACCGACTGAAGATAACAAAAGCTCACAATTAGTTAATTTTCAAACAACCGATCAGATATTTTTTGCATGGGATGCACAAAGTAGGAATCAGAACTTTAAACCGTCTATATTTGCCTTGTGTACATCTGACTACAGGTTTTATTTATTTATTTATTGTAGATTATAGACGCGTCGACAACTCAGCTCATTAGCGTCTTTCAACTACACTATAAATAACAACTAACTTAAAACTAAATAACATCACAAAACATCCATGAGCGGAGGTGGGATTCGAACCCACGACAGTGTGATCCAAATATCAGCTAAACTAACCGTTACACCACATTGTCCTCTCCGACTACAGGTAACAAACCTCACACAATCACACTTACTTGATTTTCAAACGCAATCAGATACTTTGTACATCCCAATAGCCGGAGAGCAGCTGCACGTAACAGAGCATGTACTGTCCACATGATAACTATATCTGTTGGTGGGAAAGACTATAGCCACATTTGTACCAATTCTGAATATAAAATGCTGTGAGTGTAGCGGCGCTGTTGTTTACATGGCGTTGCTATGGTTCCTCTATTACAAGTCCCCAGTTCCCGAGTTCTAGCCCGAGAGCTGGTAAAAGTGTCAATTGGATTTTCAATTTATTATTAAAAAAATAATAATAAATTGAAAATATGAATTGGTGCTAGGCCCAAATAACCTTAACTGTTGGTGGTCTTTAAAATACAATTACAATTAAAATGCTGTGTCACTTGATAAAATTTAAAAAAATAATATCAGAAAATCCACATGTGTGTCAGTTCAGAATCAAAGGTGTGAAGAGTACTAAGAGAATCGAGGGAGATAGCGAATAGTTTCCATTTCTCTTTCTACAGGGAAACGAAATCCCGTGACATATATCTGTAATTATAAGTGTGACCGCCAGATCATCAGGGAGTCATATAACCTCACTCGGTGACAGACTTTGGGAGCCGCTCAATGCTATTTTGCATACATACATACCTACATATATACATATACATACCTCTCGACTAACATTATGTGAGCCTTACAAACACTCAGACTTATTCCAGAGTTATATATTACTATTGCCTAATATTCGTTGACATATTCCGAGTACTGACATAAATTCAGTGAATATTCAGGCTGGGATTCCGTTTAAGAAATGAGAAGGCCGATTACATAGATTATCGATGTTCCATTTGTAGCCAGCGATTAATCTGATAATAGGCACACAAAGAGACAATAGCGTCGCAAACAGGTATCGCCTGCACATCGCGTAGATTCCATCAAAAAACACATTGCGCATGCGTGGTTACTAATTTCACATTATTTTGTTTTGTATTCATCCATTTTATATATGTAACTATACATTTTATTTTGTAATTTTTACACACTTTATTTTACGCAAATTATATGTAATTTTAATTTACTTTATGTAAAACTCACAAATTTGTTTAACTTTACAGTAAAAGTCCAAGTTTTTATGAAGTTTTCTGTGTAAAAATAAATAATAATGTAAAATCACTTAGAAAATCGAGCGAATTCTACCTTAACTTTCAAAGTATTTTTACATCCATTTTTTACAGTGTAGCCAGGTAACTGAGGGTATAATACAGTGAATTTCACTTAAGACACAATACATGCGAGTTTTATTTATTTGATAGTTATGGAAATTACTAATGCATTTGAGAAAATCCTTTAAAGTAAAATACAACATCCACTGAATAAAAATGTATGTCACATAATAATGAACAGAATTTGGAAAGTCAATCAATATTACTATGCAATATAGAAAAATTCATTAAAAAAAAATTAATAAATAAACACTTGAAAAATTCTACACATTTATTCATCTCAACGATCGTTTCGGGCTTCTAACTCATCATCAGGAGTTTACTTTAAAAAAAAAACTCAGTTTTAAAGTAAACTCCTGATGATGGGTTAGAAGCCCGAAACGATCGTTGAGATGAATAAATGTGTAGAATTTTTCAAGTGTTTGTTTATTAATTTTTATTCAATCATGTTCTACCAAGTGCCTAGCGATACTTCTATAGAATTTATATTATCAACCATTGTCACAGTCGGGATTCCAACCCGAATTTTCCACTTTCGCGGCGGATGAGTTATCAAATTACCTAATATAGAAAAATTTATTTAATTAGCCGTGTCACATCCGTTGCGAAAGTGGAAAATTCATGTTTGAGTTTGTGACAATGGTTGATAATATGAATTTTTCTATATTGCATAAAATACCTAGAAAACAAGCTTCCAATATGAAAAGATATTAAGGCTCATTTTTTCACATTTATGTTTTTGGTAGAATAATACATTTCATTATAAAATATATAAATATAATCGGGTAACTACTTTACATATTGCACATACCGCTACACTACGTCTAGCGGATGTGCTCTATATTGTCGTTTAGCGCGTCAGAGCGGAGCTTCGTTCATGCAAGAAGTTATATCTAGGTTAATTTCGCACGAAATCCATTCAAATTGTAGCTTTTTCAAAAGGGGAGATTCTGTTCTATAAAATGGAACCATTTTTAGATTGATCCGAGTGCATAATTGCTTCTAAAATTGAAACTGAAAATCGCGAACAGCAGTAATTGTCGGTTGGTCTGTACATACGTACGTACGTCCGAGCTCTACAGATCGCAATTCTTGACGAATCGTTTGGGTTTATATTTTATTCGCTTTGTTTACTATCAGACTAGAACCCTATTTAAATTTACTAAAATGCGTTCATTAGTTTAATTTTTATTAACAATTTTATTTTATTATTTTTGACAGCTTATAATAATATAATAGTGTACCTAGTATAAATAATTATCGTAGAAAAACTAAGTGCTACTACACTGCTATACCATAAAAGTAGCTATTCATCCATAGTGATCGTGGATTAGTGGTCAGAGCTCTTGCATCGTACGTACAAGTTCGCTAGTTCGATTCCGACCGACATCCTGTTTTTTTTACATCTATTCCATATTCTTATTTTATTTGATATTTATTTAATAAAAAATAACAGTTTAGTCACTTCTACAACTTTTTTATATTGATGAATGTACATTTCAAGAGCTATGCTCCCATCTTCAGCACATACTAAACTAAAGTCATTACAATTTTCTTCTCTTATATAGGTACTTAATCTAAAGCAGGTAATTAATTTACTACTAGGAGGTACTTAATTGTAACTTATTTATTTATATTTTTTTTCTCGTTATTTTAAAATTTTTTTAAACATTGTTTTCAATTTTTTTCAAATTTTTTTTAAATTTGTTAATGCTTTATTTACCTAATATTTTTTTTATTATATTTATCATACCGTGAAAAACTTAGCGGGATGTGCACTTTTGGTTTTGCCAACTATTTGAAGCTTGTTGTCTGTTTTTCGTAGTCGAGTTTTAGTTTTTTAAACTTTTATTTTTTATCTGAAGTTAGGATAGAACGTTCCCATCAAAATCGATTTTACCACAAACGTAACTGTGGGCAAAATCGAAACCGTGGGCAAATCCAACCAATTAATAAATTTGAAATGGTGCTTCCTGTTATAGATATGCTTTGTGCGATTTCCTTTATAATACATTTTGTTAAACCTGAACCCTTTATGCAAATCTGAAGCATTTTGGTGAATACAGTACACATATACAAACAAGTGACTTTACCTACAGTAACTACCCTTTACTTTCTACGTATGTTCTGCAGCTGTCATGGCTGCTGTGCCACTAGAGCTGGAAGTTGTATATGTAAAGTAATTGGTATTGTTATATCAAATCCTCTGTGTTGAATGATAAATAGAATTATTATTGATATGGAAATGAGAATTCATCTGTATTATAATATTTGAATTCTAATTCTGTTTTGCGCAAGATTAAATGCACGGATTTATATTTGATTATTCCCGAAAGGAAATAGATTTTCTGCGAATTAATTAAATAATGTTGCAAACAATAATATTTTATCTCCAATATCAAAGCACATCAAAGTCAGTAGAGATTTTGAAATGGAAATTAATCACATAGTTTTAAAAGTTGATGGATATGATCACAATATTATGATGGCCTATTTAATGGCAGGTATCGTATCATTTTCGGGGACTCAAGGGAAACACCGGCACCATTTTGCGAATGGCGTCTGTTATGGCATAATATCCAGAAACGTACTTTTAGCGCATTATTATAGTAATATATTATCCTACCAAAAACATAAATGTGAAAAAATAAGCCTTAAATTCTTTTCTGACTTAAAATGCACGTTTTGGTGAGTCGGTTCTGGAGTCTGTACTCTGTATCTTCTAGACGCAAAACTTTATATTTTCTTCTCCTCTGCCCTATAATCGACCCAGTGGCGGACTAAGCCTGTCGGAGGCCCGGGGCAGCAGAACTAAATGAGGCCCCCGGTTTGCTTAGAAATTGATGTATTTGTAGTGTAAATTTCGTAAAAAATGAATAATATAGATGAAGAGAATGTGGAAAAAACAAGTTATGTCCTTCTGACAAATTGTTGAGTAAATTGAATTTGAAGTTACTTACATTCCTTGTTCTTTTGCCATCCAATAATTTTAAGTTTTAAATACACGGTGACCTACCTATATCTTTTACCCCACAATTTACCCAGTGCTGAATACCTTTACGGTCTATCAGATGGCACTAACAGCTCAAAAATCAAAAAAATATGACATACCCTGTTCTTTCTCCATTCCCTTCAGATGTGATGACTGGCAAAAAAAATCAAATATTTATAATAAACGACCTACCTACGTTTATATTTTGTATACGTACGGGACCTCCAACTTCAAACTGCCTCTTACTTATACTAAACATATTTTGGTCTTGTTTGGGATTTGATTAAGAAGGACTTCTTAAGATTTGGAGGCCCTCCAAGATTAGAGACCCGGGCGAGCCGCCCCCTCCGCCCCCCTTAGTCCACCACTGAATCGACCGTTTAGCAAAAAGCAATATAACTACAAAATAAGTCATAATGAAGCAGTTTGATTATAAATTTAAGCATAAAAATTCGACTGATGACCAGTCCTATACTTCCCACCTAGTAAATATTTTCAAAAAATAAACACTCGTTTTTTTATTCTTTGACTAGGCCCAAATAACCTTAGCTGTTGGTGGTCTTTAAAACACAATTTAATTTTTATTCTTTGAAAAAAGCATGGCCCTCTTTTTTGTTTGGTGATCTACTGATGGCTAGCTTAATATAGCAAAAATCATGGTTACCTTGATTTACGTACAATTATCTTTTTTTAGTAAAATATTTTTTTTCTCGAAAACTATACATTTTAGAGAAAAAAAATATCTACATTTTTTTCATATTATAACATCTAGAATTCATTTATATATTTTTTTACCTATGTTAATACGTGACATTGAGAACGTTTTTTTGAATATCTCAGGATCCACTGAACCGATTTGACTCAAAATCTAATCAGATCTAAGTTAAAGACTGATAAACACAATAGAACAATCGGCATGCCCGTATGTTGTTCCGTTCTTGAGATATCGAAGGCGAAAAATTGACCACATACACACACACATACACACATACACACACACACACACACACACATACAGACATCAGTCTGAAAATGATCTTAAACGATTGCTAGGGTCTCAAAACGTGAAGATCTGTTAAAATCTCGAAATATTTTTTTCGGACTAAATCCATTACTTCCCTACCATAGCAGAGGTGGGAAGTAAAAAATAAAAGGAAATGAAACGTGCATTTGGATGATTTTATCCCCGAGAAACAAAAAAAATATACCCCACTTAAAAATTAAAACTTTGCCGTCCCGAGGTAGGCCTGCCAACTGTTCCGTCAATAGTGTTATGCAAGTATATTCAAACTAAGCAAAGTTTGTTATGAAAATTTGTTCTAACCCAGCTTCTTCACTGGTTTATTTTAAAGAAAAAATGGTTGTATGTTCGTACTTTCTACTGTATTTAAAGTAATTAAAATGTTCATAATTAATGGACAATTGGTTTTACTTTTAAACTCAATAATATCATAGTACTTCATATTAGATTAGATTAGATTAGATTTACTCGGGGTGATAAGACACTATATATCTCACAATCACTGCGACCTATAAGATCTTTTGTGAGTCCCCTAATAGTTTATTCCCAGTCGGGTAAAATGCTTTTTATGAACCTTATAACCTTTCTGGGGGCTTCTCTCCATATGTCTTCAGGCTTTAGAAAAGGCCTGTTAAGATGTTGCAGCCTTTTGGAGAACACTGCTTCACATTCACATAGAATGTGTTCGGCAGTTTCTTTTGCTTCTTTACAGAAGCGACAGTTGTCATCCTGGACTTTACCCATTTTTGAGAGATGGTATCTCAAAGGGCAGTGGCCTGTGAGGAGTCCTGTCATTATTCTCAGTTCTGCTTTGCTGAGAATAAGGAGTTCTTTGGTCCTTGTGGTGCTATGCGATATAAATCTCTTTGATTGTTTCAGTCCTGGAGTGGACTTCCAACGAGAGATTTTCTTTTCTTGCTCCCATTTGCGAACCTCTAATTTGATGTGGCTTTTAGAA
Organism: Mongoloraphidia duomilia; assembly: GCA_039654895.1. Lineage (NCBI taxonomy): Eukaryota > Metazoa > Arthropoda > Insecta > Raphidioptera > Raphidiidae > Mongoloraphidia > Mongoloraphidia duomilia. The sequence continues at coordinate 6,975,735 of CM077520.1, read as the reverse complement.
TAGCCACGGAAAGGTTCTGGGCCTATAAAGGTTTTAGTTCCTCCTTCTTTAGCGAGGGAGTCTGCTATTTCATTGCCTTCGATGCCTGTATGCCCTGGAACCCACATTAGGGTTACTCTGTTGTATACACCCAGTTTATCAACAGTATCTAGGCATTCCCAGACCAGTCTTGACTCAATTTTGTGTGAACATAGAGCCATAATAGCTGCTCTGCTATCCGATAGGATAAATATTTTTGCGTTTCTGTAGCCTTTATCCAGACAATTCAGAGCGCAAAGTTGTATGGCATATATTTCTGCCTGGAATACAGTGGCTTTGGAGCCCATGGGAGCTGATATCCTTGTTTTAGGACCAAAAACACCTGCTCCTACTCTATTGTCCATCTTGGATCCGTCTGTATAATATATCAGTGATCCTCTGGGGAATTTTATTTCACCTTCTTTCCAGAATTTGCGACTTTCTATAGTAGCATTGAACCTTCTGTCAAATTTGAATCTGACATCCATCAGATCCATAGTACTTCATATAGACATATTCCTTAAAATAAAGGGTGTCTCAGCAAGAACTTGAATTTTGAATCGCGCGCCATTTTCGACTGTTAATTGTTGAGTCAGCCATATTTGGAATTTGTTTAATTAAAGCATTGACATTTACGAAAATGGTGCGTTACAGGTCAGAAGAACGTTTGTTAAAATTCAATTTCTTGCTGAAACAGCAAGAGATTGAATTTTAAAAACTTACAAAATTTGTTAATTTAATGATTTATTTACATTTTTTTCTTCATATGTAGATACATTTACACATGAAACAAAATATCGGTTAAATGACCACCGCGTTATCCGTTGGTAGGAATATGCTCTTTTGACGAAACTTTGCAGTACATTTTGTAGTAAGGGCTGCTGGATTTCACGAATGTGGCGTGCAATTTCTTTGTAATGGGTTTTCACTATTAACAAACGTTCTTTTGACCTGTGACTCACCATTTTCGTAAATGTCAATGTTTTAATTAAACAAATACCAAATATGACTGCCTCAACAATTAACAGTCGAAAATGGCGCGCGATTCAAAATTCAAGTTCTTGCTGAGACACCCTTTATTTCCGCTGTTATAGGAATCGAGTGAGAAATTCGGTGTCCATTGACCATTTGTGTATAATATGAAACATGAAACTATGTAAGGAATCTCCACTGGACATCATTAGTTAAATTTTTGTATACCTAGATGTGTATTAAAATACCTTTATCAATATTTTTACATAGGTACGTCCCGTGAATCAAACTCTGGGTGCCGCTTCTATACATCCAAGAAATCCCGAAAAATCATTTTTACGGTTGGCCATGCCATGGCAGGTTGGCTTATTGGCCTATTTTGGACGGATGAACTGTAGAGTTAATCAAAAATGTCAATAAAATTAAAAAGCTATATAGTTATGTAATGACAATTTTGTGTACTGTTTGAAAGTACATATACGCAACATACATATAAATACGTATATTATATCTATGTATAATAATATGGGCACATTTTTATTTAATACTTCTTTCACAATATACATTATACGTTTTTCGTGTGATAAACGAACCTGTCGCAATGCTTTTTCCACCGAAAAAAGAGCGTTAGTTCTGCAGCTTCCATTTTAGAGAGAAGGCTACAATACGCGATGGCAAAGAAAAATGGCGGTGTATTTATCAATGTTAAAAAAGCGTAGATTGAAACTCTGGGAATAGGCAAGGCAACCAATGCGTGTGTGTGTGCGTTTGTTTGTGTGTGTACGGTTGTTGTATGTGTAATATATACAAAGATGTTAGAAAAGGACGGAATCGAAGAAAAAAGAGACTGCTTTCGAACAAGTAATTCAGTGTTACTATTCCGTAATCTTTGAATTGTCAAATGAGCTCTCTTAAACTATTATCAGGGGGGTCTTGCCTTACGGGAGAAAACGACCGTCTTATGAGCGCCTGTATTGAATGATTTGTGTCAATTTATGGAACTGAAAACATAAACAAAATAAAGTACTAAACCTTTGGTATCTATAGATAATATCCATTCCTGGCACCTAGTGGCAAAAATGGTAGGTAACTAATAAAATGATGCGTCAACAAAATTTTTTAATAGGCATGGTAATTTTTTCTCGTTCTATAATTCAGTGAAGTTTAAATTAAGGGGAATGTTTCATAAATGCCCGCAAAAGAATACATTACTATCTAAATATTATCCCGCGACTAAAGCGACATACATTTTAATAGAATTGATATTGTTTTAAGTGTGTAGGATCAGAACCACTCTTTGAATCAACTATAACTCACACATACTTATTTCAAGCTTTTGAATTCTACTAACAGATGCGACGGTCAAATCTGCACCTTCAAAAGGTGTGTCGCTAGTTAGTACAGACACAACAAATCTGTATTATATGTCATGTGTGCTATAATATTAAATGTGACAAAAATATCGATTTAAAACAAATTTATGAACGAACAAAGTTTGTTCTAGAATAATTTGTTATGAATTAAAATAATGCCATGTAATCAAATAAATAATTTCTAATTAGGATGAAATGTAATAACAAAAAATATATGTCTGAAATATTTATGCTGGGCTGCAGAAAGCATTGTCAGACAATTTGATCTGATTGTGACCATACATTTTTCTCCATAAGAAAAGCATTGTAGAATTTCAAATCGATCTTGCTAAAAAAATAATTGATCGATTGAAATGATATTTTCATTAAACTGTAAAAATTGATGTAAAAATACTTTGAAAGTTAAGGTAGAATTCGCTCGATTTTCTAAGTGATTTTACATTATTATTTATTTTTACACAGAAAACTTCATAAAAACTTGGACTTTTACTGTGCAGTTAAACAAATTTGTGATTTTTACATAAAGTAAATTAAAATTACATAATTTGTGTAATATTCCAATAAAGTGTGTAAAAATTACAAAATAAAATGTATAGTTACATATATAAAATGGATGAATACAAAACAAATTAATATAAAATTAGTAACCACGCATGCGCAATGTGTTTTTATGGAATCTACGCGATGTGCAGGCGATACCTGTTTGCGACGCCATTGTCTCTTTGTGTGCCTATTACCAGATTATTCGCTGGCTACAAATGGACCAACGATAATCTATGCAATCGGCCTTCTCAATTCCTACAGTGTGCATAATATATTTATCATGGTTTTTAGGGTTCCGTATCTCAATAAGAAAAAAAAGGAACCCTTATAGGATCACTCGTTTGTCCGTCAGGCTAGCTGGCTGGCTGGTTTTGTACAATTTCCACTTTATTTTTCTACGCATATTGATCTAAATTTAGCTTGGAAAGCGATGTTTTTCTATGTAAATCAATCATTTCTTTTTGTGTGAGTACAATCCAATTTTCTACATGACAGAGAGTTTCACAACGACATTAGACTGTTCCTTCATGTATAAAAACTGTAAGTATATGACCACAATCTAAGGTCATTGTCAAATCTGATTTTTTGGCAATGCTTTCTGCAACCCAGCATGAATGCGCTAAATGCGTTATTGATTATGTAGTAATTTTTTTTTGTTTTGGTCTCTACTAAAAGCGTAGAAAGATTTTAACATTGGAAATGTTTATGTTCGTATATGGGGGCAGAGTTACGAGTTTTCATTCAAGGCCAAAAGACAACGGTGTCGCGATCAAGTGAGGAGCAATCATGCAAAATTGAAAAAGTGCAATTTTTTCGAAATGTGTTTTATGTCATGTCTAGTTAATTGAGAGGTATTTGCGACGATCTGCGGTGTTATTTTTGAGCAAATGTTAATAAATACTGTAGAAAAATCCATTTAAAAGTTAAGTAGTCAAGCAAAAGTGAACGCGTATATAACAGAAGAATAATAGGGTTATTCCTGACAAAACTAAACAGTGCATTGATAAATATTGTGTGTATAATAAACAGTTAATTATGTTTCATATATGCTGTTATCATTTCCAATGTCCTCGATGGTTGCAAGGATTGCGAAATCTGTGAATTTTTTTTATTAAAAGCCACTATTTCAGGTACAAAAACAATTCAAAGTCAGCTGTTACAGAATACAAAGTATTTGTTATAATATTTCTCTCATCTCTTAATGTGATTTTAGTTACCTCATTCTCATCATAACTAAACATATAAAACAAAAAATATTCCTAGAATAGACAAAAAATGTATTTCGTCATAATACTGATTTGTTTTCAACTCTCAGGTGCTAGATAATTGATAATTATAGCGTGAAAAAGGTAGATTTGATGGCCAATCCGTAATTAGTTTGGTTTAACAAATGTAAAAGGTATTAAAAACATTTTTTTCTTTTTAAATGTATATATTTCGTTACGCTGCCAAATACAAATATTCGCATTTTTTCGTGATTATGTAGGTAATTTATCATCTTAACGAGTAACAAAATAGGAATTTAAAATATTATGATTTCATATAGGAATTTCAGAAAGACTTAGGTATTCATTTATGTACTATAAAATCATAACTTGATGACTGATGAACAATCTTCCAGATTAAGCATTTTTTCAGAGTAAATAAAATATTATATAACACTCTAAGAAGATGTCTATGAAAATTCCTTTTTTTACAACGCCTGTTCTGGAAGTTGACTTTTCGAGCGCTGTATGTCATCTCCGAAATACACTATAATCGCATACTTGACTATATGTGTTTCATAAACGCACATGTTCGGTTAAATATCACATAACTGCACGGATTCCGCCTAAACTATACTACTATAGAAATATAACCTCACGAACACAATCTGTACTCACTCTATCTTTTTCACTTTACTAGAGACTACTGAAACGCCATCTAATGTCGCGATAATAATTTACTTTTTATCGTTCATGTATAGTAATTAAATTAGGTGTAAAAAAATGAAAATTCAATAAAAAATCATTTTAATATTGCAATTTTTTATAAATTAACTCAAATTTAAACTGTCCAAAAACGGTGCAAAGGTGGCCAAAAACGGTACTTCTACCCTATTTCTCTCAAAGTCAACTTCCAGAGCAATAGTTGTAAAAAGTATTGTATGCTACAGGTGGGATAAGTATAGCAAATATGACAGTCGTGATTACGACATTCGCTGTAAGGTTTATGAGGCATTCGTATGAAGACTCGTGTGATTGTCGCAACGAGCCGTTAGGCGAGTTGCGACAATCACACACGTCTTTTATTAAATTTTATTAAATTGGCACAGACCTCAAAATTTCATTATTTTCCTCTTTTTAGTGGTTTTTTGAAGGAGGTTTTTTTTTGTTAAAAAGTTTTTTAGTAAGTGTGAACGAGCGAAAATTCCACAGACAGACACACAAACACACAGCCACCATGCAGAAAACATACTTTACTTTATGTTTCGACCGTATAAGTACACAATTTTTCGACCCTATCACCATACATACGTATATTTCCTTACGAATAATGGAAGTAGTAAGTTTTATTATATACTATACCTAGATGCTTTACTCTGCCTATAGTCCACAGCTTTATAATTCAATAGTACGATTCGTTAATAATTGTCAGTGAGTCATACATATAGTTGTACTAACAAGCTTAATGGAGCGGAAAAGAAATTAGACAATGTAAAGCAATGCATAACTGTTCCGCTTTTAATACTATATATATATTGTGAAGTATATGTGTATGAATCACTGACAGTTATTTTCAAACCCTACTATATATACACAGAATTGGTATATAATTCACTTTGTCGAATTTAAATGAATGACTTCTACATTTATTTAATTCAAAAATATATCAAAATGCACGATCAGATTGGTTTCACTATTAACATTGGAAATGTTTATGTTCGTATATGGGGGCATTAGAATGTTCCTGCATGTATAAAAACTGTAAGTATATGACCACAATCTAAGGTCATTGTCAAATCTGATTTTTTGGCAATGCTTTCTACAACCCAGCATGAATGCGCTCAATGTGTTATTGAATATGTAGTAAATTTTTTCGTGTTTTGGTCTCTACTAAAAGCGTAGAAAGATTTTAACATTGGAAATGTTTATGTTCGTATATGGGGGCAGAGTTACGAGTTTTCGTTCAAGGCCAAAAGACAACGGTGTCGCGATCAAGTGAGGAGCAATCATGCAAAATTGAACAAGTGCAATTTTTTCGAAATGTGTTTTATATCATGTCTATAAATTGAGAGGTATTTGCGACGATCTGCGGTGTTATTTTTGAGCAAATGTTAATATAAATAGTGTTATTCCTGACAAAACTAAACAGTGCATTGATAAATATTGTGTGTATAATAAACAGTTAATTATGTTTCATATATGCTGTTATCATTTCCAATGTCCTCGATGGTTGCAAGGATTGCGAAATCTGTGAATTTTTTTTTGTGTATCATCATATGATTCATGAACTGTTATGTCCTCCGCATAAGGCTCGATTTATATTATCCGGTCAGGCACGACGCGGGAACGTAGCGTTTCCGGGAAGACAAACATTTTTACATGCATTTCAAATACGAGTATTAATATATGCTAAGTATAAATATTCGTATAGATATTTGAAATGCAAATGAAAATGTTTGATTTACCGAAAACGCTACGTTTTCGCGCCATGTATGACTGGATAAATCGAGCTTTAATGGAACATCATGCTAAATAAATATACATATGTGATACTGTATCGTTTGTCATATACTCAAATTAAAAAAAAAACACAGTTTTTATGTTAAATTTGATTTAAATATGATATAATAAAATGTCATTAAAATAATTACTGGACGTAGATCTTTCCCATTCTTCCATTCATTATAGTTAAACGTCTTGTCATTTATCAAATACATTTGTGAGGACGTCTTCCTATTGTCTTTATTGTGACACGCTAATGTCAAGTGAAACTAATTGCTTTATATTAAATAATTAAACTATAATTAAAGACGTAGTTTTGGTATGTGGACAATGTTAGGCATGCGTATATATAATTTATAGTTATAATTATAATTGATTAGCTAGTCATATATACCAATAGGTCTTCTACATTTTTATACTTCAAGAAATTCAAGGTTTCTATGAGGACAGTGTTTTATTCTGAGGTGAATAAGGTCGTCCTACATATAGGTATCAAAATTTGATAATTTTGAACATCGTCCATATTGGAAATGTTACTTAAGGTTTGCATTTTGGGTAGGACAAGATTTTTTTACCGCTGCGTAGGGGGGCCGGTGTAAGTTTAAAATTGAGTTTTCGGGGTCGGCGGCCCCCCTATTTGGCCACCATCTTGAATAATAGGTTTTGCACTGTATCTCCGTAACGGTATTTCTTACAGAAAATTAGTAGAGAAGTTTTTTGTTTGGAATCGAATTCTCTACAACTTTACTAGAGACACTCTTTATCGTAAATTGAATAATTAAAAATTCGACTGATGACCAGTCCTATACTTCCGACCTAGTAAATATTTGCAAAAAATAAACACTTTTTTTTTATTCTTTGACTAGGCCCAAATAACAGCTGTTGGTGGTTTTTAAAACACAATTTAATTTTTATTCTTTAAAAAAAGCATGGCCCTCTTTTTTGTTTGGTGATCTACTGATGGCTAGCTTAATATAGCAAAAATCATGGTTAGGTACCTTGATTTACGTACAATTTTTATTTTTTTTAGTAAAATATTTTTTTTCTCGAAAACTATACCTACATTTTAGAGAAAAAAAATATATACATTTTTTTCATATTATAACATCTAGAATTCATTTATATTTTTTTTTACCTATGTTAATACGTGACATTGAGGACGTTTTTTTGAATATCTCAGGATCCACTGAACCGATTTGACTCAAAATCTAATCAGATCTAAGTTAAAGGCTGATAAACACAATAGAACAATCGGCATGCCCGTATGTTGTTCCGTTCTTAAGATATCGAAGGCGAAAAATTGACCACATACACACCCACACATACACACACACACACACACACACACACACACACACATACAGACATCAGTCAGAAAATGATCTTAAACGATTGCTAGGGTCTCAAAACGTGAAAATCTGTTAAAATCTCGAAATATTTTTTTCGGACTAAATCCATTACTTCCCTACCATAGTAGAGGTGGGAAGTAAAAAGATATGCCTTATATAAGATAGAATATTTTTTGTTTTTCTGTTAAAATTGAATGAAAAAAATATAATTTTTTTTCTTTCAATCGTTGTTAAAAAATCTATATTAATGTTCACTTTCTCGTCGACAAATTTAGCAAAAATTTGTTAGTTTTTATTCTTTTTTTCCGGAATGAAAATTTTCTCCGAAATCTCAGAATTCCGATATATAGAAGCCCTAATCTTACCATTGTGACCCACTAAGAAAATCCATGCATTAATACCATAGAGATATCATAGATAGAGTAGGGGAGCCATATATAGGCACAACTGTAGGTGACAGTCTTACCTTAATGGAAAAGAGAGATAGAAAACGCAGCAGTTCTCTTTTCCTTGTCTTCTGACGCATTTGTGAATTTAAAAATGTATAGTAGATATTGTTAATTTACATCTGTAACCATGGTTATGTATTTGTGATAGAAAATGATAGAAGAACTGCTCTCTTCTCCATCTCTATCTTTTGCATCCACACTTTTTTGGGTGGCTTCCCTATTCTATCTATGATATTTATATTTTTAACCGACTTCAAAAAAAGGAGGTGGTTCTCAATTCGGTTGTATTTTTTTTTATGTTTGTTACCTCATAACTCAGTCATTTATAAACCGATTTTGAAAAAACTTTCTTATTTGAAAGGATCAAAATCGGTTCAGAAGTTCGGCTGATTTTAATAAAAGTGAGTAACGGCGTGTGATTCTTTAAGGTAAATGTCACTTTTTGACATATCAAACAGCGTAAGAAAGTCGGTTTAATAAAAGTGAGTAACGGCGTGTGATTCTTTTAAGATAAATGTCACTTTTTGACACTAAAAAGTAAAAAATAAAAAACTTTTTAACAAAAAAAAAAACCACTAAAAAGAGGAAAATAATGAAATTTTGAGGTCTGTGCCAATTTAATAAAATATAAAGTTGGTTAAAAAGAAGATATTAATCACTATACTATACTTTTTAACCGACTTCATATTTTATTAAATTGGCACAGACCTCAAAATTTCATTATTTTCTTCTTTTTAGTGGGTTTTTGAAGGAGGTTTTTTTTCGTTAAAAAGTTTTTTTCTATGTGTTGATTTTTAATGTCCATGTTATATATGACGATAACCAAATTGACGGACGATGAAAAAACAAAAATTGAATTTCTAATTTAGCAACGTTTAATCAATGTTAACTTCTTCAGGCATCTATAAATGTGTAACAAATGCATAAATAATTACAAATAATTTTAGCAACGTTTATTATTTGTAATTATTTATGCATTTGTTACACATTTATAGATGCCTGAAGAAGTTAACATTGATTAACGAAACGTTGCTAAATTAGAAATTCAATTTTTGTTTTTTCATCATCCGTATCCCACAACAATTTGGTTATCGTTTTTTTCTATGATTAATACAATAAGAAGAAGACGACAGACGAGCATCGACTTTAAAGAATGAAAACGATGTCTTGATCACCGCGGAAACGTTTTTAGTGGTTGATTGTCATTCGGTTCACTTCGCTTGTTTTCTTGTCAAACATTCTGAGTAATGTTAGATTCGTATTGGGATTGGTTTTTAAATTGATGTTCAATGCCCTCTCTCTACCTGCTAATGAGAAGTAGGCGGTGCCATCGAATCATTTATGCTGACCAACCATATGTGAACTCCGTTACTTCTCATACAAACACATATGTGTGGAAATCGCTTTTAGATACCTCTGTCTATTGCTCACCTATCTCTATCTATATATAGTAAAACCGTGGATAAAACTTTTACTTTGTTTGCGATTTTCCGTAATGACATTTCTTTTATTCTTCTTTTGTGTGAGTTTGATCCCCATAAGAAATCTGCTCTAAACCTTTTATCGCTTCTTTAGCTATTCTATGAAGGATACACCTTCTTATACCTACGAGACCTCCATACATTATGAATGATCTGTATATTTTCTTTGAATCAAGTCATCAATGTCTTATTGAAGAAATATTGTAATGCTTGTCTAATTTTGATGAAATAAGTGAGAAAAAATGCGTCTTGTGAATATTTGAAATAGTATTTAATTAAAAACGTTTAAAAAATGACTGGCTAATAACATTGATAAACAGGAATCTTTTATAGTTTTACAAATTAATTATTACACAATATGACCAATGACCATCTTACATAATACATTTCAACAGTTCTAAGCAAAGTATAATGTATACCTAAAAATAGAAAATTACAATAAGTCAAAATTATTTCAACAAATTTACAGTGAATTTCACTTAAGACGCAACATAGGCAAGTTTTGTTTACCTGGTAGTTATGGAAAACATTAATGCAATAATGCATTAGAAAAATTGTTTCACTTAAAATGCAACAACCACTGAACAAAAACATACATCACTACCAATATTTTAAATTTAAAAAAAATGAATTACAAAAAAAATGGAAATAAAATATTGTTAGCATTAGTGTTAATATTGTTCAGTGAATGTTGCATGTTATGCGGAACGATTTTCTCTAATGCATTAATGTTTTCCATAACTACCAAATAAACAAAACTCGCGTAGGTTGCGTCATAAGTGGAATTCACTGTACTTATATTATATAATACTATATGTATATTATTATAATATCATGGACTTATTTGTCTTTTGGCGAAAAGGGCACTTTCCCGGGGCTGCAACTTGGAAGGCAGCACAATTTATAACAAACTATGTTTTAAAAATCGGAAGCAAATCGTCTTCGATGCCAGGGGGCAAATTTTACAATAACGTCACTGGACAATGTTTTGCATACCTGGCAGATTTCACATTTATCCATTTGGAGAGAGGTTTGCTGGGTACTATATGCAAAAAAAGTTGCAAACCAAACAATTACAATTATAAATATTTGATACTTCTTTATAATCTGTATAAATTTCGTCAAGTTGTGTTTATAGCCGTATTCGAGATACTGATATCAAGAAATTATAAAAGAAAATTGAATTAGTCTGTCGCCGATTTGATGTTTTTCATTAAGTTATCTGCAGTTAAATTTAATAATAAAATTTTAATAGTGAATTAATAGTAGAATATGTATGGTCAGAGCTTGAACTATGAGGCTTTTCCTGTCAAAATGTTGTATTCAAAAAATGTTTACGATTTTTTTTCTCAATGTTACATGAGTTTGAAAATTGATGATTTTTGACTTCGTAAAAGTTACACCATAGCAAGATATATAAAATCTGCTTTTACATTAATTAAGTAGGTACCTGTAAAAGTTGATCGCTAATTGGTTTGAGAAATTTATTTTCTGTTAATGTTGTTCAAGCTTACCTACAGTGAAAGTAAAAAAAAATCTAAATAATATCTATTTATTACATCGAAAACTCAAACAAATCGATTTTTATTCGGTTCCTATATACGCGCATCGTTTGTTATGAATAATTATAATGGAAGTAAAATATTTTATTGTTAAATCGAAAAAGCTTAGCAATATATGTATAGGTATCATTATTAATTCGTTTGTGCCTGAAATGTACCTATATCTGTACGAGCTTCTAAATTCTAAATAAATAAACTTAAAGGGCACAAAACAAAATTGTTTATATCAGTAACATAAAAAAGTACTGTGTGTGTCGTTACACACGACTGAAGTGAATACTTCATACACCAAATTAGTTCAATGACGTAGAAGATCGAAAAAAACCACTAGCCAGATAATTTATAATATAAATTATCTGGCTAGTGGTTGTACGGGCAGTTCTGTCCGCTGTACCAGTATCGAGTTCTCTCTCTTTATTTATATTATAAATTATCTGGCTAGTGGTTGTACGGGCAGTGCTAACCTATGTGTATATTTTAAACGCTGAACGCATAAACCACCATATTATGATGACATAGAAGACAGTCACACTTCTTTATCAATAGAAAGAAATGTAAGATAATATCTTACATTTCTTTCTATTGATAAAGAAGTGTGACTGTCTTCAATATCTTACATTTTTCTATTGATAAAGAAGTGTGACTGTCTTCTATGTCATCATAATATGGCGGTTTATGTTCAGCGTTTAAAATATACGCAGATATGTTAGTTGAATTTGATACGACTGTTTATTATCTACTGTTTTTTTTTTTTGATAATCAGCTTTATTAAATTTAAAAAATGTTTGAAATTTGTCAAAAGTACATTTGTTAATACACAGAAAATATTATCAATAAACCTTTCGCCTTGATATTTTTTAAAACATAATAATTGGCTTATATAAGAAAATTCTGTAAAAGAAAAAAATGTATAGAGAGTAGGTATTTAATGTAATAATTAATAACAAAAAATATATACAAACGAAAAAGTTGCTTTACATTATTTATGTATGAGAAATAATATTAACTGTTCAAAATTTTCAAATTTTGATACGTGGGACGATCCTATTGTTTGGCTTGAGAATGGCCGAGCGTGTAGCTATGCTGTTGTTTACATGGCGTTGCTATGGTTCCTCTATTACAAGTCCCAAGTTCCTGGGATCTAGCCCAAAAGCTGGTAAAAGTGTCAATTGGATTTTCAATTTATTATTAAAAAAAAATAATGAATTGAAAATATGAATTGGTGCTAGGCCCAAATAACCTTAGCTGTTGGTAAAACACAATTTAACAATTTTTGATCCTATTGTTTAAAGTAAGAAATATGTGCGAAAGTACAAAAAAAATGACCAAAAATTGTACATAACTCATTTTGCCTTGTGGTCGCAGAACTGGTAATCGTTTTATATCGAATTCACATTAAGGACATAGTTTGACCTATGAATAAGCGTTCAGTAATAACACTTTCAATCTACATCTAGGAAGAACCGGTAAAAAACTAAATATATACATATTAAATGTGTTTTTAAAATGTGTTGGTAAATCCTTGACCGATAGACTATACAGCTGTTTGTATAAGTTGAGCTCATGAAAGTATTAAAACTAATTTTTGTATAATTAATGCTATTACAAAAAGAATGGCCTTCAAACTTTAGAATATACCCTTGAAAAAAAGTTTTTACTGCCAGGGTTATCTGAACCTAGAACTAATTCATGTTTTTATGTTTGTTATTTTTTATAATAAATTAAAAATTCAAATGATACTTTCACCGAGTATGAACTTGACAAATGGGGGTTTGTAATAGAGCCTTGGCAACACCATATTAAACAACATAATGAACATAATTTTTGATTTGTTGTAGGCATTTTTCAGGTTAAATATACCTATAACTATTGTTTGTTGTTCATGCATTGATCATTTAAATAAAAACTATCGGATCTTTTTTAAACTTTTGGTGCTCTAAACACGTACCTTCCAAATTAAAAAATGGCATCAAGGGGCTTTGGAACAAGGGAGGGCGAGTATAATTTAATGTGATTTTTGTCTGTGAGTAATTACGTTAGAATAAAATATAAATGATTGTAAAGTTGTGTTGTATTGTCTGACATCTTCATCAAACCGAAACTGAGAGACTATGAAAGAGAGAGATAGAGAGACTGGTGCTGCACCCTGCCGATAGGGGAGCACATTTGTAACGATCAGTAAACAAAGCCTCTGTCTTCAATGACGGGTATAGATCACATAGTATACCGGATTCAGAGACTGATTGGCAAGCTGAGTACTTGATGAGATTTTTGGCGACAAGCTGTGATCTTTATTATCTTGTTTGTGATCTGGACATATCATCATTATTCACTTGTTTTGAAATTCTTTTACTTTATGTACATTTGAAATGGACCAGTCAGCCATGATGGATGGATCAATCAAATGGACATTTCATGTTTAGTTGAAATGGACGCTCCCGTGTGTTCGCTTTAGACTAAGAAGATGTTATGATAAACTGAGATTTTTTTTGTTGTTAAAAAAAGCTTCGAGTTTTTTTAACCCTCCTGTGAGCAAGTTGGGAACTCTTGTGTGTTCTACGTGCTCACTGAAGGATTAAACTTTAGTTAGCCTATAATAGATCATCTATACAAATTTTAATTGTAATGGACAGAGAGCTCTTTACTGAGCATGATTTAACGTACAATGATTTGCTTATAATAAGGGACTTCATGGAATTTTTCGTCACATTTTCAGTACGTAGAACGAAAATACCTATACGGCAATTTGAACGAAACTTTAAAATCTGAGAAACATTGAATTTTCTATGTTTTCATTCCTATGATACACCGTGTATAATTATTAATAATTATTTTAATGATTTATGTTGAAATAACTCAACAATCAGGGATTTAAAAGCGTATATGTATACATAACATTTTTTATAGTATTAAGTAATTTTTAGTAGTAGATTTGTAGTGATTGAAGATTATAGACGCTCGACAACTGATGTCATTAGTGTCAGCAGCAGATAATATTTGATAATTGAAGGGGCAAGTGGAAGAAGGGGTTATGTTACATTTTTTTAAAAAGTCCAATTTTGCTATGAATGAAAGAGTTATGTGCATATGTAACTTGCCCCATCACCAATTTGGCTCTGTTTATTATATTTACTGAGATACAGAGTAGTAGGAGTCATGTCACCCTCATTAACAAGGTTGCTATGGTACATTATTGTAAACATTTTTTCAAAATATTGAAGTGCACAGTACGTTACTGTGTATTGGCTGGGTGCGCGACGAATACGACATCTGATGGCCGCACTAAATCACACTCTATATCCGTTGAAGGAATGACAAATTTTTATAAAAAAAATTTCAGATCGCTAAAAAATATAAGTGCAATACCACATCAGAAAAGGGCTAATAAATATTACGTATTGTGTTGAAAAAAAGTAAGTATAAAAAATGTTAATAAATATAAAATACATTCTATTTCGAATGTGTTATGTATCTATGTCCATTGTCCACTGTCCACTAGATGGCAGTGAGAACTTAATATGAACAGACTGTGAGAACGTAATGCCATTAAATAATATTCGATATTGCAAATTATTGTTCTTAATTTATAGTTATTTTCTTAATAAATATTTTATAGATCAAATCAATAAATGTGTTTATTACATGTGGTAATGCACTTATGTTTTTAGCAATCAAATTTTTTTTATTTATAATCATAAAATAAAACAGAATGGAGTAAGTTTAGCTGTCAAAAGTAATAATAATATTAGTTTTGCAACTACTATTTCTGCCTGTATTTCTACAATTAACTGCACAACAACTATTATGCAACATTTTTTAAATAACTTCATTTATTTATTCACAACGTGAGTGTGATTTAACGCTTATTTTGTCCGTAGCGTACGCTGCAGTCGATTCGGTTGTCCCCACCATATACTCTGCACCCAGCGAATAGGTTTTCAAAAAGTGTAGTCGCCCATCAGATATAAGTACTGAAAAAAGATTTTATGGGTGGCACTACTTTAAATAATAATTTAAATTTTAGTAGAATAAAAACATTTATTAAAGATAGTATCTATATAAATCAAAATAAAACCAACGCTATTTACATATAAAATATTTGTCACACATAAATAGTGTGTCGATGACTTCAAAATTATTCTTTGTTTTTATTTATACTTACATATTTATAGATGAATCAGATAAAAGAAACAAGAATTCGAAAAGCGCATTATAATAGATGTAATTCTGCGGCCAAAATGCAAAACCGTTTATGTCAATTTTTTCTTTACCTACTTTCAAATTGATTTTCTAAATTATTATATAATACTTCCCAGTGCACTTTCTGTATTGAGAAAAATTGTTAATTATTAATCTTAAGATAGAGTGCTTCATATTCAGAGAAGGACACTGATGACGTCTTCATGCGCACAGACGAATGTTTGTCCAGATCCGTCTATTCTACCTATGAAGGGGTGGGTAAACGAGCTGTTATTGTTTACTTGTGTTCATTGTTCACTGTAAATCTTCAGACTATGTGTCAGAATCTGTTTTGCGTACACCACTGATGGCTTAGCTCCCACCGGCTCCCACCAATTTTTGTGGGCATGTTTCCGTTACTATTTGGCTTTCTCTATTATTGTATGCATCTCTTTTAAGGTATCTATCATAAGATATTTAAACAAAATATAAAATTAAATCATAACGTTATGATTTAATTTATTTAGTAGTAGTCTACTGTAACTCAAAATCTTATGTTTAAAATATAAATTATTCTTCCAAATCTTCATGGTTTCCGGGCTTGTAGGCCGTGGTCCGGTGGTATTTCTACCTGACGTTTCGTCTACAACTGCGGTAGACATTCTCAAAGGCGATGTGGCAGCGGTCGAAGTGTCCTCCTTGGCGGCTGACAGGTCAGTGTGTCAGTGACTGGTGTCCTCCCTTCTTTTATGCTTAGCACTAGTGTTTTCTGTTCGGTCGTAGTCCGTCAGGTAGAAATACCACCGGAC
The DNA here is from genome assembly GCA_039654895.1 of Mongoloraphidia duomilia. NCBI lineage: Eukaryota > Metazoa > Arthropoda > Insecta > Raphidioptera > Raphidiidae > Mongoloraphidia > Mongoloraphidia duomilia. The sequence goes on along the minus strand of CM077520.1, from coordinate 6,959,293 downwards.
CACGGCCTACAAGCCTGGAAACCATGAAGATTTGGAACAATGTCGGCCGTGAAAGCTTGCACACCTGGATAAATTATTCTGATCAAAACTTAATTGACAGACTCATTAAAACTTTTTTGATAAAATAGGTACCTGAAAATCCACAAGGAAACGAAATTACAGATAGAGGTTTCGTTACTATTTTAGGTAAATACCTATATGGTTGTTTACTAAATATACGGCAAAAATTTAAGGGGTTATTCCTTGGTTAATATTATGAATATTTTGTCCTTTAATACGTTTTCGGAAAGACGATTTCGTTATAAGATACACAGGACGATAAAAACAATATTTTATTACATAAATACAGTATTAAATCTTCTTCTACAAGAACTACTGAAAATGACTACCGCTAGTTATGTAGCTAGGAATGATGCATGAATCCAAATTCCAATCGTCCCCTGATTGACTGTCGAACTCTTTCAAAAACACCATGGTTGTTTCTAACTGCACTACATCAATCATCTTCCCAATTTCTAAAATCTACTTCATTTTCCACAGGAGTAGTGTAAAACTAATCGGCTTTCCGAAAATCACGAAAGAACAAAATATGTATTCTTAAAATTACCCAAGGAATCACCCCTTGAATTTTTGCCTATGTTTAGTAAACACCCTGTAGGGCTTGAAAATAGTCGAGCGTGTATCAATATATACAGATTGTATCAAATTAAACCTGTGCATAGGGCATTCTGTGTGTAAGACAGAGATTGATACATAAAGTAATAAGTAAGAATGAGATAAATGATCGCTAATATGATGTTACGTGGTTACTGTAAATTAAACTGATAAAAGATTTACATTTTTACAGCATAGAAGGAGCGGAAAAACAAAGATGACGCTATTAGGTTGTATAAATATTATTTATTTACAGTAACCACGTAACATCCTATTATCATTTATCTCATTCTTACTTAGATCTAATCTAATCTAATCATTTATCTCATTCTTACTTATTGCTTTATGTATCGATCTCTGTCTTACACACACAATGCCCTATGCACAGGTTTAATTTGATACAATCTGTTATTGAGTTGCCATGGCTTCTCTATTAAAAGCCCCCAGTTTCCCGGTTCTAATCCGAGAGCTGGTAAAAGTGATAATTGAATTTTCAATTTATTATTAAAAAATAATAAATTGAAAATTTAAAAAGTATGAAAACAAAAAAGGAATTTTTGGGGTATGCGACTTTTACCTCACCCGTAGTTATTATTATAAATCTCATTTTAACACAAATTCGATGTAAGCGATTTTGTATTTTGGTCACAGAATTAAATACAACAAATAGTAACATATACATTAATTCTATAATTAATTATTGGTAATTAAATTTCCATAATAACAACAACATCAGTGTCCCCATCTATGTACTGTGTAGGAACTGAAATTGATAGGCACTCCTATAAATCAGAATCAATCATGAAAGTGAACTTTGGAGCACAGGTAATGGTTTATTAATCATTTAGTTAAACTGCTTAATTAACATTTATAAAATCAGTGTTGAAACAAAACATATAAGTAATATGTCAACAGATTGATGTCTGACGTTTTAATATAAATTATGTACTGACTGACAGATTGATAGTGAAATATCATATCAAGACTCTAATTACTAATAATTCTATGTGATTTTATTTGTACAAGTGCTTTACAACAAATTAATTTCAATGATAGATGTAGCAATGTTAAATATAGTATGTGTCTAGGGCTTGAGAACAGTGGAGCGTGTAGCAAACTATTAACTAGCATAACGTTTCCATGGTTCGTTTATTACAATTAGGGATTCCATATCGGGAATTTCGAGATTTCGCAATTCCGAAATTCCGGACAAAAATTTTAACATGTCTGTATCAATTCACGAACTTAAGAAATTAATATTGGAATTCCGGAATTAATGAAAACATTAAAAATGAACAAATTTTTGTTAATATTAATTTTTTTTTGTTTGCAATTTTCTTTCGAAGTTTTCTATGTCAATAAACAAATTTCATTTTAAATTAAAAAGACATACCTATATATGTTTCTCCTACATGCTGTATTTTTGTAGATCTTTCTCGGTATTAGAACTAGTCCCGGAATTCCCGAACTGAAAACCAAATATCTAAACCAGTTACGGAATTGAGGATGATACGATATTGGAGGCGCTAATTACAATCCCCCAGTTTCCAGGTTCTAATCGTTGAACCGGTAAAAATATGAATTGGATTTTCAATTTATTATTAAAAAATAATAATTTGAACATATGAATTGGCGCTAGACCCAAATAACATCAGCTATTGGTAGCCTTAAAAATATATATTATGTAACCAATTATTATACCTGGTTTCGGGTTTTGAATGCCAACGTTTAGTTCATTCTAAACAATCTCGGGCTAATCACATGCACAACAAGCCGTGAGGTGGGTCGTTTATTAGGACTAAAGTGCCACCCTTGAGGTTCACACGACGAACTTCCCAGTTTGATAAATATTTAATAACAATAACTAAATTCGATATTACACAGAAAAGTAATCATTTTAATCATTAAAACATAATTATTATTTATTTTTAACAATAATTAAAAAAAAAAAAAACGGCTGAACCGATTTTTATAAAATTTATTTCGGATCAAAATGACGTTAACACGCCTCGATTGACATCCTTACGAAGTCGATATAATTTTTTATTCGCGAGATATTGTGTAAAATCTACTTTTTTGGAGTCTATTTGATTATGAAAAAAGAACGGCTGATCCGATTTTGAAAAAATTTCTTTCAGATCATATCTACGTTAATACGCGTCGATTGGCACCCTAACGTAGTCGATATCATGTTTCATTCTCGAGATTTCGCCTTAGAAAGAAATGGACACATATACATACCTACGTATACGTAAAGGTCACTACACTATTTTTACACTATTTTTAGAAAGATGTCTGTGTATGTGTCTCTGTGTGTGTACAACGTACACACACAGAGACACATACACAGACATCTTTCTAAAAATAGTGTAAAAATAGTGTAGTGACCTTTAAACATAAAAATTTGTTATACATTTTGATTTCGATTTTCGGACCCATTACAATAACTTCCAATGGAAAGTTAAAAATGTTGTATTTACCTTTGACACATACACACAAAAATAGTCGAGTAGCAACCGCGAACCCGACTTTTTTTGTTGTTTTTTTGCAGACAAAGCTATAATCTTGCATTTTCTATTTTTAATACTATTCTGCAAATGAACGGATTAATATTTTTGTTGCAATTATAAAACAAAATAATAAAACTACAGTGAAATGTAAATTTTCTAGAATACGTAGTATGAGAACTCATCATTGTACAAATTATCATCAACTATAGTCTGTAATAATTGATGTTGGCAACACTTCTTCTTGCCCAACTATTTAATACCTTCACATGTTTCCTTTATATTATATCTTCATATCTTTGCAACCACATTTGTTTAATATTATTCTAATATTTCTTTTGTCAATGTCAGTATAATTCAGTAATTGATGAGTTAATTCAATGGCGAATTAAGTTTTGTACTGTCTAAACTACTAATGCATCCTGTGATTTGAAGTATGAGGCACCAGTTGTTTTATGGAAATAACAAGGATGCTTCTATGCAACTCGTTTGATCAGTAGCGTCTCACTGTTTATTCAGAAGTTCAAACTAAACGCTATAATTTTATTTATCCACTAACAGTAGGATTGTTGTTTAATACAATACTATAATTAAAAAATTCGAATGATGACCAGTCCTATACTTCCCACCTAGTAAATATTTGCAAAAAATAAACACTCTTTTTTTTTATTCTTTGACTAGGCCCAAATAACCTTAGCTGTTGGTGATCTTTAAAACACAATTTAATTTTTATTCTTTGAAAAAAGCATGGCCCTCTTTTTTGTTTGGTGATCTACTGATGGCTAGCTTAAAATAGCAAAAATCATGGTTACCTTGATTTATACGTATAATTTTTATTTTTTTTAGTAAAATATTTTTTTCCTCGAAAACTATACATTTTAGAGAAAAAAAATATTTACATTTTTTTCATATTATAACATCTAGAATTCATTTATATTTTTTTTTACCTATGTTAATACGTGACATTGAGGACGTTTTTTTGAATATCTCAGGATCCACTGAACCGATTTGACTCAAAATCTAATCAGATTAAAGGCTGATAAACACAATAGAACAATCGGCATGCCCGTATGTTGTTCCGTTCTTAAGATATCGAAGGCGAAAAATTGACCACACACACACACATACGCACACATACACTCACACACAGACACACACACACAGACACACACACACAGACACACACACACATACACACACACACACACATACAGACATCAGTCAGAAAATGATCTTAAACGATTGCTAGGGTCTCAAAACGTGAAAATCTGTTAAAATCTCGAAATATTTTTTTCGGACTAAATCCATTACTTCCCTACCATAGTAGAGGTGGGAAGTAAAAAATTCAATTTGAAAGTTTAAAGTACGTACGGTTAAAATATAAAATAATTCACGCTTATACTACTACGGAAAAATAAATCACACTAAGTTGGATAATTTTGTTTTGGGGGACTTGGGATTATTTCGCAAATTAAAAAAATCCTGCAGTTCAAATAATGCTGTAATTGTTCTTCTCTAATAGCAGTAGCATTGCTAAATTTGACAGGAAAATCCTCTGACTTATTTTTTACTGTTAAATATACAGGGTGGACCAAGTTATAGTAGCAATAATTCACCATTCGATGGTACATCGAAAAAAAACTCGGGTCGCAGTGCCAAAACCCTGTCGACAATATAGTGTATTTGCTAATACAGGCCTTGTGGCTTTAATACGTGAACTTAAGTTTGTTTTTGGACAAAATAAAAAATTCAACCCCTTAATACATCCCTTAAAATAATATTTTTTTCTTAATTTCAATATTATTATCATTGCAACCTCTGTACCAAATTAAATACACCCTTCAGTAAGTAAATCACTATCCGCAAAACTAGTGTTTTCATAAAATTTGTAAGTCCGGTCCTATCGGGCCGATTTTATTAAAATTTTAGCAGCACATTTTGATCTTTACTAAAAGGTTAAATTTCAATTTTGAAACAATTCTGAAATTTTTTTCGGTATTTTCGGGCCCAAAAACTTTTTTCAACCCCTAAAAACTACCCTTAAAATAGTCCGATTGGGCCCATTTTAAATAGGTTCCGTGCGGTGATAGATTCCAACGTGTGTACCAAATTTCGTTCAAATCAATTAAGTCTTTCGAGAGTTATGCCGCGAACACACACACACACACACATATATATATATATATATATATATATATATATATATATATATATATATATATATATATATATATATATATATATATATATATATATATATAAATATATATATATATATACATATATATATATAAACATTTCCAAAAATGGTGCCAAAGTGTTCAGGAGGCTATGAAACGTCGAGAAATTTTGGTCCGACCCCTAGGTCCCGCCATCCGACCGACGCCAATAGTGTATGTGCCATATGGCAAATACACTAATAAGTAGACATGCATTATTTTATTTTTTTCCAAAACGCTTCCTAAGGGAGATACAGCCCTTCAAAGTCCAGTTTTAAAAATCAATACTGACAAGTGTAATAAATTATCTCAAACCAATTATCGCCTACTTTGTTGGTTATTGTCATAAGTTATTTATTTGTTGTTTTTAATTTAATTAATGAATTATTTATTTAAATTCGTCAAACAGTTAAAAGTTTACAATTGTTCTACAAGATTCCGGACCTATTATTTTCATAGGTGGCTATTTTAGAAGTGTTCTAAACTTTCAACTCTAATTATCTCGTAAACGAAGCCTCAAATCGAAATTTTGCAAGAGTGACTCTTTTTTTCTAAATTGAACAGGGAATTCGAAAAAAATGTTATTCTTTAAAGATATCCAGTGGCGCAGAAAATAGGGTGGGAAAAGTGAAACAACCCCCCTGTATCTACGCCACTTGACAATTTTGACAAAAGTTACTTACGTCAAGTAATGAGTATCTATTGCATAAATACTTGTACCAAATTTAGTCAAAAACGCATTAATGACCTGAGAGTTAGGACAAAAAAAAGAATTTTAAAACTGAACTTTGAAGGGGTGTATCTCCCTTAAGAAGCGTTTTGGAAAAAAATAAAATTATGCATGTCAACTTATTTTTCGATGAACCATCGAATGGTGAATTATTGCTACTATAACCTGGTCCACCCTGTATATTCACAGTAATTTTCCAATAAGTAGATGAAAACATGATCATCAATTTATATAGGCAAATATTGTAATACACTGTGTTTGTTGATATAGAGTCATTCCTTTCTAGTGATGAGCAAAAGCAATACCAAAGCCACCATAGTCTTGGTCTTGTCTGAAGACTCTTGCATATTTACAATTAACATACTTTATAATCATTTATCACTTATTTACATGTATATTTAGTAGTTTTTAAATAATCAAAAATTAGTGCCTTTAAATAACAATTTACACAATGTAACACCTAAAAAACAATTACTTGAAGCTCTGGTCTTGGTCTTAAAAAACCAAGACCGATTTTGTTCATCACTATTCCCTTCAGTTGAGGACAGTATGGCTAAGTTGGTAGCGTCGCGGCCTCTGAATCAGACTGTCGTGGGTTCGAATCCCACCTCTGCTCATGGATGTTTTGTGATGTTATTTAGTTTTAAGTGATATGTGATATTTGTTGTAATTAAGACGCTAATGACCTAAGTTGTCGACGCGTCTATAATCCACAATAAATAAATTCCCTTCAGTTTGCATTTTTTCCTTGTCAGTCTTTTATGCAAATGCATATTATTTTGTCATTAATAATAATTGTCCGCCACTGGTAGTTTAACATTAGCGGCGCATAGGTACAGAGGTCGTATCTTGAGTGCCTTCCACACACACACACATGCACACGCCAACTCTAAACACAGATTGAGAAATGGCGGCGGCAAAGATGGAGACGCGTTCAGACACCGACTAATTTATCATTGCGAGCTCATTAAGGTTGAATCTGCCGCGCGTTGATCGCGTGGGATTACAATGTGACCTCAGATCTCCTCGACCTAGACGCCGGCCGCCGCCGCGACGCTCTACCACGCGGACGTTCAATTGTTATCCGTTGCACACGCGTAGACCTAGGGCACCATAAGGAAAATAGCTTTTTTCATTCGACTGTGAAAAACTGATCAGACGTAATTGTAAAACAAAAATAATGAAATTATTTTAAAACAATCTCTTTATCAGCAGTTCCCAACCTTTTTAGTTGTGCGGACCACTAATTTTGTAAAAAAAATTTAGGCCCATCAACTAAATATAGGTACAAGTAGAAAATATAAACACATACAAATAGACATTTATACCGATTGTTCCCATCTCGACCCCTGAAGCTCCGATAATATTTATCTTGGCTTAGACTCTCGATCAGTGTCCTCGGTCCAGTACCACGCTGCCCGCAGTACCACGCTGTGCCGCAGCCCATGGGTTGGGAACCGCTGCTCTATATTATCATGATTTAATATTGTGGCAAATTTTCTTTTTGTTTCTAAGTAAAAATGTAGATTTATAACGATTAAATTCTTATAGATTTTGTAGAGATTCTAGGTTTACATAGGTACTTTTTTAGTACATTTTTATGAAATAACCTTATAAATCACCCATCACAATTAAAAAGTACCTATATTTTTCAAAGTTAGCTTAGTAAATTTTCACTTCATTAGCCTTAGAAGACGCAAAAATATTTTTTTGTAATATGACTCCTTGAAATTTTGCGGACCGCAATATTCTAGCTGTAAATACCGGTTGGAAACCTATGAGTTGCCCATATGAATAAAACGAGAAATTCGAATAATGATTTGCATTTATGTAGAGTGAGACAAATTTCATAAACGAAATGATTGCGTGTATCAGATCTTGGAATTAATATGATAATAATCATCATAATAATATGATACAGTTTTCAAGACACCCGTCTGATATATGATTATCTTATCTCACTCTAATATATGCAAATCATTATTCGAACATGCTCGCTCTCGTTATATTCGTATGAGCAAATCGTAGATTTTCAAGCTACTAAATTTAAAGTTTCTAAGGTCAGCCGTTATAGGAAATAGTTGCTTGTGACAGAGGGACGAACGGAGTTTAAACATAAGGGTTCCATTTGTTTATAAAACTTAAAAAATCGAGCCGCTACTGAATTAAATATACTAATGGCACATCATATTAACAGCCTGTTAGCATTTGATTATAATAAATACGATATCTTTGTTGCGCTTTTTCGCATTGTTTGTGAAATTAAACGTGCTGAATTTATCAGTTTTTAGGTTCTGTAGCAAAATGGTAAAAAACGAAACGCTTGTGGTAAGACTTTGTCTGTCTGTCTGTTTGTATGTCTGTATGTCACAGTCGATTTTCTCAAAAACTATAAATGCTATCGACATGAAATTTAGCACATTAAAAAACCATGTGTGCCCGCAGCTAGTCCAAAATTTATAATCACAATTGCCTATTTTTGAGGGGCTAAAAATTGTGAATAAAAATTTTTTTTTTCATCCATCAAATGGGATGCCATACGAAAGGACACTTGTTACAGAATCCATAACGATATTTATTTTTATTTTAGATCGCCTATAGTTTTTGACATATATTCTCAAAAATGTTCGCTTGAAACTATGTCCCCCACCCCTCTTATAACAGAGCTTTGAAAGCCAAAAAATTTGAAAATATTCATACTGTTAGAGGGTCTTAAAATATTACAGGAGGGCCTCTGCGAAATTCATTGGACCAGAACCAGTTTGTGGGAATTCTTATAAGAATATTCAACAAGCTGTCAAGAGCTGGACCTGTAATCAACAACTCTATGACTGGAGCTCGATTCCAGGTAACGTTCATGGGAAGAAGATGATTGCAGGCTCTTCAAATAAGCTTACAGAGGACCCGATCGGACTCAGTAGACCTTTTAAGCTCAGGAAAGTGGCTGAGGAAACACCTATACACGATTGGGATACATCAGGAATCAAGACTGTAAATTCTGTGAAATAGAGGACGGAACTGCCACCCATTTCTTGTTTGAATGCGAGACCTTAACCTACAGGAGAACAACCATGTTTGGATACATAGATGAGGACGGAGTAATTCCGCAGGAAAATCTAGTCGCCAATCTTCTGGAGCTTATGAGAAGATCCAGATTATTGGAGGACTAGATACAGGACAAAAATCTTTATAGGATGACGTGCATCATTGGGCTGACTTAGGACCACCCCTAAGCAATTCATTCAAATACATATTACCTACAGGAAAAATAGAGCGATATTCCGAACATTTATTCGTAATTATTCGGACAAAATGATGGTTTGAATGGTTTTGCAAGTAACGTAAATTTTTAAGTTAATGAGGTTAGATTTTTATGTCAACAATGTCAGAGCGACCATTAAAATACATTGATATTTATTAATACGTTGGTTTGAGTCAAATGAGACATAATGACATTACAGGAGCTGCTATTTTTTTTCTCGTAGATCCTACATACGATGGCTTCGGAATTGAATACCAGATGTCAGCTACTGTGCTTTTAATTGCGAATAGTTTTCGACGAAAATAGTAAAATCCTGTTACCAACAAACTTAATTGTTTGATAGTTAAGTTGAGTGACAGTTTAAAGTTTAAACAGACCTGTTACAGTATCCATCGGGCCATCGCATCGTAGAGACACCAAACAACCTTATAAATGAATGACAACATGCAGGTACATCGTTCCACAAAACATTCACCCACTTTGCATACATTAAAAAGTACACTGATATACCCTTCCATAAACGTTGATTATTTTAATATGTAAATTCAGTTTAAGTTTTTTTTTTATTAACTGAATTAATTTAAGTTAAAAATGATACAGATAAACTGAAATATTTACAGGTTCGTAAATTAAATAAAATGGAAGTTTTCGTGCGATCGTTGTAAAGTCGTTTTGTGAGATTTGGTAAATGTTTGTCAACTCAACAGAATATTAGGTATGTGTTAAGACAATATATTTAATAAATAATAATAATAATAATAATAATAATAATAATGCGTTTAACGTCCGTTTCTCGACATTATGTCATTACAGACGCCATTCGCACCATTACTATTTTTCATTTTACGACTTCCCGTTGTTTTCTACATATTTTAAACTTCAACTTTTTTTTTTTTATTAGCAATGTGCGAATGGAGGAATTATAGGAAATTAGGATAAGGTAGGCAACTTTGGGAGCATAGAAGTTTGACAGGTAATCGGCCATGGCCTTGAATAAGGAACCATCTCGATATTCATCTGGAATTATTGAGGGAAACCATGGAAAACCTCAAACAAGATGGCCGGTACAGGAATTACCGTTTCTCGGCGTGAGGCAGTAGGAAAAAGTCCTAGCCACATCTGCCCCCGCCGGGATTCGAACCCAGTACCTTCCCAATGCGAGTCTAGTGCTGTACCACTAAGCTACATCGCTGGGTATATTTAATAAATAAAAATAGGTAAAAAAACTTTAAAGTTAAACGGTTTTATTTTAAACCATCAGCTGTATCAAAAACTAGAAAATAATTGGAACACAAACCAAGGGGCACTTTGTGTCGCTGCGCCAGCGGAATAAGTAATAAAAACGTTGGGTGCATTTGAAATATTTCTGTTGGTGGGCTTGGAAACACATTTTTCTAGACAAGCCGTTCTTATTTAATAATAATTATACAGTCCTTTTACAGATTTTTATGCGCCCCACGTTTTTATTACTTATTCCGCTGACGCAGCGACATAAAGTGCCCCTTGGTTTGTGTCCTAAATATTTTCTAGTTTTTGGTACTGCAGCTGATGATTTAAAATAAAACAGTTTAACATAAAAGTTTTTTTTACCTATTTTTATTTTCTAGTTTTTAGTTTGATTTCTGGCCCGTACCATTATGCAAACTCCTCATCCTTTCAACTGTTCATCTCTTGATTCCATCATCAGACCCTCGTTACCAAGTTGAAATTATCATATTATTGTATTGTCACGGGAACTCAATGTGTGTGCAAAGTTTCATAAGAATCGGTTAAGTAGAAGTAGTTGAAAAAGTTGTCGCAAGATTTGAAACAAAGATAGTAACAAACAAACAATCAGACAAATATACAGGGTCAAGCTAAATAAAACCGTTTAAAAATGCACATTAATAATAAAAACATGAATCGAAATAAATATTACTACTACATCATGGTCAAAATTATCAAATTATTCGTAATGTCTCTCTTAATTTCTTTTGGAATAAGTAAATAAATTCTTTAAAAGTTATTTTCAGCAAAAATATTCGATAATTTTGTCCATGGATGTAGTTTTATCCTGACAAGTGTGACAGTGTATTTTATTCTTTTAAAAAGATTACGTAACTTTTCATATCCTCAGTAGGTATTCAAATGTGTCGATCAATGAGCGTCACAAAAAAGTTACAAAAATCACCTCTTTTCAACATTTTAAGAACAGAAATAGTGTGACGTAACAATAATAATTAACCCACCCTACCCCCTCGCAACGCCATGTAGAGCGTAGACTTTGGAGGTCACCCCTCCCTCCTCATCAAGAGCGTTACGTAGTTTCTGGACGACCCTTAATTCGATCTAGGTACCCTTTAAACTGTACATTTAAGTCGAAACGCAAAAAATTTTACAATTACAAAGTTGGGATTTTATTTATTTATATTGATTTAATTGTATTTAAATATGATCGAACACGGTAGTTGATACACTATAATAATATGAATTATATTCCGCATGAGAAATGTGTTTATATAATTGAATGCACGGTCAAATTAGTAATTATTTTAGCAAATCCATCTCCATTTGTCTTGCGGGCCGGCCGAGTGACACTGTAATCATCTATTTCATTGGTTTACTGAATAGGTAATGAATGCGAAGGGATTCCGTCATTCTCTATACTCTCTACACTCACACACTTGCACACACACATACGCGAAAACGCACGTACCTAACTCAAAGATACAGAATGTCTTGGAAAAGATAGTATTAATTATTAAGAACATGGACATCAGTAAATTTAAGACAAATTAATAAGATTTATACGACTGAATTACAATTGAAAAATTTTTGTTGGAAAGCAGCCAATTATATAATTGATTCGAAACATATTGGAAAAAATCATTTTACCAACCATAGTCACAGTCAGGATTCTAACCTGAACCTTTCCACTTTCGCGGCGGAATGAGCTTACAGTACTCAACCGTGACATGATTACCAAACTAATATTTTCTTTATATGTTTATATGCTATTGATTCCGAAGCATATAAGGAAAATATTAGTTTGGTAATCATATGTCATGGTTGAGTGTCTGTTCGTTTTTAATACCCTGGTTTTCAAATTTAAAAACAATAGATAAACAGTGTTCACCGTAGACACTAAATAACTGACTTAGGTTGAAGGCACTAAATATTTTTAGAAATTTTTCTCAGTTTGTACGTGTGGTTTATTTTATTTATTGTAAATTATAGACGCGTCGACAACTTCGGTTATTAGCGTCTTGATTACATTAAATAACAATTAACTTAAAACTAAATGACATCACAAAACATCCATGAGCGGAGGCGGGATTCGAACCCACGACAGTCTGATCCAAAGACCTCGTGTATGTGCGACGTAATTAATAATCTATTGCAAATTTCCGACAATTTTTTTAAACTGTCTCATTTATGTTCTGTACAGAGGCATGCGCCATGCGGTCTGTGCGGAACATGTATTTGGAACATGTACTTGCACATGGAACAGGTCGGAGCTGTTCCGAAAAAATCCTCTCAGTACCATCTACTCGGAAACAGCAACCGAGTATAAGATTGTAGGTTCGCGCCTAGCTTTGAAGAAATATGGATTGTTAAATTTATTTAATTTTTTTATTTTATTATATTATTATTATTAAAAATAATAAATTGAAAAACATTCAATTACTATTAAAAAAATGTATAACAATTTCCACATTTAGAATTATAAGTTTTATTTCGGTCGTGTGTGTCACGACACATGCCTTTTTTTATGCACTAATTTCCATAAAAAATTTATAGTTAAGTATAATAAAAAAGAAGTTGTAACGTAAATTGTTTATCCTTTATCAGTTTCATTTTTCAATTTTTCTACTATGACGCTTTGTATATTAAGCAACTACAATTCTCTTCCAACACCCAACATGAAAGTTACCTCTTATGTTTGTAATTTAGAACATTCTAGAAACATAATTCTAGTAACAAAATGTGGGGCGTAATATACTTATATCATGAGTTTGTCCTCGTAGTCATTTTAATAAATATAAAGTTTTTTTTCAATTTATTAGAAACTTTAAGCAATCATGGCTTCTAAAAACAAAAGAGATACAGACGTGACACGCTGATTTTAATAATCTAAAGAAAATTCTTTATCCCATTTAATTTAGAAGTTATGGGCATTTCGTTTTTTAAATTTGTGACAAACTTTAAACACTGGTGGCTTATAATCGAAAAAAGATAGTGATGTGCGTGTGTTTTTGATAACCACGATTAATTTGAAAATATCTGAGAGTTTTTTATTTTTGCCGAGAATTTATAAAAAATCGCAAAAACGATTTTTTTTTTTAGGTTTGTTTCAAAACCATACTGTGATTCCAATAAGAAAGTTTTTTACTCCTTTATAAAGACGCTTATGCTTCTATTGTCGAGCGTCTGTAATCGATAATATTTATCTATGTACTTCATAAGAACCATGTGGTCCCTTCATTATAAAATTGCATTAGGCATCTTTATTTTTGTAAATTTGGCCTTAGTTTTTCAATTAAGTTTTATTGTAATCTGGTTACGATTTGGTCGTCAGTACACTTTTCATTATTAATTCTATTGCCTACAAAATATCTTGACATTTAATGTCGATAAATAAGATTTTTCCTAATAAAATTAAGAAAAATCGCAGGATTCGTCTATAGATTTAGACTTTTTCAAGTACCTACATACATAAAAATAACAATATTTATGAAAATCTATAGACAAAACGTTGTACATTTAATAAATCAAATATTTTGTCCACTATCCTGCGATTTTTCTTAATTTTATTATAATCACGATGGACACGATTTCTAATATAAATTTTTCCTAATATTTTTAAAATTTGACACGCAATTTGTATTAAAAATTTTTTGTACGTCATGAATATGGACCGATGTGGTTCCGAAACGTCGACTATTTGTTAAATGTTTTAAACATAATATAATATTTTTACTAAAAACATATATCTGTTAATTATAATAAGGTGCTATCAAAATAAATTTCTGATAAATTAGATATTACAATATTAACCATAAATTGAAGGTGTGTGTCGTACTACAAAACATTTGTACAATGTATTTTTCACTCAACCTATCTGTAACTGAAAACTAAGTAGAGAACTCCATTCAGACTTGAAACTGAAAGCTGAACACAAAGTAATTCACTTTCTATATTTCATGATCCGGCCAGTAATCAGAAAACAAACTCAAAAATAACGATAGTTACTTCTTACCACAACAGTTTTATTGATGGATGTACATTTCGAAAGCTATGCTTTCATCTTCAGCAAACACTATACATGTATAGTGTTTGCTGAAGATGAAAGCATAGCTTACGAAATGTACATCCATCAATAAAACTGTTGTGGTAAGAAGTAACTAGCTTTATTTTTGTTTTTATTCCAACCACAGTGCTCATATATTTTTATTTAGAAAACAAACTATCAGGAAAATTTATTCGACAAATGTATAGGTATTTCAGTCATAACATTTGTTGCATAATTTTGTTTTAATTTTTGATACCGTTGTTATAGTATAGGGATGGCGAACCAATAGGTGGAACTCGACAGAATATTGTTGGCATGGCATTGATTGGAATACAATCGAAATAATTAAATACATATTAGATGCTGTCGAAAAATGTTGACTATCATTCAAAAAACATAATACAGGGCAACATCGATATTATACAAAACTGAAGGGAATTAGAAAATATTCGTTATATCAAGTAATTTGTTACAATGAGGTTTGTTATATAGAGGTTAGGTTGGACTACGATTCGTTTTAATAAGGTTTCTCAGCCATTGCAACTTTAAAACTAACAACAGTGACAAACAGCAGTGTTTACATTACTTAGCATCAAACAACAATGATTGCCTTACGAAAAATTTAACGTGTCTGAACCTGTCGAGACATGAATTATTGTGGAATTGAGTGTGAATAATTGATAGGATACGTTATGTAAAGGTTATATAGAGGTAAATAATACTTTCTATTTATATTTTGCAATGATTGAAAATTCGTTATTAAGAGGTTTTTGACAAATGTATTCGTAATGTAAAGGTATATTTTGCATTAGCTCTTACGGGCAGTTCTAGAGGATTTCGAAAAATTTGTTAAATCGAGGAAATCGTTATATTGAGGCTTGTTATTTTAAGGTTACACTGTATTATAATATTATGAGATCAACACGACAAGCCGACGAAAGATTTATGGCACTCAATGCATTATCGAAATTCGAAATAATTCTTTTCATCTACGTTTGAATAATTTTTTTGTCCACTAAATTTCTTTAGGTGCTTGTTGGTACATCAAACATTTTTTGAAAAAAATTGGCACGTGGATGTTAAAAGGTTTGCCATCCCTGTTATAGTAGATCATTTTCAGAAAATTTAGTCAGTTTTATTTTTTATTGTTTATAAACCTAATTTTTAGGAAGCCTCGTTTTTGAAATAAAATACTGTGTGTGTCGTTACACACGGCTGAAGTGAATACTTCTTACAGCAAATTAGTAGAATGACGTTGAAGAGAGAATGAGAGAGAACTTTGATCGTGGCCTTGCGTTGCACTACTCGATACTGGTACGGCGGACAGAACTCCCCGTATCGCGCGTCTACCTCTCATGAAAAGTATGCTGAATGTGAGATATTTATTTTTGGTTGAGAAACATTGATAGCATTTTCGCAGTTTTCAAATAATAAAACGGAATCCAAGAAAAAATATTACTGGCCATTAAACTTCGCGTGTTAACAAAACCGTTAAATAACTAATATATAATGTGAGTTTGAAAAATTCGCTTTCTTACGCGCATCAATTTTAAATTTTTTATTAATGTTTTAAAACGTTTTTTTTTTCGTTTTAGAAAATTTTAAAATTGACGGTAAAATACCCATTAGCACATAATTTTAAGGCCGGGTCACACGACGCGTGATAAGTAGTCGAGCCATCACAAGCCCTCGACAAGCCACCGCGAGGCACGAGCACGCGTCGTGTGACATGGTTTGTTCGCAGTGGCGCGTGACTCGTGGCTCGTAACTCGGTTAATTCCTAAAAGTGGCATGCGCGATCAGACTCTTTCGCAATGAAAACGGAACAATTTTTTAATTTTTGAAGTGAAAACGTCCTTAGGCGCATTAGGCACTCTTTGCCTGGGTTCTGAAAAAAATGTGAAGCGTTCGCAACTATGTCCGTAAGAATTCGCAACATTCTTATATCATAAAAACGCCCGTTTTCACACTTCCACCCATAGCGCAGTTGGTTAGGTGTATGCGTTCTATGCATAGGAACCTGGGCTCGAGACCTGATGGCAGCGTAGAATTTTTGGCGTTTTTTTTTCTAAATTCTACATGATATTAATTGTTTATATATTTTTTTAATTTTGTTATATTCTTTCTTTGACAATAATTATAATTTTTTTGAAACCAAGGTGGAATTAAATAAAAATACAATTTCAGTGTTTTAGTAATAAATTATTTTTAGTTCATAAATGCGCTATAATAGATGACACCAAAAATTAGAAAATCTGAAGTTTTCACTTCTGTCGTGTGGTCATAAGCACACACCCATTTTTTTTTGACATAGGCATTGGTATTAAGTATGTGTAATATTAAGTATGTGCATCTACGCAAGTTTTGCTATTTTCCGCAGCACTGCTGCCATCAGTGTATTTATAAGATAACCGTTGTATAAAGTAGTATTATGTACTCATCACATTTCGTGCGCTTTTTGTGGCATTTGATGAATCTTAACTTAAAATTATTTTGACTTGATATAAAAAAGTAACGCGAAAGATAAGCTTCCTGTCACAGCTGACATTAATGTGAGTCAAGCCGCAGGTAAATACTAGTAGGTATAATATATAGTAATAATTAATAATCAAAATACAGAAGATCTGTAAGGTAGTTACGGAAATATAATTAACAAGAAATTGGTAGTCCTATCCGTAAATAAATCACATATTAGTGAATAACACAATAATGTATCAGACGACATAATATTATCGCCATGATTTTTAATTTAATTTCTTATAATTTCTTATATTATATAGCCTTCTATTAAAAATCATGGCGATAATATTATGTCGTCTGATACATTATTGTGTTATTCACTAATATGTGATTTATTTACGGATAGGACTACCAATTTCTTGTTAAATATAGTAATAAATTGTACATTAACTTATTAATAAAACAACCGACTGGAAAGCTACCAAAATACTCGTCGATGCTCTGGAATATTCTGTACAGAAAAACAATAGTAATTAATTGTGTCTGTCTAATGGGTCGTTAATTTATTGATAAAGAAAACAATTCAGAGTAGTAAACAGAAGAATATTTTCCAAGATCCTTTTCCATCATAGTTATAGAAATTATTGAAATGGAGTTTGGGTTATGCAGCAACAAATTCTTCCGCATCGTTTGTATTTAACAAGCTATCTAATTAATAAGGATAGTAAAGATCTTTATTATTGGGATTATTGACTGCACACCCTATACATAAAAATAATATTATAGATGTATGCGTTTTATGAAGGCTGCGTGGTAGACTTTGTGTTCATCTCAGGTGCACATGGTGTGACAGTTGGATCCACCGCGGCAGCTCACGTCGCAAAGATCCAACCAACTCTTACACTACAACATCGTACTGCACAGTGGGTAGCCCTGGTATATCACAAAGAGGACATTTGTATTTGTCTGTGCTGAGTTTATGTAATTTCCTATAGAGTAACTTCCCCTCCTCCACCTCGACGTCACAACACTCCTCTGGGGTGTACTGTTAGACTGTGAAACGTTGCGCGTAGCAGAACATAGTCTAAAGTGGTAGCAGAGCATGATCTAAGCTACGTCGATATTACAAAGCTTTCTGTGAGTCTACATCGTATCCAATTCCGTGCGAGTTCGGGCCAGAGCTGAGAGTGTCTTGACAGTGACGGATTGAAGGATATTTGTCATCCACCCGCGGCCGCCGCAGTTCTGTCTAACCCCCGACGTCCTACTCTTCCTCACCGTCGTGTTACGTAGCATATATACCCGTGCCACCCCGTGTCCCGACAGACCGTGTGCTTCGAGCCCCAGTCAGCCAGCCAGCCAGTTATGTCGTGGCTCATCTAGGAGGATAGTAGATTATACGGAAAAACGAAAATATCGTTCTACTTCCTTTATATTTTCATTCATAAAGCTATTTACACAATCGGAATACCTATATGGAACCTAGATGGCAGTATAGCCTAGTGGTTAGCATGCTTGGTGCCGCAACCTCTAGACTGGACTGCCGTGAGTTCGAATCCCACCAGCGCTTATGGATGTTTTGTAATGTTATTTAGTTTTAAGTTAGTTGTTATTTAGTGTAGTTGAAAGACGCTAATGACCTTAGATGTCGACGCGCCTATAATCTACAAAAAATAAAAATATATGGAACCTAGGGTCCCGGAATTCGTTTAGTTTGTCCCCTGTCCCGAAATTTAAGTCTTCTATCCCGGAAATGCATAAGTTCAACGAATTCGTGCTCGCGATCGCAAGAAACGACACTAAGTTACATGATAAGTAGTATTTATTTAGCACTATCTGCAATTTCTGTACATATTTTATATATTTTTACTTGTATTTAATTGTATTCTTCGGACTTACTTAATGTCGGTAAAGACAAATTGCGAACAATAAAATGAATTATTAAAGATTCACACGAAATCATGCGTGATTTACACATTCAGAAGCGCGTCCCACATCTCACTGTGACTGGTGTGTGATAAATGAATAATATTAGACAAGTCTAATGATAAATACAAAATATAGTAAAATAATAAAACATTTTTTTTCACAATAACTTCCTCCCCTGAAATAAATTGCCTTCGCTTTAGAAATGTCCCGAAAATCTTGGTTTTTGATCTGGCAACCCTAATGGAACCCCAGAGAACAGCTTGGTGTAACGGTTAGCGTGCGGGCCTTTGGATTAAACTGTCATCGGTTCGAATCCCACCTCCGCTCATGGATGTTTTGTGATGTCGTTTAATTTAATTTCATGTAATTAGACGCTAATGATCTTATTTGTCGAGCGTCTATAACCTACAATAAATACGTAAATATATGGGACCATCGATGGTTTCGATTAGATTTATGCAAGAGGACAGTGTCGCGGCCTCTGTTTCAGACTGTCGTGGGTTCGAATCCCGCCTCCGCTCATGGATGTTTTGTGATGTCATTTAGTTTTAAGTGAGCTATCTAGTTCCACTGGCACCTTTGCGATGAAGGATAGAAAGGATTTAAATCTTTCGTAATCTTTGTTGAGTTCTAATTATTGTAATAAAAAATATTTTAACCTTTTCTTTTCCCTGACAACCTTTTTTATGCAGGAAGTGTTTAAAACTTATAGATTCAATCATTCAAATAATGCTCCAATAGTTAAACTTTTTGGTGTTTTGTGGTAATTTTTAATATTTTGGTTCTTCACACCAAAGGTTCCATCACTCTTCATGGATAACCAGAGCAATAACAAAATCGAACACCTAATATATTTTATAGTAATATATTACTCAACAATAGTCTATCCTCCTTGCGTTGAGTGTAATGTCCCATACATATTATAGAATCGAGGACTACTGAAATGTTAGATTAGATTCAACGATAAAAAGAGAACACATTTAAATATGTTTTTGATTTTTTTGAATTAAAGTTACATTAGCATAATATCAAGATACTTTGAAAAATTAGAAAAGGTCGTCTTGCGTGTGTCCTACAGATAAATATACTATGTGTATAGAAAATACACCTACGATTTTATTTATAATAGGGGAAGGCTGGAGAACTTAACTACTGAAATACGTGGCGTGGAAGCTTACACGCAGTAGAACATGGGTGGCACGTCAACTGGGAGCAAATTAGACAATAAATATTTTATATACGAGATTCGTAATTAAAAGCAAAGTGGCTGACATCTGGCCGTCGTATGTGGGGTCGAATTGAAAATGGTAGCTCCCGTAATGTCATTATGCCTTAATTGACTCAAACCAACGTATTTATAAATATCAATGTATGTTAATGCTCGATTTGACATTGTTGATACATAAAAATGTAACCTCATTAACTTGAAAATTTACTTTACTTACAAACCATTCAAACCATAATTTCGTCCAAAGTGCTGGCATCTATAATCGCTTTGTGATAGGACCGATTAAACCCCGCATAGACGTCTGAAGTGCTGACATACTACATTCGCTTTTAATTGCGAACAGCCTTTATCTGCGACTTTACTCGCGTTAATATCGGTTTGGCGGGAACTTCATATTGTGTTGGCGGATAAAAAGTACAAAATAATGTGACGGACAGTTGAAGTCATTTTGTCCAATTTAGAAAATAAAATGAAAAGACTTGCAAAAAGTATTTCAAATATATATTATAATTACATATAGGTAGGACGTATCTAACTAAAGTACAAAACATTATATGGTGGACGGCAGACACCTAACGGATATAGAACGGATATCTCATACGGTTTTCGAGATATTTGAAACTTTTTTTTATGAACAAAAAAAAATGGTTTCTGGTACGACTTTGAAAGATAAAACTGCTTTTAAAGTACATGTAGCACTCAAATTTACCGTGTTTCCTAATGATTTCCATGGTAATTCTAATACGGTCGCGAAAGACCCCTGCACGTGCCCAGCCGAAGTTTAAAGTATAAAATAATAAATTTATTTAAAAAAAAACATACACAGGCATTTTTCATTTTCAAAAATGGCGCCAAGTCGTTCAGAATGATGTGAAACGTCGAAATTGACTTCAGTTGTTGAGCGTCTATAAGTGACAATCTAACAGATGCTAAACACCTCAATTGTTGAGTATATAATATAATCTACAATCTGAACTAATCTCCGACTCCTAGGTCCCGCCATTCGGCCGACGCGACGCCAATAATGTATGTGCTGTAAGTAATAGTCAAGTTCCAGAAATTAAGATAGTGAGTCATGCACTTATACTTCACTATTTATATAAGCGGCACAGTTTTTATGCATGTAACGCTAATGCTTACATTGTTTCATTGTTTTCCGCTCCATTAACATTGTTACAAACTATGCATGACTCACTGTCTTAAATTTTGGAACGTGACTATATGTTTAGACAAATAAACTATAGTACAAAATATTAAAAATGACCACAAAACACCAAAACGTTTAACAATTCTCTCGACAATTCTTGACGTACGTTTCGCCAACCATTTTAGCATCATCAGGAGATGATGTTTAATCCTCGAGAATAATTGTTAGCCGTTTTGCTGTTTTGTGGTCATTTTTAATATTTTGTATTTTCACGCCAAAAAGGTTCCACCCCCCAGGGGGAACATTGGAATGTGGTTGCTATCGCTATTTGCATTCCAATGTTCTTTGAGAATTAGCGCTCCCAGGAACCCGAGCTCGTACCAGTCTGTTTGCGTATGGCGGCTAGCGGATTCTAATACACAAATTGATTAATATTTGTTGCGTTGAAGACGCTAATGACCTGAGTTGTCGACGCGTCTATAATCTACAATTAATTAATTAAAAAGGTTCCGCAACCTGTAGACTGGACTGCCGTGGGTTCGAATCCCGCCTGCGCTCATGGATGTTTTGTGGTGTTATTTGGTTTTAAGTTAGTTGTTATTTAGTGTAGTTGAAAGACGCCAATGACCTGAGATGTCGACGCGTCTATAATCTACAATAAATAAAAAAAAATAAATAAAAAATCCATCACTCTTCATAAATAAACTAATGATACGCCTCTGAAAATGTTAGTAGGAGTCAATACCTACACAGTATGGAATTCCTTAAAGGATTCAGTGTGTTGGCATAATGAAAGAAAGATTAGACAACATCCAAACACATTATATTATTATTGTAATTGGAGATTGAACGTATTTAGTTGCATGTATAATTGAGTTAAGCAATTATAGTAAACAATATAAAGAAAAAAAATACAACGCATCAGAGCTAATTTCATTATACTTAATGATACAATTATTTATGGTAATTTAATTTAAATTGGATAAAAAAATATACTTCCCTATAAATTTGACCTAAATAATTAACTGTCAATAATTACACATAATCATGTTATTAGTTTTTTATGTTTAATCATTTAATAAAGTACACTGAAGATTGTATTAAAATCACGAGAAAATTTAATTAAGTTGTGTTTTCATCGGAAGATCAATATTTCCTCAATTAAAATAATTCTTTTAGATATATTTTTATATTGATGTATACAATACCACCAGTTGCTAAGGTTGTTTGGACCTGATAATAAGTTTATTTGCCTACTGCACCAGGGGCTCCCAATCTTTTTTTTGCTGCGACTCCTATACAGGTTGCAATTTTTTGCGACGCACTTCAAAAAGAAGATACATGTGTGTAGCTCTAGCAGACAATAAAATTACTTTGTTATTCAACGAAAACTCCAAAGAATATAGAATCTTAATTATTCTAGATATTTATTAGATTCTAGTTATTCTAATAATTAGAAAATATAAAGAACTACAAACAATACAATTATTGAGAAGGATGAGTTTGCTTTTCTGAGCATAACTTCTCAAATCGGGACTGAAGTTTTGAAATTTCTACTCTCATTTCTTTTTCTAAATTTATTTGTGACCTGTACTTCGATTTGATTTCGATTTGACCTATGCGTATCGTCTCGCGACTCACCTAGAATATCACCGCGACGTCCAGTTAGGGAACCTCTGACCTACACAATACTATTTGGCACAAACATTATTTGCGTTGATCGTATGGCGGGAGCCTATGGCTATATAGGAGCGGGAACGTCAAAGTTTTACGTCATTCTAAACAATTTGACACAATTTTTTAGAACGATCTTTTCTTTATAACAAAAATATGTTTTCAATTTAAACGTCGATATAGAGCATAATAATAAAGCGACTCAAAAAGACATTACTTTTTAGCTATGGATTTCCGAGGCGCTGCCACAAGGTGATTTTTTCGCACGCTTATAGGCTCAAATCAATCATACGGAGAAATCCTTTCCAAAACATTTTATTCATCAAAACATGAGCGCTTTTGGATCTTCGTCCATCATCAGATCTGATGATGGACGAAGGTCCGAAAGCGCTCATGTTTTGATGGATAAAATGTTTTGGAAAGGATTTCTCCGTATTAATTGATTTATATTTAATACAGATGATAAAAACCTTATAATATTATGTACGGTCTGTTATTTCAATATGTATCTACATTTTTGGAATCTACTTATGCAAAGTTATGTGTTAAAAAAATTAACTGTGATACATTTTACACATTAATTGAGTTTCTTTAATTTAGATCTCAATGAATTAATTTAAACATATTTTATGCAACCCTTATTAAACAAGACGTTTAGAATGAATAAATTTGAGAACGGTTAAAGTTTTTACTGTGAAGATCACAGGGATTTGGACAGTTGCATAAGAAGTCAGTGATTTGCCATTCATTAACGTACGACGTTTCGTCGTTTTATTGCGACTTTCTCAAGCAATAAAGCGACGAAACGTTAGTGAATGGAAAATCATTGACTTTACTGATTCAACTGTTCAAATCCAGGACATCTTCACATTCAATTTTGGACAAAAAAGTGTTTGTTCTTTAACTACTCTAAACTACCCCTCTTTATCTAAGTTTTGTTGTGTCATTTATGAGAAAAAAAGCACCCATGGATTACTATTTGTCTAGAAATGTATCTAAAAAGAAAAGGCGGAATAAATATATTTCAAATATAGCTATGGATGTGAACATTTGTGACAAGTTTTTTTTTGTTTGTTAATAAATAATCCAACGTGATTTGGAATTGTGAATCATTTGCATGCTTCATGATCATTTATTAAATAAAATGTTGAAGATTTTGTTTCCAGTCCTTTTAAATATTTAATTTTTTTTTTTACTTAATTTTAGTTATTAACTTCCCATTGGAAGTTATTGTAATGGGTCCGAAAATCGAAATCAAAATGTATAACAAATTTTTATGTTTCAAGGTCACTACACTATTTTTACACTATTTTTAGAAAGATGTCTGTGTGTGTATGTGTGTGTGAACGTATGTACGTACGTATGTGTCCATTTCTTTGTAAGACGAAATCTCGAAAATGAAAAATGATATCGGCTACGTTAGGGTACCAATCGACGCGTATTAACGTAAATATGATCTGAAAGAAATTTTTTCAAAATTGGTTCAACCGTTTTTTTTTCTTAACCAAATAGACTCCAAAAAAGTTGATTTTACGCAATATCTCGTGAATAGAAAATTATATCGACTTCGTAAGGGTGTCAATCGAGGCGTGTTAACGTCATTTTGATCCGACATAAATTTTATAAAAATCGGTTTAGCCGTTTTTTTTTTTTTTTTAATTATTGTTAAAAACAAATAATAATTATGTTTTAATGATTAAAATGATTACTTTTCTGTGTAATATCTAATTTAATTATTATTATTAAATATTTATCAAACTAGGAAGTTCGTCGTGTGGATCAAGGGTCGCACTTTAGTCCTAATAAACGACTCACCTCACGGCTTGTTTAGACATGTATCTAGGGAGAAAATGTTAAATAAATATATTTCAAATAAAGGATTTGAAATACATTTATTTATTTTGCATTTTCTATCTAGTTACATGTCTAAATAGTAATTAATATTAAATAATAAATAAATATTAAATATAAAAAAATAAATGGTAGCCAATACTAATTTGATTACCTTCAGTACTTATTGTAATTTCTTGAAATATTTGCAATGTAATATTTTTTCTTTTTATCGGAAGTGAATAAGATGTCTAAATAGAAATTAATAAAATTGTTAAAGATATTAAAAAATCACACCGTGCATCTATTTAATATGGCTCTTATTCCTCACATGTTAATTAAATGTGCTCAAAATAATACCTTTTTGATTTACGGTGTTGTGTCTTTTTGAGTCAACATTAATACTCTACATAGTCGACCACAAAATTGTTTTGTTTTGGAGCTACGCTTTTGAAACAAACAAGTAATTCAAAATTATAATTTTGAATTACTCGTTTGTTTCAAAAGCGTAGCTCATGAAACTCCAAAACAAAACAATGTTGTGGTCGACTATGTAGAGTATTAACGGATTATTTTCTTTTATTTGCACCAGCTTTTCATTATTTTGATGGTTTCATATTAATTAGATCGAAACTGACAAACCATTTTGTTATTATATTTTTTTTTTTGCTTTGTAGAAGTTAAACTGATCTTTGCTGGATTTTTTTTAGTTGTGTCACTATCATAGTGGATGTTTCAAGGTTACACATATCACTTTCCACATCCTTAGAGCTTGGAAAGTGGAGATATTTTCAGGTGTATAGAAACATAGCATCCGTTACAGTTCATTTTATAAATTCCTAATATTTCATTCAACTGCTTGTTCTCGCATCATTGCCTCATCAATATTGTATACATATGTGTATCAATCTTCACCTCGTTGAACGCTGATCGCTCTCTGTACCCGTGTAGTCTATACTCTATATATACAAAAACCACCACTGAGCTTTTTGTGACACGTTCGCCTTTGCACCCTCAGCACACTTCTGCTGGATTGCAGAAAGCATTGTCGAAAAATTTTATTTGACAATAACCTTAACACCTCTATTTTTCCTTTCGAGCGGCTGACGTCATATGCCCCGAATATCACGGCCTACTTCTACAGCGAACTTTATACAAAATTGTTGTTTATTTATTGTTTTGTTTTAAATTTTGTTTTGACATATTTTAATTATATAGACGCTAATGACCTCAGATGTTGAGCGTCTATAATCTACAATCTATCGATCTACTTCGACGCTAATGACCTCTGTTGTCGATCGTTTATAATTCACAATTCATTCATTCATTCATTCGATGTACTTGTACAGCCCATATATTTAATATGAATTGGAGACCCTAGACGGATTACAGCCTATTAGATAAATAGATTTTCATCTAGCATTGAAATTACTGTGATATGTTTTAGTTTCTAACCGAATTATTTTTAGGGTTCCGTACCTTAAATTGAAAAAAACGGAACTCTTATAGGATCACTCTCTCTCTTTTAATCTCCGAAACTACTGAGCCTAAATTTTGAAAAAATGGGGAATATATGGCCTAGAGATGATACAAAATACTAGGAACAGTTATTTTGGAACAGTTTCGAACGAGGAACAGATTGGAACAGTTGTCAGTTTAATAAAATACCTGTTCCGGGCTGTTCCAATGCTTCGACTGTTCCGAGTAACAAAACGGGCGTTCTTCTGTATAAAAGAAACATTCTCCGTTCCCGTTGTCAATTGTACATTTGTACCTACGTTGCAAACTGCAACAGTTTTGCTTGTCATCTATGGCTAGCGTACATTGTACGTAAAGTCGATTTTAGAATCACACCATCACATTAACACGCGTCGCACACGACATCGCGCCTTATTAAATAACGCTTTTTATATTTTAATGGTAAAATCCATTTTTCGCTATTAATTTTTTTGTAAAAGTATATTTTTAATATATTGTCGACAAATTTATTTTGTTTTTTTTAATAATTAGGTACCTTAAATTATTAAACTTGAATAATAGAATTAATTCACGAAAAAATACAAATAATATACACTTCATAATTTCAAATTTTTATACGTTGCATGTTACAAGCTATTCCGAGAATGTCAAGGTTCCAACGTTGGAACTGTTAAAAAGTTACAGGTTTTTGGAACTGTTCCGTAAGCGGACCAGGAACGGAACGGAACTGTTATTAAAAAATAACAGTTTGTACCACCTCTAATATGACCTCACTCTCACTCATAGTTTACAGGAAAACCTAAACGAAAATCCTATGTCCTTAAAAATTAGGCATAGAGCTGTACTAACTGTATCAAATATGCCATTGTTTGTGTTGTGGTACACGCGAAGTAGCGGTAACGCGCTCGCATGCCACCACGAAGAGCCGGGTTCAAATCCAGCTAACGATACGTGATTGTTTTTTATAATGTAAACATTTTGGAACTTTTTACTTTAAAAATTAATTTAATTAAATTTGATATGGAAAAGTTTTGAAACACTTAAAAGAACAAATTCAATTATAAGTAAAAGAAACTTTTTCTGCAGTACGGAACCCTCGATGCGCGAGTCTGACTCGAACTTGGCCGGTTTTTCATGTTATTCATACTTAAAACCAAATATGAAACTGCAGCGGCGCCTTATGATTGAACCACAACTGTTCAATATCGAGTGATACCCCGAACAATTTTCACATATTTCAGCAACTGTTTTTCGTTCTTCTGTTGTTTCAGTGCTTTACGAATGCGTATGCTCACACACATACACACATACGTATTTGTTCAATACAAACACATATTATATATGTATGTATCTATGGCACGGATTCTCAGCTCATTTGTTTCGTTCTTTTTCACTCCATCAAGTGACGCCCTGCGTCCTGACGGCCGGTTTGTCATCATGGCCGACCGTAGAGACATCGCACGGTGATGCTATTTATTACAAACACACTTCAAAGACACTGCTCTAGTTGTTTTCACTTTATTTATTGTATGCCATAGACTCAACGTAGCAGTTAAACAATTGCAGATATTTGGATTTAATTCTGAAAAACGTGATGTTTTATATGTCTTTTTACCATACCCACTATAAAATAGCTGCTTTACATGCACGTATACGGGCCTGTAATGGGCCACTTAACAGGAAGGACTGGATTTACCGTTGGAGCCGCTCCAAGCTCAAATATTTTCCGGCTTCTCAGTTCTCCTTGTTTTAAAAATTTGATTTTAAGTAATTTCTTTCAAAATTCTAAAAATGTGCCGCCTGTAAAATACACCAAAACATTGATACTTTTTTCTCGACGAGTGTTTCGAGAACCATGTTAGCATCATCGGAAAATGATTAAAGATTTAAGGAGATGCTAATATGGTTTACGAAACGTGCGTCGAGAAAAATATGTTAGTGTTTTGGTGTTTGGCTTTGATAAATAAAGTATCAGGAAATGGGGTGAGTAATAAAAAGTGAAGTTTTATTTTTTTCTCGTTATTTTTGCAAAATAAAAAAATATGTTTCAAAATGTCCAACTTCACACGATCCGCCGCGATAGTGGAAAGTTTAGGGTTAGAATCCCTACGGTGACACAGGTTGGAAAAAAATTATTGTTTTCTGACTACATTATGTTACGTCATTGTCAAATGAGTGTTTCATATATACTGATGCATACGTATGCATTCCTTTATTATATCCGACTGCAACGCAAAGGAGAAAGGAGGGTATTGTGTTTATCAGTCTATGTATGTATGTATGTTTTTCCTTTGTGACACTATAGAGACCAAACGCGTGGGCCGATTTTGATGATTTTTACGTTAATCGATTTGTTTGTATTTAGTCACGACGCCTTTAAATTGTGTTAAATTTGCATATATTGCTAATATTATTGTTATGTACGAAAAAATATTTTCAAATACTTAATCACAAGTTTTTAACTTCCCATTGGAAGTTATTGTAATGGGTCCGAAAATCGAAATCAAAATGTATAACAAGTTTTTATGTTTCAAGGTCACTACACTATTTTTAGAAAGATGTCTGTGTGTGTGTATGTGTGTGTGTGTACGTATTTATATTATAATAATATCAAAGCAAGCATTATTTAAAAAAAAATATTAATAACTCAAGTAAATAACAACCCGGAATAATATAATTACCTGTGTAAATTACAAAAAGGTTTATAATATGAATTTCTGAAAAAAATACGGTACCTAATTTAATTTCTTCAGACATTTAAATTTGAGATACTGGACTGACAATGACTAATGGCATCACCGCTCGTACATATACGAGTTAGTAAAAACTCAGGAGTAGATAGATAACATTATGAGGAGGAAAGACGACGCACTGGTGAATCAAGCGAGAGCTTGAATGACAGTTGTGTAGCAGACACGAGAAGATAATATTCGAATAAATATGATTTTTTTTTATTTCAAAAAAACAAACAAAATGCGCCTCGACTACTATGGTCATTAGCGCTGCTACCGAACTGCATGTTACATATACAGTGAAATACTTACTTTTTACTTAAAAGAAACAGTTTGAAATTTAAAATGGTATTATTATTTTTTTACAAAACTTACTAAATAAAATGCATAAAGCTAAACAAGTCATCTGCAAATATTTACGACGAAGGAAGTTAAAATTAAAATTAATAGTAACAAAAAAAGGGCTTTAATTTCATACTTCAATACAATTTCAAAATATTCTACACATTAAGGTATTATTTATAAAAAAAAATGGGTAGGTATAGGTATCTGTATCGCGGGTACAGACAGATGCGTGAATAGCGTTAAACACATAATAATATAATGTATTAAACATCTATTTTTATTTCACTATACATATTATGAATTAAAGTTCCCTCCGTGTCTGTCTGTCTGTCTGTCTGGTGTCTATCTGTCTGTATGTATGTTTGCGACAATCTTTGAAACTACTGTTGGGATTTTCATTCGGTTTTCACCAATAGACAGACTGATTTACGAGGAAGGTTTAGGTATATAATTTATAAATGCCAGTATGAGACATTATTAGGCGTTATTCACGTCAAAAGGTATAAAAAATATTATTTCAATAAGAACTGAAAAGTATGAATTTTAACACAGTGGCTTCGTCAAACAAAGCCACTGTGTTATGCAAAACAATTGTTATAAATTTAGGTTTTTAAGTGTAAATCAATAAAACGTTGCCTTTATTAAACTTAAAACCTATAACATTAATTTATAACAAGTAACGGTCGATTCTATTATAAATTTTGAAATAGGTTTTTTTGAGAAGTGTTTTTACTAGCTACTTTTGAAAGGATAAGCTCTCTTTTTTAAACTCTGTAAGAAAATCTGCAAACTGCTTGTGCAAAGTTTTTGAGCATTATCTTCTCTTGTGCTTTGGAAAAATACATAATATAATTGCACTTTCACGTAAATGAGCCATCAAATTTAAAAATTTAGACTCTCAAAACAATTTCGATTACAAATATATTTTGAAAATACTTTCAGACAACTTGTAGACAGATTTAATAAATTCAGAATTTTTGAAGTAAAACTTCTTAGGCGGCACTACCTAAGGGTAAAATGCTGGCTAGATGAAACGAAAATGGGTGACAAAAATGGTGTGACGTGAATTACCATTACAACCCTAAATAAATCAATAAATAATATAGTCATACTTATGACTCATTTTGATCTATTCATTTTTTTATATTATTCGCACATATGAACACAAAAGCCTTTTTTTCTACATTTTATTTTATTTTATTCCTGTGACATTTTATTACACAATAGGTATTTAATAAACAAATATCTACATTAAATCTATATTATTTTATTATTTAATCTATTTATATAAATTTCAGGACTCTCAAATATATTTGAATTTGATGATTATTATTATTCTATTTATATTACTATTTGTTTTTTAAGAAAATCTCAATTTTATCTTTTGTTTTTAAGTTTTCAACGAAATTTTGACTTAGATTAATTGTTTAGGATACCAGGACCGAATTGATTACATTCAGAATCTGTCTGTATGTTTGTTTGTTTCGATTTATCTCAAAAACTGTTTAACCATTTTTTTGATCAGAAGTTCACTATATAGTGTTTGTTATATATCAGGGAATACGATAAACTATAATATTATCGCGCTTCTACTAAAGGTGGCTGAAAAATCGGCATTAACGCGAACGAATACGCGGGTAAAGTTTAGTTAACAAATAGATTGTTTTTTTGCATAGGATTTGCTTCTCTAAAGAGTGTATTTTGTGTAAGAGACCTTATAGAATTATTCAGTAGTATCCAGAGATAATTACATCACTTGCATGAGCTCTATATAATATAAGAAACTTGTATGAATGACAGTTTTTCCACGGGTTTTCCGTTTTTGCGTAGTCATACATAGATAACAACTTACGTGTATACAAAGCTCACCGTCTACAGACATCTCTTAATGATGATGCCACTGCTATTTTACTCCCTATAAAAGGAAATCTTGTACAGCAAGTTCGTTATGCAAAGTGCCAAGCTAACAATGTAGTAGATATATCGACCTATTTATAAGCATTTTTGATGTGAAACATCTTATGTCGGGCTGTGAACAGCCCCGTGAGGGGAAATATGCAACGAAATTTATGGTGCGCTCCTTCGCTGCTGTTCTCCCCACCACTGCGGCCTCTTTCTCTCTCTCGGCTTCCGCGCGCTCGGGCACAGGAAGAGTGTGTTATACAGTGCAGTATATAGGATTACGTCAGCATAACAGTTAGTTGCTGCTTTTGAAAAAATATATACTACTACATAGAGAATACCAGTTCAATAACGTTTTCTTTGATGTTTCACATCTGTCGGGGGTCCCGAGACCCACACCCTTTTTTTTTATTTTAGGTCGATGACACACACAGCGGTTTGACAACGGTTTGTTTGACAACGGTTTGCGCCGAATCGGCACGTATGTTGATGTTTTTCAATGATGCAAAACACACACCGCGGCGAGAATTGTCTACCGACTGAAAGCCGACTTTACCCGCCTCGACACATCGTTCTCCACAATAACCGCCTGGCCGCCGAGCTGACAACGCTGTGTGTGTCACGTTGAGGCGCAGAACCGCTGTGTGTGTCATCGCTCTAATAGCAGTTAATATTATGTAATAATTAAATGTAACAAGATGAATTGTAAAACGAGCGTTTCAATTGTTAAGTGGACTCTCTCACTGATGACAGAATGCATCCTTTCGATTGACATCGCACGCACACAAAATGTATCACCGCACGAAGCCTATTTAAAATGGGCGCAATCGGATCATTTTAAGGGTTGTTTTTAGTAGTTGAAAATTGTGTTTGAGTCCAAAAACATCCCAAAAATTATCGGAATTGGTTCAAAATCTAAATCGACCTGACTGGGGCTGGACTTAAGTTAACACTAGTTTGCAAATAGCCAATTACTTTCTGAGGGGTGTCCGTGTACTTATATAATTTGGTGCAGATGATAAGATAAGATAAGATAAGATAAGATAAGATAAGATAAGATAAGATAAGATAAAATTTTATCAACTTAAAAAATAATTTTGTACATGAAAAGACAACATATTAAATTAAAAAAAAGCGTTCCACGTGACCTGCTATCTAACAGTAAAAGAAATAAAAAAGTAAAAATAAAACAGTATTATACAATTTGGGAAAAATTACAAAAAAAACCCAAACATATCAGTAGTCTAAATTATAATTAGTAAAACAATCTTTTTTTTTTAATGCGTCAAGGCGTGCTTGATCCGCTTATGTCTGTAATTGTAAGGTAGCTCATCTACAACATAATTACCAATTTCGTTAATCAGTGTGTGGTTGCTGATAGCACAATTTTTTAAAAAATGTGTCCGTTAGGTCCGTTATATATTTATTTAATGGCACTATGTCGACTAAACTATGTATAACGGGAATTGGCGTATATCTCGGGTACTGCGTTATGATTCTGAATGACTTATTATGGATTACTTGCTGAGAGGCGTAATTAGACTTGCATGTAGAACTCCATTGGTGCAGATGTTGAATTGATAAAATCTATATCAAATATTGAAATTTAGAAAGTTAATTATTTTAAGAGATGTATTAAGGAGTTTAATTTTTTATTTTGTCCAAAAACTAAATTAAGTTTGCAGAACAAAATCACAACGTCTGTATAAGCAAATACATTAATAGTATCTATGTTTTCGGCAGTGTTCTGCGACTGCACTGCGACCTGAGTTTTTTGTTTCTTATTCGAACGAGCAGTAAATTAAAAAACGGCAACATTTTCGCCGATAGGTACACAGTAGCTCAAAAAGAGTCTGTATATTGAGCGAAAAACGTACATACATATACGTGGCACTTACTTCTCTATCTAACAAAAAATCCTTTTATATATAAAGACGAAAGAAAAATCACATTTGTTTTGAGGCGGGCGCAGGCATGGAGGTAGCAGGACGACGACGACGACGACGGTTGATTAAGTGTCTCAGTGGCAAGGGGCTCGAACCCCGGCCCCAGAGGCACCGCGATGCCGGGGCCAACCAACCGGCGCTCAAGATAGATCTAGCTAGCGAACCCATTCCGTGTGCATCATTTAACATATGGATAAATGGAAAAGCCATTTCTCTATGTGCGCCATTCAGTTCACTATAATACATACACACATACATACACGCGTGTACTTAATAATATGCTTGTTGACGTTGATTCATCAAAACTTCTTGTTAGAAAAACTGGGTTGTGCGAAATTTGTCTCACTGTATCTCTATTATAGCTTGCCTGTTGTCACTGAGTCATCTGAACTGAGTTTTGCGATGCACGAACTTGCCTTGTATTAAAAATATACTAGTGTACCCGTGCAAAACTTTTTTGCGACGACTTAACACTGTCTTCAAAGAACAATGGTTTAGTAAAGGCTATCGCCAAAAAAAATGTTTGCCAACACAAACCTTTTTTATATGTAATATGAATCACTTTATTAAGAAAACATTAAGAAATATATATTTCAAGCTTTCTCAATATCATTGTGTATACGAACGCGTGAGTAAAACACATAACCTAGCTTTTAACGATGTGTTTTTAATATAATTTTTGATAAATATTTTTGATTCAAACATAACTTTAAAGTGTACGTAAAATAGTAGTTTTTTAAAAACTATAGAACGTATCTATCAGTGTAATACTTACGTACGAATGATCTTCAGAAAAAAATTGATGAGTTTGTCGGTATTTGAGAAACTAAGTACTATATTTAAAACAGAAAAAAAATTTGCACGTACATATACATCTTTATTGTTTAATTTTAAATACTTTTGGAAATTTTGTCAATATAACCCTATTAAAATCTGGGCTCTAAAAATTAAAATGTACAACTGTCAAGATGTTTCATTGTTTATTGTTTGCATAGCCTATCCACGACATGCGTACATATTTGCATTTCTCTCACACTCATGTATCGTGAACGCCGATGGATTTTCTCTGTTTACGTTTCTCTTCGCCCCACTGCCCCCCTCGTCATTTTTACTATTATCGCTTGAAATCATCCCTTTTAAAGAAATTTCACCAAAAAAAAATAGCGATAACATATCTGTGGACTAATGGCCTCAGTTTAAAAAAAAAATTATGTCAATCGGTTGAGCAGGGGTTGCTGGCGGATTGTCTAGAGAAATAGGGCTTGTGTATTAAATATATAGATTTTTTGCCATACTCACTATAAAATAACTGCTTTACATTCATGTATACCGGTCTGTAATGGGTCACTTAACATGCTGGTGTGTGGAATAGTATATTGCATTACAAGGTAAGAAACTTGGCGTTTGCAACCAGTGTTGCAAACGCCAAGTTTCATATATACCCGTGATTAATTGCATATTATTTTTCACAACTCTATTGACAATTCGATTTGAGGTAGGTACCTACAATTTGAGCGTGCAAAAATATTAGATCTGTCAGATTTATGTGGGTTTCAGCAAAGCAAATTAAAATTTTAGCCAAACGACTTCAAATTTTACATGAATGCACATTAAGACACCTTTTCAAAAAAATATGTTGGTATGCCTTCAATCTACCTCCCGGAAGACACTTTTGCCGACCAATTTATAATACATTTGTTATTAAATCCAAATTTCATATGTGAATATATGCAAATAGTGAATCTTGCCATTCCTTTATTACACCTGCTTTAAGGCTGAAAGAAATATTTGGTTGATACCTTTCGTGTCTGTTATTACATAAGCGTTATAAATTTAAATTTCATTTTATCGTAATTAGCATTATGCAACGTTTCTCCATGACAAAGTCAAATTGTAACGCTTTGTGTATTTCAAGAGAATTGTTTTTTTTTGTGTTAAATGACTATTAAATACTGATATTTTATTTTACGCGTGTCGGCTAACCTAAAATGAATAACCCTAGTCGGGTAAAAAATAAAATCTGTCACATAATAACAAAAAAAACTCCTTCAAAAAGTCACTAAAAAAAGGATAATAATGAAATTTTGAGATCTGCGCCAATTTAATAAAATATGAAGTCGATTAAAAAGTATAATATAGTGATAAATATCTTCTTTTTAACCAACTTCATATTTTCTTAAATTGGCGCAGACCTCAAAACTTCATTATTTTCCTCTTTTTAGTGACTTTTTGAAGGAGGTTTTTTTTTTGTTAAAAAGTTTTTTATTTTTTACTTTTTAGTGTCAAAAAGTGACATTTACCTTAAAGGAATCACACGCCGTTACTCACTTTTATTAAACCGACTTTCTTACGCTGTCTGATGTGTCAAAAAGTGACATTTACCTTAAGGAATCACTCGCCGTTACTAGCTTTTATTAAAATCAGCTGAACTACTGAACCGATTTTGATGAAATTTCTATGGGACTAATCTGAAAGTATATCCTTTCAAATAAAAAAAAAATTTCCAGATCGGTTTATAAATGACGGAGTTTTGAGGTAACAAACATAAAAAAAAAAATACAACCGAATTGAGAACCACCTCCTTTTTTTGAAGTCGGTTAATTATTATCATTATAATAATAGATACCTGATGTGATGAAAAATTTTTGTCAACGCTTTGTGAGGCCTGCTTTACTCTATTAAATAATTATGAATTGTGTAATTTCCTTATTAAATCTTATGCAAGTCGAAATTATTGTATTTGCTGGTCGTTTCTGGTTTCATTTTAGATTTTATTCTGTTAAAAAGTACGAAGTTAGTTAATTCATTCATATATTTATTATTTTCTTTATTAATAATAGTGTGCGCGAATAATTTCGATTTGAGATTTTAAAAATAATAATAATCCTAATAATAATAAAATAATTTTATTATTAAAAATAAATAACGTCAAAGTCTTCAACTTAAAAAGAAATTCTTTTAGGGAATAATGTGTTTTAACTGTTAAATATTCAGTCTGTGCATTAAGTCTGCATTAACTTTGTTAATATTGAAGTTACAACTACGGTTAAATGGTCATTTTTGTAGTATTTTTACGTAGATTAGGATGGTGAAAACAAAATAAATAATTTAACATCGGGTTTATTAGTTATTCACAAAATTAACTTTTTTTTATTAGAATTTTTTGAAACGGAAAAAACAATATAAAAGTTTTAATGCATATAAAATAACTTTCTTTATTACTAAAGCTAAACTATTTCCGTACTACAATAGTACATATTATTTAAAACGGGCGAAGAAACCACGTTCGCAATAATAGTACGGATACATATTTTTTGTAGTTTAAATATTTTAATAGTATGGAGAGAATTGTCCCACAAAATTATACCAAATCGTATAACTTGTTTCAGCTTGAATAATATCTAAATTTGTTAAAGTTCTTACGTAACTCGCTAAGTCACAATTAATGCATTTGTTCCGACCGTTTAGTAATAGTATAATTTTAGATATTATTCTGTTAATAAGTGTTTATGCACTGCAGTATTTTTCATTATTAATAATCTGTTCGCGAACTGAAGACTGAATAATTTAGATTTTAAATCTGTGTATTTTGAGTTGCTGTCAAGATAAACATTAAAATGTATTTATGAACTATAATTTGTGTTAATTAATAAACTAGTGGAATTTAAACTCTATTTACTCAATAAGAATATGAAAGGCCTAGTACATTTCCAGCGCAACAAGACGCAGCGCAATAGCAACAAAATTGGCACAATATGGAAACGCAACCTAGAAATAATTAAGGTAAAATTCTAAAACAGTTTCTTAAAAATTTTATGCATTATTTACAGCGTTTTCAGCTTGTTACACTTTTTTACACTAGGCCGCACTAATGTAAACTTTCACCAAGAACCGTGTTCGACTGGTTAGTGTAGAGAGCAGTGCTACAGTGTATCGTGTTCTGCTGGGTATCGGTGGGATGCTATAGTGTGACCTTCAAGTGTTACACTTTTACCACCGTCGCAGGGAGGTCGTGTAAAGAAAGTGCAACATGACAGCGATAATGACCTATACAATGAGCGTGTACACTACTCAATACTGACACGGTGCTAGTGTTACACTCGTGCAGAACTACACGCCACTATAGTGTCAAAAAATGCATACCAGCTGAAAACGCTATTAGAATGCAAGCACAACAAATATTTTCAAAATAATATATTGACACAAATGCTATGACGTAGTACATATCCGATAATACATAAAGCTTGTACTTGCAGAGTGGGCCATTCACCAGTGTCATTGATCTTTAAAAATAGTACAAAAATTGAATATAATATAATATATATTCTAAACTATTATCTACTGAAGGCATTAAGATAGATATTGTAGATTATTAACGCTCGACAACAGAGGTCAATAGCGACATCTGAAGGCATTAGATTACGGCAAATATTTTTTTTTATTTTACTATTTTTACTTTTAATTCTACCCAAGTTTGTAGGATTCTCTACTAAATAAAGACGGAACTCGTATAGGATGTAAGATTATGAAAGTTTATTTATTTTATTTATTGTAAATTATAGACGCGTCGACAACTTAGGTCATTAGCGTCTTTTAATTACATCAAATCAAATAACAAATAACTTAAAACTAAATGACATCACAAAACATCCACGAGCGGAGGTGGGATTCGAACCCACGACAGTGTGATCTAAAGGCCTGCTACGCTAACCATTACACCACACTGTCCTCATCATGAAAGTCTTTAAATATTTTGTATAAATTAGTTTTATTTTAAATCAAAATTATCATAGCTACATGATTTGGATAATAAAATATTTAAAATTAAGAATCTAAAATACTTCCAAAATCTTACGCAATTACTAATTAATTATAAAGCTCGATATAGGTAGGTATATAAATACTATAAATAAAAATTGTAATACACCCTGTCAGGAACATACCCATAACTTCCAAAATTAGTGTTCTTCAGTGGTTTTATACTGTGCGTTGTCTGTCTGTCAGTCAGTCAGTCATGGAAGTTGGAACTATTTTATTATTTTATATGTAGGTATAGCTGAAACATCATCACATAGAATCATTCATTTGTCCATCCGTCTGTAAGTCTGTTAGGCCTAGTATCAATTCATATTGTCAATTTATTATTTTAAAAAACAAATGAAAATTCAATTGATACTTGCACCACTAATCAAATTGAAACCAGGGAATTAGAGAGCTGCATAAATAACTACGTTCCAACGATTTCGGCCATTGTGGAACCTATTTTGCAATTTTATTAGTCTTGAGCATATTATTACCTAAATTAATTAAACAAAATTACGGCAAGCAGTAAAAAGTATTGTTTTAACCAAAATATCAAAGCGACCGCGTAAAAAGTAAAAAACACACACGCAAAATAATTTCACCTTTTAATATTTTACATTAATTTGTTAAATAAAAAGCGTTGTGATTTTATTAAGTCATTAAAAATACAACGTTGCACCTTAACCAAAAGTTTCCAGCGCTGTTTTTCCGGACTGAGCGTTATAAATCTGTGACCAAAAGGCAAAACGGGTTATGTCGAATTTGTAGTAAAATAATGAACACTGAAAGAACTTATTTATTTAATGATCCAGTTCTCCAGTTTTCGCCCAATGCAATTAAGTGACAATTAGGTATTTGTTTAAAAAAAATTATTAATTTTTTAATTTTTTCTAATAATTTAACATAAATAATATTGAAAATCGAAAAGAAAAATTTTTTTAAAACTATAGATAAATTACTAAAAATTAATTAAAATGTATAAAAATTTAAAAAATATCACGTGACTTTAAAACGCGCCAGGAATGTTTGTGACGTAGTTATGTTAAAATGTGTCTGCATTTGTTGGTATTTGTGTATATGTATTACACATACTATCAAAAATAATAAATTTTTAACTTGGTAACCATGGATACAAAGACCATAGATAACATAATGACGTCACACGCGTTCGGATTCTTTCGGCGCGATATCGGAACTGAGTTTAAAAATTAATTTTTATTTAAATATAACTTTTTAATTAGTAAGCAAAAAAATTAAAAAAAACAGTTTTGCTATAAAACTTGTATGTGGTCCTTCCATGTAAGTAAAAAAAAAAATTCATTTAAAAACCCAATTCGCCATTAAAACTCAAAATTCATTCATCGACATTCAACGTACATTTTCAATCTAAATAAAAAACTTTTTAACAAAAAAAAAACCTCCTTCAAAAAGCCACTAAAAAGATGAAAATAATGAAATTTTGAGGTCTGCGCCAATTTAATAAAATAAATAAAGTCGGTTAAAAAGTATAGTATAGTGATTAATATCTTCTTTTTAACCAATTTCATATTTTAATTGGCACAGACCTCAAACATTTCATTATTTTCCTCTTTTTAGTGCCTTTTTGAAGGAGGTTTTTTTTTTGTTAAAAAGTTTTTTATGTTTTACTTTTTAGTATCAAAAAGTTACATTTACCTTAAAGGAATCACACGTTACTCACTTTTATTAAACCGACTTTCTTATGTCTAATGTGTCAAAAAGTGACATTTACCTTAAGGAATCACACGCCGTTACTAACTTTTATTAAAATCAGCCGAACTACTGAACCGATTTTGATGAAATTTCTATGGGACCAATCTAAAAGTACATCCTTTCAAATAAGAAAAAAATCCAAATCGGTTTATAAATGACGGAGTTCTGAAGTAACAAACAAAAAAAAAATGCAACCGAATTGAGAACCACCTCCTTTTTTTGAAGTCGGTTAATAAACACGAAATGGATAAATGGCTAGAAAATATAGAAAATATTACCTATATACTACAAATAAATCCAGACAATACCTACTGCAGTTCTTTTTTACTTCCCACCTCTACTATGGTAGGGAAGTAATGGATTTAGTCCGAAAAAAATATTTCGAGATTTTAACAGATCTTCACGTTTTGAGACCCTAGCAATCGTTTAAGATCATTTTCTGACTGATGTCTGTATGTGTGTGTGTGTGTATGTGTGTGTGGTCAATTCTTCGCCTTCGATATCTTAAGAACGGAACAACATACGGGCATGCCGATTGTTCTATTGTGTTTATCAGCCTTTAACTTAGATCTGATTAGATTTTGAGTCAAATCGGTTCAGTGGATCCTGAGATATTCAAAAAAACGTCCTCAATGTCACGTATTAACATAGGTAAAAAAATATAAATGAATTCTAGATGTTATAATATGAAAAAAATGTAAATATTTTTTTTCTCTAAAATGTATAGTTTTCGAGAAAAAAAATATTTTACTAAAAAAAAATGAAAATTGTACGTAAATCAAGGTAACCATGATTTTTGCTATATTAAGCTAGCCATCAGTAGATCACCAAACAAAAAAGAGGGCCATGCTTTTTTCAAAGAATAAAAATTAAATTGTGTTTTAAAGACCACCAACAGCTAAGGTTATTTGGGCCTAGTCAAAGAATAAAAAAAAAAAAGAGTGTTTATTTTTTGCAAATATTTACTAGGTGGGAAGTATAGGACTGGTCATCAGTCGAATTTTTCTTTTAACGAAACCAAGACGAAATTTTCGAAAACCTCATCTCGTCTCGCGAGAAATCCTAAACATAAACAGCTTGGCCTTTTGGGCAAAGAAATAATGATACAATATTTTATTTTTTTTTTTTGTAAAACACTTTTGAAATAGTTATACATCAACGAATTTCTATGCAGATGTAAAAATTACATATAAAAACAATTCAAGTAAATGATTATATTCTTTTCGTGAACCGGAGTAGAGAGACGTAGCATTTTATATGCACAGATAATATATGGTGCATGAAATATCTACTTTGTACACAAAGAGAAAGATAAAATTTGGTATTAATACTCATAAGCACGTGTTTAGCAGGTCTTTAGATAAAATTTACGACCATAATTTATATTTATTTTTATACGCAACGCCTAAAAACGTGGACAAATGAGCAACGTCGCGGACTTTTTTCCATGTCATACTTTTCATATTTCCCCAATGGTTGGTTGACAACACAGTAGCTGCAGCACGATGAGGTATTGTATCTACGGGCGTATGTCAAAACCGGTCAGGTCCGATTTTTATTTTATTTATTTATTAACTTCCCATTGGAAGTTATTGTAATGGGTCCGAAAATCGAAATCAAAATGTATAACAAATTTTTATGTTTTAAGGTCACTACACTATTTTTAGAAAGATGTATGTGTGTGTGTATGTGCGTGTGTGTGTGTACGTATGTGTCCATTTCTTTCTAAGACGAAATCTCGAGAATGAAAAATGATATCGACTACATTAGGGTGCCAATCGACGCGTATTAACGTAAATATGATCTGAATTTTTACTTCCCACCTCTACTATGGTAGGGAAGTAATGGATTCAGTCCGAAAACAATATTTCGAGATTTTAACAGATTTTCACGTTTTGAGACCCTAGCAATCGTTTAAAATCATTTTCCGACTGATGTCTGTATGTGTGTGTGTGTGTGTGTGTGTATGTGTGTGTGTATGTGGTCAATTTTTCGCCTTCGATATCTTAAGAACGGAACAACATACGGGCATGCCGATTGTTCTATTGTGTTTATCAGCCTTTAACTTAGATCTGATTAGATTTTGAGTCAAATCGGTTCAGTGGATCCTGATATATTCAAAAAAACGACCTCAATGTCACGTATTAACATAGGTAAAAAAAAATATAAATGAATTATAGATGTTATAATATGAAAAAAATGTAAATATTTTTTTTCTCTAAAATGTATAGTTTTCGAGAAAAAAAATATTTTACTAAAAAAAATAAAAATTGTACGTAAATCAAGGTAACCATGATTTTTGCTATATTAAGTTAGCCATCAGTAGATCACCAAACAAAAAAGAGGGCCATGCTTTCTTCAAAGAATAAAAATTAAATTGTGTTTTAAAGACCACCAACAGCTAAGGTTAATTGGGCCTAGTCAAAGAATAAAAAAAAAGAGTGTTTATTTTTTGCAAATATTTACTAGGTGGGAAGTATAGGACTGGTCATCAGTCGAATTTTTTTTTTCAAAATAGATACGTTCCCGCACACCGACCTGTCAAAAGTCACTACATGCATACATACATTCATGTAAAGCAGCTGTTTTATAGTGGGTATGGCAAAAAAAAACTAATTTACTTTTGATCGGCAAAAATGTCTGTTCGCCTGTGGTTTACTTTACTTTATCGTTATTATACCCCATTCTACAGCTTGTCC
Organism: Mongoloraphidia duomilia; assembly: GCA_039654895.1. Lineage (NCBI taxonomy): Eukaryota > Metazoa > Arthropoda > Insecta > Raphidioptera > Raphidiidae > Mongoloraphidia > Mongoloraphidia duomilia. Next base: position 6,916,744 of record CM077520.1, on the reverse strand, counting down.
ATCATTAAACAAACTTGGAAGTACCAATGATAACTAAATAGTCCAAGAGGTCGCGGTCAGAAATTGTAAGAATTTTGTAAAGGCCAATATTTTGAGATTAGCTAGTATTTATAGGATGTAAATAAATATCTGTAGAGGTTTGGAACATCAACGGACTGCTGACTAGATTTTTTTTCCATAAATTATGTTCATTAAATAATTTGACCCTGTACCAAATTTCAGCTTTTACAAATCTCTAGTCTTTTTTACATCTTTCAGATGGCCCCGACGCCAGATGTTCTGACCGCTGACTTGCTGACTAGTATATTTATTTACTAGCTAATCTCAAAATATTAACTTTTACAAAATTCTTACAATTTTTGATTGCGACTTCTTGGGCTACTATAGATAATATATTATCAAAAAGTCGACCTAAGCGATTTTTACTTCTGTACAAAGATATTTTTATATGCTGTGTGCCCTGCTCCAGCTCCACTATTATAAGGTACGCTGCAACTAGCTATCTCATTTATGTGAATGATCTTTATATCGATCTTGTTTTTTATTTTATTTCATTTCATTTCATTTGAGAGGACAGTGTGGTCCAGTGGTTAGCGTCGCGACCTCTGGATCACACTGCCATGGGTTCGAATCCCGAGTGAAGTTATAGGTACGTTTCCTTCTTCATTCTGTACACACTGTAAGAAATGAAAAGGCCGATTACATAGATTATCGATGGTCCATTTGTAGCCAGCGATTAATCTGGTAATAGGCACACAAAGAGACAATGGCGTCACAAACAGGTATCGCCTGCACATCGCGTAGGTTCCATAAAAACACAATGCGCATGCGTGCTTACTAATTTTACATTAATTTGTTTTGTATTCATCAATTTTATATATGTAACTATACATTTTATTTTGTAATTTTTACACACTTTATTGGAATATTACACAAATTATGTAATTTTAATTAGCTTTAAGTAAAAATCACAAATTTGTTTAACTTTACAGTAAAAGTCAAAGTTTTTATGAAGTTTTCTGTGTAAAAATAAATAATAATGTAAAATCACTTAGAAAATCGAGCGAATTCTACCTTAACTTTCAAAGTATTTTTACATCAATTTTTTACAGTGCATAGCACGGCATTTTGAGTCTGTTTCTTGCAATTCTTTAACAGCAACAAAGCAATGTGCAATTGGTATTTTTTTCAATGTGACTACGTTAAAGCGAGCACAGCGAGTTTTAACAGTCACACGAGTCATTATATCATTACGCACGTATTTTTTGGCATATCTACTATCAAATAGCTGCTTTTCACTTCATTGTCAGTATTTTTAAAAAATTTGGCAGTTCATTTGCGTCGCCAGATTCAATTCCATAGTATAGGCCGAGAGTAGCTGTCAGATAGGTAGGTAATAGCGGGCGGAGCAGAGCAAATAAACATAAATAAGTATAGAAATGGTTTGATTTCCTATATACTAGTGTGGGAAAGATACTTAATTCCCGCACACCAGCCTATCAAAGGTCGTTTTACCATGCATACATACATGCATGTAAAGCAAGTATTTTATAGTGGGTGTGGCAAAAAAAACTTCAGGGCACATGTAATTTTAATATGAATATCACATGACAGAACACCTGTATAAACATTATCTTTTTGTAAACAGTAACCTTCACAAACTACTCTAAAAATATTGATATATTGTAACATCCCGTACTTTGAAGTTTTTAGTTCTAACTTCTACCGCACCCCGCACATAATTTGGACAACAGTTGCTTGAAGATTAAAGGTTAAAACAGACAAGAATTAATAAATCCATACGCAGATAATGTGGTATTGTATCGGAAGCTATAGATGTGCGTACACTAATTTATACAGTGAAACCTTCAAAAACTTTAATACACATGATCTTATTTCACTATTTTTCTATTACAATTCATTCATTCATACATATTGTTACAAAACTGTTTTCTCGAGTTGCGCGCAATAAATATTTATTTAATATTATAATCAATGGCGTAGCTATAAGGTGGCCAAGGGCCCCGGAGCAAAAAATGAACTGGATCCCTTAACCAATATTATATCTTTTTCAACATAATATATAAGATATAAATGTCGCATTTTTTTAAACTGGAAACTTACTATATGTAGACCAAAGGCCCCCTGAGCTTTGGGGCCCTGGGGCATTGCCCCACTTTGCCCTACGGTAGCTACGCCACTGAATATAATTAACAATTCAATAACAATAAACGCAACAACTATAAGTCAATTCTAACAATCAACACAATAATAATAACGAAACAGTAATTCTGAAACAAAGTGAAACACTTAAATAATACTGAACAAATAACTATATTTATATACCAGGAGTACTGTATTTATATTCGCAGTTCAACACGACACTGACTCACGACTGACTGACTCCTGACACACTCGTACTTCGCTTATATAGGTCGAGCAGCCTAGCCCAGCACGCTCTCGCGCTCTCCGGAACATTCCGGCAGGAACTCGTATCTCCGATACCATTCCACGCCTCACCACTGTGACCCTTCCTTCTCGACGCTTCTATGGGAGGCAGTGGCGTAACATCTTGGAGTTTGCTACAATATATAATATAGGTGTATGAGATTTATTGTCAAAAGTAAAAAACAAATTATCTTTCTGGCCGCTGGAATTACTTGGTTGAGCTTCCAGTTAAATAGACAGCCTTGATACGCGCCTCCATCACTCAGCTGCCAGTTGCGCTGCCAGACCACTATTTTGGTCTCCCCGGAAAATTGTTTTTTTAACTGCTTTTACTGATATACAAGCGATTTGACCGAAAAAAAAAATTATTGAAATAGGTACCTATGAAAAAAATAAGAAAAAATCTATTTAATACAAAACAATTTTACTATAAAAATAAATCTTTTAAACAAAAAATATTAATTTTACAGCGAATTTCAACACAAATATAAAATAATATCGAAATAAATTTGTTCTTTAACTGTGCCATGTGTGGTGTCTCTGGTTACTGTTCTGGCAGTCTAGAGAAACAATGGCAGTTCAACCAGTTGCGCTGCCATGGCAGCTCGGTGAGGCATGGTCTGTACCGTTGAAAATCGTACCCAGCATAAAGCCTCCTCTACACAATCGGCCATGATGGACGATTACAGAATGGGCCATGATTGTCACCATCATTGCGCATCTGTCCACACAATCGTGCCATTTGTTGAATTGTCATCTGTCCGACATAGATATCGAAACAAATATGAACTGAGTGATCGACGAACGTATGGAAACGCCCGCAATCATGGCCGAAAAACCCATACAGAGGCGATCACGCTCCATCATGGGCGATCATGGGCAATTACAGGCGATTATTACCTCCACACATTCGTGATGGCCTGCGCCCATCATGTCCGATTGTGTGGAGGCGCCATAAAGGTACGTGCAGTATGGAGCTGGGATTCTAGATGGTAGCGTAGATCATAGCAGGGCTTGCTTAAATTATTGCATTGTCATATATGCGAGCGTGCACAACGAAGCAGTGAGTATAGCAGGTATAAGCGCTGTTACAAGAGCTGGTAGATTCAAGAATGTATCTTACCATTCTTTCAGCGCGCTGACTACTACAATCAACGTGTGACAACTGTCAAATGGCCGTTACAAGTTTCCCAATGGATATGACTAGTTTAATAAGTGAAATTTTGCCAGTTTTTATTTAATTTGTTTTGAGTTTTCTCTAAGACGTATTTAAAAATGTTAGGTTCCATACGTAAATATTCAAAAAACCGGTTTGGGTAAAATTTTAATTCTTGGTATAAATGATAAAATTCGCCATGTTTAGATCGTTTTCTATTAATAGGGTGGACATGATAGCTCCTACCCAAATTTCTATTTAAAATATACCACTTTGTAGCAGAAGAACACAAATATTCGTCTTCGCTATATCTGACATTTCAAACGCGATTTAAGCTTGTATCAATGCTAGTATCAAAGCTTCGTTGTGCAAACCTATAAGCGCTTATAATTTCAGCCACCATCTACCATCTAGAATCCCAGCTGCGTACTGCACGTACCTTAAGAGTTGTTCGCGTCTAAACGGTTTTCAGTTTTTCTAATGTTTCACTGTAAATGTAAATCTGCGGTTATACGTGTCGTTCGTGTATGTATTGTTGAGGGGTGACTGTCGTTATTAATACGTCATATGTGAACAAACACGTGGTCTCGATGTTATATGAAAACAGTCATATTACGTACGACATGTGGAAGCCATGATTGATGCATTGCATGCTGCGTATTTGCCGCGCGGCTCCGCGCCTCTGACATGACTCTACCGCGCGATGTAATGAAAAAACGGTGAGCGTAAAATCCAACAACGTGCGCTAAAAACAAATAAAGCAAACGAAATATTGCATTCCTAGATATAGACCTTTTGTATGTGTCAAATACTCGGTTGAACAATTGGTCCAAAATCTGAAATTTGTTGCGCACTACATCTACTCTATTCGGAACGAAGATCTGTTTATTTATTGTAGATTATAGACGCGTCGACATCTAAGGTCATTAGCGTCTTTCAACTACACTAAATAACAACTAACTTAAAACTAAATAACATCACAAAACATCCATGAGCGCAGGTGGGATTCAAACCCACGGCAGTCCAGTCTAGAAGTTGCGGCGCCAAGCATGCTAACCACTAGGCTATACTGCCCTCTACGAAGATCTGTGCATTAAATTGAATCGGTTCCGTTACGACGTTAGCATTATTATTGTGGTTGCTTAGAACCTCATTTGTCGAGCGTCTATAACTAAATATCAATCTATTCTTGTGTTTGTTTAATAATTCCTATTTTTCCATCCTGTTCGGGACTGAACAGTAGAGTACTTTTTAAACGGTTTTATTTAGCTTGACTCTGTATATTTGTTTGTTACTATCTTTGTTTCAAATCTTGCGACAGCTTTTTCAACTACTTCTACTTAACCGATTCTTATGAAACTTTGCACACACATTGAATTCCCGTGACAATACAATAATATGATAATTTTAACTTGGTAACGAGGATCTGATGAAGGAATCAGGAGGTGGACAGTTGAAAGGATGAGAAGCTTGCATAATGATACGGGCCAGAAATCAGACCAAAAATTAGAAAATAAAAATAGGTAAAACAACTTTTAAGTTAAACGGTTTTATTTTTAAATCATCAGCTGTACCAAAAACTAGAAAATAATTAGGACACAAACCAAGGGGCACTTTGTGTCGCTGCGTCAGCGGGATAAGTAATAATCTGGGACTTTTAACAAACTAAAATAAAAATGTGGGCGCATAAAAATTTGTACAACGACTGTATAATTATTAAATAAAAACGGCTTGTCTAGAAAAGTGTGTTTCCAAGCCCACTAACAGAAATATTTCAAATGTGCCCCACATTTTTATTTTAGTTTGTTAAAAGTCCCAAATTATTAGATACTTATTCCACTGACGCAGGGACACAAAGTGCCCCTTGGTTTGTGTCCTAATTATTTTTTAGTTTTTGGTACAGCTGATGATTTAAAGTAAAACCATTTAACTGAAAAGTTTTTTACCTATTTTTATTTAATCGTATTTTTAAAATATACACCAACTTGAATAAAACTCTAAGATCTAACGCTACTTGAATGGAATGCATTAAGCGAAAATATATGCTATCCTATTTAAAACATTACATAATGAAAGAATCGTTTAAGTCGACCGTTTCTGAGATATTTCGAAACTGGCTTCCGTAAGGCTTGCAAAATTATATTCAAGAGGGGGTGGCGGAGGAAGCACAAGGGGGATGACCGGGGACTTTTGTAAAAATACATGTCTAAAGGTGTTCTACCATCTGTGAAAAATCCAGCTCTATGGGAATTATTTGCGACAATGGGTGATTTTTTCCTTTCATTTCCTGGGCTATTAGGTTTCTTGCTTGTGCACTTTTCAATACGTATAAAATTTAGAAAACTTGAAAATAACAAGAAAGTTGTAGTGTTCTTAATAATTTGGCTACCTACTATATATTTTCAACTACTAAAAACAGCAATCCAATTATTCAAATAGTTTCCCCAAAAAAATTTAAAAAAATCGGTTGTTTGACCCTGCTAGGTATATAATGTATATGCCTCTCAAACTAAACGAAACGGAACATCCTGTATAATAGAATTGTTTAATGATACATATTTTATATTTAATGTGTGCGTATGGAACGTGAAGTAAAGGCCGACTCAGGAGGCGTAGCACGGCTATTATTTTTTCATTCCACTAATGAGCGGTTAATTTTAGTTATTCACGTTTGTTATTTGTTTCTATAAAATGTCCACCGTTGATTTCTTGGTCACGTAGGTAAAATTGTAAATAAAACTCTATGTACATTATTTATAATGCATTAATAGTTCAACTACGTATGATTTTATAAAGAATCGGTACACATTTTAGGCGTTCAATAAATTTTATTCTGTTTATTAATCGTTACATTACGAATAATTTAAGGGCTTGAGAATAGCCGAGCGTGTAGCAATGCTGTTGTTTACATGGCGTTGCTATGGTTCTTCTATTACAAGTCCCCAGTTCCCGAGTTCTAGCCCGAGAACTAGTAAAATTTTCAATTGAATTTTCAATTTATTATTAAAAAAAAATAATGAATTGAAAATATGAATTGGTGCTAGGCCCAAATAACCTTAGCTGTTGGTGGTCTTTAGAACACACACACGAATAATTTAAATTTATTTATAAATACATAAATTATGAAATGGGTATGCCTCTACCATCACACCGACGTCTCGCTCAATGATGCCGATTTTCGGTCATCAGTAAACTACTCTTTTTGAATTCACTTATTAGCTTCTACCGACAGCGAAAAAGATTATTTTAATAAATAAAACACACAAAACTGGCTATAGCCCGTTTTGTGTATTTTATTTACTTTTTTAATTTTTCCGAGACAAATGAGTCAATAAATTGTAATGTCATCAATGACATTTCGATTTGTGAACAAAATCATTGAAGTCGTTTACGAGAAAATCTTGATTTGCAATTTTCGTTTAAAATAAAAACCAATCCCCTAAAAATGCAAAGTCTTGGTTTCGATCGTTGTGTCAGCCAGGCCTCTCCACATTTTGCACAAATCTTTGGTTCTGAACACAATACAATATAGTATATTTAATATTATGGTAGATCTAATATGGCGGCCACCACAAAATGGCAGATTACCTTTTTCTTTACAACCCTCTCGACATGAGTATCAAATAAAAGTGTATGACAAGTAGAAGCTGTGTGACGTCATTCTAAATTCAATATGGCGGCCCACACAAAATGGCGGATTACAAGACTAAAAAGTTAAAAATAAATATTAGTAAAAAAAAACTTTTTAGAGTCAAGCTTTTACTGAAATCATGAAATGTACTAAAAAGGAAAAATAATATTTAATAATTTAAGTTCATAATTATTATAAAATCGGGGATAGTAAACTCTATTTAGGTAATAGCTATTTGTCGCAACTCCCGCTTTTATAATAAATATGAACCAAAATTATTAAATATTATTTATTTCCTTTTTAGTACATTTCAATAAAAGCTTGTCTCTAAAAAGTGTTTTTTACTATAATATTTTTCTGCTTCATTGAGTGAACCACTATTACAAAACTTCCGTCACAGCAAGTCACTATCGAAGTTCAAATGTGAATCCTCCTGTCTATATTTAAACTAAATGTCAGTAAGCTTTACAACAAAGCCGATGAACTTTTTAAAAAAACATTTGAACTATTACCGGAAAAGGTACAATACGTGCCGAGGAAAATTCCGTAGTAAGTATATACCTACCTATATATAAAGGAACTCACGAACACGAAACTACATTAACGAGAATTTAATCGCAGTCATTGAAACCAAATTTGTGTGACGTTTTATTCAATGTCAATTTAGGTAACGCATTCCTAAATAATTCATACAAAGCTGTATTAAGCCGGGAATACATCTGACGAACGTTGCCATTCGTCCGCCTTGTCAAAGGTTTATTTATATGAGTTCGTGAAGTTTAGTAGACGAAATTAAGTGTGGTCCGATTCCGTTTGATATGAAAATGTCAAAATTATCTCAAAAACAGATAGCGATAGCCATGGAACTTGAACAAAATAATTAGAAATTATTCTGACAGCTAAAACGTCATTATTTTGTTCAAGTTCCATGGCTATCGCTATCTGTTTTTGAGGTAATTTTGACATTTTCATATCAAATTTCTGCTGTCACAAAGCATGCAAAATTAATTTTGTTTAATGATTTAGATGCAGAATTTTATGTTCTAAAACTTTTATTCGAATATATTTTTCTTAAAATAATTAGGGAAGCAAGAAATTGCAAAAGTTTGATTTTACGGGTTAAATCCCTATTACCGGCAAAACGATTCAGCACCCTGTATATTATATAGATTATATAGGTATTTAGATTACGATCTATTGTAATATTGTTAGATAATTTAGCATCAAAACTGCGCTTTTTAAATGAACCTAGTCATGTCACATTATTTAAAAATGAAAGTATGTACAATACAATTTACAAATTTACTTGCAGCATTTTCTATTCAACCTAATGTGTTTTTATCCAATATGCTTTCTATAGTAATTGCCCATACAATGGGTCCATTTTATAATACATACGTGTAATTATTTCAATATTAAAATGGACAAAAGGTAGATAACGTATTATTGTAGATATGACTTATGTAATATGATAACCCGGTCATAAACTATAATGTGTCTAAACTATGTCTAATAATAAAAACTCGGGTCGCAGTGCGAAACCCTGCCGACAATATAGTGTATTTGCTAATACAGACATTGTGGCATTATTATGTGAACAGAAAGTTTGTTTTTTGACAAAATAAAAAATTTAACCCCTTAATACATCCCTTAAAATAATTAAATTTTTCTAAATTTCAATATTAGACATGGATTTTATCACTCCAACATCTGCACCAAATTAAATACACCCTTCCATAAGTAAATCCGTATCAATAAACTAGTGTTTTCATACAATTTGAAAGTCCGCTCCTGTCGGGCCGATTTTATTAAAATTTTAGCAGCACATTTTAATCTCTACTAAAGGTTTCAATTTTGAAACAATTCTGACAATTTTTTCGGTATTTTTGGACCCAAAAACTTTTTGGAACCCCTAAATACAACCCTTAAAATGGCCTGATCGGGCCCATTTTAAATAGGCTTCATGCGGTGATGGATTCCAACGTGCCTGCCAAATTTCGTTAAAATCAATTAACTCTTTCGAAAGTTATTGCCCGCACACATATATATATATAAATTATATATAATATATACATACATATATATATTAAACATTTTCAATAATGGTGCCAAAGTGTTCAGGAGGCTATGAAACGTCGAGAAATTTTGGTCCGACCCCTAGGTCTCGCCATCCGACCGACGCCAATAGTGTATGTGCCTATGGCAAATACACTAATAATCTGTTATATAAAGTTCCTTTTCGCGGTTATCTATATACTTACGATGTGATTGAAAACCGCTGAAACGATTTTAAATTGAATTTTACGGTTGTACGTATATTTTTCCTGCTTTTGTATTTATATCATCACACTAAGTCATGGGGGGACATGTAACGCCGGACTATGTAATTTCAAATTGAGAAAATGGAAAATATTTCGATTATGACATCTTTCAACTTTGATTGTAAAGGAAAATTAATAAAAACAATTTTTATTGCTATTTTGGTGGTTTTTTTTATCTCAGGAACTTGTTGATTCTCCTTGACTCAGTTTAAGGAACAATCCAGGTCTTCGATTATTTTTTCAGTGGATATTGTCAGTTATTTATGTAAGATCTATTCTGCCGAAATTTTTGAACGCGCTTTGTCATGCAAATACTTTTTTCAAGCAGTTTTCTTAGTTTATTTAACCTTCAAATTATATTCTGGTTTTGAAATTTTTAAAAGTCGTTTCAAGTCACTAAGGATAAACTATAAGCATTTTTGAAATTTACACGAAATTATAAAGTATATATCATTTTAAGGCCACCAATAGTCAATGTTATTTGAACCCAGTACCAATTCGTATTTTTAAATTATTATTTTTTTTAATACATTTGAAAATTGAACCTGGGAACTGGGGTCTCTTAATAGGAGCTAATGAAACGCATAGCTACGCGCTCGGCTATTCTTAAGCCCTATTGTAAAATATGCTAACATATTTTTCACCATTTAACTGTATCTATTATATTAATTTTCAATAAAATCAGACAATTATCTTTATTATAATGCCACAAAAGACATCAAACAAGTTTTGCTCATAAATACATAATGGTCCACGTCATGTTCCAGATTTGCCTCTGATCAATATTTTTGGTATAAAAATTAAGAAAATATTATTAATCTAGATATTTTTATACCACGCTTTTATGTATCATACAGTAGAATGTAAATAATATATTAGATGATGTAATAGTATGTATCGTACATATATAGAATATATAGATATAAAAAAGAGTATTCAGATGTTATGCACCATTGCTTTTAATAATAGCAAAAATAACGATTACTGCTTTGTTTTTTATAATAATTATAGTATCATTTATTGAATTAGATTACAAATGCATGTCTCTATTAAGTTGTTATACATAATTACTGTTTAGAGGGATGAATAATCATTTGTTGACACAGTATTCTCTAATGCAAGCTTGTATTAGTCATGAACATGTCCTAACCCAAGGAGAGTTTTCAAATACGAAAATTTAACTTCAGAAAAGGCAAGGATTTCAAGGAAAGCTGAAGAATTTTTAAATTATATTTGCATATTTGCATACATTTAATTCTTCCTATATAGGAAGAATTAAATGTTTGCTGTTGGGCTCTGTGTAGTAACTAGAAACTTTCCCGACGCGAAATTGGGAGTTCTGGGTTCGATTCCCGGCGGTGCATTTAAATGTTTCCTATATAGCCTTCTATATAAATATCATGGCGATAATTCGTCTGATATTCTTATGTTAATTTCACTAATATAGTGAATTTAGTTACGGTATAGGTGTCTCATCATATTGATTGTTATTCTTATGTTTATATTAAAAACCGTATATAGATTTCTCGTTATAATTTGAATTTGAATTTAATTGTATTAATTAAATTATTATTTTTTTCCAGGTTATTAAGCGGACTATTTACGGAGATCTTGAGGATCTTTCAAATTTTTCGGTAAGTTCTAATCTTTTATTTATTATTTTTTATGAAAGACATCTTCTACCAATGTAATTATTTAGATCAAGTACCAAGTTATAATTTCAATTTATTATTAAAAATAAAACAAACGTTTTATTTGATACTTTCATCAGTTCTTAATCTAGAACCAAGGATTCATAACTGCATCGCTGTCGGTTTGAGCCTTAACTAGAACCTGGAAATTTCTGTAATGAAAGCATGTTGTTCGACAATGATTTTTGTAGCACTCCGTATAATATAAATTTACGTAAAACAGAATCTTTGTTTTACGTCTTATGTTTGCCACCAACTGCTAGAGCTATCTAGGTCCAATACCCAAACATTTTGAAAATTGAAATGATGCTTCTCCCGGTTCTTAGACTTGAACCAAGGAACTTTTTATTGAAAGCATACTGTTAGACAATTATTTTTGTAGCAATCCGTATAATATAAGTACGTGTAAAGGAGATTAGACTCTTTTCTCTCTTATATAGATGAAATATGGCCGAGCGATTGTAACATTTGAATGTAAAGTTCAGTTCCATGTTATGTCTTCATCCAGTCGGTCGCTTCTAGCTAAGAATAAGAAGTAGGCAACTCGTTGCTTGGACGAATAACTTACACTCTTACTGTTACTAATCGTTCATTGATAAAAGACTACCTACTGCGGCTTAAAACAATGGTGAAGACAGTGTAACCTAGTGGATAGCCTCTAGATTAGACTGTCGTGGGTTCGATCCCACCTGCGCTCATGGATGTTTTGTGATGTTATTTAGTTTTAAGTTAGTTGTTTTATGTATTTATTGTAGATTATAGACGCGTCGACATCTAAGGTCATTAGCGTCTTTCGACTACACTAAATAACAACTAACTTAAAACTAAATAACATCACAAAACATCTATGAGCGCAGGTGGGATTCGAACCCACGGCAGTCCAGTCTAGAGGTTGCGGCGCCAAGCATGCTAACCACTAGGCTATACTGCCCTCTAAGTTAGTTGTTATTTGATGTAATTTAAGATGCTAATGACCTAAGTTGTCGACGCGAAAAAAATTAAAACAATGATTCCTCAAATTTGTAAGACTCTAATGATATCAGTTGTCGAGCGTCTATAATCTCTCTCAAATTTGTAAAGTAAAAATATCTCATGTAACCAGGGCCGGCGTTAGGGGGGGTTAAGCGGGGCAAAGGTACCCCGGGCCCGGGCCCCTAAAGGGAGCCCGCTGGCCCGGAGCATACCTATTATATTTGACTATCGTGTTTAAAACTGCGAGCATTAAAAAATAGCTTACCCGGGGGCAGAAAATTCTAGCGCCGGTCCTGCATGTAACTTCAGCATTAGGTACTTTAATTTACATCGCATCACCAAACAATTTTTACTTCCCATGCTTCATAAGGAAATATCACCATTTCCTTATGGAGCATTAAAGTAAAAATTGGTCGAAAAATCGTGTCCAAGATCAGATAGATCATTGTACTACCTTCAAAACGTAAGGACTCCCAGGGGGGACATTGGAATGTGGTTGCAATCGCAAATTGCACTCCAATGTTCTTTGGGAATTAGCGCTCCCAGGGACCCGACCTTGTACCAGTCGGTTTGTGTATGCCGGCTGGCGGATTCTAATACACAAATGGATTATTTGTTGTGTTGAAGACGCTAAAGACCTGAGTTGTCGAAGCGTCTATAATTTACAATTAATTAACTTAATCAAAACGTAAGGAAAAGTGATTTTCCGCATGGCGGCTATGAGTGTGTATCTATCTGGAATTTATTTCCCCTACATTTGTGAAACGAATTGGATGGTGATTTTTCATTTAATAAGGCATATCTTCAGAATAGTCCCTGCACATAAATTTTACTTAAATCGGGTCACTAGTTTTTATTGTTTTTGAAGCTATGTGCTTCTTAAAATACGTTGGTGATAGGGACCTAACACAGAAAAAGTGAAACTTCACGCGGCGATGCATCGCACTGCATTGGCTGGGCAGCGCGTATTGTTGCTAGGCAAATAATGTTTTATTCACACCCGCAAGAAATATGTAATTACTGAGAGTGGGCGAAATAATGAATTCTCTCTGACTATAGACGTAGAGAGTGAGCGAAATGCCATTTCTCCCACGCTCATTACGGGGAACGTTTACGCAAGTGTTGATAGTTTCGTCAATCAATCAGGTCACCCATAATTTCGCCGACGCTCAGCAGAGCCCCGAAATGACATATTTCTTGCGGTAGTTGAACAAAATATTGTGTACGACTATTGGTCGAAAGAGGAGATTCCACTCGTGTGTTTTACCACACTCGCTACGTTCGTGCGGCAAAATCCACACTCGAGGAATCTCCTCTTTCTCCCACTAGTCGCACAATATACTATATATTGTAATATTTGAAATAAGAAAACAAAAAATATATGCAGTGCGCAAGAAGCATAACTTCTGTCGGGTGTGACCTTGTGACTTTTTTTTAACTTCAAGAAAGAAGCCGATTAATAACGTTAACGTGCAAACTATGTATTTCAAATCCACTAAAAAGTAAAAAAATAAGAAACTTTTTATAAATAAAAACCTTCAAAAAAGCCATTAAAAAGACGAAAATAATACAGTTTTGAGATCGTCGCCAATGTAATAAAAATAGATAGATATTATATAAATAGCTTCAGTAATTAAATTGGCACCGACCTCAAAATTGTATTGTTATCATCGTCTTTTTAATGGCTTTTTTTAAAGAAGTTTTTTTTTTATATTTCAAATAAAAATACAATTTAATATTTCTATAAAAATTTTGACAAATCATAGAATTTTTCGTTTCCAGTAAAAATTATTTTTGACTTATTTATTTATGATACTGTCGCAATACTGGCTAGGACTGTTTCCTACTGCCTCACGCCGAGAAACGGTAATTCCTGTACCGGCCATCTTGTTTGAGCTTTTCCATGGTTTCCCTCAATAATTCCAGATGAATATTGAGATGGTTCCTTATTCAAGGCCATGGCCGATTACCTGTCAAACTCCTACGTTCCCAAAATTGCCTGCCTTATCCTAATGTCCTATAATTCCTCCATTCGCACATTGCTATTAAATAAGTTGAAGTATAATAAAAATGTATAAAACGGGAAGTGGTAAAAATGGAAAATAGTAATGGTGCGAATGGCGTCTGTTATGACATAATGTCGAGAAACGGACGTTAAACGCATTATTATTATTATTATTATTACTGTCGCGATACAACTGCAGCCTTAAGTAAAAAGAACGTTTGTGCGTTTTTTGAATATTATGCTATGTTTCTGATAGTCAGCTTTAAACCTAGATTCAAAGTTGAAAATCGTATCAAAAAACGAGCATCGTCGTAATAAGTTTCGAAGATAAACGAGTAGTATCTTACAATGACACTTCATTCGTTTCCTGAACTTTATAACTCACTTGTTTTTATTTGACATCTGATTAATAATATAGCATGCCTTACCTAAAGTTTTGTAATGCTTATTTTACTCATGAATTGATTTTTATTTATTCACACTACTTTAAATATATACATTATATTATGTATGGATATGTTGTACATTTGTATTTTATTCTTTTCATATTGTATTATAGTATTTTTTTTAAATACAATGTTCAGCAGCTAAGGTTATGTGCATTGAATATTTTAGTCCAAGAAATCGCGGTTAAAAATTGTGAGAATTTTGTAAGGGCTAATATTTTGAGATTAGCTATAGTATTTATGGTATATAAACAAATATACTAGTACAGTCAGCAAGTCAACGGTCAGGACGCCTAGCGTCAGGGCGATTTAGAAGATGTTAAAAAAATAGTGTTTTTTAAAAGTTAAAATTTGGTATAGTGTTAAATTAGACCTTGATAGAACCTACCTAGTTATAGCAATCGGTAGAAGTTCCAAACCTATACCTTTATTTATTTACGCTCTAAATAAATTTCCATTGAAACTAAACAAATAATAGTAGATTTTATTTTTATAGTGTTGTAATGGGGTTTATTACTGACGAGTTGTGACAATATGTAAAAACGAACTTTAACGAGTTTTTACAGTCACACGAGTCATAATACCATTACGCACGAGAAATATATGGTATTTTTTGCCATACCTACTACAAAATACCTACTTTTCACTTTGAGGGCAGTATAGCCTAGTGGTTAGCATGCTTGGCGCCGCAACCTCTAGACTGGACTGCCGTGGGTTCGAATCCCACCTGCGCTCATGGATGTTTTGTGATGTTATTTAGTTTTAAGTTAGTTGTTATTTAGTGTAGTTGAAAGACGCTAATGACCTTAGATGTCGACGCGTCTATAATCTACAATAAATAAATAAATACTTTTCACTTCATTTTCGAAAAATTCTAACAGTTCATTTGCGTCGCCATCTTTACATTTACAGTAGGCTGTGAGCAGCAGTGAGTAATATGCAATGCAGGCGGATAGAGCGAATAAACATAAATTACGATGGCAGTCGTTTACTTACCGCACTACTGCGGTAAGTAAAACACTTTCGGCACACCTTCCTGTTAAATGACCCATTACAAGCTATTTTGTAGTGACAAAAACATGTCAAAGTGGGTTTTTTCAAAAAAAATCTTAATACCAGTTTTATGAATGAAAATAAATAAAAAATATTTGCAGCTATAATTTAATTTACTGTTACAAAACTGTTTTCTGAGTTGGCGGAATAAATATTTATTTGCAATAATTAAAAACACAATAATAATGACTGCAACAACGAAAAGTCCGTTCTAACAAGCAACACAAGTTAACAATAACTAAACAGTTATTCTTAAACAAAGCAAAACAAAACAATAAATAGCACTTAACTAATAGCTCGTAATTATTACCAGTACACTAGTATTTATTTTATCAATCTATGTATTTATTTATATCACGGCACTATTTATATCACTGATCCACCGTAGACTTGACTGCGTGACTCACCGTTGACTGATTTATTCACTCACTCACACTGGCTGTTTATATATGCTGCGTGGCCTAGACCTTGTGTGTTCTCGCTTTCTCTAGAACTTTCGCGCAGGTACTAGTTGTTACAGTAAGCAGACCCCGTTTCTCAGAACTCTTGCCTGCCGTTTATATACGGGGTGATCCGTAACATTACATTAATTGTTCTAAGCTATTATGCAATCACACCAAATGCATCAAAAATGTTGATCCTTAGGCCACAGACAGACACGGCGGTTTTAACCGAAGCGTTTAACGAGTCGATTCCCAAGTCGATAGGTCGTTTAATATAGCATAATAGTGTAAAACACACACAGCTGTTTCAAAACCGACGCAAAAAACGCATGGAACGGCACAACTGTGTGTGTTTTACACTATTATGTTATATTACACGACGTATCGACTTGAAAACCGACTCGTTAAACGCTTCGGTTAAAACCGCTGTGTCTGTTTGTGCCCTTAATTTAATAGAACTATTTAATTTGAAAGTTTAGAACTTAAATTATGCTGGGTGCATGTTGATTTATTTCAAACTATTTAAGAACATAATACTTTTGTCGTATTAAACATTTGATGGTATAATTGTTATGCAACGGTGAATAAGCATTAATCTTTAATGCGTATAATTTGGTAACACGTTTCGGTAAACAAAAAAAAATATATAGACGATTAAATTTGAAAATACAGCAGCAAAACAACTTTCGAAACGACGGCTTTGTTATAATTTCGTAAATTGGTAAAATTAAAAATTAACGAGCTCATTTTCACAATTTGGTATCTACATATACCTACTTTAAAATATATAAAAATAACCTTCCTTTTTTCGTAGTCGAATAAATAAATAAAGTTTGTATCTATATTATGTTACCTCAAAACCTGACAGCCACTGAACCAATTTGAATTTGTTTTTTCACCTTTTAAAAATCTACTACCTATCTTTTTTTTAACGACTAACATAGACTATATTATGTTTCTACGCTACAACAAACGAGGGATGAGCAATGCGTGAAAACAGCGATTTGTAACTCGAAACCGGAATATGGCAGCTATAAATTTACCTTCTTTAAATATAAAAGAGAGATGGTACTTAAGACTCCTTGCAGACGCTTAAATTACAAAATTGTTAAAAGTAATGTTTACGAATTTAATAATGTATTTTTCACAACAGATAAAACATGTGCGAATGACTTATTAAAATTTTCTTTTTCTTTCTTTTTGCTTCCATCGCCTTATTTTTATTTAAGGCCCTCAATTAGGAAGTTTCCATTGGACGAAAATACTAATTATGATACTGTCACATCATTTTAATGAAGATAACTTTAAAAATTCTGAAAGAATTATTTTGATATCTTTAATTTCATAGGAGATATTCAATTTCTTGTATGTGGGGTCGCAAACGGAACTGATTTATGAATATGACGTCACGCGGTACCAGTTTGCTGTTTTTTTAGCTTTGTGAGTAATTAAAAACTAAGTTACTTAGTAACTACTTTGTTGTAATACAGACTTTTCTATTTATATTAAATTAAAATTAACTGTCAAAAATTTAGATATGTCAATATTTTCCATCATCAAGTGGTTTGCTTTTAGTGTTTCCATAACAATTTACGAGTTTAAAGAAAGAGATTTATCGGAAGTTACCATGTTAAATTACCACACATACAAACTGAAAATAACTTTTAAAAATATCGTGCCGCGTGACGTCACCCAGACTGAAAACTGAATTTCTTGGAGAATTGTCAAATACAAACTTTGAAGTAGCATAACTTTGTTGTTTTTAAAGATATTTCAAAAATTCTTCCGCCATTAATTTTGTAATTTTTAGAACTATGATTTAGACTAAAAAAATAAAAAAGGGAAACTTCCTAATTGCTTCTCAGGATACTAGTGCCTCCCTGAATTGCCCAAGCGTCCCCAGGGGGGCGGTACCGCTCACTTTGGGAAACACTGGTCTAGACTCTAGATGTTATTTCGCTAATAACCTAAGCTGTCGAACGTCTTCAATCTACAAACTACAAATCTACCAAACTTTTCGTATTGAAAATTTTTTTGTAACCGTTGTTGAGTTTTTTATTTTTTTTTAAATAACATTTTTTTATATGTGTTTTAAATACTTTTTGTATAATCCAAACATGCTGTTTTAAAAAAATATTGTTAAATTTCTTGTATTCATTTTTTTGTATTAATTACAGCTAAGAAATGTTTTTAAAATAATTAATCTAAACATTGCAAAATGACAAAAGTACTCTTGATGATAAATTGTTAATTGATGAACGATCATTAATTAGTAACTTAAGTGATCGCCTGTAGTTCATGCAATACGCACTTGCGTATGTCTTAATAATTAATTATGTAAACGCTAGCATGGATTAACACATGGAATTTTTGATATAACGTTTCTCTAAAGAACAAGTTTTTTGTATATCTATATCTAAGAATTTTATTTAGGTTAAAAATGGAAAGACAGCTTACATACGTATGTACAGACATTTATCTTTTTTTCTTGTACGCAATTTAATACTGCACTGCATATTTTTACTGAATGGTAACTTGGCACGTCATTCATTTATTTCAGTTAAATACATAATATTGTGGTATTACTTTTCGTAATGTTTAATTATCAAATTATTTAAGAGGTGAAAACTATTCATTGTAGAAAAAAATTCTAAGAAGCCTTATTGCAGACAATTGATCTTTATTTTTTACTAGCCTGAACCTGCGGTTTCGCTCCCGTTATAATAATATATATTACGCTCCCGTGAACGTCAGTTTTGCCAGCGGACTTGCTCGCATAAATATCTGCTTTATACACTAACAGGTATTAATTTTACTTTTATGCCTTTTACAATGCTTAATAGAAATCCCCTGAGAATGTTTATTGATCAGATCTACACTTTGAATATGAAGGCCCTATAGTATATTCATTTCCAAGATAAAGTAATTTGAAATAAAAAACTTAAAAAAAACCTTCTTCAAAAAAGCCACTAAAATGAAGGAAAACAATAATATTTTGAGGTCTGCGCTAATTTAATTATTACTAAAACTTTTTATAATATCTACTTGAATTTTATTAAATTAGCGCCGACTTCAAAATTTTATTATTTTCCTCCTTTTTAGTGACTTTTTTGAAGGAGGTTTTTTTGTAAGTTTTTTTGTAAGTTTTTTATTTTTTACTTTTTATGTCGGATTTATGGTACATTTAACACGCTGTTTTGTTAACCGCTGTTACATTTTTACACATAAAACATACGAAGTAACCATAGAAGTAACAGCGAATTAACGTAACAGCGTGATTAAAATGTATACGATAAACCCGACATTACTGGCTTTACAATACGTAGTTTGCACGTTATTAACTGACTTTTGTCTTGATATTTGATAACTAAACTAAAAAATAAGAAAACCACTGAACCGATTTAAGTAAAACCATCCTGAAGGTATACCTTATTAAATAAAACAAGAATAGTCAAAATCGGTTCACAAATGCAGGAGATATGAAGTGACATACATACATAACGTACATAAAAAATTCATAATGTAGAAAATCTGTCGAACTACTGAACCAATTTAAGTAAAATTTATATGGTACCACCCCGAAGGTATTCCCTATTAAATAAAAGAATAATTATTAAAATCGGTTTAGCCATTCCTGAGTAATCGGTGTACATACATAAAAAATAAAAAAAATACGCATCAAATTGAGAACCTCCTCCTTTTTGAAGTCGGTTAAAAATACATTATAACAGTGTGACTTACCTACAGCTTACAATAAAATAAATAGGTAAATACGGTCCAGTACATTTGCAAAATTTGAAATTTCCCGACCGACCAATCACAACTCTCTATATTGCAAATGAATAGACGTCAGTAGCGAATTTTACTGAAAATAGTTCTGTCGTTTGTTGATACTTTTTTTTGTACGGAAGCTACTTTAACGCGAGCGAAACCGGGTATAAAGTAGCCTATCCTTTGAGCACCAAATTTCATTGAAATCGGATTAGAAGTTTAAGAATTGGGGCGGAACAGACTGACAGACAGACAGATAACCTCCCATTACAGTGTTATTATTAGTATCAATAAATAGCTATTATAGTCATAGAGCTAAGAGATACTGATATTTTTCCGAAAAAAATCATGTTTGGCACTTATTACACAAAATTGTACGCACAGGAAAATCAAGGAGACATTTTACAAATTATTTCTTACAATCAAATAAAAATGTATAAAAAATTTACCAGATTGGAATTTTTACAAAAAGTGTCTGGAATGTTTTCTTCAAAATCTGTTTGGTAATTCGTCGTAATTTATTTATTGTCTGATAGGAAAAAAGTAAATTAAAATTAGTTTTCGACTAAACCAATTTTAATTTATCTAGTTCTCTATTGTATTGTTCTTTCTATTCACATTAATGACTTTAAACAACGAAAATGTTAACTCATTAACTATGTGAAATATTAATGAATTTACAAATAACACAATTAATAATCATACACAGTAGCGCATAATTGAAAACATAATTCCACGTCACAAATCATAATTGATAACCATATTTCATTTTCGATCAGATCTGCATTCTGGTTGTCGTTTTGACACAGAAATAAATGGTTTCATCTCCTTTCTTATACCTATACGTGGTACGCATAATGTCCTATATGGACGGGTAGATATAGAGCAGTGGTTCTTAATATTTTTTTGTCCTACCCCCTATAAAATAGCTGCTTTTACATGTAAACCGATCGTAAAATTACCGATTTCAGGTCGGTTATGAGAAGCGGCTCACACGTCAGTGTGACCTGTGAGCCGCCAAGGAGGACACTTCGACCACTGCCACATCGCCTTTGAGAAAGTCTACCGCAGTTGTAGACGAAACGTCAGGTAGAAATACCACCGGACCACGGCCTACAAGCCCGGAAACCATGAAGACTTGGAATTAATTTTTTTCAGTTTATTATAATTAATAATATAAATAAAGAAAAATTCAATAATTTTAATATTTCGTATTACTCTAGCTGGAGGCGACTCTTAGATCTTGTGAACAGTGTACATAATGCGTATACTATAGTCGGGCCGCTTAACAGATGGAGTTATCACGTTAAAAGCACATGAATAGCTTGCGCCGCAGGCGTGGCCTTCGCATATAGTTTCGTCCCCGAACGTTAAAGCAACCAATCAGGTACTTTGCACCTGATGATCACGCAGTAATCATGCGTTTTCATTGCTCCATCTGTTAAGCGGCCCGACTATATACAGATAACAAGACACGCTATCCACAGAACCACGGACAACTAAACGGGTGACAGCTTAGAGAGGCTACTTATACATAATGTGTACACTGTACAATACCTACATACCTATTATTCAATATTGAAGTTAAGTTTGCTACAGAAGTGAAATGTCAAAATTGAAAAATGAGTGCTAAAAATATTGGAATGAAGACAAAAGCCTCCCCCAGGGGAACATTGGAATGTAGTTGTTCTCGCAATTGCATTCCAATGTTCTTTGGGAACTGGCGTTTTCAGGAGCCTGAGCTCGTACCAGTCGGTTTGTGTATGCCGGCTGGCAGATTCTAATTTGTACAAATGGATTGTTAATTGTTGTATTGAAGACGCTATTGACCTGAGTTGTCGACGCGTCTATAATCTACAATAACAATAATAATAAGACAAAAGCCGCTATTTTATAGGGTATATAGGATACAAAGTGTATATAGGACGCAAAATATACGGAATTCAATAAGTCAGTACAATATCTATAATATTCAAAGAGTAAAAACAAAACCAACATTTTAGAATTCATATCAATTCTACACAAAAAATTAACTAGTAATTTTTTTTAATATAAATTTATTGACTTAGGTACTGTAGTAAATATTTGTCTAGATTTTGAATTTTAGGATTTTATTATAATTTGGGAACAGAAACTTATATAAATACAATAAATGTTTGTGGTCACCTGACTGAAGCTGCAGCACGGCTTACAGTTTGAGGAGCTCTGATTTAAAGAATAGACTACTCTGTCAGTAGCTGAGTTGTCATATTTTACGGCAAATAAACCTTCTTATAATCATTTATTGCATTTTACATATACCATATATATATTTTGTTATAAGTTTGACACAATAATTGAAGGAGTTGAAAGTATTAAACGCGAGGTGGGATTCGAACCCATGACAGCTTGCTCAAAAGGCCAGCCCGCTGATCTTTGCACCAAGCTGTCATCCTGTTCAAAAGAAGAGGTAGTTCTCAATTCGGTTGTATTTTTTTAAATTTTTTTTTAATGTTTGTTACCTAAGAACTCCGTCATTTATAGACCAATTTGGACAATTATTTTTTTATTTGAAAGGATATACTTTCAAATTAGTCCCGTAGAAATTTCATCAAAATCAGTTCAGTAGTTCGGCTGATTTTAATAAACGTGAGTAACGGCGCGTGATTCCTTAAGATTAATGTCAATTTTTGACACATCAGACAGCGTAAGAAAGTCGGTTTAATAAAAGTGAGTAACGGCGTGTGATTCCTTTAAGGTAAATGTCACTTTTTGATACTAAAAAGTAAAAAATAAAAAACTTTTTAACAAAAAAAAATCTCCTTCAAAAAGCCACTAAAAAGAGGAAAATAATGAAATTTTGAGGTCTGCGGCAATTTAATAAAATATGAAGTCGGTTAAAAAGTATAGTACCTATATAGTGATTAATATCTTCTTTTTAACCGACTTCATATTTTATTAAATTAGCGCAGACCTCAAAATTTCATTTTTTCCCCTCTTTTTAGTGGCTTTTTAAAGGAGGTTTTTTTTTTTGTTAAAAAGTTTTTTTCAGTCTTTCAAAATTGTCTACTATTAAAACAATAATTTATTCAAATTAATTGATCATTTAATTCAAGTGTCATCGGGAATACAAAATTTGAAATCGATATGTGGAAGGGGTTCAAAATTAACTTGCAAGATTTGATCAACCGGCAAACAAATATGTGAAGTTGAATAAAAGATTGTATTAAAATATTTTCAATAAATCTCCCACCTAATATAAATTTGCGTTTTTCGTACTTTCCGGTAAGCTAAAAGTTTTTGGCATTGAGTATTCTAGAAACCAGATAATAATGCTAAAAATTCTAAATCTCAAAAACTTTTATAACATTTCACGATTAATATTATAAAGCGAACCTTAACTTTTGTTGATGGATATATTCAGTTTATTGTGCCTTCTAAGTATTGAAGATAATATAATAGGTTTTCTTATCATTAACTACGTGGTGTTGCTTCGATGACAAAGACATCAGCGAATTCTAAATTATCATATATCTTGGATCTTGAAATGTTATCACACAATGTGACGTGCCACTCCACATAAGTGGGAGTTGCGGTTAACATAACTAAAACTGGGGAGGTTAAACGTGGAGTGGTGTTTGCGGTGACAGCGAAGGGTTGTTTCTGGAAATGGCGGCAGTAGGAGTGAAACGCAACTCCTCACTTCTCAATTTCAACCCCGCATGACCTGTCAACTACACTGTGACGTCATGTAGATAATAACCTAACTTTATATGATAATAAGATGTTTCGTAAAGCTCACACCAGTGCAGGATATACGAGATTATAAGGTCACATTACTGTAGTTTTGTGTTCATTGCCCGACTACGAAAAAAGGAGGGTTATGATTTTATGTTGAAGAACTCTATGATATAGAGAGATGGTGATCCGTAGATGATGTAGAAATTAGGAGAGAAAAAACTCAGTGGCAAAAGGATCAAATAAAATTTGCAATACTGATGATTAAATTTGCATTTATAAGCTTACGTTTCGGTGCTCAGAGCATCAATGCTGTCAAAAAGTCAGTATTTTGTACACTATTAATTTATAATTAAACATCATGAATTTTTTTTGAGATTTTTTTAAAAAACGATATAAAACAGTCACTATAGATAAAAATCTTAGATTGGACCTCTATCCAATGATCGGTTATTCTAACTGATGATTTTAACAATCTATATAATATTATATATGTGTAGGTATACCCCGTGTCCGATCTCAAAGGTGAACATATAGGGATTTAACATGGTATTGTTCATTTTTGCTGATTCGTGTTCGCCAATTCAACGTACAAGAAAGGTAAGGGTACCTATCGAAAGATAAAATTATTGCGCATCAAATGATTATAAAAATAAGACCAAAAATGAAATGTTTACTTTAAAATACCAATTTGAAATTTACCAATTTTGCAGTAATCATTTCAAATTAACTAGGCGAAAAACAAATCACTGAAAAAAGTGTGCTGAAATAATATTGTCAAAAAACTTTTGTACTCGTAATTGGCGCACGTAAGCATTTTTACAATAATTAAAGTAAAAATGAATAATTACTCCAATGAAGAAAGAGTTTTTATGGTAATATTTCCGCCAGAACTCAGTACCGTCAAAAAATTAATATCTCGGCTGGGATATTTAATTTATTTTCTTTATTAAATTTTACTTGTCGTTGTTTAATAATAAAAAACCAATCAAATTCTTCATTACTTAGATAGGTACCTGTTTGTTTTTTTATTATAGTCTATACGAGTAGAAGTAAAAGCCAAAATACTTAAAAATTGCACACAACGTTAATTCCCTATGTTCGACTTTAAGAACGGACACCCGGTATGTATGTATTTTTATCTGTTACCTCGTAGAGCCAAATCTACTGACCCGATTTTCATAACCGAGGTATCATTCAAATTGTCGTAATCACGCGAGTGTTACAAGCTATAAAATATTTGTGTGCTTTCAAAATGGTCGTCATGCGATGAAAAAAATATTGGTCTAAAAAAAAATTCCGACCAAATCGACCGCCATTTTGAAATCACACAAATATTTTAATCGCTACAAAATTTTATTTTAGGAAGAAATTGGTTCGGAAAAGGCTGTAGAAATAATATTCAGAGATTTTCAAATTTATATTAGAAATCGTGTCCATCGTGATTATAATAAAATTAAGAAAAATCGCAGGATAGTGGACAAAATATTTGATTTATTTAATTAAATGTACGACGAATATATATATATAATTAAATATATAGACGAAACGTCGTACATTTAATTAAATAAATCAAATATTTTGTCCGCTATCCTGCGAGTTTTCTTAATTTTATTTTCAAATTTGTTTAATAGCCGACGTTTCGAAAAATTTATTTTCTTCTTCAGGGTTTTTAAACCAATGTTTGAACTTGAATATGAGAGTTGGTAATAGTAGACATCTTGTTATATTTTTTTATACGAAAGTAATATCCACACAAAAATATTGTTAATAAGTTAAGAATAATGAAATCAGAATCAGAATAACATTGTTTCACTGTGGAAATTGAATAGATATTAATGATTTGTCAAATAGAGAGCTCATCTGTCAACTCTTATTAATCATTTTCAAATTAATGTGACACCATATTATACAATAGATTAAGTCCAGGCATATTGTATCTCCCGCTATCTGTCTATTTGTGTACAAATTATAGATGGATGGACGAAAGAGTGTGTTTAAATGGAAGATCGTTTGTAATACATAAATAATCATTTATAAACATCAATCCAATGTCAGTCATATAATAAAAGTATTCAAATATTTCTGAGTACGATGAACTTGTTTATCAACAGAAATATCGGAAAAATCAAAACTATTTTGCTCCAAAGTATATTTTAGATTAAAGTTACTGTTCCCTCAGAGTGTAAAAAAATGCTCTTGGCAAATTTCAAACTGTGGTCACGAAAGACTGCATTTTACTACTGTTTTATTAGCTACAATTAACAAGCGACTAGGCCCTGCAGTCAGGGTCCATTCTGATTAGTCGAATACCCCATCTTGATGTCGTTTGACACACGCACACACACCTAAACAAACGTAACAACTAACTAGAGAAGTCTGTATATTAATATGGATAGTTGATAGCGATTAAAAAATGGGTTTTGTATGTGGAGAATGTTCAAATACGTATTCTTCAAGACGGGAATTAATGTTCACAAAATTAGAATGAAAACTTCAGGTAAGGCTTGTAATCTAATTCTTTCTATGAAAGTCGATCAATTTTTTGACATTTCAAAATAAAACTTAATTTAATATTATTATTTGAGATATTAGGATGTCCAAAATTTATACAGTAACAGTGTTCTTCAGAAATTGGAACGGAAAAATAAATTTTAATTAAGTTTTATTTTGAAATGTCAGAAAATTGATCGACTTTTATAGAAATAATTAGATTATAAGCCTTATCTGAAGTTTTGTGAACATCTGTCTTGAAGAATATGTATTTGAACATTGTCCACATACAAAAACCATTTTTAATCGCTATCAACTATCCATATTAGTATACAGAGTTCACTAGTTAGATGTTACGTTTGTTTAGGTGTGTGTGCGTGTTTCAAACGACATCAAGATAGGGAATTCGACCAATCAGAAGGGACCCTGACTGCAGGGCCTAGTCGCTTGTCTACAATTAAGCATTAAACTTAACAAAATGTCGCTTGTTGCTTACAAACTTAAAAAAATATTTTTGTCGTAACAGTTGTGTTAAAAAACGTAATATTTGTCAATATTTCTTTGCAGTACGACACGAGATTTCAAATTACGGGAAATCAAATTGGCATTTTAAAATTTTTTCTTTACAAATGTATGTTAAAAATACTGAGAAATTTTGCTTTAACAAGAATTTTTTTAAAATTTAATTTTTTCTGCACATAAATTGGAATTAAACTTATTATGTTACTTTTGTCATTTTTATCTGAATTTAAATGATTTTTTAGATTAAAATATATATATGAAAATCTGGCTCAAAGTCATATGGGAAAAATGATACAAACTTCTAGGTTATTTTGAAAACATTACCATCAAAGGATTGAATAAGGTTCTTCATAGAAATTAGAGATTTCCGAAACTGTTTTTTCCCATGAGTTGTATGCAAACACAAGAGGGCATATTGACCAGATGGTGAACAGTCACCTTAAATGCAATTTAATCGACCTCTAAATATTAATATTGTGATTTAATTTTTGCTAGTTGAGTATGTTTATAGAGATACCTATTAAACTTACGATTTTCAAAATTTAAACAATTCTAAGCGACCTCTAAAAATCGTTTGATCGCATTTGGACGTTATAGAGACACTAACATTGCTCGAGGTGGGATCAATAAATTTCAAAAGTGAGGAAAAAAATTGCCACCCTAATATAACATGCATTTCCAACGTAACAAACGTTTGTGTAAGCAAATATTTCATTATAATAAATAATGAACTCCTAAAAACAGCGCAACCAATAATTAATATTAAATAAAATTGCGTTGGCGAATGAATTTAACGCGTCGCTCACAGCGCGTATGCCACGGTTCTAATGTGATTTAAATGGAAACTATTTTTTTAAATTGAATTCGTTTATTTATCAATTTAATAAACTAGAATTTCTATTAAAATAAATGAAAAACAAAACACCTGATCATGTTGTGGAATATGTTCCCGCCCAACTATCATTAATTAGAATGGGAGAACGCGTTTGTCATTACCATTGCTTTATAGTTGGGCAACCGATTCATCGGATCCTTCGTTTTAATTTGGTTTCAGCTGCGATTGTGACTGATAACGGACATTCTTTATATTATATCTTTAGATTTAAAGTTTCTTTTAATGAGTAAAAATAATGTCTCCACATATGTTGGCTCTTGGGCGACAAAGAAAGCCGATTGATGCTGAAAAATCGCTACAAGACGGCAAGATTAAGTGGGCTGTGTGAATGAACGAGTGGTAGTTTGTATCAACGGTCGCTAGATGGCAGGCCGAACAACACACTGTTTCAACATAGTTAACTCGATACCAGGGATTGAAAAAATTAACCATTGATAGATATTTTCTAGATAAATGCTCGAGAATTCACTTTTGTGTATATTGAGAAACTTAATAAGTTTTACTCTTAACTTTTTTGTGTAAGTATATGAAACTATATTCTGGTCTCTGCTAATTTTGATAGTAAATTTTTTTATCCGAAATCTATTGATAGCCTTTTTAACTTCCCATTGGAAGTTATTGTAATGGGTCCGAAAATCAAAATCAAAATGTATAACAAATTTTTATGTTTCAAGGTCACTACACTATTTTTACACTAATTTTAGAAATATGTCTGTGTGTGTATGTGTGTGTGTGCACGTACGTACGTACGTATGTGTCCATTTCTTTCTGAGACGAAATCTCGAGAATGAAAAATGATATCGACTACGTTAGGGTGCCAATCGACGAGTATTAACGTAAATATGATCTGAAAGAATTTTTTTCAAAATCGGTTCAGCCGTTCGTTTTTCTTAACCAAATAGACTCCAAAAAAGTAGATTTTACTCAATATCTTGCGAATAAAAAATTATATCGACTTCGTAAGGGTATCGATCGAGGTGTGTTAACGTCATTTTGATCCGACATAAATTTTATAAAAATCGGTTGAGCCGTTTTTTTTTTTTAATTATTGTTAAAAATACATAATAATTATGTTTTAATGATTAAAATGATTACTTTTCTGTATAATATCTAATTTAATTATTATTATTAAATATTTATCAAACTGGGAAGTTCGTCGTGTGGACCTCAAGGGTCGCACTTTAGTCCTAATAAACGACCCACCTCACGACCTGTTTACATTTGTTTTTTTAACTTAAGAAATCAAAATCTACACTTTAGTCACTTATAACCATAACCATAATAATGAATTGAAAATATGATGCTAGGCCCAAATAACCTTAACTGTTGGTGGTCTTTAAAACACAATTTAATTTTTTTCAAATTGAAACCAGGGAATTGGAGGGATTTCGGTCATTGTAAAACCTATTTTGCAATTTATGTATTAGTCTTGAGCATATTTATATCTAAATTAATTAAGCAAAATTACGGCAAGTAGTAAAAAGTAGGTATTGTTTTAACCAAAATCTTATTCAAACCAATTTTAGTTGGAAGTGGTTTTTAAGTTCTGCCACCTTAATTTTTTCACCCCATAGTTGAAGAGTTAGAAGGGGGAACACACTTTCTACGACTTTAGAAGCGCATAGCTCACCAAGTATTGACTTAAATAAAAAATGCATTTTGAAACTTCTATATCATTTTTCAAGACCTATCCAACGATTCTCCACACGCTTATGTGCAATTTTTTTTCAACACTCAGTTAAATGTATGGAGTACTCACACTCTTATTTTTTTTTCGTAATTTCACTACATCATTGTATAGCGGTTCATAGAAGACACCTATCTTCCAAATTTCATCTATATGGTGCAATTAGTCTCCGAGTAAAAAATGGCTGTGACATACGGATGGACGGTCGGACAAAACGAAATTATAAGGGTTCCGTTTTTGCCATTTGGCTACGGAACCCTAAAAAGTATCTCAGATACAAAAAAAGTATCTTAGATACAAGATATTCCCCAGCTCTACCCCTCTTTTTGTGGGTCAAGGGTTAAAATTAAATTCGAAGTTGCTATATTTAAATAGAGCAATTTGATCCTTGAAAACAGTTTTAAGAATTTTGGAAATGAGCACTTCCGTGGCACAAAGGATCAATAAAAAGCAATACTGATTTTTTTTTAAATTTGCATTTTACTAACGTTTCGGTATTCTTCATACCATCTTCAGAGTCTACAAAATAATTATAATGTTGATACAAACGTGGGTGAGAATATATTTAATTTTATTTCCACATATTCTCACCCACGTTTGTATCAACATTATAATTATTTTGTAGACTCTGAAGATGGTATGAAGAATACCGAAACGTTAGCAAAATGCAAATTTAAAAAAAATCAGTATTGCTTTTTATTGATCCTTTGTGCCACGGAAGTGCTCATTTCCAACAATTGTTAAAATTAAATGTTATCATTGTAGAAAAAATTTTTCATTGGAGAGCGGCCAATTATATAATTGTTTCGAAACATATTGGAAAAAATCATTTTACCAACCAGTGGTCACAGTCAGGATTCTAACCTGAACCTGAACATATAAAGAGAATATTAATTTAGCAATCATGTCACGGTTGAGTATTGTAAGCTCATTCCGCCGCGAAAGTGGAAAGGTTCAGGTTAGAATCCTGACTGTGAGTTGTGACCACTGGTTGGTAAAATGATTTTTTCCAATATGTTTCGAAACAAGTATATAATTGGCTGCTCTCCAACGAAAAAATTTTTCAATTGCATTTCAACCGTATAAAACTATTATTTATCATTGTAGAAGTTTTGTCAACCCTGATTTAGTTTCATAGACGGTGTATAGAGTAAGCCTGCAAAAGAAACATCGGTGTAGTCGTCAAGCACAGCTGTGGCACGTTTGCTAGATGAACCAAATGTTTATAACATGAAAAATTAACTTCAACTGAATGATTTGCGAATTTATATACCTATATACTCTTTTCAAAACTTACATGGTTTTGTTTTTGTTTTTAACGATTTGTTACTAAAAATAGCAATGTCTGCTTCGAACCGGAAACTGGATAAATTTATTTAAATTTAATCCTCTATCATTAATGCTTGTATAAACTAAAAATATATACAGATTTGCATGCAATAGTTATATTTGCTGCGAGATAAAATCGATTATCTTGATTTTTTTATATTTTTTTCTGTCCAGTCGCCGCTTTTTTTAACTCTTTTTTTGTGTACACCATTGTGTAAAAACATTTCATCTCTAAATCAAATCTAAATTGCATTTAAAAATTGATTATTACCCTGAAAAAATCGTACGTAAAACGTCTCATTCACTGACGTACATTCTAAACTCGCAAAAATGGCGAGGCGGAAGATTGTGCAGCTTTTCGAAGGAGCCTCGTCATTTTTACAAGCTTTTATTTAACTTGCAATGTATGTTAGTTTGTGTGTTTGATGTTTAGGTTAAATCTTGCATGTCAATTTTGAACGACTTCCACGTATCCGATCGATTTGAAATTTTTTACACATATGTATTCCCGATGACAATACATGAATAAATCGTTTTTAGAAATAAATTCAACCCCTAACGGGTTCAAACGGGGATGTAGGGTTTTTTTGACTAATCAACGCCCAGGTTAAATCGCTGAAGCTAGAAACTTGGAATTTGGACAGTTGGTTCCTTTTCTGACGTAAGCATCTACCTTTCTCGCAATTTAACCCCTACGGGTGTCAAAGGGAGGTAAAATTTTAAAGACTAAAATAAACAAAATAAATATTAGTAAAAAAATCTTTTAGCGACAAGCTTTTATTTTAGTGCACTAAAAAAGAAAAAATAATTTTTAATAATTTAGGTTCATATGTAATTATATAAGCGTGGTTCGTGACTAATGTAGTTCACAACCCACGCTTTTATAATTATGAACCTAAATTATTAAAAATTATGTTTTCCTTTTTGGTGCATTTAAATAAAAGCTTGTCTCTAAAAAGTTTTTTTTACTAATATTTATTTAAGTTTCTTTTAAATTTAAATATTTCCCCGATACATCATAATTATCCGTTACGACACAATTACTCGATACTCATCTGATAACCGATAATAATTATTATTAAACAGCTGAAACATCATCAGAACAATAACGCTCATTTAACACATACTCGTTATAAGTAGCATTGTTTAATAATCAATGAATATTATATAATAATAGACATAAAATACGTTTAAATTATATTAGCACATAATTTTTAATTGACTAATCTTTCAACATAAGAAATACAGAGTGTTATCGGTCTATTTATTTTATTTTTAATGGGTGATAGAACAGGTCAAAATAAAACGATTTGTTTTAAAACACGTTAGTAAAAGTTTTATAATAAGACAATGGTTATTTAAATTCATATTCTAATATTGAAGTAGTTGACATGATACTAATTTATGGGGAAGTGCGTCAAAATTATCATACAACGTTTACTAAAGTGTTTTAACCGTCTTCTTTTGACTTGTACTATCACCCATTAAAAATAAAATAAATAGACCAAAAGCACCTTGTAATAAAGAATTAATGGATAAATCAAATTTATATAAATAAAAATGAAATGCTGTTCGTTGGTAAGCGCTTCATTTGAGAACGACTGGACCGATTTGACTAATTTTTTTTTAAATGTTCGTAATAGTTCAAATAAGGTTTTTACGGAAAGAAAAATTGGAAAAGTTGCCCGGAAAAATGGAAAATTCGGGAAAAACTGAAAGTGTTTTTTTCTATATAAATCTATACCTGTAATTAAAACCTAAATGCTGTTCGTTGGTAAGCGCATCACTTGAGAACGACTGGACCGATTTGGATATTTTTTTTAAATGTTCGTAATAGTCCAAATAAGGTTTTTAAGGAAAGGAAAATTGGAAAAGCGAGTGAGAAATGTATTAATAACATTCGAGCGAACGAGCGAAGCAAGTGAATTTTGTATTAAAAATATTCAAGCGAACGAGCGAAGCGAGTGAGTAGTGTATTAATTAAATCAGCCCGGCTATTAATATATAAATTCTTAGCACCCGGGCGAAGTCAGGCCGAGTCCGCTAGTAGAATAATAAAATATAGATTAAAGAGTAATTTTCTGCTATTTAATATTTTATCGCGAATCTGTTTATTATAATAATTTCTATTATCTCAATATTATTATCTCGATATCGACTTGTATTTTTAGATAGGTCTCGATTCCGGGGAAACTCTCAAGTAGGTATCGTTTCGATATTGTTGAGACGAGAACTAGCCTCGGTCTCGAGCGAAACACTAATTTTGGATAGGATATACAAAATTAACTGAAAAAATTATAACACACATTAAATGTTACCTATATTTACTATACTCATTGGTAAAAAAGCTAGGCAATGTATTTTAATGACGTCGGCATCAGTCAATAATTATAATAATAGTAATATCAGGAACGAATATCACAATGTTTATTTTATCATTTGGTGCGTTCCGATGGGTAATTTTTATCTCCTAAAACATCACGCCGTGCGATACATGTGTTTATAGTGGATACTCTAAAACGCTGAACTTCTCCTTCGATTATGTAACTGTCAAACTATGAAGGTAAAAATAATTTGTTTATATTATATCCAGGGCCGGTTCTGTCTTTTTGTCGCCCCAATTTGATGCCCTAGCGATGCTTGTCCATGCAAGGCTCTTAATAGTTGCCATAGTATGTAGCTTATGTTTGTTCGCGCTATATCTGCTTGCTATTACATTTTCATGGCCTGCTATAAATGTAAAGGTGGCGACGCAAATGAACTGTCAATTTTTTTATAAATACTGAAAATAAAGTGAAAAGTGTATATTTTGTAGTGTATATGACAAAAAATATCATATATATCTCGTGCGTAATGGTATTATGACTCGAGTGACTGTTAAAACTCGCTATTGCTCGTTTTTACATATAAGTACCGTCACAACTCGTCAGTAACTAATAATAGTTATTTTCGATACTTGTGCGTAAAGTGAGGTATTATAGTAGGCTTGAATTGAGACACGAGCTAAGGGACTGACGCATACACAACCAGATCGAGTGCGCTGTATTCCCCCACGAGCCGTTAGGCGAGTGGAGGTAAGCGCACGAGATATCGTTGTGATAGTCTAGATATACAGTCTACTACTGTGTGTTTTAAAGACCACCAACAGCTAAGGTTATTTGGACCTAGCACCAATTCATATTTTCAATTCATTATTTTTTTTTAATAATAAATTGAAAAGTCAATTAATAACACTTTTATCAGCTCTCGGGCCAGAACCCGGTAACTGAGGAATTGTAATAGAGGAACCATAGCAACGCCATGTAAATAACAGCATTGCTACACGCTCAGCTATTCTCAAGTCCACAATCTACTACTACACATAAAAAATTCGAAGTGCGAACTTTATAATTTCACGAAAATCACTACGCAAAAGTGAAGTTTATTGGGATTTAGTTGCCTATTGTATATATATTATGTTGTGTATTTACAGTGTTTTTTGATATATGAAATTGATGTAAAATAATAGCGATATAAATAAATAATACACGTATACAAACATGCCGTCGTACATTTAAATAATAACTATTCCTATCCATCATGGCGTAAAACGTTGTACCGAAACTAATGATACTAATCAGTTACAGACATAATGTATCGTTTCCACATCCCTTCCATTCCCGACACAACAACAGACAACGTACAGTATAACAACGGCACAACACAAAATATCACAGACCTCTTTGCCGGAGTGCGGCCATGCCATTGCCATGTCTCAACACCAGCTTAAAATTTATCATTCGGCTACCTCTAAGAGAAATCTTATGTAATTTTTATTAATATACCTACATATTAAATTTCAAATGAAGATGTACTAAATTCTTAAATGAAAAATGACAATGGGAAATAAGACAATATATAATCAGCTTTAACAGGAACGTATTTGCCGTTTAAATTAATCTATACCTAAAATAAATATACAAACACTTGAAAAATTCTACACCTTTATTATAATTCCAACGATAGTTTCGGGTTTCTAGCTCATCATCAGGAGAGTTCAAACTAAAAGTTTTATATTAATAGAAAAATAACGGCTATATCTTGATATAATAAGTGTGGATAACGGGAAGACAGCCAGAAGTAAATACAAATTAGTTATTCATATTTTAATAAATCGACGTTTCGTGAAAATTTTTCACATCTTCAGGATCATTAAGTAGAATAACACGTAAAAGTAGTTAAAATTACATTAAAAAAGGTAATGTTAGTAACATATAGAAAGTTTTAGTTTGAACTTTCCTGATGATGAGCTAGAAACCCGAAACGATCGTTGAGATTAATAAAAGTGTAGAATTTTTCAAGTGTTTGTGTATTGATTATTTTATTCAATCGATCTCTCTGTATTTGGTATTGTTAAATAGGTATCGACTTGATATTATTATTATATTATTAGAGACTCGTTCTCGTCTTGTCGCGTAGAAACGAGATCGAGAAAGTCTCTCTCGTTCGATTTCCTGATTTTTAATTTAGTTAATAATAATGTCGCCTGTCCGTTTAACGATAGTAGAGCTAATATTGAGAGAAAAGACATTTAAAAAAAAATGGGTGTGTGCTTATGACCACACGACAGAAGTGAAAACTTCAGATTTTCTAATTTTTGGTGTCATCTATTATAGCGCATTTATGAACTAAAAATAATTAATTACTAAAATAGTAAAATTGTATTTTTAATTAATTCTACCTTGGTTTAAAAAAAAATATAATTATTGTCAAAGAAAGAATATAACAAATATAAAAATTTTTATAAATAAATATCATGTAGAATTTAGAGAAAAAAAACGCCAAAAATTCTACGCTGCCATCAGGTCTCGAACCCTATGCATAGAACGCAAAGACGTAACCACTGCGATATGAGTCGAAGTGATGTAGACGGCCGTTTTAATGATATAAGTATGTTGCGAATTCTTACGGTAGGGTTGCGAATTCTTACGGAAGTAGTTGCGAATTATTAGGGAATTAGTTGGAACGTTCCACATTTTTTCAGTGCCCAGGCAAAAATGTAGTGCGAGTTCTCAGAAAACTACATCCATACGTTACGTTTTTTGTTATGTTTAGAGTCGGCTGTAATTATAACATGCCACTTATACTTTCGTTCGTCGATTTAAGCATTACACTTCCACCATATTATGGTGGAAGTGAAGTGTCGTTGTTATTGCAAGAGAATATTTCTTTGGAATTTTCGTTTAGTAAAACCATTATTATTGTGATTTCTCAAAATGTTATTAACACTTAGTTGGCACTTGCGGAGTTATTAGAAAATTATTGAAAATTCGATTGGTGTGTTAATTTTTATTTTATTATCTACTTACTATTTTCCGAGCTATTTTCAATTCTTAAATTTAAGTAGGTACCTATATTTTTTGTTGTGAATATTAAAAATTATTTAAAAAAATATATTTTCACGAAGCTAGGCCTCCATTACACACATAGATATATGTTTTCAATAGTTATATTATTCTGTTTGTAGTTGACATAACGCTTAAAAAAATCGGACTGAATCCAGTACTTCCCCACCATATTAATAATGGTGGGAAGTAAAAATAGTGTGTGAAAAATTGTATTATTATTATTTTTTTTTAATTTATTGTTTCTAACTATTTTAATTTAACGTTTAAAAACTGCGCCAAGAAAAACAGAAAAAAATATTATAGGTTTTAAATTTTATTTATTTTATTTATTATTAATAAATAGATGCGAAGTAGCTGCTCGGTCCGGTTCGCCCGGGCGTAAATCATTATTTTGTCGTAGACTAATAATATATAGCCAATATTACTCGTCAAGCAGTAGGATTAAAAAAAATCGATTCAGTGGTCCTAGAGTTATAAGGTAACATGTGTACAAAATTGTTCGTTTATCCTAATCTATGATGTAAAATGCTAATTAAAATTTAATTGCAATCCATTCAGCCGTTTAAACGTGAAACGAAGCCAAACAAACAACGTTTCACTTTTGTTATATTAGTAGAGGCTATTCGGTATTAATATATTTATTTCTGATAATTTTTACTTCCCACCTCTACTATGGTAGGGAAGTAATGGATTTAGTCCGAAAAAAATATTTCGAGATTTTAACAGATCTTCACGTTTTGAGACCCTAGCAATCGTTTAAAATCATTTTCTGGCTGATGTCTGTATGTGTGTGTGTGTGTGTGTGTATGTGGTCAATTTTTCGCCTTCGATATCGTAAGAACGGAACAACATACGGCCATGTCGATTGTTCTATTGTTTTTATCAGCCTTTAACTTAGATCTGATTAGATTTTGAGTCAAATCGGTTCAGTGGATCCTGAGATATTAAAGAAAACGTTCTCAATGCCACGTATTCACATAGGTAAAAAAAAATATAAATGAATTCTAGATGTTATAATATGAAAAAAATGTAAATATTTCTTTTCACCAAAATGTACAGTTTTCGAAAAAAAAATATTTTACTAAAAAAAATAAAAATTATACGTAAATCAAGGTAAGCATGATTTTTGCTATATTAAGCTAGCCATCAGTAGATCACTAAACAAAAAAGAGGGTCATGCTTTTTTTCAAAGAATAAAAAAAGAATGTTTATTTTTTGCAAATATTTACTAGGTGGGAAGTATAGGACTGGTCATCAGTCGAATTTTTTATAATTAAATATATTCGGAAACTAGGAAAAAAGACATAAATTACTAATAGGAGAGCAAATTTTAACTGACGGGTTTGAAAGATAACCGAATATACGTTATAAACATTTTCGATAATATAATCACTGTAAACATCTAAGAGCTTGAAGAAGTCATAAATATATGGCGAAACGTCCCGAACTAGTATAGTTTTTTATTAATAACCTCGTCCAAATTCACACGATTCTAACCTAATTTTAAATTATGAACACGACATCGGGAAGTCAATACGTACCTACGTTAAATTATAATTTTCTAAATTCGGACCTGTATTTTGGGTATATTATAGATATAATGTGTACGTATAGTTAAGGTACATAACAAACACAGTAAGTTGGCGCTTGCAAGACGAGTCGAGCGTAAACCTTGACTAATGTCCGCAAGTGGAGGTAGATGGCCAGCAGTGGCGCGGAAGGAATCGGTCGCATGCCGTGAAAGGCGCGCTACTGTTTGGCTGAAACCCTCGCACATCATTTCGCTTCATGAGGGGCTTCCGCAAATGTTCTCCAAATTTTCGTGGAAACGCATTTATGAAATAAACATTTCATCTAAACTAAAAAGGAAAAAATAATTTTCAATAATTTAGGTTCATAATTATAAAAGCGTGGGTCGTGACTAATAAACTGTCATTGACTTTACAAACCACGCTTTTATATTATTATAAACCTAAATTATCAAAGATTATTTTTTCCTTTTTAGTTCATTTCAATAAAAGTTTTCTTCACTAATATTTTATTTTAATCTTTTTAGTCTTCCAAAATTTTTACTATAAACTGTCATTTTGGATTTATAATGACGTTACACTGCTTATTGTATTCTACTCGTCATACCCTTTTATTTGACACCCATATCAAGGGGGCTGTAAAGAAATAGGTAATCCGCCATTTTGTGTCGGCTGCCATATTGAATTGAGAATGACGTCACACAGTTTATTTTATTCTACTTGTCATACCCTTTCATTTGATATCCATGTCGAGGGGGTTGTAAAGAAAAAGATAATCCGCCATTTTGTGTCGGCCGCCATATTGAATTGAGAATGACGTCACACAGTTTATTTTATTCTACTTGTCATACCCTTTCATTTGATATCCATGTCGAGGGGGTTGTAAAAAAAAAGGTAATCCGTCATTTTGTGGTGGCCGCCATATTGGATCTACTATAATATTAAATATACTATATTGTATTGTCTCCAAAACCAAAGGTGTGTGCAAAATTTCAGCACGATTAGATATCGAGAAGTTCTCGAAAATTCAATTGCTAGATTTGTCTCGGACAGAAAGGCAGACAGGAAAACAAGTTAAATAAAAGCTTGTAAAATATTTATCGCCACTGTTTTATTAGTTCGATGTTCTAAACGTATACACTTTTTACACCCTGCCGTTATTCATAATTCGGTTTTAGAAATTCACAGTGTGATATGAAAATTGAAATTGCGTAGGTTTTTTGTATGAAAGAACTGCTCTGGCGGCGGGTAATTTATTATCTCTATGTAGCAAGCATGACGTCGACCTGTACATAGCCCATACCTATACATGTATAGGTACTATGGGCTTTTGATTAATGTTTACAGCGCTGAATTTAAAGTCGATTATCGCATCTCTCAGCTCGATTTTAGATTGCGAATTTTTTTTATCAGAATTTAAATGTTTTAATTATCTTTGTTTTATTTTACCCTAAATTGAACGATGGTTTTTAATCCGTTTAATTTACTTTAAAATTAGATTTTGTTACAATCGTAGGTTTCTACATAATTTTACCTATGGCTTCACTTGCGTTAAATTCGGTTTTTTCGGCTACTGCTCGGAATAATTTATCTGCTAGAAACGCGATGGTATAAAACAGCCCATCCTATTCTCTGATGTATATCCATTAGGTATGGTAAAATCCGATTAAAATGTGTAAAATTTTGAAAGACTATAATGAAAAAAATAAAATATTAGTAAAAAAAACTTTTTAGAGACAAGATTTTATTGAAATGTACTAAAAAGGAAAAAACGATATTTAATAATTTAGGTTCATAATTGTTATAAAAGCGGGGGTTGTAAACTCTATGATAGTTTATTAGTCGCAACCCCTACTTTTATAATAATTATGAACCTAAATTTTAAATATTATTTTTTCCTTTTTAGTACATTTCAATAAAAGCTTGTCTCTAAAAAGTGTTTTTACTAATATTTTATTAACTTTATATTAGAAATCGTGTCCATCGTGATTATAATAAAATTAAGAAAAATCGCAGGATAGTAGACAAAATATTTGATTTATTAAATGTACAACGTTTCGTCTATAGATTTAGACTTTTTCAAGTGCGCAGTGTTAAAATTCATAGTTAACATAATTTGTTACCATGTTACCATGTTTTTGTCTTATGTACCCTATCTTATGTTAATTGCTATGGTTAGTAATTAATATTAATTTTCATAAATATTGTTATTTTTATGTATGTACTTGAAAAAGTCTAAATCTATAGACGAAACGTTGTACATTTAATAAATCAAATATTTTGTCCACTATCCTGCGATTTTTCTTAATTTTATATTTTATTAACATTATTTTTTTTATTATTAAGAACGTCGCTGGTTAAGGAAGCGTATAATAAAAGTGTGTAATAGACATTGACGATTTCGGATGTATTGGTAAAGACAAAACGTAACAAAAAAAAGTGTCATTAGCTATGTAGAATAGAGGATGTTGTTACGTAGGTATAAAAGAACTTTGTTTAGGTTCAATTCTTAATTCCGTTGGGGTTTGAAGATAAAAGCTATTGTATAAGTCACCCCTGTATAACATACAGAGAGAATCGTTTCAAAATTCAAGCGGCGAGCTGTTACGGTCGCAGATGATCTGTTTTCTTATTCAGCCGAGGTTTGGTATAGCATTTTGCTGTCATGAGTTTGCGATGTGGAGATGAGAAGTGAAGGGAAAGAGGGTGACTCCTCATGGTATAGGCGCCGGCTAGAGGGGCGTTCGGAGACCTGGGGAACTCCTAGTCGTGGAATCATCATTTTTCTTCGTCCGGAAAACAAGCAAGTCCACTTAGTCATAGTCTACAAGTGAGACCAATGCAGGGTTGCGGGGCCGTTCAGACGACTGGGACGAGGGGGATCCGTTCCGCAGAATGAGACATGAATGTAACAATAATATCGTCAGATGGGGTTGAGCAAACTTGTGTACTTGCTTTTATGCTTACCTTCAGCAAGCATCGACTTATTAAACACCGGTTTATTTCAGTTTGCGGAAATTAATATTGCAGAAATAAAGATCAAAAAACAGATATCTACTCAAACTAATTTGAGAGGGCAGTATAGCCTAGATGTTGGCGTGTTTGGCGCCGCAACCTCTAGACTGGACTGCCGTGGGTTCGGGTCCCGCCTGCGCTCATGGATGTTTTGTGATGTTATTTAGTTTTAAGTTAGTTGTTATTTAGTGTAGTTGAAAGACGCTAATGACCTTAGATGTCGACGCGTCTATAATCTGCAATAAATAAAAATCAAACTAATTTGAGATTTATATCAGAAATCGTGTCCATCGTGATTATAATAAAATTAAGAAAAATCGCAGGATAGTAGACAAAATATTTTTGTCTTATGTTTTTGTCTTATGTACCCTATCTTATGTTAATTGCTATGGTTAGTAATTAATATTAATTTTCATAAATATTGTTATTTTTATGTACTTGAAAAAGTTTAAATATATAAACAAAACGTCGTACATTTAATTTAATAAATCAAATATTTTGTCCACTATCCTGCGATTTTTCTTAATTTTATTAATTTGAGAAATTTTAGCGTAGCATTTCCATAGCGCACGTCTGTACAAACCCCTAATGAACCCGTAAACGTCATTTTTAACTTCCCATTGGAGGTTATTGTAATGGGTCCGAAAATCGAAATCAAAATGTATAACAAATTTTTATGTTTTAAGGTCACTACACTATTTTAACACTATTTTTAGAAAGATGTCTGTGTATGTGTATGTGTGTGTGTGTGCACGTATGTACGTACGTATGTGTCCATTTCTTTCTAAGACGAAATCGCGAGAATAAAAAATGATATCGACTACGTTAGGGTGCCAATCAACGCGTATTAACGTAAATATGATCTGAAAGAAATTTTTTCAAAATCGGTTCAGCCGTTCTTTTTTCTTAACCAACTAGACTCCAAAAAAGTAGATTTTACACAATATTTCGCGAATAAAAAATTATATCGACTTCGTAAGGGTGTCAATCGAGGCGTGTTAACGTCATTTTGATCCGACATGAATTTTATAAAAATCGGTTCAGCCGTTTTTTTAAAATTATTTTTAAAAATAAATAATAATTATGTTTTAATGATTAAAATGATTACTTTTCTGTGTAATATCTAATTTAATTATTATTATTAAATATTTATCAAACTGGGAAGTTCGTCGTGTGGACCTCAAGGGTCGCACTTTAGTCTTAGTAAACGACCCACCTCACTTGTTAAAAATAGTAATAAATTAAAAACAATAGTTAGTCCAGATTACCTAAATAGTTGGTAGCCTTAAAGATATTTTTTTTAATAAAATTAGCCAATGTTTTGCTGTACCCACCAACGAGGTCTTCGTCGCTGTTTTATTTTTTTACTATTTTTTTAAATTCTATCACAATAAAAGACATCGCAGTATTTGATCATACTTTGGAGTGACTCAATTAAATGATGGCTCGCTTTGCCTCATGATTTGCCCCCACTACGTAGTCAAATCTGCTGCGAGGTAGCTCACACTGCGGTAGCCTCACAAGGCATGCCTTGGGAGGCAGCCTCGCGAAGTGCGTCCATAACTTAAGGTTTACTTGTGAGCTGAAGAACGATATAAGTAGTGATGGGCGATTGTAAGATGTTTTTACAATCGAAACAATTGCAATCGTTCATAATAACAATCGAGTCCACAATCGACTCGGAGTTTGATTTTACAATCGAAATGTTCGATTGTTCAAGACGATTATTTGCCAGCGAATGAGAATACATATAATCGCGATTCAAGGTTATATGCTAGTCGACTCAAGTGTGACGTTCACGCGACTCGTTCATCGTTGATTGTTCACTGTTCAGTCGGTCTCAGAGCACTCGATTACTGCGCAATCGACTCGACCACAGTTGTTGAGTTGACGATTATATATTATGTGGCTCTCGACAGTCATCGTCTGTACGATTCAGTACTATGCGACTCGAGCGCGCTGAACTATGAAACAACAACAATCGAGTCCAAGTGAAAACCATCGAGAGTCATCGAGATGTTTGAACAATCGAGACAATTGACTAAAATATCTCGTAATCGCCCATCACTAGTCAGATAAGTAAGTCAGTGAATTAGTGAGAATATCATACTTTATATAAGTAAATACTACTTATAGACTAGAGCTGAAGCCTTTGAAAATGGTAAAAAGTGAAAAAAAATTATAGTAGGATGAAACCCATTGGAAAAGGAAGAGAATAGAATAAAAATGAAAGGAAAAATAATTTACGGGCGATCTGAGGCCGGGAAGTGGTAGGGGGTGAGGTTTTAAGGGTAAAAAACGGTTTATCTCGATTTCCGGCAAAACTACAAGTCCTATGGAAAAAAGTTTAATCGCAAAGTTGTAGGTAATAAAAAGATCTACAACTTTTGTATCACACTTTTTTCACATAACCTCAAAATTTATGTAAAAAATTCAAATAACCAAGTTTTTGGTTTTTTATTTGTATCTTTTACAAAAAACATTTTTTTTTCACGAAATTTGGTGAAAACGTACCTTTTTATGTCCCAAACACACTGTAATTTTTTTGATTTAAAATATTTATTTTTTCACCTTATTTTGACTTAATATCGAAAAAGCACCCTAATTTTCAATCGAAAATTCT
The DNA here is from genome assembly GCA_039654895.1 of Mongoloraphidia duomilia. Taxonomy (NCBI): domain Eukaryota; kingdom Metazoa; phylum Arthropoda; class Insecta; order Raphidioptera; family Raphidiidae; genus Mongoloraphidia; species Mongoloraphidia duomilia. Next base: position 6,873,610 of record CM077520.1, on the reverse strand, counting down.
CACGTCAAAATATCTGCTTTTTTAAAAAAGTCGGTGGACTTTTTGTTCGTTGAAATATCTACTTTATGATGGTGTAAAAAAAATATACATTACTACGGTAAATGTTCTCAGAAAATGCAAAGAAACGAGAAAAAAACTCGTATCCGAAATTTTTTTTTTATCATTATGTACAATTTTGAGGTATTTATTAAAATTTACACTTTAATTACTCGTTTATTTGCATTTTCTGAGAACATTTACCGTAGTAATGTATATTTTTTTTTACACCATCATAAAGTAGATATTTCAACGAACAAAAAGCCCACCGACTTTTTTAAAAAAGCAGATATTTTGACGTGAGAATTTTCGATTGAAAATTAGGGTGCTTTTTCGATATTAAGTCAAAATAAGGTGAAAAAATAAATATTTTAAATCAAAAAAATTACAGTGTGTTTGGGACATAAAAAGGTAAGTTTTCACCAAATTTCGTGAAAAAAAAATGTTTTTTGTAAAAGATAAAAATAAAAAACCAAAAACTTGGTTATTTGAATTTTTTACATAAATTTTGAGGTTATGTGAAAAAAGTATGATACAAAAGTTGTAGATCTTTTTATTACCTACAACTTTGCGATTAAACTTTTTTCCATAGGACTTGTATTTTTGCCGGAAATCGATATAAACCGTTTTTTACCCTTAAAAACCCACCCCCTACCACTTCCCGACCTCAGATCGCCCGTAAATTATTTTTCCTTTCATTTTTGTTCTATTCTCTTTCTTTTCCAATGGGTTTCATCCTACTATAATTTTTTTTGGTTTCAAAAATTATCGACCCTGGTCTATTACGCTGTTATAGCATATTCGCTTCAATGAACATTACATTAAATGCATTCGTGAGCTCTCTTTGTGTGAGACATAAAATAATTAATAATTTTCTCTTTTCAAAGAATACTCTCTCTCCGGGTAAATACCTATATGATATTTCATTTATGTGATGTAGACTTTTCCATTTAGATAATTTTTTCAAGCAAAATAAATTAGTCGTTCATTTGATAACTAGGAGTAGTTAATTTTGTGAAATGCTTTATTGACATTCATCAATTTAAAAAATTCTAAAAGCTTGTGAATTACATAGGTGCCAAAAAACTTTTTAACAACAAAAAACCTCCTTCAATTAAACCACTAAAAAGAGGAAAATAATGAAATTTTGAGATCTGCGTTAATTTAATAAAATATGAAGTCGGTTAGAAAGTATAGTACCTAACTATACAGGGTGAGTTCGACCACCCGTATCAGTCGTTTTTTTCGAAAACGGTTAGCCGTAGAGAGTTGTGTCAAAAATTTGTATTATAAAAGCCCTAATAAAGAATCGAATGGTGATAATTTTTTTTCCCAGGAAGGTCGGCTTCCCTATTAGTTTGCTCCAGAATGTCCAGAACTCCGGAATTATAAATGTAACGATAGGTCGAAAGTGGTATTGTTGAAAAGATCTTTAAAAAATAAGCAAGTTTTGTAGGAAAATTTTTTTTATTACTGCCACCCCTGTAAATTTCTATAAGTATAAATATAAATTATTATATGTTCAAAACTCCGAAATTTTAGAAAGCACGATAGGTTGAAAGTGGTGCTGTTGAAAAGCTCTTTAAAAAATAGGCAAGTTTTGTAGGAAAAATTATTTAATTACTGCCACCCCTGTTAAGTAACAATTGTTTGAAATTATTAAATCAAATTTTCATAATAACGATCGAAGTCGGCATTAAAAATCTAGCAACCTTAGACATTGTCACAAGTGTTCAAATACTCTTCCATTTACTCTTTAATACATACTACTGAGCTCTTCTGGTTATACTGTGAGTGTACTTCTTCAGTGTTTAATGATCGATAGATAGGTAACTAGATTTTAAATGCGGACTTTTAAAAAGTTCGTTATTATGATTTATGACATTTTAATTTAGTAATTTCAAACAAATATTACTTAACAGGGGTGGCAGTAATAAAAATAATTTTCCTACAAAACTTGCTTATTTTTTAAAGATCTTTTCAACAATACCACTTTCGACCTATCGTTACATTTATAATTCCGGAGTTCTGGACATTCTGGAGCAAACTAATCGGGAAGCCGACCTTCCCGGAAAAAAAATTTATCACCATTCGATTCTTTATTAGGGCTTTTATAATACAAATTTTTGACACAACTCTCTACGACTAACCGTTTTCGAAAAAAACGACTGAAACGGGTGGTCGAACTCACCCTGTATATAGTGATTAATATCTTCTTTTTAACCAACTTCATATTTTATTAAATTGGCATAGACCAAAAAATTTCATTATTTTCCTCTTTTTAGTGGTTTTTTGAAGGAGGTTTTTTTTTTGTTAAAAAGTTTTTTATTTTTTACTTTTTAGCGTAAAAAAGTGACATTTACCTTAAAAGAATCACACGCCGTTACTCACTTTTATTAAACCGACTTTCTTACGCTGTCTGATATGTCAAAAAGTGACATTTACCTTAAAGAATCACACGCCGTTACTCACTTTTATTAAAATCAGCCGAACTACTGAACCGATTTTGATGAAATTTCTATGGGACTAATCTGAAAGTATAGCCTTTCAAATAAAAAAAAAATTTCAAAATTGGTTTATAAATGACTGAGTTATGAGGTAACAAACATAAAAAAAAAATACAATCGAATTGAGAACTACCTCCTTTTTTTGAAGTCGGTTAAAAATGCTGCTTATGGAAAGTATATAAATAAGGAAGGAAAATCCAAAACATTACTCCAATTCAGCAGAAATAATTTCGACCAATTAGAAGTAAGAACATTCATTATATTACATTTTTTTAAGGTCACCAACAGTTAGGGTTATTTGGACCTAGTATCAATTCATATTTTCAATTTATTATTTTTTTTAAAATCCAATTAAAACACCACTTCTCAAATTTTATCAGAACCTGGGAACTGAGGGCTTGTAAAAAAGGATTCATGGAAACGCTACACACTCGGCTATTCTCAACCCCATATAGCAAGGACACTCGTTCTTTACAAGGGTCACTTTAACTGGGGTCTCATAGCGTTTAGGTTGAAAAATTTGTAGAGCTTTCATTTTTCCCGTTAATTAAGAACACTAATTTATAAATATGATAAGTTTCATCCAGTTAGAATCTACGGATACAGATATTTTTTTGTCATACCCACTATAAAATAGCTTCGTTAAACTTTTGACAGGCCGGTGTCCGGGAATGTATCATTCCCACACGAGTGTGGTAAAACAACCCATTTCCGTAGTGATTTATGTTTATTCGTTTGATGCGCCCGCCATTTACCCCTGTGCGTGCCTCGATCTACTATAGGAGTGAAGTTGGCGACGCAAATGAACTGTAAAAAATTTTAAAAATAGGTACTGAAAATGAAGTGAAAAGCAGTTATTTTATAGTGGGTATGGCAAAAAATACCACATATATCTCGTGCGTAATGGTATTATGACTCACGTGTCTGTTAAAACTCGTTGTCACTCGTTTTAAGATACAGCTGTCACTACTCGTCAGAAATATGTCACATTGCGCAATTAGATATACAATCTACTATTAAGTGACAAATTACAAAATGTTTGTATATTTTGTACTAGCCTTTACCCGTGGCTCCACTCGCGTTATATATTTTATTTATTGTAAATTATAGACGCGTCGACAACTTAGGTCAATAGCGTCTTGACTACATTAAATAACAACTCACTAAAAACTAAATGACATCACAAAACATCCATGAGCGGAGGCGGGATTCGAACCCACGACAGTCTGATACAGAGGCCGCGACGCTAACCATTGAACCACACTGTTCTCTTGCGTTATATATAGGCTAACGACACACGTTTTAAAAAAGTTGATAATTAATCGATTCATTTGAGTTCTTGATGAGCTCGTAACTAATTTTATAGGGTGTTATAATTTACTACACATATTTCATTTAAATTTTTTAAACTTATTTAATTTTATTTATGACTCTTTTAAAGAAATACACGAAATAAATTTGTCTTTAATTAAACTAGTTATTAAAACTTACATTTCATAAATCATTTTTGAAATTTCCGTTAAATTTATATTAACATATTTCCGGTAGAATATATTTTACAAAAATTTTCTACGTTGTTTATTTAATATAGTTTTGTATTTTTTTAGGTGTAGTATTTTATTTTTCTTCAATTAGCGAATTTTGGCAAGGCTTTGTGTATTTTATACTTTATAAATTTATGCAGCGATCCGACATTTGCTGTTTTCCCCTTTTTGACTGTACAGCAACCTACTGCACAAGTTTACTAAATTCTTTTATATAACACATGCACGCTTTTAGTGTTTTTTCGTATCAGTTTTGCGGACCTTAAATGACCGTTTATTGACGAGTGACGTCATGATCCATTATGAAACGCTTTTCGATGATATATTGAAAAACATTTGAAAAACCCGTTATCTAATGAACATTATGTACCTCTTTTCGGTGTTATAAATGAAATATGGTTACTATGGTAACAAAGTGAATAAATATTGTATCGAGCTCAATGTTTTTATTATGAGATGTATAATTATGAGATGTACTTCTGTCAGTAAATTATTCAATTGAAGTCTAAAACCATGCATGTGTTATATAAAGTATAGTGTGCAACACGTGTGCTAAATATTTATGCGTCAGGCGCGATGTTTTCAGCACTCGTATTCGGCTCGTGAGCGCTCTCCTACTACTCGTGCTGAAAACATCGCGCCTGACGCATAAAGATGTATTTAGCACACTAGTCACACAGTATACTATTATTGAATTTAACAGATAATATCACACATCAAATCGGTGGCAGACCAATTCAATTTTTTTTACATTTTTTGTTGTTAATGAAGATGATTAATGGAACCTTTAATGTGAAAATACAAAATATTAAAAATAACCCCTCAACGACTGGGCTCCTAGGCCGGTGCCTTGTTGGCCTAAACAAAAATCCGGGCCTGCTTTTGACGCTATCAAAACAGATTCTCATTAAAAAAAAGTAGTTATGAACGTTTTTCACTGTTTATTAATTTGTCAAACAATAATAATAATATATTAAGTATCTAAATAATTTTATAGCAGAGTAGCTAAGTTATAGTAAATGTTTATTCATGCAGATAAAATTGCCATTAATTTTGTTCAGTATGTGGCCAGTTTTTCACGCCGTGATCACACCGCCATGTCTACTGGTCTTATCTATTTACTACATGGAGTAGCCAGTCGTGACAAAAATAAATACCGATTTAAAATACTTTTAAAGATTGAAAAATAATTATACAATAATAGTAGTCTTGTATTTAACTTTCGAACTTGATTAATCATTCGACATTCAGAAAGATAATTAGTTAATTAATTACTGCATATACCCACTGATTGTTGCAAAGTGTGTAAACATTCTTTGCAGTAAAAAAGACAGACTTTTAAAATCTGAAAAAAATTAAGAAGTTTTTTATCTGCCTGGGAAGTGCATCAATTCAGTAGAACCGGTTTTATACTTTCTGTTTACTTTATACATGTTTAATATGGAAAAATAAATTACAAACAGTATTTATTTTGATGTCCTGCTATAAATAATTAAAAATAAAAACAAATATGACAATTTTACTGTTTCTTCCTAACGGTATTTGAGCTCTGAGGATGTGAATATATTTCACGAAACGTCAGATAATAAATGCGAATTTTACTACAGTAATCCGTTTTTCTTCTAGATTCTTCAGGCAATTTGAAGTTCAAGTCTATCGTCAAACAGACAGACAGACGCGAGAAGGAAACTTAATCCTAATATTATTTATTTATTGTAGATTATAGACGCGTCGACATCTAAGGTCATTAGCGTCTTTCAACTACACTAAATAACAACTAACTTAAAAAAACTAAATAACATCACAAAACATCCATGAGCGCAGGTGGGATTCGAACCTACGGCAGTCCAGTCTAGAGGTTGCGACACCAAGCATGCTAACCACTAGGCTATACTGTCCTCTTAATCCTAATAGAGATTATAACTATTCAAATAGAATTTTAAGTATAGTTTAAAACGGGCTTGGCTAATATGTAAGCCGTGTTCACAACACAAAGAAGAATCGGAATAGTGCGTCTGCGTCATGCGTGTGTTTGACACGTAGACATGTTGTTCGGCTACTGTCTTTGATGTTCCGCAGCCATAACGTTTATATTAATTACAGATGTATGTCTTTCCGGGCACAACTTATACAGAGTGTTCTGAAAAAGCAAATCACATTATTTTAAACATACACTCATTTGGCTTGGGTAGTTCTGAACCTGTATAGTTCCGGGAACTATGTTCTCTGTTAAAGACGTTCTCTATCCTTTCTTAGAACGCAACTTAACATGCTCATGTAGTTTCAGTTGTGAAAAGTTTAAATTAATCTGATCATTTTTAAAACAATCTTAACCCATAACTTACGGATAATTAACATATGGTCATACTCCAGCATATAGTCCAATTTTATCACGAGACCTGCCGTTGTTCGTCAAGTCCAACAACACTATATGAGTATTTGATCGTTCCCGAATGAGAGTGCATTTATGTACTGTATCGAGCGTCTGGTATGTTCAGGTAGGCTCGGCGTTTTACACTACGTGGCATATTCCTGTCCGTTTAAACGTTTAAAACTGTGGAACGAGATCGTTTCGAAATCCGCGGACACTCATAATTTCAACGCAAAGGTGCCAGTGAATTGGAACAAAATCGTTCCTCGGACATGTTTCTCAGAAACATATCCCCTCAACAAAAGAAACATTTCTTGCGCAAGCGTCTTATTACACCACGTGGTGCTACTCTAGGATTTTTTCATTTGGTACTTTATAACGAGAAAGAACTATTTAATAAGTAAAAATTAATAAACAAACACTTGAAAAATTCTACACATTTATTCATCTCAACGATCGTTTCAGGTTTCTAACCCATCATAAGGAGTTTAAACTCCTGATGATGGGTTAGAAACCCGAAACGATCGTTGAGATGAATAAATGTGTAGAATTTTTCAAGTGTTTGTTTATTAATTTTTATTCAATCATGTTCAAGTGCCTAACGATAATTCTATAGAATTTATATTTAATAAGTTATTTTTTCAGTCCGTATTTTAGTAAAATCGTGTTACGCCACTGGACTGTGCATAAAATTTTGCAACGTTTATGTGATGAGCTTCTATAATTGCTGCATTATGTTAATTAAAAATTACATTGTTATGTACTGCAGAAGGTGTGGTTTATATTATTGGTACTTGTAAACGATTGGTGCAAATCGAGAATAATTTGTTATTCGAATGGTGTCTTTTACCATTTGTGTGGTCACTTCGAAGAATAATTATTAACAAGCGGTAGCACTTCTTTGAAACTATATTTGTAACAATAATTGATTGCAGAAATGCACAATGCATAACATATCCTTTATTAGATTGAAAATTCGATGTTTCGAATTTAAACTGTCAATTATAATACATTTTGGCAGTTTTAAATTTTGTGTGATCAAATCAAGTACGAGTTTTATTTATTAATTAATGAAATACGAAGGACGTACTTTTGCATCATTGTTTGCTATTTAATTCAAAAATATCTGGATGACCGACCTTTGCTCGGATGAGTTCAAAAAAAATAGTACTTAAAGTTCCCATTTCATCAAAATCGTTAGTCGTTTTTAAGAAAAAAAATTACATACCAATAAGTAGATAATATTATTATACGTCAGTATACGTCATACTACATAACGTATGTACCTACATATTTTATGTAGGTAATATAAAAGTAATATACCTATTTATTTAAATATTAGTTAAAAAAATAACAACAATAAAATCTAAACATAATTATGTAAGTATAATTATGTTTAGATTTTATTGTTGTTAATTTTTTACTTTTCAAATAATTACTGATTATTTTTTAATAAGTTAAAGATTGACTGTCAGAGTAATTTGACATAAATAATGAAAATAGTTTGTTTTTTCCAAAGCCTACTCACCATACGACACTGTTTTATAACGTTAAAAAAACTGTTTTTTAAAATGATAAAATCGATAAGAAAACGAATTTTTCCAGGGATGAGACCTAGCTAGATCGATTTTTTGCCCCCCGAAACCCCTTTTCGGTAAATTTGATCAAAATCGTTAGAGCCGTTTTCGAGAAAATATTTATATAGGTACATAGGTACATATATATACAAGATTTGCTCGTTTAATAATATAGGGATATAATATGTAGATAAATAATAGCTGCCCGGGTGCAGATCGCTATTTTCGCTCACTACTCATCCCCCTTTTGCCGTAGAGTAATAATATGTAGCTTATGTTACTCGCTAAGCACTAGACATTTGAACAGTGAAATAAAAATGCTAAGCAGTTCAGTGGTCCTCGAGATTGACATAAATACAAACTTGATTCCGCCCCCGCGACTACGCTTTTGGTTTGGGAGCCTGGCAATAACTTTTTTTTCTTCTGGAATGTTTTCTGGCTTGGTCACATGATCTGGACACCGTCAATTTTTTTTTTCAAAATGGCTGTCTGAATTTTTCAGTTTTTTACACAACATTCCTAATTTTCTCAAAAACGACTTTAGAACAAAAATTGTAGTTTCGAAAAAATGTTTGTAAGCGCTTTTAGCTAAATTTAAACAGTAACAAATCGCTTGGTGCAGAGTAAGTTAACGAACTACGAAATGTAGACAGACTTTCCACACGTATTATTCGCTAGCGGGACATGAAGTTGTAACGAGTTGACAGGCGCGCCCAAACAAAAGGGAAATTATAAATGAGAAGCAGGAAAACAGAAGATGAATGCGGCCTGAATGAGAAAATGCGAATGAAATGAATGTGGGGTAATGAATAGAAAATGGTTAAACAGAATAATGTTTTATATCTCGCAAAGCAAATGCATTATAGTATAATAATATATATAGTAAAACATGCACAATAACTTCTGAATTCCTAATAAAATCTTTTAAGTTCGCTTTTTGCGCAGTCGGATTTTTTGTTTTTAAAAATAATATATTTTTCTTTTCTTCCTTTTCTTTTCTTGAATCCACTCATCATGCTTTTTCATTTGATACCACGGACAAAAGGTTTTACCGATTATTTGCTTATTGACAAAATGGGGTCTAGCGTCCGCCATATTGAATTTTCCGTGACGTCATATGTCTTATTTGAAATCTTCTTAACGAAACCATGTCTTCATGGTTTCCGGGCTTGTAGGCCGTGGTCCGGTGGTATTTCTACCTGACGTTTCGTCTACAACTGCGGTAGACATTCTCAAAGACGATGTGGCAGCGGTCGAAGTCTCCTCCTTCTTAACGAAACTTTTCTTTTGATACCCATATCGATGTATTTAGAAGGAAAACTACTTTAGCATTTTAACAAAATGCCATCTAGCGTCCGCCATATTAGATTTTCCGGGATGTCATATACCCAGTAGCACTCGTGAAACTATGACGTATCTATAGACACCTAATTTTTTAAAATCCGTTACTCTACAGAAGACACCGACGAAAATGCAAAGATTAGGTACAATGGATTCATACATACATTCGTCATACACCCAAAAACATTACCCTCTTTCGGTAGTCGGGTATAATAACTAGGGCTCGGAATTTATTCGACTAAATGCATATTCCATTAGTCGAATACTTTCAAAACAGATTTATTCAATATTCGAATATTGAAAAATTCTGTTTTGAAAGTAAGTAATTCAACAATTCGAATATTCATTTAGTCGAATAAAATCCGACCCCTATAAGTAATAACTATGCTGTGCTACTACGTTTTGTACTCTGATATTATTCGAGCATTAACAGTATATATGTATGACAAGCGCAGATTCTAGATGATTGATAAGTTTTTATGTAATTACATTTTATTGTTCTATATTAAAAGAGCTCTTAATTGGTGTTTTGTATTATATTAATTCGTTTATCATTCTTATTACCTTTTGAATAAATTTATGCTTCTAAATCATACAACACTGTTTTGTTTCAAAGCAATTAATTACCTATGCGCCTGTATAAAGATATTAGAAGTGTTGGGTACTTAATGATCACAAACGATGAAAAATGTTAACGTTTGCTATTTTATGTGCGAATATTATATCACCAGAGATTGGCCATCAATTACTGTGATATTTAAAATAATTACCTTCACGTAAAACATAATTAACATGTCTATTTATTTTGATTGCTTACTTTTACATAAATTACATAAGTCTTTATTTGGAAATCATTGCAAATATCAAGATATTATTTTTTTTTTTTTGTTTTAATAAATTTAGACGAGACACTTAGATATAGACTGAGAGCTAGTGAATTTTTTTTGGTGCTATTTATTCAAGGCCTTATTTTTGTGCAGATGTTGAGGGAGGCATATTAATGTGCCCTGAGTAAGGGATTTTGCTAGATAGCGGTATGGGAGGGATGCAGACCGCCCCCAACATTTAACAAGAAAAAATGGTCACAATTATTATTGCTTCAAGGCTGAAATTGTTTGTATAGCTTGTCGGTGACCCAATAATGCCATTATAATATTTGCAGATCGATTGGCCGGTATTAAAGTGGTGGCAGATCACCCTAAACGTGTCATGTACCCGACGAAATTTATATTATTATGCCAAGGTTCAAATTTTAATATGTTGTTACGGCGACTGTTTTAAGCATATATTTCAATTTGCAGAACAAAATGTCGGTATTAACCCCCTCTCTCAGAGGGAAACTCGCTCGCTTAGGAATCAATAGATTTTCACCACATACGAGTAATATTGAATTAACACTCGCATGTGGTGAAAATCTATTGATTCTGAAGCATATCAGGAGAATATTAGATCAGCAATTATGTCACGGTTGAGTAAATGTAAGCTCATTACGCCGCGAAAGTGGAAAGGTTCAGGTTAGAATCCTGACTGTGACAATGGTTGGTAAAATGATTTTTTCCAATATGTTTCGAATCAATTACATAATTGGCTGCTTTCCAACGAAAATTCTCAAAAATTAGATTATATGTTCTGAAGAAGGCCATTAAAGAATTTAGCAAATGAATATTTTTATTTTTTTGCTTTGTATCCCTAAAGGAAATATTTTTTTCTTTATTTTTTTAAATAACAAATATCGTAGTACTGTTTTAATAAATATGATTTAACAGCAAGTATATAAAGATAATTATCAATAAAAAGTTAATATGCTGTTAATAAGTTTAACGCAAAGGTGTGATGAATGATAGTCAAGTAGCAACATATGAGATATTGATTGATTTGAGCTGAATACACATTTTGTTTACGTATTCTTTTGTCTTATACTATTTCGTCGTGATTTGAGAATAGCCATTGTTTAAAACTACGTTTACTGCAAACCCCTATTTCCCAGGTTCTACTCTGAAAATAAATAATTAGTAATGGAATTATTTCTACGAGGATTAAAATGTGGGAGAAGAATAGTGATGAGCAAGACCAAGACCACCAGCTGATCACTCTATCTTGAAAATGAATAGACTATAAAAGCCTACTTAAAAAAAGGTCAAACGATGATGATATAGTCCGAACAAGCGAAATGTCCGAGGTTTTTGACCTATAAGTTCTAATTTTGAAAATATTATAATATACAGGGTGTCCCAAAATTGCTGGGACACAGAGCTACCACGTGTAGTAGAGGTCAAAATATGTCGATAGGACCCAATTTATTTATATACCAAAATGTACCGTTTGCCCGTGAGAAGAGTTCAAAGTTCACATAAAAGTTTGTATATAAAATTTTGTATTACAATTTTATTAAACTTGTACTAGGAATATCTGTTGGCATTATTTAAGAAAACATTTTTTCCTTCGGAACTATGCGGAATACGAAATTTTTACAAGAGTAACAAAATGAAGATAATTAATCAGTCTTCTCGCTAAAAAAAATTTGAGAACCGTATTACCACCCCTAAGAAAGTTCTGAAAAAAATGTCAGGGGGTTAGGGTGGTTTTAACCCTTCTACAATTTCTTTTGGGTTTCTTTGATTACCGAAAGGAGAGTAGTCCTCTAAAATGCACTTTTGTCAAATTTCATTCAATTTGTTTCACTCATTTCTGAACAGCGTACAAAAATGTGTTTTTTTATGTAAATTTTGAACTCTTCTCACGGGCAAACGGTACATTTTGGTATATAAATAAATTGGGTCCAATCGACTTATTTTGACCTCTACTACACGTGGTAGCTCTGTGTCCCAGCAATTTTGGGATACCCTGTATAATAATAATAATTTTATTTGTTTAAAAACCTATACAACCAAGTCAGCCAAGTGGCATGAACATCGTCAGATACAAAAGTTAAAATAGACATAAAAACATTGAAGGAGAGAAATCTTCTATTTTGTAAAGGCCGGCCTCAATAGCCGCCCCTTCATGAGATTCTTGATCTACAGGAAGGTTTTGTCCTGCTGTACATTGCAGAAAATTTGCCAGCTTGTCATTGTGTGTTCGACTTTAGGTTAGAAGAGCTCACTGCGTTATGTTATATGTGAGATTATTATCTAGATAACAATAATGATCATGAACCAATCAATAATACAGGTGGGTCGAATGAATGAACGGCTAGATATAGGTTATGTTTATAGATTTAGCACGGCTTGATAAGTTGCATTACGGACACGTGGCAGCTAACTAATATAAATGTGTGCACCCACCTCTCCGTGCAGCTTGGTCTCAAAATATATATCATATATCACCTGCTTACGTTGGCCGTCGAAATACACGATGCATAATTTTCTCTAATGGGACAGACAAAAATACAAACGGTAACCCTAAAACTAGGGTTCAATGGACTCCAGCACAAATTATTCGCAACATCCTTCGTAAAATAAATTTTTACTTTTTACTAATGTCACTAATAAAATATTTATCCAAATTGTGTTTTATTTGCTTAAAATTGAACTTAGGTATGTTGTTGTTGCAAAATAGTTATTTTCGATACGTGTACGTAAAGTGAGGTCAGGGCTTAAATTGAGACACGAGCTAAGGGACTGACGCATACACAACGAGATCTCGTGCGCATTCGATCTGGTTGTGTATGCGCCAGTCCCTTAGCTCGTGTCTCAATTTAAGCCTACTAGAATACCTCACTTTACGCACACGTATCGAAAATAACTATTTTGCAACAACAACATAAGTTCAATTTTAAGCAAATAAAACACAATTTGGATAAATATTTTATTAGTGACATTATAGCAAAGTAATCTATAAAGTTCTTTATTACGCACGTGTGTTATAAAGTAAAACAAAACAGTATTACTTTATAGTTTTTAGAACGGAGTGCGTTAATATTTACTTTAAACATTACCGTTCGAATGCAGTAGAAGCTTCCATAAAGAAACTCTTTTCAAACAGTACACAGCCATCTAAAATAATATTGTACTTTTGATGCAATTGTTGCAAAAATAATATTTTGTGATATTATTATTTTGTATTTCTTACATTTTTTTAAAGTGAAAAACTGTTCAAGGAAATTGTTTGGCCCTTTCTAAGATCAAGATCTGACTATGGCTATGTTTCGCTTCATAAAAAGATTGTCTTTGAAAATTTCAAATATACAGTCCGATGTCTTATTATACAAATAACAAGAAGAGCTTAAATAGAATACGCAACTCTTGAAGTCTTGAGAAGAACACAAACAGAATCGCTGATAATTAATAGCTCTTTGGACAAATAGCAGTTCTGTGAAGTGAATACACACCTCAGTTCCCGCGTATACACGTTCGCCAAAACAGATCTGCTCTCTATATAGTCTATACTCCTTGTGTTTAAGAAAAGGGTGAGAAAACTTATATGCAGCCGGAGGCAAACAACATCATCATTAAACGGGCGCTAGAAGAGTATTTCTGTATACTTAACCAAACAGACTTGTACATAAGCTCTTTATGATCTATACTCCTTGTGTCTATATAGTCTGAAAAAAGAAAGGGTGACGAAACTACGTATAGCCAAAGGCAAATAACGCTATCATTAGCAAACGCGAGAAGGGAATATCTATAGGCTATACTCCGTGTGTCTATATATTTTGCAAGAAAAAGGGTTGAGCAAACTTAAAAATGTAGTCAAGGGCAAAACATCGTCATTAACTCTTTGAGAGGACAGTGTGGTCCAGTGGTTAGCATCGCGACCTCTGAATCAGACTGTCGTGGGTTCGAATCCCGCCTCCGCTCATGGATGTTTTGTGATGTCATTTAGTTTTAAGGTTATTGTTATTTGATGTAATTAAGATGCTAATGACCTAAGTTGTCGACGCGTCTATAATTTACAATAAATAAATAAATTAACTCTTGGGGCAGGTCAAAAAAAAATTTTCGTAGCATATATTTGTTTTCTTAGAACTCACGTCAAATTTTTAGAATTACATAATTTTTACTTTCGAGCGATCAAAGGAATAACAAGTTTTGTATCTAATGGTGAAAAAAATCAAATTCGAGATGTCGACGGATCTAGGCGATACTGGAAAAGTGAGTTTTAAATGACCGATCGTCCGTCCGTATGTGCGGAGGCTTGGATCGAAACCAAAAACTCGGGGTTTTAGGGGATTTTTATTTTCTTTTTTATGCCGCCTATTTTCTTGAAAATGCAATTCAGAAATTAAAACGACTTTTCATAAACACCACATATTTCGTTCTAAAATTGTATTTTTAATTAATTCCACCTTGGTTTCAAAAAAATTATAATTATTGTCAAAGAAAGAATATAACAAAAATAAAAAATATGTAAATAAATAGCATGTAGAATTTAGAAAAAAAACGCTAAAAATTCTACGATGCCATCAGGTCTCGAACCCAGGTTCTTATGCATAGATCGCAAAGACTAAACCAACTGCACTATGGGTGGCAGTGTGTAGACGGCCGTTTTTATGGTGTAAGTATGTTGCGAATTTTTACGCAAAATTGCGAACGCTGCACATGCGAATTCTTAGGCAAAATTGCGAACGCTTCACATGCGAATTCTCACGCAAAATTGCGAACGCTTCACGTTATTTCAGTACCCAGGAAAAAAGTGTCTAACGCGCCTAAGGAAGTTTTCACTTCAAAAAAAAAAATACATTGCGTAAATTTTTAGTGTTTTGCTCATCCCTGCTATAAAGCAAATGGAGTGAGCCGGTGTGAACATTATTTACTACCGCACCTTTTGTATCACTAATGTGATGTGGACAATTTATTATTTTAATGGTGTTTTTGAAATATATTTTTGAATGTTCGGTATGTTTGTTTACTTAAAAGGTGATTGAAGAGGTACCGCGTATTACTACTTGTGATACTGATAAACTGTCAGCCTTTCTAGAAATAGAAAAATATAATGTTTTTATTATTGGGCTTGTTATAATTTATTTCTTCATTTGTTCATATCGAGTCAAATGAAAATATAATTACTGGTAGTATTTGGTCATTGAATAGCTGATTACATTTTCAAAAGATTATTAATGGATAATACACTAATGTCACAATTTTATGTAGAAAATATACAGGGTACCTATATAATGTCATGCACAATCCAGGCTTGGATTTAGCGTTGGCGCCGTTCTTAAGCATGGTTCTAAAGCGTGGTCCCACTGGCAGCCAGCGCTGTCTTGGTATTAGCCTCGTATAAACAGTTTTTCAAGCCAAGCAGCGCTGGCTGCCAGCGCTGTCTTGGTATTAGCCTCGTATAAACAGTTTTTCAAGCCAAGCAGCGCTGGCTGCCAGCGCTGTCTTGGTATTAGCCTCGTATAAACAGTTTTTCAAGCCAAGCAGCGCTGTCTGCCAGCGCTGGCTTGGTATTAGCCTCGTATAAACAGTTTTTCAAGCCAAGCAGCGCTGGCTGCCAGCGCTGTCTTGGTATTAGCCTCGTATAAACAGTTTTTCAAGCCAAGCAGCGCTGGCTGCCAGCGCTGTCTTGGTATTAGCCTCGTATAAACAGTTTTTCAAGCCAAGCAGCGCTGTCTGCCAGCGCTGGCTTGGTATTAGCCTCGTATAAACAGTTTTTCAAGCCAAGCAGCGCTGGCTGCCAGCGCTGTCTTGGTATTAGCCTCGTATAAACAGTTTTTCAAGCCAAGCAGCGCTGTCTGCCAGCGCTGGCTTGGTATTAGCATCGTATAAACAGTTTTTCAAGCCAAGCAGCGCTGGCTGCCAGCGCTGTCTTGGTATTAGCCTCGTATAAACAGTTTTTCAAGCCAAGCAGCGCTGGCTGCCAGCGCTGGCTTGGTATTAGCCTCGTATAAACAGTTTTTCAAGCCAAGCAGCGCTGGCTGCCAGCGCTGTCTTGGTATTAGCCTCGTATAAACAGTTTTTCAAGCCAAGCAGCGCTGGCTGCCAGCGCTGGCTTGGTATTAGCCTCGTATAAACAGTTTTTCAAGCCAAGCAGCGCTGTCTGCCAGCGCTGGCTTGGTATTAGCCTCGTATAAACAGTTTTTCAAGCCAAGCAGCGCTGGCTGCCAGCGCTGGCTTGGTATTAGCCTCGTATAAACAGTTTTTCAAGCCAAGCAGCGCTGGCTGCCAGCGCTGGCTTGGTATTAGCCTCGTATAAACAGTTTTTCAAGCCAAGCAGCGCTGGCTGCCAGCGCTGGCTTGGTATTAGCCTCGTATAAACAGTTTTTCAAGCCAAGCAGCGCTGTCTGCCAGCGCTGGCTTGGTATTAGCCTCGTATAAACAGTTTTTCAAGCCAAGCATCGCTGGCGTGAATAGAACGCCTGCCTATTTTTCAAGCCGGTGGCCTCCGCCCGCGTGCCCCGCAGCCCCCGCGCCAGCGTTGCGGATACGTGTAGACGCATTGCACCAATCGCTGGCGCATATTCGTAGTGTTGTTCTTTAAACATTTCTTTTTCAACAGCCGGATTTGTCCCGAAATCATTTTTTGAACGCCGAACGTGTGCACACCACTAGAAAAATCCAGGAATGACTGGCCTCGTCTAAACAACATGAACCAGGCCAGCGCTGGCTTATCTGTAGGACTGGCGTCAGCGCATTGGCTTCGTATAAACCATGCTTTAGCCCAGATATTTTGCCGCTTCAGCTCTTTTCATTTAAAAATTTGACGCAATCAAAAAAGTATTCTTACTAGAATATAGGCACCCCTAAAAATTTGCCAACTTACAGGGCTCGGGAATCGGGACTAGTTGGCCGAGGTCCAAATACGACATTGGCTCTATCTCTGAGGAATTGTGTTAAGAAGTCAAAATAAGTTGCGGTTAGGTCATCTATGAAGAGTTAAATTGTTTAAATTGCCATCTGCAAGTCCTATCACAAACATTTTCTAATACTTACCAGTCTTCTGGAAGCACAGATACGTGTCTGTTTGAGTCTGCTGACCATGGTTACTTAACGCGAAAGAAATATAATTTACTTTTGCCCAAGGCATCATTAGTGGCTTATCAGCGTGGCCCTGTCTGTATGGCTATTAAAATCTACAACGGATTACCATGCTTTATAAAAAATATTGTATCCTTTAGAGACTTCAAAGTGTCCCTGAGGCATTATTTAATTCAAAATTGTTTTTATAATCTACATGAATTTTTCGCATAATATTTTTATATCTTCTGACGCTATTATGTTCTTTGGAATTTTTTAAAATAAAGAATTATTATTATTATTATAATATAGCGACGGTACTATGGTTTATCAATGGTAACTATGGTAACAGCACCGGTGCGAAAGTACCTGTATTTTCAGAAGACGGACATAAGTCTTAAAAATGCTAAAACAAAAATCTGAACTGTATATTAGTCAATTTTTATTTTTTATTCTCTGAATAGATTCCCGAGAGATGGGGCGTGACTTATGGTACATCCCGTAACATAACAGAAGTCACTTAAGTTCCGTGCTAACTTATATTTTTTTGACAACGCCTCGATAAAGTCAGCCTTGAAATAAAAAATGAACTTTTGCCAATAACAAAAATATAACCACGCATGTTTGGCCTACAAAAAAAGTGTTTTCAAATCGACACATTGCAACGGTCCCAGTTGTTGCGGACCTTTCGTTGCACCAGATCGCTGCCTTTCGTCGGCCGGGATCGGCTCGCCGGAAGCCAGGGTACGTGCAGCGATGTTACGGGTACTTAAAAAATGATTTAACTAGCGTATTTTCAAACAAAACAATATTTATTCACAATTTTATAAATACAAAAAAAAGGTACATCAACAAAAAAACAATTCCCAATGTTACATAATGGGCACAAACGGCCGTAAAACGGAGGGGGATAAACTAGGTGAGGATCTCTGGCGGCCACACAAGTCACGGTGTAAGCTCCGCCAGGGGAGAGAAAGCGGGGACGGAACTCAGGGGCTGGGCCGGAACCACCGGTGACGATTTCTCGCTGTGAGCTTTTCGGCCCTCAACACCGGTGTGCAGGATAGGTGCTGGTGGCCCTTTCAGGCTGTGAGTCAATCGACTCGCAACACCAGTTGGTAGGGGAACGGGTGCAGACGCGGGTAACGGCTAGTAGATGCGGGATGCGGACGGTGCCTTGTACAATTGAGATGAAGTCTATTAATTGTACAAGGCGGACTGACTGGTAAGTCTAGTCCTTTTTTCAGTCTATATTTCTAAGACTCCATATATATATGCACCGTACGACATGCGAGAGTCAATAGTTTAAACACCGTTTTTCACTTGTCAATTTATTTTCGCGACTGACGGCGATTGATCGCGAACAAACTCGAAGGATCACTTCCCGGCACTCATATTAGTGACGATGCACTGGCCGTATCGTCACATCACTCCCCCTTTTTCTTACGGAGACGAGGGGTACGCGCGCCGAAGTTCTCCGTTATGGTTGAAACGCAGCCTCCAAGTTCGACGGTCTGATGCTGTACCGCTCCATGTCCGACGGATATGGATGGCATGGTGTGGTACGGAAATGAACACCCCCGATGCGATCTCGAGCAGCACAGCTGGTGGGGTGTGCGGGCCAAAAGTAGGTCCGACTGGTCGTGTGTCAGCCGATCGCTGCTCTGCAGTTGGCGGGAGCGCTGGTGCTGGTGCGGGCGCCAATGTGTGGTTGGCGGCGCGTCGGCAGTTGAGTTCTCTGTCGGCTGGCAGAACGAGCGGCTGAGGTCGGTTGGTGACTGGCCGTTTGCTAACAGCCGGTAGCGAATCAGTGGCCGGTCGTTTGGCGAGTGCCCGCCCGAGGCTTGGTTGAGCAGCCGGTGATGGCCTGGTTGCCTGCCTGCGCGGTAGCTGTTCTCCGGGCGGTTGCTGGCGGACTGGTCGATTGATCGGCCGCTGGCCGACGCTTGTCAGAGCGGTCGGCAGTTGGTCGGAAGGCGGTCGGTTAACGTCTGGTAGCTGCCTGCGGACCGGTGGTGTGGTCGGCCGCTCGCTGGTGGCTGGAGAAACGGCCGGTGTATGCGCAGGTTGCGCTTGACCACCATCTGGCGGTAGGTTGGCGGCCGGTCGGTCGGTCGGTAGCAGTCTTGCTGGAGCGACCGCTGGTTCGTCGTTGGCGGGCAGCAGGGCGGCTAGCGGTGGCTTGAACGACGGCGTTCTGGCTCCTAAAGCCAGTGGTCGAGTTGGCCGTCTGGCGCCATCGGCGGCTGGAGAGGCGGCCAGTAGTTGCTCGTTGGCAACTGGCTGCGTGGCTGACGGCTGCCTGATGGATGGTCGCCTGGGTAGCGTGATGGCTGCCTTGACGATCGGTCGGGTTGGCCGTTTGGGGCCCTCGGCGACTGGTGCCTCGAGCTGCTGCGCTTTCGGCACTGGGCGTCGACGGGCGCGTTGAAGGCGAGCTCGGAGGAGCTCGAGCTTCGTCGGCTTGCGGGCTTGCGGCTTGATGAGGATCGCTCTTCTCTGTTGTCGACTGGGCATCTTGCTGTAGACTAACTTTGAACGAGTAATTTGTGTGCCTTATATAGTGTAGATTGTGACAGTGGATAGGAGTGGGGATAGAAGTGGGGGTATCAGGATGACGTTTGAGATCTTGTATGTGAATATGTTTCCACCATCTACCTCTCTCATCTTTTAAATCGACTATAACCGGAGATATAATTCTCCTTACTGTCATCGGACCACTGTATTTAGGGGCCAATTTCGCGTTAAATGCATCCGTCTTTCGAGACAAAGGGTACTCTTTCTTCCACACTTTGTCGCCGATCACAGGTCGCCAACTACGCCGTCGTAGATTGTAATGTTTTGCTTGCGTTTGGAAAGCTCGAGCTAGATTGATGCGTACTAATTCATGAGCTTCCCGCAGATGCCGATGGTAGGTAGTTGGCGCGCTATTTGTCTGATTCGTGCGTCGGTCTTCCAGATTACCTGGTGTCAGTTCACGCCCATAGTTAAGGTAGGCTGGTGAAAACCCGGTAGTTTCACTCACCGCCGTGTTAAAGGCGAACTGGAGCTCCGGGAGATGTCGATCCCAACTTCGGTGGTTACGGTCTACGTACTGGGAGATCATTGTCTTGATCGTTTTGTTTGCGCGTTCCACAGGGTTACATTGTGGCGTCTGAACCGGCGAGGTTCGATGACTGATATTGAAACCTGCCAGGAGTTGTCCCAACGCTTGAGATTTGAATTGTTTTCCGTTATCGGATATAACTACATCAGGATAGCCATGTCGGAAGATAATTTGTTTGGCTATTGCGTCAGTGACGTTACTAGCCGTGGCCCGTCGTAATGGTTGCAGTTCAACCCATTTCGTAAATCTGTCTTGCATAGTAAGTAACCAGGTGTAACCATTATTGGAGCGGGGAAGAGGACCAATTAAATCTACGGAAACTTGTTTCCATGGTGTAGTAACGGGCGTGGCGTGCATTCGGCCTGCTGGGCGTTGTTGAGCGGTTTTATATTGCAGACAATTCTTGCAGGTGCGGACGTATTTTGCTATGTCGCGGAACATACCCGGCCAGTAGTATAATCGTGCCATGCGGGCTATTGTCTTGGTGACCCCTAAGTGACCGGCGGTAACGTCGTCATGGTTGCGTCGTAACACTTCCTCTCGACGTTCTGTCGGGATACATTGTTTCCATTGTTCCTCTTCTGGTATCTCTTTAAAGTCTAATTCGTGGAGTATGTGTCGGTAGAGGCGACCCTGCCGAATCTCGTAATCAGGATATTCGCCGGGTTCGTTTTTGACGGAGGCGTACATGCGTCGGTACCAGGAGCATGCCGCTGTCTTATTTACTACACATACGATCGGTTCTCGTGATAAGGCGTCGGCGACTTGATTCAGGGCACCCTTACGATATTGGACGTTGTAATCATATTGTTGCAGCTCAAACAGCCATCGGGCCAGCCGGCCAGTCGGGGCCTCTAATCGTTGTAACCACCGTAATGACTGGTGGTCAGTAATGACGGTAAACTTATACCCTTCAAGATAGTCTTTCATTTTTCTTACGCCCCAGACGACGGCAAGGCATTCTAGTTCGGTGGCACTGTAATTTCTTTCGGCGCCATTGAGGGTGCGGCTGGCGTAGGCGATGACTCGTTCTCCCTCTTCAAATTGTTGAGTGAGAACTGCTCCAAGACCCAATGTGCTTGCGTCAGTTTGTAGTGTGAACTCCCGGTTGAAATCGGGGCATGCCAGAACTGGTGCCGAAATTAGGGCGTTCTTTAGTCGTTGGAAGGCGTTTTCCTCTTGTTCTGCCCACCGCCATTTGGCGTTTTTTCGAGTTAGGCTAGTGAGTGGTGTCACAATTGTCGAGAAGTCGGCGATAAACCGGCGATACCACGAGGCCATTCCCAGGAACTGGCGTACTTTTCGTATCGTGGTCGGTGCTGGCCACGTAGAGATGGCTGCTACTTTCTCAGGATCGGTACAGATACCGTCACGGTTAATAACATGTCCGAGGTATCGTAGCTGGTCTAGACAGAAGTTACATTTTTCAGTGTTAAGACGGAGTTTAGCGTTGCGGAGCCGTCGGAAGACTTCGGTTAACAGCTGTAGGTGTTCGATGAATGTAGAACTGATAATGACGATGTCGTCGAGGTATACAAACACGTGCGGTTCGAGATCGGGTCCTAATACGGTCTCAAGAAAACGTTGGAAGCATGCTGGTGCCGAGTGCAGTCCGAACGGCATGACGCGAAATTGCATTAGCCCTCGGCCTGGTACGGTGAAGGCCGTAATCGGTCGACTTTCTGGTGCTAGTGGAATTTGCCAATATCCGTTCTTTAGATCGAGTGTCGATAGATACTTGGCGCCACGAAGTTTGTCCAGAGTAGCGTTGACCAAAGGTAGTGGATATGCGTCTTTTTCGGTCACCTCGTTCACTTTTCGAAAGTCTATACAAAAACGATACTGATTGTTTTTTTTCTTGACTAATACTACTGGTGAGCTCCATGGACTCTGTGATGGTTCGATTACCCCTTCTTTCTCCATCATATCGACTTCTTTATCGATGATCGCTTGCATTGCCGGGTTTCGTGGTCGGTAGCGCTGTTTGATTGGCATGTCGGTTTTTAGGCGTATCGTATGCTGGATTTTATCGGTAGGCCCTTTGACATCGTCAAATAATTTGAGTTCGGTCTCGAGAAACTGGCGTAACTGTTGATCCTCTCCAGGCGTGCGTTCGACTAGACCGTTGGAAATTACACAAGTGACGGGTGAAGGTGTTGCTGGCTGGTTTGTAACTGGTGGTGGCCGTAGAGTGAGCCGTAATCGAGCCCACAGATCGACTCCAATGATGATGTCACTACCTATTGATTGCATCACCATACATTCGTGTCGGTAGGTGAATCTTCCTATTCGGAGCGGAAGTACTAGTGTCCCTTGACAGGTTGCTGGTGTTCCATCGGCGAGGAAAACGGGATTGTCATTTTTAAGAACAGGGTGGTGGTTTTTTTCGGCTAGTCGGGCGATGTCTGTAGAAATGAATGTTCCTTCGGAGCCGGAATCTAATAGGGCTTGAAAGCGTCGATTCCATAGAATCACTTCAAGATGTGGTCTGGGCTCGTAACTTATTCGTGTGTTTCTGCGGGCCGGGCCTCGGCGTGATGCTCCCCGGCCGGTGCGGCGTTTCCCGTTACCGGATGACAATCGCGGGTAAGTCGACCGTCGGTTCCGCATACAGAACAAAATTTACGCGGGGTACGTTGGCAATATCGGCGAGTGTGCCCGCGTTGCTTGCACCGCCAGCAGCAGTCTTCCCTACTATAAGCGACGGCAGCCGTATGATATGCCTCTGTCTGGCGGCGATGCTGTCTCTCTTTCTCTTTTCTTTCGTGGTGGATAGCTTCGAACTCGGCGGATTGTCTGTGCAGGTCTCCTACTGAATGAATATCTCGTCGTCGAATGTATAGTTTATAGTCCGGGTGCATGTTCTCAAATATCTGGTCTATCTGTACTTCACTGGGTAGTCCGCCTATTCTTCGTATTAGTGTCTGGATGTCAGCGGCGTATCTCGCGAAAGGTTCATCAGTATTCTGGTGGCGTTGTCTCATTTCTCGTTCGAGCTGACGACGGTAGTGGTGCGGTAGGAAATATTCTTTAAAAGCGGCGATGAAATGCTGCCAACAATGCCACTGTTCACGATTGTTCCGGTACCATAAGAGGGGGTCACCTCGTAATAACTCAGGTAGACTGGAAAACATCTGTTCTGTCTCATAGCCATAAGCTTGTCTTAACTCGTCGATGCGTTCGAGAAAATTGATAGGGTTTTTTCCGTCGAAATATACTCCCCATTTTCGGATTTGGTTAATAACTTTGATAGGTTCATGCGTAGGCATGGTGGGCAGGATTGGTGGATTACCGGACAGTTGTGATTGGTACTGTTCTGTCGGTTGTCGGGAAATAGCGCCTCTACTGGCGTTCGGTTGCGGTTGGTCGTTCATGTCTTCTTCTACAAAACGGTCAGGATGTAGGTCGATGAATGAGCTGGCCTTTCTCCGTAGTTCGTCGCAAGTGCCGGTCGAGTCAACGTTGTTATCGTTGAGGAACTTTACCAATCTGTCCTTGGTGAGTTGATAAATCCAACTCTTTGGCATAATGTCTATTGTTTTTGAAAAACATACACAAATCAATTTATCATAAGAAAATACGCTAGCATTAAGTATTTAATCTACTGGTTTTAAACGGTCCCTGCTCGGGCGCCATGCAACGGTCCCAGTTGTTGCGGACCTTTCGTTGCACCAGATCGCTGCCTTTCGTCGGCCGGGATCGGCTCGCCGGAAGCCAGGGTACGTGCAGCGATGTTACGGGTACTTAAAAAATGATTTAACTAGCGTATTTTCAAACAAAACAATATTTATTCACAATTTTATAAATACAAAAAAAAGGTACATCAACAAAAAAACAATTCCCAATGTTACATAATGGGCACAAACGGCCGTAAAACGGAGGGGGATAAACTAGGTGAGGATCTCTGGCGGCCACACAAGTCACGGTGTAAGCTCCGCCAGGGGAGAGAAAGCGGGGACGGAACTCAGGGGCTGGGCCGGAACCACCGGTGACGATTTCTCGCTGTGAGCTTTTCGGCCCTCAACACCGGTGTGCAGGATAGGTGCTGGTGGCCCTTTCAGGCTGTGAGTCAATCGACTCGCAACACCAGTTGGTAGGGGAACGGGTGCAGACGCGGGTAACGGCTAGTAGATGCGGGATGCGGACGGTGCCTTGTACAATTGAGATGAAGTCTATTAATTGTACAAGGCGGACTGACTGGTAAGTCTAGTCCTTTTTTCAGTCTATATTTCTAAGACTCCATATATATATGCACCGTACGACATGCGAGAGTCAATAGTTTAAACACCGTTTTTCACTTGTCAATTTATTTTCGCGACTGACGGCGATTGATCGCGAACAAACTCGAAGGATCACTTCCCGGCACTCATATTAGTGACGATGCACTGGCCGTATCGTCACGCATATAACCACGCATGTTTGGCCTACAAAAAAAGTGTTTTCAAATCGACACATTAACAAAATTATGTTTAGTTTTTTTTAAATGTGCGTTATGTTGATTATTATTGATTGAATAAAAATTGTTTATGTCGTTGCAACCCACACAACAGATTTGATTTCAGATTCTAGGGTTATTTCGTTTTGCCGCCTACACGTCGATTCAGTGTTGTGTAGTTTCTGTACTATTTTACATACAATAATTTATCACTTTAACATTAAGTTTTTAAGTTGTTACAATGTCTTGCAAAAAATAGTAATGCCCTTGATAATGTTTGCATTGTATATTTTTGAATATTATGCAGTTATAGAATTCTAGATTTATTTATGAGCATTGAACATAACAATG
This sequence comes from Mongoloraphidia duomilia, assembly GCA_039654895.1. Classification (NCBI taxonomy): domain Eukaryota; kingdom Metazoa; phylum Arthropoda; class Insecta; order Raphidioptera; family Raphidiidae; genus Mongoloraphidia; species Mongoloraphidia duomilia. The sequence goes on along the minus strand of CM077520.1, from coordinate 6,848,441 downwards.
AGATAAACAATCAATATGATTAAATTCCTAGACCGTAATTAAATTCACTATATTAGTGAAATTAACATAAGAATATCAGACGACATTATCGCCATGATATTTATATAGAAGGCTGTATAGGAAAAATGTAAATGCACCGCCGGGACTCGAACCCAGAACTCCCAATTTCATTGAACATGTTTTTTTCAAAATACAGCCACTAAAGCTAGGTCTTTGTACATGACCAATTGATTATAAAATAATATTCTTTTTTAGCAGTGGTGATAGTTAATTATTTAATTTATTCTTTTGATCGAAATATAAATTATGTTTTTGTATTAAAAAATTGTTTCTGAAAAATTACGATTTATTGCTAATACAGTTTTTAAAAAATCTGAGAAATTCTTTTAAAATTGTCAATTTTATTTTCAAATTTTTAGTCATACCTATATTTTATTTTAAATTTTTTTGGACGGCTGGAGACACGTCTCCCACCATCAACACCGCAGCTCCCACCACTTGTTTTTTATTTCCATTTTTAACCAGTTATATAAATATTATTATAGCCAAAATATCAGAATATTATATTTGTCATCAAAACTACATACGACTGCAAAGTTTCACGTCAATTGGACATTTGGAAGAGAATAAAAATAGAGTTGAAAGATTTTTATTACATACAACATACATACATAATAAATATGCACATTTTAATAGTTATTCTTGATAATCTACATATTTGGGTTATTTTTATCAATAGTAGGACTCATAAACTTACCTATATAAAATATATAAATGAGAGATTTTCTTAACTCTACATTAAATTAAAACTTGAAAGCCTTGTTGGTTCCTATTATACTGTCTGAATTCTGAAACTTCCTTCCCTACATTATTATGAAACGGTGCATTGTTGAAACACATTACAAAACATTGCTACCCTGTTATTCATTGTATATATTTTCTTATACACATTCAGAAAATCCTCGCAGACAATCAGATAAACACGCAATCAGTGATTGAATCAGAACAATAGTATAATTGGAATTGGGGGATCGAAGTTTGCCATTGTATATACAAGGTGTCGATGAAAATTTAGCTAAAGGTCTGATCAATATCAATATACAAAAATAAACGAATTGCAGAAAATATACAATCGCATAAATGTAAAATTTTCCGTAGACAGAAGTAACATTTTATTCATCGACATATATAGTTTAAAGTCGATGATTTTAATTGTTTTTTGTTATTTATTTATTCAATTTAGAAACAGCACATTACACGGTGTCTATTTTAAGGGGAAATTGAGGTTGATTTCTGTAATAAAAAAATCATGAGCAGTTATCACCTAATTTATTTTCATGTTTATAAATCCTAAAATAAATTATAGTCCTGCAAAACAAATCTATTTAGACTGATTCGACCTAACAGAAATTGATTTCAGCAGAATCATATCGTTTCAGAAGAATCCAAAATTCCTATGATTTGATATGATTCTGTGTCGTAACTTTCCACAGGGTTCTAGTCCGAGAGTTGGTAGAAGTGTCAATTGAATTTTCAATTTATTATTAACAAAAAATAATGACTTGATTATATGAATTGTTGCTAGGCCCAAATAACCTTAGCTGTTGGTGGTCTTTAAAACACACAATTCTTATACTTTGTTCAACATCATGAAAGGTTTAATTACGGGCGAGGATATTATTGCCTCCTAAGTCAAAAAGGCCTTTTTCATATTTTAGGTTTGATATCTACCGGCTCATATGTTTTAGTCTATTACTTTTTCTACTGAAAATTGCCGTAGACTCTCATGGTGTGATACATACAAAATTGGCTATAACTCCTGAGAAGACTGCAGATACGCTACTATTGAATGAATGAATGAATTGTAAATTATAGACGCTCGATAACAGAGGTCATTAGCGTCCGATACGCTACTATTAACTTTGCGTATATAGAATTGCTTTTTTTTTGTAAAGTATACTCGGTACCAGCCTCCAGACAAGACTGTCGTGGGTTCGAATCCCACCTGCGCTCATGGATGTTTTGTGATGTTATTTAGTTTTAAGTTAGTTGTTATTTAATGTAATTTAAGACGCTAATGACCTAAGTTGTCGACGCGTCTATAATCTACAATAAATTAAATAAATTTTGTAAAGTATTTTTTTTCTCTAAATGCTGTTTTAATAGTTAGAAAGATGACGACCACCAGAAGCGTTAAACTGTCCCTGAGAACAGTAAACTCCATTTTCCTATGTTGTGTTTTTCAAATACATTCTGTATAATTGTATATTAAGTATAAGTTTGTGTGCATGTAGATATATTTAAAGGTTTGCAAGTCACACAACTACACACATACGAATATGTGTATAGTGATGGAGTCACCACCCTATACACTATTTCGTGTGTGTAACGGCGTCAAAACCTCCCCGTACCGCGTCCGACGGCAGTGCCGTTCAGTCAGCAGGCCTGGCCTGGCTGCTGGCAGGCAGTCAGGGTGCTGTAGAGAGAAAGAGGGTATAATCCATCAAGTCTTGCCAAGCGTGTAGCAACCCCCCTGTCACACTACCTATCTCACTTGCACACTGACACGATCATTTTTCTCCGAGGTTCGTTCCATCATCGCGTCACATCCGCCAGGACCCCGCCTCCACCCCCCTTAACCCACCCTCACGGGAACACCGCTTTTGCGACGTTGCCAAATGGAACGTCGAATTTTATTTATGACTCTTCGGCCTGCAGCTAAATGTAATTAATGGATGGAAGGATATGATAAAGAGGGAGTTTTAACTTACATCTATAGTAAGTGGCGTTGAAGTCTCTATATATATTTTTCTATATTTGTTTATGCATGCATTTCTTAATTTGAATTATTCAGTGATTTTGTATTTGACCGCAGTTTACTGTGTCTATTTAAAAAAAAAACGAAACTAGCCGTTACCCGCGGAACCGCGAGTTGAGGAGCCTTATACCAGGTGTTTATTTGTAATCTTACATCAAGAATACCCCGAAAACTAAACGCCAGATGAATAATATTTCGGACAAAAATTATATAATTTCGAGGGGAAAGAATATGGAATAATTCATTTTTTTAATTAGGGGACATTTTTAAGCCTAATTTAAATCGATCCATGTAACGCGTGATTTTGCTAGTTACAAACAAAAAAAACTCGGGTCGCAGTGCCAAACCCTGCCGACAATATAGTGTATTTGCAAATACAGGCCTTGTGGCTTTAATACGTGAACTTAAGTTTGTTTTTGGACAAAATAAAAAATTTAACCCCTTAATACATCCCTTAAAATAATATTTTTTTCTTAATTTCAATATTATTATCAATGCAACCTCTGTACCACATTAAATACACCCTTTCATAAGTAAATCCGTATCAACAAACCAGTGTTTTCATAAAATTTGAAAGTCCGGTCCTGTCGGGCCGATTTTATTAAAATTTTAGCAGCACGTTTTAATCTTTACTAAAGAGTTAAATTTCAATTTTGAAACGATTCTGACAAATTTTTCGGTATTTTTGGGCCCAAAAACCTTTTGGAACCCCTAAATACAACCCTGAAAATGGTCCGATCGGGCCCATTTTAAATAGGCTTCTTGCGGTGATGGGTTCCAATGTGTGTACCAAATTTCGTTTCAATCGATTAAGTCTGTCGAGAGTTATCGTGTACACACATATATATATAAATATATATATAAATATATATATATATATATATATATATAAATATATACATACATATATATATAAACATTTCCAAAAATGGTGCCAAATTGTTCAGGAGGCTATGAAACGTCGAGAAATTTTGGTCCGACCCCTAGGTCCCGCCATCCGACCGACGCCAATAGTGTATGTGCCATATTATGGCAAATACACTAATTAACAATTTGTTACCACTTTTGTAAATTGGAATAGTCCAGTCTTAAACCAAAATTTAGTTCAGTCACCCTTTTTATAAACCTGACATAAATCAGAGTTGGTCACGATATTTAATTAATAAACTGTAAAGGCTTGACAACTTAGGTCATTAAAATAGAATAAAATAGAGCTTTATTTTTTCAAAATTATGCATGTCTATACAATATAATATAACAAAAAAAAATTTGAAAGATATAGGCTTCTACTTAGCGCCCATACTATATATCTAAGTTTTTATAATTTGACCGAAGAAAAAAAGACTTTGCATCAGACAAAACGAGTTTTTTGAAAATATCATCTCTTTGGTACCTAAATAAAAAGAATCGTTTCGATATCGTTAAAACAAGTAGGTATTTATAGAAAAAAAAAGAAATCAAATCAAATTTATTTAAATCCGTGAGGCATGTATTATATTGTACTTGTGGATTTCGCCATAAAATAGTTAGAATATAGGTGAAGACTCCGCAATAATACAACACACACACCTACACATAAGTAGGTATATAATTTTAAAGATTATTATCATTAAGAAATTCCTGGCAACCATAATATTTTTTGCCAACTTTTTTGAAAGGATTGCTGTCTTTAATATTTTTTATATAACACATGCACGCTTTTAGTGTTTTTTCGTATCAGTTTTGCGGGCCTTAAAAGACCGTTTATTGACGAGTGACGTCATGATCCATTATGATACACTTTTCGATGAATAATGGAAAAACATTTGAAAAACCCGTTATCTAATGAGCATTATGTACCTCTTTTCGGTGTTATAAATGAAATATGGTTACTATGGTAACAAAGTGAATAAATATTGTATCGAGTCCAATGTTTTTATTATGAGATGTACTTCTGTCAGTGACATTAAATTATTCAATTAAAGTCTAAAACCATGCATGTGTTATATAAAGTATAGTGTGCAACACGTGTGCTAAATATTTATGCGTCAGACGCGATTGTTTCAGCACGAGTAGTAGGATAGCGCTCACGAGCCTTGGCGAGTGAGCATCGCGAGCCGAATACGAGTGCTGAAAACATCGCGCCTGACGCATAAAGATGTATTTAGCACACTTATCACAGAATATATTGTTATATTGACTGATAAATTATTGACCACAATTTATATTAGAAATCGTGTCCATCGTGATTATAATAAAATTAAGAAAAATCGCAGGATAGTGGACAAAATATTTGATTTATTTAATTGAATGTACGACGTTTCGTCTATATATTTAGACTTTTTCAAGTACATAAAAATAACAATATATTTTGTTATTTTTATGTACTTGAAAAAGTCTAAATATATAGACGAAACGTCGTACATTCAATTAAATAAATCAAATATTTTGTCCACTATCCTGCGATTTTTCTTAATTTTATTATTGACCCCAATTATAGGCCCTTTCTCAAAGAGAACAAGTTTATGTTTAGTCGTTCGTGACTATTAAATAACGAAACCGAAAATAATATTTTGATTAAAAAATATTCTATTATACTGTTTTAAATAATAAATCATAATCACAAATAACCAACAATTAATTTGAATGAAGTGTAATTTTAATATCACTACAACACTTTTTCATTATATTCGGTCATATATCAATGTAACGTTTTTTCACATACGCTATTCAAAATTGTCTCAAAAGTTGATGAATAATAAAAAGAATGCATTATAAATATTGGTTTTATGGCAGAGCATGAGCGCATTTTTCATTGGAGTTTTTCCACCCTCTAGATAAATAGCTTTCCGTTCGGATGGATAATGAAAAATTGATATCTGTCTATATGTAAATCCATTTTTCATACTGCTGTGCTGACCTCCACTACATGTAGGTATTCAGATGTATGTATGTATGTATGTTCAAATATAAACGTATACACACGACTACATAATATGTGCTGTATGTATTATGTGTGTGGTTTGCTTTATAAAGCTCCTATTACATTAGATATACTGATAAGTTACGAAATTTTTGTATGTGTTACGCTTAAAACTTGAATTTGGACAATGCCCCAAAAAAATGCACAAAACTAGTTTTGAGCAACGAATATTTCCCAAACCCGAAATTTTACATTTAATCGGCTAATGAATGTTACAAAATGATCAGAACTAGTTTTGCATATTTTTAATTGTACAAAATTTTAGTTTTGTACATTTCTGAACGAACAATACTAGTTCTACTTGTTAGTGTATTTGCCATATGGCACATACACTATTGGCGTCGGTCGGATGGTGGGACCTAGGGGTCGGACAAAAATTTCTCGACGTTTCATAGCCTCCTGAACACTTTGGCACCATTTTTAAAAATGTTTATATATATATGTATGTATATATATATATATTTATATATATATTTATATATATATGTGTGTACACGATAACTCTCGACAGACTTAATCGATTGAAACGAAATTTGGTACACACATTGGAACCCATCACCGCAAGAAGCCTATTTAAAATGGGTCCGATCGGACCATTTTCAGGGTTGTATTTAGGGGTTCCAAAAAGTTTTTGGGCCCAAAAATACCGAAAAATTTGTCAGAATCGTTTCAAAATTGAAATTTAACTCTTTAGTAAAGACTAAAATGTGCTGCTAAAATTTTAATAAAATCGGCCCGACAGGACCGGACTTTCAAATTTTATGAAAACACTAGTTTGTTGATACGGATTTACTTAGATATGGAAGGGTGTATTTAATTGGGTGTATTGATGAAATCCATGTCTAATATTGAAATTTAGAAAAATTTAATTATTTTAAGGGCTGCATTAAGGGGTTAAATTTTTTATTTTGTCAAAAAACAAACTTAAGATTACATAATAATGCCACAATGCCTGTATTAGCAAATACACTATATTGTCGGCAGGGTTTTGGCACTGCGACCCGAGTTTTTTTATTCTTATTTTTGATGTTCAGAATTAGTTCAGTAAAAATTATGGAGTGCATAATATAGGTATACCTAATACCTATAACTTCCAACCAAATTTTAAATAAGATACAAGATAGAGCTGGAAACATTATTTAAATATATTTAATTTCGATACTGACACAAATTAACAAAAAATAAAACCATCGTAATGGTTAAGATCCTTCAAAGTGATATGAATGAAAAATTATTTTAGGAGGTTTTTAGGATCCGTTAATGAAAAGTGACACGTTATTATTGATCGCGACGTTTCGTCGGAATTCCCGACTTCCTCAGGCTCTCAAAATAAATTCAGTTTCACATTTGTCTTAATGTTAAGGCCTTGATTTATCTGAGCAATATTACACTCTATAGACATCAAGTTTATTAAATTAAAATTCTTTTGTCTTTGAAATAATCAATTTTTTTTAAACCAAAATCTAAAACCAGCCCTTTTTAGATTTTGGTTTAAAAAAATGATTATTTCAAAGACAAAATAATTTTAATTTAATAAACTTGATGTCTATAGAGAGTAATATTGCTCAGATAAAGCAAGGCCTCATTAAGACAAATGTGAAACTGAATTTATTTTGAGAGCCTGAGGAAGTCGAGAATACCGACGAAACGTCGCGATCAATAATAACGTGTCACTTTTCATTTACGGATCCTGAAAACATCCTAAAATAATTTTTCATTCAAAAAATAAAACTTTATTCTTAGACAAATACCAATTAGAATTAGATAATTAAAAAATTATTTATTTGAACAAGAACTGGAATGATGGCATTTAGAATTGCATAATACATTCTTTTTTCTGTTAATGCACTTTTTTATTTCACATAGGTATACCTACATGAAATAAATCCTTGTGTAGATCCAGATATATATCAGAAGTCTATATTCGGATTCAGACGTTGATTGAATAAAATAAGCAGAGTATTTCTCGTTCAGAAATGTACAAAACTAGTTTTGTGTAATTAAAAATACGCTTAACTACTTCTGCCGATTAAATGTAAAATTTTGGGTTTTGTAAAAACTAGTTTTGCGCATTTTTTCGGGCATTGTCGAAATTCGAGTATTGAGCGTAACATAAGCACAGGACCCGCTCGTCTATGTACAATTTCACAAATGACACTTTTTTGGACCAAAACGCCGTCTCCCTCAGTTATCCGCCTGGATTAGTGAATCCCTCAGGGGAAACATTGGAATGTAGTTTGCATTCCAATGTTTTGTGGGAATTAGCGTTCCCAGGGACCCGAGTTCGTACCAGTCGGTTTGTGTATGCCGGCTGGCGAATTCTAATACACAAATGGATTATTTGTTGTGTTGAAGACGCTAATGACCTGAGTTGTCGACGCGTCTATGATCTACAATAAATAAAAAAATAAACGGGTTTGACAGAAAGTAATGTTCAAGCCTATCTTCTCCGGACGTAAGATCGAAGTCCAAGAATACAAGATGTGAAATCACATTTTTCGAAAACCCTCATATTTCTGCCCCCGGGAAGAAACATTTGATTCCGTCAGTCTCTGTCCGGTATCTTACACCAAAAGTGTTATTTGTTGTGTTGAAGACGTTAATGACCTGAGTTGTCGACCTGTCTATAATCTACAATAAATTGGATTAGTGAAATTCCACTGTATCAATAAAATTAATAAAAAAAAATATTTCGAACAAACAAAAAAATGTAAACATCAGCGAAAACTGGAGCAGTAAATCATAGTTTCTCTAAGTAGATCTCGTTTTTTTTTAAGTTTTTTAGACTAATGACGAATGGCAGATGGCACTTACATTTAGATTTTCACAGTGAATTTGTAACTAAATTCACACATCGTTTAACGATATATCATTTAATATTAATGCATCGACTACTTAATCTACGAACACATAATTACTTGGGCGGTTCGAATCAACCGTGTGATTTATTACTTCAAAAGATCATTACCCTTTAAACAACATAAATTTCGGGCTTAAGATTTCAAGTAGAAAGTGAACAGTTATTTTCTGTGTAGATATATTATAATCCTTAGTTAGATCGATCTTATAAGCATTCATTAACTTAAAATTGAGTTCTGTTTTTGTTTTTTTTTCGTTGCAGCTAATAAACTAATCAGTTCTAACTGTTTGGATGTTCATATTAATTGGTGGCCAAATTAACAGACTACGGCCCGTATTCACCGAACCTAGTTAGTTATTTATTCAGTTGATTTATTCCCCTGGTAACTATTACTCGGAATAAATAGCGATAATTCAATTCACCAAACGTAGTTTACTGTAGGTATAAATCGTAAGAATAACTATTCTGACCAATTTCAAGGGTATAAATATTTATTCGCCTAGTAAAATAGGATGGGCACGAAATGCACAAATTACTTTATGACCTGGTGACCTTTTCTGGTAAATATTAATTCCATATCTTTCAGGTAAAGGCTTTTGTAGTAAAATAAAATAAATTAAAAATTAAATAAATTAAAATTAAATAAATTCATCAAAAATTTACATTTTCGATCGATGCGCCCATCGGTCGGATCTTTGGTAAACGTGCTTTAGAATCAAAATATTTGACAAAATGTCCAAGGTGTATGGTATAAAGTAAATTAATACCTGAAGTTACTATTCTATCGAATGAATTGCTTGGTGAATAGAAAGTTAATTTTATTCCAAGGAATAATTTTATTCTAAGATTAGTAACTTCTATCTTTAACAGTGTTTGGTGAATACGGGCCGTAGAGAATTGAAATAAAATGCTCTATAAGTAGGACTTCGAAACTTTCTCGATATCGTTTCAACGAGACGAAGACATCTATCTAAAATCATCGAGTCGAGACGACATCGAGACTGTACCTTTTTAGTTACGAGAATTTCGCTGATATTTTTAGAAAAATATGTCAAGTACTGGGTTTGAGGATAATTATCGTTGGGATACTATTGTTTATTTGACAACTGTCATATGGTTTGTCTATTACAAACCTCCAGGTTGTAATCTTTTAACTGGTGAAACTATCAACATATTTTTCAATTTATATTTAAAAATAATAAATTGAAAACATGAATTTCCAGATAACATAATAATATGCATGCCAGTAACAACATTTAAGTGATGAAATGACAAATTTTAGTGATGTAATTATTTTATTACAAAAAAGGACACTTTTTACTGATATGAAAACATATAAAATGAAAACAGAAATTTTTAATAGTTTTAAAAAAATGCAAATATCTGATTACCATTAATTCTAATAATTATTTTCTTACTTTGTTTCAGAAATCCGGACAAAACTAAGCAAAATGAACATTCTTCAATTGGGTGAGTTTTTGATTTTTTTTAGTTTTACGAAAAACTTATAATCAAATTTAAGCAATACGAGGGATATATTATGTTGAAGGAGTATAACTTCAGCCGTGTGTAAAACACACACATTACATTTTTTCATTTTGAATGTGTCAGAGGCTGTACGAAGTACGAGGCGAGCTGCCAGTCCACTTGTCCGATGTCTGTACACACGTTTTATCTATTTTTCCTTTAGTCAGACATTTGAGCCTGACATTTACACAGGCCCTGTATAAACCAAAAGAACCACCCACCCACGCCAAACCGTTTTATGTTCAGTAATATTCTGTGTTGGGCATTTGTAAATCTGATAAATGTAAATCAGTTTTGAATATAATATTATAAAATATACCCGCGTATGTTTTATTTTTTCTCTCTACAGCTGCGCCAACACAACGTTTGGACGTTCCAATATCACATTTATTTGTTGTTAAATGTTTTGTCGAGTCACAACATTATGACTGTCAAGTTTTACAAGTTATATCATATTTCATTCTACAAGAAAAGCTTAAATTGAAATGTGTAATTATTAATTTTGTGTGTACGATAAGGTTGAGCTCACTACCAGCTGATCGCAAACGTTGGTACTAAATCAGGCGTGTACAACTATTTTCTATTCGCGACCCTTAAAATTAGAATACTATAATATGTAGCAGGAATGTGGACAATAATGTATACAACACTAATTTATTGATTTTTTTATTACTGATAAAAGTAACAAAAACGAATAGAATTGACTAGATTTCCGAGTATAAAAATATATGTGAACAAAGTAGATAGATGTCAATCTCTATGAACGCTGTTGGTCCAGCCTGAATCTTTGTAAACACTATTGTAGTGATGGACGAATGCGAGATGTTTTTACAATCGAAACAATTGCAATCGTTCATAATAACAATCGAGTCCACAATCGACTCGGAGTTTGATTTTACAACCGAAATGTTCGATTGTTCAAGTCGATTATTTGCCACATAGATTATAGCAATAGCAGCGAATGAGAATCCATAATATGATCGCGATTCAAGGAGAATACATATAATCGCGATTCAAGGTTATATGCTAGTCGACTAACGTTCACGCGACTCGTTGATTGTTCACTGTTCACACTGTTCATTTGGTACTCTGTTATCTCTTCACTATTGAATTCGTATCGGGTATGCAGTACTGTACGATTCAGTACTATATGCGATTCGGTCTCGGTGAACTATGAAACAACAACAATCGAGTCCAAGTGACAACCATCGAGAGTCATCAAGATGTTTGAACAATCGAGACAATCGATTAAACTCGTAATCCGCATCACTACACTTTTGCACCGAGTCTTATTAGAAAAGGATGTGAAGAGGCAGTCACCACTACCTTACCTTCGTCTAATAATTTAATGATCAGTCACACTTTTCTGGCCTATTTTCTGTAATTAGCGTGGGCAATATTGAAATTAATTTAATTATAGAATTTAAATATGTAACATGCTAAGGAAAATATTCTGAGTGGTTTAATATGTTAGAATAAATTAGTATAAACTATTTATTTGGTTGATTTATAATTATCATTAATCCTGAATATTGATTTAGAGTTTAGACCGATAAAAGCTTGTTTTTGATGTTTATCAAAAAAAAAATAGAATCGTTCAAAGACAAATCATTTTTTCTAAACCAAGACGTTTTTTTTGGCAAATTGCGATAATCAAGTATTTAAAACTCGACCAGAAATAAAATTTAATTAATAGTCAATTTTACGATTTTCGACTTCCGAGTTTAAATTTGCTTCAGTAGTTCAGTAGTTATTATAAAAAGATTTTACTGTTCAGCTATTTTATATGAAAAATAGAATGTGGTGTTTGATGACAAATTTGTTACATAGAAATTTCCAAATGTACAGTAAATTATTTTCTTTAATTTATGAGAAAGTTTTTTAGAGTAATTAACAGCAATAAATAAAAATACGAAAAAAATATCGGAAAAACACTACTTTATACCGCAAAGAATAATTTCTCTGTAAACAAGTGATATATAAACAAAAATACGAAATAGATCGAGTGTAAAAGGCCGGCAACTGACAGCAAGGCTAAACGTTATTTCTGTATGGTCCATGGACTTGGTATATCATCGGTAGAAACCAATGAGATATCAACATCAAGGTGGGAATCAATTCATCCTGGTTTCTTTGTGTGTTCATTCAAAATTTCAAAACTTGACTTCTATTTCCTGGAGGACACGGGTGGGAGTTTGAAAAATAGTGTAAAGTACTTAAAAATTAATCATATTTACAGGATGTTTCAGGAAAAATGGTACATATTTTAGGATGTTATATTATCGTTCATTTTAAGCACAAAGTTCTTGTAACATGTAGCCAATTCTCAAAAAAAGAGCGCCGTAAAAAATTGTAAAGTACAATAGACGCTTTTATACTTATGAACCTAAATTAAATATTATTTTTTTCTTTTTAGTACATTTATAAAACCGTTTAACTTAAAAGTTTTTTTACCTATTTTTATTTTTAATTTTGTAATGTGCTTTAATTGCTTGGTCTGATTTTATTACATTTATTCAATCCACTGAAACGTTACCGACCTTTTGGTCATCGGAGCTACACATGTGTGCAAAATTTCAACTCAATCGGATCACGGGAAGTGGGTGAAACAAATAAACAAACAAATATACGGGGTCAAGTTAAATAAAACCGTTTAAAAAAATTAACCACCACTGTCGGAATCTAGTAACGAGTTCTTATACCAAAAATTATTCCGTCTTCTAAAACTAACTGAGATAAAATTTTCATTATGTGCGAAAGTCTTTTTTTTAAATCATCGACAAAGAATTATGTAAAATATAAACGTTAGGTATAACTGTAAGCTTTTTCTTACCTCAATGATGAGATCTTGCGAAGTGTACAGTCATACTTATATAGCTGTGCCGTGCATTAAAAATCAGCTTACATTAAAATTTTTTTTGTTAATTTAAAATTGATATCCTTGTAAATTATGTTTGACAATTATTCACTCGATTCATATCCATTTTTTAATAAATTCAATACGGTTCATGGGTTCTTGGATTAAAATAAATTGTTATTGATTAATAACAAATTTTTATTTCTAATTATAATTGTTATTCTCCAAGATAGACAACTATTGACTTGATGTATTCGTTTATATTTTTGTTACAGTACTTGATAAAGTCTCGAAAGAGACGAAACGAAGATAAATAAAAGAGTTATTAATCAATAACAATTTATTTTAATCCAAGAACCCATGAACCATATTGAATTTGACAATTATGTTACTTCTGTGGTTTGATTTGTGGAAAATAATATCAATATAATTTAAAAATGGTGCATACCAAATACATTGTGTCTATATATTTGGAATAATTTAGATTCGTATTTTCTTAAATCTGAACAAAATATAAAATATTTAAAAAAATAATTAATATAATAGTATTAAAATGGGTGTGTACTTATGACCACACGACAGAAGTGAAAACTTCAGATTTTCTAATTTTTGGTGTCATCTATTATAGCGCATTTATGAACTAAAAATAATTTATTACTAAAATACTAAAATTGTATTTTTAATTAATTCCACCTTGGTTTCAAAAAAATATAATTATTGTCAAAGAAAGAATATATAACAAAAATAAAAATATATATAAATAAATATCATGTAGAATTTAGAAAAAAAAAACGCCAAAAATTCTACGCTGCCATCAGGTCTCGAACCCAGGTTACTATGCATAAAACGCAAAGACTAAACCAACTGCGCTATGAATGGAAATTTCTAGTTATATCACAAATATAAGTATGTTGCAAATTCTTAAGATCAAGTTGCAAACGATAAGCTTGCGAACGGTCAGGTTGCGAATTCTTACGGTTTTTTGCGAACGCTTCACGTTATTTCAGTACCCAGGCAAAAAGTGCCTAACACGCGTAAGGAAGTTTTCACTTGAATAAAACATTCAACTATTATCTTCGCAACATTAACTAATGCTTTCAATACGAACATTGAATTTGGCTAAACTTTATAAATGAATTTTTAACGTACAAAGCGGCTTTTTTCTTTAATCATCTATTTTTCCAATTATATAACTTAGATGAAGGTTATAGAAGTTCCCTTACTTTGTAATTCTTAAGAAAATTGCGAGGACCGTCGTTTCTAGCGGACGCGTTTGTAATACGAGCTGTCCACAATTTCTTAGTTCGCTTCGTTGCGTTCCTGCGTTAGTGTTTTAATTTTTTCTAATCTTCTTATTCATTTATCGCAGTATCAAAAATACACTTTACATCTTTCTTACTTTATATAATATGTAGGTAGATAGACATTGGAATGGGTTCCGTTCTATACAGTGCAGCCGCGGCGGGGGTTTGCAAGCAAGGGGGTGGTTTCGACGGCATGATGTGGTGGTGATGGTGGGTTTCGGGCATTGTTCACCACCATGGTCGAAGGGTGAGATATTCGCGCTCGCTCCAGGGAACGGAAGGCTTCTCTATCTATCTGTTTCCCTCTCTCTCCAGCCAACATACAGACACTGTTTGTAATGTTTGTATGTATTGTGGATGTGTGCGTTAGACAGGGATTGACGAGTTCGCATTATCATGGTTATCCATCAAGGTTTGTATCAATGCGCCTGTGTCTATCTCCGTCACACGCACTGGATACTCATTGTTCTCTAGCATACTCTGTCTCATTCTTACACACATACACTCCGTCCGTCATATGTTATGTTCATACACAATAGTATGGAACTGGTGCAGTGGTTCCTAAACTTGGCGACGCAATGTCCCAGGGGGCCGCGAACTTATGCCTAAAGGACGTCGATTCCTGAGTCAGCAATCCAAAGAAAAATTTTGATTTTTGTATTGAACTCGCTACAAGTTCATTCCTACGGTAAATAGTGATTCTTAAGTCAGTGATATTGGAATCTGACCACAGAGACAGTATAGAACTGACACTTCCCTATACGTGTGAGCTTCGATTCGGTGACCTTGAGTAACTAACTCTAGAGTTGTCACTTTGAATAGTGAAAAAATTCACAGATTTCGCAATCCTTGCAACCATCGAGGACATTGGAAATGATAACAGCATATATGAAACATAATTAACTGTTTATTATACACACAATATTTATCAATGCACTGTTTAGTTTTGTCATTATTGTTATTATTCTTCTGTTATATACGCGTTCACTTTTGCTTGATTACTTAACTTTTAAATGGATTTTCTACAGTGTTTATTAACATTTGCTCAAAAATAACACCGCAGATCGTCGCAAATACCTCTCAATTAACTAGACATGATATAAAACACATTTCGAAAAAATTGCACTTGTTCAATTTTGCATGATTGCTCCTCACTTAATCGCGACACCGTTGTCTTTTGGCCTTGAACGAAAACTCGTAACTCTGCCCCCATATACGAACATAAACATTTCCAATGTTAAAAGAATTAAGTTTTAGAAATAATATATTATTATGTGATCTTTTTATCAGCGCGCGAAACAACAAAGACGCAGATCCAACATTGGTATTCTGTGACCCTCTGAATCGAACACTATGGAGAGTGTTCCCCTGCTTTTGGACAGAAGAAATGATTTCTGTAGCTATACACGTCTGTCTAGAACAACCCAAGTCTATGATACACTATGATTATAACATAATTCTGTAACTGGAATGTAAGTTTATGAATCGGTAAATTTATACAGTTTGGCCGAAGAAGTACTCGCCAATAATTCTATTATCTTACCACGAAATTTCGCGATGCACATTCGACAATATTTTGTCGACACACCGTTTGGCAATCTATGCGCTATCTTTTAATCATAAGCCAATTTTTCTCAAGGATCGCAAAAAAAATATGACATGGGGAGGCGTTGCATTGAAAAGTTTGGGTGTCACTGAATAATAGTATGGAGGTAGTGAATATATTCCCGCTGATTCCTATATTATGTGTGCCCTCTTTCCAGGAGTTCCGCGCTGTTTGTCGTCCTGAACAACGCAAACACACAATATTGGCTGCTCGGTGTGTAGTAATATAGTTTCATTGTTGGATAACTTTCATGAAAATTGTATTCCTTTCTGCAGAAACTTCTTTTGAGGGAAGGGACGATCGTTTCCCCTAAACGTTTTTAATTGACAAGTTGGGTGACACTAAGGCGTTTTTTTATAACGATTACTATCCATGTTGCCAACGCTTTAGTTCTTTAACTTAAAAATTAAAGTCGTAAGACGTAAGCATAAAAATGATCAAAAAACTATAAATATAATTTTTAAATATATTAATACTAGGTGTATATTTTGGTTTAGCTGCGAAATAATCAAGAGCTGCATTATGTATCACTTTACTGTATCTCTTATAATTTAGCTTAGAAACCACGACTGGCTTTACATTATTTCGCTTACTGTTCACTCCCCCCCCCCTTTTATCTCAGAGTAATATTAATATAGAGCCTATATGTTATTCGAGACGAAGAGTAGGCTTTTAAACAGTCAAAGAATTTTTAAAATCGGTTTAGTATTTCGTGAGATTACCTGTGACAAACAAAGAAACAAACAAACAAACAAACTTTTTTATATATATTATTCGAATAGATTATACACACTACTTTTGCCAAAATGTATTTCCAGGGAAGGGGCGGTCGTTCCCTCTAAACGTTTTTTTAATTTACAGTCGTTTTAAGGCGTTTTTGTAACGATTGCATTATTTAGAGAACGAGGCTTGGTGTGTGGGTGACCACACTGCTAATTTCCCATTGGGTACCCTTAGAGATTAGAGAACAGTCTACCGTAGAGAAACTAAGTATTTGCAGGTTAACATTTTACCAACAATTTTACAGTAGTTTTTTTGTTATAAAAACAAACCGCTGATTCAATTTTTTTGCAAATCTTATCAGGTGTTAATTATGTAATTATACTTCGATTGAAATTGGTCCGGAGTCGATATCATTCTCTGTTCTCGAGATATGCGAGACGAAAAAAGTTCACCAACGTACGAACGAACGTACGTACGTACGCACACAAAGACAATAGATTCGGACTCGATGGACCTCAAAACGTGCAAATATGTTCAAATTTTTCATTCGCAAAATCGGACCCTTTACAACTTCCAATGGGAAGTTAAAAAGTATCAAATAATTATTATATATAAACAGAATTGTTTTTATTTAGAAGAAACGTCTATGAAACAGATATTTTTAATTGAAGAGTGGAGTGAAAAAGTCTTAGAAAATGTAAAGATTTATTTTCTGTTGACAAAACTTTAATTCTATACTATCTTAACTAGAAATATTAAGTAGCAAAGAGAATTTCTGAGGACATACCTATTCAAAAATGTGTTCCTGTAGTAGAAACTTCTTTCAAGGAATGCAATCCTTTTAGTACCATATCGTAACTGAGATCAGGATGAAAATCCTCCTAGAATATTGTTTAGTGAGCATTCTACTTTCAAATATAAAATTTTTATTAGCATGTGAAAATTAAATTTAGTTAAACAATTCACTCGGTTCATATCCATTTTTTAATAAATTCAATACGGTTCATGGGTTCTTGGATTAAAATAAATTGTTATTGATTAATAACTCTTTTATTTATCTTCATACGACGTTTCGTCGTCTCTTTCGAGACTTCATCAAGTACTCACTAACGAGTCATTAATTGTCAAAAATTATACTTAAAATACCAAGACATGTCTTGGTATTTTAAGTATAATTTTTGACAATTAATGACTCGTTAGTGAGTACTTGATGAAGTCTCGAAAGAGACGAACGTCGTATGAAGATAAATAAAAGATTTTGACCAACTTTGAACGGTCAGATTTAGTTTAAACTTTGTCGACTTATCAACGACCGATGACAATACAATAATTCCATAAGTTTGTCCCATTATCCTGACCAGGATCTCCAGGACTAAAAAAAAAAGCAAAAAACTTCAGATTGAACTGAAACTTTGCACACTTATCAAGGACCGATTACAATACAATAATTCCATAAGTTTGTCCCATTATCCTGACCAGGATCTCCAGGACTAAAAAAAAAGCAAAAAACTTCAGATTGAACTGAAACTTTGCACACTTATCAAGGACCGATTACAATACAATAATTCCATAAGTTTGTCCCATTATCCTGACCAGGATCTCCAGGACTAAAAAAAAAAAGCAAAAAACTTCAGATTGAACTGAAACTTTGCACACTTATCAAGGACCGATTACAATACAATAATTCCATAAGTTTGTCCCATTATCCTGACCAGGATCTCCAGGACTAAAAAAAAAAGCAAAAAACTTCAGATTGAACTGAAACTTTGCACACTTATCAAGGACCGATTACAATACAATAATTCCATAAGTTTGTCCCATTATCCTGACCAGGATCTCCAGGACTAAAAAAAAAAGCAAAAAACTTCAGATTGAACTGAAACTTTGCACACTTATCAAGGACCGATTACAATACAATAATTCCATAAGTTTGTCCCATTATCCTGACCAGGATCTCCAGGACTAAAAAGCAAAAATAAATTATAATTTAAAAAAACTAAAAAACACGCTATAATGAACTAAAAAGTAAAAAATAATTAATTTTATTGTAAAAAAGCGTGGGGTGCTTTGTATCATATTTTCATACTACCCCACGCTTTTTTACAATAAAATTAATTATTTTTTACTTTTTAGTTCATTAAAGCGTGTTTTTTAGTTTTTTTAAATTATAATTTATTACTGTTCTATCGTTAGAGAGGAGAAACGGTCTTTAGAGCAATTTTATGTAATAGTTATAGATATATGTGAATGAAAAAAAAAAATAACCTGAACTCTTCAAATATGCGAAACGTTTCTCAATCAAATAAAATTGCCAGAACGAGTATAATTTCTTTCTATAAATATATGGTTTACCACGCAATTTTGTGGTTAATACCAAAAAAATATTTTACAAAATTATATAAATGAGACTACAAGTAATACATGAGTGCAAAATATTACACTATTAACGCTTTTTTATAGGAAATTTATTTCAAAGATTTATTTTTAAATTATTTTCATATCCTGACGCTGTTTATGAATGAAGTTGATTTGATTAATTAATAAAAATTAAAATGTTTATTCATATTAATAATTAATAGGTCAAGGTAATTTGGTGAAGAACTATTAATATTTATCAAATAATTAATACAAAATAAACTCATTCACAACTTCTTTTTAATTTTTATTAAAATTAATATATTTATTTTATGAGAATATTAATGTTTTTACACAGCCAAAACAAATAAATGTTGACGATATCTTTTTTATGTGTGAATTAAGATTAGATTTATTTGCGTTTTGATAAATTTATATAAGTGTTAATATTTATCTAAACATTTTCACTAGTTAATTTTTAAAATTTATTCGTTTCAAAATTTCGAATCACCTTTAATCTTTAAATTTTTCATAACCTCGTGTGGAATAAAATATGTACTTTTACAGCGCTTCCCCTCTTACGTTTTACTGTTTTCGATTGCCATAAGTCCCTCACTTCTGGACGCCACGATCCATCATCTCACCTGACACCACTAGCCTATAGCGACCAAGGAAACTTCAAATACTGCATTTTTCCGAGACAAAATGGTCGCATAATGTAGGCTCATTAATGACATAATTTTTTGAAGTGAAAACTTCCTTAGGCGCGTTAGGCACTTTTTGCCTGGGTACTGAAAAAATGTGAAGCGTTCGCAACTACTTCCGTAAGAATTCGCAACATACCTATATCATAAAGACGGCCATCTACACACTTCCACCCCATAGCGCAGTTGGTTAGGTCTTTGCATTCTATGCATAGGAACCGAGGTTCGAGACCTGATGGCAGCGTAGGATTTTTGGCGTTTTTTTTCTAAATTCTACATGATATTTATTTATATATTTTTTTATTTTTGTTATATTCTTTCTTTGACAATTATAATTTTTTTGAAACCTAGGTGGATTTAATTAAAAATACAATTTTAGTATTTAGTAATTAGAATAGATGGAAAATAAAAAAATCTCTGAGGAATCCCAAAAAAACCCTGTGTTTAAATTTTGATTTCGATGTGTTAAACGCACCGTCAGTCATACGGATGGATGGACATCCAAAACATGCTTTTTCGGTATGAAACGTCTAAATCCATCGAAATCTCGAATTTTATTTCCACCATTAAGTATAAGACTTTCATCCTATGGTCGCTCGAAAGTAAAAACTAAAAACTTTAATTTGATGAAACTTATGTACAAAAAAAAATAGTTATATCTGTATCGCGGGTACAGACGGATGACGTTAATAGCGTTTAACACAAATAATTGTTGAAAGAAATACATACACTTTTATTTATTTTCTAAAATCAAATGTTCGTAAGATATAATAAATAAATTATTTGTAATTTTATTTTTGTATATTTTAAATTGTTAAAAGCTTTCGGGATTCGAAGCTGGGCTTGGCGTTTGTACCTGTCGATAGACTCATACATTTCCCCACGGCCACCTGCTTACTGTATCTGAGACCTTTCCGTTTCATCTAATATTTCTAAAATGCCCCCCAGTATGAAACATTAGACGTTATTCATGTCAAAAAGTCTAGCCTTTAATATGCAAGTATTTCCGATAATGGTATCTGATCGTTGCAAGAAAACTATTGTTGCAGAGTTAATGTTCAACAGTTGTAAGTGTGTACGTGTGTGTGTGTTTGTTACATAACCCGATGGGTAACTGGTAGCTGGTATTAGCAGACGTTGACGTGTACAGCATGACGTTTCACAGTTCACGCTGGTCGGTCTGCCTAGGCGCTCTCTGTTCCCGGTGGCGGCTTGCTATGTCTGCACACTTCCCACAGGACCCCATATACACAGACGCCGAACCTAAACTTTTAGAGGTTGCTTTGTGGTCGAGAACTGATCATTTCAGAGACGGAACTAGTACTGATAGCCAATGAAATCTAGAGGGCAGTATAGCCTAGTGAATAGCGTACTTGGTTCCGCAGCCTCTAGACTAGACTGTCGTGGGTTCGAATCCCCCCTGCGCTCATGGATGTTTCGTGATGTTATTTAGTTTTAAGTTAGTTGTTATTTAATGTAATTTAAGACGCTAATGACCTGAGATGTCGACGCGTCTATAAAACCAGTCAAATCTATAATTTATTTTTTCTTCTTCCAAATTCCATTATTTTGTTTGACTGGGGTGGCATTTTAGAAATATTAGATGAAACGGAAATAGTCGGAAGTGATTAACATGTGAAACAAAACACAGTATGTATAACTATGTTAAGGTCTCAGACACAGTAAGCCAGGCGGCCGTGCGGAAAAGTACGAGTCTACCGACAAACGCCAAGCTCAGGTTCGAATCTTAAAGGCTTTTAATATTTATTTTTTTAATGATGAAAATATAATATAGGTATTGGATATAAAAATTATTATTTTACGAACATTTGATTTTATAAGATGAATAACAGTGAATGTATTTTTTTCCATGACAACGAATACAATTATTATTTGTGTTTACCGCTATTCACGTCATCTGTCTATAACCGCGATACAGACATAGCCGTTTTTTACAAGCTTTTATTTAACTTGCAATGTATATGTTAGTTAGTGAGTTAGTTAGTTTGTGAGTTTGTTTAGGTCAAAACTTGCAAATCAATTTTGAACGACTTCCACGTATCCGATCGGTTTGTACACATATGTATTCCTGATGACAATACATGAATAAATCGTTTTTAGAAATAAATTCAGCCCCTAAGGGGTTCAAACGGGGATGTAGGGTTTTTTTGACTAATCAACGCCCGGGCCAAATCGCTGAAGCTACAAACTTAAAATTTGGACAGTTGGTTCCTTTTCTGACGTATTTCTCGAAATTCAACCCCTACGGATGTCAAAGGGGGGTAAAATTTTGAAAGACTAAAATGAACAAAATAAATATTAATAAAAAAACTTTTTAGAGGCAAGCTTTTATTTAAATGCACTAAAAAGGAAAAAATAATTTTTTAATAATTTAGGTTCATAATAATTATAAAAGCGTGGGTCGTGACAAATAAACTATCATAGAGTTCACGACCCACGCTTTTATAATTATGAACCTAAATCATTAAAAATTATTTTTTCCTTTTTAGTGCATTTAAATAAAAGCTTGTCTCTAAAAAGTTTTTTTTACTAATATTTATTACAATTATTATTGTTCGTAATTCTTGAATATTGTGGAATATTACAATTACATAGATATAAATATTTATTCCTCGCTTTTGCCATCTCTCTCTCTCTTTCTGCGATACTGCATCACATCTGTCCATTTCTGATAAATACGATATTCCGATATAAATTTCAAATGTGCTTTTTTTAAAAAAATGCCATCAATTGGATTTTGTCAGTACATTAATAAAATTTACAAAACATTGTCTTACCCTAGTTTAAGGTAAGTTATGTAACAAATGTGATAAAAAATAACAGTGACATATCTGAAAAGAGAACGCAGAAGAAGTATATCGTTCAACATTAATCACTAATGTATTCTATTGTATACATGAAAAATGTGTACTTTTTTGCACTTACATTAAAGCTGTGAAGGTTCTTGAAATTAAAAAGTTTCAGGATACCGCCATAAAATTAGTGTCAACTAAGTACATACATTACGTAATAATATCAATGTTATATTAATGCAAAAAAGGGAATAGTATTTGCTTTTAGTAAATGTTACAATTATAATTTAAGAAAATAATGACCACAAAAACGTAACGTATATTTTAAATTGCACTTAAATAAACATTTCTTGAGTAAATATGTGTTTACGTTACGGAATGTTATATAGCCGAACACAAAAAACATCATCAAAAGTTGAAATTATTGAAGTTATACTTCTTTTGACGCGTTATGAAAAAATGATGAGAGTGAATTTTTACGATGCGCGCGCATCGCGTCACGAAAATTTAACAGTATGAAGTTGCAGCATTAATGATTTCCATAGTTACCATATAAACAAATATAAATAAATTCACTCCAGTCCTTTTATTATTTTATATTTCAATAAATTATTTGCATGCAAATTAAAAATTAGTTCTTAATCACGCCAAAGAAGTATAACTTCTAACGCCCATACAAAGTACACGCATCCATTTTTTTTTATTGGTAATTTTTCACCGCATTTTTATTATGCAGAACGAAAATATATCTGAATTTGAACAAAACTCTAAAATCTGAGAAACATTGAATGATTCCTTGAAGCGCAATAATTTATAAAATTGCTATGCAAATGCAATACATGTGACACCATAAGTGCTTTCATAAAACAATACTTTTGTGAGAATAAATAATGTTAGTAGTGAAAAGTACAAGAAACCAAAGCACAAGTTACGTTACAGTGTTAAAATTACACAGCCACTGGCCTACACAGGCCTACAGGGTGCTGAATTGCTTTGCGGGCAATAGGGATTTAACCCGTAATATCAAACTTTTGCGATTTCCTGCTTCCCTAATTATTTTAGGAAAAATATCTTGGAATAAAAGTTTTAGAACATAAAATTTTGCATCTAAATCATTAAACAAAATTAATTTTGCATGCTCTGTAACGGCAGAAATTTGATATGAAAATGTCAAAATTGCCTCAAAAACAGATTGCGATAGCAATGGAATTTAAACAAAACGATTAGAAATTATTCTGACAGCTAAAACGTCATCATTTTGTTCAAGTTCCATTGCTATCGCTATCTGTTTTTAAGGTAATTTTGACATTTTCATATCAAATTTCTGCCGTTACAAAGCATGCAAAATTAATTTTGTTTAATGATTTAGATGCAAAATTTTATGTTCTAAAACTTTTATTCGAAGATATTTTTCCTAAAATAATTAGGGAAGCAGGAAATCGCAAAAGTTTGATTTTACGGGTTAAATCCCAATTACCCGCAAAAACGACTCAACACCTTGTATATATTAATGTTGATGCGCTTCCTCGTGCGCTTCAGATTTTAGAATTTTGTTCATATTGACTTACTATATTTTCATTCTGCATAATAAAAAAAATTTAATATAATTAGGCATTACATTTAAGCAGCTGTTAGTACCATCTTGGTCTAGTACAACCTTTATTTAAATTTAGGTTTATTATTGATAAATTCACAGATTTCGCAATCCTTGCAACCATCGCGGACATTGGAAATGATAGCAGCATATATGAAACATAATTAACTGTTTATTATACACACAATATTTATCAATGCACTGTTTAGTTTTGTCAGGAATAACCCTATTATTCTTCTGTTATATACGCGTTCACTTTTGCTTGATTACTTAACTTTTAAATGGATTTTTCTACAGTATTTATTAACATTTGCTCAAAAATAATACCGCAGATCGTCGCAAATACCTCTCAATCAACTAGACATGATATAAAACACATTTCGAAAAAATTGCACTTGTTCAATTTTGCATGATTGCTCCTCACTTGATCGCGACACCGTTGTCTTTTGGCCTTGAACGAAAACTCGTAACTCTGCCCCCATATACGAACATAAAAATTTTCAATGTTAAAAAGTTGAATTGATACTTTCACTAGTTCTCAAATTGGAACTTGAGAATTGAACGAATTCAAAGATTGATTTTCATAATTAATATGATTGAATACATATTTAATATCGCGGCAGTAAAAATATAAAATAAAAATTGATAGGTTTTATTAACTTAACCTGTGTTGACCTTATATAAAAGAAATAATATTTGTTTTAAAAAATCATGTAATACATTTTTTTCTTCTTCATTAGCGCATGTTTTTTCAAATGAAGAATGTTGCATAATAATAAATAAAAAAATTATAAATGAAGTTTAAAGAATTTTATAATTTATTTTTATTAAATGGTCTCAGAAGTTTCGAAATCCTTTTCATATTATTCATAATATGTATTTACTTGTTCAGGACGAACAACGGATATGTCTGAGAGTGCGTGGGGTTTGCATTTAACATGTTGAAATACCGATTTGTGGTAGAGATGTTGTCGAGTCGAGCGTCTATAATTCACAATTCATTCATTCGTGGTAGTGATATTTTAGTCGATTGTCTCGATTGTTCAAACATCTCGATGACTCACGATGGTTGTTGTTTCATAGTTCCCCAAAACCGAGTCGTATAGTACTGATTCTTACATTGTCGAGAGCCACATAATATACAATCGTTCATCACTCAACAACTGTGGTCGAGTCGATGGTCGATTGTGTAGCAATCGTGTAATACGAATTCAATAGTGAAGAGCTCACAGAGTAGTAAGTACCGACTGAATAGTGTGAACAGTGAACAATCAACGAGTCGCGTGAACGTCAGTCGACTAGCATATAACTTTAAATCGCGATTATATGTATTCTTATTCGCTGCTATTGCTATAACCTATGTGGCAAATAATCGACTTGAACAATCGAACATTTCGATTGTAAAATCAAACTCCGAGTCGATTGTGGACTCGATTGTTATTATGAACGATTGCAATTGTTTCGATTGTAAAAATATCTCGTATCACCCATCACGAAAATGTACTACATAGCATCTTTTACACTAGTATAGTGAATGAAATGAAAATGAGATTTGATTTTTAAACTAGAAACTCGAAATTCAAATTTCTTGAAATAATATACAAAACACATTAATTATAAGTTACCTATATTTTAATTCATTTTTTTTCAACTTTTTTAATGAGTAATTTTTATGTCTAAACAGTAAATTAAAATAGTTATCTTGTACAAAATATCTATGAAATTTTTGATATTTTTATGTCCATGCATTTGAATTACAAACTACGCTAATGCTCTCAGTTGTCGAGCCTTTATAAACTGCAACCTCTTCTCTCAGCAATAACAAACAGTCACCCAGTAATTTTTCTCGTGTGACGATATAATTCTATGTAAAAATTGTAATAGGTATTATAAAAAATTATTTTCGTACAAAAAAAATTTTCAAAAATCGTACACGGATTGTGATAATCATTGGTCTTTTCTCACAGGATATAGTATAGATGTTATTGATTAATTATGTAATAATTATAATATCTATAAGAAAATTAATGATAAATATATTAATAAAAAAACTTTTTAGAGACAAGCTTTTATTTAAATGCATTAAAAAGGAAAAAATAAATTTTAATAATTTAGGTTCATAATTATAAAAGCGTGAGTCGTGACTAATAAACTATCATAGAGTTCACGACCCACGCTTTTATAATTATGAACCTAAATTATTAAAATTTATTTTTTCCTTTTTAGTGCATTTAAATAAAAGCTTGTCTCTAAAAAAAGTTTTTTATTTATATTTTTTTGTTCATTTTAGTCTTTCAAAATTTTACCCCCCTTTGACACCCGTAGGGGTTAAATTTCGAGAAATCCTTTCTTAGTGGATGCTTACGTCAGAAAAGGAACCAACTGTCCAAATTTCAAGTTTCTAGCTTCAGCGATTTGGCCTGGGCGTTGATTAGTCAAAAAAACCCTACATCCCCGTTTGAACCCCTTGGGGGGCTGAATTTATTTATGTATTGTCATCGGGAATACATATTTGTACAAAATTTCAAATCGATCGGATACGTGGAAGTCATTCAAAATTGACTTGCAAGTTTTGACTTAAACAAACACACAAACTAACTAACTAACTTAACATACATTGCAAGTTAAATAAAAGCTTGTAAAATAATCTCTTCATAGAAAATGTCAATACCTCTTACACAGCACCATGTATAATAACGAATTTATGCACA
This sequence comes from Mongoloraphidia duomilia, assembly GCA_039654895.1. Taxonomy (NCBI): domain Eukaryota; kingdom Metazoa; phylum Arthropoda; class Insecta; order Raphidioptera; family Raphidiidae; genus Mongoloraphidia; species Mongoloraphidia duomilia. Next base: position 6,821,607 of record CM077520.1, on the reverse strand, counting down.
TCCTTGTCTTTTCTTGACGGTTATAGTATAAGTATAATCGATTAATTATATAAATAACAGTATCATTTGTATGTTTAGAAGAATGCCAAATACAATGTGAGAGATTTTAGATTAAATGCAACCCTGCATTCTAATGGAAAAAGAAACTTTCCATGACTATGTACTACAGTGGGTAGAAAAAGACGATGAGAAGGCTGTGTAAAAGAAAGAAAGAGATAGGTTTTCCCTGTCCGTTCGTAGTGCTACAACCCCGTTTCTGTTGCTTGATCCCCAGCTTCCTTTTCTAGACTCAGTTCTCTTATACTTTTTTCAGTTCGACCTTCCCCAGCGTCTTCGTGTCACATTTTTCATCTTTTCTACTTTTAGACATGACGTATATGTCCATGTCACATCCTGAATAATGTTTGCGCGATTATTCAAACTTCAAAAACTTCACATCTAAGGCTCAGTTATGTCAAATTATAAAAATACGATTAATTGCGTATACCTGCCAAGGATAAAAACATACACCTCATTCAACAAATGTGTTTCCATCCCCTAGTCGATACAATTCTTATATACTTTTTTTTTCTTAGCTCGACAACAAAAATAAAATGTCTAGTCAACTGTAAAACTTAATGGAAATTATATCGTCTCAGATTTTAAATCTGGTATATTGTGTTATTTAGAAATGTTAACAATTTTAAAATAATAATGCTCTCTTAATTTTTTGCAAGCTTTTATTTAACTTGCAATGTATGTTAGTTAGTTTGTGTGGTTAGGTCAAAACTTGCAAGTCAATTTTGAACGACTTCCACGTATCCGATCGATTTGAAATTTTGTACACATATGTATTCCCGATGACAATACATGAATAAATCGTTTTTAGAAATAAATTTAACCCCTAAGAGGTTCAAACGGGGATGTAGGTTTTTTTTGACTAATCAACGCCCAGGCCAAATCGCTGAAGTTAGAAACTTGAAATTTGGACAGCTGGTTCCTTTTCTGACGTAAGCATCCACTAAGAAAGGATTTTTTGAAATTCAACCCCTACGGGTGTCAAAAGGGGGTAAAATTTTGAAAGACTAAAATGAACAAAATAAATATTAGTAAAAAAAACTTTTTAGAGACAAGCTTTTATTTAAATGCACTAAAAAGGAAAAAAATAATTTTTAATAATTTAGGTTCATAATTATAAAAGCGTGGGTCGTGACTAATAAACTATCATAGAGTTCACGACCCACGCTTTTATAATTATTAACCTAAATTATTAAAAATTATTTTTTCCTTTTTAGTGCATTTAAATGAAAGCTTGTCTCTAAGTGTTTTTTACCAATATTTATTTTTTATAGTAAGTATAACTGATTCGTCATTTGGCACATGATTAAATAAGTAATAGACAGGGCACTCCCGGATTACTTATTTTATTTTTAATGACTGAATAGGTAAAAGAAGACGACTAGTATTAAAACACCTTAGTAAAAGTTACATAAAAAGAGAAGAAAATGATTATCTAAATTCATATTCTAATATTGAATTAGTTGACATGATATGCTAATTTATGAGGAAATGCATCAAAATTAACATCCAACTTTTACTATAAGGTGTTTTAACACCAAGCATCTTCTTCTTATAGTGTTTAGATAATTTAGAATTTCTAGCAAACACCACTTTTTTAAGCTTTTAATATAGTACATTAATTATACATTTCTAAAAATAAATTCTATGAATTCCTCTGGAATTTTGTATTTTAACAATAGTTAATCACATCAAGAGATCTGAGTTTTCAAATAAAAAAAAATGGGACCTAGTAACGAACCACATTTTTACCATTTTATATTCCTTTTCGTGGCTGACAAATGGCTTGTATTGGCTGACACTTTTTCATACTTAAAAAAAACATGTATCTGTACAGCTTTCAGTCACAAAAAATGTTGTTTGACGAATCATACGTCATAAATACCTGCGCCAGGATGCGACATGGACAAAAATCAATCCATCATATTGATATTAATGCGTCCATACATACGTAGAAATGAATATAACCCTTTGTACAGCTCTCTTATGGGAGAGTTAGGCCATATCTGATTTCATGTAACCTTATTCCTCGTTCATTTTCGAAAAGTCTGTTTTTATGATGATGATAAATGACGTTTCGTAACTTTTACAGTAGCGTTTCCTTAAACTTTTTCGACTACGGACCCCTTAGAAATTAGCAAAATTGTCGTGGATCCCCAGATAAAACAAGAGTAATTTATTTATTTATTTAATTACCAAGGTTACAAAAAGCGGAGCGGGTGATTTTCAAGAAGCTGCAGCGCGCTTATCATTAGTACCACAGAAAAGTTGTGTGAATGAAAATTGTAAGAAATATAATCCTCTTTAAAACATTACACAATGAAAGAATTGCTTAAGCCGACCGTTTCTGAGAGATTTCGAAAAAAGCAAAAAAGGTGGTAAAATTTCGAGGTTTTTCGGCTCCCCCCACGTTAGCACTCAGATCCTACTCAACTGTGACTAATAAATAAAAATTCAGTATGTGATTTGGTTTACGTTGCAATGTTAATTAAGTCAGCGTTTCTAACTCTTCCCCTCTTGCGTCTTACTCCTTTCAACCGTTACTAGTAATGAGACTGCATTAGTTTAGGCCTCACTGTATGATACATTTTTAGAGTGTTGGGTCTCCAAGTCACTACATGAATATTATGAAGTATTAGAAATACCTTGTATTATGTCCGTCTTGTGACTTCTTGTGAATTTACACTACGCGTTTCAGCAACGAGAAGAACCTGAAGATGGCAACTCATTGCTGAAACGCGTAGTGTAAATTCACAAGAAGTCACAAGACGGACATAATACAAGGTATTTCTAATACTTCATAATATTCTCACAGTATGTTTAATTTGGAAGAAATAAAGAAAACGGGATTCCGTTAAGTTTGCATATATTCTTCCTCAACAACCCCTTGAATACTAATTTAATGAAAGCCAAATGCATTTTGATATCTGCTGCAAAATACGATGGTGGTTCTGTTTTAAAGGGTTCCACGACTTCGTGGACGTTAAAGACCAGATAGATTTTAAACGGAATTGTGTTTTGCCTATACCTATTACCTGCGTATTTATGCGTTATGTATGTATCATATGTAATAATATGACAGTGTGTGTATTACCCCATTCCTCTAAGCATCATTTATAAATAGGTTGGATTGATTACTTCGATATGGGGACATAAACACGTAGTTATTACTGATCGATGCTCGTTACTCCTATATGAAGTGCAAATGGTTGCCAATTTGTGAAGTACATGTATACATGATTCATACCCTATTTTGTACCTACTTGTATATACAATCATCTACATGTCGTATAAATTTATAACAACAATGTGTGAATGCCTTTGAAACTACGAAAAACCAAATTTAAATTATTTCGAGTTTTATTCTAATTCCACAATTAAAATAAAATATCAAATTATTATCTCGATATTGAAGAACACTTATAATAAAATATAATAAACCAATTGCACTGAGAAAAAAATTTGTCCTGACAACTAAATGAATTTAGTTGAAATGAAATTTAGTTGCGACAATTAAATTTTCTTAATTTTCTTTACTACTTGAAAGTTCTAGTCAACTATAAATTATTAAAAGATGTCTATATCTTAGTCTAATAACCTGGCATATTTATGTTAATTATACTACTTATTCAGAAATTCAAGAAAACCTTTTAAGAGTATTCGATAGCGGAATTTACCCCCTGCACTCTTCATCTCAAATCTTTTCCCCTCGCCTATAAAACTGTTCCCGCTCTCCCGACACTATTTTAAAACTAAAGGGTTCGGGTAAACGCCAAATGAAAGACCAAGCATCACACTATACAGATCCTACATGCGAAAGATTAAAAAAAAATTCTGAAAAAACTTACATAATCTTTCACACGTATCTAAAACTTTTTTTCAAAATATTCGCCTGTATTGGATCTGAAGCGTGATTCTCAGTCCTTCATTTGGCGTTTACCCAAACCCTTTAGCTTTAAAAATAGCGTCGGGAGGGCGGGAACCGTTTTATAGGCGAGGGGAAAGGATTTGAGATGAAGGGTGCAGGAGGTGGCTTCCGCTATCGAATAACAAACAACATATAGGTAACACCTAACAAATAAAAAAATGAAATTATGAAAAATAAAATTAAAAAAATATAAATACATAAATACAAATAGTATTTTATAAAATGTAATAGAATCTCTGTTTTGTTTTCCATATCAAAATTGCATCTGCATATCTCTAATACATGTCTCACGAAGGCCCACCCGCTGTTCAAATTTAAAATTCAGTATGCTGTGGGCATTAACCGTGGTGGCTTCTACCATTTACCATTGTTGCATAACTGTGAAAATAAATTCAAATTTATTTAATATTGAAGTAGATATGACATCTTAAATAAAAATATTATTAAACTCTGTATCTCCAGTCACGTTTTATATCTACTTAATCAGCTGCTTAAAAATTACGTCGAGATATTTTTTTTTGTTACTGTAAATTCTGCGTCTGGTTTTCCTAAATCCGAAGTGCCCGCACGGTAAACATACTATTAGACCGAGAGCTAGTGACAATTTTTTGGTGTTATTTATTCAAGATCTTATTTTTGTGAAGATGTTGAGGGAGGCATATTAAAGTGTCCTGAGTAAGGGATTTTGCTAGATAGCGGTATGGGAGGGATGCAGACCGCCCCCAACATGTAACAAAAAATGGTCACAAATTATTATTATTGCCCATTTACCATGGACTGAATCTTGAAACGAAGATATATGTCCTATTTCTATCTGCGGACAAATTCGTATCGTGGTATTATTAATGGCGCAAGCGCATTATGCTTTTGTCTGCAAATAGAAATAGATATAAGTAGTTGTATACATAATATGGAATTTATGATTTTTTATCTCAATGTTCTGGTTATACTGAGGAGACATAATGCATTATAATATACTCCTTAACTTTGGGCGAAAATAGAGCTTCAATATGAAGCCCTGATTTCATTTGATACGACAGTTTCCTCTCTCTCAAAATGGCCCATTCAAAGAGTATCCTTTTGAATTGGTAGAAATGAACAGAGATTTTTAAAAAGCTGAAGGAAAGGGATTATCGACGATGTTAACAAAACTATTATCTAAATTCTATAATCAATATCTTCATTTATCAAATACTGTTTTTCACGTCAGAAAACATTTTCAGATAATGTTTAATGTACATTTTTGTCATTGATACATTATCTGTAAATACAATTTTCTTTAAGGAACATTTCACATGAAATATGTTTTCTTTCAAGTTTTTTCTACTAGTACTTATGCAATGAAAAATGTTTAACATTTAAATAATCTTTTGTAAAGAAAAGTTAAGCGGAATGAAATTTATTGACATTACATTAATAAACATTACCTATTACACATAATATTTGTGTTCCTTGATTCTTTTTTCTTGACTTACAATAAGATTTATAAGTTCAAATAAAAAAAAATACAGTTAGAAAAAGAAGTGTTTTATCGTTTATAGATACTTCGCCATTACATAAATTTATTGAACTTGCGTTAATAAAAATTATCTATAAAAATACTACATTAGCAGCTTATGTTATCAATATTTTTAGGGTCCCTTATCAAAATAGTAAAAACGGAAACCTTGTGGTAAGACTCGTTCTACGTTCGTCTAGTCTGCCACAGAATATTGGCATGTATATACGGACCTCTCGGTGCGCGAACCTAACTCGCATTTGTCCGGTTTTTTATTTTTATTCAGGCATATATACCTAAAGAGGCTGGTAAAGTTTACAGGAAAACTATAACGAGATAAAATAAATATTAGTAAAAAAAACTTTTTAGAGACAAGCTTTTATTTAAATGCACTAAAAAGGAAAAAATAATTTTTAATAATTTAGGTTCATAATTATATAAAAGCGTGGGTCGTGACTAATAAACTATCATAGTTCACGACCCACGCTTTTATAATTATGAACCTAAATTATTAAAAATTATTTTTTCCTTTTTAGTGCTTTTAAATAAAAGCTTGTCTTTAAAAAGTTGTTTTTACTAATATTTATTTTATAGCAGTTGTTAACGGGAATGTGGACAGGTACTCAAATCAAACACCTTATTGAGCTGCGTATAACGTTTCGCCGGTAATTCCAGCTTCTTCAGATACTAAAAATTACATTAATTAACAAACATGTATATATAATAGAAAATATAAAAATATAAAAAAAGGTTTTTAGGTTAAGTATTACCTTAGCTGAGTATTACCTTAGCATTCAGCTAAGGTAATACTTAACCTAAAAACCTTTTTTTATATTTTTATATTTTCTATTATATATACATGTTTGTTAATTAATGTAATTTTTAGTATCTGAAGAAGCTGGAATTACCGGCGAAACGTTATACGCAGCTCAATAAGGTGTTTGATTTGAGTACCTGTCCACATTCCCGTTAACAACTGCTATATTATATCAACAATGGACGTGAAACCAGAAAAATATTTATTTTGTTTATTTTAGTCTTTCAAAATTTTACCCCCTTTTGAATTTCGAAAAACCCTTTCTTAGTGGATACTTACGTCAGAAAAGGAACAAACTGTCCAAATTTCAAGTTTCTAGCTTCAGCGATTGGGCCTGGGCGTTGATTAGTCAAAAAAACCCAACATCCCTGTTTGAACCCCTTAGGGGTTGAATTTATTTCTAAAAACGATTTATTTATGTATTGTCATTGGGAATACATATGTGTACAAAATTTCAAATCGATCGGATACGTGGAAGTCGTTCAAAATTGACTTGCAAGTTTTGACTTAAACAAACACACAAACCCACGAAACCACAAACAAACACACAAACTAACTAACATACATTGCAAGTTAAATGAAAGCTTGTAAAAAATATGGCGAATGATGTACGTAACCCCTGACACACTGAGTAAAAATGTAAATAAAAAGTAAATATTTTGTAATTAAATCTAGCTTTCTATGAAGAATAAAAATGCAGTTGTTGGTAAGTAAATAATTACTCAGTTCCATTTTAAATATCTTATAATTTTATTTGTTGTAATAATTACTATTATGAGACAGAAGTGCCAGAAAGAGTAATGGCAGTTTCCTAAAAATATATTATTTGACACGTTAAGAGATTACATCTTGTCATTTGTTGGCAACGATTTAATAAAACACGTTTCTGTTATGATTAATGATTGTATCTCTCGAACATAGCACGTGGTTATTAATTATGTAACACTTATTGCATCTTTAGTACAGAGTAGTCGACCGGGGAACTTCTGAATCACAACTTATATGCCAACTTCGGGTTTCATCGGAATTATACAATATGTTAATGTTTAGACTATTATAAATAAACTAGATACCCTGTCCGGATTAGTCCGGGTGCACTCAAGCTATAATTAATTAATACGTTACTAACTCGCTTCGCTCGTTCGCTTGAATTTTTTGATTAATTAATACGTTACTCACCCGCTTCGCTCATTCGCTCGAATTTTTTATTATAATTAATATGTTTCCGGCTTCGCTCGGTCGCTCGAATTTTTAATTAATTAATAGATTACTCGCCCGCTTCGCTCATTCACTCGATTTTTTTATTATAATTAATATGTTTCCCGCTTCGCTCGTTCGCTAAAATTTTTAATTAATTAATAGGTTACTCACCCGCTTCGCTGATTCGCTCAATTTTTTATTATAATTAATATGTTTCCCGCTTCGCTCGTTCGCTCGAATTTTCAATTAATTAATAGGTTACTCGCCCGCTTCGCTCATTCGCGCGATTTTTTTATTATAATTAATATGTTTCCCGCTTCGCTCGTTCGCTCGAATTTTCAATTAATTAATAGGTTACTCACCCGCTTCGCTCATTCACTCGATTTTTTTATTATAATTAATATGTTTCCCGCTTCGCTCGTTCGCTCAAATTTTTAATTAATTAATAGGTTACACACCCGCTTCGCTCATTCGCACGATTTTTTTATTATAATTAATATGTTTCCCGCTTCGCTCGTTCACTCGAATTTTTAATTAATTAATAGGTTACTCGCCCGCTTCGCTCATTCGCTCGATTTTTTTATTATAATTAATATGTTTCCCGCTTCGCTCGTTCTCTCGAATTTTTAATTAATTAATAGGTTACTCGCCCGCTTCGCTCATTCGCTCGATTTTTTTATTATAATTAATATGTTTCCCGCTTCGCTCGTTCGCTCGAATTTTTAATTAATTAATATGTTACTCACCCGCTTCGCTCGTTCGCACGAATTTTTAATTTAATAATACGTTATTCACCCGCTTCGCTTGTTCACTCGCATTTTTAATTAATTAATAAGTTTCTCACCCGCTCCGTGTAATTAATTAATACGTTACTCACCCGCTTTGCTCGTATCGCTTGAATATATAATTAACTGCCCGCGACTTTATTATTATTGGGGTGTAATATTATATTTCACACCGCTCGCGCTTTTGAGGCTTTTGAGCTTTGACATAAACTTGATTGGAATGAATCCGATTGGTACCCGAGTGACGCCAGACCGGGCAGCTTGTAGAAACCTAAACGTTCTTAAAAAATAAGCTAGCGAATAGCAAAAACCGCAAAATCTATGCCGTATCGCGGTCTCAATTCGATTTTCACCCGAGTGAACCCGAGCCGAACAGTTAATATAGTCCTAAATCTTCTCCAAGAAATAAGCTAAGTAGTTCTTGAGATTGCCCGGACAGTCCACAGCAGACACCTACCACAAATTTGTACACTCTAAAACTAAACTCTAAAACTGAGAATGAGAGAAACGTTTTTCTATTTAAAAATTTAATCTTTGCAAAATTGCAGGCAAGGTCGTGCTTCGTTCTGCAATATTTTTTCCAACAAATAACCATGCAATCATTTTAAAAACTGCACGATTATTTTTCAAGGCTATGATTTAACAGGTAAATACTATTATAGTTGAATACCTGTGATTTCTTACGTATGTAAAGTGTTACAAATAATTTATTGCTTAAGCAAGGTTAAAATTTATAAACCTTTTGTATTGCACTCTTTAGGGACAATAATATCGCATCCTTGAAATTCAAAATGCTTTTATATTTAGTTTTGTACTAATCATTACCTTTAACCATTGTATTTTGATTCTGAAGAAAACGTGCCATTCTTTTTAAGGCATATTTAAAGACACCTTTTTAATTTGAATTTAAGGTTAAGCTATTCTTTGGTACAAAATTCAAACAATCTCTTTTTCTTGAGACAACTCTCTCACTGATGTCCAAATACATCTTTTCGATTAACGCTGATGACCTCAGCTGTTGAGCGTCTATAATCTACATTGTAGTGTTAATCGAAAAGGCCTCTGATCCTGGGGGGCCTCAATCTCTCGAAAAGTCCTTCTTAATCAAATCCCAAACAAAGCCAAAATATGTTTAGGTAGTAAGTAAGAGGCAGTTTGGAGTTGGAGGCCCCGTAATATAAACGTAGGTACCTATAGGTCGTTTATTATAAATATTTAATTTTTTTTGTCAGCCATTATATCTATATTATTCATTTTTTACAAAATTTACACTACAAATACATCGATTTCTAAGCAGACCGGGGGCCTTATTTAGTTCTGCCGCCCCGGGCCTCCGACGGGCTTAGTCCGCCACTGGGTATGGCAAAAAGTTGGTTTACATTATTTGTTTATGTATGAGGAATAACATGCACTGTTCAAAATTATCAAATTTTGATACGTGGGACGGCCCCTATATAATGCACGCAATAGTACCAAACAGCATATAATATCAATTTCGTCGTTATAATATACACTGTGTAAATAATAGAAAACAATGATCTCTTTGTCTTTGAACTTGATAAAATGTCTGCTGGAACTAATTATTATGATTATTTCATTACGCATTTAAGGTCTTTGCTCTGAATCAAATTATTATCTAATTAGACATACTTCTTGAATCTCTAAACTGTATTTCAAAAACGCTTGTTCAACTGCTTACACAGTTTTGGCAATTTTAAATTTTTGACCGCCAAATCATCTCAACTTAAATTTTAAACCAATTTTTCATGATAGAAATGGGTGATGGTTTTTAATAACAATTATTTAACTTTATCCCTATGAAAATAGCCTCAAAAACTAAAAACGAATTATTATTTTAAAAAATATGTAAGATATGGATTTTGAGTCTGTATTTTTGTTTTATTATCGTCTTATGTTTTGGGCCAATGAGCCATTTTCCTGAGAATAGTTCCTTCAATTATCCACGAGAGGTAACACTTGTGGTAGGTACAAACATTATTTATTCCCCATTAATGTCGTGTCATTTTAGTGGTATAACTTAATTATTAAATTATTATTATTATTAAATTAAATAAATAAGTTATACCACTAACTTAATTATTTGTTTAATTTGTACCTACCACAAGTGCTGCCTCTCGTAGATAATTGAAGAAACTACTCTCAGGAAAATGGCTCATTAAAAACTTTTACACATTGTAAAAATATTACGATAGTTCTTGATGTGAAACATCTTATATTGTGATTTCATTTGTAACATTCATTCTACAATTTTTACAATTTGTTTTTTTTTTGTGATCTTAAATATCTAAAATGGAAGAAATAACACAATAAATATTTTAAGTTGAAGAGAAGACTTAGCATCGACTGAAAAGCATTATTGATTAATTGCAATTTTTATTAACATACTTTAATATATTTTTAACATATTTTCGACATACTTAATGTCATTTTCAAAGTTTCAAATTCTGCCAATATTTATTAGTATTTTCTTTTTAACTTAACTTGTATTTTTTTCTAAATTAACTTTTACAGTACTGTTATGAACTATCATAGTAAATATTGAATCAATTATAATTGTGTTTCTATTTAACTTTAATATCTTAATATTCATCTAATGAAAGAAATACATCGTGTCTATGAAAAATTAATTAAAATGAAGATTTCTTCATTGTAATTTTATTTTAAGTACAAAAAAAAAAATGTTATTGGTTACAAACGTAGGTAGGTACCTATTTATGAAAATTTTCTTTGATGCTGTGTACCTTTTTGCAGGGGCAACGTTAGTTTCCCTGCGAGGAGAGTGTGATCCAGTGGTTAGCGTCGCGTCCTCTGGATCAGACTGTCGTGGGTTCGAATCCCACCTTCGCTCATGGATGTTTTGTGACGTCAGTTAGTTTTAAGTGTATTGTTATTTAATGTAATCAAGACGCTAATGACCTAAGTTGTCGACGCGTCTATAATTTACAATAAATAAAAATAAAATAGTTATGGTCTTATGGCGCTGATAAAACAAATGAACCATACATTATATAAACATGCCTACCCAAAACTAAAGAAAAGAAGAATTGAAACGAAAGAGAATGAAGAGATAAAACGATGACGAGCGCAGCGCCAGGAGGCGGTAGTGTTTGGAAAGAGCTGGAGGTATTTATAGATAGGTACATCAGTGTTATTTTGAGGCCCGTAAATGCCGTATCGCGTGTTTGAAGTGAATCTGTGATACGGCACTAAACTAAGGTACAGGTACCTATGGAACCTACCTATCACAAACTTAAATAATTGATTGATTTCAATGCCAACTATCCACTGGTGTCTTGTAAGTAGGTATACTGGGTACAATATAACATTTTACTCACTACCTTGAAAAAAATTCGACTGATGACCAAGTCCTATACTTCCCATCTTGTAAATATTTGCAAAAAATAAACACTCTTTTTTTATTCTTTGAAAAAAAGCATGGCCCTCTTTTTTGTTTAGTGATCTACTGATGGCTAGCTTAATATAGCAAAAATCATGGTTACCTTGATTTACGTACAATTTTTATTTTTTTTAGTAAAATATTTTTTTTCTCGAAAACTATACATTTTAGAGAAAAAAATATTTATATTTTTTTCATATTATAACATCTAGAATTCATTTATATTTTTTTTTTACCTATGTTTATACGTGACATTGAGAACGTTTTTTTTTAATATCTCAGGATCCACTGAACCGATTTGACTCAAAATCTAATCAGATCTAAGTTAAAGGCTGATAAACACAATAGAACAATCGGCATGGCCGTATGTTGTTCCGTTTTTACGATATCGAAGGCGAAAAATTGACCACAATCACACACACACACACACACACACACACATACAGACATTAGTCAGAAAATGATCTTAAACGATTGCTAGGGTCTCAAAACGTGAAGATCTGTTAAAATCTCGAAATATTTTTTTCGGACTAAATCCATTACTTCCCTGCCATAGTAGAGGTGGGAAGTAAAAATTCGAGCCAATTAGGCGACAAGATTATTCCAACTCCAAAATAAAATACGTTAAAACGAAAAAAGACAGCAGCTTTTTTTATTTAGAAAAATTACAAAGATAGCAACAAAACTTTTTTACAAAACTTTATTTTAAAAATGAGTAGAATAATAATTGTTAAGAAAATTATACCGTTGTAGTTGAAAAAATATTAGCAAAAAAACTTTTTAGAGACAAACTTTTATTTAAATGCACTAAAAAGGAAAATATAATTTTTAATAATTTAGGTTCATAATTATAAAAGCGTGGGTCGTTACTAATAAGCTATCATAGAGTTCACGACCCACGCTTTTATAATTATGAACCTAAATTATTAAAAATTATTTTTTCCTTTTTAGTGCATTTAAATATAAGTTTGTCTCTAAAAAGTGGTTTTGGTAATATTTATTTTGTTCATTTTAGTCTTTCAAAATTTTACCCCCCTTTGACACCCGTAGGGGTTGAATTTCGAGAAATCCTTTCTTAGTTGATGCTTACGTCAGAAAAGGAACCAACTGTCCAAATTTCAAGTTTCTAGCTTCAGCGATTTGACCTGGGCGTTGATTAGTAATAAAACCCCTACATTCCAGTTTGAACCCCATAGGGGTTGAATTTATTTCTAAAAACGATTTATTCATGTATTGTAATCGGGAATACATATGTGTACAACATTTCAAATCGATCGGATACGTGGAAGTCGTTCAAAATTGACTTGCAAGATTTGACTTAAACAAACACACAGACTAACACACATTGCAAGTTAAATAAAAGCTTGTAAAAAACAATAAAGTTATAGCATAATATACCTATCGCTGTTGTGCCGGTTTTTTCCAAAAACGATAGGACTTTTCCTGTTTACATGTGAAACACCCTACCAAAATTTCGATCCGTATAGCTAGTGTTGCCGTCTAGATCTAGACTTTCTAGACTCTTGTCTTGTCTTGTCTAGATTTTCAAGACAAGACTTGCAAAACTCTTGTCTAGAAATTTTCAAGACAAGACAAGACTTGCTTTATCTAGATCAAGACTCTTGCCAAAACTCTAGACAATTTTCAAGAGTCTAGATAAACTAAGTAGTAGTATGTAAAGGTTTACTTGACCTACTACTACTAATCTAGACTCTTGATATTAGGCAAGACAAGAGTTTGTTAATCTAGACTTAGACTTAGTGAAGTCTTGATATTTCAAGACAAGACTTAAGTGAAATCTTGTCTTGATATTTCAAGACAAGACAAGACTTTGAAAGTCTTGTCTTGTTTTGTCTAGACGGCAGCACTACGTATAGCCGTTTGACCAGACTTTTTGGCGAAAACATGGGACATCAAATATTGTAAAATTATTAAAAATCAATTTTGTCCTAAATTAGTTGCATTACTTGCACAGTTGGAATGGTAAAATGTAGTTCCTTATCATATTCATGTTTATTCTATGAAAACTAATTTTTAGTTATTTTAATTTTAAAACTTCTAGAAAGAAATTTCGTGAAGAAATTTATGACAGCTTTCATCTATAATGAAGATATTGTGTCATTTTCTTGATCGTATTTATATACTATTTTTGTATCGTTTCAATAACTTTTTATGAGTAAATGCTCTGAGTATAAAACCTAAATATATATTTATTCGAATTCTTCTATCGACTATAGGCTTCTGTCACCCCGTGTAAAAGCACCCTTGCTGTTATTCTGACCCTGAGTTGGTTTCACAAATATTGTAAATGTGACGTCGCCATTTCGTAGTCTGTTTTGATAAATGCATCTGCAATGTTTGTTGAAAGTAGACTAAACATACCTTTCTTTCTTTTGTGATATCATTCGGGTATACTTCATCTTTTTTCCCATACTGCATTTCAACATCGCTGATACCATGAACTATGAACTGTTGGTTCTTTATATTTTTACGTTTATTTATTGGTGTTTGCAAGATCTTTAATAAGCTTTTAACTCTTACTTTCACTGAGTACAAATGGTTTCTACTTTCTACTATTATTTATTTGAATAACTGATTCTGAAACACATATTTATCGAGGCAATGAATTAGGGAAAAAAATCACAGTTTGTCAGTCTTCTTTCTCTATATCATGTTATATTTGTTTCACTCTGTTTCGAAATAAAAATATATGAGCACTGTGGTTGGAATAAAAACAAAAATAAAGATAGTTACTTCTTACCACAACAGTTTTATTGATGGATGTACATTTCGAAAGCTATGCTTTCATCTTCAGCAAACCGTATATATTATATGTATAGTGTTTGCTGAAGATGAAAGCATAGCTTTCGAAATGTACATCCATCAATAAAACTGTTGTGGTAAGAAGTAACTATCTTTATTTTTGTTTTCACTCTGTTTCATTTAAATTGCCGCTTATAATTCAAATAATGTAAATTCAAATTATGTATAATTCGAATTATTTCCATAATCGGATGTAACCGATTATTTTTAATTATCCCATCACTAATTCTGTTACTGTAGGTGTATATAAAAAAAATTGGCAACAATATAAGATTAAAAAATGTTTTTATATTGTATTGAAACACCCAATATAAAATCCAAACATTCATTCTATACATTTACAATATATTGATCAACGGACCAACCCCCAATCTAAAGTTGTATCATTCGGCGTAGAAAATGACAAACAAAGATACGTATAGTACATTAGAGAGAGATACTATTATAAACTGACATTTGATTGATCTGCTCGTCGCACCCTGCATCTTGGGATTTTACATTTTTTTCTTTTCGCTTTTTTTTTTCTTTTAACTCGTTTTTTCTTCGTTCCGTATCTTTTTTTTTCCTCCTCACTTTCAGTTCGTTCAAGTCCGTTACTTCGCTGTGATGCGTCAAGAAATATAAGAAAAAGGCAAAAGAAGGTTTTCTATTCTGACAACAGCTACTGTTCTCAGCTCAAATTTATTTTGAGGTTCTAAATTTATAATACTCAATAAGCGTTCTTACTGTCAATTATTTAAAAATCTAACAGTAGGGTCGGCCCACGTATATCAACATTTTATAATTTTGAACAGTGCATATTATTCCTCATAAATAAACAAATAACGTAAACCAATTACTTTGTCGTTTAATTGCAAACAAGAATTATTAAAGAAGTGTGTATATTTTAAACGCTGAGCATAAACCGCCATATGATGACGTAGGAGACGGTCACACTTCCTTGTCTACCTCTAGAAAGAGTAGTACATAAATTATCTTCCTCGTGGTTCGCTTTTAATTTGATACATCACTGTGCGTGGCACAGTAGATCTAGTCAGCTAATCTCAGGCTGAATGTTATCTACGTGATTTCTACATCAGCATAATTCTATGTTTAAAATTCCATTGAAAAATACACACTTTTGGGAATTTTTTATTAGCTTTCGAAAAACTCAAAAAAATTGTTTCATAATCTACTGATGACACAGATTGTAGAGAAATATCAATAATTATTGTAAATAATTGATATTTATCTACAATCTGCATCATCAAGTGTTGACCAATGTAGGTGCGAGATTCTAACCATAAAAAATTATTTTAAAAAAACCGATTTGATGTTCTCCATCATATTATCTATTAAATTCACGAATAACATTTTGGTAGTGTTGTCCAGTAGACTTTTGTACGATGGGAGTTTGGACTGTAAGGGAAAAATTATTTTATTCTTTTTAGAGGTATTCTGATTTTATGAATAATAATTAATAATTTTATATTAATGACACATAGAAAACGACCGGTTAACAAAACAAAATTCTTTATTGTTTAAGGTTCAATCATTAAAATAAAAAACTTTTTAACAAAAAAAAACCTCCTTCAAAAAGGCACTAAAAAGAGGAAAATAATGAAATTTTGAGGTCTGTGCCAATTAAAATATGAAATTGGTTAAAAAGACAATATTAATCACTATACTATACTTTTTAACCGACTTCATATTTTAATTGGCACAGACCTCAAAATTTCATTATTTTCCTCTTTTTAGTGCCTTTTTGAAGGAGGTTTTTTTTTTGTTAAAAAGTTTTTTATTTTTTACTTTTTAGTGTCAAAAAGTAACATTTACCTTAAAGAATCACACGCCGTTACTTACTTTTTTATTAAAATCAGCCGAACTACTGAACCGATTTTGATGAAATTTCTATGAGACCTATCTGAAAGTATATCCTTTCAAATAAAAAAAAATTTTCAAAATCGGATCATAAACGACGAAGTTATCAGCGAACATACATAACCACTTAAAAAATATATACGGTCGAATTGAAAAACCTCCTTTTTTTGAAGTCGGTTAAAAATATAATTTTAATTTATATTATATCGTTAAACATAATCGCTACAATTCGATTATGGTTTTTGAATCTCCAGTCTTCTAAAGTATAAAAGAACACACACACATATAGAGTGTGAGTGTAGACAGTATACGGAGTATAGAAGAGAGCATTAGACGGACGTAGGAAGCGAACGAAGACATCAAAATGATGGATTTGGTTCATCTTATCCCGGGACGTGATCGAGTCATATTTCACACAGACGTTGGATGCCACTGACGACGAATACATACGAACATGCACGAGTATAGTACGAAAGGAACACAAAGTAGATAAATATCATTCCACCTTTATCAATTATCTCTCTGTATTAAGGCAATTTATAATTCACCGATAATAGATATTATGTCTGTATTACGTAACACGCGAATGCGAAAAGAAAACTGGGTTAATAATAATGATATAATACAGCGATGTAGCTTAGTGGTACAGCACTAGACTCGCATTGGGAAGGTACTAGGTTCGAATCCCGGCGGGGGTAGATGTGGCTAGGACTTTTTCCTACTGCCTCACGCCGAGAAACGGTAATTCCTGTGCCGGCCATCTTGTTTGAGGTTTTCCGTGGTTTCCCTCAATAATTCCAGATGAATATCGGGATGGTTCCTTATTCAAGGCCATGGCCGATTACCTGTCAAACTCCTATGCTCCCAAAGTTGCCTACCTTATCCTAATGTCCTATAATTCCTCCATTCGCACATTGCTATTAAATAAGTTGAAGTATAATAAAAATGTATAAAACGGGAAGTGGTAAAAATGGAAAATAGTAATGGTGCGAATGGCGTCTGTTATGACATAATGCCGAGAAACGGACGTTAAACGCATTATTATAATACAGCGTTTCCTAAAGGATCCGTGAGCATATCCCAGGGAGTCTAGGATATACTGGAGGGGGGATTACGAACGGGCACAGCGGACGCAACGACCAGCGCGAGCGGGCCAAACAGGAGAATGTCGCTCTCCCCGCATTCTGTGCCGCTATAATTAGTTTATTGTTTTAGTAAAACATTTTTTAATAGGGGTCTTTGGAAATTTTATTAATCTCTAAGGGATTCGTCCCCCCAGGGGGGACATTGGAATGTGGTTGCTATCGCAAACTGCATTTCAATGTTCTTTGGGAATCAGCGCTTCCAGGGAGCCGAACTCGTACCAGTCGGTTTGTGTATGCCGGGTGGCGGATTATAATACACAAATGGATTATTTGTTGTGTTGAAGACGCTAATGACCTGAGTTGTCGACGCGTCTATAATCTACAATTAATTAATTAATTCTAAGAGATCCGTAAGTGAAAAAGTTTAGGAAACGCCGGTATATCTAATACATTAAACCAAAATGAAAACTGCATAATGGCGACGTTGAATTTGTGGTAATAATATTTTCTATATCATCAAATAAATTTGATTAACTGCGTTCTGTGAGTTTCTTAACTTAACCTTGTTTCCTGATTTTTTCGGTCAGGACTCACCCGAGTAGATTTTGGTTTGCCATCTCAAGTTTGGAGACAAAGAAAGTTCCCGATACATCCAGACCTACAAGGGCCCATTATGTACCTTCGACATCTAAACCCGGTCCCGAACAGTCCTAGGCTCTTGTAAGTAGACCTTCTGTTCATTCGTGAGTGGGCCTGATGATTCTCTTGGTTTGGTATCACACAATTGCCTTTATTAAGTGCCTATTAAGGAATCTCGCTCGTTCCATCGAGCTAATACGAGACATCACTCGCGTGCAGGATCTCAGACTCGCTTTATATTTTCGCTAACTCCTCATTCCCCGTTTGTCGTAGTGTAATAATATACTTAGTCTTTCTCACTCAAGAAGAAGTAGGTTTTTAAAAGGCGAAACCATTTTTCAAATCGATATTTCTCTTTATTTATGATAGTATAGCCGTTACCCGTGGCTTTGCCCACGTATATTTCGATTTATGTTTTATTGTCCCTCCCCCCCGCGAGAAATTCTCCTCCTGCGAAGCGATGCCGGGCTGGTGGTGTTTACACGCTCAAATTTTATTAATACATTACTCACTCGCTTCAAAAATAACTTCCATACAAATTTTCATCCCCTATTTAACCCCCTTAGGGGATGAATTTTTAAAAATCCTTTCTTATTGCTCACCTACGTTATATAAGGAACTCCTGTGCAAAATTTCATTCTTCTAACTTCAAAAATGACTAAGTTCCATACAAACTTTCATCCCCTATTTAACCCCCTTAGGGGATGAATTTTTAAAAATCCTTTCTTATTGCTCACCTACGTAATATAAGGAACTCATGTGCAAAATTTCATTCTTCTAACTTCAAAAATGACTAACTTCCATACAAATTTTCATCCCCTATTTAACCCCCTTAGGGGATGAATTTTTAAAAATCCTTTCTTATTGCTCACCTACGTTATATAAGGAACTCCTGTGCAAAATTTCATGCTTCTAACATCAAAAATGACGAACTTTCATACAAACTTTCATCCCCTTTTTAACCCCCTTAGGGGATGAATTTTCAAAAAAAAAATTCTTAGTGCTCACCTACGTTATATAAGACACCCATGTACAAAATTTCATGCTTCTAACTTCAAAAATGACGAATTTCCATATCAACTTCCATCCCCTGTTTAATCCCTTTAGGGGTTGAATTTCGAAAAATCCTTTCTTAGTGGGTGCCTACGTCACAAAAGGAACCTACTGTCCAAATTTCAAGTTTATATCTTTAGCGGTTTGACCTGGGCGTTGTCTGTCAGTCAGTCAGTCAGTAACGGAACTGTTTTATATATATAGATAAGTAGGTATAGATTACCGGTTAACATAGGCTGTATTAATTATTATACGCTACAACAAAAGTGGGATGAGCAGTGATCGAAAATATGAAGCAAGTGTGCAAGCTTTCACGGCCGGCATTGTTCCAAGTCTTCATGGTTTCCGGGCTTGTAGGCCGTGGTCCGGTGGTATTTCTACCTGACGTTTCGTCTACAACTGCGGTAGACATTCTCAAAGGCGACACACAGAATTTCAACCGAAAAGATGAAGGCCTCAATCTCAGTAAGACCTGGACACCAGAACTCCGACATACAAAACCAATGACCAATCGTACAAGGACCGGATACGACCGAGTAGAGAACTCACCCCCACCACTACACACTGCGCAGTTGACCAATGACAGAGAGACGGACTACGACCGAACAGAGAACACACTGGCACTAGGTATAAAAGAAGGGAGAACACCAGTCACGGACACACTGACCTGTGAGCCGCCAAGGAGGACACTTCGACCGCTGCCACATCGCCTTTGAGAATGTCTACCGCAGTTGTAGACGAAACGTCAGGTAGAAATACCACCGGACCACGGCCTACAAGCCCGGAAACCATGAAGGCTTGAAATATGAAGCAAGTTAGGGATCCTGCAGGAGATTTCCGTTTTAACTCGACCGAACGAGCGAAGCAAGTGGATCCTATTTTTAATTCGGTTCCATATTATTAATTCGCTTGAACGAGCGCGAGGTTCTGCAATTGGCATTTAGATATTTAAAGGTAATTGTGTGATGCCAAAGCGAAGTCTGCACGGGCGAAACTTGAATCGAAAGCTAGTTAATAAAATAAAAAAAAAACAACTATAAAGACGTTTAGCTTGCAAACCATTATTCATACTATGATTATATTAAGTAAGGAAAGAGCTCAAGATGTTTTGTGAAACATACATAATATGTGTGAGCGTGAGTGTGTGTGTATGCAAGCGACACAGCGCACTGTTCAGACTAAAGCGAGTTTCGCCTCTGATGCTGTGACGCTCGTCAACCTCATTCAATTCATGTGTTGTTAAAAAGAAAAAACACGATCACGCATCTTGCAATTTAAAAAAGACGACTACCGCATTTCTGTTGCGTCATGTGCTTCAAATCTGAGATTGAATTTTATATCTTTATTATTTAATTCTGTTTTGTATTTTTTTACTCATGCAATATTATTTACTTGGTAGATATTAAGTCGTCTCACTAAGTATCGGCCTCGCTTAATTACTCATAGAAATTTCATCTATTAAAATACAGACTTTCTCTCAGTTAAAACAAACAACCTCACTTCGCTATACGACTCACATACCCAGAAAACATGCAGGAGTGACGATATTAAGATGACCACCATACTGCACTATTTCCCCCAGGGGGAGCACTGGAATGTAGTTGTTCTCGCAATTGCAGTCCAATGTTCTTTGGGAATTGGCGTTCCCAGGAGCCCGAGCTCGTACCAGTCGGTTTGTGTATGCCGGCTGGCAGATTCTAATACACAAATAGATTATTAATTGTTGTGTTGAAGACGCTAATGACATGAGTTGTCGACGCGTCTATAATCTACAATAATAATAACTGCACTATTAGATAAGCCCAGGGCGTGGTTTTACCTGCACTAAAAAGCAGCATCTGACAGCGGAATGTTGATAACAGACACACATAATAGAGGATGCGTATATTAACTCGGTATTGGTGAATTTCAAATTATAATTCTCCTCGAAAAACGTTTTTTTTTTTAATACAATTCGATCACGTCAATTCAAATTTAGTTATATACATAATTACTCGGTATCCCAGTGAAAAACGTACAGTCTAAACATAAATTTACTCAGGAACTTTGAGACTAGCTCTTTTAAAGTCTTTATATAAAATTCAAATATAGAATTTCGAATTCGAAATACCGACATTCAACTGCGACGCCAGACGCGTGCTAATGTCGTCTGATTACTAACAAAGTTCTTTCAATTGGATGTTGTACTGATGAGAGAGCAACCTAG
This sequence comes from Mongoloraphidia duomilia, assembly GCA_039654895.1. Taxonomy (NCBI): domain Eukaryota; kingdom Metazoa; phylum Arthropoda; class Insecta; order Raphidioptera; family Raphidiidae; genus Mongoloraphidia; species Mongoloraphidia duomilia. The sequence goes on along the minus strand of CM077520.1, from coordinate 6,800,238 downwards.
TGATGGGCGATACGAGATGTTTTTACAATCGAAACAATTGTAATCGTTCATAATAACAATCGAATCCACAATCGACTCGGAGTTTGATTTTACAATCGAAATGTTCAATTGTTCAAGTCGATTATTTGCCACATAGGTTATAGCAATAGCAGCGAATGAGAATACATATAATCGCGATTCAAGGTTATATGCTAGTCGACTGACGGTCACGCGACTCGTTGATTGTTCACTGTTCAGTCGGTACTCACGATTCTGTGATCTCTTCACTATTGAATTCGTATTACGCGATTAATGCACAATCGACCATCTACTCGACCACAGTTGTTGAGTGATAAACGATTGTATATTATTATGTGGCTTTCGACAGTGTACGATTCAGTACTATGCGACTCGGTCTCGGTGAAGTATGAAACAACAACAATCATCAACAACCATCGAGAGTCATCGAGATGTTTGAACAATCGAGACAATCGACTAAAATATCTCGTATCGCGCATCACTAGAGCAGCCTAATAAGTACATTAAGAAAAAAGATAGATTAATTAATATTATAAACGCTCGACAACTAAGATCATAGAAAAATTAACAATAAAGTCATCAACACTAATAGTTTGCTTCTTGTTTGTTTCCAACATGGACACGAAGAAGTTCTTTATAAAACACACTTATCATATATTATGTAGGTATTTAGATATCCCATCTTTGTTTGGGGGAGGAGATTGGTTTAATAGTTAGAGCGGTACGTTGCTTAGCTTAGAAGACTACATCAACCATATACAGTGCATATCAAAAGTATGCCTGTTTTTTATTTCACAGACATTATACGTATCTATAATTTTTAAACAAGGAAATACTACTTTTTTAGCTGCAAATGGCGTGATTTATCAAATATGGCATCCCCCCAGGGGGGACATTGGAATGTAGTTGTTATCGCAATTGCATTCCAATGTTCTTTGGGAATTAGCGCTCCCAGGAACCCGAGCTCGTACCAGTCGGTTTGTGTATGCCAGCTGGCGGATTTTAATACACAAATATGTTATATTTTGTTGTGTTGAAGACGCTAATGACCTGAGTTGTCGACGCGTTTATAATCTACTATAAATAAAATAAATCAAATATGGCATCGTGGTTAACCTTTTAAATAGGACCAGGTCCCATTTCTCTTTTTCTCTTTTTGAACATATCTGTGAATTTTTATCAATGAAACAAACGCTAATAAGTTGTCGAGCGTCTATAATCTAAGATAATCTAAAATAACTTCGAATTTTAATAGTGACTAATTTCATTTGCGCGTTATGAAGAAAAAATATTCTCATTAGTGTATTTGCCATAATATGGCACATACACTATTAGCGTCGGTCGGATGGCGGGACTATTTTAAGGGTAGTTTTTAGGGGTTAAAAAAAGTTCATTAAAGCGTGTTTTTTAGTTTTTTTAAATTATAATTTATTTGATCTTTATTTTATTAATAATTTATTCAGATCTTGAAAAGGATCAGCTTGGCTAAAACGTTGATCATCTTTTAATATTAATAACCTACTTGTCAGTGAATTTGGACATTTTTATTTTTATTTTATTAAAAATCTTTGGAGGTTCTAAGTCAGAGCGCAGGTTTCAGAAAAAATATTTGTTAAATTTCTTTTTTTTTTCAGGAGCAAGAAAAACTTACATTCGGTTTGGCGTACGAACGTCGTGATGTACCAGCCTTAAAAGCAAAATGAAAATTCGCATTTTTTGCCATTTTGATGTTTTCTTCGAAGATACTGGGCGCTGCTCCATGCGGGGCGACTCTGATGCTCGGTTTTCATGGTGCCAAATCTACATCGAAAATGGATTTAGCGTTATAGAAGTCATACTAGACGCTCGACAGCTAAGGTTATTAGAGTCTAATTACATAAAATTAAATTAATTTAAACGACATCACGAAACATCCATGAGTGAAGGTGGGATTAGAATTCTCACGACCTCGGATGCTAATGATCTATAGTCGATCAACTATGACTCGAGAGAATTTTAAATATATTTTTTTGTTTTTTCTCTCTTGTTATCGGACATTGGTGGGGTGATGGGGTTGTCATCGTAGGACCCATCACGGTGTAAAGAGAGGGCGGCGACTTTACACACAGAGCTCAATGGTATGATTTGTCATGGCACAACGATCTGCGCTCATTTCAAATGATATTATTGAGCCCTATTTTTTCCCCCTTATTATTGCCTGAACGCTGTATAATAAAATGTGACATTTATGGAAAAAAGTGTCGTCTCGGCCCACGTGACGTTTCTTTTCTCATAATGTTGCTTTGGTTTTGTTACAGTGCATAATTTTAATGATTTTTAGGAATCCGTATCTCAGAAGTTCTTATAGGATCACTTTGTTGTTCGTCTGTCTATCTGTATGTTGCTTTTTGTTTGAACTTAAGTAGGTACGCACATTAGACTGAAAGGATCTGCAAACATTTTTATAAAATTTATGTGTTTGTATCTTTATTCATGTAACAGGGATGGGTTTAAATTTTTATAGGTAATTTACTAAAATTTACTATGGGTTTATTTAATTGTGGACTAAAAACTTCAAATTTCAATTAATTCGTTTCTATAAAAACTAGAGTATGATTTTTTTTTGAAATTTTATCGAACTTCATTTCTAAATTATACATTTTGCAAATGAATGGCTGCGTCGGCAATTTCAAATAAGATGTCAACAAGTATTTCTATAGTAGATTAATACTATAAGTGATCTAAGACTAGATACAACATTCCCAACGGAACTTGGCGGGGCCTCATAGGGTGGGAAGGGTTCGTTCAGCGGGTCAGGCAACCGAAACAGTTTGAGGTCGGGTTGTCGGCCCCGTTCCTGAGTTGCGTCATTGTTTGTACTGCTGTGCGTCTGACGGTGTTCCGAACGGACTTGAAGGGTCGCCTTAAGCGGCGCCTCTTCCCGAATCCTGCATGCCACTTTAGTGGGGTGCGAGCTGTCGTACCGCAATGAGGTGTTCATTGGGTGTGGTTTTGGAAAAGTGGATGTTGCTGACAGCCGATCCGACACTTCCGTTTGGTCTCATTTTCGGATACTCTGCATTGATGAGTGTTCACTTGCTCCCTATGAATTACCTCGCTGAGGAACGTTGTGGAATAGAGTTCTGTTGCAATATTAGAACAGGTTGGGGCGCCCTTAGGTGTTGTATTTGATAATGTTAATATTACGATTTATTATTATACTTCGAGATGTGACATCGAGAGGTGTATTAATAATATTATATATGCAATAGTTTATATAATATGGTTATTGTTTTATTAATATTATTTAGAGTTACTATCGTGCTACCGGTACAGTGCCTGAGAAGTCATTTAATAAGCTGGCGTATTGCGATCACAATTTATACCCCTTCTACTTGAAGATACTTGACATCATTTAAAACTAATTGTCTGACCAGCTTTTCTTTGTCGAATGAATTATGTGGGTTCAACATCCACATGAAGTGAGATTTTTATTTCAAATTTTAAATTTGTTTGAACGACAACTCGGTTCATTCCTGAAAATAATATCAACACTGAAAGAATCGACTAGAGTAGGTTGTGTATACTGTAATTTCAGTACTTGTAAGTTTTTTGTTTAAATTGGAATCGTTTTCCAATTGAAAATTAAACGATTAATTTTTCTAATGCATGACAAAAACAGCATTTCATTTTTGACATTTTTGCTATTCATTTTATAATACCTTTTGCCACGTGTTTCTTGCGCTGTTGGAACTGTCAGACTCTCCCAAATTGCACTTTCAGTCTAATGTGAAATCAAAAATATGTATAGGTTAATCTTAATATATAATTATTAATAAACGAAGCGTTCATTTTACGTTTCGAGAAAGATAGTGTTTCGCTATGCTATTCTTCCTGTGACGGTTTTGTCCTCGCTTTGTATTTCATTTTCACAGAGGTCAGAAATCTATTCAATTTACAGCTTAAGTTAAATTCAATTAATTCGTTTCTATAAAATCGAAAGAATACGAAGATCGATAAAATTACATAAAATCTATACATTTTATGTAATTTTATCGATCTTAGTATTCTTTCAATTTTGGCTTGTTTGACACTTTTTTCGTGGTGAGGAAAGGATGGCACAGAGGGGTGGTTCCTCCATTCTGATAAAATCGCATGGGAGTGTGGTCCCCCCATGCGATGATATCAAAATGGAGGTAACCAGAACGGAGGTCGGTGCCAGAGGTTCACTTTACTTTGAAGTGAACCTATGTAATATTCAATAAAAATTAAAGTTGTCTCTGAAAAGTCAATAGAATATTAATTCAAAAAGTAATTGCAAGTTTTTTTAGATTGTGTAAATTTTGGGTGACTCTCCCAAATTGCACTTTCTGCCTAACGTGAAATGAAACTAAGTATATAGGTTAATCTTAATATAATTATTAATAAACGAAGCGTCCATTTATCGTTTCGGGAAAGATAGTGTTCCGCTATGCTATTCTTCCTGTGATGATTTTGTACTCGCTTTGTATTTTATTTTCACAGAGGTCAAAAATCTGTTCAATTTGCAGCTTAAGTTCAGTTTCTTATCTCAATAATAGCACTTAACGTAATAGGTCGAGAGCTAGGCGTAAATTTATATAGCTCATTTGTGACAGGATGAAATTTTCAGGGAAGGTAGAATCTAGTATGACAAAGAATAAGTGCTAGGGTTGCCTCGTCAAATCCTGGTGCGAAGGCCGGGAGGAGCTCACTTCCGGTGCAAAATACACATATTTCATTAGCTCATAATTATCTTTCGTCATTATATGACAGCATACAATTGACGCCATATTGTAGATCTCAAAGAGCTGTATTGAAATAAATAGGGTTGCCTAAGGAAATTTTGGGTAACACATTGAAAACTTATAAATTATATTTGTTTTTTTGACATTTTTAAAGCTGTCAAATAACATTATGTATATATGTATACTTATATATTGTAACCGTTCTGAAATGAGTTATCGGCCTTGTGTTTGGCAAACATTCATACGTATGTCTAGTTATTTATAACTTTATGTTTTCAACGCATTTGGTTTCTAACTCATATCCGTATAATTACGCAGGAATTGCCTGAATCTGGTATTGACAATTTTCCCAAGAATTTATGTATTTTAGGGTAGCAATTTCTTATTTTTATTTTTCAACGTAATTCAACGTGCACCTCTTATATAAATTAGTATAAATTACTTACTTGAAGGTCGTAGTAACCTGTAATAAAAGTTTTAAAAAAGGTGGTTTGGAGTTTGTTTCGAAAAGAGAAAAAAGGTTGATTTTTGTTTGTGATTTTAAATTTGGTTTGACACTAAAAACTAATTGAAGCATTTGACTTTACTGAACCTCGATTAATATTTTTTCTTGAAATTCAACTTTATCAGACGCAGGTATAAAGTTAACTAAGCGAATATAAAACCAAAATAACTATAATGAAAAAATGGAAAATAATAATAATTTACTATAATAAAAGAAAAAACCGATTGATTTGTGAGTCAGAATTGTCAATCTTTATTATGGCAACTTTTCAGCAACTATTTTGTTGCCTTCTTCAAGCCTAAAATTACATTTTTAGAATTATGTAATTTTAGGCCTGAAGAAGGCAAACATTGCCAATGATTGACAATTCTGATTCACAAATCAACCGGTTTTTTAATTTTATTATATTACATACGTGAGTGATCGACATGAGTTTCAATATAGTTTACTATACATTAAACTATTCAAAAATGTTCCGAACAAAGGCAATAACATTTTATGAATTATTATTAAATTACTTATTCTAAGCATACTTATATTAACGTGCTATTAAAATATTTATTATTTTTTTTTACAATAATATTATGTAAACATTTTTAAACAAAACGTAGTTTAAGGTAGTTGCTTTGAAAAAAAGTCAAGAAAATCATGAAATAAAAATTATATATATTTTTTTTAATAAAGGTATCTCTTTATGCTAGTTAAATTAGAAAATAATGCGAGATATTTTTTGTTGAAAATTGAATTTTTAACATTTTTAATATAGGTAAGGTGCTAAAAAATATCACATTAATAATTTTTCAATAAGAAAAAAAACAATACATAATAATCTATCTGTTTTTTTAATAAAAAAAAAAAAAAAAAAAAAAAAACGATGCATGACACATTACCGCTGATAATGTTAGTAAAAAAACTATAATTATTGACCACGTAGTTTCAAAATGCAATAACAAATGACATTTGGCGACGTTCATTTAAACGATTTTACACCCGTACCTAAAGATGTTTCACATCAAAAATTTAAATTTTTGCATATACTGATACTACTTTACAAAATGTATAACTTTTCTTTTCCGTGATACAGGATTTAACTATTATATTTTATCCAATTTTGAGCAGTTATTAACAATTTATAATTTTCGAAATGTCATTTTCTTAAAAACTATGGTTACCATGCTGGACAAAGGGCCACTTTGTAATTTTGAGCTGTTTGAATTTATACATATATACATATACATATAAAAATTGACATTTTGCACCGGAAGTGGCTTATCCCGGCCGTCGCACCAGGATTTGACTAGGCAACCCTAGCGCTTTTTCTTTGTCATAATTAATACTACCTTCCCTGAAAATTTCATCCTGTCACAAATGAGCTTCATATATTAACGCCCGCCTCTTGGTCTATAACGGAAAACCCTCGCTCTTTGTTTTTGCTTCAGAATATTTACTTTGGGGTAATTAAATGGGACAGTTGACATGTTTTATCAAGTGTCTATAATTTACAATTTCTATCAAATGTGTCACATATCACTGCAAATTGAACAATGGCCATCGTATCGCGTAGTGAGCCGCAGTTCGCCGGTGCTGGTTCTCGGGTTTCTTTTTTTAAGTGCGGTGGTGTCGATATTGATGCATCTCGCAGATATCTTTGAAGGATTATCGCTTTCGACGGCGGTTATAGATAAGGGTTAATAAAAAATTATTATTATTATTATTAAATGGGTAATTTGAACAGCGAGGTGCTGCTGTGTCCTAGAAACCAGACGGTGCTATGACGCAAAGGGAAGGTTGCAATTCTTTGAAATATTTGCGAAAGTCTTGACGGGGAGCAGACTTTGTCTTTGTCTCTCTAAGACGACGGATGTTCATATCAAAACTCGATGAAGGCGATTTGTGACTTTATTAATAAAATAATTAAACAAAATAAAAATACTGTAGAAAAATATCGAAAATACGTTAAAATCCAGCACCAGTAGCAACCAACCGTTGGATCGATGGCAGATCGGAATCAAGAATTTGTTAAATAAATCCAGAACAGTAGTGCGCGCTTGAAACACGTATTCATATAATTAAATTATCTCGAAGGATGGAGTTCAAAAATAAGTATCAAAAGTAGTGCGCGCTTTTACTTCTCGTTTTCAGGCATCGCTGGACAACTTCTTCCGCTCTGCAAATAACGGTCATATAGGTATGCTAAGTTCTTTTCATATTTTTTATTTTTAATTACGTTTAAGTAATGGAAATTTTATAACATAAAAAATATCAATTTTCAACAGTCTCAACTGATCACCAAGTCACTATGTGTAATTATTTTTGTAAATAAAAAATTTATTAAAAAAACAAAAAACCCGACTGCGTAAAAATCGAACATAAAAGATGGAAACAAGATCAAATGATAACATGCAGTCGAAGGTATTTCTGTTCAATTTTTTACTACTATGCCTCCGACTGCATGTTATCATTTGATCTTGTTTCCATCTTTTATGTTCGATTTTTACGCAGTCGGGTTTTTGTTTTTTTAATAATTTTTTTATTTTCTTCCTTTTTGTTGAATCTACTCATCAAGCCTTTTAATTTGATACTCCACACACAAGGTTTTACCGATTTTTTGCGTACTGACAAAATGGCGTCTAGCGCCCGCCATATTGAATTTTCCGTGACTTCATGTACCCTATTTGAAACCTTTCTTTTGTTTTGATTTTGATACCTATATCAGTGTATTTAGAAGGAAAATTACTATTGCATTCTGACAAAATGGCGTCTAGCGTCCACCATATTGAATTTTCCGTGACGTCATATACCCTATGTCACTCTGGGGATTCAGACGAATCTAATGACACCTCATTTTTCAAAATCCGTCAAGCCGTTAAGCGTGATAAAGAAATATACACTTAAAAAAACAATACCCTCCTTCTGGTGCAGTCGGGTAAAAATGTCAAATCATTTGTTGCAAAGTAAAACTGAATTAGAAATTAAGAATTTTATTTCTTATCAATGCAAATATTAACAGCTTTTTCTCTTTTTCCAGGTTCTGACATACTTGCCAGTCGTCAATCGGTAGGCTTTTTTTAATTATTATTTAAATTGTCTGCCGTTATGAGCTCGGGTCAACAAATCCTCCGTGTTTGTTGAAATATTATATATTTCAAACGCCCAATGTCTCTTAGAGTTGGCCCGGTTAGGGGTTTTGGGATTCGAGATTTTCTTAAGCTCAATCGGTAGAAAAGTGATCTCTGATATACTTTGCCAAATTTTTTGAATATAATGCTAATATTTTATACAAAATTAAATACAAGCTGTAAGCTTATGACTTTTTTCTAAGTATTAATTAATTACTTTGTAATATTAAATTATTTCATTTGACTTTCACAAATCAGTGAGCACTTACATTTTCAACATTTTTGTGAAATGCATTTTCAGAATGAACTATATAAACGGACGTGCATCTTAAAAAATTATAATCAAAATACAGATTATCTGTAAGAAATTACGTATTTATTATTTAAACTTACAATGAAAATGATCAATTATCATTATGATTTCTTATCTTATAACAATTTTTTTCCAAAAAAAAGTGTAATTCATTTTTACTTCTAATGTAATTAATTTAAACCTTTAAATTGTATCGTTGTTGTAGTACTTCTCTGAAAATGCTTTGTCGGAATCAACCCTTTTGTTCGCGTCGCGTTTTTTTAACAAAACATTATTTTTTAGTCATTATTAAAGTTTTTTAGTCAATAATAAAATAAAGCAATAAATTCCGTGCAGTTCAATTTTATCTACAGATATTTTATTTTTTAAAAACAATGTAAAACACAAGGTTCTTTTACATCAGTTCAGAGAATTTAGAACGTTGTGTGATGCATTGCTTGATATATTTTGTTTTAATATTTTTCACGTTACCTTTTTGTATCGCAACTGAAGTTCAGTATACCTACTTAAAATTTAACTAACTATTTTTGAAGTATTAGTAATTTTTTTTCTAAACCGTATAGTTTCGTAAATATTTTAAAAATAAAAAAAAACAGCTGTTCTTTGTTCTGAAGTAAATGATCTGTCAAAAAAAATTAGCTAACAAGCATAATATACTTCGGATAATTGTTACATGTGAAAACGTGTGAACCATGGAAACGAAAAGCAAATATCATATTAAATGTAGATTGCAGGTAGTTATTTATTACTAACCGTTACAAATTAATTTAATTGTGTTTTAAAGACCACCAACAGCTAAGGTTATTTGGGCCTAGCACCAATTCATACTTTCAATTCATTATTTTTTTTTTTTAATAATAAATTGAAAATCCAATTGACACTTTTACCAGCTCTCGGGCTAGAACCCGGGAACTGGGGACTTGTAATAGAGGAACCATAGCAACGCCATGTAAACAACAGCATCGCTAAACGCTCGGCTATTCTCAAGCCCTACTAACCGTTACAAGCGTCATCACACGCGTTAACAGAAATTTTATTTTATTATAATATTATGCCAAATGTCACTATTTTTGGAGTTGGAATTGCTCCGTCGTCCAACTGGCTGGAATTTTTTTTCTAATTTAAAAATTGAATTTTGAAATGCGATACGGAATAGGTGGCTTCAACACTTCACCACACACTGAAGTTTTTTTTTTTTTCGTTATTAGCTTCAGGGTTAATGCAGCAGTTTAACTGTAACTTGTATAGACTTCGATGAAATACGTAGGGAGGGCCTGTTGGTTGTTTGCACTGCTGTGTTCAGGGTTTCTTCCCACAGAGGTTCCAATTCAAAAGGGAACGTTAGATGCTAGGGTATAGCTGTAGGGCGCCGTTCGGCCAACTTTGTCCTTACGCGTGTAGATCGGACAGGACAGCGCGGTTAGTGACCACCTGCGATGGTGTCCGCCCTTAAAATCTTATAGATCTTGGCTCGGTCGAGACTACCTTAGCTTCCAAGCAAAAGTCAATAGCTGTATCTTCCAGCGTGAAAATCGTTTTAACTGTGTTTTCGAAAAGGAAAATCTCACTTGCCGTGTTTTCTACGAAAATCGAAGTGCTGTCTTTTCCGTAGTGAAAATCGGTTGTGTTTTCCAAAAGCGAAGATCGCTGTGCTTTCTGTGGGTTAAGGTCTAGCCTCCATCGCGCTAGGAGCGTAAAGGTGGTCAAATTTACCCAGTGGATTTCTGCATATCGCGAATTTAGGGACACACAAAACACTTGTATAATTTGTTATTGGATTTTAGTGGACGGCGTGCCTGTCTGTCTTCGCATACGATGTTGCGAAAGCATCAGGTACGACGTGCAACTATTGTTATTCTTTAGCTAGCTGCGCATTCCGCGGTCTGTAGGAATCGGGAGGACATCCGCGTTGGACCGCACCTAGGGATCTAGATCTTGGGATGGCTCGTTTCGTAACGCTATTTTAACCTTACGAAAAAAGTTATCCCACAACCTCGTTCGAACAGCGGGCTTACGCCCTGTCTCAATGGCTGTAAGTCTATAGTCACATCAATAAATGTACAACTTTTGAGACCAGAGCGAGGGCCGACGCTTGCTGTAAAGGGCGATGGTTGTTTGTCCTTGACTCCGTGTAGGATTTTTTGGATTTAGGCTTTTCACAGACAAAGAGTCTAACTAATAATTCTCATTTCGCTCTGGTGATTTTTTTCAGGTTTTTGACGTTAATTTTCAGTATTTTTTTGTTGTTAGATGTTTTTTTAAGCACTATGTGTTTCCAACTTTATTCAAATTTGAATTAGAGTTCTTAAAGAGGACATCTAATTGGTGTCGTGGATTCGAATCTCACCTCGCTCATGTATGTTTTTAGTTTTGTGATGTTGTTTAGTTCAAATTGATAATGTTATTTGATGTAATTAAGACACTAATGACCTAATTTGTCGATCGTCTATAATCTACAATAAAATAAGAGTTCTTAAAATGATTTGTTTGCCAAATGGTGTTTTCTAGACTGCGTAATGTTAAATAAGCACTTAGTTGTACAGAAAAAGTACTGAAAAAACGTCCAACGAGCGCAGACCAGATCTATCCAACTGAAAACCATTCAGTGTTAAGTGGTTTTCTGGTCAACGATTCAACAATCAACAATTGCCCCTTAAAAGTCCTCCGTGAAATTTAACTAAATTTAATTAAATCAAATTTCACCTTTCATTTATTATCTTACTTTGAAAACAAAAAATATTATTTTATTTTAATCAATGTCTATTTTTTTGTATTCGTTTATATATAAATTTAATTTCACTATAGCTCGTTAGATTTTGTAAATATAATTGTGGTAAATCTAGTCAAAATAGTGTAATTTTTGAGTAAATTCCAGAGTAGCATTTAAAATATTAATCATTCGTATAAACAGTTAATATATAAGTATTCGTATACCAGTCGAATCTCGTCTCATTCGTGAATCCAAATCGTAAACCCTCCGTGAATCGATTCCGATATAAAATTGTGTACTATTTTTTCTTTTTGGTGTTGGTTTTCCTCCCTCAGGACGTGACTCGTGTCTGTGGTTGTCAGGAATGACCCAAAACAGCCAATAGTCGCATCCCTCGAGGGGGCACAGGGCTGCATGATAGATTTTATAAGTTCAAATATAATCCGTATTTTATTCCAGTATTTATAATCAGAATGTAGGTATCAGTACAGTAGATTGTATACCTAGATGTGTAATGGATTATATTACGACGAGTAATGACAGTATGTAAAAACGAGCCTACATAAAATTGTGCCGTTTTTCGTTTGCATGTTATACAACGTGAAAATTAAACGTTGTAGGCCCACTCCTGTGCGCTGTTGACCTAAAGCGCTTGGAAGCTTATAACGGAACGATCTGTAGCAGAACATGTATAATATACATGTGTCATGTTCTGCTACAGATCGTTCCGTTATAAGCTGAAGCGATGCCTTCCAAGCGCTTTAGGTCAACAGCGCACAGGAGTGGGGGTACAACGTTTTATTTCACGCTGTATGGTTCCATGTAGCAGAACATGTATAATATACATACTTATGTCATGTTCTGCTACAGATCGTTCCGTTATAAGCTGAAGCGATGCCTTCCAAGCGCTTTAGGTTAACAGCGCACAGGAGTGGGGGTACAACGTTTTATTTCACGGTGTATGGTTCCATGTAGCAGAACATGTATAATATATATGTGTCATGTTCTGCTACAGATTGTTCTTACACGTTCAATTCAGTAGCATACTGAATTTCAGTTCACTCTACCGCGCATAAAGAAGTTTTACGCCCAAAATTACAGGGAGGACACTTCTGATACGCACTGTATTCCTTATGTAGGTATGTATATGCATTATGGTGAGACTAATGACAGCATGGCGTGAATCTGAAAGGGAGCTGCAAGGATCGAGCAGGCTGTAGGCAGGCAGGATGAGAAGATCCGTGTTAGCCACACAGAGTGCCCTTTATGCCACCACAAGAACAGGTGTGCATACTTTCTATCTTACCTACCAACTACATTCATTAAGAACGATTAAAAAAATATCAACAGTTTTTTTAATAATTCTTTCGTGCATTTTTCCTTAATGTTTTGTTTGCGTTAAAAGAATTTATGAAGATGTCTGAAAAAACAGTTAATATGCTGGTTATTACGTAATGTTATTCACTTGTCAACAGACAAGATAATTACAGATAATTAATTATGTTTTAAAGTTATATCCTTTATTTTAAAATGAACCTGTAAAAATATAACACGTTTGGAAAAGTGTCATACATACATCATAATTACTATGTAATTATGATGTATACATACATCATAATTACTATGTAATTATGATGTATGTAGAAGTTGAATTTTGATAAGGCAACTTCGACTTTTATTGTCGAGCGTCTATTATCTACCTACAATATTTATCTAGCTATGATTTTATTATTTACATACAAAAATACGTGACTTTTTTATTTTCAAATTATGAACGAAACTGCAAGGCTTAAAAAATATTATTTTACAAATACTTAATCGCTATTAAAAATATACATTTCTATTTATGCGTCACTCTTACATCGTTTCTGCGTATGTACCGATTTTCTCAAAAAAACAATAGTACATTGTGCCACAAGGGAGGAAAGTGCTACATTTCCTCCCGTATTCCGCATACTATTTTTTCTCCTGCCAGGCCGAAAGTTCGCAAAATTGAAAAAAAAATATTAAAATTATGTTTTTACTTTATTTTATTTTATTATTAAAATTATTAAAAAATAATTTTAAAGGAAATAATTTTAATGTGTAGGAGACAGAAGTAGGTGCGTGAGAGCCGGCATAAGTACTATTGCGCACGCGCACTTGTCCGTACCACGGGAATAAAGAGCGACTTTGTTCCCGCTTGGCAGGGACGAAAGTACGAACTTTCGGCCTAGGTAGGAGAAAAAGCAATATTCTTCTTAATCGCGTACAGACGCTAATGACCTCAGTTGACGAACGTCTATAATTCTTAATAGTGCGAATTTTAGCTACGATTTTAGTCGCGCGGTTTACATCTTGTAGGATTGTTTGTCACATGATTGTACACCAGACGTGTTTCAAGATAATAATAATATACCTCTTTCACTGATGAAATACTATTGATACGACAATAAAGATGTGTTTTCAACACAAGCGACTAGGCCCTGCAGTCAGGGTCCATTCTGATTGGTCGGACACCCCATTTTGATGTCGTTTGCCACACACACACACACACACACCTAAACGAACGTAACAACTAAGTAGTGAACTCTGTACTATAATATGAATAGTTGATAGCGATTAAAAAATGGGTTTTGTATGTGGAGAATGTTCAAACACATATTCTTCAAATAGGCATTAATGTTCACAAAATTAGAATGAACACTTCAGATAAGGGTTGTAATCTAATTTTTTTATAAAAGTCGATCAATTTTCTGAATTTCAAAATAAAACTTAATTAAAGTTTATTTTTCTATTCCAATTCCTCAAGAACACTGTTACTGTATACATTTTGGACATCCTATTATCTCAAATAATAATATTAAATTAGGTTTTATTTTGAAATGTCAAAAAATTGATCGACTTTTATAGAAAGAAGTAGATGCCTTACCTGAAGTTTTCAATCTAATTTTGTGAACATTAATGCCTCTTTTGAAGAAAATGTATTTGAACATTGTCCACGTCATACAAAACTCATTTTTTAATCGTCATCAACTATCCATATTAGTACAGAGTTCACTAGTTAGTTGTTACGTTCGTTTAGGTGTGTGTCTGCAGTGTGTCAAACGACATCAAGATGGGATATTCGACAAATCAGAATGGACCCTGACTGCAGGGCCAAGTCGCTTGTATTTTCAACAGCTACTCAAAGACGCGCATGCGCAAACGTGGTCTATTGCGAAATATCCCATTTAGAAGAATCCGCGCAACTAACGTATGGAAAAAAAATGAAGACATTTATAAAACAGCAATAGTTTATGAAATGTTATATTTTAAAATTATATGTAATTATTTGAGTTCCTACTAAAACTATAATTACTCGTAATAAATACGCATCTACTTATTATTTAAATCAGCTGTTATTTTTTTTAACTATGTATACAAGTTCAATAATCTGAAAGTCCAAGCTATGGTTATTTATGATTGATTAGTATAATAGAAGTCATATAATCTGATAAACTAGACAAGTTGTAGACGTTCAAGGCCATATTGATTATAAAGTAATTTTGAACAACGAATAAAGATATTAAAACGTTTTGCTTGTTTATTGTGATCATGTAGAATATTTTTTTTTAATTGTGTGTAGAATAATATTAATCTAAAGTTATATAATTATACAAATAGCAGGCATGGACAACTTAGGACCTATAGCCAGATAATTTTTTTAAAAATTGTGGTTGTTTAATGTTTTCAAGGCCATATTTTCAGTTTATTTATATTTTTATATAGACATTTTTACTAGCGGCCCGGTCCAGCTCGCCCGGATGCTATGAGTTTAGGATTAATTATTAATACATTACTCACTCGCTTCGCTCGCTCGCACCAGTTATTATAGCCTATATCTTAAAGCAAAGGATCACCTATCGAACAGTGAAATTTTTTTTGAAATAGATCTTCTGGAATTACCCCCGGGCCGGCCAGTTTTAATTATACATCTAAACCTTCCTCGAGATCAATCTATCATTCTTTTCGTGAAAACCGGAACAAAATCCGTTCAGTAGTTACGGAGAAAATCTGGCACAGACAAACAAGCAAACAGACGCGACGGGGGAATTTATTTTATAATAATATGTATTGATTAGTCTTTACCCGCGCTTTCGCAGGCACTATAATATTGGTACGGACGCTAATGACCTCTGATGTCGAGCGTCTATAATTCACAATTCATTCATTATAATATTGGTTTCAACAACAAAAAATATATTCTCAGGTTCTAACCTAAGAACTGGGTCAATTGAGTATTCAATTCACTATTAAATAATAAATAATGAATTTAAAATATATTAATCGGTATATTAAGCTCAAATAATCTGGCTAATAATAGACAAACTATGGAGAACGCCATATCAACAACGGAATTCTTACTTTCATGGCATTTCTGAAGCCCTGAAAAGATGCTTATTATCAGTCAACCAATATTTTATTTCATGTAGTTAGCTTCGATTTTCGATAAACTGGAGAAAAATTGTTACGTTTTGATGATTCACTGGAAAATTCATTTACTCGCATGTCATGTAAATTTGACTTGTGAAAATCATTCGCTATAGCTACCTATTTACGTGGAGTCACAAAAAATGATAAAATTATGCAAATTTTTCAGACACGCTATTTTCGTTAAATCTTTTTAATTGAAGTAATCAAACAGCAATATGTTAACCAATCCTGAACTAAAAACGTACTTATATATAATATATGCTTTGTATATTATATAAATATCTCATGTAATTCCCACAGCGTGAAAATACCACTTAATAATCAAGTATAATTTTCTCCAAGACTTTTATAAACTTAATATACTCCTTGTAATATTATATATTAGTGAAAACATTTACATAAAATTTGCGCAGGATTAACATAATCTAAAATGATTAATAAGGGTGTACTAAGAACACGATATCACAGCTGCATAGATGATTTCAATGCTGCCAAATGAGAGTTTAACAACTTTGCTGAGTAGCACGCTATTGGCCATCTTGTAATGAGTAATTTAAGATGGTCAACCAAGATTGACGTTTTAGTCACGATTATGTAATATTGTGTACTTACCTTAATAATTAAAAAAAATAAGTCGAAAAAATAATTTTTGTTCAACACCCGCAAGAAATATGTAATTTCGTGGCTCTACTGAGGGTGAGTGAAAAATTCGACTGATGACCAGTCCTATACTTCCCACCTAGTAAATATTTGCAAAAAATAAACACTCTTTTTTTTATTCTTTGACTAGGCCCAAATAACCTTAGCTGTTGGTGGTCTTTAAAACACAATTTAATTTTTATTCTTTGAAAAAAGCATGGCCCTCTTTTTTGTTTGGTGATCTATTGATGGCTAGCTTAATATAGCAAAAATCATGGTTACCTTGATTTACGTACAATTTTTATTTTTTTTAGTAAAATATTTTTTTTCTCGAAAACTATACATTTTAGAGAAAAAAAATATTTACATTTTTTTCATATTATAACATCTAGAATTCATTTATATTTTTTTTTACCTATGTTAATACGTGACATTGAGGACGTTTTTTTGAATATCTCAGGATCCACTGAACCGATTTGACTCAAAATCTAATCAGATCTAAGTTAAAGGCTGATAAACACAATAGAACAATCGGCATGCCCGTATGTTGTTCCGTTCTTAAGATATCGAAGGCGAAAAATTGACCACATACACACACACACACATACACACATACACACACCTACACACACACATACAGACATCAGTCAGAAAATGATCTTAAACGATTGCTAGGGTCTCAAAACGTGAAAATCTGTTAAAATCTCGAAATATTGTTTTCGGACTGAATCCATTACTTCCCTACCATAGTAGAGGTGGGAAGTAAAAATGAATTCCCTGACTGTTGATCGTACAGAGTGGACGAAATAGCATTTCGCCCACGCGCATTACGGGGAACGTTTACGCAATCAATCAGGGCAGAGTCACAGAGTGGGCGAAATAGCATTTTGCCCACGCTCATTACGGGGAACATTTACGTAATCAATCAGGTCACCCATTATTTCGCCCACGCTCAGCAGAGCCACGAAATGACATATTTCCTGCGGTAATTGAACAAAATATTGTGTGCGACTATTGGTCGAAAGAGGAGATTCCACTCGTGTGTTTTACCGCACTCGAGGAATCTCCTCTTTCTCCCACTAGTCGCACAATATACTATTTTTTTCCCTCAATCACCATTTGGCTTAAGAGGGATCCCTCATGATGTACACAAAACTTTTTTTAAGGAATAACAAAGATTTGGATTAAGGATACCAACACCTTTTCTCACCACAGGCCCTCGGCAGCATTGGGATTCCGGACAAATTCAGGACTCAGACCTTGGGTAACATACATAATGATTACAGTTTGTAAATAATAATTATGTATAATATCTTTATCTTGTGTTCGGTACAGAAATTATTTATGATCTCGTAAAGTTTAATTTTAACAAGAAACGAATTTCTAATATCAAGTTCAAACCTTTAATCTTCATCCAATCAATACTAATCTACGCTTCTCGGCTATAAGTTTGTTTATTCGTTTGTTCACAATAATATTAAAAAAGCTACTGAGCCGATTTGAAAAATTATTTCACTGTTTAAAACCCTGCTTCTTTCTAAGTGACATATTATATTATTATTACCCTATGGCAAAAGCAATGTACTAATCTAAATATAGTTGATAATTAATTTATTATAACCTGTCACTCGGGAAGATTTTTAAACTTCAAATCGGTTCAGTAGTTTTTGAGATTAGCGTGGACAATTAATAAGCATGTTGTTCTTAATTACTCCGGTGCCAGCAGTCTACCCTTCATTATCATGAGTTGTAAAAAAATGAGGTTATATGTAGTTGCTATTATATTCGAAGATCTTGAGATTGAGGGAATTCATCTACCGAGCTGTGAAATTTCTCAGAGGGCAGTATAGCCTAGTGGATAGCGTACTTGGTACCAACCTCTAGACTAGACTGTCGTGGGTTCAAATCCTACCTGCGCTCATGGATGTTTTGTGATGTTATTTAGTTTTAAGTTAGTTGTTATTTAATGTAATTTAAGACGCTAATGACCTAAGTTGTCGACGCGTCTATAATCTACAATAATTAATAAATAAAATGTCAAATTTCTATCTTATATAATTTTAGTGTTTTCGAAACCAAACGTGATTTAAATTGTTCCATACGTGTTTTTGAGTTAGTTTTTTTTTAAATAAGTATAAGAAAAAAGAGCTGTGTTTGGATTCATGCAAAGCTTATAAGTAGACTTCTAGATCGAGATGCGTTATCATAAGCCTAAACACAGTCATTAATAATATACAAACAAATACACATATTATTATTTGTATGTTTGTAGTTGTAATAATTATATTCTGAACATTATTTTCGTGTTCCATTCTATACGCAGTACGATTTATAATGTAAAAATATTCAGAGAGTAACGTTCGTGATATAGCGTGATTACGACATTTGAAACGTTGAGGTTTTGTGTAATGTACATTTCGGTACGGTGTTTTAAAATATATTTTGCTCGTAATGACTTCATTAGTATATACTTCTGATGGCGGGACGATATAAAATATAATAATATATAAAATCATTGTACAATTAAAATTATTGTATGGTAATTGTTGGGATTTTTTTTCAGTCACGTTCGTTGCAGGCCTGGCGAAATAATAAACAAATTATAGATAGGTTGTGGATGTGAATCATCGTAAGAATGAGAGCTATTAAAAATTATTTTTTCCTACATGAATAGCTCTCGCTATTACGATGATTCACATCTACTACCTGGCTATAATTAATAACACTCGCATATAGTGGAATTCTGTTGATTCCTTTCCATATAATATGGAGAATGTTAGATTGGTAATCATGTCTCGGGTGAGTAATGTAAGCTCATTCCGTCGCGATAGTGGAAAGGTTCAGGTTAGAGTCCTGACTGTGACAATGGTTGTCAAAATGATTTTTTCCGATAGTTGCAGGAATCAATTATGTAATTGGCTGCTCTTTCAATAAGAATTTTTAATTGCAAAACAGCCGTATAAATCTATTTAATATATAAGAAATAAAACTCCCCTATGTTGCGTCTTAAGTAATATTCACTATGGTGGGCCTTAAAAATATGGTCATTTCCAAAAATATTAGTGTAAATGTTTTTAAATAAATAAAATGAAGCAAAATTTTCAGGTCCTTACCTATCTCAATTTTAACCTGTGCCTCAAAGATCTCGAACTTTCCAGTTTAAATAACATACGATTTTTAGCACTTTGCAGTTAATTTTTTTTCTACCTCAAATTATTACAGTGTATATTTTAGATTTTTTTTTAGAGATTTTTAATGACATAATTTTCGGAACTACAGTTAAACAAAAAACATTCATTTACTCAGTTGTTGAAAAACGTGGTGTTTTTCTAGATATTCGCGGATATTTTGCATCAGATCAAAAAAAATTTCAATAATTAAAAAAAAATGTATATTGGTACTTTATATAAAAACTATAATTATTATTAGTTTTTTTAATTCAATTTTAACGAACTTGTTAATAACGAATATGTTGCCATCAATCGTTTTTTTTCAGGCCCCTTAATAGGTTTCCTAGATTTAAGAATTTTATTTGTTTTCAACTAAATGGAAATCTCCGTTTAGTGGGAACAAAATGACATTATTAAATCTAGATTTAAAGCTGGAAGTAATAGCAGAAACTGAGCATAAGACATCTAAAAATTAAAGTACTTTTATTTGTTTAAAAATTCTAGAATTACACCGGAGATTTATTTATGCAATGTTAGAATCAAAAAGAATTTCCATGAGAAGTGTTGACTTAATTTGCATTTTATGTACTTAGAAGTGTAATATTTGTATAAACACATATTATGCTAAATACATTCTTGAGTTTTTATCATTTCACTAAGGGAAACGTTAATTTGTTGACTTGGTAGTGTTGTTTATTGTTCAACGAAATCGTTAAATTATTTAAATAAGTTAATTGTTTAAATTAATTATCTTGCAGTGCTTAATTAATTAGGAAACATCATAAATTTGACGCCTTTAGTACTTTAAAGAACTAGTAAATTAGCGATTATCTTTATTTATCACATAAACAAAACTAAAATAAGATTTAAAAAATTAAACTCAAAAAGGTCATTTTTTGCAACAACTGCTTCAAAAGTTCAATTTTAAGCAAATAAAACACAATTTGGATAAATATTTTATTAGTGACATTATAGCAAAATAATCTATAAAGTACTTTATTACGCACGTGTGTTATAAAGTAAAACAAAACAGCATTACTTTATAGAACGGGTGAGTTAATATTTACTTTAAACACTACCGTTCGAATTCAGTAGAAACTCCCATAAAGAATCACTTTTCAAACGGTACACAGCCATCTAAAATTGTACTTTTGATGCAAGTGTTGCAAAAAAAATATTATATATTTGTTCATGTTTTTTTAATCTATTTGTTTTTCTGTAATATGACGTACACTCCTGTGCATACAGTGTTCCGTGGTTGAACAAATTTATTTATTTAATACAAAAATTGGTTTACTTTTAAATCGCTCCAATAGAAGAAGACAAAATGGATTGCATATTAAATTATTTAAATTGGAATTTAACTCTCCACTGGACTCTTGCTTCAGAACAGTAATCCAGTTGTCCGTTTTTCACTCCAACGGAAATAGACTACAGGGTGATCCGCACGCCCACCGAAAAGGATTAAATATGATTTAGAATATGTCTGTTTCAATTGTGTGCACATTTTGATATAAACAAATAAACAGTAAATAAGAAAATTACGAACTGTTTTGAATTGAGCTTTAACGAAACCAAATCTCAATTTTGCGATCTTAATTGACAAGCCGTAGGTAGAGATTGGTTCAGTTATGAATGTAAATCACATGATATTATGTTATGTTAATACTGACACTTCAAATCTTGTTAACTATTGGAACTATGCTATGTACAAATTGAATCAGATTTCGCATTATTATCGCAACCGTTCAGTGGACTTGTGAATCACCAGAAACTGTTTTCTATTCTAACGGAAAACTATACTGAACCAAAAATATCATTATGGAGAATAGTACATGACTTCCATGTTAAAAAACATATTTCAGAAAAAAATTTTAATATGAAAAATGTAGTTAATGGGCTCCTTAGACCAGGGTCGGTGTTGGCGGGGTAAAGATACCCTGGGTTCGGGCCCCGAATCGGCCCGGAGCTTACCTATATTATATGTGACTACCATGTTCAAAACTGCGAGCATTAAAACATTTTCCCAACAAAAAAGGCGTTATTTAATTATTTGCATACATTTTTCTATTTCAAAAAAAAAACAAATTTTGTAGTAAAATTTTTTTTGGAGGGGACAGCTAGGGGCCTGAGAACGCTTACCTGGGGCCCGAAAATCCTAGTACCGGCCCTGTCTTAGACAACTCCTAGATAGGTTCAAAATATGCACATTATTATTATTTCCAAAACCATTGATTCAATTGGCATCTAACTCAGTAGGCCTGGAGTCCTTACTGATATAAACATGCTTTTAGAATTTGTTTTTTGAACCGATATTCGACCAGAGATCCCGTCGAATATTCGGTATGACGGTCGTCACATATAGTCATATTATCACTCATTTTATATTTTTATTTTTAAATATTATGTTAATATACTTTATTGCCATATTTTGATGTCATATAAATAATGGTTTCCTTACGAACTAGACTATTCTTAAACCCATACATTAACTGTTACTCTTTTCACACTTTCAGGTTCGTCGGTCAGGTTTTGAACCTGACAAAATCCTGAAGTAAAAATTAAATATCCGGACGCGATCAGGTTTTTCAGCAAGTCCGGTTTTATGTTTATTAAAAAAACTTTAGTATTCGCACCTTCCTTGCCAGAGTTGAAACAAAACTAAACCAAAACCTGAAGACGAAAACCGGACAAGTGTGAAAGCGCGCGTTTGCGCGTCAGGGAACCTGATGCCTTCAGTCGACCGGTTCGACTGCAGCGGGTCGCCGAACCTGAACCTGGTCACATTTAAACAAACGCTCCATTACTCCTCCGATTTTCTTCATGTTTAAAACCTGACCGGCCAAACCTGATAGTATGAAAGGACTCTTAGGATTAATTTACTTTACATAATAATAAACAAAAAATCTACATTATACTTTTCTTTTTTTAGAACTGAGGATTTGCAGCAGACGAGCCATGGCAGTGCCAGAATAGAAACAACGACGTCTCGACGATCCCAAATATTGGCGAGTCAATAATGAGAATATCTTTCCAAACTGGACATGGGATACTTATGAACCAAACGCGTTATGATAAATGTATTATTTGTTATGCACACATGCCAGCTATTCTTAAAGGATGTAACAAAATATTATCATGAAATTCAACGAAAGAATTTTTACATATTAAATAAAAATCGGCTGACAAATATCAAACTTAAGCATATATTTTTTCAATTATTTGCGAGAAAATTACTTACAGTATCTTATTTAGTTAACAATTAGATTAACAATCAATATTGTTATTACTTCCTATACTGTACAAATTCACTATTTTAGTGAAATTAACATAAGGACATCAGACGATATTAATCGACATAACATGCCCTTATTAATTGTTGTAGAAAGGCTACATAAGAAAAATTTAAATGCATTTAAATTTTTCTTATGTAGCCTTTCTACAACAATTAATAAGGGCATGTTATGTCGATTAATATCGTCTGATGTCCTTATGTTAATTTCACTAAAATAGTGAATTTGTACAGTATAGGAAGTAATAACAATATTGATTGTTAATCTAATTGTTAACTATATATTTTTTCAACAAAGATTGCGCCTTCAGATAGAAAAAAAAGTTAATGATATATTAATTTTCTATTTTTTTTCTCTTTTATATTATATAATTCCTTTATTTTCAACAGGGACTAATAAATGTTTATTGTGAAGGTGCATCTAGTACGGGGATTCCTTTAGATGTACCTATTATTTTTTCAGATATGCACATTGCAATGTTATACTGTTTGTATTTTTTATGAAAAAATAAATTCATTTCAATTTCAAATTGTTATTGATTTAATAGATTTTTTTTTTTTTGAAACGTTAGATCGTTTTGAAATTTAACGTTTAATTTTTTAAAGGACATTTTCCTATTCTACCATAGTATTGTATTTTGGAAAACAAAAAGTTTTAAGTCGTAAGTTATAGGAATTTTGATACAAGCCATATAAAAAATTAAATTAAAAACTCAAAATTCCCGACTGCGTCAAAAGCGATCAAATATAGAAACAAGATATGCAGTCGGAGGCATCAGTTATTTCTTTTCAACTTGTTATTACATGTATGCCTCCGACTGCATGTTATCATTTGATCTTGTTTCCATCTTTTTAGTTAGCTTTTGATGCAGTCGGGTTCTTTGATTTTTTTAATTTAATTTCGAAGTGAAAACTTCTTTAGGCGCACTTGGCGTTCTTTCTGAATAGTGAACGAAAGTGAACCATCACGCTCGGGTCGGTGACGCTGAATCGGGTTTACTCGGCTCCACTCGACATCAAGCGCGCTCGGGTCGGTGACCACGTTTATACTGTCTAACAAGGAGTGCATCTTTTCAAGAATTACGTTTTAATTATTACGTTATAATATTATGTATGTTTTGCATATAATCAAGTCTTCACTTCTGTCGTGTGGTCATAAGCATACACCCACTTTTTTATTTACATATTTTTAGTGTTATTTGTATTGTATTACTCTAGATAATAATATAATATATACATTTTTTTAAATCGTCTCAATGATACATTTCTTTTACGCACTATGAATTTCGCGTATAAAAATGTTTTTTTGTTCCAATTTGTATATGTTGTGTAGGTACACATCACGTCTCACAAATCACATCTTATTATTATGCAGAAGTCAATTCATAGCACAATCAATAGTGGGTGGCCTTACTTACGCAATGACTAACAATAGAATTCCTCTCCACGGGAAAAGGACTCGAGGACATTGTCATTGTTTGTAGCATGTTACATCAAGGATGCTGCTGGGTGACTGCCATATTTTATTGTTTTACGAACTATCGCTTCCGCCTTGTCATATTTTTTGACATATTTCTTTCACTCACTAAATAAATTTTTCCAGATGTATTCAAAATGAATATTTAGGTCAGATATAGTTTTGCATAACATGTGGTACTATAATCTTTTTGTTTCTTAAGAAAAATAGCTGTTTTAAAGTTTAAATGCCAATACAATTCGTTTCTTAAAATTTGGCACAAATAAAATCCGATTGTATTCAAAATGTGAGCTGCGTAGTGTAAATTCACAAGAAGTCACAAGACGGACATAATACAAGGTATTATTTGGGCTTGAGAATAGCCGAGAGTGTAGCGGCGCTGTTGTTTACATGGCGTTGCTATGGTTCCTCTATTACAAGTCCCCAGTTCCCGAGTTCTAGCCCGAGAGCTGGTAAAAGTGTCAATTGGATTTTCAATTTATTATTAAAAAAAAATAATAATGAATTAAAAATATGAATTGGTGCTAGGCCCAAATAACCTTAGCTGTTTGTGGTCTTTAAAATACAATACAATACAAGGTATTTCTAATACTTCATAATAAATAAATGTTTGCTTTGATAATAATTTTAACAAAATTTAAAGACCAAAAATTATTTTCAACTCGGAAGATATGCGGCATGCCTACCTATTCTAAAATTTGACCTTGCATTTTCTAATACGTAACAGTTCAGATAAAACCAATTTTCTGTATAGACTAGTTTCGTCTATTAAGGTAAAGAAATACACACTTTTAAGTTATAAATTATGCAGACGAGCATGACAACTTTTTGCATGCATTATTGTCAAATATTCTAAACGTTTCTATTGTTAATTTTAAGCCCAAGTTAAGGTTACTTACGTCAAAAATAATATATTTGCAAGGATTATATAACCACAAAGGTGATTCTGTAAAATGCAAATTCTTAAATATTTTATGGTTAAACACCGGTCGGTTTCACATCTAAATGACACAAAAATAACAGTTAATAATAGTTTTTTTATACGGCTGAAATGCAATTGAAAGATTTTTTCGTTGGAGAGCAGCCAATTATATAATTGTTTCGAAACATATAGGAAAAAATGATTTTTTCCTATATGTTTCGAAACAATTATATAATTGGCTGCTCTCCAACGAAAAAATCTTTCAATTGCATTTCAGCCGTATAAAAAAACTATTATTATCTTAAAGAAAATCAACTCGTTGGTTGATTTCTATATCGTGTTTTATGTATACAGGGTGAGTTCGACCACCCGTATCAGTCGTTTTTTTCGAAAACGGTTAGTCGTAGAGAGTTGTGTCAAAAATTTGTATTATAAAAGCCCTAATAAAGAATCGAATGGTGATAATTTTTTTTTCCGGGAAGGTCGGCTTCCCTATTAGTTTACTCCAGAATGTCCAGAACTCCGGAATTATAAATATAACGATAGGTCGAAAGTGGTATTGCTGAAAAGATCTTTAAAAAACTAGCAAGTTTTGTACGGATTTTTTTTTTATTACTGCCACCCCTGTTAAGTAATATTTGTTTGAAATTACTAAATTAAAATGTCATAATAACGAACTTTTTAAAAGTCCGCATTTAAAATCTAGTTACCTATCTATCGATCATTAAACACTGAAGAAGTACACTCACAGTACTTATAACCAAAAGAGCTCAGTAGTATGTATTAAAGAGTAAATGGAAGACAGTTTGAACACTTGTGACAATGTCTAAGGTTGCTAGATTTTTAATGCCGACTTCGATCGTTATTATGAAATTTTGATTTAATAATTTCAAACGATTGTTACTTAACAGGGGTGGCAGTTAGTAAATAATTTTTCCTACAAGACTTACCTATTTTTTAAAGAGCTTTTCAACAGCACCACTTTCAACCTATCGTGCTTTCTAAAATTCCTGAGTTTTGAACATATAATAATTTATATTTATATTTATAGAAGTTTACAGGGGTGGCAGTAATAAAAAAAATTTTCTTACAAAACTTGCTTATTTTTTAAAGATCTTTTCAACAATACCACTTTCGACCTATCGTTACATTTATAATTCCGGAGTTCTGGACATTCTGGAGCAAACTAATAGGGAAGCCGACCTTCCCGGAAAAAAAAATTATCACCATTCGATTCTTTATTAGGGCTTTTATAATACAAATTTTTGACACAACTCTCTACGACTAACCGTTTTCGAAAAAAACGACTGATACGGGTGGTCGAACTCACCCTGTATATCTTACATGTAGATTATCTTATGATTTCTACAAGATATGATTGTTTCTAGAATATTATGTGGTAATACCGTTTATAGCATCGATATATCTCTAGGTACCTATCTATTTATTTAATATATCCCATTATTGGATATTCGAAATACTTTTCACTCTCATGTTAGACTCTCGCTGGTTCGAGGATTCACTTCATATCATATAGCTATTGAATTAGCAGATATGAATTGACGCTTGCATGTAGTGAAAATCTATTGATTCTGAAGCATATATGGAGAATATTAGTTTAGCAATCTTGTCACGATTGAGTATTGTAAGCTCATTCCGCCGCGAAAGTGGAAAGGTTCAGGTTAGAATCCTGATTGTGACCACTGGTTGGTGAAATGATTTTTTCCTATATGTTTCGAAACAATTATATAATTGGCTGCTCTCCAACGAAAAAATCTTTCAAAAATAACAGTGATACTTCAATTTTTTTTTTTGCAAATTAATATTCGATACTATTCTGTCTGTGTTTGCATTTGTTTAATGATGCTGAAATTGTTTTATTCCATATATTTAATATTATATTCTTAAAGTGTGACTATACCGTATACACTACTACTATGTCAAGAACATAAAGAGAAGACAGTGTGGTCCAGTAGTTAACATCGCGGGCTCTGGATCAGACTGTCGTGGGTTCGAATCCCACCTCCGCTTATGGATGTTTTGTGATGTCATTTAGTTTTAAGTGTTAATGTAATCAAGACGCTAATGACCTAAGCTGTCGACGCGTCTATAATTTACAATAAATAAAGATAACAACATGAAGATAATTAAAAAATTGATTAAAACGTCGTGATTTTACAAAAAATAGCGTTAACAGTTAAATTGCTCTCAACCACTAATTAAGTAATAGTTTATTCCATACTATATTTTTCAAATTCAATAAAAGTGTAATGATATCACTTGTTCTGTATTCACACCTATTACTCATTCAATATTTTATGATTTTTTTAACCAAAATTTATTATCCAATACTTGAGCTTGAGTAGAATAACGTTACAGGCCTTATCCACATTACGCTTCACGTTGTAGAAAAAATAAAGTATTAATACTTATTATTTGTCTAATTTTGGGACATTGTTGTTTATATTACAAGCCCCCAGTTCCCAAGTGCTAATCCGCAAACCGGTAAAAATATCAACTAGGTTTTCAATTAAATACCTATTAAAAATAATAAATATGAACTTGAACAATTAATAAGTTGCTGATTACATTTCGGAGAAAAGAACGGTAAAGAGTTTTTCGATTCGGAATTTCACAAGGAATATGCACTGTAAAAAATGGATGTAGAAATACTTTGAAAGTTAAGGTAGAATTCGCTCGATTTTCTAAGTGATTTTACATTATTATTTATTTTTACACAGAAAACTTCATAAAAACTTGGATTTTTACTGTAAAGTTAAACAAATTTGTGATTTTTACATAAAGTAAATTAAAATTACATAATTTGTGTAATATTCCAATAAAGTGTGTAAAAATTACAAAATAAAATGTATAGTTACCACTATACAAAATGGATGAATACAAAACAAATTAACGTAAAATTAGTAACCACGCATGCGCAATGTGTTTTTATGGAATCTACGCGATGTGGCGATACCTGCTTGCGACGCCATTGTCTCTTTATGTGCCTATTACCAGATTAATCGCTGGCTACAAATGACCCATCGATAATCTATGAAATCGGCCTTCTCATTTCTTACAGTGTGATCTCAAAATCCCCGGTGTTATTTCCGAGACATCCTGTATAGACAATATAAATATAACCGACGGATCAATGCATATTAAAAAAGCGATGAGTAATATTCAAAGATATGTTAAGATATAGATAGTTTAATCGGTCTATATTCAGCTATCTATGAACAACTAATAAATAAAATATTATTTTAATCCCAACACTTAGGTATCAATAAAAATGTTTGTATTTCTTATGGATATTTGTCACGAAACTTGTTCCAAATATATAATATATCCATATTTTATGTACTCACAGTTTAAAAAAAATATTTTTCATTTATAAACATACTCGTAGAATCTTTTCATGATAACAAACAATTTAAATTGTAGTATAGTTGTCAAAAATATTTAAAAAATAGGAATACGTGTAAAACAAAAGTAATATATCAATGGAACTTTTTGTAATTTTTTCTCGCTTGAAGTCTTAAAAATAATTCTTTACAAAAATCGGAACTGTCAACGCCAGGATAGACGGAAAGCACTGTCATAAAAAATGTGTACTTCCAATGAAAAGCCGTCGGAAAAATGGATGCGGTAATGCGACTGTTATATAATTATTTCTCCAATTTTGGAAATAATATTATGGATGTTTCACGTGGAATTGTTCACGTAAAAACATCGTCAATTTTTATAAAATTCTGTATTTTTAATATGTTTTTATAAGCAAGGTGCCAGAATTGTTTAGGTTTATTTCTCAAATTATTTCACGTAAATATTCGAAAAAATTAGCTGTTCAAATTTTACGTGCAAATTCAAATTTTTCAAGGTGTTTTACGGCAATTAACTAAAAAGGTCCGTATAAGCTCCAAAGAGATTTTTTTTTATTTTCTTTCAAAACAGTATTCTCTAGGCATTGTAGCGAACATATTACGTGATTATAGCCTTCTACATCTTTAAGCAAATATATAATTCTCAATATTTAGTGTTCGTCAATTTATACAACATTTCCAAGTCACATTTTCAGAGCAGGCCTGTAGAAACTTAAGGAGGGTAAAGTTTTCGTAATATTGCAAAACATGTTTTCATTATGACGGTAATACGAAATAATAAATAATTCTTAATGTTTGGACTACTGACGCAACATTCCCAATAAACATTTCTGTTTATTATGTACCTTTGAGGCGACATTTTTCTAAAATCTCAATCAAAGTTATGACGATACGGTGATGTTAGCGAGTACATATTCTAAATATTTATTGTTTGATTAAGTCAACATTTTCAAGCTATTTTTACAAATAGATTAGCACGCTATAGGAGTACATATTTATTTTATAGAATTCCAAAAACAAAGTTTAGTTTGTTTTATTACAGTCCAAATATTTTCAATTAATTAGTTTATATTCCTCAATTAACTCAATATTTCCAAGCCAATTTACAAGGAAGATCTGCATAACATTTAGGCATAATTTTTTTATAAAATTCCAAAAGCAAAGTTCAATTTATGTTATTGCGAAATATTTTTAAAAAAAATCATATTTTTTGTCTTGCAGTTTAGGAAACATTTCCAAGCCATGTATAGAAAATACCTAAATTGTAGAGGGAACATTTTTATAATATCCCAAATTTTAATTTAATATACGAAACAATCTTTCAGGTTTTTAATATAGTTACAATTTACACATTTTCAAGTCTTATTAATAAAGAAGGTTCGTACAAATCAAATTTTTATGAAATTTCAACAAAATTTAGTTTTTATTATTATGGTGTCGTGAAGTAGTAAATTTTTTCTACGTTTTTTCCACATTTTCTTCAACATTTCCAGGTCATATTTACAGAAATGTATAAAAATTCTCTTTGCCATAAATTTGATAAAAAAGTCTACGTTTTTTCCACGTTTTCTGCAACATTTCCAGGACATATTTACAAGAAGTTTATACCTTCCTGTAAATATATTGTCCTGGAAATGTTGCCGAAAATGTGAAAAAAAACGTAGATATTTTTTTATCAAATTTATTATGGCGATGCGAATTTTTTTCAATACATTTTTTTTTGTTTACAATTTACGCAACATCCAAGCCATGTTTACATAGATTAGTATATAAAATTCCAACAAAAAAATCAGTTAGTATTACGACAACTCGAAATAGTTCTCTAATTTTTTTATACGTGCCTTTCAATTTACTCACAATTTCCAGAGAAGAACCGCAGAGGGAAAATTTCGTATAAAATTCCAAACCCAAAGTTCAGTTTGAATGAATAGGTACATCTCTATACAGTATGTAGGTAAAAAAAAATAAAATAAAAACAGAATATCTGCTAAAAGCTAAACAGTAAAAAGTCTGTACAATACATACACATATATCACATAAAGGAACATAGTGCGGCCATATTAGTCTTGCTCGCCGGTGACAGTTCGTCATTTGTCAGTGTCTCGCACACCGTGGTGCTGTTTCCAATTCCCCCGCCTGCAAAAGCTCCGACTTCGGTTTAGCTCTTATAATACACCATACAGACACAAGCACACAAGAACCGAACGTTCACATATTATAGACAGAGAGCCCACCGTTTGATTTCCTGTGTATCGAATATACAGACAATGTCATTGTGAATTAGCATTGACGCAAACAGAGAGCCACAATTATTATTTTTTTTATTCTTCCGGATCATGGGATACTAACGTCAGCTCCGGTTATTTTTAGGGTTCTGTATCTCCTAGCGGAACCCTATTACTGAGCAGTGGCGTAGCTTTACTTCGCGGGGCCCAGGTGTAAATTTTTTTTTCAAAGAATAAAAAAAGAGTGTTTATTTTTTGCAAATATTTACTAGGTGGGAAGTATAGAACTGGTCATCAGTCGAATTTTTTTGGATTGTCTTCTTCTGTAGTGCGTTCCACTTGGCGCACACAACGACCAAGCGTCGTTTCACTTGGCGCCCACCTAGCGCCCACAGTCGCTTTGGTCGTGATGAAAACGCCATGTGTGTTCCTAAGGTCCGTATTCATCGAACACTGTTAAATATAGAAGTTACTAATCTTAGAATAAATTTATTCCTTGGAATAAAATTAACTTTCAATTCACCAACCAATTCATTCGATGGAATAGTAACGTCAGGTAAAAATTTACTTTATACCATACACTTTGGACATTTTGTCAATTATTTTGATTCCAAAGCACGTTTACCAAAGATCCGACCGATGGCGCATCGATCTAAAATGTAAAATGGTGAATATTGACATATTTTACTGACAAAAGCCTTTACCTGAAAGATATGAAATTAATATTTACCTGAAAAGGTCGCTATAAGTCATAAAGTAATTTGTGCATTTCGTGCCCATCCTATTTTACTATACGAATAAATATTTATACCCTTGAAATTGGATAGAATAGTTATTCTTACGTTTTATACCTGCAGTAAACTTAACTACGTTTAGTGAATTGAATTATCGCTATTTATTCCGAGTAATGATTACCAGGGAAATAAATCAACGGAATAAATAACTAACTATAGGCTCGGTGAATACGGGCCTTAGTCACACAGTCAAATTTATCTGAGTATTCGATACATAGGAAATCCGACAGTCGGCTCTGGGACTAATACAGCCACAAGCATACAAGAACCGAACGTTCACATAGAGAGATTCTATGCGGTGAGTGCATCAAACATATTGTGACGGTCATTAGCGAAACGACGTTCAAATCAATGCATTCCGAACCTGTGTACGTCACAGTCTAAACGTCTCTGAACTCGACACAAGGGTGAAACATCATTATACTGCTGTCATATCAAAAACTACATGACAGAAGGGATGTTACATTGCATCGCATGCGTTCATAGAATATTGTGTTTTTAAAGACACTGCCGGATTGGAAAATATTTTAGATCAGGATAACGTTTCGACCCACAAGATAAAATGGCGTATTTCGAATGTTTGAAATTTTTCATATTCGATCAAATTTTTTGTTAATTTTGATGTGGAAACGTCTTTAGTGACTCCGTCCGCTCCAAAAATTTCTGTTGGAACCCATAAGGAAAAATGGCGTATTTTGAATGTTTGATAATTTATCATTTTAATGTGCTCCAAAGATTTCTGCTAGAAATGTCACAGGATAACATTGAAACCCACAAGAAAAATGACGTTTAAGTACCGATTTCGAATGTTTGATAATTTATCATATTTGACCAAAGTTTTTTCCTAATTTTGATGTGGAAACATCTTTACTGGGTCCCTTTGCTCCAAAGATTTCTGCTGAGAATGTCACAGGGCAACATTGAAACTCACAAGAATAAATGGCGTAGGTACCTATTTCGAATGTTTGATAATTTATCATATTTGACCAAATTTTTTCTTAATTTTGATGTAGAAACATCTTTACTGGGTCCTTTTGCTCCAAAGACTTCTGCTGAAAATGTCAAGGGACAACACTAAAACCCACAAGAAAAAATGTCGTATATCGAATTTTTTTTCTTAAATAATTAAACAAATAAAAGAATAGATTCAAACACATCTTTAAATTTTAATTATTTGATATTTCGATTACCTAAAAATGAAAAAAGATTTTCATATATTATGTCTGGTTTTCTTTACATGTTAACTTTACTGGCAAATTTATATTAGAAATCGTGTCCACCGTGATTATAATAAAATTAAGAAAAATCGCAGGATAGTGTCCACTATCCTGCGATTTTTCTTAATTTTATTTACTGGCAAAAACATGGTTATACAAATTTTCGCGAAACTATAGATACATATCTAAGGTTATTACGACTTAAAAATTAGGCGTTGTGCGACGTGCCATATTAATTTTTTGATTGGAAATTACAGTACCTATCAAAAAAGGGTCCAACAAGTGCAAGAACTGTTGTTCTTCCAAAGTAAAAAACTGCGTTTTAAAATGGTTTAGTTTCTTCCCTTCGGAGTGTACTCTGATGGTTTAGTAGTCTGCTTTTCGGTACAAATGAGTCAGCCTTGTTCGTCAACTACCTTAAGGTACCGTCCATCTGCACGGATGAGTAATGACCAAATAGAACAAAATGCATTTACTAACGTAAAGGACTGCTCATTTTACTAGGAGATCTGGTCCAATGTGTTTATTTATTTATTGTAAATTATAGACGCGTCAACAACTTAGGTCATTAGCGTCTTGATTACATTAAATAACAACACACTTAAAGCTAAATGCCATCACAAAACATCCATGAGCGGAGGCGGGATTGAACCCACAACAGTCTGATCCAGAGGCCGCGACGCTAACCACTGGACCACACTGTCCTCTGGTCCAATGTGACAAGTGAATTTTTCAATGTGTTATAAGTACCTATAGAGTTGTCTGATGAAATTTGAAATACACCATTTAGTCTTGTGACCACAGAACCAATACAAGAATTTTGTTATCTAAGCAGCTGACGTCGTTCTAATATTGAATGCACCCTATTTTTTCAGGTTTTGCAGTATCGTTAATGACGGTTGAACTAAGAATGTTTTTCATGAATATCTTTGACAGTGTCGAAAAAAGAATTTCGGTTGAAAGATGCTTTATCATTAAATAGATGATGGGAAAAGACTAAAAGCAGATTCGTCATTCAATGCTAAAATTTACAGTGTAAGAAAAATCTACAATAACGCTTATATTAACGCATTAAAAAGTAGAAAATAAATTTCTTTCACTTCTAGTATAACGTTTAGAAGCGTGGGGCACTCACTATAATTCATCGAGTGTCGCACGCTTCTAAACGTTATAGAGGAGAAAGAAATTTATTTTCTACTTTTTAGTGCGTTATTATAAGCGTGTTTTTTAAGATTTATTTAAAACAAAATTTTATTTTCAAATTTTTAGTCATTACTTATTAATTTGAAAAACGGATGGAGACACGTTTTCCCACCATCAACACCATATCTCCCACCACATGTTGTTTATTTCCATTTTTTTAACTTGTTATCTTAATATTATTATAGCCAAAGTATCATAATATTGTGTTGTCATCAAAACTACATACGACTGCAAAGTTTCGCATCAATTGGACATTTGGAAGAGGGTGAAAATCGAGTTGCAAGTTTTTTTTACATGAAGCTAATTTAAGCATGTTAATAAAAGTTTGACGCTTTTTGCACATATTTATTTGGGTGCAAAGTTACATAAGTTAAAATGAAATCTATGTTTGAAAATTGCTAGTTTTCTGTCTAGTCATAAAACTGTATTTTACAGGAGCTAAAATAATTTTTAAGTCTTTATATTATATTTTTATAGATTAACTCCACCTTTCGGAACTTCATTAGTTTTTTTTTGCAGGACTTTAATAGTAATATTTATTTTTATACATTTAAGCCAAAACGTGTTCAAGTAGTTTAAAAAAAATATTTTGAATGTTTAAATTAGCACTTTTAAAAGTGTAGAATTCTGACAGAAGAACGCATTTTCTGTACAATTAATCGTAAAACGTAATCTCAAGTATAGATAATATCAACTGATTTTTTTATTTTTTTTCTTATTTAGGGACCAAAAGAAATATACTACCTGCATCAGCTAAAAGAATTTTTAATTATATTTATACTTATTTTGATACCAGATGGAAGAGTAAAAGCTAATTCGTAGCCCAGTCAATTTTTTTTGTATAAAATTTTTTTTTACTTACAGCAAGAACAAATTATAGTATGATCTACCTATTATGAGTATATAGGTACAAAATTTCTAAAATAACACTGGTCAACAGTGATTTTGTTGCCCTTGATAATTGATGAGAGTGGTTCTAGGATGAATTTATGCTGACAATTATGGATTGGTTCTAGTTTTTTAAATAATCGCCATTTTATATTACACTGTAAAAATCAATAGACATTTATGAAAAAACAATTTGATTTCATTTTTGAATATCAAAAGTTTATTGAAAAATACTGTTAATTATAGTATTATAGTTTATTTTCATAAGAGTGAAAATGGATAAAAAATACATTACACTTCAGAAAAGCGCCTCTTATAGGACTTTCTTTTGTAGACTTCTTATGTAGACATACTCCAATAACATAAAAATTAGGACCAATCTGGTAAACTTATGAATTTATTCGTAAATTGTGTATTATTAATTATAAAAATCCTTCGAGATAGCAAGAGCAACCAAAAACATTTTTTTTGAGCTGTATAATCCGTTTGTTACAAGCACGAACAAAAAAAATATTGTGAAAAATCGTCAATTTGGTTAAAAAGTGGCACTTTATTAACACAACCGTTTTTTATTTTTTATTTTTATTGGTGGCTTTTATCGATCATTAGACACAGAATGTTTCCTAAGTAATTCCGAAAATTTCGGAGGCTGATTCCATAGTTCAATTTAAGAAAAAATGTTTCTATAAACACAAGTCCGCAAACGATTTATTTTTTTTTTAATTTCATTTAAAATTGTGTGGGAGCTCATTTTGAGTAAAAAAGCTGTTATAAACATCGGTTATTTTTTATTTAGTTACGGAACTATGAGAGTTAAAAATGTTATTAGTATAACATTAATGCAAATTAAAGCTCTTGTAGTAACTATAAATAAAAAACAACTTTCACAAGAAATTTTTTCCCAAAATAACCTTCCCAACAATCTACAAAAATGTCAAACGCATTTAATTAAGCTAAAAATTTGGAATTTCAATATCTCTGGAACTATGGGTTTACGAAAATAATATGTTTAGTGAAACTTTTTATTAAGGTAGTTGTCGTGCTATGGGCATAGTGTCAGAAAATTCTAAATTTTCGTATACTCACTAAAGATACTATAATACAAATACCATTATAATTTGAAGTTGATTGACTATCTCTAACTCGAGATAAACTTAATTAAAGTTCGGATAATTAACACGGAGAGCATAGGAAAGGTTGTTTTTGACAAGTTTTTTAATTTAAAAAAAAAGTAACAGTCAGAAATTTTCAAAAAACTAACTGTTCACTGATGTTTTTGTTCTGAGTTTAAAAAAGAAAATCCAAAAATTATTGACCTTTTTATGTTGAGATATAATAACGCAAAGTTCAACAATTTATGAGAAAAGATTGATATTTTTATATAATCCAAGCGAACAAACTAAGTGAAATATGTGTTACTATGTAAACAACAGTTTAGGTACAATCTCTAACAAAAATTTTTTACATTTAACACTATACTTATTTATTGTTTTACAGCGTATTATGAACGAAACTTTTGGATGTTATTGTAACACGACAACTACCTTAATTAATCTGAGGTATGATATTCCGAAGTTTTCGACATTACTTAGGAAACACTCTGTACTTAAAGAAGTATTTTCATCAAACGGTCGACAGCAAAATAAGAAAAATCAATAAATACTGTCGTTAAACCGATAAATTCCGTTGAGTTCCAATTTTATAATTAATTTAAAATGGTAAAGAGAAGTTTCCCTGACTAAATGAAATTTATATCTCAAAAGTATTGTCTATTTAATTACAGTTCTACAAAGGGTATTTATCTTCGTTTGATATGCATTGAAGCTGTTAGTACCTACCTAATTCAATAAACTAAAGTTTTTTGAATAGATTATAGACGCTCAATAACTAAAGTCATTAGCGTCTAATATTTATTTTTTTAAATGCTGTTAGTAAGTTTTATAAAACATTCTGAAAATATATGCCACACATATAGGTATATTATATATTCAGAAATTAGTATCTTTATATAACACATGCACGCTTTTAGTGTTTTTTCGTATCAGTTTTGCGGACCTTAAATGACCGTTTATTGACGAGTGACGTCATGATCCAGTATGAAACGCTTTTCGATGAATAATGGAAAAACATTTGAAAAATCCGTTATCTAATGAACATGTACCTCTTTTCGGTGTTATAAATGAAATATGGTTACTATACAAATAAAATGTATATTAAATGGTTCAAAAATTGAAGTGGCTACGAGTTGCGTCTTTTTAGGGATTGTCTTGGACAGTCAATTAACTTGGTCATTCCATATAGACCGTGTATGTAAAAAATTGAACAGTGCATACTTTGCGATTAGAAACCTAAAACAGACGATGACTACGGAGCAATTATTGAAACTCTATTACGCGCTTGTTTATTCACACTTAAGCTATAACATAATCGTATGGGGACAGTGTGGGGACCTCCAGAGAGTATTCGTACTTCAAAAACGTATTTTGCGCCTTATTTTTAACTTAAAAAACCTTGAAAGTTGCAGAACTACATTTGTGAATAATAGTATACTTACTGTTACCTGTATTTATCTTTATAAGATTTTGGTAAATGTTAAAAAGAGTAGAGACGAGTATACGGATAACTCTATGACTCATGATCATAACACGAGACAAGCATTGCAAATTCATATCTACAAATATAAATCGAAATTCTATTCAAAGTCTCCGAAATGTGCTGGACCTACTCTTTTTAACAATTTGCCAAGTCGATTGCAAGAAATTTCAGACTTAAAGCTATTTTGCAAACATTTGAAATTATACCTAATTAAAAACTGCTTCTATGACATCCCTGAATATGTAAATATGTAACCAATTATTTCTGACTGTTCATATCTGTATTTTTCAGTTTTTATGAATTAATAAAATTTATTATTAATTTATTTATTATTATCGTAACAAAGTGAATAAATATTGTATCGAGCCCAATGTTTTTATTATGAGATGTACTTCTGTCAGTGACATTAAATTATTCAATTAAAGTCTAAAACCATGCATGTGTTATATAAAGTATAGTGTGCAACACGTGTGCTAAATATTTATGCGTCAGGCACGATGTTTTCAGCACGAGTAGTAGGCAAGCGCTCACGAGCCTTGGCGAGTGAGCATCGCGCGCCGAATACGAGTAAAGATGTATTTAGCACACTAGTCACACAATATACTATTTTGACGAGTCTAAAATATGTCTAATTACAACGAGATTATAATTTTGATTAACTAGTTTGTTTCAAAAGCGTACCTCCTAGAAACTGCCAACAGCTAATTGGGTTATTTGGGCCTAGCACCAATTCATATTTTCAATTCATTATTTTTTTTTAATAATAAATTGAAAATCCAATTGACACTTTTACCTGCTCTCGGGCTAGAACCCGGGAACTGGGGACTTGTAATAGAGGAACCATAGCAAAAAAAAACAATGTTGTGGTTGACAATGAGGAGTATTAATGTTGACTCAAAAAGACACAAATTAGTAACAGATTTTCATATTCTCTTACTACACGGTAAATTGACTTGGAAAAATCATATAATGGACTCGGTGGGACTAGGAATTGCACGGAAAAAATGTAAACTAACGTGTAAACCCTATTGCTGTAATTTGGAGATATAGTTAAACATGAATCTTAGCTTGTCGATAATATGGTGTTTAACTATAGGTACCACCAAATTACACCAATATGCAGATCATAACTGAATTTTTTATTCTATAATCTCACCGATTCAAAATTACTTAAAATTTGCTTGTAAAATTTGTTAACTGTCATTTGAAACAAAAAAATATCGTAGTATAATATTCTATTATATGATATACAATTAAAACAATCTGTCAAATTTTTAGGACTACACATTGATGATACATTAAAATGGGTAACTCAAATTAATAACATATGTAAAAAAATGAATTTTTATTTTTATTTACTTAAACCGATGAGATCTGTGTATAACAGAGACACATTACTAACATTTTATCATGCATTTGTAGTAAATACTATCAAATATACCATTCTTATTTGGGGAATGTCAGGAGATAGACACAGAATTTTTGTTTTGCAAAAAAGAATTTTAAGATTAATTTTCAATTTAAAATATAGAGATTCGTGTCGAAATCTATTTAAAGAAAACAAGCTACTAACTTTTTACGGAATTTTTGCTCATGAGCTGCTCACAGTTATGCATTCTAATAAGTATTTTTTTGAAGATAATAAACAAAAACTATATAATACCCGCAACAACAATATTGTTTTAAAGCATAACACGACATTTTTTGAAAGAAGTCCTATCTATATCGGCTATAAAATTTTTTACAAATTGCCAGATAAAATAAAAAACATAAATAAAACAGAATATTTTAAAAATAAATTAAAAAAACATTTTTGTAATACTGTGCCTTATGATTTAAAGGATCTTTTTTAATATGTATGTATATTTTCCTGACGTTTGTATCCACATTAGTGGCTTTTCAAAAAAAAATTATTATTATTATTATTATTATTATATCATTTACATACAACTTAGAGATAATAATTAGTGGATATACATTTAGTAGATACTTTTATGATTTCCACAGACCTTGAAAACTGCGCATTTTAATTTTCCTGCCTAATTTTATTCTTGCTCAATTTTTTTCCGACTACAGGAATATTATTTTTTCTTAAACTTTATTGCGGGTGCTCTGTTATAGGCCTAAGTGTAGCAAGATATCTCCTGCCTCGTATCTCATCCAATAGTGATAATAAAGTATGAGCTATATGAATATTTTGATTACGTAAATCATGTCATGATATTGTAGTATTTTCTTCGGTTAGTAAAATAGTTTATGCCGAATGCGTCACTATTTTTCAGAACGTTTATTCTATGAGTGTCATACTAGAGTAAATATTTCCAAAATGGAAATCAAAAATGTGGACTGAAAAATAAAGATCGCTGCTAAGTATTCTATTTTATCGAATTATTCTCCTTAATATGCGATCTCCGTTTCCGGGTTCGCAATATGTTTTATTTTTGTTTCGGGAACGCAACCATATTTATTTGGGTTACGATGCGACGGTGTTTTATAAATGTACAGTTCACATGCTTTTAACAGTTTTTACGTGTTTATTTTGGAAAATATTAAAGTGACATGTTATAAAAGTCTACTGAGAAAATGTTCATTTAAAAAAATAATATTTATAAGTCTTAGAAAAATCATATATTAGTGTATTTTTGCACTTACCTTGAAAATGGCCCCCAATCTTCATTCTTCGCCGAAATGAAAGCCAGCAATTTCAGTAGTCAATTTTTCATTTTTGAAAAATGTTGAAATGTAAACAATGAGGATTTTACAATAATTTATTAACTTGTTGAATAGAAAGAAAAATATCAATAAAATTTATAAATGAAAATTTTAGTTCGCGAGTTCGCTACCAGGTAGCAGTATACTACTATCATCTCTTTGTCTATTTTTAAAAACTACGAGAGGAGAAATTACGTACTTATCATATTCAAAATAACACAGTGATATCCACCAATAGGAATGTTTTATTTAGACAAGTTTGGGCGGCGCGTGGCGTTAGACAAATCTGTGGGTCGAACAACTTTGACAGAACCGTGACAGCGACTAAGTACTAAAGGAGTGGCAAGCAACCGAGGGCTGTGGCAACCATAAAGCCTAACCCATTTCAGAATGGCCCCTAAAAGCGCTATATTTAAACAATTATACACAAATAAGAAAAGTCCGGAAAAGCTTAGAAAAATCATTGCGTATGAAATAATAACACGAAACGGCAAATCAATAAAAACATTAACGCTGTCGTGATCGCACC
Source organism: Mongoloraphidia duomilia (assembly GCA_039654895.1). NCBI lineage: Eukaryota > Metazoa > Arthropoda > Insecta > Raphidioptera > Raphidiidae > Mongoloraphidia > Mongoloraphidia duomilia. Next base: position 6,759,327 of record CM077520.1, on the reverse strand, counting down.
ATAATGTCTTGTCCATAGCCTCGCAGATATCATTCAATATTTATATAAAGTGTCAATTGATTTTTTTTCAAATCGATAAATTATTGATTTATTAATGAATTATCGACAACCACATATAAGTATATAAAAATTAAAAATAAATAAATAAAGAACACCCATTTTTATTTAAATTACCTACAACTAAAATTAGCAAAAAAAATTTTTATGGAAGTTTTTTCCATTGCTGTTTTTTTTTTGTATTACGGTTATCAGTTGCTTAACGTGCTTATTAAAAATTGAAAATATTTCGATTTATTTTTAGCAAGCAATAATTAGTGGGTTTTTTCCATTCCAGAATTTTTAAAAATTGTCTAGCATTTATAATTTGCTTAAAGGAATTATTATAATCATAATTAAATTATGCATAGCGTAGATAAGTATTTTTAAAACATTCCGATTTATTTTTAGCAACTAAACTTTAATTCATAAATTTAAATTGACTTGATAAACCAATAGAAATAATAATTGAAATACAAGTCCCATAGGTGTGAGTGAAACAATAAAAAAGTAAGTGATGAAAGAAAGAGATAGAACAGCCAGTGAATACATTTATTGATTTATGCTGTAAATACTATACAGTTGTATTCGGAGAGTAAACTTGGTCCGTTTAAAATTTTCAATTTGATAAAATATTGCAAAGTATTTGATTTCTTAAAATAGCTCATAATTTTAAATTATTTTTTTAATAACAATATTCTTATCAATTTGTTTTTTTTTAAATTTTACATTACTTAAAATTTTATATAAAACAACCCCTAAATATTTTTCCAAAAATATTTTCAGTCTAGAATAATTTAATTAAATTTTATGAAAGCACCTTGCAGTTAAGTACGTTATTGCACTAGCTTTTACCCGCGGCCCCACTGCGTTATTGATAGTTTTGAAAGAAACTTTATCTTAACTCGATCACAGCCAAATAAAAAATATCCTTTACTTCGTAGTTTGGGTACCAGTTAATAGTGTAGGTACTAAATTTCATCAAAACCGATCCAGCCGTTCTCGAGTGATGCTGGTGGAAACAAACAGACAGGCAGAAAGTACTTATGGAAAGATGTTTCCCCATCTAGGATAAATGTATATAACTTGGTGCACTATCAACGATACCGAAACCTGAAATATAACCTTGATCTGCAGGCAACGCTTGGATTAATGGTTAATATAACGTTCCTGTCACATTTGTGTGAAGCAGGGGCGGATTTAGATTTTTTCCGCCCTTGGGCCAAACCAGTATTTGCCGCCCTTTTCATTAAATTTTTCTTACCCATCGTATCTTACCCTCCCCAATTTTTTCTCCAAGTCTTCTCCATCCCCAATCAAAAATATCGTAAATAAAACACTACTTTTTCATTTTTGCCGCCCCTACGAACTTTTAATTAATAAATTAATTGTAGATTATAGACGCGTCGACAACTCAGGTCATTAGTGTCTTCAACACAACAAATAATCCATTTGTGTATTAGAATCCGCCAGCCGGCATACACAAACCGACTGGTACGAGCTCGGGTCCCTGGGAGCGCTAATTCCCAAAGAACATTGGAATGCAATTTGCGATAGCAACCACATTCCAATGTCCCTCCTGGGCCTACGAACTTGCTGCCCTGGGCTATAGCCCTCTAAGCTCCCCTGTAAATACGCCCCTGGTGTGAAGCTGCGAGTAAAAGCTAAATTTATAAATTAGTGTTGGTAGACAAAATTAAAATCAAAATAAAAAACTGTAGATTCGGACTCTAGGGACCTCAAAATGTGCAGATGTGTCCAAATTTGTCATTCGAAAAATCGGAGCCAATAACTTCCAATGGGAAGTTAATAAATGTAAATTCAGAAAAAGAAAGAAAAATTAATTGGGTATAATAAATTGCTGTAATAAAATAACAATGGCAATGATGACATAATCGTCGTAAAAGAAAGTGTTAATAACTTGACTACACTGTTTTCATGACCTAGTGAAAAAATAATAAAAACGAAACGACCTTGCAACATAATAGCAATAAACTATTCAACGAACTTTAAAAGCAATAAATATTAAAGATGTATTTATTTAAAATACCATTTAAATACATAATTTAATGTCCCCTTCTGTAAACTACCACGCGCCTCAATAGTATCTCACAAGTGTATTCACTCTTAGACTTATGAATAAAGAGAAAACCTGTTTAAAAACAGTTATAAATCAGTACGTTTGTCTCTTTTCATCGGCTGTATATTTACGACATTATAATAGTCGAATGAATGATGACGTCTGAATGAAAGAGATGAGATATGTCTAGATACTTGTTAAACTGTGCATGTATCTTTGTTTGTTGGACATAGAGCAGACGGTACGTTCCCTTTAAACTCATAAACAATCCTGCTACAGCTCTAACCGCTAACATAAGCACCTTGTAAACACAACATCAAGTAGCAGGAGGACAACAACACTACGTTGTTTGGTTGAATATACATATACGCACACACAAACATACACATTATGTTCTATATACGGAACCACGTAACTTCAATATACAGTGTACCAACTTTATAGCTGCGGACACAGTGCAAAGTGGCTCAATATCAATTTGTCTCTATTTTTATACAATTTTTCCTGTTCCCGATTTTTTTCAAACGTATTTCTGTTAGCCATTTTTTTGAACAAAATTTTTTTTTCAAATAATTTTTTTTTTTTTGAGTTTGATAAGGAATGCCTTTTTTTGAACAGAATTTATCTTCAAATAAAATTTTTCTAGAGTTTGATAAGGAATGTCGTTGTTTGTGGGTATGTCAAAAAAATTATCAAAATCACTCTTAGATAATAAATTTGAACCTTATAATTTATAATTTTATTAGTTCCCTAGTTCGTAAGTTCTGATTTGAAAACTTGTGAAACTGTCAATTGTGGTTTCAAATTGTCTTAAGACCTTGATTTTTTTCGTACTTTGGAAAAAGTTGACATAATATTATTATAATATTAGTTAGTAGAGTTAATAAATTAATTTTAATATCTAACAATTTTTTGTCAACTTGTTTTATAATTATATTACTTTTGTAGAAATATTTTTTTGTTTGCAGGAAAATGAGGCGTTTTTTATTAATGTTTAAAACGTTTTTTATTTAGTTTCGACGTTTCGATGAATATGTCAACATTAATAAAAGACGCCTCATTTTCCTGCAAACAAAAAAATATTTCTACAACATTCCAAAGAGGTGCCCTTCAACAACTTTTAAATTATATTACTTTTGTAAAGTATTTGAAAAAGTCTAAAAATATAGACGAAACGTCGTACTTTTGGTAAACTATATCTGTTTTATTATTTCATTTTGTCCACATACCTGTGAATTTACAATACATTATATTATATGCAAATTATTATCTAAGAACTTGATTTTTTTTTTAAATTAATCGTAATAACTCTGTAGATTTGCCAGCTTTACTTTGGCCCAGTCATCGACGGGTAGGCTTACCTACTTATAAATTAAGTATAATACATCGATAATATATGAATTGGTACTAGGCATAGATAACATTGGTGGGCTAAATAAATAAAACCCTAACTATAGCCCCGCCAACGCATTATCAGAAAATCTGCTTTGACAGTAATTTTAGATTGTGATCATATAATTCCATTTTTTATTTATGGAGGAACAGTCTAATATCATTGTCTTATTTATTGTGGATTATAGACGCGTCGACAACTTAGGTTATTAGCGTCTTAAATACAACAAAAATACATATATCACTTAAAACTAAATAACATCACAAAACATCCATGAGCAGAGGTGGGACTCGAAGCCACGACAGTCTGATTCAGAGGCCGCGACGCTACCAACTGAGCCATACTATCCTCAATATCCTTGTCAATCATTGTTATGGGGAACATTGATTGTACTCGCATAAAAACAAATGACTGATCTACATAGAAAAAGATCGCTTTTTAAGTTAAATTTTGCGTAAAAAAAGGTTGTTTCGAAATGAAAATTGTACAAAAAAACTATAGATATACACAATTTAAAAAACTCGTTTCAATCGATCAATTATTTTTTGAGCAGGATCGATTAAAAATTCTACAATGTTAATGTATGGTCACAATCTGAGGTCATTGTTAAACTAGATTTTCTGATAATGCTTTCTGCAACCCAGCATAAGTTTATTTTGTCATAGCTCTGCGACATAAGCCACTTGGGTATTGTGATCATAGATATGGTCTTGTTGGATACGTCGTGTCTTAAATCATCATCAGCTGAGATTTTATGGATAGCTTCTTCAGAGACCACTTGTTACAGGCCATAACTTTTGATGTCTGTCGAGGGATATAGTTCAAAGATTATAAATATAAAGAGAGGGGTTACTTTTATTTATGTGAAACAGTTGTTTATTATAACAACATTATAGGACGCGTTGAATCATTAAGATTAAGCAACCCTTAATTTTTATCATTTTGTAACTCAATATGCAACCCGTCGAGCATATTTTTAACATATAAATTGAGTTTGCGTCTCCTAGTAAAATAAACTTTCGTGGGTGTAATAACAGGCGCAAAATTTCACATTGTGTTGCCCAAAAATTCAGTTTGCCAATAATTTAACATGCGTATATTAGCTTCATTTGTATGCATGTTGTATGTTTGTCCCTCATCTCACATAAAGACGTAAATGAGTTTCTTCTCCCGAAGTAACGTAACTGTGGTGTAAATGGCAGATACGTCTTTATGTGACATGAGGGATAAGTGTATGTAGTATGAAAAAAAATCTTGCAACTCGATTTCTACCTTCATCCAAATATCCAAATTTTGCAGTCGTGTGTATTTTAAATGACAAAACAATATTTTGATATTTTGGCAATAATAATATTTATATGGCAAGTTAATAATTGTAAATATATAAACAAATGGTGGGAGTGACGGTTTTGATGGTGGGAAACGTGTCTCCGCCATTTAAAATTTTAAAAATAATATAATGACTAAAAATATGAAATTAAAATTTATAGATTCAAAAAAATCTAAAAAACACGCTATATATATCAGCGCACTAAAAAGTATAAAAGATAAATTTCTTTCTCTTCTATAACGTTTAGAAGCGTGCTGGGTGACTCAATGAATTATTGGTATATTGAGTGCCCCACGCTTCTAAACGTTACAGAAGAGAAAAAAATTATTTTTTTTACTTTTTAGTGCGCTAATATTATAAGCGTGTTTTTTAGATTTTTTAAAACATGAAACTATAAAAATATTGAATGAATCTCTCTGAAAATGAAATTTAAAAACCGATCCCAGCTTACATGTTTGAAATAAAACTGAAATATCTTAAATAGTTTGTAAATGAAAAAATAGAGTTAAGACTAAGGATTTGGAGGTTTCAAAGTGTATCTTGGATTGTTTGACTTCTTTTCATTGGTATGGACACAATAAAGAGTACAGTCCCAAAATATGAATTAATATAACACTCTTGCATTTGAAGTAGATTTAGCTCCGGTATGTTATTGAATCATTTCATAATTACTTTAAACTTTTAATGTTTGGTACCACGAAGTGCGAGCACTAGAATAATAAATAATTATTATGATACACAACGTGATGAGTACAATAAATCGGCCATTTTGACCAAATGTTCCTTCAAAAAATTTTTAGGTTTCTACTTTCTTATACAAAACCATTAATCATTGGCAGGGTACATTTATTAATGGTTTTCTATGAGGAAACCAGAACTGACTGAAGGAACACTCGGTCAAGATGGCTGATGGAAGAATTTAATTTTCCACCGTAAGGCATTATAAACTGGTAAAAGTCATGTCACATCTACCGCAGTTGGGATCGACGCTAATGACCTCTGTTGTCGAGCGTCTATAATTCACAATTCATTCATTCGCAGTTGGGATCAAAACCCAAATACTTGTCGAAAGCGAATCTATAGCGGTAAGAAATGAACAATTTAATATGTTTGTTTCAGAGAAATTTTCGACCAACTATGCAAAGATCGAGTCAAAGACTTTGGTATGGCGCCATAGTCGACAACATTAATAATAATTGTTATTTATTTATTTATTGTAGATTATAGACGCATTGACAACTTAGGTCATTAGCGTCTTAAATACATTAAATAACAATTCTCTTAAAACTAAATGACATCACAAAACATCAATGAGCGGAGGTGGGATTCGAACCCACGACAGTGTGATCCAAAGGCCGCTACGCTAACCGCATTAATAATTGTTCAATGTTTGTTAAAGTATGGAACTCTTGGTGCGCGACCTGACTCACACTTTACCGATTTTTTTTTCACAAAAAACTCTCAAAATTCTCTAACTTTTCACTGACCAGTAAACTTCCCTGACTTTTCCATGAAAGTGGCCACCCTGGGTAAGACAGATATAATCTGCTTTGGTCTCCCCTGTAATTATAATATAAAAATAGCGGCTGCACTGGTATAAAAGTTGGATGTGCAGCCGAGCAGCAATGTGTTTTCTATGGGCAACACGACGACCGTCGGCAAGCATAAGCAAGGCCTGTATGTGAATCAATACATCATCCCGTCAAAAGTGTTCCGACTAAGGCGGAGCCATTCACACTATATTAACCAATAATAAGGTCTCCTTCTGGAAGCCATCTTGATTATATCATACTTATTACATATATTTTTAATAATAATCTAATATTTAATTGTATTTAAAGTTACTGAAACTATAACGAGAGTTTTAATATAATGTTAACACTACAACAGATCTTACTTATTTTACTTAACAGTTACGAGTATCAACAACAACAATATTAGGTGTCTCTGAGACCGATGCAACAGACTAGGGTACCTATAATATATTGCAATGAAAATAGAGACCACGATTAAAATAAATTAATTATTTTCAACGACGATACAAAGCTTTGTATCGCCGTTGAAAATATATCGAATATATTTTAATTGTGGTCTTTATTTTCATTGCAATATATTATAAGTACCCAAGTCTGTTGCATCGGTCTCAGAGACACCTAATATTGTTGTTGTTGATACTCTTAACTGTTAAGTAAAATAAGTAAGATCGTACCAACGACGTCCATTTTTCATTGTTTCGTCGTGAATTTATTTTAAACGCATTTTGAATTTTAGTTGCAATATTACTCTCAGATTTTTAATATCGGTCTCAGAGACACCCGATATTTTTAGTGATAATTTGCAAAGATTTGCACCAATCGTTTCCACTGTATAAATTGGTTTATTTTAACTGCGGCTTGACTTTTCTGTATAATATCAGCTCTTATAATGACTTATTTGGTCTCTGAGACACCCAATATTTGTATCATTGATATAACATTCACAGATCTACGATAGCGATAATTAAAAAATATATATGCATCGGTGCTCTGAGAAAACCTCTTATTTTTGTTGTTGATAAATCTGAATTAGGTACAAAGTAGGTCGGCGTTATATTTAGATTTTATAAATAGAAATGAATTCTAAAATCGGTCTCCGAGACATGTACTGCTATACATGTAGGTAATGATTATGAACTTGAATTTTCAAAAAGCAATAAAGAAGACAAGTGTTAAAAATATCGGTCAGTTGACAAATTTGCATAACCACTATTAATCAGTTAAGGTCATAGAAAATCAATAGAGCTTACGAAATTACAAACAAAAACTATATATTATTGGATATAAATAATAATGAATAATAAAGTTATATATAAGTATGAAGTAAGAAATGCATGTTAAATAAAGGAAATGTAGATAATTTAACAAATGTTAATAACCTTATTGATAAGAATATTATCTTTAAATGATTTATGTTCAATAAATTGACGAAGTTATAATAAATAAAAGCTGTGAGTTGTGACATTAAAATCAATTACCAACTCATAAATAATACAAGACAAATATCTTCACAATTTTTACAAAATCACGAAACGGGACAAGGCTGGGTAAATTCGTGAACTTAAAAAGAAAACATCACGTCTAGCTGTCAAAGACGGCAAAAAATAATAAATAAAAAACTATTTACAATATCTTACATCTATTTGTTTTTAATTCGCAGTTCAATGTAAAATATGAATTTATTTAAAAAAAATGCGTTTACATGGAAAATTTAAAAATGTGTAAAAAAAAATTTTTTTCGTTGGAGAGCAGCCAATTATATAATTGTTTCGAAACATGTTGGAAAAAATCATTTTACCAACCAGTGGTCACAGTCAGGATTCTAACCTGAACCTTTCCAATTCGAAATAATTTTCGCTTTCATGTTGGGCTCCCGCTGGTACGAGGATTCACTTCATATTATAGCTATTTAATTAGCATATATGGTGACCACTAGTTGGTAAAATGATTTTTTCCAATATGTTTCGAAACAATTATATAATTGGCTGCTCTCCAACGAAAAAATTTTTCAATTGCATTTCAGCCGTATAAAACTATTATTTATCTTAAAAAAAATGTAATAACAAAACTTCCCAACTAGACTCAATTTTCGTGTACTGTATAAATTCACTGCCCGTTAATTAAAAATTAAAAAAATTTAAAAATCAAAAAAATAATCAAGCATATTTTGTTATTTTAATAATTTGCTATTGTTTAATCCAGTTTGACTCTCGTTTATTAATTTATAAAATACTAATTAACCCTTTAACTTTTTAATATCAAGATAAAACGTCGTACTGAAGTATTTTGGCAGAAAATAATTTTGAAAATTTGTAGAACAGTATTTGACCCATCCCTGTTTAAATGTATATTTTTCTTAAAATCGCGAATAAATAAACTAGTGGATAAAAGTTTATCAACATTTCAGTTTAATCAACATCAAACATATCATTTATTAAAAATATTTACATTAACACATAATCCATCTTACTTTATTTAAATAAATAACAAATATTCCATGGAATATATCAATACTCATCTCTAGTGGGACTTAAAAAACTGTCAAACATTTTTTTTAAACTTAATTCATCAACAAAATTAATGCAAAAAGTCACGGATGATGGAAACTGTTCGTATGGAACGAAACGTTAAAAAGACATCAACACTTGATAAGACGACGAACCCGATGAAATTTAATACTTAGAATAAGGAAAATAATAATATTTTTTTTCAAAATTATTTTAACTTGAATATTTTTGATACTGAGGAATAGAAAAATGAAACAGAGCAAAAAAAGACTAAAAAAATGTTTTAACCTATTTTGAGAAGAATTCAAACATTTTAATAATCTAAATTTTTGCATCTTCATCAATAATTTCATAATTTCTACAGTATCAAAAATATTTACGTGGGTAATAGATTTTGGTAAGATTTTTCCAAACCTTGATGTTGAAACTCAAGAAAAAAACTTTTCAATTGACAAACATAATATGTAGACAACTTACACACAAAATTAAAGAAAAAAGCATCTTACGGGAAATACTATTTCCACAAAAAATTAAGGCTAACTTGTATACGTAAAATAAAAATATATTTGTGACCTAGAAGAGAAATAGATAAAAATTGAAAATTAATTATACAGTATAATAAAATCCTTATTTTCACTATTTTTAAAAGATACGATAATATTCGAGCACTGTGCCACTGTGTTCGCCATTCTTAATTTAAGGCTATCAACTTCCAAGGTTATCTGGGGCTAGTACCAATTCATACGGAAACGGATGTAATAAATCAAGCCTTATTGAAAATTCCATAAAAACAACGACAATTTTGGAGGAGCTGCGAATATACAAAACAAATACTAATTTCCTTATATAAAATATATTCAACACACAGTAATCAATCTGAATTGTAAATTATAGACGCCCGACAACTGAGGTCATTAGCGTTCTAGTAGTAATCAATCTGAAACTATATTATTACTGGAGGAATGGTCGATTTTATAACATGGCCGTTTTCTGGTAGCATAGGTACTAGTTCGTTATATGTAGCAACACGCTATATGCAATGTAGGTAGACATCAAAAAAATGTTTTTTTGACAGAGTCGCGGTACGTTCAAGATAATCTTTAGATATATGTAACCATTAAGGTTTCTTTTTTGTAGAAAATTTTATACTCTACAAAATTATTATTATGCCATTTTGTTATATCTAGCATGGTTCTCACACCATTTGGAATGAAAGCTGAAAAAAACACCTTTCACAATTTTTTCACCCTAAAGACGCTATTTTTATAAGTTCTGGTTTTGCTAATTTTGACCTAGAGTATGCATATCCTTACTTGATATAAATACTTTCGATGATTTTACGAAAATCTGCAAAAAATGGGTGTGTGCTTATGACCACACGACAGAAGTGAAAACTTGATTATATGCAAAACACATAATATTATAATATTATTTTATTATTATAATACGTAATAATAAAAACGTAATTCTTGAAACGATGCACTCCTTGTTAGACAGTAAACGTGGCTGATGACGACTGGAGCCGAGTATACTAGATTCAGCGTCACCGACCCGAGCGTGACGGTTCACTTTCATTCACTATTTATTATTTATTTATTTATTATTAAATTAAACCACAGTGCTCTTAATTATTCTTATTTAGAAAGAACGCAAAGTGCGCCTAAAGAAGTTTTCATTTCAAAAACACTTTTTTTGCTGCCGGCTATATTGTATATAACTTGGCAATATATGTAACCCACAGTCACCTAAGGTACCAGAAAATGATAAGTGTTGTATCAATAGTCAATACATAATATTATACAATAGATATCGGGAATAGAGACATTAAAGTGGTTTAATGATATTGGCCTTGAGCACGCCATTAACCTATACCGAAAGATCAGTAGATGATTATATTGATAGCTTCGTACTTTCAATAATATAACATCCATCGCTTAATAGGTTGATACTTCGAAAGCGACACAACATGCAACCTTTGATAATATGACGACAACAAAATACCTTATAATAAATGTTTCCAAATTGGTTTTGATCAATGAATACCATCTAAAGAACTGGAAGTATTTGTGTTATTTCGTCAAGCTACAAGCAAAAAACATTATTGGTAATTTTTTTTTAGTACCACATTGTATTTTGGCAGCCTATTTTTATTTTAATATAATGTTGCATTAAAAAAAAGTTTCATATAACAGCTCTCGAGAAAACGACCGAAGTCTGTCTTTTGCGATTTTTTATTTATATGTAAATTTAACGACTGATATTTTTATTTATTGTAGATTATAGACGCGTCGACATCTAAGGTCATTAGCGTCTTTCAACTACACTAAATAACAACTAACTTAAAACTAAATAACATCACAAAATATCCATGAGCGCAGGTGGGATTCGAACCCACGGCAGTTAACGACTGATAGATTATGATAATTACGGTATCATGGAAAGTAAATTCCTCCAAGTCTTAAACCAGCAATATAGTAGGTTGTATTAAAAATACTTATCAAAAATCCCAATTGTTACACCTATCAGTATTATGAATGAAAATTATTGGTAGCCTCCTTTTCTTTGTATTTAGAAACCTTCCAGCTTTTTAGATGGGCTTGTAGCTTTCAAAGTTCACTTAAATGGTTGCCCCATAAAGCGGACAAAAAATATTTGCTGGCTAAATTATACAGGGTGTTCTTGGTCTACTTATATTATTTTTAATGGGTGATAGTACAGGTCAACAGAAGGCGATTAGTGTTAAAACACCTTAGTAAAAGCTGTTGATGCACTTCCCCATAAATTAGCATCATGTCAACTAATCCAATATTAGAATACCTATGAAATTAGATAGTAATTTTCCTCTCTTATCATACAACTTTTACTAAGGTGTTTTAAACTAATCGGCTTCTATTGACTGGCATCACGCATTAAATAAAATATCTACACCCCGTATGTCAGTAAGCGAATCGATGGAACGGAAAACTTTATATTGCCTAATTGAAATTCTGATGTGGATATATCACTGTTATTTCGAAATTAACAATATTTCTGGAATAATATTATGAAGTATTAGAAATATCTTGTATTTTTGTGTCCGTCTTGTGACTTTAACACAACGCGTTTCAGCAACGAGTTGCTATCTTCAGGTGTGGTTAATTTTTTTTAAAACTTATACATTGAGTATCCGTAACATGTTATAATATTATGATGCTAAGCACTACTTTGTTGTGGATTATAACGTGTTACGGATACTCAATGTGTAAGTTTTAAAAAAAATTAACCACACCTGAAGATAGCAACTCGTTGCTGAAACGCGTCGTGTTAACAACACATGAAGTCACAAGACGGACACCAAAATACAAAGTAGGTATTTCTAATATTTTTTTATTATTCATATAGTGACTTGGAGACCTAAACACTCTAAAAATGTATCATTTCTAGAATAAGTTTAATTTTACATTCCAAATGATACATTCCTTTTTTAGCATTTTTGAGTATCTATTCTTCTTTGCAAGCCCGTGGCAACATACTATGAGCATTGCCCCCTCACGCGTTTTTGAGTACTACTGACTATCGGACTATAGTAGATAGACACAAGAGATATTAAAAAAAACGTAAAATTCATCATTTTTAATTGCCCTCTCACGGAAAACAGAGTTGTTACGGGTCTGCTTCTTTGACTAAATTTTCTGTTATTAATCAAATGTGATTCATACAAAATAAGCTATTTCACTTTATATTTTTAAAATCCTCATTGAGTTTTGAGTAATAATGGATGATAGTTAAAAAAAACAGTAAATATATGTTTTACAATTACTTTTTATTTATACATATATTAATTATATGTACCATAATAATAATATAATAAATTTAAAATTTCACAAGACAAAAAAATTTATGTATTTAAATATATATTTATAATATGTATAGAATTTGTTCTCCGACAGAAAATTATATTTTTCTTAATTAATTTAAGAGGAATATGTATCACCGCTAAATCAATTTATATTACAAATATTCTTCTTTATGAAAACATCTTCCCAGTGTTCTTATACATATGTAGTTAAAATATGTATAATAAATTGCCATGTTTTTTTTATATATATAAGAAAAAACGAACAAAAATCGTTTATTATATATTTATGTATCATTAGAGTACAATTTGCCTCCAAAAATAAAATTAGAAAATATTGTTTTCAAATCACATAACCTTAGAGTTTCCAAAAATATTATATATTTTTAATTTTAAAAATTACCGATCTGTGCAAATGGTAACAATAAGGTTATGCGAAAATTAAACATTTTCATATTCACTGATTTACCTAAACAACTACCAATTAAAAATTGCATAAACAGTTCACCGATTTTTATTTTAAAAAAAAAATATATTACGGATTTATTTTGCGGAATTTTTACTATTACTAATGTCCCTGTCATGTACTGGTAAATATTTTTTGTGTGTTGGCTGCTTTATAAAAAGTTGAACGTGAGGTTTACGACATATGTGAATAAAAGATACTACATACAGAGTGACAAAAAACCGAATCAATTCAAATACTAGATATAAACAAGGAATAGACCAGTAATTTTAGACATAAAAAACCTATCTTCTTAAAAATTCCCAATTAGCTAAACTTTTGTATGCAGCTTTGTTATGGCGTTCTAAGAAACGAATCAAAAGTCCACATCGATATCGTGCCGGCGTAATGAGATATTCGAGGTCAAAGGTCACGAAAAACGTTTATTGCGAATTTTTCGGTTCCGTTCCATTTTTAGTAAAAAACGGTTAATATCAATTTTGTAGAGAATAAAATTCTCTAACTGGGAATTTTTTAAGCAGATTAAATTTATATTCCTGGACCAAAACTAGTAACGCTAAAGTTTGAGTTTTTATTGCACATACCGCTACACTACGTATAGCAGATGTAGTCTATTATTTAACTTTGCAATAATATTTTTTGATTTCAAAATTTGATTTGTAACTACATTTAATATTGACTTATATTACGAGGGAACATAAATTAAATGCTCCCTATAATTTATACATATCTGTTTTGTGAAAAAAGTACTAATGGTATTAATTCAATTTCTCCAATTTGCCTTTACAAGCTGTACGTTTACGTGTTATGGGAGTGATTAATTTTGGACATTTATCTTTCCTCGTAAAAACAACAAATTAAGTACACTCTGTACCTAAGTTATCTTACACTTGAAATTAATAATTTGTGAAATCAACGTGTTTGTGAACCAATTTGAGATTCTAATTATTTAATCTCAGATGTATTTATGCTTTTTTGACTTGTTTCTCCATACATGTTATGTGTAAAGAATAAGTAATAAGACGAATTGAAAGAGATATGTTGGTTCTATTTTTTGTTTACACCCTGTATAAGTCTTTATATGTATAGAAACGAACTATACGCTATTTCTAGCGCACATGCTTTGGACATGTTATTAATTACAGCCTGCCTAGGCTGGATGTCCATAGAGAATGTTTCGTATTTTTAAAATGTGACTAGTATTTACTGCATTTCCTAACAAATCTTAACTACTGTCAACTTAACAAGCTCTGTATGAGCCAAAACACGAAAACTTGACATATTTCAAAAGAACAATGTCACTCTCAGAAAAAAATAACAGTCTATTAATTAATTGATTAAGAAATTTTTCAGAACCGAAAATATTTATAATCCGTTATTATTTATAATATGTTCAAACGTCCCTTTTCAACTTTGTTGCTGTTATAAAAAATTAAAAAGAAGATTTTATTTTTTCAAAAAGACGTATTTGAATGACTGTTAGTGAAAAAATACTGCAGTAAAATTTTCATATTTCATTCATACCGACATAAAAGGAGAACTACATCGCGAAAATTCGTGAAGAAATTTTGTATTTATGAATGAATATTATTTATTTATTGCAATTGCAATTTATATACCGATTCATATTTTAGATTTTGAAAAATTTGTATTATAAAAATTATTATAGCGTGCAAGTAAAATTTAATTACCTATGTAAAACATTATTATACGAGAGTTGTTCAAATTTTTAATGGGTAGTTGTTTAAATAAATAAACTAATTCAATCCAGACTAGATAAACTACATTCCTCATTTTTTGACAGAAATATAAAAAAAACTAGACCAATTATAAAACTGGATCATATCACGTGACATCAAAGTACCGCAACTCAAAAATCGTGTTAAAATAGTAATAAATACTAGTTTTACAAGAAAATGCCGAATCAAATGTAAACTTAAAATTTGTTCGCGTTTATTTGATAGAATTATTACGTAAATATAATATTAAATATTTTTTACAGTTCTCAAATTCTTGTTAAAATTATTTCCATTATTTTAAAGACGTGGTTTGCAAGCAAAAGGAACAAATTACCATAATTGCAGACTTATGCTCTTTTGTTTGCGAGTTACAGATATTTTCCTTCAGAAATAATCGCGATAATTAACAACTTACTGAAAAATCAGAAATGAATTATGCATAAACAGATTTCAACGCAAACGAATTAAATTTTGCAAATTTGATTCAGCAATTTTTTTAGAAAGATGGCTTTATTTACAAATGTAAAAATTATTGTAATAGATTAAAAATTGTAACATTTTAATATAAATCACATATACCTATGTAATCATCTTTTATTAAACAAATTGGTTTAACAATTCCACAATAGAAATATCAAAATAAGCTCTATTTTTAATATCTTCAATTTGATTAACAAAAGTATAAAACCGGTGGGAATTAATAGGTATAATATATTACATCATAGCTATGAGTTGCGATTCTTTTTTGTGTTCTTTACATAAAATAGGGTACTTTGAGATTTCTTTCATTTACGTTTTAAGGTCGATTTATATTATCCGGTCAGACACGGCGCGGGAACGTAGCGTTTCCGGCAAGACAAATATATTTACATGCGTTTCAAATACAAATATTTATTCCAAGTCTTCATGGTTTCCAGGCTTGTAGGCCGTGGTCCGGTGGTATTTCTACCTGACGTTTCGTCTACAACTGCGGTAGACATTCTCAAAGGCGATGTGGCAGCGGTCGAAGGACATATTCTCCCCGTAGAGACGTTTTATCCAAGTGTGCAAGCTTCGACCGCTGCCACATCGCCTTTGAGAATGTCTACCGCAGTTGTATACGAAACGTCAGGTAGAAATACCACCGGACCACGGCCTACAAGCCCGGAAACCATGAAGACTTGGAACAATGCCAGCCGTGAAAGCTTGCACACTTGGACAAATATTTATATTTCGCGGTTCTCGTCCGTTCAGACACGTACCTATCAATACTAGTATTTGATATGCATGTAAAAATGTTTGTCGTCCCGGAAACGCTACGTTCCCGTGCCGTGTCTGACCGGATAATATAAATTGACCTTAAATCAGTTTTCGGTGTCGTTTTTAAAATATATGTGAATTTAACTAACCTAATACGTCATACAATTTGTGTTTTAATAAATTTTGAAATTTATCATATATTATTTCCAAAAATGATTTAGGATTCCTGACGTCACTAGTCAGTATATTCACATTTACGCGGTTTAAACTTATATTTAGACCTCGCGCGGCGAAAGATGAAGCCACCGCGTCATAGTAACGTAAATGCATTGCGCCCGCCTTTAAGCTTGCTATTGCCTGTTTTGGAGATCCATGAGCGGTTTGCCAAAATTGTACCTAACGTCATAAAACCCAATGTGCAGTTTTGTGTACACGGCACTGTCTGCGGGCAAGCAGGCGTTCACTAGCATACTATTGATGACGTGCCTGGCTTCATCTCTCACCGCGGGCACTCTACTGTCAGACAGAACATTTTATTTCGTACGAAAAAAATTACAAGGGCATTATTTATTATTTGATCGAAATCTAGTGACATTTTTAGACTGAATGGGGAACAATTTTTATCTTATTTCGCGTTTGCATGTTCGCGATAAATTTGAAAACCGCTGAACCGATTTTAATTTGGTCTTCACGGTTTTATAGAGCGATATAATGGGTGTGCTTTAAGCTATAATGTTTTAAACACGAAATGGGCGCGGGCAATATACCAAAAAAAATCTTATAAGAACCCTATTCGAAGCCTAGTGATATTTCTGAACGAAATGGGCAATGTAGATTATCGTGATTGGATCGTATGTCATTTGTTTACGTATGTAAGGTATTCTCTTTTTTATATAAGTGTACCTATATACTAAATATCTACACTATACAACACAGCACAATAATGTTAATCTATATTTAATCTATATATTATTATGTCCATAATATAGGTACAAATATACAGTTATCAACTGTAAAATTCTATATTTATTACGTTTTTCATATAAATATTAATTCAATATATTTTCTGAGTATTACACGTACCTACATAGTTTTTATTAAACAATAATTAATTTGTCTTAAATATACGTATACTTTTTTTCAATGGAGCAATTTTTTACGTATTTCCGTTATATTTTTTTCACGAAATTTGTGAATTTTTTTAAAAATATTTTTGTGGTTTGGTATATAAAATATATTTCTTATTTATTTTTTTAATGACAAAAAAGTGTAGTTTCGCGATTGATATTTGTGGCGTCAAAATAATACTATGGCACTACAAGGACGTTAATTTTTTTTAAAGTTTTAAATGTTTGCTTTTTATTGTTAGATATATTTCAATAATTTATATTGGTATTTTTTTAACCATATAATAATCAAATGCCACGCATATTCGTAATTATTATTATTTTTAGTAGAAAAGATCTAAAACAGGAATCCCAGAAAATAATTAGTGATGAATTTTTTGATTGTAGCTAAGATACAAACGTTTTTTACTACGAGTTCCCTAACTTTTGAATGTTAATAGAAATGTTTCTCAATTTTTTTAGAAACTTTTAAATTCAAATAATAATCACGAGTTTGGTTAGCACTTTAAGATGCTTCGAATACCAAGTCTTAAAATTTGGTAATTTAAAATAATTATATATTTGTGCAGAATTTAAAATTTTTTTAAGAATGTGGTAATTTTTCAGGGTTATAAATAACATCACAAAATTTCGAAACAACCAACCCTGTTTATCCATTAAAATTTTGATATTTTCGTTTAAAAAAAATGTCCGCAATAATACAGGAGATATTCAGCGTGTCCCTTTTATTTTATTTTTTTTGTTGCACAAATATCAATCAGGATTTTGTACAGTTTTGTCATTGAAATATTATGAAAATAATTTAAAAAAGCAATGCCAATTATCATTATACAAACACAGAAATAAAAAAATTTTAGGCATTTTTGTTTACGTATATTTGTTCTCATTTCATTAATCGTGAAAAGCAATAAGGTTTTTTTGTAAATATATATAATATTATCTAACTTTGGTTTCAACGCTTTACTTAAATATCGTATATTCAATATCCAATTGTTCCTTTCGCAAAAATATGCATAAGGAAGGGGTCTATGTACAGATTTGTTTGTTTAGCCGAAAACCTGATTCATTTATTTAAATAATATACGAAATATCATTATGATAATAAAAACTCATCAAAAATAGAATCTAAAACCATGGTATTATTTTATTTCAATAATACCTTAATACCAAAACTAATACTTATTTTTTAGATCTATATACAATTTAGTCAGATCTTTTGTATTAAAATGTCCATAATGATGCCAAAAAATACCAAAAAATTTACGTCTGCGAAAAAATATCGTCATGGTTTTTCAGTGGCGTCGTTAGAGGGTGGGCCATGGCCCACCTTAAACTGTCTTGGAATAATCCCCAATCTTCTAGTTGATCTTTGAAATACGTTTTTAACCCTCGAAATTTCAATAATTTTTTTTTTTGTAAATTCTATAGCAAGTAAATCTGGGTTAAAATTTTGACGTGCACTGAAATTTTGTGAACAAATGTTATTGGTCCACCTTCAGAACACCATGTCCAACTCTGGCCCACCCTAACAAAAAATCCTAGCGCCGCCACTGTGATTTTTAAAGCCTGCCACAGACCCACAGTGAATTAAAAATAATACAAATTATGTTTGTATGCGTTGCAAAATTTTCCGCGGTAATTTTCTGCCATCTTTCCCCCACTCCGAGAGAGAAAGAAAATACATGTCTTTCATTCAAAACAGTGTATTCATCAACGTAAATAAAATCTCTGTCGCACATGTACGCGCGTGCATCTGGTTCACGAAGTATGGATGAATTCTTTCGCGTTTCCACGGAGATATTTATGGTTGATGAATTTGAGGTTCTGAATGCCTTGTAACAAGTCGGAATCCCACGATTAGTCATTTTTGGGAAACTTGCCACGAATTGGTGAACTTGTACAAATGTTTGCCACTAGTCCTTTCAAAGGACGGCAAAAAATCGTATACTTGACAAGTCGACTACATTTTCTTACGAACATTACTCATTTTATGATGACAGTACTGATAGTTCCTCACAAAATGTCAAGGTCACTGCCATGACAAACATTTGACAAGTATATCCTAGCGCGAATCACCAGTTGTGGGAAGTTTCATAAGGTGTGTTTGGTATCAAGGTGTAGTGTAGTGTAGATATTTTTCACTGAAAAGTGTAAACAAGTTCACCAAAAGTGTAAACTAAATGTACACTTGTAACAAACGGGCTAGTGTACATTCTGAGTAGATTGTACATGCGCATTACAAAATAAATAAATGATTGGCTGAGTTCATTATTTCTAGTTTTTACAGTTTTTTTTGGTCGTAAAAATGTTAAACTCACTGCCATATTTATCTTGTACCATTACATTTTGAAGCTCATTCATTTTTAAGAGACAAAATATGTAAAAAACTAGAGTACGAAAAAAGTATCAAATCTGTCAAAGCGATTGTCAATTCAGACATATATCACGTGACCTACACTACACTACGTGCACCTGCTCAAGAGCCGGGACTAATAGTTGTTACACTTTTAGTCCCACACTGAAATAACAAACAGGTCAGTTATTTTACACTTTTGTATAACAAACGTAATAGTGTCAAAAGTGTTTACATTTTTTACACTACACCTTGATACCAAACGCACCTATAATTATTTACTTACGTAAAGTACAATGCAAATTATTTATTTGCCAAGTACCTACATCAGTCGTGGGATTTCTGCTTTAAGACACGTACGTGCGTCTGTGGCAAGCCTAAATATGTTTTTTAGACAGCAAATTTTATTTTTATATCACTATAAGTATTATTTTTAATAAAAAAAATGTTTTTCGAAAAAAGTTTAAATTTGAAGCAGGCATTATGGAACATTGTAAAATTTTCATGAATGGAAAATTAAGAAAAATGTGATATTCCAAAATATCAAATACTATAATATGAAGTGTTACACTCACCTAATCAACATTCAAGAAACATCCATTGAATGAAAAGATGATGTAGATTTACTAAATCCAAATAATTCATTGATTGAACACAATTCACTTTTTATATTAAATGAAACAAATTCGAAAAATTGTATTTTACAAATTCGTTGTTAATTTTTATTAGCACTTATAAACACATTTCTTCATTTTGAAGTACATTCAACATTAGCACACTGCACAGATCTTTAAAAAAGCTGTCGATTGCACTTTTTTTTTCACTGGCCTTTCCAATGTTTTTTTTTACAAAAAATTTAGTACAAAAAATTTATCGAGTCCGTTTAATAAAATTGTTTTAAAATATAATTTTATACACAATATGAATAAATAAACTAAATACCTACTCATTTGTTTATACTACACGGTGAATATCGGAACTAAAATATTTTCGAATTTTAATAATAATCATAAGAGGTTGCTCTGGTTGTTTGTGGTAAAATTATTTCAATAAAACAATTTAAAATCAACATGTTTTATGCATTTTCAACATTTATAAAAGGTACGCCAAATGGATAATTCTACTAAAGCATTTAGGTCGATTTATATTATCCGGTCAGACACGGCGCGGAATCGTAGCGTTTCCGGCAAGACAAACATTTTTATATGCATTTCAAATGCGAATATTTATACTTAGCGGATCCCGTCCGTTCAGACACGTATCAATACTCGTATCTAAAATGCATGTAAAAATGTTTGTCTTGCCGGAAACGTTACGTTCCCGCGTCGTGTCTGACCGGATAATATAAATCGAGCTTTACAGTAGATTCTCTGACAGTAGATTCTCTGACATTAGATTCTCTGACATTAACCACCTTCATAACTTGAACATTAACCATCAATGAACTGAAAGTGGAAAAAAACGTGATCTACTGCAATTCAAAGCGAATCATTTTTATTATGGATAAAATTAATGATTGACTAAAAATTTGCCGGCCTAACGATTGAAGCAATACTTATATCGCTGAAAAAAAGATTGTTCTGGAATTCATAAAAAAATCCTACTTATCATTCTCAAAATTGTTTAGCTGCTTATGAATATTTTTATGAAATTAACTGACTACACAAATCTTTATAATTATTTATTAATTTTTAAACAGCACCCCTTTAATTATGTTTGTTTATGAAAATGCATAAAATTATTGCCTTAATCGAGATATAAAACTGCTTTCAGTGAAGTACTTAAGTTAAATGGTAAATTTTTAAAAAAATGTATTTCGAATTGAAAAAATATATGCAAAAAAAACGCACTGAAATTTATACTAAAATTTTTAAATAATAATTTGGGAGAACAATATTGCAAAGTCGAATTTGATAAATAATAAGAAACTCAACATTTCGTCTTATCTATAACGAAAAATTAAACTAATTTTTAAATTAAGTACCTAAGTACTAAAAAAAAATTTTTTTGATTTCTTGTTTTTCTCCCATATTTACGTATCTCAAATATCTAAAATAAACTATAGACTGTTTATTTTTGTTCCAGGTAAAAATATAATCCAAAATGGATGTTTTCAACAGCTTGAAACCACTCCTGAAGAAGTTTGGATCATCTCAAGCTGCAAAATCGATGACAGTCGAAACTTTCACACAGCATCAGTTGTGTAATTTCGGAGCACAGACATCTAAACGAACCTCTTTTACAGATTATTGGTATGTTTTTATACACCAGTATCTTTAAATAGAGATTTGAGGAATCTGTGTATAACAATGAATATTAGTTTATAGTAATCAATGATTATAACTCAACTAGCGCGAATCTGGGAGTTTCTTGTTCGAGTCCAGATAGTGACATTTAAGAGTATTCGATAGCGGAAGTTACCCCCTGCACTCTTCATCTCAAATGATCATTTCCCCTCTCCTAAAAACGGTTCCCGCTCTTCCAAGCAATAACTGCCATTATAAATTATTTTTACAAAAATTTATAAACAAACCTAAACTAAACGTCGCTCTGGATAACGTTGTATTCAGACGTATATACGCGCCTATGGAGGTAAAATACTTCTGTCCCATCATCTTTCACACAGTTGTCGAGCGTCTATAATCCACAATCATTTTTTATTTGTTTGATACGTAATTATGTGCAGATAAAGATGGACGATACCAATGTATTGAATTGAATCTATTTTACTAAACAAATTCAAATTAACACGTACTCTAAAGTAACCAAGGTCGAAATTTTAATCTCGAAATTAATTTTTATCCCGTCTCCATAATGTAATCCGAAAACACGTATTTCGAAAAAAATACATTTTTCAAAAATTTTGGCCTAAAACGATTTTCTAAAAAAACTGCTAAAAAAGGATTAAAAACATTTTTTTAAGTTGTTACTTAACAAATCCCCATTGCTACACATAGTGCTTCGAAATTTCATATCCGGTACTGATTTATTGCAGTATCAAAGAATCTACTGTACTGACTTATTGGGTACGTTCAACGGCTCTAGCGCTCGAGTATTTTGTAGCGGCTAGCTAAGCGCTCCATGTTTCAAATTATAAATTTTGTAACCTTAAATTGCAACTAATATTTTTTCTAGCAGCTGGTTAGTAGCCGTTCGATAAAATGATCTAGTGCTAAAATAATTAGCTCTATATTGTCGTATGATTCGAAATTTTGAGCTTTTGGCAGTAATTTTTTCTATCAACTATTTTTAGAGCTAAAGTAACTGGTGCTATATTTTATTTATTTATTGTAGATTATAGACGCGTCAACATCTCAGGTCATTAGCGTCTTTCAACTACACTAAATAACAACTTTCTAAAAACTAAATGACATCACAAAACATCCATGAGCGCAGGTGGGATTTGAACCCATGACTGTCTGATCTAGAGGCCGACGTGCTAACCATTAGATCACACGGTCCTCAACTGGTGCTATATTGTTATTGAACCAAAGCACCCCACGCTTTTTTACAATAAAATTAATTATTTTTTACTTTTTAGTTCATAGCGTGTTTTTTAGTTTTTTTAAATTATAATTTATTTTTGCTTTTTAGTCCTGGAGATCCTGGTCAGGATAATGGGACAAACTTATGAAATTATTGTATTGTAATCGGTCCTTGATAAGTGTGCAAAGTTTCAGTTCAATCTGAAGTTTTTTGCTTTTTTTTTTAGTCCTGGAGATCCTGGTCAGGATAATGGGACAAACTTATGGAATTATTGTATTGTCGTCGGTCCTTGATAAGTCGACAAAGTTTAAACTAAATCTGTCCGTTCAAAGTTGGTCAAAATCAAGTTCAAAGAAGTCGGTTACAAACTAGCAAGCAAGCAAGCACGCAAACATACAGGTGAAGCTAATATTATTGAAGATATTTGAGATAGACATTTTATGATCCGAAATTGTGATGCTTTTGGCAGTTATAATATTTCGATTAAGACAAAAAGAACACGTTTTCATATTATAAATAAAAGTAGAAATAACAAACAATGACTATTTTCTGTTTTAGGTACGTACATAATAACAAAATCGTGTATATAAAGTGTTCCCACTAATGTACTTCAGTTCACTGTGGTGATCCTTGGGGACTAATATCATCACCACCTCCCTCTGAGCCGCCTTCACCCTTTGTCTTGTTTTCTTTCTTCCATTTCATACGACGATTTTGAAACCATATTTTTATTTGTCGTTCTGTAAGACACAGTGCATGTGCTATTTCGATCCTCCTTCGTCTTGTCAGGTATCGATTAAAATGAAATTCTTTTTCAAGTTCTAAAGTTTGGTAGCGCGTATACGTTTGACGACCTCTTTTTCGTTCTGAAACAAAACAGAAAAATATATAAACATTTATTTTATTTACACTTTATTTCACCATCAAATACGATTCTCCAATTTTCAACTTCAAACACCGCATGCTATTAATTCTCTCAGTTTTTTAGGGTTTCGTAGAAAGTAGGAACCCTTATAATTTGGTCATGTCCGTATGTCACAGCCTTATATTTCTTTCATTTTTCACATTCAAGGCTAGCCTAATTAATATGGAAAATAATCGACCATAATATCAGTAATAATCGAATATAGTATCATTAATAATCGACCCGATCACTAAGAATCGACCTATATCGACAAGAATCGACCTAGATCGACAAGAATCGACCTAGATCGACAAGAATCGTCCTAGATCACTATAAATCGACCTAGATCATTAAGAATCGATCTATATCATTAAGAATCGACCTAGGTCGATTCTTAGTGATCTAAATCGATTCTTAGTGATCTGGTCGATTTTTGTCGATCTAGGTCGATTCTTAGTGATCTGGTCGATCATTAATGATATTATGGTCGATTATTTTTAAGAATCGATCAGCAATATACTAAATATACGTGAGCGGAGCGCTCACGTATATTTAGTATATTGTTATTAAATCATAATTTCATACCACCCGGCCGAAGCCGGGACGGGCCTCTAGTGTATAATATTTATATTGTATATACTATTATTTCGAATACAAAAACCAATTATCATGTAATAAAAAGTACATATTTTTAATATTAGCTATTCATTAGTTGACTTCGTTATAAAAAGGCCGAAATGTTCAAAAAAAGTTCTAATGTACAAAATGTAATAAATTATTTAATAGATAGAACTTTATTTAAATTGTTGAATTCATGAAATTATTTTACGTTGTAAGTACATATGAAATTTTTTTATAAAAACAAGAAATATCAATAAATCTCATGGGCAAAAAAACGTACCGTTCATATTTTCATTTTATATTTTATAACTCTGTATCTATAATTTTTTTCAATTTTGTATAACGATTTGAGGATTAATTGCTTCTAATATTTTTTCACATAGTTTCTAATTTAATTTATTTTAAATAGCATGTCAAAAACGTATCATATTTTTTTGGCCTTAAAGGTTTTGTTGTATTACACCCAAAGAAATAATATAAATGGCCAATTATTTTCAATCTAATTTCATTTTTCAAAGAACAACGGTCCAAAAAAGCAAACCATAGCGAATTATAATAATTAAAGATTATACTTCAATACGATATTCTTCCATGCTGGAAGGAAACTTCTACGTTTATAAAAATTACAACAGGCTAAAAAGACTTTAGAACAAGGGAGTTAAAAGGTGAACCAAGTGCACATATAGAGGAGTCGGTCGGCAGATGATTTATAGGGCGTTTATAAACCCATTATATGTATATTGCCGCAGTACAGAAAATAGACTTGCTCGAGATTGTTTTAAAGTTGAAACCGCTTAAAGGCAGCACTTTATGTTGCAAAGGATTTCTCGTCATACAGAAAAAGAACACTATACACATTGTTGTTTGACTGGCGTCGGAACCATCGCCTTTGTTTTTTGCATCACAATTGCATTACAAGGTAAGAAACTTGGCGTTTGCAACCAGTGTGAAGTTTGCTGTCCGAGGTACGAGGGCATGCAACCACATGTGTTGCAAACGCTAAGTTTCCTACCGAATAAATTTTTCACAACAACTTTATTGAGGATTCGATTTGAGGTACAAATTTGGGTGTGCAAGAAAGTCGTTAACATATTAGATCTGTCAGATTTATGTGGGGTTATGTCTGTTATTTTGACGTTTATGAATATTATATTCAATATCGCTCTATCTTATTCTTAATTTGACGTTTTCGAAAATTATATGCGGATCCAATCACTCTGTCTCCCTCTTAACAACGTTAAAAAACAGAGAGAACCGATCTGAAAATTTTCATCCCTAGGGATGAAAACGCTCAGTTTCAATCTGCTAAACAGGTACCGAAAATCGAATTTTCAATAGCGGCGTTGTGAAAAATAATTGCTCGAAAACAATTTTGCATCAATAAAAAATGCTCGAAAAACAGTCTCTAAAAACCAGTAGTGTACAAATTAAACTATGCTAGGTACTCTAATGTCAATTGTTTTTAAATCACAATATTACAGTGTTAGAAACAATGATATTTAATTTGAGCGTCTGAAAGTGGTTCAGAAGGGTGCCGCAATGCCATGATTCAAATATAAAATAAAGTATCAAATGAAATAAAAAATTTCAACTAGCTAATTCTTACCGTTTGTGATAATAAAGTAAAATTTTAAAAATATTTATGTACTACAAAATGTGTTTTTTTAACTGAAGAACTTGTAAATAATTGATTGCAAAAAGATATTGTTGACGATAAAAATAAAGAGTTTTATTATTATTATTCATGTCAATTTAATAAGACACAAAAAAATAAAATGACGTCAGATTTCTAAAGGCGGTCGCATTTACTTTTTTGTAAAAATTATCCGATCCTTTTGAAAATTGATATTTGAGAGTTTCATTTGTCAACTTATAAGTTCGTAAGTTCGTAAGATTCTTAATGATCGAGGTCGATTCTGAATGATCGAAGTCGATTCTGATGGTTGAGGTCGATTCTTAATGATCGAGGTCGATTCTGAATGATTGAGGTCGATTCTGAATGATCGAGGTCGACTCTTAATGATCGAGGTCGATTCTTAATGATCAAGTTCGATTCTTGATGATCGAGGTCGATTCTTAATGATCAAGGTCGATTCTTAATGATCGAGGACGATTCTTAATGATCGAAGTCGATTCTGAATGATCGAGGTCGTCTCTTAATGATCGAGGTCGACTCTGAATGATCAAGGTCGATTCTTAATGATCGAGGTCGATTCTTAATGATCGAGGTCGATTCTTAAAGTCGAGGTCGATTCTGAATGTTTGAGGTTGATTCTTAATGATCGAGGTCGATTCTTAATGATCGAGGTCGATTCTTAATGATCGAGGTCGATTCCTAATTATTACTAGATTTATTCATTTGATTTATAAGTAAATATATATATAAGTAAATATATAATAAAGTTTTTATACCAAAAATCTCGCCTTTGTTTTCTAAATTAACTGAAACACAAGACAAAACCGAGACGAAATGACCAAATGACAAGAAATCGATACCGAGACAACAATAATCTTTTTCTTTACGACGATATTTTCAAAATTTCCCTTAGTTATATATAATTACAGATGTACTTCCCTAAGTCGAACTCCGATAACTCGAATTATTTTCGAATTTTTACCATGAATCTTAATTTTATTATATGTGTTTTTTGCTCCAAAACTCGCATTTTAGAGGACAGTGTGGTCTTGTGGTTAGCGCCTCGTTCGCTGGATCAGACTGTCGTGGGTTCGAATCCCGCCTCCGCTCATGGATGTTTTGTGATGTCATTTAGTTTGAAGTGAGTAGTTATTTAACGTAATCAAGACGCTAATGACTAAGTTGTTACAAAAAATAAAATAATCTCGCATTTTTATAATGGCCCTTGAAATTCGACTTAGAGAAATCCAATTGTAATTTTTTCTTTTTGAAAGTTTCATAGTGTATTTTGGGTTCACGCAGAAATATAATTTCTATTTTTAATGGATGACAAATATCATAAATACCAAAGGCATTAACATACAACG
The DNA here is from genome assembly GCA_039654895.1 of Mongoloraphidia duomilia. Taxonomy (NCBI): domain Eukaryota; kingdom Metazoa; phylum Arthropoda; class Insecta; order Raphidioptera; family Raphidiidae; genus Mongoloraphidia; species Mongoloraphidia duomilia. The sequence continues at coordinate 6,731,673 of CM077520.1, read as the reverse complement.
AAATAAATTTATAATGATTAATTCCAATAAATGTCGTTAAGTATAATTTGAATCGTGCGTATATTACATTATAATGCACATCATACTACATTTCCCGTAACGTAACTCAAGCATTTCAAAATATAATTATACCATATATTAAATATACGATGATTTCACAAATTAAAAGATCATTTACCTATAATTTCAATTAAATTTTGATTATCATCAAATATTAAAATTTGGAGTAATGACTGCAATTTTTATTGAGTCATTAATCAAAATCATCGCGGTTTAAGGGTCTTATAATTGCACAATTTCTTCACCGTCATTTATTGGGAAGCTGTGAAAAATAAGATAAGTTTTTAAAAGAGATCAATTCCTGCTGGAAATAGACCATATTTACGAAATACTATAGTACCTTTTTTCAAAAACATTGCTTGATTTTAGGGCATTAACAAAGAACAAAATGTACGTAGTTATTTTTCAAATTAGAAAAATGGTAAGTGTTAATTTTATAAATGTAAATACTTATACATTCTATTACGTACACTCCTCAACAAAAATAAAATATAAGCATATATAGTTGTGTAAATTTGGCACCAACGCAAAACCAATACTAGATGCTATTTTAAATCAAGGAAACTGTTTAAGAAAATAGGTATGTTTATCACATGAAACTTAAAAAAAATATAGATATAGATTTTCAGTAAAGAGCTTCCCAGTATGAAACATTTCCCACAGTATTGCATTTTTTTATATTATTTTTTTTTTTTTCAAAAGAAAATAGTTTGGAATTTGCTATCAAAACGATTCTAAACGTTTCTAAAAGTTCTAACGTTAACTTTAGCTCTTCACGTAAGGTAGATATAATATGTCTTAATTATTTTCCTTAGTTACGGGTGGAAATTCAAAAAATCAATTTGCTGAATATATTATAATAATGTTTCTAATTGAAGGAACGTTTGGTTGAGGGTCAAAATAATGAAGCTTTATCAAAATATCGCTTGTAGCCCTGAAAATGAAATTAAATATTTCGAAACGTTGGCCACAAGCGATATTTTGGTAAAGCTTCATTATTTTGACCCTCAACCAAACCTTCCTTCAATTATTACAATTCATTGGGTCAACACTACCATATAGGTACTGAAAACTATTAAACTAATCTTTTTCGCTGTCGGTAGAAGCTAAAAAAAAGCTAAAATAATGTTTCTATAATATTTGATATGCCAAAACTTTTTTAGCATCCCAATCCGCGCGTTTGTTACCAATTTTAGGTTAGAGTTACACTTAAAATTTATACAGCTCTTTACTTTTTCGAGAGCAGTGTTTGTTGAATTGTTTCGAGTCGTCATTTCCATACGAGAAGTACAAATGCAATGGCACAATTAATGTAATAAAATGTAGTGTATTACACATTACGGCTCAAAAGACAACAGAAGAGTGTTTTGTTTACGATTACGTACACCTAATATTATAAATGTTTCAACGTAGCTCATAAATTGTATTCTAACAACACTGTTTAGTTGTTCATCTCAAATCCAAGAGCATCGCCACCACGCGCGATAATCATGTTTCATAAATGCATGCACTCGGCTGTACATCGGTTAAAGTGCGAGTGCGAGAAAGCGCGAGTGAGATGGCGAAACGCCGAGAGAAAAACACGGTCAGGGCAGGGAACGTCAGCTGTGACGAAGACGAATGGCGCCTTCAGAGTCAGCCGCTTGTATAGTATATTGTGTGAGGGAATGAGACGGAAAATAAAAGACGCGATTAAGTTGAGAAAGAGAATTATATATGTGGATATACACATTGCCAACGGCGCGGTCGGGATTCGAACGTGAAACGTACAATATAGCAAGACCGACATCAGACCCCTGCCAAAAAACTAACATGTGCGCTCCATGGACGCTCTATACTAGATACAATAAGCACACAATAAACTACACTCGATATGATGAATCGAGACATTTTTATTATTAGTAGAGTCCGACCGAGTCTTCGGTCAAAATCAGGTCGAAGGTTTTGCTGACGCCGAATTTACTGAATAATCAAGTGAGATATTATTATACATCAAAGCGAAGCATTCCAATGTATATTAAGTTTGCAAAAAATCATGTATGTCTCAACTTTATGTGGTACCGTAATAATTTTTAATATTATGTAATCATAGTATAAAATGAAGTCACACTTGTAAAAAAATATTAATATGACATACTCGATACAAAACATAAACAAGCTATGGCGTCACTATGGTAGTTCGCGTCACACATTATTTGTAGCGTAACTGTGGTAGTTCGCGTCACACATTTTTTGTAACGTATTTTTCGTCTCGCATCATTTTAGCCCCCTATATACAGTATGTAAACAGGACATTTAGCATTGGGAAAAAATGATTGGATCAGAATGAGCCATGACTCATAATGTATGTATTTGTAAAGGGTTGCTATATGGTTATTTAGTGTTTCAATTTTATTTTGAATTATTTTTAATAACTTGACATTTAAACGCCAAGTAAATTAAAAAATAGATCAAAATAAAATAGAAATTTACTAAAAGTCCATTAGCAACCCTAAATAAATACGTAGGTACATTAGGAGTCATGGCTCATTCTGATCCTATCATTTTTCCCAATGCTAAATGTCCTATGTATTTATTTATTGTAAATTATAGACGCGTCGACAACTTAGGTCATAAGCGCCTTGATTACATTAAATAACAACTCACTTAAAACTAAATTACATCACAAAAAATCCATGAGCGGAGGCGGCATTCGAACCCACGACAGTCTGATCCAGAGCCCGTGACGCTAACCACTGGACCACACTGTCCTCTGTCCTATGTATACCTTACATGTTTACATACTGTATATCGCCGGGAAAGACGTAGCTTTACGTCAAAATCATCAAAATTCCCAAATGTTCAAAAGAATAAAAAAAACTTCGTACGAAAATGGGACAAAGACGATTCGTTGGTCCCGTCGAACTGATTTGTGTGTACATGTTGTACCTCTCTGGTAGGTTGGCATCGTCGCGACCGAGGGGCAAACGCTCCAATAAGCACGCCAACACAACTGTCTGATCGGGCCAGTGTGTGTAAGTGTTCGTAATATTATACATTATGTGTTCTGGTTCTGGCACTGACTCACTGCCTGCCACTGGCATGGATGCATGAAACGACGCCATAGCCCCCGTCGGAGACGGCAACGGACTCACGGACCACGAAACAAAACTCACCTTCAACGTTTGAAAATGAAAGGCAATTTTTAACTTTCAAACTCTGCCATATCAAGATACATACCCAGTGTATTGTGGTTTGTGTAGAGGTTGCATTGCGGCATGTTAAACCTATTTTGCCCGGCAAAATTCAATTGAAATTGTCATGTGTCGTAATAGACCGAGAGCTAGTGACATTTTTTTTTGGTGTTAATTTATTCAAGGTCTTATTTTTGTGAAGATGTTGAGAAAGGCAAATTAAAGTGTCCTGAGTAAGGGATTTTGTTCTGCAAATTGAAATATATGCTTAAAACAGTCGCCGTAACAACATATTAAAATTTGAACCTTGAACTAATTACCTAATATAAATTTCGTCGGGTACATGACGCGTTTAGGGTGATCTGCCACCCCTTTAGTACTGACCAATCGGTCTGCAAATATTATAATGGCATTATTGGGTAACCGACAAGCTATACAAACAATTTCAGCCTTGAAGCAATAATAATTGTGACCATTTTTTTTGTTACATGTTGGGGGCGGTCTGCATCCCTCCCATACCGCTATATAGCAAAATCCCTTACTCAGGACACTTTAATATGCTTCACAAAAATAAGGCCTTGAATAAATAACGCCAAAAAATTGTCACTAGCTCTCGATCTATAATGGGATATGCCAATTTACTATTTGTTCGCATTGTAATCCTTATGCTGGGTTCTAGAAAGCTTTGTCAGAAAATTTGATTTGACAGTGACTAGATTGTGACCACACCTACAGTTTCTGACACTGCGTTCTGCAACCCAACACTAGTCAAGGTAATATAAAAAATTATTGTATCACCTTCTTACGTCAACTGGTAGAAACTCTCAAATTAAAAAAATGAGTCCCTCGGAAAGTTTTGAATTACAGCATTATTCGAACTGCCCGCCAAAATCATCACGTGACATTACACCAAATTATTTGAGCAAAAATTGGCGGGGAGGGGTTGTAGTCAAGATATTACATATCAAAATTCAAAAAGATTCAAGACAAAGTGTTTGATTTTATTTATTCCGACAGTAGTTTAAACACACCTTGACGCCACACGTCATGTTAGTGTAATGTGTGTTATGGTGTACATGACGTCTGACAAGCATTGGTGGAGGTGGCGGGTCACCGAGGTCATGCATTAACGGATAGAACAGTATACTGTCAGTCATGTCATTATGTTATTCTAAATACAACCTCACACGTGTATTCACTAATGTATAATGCATAATATTCACTTGTAATTAATGGAAACAAGGCCGAGAAGAGAAACTTCAACATGTAAGCAAATGTAACTAAATAATTAAAAAAATAAAAGATTATACTTGAACAAGACAATATAATATTACAATGATCTAGAATAAATTAAACCTAGAAGATCACATTGGGGTCCGATAGATCTCAGAAATCTAATTTTTATGACAACTCCATATTCTTTTCACATCCAATCATGTTCATTTATGATTTATCAGTTTTTTTATCCAAATTACCTTTGATAAATTTAATTTATGAATTTCATGACATCTTTTATAAAAATCGATATTTCTTAGTATTAATTTTTTTTGATAACTATTTTGAATGTTAGCATTTTTAAGATATCAAAACATCCCTTACCCCGAATGAGAAAAAAGGAGACATATAGCAGACGATTGAAGTAGTAAGGTCCCAGTGTTTAAGACAGATATATTGTAGATTATAGACGTTCGACATCTGAGGTCATCAGCGTCCGCCAGTGTTTAAAACTGAAGTGTGGTATTTGAGAGTAGTTTATAAATTGTATAAATTTAGTATAAATTGGGTATGTATTTTTTTAAGATCAAATAATTACCTGGCAATTTTCTAGCGCAATAATTATTAAAAAAAATAGTTAAGGTATTAATCGCGCAACTGTAAAACAACATGTCTAGAAGTTTTTCGCGTAATATAAACTGAACTACTACACAGAAAAATCGAAATGATATAAATTACAAACATTTTAAAAATTGTATTTGCATGGCATTTTCATGCATATGAATTTTGAATATAGATAAATAACAACTAAACGGGACACAATATTTGTTTCTTATAAGTACTTTTAATATGAAGTTTCAGGGCCGGATTTAGGGGAGGGCCACCGGGGCTACAGCCCCGGAGCTTCCACAAAAGAGGGGCTCCCTTTTGTCGTTGAAAATATGCTAAATAGCGTTAATAATTTCAATAAGTAATCACGAGGAAATGTTTTTTGACTTCCACTGCACAATAATTACGTGGTTTTGGCATTTCGATGAGTAAACGCGGCTGAAAAAAATTGTCCACTTTATTTGGAAAATAATTTGGGGCCAAGGGGCCTCCACTCCTTTGTTGCCCCGGGGCCTCCACACCTTTAAATCCGGCATTGTGAAGCTTAGTTATAAAATGTCTCAGAAAATGCTGTACAAAAAATATAAAATAAGTATTGTGTTTTACGTGGTGCATTTTAGGTATAAATATTTTTTAGAATAAAAAATAATTATTTCAAAAATAAAACTGCATATCGCCACCACTGTAAAAATGATACTTTCAATGTTTAAATACATTCCAATGGCGATCATACATGCCCACGTATTAAACGTGATATAGGTATGATAGAGGTATAAGGTATAAAATATACACAGTATGCTTCAAAAGTCTCAACCCTTTATTTTTTAAACGAATTTGAAATATTTTTATGGGATCTATTTTTCTTCTAAAAGTAGCGCCAGAATTCCATTTTATCAACAATTTCAAATGGTGACACATCGCTTTATTTAACACATATTTTCAATCTGAATACAGTCCTTGAATTTTAGAAAATTCTGTCGACGTAGCTCAAAATAAAAACACTTTGAAATTTACTAGTGACGCAAATATAGCTAGTCAAGTTTTATTTAAACAAAAATGACAAGAGACAAATGACGATTGTGCCGCAACCGAAGATCTAGAATTGCTTCTATAGTTTTATAATGACGTCACATCTGTCAAAAAATATTAACATGGCATGCATGATACAAAACACAAACAAACTATGGCGTAACTATAGTAATTCGCGTCACACATTTTTGTCACCCATTTTTTGTAACGCATCATTTTGCCCCCTATATACCGTCGGGAAAGACGTAATTCTACGTCTAAAAAAATGAAAAATTCATTCAGAGGAAGACCTTCATTAGTAACAAAACAAGGAGGTGCGTGTGAAGTTATACTTCTTTTCCGTGATTTTTAAATTTTTAAATTGCATGCAAATAATTTTTTGAAATAAAATAATAAAAGAACAAGATTGAATGTATTTATATTTGTTTATTTATTTATTTATATATAAATATATATAAATTGTTATATGTACTTATTTTCTTTTTGAGGAATAATTAATTGAAATTGAAAAATTGAAAATTGAAATTTAAAATAATAAACTAACTATGGCAATCATTAATGCTGCAACTGCATCCTGTTAATTTTGATCTTACAGTGTGCGCCAAAAGAAGTATAACTTCAAAAAAAATTCATTGCAAAAATGAAAAAGTTATTCAGTGATATAAACGTATTTCGATTAGCGGACGTTTAGGTAATTAGGGTGGAAACTTTTGACACGCACTGTATAATTATGTGTGTAGTTATACTATTTCGAATTGATATTCTACCTTCAGCTGTTTTTTGTTGAATACAGAATGTATGTGGAATGGATGAATACAATGGCAACATATTAATCTTACACATACTCTCCGGAGTGCCACAGCTAATCTTTGATAAAGACATTAATAATAATAATACCACTGACTGAGTGTTCAAATGGAGACAATACTTAATATACATAAAATCTATGCAGGTAGGAATTAACTTTTTATATGAGACCACTGTTGGCTTTTACCGATTTTGCATTTTTTTATGTCCAACTTAAAAATAACGGATATATTTAATTTCCCTTCTTTATTAAATAAAACTTATATTAGAAATCGTGTCCATCGTGATTATAATAAAATTAAGAAAAATCGCAGGATAGTGGACAAAATATTTGATTTATTTAATTAAATGTACGACGTTTCGTCTATATATTTAGACTTTTTCAAGTACATAAAAATAACAATATTTATGAAAATTAATATTAATTACTAACCATAGCAATTAACATAAGATAGGGTACATAAGACAAAAACATGGTAACATTAAATAAATCAAATATTTTGTCCACTATCCTGCGATTTTTCTTAATTTTATTAAATAGAACCTTTCTATCGTTAAAATGTTTACGTTACAGCATAGTTTACAACCGTTTTTCAACATCATTTTTGTGCATTTTGGACAAAGTAAAAATTATAATCTGTTGGAGTCATCTGAAACTCTACAAATTACTGAATAGGGTTAAAAATGTGTATTGTTTAAAAATATTAATTTGCATATTTTAATTTTATCCAAAATTTAAACCAAGTAATGTTTAAAGTTAAATTTACTAAATATTTATCTACTTTTAAAGAAAAATGTAAGGATAATTATTATTCAATAAAATAAAACATTAGTAAAAAAAACATTTTAAAGACACGCTTTATCTAAATGTACTGAAAAGGAAAAAAATAAGTTTAAAAATTTAGTTTCATAATTATAAAAGCGTGGGTTGTAAACTTTACGATATTTTATTAGTCACGACCCACGCTTTTATAATTATGAAACTAAATTATTTCAATCTTATTTTTTTCATTTTTAGTACATTTAAATAAAAGTCTGCTTTAAAAAGTTTTTTTTACTAATATTTTATTTTGTTCCTTTTAGTCGTTTAAAAGTTTAGCCTCTTTTGACTCTCTTAGGGATTGAATTTCGAAAAATCCCTTCATATAGTGGGTGCTTACGTCACAAAAGAAACCTACTGTCCAAATTCCAAGTTTCTAGTTTTAGCGGTTTGGCCTAGGCGTTGAATAGTCAAAAAACCCTACGCCCTCGTTTGACCCCCTTAGGGATTGAATTTAATTCTAAAAACGATTGATTCATGTATTATCATCCGGAATGCATATGTGTACCAAATTTTAAATCGATCGGATACGTGGAAACCGTTCAAAATTGACTTGCAAGATTTGACCTAACCAAACAAACTAACATACAAAAAGCTTGTAAAAACGATTGTATCACAGGTGTTTTTTTAATGGTGAATATATAGAAACAGTAAAAAATTGGGAGCATTTTAACAAAATTTAACAGGCACCAAAAATTTGTATGGGCAAGTCGTAAATTTCCAAGCTGTAAGAGGACAGTGTGGTGTAACGGTTAGCGTAGCGGTCTTTGGATCACACTGTCGTGGGTTCGATTCCCACCTCCGCTCATGGATGTTTTGTGATGTCATTTAGATTTAAGTGATTTGTTATTTAATGTAATTGAGACGCTAATGACCTAAGTTGTCGACGCTTCTATAATCCACAATAAATAAATAAATAAATCCAAGCTGTATATACAGTCGAAAGCATTGCAAGTAGACCACTTTTTGCTACTTGAAGTCTGCATTTCGATATCGGAAAAAGAGTACAGGCACAGCCCTAATATTTTCAAAATATTAAATTTGATGCCTCTCTAACCATGTTATTATTAATTAAAATATCCACACTGAAATTCCTTTAATCGCGATGTGTTCAGAATAAATTTTATGACGTGTGGAAAAGAAACCAGCTACTCTACAATATTCAGTTTGTCTGAGTCCAATTAAAAGACGGGAGAAATGTTGTGTATATTCCGTGGCCCCAAAACAAAATGGCGTACGTCGAACTTCTATATATAAAAAAATTATTTGTCTTTTCAATACTGTTTGAAGTTAGCATCTTTTTACTTTTGTTTAAAAAATGTATTTTCCTTTCTAAACTTTTTTGATGTGGTAACGTCCTTACTGGCGTACCTTCAAAAATGTCTGTAAAATTTTCATGAAATTATGTAAAAGAGATCTGAGATTGTAATTTATTATCATTTTTATTAAGAAAGTCATTATTTTCAATACTTAATAATCAAATTTTAGAATTGGTAAATTATATTACTTGCACGCCAAGCCGATTCCTCGATCCCTATTAGACAAAGTAGCCAAAGAATTCGAGCACGCGTCAAGTGCCGGGCCCGATCATGACCGCTAAAGCTCCGCAACGATTGTTGCGGATGCGAATGCAGATGTCAAAAAAGTTGCGAATGCTCCAAGATTCTGCAACATCCTTGATACGTATTTCTAGTTTTCAATTATTTTTGTATGATCATCAACTGCCAAGTAGATCCAGTAATCATATGTTTTTTCGTTGGAGAGCAGCCAATTATATAATTGTTTCGAAACATATAGGAAAAAATCATTTTACCAACCAGTGGTCACAGTCAGGATTCTAACCTGAACCTTTCCAATTTCGCGTCGGAATGAGCTGATCCAATTGTGCAAAACTATTTTTATTTTGGGGTATAGTTTCACAAAAAAATAGTAAAATCGACTCCTCGGCTTTGGCCTGCGTTAAGTGACAATCTTTCTAACATTTTCAAAATGTAATATTTAAGAAGATAAGGGCTTATGGGCTGATCCAATAATGCAAAACTTTTATTTTTCCCTCTATATGTTTCGAAACAATTATATAATTGGCTGCTCTCCAACGAAAAAATCTTTTAATTGCATACAGCCGTATAAAAAAACTATTATTATCCAGTAATCATATTTTTAAAAGAAATCCGACATGAGCCGTTTGGCTTTGTGACCACAGATATGTAAAAAAGACTATGATAATATGCACTGTAGACTGTAGAGTCTTGGACGAAGATGTCTATTTTGATACATACAAACATATCTTACACGTGACACGTAATTATTTCAAACTGACTGCTCTAGCATTTGATTTATTCGTACAACGGATATCTCAAAGCCCGAAGCCTGATTAGTTCGATGCCACCTTAATTAACCTCCAAGAGTTGCTTTATTATTATTATTACACACACAAACGCATCACGGAATCAAAGATCCGTGGCTTGTTTTCTGCTCTCCTGTGATCTGGTCGTCTCCGAATGTACATTTCATTCTGATTATGGTTATCTTAAAAAGATCAATAGATCAGGGGTGTTAAAACTTTTTTTTGTTAAGGCCATCGACTACATTCTATAGAAAGATTGTCACTTAACGAAGGCCAACGCTGAGAAGTCGATTTACTATTTTTTTGTGAAACTATATATCAAAAGAAAAAATAGTTTTGCACTATTGGATCAACCCATAGACCTTTATCTTCTTAAATATTACATTTTGAAAATGTTAGAAAGATTGTCACTTAACGAAGGCCAAAGCTGAGGAATCAATTTGCAATTTTGTTGTGAAACTATACCCCAAAATAAAAATAGTTTTGCACTATTGGATCAGCCCATAAGCCCTTATCTTCTTAAATATTACATTTTGAAAATGTTAGAAAGATTGTCACTTAACGCAGGCCAAAGCCGAGGAGTCGATTTTACTATTTTTTTGTGAGACTATAGCCCAAAATAAAAATAGTTTTGCACAATTGGATCAGCCCATAAGCCCTTATCTTCTTAAATATTACATTTTGAAAATGTAAATTACTCACAACGTAAGCATGTACGTAACAGTAATGCGTTCAGAATAAAGCCCACTAACAGCTAAGCTTATATGGGTTCTAACACCAATTTCATATTTTTAATTTATTATTTTCAAAATTTAATATCTCAGAAGGTAAGGTATACGGTATCGAATGGTATTTTTATTATTTTTATTTTGGGTCTAAAAAAGTTGAAATTAGCGATCCTATGTTCTCGTCTCCATAATTTATTACGACCTGAATAAACTATTTATCATAAATTCTATAGAATTATCGCTAGGCACTTGGTAGAACATGATTGAATAAAAATTAATAAACAAACACTTGAAAAATTCTACACATTTATTAATCTCAACGATCGTTTCGGGTTCTTCCTAATCCATCATCAGGAGTTTACACTAAATTTAATGTAAACTCCTGATGATGGGTTAGGAACCCGAAATAATCGTTGAGATTAATAAATGTGTAGAATTTTTCAAGTGTTTGTTTATTAATTTTTAAACTATTTATCTTATCTAATACATCAAAATATTGCAGTAAATTGTTTAAATTTTTCGCAGAATATAGTAATACTAGTCATTTCAAGGTTATTCTGTGAATAGTTTGCACAGTCCTACAATTGACAACAAAAGCTACAAGTTGGTATGCTTTTATAGTGGGAAGCTCATTTGAAAAGCGCTGATAATTAATCAAGAATTATATATGCACAACGGAGTTGTTTTGAAATTTAGAGTAATCTGGTGTGTCCAAACTACAAGGCTGATTATTAATTTTCATTAAACTACTGAAATGCGCGTGCAAGTTGCTTTCTGTTTTAAATACTCGACTTGTTAATAATGTATTTACATGTTATATTGGTTTGTTTACATATCAAATTGGTCTTGTTTCTTATTTACTTAATGTCAGGTGAAAAATGTCGTAGCTAAACTCTTAATTGGCCTAATTATTCAACATGATAAATGCTACCCTCCATTGCATCAATTAATTTTCACGAATTCTTTACGAATTTTGTATTCTAAAAAAATATTATAAATATACAAAAAAATCTTAATTTATATAACAGACGTTTGTATGTCTGGAAATTCTAACCCACTTCCAGATGAAATGGAGAGTTCAAATTTGGAAATTTTTAGAGAGTGCCCTTAAACCAAATCCAAAAATTATCGGATTATTAACCTGAAGGGTATGAAGCAGAGGTTGAAAGAACAGATGTGAAAAACGTGTGTTTAGCTAGTTATCTAAAAAGGCGATGCTTTCGGGATTCAATTTTTGGCGTATTTATTGTCCTTAAACTAACAGGAAAAATCCAAATTCCGCAAACTCCTAACCTAAAGACTGCGTTAATCACGGGTCGGAAAGATTCGCCAAAAGAATATGCTAGTTATCTAGAAAGATATTTTCCTGTTCCTGTCAGAATTCGAACAGTAAAGAAGTCAACTATCATCTATTTAAATATTATTTTACACAAACACAATCTCCGAGAAGTTTTTATTATCGCAACACCAAAAATAATATTTTAATATAATTATTTCTACCATCTCGTTTAATTTAATATCAGTAAATAGTACGTGGGAACTTTTAAATCTGAACATAGCAGGTTCTATTAATGGGACAAAGAATTAATTAATCATATATTTGAAATAATGTATTTATCAAGGCAACATTTGTTAAAAAGTTTTTCCATGAAAGTTTATGTAAATTTACCTAGATAAGGAATGTACTTATCTACGTTATGTTATCATGAAAATTATTTATAATTTATTTTCATTCCACTAATGGAACCCGCTACGTTTGGATGTTGACTTCCCACCCACACGTAGGTAGCCAATAGTGATCAACGGGTTTTTTTAATTATAAATACAAAAACAATTACTGCATCCATAGGGCGGGAATTTTGTTACAGCCATTTTCATATGCATTCTTAATTAAATATAATAAATTATTTTATCTAATACTGTAAGTGTTATTTGAGAAGATATGAATTTAACTAAATTGTACAAGAAAAAATTTACAGGTATACTGACAGTACACGAACCGTAAAATTAATTACATATTCATATAAAACATATATTAATAACATCAAAATTTAAAATAAACATTCTGAAGTTTAAAAAAAATTGTGTCCAGCTAACATAAAAATATGTTCTGTTGTCAACTTTTTTTGACCGAGAAATATTGCATCAAACATTACGTCAGATTTTTAAATAACATAATTGAATCCACGAATTTTTTCAAAAATTTTACAAATAATTTAAATATTCTCAAAAATATTTTTAAGTTATAACCATGTTTCAGGGCCGTAGCTAGAGTTGAATTCAAAATAGGGCACTGAAAGTTTAAAGTAAGGCTGAAGCAAAAGACTACAATTTTTTAATTGGATTGCCCACCTCATCTGGTGATATCAAATTACAAAAGCAAGAAAACGGTAAATGACAATTTAATCAAAAAAAAAAAAAAAAATACAGAACTTGCCATGTTATCAAATTTCCGAAGAACTTCATTTAGTCCAACGAATTTAATCTTGTTTTTCCAAATGCCAGATAGATCAAGTCTGTCATTCTGTCGTGACAGTCTTTGCGGCTTGTTTATAATTCCTTAAAGTAGGGCATTGGATGTTTTAAGGTAGGATATTGCCCCTTAATGCCCCCCCCCCTAGCTACGGCCCTGCCACGTTTTGAAAATTTCAATAAAAAAAATGGTAAAACCAGATATGTACTTAGATGTGGACTTAGATGTGGACTTATTTTAATACACTAGTCTATATAACTACAGGGCTGTCATAAGTTAGGTAGGGATCCCTGTGGACACACTGAGTTAGGGGACTCTTTTTGAGAGTTAAAAACCTATAGGAAAACAAAAAGCCAAAGCTATTTTTCAACTGGCTAAATATAACTATTTTTTGGAAAAGGTGGTTTTTATTTTCTGCTAGGTTTTATGGGCATGGGTTCCGAGGCAATCTTAGGTCGGGAGCTCTGGGCTCGTGCCCAACGTGCCCATTGGGTAAAGACGGAACTGATTTCGGCCCAATGAAAAACCCATGCATTTTAAAATTTGATTGTATGAAATATTCTGGTCGCAAATTTAAATAGTTTCCGTGAATACCAAAAACCGCGTATAAGGAGCTGTCAATGTACTATGCTATTTAAAATATTTTATAAACCCAACATAACTTTCAATTAACCCATTAATCTTCTTCTACACAGTTTATGATACGTGCAGAGAGATCTAGCATTAAAAACGAATTAAAATTAAAATCTGCATTTTTATTCAATGAGATAATTTGACACCGAAACCATAAATCAAATCGAAATGCAAATTTTCGATCAGCTGTTCAGAAAAGTTATTACCATAACAATAATTAACGTTCCAAGTAAAATGACTACTAAAAAAAACACAACAACCGCCATTCTGTGTAAAGTTTTAATACGAGAGTAAGAGTGAGTGAATAAAATAGATGATGAGTGAGTGAGAAGTATTTTGTAGCAAACCAGTCGAGTGAATATAATATCCTATGTTTGAAACCAACATGCTGGCATGTCTGCTAATTAGAAATGCTGTCACATCATATGAGTGATGTTCTCTTAGCAGCCCTCATATCGGTTGCAAGACTGTGATATGTCTTAACGGTGTTATAATTGAGAGTGGGCACAGTCTAACTGTACAGCGGTGTATGTCATACCCTCGTCAACATCCCTCTGGATTTAGGGAATGACGTAGGTATATACTACATGTGCGCCCTTCCTGTCGCCTTCTATACTTGTACAAAGAGGGTCTACCTCTATACTATTACTGCTGTATGGCTGACCGTCAAAAATCACTTTGTTATTTCAAATAATGCTCTAAATCTATAAAACAACTACCTTAGTTTTTATCGTTCACAGACAATTAATGTGCTCAAACATTGATTTTATAGCTAAAGCCGTGATCCAACAACTTGTGTACTTGACAAATGTACAAATAAATATTGTGCATTGCACTTCTGCTGTATGGCAAAAATCACTTTGTTATTTCAAATAATACTCTAAATCTATAAAACAAAATATCCATCCAGAAATAGTGTTGTCTCTTATTATATTTTAAAAGTTGTATTTTACAATAATTAATCGAAAATTAACAGAAATATTTTTTTCTTTCAATCGTCTGAAATTTAAAAATCTAAACATTCAATGGAATTTTGAATTTCGAAATATTCAGTTAAAACATCTTAAAAAAGAGCCATTCCTCGCAGAATGATTAAAAATGGCTTCTCTACGACTTAGAAATAAAACTAAAAAATCGGTTCTACTTAATTACAGATCTTTTCGGAATAACAAAACATTACAGTTTGTCTGATTTCAAAAGAACTGAATAAAAAAAAACACGAATTTTTCAAGATATGAGTAGTACACACATCCCTTAAAGTTTGATATATGTTTTCTTATTTTTTAAGCTTTCCAAAATGTCAACGTCAACTAATAATTAATTAGTTTTATCTTTCAAATATCACGAATAAATTGACCGACAAAAGTGTTTTAAAAATATCTAAATCTTGCCTGAAAACGATAAGCTATCACAATAAAGCGAACTGTGATGTATGGGTAAATTATATTTTCAAATACTCCAAATGTCCTTTGAAAAATAGACGTAAAAGGGGGATCAAATTAATGTGTACTAAAGATTGAGAGATTCGTTTCCAATTATTTTATAAATTAAATACCTACCTATTATTTTAATAAAAATAAATTATTAAAAAAAAAAAAACAAAAAACCCAACTGCGTAAAAATCGAACTTAAATTTGATATTGTTTCTATCTTTTAAGTTCGATTTTTACGCAGTCGGGTTTTTTGTTTGTTTTTTTTTTTAATAATTCATTTTTATTTCCTTAACCTTTTAGTTGAATCTAAATCAAGCCTTTTCATTTGATACCCAACACAGAAGGTTATACCAATTTTTTTCGTTTTGACAAAATGGCGTCTAGCGTCCGCCATATTGAATTTTTCACTAGCACTCGTGAGACTATGTCATATCTATAGACACCTCATTTTTCAAAATATGTCAGCACTTTAGGCTACAGAAGGCGCCGATCAAAATGCAAAGATATAAAAACAAACAAACATCCGAAAAACATTACCCTCCTTCGGCAGTCGGGTAAAAACTAGGCTTGATTCTTAAAGAGTACCCAAAAATGGTAATTAATACTACGGTAACTGAGTTAAGTTGTAAATTGTAAATATTTGATAAAATCAATCGACAAGGTCTGACGGTATTTAAAACATATATCTAACAATTATTTCAAAATACATACAGTATTGAATTTGATCGTTGAATATGAGCAATTATTCACAACGCTTCAACAGCAGCACGACAAAAAGTCATTAAACAGAAATTAATCAAAGTCAATATAACAATATATTAATAAACACTGTTTCGTTTTCAATTCTTGGATAGAGTGCGTAAGTTGTTATTAATGGCACGATAACTATCAATTTTAAATTTTATACAGGGTACAATGGATGAAAATGAATTTCGTTACAAGCGTCAAATAACTTGGAGACGAAAACCTGAAAAGTTTAATAATTTAATAAAATATGAAGTCGATTAAAAAGTATAGTATAGTGATTAATAACTTCTTTTTAACCAACTTCATATTTTATTAAATTGGCGCAGACCTCAAAATTTCATTATTTTCCTCTTTTTAGTGGCTTTGTGAAGGAGGTTTTTTTTTTGAGAAAAAGTTTTTTATTTTTTACTTTTTAGTGTCAAAAAGTGACATTTACCTTAAAGGAATCACACGCCGTTACTCACTTTTATTAAACCGACTTTCTTACGCTGTTTCATGTGTCAAAAAGTGACATTTACCTTAAGGAATTACACGCCGTTATTAACTTTTATTAAAATCAGCCGAACTACTGAACCGATTTGATGAAATTTCTATGGGACCAATCTGAAAGTATATCCTTTTAAATAAAAAAAATTTTTCCAAATCGGTTTATAAATGACGGAGTTCTGAGGTAACAAACATAAAAAAAAATACAACCGAATTGAGAACCACCTCCTTTTTTTAAAGTCGGTTAAAAATACAATGAAATTAGGTATGTACGCGAGAAATATCCGCAATTTTTGGATAACTATTGTTCTCTTTTTTTCTTTCTTCAAGGCCACCATCCGTAAGGTTTATCTGGGCTTGGCACTAATTCATATTTTCAATTTATTATAATTATTATTATAACCAACTAACATGTTTGAAAATAACCGAGTTAGTAGGGATGTTGTTATTGGCGTTTTTTCATGGGGTTACAAATTAAAAATATTACGCGGTCTAGAAAACTCTGGCTTTAAAAAAATAACCCACTAAAATTCAAGTTGTAATTTCACCGTCTGTTTTATATGGCGTTATCATTGCTTCTCTATCACAAATTGAAAATATGAATTGGAAGTTCAACCCCCACAGTTGGCACTTTAAAAAAAACAACTGAAAATACAAATTATGCTTTTACCAGTGTTGGGTTAAAAAAACAATATTATCACAACGAACATAGAAATCAATGATTAAGTTTATTGGAAAAGCAGCCAATTACATAATATTACTTTGCAATACTTGAAAAGAGGACAGTATGGCTCAGTTAGTAGCGTCGCGACCTCTGAATCAGACTGTCGTGGGTTCGAATCCCACCTCTGCTCATGGATGTTTTGTGATGTTATTTAGTTTTTAAGTGATATATTATGATATTTGTTGTATTAAAGACGCTAATGACCTAAGTTGTCGACGCGTCTATAATCCACAATAAATAAAAAATAAAATGCTTGAAAAATTCATATTTGTCAACAGCTATGTCCTGAATGAATTGAAAATTATAGACGCTTGACAACTATGTCACTGTCGAATAAAGAAATAAATATTTACAAAAATAATTCGTGTTGTGCATCATTACATGTAATGTACTACTGTTTGTTAAAAATGTATTTTAAATTAAAAATCAATCACAATCATTGTAATTGAAAAAAAAAAGACAACGAAAATGAAAGAAATTTTCAGTATACTACACAAAAATGTGCCCTACACCACGATTTAAATTAAATAAAACGCACATTCTTTGTAATGGAATCCGAATTATAACAATTTCCCAGGGGACTAAGCCTCCCCACAGGGGGCGCAGGCCGACACATGACGTATAAAATGAACGTAACGAATGTTTGATATCAGCTTGAATCCAGCTACTTTAAACGAGTAAACGAGACAGGGAATAATACTCGCATATTCCATAAATCTGTACAACGTGTTTTATGTTACAAATGTTGCATGGACTTCATCAAACATTTATGGGCACGCTTTTGGGAATCCCCCGAGTTCAATATTACTCCAATCAAGTATTGTTTTACATCTACACATTCAGCTATTTAACGTTAAATAATTATTGAAATTAGAAATCTTCAAAAATTTAAATTGGACATTTTTATTTGTGAACGAACTTTTATTCGCAGCTTTTATGCTCGATTTCTGATACAATTTTCAGCTTTAAATATAGATTTAATAACGTCATTTGTTTTCAACTAAAATTTAGTTGAAATTAAATGACATTCTTAAATTTAGATTTAAAGCTGAAATTTGTATCAGAAACAGAGCATAAACGTCCATTTTGGCTACAGATGGTCACGCTTGCTCGCATTAATGTTTTGCCAGGTATCTTATCTTAACCCGACCTTAACGGGTAAAAAATATTCTATACTTTAAGTTTGGGGAGAAATTGCCAACTTGAATTAAAATCGGTTCAGTCGTTTACGATTGATACCAGTAGAGACACACAAAAAATGTTATTCCGTCTAGGTATAATCAAATAAAATTATACCCAAACAAGCCGTGAGGTGGGTCGTTTATTACGACTAAAGTGCGACCCTTGAGGTCCACACGACGAACTTCCCAGTTTGATAAATATTTAATAATAATAATTAAATTAGATATTACACAGAAAAGTAATCATTTTAATCATTAAAACATCAATAATTAAAAAAAAAAAAAAAAAAAAACGGCTGAACCGATTTTTATAAAATTTATGTCGGATCAAAATGACGTTAACACGCCTCGATTGACACCCTTACGAAGTCGATATAATTTTTTATTCGCGAGATATTGTGTAAAATCTACTTTTTTGGAGGTTATTTGGTTAAGAAAAAAGAACGGCTGAACCGATTTTAAAAAAATTCCTTTCAGATCATATTTACGTTAATACGCGTCGATTGGCACCCCAACGTAGTCGATATCATTTTTCGTTCTCGAGATTTCGTCTTAGAAAGAAATGGACACATACATACGTACGTACGTACGTACATACGTACACACACACACACACACACACACAGACATCTTTCTAAAAGTAGTGTAAAAATAGTGTAGTGACCTTGAAACATAAAAATTTTTTTTCCTTTTTGATTTCGATTTTCGGACCCATTACAATAACTTCCAATGGGAAGTTAAAAAAACCCACAAGAAAACAAGACCGCGCTCGTAGATATTAATTTTGAGAGGAACCTTACATAATTGTACACAATTTCTTTAAAATGTGATGCTGGTACAAACAGACAGACGGAACGAACAATTATCTCGTCTAGGTATCATTAAATACTCGGAAATCCTGAAAAACTTGCAAGATAACGAAAATACAAGAGTAGCGTTACAATTTTATGTATTATTTAGAAATCCAAAAAATCGGTGATGATAATTAATAAAACAACAGTAACTAGACCTTACCCGATTTTGATGTTTTATTAATAACTTTTTGTAATCTAAAATCTTTCAGAGTTTTAAATTATCACTGAACTGAAGATGACAAAATTTATTGTCGAAACGTTTTCAATTAATTGACTTCTACTATTATAATTGAATATATCAAAATCGGGTAAGGTCTAGTTACTGTTGTTTTGTAAATTTATGTATTATATTAGACAGTTGTCGCTTTGCGAACTCTTTTTTTAAATATCAAAATCAAAAAATGTATAATCATTGCAATAAATAAATGCTGCTTTACGAGCTTGCGTTAATAATAATTCACTCCAAGTTGGGAGCTATCTGTATTAGATTAATGGAAGTATAGATTTCAATATCAAAATCAAACACATATTGGTTTCAGAGTTACAGAATAATAAATGGGCATTACAAGGCATGACGTTGTATTCACACAACATAATATATATAATATGTAAAGAGAGAAAGATTATATATATATACACAACACAACAAACACAATACCAAGCAATATTTCTATGTCTGACGTTCTTGGGTGAGTGTGATGTCTTTGTCAGTACTTCTACATTTTAACATTTCGATGTATGAATAAATTTCGTTTTGTATTTGTCTGCTCTAACGCTTTTATTAAACATTTCCTATTGTTGTATTACATATGTTCGTTATATTTAGTTTCGTTTTGTCAAAGAATAATTAGGCACAATTGAGGTCCTGTCCTTGATGAAAATATTACAAATAAAAGAATAAAAAATTAGTTTTATTCAATTATTTTTAGTCTGATAAAAACTTTACATCAGTGTTAAATGTATGAAGTAGTAACACCACTGCCTGTTTTTTCGTTTTTTGCGCGTTTTTTGGGAGAAAGAGATTGTAGATTAAAGACGTTAAATAACTAAGGTTATGATCTGATGTAAATGAATTATCAACGTTTCGGCAGAAATTTCATTTCGAAACGTTGTTAATAAATGTAGATCTATTAAACATCAGTATCCCATTTTTTTATCCTTATTAAGTCTCGAAGACACCATTTTCCTCATTTATATCAGTATAATGAATGAATTGTGGATTATAGATGCTCGACAACAGAGGTCATTAGCGTCTACATCAGTATAGACTACTGGATCTCTACAAAAAGAATACCAAGGGAATTTCCCCGAGAAAAAAAGTATAAGTAGGTACACAAGAATTTCGAAAATTTAAGGGACGAATTCCCGAGGCTTCGCGAAGAATTCCCGGAACTTTTTGAAGAATCCTCAACAAAAATGTATACAGAATTTCCGGAAAATTACCCTCTCCAATTTTTATTTATTTTTTATGATTTTATATTGATGTACCAGGTACCTACATATTTTTTCTTTTTAAAATTAAAAAATAACACTTTCAAACTTCATTTCTTCATAAATAAAATGACGTGTGTGAAATAAACAATTAAATTAATGAGATAGTAATTAGTTTTCTAATTAGTAGAATTCTTAAAATGTAAAAACAATTACGTATTCAGATCTGACCAATAAATGAGACGTTTATGTAAAAAAAATCGATTTCACACAAAAATAACAAATATAAAACATTCTCGCGATTGATACAGAGGAATAAGGAAATCACTGTTTGTGGCCATTTAAATTTTAAACAATATAAACAGTTTATCCAAACGTAAAAAATAGCTGAACATATTTCTAGAACAGAAACTAATCAATACAATAATTAAAGTGAGTTTGACTCGCGTATACAAACTGTTTAAAAAAAAACAACAATTTGGAACAATTTACTTTTTCTTGTTTTATTTTATTACAACAGATGATATCTTTATTTATTGTAAATTATAGAAGCGTCGACAACTTAGGTCATTAGCGTCTTGATTACATTAAATAAGAATTCACTTAAAATTAAATGGCATCATAAAACATCAATGAGCGGAGGCGGGATTCATACCCACGACTGTCTGATCCAAAGGCCGCGACGCTAACCACTGGACCACACTGTCCTCAACGGATGATATCAACTAAAAAAAAAATTAAGTCGGGTAAAATCTAACACGGTTATTTTCACCAACTCTTTAAGATATTTTAAGATATTTTTGAAGTAGAACGACGTCTTTCCCGGTGGTATATAGGGAGGTAAAATGATGCGAGACGACGAAAAAATGTTTGACAATAAATGTGTGACGTGAACTACCATAGTTACGCCACAGTTTGTGTTTTGTATCATGTATGTCAGTTAATATTTTTTGACAGATGTGACGTCATTTTATACTTTAAATATGTACATAATTTTAAATAATATATAATAATTTTGTAAAAAGAAAAATATTTTCCGAACATAACGTATAATTTTTTTTAATGTAAAAACAGAATTAATATATCGAGCAACGCTTTTTAAGTTTTCGTTATTGTGTTTTCTGTTTTCGTATTTTATATTATGAATATCGGGGAATCACATAAAATGTGTGTATGTATTATAGAAGAGCAATTTAAAAGCGATTTGTGTTTTTGGATCAGTATCAGAAAACACAATATGCGTGCATATTATTTATATTACATTTGGTACATATTAATGAATATGGATTTTTTAATTAAGGCCATACTCTTACATGAACGGCGAACGCGTTTACAAACATACAATGTGTCGACCAAAAGTATTAGAAAAAATGACAAAGGGCACAGTAATTATGATTGTGACGCAACCGAAGTCTACGTCTATAGTTCTATTATGACGCCACATCTGTCAAAAAGCGTCACACATTTTTTGGAATGCATCATTTTACTCCCTATACACCGCATGCGTCAAAATAATTAAATTGTGTTTTAAAGACCACCAACAGCTAAGATTATTTGGGCCTAGCACCAATTCATATTTTCAATTCATTATTATTTTTTTTTAATAATAAATTGAAAATCCAATTGACATTTTTATTTTTAGTAGCTCTCGGGCTAGAACCTGGGAGCTGGGGACTTGTAATAGAGGAACTTGCTATGGTAAACAACAGCATTGCTACACGCTCGGCTATTCTCAAGCCCTACAGGGCTTGAGAATTGGCCGTTGTTTATAATGGTATTTCCCTGGTACATCTATTTTTTTAAGGTCACCAACAAATAGCGTTATTTGAATATTGCGCCATTTTATATTTTCAATTTATTATTTTTAGGGTTCTGTACCTCAGAATGAATGTCTGTCTGTCCGTCCGTCCGTCACAGCTTATTTTCTCCGAATCTACTGGACGAAAAAAGTTGGGTATACATATCGTATATAGAGTTCGGTGACCCAATCACGGACGTATAGCGTAAATTTTAACAATCAGTATTGATTTATTTTGAGCCTATGCTATGAAGAATTTCTTCAATTAGTTCAAAATAGAAATGTTTGTAGGAACTCAAGTATATTGAATGTATCTAATGCAACATTTAAACCGTATCGAAAAATAATTTGTCAGTGTTCCTTTATAGAAAATTCATGTTATCTTCCTTACATTCCAAAAATTTGTAATCAATCATATGAATAATTTATTTCACATTATAGCTAAACCGTGCATCAAACTTAATACAGAAAAGTGCTCTAATAATATGAATTTATGTGTTTAAAACCTATCCAATGGCGTATTTAGTGATTTATATTTTCTTAAAAAGCTATAAATAAATAAGCATGTACAGTTTTTAGGTACATTTTATTGAAAAATTCCATTGTCCACTAAATAATTCACATTCTGAAATAAATTCCGAATATTTATTTTTTTAAAGGCGATCAACGAGTCAATTCATATTTTTAATTTATTATTTTTTAATAATAAATTGAAAATCCAGTTGATACTTTTACTTCCCGGATTAGAACCTGGATACTGGGGGCTTGTAAAACACGGCATCGCAACACGCTTGGTATTTCTCAAGCCCAAATTCCATACTATTTTAAAATATAAGCAACTCAATTCATAATTTATTTTCGATTTGGTTTGGGTTTCGTTCTGTATTCTAGCTATATTTGATTTTAAAATACCAGACTGAAAAAAGTTCGAACATTTTTATCCACCTCAAAAATATAAATTTGAATACGAAGTTTTTTTATAAGCTTAACCACGAAATCGAAGGACCACTTCGGCTTAACTAATTTATATTTTTAAATTATGATTAGGTATACATATTTCAATAATAAAAATGCAATTAGCATTTTCATAATAGTTAATGCTTCTATTTATAAATTAGTGTAAACAAATAACGACGGTCAGACGATCTCGGTTATTTCCAAGGCTTGGTTGAATATCGATTGATGTCTAATTTATAAATGAGAGAGCTTAAACTGAATTCACCGCCAGATGTCAGATATAGTCAACGATACCAATGAAAGCATTACTAAATATTCCTTTATGGATTCCTTTGTAAATATGTGTTGGAATAAATAATTTTAACATAAATAAACCAAAAATTTCAACCTCATATACTCAAAAAGCTAGGCCTTATTATTTACTATTTCGAAAATTATTTTTAGAGGAATTTAGTCGGCCCTAAAAAAATACAATCTTCTGGAAATAGGTTTTTGTTTTTGTAAACAGAAATTATTATAAAATAAATTTAGTTAAACAAAATATAGAATACAAAACGCTCTCAAAAATTAGTTTTCATTAAGAATTAAGAAAGAATTTATCTTTTTAAAGAAATGTACTTTTTTATCAAAAAATATTATCAACTACATATAATTAATAAATAAAATATAAATCAATTGTTGAAAAATGAAAGTACATAAATAAATTATTCTAGCTATATATCAGCAGATGAATACCAACAATGCAAGTAAATTTCTAAAATGTTTTTATTTTTAAAACTACGGGCATTATGTTAGGTT
Source organism: Mongoloraphidia duomilia (assembly GCA_039654895.1). Taxonomy (NCBI): domain Eukaryota; kingdom Metazoa; phylum Arthropoda; class Insecta; order Raphidioptera; family Raphidiidae; genus Mongoloraphidia; species Mongoloraphidia duomilia. Next base: position 6,707,370 of record CM077520.1, on the reverse strand, counting down.
TAACTCGGGTTTAACAAAGAATCATGTTATAATTATTATTTCTTGGTACTAGAATTTTTATTCGTACTTTTTAATAACAACCAATTTCAGTCGAGGATATAGAGAATACTTGAGATCGAAGATTGATATTGCAATTTATGAACGCTCGACAACAGAGTCCATAAAATTCTTAACTTGAGAAAGGATCTCATTATTTCACTATGATTCGTCTGTTTGTATCTTACGAGTCGATGCGTCAAGTGGATTCTTATCGTAAAAATAATAATACATATTAAAAATATGAATTTGCCCTAGGTCTAGATAACCCCGACAGCTGTTAACCTTCAAAAAAATATAACGCTGTTTTATTCATTTGTAAAGCCCCTTATAATATACGAACTGGTGAAAGTATCATTTTGATCTTCAGTTTATCGTTCAAAATAAAAACAACGCACATATAATTTTGTCCTAGGTCTAGATAACCCCGACAGCTGTTAACCTTTAAAAAATAGAAAACCGTTTTACCATGGTTCATCTAGTTAAACCTCTTATTCCGAAGTTTTAATCTAAAACCGGTGCTTTGTATCAATTGGATTTTATTAGTTTATCATTAAAATTTTATTGAAAATATCAATTTGTGTCCAGATATCCTCGGCAGCTGATGACTGCATGTTTTGTTATCACGTTAACTTAAGACAGTACTGGAATTTCGTTAGAAAATAAATTTTATTAATTTTTAGAATGTCTCTAATCACTTATGTAAGTTATAGTCAATCCCATGATCTGATATATCAATAAAACTGCACAATCAGCATTTGATTAGAGCGCTTGAAACTCAACACAGCAGAAGACAGTGTAATCAGATACGTTGTGCAACGTAACAGAGCATGTACTGTAATAGTTATATAATATGTTGATGGGACAAACTATTGTAGAGAACATTGCATAAGAAGTAAATAAAAAGTACACGTAACGAAATAAAATAGAAATGAAAGTTCTTTATTACCTAATACAAAACAGTAACCTTTAAAAATGAGAATGTCTGTATCGCGGGTACAGACAGATGTCGTGAATACCGATAAACACAAATAATAATTTGTGTTCGTCGTCATGGAAAGAAATACATCAACTTTTATTTATTCTATAACATCAAATGTTCGTAAAATATAATAAATAAAATAATTGTTTTTTATTTTTTTATATTTTAAATTGCTATCCACTACCTATATCTCAAATATTAAAAAAAAAATTAAAAGCCTTCGGGATTCGAACCTGGGCTTAGAGCTCGTATCTGTTAGTAGACTCGTACTTTTCCGCACTGCTACCTTGCTTACTGTATCTGAAACCTTACATAGTTATAGGTAGGTACACGTTGTGTTGTTTTTTTTCGCATATCAACCACTTCCCCTGTTTCCATTACATCTAATATTTCTAAAATGCCGGGCCCGGTACGAGACATTAGACGTTATTCAGGTCAAAAAAACAATTTCCGTGTCATCTGATGCGATAAGCTAAACAAAAAAAAATGCTAATTTTCTCTTTAATCGTATTTTAAATTTCAAATACAATAGGTAATAACAGACTCGTTCACTGGTAATATTTATTTTTACTATCGCATAAGTATACAGAAATAATAAATAATTAAGACTTAAGAGATAAAACAAAAAAGAAAAAATGAGGTTGGAGTCCCGGTGATTCTAGAGTTAACAGAGTAGACTCTGTACATACTACATACACAGTACGACTACAACGTTATCATGTGATTCTTGGGGTCATATGCTTAATTCAGAAGCTATTCATTACAAGATTACATCGCGCTCTTCTACCATCTCTCTCTTACACATATAATGTTACACGAATATAGTCATTCTATATAAATTACATATGTGTACGAAACCGGCATCGTACGTAAATTATTGATTGTCGCCTAAATTAACTTCAAATATTATATAAGTGATATTTTTCCACGTTGGAATCTATATTTTATACAGGTCACGAAAATATATAAATTGTTCCAGTATATTCAAAGGCCACTAATTGCTCTAAGTTTTCAAAAATCCACTTTTGATACTTGGAGCATCAAAAGCATCAAGAATCTTGCAAAATCCTTTTTCCATAGAAGAATTAATCAAAAAATATTTTTTTAATATCAGGAAGAACCCCTACACTACCGCGGTAAATTTAAACATATTGGAGAGTGGAGACCAGTGATCTAGATTAGTAAGTATTCTTCAATAGGTATAGAATGGATTTTTATACAACATTTTTTACTTCCCACCTCTACTATGGTAGGGAAGTAATGGATTTAGTCCGAAAAAAATATTTCGAGATTTTAACAGATCTTCACGTTTTGAGACCCTAGCAATCGTTTAAAATCATTTTCTGACTGATGTCTGTATGTGTGTGTGTATGTGGTCAATTTTTCGCCTTCGATATCGTAAAAACGGAACAACATACGGCCATGCCTATTGTTCTATTGTGTTTATCAGTCTTTAACTTAGATCTGGTTAGATTTTGAGTCAAATCGGTTCAGTGGATCCTGAGATATTAAAAAAAACGTTCTCAATGTCACGTATTAACATAGGTAAAAAAAATTTAAATGAATTCTAGGTGTTATAATATGAAAAAAATGTAAATATTTTTTTTCTCTAAAATGTATAGTTTTCGAGAAAAAAAATATTTTACTAAAAAAAATAAAAATTATACGTAAATCAAGGTAACCATGATTTTTGCTATATTAAGCTAGCCATCACTAGATCACTAAACAAACAAGAGGGCCATGCTTTTTTTCAAAGAATAAAAATAGAGTGTTTATTTTTTGCAAATATTTACTAGGTGGGAAGTATAGGACTGGTCATCAGTCGAATTTTTTTTAATTTCAGTCAGAACTCCAGAATTCTACTTGAGAAACACGGACATAGATCTGAATGGATTTTCTATAGAAATGATTTAAATTTGCCTTCTTTGTCATAAATACTTCAATCAACTTTTATTCATGATTTTCTTTTTCATTTGATTAATTACCGAAAATAATGCACTGAATAAAACGTTATTAATCAGGACGGAATTTCCATACACTGTAGTCTTTAGGACAAAAAAGAAAATTTATAGTCTTTAGGACAAAAAGGAAATTATTTAAATTTTCTTTTTTGTCCTAAAGTATGCAGTCAACTATTATCCACGATTTTCTTTTTCATTCAATCTATTAGTTATCGAAAATAATGCACTGAATGAAACGTTATCAATGTGGAGTTTACAGGGTAGTGGAAGAAGAAGACATAGTGTAAGGTGCAGTAGTACTATAATATGTACACACAGAACGTAACCTTGGCCAATAAAGTACGCCATAAATTGTGAATCAACAAGTAGCCTATAACGTGGCGGCTTTATATTGTTATTACGAGTGCTTATGGTGCGCCAGCAGCACCGCAATGTACTTCACAGACACACACACACATGCGCGAAAACCTAACGAGACCATCATCTGGCTTGTACTATCTAACGGAGTGATATCGGAATTCTACTTTTTATTAACTATATATTAATGTCTAATCCGTCATAATTAATGTATCTATAGGGATTTGACATGGGGGCGTGGTCTGATAGCAAACCAACATTTTGCTATATTTTTATTTTCTGCCACCAGATGTCATACCGTCAAATGTCAAAATTCCTACCTGATTTGACATGGAAGATGTTGCTTAATCGCGAACCATTTTGCTACACTTTCATTTTCTGCTACCAGATGTCCTAGTGTCAAATGTCAAATCACTATAGGGAAAAGAGATTTGTTGGCCCAAATAAATATTATACAGATAGACGACAAATCGGTGTAGTTGTTAGCGTTCTAGTCTGAACCGGATTGTCGTGGGTTCGAACTCTACCTTCGCTCTTGGATATTTTGTGTTATTGTACCATCTGATTCGAAATTGTATTAGCTCAGCGAACTGCTAAATAGCTTTATCTATAATTTAAAGCAAGCTAAAAATGCAGTAATAAGTTAACAAATCGTCCCTCATCTCACGTAATGACGTATCTGAAAAAAATAATTGAAAGTGAGATACGCCACCGAACAACGGTCCTTAAGCTTGACTTTCTTCTCACGAAGGGGCGTAACAGTGTCCACTTTTTCATGTTTGTTCAATCGTTTCAAAATGATCCACAAAGAAAATTAACTTACTTTCGTTTAAAATGCTTAATGTACGTCCAACATTCTTCAATCACTCACAAAATATCAAATTAAAATAATTCCCTAGTAAATTTCAATCACTCTTAGCACAGAAGTTGTCCGTCACGTCACTCAAATTGAACTGACAATATAACATTGATATTTATGCAAGAAAATTTACATATTTGCTGACATTTAACAAGGAAGTTTGCACCGAACTAAATCCCCCTACACTTTATTGTTTAGCGTCATAAAGATGACTCAATACAACTCGGGTTATGTATACATTTATTATGTAACGTCAGGGTAAATTTATTTATTATAATAAAGTACTTGGACAGCAAACAAAAAGTGGTTGTAAAACAGCATGAGAGAGTGTTTTATGAATATATGTTTCCGGAAACATTTTTGCAAAAGTTAAGAATTCGACTAGAGCTTGAGAATAGCAATGCTGTTGTTTACATGGTGTTGCTATGGTTCCTCTATTACAAGTCCCCAGTTCCCGGGTTCTAGCCCGAGAGCTGGTAAAACTGTCAATTGGATTTTCAATTTATTATTTAAAAAAATAAATAATGAATTGAAAATATGAATTGGTGCTAGGCCCAAATAACCTTAGCTGTTGGTGGTCTTAAAAACACACAATAAAAAATGTTTATTTAAGTTCCCTCTATCATTTCTGATATTCTGTGACACCCTATATATGAAAAAGTTGGTTTCAGATAAAATTTAAATTACTAAATATTGTTTAATCTAAACACGAATAAAATCGATTCTAATAATAAAGTCATCTGACGATACTGTCAATAAAAGTAAACTGACGGCAGACATAAAATTATTCTGCAAAAAGAAATTTAAAAATCGCAAAACAAGGTACAGTGAAAAAACTAGTCTCTAAAGGTAGGTACATTATAATTTATAATTGAAATTGTACAAGAATGCACCGTAACCTGGAAGAACAACTATATAAAAGAAAATACTTGGCAGTGTCATAAAATTTAATGTCGTGCCATTCTTCGGCTATCAGTCTTGTCGGCTGTCTGAGATCTCCAGAGCTGCAGTTCGCAGCGGCAGTCACAGTACAGTGGTTGAGTGATGCAATTGCAAGGACCTCCTGGGGAACGCGTGCCTTAAATTGAGCTGTTTCATGTTAAAGACAAACCTATATATGTATTCTTTTGGCCTTGGACTCTCTCACGTTTGTTATAGCATAGGTACATTCAGACAAGATTACCTACACATATTATGTCAATCATACAGGGCTTAGTAAAATGACGCGTTCGTCAACTTTTGACTCGAATAACGTCTAGTGATGTAAAAATACGGTATTAAACTTTTTTGTGTATTAAACCCATGGTATAATACCGTATTTTTTCAGTATAAAACGGTTTTTTACTTTTTCACACTACGGTTACGGTGCAGAGGGCAGTGTAGCCTAGTGGACAGCGTACTTGGTACCGCAGCCTCTAGACTAGACGGTCGTGGGTTCGAATCCCACCTGCGCTTATGGATGTTTTGTGATGTTATTTAGTTTTAAGATAGTTGTTATTTAGTGTCGTTGAAAGACGCTAATGACCTGAGATGTCGACGCGTCTTTAATCTACAATAAATAAATAAACGATTACGGTGCATTATTCAGTATTGCCAACTACATAATAGGAACTGTTCCTGTTCTCATTTTGGAATTAAAGCGTTTTAAACGGTATTAAACCGTTTTAAACGATGTTAAACGTTTTATACGTGCTGTATAAAATAGTAAAATAGTATTCATACCTAGTATAAAATTGGGGTATATTATTTTTTTTTACATAGCGTATATTACCATTTTGTACAAACGTTTTATACCAGAGTATTATACGCATTTACGTAATATTAGACGTAATATTTACGTAATATTAGACGTTATTAGTGATGTACACTAATAACGTCTAATATTCCATACTGGGCTGGCATTTTAGAAATATTAGTTGAAACGGAAATATAGTCGGAAGTGGTTGACATGAGAAACAAATCACAGCATATATATCTATGTTAAGGTCTCAAACACAGTAAGCAAGGTGACTGTGTGGAAAAGTACGAGTCTACCGACAAACGTCAAGCCTCGATTCGAATCCCGAAGACTTTAAATATTTTATTTATTAATTTTTATAAATATACAAATATATTATAATAAATATGTAGGTATTGGATAACAATTTATTTAAAATATAAAAAAATAAAATTACAATTAGGTATTTTATTTATTATATTTTATGAACATTTGATTTTATAAGAAAAATAAAAGTGGACGCATTTCTTTCCATGATAAGGAATAGAATTATTTGTGTTAAATAGTATTCACATCTTCTGTTTGTACCCGAGATACACCCATTTTTGCAGTACTGTTCCATAAAATTGGGAAAAAATATAACGGCAGAAATAACCACGCAGATTTTGAAAGGTAAATAAAAAAGGCATCAAAATTTTATTGTACAATCTGAAAAAACAATGTTTACCACTTTTTTTCATCTTGTTTTAAAAATACTATTGTTGAGTGTTGACCTTCATTTTTGACGTCAAAAACCGTAACTTTTAAAGTGCGTGAGAAAATAATCGCTGCGTTGCGATAATAAAATCGGAATTTTTTAAAAAAGTTTCAATCGCAATTACTCGGTACTCGCCGTCATGACACGAAGTGGTGAGCAACGTGCATTCGCGTTTAAAACTTAAATAGCAACAAAAATTATCAAACAAAATAAAAAGCAACCAGCATTTTTTTGACTTCACACATAGGTCGTCGTAATAGAAAATAATTCTTTTTTTTTCGTGTATAGTTTTCTCAACCCTAACGTAAGTACATTTAACCCTGTAGTAGTCGCGTGTCATTTTCTACTGCCAAACAAAAATAAATTTTAAAGTTGGTTGTCTTAAAAATAACTGAGCTCGCAGGAATGCTGTTATTATTATTATTATTGTAGATTATAGACGCGTCGACAACTCAGGTCATTAGCGTCTTCAACACAACAATTAATAACATATTTGTGTATTAAAATCCGCCAGCCGACATACACAAACCGACTGGTACGAGCTCGGGTCCCTGAGAGCGCTAATTCCCATAGAACATTGGAATGGAATTGCGATAACAACTACATCCCAATGTCCCCCTGGGGGGAGGAATGCTGTTATTTACGTGGTTCGGTCTATTACAAACCTCCAGTTCTGAGCTCTTAAATTAATAACTAGTGAAATATCAATTGGATTTTTATTTTATGATTAAAAGGAATAATAAATTGAAAATATGAATATTGAATATACCTACCGTCCAACCGAAAAGCAATTTTTGTGCACCTACATTTACTTACCAAGTTGGGTCGGATAAGTGGTAAACTATAAATAACTGTATGACAAATGAACTAAATATACAAGGTGATTCTGTAATGAGTACCATAAATGATACAGGATGTACCTACTGTCAAAATAATACGAAAACAAAGAATAACTTTTTTTCCAAAAGTGCTTCCCTAACAAGATACAGGGTGTTAAAGGGTCGATTTGGAGAACACTTATTTGCTCGTATCTTTTAACTGGGTTGAACAATTTAATTCATTTTTGGTAGAGATCTACTACATAATAAGGACCGTAAACGGACAAAATTTTGTTGCATTTGAACAACCCAGTGGCCTAGAATTGGGGGTCATGTTCCAAGGGAGGACACTTTGAAAACTTACTTTAATTTTATTTTTACTAATTTTTATTTTTTTGTTAATTAAACTTTATTACCTAGATGTATTCGACTTTAAGTATTTTATTTGTTTGTTAATAAAACTTTTTCTGTGATAACTTTGCAGCCTGGTATTTCACATAGTGACACGCAAGTCAGAATATCTCGGAAACGGACGCTTCTGGGCAAATGAAACAAGTGTACCTTTTTTGTTGTATTTGAACCAATAATACTAAAAAAACAAAGAAAAATGGAAAAAACCCAACCGCAACTTTTTTTGGGGAGGAAAAGTGTCACATGACCCCCAATTCTACGCCACTGGGTTGTTCAAATGCAACAAAATTTTGTCCGTTTACGGTCCTTATTATGTAGTAGATGTCTACCAAAAATGAATTAAATTGTTCAACCCAGTTAAAAGATACGATCAAATAAGTGTTCTCCAAATCGACCCTTTAACACCTTGTATCTTGTTAGGGAAGCACTTTTGGAAAAAAAGTTATTCTTGGTTTTCGTATTATTTTGACAGTAGGTACATCCTGTATCATTTATGGTACTCATTACAGAATCACCTTGTAGAAGTATTCGGCAAGTAATCGACGCGTCTACTGTAGGGTTAACATCATGTACGTTCCATATAATATGTATTACCTGCATTTTAAAACTACACAATGACAATATCATAAATTTAAAGTTTCTAGTCTTGACAGATATTATGCAAAAATGTTTCACAAAATGTCACAGCTGATTATGAAGTTTGCGTAATAAAATTTGCAGGTAAAAATAAAAGAAGTTCGTTATTGTACCAGCAAAAAATGCAATTCTACGAATTGGTAGACGTTTTGTGGTTTGCCTTTGGCTTCCGCATTCTTCTTTTTTTTTGCAATTTTGAAACCTGTGATCTTAACAATGGCGAGATTTTTGTCCATTCGTTAGTTACGTCAAATGAAACAAGCTTTTGCCTGCGGCTTTGCTCGCGTGAATTTCGATTTCGTGTCCACAGATTCGCTCGCGATAATTCCGGTCTTATTAACGAGAACCCTAATAGACGTATATTAAGTTTGGGTACCAAGTTTCATCAAAATTAGGTATTTAAGTTTAAAAAAAATTATTAATTTTTTAATTTTTTCTAATAATTTAACATAAATAATATTGAAAATCGAAAAGAAAAAATTTTTAAAGCTATAGATAAATTACTAAAAATTAATTAAAATGTATAAAAATTTAAAAAATATCACGTGACTTCAAAACGCGCCAGGAATGTTTGTGACGTCGTTATGTTAAAATGTGTCTGCATTTGTTGGTATTTGTGTATATGTATTACACATACTATCAAAAATAATAAATTTTTAACTTGGTAACCATGGATACAAAGACCATAGATAACATAATGACGTCACACGCGTTCGGATTCTTTCGGCGCGTTATCGGAACTGAGTTTAAAAATTAATTTTTATTTAAATATAACTTTTTAATTAGTAAGCAAAAAAATTAAATAAAAACAGTTTTGCTATAAAACTTGTATGTGGTCCTTCTATTTAAGTAAAAAAAAAAATTCATTTAAAAACCCAATTGGTCGAGGAGTTTTTGAGTGATGCCAATACAAAAAAAAACTGTAAATGCGTTTTTTCGCAAGAAAACGGAATAGTAAAGTGTAGGAATTTAAATGATCTTTACGAGGCGAGGCGAGATTTTTGAAATCGGTTCCGATTAACAAAAAAAAAGTCAAGAGGTGTCATGGGACACCCGACAGAAGCTATGCTTTTTACGCATTGTGTATAAAACCGAATTTATCAAAGCTATTATAGACAATACAATTGAAAAGTTATTATTTGACCGCCATTTTGAAATCTGATGCAATTTTATTTTTTTGTGTCCTATAAAACTCTTAAATATCATTTTCAAAAAGATCGGATAATTTTTACAAAAGTACATATATGGCCGCCATTTTGAAATCTGACGCCATTTTATTTTTTTTTGTGTCCTATAAAACTGTCAGATATTAATTTTCAAAAGGATCGGACAGTAGATATACTTTTAACATGAGCATGTCGGTGACGTGACGGTGTCGCGAAACCGTAAGTTTTTCCTCTACCAGAAATCGTCTAACGCGCCTATAGAAGCATAGCTTCAAAAATACAGTCTAGTTTTAGAATCGTCTCATTAATGGTCGAAATTTGCGGTACATACCTAAACGCATGCCTTTTTATGTAGGTAAAAAAATAAATCAAACTGCTAAAAAAACATTATTTCATTTTACAATTGAATTTTTATTTCGCGTGAACTTTTTTTAACTCAATTTTCCGAAAATACCGTCGAAACGACAAAAGTATAGTCTCGATATTGTTGCAGTATCGAAATCTCAGTCCTCAAATATATCGTCTATTTCATCGAGACGAGATAACGTATCGGTGTTCTTAAGCAAAGCCCAAACATGAAACTATAAATCAATGTTTTGTAGTCTAAAATAAAGCAAGATTTATTTTACATAAACGATAATTAAAGAGTCAGAATTCTCAAGAAATTTTCCACTAGCGTGACAATAACAACTTTTATTATAACGATATTTTGAGTGTTGATTGGACGTGTTTAAACTTTAAAGGTAATTTGAAATTAGAATTCCATGATACAAGTTTATGTTACGTACAATGAGATCAGTCAATTAACGTACCTATCTATAATTAACTAAATTTATTCGATTAAAAAAATTGTTTGTACCACTTTCCCAGTTAATCTTTAATTATCTACGCCTCAAGTCCCCCAGGCACATTTTATATTCATCAAAAATATAAAATAGTTTTCGTAAGTCGTTATTTACAATAAAAATAAATCGTTGGCGTACTTGCATATAAAATTACAGTTGATTTAATTACGAATATCGGTATTTGAGGGTGAATATTATTATTTATTTTTTGTATTAAAAATTGATAAACAATATAAAAAAGATACTCACCAAACTGACTTCTCATCCATGGATAGAGTGGACTAGGTAACGACGCCGCTGCATTGTTGGGCGGCTGTTGCGTTTGCGTTGGCGGCGGGCCTTGGGCCTGCTGATGCGGCGCCGCCACTTGTTGATGCATATTCGCCCCTTGGGGCTGTTGTTGAACGCCGCCATACATCATATGTTGCGGGTTCTGCGCCGGATGATGTTGACCCTGCGTCTGATGATGGACCGATTGGTGCGCATGCGCCGGCTGTTGTGCCGCCGTCATGTGGTGTTGTTGATGATCGACCATATGATGGCCCATCGCCGCTTGCGTGCCACCGTCCAGGGGCGGACTACCCGAATTTCCGAGAACGCCGCCCTGCCCGACACTGACCGCTTGCATTTTACACGACGCGAACACAACGGGCGTTTGGTGACCGTTCGGCGCTCCGTTGCTCGCCATGTGCGCGCTCATGTTGCCAGGACTGTCCGGCCGATAGACGCCATTATTGCCGTCCATCTGCTGTTGTTGGGCGCCGTAATAAGCCGCGTTCCTAATATCCATCCTGTCGTACGGCGGAAATCTAGGATACGGCATTCCTTGAGGCGGCTGACCAGCGGCTGGTGGACCGCCATAATGGTGAGGCGGAATGCCTTGACGCAGACCGACCACCGACGGATCACCACCGCACGAATTTGGGTCCGATTGAACTGCGCCGCCTCCCTGAGGCACCTGCACTGCGGCGCCGTAGTGCTGGTGCTGATGAGGGTGCTCAGCCGAAACGACGCCTCCATTTCGTAAATCGGGGATGTATGAATTCGCAAAATACGAACTCATACTATCACAGTTTTCAGAACCAAAATTAAAATCAACTTCACAATCACTTTTGAACTCAATTTTTAAAGCCGTTTTGGCTTATAAATAAGCCACACTCTCACACAAAAACAATCACTTTTACTTAGAATGCTTGCTTACACTTATTATTGTAATTTGACTCCATTGCTAAAACACATAACTGTACACAACATGCCGGCTGATCATTTTTTTTTTGTTAAACTTTTTAATCAGAAGCACGTTTTGGAATATACTAAAGGACTAATTTTTTGTCACATTTAAAAAAAAAACTTTAAAATTAAAATAAAAAACTAACTACGAGATTCACACTCTTGTGGCGAAAGCAAACGATGCCCGAAATTCTGAAACAAAAGAAAAAACAAGATTAGATTCCAGAATTAAAAACTTACAAGTATAAATATAAATACCTTATGCTTGGTATTATAAAACGTGGAAAAAATTAATTTTATTGATACACATAACAATCAAATTATTGACAGCAATGGCTACAATTTATCTCTGATATATTACAGTTCAAGACGTTATTTCACAAAAAATACATTTAATATTTATTAAAAATGCAATTTCATAATTTTATTTGATATAAAATACTGTATTTTATTATTCAAACGCAAAAGTTTTGAGAAAAAATTCACAGATTTCGCAATCCTTGCAACCATCGAGGACATTGGAAATGATAACAGCATATATGAAACATAATTAACTGTTTATTATACACACAATATTTATCAATGCACTGTTTAGTTTTGTCAGGAATAACCCTATTATTCTTCTGTTATATACGCGTTCACTTTTGCTTGATTACTTAACTTTTAAATGGATTTTTCTACAGTATTTATTAACATTTGCTCAAAAATAACACCGCAGATCGTCGCAAATACCTCTCAATTAACTAGACATGATATAAAACACATTTAGAAAAAATTGCACTTGTTCAATTTTGCATGATCGCTTGATCGCGACACCGTTGTCTTTTGGCCTTGAACGAAAACACGTAACTCTGCCCCCATATACAAACATAAACATTTCCAATGTTAAAAATACAAAATACTAAAATGTTAGTTACGAGGCCTGATGTAATAATCTGTTTCTTGCCTAACAAATTAAAACAAATCGATTGTGCCAGGTTCACACAAAGTCAACTCAAAATTAAATATTATTCTCATTAATTGACTGCAATATCAGTGTGTTACTTATTTTAACATTATAGTACTAAGCAAATTGTGCTTACATAGTCCAAAGCAGATTCATCTAAACAGTACGTTCTACCAATAGCGTTGAATAGTTTTACAAAAGCTAAGAATTTTCTTTAGAAAACTCTCAAAATTTGATTGTCGTGTGTCTGTCATAAAGTTCAAAAACAGAATGAGTGACAGGTTTGAGTGTAAACTAAGAATAAAATGTCATTTGTGGACACTGCATTGCTGTAAGAAATAACCACACGTGGTTGAAGCATGTCATAAATGCGCCATTTTAACACTTGATGGACCGTGAATTTACGCGAGTGTGATGATCATACAAACATCATCCGTGATGGAAGAAGATGACACGAGCCTTTAACCCTGACACATTCATTAGTGAGATACAATATATGCACCGTCGAACTTATGTGTCTAAAATATAACGAATTCCAGCTAAAAGATGCGACCCATTTATGACCAAAAATCTTATTTTAATTATCGGAACTGGACTCATATTACACAGAAATAGTTCTTGAAAAATCGATATTTGCGATGTATTCATTAATAAAAGTGTGACGTGAACATGACGCCCAGTTCCCAAGTTGTAACCCAAGAACTGGTAAAAGTGTCAATTGGATTTTCAATATATTAAATCAAAATATGAATTGGTGCTAAGCCCAAAAATGACCTTAGCTGCTAGTGGACTCAAAAGTAAACTTCATGTCAAGAAAGAGATAGCAGATTTTTCGTTTTGTGAATTTCTATTAATAAGTTTTATTTTTTTTAAGATGAATTAATTTAATATTTTGAAAAAATTAGGAGGCCGGTAAAGATTACAGGTAACCAGACGCTTACATTAGATTGTAATTTATAGATGCTCAACAGCTGACGTCATCAGCGTCTATAAACACAGACGCTGTTGACCTCAGCTGTCGAGCGTCTATAATCTATTTTTTTATAGGAATTATAGATGTACTGAATGTGATTATAATACGTTAGAATGCTTAACCGTTAGAAGAATTTTGAGATAACAATTTGTGAAAATATCAACTAGCTACCTACCTCATACCGTTTGTGACAGACGGACGGACGGATAGACATCATAGGCAGAGGAATATAGGGTTCCATACGGAGGTACGGAATCCTAAAAATGATCTTTCTGTGTTAGTTCAGGTGACGATTTACTTTTTTATGAGGTCACAAAATACTTAAGAGTACCTACTTAAACATGGAATCAAATTAACGATTGCCTTTCCATCGATGAAGAATGTTAAACAAAAAATATTACGACATAAATAGGGTTCCCATACGGAGGTACGTAACCCTAAAAATGATCTTTCTGTGTTAGTTCAGATGACGATTTACTTTTTTATGAGGTCACAAAATACTTAAGAGTACTTAAACATGGAATCAAATTAATGATTGTCTTTTCACCGATGAAGAATGTTAAACAAAAAATATTACGACATAGAGGTTTTAAAACCGCTTTTCTCTAGCCTAACAAAATCTTTTTTTTTTTAAATTACTAACGGCGACAGCAAAACACGTTAATATTATTTTGCTCCAGGCGAAAAACAATTTAATTGAAGCATGTATGAAAAGTAAAGCTTATAATTTTCTAGCCACTGGTTCTGTGTATTTGTGATAATTCTATGTGCCTATATCCTGCGTACAAATAAACAGTAGCCGTCATCAGACATTTCGTCAATTCTCTCTCAAAAATGGAATATTTTATTTAAATTGTTGCAGCTTATAGACGCTCGACCACAAAAGTTAATATTATTTAGTATAAGTCTTCATGGTTTCCGGGCTTGTAGGCCGTGGTCCAGTGGTATTCTACCTGACGTTTCGTCTACAAGTGCGGTAGACATTCTCAAAGGCGATGTGGCAGCGGTCGAAGCGTCCTCCTTGGCGGCTCACAGGTCAGTGTGTCAGTGACTGGTGTCCTCCCTTCTTTTATGCCTAGTACCAGTGTGTTCTCTGTTCGGTCGTAGTCCGTCTCTCTGTAATTGGTCAACTGCGCAGTGTGTAGTGGTGGGGGTAAGTTCTCTACTCGGTCGTATTCCGTCTTTGTACGATTGGTCATTGGTTTTGTATGTCGGAGTGCTGGTGTCCAGGTTTTACTGAGATTGAGGCCTTCATCTTTTCGGTTGAAATTCTGTGTGTTTTTGTATTTCTATGGCCATAGAAATACAAAAACATACACTTCGACCGCTGTCACATCGCCTTTGAGAATGTCTACCGCAGTTGTAGACGAAACGTCAGGTAGAAATACCACCGGACCACGGCCTACAAGCCCGGAAACCATGAAGACTTGGAACAATGCCGGCCGTGAAAGCTTGCACACCTGGATTATTTAGTATAATTTTTTATACGGCGGAATTATTGTATAGGGAATTTTATTGGATAAGCAACCAAAATGATCTTTTTTGCTTTGTTAGAAAAATCATTTTTTATCAACCATTGTCACAGTCGGGACTCAAACCCGAACCTTTCCCTTTTGCGGCGGAATGAGCTATCATTACTCAACCGTGACACGATTAACCATCAAAATTTCTATATAAAGGTTGATAGCGTCTAACTATCCCAACTTAAATTAAACATCACCAAACATCCACGAGCGGAGGTGTGATTCCAAGTTCCAACCCAAAGGCCAGCACGCTAACCGTTACACCAAGTTATCTTCCGGTGAGGAAATCAATAACACGAATCGTTCAAATTTAAAAAAAATATCGCTCGATTTTAAATGTCTATTTTATATACAGTAGAAACTCTATAGCTCGAAACTCGTTAAATCGAAATCCTCTCCGCATGAAGAAATTAACCCAAAAAACTGTATAACTCGAATTATTTAAACTCTATAACTCGAACTGAATATGATTTCCCTTCGAGGTACTGTGAATAAATATTATACTCTGTAACTCGAAGTTCCAGCTTCACGAACTCTATATCTCGAAGTAAGCAACGTTTACACTTTACAGTCTCTGTAAGTCGAAGCTTATTGTCTGCCTCGAAGTAATTTAAAATTATGCCTCTGTATAAGTCGAAATTGTAACTGTTAAAAAAATTCTCGATAAGTCGAAAACTAACTCGAAATTTTTATTTCTCTTGAATTTCGAGTTATAGAGTTTCTTGTTTCTGAAAATAATCTTAACATTCCAATTCTACGCTGAACTGTATTCTCTCTTTCGATAGGTTAACATTATTTAATATAACGGTTATGTAACTGTGAAACCGTCGATAATTACCATAATCATTTATCTACAAAATTATAACAATGGACGAAATCTTTTGTGACGGCTGATTTATATGGATAAACTATCATACAAAAAAAAAACAAACCGATTACCTATAGGAAATCTATGTAAAAATGTAATTATCCCCGTATATTTATCAATCACAGTATAAATATTTTTTATATATAATTATTTCCTCAATTAAATAGCAATACTTATAACTCAATCGACAAATAATTATTTTCAAAGTATGATAATTACGAACTGAATTACAAACTGTCGGTTTCAAGGTTATAATAGTTGATTTTAACGTAGGTATATTTACAGTTGTGTTTTATAATTTTGGTAACACGTTAAATATACGTATGTTTTAGAAATTGTAATTTTTTTTTAATGGAATTTATTAAATTTACGTTAATTTTTGTTTAATAAATCAAATCTTTAACTTCAATGACTTCGCATCAATCTTGATTTGTTTATTTTTTGCTGGAATAAAAAGGGATTTTTGAAATAAAACTGCCTCGACGATTTTAAGGGTAAAATGCTGGCTCGATGAAACTAAAATGGGTGACAAAAATGTTGTGATGCGAATCGACATAACAACCCTAAATAAACCGATAATTGATGTAGCCATGGATCATTCTGATCCATTCATTTTATATTATTCATATACCTACATAAGAAGTTTTACATCGTGTGCCGCGACACAAGCCTTTTTTTAATTAAAACGTCACATCGAATTTCATTGAAAAATTGTGTTTTAAATATTTTCTATTTTTAGCTTACTTCGAAAAACAAAATTCTACAAAATTAGAACAGATTTTTAAGCATAGATTACAATATAGTTGTTTGCTCAAAATCCCATTTTTCCGCCATCTTTGTGGGTTGTAACTTGTAACTCATCGTTTGTCAAAACCTACTATACTATTAATTCTCATAAAAAACATCTCCTTCTTCCATTTTCTATAAAGTTACAAAATTAGCCAGACCTGCTAATAATACACTTTTTAGAGACAAGCTTTTATTTAAATGCACTAAAAAGGAAAAAATAATTTTTAATAATTTATATTCATAATTATAAAAGCGTGGGTCGTGAGTAATAAACTATCATAGAGTTCACGACCCACGCTTTTATAATTATGAACCTAAATTATTAAAAATTATTTTTTCCTTTTTAGTGCATTTAAATAAAAGCTTGTCTCTAAAAAGTTTTTTCACTAATATTTATTTTTAATATAAAAAAACTGCTCTTCCCGTCTGTAGACATCACCACCTAATTTGTAGACTGCTGTTCTACATAATGTAGTTAAAAATAGTACAACATACACCTAGACGTGATTACCTAGCTAATTATTATTTGTTTTCCTGGGACACCCTGTATATGTTTGGCGTTGTTTTGGTGTACGTTAATGAAATGCATGTGTACTGTCAGTGAACGAGACTGACAAATCGTCTCGTCCAGATCTGCAGACTGACTGAAGATGCCGCGACATCCATGTGGGTGGGTGTATACTTAGTTAATTAGAATATTTCTGATTTCAGATTACAAATGCGAACTTTGAAGTGGAGATGTCTTCGCAACTTATTTAACAAGGAGTTAACTACAGACAAACATGTACAGGTTTATTCAAAACCTAGCCTGTGCCCGCGGGTCCACTTACGTGAACGTCGATTTTGTAAACACGTTCCCTAACATACCAAATACCCGACTTAGAAAAACAATGGGTATGTCGATGTCGCGGGTACAGAGAGTTGACGTGAATATCATTAAATACAAATAATTGTATTATAATACATCCACTTCTATTAATTATTAAAATCAAATGTTCGTAAAATATAATAAATAAAATAATTGTAATTTTATTTTTTTATATATTTGAATTGTTAACTAATCTACTTCTGTATTTTCATTATAAAAAAAAATATATTAAAAGCTTTCGGGATTCGAACCTGGACTTGGCGTTTGAACTTGTCGGTAGTCTAGTTCCTTACCACACAGCTACCTGGCTTATGTCTTTTTTTTTAAAGACCACCAACAACTAAAGTTATTTGAGACTAGCGCCAATTCATTATTTTTTTTAAATAGTAAATTGAAAATCCAATTGACACATACCAGCTCTCGGGTTAGAACCCGGGAACTGGAGACTTGTAATAGAGAAACCATAGCAACGCCATGTAAACGGCAGGACTGCTACACGCTCGGCCATTCTCAAGCCCTGTGGCTTATATCAACATAGACATTAACATAGGTATGTATGTGAAGAAACTGTTTTAATTAAAAACAGAAAAGTGGTGATCCTGATGATAATGAAAGAAAACAGCTTTGAAATGGCTTAAGGATCCAAAATAAGAAGCAAATACTGTTAATATTGCATTTATTAGCTAACGTTTCGAGAATTATATTCTCATCCTCAGAGCTCTGTATAAAAATTATAAAATTGTGTTAGTTAGGAAAAATACTTAAAAAATAATGTATAACAATTATTGATTAACTTACCAAATGCCGTCAAATGTAACAGTAAAATTGTCCAAAATTTAAAAAAACATATTAACATTTTATTTGGTTTTAATGAAGTGTAAAAAAAGTTGTTTTAATGATTTGATTTTGTACACAAAAAAATACTGAAAATTTTATGTTTTATAGAATTTTGATTTAATTTTTTATTGTGGAAATTTTTTTGCCAGATAACTGATTTATATTTACGTGTTTTAAGCTAGAAACTAAGTGAAATAATTTTTTGATTTTAAGTTGTTTTTGCATAAATGCAATATTAACAGTAATTGCTTCTTATTTTGGATCCTTAAGCCATTTCAAAGCTGTTTTCTTTCATAGGAATGTATGTTTTGTTTCACATGTAACTACTTCCTTCTATTTCCGCAACATCCAATATTTTTCAAAATGTCATCCCAGTATGAGACATTAGACGTTATTTACGTCAAAATTCGGTCCTAAATGATGGTCTGATAAATTGATCACATAAACTAAATTATTGATTAAATCAGTAAACTGAAAAATTCACACTAACGAAGGAAAAATTTAGATAAGAATCTATTGGCCGACGTATTATTTATTAAAAAGAGGAAATTTCAACCCAATTAAATATAAAAATATTGAAAAGTAATTTCCGTTTCTTAAGATAATTAATATGATCGGACTTAAAAGTAAATTAATTTAGTACATGATTAGTGTCCTAAAAATATCGACGACATATTAACATTGGAAATGTTTATGTTCGTATATGGGGGCAGAGTTACGAGTTTTCGTTCAAGGCCAAAAGACAACGGTGTCGCGATCAAGTGAGGAGCAATCATGCAAAATTGAACAAGTGCAATTTTTTCGAAATGTGTTTTATATCATGTCTAGTTAATTGAGAGGTATTTGCGACGATCTGCGGTGTTTTTTTTGAGCAAATGTTAATTAATACTGTAGAAAAATCCATTTAAAAGTTAAGTAATCAAGCAAAAGTGAACGCGTATATAACAGAAGAATAATAGGGTTATTCCTGACAAAACTAAACAGTGCATTGATAAATATTGTGTGTATAATAAACAGTTAATTATGTTTTATATATGCTGTTATCATTTCCAATGTCCTCAATGGTTGCAAGGATTGCGAAATCTGTGAATTTTTTTATTTATTGTAGATTATAGACGCTCGGAAACTAAGGTTATTAGCGTTACATTACATTAAATTAAATCAAATAAAATTAAACGACATCACACAACATCCATGAGCGGAGGTGGGATTCGAAACAATTATCCGAAAGTCAGCACGCTAACCGTTACGGCGTTACACCAAGCTGTCCTCTTGACGACATTTTTTGTTGTTAAAGATTAATCGAAGAAAATGAAAGCAATTAATTAACAATATGTTCAAAATTTAAAACAGTCGAAACTATGTTCACTGTCGATTTTTGAATGCATATATTCCTTTGTTTTGATTTATATTTTTTCAAATATTATTTGAGAATTGTTCAAGTTCATTTGTTTGTTGGTACTATAGTCTATAACAATTTTTCACAATTAGGTATTTAAGTACATACCTAGCTCAAAATAAGATTTTGAAATTTAATTACAGCTGACATATTTCGTAAATACATACAATTAATTATTAGGAAAATTGAATGTCATGGATTTCAAAAAGAAAATTTATATATGCATCCCTACGTAATTTTTCATAATGACAGTAAAAGCCAGGTGTAAATGTACAATTTTTAATGAGTCAAAACAGGTGTTTTTTTACTTTTAAGACACTAGACGATTATTTTTATAATAAGATTATTTATCAAGTGACATGTACGAAAATCTAATTAAAACTTATTTACAATATTGCATTTTTTGATTAAATTGAATAATATTGATGATCATTCAATTTTGAATACACAGATAAATCAGCAGTACTAGTTCAAATTTGAAATGTTGTCGAGCGTCTATAAACTACAGTATCAGGTTTCGTTTGGCCAATAAGGCGAAAAGCGATACTAACAAAAAACTGCGAATGTTTTAAATTCATCAGTATCGAATTCATGGTTACTGCGGTACATTCTGTTAATTTGCTTGATATTATTCCATGTGTTAGAACAGTCAGCTACTGATTTTTGTGCAGATGAAGCCATACACTAAACTCTTCCAATTTTAATACAGTAATGCAGACATTTATAGACTTAGCTCACGCCATTTTCTATAAAAATAATAGCATTAAAAATCATGTTAACCTGTTTTATTCCCATCTTCAGAAAAGATACGTACCTGTGTTGTTACCATAGTTAGCATTCATAAAACTATGGTAACAGAACCGGTACTGTCGCAAAGTTACGTATCTAACTGTCCTTTCAGAAGACGAATCTATGTTCTAAATATGCTTATTTGTTTAAAAGAAATGTACCTACCACACGTTCTGAGGAAATGTATTTCTTTCATTTTTTAACGAATTAAAACGAAATCTGTAAGAAATTATTTGTTGATGTTTTTTTTTTTAAAGAAATTATGTATTTAAATACAAATATAATAGACAAACGATATATAAATTACAGTTATATTAAATAGATTTATACGGCTGTTTTGCAATTGAAAATTTTTATTGGAAGAGCAGCCAGTTACATAATTGATTCCTGCAAATATCGGAAAAAATCATTTTGAATAATCACAGTCGCAGGACTCTAACCTGAACCTTTCCACTATCGCGTCGGAATTACTCAACCGTGACAATTACTCAACCGTGACAAGATTACCAATCTAGTATTCTCCATATAGCTCTCGCTACTACATTGATTCACATCTACAACCTAGCTATAATTAATAACACTCGCATTTAGTGGAAATCTATTGATTTATTTGCATATATGGAGAATGTTAGGTTGGTAAACATGTCACGGTTGAGTAATTGTAAGCTCATTCCGCCGCGATAGTGAAAATGTTCAGGTTAGAGTCCTGACTGTGACTATGGTTGTCAAAATGATTTTTTCCGATATTTGCAGGAATCAATTATGTAATTGGCTGCTCTTCCAATAAAAATTATAAATTACAATATAGATATTAATTTCTGACAAAAATGAATATTTTTTATGGTCAAGCATAGGAATTGTGCATATAAAAAAATAAAAAGGCGGTATTCAAAAAAATATAGGTTATATAGTACTATATAGGTTTATGTTAAAAATTTTCAAAAATACTTCTTTATGCTGACAATAAACAAAAACAACGGTATAAAAAAATAAACATGTTAACATTCTTTTTGTAAAAAACCAGATAATAAATTTTATTATGCAAAAATGCACAAACTCACTATTTATAAAAGTTGAAAAGTAGAATATTTTTTGTTGGATCGCGGCATCAACATTCTTTGTGGAATTGTTGATCTTTAACCTTTTGTAATATTCTCAACTGACAAGCCGCTGTCAAACAAGTTTATAGTTTTTTATTACAGAACCACGTTTTATAAAAAAAGAAAATAGATCAATAATTATTTCAGATATAATTACAATTAAAAATAGTGCGTGCTTTCTAAAAAACTTTATTACTCAACATATTATCAAGTGTCCCACTTCCAAAGCTGTCTTAAGCGCTAATAACCTTAGTTGTCGAGCAAATATAATCTAAAATATCTCTAAAAAACAACTAATCTGGCCTAAATTTAGTAATCATTTGTCTTTATCAGATGTCTACAAATGTTTTGCCTGAACAGTTTCCGTAAATAACGTCACAAATTTTATTACATGAAGGGAATATTTTTAAATTGTATTTTGCATATATACCTAGTTTTGAACAATTTTATGGTTATATTCCTGTCAAAATATTTAACAGTTGAATACAAAAGAATTTATTCTTTTAAAAATACCGCAAACTTGCGCAACTTTCGAAAACTTTCTCTTCTGCTAAACAAAATTTGGAAAATATTAAAAATTCTTCTTTAGTTTACAGGTGAACAACTTGAACGAAAGTAGGTTTCAGTGAGTGATGTTAAGAAAAGAGAAATTAAAAAATAGGTAAGTCAATATATTATTATCAAGTAATTATTATCAAAAATGTATTCCTTGCCCGACCTGTTATTAAGAAACTCTAGAAATATTTTAACCCTTTTTTAATTGCTAACTGTTTTTATTCTGTCAATGACTTTTATTTGTAATTTTTAATTGTATTCATCTTGTTATCCTCTATGTATTTGACATATCCTATACATTTATAATGTACAGACAGGAATAATAAATTATTATTATTTTAAGTAATATATTTTGATAAAAATTATTACTATCTATCTATTTAGTATATTAAAAACATGTTTCAATTGTTTTCTATAAAGATAGCTTGAAGTCACCATAAAATAGTAATTTATGCAACTAGTGCCTTAAGTGACGGATTTTGCGATTCAAGCCTAAAAAACATCGTTTAGGGCGTTAAATTTCCTATGGATTCCTAGACGGATTTTTTTTGTACTCGGTATGGAAGGTAGGTACTCGAAACGCGTGTTGAAAAGAACACGTAAAACTCTGTGATGATTTCAACTTTTAATTTCAATTTAATTTCAATTTTTAAAGATATAGAAATGGGACAAAAATCACGGTTTAGGGCGTTCCTTGCTTTATGAACATAGTTATTTTCAGTTTAAAATTCAATGAAGAACACAATATTTGAAAAGGACTTAACATTATAACAATTGGTTACCAAGGTTACAAAAAGTGCGTGATTTTCAAGAAGCTGTAGCGCGCTCACCATTAGTACCACAGAAAAGTTGTGGTAATGAAAATTGTAGGAAATATAATCCTCTTTAAAACATTACCTAGTGGAAGAATTGCTTAAGTCGACCGTTTCTGAGATATTTCGAAAAAAGTAATAAAGGTGGTAAAATTTCGTGTTTTTTTCAAGATGGCGGAATTTCCCTCAGAGGAATTTTTTGGGAAGTTTGGAATATCAATCAGAACACTATTTTTTGACATTTCCACCAATTTTTAGCTTACGGTTTCAAATGTCCGGGTCAATGTTTAATTATACCGTACTATACATATGTCTTTCCCGAGGGTAAAATGATGCGAGACGAAAAATGTGTGACGTGAACTACCAATTAATTAAATACTTTGATTACATAATATTATTAATTGTACGATAAATCTATCGAAGTAGTTTTACGTCTTCGGTTGCGACACAATCGTAATTAATGTGCCATTTCAAGTCTTCATGGTTTCCGGGCTTGTAGGCCGTGGTCCGGTGGTATTTCTACCTGACGTTTCGTCTACAACTGCGGTAGACACACTGACCTATGAGCCGCCAAGGAGGACACTTCGACCGCTGCCACATCGCCTTTGAGGATGTCTACCGCAGTTGTAGATGAAACGTCAGGTAGAAATACCACCGGACCACGGCCTACAAGCCCGGAAACCATGAAGACTTGGAACAATGCCGGCCGTGAAAGCTTGCACACTTGAATGTGCCATTTGTCATTTTTTCTTGTCATTTGAGAATGGGGCGACGCCCTCCGAATGCATTTAAAACAATAAAAACGTCTTATTTATCATTAAATAAAAAATCGAATTAAAAAAGGGAGGTCGGGTAAATTTAATAAGACCATATCTTTGAAACGTGTAAAGTGTAAGTGGCTAAATAGTAAAATGAGATTTCCATGTAAATGTGTATCTGGCCGCACAGGGAGTCTAACTTTTAATTTAATCAAGGAAGTTGTGACACGCCCGGAGTTGGGCGGATGACACTCTCTGTCTGTTCGCAATATGTATGTACTACTGTGTGTGTAGGTTGCTGGGATACTAATGCATGAGGTGTAAATGTCCTAGGGTTTTGAGCATCATCCCCATGTGGGCTGAATAAACCCTCCAACTGAGTTGCATTCATTACCACAGCAATTAATATCTGTAAGGGTAAAACATGTTATAGAAACTGCTATCTACCAACTCTATATATAGTTACTGTATAGCTATCCTACATACAGTGAAAATTAGGACTTGAGAATGGCCGAGCGTGTAGCAATGCTGTTGTTTACATGGCGTTGCTATGGTTCCTCTATTACAAGTCCCCAGTTCCCGAGTTCTAGCCCGAGAGCTGGTAAAAGTGTCAATTTATTGGATTTTTAATTTATTATTAAAAAAAAATTATGAATTGAAAATATGAATTGGTGCTAGGCCCAAATAACCTTAGCTGTTGGTGGTCTTTAAAACACAATTCAATTCTGCAGTGAAATTGGACGTGGAAAATGTTGACAAAAATTTGACGTTTATTGGGATCTGTCAAATGGACATAATATGACATCTGGTGGGAGAAAATTTTACTCGAATAAGGGAAAAAATTACATGCTAATAGTGTAAATGTATCGTGAAATTGTTTATTACAAAAATAAAACAAGTAAAATAAACAAAAAATATCGAAAATCGAATCCGCGACGTTTTGAGTGTCATGGCATTAAACACTATAAGTTATTGCCCTGTAAAACTTATTTTACAGCAAATTATTTTCTAATAAAATGCGAAGAAACTGTATTTGTGAATTAAAAAATTATGTATTTATATTTTTTAAAACTATAAAACCATAGCAACTACTAAAAATTTTCTTTTAAATCCGCCATGTTTTTAAAGCCCCTCCCATTTGACAGATCCCAATAGCCGAAATAATTTTCTGTTTATAATACAAAATATAAAGGACCATAATACAACGGAAGGAAAACCAAATCCGAGTTATTTGAAAGTAGGTAATGTTTATAAGACTAATACACGGTAGAAGTGAAACTCTCTCAGTCACTCATCGGTATATTTTCGCGCCCTCTCTCGTTCACATACTAGTAAGCGGCATCTAGGAAAATGTATGGCAACAAAGGAAAAGAAATTTTTCTTCTTGACGAAACGTCGACTACTAATAAATATTGCGTCTTTAAAATCTGTTTTTTTTTATTCTGTTTAGAATCCCAATAATTCAAAATGTGGCAAATGGAACCGCACTTAAAAATGAGTTTGAAATATGATCCATAATTAATTTTGAAATTTGCTAGATTTATTTTTATGCTAAAATTTAATTCTCTGAATAGTATTACACTACAATTTAGACTGGACAAAAAAAAATAATTTTAAAATTTTTATATTTTATACGCCTATAAAAATGGCCAGATTTTAAAAACAATGCAGTATATAATTAAATAAATATATATAGCAAATATGTTGCAATTAAAATATTGTATGACAATGTCACGTTCTACCTTTAATTAATTTAATTAGCTCACAAATTAAATTTATATAATAATCGCTGGCTCATTAGTAAAATAAAACTGCACACGATACAATTAAAACAATTAAAATGTGTAAAAATTGTCAAACAGGGTGCTAAAACCACCATTTTCTATTCATTCAACGTAATAAGATAACAAATGTAACTCATTGGTCTATTTCAAGGCTTATGTTAAAAGGGTACATGTCATCAGATAAAAGGGTTATTATGTTAAAGGGTTAAAGAATAGATTTACAGTACCCTTCTGGTAACCCTTACATTCATCATAGTAACAAACAGTTGCCATCTCACTCGGTTACAAGAAATCAAGTAGTCGCTAAAACAGAATGAGACAGAAAACAAACGTAGTGTCTGAGCTGAATTTGTGGCGGGATTATTTTTAAAGCGGATGTTGAGAAAACATACAGACGTTGTTACTAGCGACCCTGGCGTTGAAACAGTGCACTTTTAGAAAGCAAACTATAAACATTAATCATGTCGATAATACAGTATTTTATACTGGTTTGAGTTGTAACTAAACCAGTGACACCCAAACAAATATATAGAATTAAAAAAGAAAAAACATTTCTAATGTTTTTTCAAGCACAGCATTAGAGTGAGTGTCATGTAACTGTTCATGTTAAAGTCAGAAGATCTTAGGACTGTATTTTTAAATGTTTACCAAAATTGTCACTAATTAATGCCCAGTAACATAAAAATGTAAGAAACAAAACATTAAATGCTTCAATATCCTGTATTTTTAATTTAATGTTTTTATTATTGTCTAGTCGCCAATAATAATAAACTCTTGTATATTACCGGCCATTAAAAAATAAGAAATAAATTAGGATTTCGCAAAAATATTATTCAAAAAAAATTTGCAAAATGTTATTTCATACTTCTGTTATATAAAATAAGGACAAGTATGTATTGCTATTTCTGTTTATTTTTTAATTTCCTCCCCGAATTCTAAAGAAATCTAAAGGATTTTAAGGATGCCTAAGGGAGAATTGTGTGTTTGATAAAGAAACTAAAAATCGTAAAACAAAGAAAAATAATCAAATAAACAAATAATCCGATAACTGTTAACAAGCTTCCAATATGAAAAATAGTGCGATGATATATTTTTTTATGGTCATTTTTCTACAAGTATTACCAAGGTATCTAATTATCTGCATACTATTACTGAAATGCTATAAAACCAAAAGTTCCTATTTATATGTACAGTCGTGGACTTTATAAAGTTTACACTTGAGTTTTTCAGTGTGAGTTCACAAAAAGTCAGTAGCTTAGCAACAAATTTAGTTTTTAATAGGTAAATTAAGTGACAAAAATTAAAAGAAATAATTGCCGTTTAAATGTCTCGAAATTATTAAAACGATGAACAAAAAAGAATAATCATTACAAAATTGGAGGAAGGAATTTGCTAATATCAAATATTATCAAATCTTTTTATGTTTTAATTGAATAATAGTGAGTAATTTGGATTGTATAATAAACAAATGAGGTGTTTTGAAAATAATTTTTTATTGAATTTTTAGGATGTAACCTTAGTAATTGATACATTACTATCAAAAGCCAAATTACAATATGCAAAAATTAAAAAAACCGGTAACTAGATGATACAGGTGTAAACTTTTTTAAGTCCGCGACTGTACGTTCACTACACAGTATTAAATCATTTAATCTCTGATAGTTCATATAACATTTTCAGCGTTGACACTGTGCATAGCAAACTCCACAGACATATATATAATTGAAAAAAAAAGACTATGATTTCACATAAACTGTGCATACTGTTTCAACTTGATAGATTAGATAATATTAAAATGCATAAATCATTAATTTTGAAAACAAGTGCGGAAGGCAATAAAGCATCCTATCCACAAATATGTGGAATGCATTCATTTTGCATTCGTGTTGGGTGTATTCATAGTAGCTATTCATCAATAGAGAGATAGCGGATTCAATTCCGATCCGCTTACCCGGTTGCATTTCACACCGCGAGTGTATTAGTTACAGTTACCCCCTCTTCGCCCCTCTCACGTCCAACACGGATGCTGTGGGACATGTACGCAGAGATAATATCCATTATACAGAGCTCTGTAATATCGCCACATATGCATTATCAATGGACAATATACTGTTGATTAGTTACGATCACTTCTAGGCAGAGCTGGACAGTACTAATAATAATACTTTATTTAACCCGGGACTGCCGAAGTACAAGTACTTGAAAAAAGTACTTTAAATACATTTTTTTGTACTTGGTACTTTGTAATTCAAGTACATTTAAAAATTGTAATTGGTACTTGTACTTGTAAGGATCTGTTGAATGTACTTTGTACTTGAAGCTTGTGTCTAAGTACATTTTGTTTACAAGCTTCATTTATACTTTTACGAAGAAAGAAGCCTGAAAGTTGTACCAGAAATAGAGCATTAATGTAATAGGTAGTTACCTACTACTTGTAATGTTTAATGTAAAAGTTACAAATATCTATTTTTTTACATTTTGTCTTTAAGAGCAATTTTTTCGTTTACCGTTTATCTGAACATGAATTTTTATGGTATTGTGAGTTAGAGAATTTGTTTTATAGCCTTCATCAATATCACGATATTTTTTTTAATGTGTGGAGAAAAGATCGCCGTATAGTCTAGAAGTCACTTTGATAAATTTTTGATCTAGCATAATCATAGAGATATCATAGATAGAGGAGGGAAGCCACCCAAAAAAGTGTCGATGTAAAAGATAGAGATGGAGAACAGAACAGTTCTTCTATCTTTTTCTATCACAAATACATAACCATGGTTACAGATGTATCTACTATAAATTTTTACATTCACAAATGCGTCAGCACACAACTGATTCGTTTTCTCTCTTTCTTTTCCAACCTAACATTGTCAATTACAGTTGTGCCTGTGAATCCCCTACACTATCTATGATATCTCTATGAGCATAATAGCATTATATTTTTTTATTGAAAATCCAAGAAAATTTTTTATTGTACTTGACCCAGCTGACAGTAGATTAATATTATTAGCTTACTAGCTTAACTCAACTAACTAGAAAAAAAATGGATGCGTGTACTTTGTACGCGCGTTAGAAGTTATACTTCTTTGGCGTGATTAAGAACTAATTTTTTAATTTACATGCAAATAATTTATTGAAATATAAAGTAATAAAAGGACAGGAGTGAATTTATTTATATTTGTTTATATAGTAACTATGGAAATCATTAATGCTGCAACTTTATCCTGTTAAATTTTCGTGACGCGATGCGCGCGCACCGTAAAAATTCACTCTCATCATTTTTTCATAACGCGCCAAAAGAAAAATAACTTCAAAAACAAAGTACAAATCAATAATAAATTATAATAAATTTTAAGGCACTACATGTAAAATGGTGATATAAAAAAATAAAAGTAATTTTTAGCTACGCGTAGCACAGAACTACAAAAAGTCTAAAAATAACTGTTGACTTTTTCGTAACAAAAAATGCGTTACAACAAATTTAAATAACGTCGATCGTTTAAGAGCCACTGACTATCAGTGAACGAACTTTTCGTCTATACTCTACAGAGGGGGATACACACTCAATATGACCGATCTGCTTGCTTAATACCGGTATATATTATACTAAACGAGTATTTTCGTTACTAATTTTTTGGCACGGTAAAGTTTGTAATTTTATTAGTGTATTTGCCATAATATGGCACATACACTATTGGCGTCGGTCGGATGGCGGGACCTAGGGGTCGGACCAAAATTTCTCGACGTTTCATAGCCTCCTGAACACTTTGGGACCATTTTTAAAAATGTTTATATTTATATTTATATATATGTGTGTGTGTGTGTGTGTGTGTGTGTGTGTGTGTGTACACGATAACTCTCGACAGACTTAATCGATTGAAACGAAATTTGGTACACACATTGGAACCCATCACCGCAAGAAGCCTATTTAAAATGGGCCCGATCGGACCATTTTCAGGGTTGTATTTAGGGGTTCCAAAAAGTTTTTGGGCCCAAAAATACCGAAAAATTTGTCAGAATCGTTTCAAAATTGAAATTTAACTGTTTAGTAAAGATTAAAATGTGCTGCTAAAATTTTAATAAAATCGGCCCGACAGGACCGGACTTTCAAATTTTATGAAAACACTAGTTTGTTGATACGGATTTAATTATGGAAGGGTGTATTTAATTGGGTGTACTGATAAAATCCATGTCTAATATTGAAATTTAGAAAAAATTAATTATTTTAAGGGATGTATTAAGGGGTTAAATTTTTTATTTTGTCCAAATACAAACTTAAGTTCACATAATAAAGCCACAATGCCAGTATTAGCAAATACACTATATTGTCGGTAGGGTTTTGGCACTGCGACCCGAGTTTTTTGAATTGTGAATACTTTTATTGAAATAACTGCTTATTCAACCTCTCTCTCTTTTATTAACACATATACGGCATACACAACCATACAACTAATTCTGCATCTCGCTCATTTGCATAACATTTTTCACATTTACAGTATTTTGGGAGTTGACTTTTCGTTTGTTTTAAATGAAAGAAAAATATAGGTAGATAAAACAATAATCAATAGGCAATTTTTATTTATGCACCAACACTGAAACTAGACGCTCGACAACTGAGGTCATTAGCGTCTCAAATACAAAACAGCATTTTCTTGAAGACATTTTTTCTATTAGGTACGTTAAATACTCTTAGTTATTGATAAAAATCACAAGCTTCTTCGGAATCATTGAGTTAATTTTGGAACGTTTGCGATTCTAAAATTTCGAGGTATTCTTCCACAAATCACCATCATATTTCTTTTTGCTTACTTGCCAGCATATATTTCTGGAACTTTTGCGGACGAATAAATTCAATTTTCCATCTTCATATTTATTTTCTCGGTTGTTGTTCTTAAATGCTAGCGATTGCAAAATTGTAGGGAATTTTTCATTCATCAAATTAAAGTCACCTTTAATAGCTTGTGGGTAAATGAGGATACCAAATATAAAGGAAATCTCTCTTCTGTGTTTATCCTAACAATATTGTTACGGAAATTATTTATACCGTTTTATTATGTCCGCAAAAATACACTTTTATTAGCTACGTGGTTATACACGTGTGGAACGCGCGTCGCCGTTCGCCGGAATGCCCCTGACCTCCCCCCATCCGCCTGGGGACCATTCGTCGTGTGCCGTATTGGCACAATTAGTTCTCGCCAGTGCCGCTAGGCTAATACATACGCCTTGTTGTTATTGTCTATGGTTATACGCCAGTGAACCTAAGTCGGTAGTACAATTATAGTCATCAGCCGAACTGAAGCGCCACTGCTCTTGATGCGTACAACAAATATTATTTATTTTATCTTTATCTTTTGTAATTTATTAGCCTTAAATTTTGTAATAATAATTTTGTAAATTGAATAAAATTCTAAAAAAAAAAATAGCTCAGGTAGGTAGGTATATAAATTTTTGGCTCCAAAATTCCATCATCATCAATAGGTTATAGTAAGAGGAATAAATGAACACGAGTTAAAAAATTACATTTAAAAAAATGAAGTATTCCTTTAAAGTGAAAACTTTATCGATTGATCTCCCGAAGGTACCATCAAACACATTTAAGCGTTGACAAAAAAACAACAAAAGTGTTGCATTTTAACCTTTGTCTCGAAAAAAAGCTTTTTTCATTAAAATGAGTAAACAAAAGCATGTATATTAATTGTATACATTTCGCGTACATGTGTGGTCCATGTGTGTGAGTGAGAGAGACAAAGGATGAAACAGGCCAGGCATATAATGATTTACAGTGCCACAAACACTGTCCTATCATTATAATGGAATTGAAATAGCTCTGCCGTAATCGTACATGATGAAAACAATTCATCAACGTTCGGCGCACAGACTCATTCTTTCTCTATCTCACTCTATTTTTCTCTCTTTCTCCCTCATGCCATTGCTGTTAGTCTATATCCTGTATTTCATTATACAACTCGGATACGTACATGTGTTGAAGCACGGATTACATCACGTGTGATTCTACAGCAATTTACCGAGAAAAAAACCCAGAAAATTAAGATGACCTTCAACTTCAGACCTTCGCAGGAGACGAATGTTAAGTACAGTCAAAACTAACTCAGGAGACAGCAATTTCTTTCGTATTCGGTATAAGGAGTAGGCATCAGTTCTGATGGGAAAACTAACCCAGTTCAACTATAATATTTACTTTATAGAGGTTTTACTGTATCTATTTTTATTTATTGTAGATTATAGACGCGTCGACAACTCAGGTCATTAGCGTCTTTAACACAACAAATAACATATTTGTGTATTAAAATCCGCCAGTCGGCATACACAAACCGACTGGTACGAGCTTGGGTCCCTGGGAGCGCTAATTCCCAAAGAACATTGGAATGCAATTGCGATAACAACTACATCCCAATGTCCCCCTGGGGGGTTTTACTGTATCGTGTCGGTATCGTTGATAATGAAAAAGGAGCTTTTTAAGCTAGTCTTTATGCACAATAAACCCAAAAATCTGCATTGCTCCCCGCAAAAGGACGTCTCTCAAAAGAAAAAAGTTAGCCTTTAGAAATGTTACGTTTGTGTGTAAACAAACAAATCAACTTATCACCGGGCGAGGAAGGGTCGTAGTGTAGCAACATTTTTGTTATGTTAACACGCTTTCTCAATATGATATTTTCCAAAATACTTTTTCTTAGCTACGCTAGAAAATTGAAAACTGTTGATAACAATAATTTTCTAGCGTCGTTAAGAAAAAGTAATTTGGAAAATATCATATCGAAAAAGCGTGTTAATATAACAAAAATGTTGTTACAGTAGCAATGACTTATCGAAAAATTGCAGTAAGAAAACCAGTCAACTTATCACGGGGAGAGGATGGGTTGTAACGCGTAGGATTGAAGAGTTAAAGACAATGGAGGTGGGCACATGAGAAACGTAATATAGATGGCAGCAGGTTTATAGCTTCCTAAATTATCATTGGTGTTCATAGAAAAACACGCGAGAAATCAAGTTTTTACCTTCTTAGTATACAACCACTTCTTTTCAGTTCCGGATCCTTTGGAAATACAAAACCTCTATGATTAAGAACATTGATAAACCATTTATTTTAAATAAACTTATTGTTACGGATCACCCTGCATATAACCGGCAGGCAAGAGTTCTGAGAAACGGGGGTTCGCTTACTGTAACAACTGGTACCTGCACGAAAGTTCTAGAGAAAGCGAGAACACACTAGGCTTATGCTACGCAGCCTATATAAACAGCAGTACGAGTGAGTGAGGAATCAATCAGTCAATGGAGAATACTGAGCGACAAATAGTGCGTCTGATATAAATACAGTGAATATAAATATGTGAAACATAAATCACTAGAAATAAATAGTCCTGGTATATAGTTAATTAATTACGAAATATTGTATATAGTTGTTTTGTTTTGCTTTGTAATTACTGTTTAGTTATTGTTGATTGTTAGAATTGACTTTTCGTTGTTGCGTTCCTTATCGTTGTGTTTTTAATTATTGTAAATAAATATTTATTCCGCCAACTCAGAAAACAGTTTTGTAACATTATTTTATACACACTATCTATGAACTGCTCACAGACCGAGGTGGTTGTATAGCTGGCGTCCCTAGCGGTCAAGTTTGGCAGTGCCCATCTTCATTGAAACTAAAGTGCAGAACGGAAAACGTATGACTTATCGAGCAATGACTTAATGGAATGTCGTAAATGGTCCAACCTGTGTAAACAAACAAATCAACTATCGAATATGTATGGACGGGGGGAAAACTGGTAGTTTCTATTGTAGAGTGAAGCGATATACGAACGGTACCGCCGATACACTGTTGTGCGGCAGGAATTTTAATCGAGCTAAAACAATCTGCACCCCCGGTCGTTCTACATCCATACATACTGCAGTCTATTGGTTCCATGCACACGCGGCCTCCCCCGCGACTCCCAATCCACATTTAACGCTATTCACCCACTATGCATCGTTCTGAAAATTCAATAGTTCATAATATGGTGAATGTGAAATTTTATAATGTCCCAAAAGATGGTTTTGTCCACTACAGTTGTTTTCCCACAGTCTCTTCAACTCTTTATCCCCATTTAATGCTATTCACCCACCACGTGTATCTATGTTTCAAAAATCTATATATTCAAAACACAGAGCGTCTTTTTTTGTCCGTAAACTTGCAGTGTATTCCAAGTAATCGATTTTGATAAAAAAAAATTAAATTAATCGTATAACGTGAACATGCCAGCTCTATTTTGTTTTTCCATTTTTCTACGTCGAATCAAATCAGTCATCAGCCGTGTTTAGAGCGACCGTGAATATGTCACTTATTCTGTTTCGTTTTCTGGTTTTAACTTATGTGTTTCTTGTTTTCCTTGGATTACTGACTCTGGGCTAGTGATGGGCGATTACGAGATATTTTAGTCGATTGTCTCGATTGTTCAAACATCTCGATGACTCTCGATGGTTTTCACTTGGACTCGATTGTTGTTGTTTCATATTTCACCGAGACCAAGTTGCATAGTACTAAATCGTACAGACGATGTCCACTGTCGAGAGCCACATAATATATAATCGTTCATCACTCAACAACTGTGGTCGAGTCGATGGATGGTCGATTGTGCAGTAATCGAATGCTCTGAGACCGACTGAACAGTGAATCAACGATGAACGAGTAGCGTAAACGTCAGACTTCATTCGACCAGCATATAACCTTGAATCGCGATTATATGTATTCTCATTCGCTGGCAAATAATCGACTTGAGCAATCGAACATTTCGATTGTAAAATCAAACTCCGAGTCGATTGTGGACTCGATTGTTATTATGAACGATTGCGATTGTTTCGATTGTAAAAACATCTCGTATTCGCCCAACGCTACTCTGGGCTGGATGCTTCCAGGATTTTGCAGCTGAATTATTTCAGAAGAGTTTTCATTTAATTAAACATAATAATATTAAACATAATAATATTATGTTGAATATGAAATTTTAATATCCTGCACAAGAGTTTTGTATATCTTAATTCAGCGTAGAGTTTTGAATCGTATCAATGATTTCCGGAGATGTTTATTATGAAAGAACAAGTTTTTCAGCAACTTGTCATCAAACAAATGGTCATTTTGTTTGAAAATAATTGACGTCTGGGCATGTGCAGAAGATGCCGAATATTAACAATACCTAATTAAAAATTAGCTCTCGCATGATGTGATATATTAGTTACAAAAATGTTCTATAATGGAAACAATTGATTATTTAGAATGTTTCGGGTTAGAGTCCCGACGGTGACAATAGGTTTGAAAATGAATTTAGGTAGTTGTCGTGCTACAATAACATCCAAAAGTTTCGTTCATAATACGCTGTAAAACAATAAATAAGTATAGTGTTAAATGTAAAAAAATTTTGTTAGAGATTGTACCTAAACTGTTGTTCACATAGTAACACATATTTCACTTAGTTTGTTCGCTTGGATTATATAAAAATGTCAATCTTTTCTCATAAATTGTTGAATTTTGCGTTATTATATCTCAACAATAAAAAGGTCAATAATTTTTGGATTTTCTTTTTTAAACTCAGAACAAAAACATCAATGAACAGTTAGTTTTTTCAAAATTTCTGACTGTTACTTTTTTTTTAATTAAAAAACTTGTCAAAAACACCTTTCCTATGCTCTCCGTGTTAATTATCCGAACTTTAATTAAGTTTATCTCCAGTTAGAGATGGTCATTCAACTTCAAATTTTAATGGTATTTGTATTATAGTACCTTAAAGAGTATACGAAAATTTAGAATTTTCTGACACTATGCCCATAGCACGACAACTACCTTAAGCATTATTTTGTATTTAAAAAAAAAGTTTACTAAAAATAAAATATAAACTGTTAACAGAAATCAGATAGCAGCAGTAAATTTTACCCTTCACTAACAAAAAGTGTGCCACATACAGACACTGTACAATTGTTAGCAGCTATGTGTTCTTTGTGAATACATTCGGTTTACAGCGAGGGATGGCGGCGTCGGTCGGAGGCGGTGGTGAACGGACGCACGATAGACAGAGATACCCTAGGGAATCGGTGATTTCCCTGCGGTCCGATCATTGCTGCTTGCCTTGCTGGAATAGGTACGCATATTCTGTGATACCACACGTTGATGCATCTATGTATACCGGCCGTTCATAAAAAAATATATAACTAAGTGTTTTTATTCTATTGTAGATTATAGACACGTCGACAATTCAGGTCATTAGCGTCTTCAACACAACAAATAACATATTTGTGTACTAAAATCCGTCAGCCGGCATACACAAACCGACTGATACGAGCTCGGGTCTCTGGGAGCGCCAATTCACAACTGCAGTTAATACTACCGTGAATTTCACTTAAGACGCAACATAGGTAAGTTTTGTTTACCTGGTAGTTACGGAAAACATTGACGCATTAGAGAAAATCGTTTCAATTAAAATATGCATCCATTAAAAATAATGTAAAACAATATTTTAATTTAAAAAAATTGCTGTAATTAATTTTTTTTAAATTAAAATATTGATAGTGATACATGTTTTTGTTCAATGGATGTTGCATTTTAACGAGTTATCTAAATTAAATCTTTCACATGGTCAAACTAGAAGGTTACATTACGTTATCCCCTTCTTAAGTTCTAAACTCCTTGATTTCAAAGTGCGCTAACCAGCCACATTATTAGCTCAAATTGCCGTTTGAGGCAGCACCAGGCGGATTGCAATAATACGAAATTATTTTTCATAAATTAAAAATCACTTTTTCAATTGGCGACACAATGTTAATAAAAGAAGTCGTCTTTTTTTGTTTTGGAATGTGCGCCACAAGCTCAAAAAAGTAAATAACGATAAAAAAAAATATTTTTTTAATTTAGTTCTCCGCGTAACTTGTTGTACCAAAAAGCACACATGTGCAAAATTTCAGACAAAAATTCAATCTTTTGTTCAAATTATTTATGAAAAACGAAAGATTTCGTTTAGACAGGTACCCCCTTAAGTGAAACGATTTTCTATAATGCATTAAAGTTTTCCATAACTTTCAGGTAAACAAAACTCATCTTGCGTCTTAAGCGAAATTCACTGTATATGTATTAGAGACACCAGTTATATGTGTATGTGTGTACACTAGGAGCAACTAGCAACCCCCAGACGCGAAAGGCAGGCAGGCAGAGCAGTATGTAGTGAGACCAAAGCGCTAATCAGTAATTACATTGTCGTCAAACAATTAATGTATTCATGAACTGAGCGTACTGCTGTTCAACTCTCTGAATGAATATACGCGCTTCTTCAAAATCGTTTTTATTCAATGAATGAGGTCGCCAACGCTAAATTAGAATTCACGTTTATTACTTACTTACATACAAACTTTATTTATAACCATAGTAGGTACAATAGACTTAGATACAGGTACATATTAAAACTTAATGATTAGATAATAAAAATAATTAATTAGTTAAAATAGTAGGTAGTTACTCCAAATTTAAAAACTCGTCTATTGAGTAAAAACCATCCGCTAAGAACTTTTTTAAGTCTACTTTGAATTTTTCAAGACAGTTATTATTTTTTATTTCGTCTGGCAATTTATTGTAGGTATAATTTTATTGCAGTACACAATGGACCCTCACTAAAAAATGTAAAGTGTTGCTGAGGAATTAATAAGTTTATTTTATTTATTGTAGATTATAGACGCGTCGACATCTAAGGTCATTAGCGTCTTTCAACTACACTAAATAACAACTAACTTAAAACTAAATAACATCACAAAATATCCATGAGCGCAGGTGAGATTCGAACCCACGGGAATTAATAAGGCTTCTCTGTTTCCTAGTTACGTAATTATGTCTTTCCCCAACTATTGTGTATTTATTTTTATTTATTTTTATGTGTACTACTGCACTGTAAATGATATAGCCCAGACGTTTTTACTTAGTTAATGGTGTCATTCTGTATGGTCAATGTTAGAATTTGCAGCACTAAAAAAATTCTGTTTCACTTAACCTTATTTAATGTCAAATTTATTAGAAAGTAACAAAAATTTAATTTCTAGTATTGAAATACAGAATACCGCCATAAAGCTACGGTTTGTTAGAACTGTGCGCGACACAAAGAAGTTAGTTGTGCGCCGCTGAGGTCCGTTAAAATCTAACAAATATAAAACGCAAAACTGGTTTGTTATAGAAGCCGCTCAAGTAAACTTACAAGAGACAGAAAAAAGGGTGTAGGTCTCGGGACCCCCGACAGATGTGAAACATCAAAGAAAACGTTGATGAACTCGGTGGTATTCTCTATGTAGTAGTATATATTTTTTCAAAAGCAGCAACTAACTGTTATGCTGACGTAATCCTATATACTGCACTGTAACACCGCGTGTGTTACAGTGCACGCCTGAGCCAAGAGAGAGAGAGAGTGCCGCAGTGGTGGGGAGAACAGCAGCGAAGGAGCGGACCAAACATTTCGTTGCATATTTCCCCTCACGCGGCTGTTCACAGCCCGACATAAGATGTTTCACATCAAAAATCCGTAGGTCGACGTGTCCGTCCAAATCAAACTCGATTTGATTTCGACGCAGTCGTTCAGCTTAACTCATAGTCTAAATATTATGCACAACCCAGTATAAATGTAGTTGATGGTATACATTGTTGTAGCTCTCCCGTTCCCCGGCTATCTCTATATCGATACACTAGGGATGATGTGTTGGTGGTATATGCAGTTTCAACCATGCCGAGAGCCTACAGGCCGCAGGGATGAGATACTAATTGTTTAAATGACACTCGTGGACATTTGAAAAGTTATTATAAATACCTACACTGTGAATTTTGAAAATATAAAACTACACATTCATATGCTACAATTAATTACAATATTTTACACACTGCGCACATTCTGTGCTAGACTATTGTCAGTGATTTTTTTTGGATGCAGTGAAACATCTTATGTCGGGCAGTGAACAGCCGCGTGAGGGGAAATATGCAACGAAATGTTTGGTCCGCTCCTTCGCTGATGTTCTCCCCACCACTGCGGCACTCTCTCTCTTTCTCTCTCTTTGTCTCTCTCTCTCGGCTTCCGCGCGCTCGGGCAACCGCGTGTGTTACAGTGCAGTATATAGGATTACGTCAGTATAACAGTTAGTTGCTGCTTTTGAAAAAATATATAAGCTACTACATAGAGAATACCACCGAGTTCAATAACGTTTTCTTTGATGTTTCACATCTGTCGGGGGTCCCGAGACCCACACCCTTTTTTACTTCCCACCTCTACTATGGTAGGGAAATAATTGATTTAGTCCGAAAAAAATATTTCGAGATTTTAACAGATTTCACGTTTTGAGACCCTAGCAATCGTTTAAGATCATTTTCTGACTGATGTCTGTATGTGTGTGTGTGTATGTGTGTGTGGTCAATTTTTCGCCTTCGATATCTTAAGAACGGAACAACATACGGGCATGCCGATTGTTCTATTGTGTTTATCAGCCTTTAACTTAGATCTGATTAGATTTTGAGTCAAATCGGTTCAGTGGATCCTGAGATATTCAAAAAAACGTTCTCAATGTCACGTATTAACATAGGTAAAAAAAAATATAAATGAATTCTAGATGTTATAATATGAAAAAAATGTAAATATTTTTTTTCTCTAAAATGTATAGTTTTCGAGAAAAAAAATATTTTACTAAAAAAAAATAAAAATTGTACGTAAATCAAGGTAACCATGATTTTTGCTATATTAAGCTAGCCATCAGTAGATCACCAAACAAAAAAGAGGGCCATGCTTTTTTTCAAAGAATAAAAATTAAATTGTGTTTTAAAGACCACCAACAGCTAAGGTTATTTGGGCCTAGTCAAAGAATAAAAAAAAAAGAGTGTTTATTTTTTGCAAATATTTACTAGGTGGGAAGTATAGGACTGGTCATCAGTCGAATTTTTTTTGTTCAAATCAACTTTCTTATAGGTCAGGGGTTCCCTATCTTTTCTTTACTGCGACTCCCTTTACAGGTTGCAATTTTTGCGACGTCCTTCTAAAAGAAGATACCTGTGTGTAGCTCTAGCAGACAATAAAATTACTTTATTATTCAAAGAAAACTCCAAAGAATATAGAATCTTAATTATTATTTATTAGATTCTAATTCCAATAATTAGAAAACAAGAAAAAACTACAAACAATACAATTAATGAGCAGGATGAGCTTGCTTTTCTGAGCACAACTTCTCAAATCGGGACTGAAGTTCTGAAATTGCGAATCCCCTAGGATAGCGTCGCGACGCCCCAGGTATAGGTATAGGTATATGTCAGTTATTTGTACATGTTCTAATGCTCCGTTCTAGAAAGCATTGTAAAAAAATTTGATTTGATAATGACCTTAGACTGTGACCACACATATTTATACATAAAAAATGCAGTATAGAATTTTATATCGATCCTGCTCGAAAAATAATTGATCACTTGAAACGATAATTTTTTTTAACTATGACCTGTGTACACATGTGTTTAATATAGTTTTTTGGTACAATTTCCACTTTGAAACAACATTTTTCTACGCATTTTTATAAAAATTTAGCTCGAAAAGCAATCTTTTTCTATCTAGATTAATCTGCGTTTGTTTATGTGTGAGTACAATCTAATGTTCTATATGACAACGACATTAAACTGCTCCTGCATGTATAAAAACTGTAATTATCTATCACAATCTAAGGTCATTGTCAAATCAAAGTTTTGACCGCGCTTTGTGTAACCGAGCATAAGAAGTGTGTATTTAAAAAACTTTTGTATTTAGGTTAAAACACAGCTGACATAAAAAACTGAAATATTGCAAATTTTCTATATAATTTTCTCTAAACTATATGTTTGCTACTTGGGTGTGCGATGTACCTATTAATTATTCATACCTATAATACTTTTTCTACATGGCTCTATAATGCACTTGTATAGGTCAAAAATTATATATTTGACATATCTACAAATAACGAGAAAAACCCGCCAAGTTAAGAAGACTGGTCCACTGGTTTTTAAATTGAAAAAAAAAAACAGTTTGAAAATTGTAAGATTATAATGTGTATTTATTTATGATACATATTAATTTATGGGTGAAGTGCACCTTTTTATGATTTTGTTGACTGATTAATTTCAAAAATATTTTTTTGTCTAGATTCTAGAATATAACATTATCTTCTTATTAACCCAAAAATTAGATACGCATTAACATTGCTAACCTTTTAAATAATTTAATCCCGAATTTATACTGCCCCAAATATAAATTTAGAAAAGATTGAAATATATGTATCTAGAATATAAATACATTATTTTTATTAGTGAAATTAAAAATTATGTTAATTTTTTTAATTTTTATTTTTCTTCACTCCATTAGCAGTAACGAATAGATACTATATAACAAAATTAAACGACTTTTTTCCACAAAATCTGAACACTGGTACTTATATTAGATTTTAGAAGCTCGACAAGTGAGGTCATTCGCGTCTGAACACTGATAAAACAAGAAAATAACAGTAAATGAATATAACTTAGCGAATTTATTACATCCTTTAAGAAAGTAAACACACCAATATCCGTAAATGTGAATGCACCTTTAATACGTAGCCCATTCCCTCTAGGTGTGAAGCCATAAACTATTCAGTACAGCTACAAAACTCAACTGGCAAGGGTCAAGAAGAAATCTAGCAAATATCTAATAGATGGCAGTAAAGTTGTATATTTCAACGCATAGTATAAAAGGAGGGGCAAAGATCGTTTAAAAGGGGGATGGTTTGTGCTTTGTTGATTGAATGGAGAGGTGGAGTTACATTGGTAGGGGTATGATGGGAGCATTTACCGGTTTACCCTACATAATACAAAACAATGATGGCTGCCATCCATCAAAATGGCTTCCCTAAAACACTGTTATCTAATTCTAATGGTCCTGTTGACTGTTTAATGTTGATTTAACTACGTTACGGTGATTGTTAACTCCCGTTAAAGGGTTGTTTTGATATGTTCATATAACAGTATACTGTGTAGAAGCCGCGTAAATTGTATTCTATGTGTTAAAGATAGCACACTGTTGGAGGCGAAATATTTTATTAATTTAATTGTGGGGAATTAATTAACTGCCGAATGTCCCACTGGGGATGAACACGGAAGTGGG
The DNA here is from genome assembly GCA_039654895.1 of Mongoloraphidia duomilia. NCBI lineage: Eukaryota > Metazoa > Arthropoda > Insecta > Raphidioptera > Raphidiidae > Mongoloraphidia > Mongoloraphidia duomilia. Next base: position 6,665,440 of record CM077520.1, on the reverse strand, counting down.
TTAATTATTATAACTAATTTATTTTTATGTACTACGGCCCTAATATTATTATTGCTTTTAATAAATATGTTGACAAAAATAATTTTATTTATATCGAGGTCATTTTCCGGTAAATAAAAAATTGCTTTTTTTGCCTCCGCAAAATAAAACCTTGATCAAGAATCTCCCAAAGTCTGCAATTGTGGAAAATTAAGTGGTCGCGTGAGATGGCAAAAATTAAAAAAAATTAAAATTTTTTATTGAAAAAAATTACTATTGGTTTTCACAAAAGAAAACTTTGAAAAAACGTTTAAAAAATTTGGTTTAATTTTTATATTGACAAAAATATTTTTCGAAGTAAGTGTCAGCAGAGAAGGATTATAGGTCGCCGAAATTTAGGATCAACTGACCGACGGTTGGTGAATCCAAGGGTTGAGAAGTCCTCCATTAAACTAATAAATAAACTGTAGGTGTAATTCATTTCTCAAAAACATCTAATCAAAAACATTTTCGCAATAAAAAAAAAGTTCAATGTGAATTCTAAAAATTTCACCAGCAAAAAGCATGGTGTATGTGACGAGTGTTATATTTTGTCCCTATTTGCTAATATGGTGTAGGTGACGGGTGTTATCATTTGGACCCTATTTGTTAATATGGTGTAGGTGACGGGTGTTATCATTTGGACCCTATTTGCTAATATATGGTGTAGGTAACGCGTGTTATCATTTTGACCCAAATTACTCGGTATAAAGGGTATTATAATTATGTAAATAAATGAAATAACGATATTACAGCGTACAGTATACCTCTTGAAATTAAGTTCGGCGCGAAAATAAATTAATTTACTTAATAATGAAAAAGAGAAAAGGCTCCGCGCAAGAAAATCTTGCATTTATATTTTACGCACAATTAAAGAAATCCCTGAGAACTATAGCAGCTATTGCAATGAAGTAATAATATAGAGAAGTACAATCAGTTCCTGTCTATGTCAGAGATAATTAAACACTTAGATATTTATATATTATTAGGTACTTTAAAGCACAGGTAAGACAAGAAATCTGTCAAAGCCGGCAAGAGAATCCGCCGAGTAAAGGTAATGGTTCAAAAAAAATTCTTTTGATTTAATGACATTTTTTTTGGGAAGACTCCAAATCAAGATAATATGCTTTGGGAGTTTAATATGTAATTAAATTTTAAAAATTGTCATAACATAACAATCTAACATTAAAAAAAAAATTTAATCAAATATTAAACAATTAAATCGTATTCCGATTTGATTCTGTAATGACAGAAAAAAATCGATTAAATTATTAAAAAAAAAAAATGTGAAGAATAGCCTTTACCCGCGACTTTGCTCACCAACGCTTGACAACTAAGGTCATTAGTCTCCATAATCTACACTGTTGTACCAAAATTTAAGGAGTGACTCATGCACTTATGCCTGTAAAGCATACGCACCCGCATAAGCGTTCCATGCACACAAACTGCTTGTACAAGTGTATGAGTCACTCCTTAAATTTCGGTACAACAGTATAGGTATTGTTATTCGGCAGAGCTAAAAAAAATCTAATATCTATTTATCGTCAAATTAACGAATCGTACACCAAGGTCATTTCTTGGGATAGTAATTTTTCTTTTAGTATATTTTTAATTTTGTAATTTTGTAACGTAATTTTTATGGGCTAGGTGGAAGAACAACGTAAGTTGAACCGTGCCTTTTGTAAGTTTTTTATGTGCAATAAACATTTATTCATTCATTCATTAGCATATATTTTATAATCTACAATAAACGAGTAAACATTTTCAGAGTTAAAAAATTCACAGATTTCGCAATCCTTGCAACCATCGAGGACATTGGAAATGATAACAGCATATATGAAACATAATTAACTGTTTATTATACACACAATATTTATCAATGCACTGTTTAGTTTTGTCAGGAATATAACCCTATTATTCTTCTGTTATATACGCGTTCACTTTTGCTTGATTACTTAACTTTTAAATGGATTTTTCTACAGTATTTATTAACATTTGCTCAAAAATAACACTGCAGATCGTCGAAAATACCTGTCAATTAACTAGACATGATATAAAACACATTTCGAAAAAATTGCACTTGTTCAATTTTGCATGATTGCTCCTCACTTGATCGCGACACCGTTGTCTTTTGGCCTTGAACGAAAACTCGTAACTCTGCTCCCATATACGAACATAAACATTTCCAATGTTAAAAATCTAAAATCAATAATTTCTCGTCAATTTAACGAAACATACTGTATGCATAATGTCAAAGTAAATAAATAACGAAAATATCAACAAACAGACCATTAAATTGAAAGCTTTCGTTATCAGCTACTGTATGTGGGTTTGATGTTGTTTACAATACATGGATATATTGAAAAAGCTCGGTAGAGAGCCCCAGTGTTAGTCGCTTGCTTGCGTTTGCGACCAGCGCAATTCTGAACGACCGCTCGCGCGCTTCACGGATGTTGTAAAACTGAGTTCACATTGTTCACGATAGATGCGATGCTATATGCAAAATAATTTTTTTAACATTATACCGGGAAAATATACGATGTCTCAACTCTCACAGCACACTATATGTCAATTAATTATTTTGGAAATAACTTCTTAGGAGTTAGGAAGCATAGGGTAAGTTACTATTAGTAACGTTCACGAACATTTGGTTTGAATTGTTCTTAGACATATTCAGTATTCACTTAACTTTGTAATTTGTTAGCCATCTAATGCTTGTTATAAGTTAAATAACTGTCAATTTCATTCAAGAAAACAATAACTAAAACAATATATGCAGAGAAACAAACAGAAGCAATAATCGCGACTCTCAAAAACTATTACGTATAAGTTATAAGTTTTTTTCAAGCGCGTTCGTTCTTGAAATCTCGTTCGAGATCTCGACCATATCAAGTCGAGATCTCGAACGAGATTTCAAAAACGTGATTGCCTGCCCACGAGATTAAATCTCGAAAAATGGCTCGAGATCTCGCGAGATCCAGATTGCATTCCCTATTCTTCGTTTACGTGCTTGGTCTTTTTTTCAGTTCTTAAACTATAGTTTACGTGGTCGATAGATTTTTATGTAGTGAACACTGTGTACACAGAAATGTAACGAAAAGTAGAACCGATCAGAAAAGCGCACGCTGCGTGGTGACACCGGAAAGAGTTATGGTTCCGGTTTATCTGTTATATAATATGTGAAGCGAGAGAAAGAGAGAAGAAAACAAGGCCAACTGTGAATGCATTCAGTGTGGTTGGTTTGAACAATAACTGTTCAACCGGTAAAAATAGAAACACAAGGCACGTACTATGAAATATTAAAACGATTTTAATCGACATCATTTATTGATGTGAAACATCTTATGTCGGGCTGTGAACAGCCGAGTGAGGGGAAATATGCAACGAAATTTATGGTCCGCTCCTTCGCTGCTGTTCTCCCCACCACTGCGGCACTCTCTCTCTCTCGGCTTCCGCGCGCTCGGGCACAGGAAGTGCAGTATATAGGATTACGTCAGCATAGCAGTTAGTTGCTGCTTTTGAAAAAATATATACTACTACATAGAGAATACCACCGAGTTCAATAACGTTTTCTTTGATGTTTCACATCTGTCGGGGGTCCCGAGACCCACACGCTTTTTTTTGCATTTCGATCTATTTTTAATTCTAGGAATCTTATGTTTTTTTTCACTTTTGTATTCAAGGAAATAATTTCATTCAGACATAAAAAATGGTATAGATATAAATGCACACATCTACAGGCTGTTTAAGGATTAATAATTGGTCACAATTAAAATCTGGGTTAAGCACTTTAAAATAAGAAAAATAAGTTCCTACGGAGGTGTGCCCGGAAATGCTTCGTTTCAGTAAAAAAATGGGAAGAAGGTTGCCGCTTTCACCCCCCGCAACGATAAGAGATGTAATTTCATTTATTTATTTATTGTAGATTATAGACGCGTCGACAACTCAGGCCATTAGCGTCTTCAACACAACAAATAATCTATTTGTGTATTAAAATCCGCCAGCCGGCATACACAAACCGACTGATACGAGCTCGGGTCCCTGGGAGTGCTAATCCCCACAAAATATTGAAATGCAAACTACATTTCAATGTTTCCCCTGAGAGAGATAAGGGATATTTGATATCCCTTAGAAGCATTCCCATTTGTAGGAACTCTCTACCTAATTTAATTTTTTTATTTTCTTCCAAACATGAGCAAAAAATAAAACCCAAACTTGAGCGTCCATTGTTTGGGGACCACAACGTCCTAACGAAGCGTTTCCGAGCATATCTCCGTAGGAACTTTTTTCTTATTTTAAAATGACCAGCCCAGATTTTAATTTTGACCAGTTAATCCTGAGACGCCCTGTATCCAGGCTAGATTTTAGAAGATTTTTGAATAAGACCAAATTTTTACTAAATTTGTTATTTTTGCGATAATTTTGCATTGATCAAAATGTTAGCAAACATTATCACACCAGAAAAAATGAATTTTCAATTAAACACAAAACAACATTTTTTGAAAAAAGTTCTGTGTACACTGGTCATAAAATGTACCTAAAGTTACATGAAAATTTGAAAAAGATAAAGAATACAAAAAAATTCAAAAATGAATTAAAAATACACTTAATTTCTAAAGTTCCATATCATTTCAACGATCTATTGTAAAGAATTCTGTATTTTGACGTTTTGTATACCGGTTGGTCGCTGCAAATAAAATTCTATTATTATTATTATTATTAAAATGAGTAAGAATATTTGAAAAAGTATCTTATAGATATAAAAGAAATAATTGTATAATCTTATAAAGAAATAATTTTGGACGCTCTTTTTTTAACTCTGTTAATTTTCGGCTTTGCCGAGCGGTTAAATAAATCTCGATTCATACATGTATGGTCTTCTCCGAACACTGCCGAGCAGATCCGGTGAAACCCGATTCGTCAACCAGCATGTTACAAAGGAGCGTTCAGAGGTGTTTCTTTATAACATAAAATAAACAATAATAATAATCAAAATAGTGTTAACACATCTCTGAACAAAACCGCTGGCGGACTGTCGAGTATCGAATGGAAACGGCTTGCGTATTAAATAATAAATATATAGATAAGTGAGGTTAGATTAGTCTTTCATCAAATGAAGTATAGGTTTAAAAATACGTGTATACGTATAGTTTTTTTTACTTTTTTGGTCGTTTCCAATCATCTCTAAAAATGCTATCAACGCAAATGCACGAAGCTATATGAATAAACATTGTACGTTGTGCTCCTATACTTTATGAAACATAGGCCACTGCATAGGCTACGTGCATATTCACGTTCAAATGTCACAGTCAGGATGAAATATAGCGTGAATTGATAAATAGTGACATAAATGGTCGTGGTTGCGTTACAACTATATAAATATACCGGGTGTTCACAGACATTATACTTGCAATTAATTTTTATGATAATAATTCCTCGGGAATTCTGTGTACATTAGATTGATTTAGTAAGGGATATTGGACCAAATAATGTTACCATTTTTGTTGAGAATTCTTCAGAAGCTTAGAGAATTTTCCAGAAGCCTTGGGAATTCTTCGGAACTCCTTGGAATTTTTCGAAAGGTTCTAGAATTCGTCGGAATTTTTGTTGAGATTTCTTCAGAAGCTTAGAGAATTTTCCAGAAGCCTTGAGAATTCTTCGGAACTCCTTGGAATTTTTCGAAAGGTTCTAGAATTCGTCAGAATTCTTGTGTACAATTTTTTCTCGGGAAATTAACCCCTTAAAAATTTATATACTTCAATTTTACAAATCTACAAAAATTGATCTTCCACCTTAAAACTTTTTTGTCAGTTTAGATAGGTACCCTATAAGTATATTCATAAAAACTTCCACAAACATTTCATCGCAACATAGGTATTTCGATTTCTTAAAAAAGATTAGGTGATGCAACTTTTTTGTGAAATGCAAATACCGTAAAATTAAAAAAAATACATATAGGTATTTTGATGTTCGTTAATATCTTTGTTGGTATTAATTTTGATGTTTTGGGGATAAATTGTTTATATTGTGCATTTTTCAATATAATATACTACATGCGCAGTTTATTACTTCCTTTCTCTATAGCAAAATAATAACTTATGGCAGTGGCCTATCCTAAAACTATTGTATCACAATATTCTTAATTTAAATACCTTTTATCTCTCCAATATTTTTAAATTGCTGTATTAATAAATATCAAGCAAATGTATGTTTCTATGACGCCATTAATACCCAATTATTGGGTCTTGATAAAGATATTTTGTTGAATTATTCTATTTTTGCTACATTCTGTATAAGAAATCGTAGTTTGTTGTGAATATTTTTCGACATTCGCATTTCTACAAAGGTATATTTCTATATAATATGCAAGGTCTGTTGATGTTTTCCACTGTTTATGAGAATTTTATTTGCATAAAAGCTATACAAACTCGTCATAGCGCATACACGCCCCGGCACAGACTGACTACCATTTGAACATTATATCCACCATCGGTCAAATGAGTTGTAAACTAAAATATAAAAGAGGGCTGTCGGACACTGCTTCGCAAAAAGTGCAAATATTTTGTGTAGAATTAATCAGAATCTATTTATTTTATTTATTGTAGATACTAGACGCGTCGACATCTCAAGTCATTAGCGTCTTTCAATTACACTAAATAACAACTATATCTTAAAACTAAATAACATCACAAAACATTCATGAGCGCAGGTGGGATTCGAACCCACGGCAGTCCAGTCCAGAGGTTGCGGCACTAAGCACGCTAACTACTAGGCTATACTGCCCTCTTATCAGAATCTGCATACATAATATATTTAAGCTTTGAATTACCGTCAAAGGTCTGATATTATCTACAAATGACCGCAGCAATTTTTTCAGGAATTAGGCAAGATTTCTGGCCCGGGCTATGTGAGTCGATCCGCGAAGTGAAAAAATAAAAAATAAACCATTAGAATTAAAAAACTCGCATCATTCAAAACGTAAACTCTAATTTCATTAACATTAACAAAAATATATATTTCTGTATTTTCATCATTAAAATAAAAAATTAATTGAACTTCTTTAATTTAATTTTTAATTACTCGGTTGAAAATAGAAACTAAATGATTCACAGTACCTCTGAAACTGTTTACAAAAATTAGAATAGCTGTGTTTGTTTTACTAAATTAACAATTTGTAATTACCATCTTTTGGCATTAGCCCCACAATATTACCCAGAAATCATAAATATTAACAGAATAAACTAATCAATATCATAATAGGATTATTACTGATTTAAATAAACAACCCAGACTACAGAGCATATAGGTCCAAATGGAAACAAAACGTACCTATCCAATACGCATGTACCGCTATTGGCACATAAGCTAACTGCAACAAGTATGTGTGTACAGACCGTATACCGGGTGTTCAGATTAAAACCGTCCACTTTGATTTATTTTTCTGTACGTGAAATGTCCCTCAAAGATATTTTTCGCAAATTTTATAAATAAACTAAACAGAAAAATCAACATTTTTGCATTTGAGATCTTAAAAATAGTCTTCCTGATTTATTTGAATAGGTGTCCATAAAAAACTTACAAGCTCAAGTAAATCGAGACTGGCAAAGTAATGAAAAAAATATTTTTTTATTTTATCAAAAGTCGATCAAAAGTTAAATATTATAAATAAACTGTAAATTATTTAGAGCTACTAGAACGAAATACAAGCTTGTTTTTAATGTTGACTTCATATTTATGTAAGTTGAAAGTTGCAAAATATTTTTTTATAAAAATGTTTCACCTATATGTGGAAGTTTGATTATGATGACAATAAAATATGTACGAGTTCAATATGTTAAAAATAGCGCTGGGAGGACCGATTGATTCCAGATGTGAGTAATAAAATATCAGAAGTGCATAATATTTTTTGCCTTGTGACAATAACTTTTTTTGTAACATTTTGTATATAGGTATAAACTTTTATCTAAAATCTAAAAACAGGACGTTGTTTAAAAGTTTGCATGGCAACAAAAAGATTTCTTTTTCCAACAATAGAAATAGCAGAAGGACGAAGGTAACCTATATATAGCTGATATTTTAGAAGTGAGCAAAGAAAAAAGAAAGTTTTTTTTTATTGTATCACGAGAAGTATGCGTCTATGTGTGTGGATTGTCTGAATTTCTGAAGCTGTTTTTCTATTCTACACGATGCCTTGCATTCTTTGGAATCAGAATCTTTTACACAAATAATGTATACACGCACATAATCTCATCTACACATATATACGAGGTGTATCGAAAAAAATAATATTTTGTGAGTGAATTTTATGTTCCATAAATTATAATAAATCAATGTCGTAACATGGCTTAGAATCCTGACTGAATGACTAGTATATTTTATACATTCACTATAAATATTTTGTAAGATTTTTGAATGTTTTAATGAGCAACAAAATACCAAAAAAATATTTAAAAAGCTGATAATTCAGAAATAAGTTTATACTGATTTTATTTTAATCATAAAATATTTGGAAAGTAAGAAAACGGCTCTTCAAACTAGACATTTCGGATTTAAAACTGTAGATAAAAATTTGGAAATAAAATATATTACGTGTTTATAAAGTACAGAATAATAAAACATTTTTTTAATTTGATGTGATCTACAATTTATTAAATCAGAAACACTTAAAAGGTTTTGCGCTTCTGAAAAAATCTATGCAAATTTATTTCAAAATTAATAGATATATAATATTTTTCCAATTATAGCCTACGCGAATTAGATAAAATTCCCTTTGTTAATACGTTTTTTCTCTATTTTTCCTAATTCGTCTAAACTATTAGGTACCTACCCAGTAGGGTTCATGATTTCTCGATATTATCAGTTTCTCGGGTCTCGAGAATTCTCGAGGCTAATTTCTCGGGTCTTCTCGGGTTGTCGAGAAATTTACATTTACGTATGTTTTTGCATATCTTTTCGATTCAAATAATGAAAAAAGTCGTCACAAAATTAAAAATGTGTATCATAAAAAATATCTTATTTTAAATCAATAAATTAAGTGGTTTTTCTGTCAAATAAAAGGATCAAAATAATCATAAAACTTTTATTGACAGTTTTCAACAAAATTAGCTTCTCTCAAACAAAATAAAAAAATTAAAAATTTAAACATTAAAACGTTAATACTACGCTGACTTATAATTACAATCACAGCACCATTTTGGCAGGTTAATTAGGAAAAAAATCAACTTAAAACTTTGCAAGATCAATAAAACAACATCTGAACATAGTACATACATACAAAACAATTAGATCTGCTTACGGCAAAGGCAAATAGTTTTATTTTATAATTTTATAGACCAAAAAATGATTTCTCGAGTTCTCGACTTTTCTCGAGCTTAATTTCCCGGGAACAAATCTCAACGATTTCCCGGGAATTCTCGGCTCGGGAATTCCCGGGAATGAACCCTACTACCCAGGTAATTTTTTATGATTTACAACCGTTAAAATCAATATAAACAAAATTTGCTAATTGTTTAAAAAAATATTAACAGAAATTGATAATATATTATACGAGTATTTAATAAAAGCAAGAATTTTTCCTAGCAGCTGGTGGCCTAAAAAATAAGTTTCAATTTAATACCCAGATGACTATTTAATGAAAAATAAAAAATATGTATTATTGCCTATAAAAACATCTTAATTTATCAATGAACTCTATTCCAGTAATTGTCAACATAATTAGTTTTACAATGGAATTTCAACTTCAGAACTTTTTATTAATTAATCAAAATTGCTAACAGGAACCGTTCGTAATTGATTGAAATAACCTAAACATATTTCTGTTTATTTATAAGTGCCCTCCTATTTAAATCCAAGATTTATTACCAACTGTCTAAAACATAAACTGTTTAATTATTTATTTAATTATATTTCAAACATGATATCTTAATCATCAACCATAAGTAACCCAACGTAAGTCATCACCATTGTCAGTCAGTCATTAGAACTGGTTTAACATGACGTTATGACATGACAGATACACATTAACATTACGTGACGTGTAAATATACAAGGTGGGCCATAAAAAGGAAGTTATTCTAGAGGCCAATAAAAAATTAGAGAAATTATTGATGGGGAAACTGCCAAAAACCTACCTCGGTAAATTATTATAAAATGTTTATGAATAGGATCATTGGTGTCTCGTCTGACATCTCCAGGATGTTATAATTTGTTTTTGGCTGTTCTCTTATCAACAATTTCCGTAATAATTTAATTAGCTGTTACTATTATATTTATCGTGCCGGCGACTTCGTTCGCGTGAACTTTTGTATTTGTTTAAGCAGGTTATTGTCTATTGATTTTTTGATGCATATGACCTAAGTTCGACATTTAATCGAACTGTTGGAATCTCCGTTATTCGAGTTCTGCTACTTCACATAGATGGCGACCTGTGGAATTTCATCGAAAAAACGTCTTTACTATCATTCCCAAATAGGTACCTTAAATTTAATTTATGTACCTACTGGTGATGGTTATATACAGGAAGATTTCCAGATTCCACTGTGTTTGAATGCATTTATTTTTATTTATTTATTTATTGTAGATTATAAACGCGTCGACATCTCAGATCATTTCACGTTTTTCAACTACACTAAATAATAACTTTCTTAAAACTAAATAACATCACAAACATTCATGAGCGCAGGTGGGATTTGAACCCACGACAGTCAAGCTGCGGTATCAAGTACGCTGTTCACAAGGCTATACTGCCCTCGAAAAAATGCATTTGACCTGCATTACCTGCAAACCAACTGCTTCACGGAATCAAATACCTGTAAAGTCCTTGGTCATCATCATATCTTAGGAAAATTTGAGATATCACGATGAAAGGAGGACTATTTAATCTTTGTAAATTTCATAGCTTCAGTAGTTTTTTTAGTGAAATCAGTTTATACCAGACAGACAGACTTTTTTGGTTTAGTAATCGAGAATGCAGACGCTCAAAATTCTAAAATCACATTGACACTTATATTTTATTTAGGCGCTGATGACCTCAGCTGTCGAGCTTCTATATACAATCTCTATATCTATTTTATTTATCTGTTTTGATTAATTCTCGGTTTCAGACACGACTTTCAGCTTTAAATCTAAATTTAAGAATGTCATTTGTTTTCAAACTAACTGGAGATTTTCAAACAAATGACATTCTTAAATCTAGATTTAAAGATGATCAGAAACCGTGAGCATTAAAATATCAAAACTGTTTTACAGCTTGACATTGGCGTAACTAGGGGGTGGCCAGGCCCCCCTGGAAGGTGACGGCCCCCCCTAGAATAATTACGGCACGTAGCTCAGGGTGCTGACATAAGAATAAAGAAAGTCGACTTAAAATTATTACAAACTATTGAAGGTAACCGTTTGGGGGTACCAAAACTTGAACCAAGCGCCATATTCTGTAACTTTGTATTTTCATTATTATACTTAAAAATAGCAGCCACTCAAAATAAAAACTTCATACAAGACATGCAACTTTTACTGTTTTTTTAAACATAGCATTTAAACATTTAATGACTATTAAATTACTGACAATAAAAGATCTCATAATAGTGATTTTCAGTTCTCAGAATGAAAGGGTCATGGCCCCCCTGGAAAAAATCCCTAGTTACGCCAATGCAGCTTGATCCGGAATCAAACAATTGTATTACTTTCATCATACTGTATCTCATCCCAGCTCTATTTAAGTATAATTTTAATCCGTTTTTATTGGTTCATTGTGTATGTGCGGCCCATCATATTAAAGCAAGGCAGATACATCCACCAGGGTATTCGTCCGTTGAGTGTTTATAGAGTCGGGACATTCAGCAGCAGATGTGACGGCGTCTGATAGACCTCTAGCCGTCAACCATCATGACGATGGCCGGACTAAATAACAGACATTAACTACTATAACATTGGGTATACAAAATGCTAACATAGGAAAGTCTGTTTATAAATAATAACTCTATTTAAACCGTTTTATTGAAATTGTTTTAAATTATATCTTAATTATTAAGTTCCGGTCGGCTCCTCTTTTGTTATTAAAATATCATTCTTATATTACACGGCAAACTGCAAGATATGTATTAAAAAAAAATTATTCACGCTAAACTCAATTTCTTACTGAATCTTTTTTGTAGTAAAATTTAAATTACTCTACGTTGTGGAAGCGTTGGATTGGAAAATTCAAACATTAACTTATTAATTGTTTACAAGTTATAAAAAAAGAGTGTGTGTGTAGGTACTTATGTACGCACGTCAGAAGTTATACTTCTTTGGCGTACCAAAACAAAAATAACTCCAAAAATTTTATCCCGCGTGTCAGTACTAAACGTTTGTAAAAAGACGATAAAATAATAAAATAAAGATAAATTAATTTAATTTAATAAATTGTTAATTTATTAAATATATTTGTATCTAATTAGTTATTAAAAAAAAGCATGTTTGTGTTGAGATTCGAACCCGAGACCTATTGCGTATGACGCGGCGGTTCTATCCATTACGCTACGTAAATCTTACTTAGCAGTGCTATATAATATAACTTATGACCAACTTCATGGTGTTACTAACGACAAACTTCATGGTGTTAAATATTCGTGACGCGATGCACGCGCATCGTAAAAATTCACTTTCATCATTTTTCCATAACGCACCAAAAGAAGTATAACTTCAAAAATAATATACGAGTAGTATTTATATAAATTAACAAAATAAATAATTTTATCTAAGTACCTTTAACCGCAGGGTCTACTCGTCACTGTAAAATTTGGTGACATACATTTTTTTTAAAACAAGAACATATAGTCAAAAATGTAGTCAATACAAAGCTACAGTGGTTTTTATCCTTAATATTATTTATATGCACATTATACACCCACATTTTGTTGGTTCATTTATACGATTAATTTTTAATAATAAGATGTCGTGCTTATAGTTCTACAGATTGTCAATTGTATTATTAACAGGCCCATAATTCATAAATCAGCATTTAATTTTTAATTCAAAACTTGAAATATATTTTTCTAAACACTGAAAATTAGATGTCTAGCCAAAAATCTGTAGAACAAAAAAATCAAATATTTGAAATTTCGTACTAAAATAAAACATTTCTAACTATTAGAATGCCTTTTATGGTTCATCTATTAAAAATCCCCTGCAGTTATCAAGTTCTAATCTAGCTAGTAAAATTATCAAATAGATTTTTAGTTACCTATCTATTAAAATAATTAATGAACTAAAAATATCAAATGGAACTTATTTAAAAAATACATTTTTCCCACCTTCCAGAGTTAATATTATATATTAAACCAAATAAAAAATGTCTAACCTAATTTTTGCTCTATTAAAAATGAAATAGCTGCGTTACAAATATTATACACTTTGAATAGAGTCACCCAAAAGGCACCGTTTTGAAAATAAATTCATACAATACGAAGTAAAAAAAACAACCCAGAAGTCTCCAATATCCTTCACAAACGAACACAATTATGACGACTGCTTTTACAAACAAAAAACGTACGTATACTTAGACTGTACAAATAGCTATATAGAATTCAGTGAAGCTGCGCCTATTCTAAACACCGTATAACGCGTGCACTGTTTGTGTTTGCTGTTATATAATGTCAGTCGACGATTGTCCTTTGTTTTCTTTTTTTTAGTGAACCGGACTCCTGCTGGGAGCGACCGGAACTTCAACCGAATGGCGGGAAAAAGTATGCACCCACTGAACACAATACAGCTGAAAATAAATCAAATTGCAAATGTTTTTTGATGACAATGCTACGGGAAACTCGTGCGCGACGACTCTGAAATATTACAATAAATGTGCAGACCGTATTTAATGTGTTGGTGTTTTCGAGGTGTAAAAATAACAACTGCTAGTAAAATAAAAAGGTTGACGTGTCGAATATGAGCTCATAAATCGCGTGCGGGATCCCCGACTTACTTTAAATCTTTGCTTACTGCTCATCCCCCTTTTGTCGTAGCGTTATAACTTGTGTCACTCAGGGTGCAGTAGGCTTTCAAACCGGTTCACTATAGTTCCTGAAATTATCCGCCTTTTCCTCTTAATAATTAGTAGGTATTGATTATTATTTTTAATATATACAGGGTGTAAACGGTTTTACCGAACATAGGGCAAATAACATTGAGAACATTTACAATTTTGAAGTATGCTATAGGCTATATACAGTTTGTATCAAATTAAACCTGTGCATAGGGCATTCTGTGTGTAAGACAGAGATTGATACATAAAGCAATAAGTAAGAATGAGATAAATGTACGCTAATAGAATGTTACGTGGTTACTGTAAATAAATAATATTTATATTAGTGACTATTTTTACTGTAGAAAACAACGATGACAGTTGTTCGGTATTACATATTTATTTACAGTAACCACGTAACATCCTATTAGCGAGCATTTATCTCATTCTTACTTATTGCTTTATGTATCAATCTCTGTCTTACACACAGAATGTCCTATGCACAGGTTTAATTTGATACAATCTGTATAAGATCTAACGTAAATATGTAGTAGTGCTTTGTTTCTTTTTTTATTTAGTAGGTTCAGAGTTACACTTTTACACACTATATATTTGAGCGATTTGGCAAGAAATAGTTCAAAAAAGTTAACAATAAGCATACTAAAGTTCCTTGGAAGCAGTTTACTTTGTTATTTTAAAGAAAAAAATGTAGACAATAAAGCACGTTTTAAATCAAAAATAACCATAAATTACGGTAGTTAATATGTAATTAAAAATAACTACAAAGCTCAGGCGTGCGTATAATGCAAAATATTTGATTAAAACGCGGCAAAACAATATTAATATTATTGTATTTTTAACCGACTTCAAAAAAAGGAAGTGGTTCTCAATTCGGTTGTATTTTTTTATGTTTGTTACCTCAGAACTCTGTCATTTATATAAGCCGATTTTTTTTTTATTTGAAAGGATATATTTTCAGATTGGTCCCATAGAAATTTCATCAAAATCGGTTCAGTAGTTCGGCTGATTTTATTTACTTAAAATAATAAAAAATCTTAGATTAATTCACACAAGTGTAATATTAGGTCTAAAAGAAAATAAACAACCTTCATATTATATAGAACTATAATATAGAATATTCTGATGAAAATAAAAAAAATTATTAGGCGCATTAAAAACTAGTTTTAATGATTATCTCATCGGCAAATGTTTTTATATAATGTTTTAAATACCAATTAATTTTTAACAGAGAATATTATTAATTAGTTTCCTTCCCAAAACGCAATGGGATTTCTTCTCCCATCATCTATCAACTATGTCTACACTTGAAACGTATTTTTTGCAAATTTAATATAATAAATATATTATCTTTGTAAAGTTCTATGTATTGTTTTTTTACTGATTACGAAATTGATAATGAAATTACATCGTCTCGAACAAGTCGAGGCATAGCAACCGGCTTCTGATTATATTAATACCGAAAAAACTCAGTACCTACCTATATTTTTTTGTTCATAAGCAATAAAAACCAATTTAATCATAAAAATCACAATTCAGACCCTGAAGAAGAATTTGATTTAAATCCGTAACATTAGCCAGTAACAAAATATGTAAGAAAACCTGAATTAGTACATCAAGCAATTTATTTTATCAATTATTTTAATCCCGCCAGGGCATTAAATTTTTTCCTTATACAGCCTTGTAACGTTCATGGCAACACTGTTGTCAAATTAATTAATTAATTGTAGATTATAGAGGCGTCGACAACTCAAGTCATTAGCGTCTTCAACACAACAAATAATCCATTTGTGTATTAGAATCCGCCAGCTGGCATACACAAACCGATTGGTACGAGCTCGGGTCCCTGGGAGAACTAATTTCCAAAGAATGCAATTTGCAACCACATTCCAATGTCCCCCCTGGGGGGAACACTGTTGTCGTAAAACTGTAATTCGCTAATAACAGTGAATTCGTTTGTGGAATTTGGATTATAATCATTGTTATAAACTAACAATTGTTTTAATATTATACTAATAAATGTAGATATTTATTAACATTGGAAATGTTTATGTTCGTATATGGGGGCAGAGTTACGAGTTTTCGTTCAAGACCAAAAGACAACGGTGTCGCGATCAAGTGAGGAGCAATCATGCAAAATTGAACAAGTGCAATTTTTTCGAAATGTGTTTTATATCATGTCTAGTTAATTGAGAGGTATTTGCGACGATCTGCGGTGTTATTTTTGAGCAAATGTTAATAAATACTGTAGAAAAATCCATTTAAAAGTTAAGTAATCAAGCAAAAGTGAACGCGTATATAACAGAAGAATAATAGGGTTATTCCTGACAAAACTAAACAGTGCATTGATAAATATTGTGTGTATAATAAACAGTTAATTATGTTTCATATATGCTGTTATCATTTCCAATGTCTTCGATGGTTGCAAGGATTGCGAAATCTGTGAATTTTTATAATCAATATTTGTATGTAAGACTTACCAAAAATAGAAAAATAATCATTTTGAAAATAAACGTGTTGTACTGGTGGCGGACGTCGCTGAACTTTTAAAGCACCCATGAGTGTGTATTAGTGAACACATATGCATAACAACAACATATAAAACAGTAATAATTCATTGCAATCGCACTTTTCGAAATACAACTTGGCTATTCAACGATAAAACCAAGTCAAGTATGCAAATAATTTGTAATAGTGCATTTTATTTCCCATCACGTGAACGTGTTAACAAGCTTTCCACTAGGACTGTTCAACTTTCTAAATGTTATGTTTTCGAACTTTATTATCCACACCAAAACTTTACAGCACTTAATTCAAATATGATCACTTGGTACTAATATTATAGACAATCTGTATCTCACTGTTCCGACATTTTACATAAAATGACCTATTACGTAATAGTTTATTTAATTAATTATTTGATTGAACAGCATATTATATCATTTTGTATGAATCAAATATTTAATTGAACAGTATTATATTATTTTGTATGATTAAAATATTTATTTCTCAAAAAATTATTAGATCTTCTAATACAATTTCAACCCACTTTCACATATTCGATTGACATAAAGCTTTGCACACAGTACCTCACTATTCGATATACGATTTAATAATGACGAATTTAACATAAAATAACCTTTTTACAAATGAACTATTACATTACACTTAAAAAATTACGTAATTGAATATCTTTTATAATATTTTGTACGACTAAGGGTCGATTTATATTATCCGGTCAGACACGGCGCGGGAATGTAGCGTTTCCGACAAGACAAACATTTTTACATGCATTTCAAATACGAGTCAGTCTGAACGGACGAGATCCGTTACGTATAAATATTTGTATTTGAAATGCATGTAAAAATGTTTGTCTTGTCGGAAACGCTACGTTCCCGCCCCGTGACTGACCGGATAATATAAATCGAGCCAATTATGCGAAGGACATAACAGTACATGAATCATGATGATATACAAAAAAAGTTAGTAAAATCAATCTGATCGTGTATTTTGATATATTTTTGAATTAAATAAATTAAGTCATTCATTTAAATTCGACAAAGTGAATTATACCAGATAATATAAGTCGACCTTAACTAGTAACTAACAAAATATCAAAATAATATTAGTCACTTTTTATAAATTACTAGATCTTGTAATCCAATTTTGACGGAAATTTACATATCCGATTCAGTGACAATGCAATATTTTCATGTCTCTGACCTGATGATGGAGTTAGGTTATGAGAGCCAGCTGTGTACCTATCGGACCTTCCTGTTGGTTTAAAAATAGGTCTGCCGTGATTATGCTCATGTTTAACTTAGCTTAGCGAAAGGGGTTTCCACATGGGTTTTTTAGTGCATTCTAATAAAACCTTGTTTAAAAAAATTCACAGATTTCGCAATCCTTGCAACCATCGAGGACATTGGAAATGATAACAGCATATATGAAACATAATTAACTGTTTATTATACACACAATATTTATCAATGCACTGTTTAGTTTTGTCAGGAATAACCCTATTATTCTTCTGTTATATACGCGTTCACTTTTGCTTGATTACTTAACTTTTAAATGGATTTTTCTACAGTATTTATTAACATTTGCCCAAAAATAACACCGCAGATCGTCGCAAATACCTCTCAATTAACTAGACATGATATAAAACACATTTCGAAAAAATTGCACTTGTTCAATTTTGCATGATTGCTCCTCACTTGATCGCGACACCGTTGTCTTTTGGCCTTGAACGAAAACTCTGCCCCCATATACGAACATAAACATTTCCAATGTTAAAAATATATAAGCTTTTATTTTGCTTTAACCGAGTCAAGATCGTAAGATCTTTTAACTGGTAACAATACAAGATTTTTATGTCTCCAAATGATGGAGTCAGGAGAGCGTGTACCTATCGGATTTATTGTATTTATTGTGGATTATAGACGCGTCGAAAATTTAGGTCATTAGCGTCTTAATTACATTAAATAACAAATCACTCAAATCTAAATGACATCAAAAAACATCTATGAGCGGAGGTGGGATTCCAACCCACGACAGTGTGAACCAAAGGCCGCTACGCTAACCGTTACACCACACTGTCCTCGTACCTATCGGAATCTCTCGATGTTGCGAAATGTTATAATTACCACAAAACACCAAACCATAACAAAAACTCTCGACATACGTTTCGCCAACCAAGTTGGCATCATCAGGAGATGATTAAAAATGATTAAAATGATCAGTTTTAATCATCTCCTGATGATGCCAACTTGGTTGGCGAAACGTACGTCGAGAGTGTTTGTTATGGTTTGGTGTTTTGTGGTAATTATAACATTTCGTATCTTTACACCAAAGGTTCCACCACTTGCTATTCTCTCGATGTTGGATAATAAGTCTAGATTATGCTCACTTTTCTTAGCTTGGCGAGAGGAATTCAACATGTATTTTTAGTACATTTGACAGAATCAAGATCACAAGAAGATCCTTTGGATAGAACCTTTCATACTTGAGTATAGGTAAATTTAAAGAATGGATTGTTAGTCCAGTTTTGATAAGTTTTCACAAGACTGAAAGAATTTAAGGAAAAGTTTACAGACTGAGCAGATTAGTTTTATGAACAGGAAGATAATCACAACGTGCGTGCGTTATGCATTTGTTCAATTAGTTCATTTGAAGCTTATAAAGAAGTGCATTGTCGAAATACCTGTTCGGTCAGATTTACTGCAACGAATTGCCACTTATCACGAAACGGCAAAAACTGTACCATTGACTAATGTCTTGGGTATACTGGGAAAAAAAAGTGAATTTATGGTCTTGCTTGGTCGCATAACAAGAAAATACTGCATATTATAATTTGTAAGTGGATATTATATTATTAAGGGGATTCTCTTTGTAATTTAGATCGCGATATACATGTTAATTTTGAATTCAGATGAAAAAATATGCTAATACTGTTCTAATAAAATATTCTTCATGATTAATGAACCAACAAGCCGTGAGGTGGGTCGTTTATTAGGACTAAAGTGCGACCCTTGAGGTCCACACGACGAACTTCCCAGTTTGATAAATATTTAATAACAATAATTAAATTAGATATTACACAGAAAAGTAATCATTTTAATCATTAAAACATCAATAATTAAAAAAAAAAAAAACGGCTGAACCGATTTTTATAAAATTTATGTCGGATCAAAATGACGTTAACACACGCCTCGATTGACACCCTTACGAAGTCGATATAATTTTTTATTCGCGAGATATTGTGTAAAATCTACTTTTTTGGAGGTTATTTGGTTAAGAAAAAAGAACAGCTGAACCGATTTTGAAAAAATTTCTTTCAGATCATATTTACGTTAATACGCGTCGATTGGCACCCTAACGTAGTCGATATCATTTTTCATTCTCGAGATTTCGTCTTAGAAAGAAATGGACACATACGTACGTACGTACACACACACACACACACACACACACACACACACAGACATCTTTCTAAAAGTAGTGTAAAAATAGTGTAGTGACCTTGAAACATAAAATTTTTTTTTCCTTTTTGATTTCGATTTTCGGACCCATTACAATAACTTCCAGTGGGAAGTTAAAAATGTAAGTTATCAATGAACAATGTTCACATTTTTTTAACTGATTTCAAAAAAGGAGGAGGTCATCAATTCGACCAGTATATGTTTTGGCGGAGTAGACAACATAACAATTTCTGTCTAGGATGAATCATCATAAGAAAAAAATAAAATATACTATTACAGTTTGCTTTTAAATGAAAACTTAATCTATTTTAATATCTAAATTGAATTCTTTCTATTTTATTATACAAAATAAAAGTATTACAGACATTTCCCATCAAATTATAATATGATGATTCGTCTGTTAGCCTTCATGTTATATTTTAAAAAAATAAACCTATTTTGCACCGCTTTCTAAAAATGTTTCAGCAGCTACAGGAATAAGTAAATTATCTATTTATAATAAGCACTTGCAGGCTCCGTTGTCGAGCTTCTATAATCTGCAATATCTATATCGATCACTGATTTGATAAAATAATATATACAGAAATAATTAATCATTTGTGGAATAGTCTGAAATACATTTGAATGGATCTTAAACTTATTAAAAAAAAAAAACAATTTCAAATAATTCTAAAGAATAATTTAATTGGAAAACGCAACCAAGTTATACAACTATGTTTGCAATATTTTTGTTTATATCTTTCGGCCATAAACATTGACCATCTTCATAGCCGAAATATGGCCAATTTATAGCCGTAAAACGTAAGATTCTTATAAAATTTTGGAAAGCTGATTTTATTTATTACGACAGTATTATTGAAACTAATTGAAATACTGTAACAAAAATTCACAGATTTCGCAATCCTTGCAACCATTGAGGACATTGGAAATGATAACAGCATATATGAAACATAATTAACTGTTTATTATACACACAATATTTATCAATGCACTGTTTAGTTTTGTCAGGAATAACCCTATTATTCTTCTGTTATATACGCGTTCACTTTTGCTTGATTATAACTTTTAAATGGATTTTTCTACAGTATTTATTAACATTTGCTCAAAAATAACACCGCAGATCGTCGCAAATACCTCTCAATTAACTAGACATGATATAAAACACATTTCGAAAAAATTGCACTTGTTCAATTTTGCATGATTGCTTCTCACTTGATCGCGACACCGCTGTATTTTGGCCTTGAACGAAAACTCGTAACTCTGCCCCCATATACGAACATAAACATTTCCAATGTTAAAATGCTTTGTAAGAAATAGGTTGAAATATTGTTTCACTTTTGTACTATACGTTTATATTATTACAGCAAGGTAGATAATATATGTATTATTAAATTATTCACATCAGAAAAAATTGTCGGACAAAAAAAAATGTCACGCAGACATATAATACAACCCATCTACAACAAAAATTGAGATATCACGATAATATATAATATTTTCATATTTTATTATATACTGTAGTAGACACAGTATAATATATATTCTATGAAAACTCACTGACGTACTTGCGTACACGAATGTCATTTGCCAGTTCAGTCTATCGGCTCCATCTACCAGAGTTGTTCAACTTGTTCCTCATACAACGAAAACGCTATTCAATTTTTTTCGAGTGTTTTTTCTATCCGACTTCAAAAAATCAGAATGCCTCTAACCATTCAATTAGAAGTCGGCGTAAATAAATCACTTTAAAATAGAAAAATAATTGCAGGGCAGATTTTTAACTGAATGGATAGGTAGGGAAAGTGATCGTAAAACTGAAGGTAAAATTATTTTATACTTTTTAGAGGTATTCCGATAACTTTTTCGAAGTAGGTTCAATTTTTTAAAATTATCTTTTTTACGATCGACTATTCGACCGGTACTCGATTTTCGAGTTAACGAATACCTAGTCTTAGACTTATGAATGATTTATGGTATAACTTTCAAAGTATAGATTTAGGATGAAAGTACAGTTAAAGGATTTAATAGTGTACAAAATACTGATTTTCCGACCGCATTGGTAAGTTTCTCGCTTGTTTCGTATATTTTTTTTTACTATTAAATTTATACAAATTTCTTATACGAGTACAAAGTATAACTTTACAAATAAGTTTTAGATGTTCTGAAGATAGTATTAAAAGGGCACCGAAACGTTAGCACAGATATGCAATTTTAAATTTCAGTATTGCAATTTATTTGATCCTTTGGCCACATAGACTTCCTCTCCTAATTTCAACTGAATTTTACCTTGATGCTAAAAGTAAAGTACTGTAATCAATGAAAGTTGAGAAGAATTAATTGACTATGTGGCTACAGAATCAAGGGAAAACAATACTAATATTGTTACGGATCACCTTGTATATAAACGGCAGGCAAGAGTTCTGAGAAACGAGGTCTGCTTACTGAACAACCTGGGCGAAAGTTCTAGAGAAAGCGAGAACACACTAGGCTTATGCCACGCAGCATATATAAACAGCCAGTGCGAGTGAGTGAATCAATCAGTAAACGGTAAGTCACGCAGTCAAGTCTACGGTGGATCAGTGATATTAAATAGTGCCGTGATATAAATAAATAGATTGATAAAATAAATACTAGTGTAGTGGAAATTACGAGTTATTAGTTAAGTGCTATTTATTGTTTTGCTTTGCTTTGTTTAAGAATTACTGCTTAGTTATTGTTTACTTGTGTTGATTGTTAGAACTGACTTTTCGTTATTGCATTCATTATTATTGTGTTTTTAATTATTGTAAATAAATATTTATTCCGCCAACTCAGAAAACAATTTTGTAACAATATTTATAAAAAATGGCATTTAAATATGGTTTTTCATCGATTTTGTAGCCACAAAGTCAGTTTCTTCTCAATTTCCATATTAAAATTTTTTTAAGGATCGTAACTTACTCTAAATGTACTTTTAGAATCATTAAACTACCTATAGCAGTAATTCTATAAGGGTGCATTCCACTTGGCGACCATTTCGCCCACTACGCTCGCGCCTTATGGCCGCGTTCATTACGTTTGGTCGTTGTAAGCGTTGCGATCGCCAAGTGGAATGCACCCTAAGTAGTTTAATGACTCTAAAAGTTCATTATGAGTAAGTTACGATCCTTGGAAAATTTAATGAAAATCGAGAAGAAACTGACTTTGCGGCTAAAGAATCGATGAAAACCCATATTTAAATGCCATTTAGAGTAAGTGAACGATCCCTAAAGAATATTTTTTTAAAAGTCGTACTGGAGAATAACTTGGTCATGTAATAGCGTGCTGGTCTTTGGATTAGACTGTCGTGGGTTCGAATCCCGCTGGACGTTATGTCATATTATTTCAATCTGATGTAATTTGTTAACTGCACGCTAATGACCGTAGTTGTCGAGCGTCTATAATCTACAATAAATAAATGTAAGTCGTACCAGAGATATCGAGCATAGGTACCTACCAGGGTTGTTACTGATGCAAAAATTTAGACATCCGCGGATGCAGATGCGGATACGGATTATTAGAAGTTCACATCTGCGGATGCGGATTTGATGCGGATGCGGATTTTGGGATTTTAAAAGGATAATTATTTAAATTTTAAGTGCATAAATAACTGAAAATCAATTTAATTTTAACTTTTTATTTATTTAATCATATTTTTAGAACAAAATTACACAAGTTTTTAGTTTTACTTATGACACAACAGAACTTTCTTTACATGTAGTTACTTGTTGATGTCAATCTGCATCCGTAAAAACTCCGCATTGATTGATGCGGATGCAGATGTCTGAATTAATGCGAATATTCCGCATTTACGGATGCGGATGCGAATATTCGTAACACCCCTGGTACCTACACGTGATGAACGTCGTTATTTATTTATTTATTGTAGATTATACGCGTCGACAACTTAGATCATTAGCGTCTTAACGTCGTTATTGAACGCTTGCAAATGGCAAGCCAAACACCGTATACCGTTAGTCGTTACTAGTTCCCAAATACGCACATGTTTTGTTTCCCTCAACATTCGATCAGGTAAGTTCGCGTGTTCAGAGGCAGTTAGCGCGCCGTTAACCTGCTACTGTGCGCACACTATGCATGTGTGTGTGTGTGTGTGTGTTGTACGACTGGGGGCGGCAAGTCTATAGGAGGCGGCGGTGAGTCGACTGGCACCGCGACCGCGGGGGCCGCGCATGTAATTCGCGGGAAATGCAACACGAGTAACACGCTTATTAAGATTATAAACCGACTGAGGACGGTTCACAACTTATGTACCTACGTCATTAATAATTGTCTAAAATGTTCTACTGTATGAACAAAAATAAATATAATAATAGATAAATAATTAAATCAAATGATTTTTTATTCCCTAATATCCACAACAGTTAAGTAGAGAATAATATATCAGACAGCAAGGATGTCATGATTAGTAGGCTATATTTAAGAAAAAATCAAATGCCACTATCGGGAGTGGGACTTGAACCCGAAACTCCCAGTTTCCGGCTGCATGAGTTACCAATTACTCCACAATGCTCGAAAGTAGAATCTGTTCTTTTCTTATATACATAGCAATTTCAACAACGATACGGTCTGCATGCGAGAGCTAATAATTTTTAAGTTATATGTAACTTAAAATGTCAACTCGTTCGGCCGGAAACTATAATATTTTTTTAAAATAGATCGTATATTTTACACTACAAAAATTCTAGTTGCGTCGACTGTAGACACACACACACATCCATACGTCAACAGCGCAGAGGAGTGGTAGTGCAGCGTTTAGTAACGTAGCATGAATCCAATTCATTCTACAGTGCGTAAAGAAAATTTTGCAGAATTTACTTTAATAAATAAAACACACATATATATAGCTGTCGACTTTATTTTTAAATACTACGTTTCGGTTTGTTATAAGAGACCCTTTTCAAGCACTACTGATCTACACAATGTTCAATCAAACTTATATATAAGAATTTATTAATGGAGAAAATTCTTCTAGAATTTTTGAGCATTTATGTCAACCGATGATTTTTAAATTAATCATTCTATGCATGTAATCATACACACCTATGCAACATTTCAAAGCTGTAGCTTACCAAGAAGTGATCGAAATATTTTTCCCGAATAACAACAGAGAAAGTAAGTTAACATAGTTCTGAAACGTCCTGTCACGGTCGCCAAATTTCGAAAGGCTAACATTTAATCGGAATCTGTTCGAGATGAGTGACTTTGTCGAGAGACACTATGTCTTTGTTTCCCGTCGCGGGCGCCAATTCCGAAAGAGAACCTTAAAGAAAAACTACTGCCCACTGGGGAGTTATAATACGTTTTTAAAAACGAGAGATGGAACGTTTTTATATGGTGAAAGGTTTTGAGACGTCCTGTCACGGTCGCCAAATTTCGAATATATATTTTAGTTTCCTGCCGCGGGTGCTAGTTCCGAAAGTGCACCTTAAAGAAAAATTACTGCGCACTGGAGGGTCAAAAATCTGTTTTTAAAAACAATTTAAATTTAGAATAAATTTATGTAGAGATGAAACGTTTTTTGTAGAAAGGAAACGTTTTTACATAGTGTTACAGAAAACATATTAAAAGGATAGAAAAAATGCATACAAAAAATTCTACATACGTAGTTTTATCTTGTGACCACAGATGCATTCAGTACTTGTACATCATGTAATACCAACTTAAATTAACTAAATTATAATAGGTTGAGTAAGCAGACAGTGAGGATAAATTTCAACGACAAAGACTAGGAGACACTTTTATGTTTCTATCAACAACTTGATAATCAAGATACACGTGTTTCTTGTTCTAATGTGCCGCTCGCACGAGACATCTTGCCATATTATAAAGTACTTGCACATTTACCTTAGCATATTAATGTAGAACTACGAAACGAGACTCATCATCAAAATTAATCTATATACATACTTAGTAAAAAATTCAAAGATTTCGCAATCCTTGCAACCATCGAGGACATTGGAAATGATAACAGCATATATGAAACATGATTAACTGTTTATTATACACACAATATTTATCAATGCACTGTTTAGTTTTGTCAGGAATAACCCTATTATTCTTCTGTTATATACGCGTTCACTTTTGCTTGATTACTTAACTTTTAAATGGATTTTTCTACAGTATTTATTAACATTTGCTCAAAAATAACACCGCAGATCGTCGCAAATACCTCTCAATTAACTAGACATGATATAAAACACATTTCGAAAAAATTGCACTTGTTCAATTTTGCATGATTGCTCCTCACTTGATCGCGACACCGTTGTCTTTTGGCCTTGAACGAATACTCGTAACTCTGCCCCCATATATGAACATAAACATTTCGAATGTTAAAAAAGAAGTATATTATGTAGGTGTCTTACCGGCTAATATCAAGAACCACTAAACAGATTTGAATGCGGGTTTTACCAATCGACAGCTTACTTCTTAAGGAAGGTTTAGGTCTATACTAGCTGTCCGGTCCGGCTTCGCCCGAGTGCAAATTGGATTTAATCCAAGTTTGACTAAAATCAAGTTTATATGTCAAAATCGGTGTGAAATACTATATTATACCCAATAATAATGAGTCGTGAGCAGTTAATTATAAATTCGAGCGAACGAGCGAAGCAAGTGCGTAACCTATTAATTAATAAAATTAAGAAAAATTGCAGGATAGTGGACAAAATATTTGCTTTATTAAATGTACAACGTTTCGTCTATAGATTTATTAATTAATTATAAATTTGAAAGAACAAGCAAAGCGAATGCACCCGGACGAAGCCGGACGAGGCATCTTGTGATCGATATATAAAATGTACCCTATAATTTTACTTTCTTGCAATTTTTTGGGTATTTTGTACGATAGGTGCCTATATCTACTTTTAGATGGTATTTCCAGAATGTTTGTATCTGAATAATAATATGTTCTTAAAGTGATATATTAGTAGATATGTCACTGCAAAGCATTTTCTAGAAAAAAACGTTTAACAATTCTCGACGTATGTTTCGTCAACCATATTAGCATCATCAGGAGATGATTAAAACCTTCATCTACTGGTGATGTCAATATGATTTGCGAAACGTACGTCGACATTATTGTTAAGCATTTTGGTGTTTAAATTCTATAGAATATTCGCTAGGCACTTGGCAGAACATGACTGAATAAAAATTAATAAACAAACACTTGAAAAATTCTACACATTTATTCATCTCAACGATCGTTTCAGATTCCTATAACCCATCATCAGGAGTTTACATTAAAACTGTTTACATTAAAAATGTAAACTCCTGATGATGGGTTAGGAACCCGAAACGATCGTTGAGATGAATAAATGTGTAGAATTTTTCAAGTGTTTGTTTATTAATTTTTATTTTGGTGTTTTATTTTTATTTATTTATTGTCGCGTCGACAACTTAGGTCATTAGCGGATCTTAATTACATCAAATAACATATCACTTAAAACTAAATGACATCAGAAAACATCCATGAGCGAGGTAGGATTCGAATCCATGACAGCTTAAACCAAAGACCAGTACGCTGACCATTGTGGCAATTTTTAATATTTTGCAGACAGGCAGATATAGATACTAATACGTGCAGACAGCAAGCACAACCACCGCGTTTATATTATACAGTAGGTGTCTTATAATTTATCTGTACACGTGATGCGAATGGAAGTGGAAGGAGACGCGTGCCTTCCTGATGTATGTACAATGATTGTACCTTCTCTGTACGACAGAACATTACAGCCAGACAGGAAATTAGTTTTCGATATTTTTAAACTGTTGATAATTTTAATAATGCGCCACTACAATAAACACATGCCCTATATAAGTTATAGTTTAATGATCAAAGAAAACGATTCTAATAAAAGGTATCAAAAGAAACCATCCGCATCGCCTATAAGGCCTTCGGATTTGACGGGTGTATACTGTATAGCCGGGCTATTAGGTTAACGTCGTAACTCTCCGGATCCTATAGCCGAAGTTGCAGTAAGAATTATTATGATATTAATTATGAATACCAAATCGTAATTTGTACCAAATAATAATGGAAACAATTATTTTGTTTGCTAATCTAAGAAGCCTCTGAACTGATTTAAAAAACGCTTTCAATTTTTAAAAGCGTTTAAAAACCTACTTCTTTCCGAGCGACTATTATAGACTATATTTTATTATGCTACGATTAGAATAGAAATAATATATTTGTTTCTTACAAGATACAATATAACAAAACATATACATTTGATAATATTGAAACAATACAGCGCTACAAAAGGGGGACGAGACGAGCAAAAATGTAAATCAAGACGAGGACAGGCAGTTTTTGCTGAAGCTGGGAACCATAGAGCAAATAATTTATTCGTTGAAAATGATTTCTTATAAATTCTATAGAATTATCGCTAGGCACTTGGTAGAACATGATTGAATAAAAATTAATAAACAAACACTTGAAAAATTCATCTCAACGATCGTTTCGGGTTTCTAGCCCATCATCAGGAGTTTAAACTAAAACTAAAATCTATAAAGTCTTACAAACATTATATATAGTAACCCAGGGAAGACTGGGGTGTCAATTATTACCTAAATAACAAATCCATAGACCAAACTTAAAACTAATTTCTTATGTTATATGCAATTTAGTCAATGAGAATAGTATTGATATTTTGAATAATTCATTAAGATCATTGAAAGCGATATTTTAATGTGAGTTTTAACCTTTTGTGAGTTGGGCCAGAATGTATGTCGACTCGTTGTTTTTGTAATGAATGAATTGTAAATTATAGACGCCCGACAACTGAGGTCATTAGCGTCTAAGACTCATTGTTTTTATATTAAATTATTAAACTATAATTAGAAGAAATCTTTATTGGAATAAAATTTATTTTTCGTGTGGGACAGTACCTATATCAAATACCTATAGCTCTTGACATTGAAAAAGTATTAATCTACAAGTTCAAAAAAAACAAACTTTCTGCGATATGTTAATTTGGTCAGAGTCGGATTAACCATGTCGGGGCCCCTAGGCAATGCAATTCTCGGGGCCCCTTTTCAGCCTTTTGAAGATGATCAGCTGATGAATGGATGTGAGTAACTTCCAGAGGTCTGATCGACTCTAAATTTATTAGTTCTACTACTCGATACTAGATGGTTCTGTTCTGTAAGTATGAAGTATTTCATCAACTGACAGCATGCGTCGAAAAAAAGCAATAATACCTATTGTCATTGAGGATACAAATTTCCAATTAAATTTTCACTCTATGAAACATTTTTAATTTCTTTTGTGCACGCGCGGGGCCCCTAGCCAATGCGGGGCCCCTAGGTAGTTGCCTACTCTGCCTAATGGTTAATTCGGCCCTGAATTTGGTTGTACACCGATTCGAAACTACAAATTTATATACAGAAAATTCAGCCATCGCGAAAGTGGAAGTTTCGGGTTAGAGTCCCGACGGTGACATAGGTTTGAAAAATGAATTTTTTCATTGTTGCATCATATTGTTACGTCATTTTCGATGGGTGTTTCAAACACGAATGCAAACTTAAGCATTCATTTGTATCTACAAATTTATTTTCAATTGAAGCCAATCTTAAAAGTCCAAATGAATGGCACAGTTCAATGATTTTCTTAAATGACATCTCAATGTTGGTGCAGTTTTGTTATCACAATTTATAACAATTGTTAAATGACCTACAACAATTGTCACTGAACTACTATTAAAACTAGAAGAGTGAATGGTTAATTTCGAAATAAACTGTGTTTAGAAACTACAATTCAACTGCAGAAATTAAAACATAGAAATTCATGGAAAAATGCATATACAAATTGTTATTTTGAATTTTAGGACCAATCTTTTCATTCGCAACATTGACATTTTTTATAAGAATTGTTGGAAATGAGCACTTCCGTGGCACAAAGGATCAATAAAAAGCAATACTGATTTTATTAAATTTGCATTTTACTAACGTTTCGGTATTCTTCATACCATCTTCAGAGTCTACAAAATAATACAAACGTGGGTGAGAATATGGGGAAATAAAGTTAAAAATAACAAAAATTGAAATGTGTTTTTTTTTAACTTACCAAATGCTGTCAATTTCTTTCAGTATTTTGTTTGAGCGATTAATGAACAACATGGTGATGACATGTTGGTTTTTTAAAATAAAAACTCATAAAAATTGTTAAAAGTAAAAAATATGTAGTTATCACTGATAAAATTGGAAATAAAATCTGTGTTCACCTCTAATTAATCTGTTGTACTGAAAGAAAATGTTAAAGCGAAAACAGCAATTTGATAGGATTTAACAGAGACAATTATGTAAAGGTTATACTAAATCGATTAATGTGCTATATATATGGGACAAATTTTCAATATCTGTTCGTTTGTTGACGCTATTTTTAAATTTTTTAATAAATACCATTTCTAAGAAAATCCGTTTGAAATAATTGGAAGAATACCGAAACGTTAGTAAAATGCAAATTTAATAAAATCAGTATTGCTTTTTATTGATCCTTTGTGCCACGGAAGTGCTCATTTCCAACAATTCTTAAAACTGTTTTCAAGGATCAAATTGCTCTATTTAAATATAGCAACTTCGAATTCGACATTTTTTATATTTTTGGGTAATTAAAAATAAATTCCTAGCGAAACGAAATTTTATCTCGAGTAAACTAGTAGAAAAAAGGGAAGGAAATTCCTTGTTACCATATGCATTACAATCTTAAAACAAATCAAATAATTATGATTCATACTTATATGTACTATATTACCACCGGTTTCGTTTAAAACTATACTAAATCCAAACTGAAACATTCTCACATTTTTTCATTATAGTTTTAAGTGATTCTCTCGCCTAACTGCGCGTTAAACTTTCTCCTATCAAAATCCACCTGGCGAAACTGATTCAGACTCTAAAACATTTTAACCTTCGCGATACGGTTCACCCAGAAATCATGTACGAGGTTTGTGGATTTGCGTAGGACTGAAGTTGGTAACATTCTTGGAATAATATTCCCCCAGAATAAATTTGTAAATCAGTGCATTTTCATATCCACAAATAAATCCGTACAGTTATTTTCGAATCTATAATTTTACCCTGAAACAAATCCCGAATGAGAATTAAAAATCGGACACCACTTTGATGTCCCAGGGTCCACATTCAGGAAATTGAAAATGCGTAGTGAGAGTGAGAGAGACAACACTGATATCATTTGTCTCGATTCAACGGGAAACTTAGAGCATGACAATCCTAGCGGAGGCAAATGGCACTTCGAGCGGAGTCTTCAAAACTGAGAACAGGCCCACTGATATGTCAATTTGAAAGCAAAACAAGAGGAAGATAAGAATAATTAAGAGCACTGTGGTTTAATTTAATAATAAAGAGTTTAGTCACGTCTAACCACAATAATTTTATTAATGAATGTACATTTCAAGAGCTATGCTCCCATCTTCAGCAAATACTAAACTCTTTCGTATTTGCTGAAGATGGGAGCATAGCTCTTGAAATGTACATTCATTAATAAAATTATTGTGGTTAGACGTGACTAAACGCTTTATTATTAAGAGGAAGATAATTTATATAAATCTCTTTCTATAGATAAAGAAGTGTGACTTCCTTCTACCTCATTATGGCGGATTATGTTCAGCTTTTAAAAATATATATATTTGTTTAATTCTTGTTTGCAATTAAGAGGACCATGGATATAAGAACGAAAAATTTGATTTTCACAACGCCGCTATTTAAAATTCGATTTTCGGTACTGATGAAAATTTTCTCTGTTTTCTCTGTTTTTTAACGTTGTTAAGAGGGAGATAGAGCGATTGAGTTGCTCCAACTTCAATTCGAATCTAATATTCGAAAACGTCAAAATGACAGACATAACCCCACATAAATTTCACATCACAGATCTAATATTTTTGCGGCTTTTTTGCGCGCCCAAATTGCAGGTACCTCAAATCGAATTGTCAATAGAGTTGTTGTGAAAAATAATATCCAATTACTCGAAACGAAACATAGTGTTTGCAACGCGTGTGATTGCCGCTCTCGTGCCTCGGATAGAAAAAACAAATATTGCTATGTTTCGACTAGTGATGTGCCGGATATCCGTATCCGTATCCGCGGATATCCGAGGAAAAAGAAAGATCCATATCCGTATCCGTTAGTTTTTTGGCGGATCTTTTACCTTATCAATTTTCAATTCATACATAAAATTTTATATATATAGGTGATTAGGTAATAATGAAAAACAGTTAAATTCCATTCAGATTATTTTTTATTTTTTTAATATCGTGGTCAATAACTTTTTCCCATAACAGATAGTCTCTTTCCAAAGGTCGATGTGCAATATTTAGTATTTACCGCCGCGTACTCTAAGAAAGTTAAGATCCGTATCCGTATCCGTATTCGCGGATCTTGAGACCAAATATCTGTATTCAGATCCGTATCCGCGGATATACATTTTTAACGATCCGGCACATCACTAGTTTCGACCCGTGTAATGCAATATACTGTTACATTATGCACTGTTCAAAATTATAAAATTTTTATACGTGGGACGACGCTATTGGGGCAACGTACTGTTATAGAACTGGCGATATGTAGATACATAATGCTGTACATTTATTCCAGCCCTTCTTACCCCATGCCACATATAGAACATGTACTAAGTTACATAGTTCACCGTATACAGCTCCTGCGGCCGTATAGCCGTCATATTTGGTACGCAATGTCTAATTGCTTTCTGATTTATGACTGGTTTTAATATGCATGCATAAGGATATTCAAATTCAGAATATTATAATAATTGATTCGCACTTTAGATTAGATACGTACTAAGTACGAGTACAGTAGTAAACTGAATGATGTACTATCTAATGTTTCATTTAATAAAAAGAGGGTACATGATAATGAAACTCATACATATATAATTATATATATTATCTACAATATCTATATGTCTACTGTCTAATTAAAAGAACATGATACACAAAATAAAAACTTGATTTAATGCAGCTGATTTTTTACTTTTGTATTAATTCAGACGAATGTAAGGTGTTCTGGAAATATCTACTAAATTTCAGGAATGTGTAATTTTCAGAAAAAAATATATATATTAAACATTTTGAATAATAATAAAACACGAAATTTTTTAAATTTACACTATAACTTTATTTTATGACAATTGTTTCGTCAACACAGTGCGACTTCTTCAGAACATATCTTATACTTATAATTAGTATAAGATATGTTCTGAAGAAGTCACTGTGTTGACGAAACAATTGTCATAAAATAAAGTTATAGTGTAAATTTAAAAAACTTCGTGTTTTATTATTATTCAAAATGTTTAATATTAAATTACATCAAGGAAGCACCCACTCCATAATTATTATATATATATATATATTATATTGGAATAGGTCGGATTTGGAATTTAGACGAGCTAGTGGACTTATGAGAGGAAACTTCCAAACTTCAAGGATGTGTGTCTTAAGTAATTTTAAGCAACGAAAAAAAAGTATATCGAAATAGTTGGTCGGATTTAGAATTTAGACAAACTAGTGGACATACTAAGTGTCCCGGAAGGAAGATGTCAAACTTCAGAATGTGTTTCTTAAGCAATTTGAAGTAAAAAAAGCTCTATCGGTATAGATCCCATTCTAAAAAGTTACTGAGGTATGCCTTCTTGACGAGGAAAAAGACAAAAATGAAATTACGAAAACTGCATTCAAATGTGTATTCCAGTCGCCCGCCGGTGATCATTTTGATTTTTGAATAATTGTAGAGTATTATTATTCTAGTCATTACTTCTTTGTATTTTTAAACGTTTTAAAATAAAACATTATTTACGAAATTGTATATTTGAGTTTAGTATGACTGTAAATTTTTACAATGATAAGGATTATTGGAAAATCAACTAATTACATAATATACGTATTACAATGGTTGGTTTTCCAATAATCCTTATCATTATTTAGGAAATTTCTTATCTGTTTCTTCGACAAGCTATAAAGTAGCTTTTTACAATCGGATTTAACAGATATAACTTTTTTTCCCTTAAAACTATTCCTAAACATATCCCTTAAGTTCGGCAGATTTCTCCCGGGACGCCTGTAGGTATATATAGGGGGAAATTGCATGTATAATGTCATTACTGTTGAATTTAGTGTTTTTTGAGAAGGCTTTTATATTAGCGTCTAAATGTCACAGTTTTGTCAAATATTGTCCTCGTGTTGTGTTCTCTTCCTCGATACATATGAGGAAATTATATAATATGAAGACAAAAATAAATAAATAAAAAATATGTTGGTAGGTAACCTTTAAATTGCATTGAATTCAACATCTAACTTAAAATCAATCTATGATCTACAAATGATGTTTTTCACGTTCGATAATGACAATATTATTTATTAGGGTTGTGGTTAAATTGGTCACTTTTCTCCCTATTTTGACTAACTATTTATCTGTTCATTACTGATCGTTAAGAACAATTTGACAGATAAAATATGAACAAATATATTTTATTGCTATAAAATATATAAATATTTACAACTTGAGAAATTTCACGGCAGTTGAACACATATCAATTGTTATTTATAGTGATTATTGCATAAATTGTGATGTTCAATCATGCAGAAAAGGACCGTTGGAAAACAGGTTATCTCTATTTCAGTCACAAAACTTTCACGTTTTGATGCACACGTATATTAAAAAAAACTGTACACTTACTGACGTCACCAATTCGATGAGCTGTACAAGATAAGGCTATATTATATGTATGTAATACAACATAGATATAATGCACAAGATTGGCAGCTGGTGGGCCCTGAACTATCATGTGAGGCCTTCCCTCTTCTATACAACTAACCTATTATTATGTACAGCACAGACCAAACAACCGGTAATTATAAATTATAATTGCTTCTCGAAACGGAATTGGTGTTTTTTTTATTGGCTGATTGTTTAGATCACAGGCTAGACGAAATGTTAATAACTATGTCTATATCTATGAGGGGGCTGCAACCATTTTTTTATTCTCAGAATTGTATGTATAGGTACTTTCTAAATATTGTTTAAAAGACCACAACCGACGGAGCTATATGGGTCTAGTATCAATTCATATTTTTGAATTTTTAATAAAACATTGAAAAAACAATAATTGATAACTCCATCTGCAATTCTTAGCTTAGAATCTCTAAACTAGGCGTTTCTAAAAAAATATTACTTGATGATTAAAATTTTTTTGTTAAAGAATAGCCGAGACCATTGAGCCGCTTTTAAGACGTTACAAAGATTTATTACAAGCCCCCAGTTCCCGGTTCTAATCCATAAACTAGTTGATAGCACTATTTGGATTTTCTCTGTATTATTGAACTGTCCGTCTGTGTTCAATTTGTAAGTTATAGAGGCTCGACAATTTATTGAGGTTTTTATTTGATAAAGTCGACAACAACTTTATACTGCCTTCATATGAATATTAAAATTACGGAAATCCCGCTACAGTTGTGTTATTAATAAATGTTTTAATTTTTAGTTCTTTTTCCAAACTGTATATCTGTGTTCTATTTGAAGTTATAGACGCTCGACAACTGAGGTCTTTATTCCATAAAGTATTTGACAACAACTTTATATTGCTCTCATGCGTATATAAATTATAACAAGAACGATCACAGTCTAAGGTTATTTGTCAACTTGTATGAAATCTAGCATTGCTTTAAAACTATTGCCAGCTGTTTGTATCCTAAGTGCATGTTTATACTTTGTGGCGATACACTTTTTTTTTGTTTATGTTAAATTAATTGAACTGTCAGTAAAATACAACAAAGCTAATAGCGGTGCGCGTGGGTGTAGATTAAAATATGATCTACACAAAAATATTTTGTCACATAGGCGTGGTCACTTAAACTAAAACAATAAAAATTGTTACAAGTACACACAATGTTCATATGCTCCTTAATATTGTGTTAAATCAAATAATATAACTCAAAATGTTTCGTAATGGACAACCCACAGTCAGTAAGAAATACTAGAAAAATAAATATACAGTTCGACCATTGCAAAGTGGCGAGCAATAGTTACCATTCAGAAACAAGCCGTGAGGTGGATCGTTTATTAGGACTAAAGTGCGACCCTTGAGGTCCACACGACGAACTTCCCAGTATGATAAATATTTAATAAAAATAATTAAATTAGATATTACACAGAAAAGTAATCATTTTAATCATTAAAACATAATTATTATTTATTTTTAACAATAATTAAAAAAAAAAACGGCTGAACCGATTTTTATAAAATTTATGTCGAATCAAAATGATGTTAACACGCCTCGATCGACACCCTTACGAAGTCGATATAATTTTTCATTCTCGAGATTTCGTCTTAGAAAGAAATGGACACATACGTACACACACACACACACACAGAGAGAGAGAGAGAAAGACATCTTTCTAAAATAAGTGTAAAAATAGTGTAGTGACCTTGAAACATAAAAATTTGTTATACATTTTGATTTCGATTTTCGGACCCATTACAATATAACTTCCAATGGGAAGTTAAAAATATTTTATGTACGTATACATGTGTTTGTGGGATTTTTTAAGCCGGCTACAGATGACAGCAAATGTCGACCAATGTTGACATTCGGGCAATTGCCATGCCGTGTAGCGACAGTTTAATTTTGGCGTATATTCCCTAAACATTGGGTATACTAAGCTTGGCCTACGTTTGCCATACAGAATGATCATACATATGCCCAACAATACCCAACATTGGTCGGCAATACATTCGCCAACATTGACAGACGTTGGCCATGTCGTCCAGTCCTTTTCTGACATGATAATCAGTTCGCATTTCTACAAACTAAAATGTGTATAGCAACAGTTTGAAAAAAAAAACTATAAAGTATATTTTCCTTTTTTTTTCCGTCTAATTTTCAAGATGTTAAATTTGTTTGGATACTTAGTCATATTTTTACTGATATGTATGCAATTCGCTATCACTATCAAGGTTATTGGAAAGTTCATAAGACAACAAAGTTCATTTACATTTCGACAATTAAAATATTTTAGAATAAATATTAATAAAAAAAACTCGAAAAAGTTTTATTTACTAATATTTATTTTGTTCATTTTAGTCTTTCAAAATTTTACCCCCCCTTTGACACGCGTAGGGGTTGAATTTCGAAAAATCCTTTCTTAGTAGACGCTTACGTCAGAAAAGGAACCAACTGTCCAAATTTCAAGTTTCTAGCTTCAGCGATTTGACCTGGGCGTTGATTAGTCAAAAAAACCCTACATCCCCGTTTGAACCCCTTAGGGGTTGAATGTATTTCTAAAAACGATTTATTCATGTATTGTCATCGGAAATATATATGTGTACAAAATTTCAAATCGATCGGATACGTGGAAGTCGTTCAAAATGACTTGCAAGATTTGACCTAAACAAACACACAAACCAACAAACACACATTGCAAGTTAAATAAAAGCTTGTAAAAATAAAAACGTGGCGGAACAGTAATTTAAGATTGATGATACACTCGGCGAAACTGCAATATCATATACTTTTAGAAATACTTCCTTTAATAAATTATTTACACAATAAAATTACGTGAATTTTACTTTGATTTCAGAACTTCACACTTTGTTTAAATTTATAGGATTACAAAAAACATTGAAGATTTGTTTTCAGGAATTAAGAGTTATTTGGAATGGATAATCAATATCATCACAAACCAGTTAGGTTTAGTGAAATCTTCAGAATATAAG
This sequence comes from Mongoloraphidia duomilia, assembly GCA_039654895.1. Classification (NCBI taxonomy): domain Eukaryota; kingdom Metazoa; phylum Arthropoda; class Insecta; order Raphidioptera; family Raphidiidae; genus Mongoloraphidia; species Mongoloraphidia duomilia. The sequence continues at coordinate 6,627,649 of CM077520.1, read as the reverse complement.
ATTGATAGCAACACGACAAACTCATCTTCAGGGCAATCACCTGATAATAACAACAAACCTTACTGAAATTTCTTTTGATAGCACCTTATTATTAATTTACAAAATATGCTTTTATTAAAAACAGGAAAAAAGGCTATAAAAATCTATATTGTTTTTTTTTTAAATTAAACAAAGAGCCGACGTTTCGGACCACATCAGTTTTTAATCATGACCTACAAAAATTATAGAAATTACAGAATTTACATAATACAATTTTATTTTAAAAAATTAAACAAAGCCGATTTGCATTATACATATATTTTCTTTTCCTAATATTTTTATTCATAAAATTGTATTCTGTAATTTCTATAATTTTTGTAGGTTATGATTGAGGATTGATGTGGTCTGAAACGTCGGCTCTTTGTTTAATTTAAAAAAAAAACAATATAGATTCTTATAGCCTTTCTTCCTGTTTAATAAAAGCATATTTTAACAAACCTTACTGTTAAGAAATTATGGTAAATTTTTTCAAGAAATTATATTCAAATTACTGACATAGCAAACAAATTATCATTGTAGTGACTCAGAGTTACAAGAAACTGTTAAAATCTTTCCTGGAATAAATTTCACTTGGACATTATTAAATGGTTAGAAAGCAGCCTATTTATATTTGTAGAGCAGTACATGAGAATAGGTGCCCTAACCGCATCAACATGTAATATATTTAAGCAAGTACCTGGCCACCTACAATAGATATATCTTGATCAACGTGCTCCTACCCAAATCGCCATTGCACGATGTTACACAATGGGCCAGGTGCACGACTCTCACGATCTTTTGGACCCTTAAATACTATGTAAATGGACGTTCAAGAAATATATATACAGAGAGTCACAAAAAAAGTAGCACAAGGTTTCACAATACACATTTTCAGTACCTATAACAGACGACGGTTTGTGAATATACCAGTGGTTAATAGCGCTTCAATGGCACGTCTATTACAAACCTGAAGTTCCCGATTTCTAATCTCAGAATTGGTGAAAGTATCAATAATAAGAAATTAAAGATATAATTAAAAAATAAATATCACTTTCAAAAAAATAAAGTAAACAGAACTGGTCAAATTATTTAATCGGATAAGTTTATTATTAAAATTGAATTAATAAAAAATGACCAAATTGACAGACATAAATTAATAGATATAATAAAAAATAATATACAACTATGATGTATAAAATAGTGGGAACTTGGACAAATTCCCACTATTTTATACAAGTTCCCACTATTTTATACATCATATACTTAATCCATCATGGACGATACTATAATGATAAAATAATATACAACGTTTCAGCAAAAATATATGCCCTTTTCAAGTATAAAATTATTATATAAAATCTGAAAAGAAAAATTAAAATGAATAAATTAATAATTAATAGATAAAAAACAAAACTATAAAAAGAAAGAAAAATAGAATATAAAAAACAAACCTAACGAAAAATATATCAGAATAGAATCAAAAAAATATTTGAAAATTAGAGAAATTTGAAATTACACTATAAAATATTTTTGTTTTTTAAGTAATTAATTAATAATTAATAGCCAACAAATACATGTTTTATAATTTTTATTATTAAAAATTATAAAACATGTATTTGTTTAAGATCAAGACAACTCTGGAAGCGTAAACAGAGCTGAGAGCAGTCCTTGTTAATAGTGAATTCAAATTCCAACTGATACTTCCACTAGTTCTCAAATTATTTTCTGGGAAGCGGATTTTTTTTATTTATTGTAGATTATAGACGCGTCGACAATTACTTAGGTCATAAGCGTCTTATATACAATAAAATAAAACCAATTCTCTTAAAACTATAAATGACATCACAAAACATCCATGAGCGGAGGTGGGATTCGAACCCACGACAGTATGATCCAAAGATCGCTACGCTAACCGTTACACCACACTGTCCTCCCTGGCAAGCGAAGACTTATTTAATAGATTAATCCTGTAAAGGCTCCATAAACACGAAAATGTGTTTTTGTGACTCTCTATAAAAAAACTATTTAAAGAACACGAATTAGTGTATAACAGTAGAGTCATCGATTATCCGTGCTGGGCGGGACTTGGCAAAACACGGATAATGAGAATTGCCTTGAAAACCTGAAAATATTCAAATTGCAAATTTATTATAGTTTATTGTACCTATGTAAAGTAGATGTCATACTGAATACGTACTTTATGCTCGTTTTTTGGCACGACTTTCAATTCTAAATAATTTTCAAAGTTTCAACGTAGACTTAGGACGTATCAGAAACCGAACGTTCCATGGCACACTTGATCCAGCAGTTTGAGCCCACGGACAATCTGATCCCATACGACATTTGATCCCAACGACAATTGATCGCACGTACATGTTGATCCAGAAAATTGTCTATAGAACTAACAGAGCCTGATAAGTACTAAAGCTCTTAAAGTCTATGAATTTCAATGACAAGACTTGAATCGATTATGCTCTTTGTCGGGAAATTTGTTCGAATGACAATTTGTCAAGACGTTGTGATACATTTGGAATTACATGTGTTATTAGAATTCGTATACGGGGGCAATAGTATACTGTGTTTATGCGTTCATAGGCCTTTAGAGACTACGGTGTCGCGATCAAGTTGAAGGATGCACTTTAATGCATCATTGCCCGGGATACGTCGTAATTTTGTCGAATATTGTGTTTCATAAATCTTGTCTGAAAAGTTAATTGTACAGAGGAACTTTGCGACGTCAGGTGTGCAGTCAGTTATGGTCTTTCGTGCTAATGTTCACATTATAACGACTTGTTGAAATATGCCATTTAAAAGTTTAATGAATCAAGTCAGCAGTGATACTGCGTTATATAATTCAGAAGAATACAATATCTGACAAATTACGACGTATGGGCAATGATAACTAAACAGTGAATTATTCACTTGATCATTACATAATCTGTAAAGAATTAGTAAATAATAAACACAGTATACTATTACATCCGTTAGAATTCTAATAACTATGCTAGTTATCAAATATATCACAACGTGTACAACTCGAATGCAAACAAAGTTCCCGACAAAGAGATTAATCGATTAAATTATTTCATGAAATGAATAAAATTTAATAACTTTATTACTTAGCAGGTTCCGTCGATTTATAGACAATTTTTTGGGATCAAATGTCGTGGGATCAATTGTCGTTGGATCAATGTCGTTGGGATCAATTGTTGTGGGATCAAATGTCGTGGGATCAAATTGCTGGGATCAACTGACGGCACACCCCTGAAACCGATCATTAATGGCACTCTGTCCGAGTTTCAGCACGGATACTCAGTTACAGACTAATAATCCAACCAGTTGCGCACGGACCACCGAGGCTCTACTGTACAATAATATTTAAATCTACACAACTTTGTATTCTCTAGGATAAATGATATTAAATTTTGTGTTATTTTTACTTTTAAAAAACAATTTTATATAATGTAAACATGTCATATGATCTTGATATTAAAACAGATATTACACTGTTGAAAAGAATTACATGTATATATTATGTGATGTTAATGTACATTGTTTCTCACGGTAAAATATGAATGAAGAAAATTATTATCATTCCAGAGGATTACATGAACATTACATTACATTAGCTGAAGTCACGTTTCAGAATACACCGTCCTATAATAGACAAAATAAATAGAGTTACACGGTTACCACACAGTGAGAGACGACACTGTGTGGTAACCGTGTAACTTAATGGAGATGGGCATATGAGAAACGTAATATAGATGGCAGCAGGTATATAGCCACCTATGCTATCATTGATTTTCTTATAAAATAACGCGCGAAAAATCGAGTTTTTTCCTTTCTGATAGCATTCAACCATTTCTTTTCTATTGGAAACACAAAACCCCTATGATTTGAACATTGATAAACACAGCACATCGGCATTGTCAATAATAATAATTTATTATCTGAACTAAATATTATAAAGAGAAAATATTTGATTTTTTGTATGTTTGTTTATAATGGGTAAACTCAAAAACTACTTAACTGATTTTAAAAATTCTTTCACCTATAGAAAGCTACATTATCAGCGAGTAACATGAGCTGTATTTTATTTTCAAAAAAATTGGAGATCTCTACGAAAATTACAATAATGTAACCTAAGGTATCAAAAATTTGCCTATATAAAAGTCATTATTTGGCGTGCGCTGCGAAAACTATTGATTAATTATAAATTCGAGCGAACGAGCGAAGCGAGTGAATAATGCATTAATAAATTATAAATTCATAGCACCCGAGCGCTATACGATCTGTCCACAGATATCGAGGTGGTTATATAGCTAGCGCCCCTAGCGGTCAAGTTTGGCTTCATTGATTACTGATTACGCTAAATCGGTTCAAAATCTTTCTGTGACCAGTGACTATAGTCAAAAACGAGTCAACTGACTTCGCGATATGATTCACATACCCAAAAAGACAAAACTTGATGAAAAACGTACAACTTTGATTTCAACATAATACGACATAGAGGATCTCATAAGTCGATTATTATTTATCGTAATTATATGGACGTTCGACAGCTTAGGTCATTAGCGTCTTAATTACACTAAATAACATCACACAACATTCATATGGTGGGATTCAAACCCACGACAGTTTGATGCAAAGAACAGCACGCTAACCACTACACCAAGCTGTCCTCTTTCAGTAGTTGATGAAAATAAAAACTGAAGGACTGTTTAAATAAGTAAACTGATGATTTTTTCTTGAAAATATTTTTGAAAATCAATTTAAACAGTTCCATTAGGTGAATGGATTGTATGGCTTTTGAGTCACTTCGTATGAACATTGAACACTATTGAACATTTTAATTATAAGATGCTATAAAAAAATCTTTCACTTTAAGTTGAATATGTATCTAATCTTGTAGGGTAAAGGTACCGGTTTCCGACACCGAATTAGTGATCAGAATTTTAGAAAACGGTATCACATAGTTGACATAATAATACCTACAATATATAAATTAAAAAGAAAAATTATTAAGATGCTAAATTTTGAAAACTTTAGTTTTGTATTTTACCGATAAAAAACTCTATCGGTGCGAAGAGAAATTAAAAAAAATTAATTTGCAAGTGAGTTAGGTACAGATCTGTTGCTTGAAGTGTAATTTACTTGCAAATTAATATTTTCTGATATCTTTTCGGGTCGATTGAGTAAAATATGAAACCATGAAAGATTTAAAATAACACTAACTCTAATTTTCATACATTTGCTATGTAAAAATCTGTTACAAACATAAGAGGGCAGTATAGCCTAGATGGTAGCGTGCTTATCGCCGCAACCTCTAGACTGGACTGCCGTGGGTTCGAATCCCACCTGCGCTCATGGATGTTTTGTGATGTTATTTAGTTTTAAGTTAGTTGTTATTTAGTGTAGTTGAAAGACGCTATTGACCTTAGATGTCGACGCGTCTATAATCTACAATAAATAAATAAATGTTACAAACATAAAAGTGGTTGGCCCGAGGTAGGTGGTAGGGAACTGGTGCCTTTACCCTATATATAAATAAGGAAATAGCCTCAGTATATTTGCTATGTAGCACATGATTGGCGCCATTATTCAAAGTCCACGTATGATCAGCTATCTATGTACATTATTATTATAGAAGTTTCTTCACTTATTCAGACGAAAGGTATATAATTTTCTTTCGCGATATTTTATGTAAATATGTTACACATCATAATAACATGAATAAATTTAGATAAATGATTAATTTCTTTATATGTACAAAGTGCACATTAAGTTTTGACAGCTCATCAATTTGTGCAAAGGTATATGCAGTGTTAAACATGTTTGGAAATTTTTTTAACATTTTCATTTCATACACCAATCAAATCTATGCAGTTTAATATTAAAATAACAAGGTTATAGATCAGTGCTTCACAAACTATTTTAAATGATGACACTAAATAAAATACCGACATATTTTAACATTGGAAATGTTTATGTTCGTATATGGGGGCAGAGTTACGAGTTTTCGTTCAAGGCCAAAAGACAACGGTGTCGCGATCAAGTGAGCAATCATGCTAAATTGAACAAGTGCAATTTTTTCGAAATGTGTTTTATATCATGTTTAGTTAATTGAGAGGTATTTGCGACGATCTGAGGTGTTATTTTTGAGCAAATGTTAATAAATACTGTAGAAAAATCCATTTAAAAATTGAGTAATCAAGCAAAAGTGAACGCGTATATAACAGAAGAATAATAGGGTTATTCCTGACAAAACTAAACAGTGCATTGATAAATATTGTGTGTATAATAAACAGTTAATTATGTTTCATATATGCTGTTATCATTTCCAATGTCCTCGATGGTTGCAAGGATTGGGAAATCTGTGAATTTTTATGATGAAGGGATTCATGCTTGCTTTTCGCTCACTTCTCATTCCCATTTTGTTGAGTATTAAAAGTAATATATAGCCAAGCTTACTCTGGAAGAAGTAGGCTTTAATCTGTGAAAGAATTTTTCTAATCGGTCTAGTGTCTAGTAGTTCCTGAAATTATATCCACAACAAACAAACAAATATACAAACTCTTTATAATATTAATATAGATTATTAGCTAATAACAATTTCTCTGTTAATTTTTGCAGCTCCATATCGCTTATATTTCGTGTTATAAATAGTTTAAATAAATCTTTTTCCCCAGTACGTCACAATTCTGCTTGTACGCGATTTGGATAATCTAGTTTGAAAGACATGCTTGATTTCTTTTCGATGCCAAAACTATAGACACTTATAAAAATATAGATGTATGTTTACACACTTTCTTTATTTAAAATTTGTACTTAGATATTGAGAAAAGCATCTATTACATAATTACAACACTGGTGATCGCACATCCATAGGTTATTTGAAATGAACACTAATATAGCACAATAAAAATCAACAGAGAATTGATACGTTCATTTGCTTCTACAAGGAAGGTCAATTCTTCTACATCACTATTACTGTAATATGTACAATTTGTACATAGCTACGTCACAATGTACATAATGTACACGTAAAAATGATGTTATATTGTAACACACTATGTACCGATATTGCATTTGTTCTTCGTGTTGTATTTTTTAATTTATTGAAATTTTAAACATCAACAAGTAACTAAAAATAGTTAATCAGTTTAAATTTAAAATTCAACAATTCTTTTAACAGACCGAATACATTTTGTTTAAAAAACTTTCTTCTTATGGAACTATTGTTTTCTATCTCAATCTGTTGGTTACAGTTTCGAAACTGAACCATTCCTTATAGACCGAGAGCTAATGACGATTTTTAAGTGTTATTTATTCAAGGCCTTATTTTTGTGAGGCATATTAAAGTGCCCTGAGTAAGGGATTTTGCTAGATAGCGGAAATTTTTATTATAAACTCAAGGTTCAAATTTTAATATGTTGTTACAGCGACTGTTTTAAACATATATTTCAATTTGCAGAACAAAATGTCGGTATTAACAGCCTCTCTTAGAGGAAAACTTGCAGCTTGCCTAGGTGTTTAGACCGTTCTGCAAGGGGGTTAATACCGACATTTTGTTCTGCAAATTGAAATATTTGCTTTAAACAGTCGCCATAACAACTTATTAAAATTTGAACCTTGAACCAATTATATAAATTTCATCGGGTACATAACACGTTTAGGGTGACCTGCCACCTTTTTAATACCCACCAATCGATCTTTAAATATTATATTGGCATTATTGGGTTCGCTGACAAGCTATACAAACAATTTCAGCCTTGAAGCAATAATAATTTGTCAATTTTTTTTTATACATGTTGGGGCTGGTCTGCATCCCTCCCATACCGCTGACTAGCAAAATCTCTTACTCAGGGTACTTTGAAATGCGTCCCTCAACATTTTCAAAAAAATAGATTCTTGAATAAATAACACCTGAAAATTGTCACTAGCTCTCGGTCTATTAGACGGTAAAAAGTAATATTATCTGTTGGATAGGTTTAAAAAAAAACGTACCAACCTAACAATAAAATAATAGTGTACTAATCTGAATAATTAAGAGTTTTGTGTTTCTGTGTGGTCGATTAACATATATTTATCTGAGTAATATTATGACACTTATAATTAATAAACAAAAAAAAACAAAAAGTGATATTTATAAAAATGTAATAAGCTATAATTTGTGTTTTATCTTTGATGCAAACAAAATTTATCTTTGTAAATTATATTGCATTTTCTCTTAATTTATAATTAAAACTAGAAAAAAGTATATGTTATTACATCTTTCTAGAGCTAGTTCCTGTTGAAATATTATAAAACAACCTTGTACTTATATTGCAAAATATAATTTCGTACACTGAAACCAGTTTCTCGTTAAAATCGTACAAGGTAATGACATATCTCAATGAATAGAATAATCTAAGATAACATAAGAGATACTTTCTTATTATTAGTATTACATACTTTACGCAATTGTCAAGTACACTCATGGTCAAAACAGTTTTTTATATTAAGAAATTTTAATTATACGAAAAATATTTCTGCAAATAACAATACACGGTGATTTATTAGTTCACCGACATACTCTGACAAATGAAAGCTCATCTAACTTTTAGGAATTAGCAAAATATAAACATTCGTTGTTTTTACTTGTTAAAAATAAAACAATAATTTTTTTAATTAGATGACTTTTTATCCGTCAAAGTTTATCGATGAGCTAATAAGTTAGCCTGTACTTATACAATACAAAAAAAGAACGTCTTATTTAAAATTCGCAGTTGAAAATAGATTATTGTGCATAAAACCTTAATACGCCCCTTATAATGTATGCACTCAGTCGTACCTCGACAATTAAAAAAATAATAAATATTTAAATTCCAGTAAGTTATAGCGTGACCAAAAAATAAATTATCGACCCACGTTGACTCTTCAAAATTAGAAACATCCAGTTATAGTATTGAAAAACTGATCGAAATGATAAGAACTAGTTAGATTTGAGCTTTAACTATTCACGTAGTTCGAATGCGTTAAATAAAAATAATAATAAATAATCGACCTACATAAATTTTCTGTAGTTTTACAAGTGTCAATTAAAAACCAATAATAATAAAGTAAATCCGATCGACGTGATAAAAGCAGTTGAATAAAACAACACAGGAGGTGGTATTTGTATCAAATATCAGAATCTAAATTACTCAATAAAAATTTCAACATAGAAAACAGGTTTCAAATTAGTAATACACTCAAAAATATAATATTGCTGTATTGCACAACGGGATCGATATACCGATGTACCAGAAATTTTACTACTTTAGTAGGATGTAGGGATGCACAAAAAATATTGTGTCTTCTGAACATCGATGTTAACCATCGATGTTTCTGATGCATCGGGAAAAACATTAATGATCTTTCAACATAGCTGTTTAAACTTGTTGTGCACCTCTAGTACGATATTTAAAAAATTCGAAAATTAACAATATATTAAAAATTAATAAACTAAATCTTAAATTCGCAATATTTTGAACTGTTCGTGTTTGTAGGTTAATTTACACACTTCATTTCTACACGGTCCAAATTATTTTCTGCGATATTTAAAATCATGTACGTACCAAAAAAGATACAAAGTAGAAATTATAATGCCAAAAAAATGGGCCAGCGGTCAGCAAATCAAAAAACAATTCTAAATGATAATAATTTGTTATTTATTTTGCCGACTCTTTATCCCGTTTTTTTGGCCTTCTTGAAATAAAAATTACATATAAACTAGTTTTTATTCGTGCCTTCGATCGCGTTAAGGTCGGATTTAACAGGAACCTTCTAACCGTTGCCGGATAATAAGTACCATAAATTTAAACCTAAAATTTAGGTATCAATAGAGAATATATCAACTTTCATCAAAATTTTCAGAATTAATGCTGGTACAAATAAATAGACAGGGATCTCGTTACAATTCTAAATTGATTTTCAGATTTGCCTGAGCGTTGAGTTACGTTATCTTTGAATATTATAATTAGGTAACCGTGGCATAATAAAACAAGTCTTCGTCACTCTCATATGTAAATATACAGCTATCCTTGTCGGACATACGTGTAGCTGTAGTCATTACATAATGGTCCACATTAAAGCGTGACACTGGTCCCTATTTTATATCGCATTAGTTTCGTGTCATTATCTCTAAACCGACATATCAATTAACTCCCGTATAAATTATTTTGAATACCTGTTATATTTGCAATACGCTACTATTTTCCGTAAGTATACTGTATGTTCATTTAACTAGGATTTTAAAATACAATGGAGATTTAAATTACATTTATTCAAATTATTTTCTATCTTAAATGTACATTTAATAGTGTTTGTTGAAGTTATATTTCTTTTGGCGCGTTATGGAAAAATGATGAGAGTGAATTTTTACGTTTAACACCATGAAGTTTGTCGGTAGTAACACCATGAAGTTAGTCGAAAGTAACACCATGAAGTTAGTCCAAAGTAACTCCATGAAGTTAGTCGAAAGTAACACCATGAAGTTAGTCGAAAGTAACACCATGAAGTTAGTCCAAAGTAACTCCATGAAGTTAGTCGAAAGTAACACCATGAAGTTAGTCGAAAGTAACACCATGAAGTTAGTCGGTAGTAACACCATGAAGTTAGTCGAAAGTAACACCATGAAGTTAGTCGGAAGTTCATGATTATAATACCCTATTATCACCAGTCACAATGTGACAAGAGCGTTTTCAGTTTTGAATAACATTAATAAAAGCTATCGCTATACAAACGCTCGTTTATGCCTCTTTTGTTAAATATGAGTTCGTACTCCAACACCCGTACTGTTTACATTATTATCTATTTTTCATGATTATAATACCGTCACTGCTATGTAAGATGTGCGTGGTGTAACGGATAGCACCGCCGCGTTATACGTAATAGGTCTCGGGTTCGAATCTCAACACAAAAATGATTTTTTCTTTTTTTTAATAAATAATTAGATATACCTAAATATAATAAATAAATATATATTTTAATAAATTAAAAATTTATTAAATTAAATTAATAATTTATTTAATATCTTTATTTTATTATTTTATCGTCTTTATTATAAACGTTTAGTATTGGCACGCGGGATAAAATTTTTGGAGATATTTTTTGTTTTGTTACGCCAAAGAAGTATAACTTCTGACGTGCGTACATAAGTACACACACTCTTTTTTTTCATTTAAGCGACTCGTCAGAAAATAACAACAATTTATCAATGATATTTTCACATGTGTGATAAAGAATAACTACAAACTGTATGCCAATATTAACCTTTAAAAATACTAAAAATAACTTTTGTTTATAAATACGATGTAGAATATTTAAATATATAAAAAAACATTGTTTATGAAATTTTCTATATAAAACACATATAGCTCTATCTATTAATTTTAGTGTTTTTAAGTTCAGCCGCTCGTTTTAATTTAACAACTTAACAGGCCTGTTAAAATTATATAGGTAATTGTTTACCGCATCAATCTTATTTTTCATATCGAATTTGTTTATTTTAAGTCAATTTAAAAAGAAGCATATTTGAATATTATTATTAATTATAAAATACCATGTTGAGTAGAATACAGCTATGTTAATTACATTCTTTAATAATTAGGTAATCAGAATAGTTTTATTCGTTCTCTCTCACACTGTCGCATTTAAATATTCATGTTTCAATTAATTCCGAAACATCTGCAATTTCCAAGAATCGTCAATTAAGACGTCATATCGCGAATAACCTATCAGTTATATCCTATGACAAATTTTATTTAAAATCTGGTTAGGTTGTGGCTAGCAACATTCTGCATTCACCAAAAAATATTTACTAAGTTTCTGATGCAATATCTTTTCTACTAGAATACCGAAGTAAAAGTAAAATATTTGGGCCGTCCCATAAAATTCGCAATTTCACAAATAGAAGGTTACCGCCCACGATTTTTGTCTTTGTCACACCAGTGTCCTATGTTACGACACACTAAAATCTCAAACTCAAATCTCAACAATTAAAACCGTCATATCCGTTCAATAAATATGCTAATATTAATAATTAAAAGAATGTCGGCATGCAAATATGAAAATATTGCACTAAAATACAAGGATCCTTCAATAAGAAAAATTGAGTTCCTTATCCTCAGTAATAAATATTAATAAATAAAGAATTTATTCCAACAACTGGAAGATTTAGATATTACCTAGTACTGGTAGATTAAAGGAATGTCCTTGAAATTTGCGGAATTTTCATACAATTTTATGACCACTACATAATAAAAATGAGCTCAATAAAATATCTAGGAATTTTAAATGTTTACTTATTTCCATTTAGTGTCAAAAATGTTTGATTTTGCAGTTAAAATGTAATTTTGAAAAAAATGCAATCTAATTTAAAACCATGCAAGTGCTACTTATTCTTAAATTCTTAAATTTGTTTTTATTTTATTTTAAAAGATGCTAACGACCTTAGTTGTCGAGCGTCTCTAGCTCTTCTATTGTTAAAACGTAGATAATAATAATTGCACTATAAAACGACAACATAATTTCCAATGCATTAAAAATTCGGCTGTCATAAACTAAACATAATTGCGGCACTTTAGAAGTTTATTATCAATTACTTAAAAGTCAAGGCCATTCACACATGAATTACATTTAAGAGGACTATGTACAGACAAAATGTCGCAGGGAAAAAATGTTCAACATCTTCACACATCTGTTAAACAATATTTTCTAATATTTACATCGTCAATATTTATTTTATCAGAAACTGTAAATGTTTATACAGTTGTCAAACTGTTAAAAACAACTACAAAAAAATCAATTCCGTGTTCTACGATAAAACTAAAAACAAATTAATAAATCTTTACCATTGATACGGTTAAATCAAATCCATTTAATTGTAATTAAACCACGTGACTCGCGAGAGCTCGTATGTATACAAGCATAAATCACTCCATTAAGTAGTTTGTATGACATCAAAAACAGCACACAAGTCATTTTATTCAAATCATTTGAAATATTCATTCACAATTGCACTTCCAATCACACAACACATTTACATATTGTTTGTAAATAAATAAGAGAAAAAAAATGACTAGAAATTGACAGTTCATAATGGCGCCAAAATTCAAAACTAGTGTTACGTGGGATAGTAAATCGGGACTGACGTTTTGTTTTGTATGAATGGCGAGAGTTGATATTTTTTAAGAAAATAGCACGCCGCTGTAAAAGCGCGTCAAACACCAATCGCGTAGCGAGCTGTCAAAAACAGTTTTTGTTTAGACGCGAGAGGCCTTCTCCGATCGGTAGCAAGGCTCCAGTTTGTAAGAGAGAGAGTTTCGACGACGTCCCGCGCCGCGGCTCTGTACGGTTTGCACTGTGAACCCACAAGCCGTGCTGACGGCTGTTGTTTGTGTGAGAGACAGGGGGAATAGTCGGGGGGGAGTTGGGTGGACCGTGGCACATGAACGCCATGTAATGTACTGGCCGACCTGTCAGCATTTCAAACATCACTATAATATGTACAATAGTATAGTACACCATACATATATATAACTAAACAACAAATACGAACCCCCATCCTTGTCTAGTCGATAAGTCTGTCTCAATCCGACACGGTCTATGCGTTAAAAGCCTCAACCTCCTACCCTTATTTTCACCACCCGAATCATAATTCTTGTTTCACTCACTAAAATCACATGTAGTCCCATCTCTGTTATCCTACATATATTTTAACATAAATCTATCTCACTCGAAATAATAATATACTGAGTGTTGTGCTATATCAAATGTTATATTACATAATACTGTGATACGCGTGTGTGTATGTGTGATACCGATGAATTACTTTACAAAATGGACATGTTTTCAGCCCAAAATGTCGTGAATGGTTTGGGTGTGGTGATACACTACTAAGTAATTCTGCATGTCATGGATCTAAAATGTAGGCATGTTTGATACTATATGTAATTACGTAATAATTACAACGTCCACCACAAAAAGATTTAGAAGTCTGATAAAAATGTAACATATTTCGTATATTATACGAAAAATTTATTATTTTGTATAAAACATAAAAACGGTTTTAAATTTACTCGGTTGTGCAAGCGAAAAAAAATGTACAGTCGTTTATAAAAATGCATAAACAAAGCGATCAGTTTTTGAATATCTGATTTACAAATCCTCTTTGCCTTTTGTATTCATTTCTTATACATTTTAATTATTTGTAATTATAATGTTATCTTTAAGGAGGCTCATAAATCTCTCGAGACCTGCAGCAAGGAGGGCCATAAATTATATACCTTGGCACCAGCCTCCATCATTGTTATACCTAATGTTATTTTTTCTTTCCAAAATATGTGCATATTAGAAGCTTATTTTTTTCTTTTTTATACAGGTATCCAGTGCAAATCTACGATCATGACGGCTTGCAATAATTATAAAGTAAATGAGCAACTTGCAAAATAAAACACAAAACAAAATCTCGACAGATTAAAAATCAAAATATGCACAGCCTGTAATTTGAATAATTTAAATTTTTTGTTTTACAATGCATCCCAATATAAAATAGCATCGGAACCTCCTTCAATAATTTCATTTTTGTAGGGTTTTTTCGTATACCTAAATACAGGGAAAGTATCTCCAAATTTTATGTCTGTCTGTCTATTATCAGCATCACTCTAAAACAGCCAATTTTTATGAAACTTCATGCACTATCAATATTGAAAATCAAACTTAAAGTTCAAAGTGGTTTTTACCGGCTACGCTCGAGTTAAAGTTCTTGTCAAAACCTATATTAACGCGAGCGAAATCGTATATAGTCAAGTTCCAAAATTTAAGATAGTGAGTCATGCATAATTCATAACAATGTTAATGGAGCGGAAAAACAATGACAGTTGAAAAAAATATGTAAGCATACGCGCCCCATGCATAAAAACTGTTCCGCTTATACAAATAGTGAAGTATAGGTGCATGACTCACAATCTTAAAATATGAAATTTGACTTTTATAAAATAAAATTTAAAAAAATATCAAGAATTCCCGAGAATTCCGGAACAAAGGGTAAATACAAAAATTTACAAAATAAGGTACACCTTCTAAAAATTACGGAAAATTTAATTAGCAACATTTTTCGAGATCTATTTAAAAAAATATAAACTTTTTTCTTCTAATTTATTAATAATAATTTATTTTAATTGAGCAAATGTGTAATTATTACGAGTCATTTGCAAACACACCAGTAAACTAATTTACTCTAAAAAAATTAATTATACGAAAATATTATCTGACATATATAAAAAAATTCTCAATAAATCATTTTTAACAACAAATGAACAAAGTACCAGCCTTCAATAATCTTCTATAGAATTATTTATTTATGTTATTAATTACGATAAAGCATACATATACAGAATGTCCCAATATTTTTAACAAAACATTCTTTAACAGAAATTCCTTCTCATTAAACAGAGTTGATTTACTGAATGATTTAATTTACTTTCAAATTATTATCAGTTTTGACGTATATAGGGGGAGGGTAAAATGACGCGAGACGAAAAAACAATGCGTTACAAAAATTTGTAACGCGAACTTTCATAGTTTGTTTCTATTTTGTATCATGTGTCATGTTATTTTTAGACTGCAGATGTGAAAAATAAATAATTGTTTCAATTTCAAATTAACTGAATAGGTACTTTGATTACATAATATTAAAAATTACTAAATGAAAGATAAAACTATGTAAGTAGTTCTACGTCTTCGTTTGCGGCACAACCGTAATTACTGTGCCTCTTATCTTTTTTTATGTATACAGTTTAGAGAATCACGCTGTATAATAATATTATGATAGTAAATAAAATGAATACATACAAAATGTTAAAACGCTGACTAGTTTTTGTATTTAAAAAACTTTATACAAAAACTATTTAAGTCACTATGACATGCAAATGCAATTATTTTGTACCTACAAATTAAATTCATGCGCCATTGTTAGAAAAGTAATCATAAATACACGAAAAAATATATCTATTTTTTTCTAATAGTTAAACACAGAAAGATAGAAAATATTTGATAACTTCATTCGCTTTATTCCACGTAGGATTTCACGATAAAAAAACTATTCACCACCAACTGCCACGGTTATCTGGGTCTTGTGCTAATTAGTATTTAGTACAATTATAATCATTAAACGCAAATGATACTTTTACTAAATAGTTCTCAAATCAAAACTTGTGAACTGGGGGTTTGTAACAGTCGAGCCATACAGATGCCGCATACACGGATTCTCACGCTTAATGACTATGCTTAAAAATGTCTTAATTTATATTTTCTACTAATTAATAAATCTACATTTAGAATGATATAATAATAAAAAACTCGGGTCGCAGTGCCAAACCCTGCCGACAATATAGTGTATTTGCTAATGCAGGCCTTGTGGCTTTATTATGTAAACATAAGTCTGTTTTTGGACAAAATAAAAAATTTAACCCCTTAATACATCCCTTAAAATAATATTTTTTTCTTAATTTCAATAATATTATCAATGCAACCTTTGTACCAAATTAAATACACCCTTCGGTAAGTAAATCACTATCCGCAAACCAGTGTTTTCATAAAATTTTTGTAAGTCCGGTCTTGTCGGGCCGATTTTATTAAAATTTTAACAGCACATTTTAATCTTTACTAAAGGGTTAAATTTCAATTTTGAAACGATTCTGAGAATTTTTTCGGTATTTTTGGGCCCAAAAACTTTTTTCAACCCCTAAATACAACCCTTAAAATGGTTCGATCGGGCCCATTTTAAATAGGCTTCGTGCGGTAATGGGTTCCAATGTGTGTACCAAATTTCGTTTAAATCGATTAAGTCTGTCGAGAGTTATCGTGTACACACATATATATATAAATATATATATATATATATATATATATATATATATATATATATACATACATATATACATAAACATTTTTAAAAATGGTGGCAAACTGTTCAGGAGGCTATGAAACGTCGAGAAATTTTGGTCCGACCCCTAGGTCTCACCATCCGACCGACGCCAATAGTGTATGTGCCATATGGCAAATACACTAAAAAGCTAAAGAACAAAAACAAATGTTTCTATCTAGCTGGCGTCTTTAGGCTTCTGGATAAAATAACAAGAAGAGGGAGGTTCCACTTAGCCCTTTGTATATTACATAATATACATTCCCGACAGACAAATACATTAGGACCGCTGCAAAAGCTGTACGTCCTCCACCAAAAAGACTAATATTAGTGTCAGCCATGCTACAACCGGCCATCAAAAACTATAATGATTCTATTATATTACAACGATGAGATTCCAACCTTCAGATAAAGTAAATGACTGTCATTTTCTTTAAAACGAACCGCAATTTTTATTCAGAAGATGCCTTTTTTATATACGGATCTAATACAGTTGTAAAAAGTTAGCTTTTACGTGTAAATTTTTGTATATTAAAAATTCAATGCAATTCAACTACCTATTTAATTGAAGCAGCTTGCTAATTGTTACCCTATTTTTTATACAATATTTATTAGTTGTTTAATTATTTAAAAAAATCAAATAGAAACTAAGATTCGTAATTATTATAAATTATATGTAGGTAAGTAGTTTAACTACAAATAAAAAAATCAAATAAATTTGTTATTCATATTTAAATACAAGTCGTATACAACGAATTGAGAAAAAAAATGTCATTCATTCAAATACAGTTTTTAGTCATTTGCTCGGTTGCAGAAAGCATTGTCAAAAAATCTAGTTTTACAATAACCTTAGATTGCGATCACACAATATTTCCCCATAAGAAAAGCATTGCAGAATTTCGAATCGATCCTGCTCGAAAAATAATTGATCGATTAAAACGATATTTATTTAAAACTGTGTATACATCTATTTAACATAGTTTTTTGTACAACTGCCTCTTCGAAACAACACTTTTCTACGCATTTTGATCAAAATTTAGCTTGACAAGCGATCTTTTTCTATGTATATCAATCATTTGTTTTTGTTTCAGTCCAATCTATTGTTCTACATGACAGGGAGTTTCACAACGACATTAGACTGTTCCTACATGTATTAAAACTGTAGTTATATGATCACAATCTAAAAGGTCATTGTCAAATCAAATTTTTTGACAATGCTTTCTGCAACCCAGCATTATGCCCATTTTACGAGATGCCCCGAAATTCATAAGCTAGTCTCTAGCTTTCCTGTTATTTTTTAAGTTTTATTTTTTACTTTCAACTCTGCATTTTCATTTTTTTGATGTGAAATATCTTATGGCGCGGGTGTAAAATTGTTTGAATGTTACGTCGCGTCTTCCCGCACTAATACTGTTACACACTCACTATGTTACGTGTGTGTGTGTAAATATCTGTGTATTGCTGTTTCAATACTTTCACAGGATGAGAGTTTTTTTTTAATTTAAATGGAGGGAAATATTTATTTAAATTCAAATCCACGTCGGTCGCAACCAATTCGAGACTGAAGGTATGTAGGCAATAAGTCCTGTTTTTATTAAATCCATTATTTCTAAATTATTATAATAGTCGAAATTTATTTGAATAAGTAATGTTTTGTCACTCACCATAATAATTTTCACGATAATAAAAAGTTTGTGTTAAACTCACCTGAAACAAATAAAAAAAAATGTTTATTTATATACAACATTTATCGTATAAAACATTAAAATATAAAAGGAACAAATTAAATTGACGGTTATTACATTATAGAATATTTTAGTTAATTAATTAAAATATTTTGATCAATTATTATTTAAATTGATACACAACATGATAACATGGTTTATTAACCGTTTATACAAAATATTGACTAGTTAAAAGTTAATTCATAAAAAAATAAATCTTAAAAAAACGAAAGATATGATTACGTTAAAAAGCTGCGAAAATAAAACAGTTCCCAAAGTAATAAACATAAATCAGTGCTAAATTGAAAATTTTAAAGGCAGCAAAATGGTGACGAAGGAATTTGAATTTAAACACGTTTTAACAGCAAATGACAGCTGTTGGTACATATAAAGCCGCGTGTACACCCATATATGCGTGTATATGTGTGTATATATTATGCTCATCCTGCAATAACAAACACACATGTAAATCCATGCGCACACACACATCCATACATACATACATTATGTTCACATGTGTAGGCAGTAGCAGTTTGGACAGATAAGAAACAGACGCTCATACACTTATACGTAAACGTTTGTGTTTGCCGCGCAACTACAGTATAGATCAGACAAATCGTTTCTCATCGCACGTAAAGACGTATTTGCAATTTACACCACAATTACCCCACTTCGTCAGAAGAAAGTCAGACTTAAGTAAATTATAGACGCTCGACAACTGAGGTCATTAGCGTATAGTCAGACTTAAGGGCGGTTGTTAGGTGTCGTATATCATTTTTTCAATTTTTGTCAGTTACGTCTTTACGTGTGATGAGAGACGAAATGTATAAAATTTAGTTTTAAAAAAATCTAAAAAAAATGTCTATATTAACAAACTAAAAAGTAGAAAATAAATGTCTTTCTCGTCTGTAACGTTTAGATCAGATACTCAAATAATCTATAATATATTTTATTTAATTCATCGAGTGCCCCACGCTTCTAAATGTTATAGAAGAGAAAGAAATTTATTTTCTACTTTTTAGTGCGTTGATATAAGCGTGTTTTTTAGATTTTTTTGAAGTATCAATTTCATTTTCAAATTTTTAGTCATTATTTATATATTATTATTTTAAATTTTAAACGTTTGGAAGATACGTTTTCCCACCATCAATACCGTAACTCCCACCACTTGTTTTTTTAATTTCTATTTTTGAATTAGTTATATAAATATTATTATAGCCAAAATATCAGAATATTGTGGTGTCATGAAAACTACATACGGCTGCAAAGTTTCACGCCAAATGGACATTTGGAATAATTTTTTTATGGTGAAACTAACAGAAAAACAAATAGAAAATGATCATGTGGTGGAAGCAGTGGGTTGACAATTTTAAAACCCTGATAATACATTAAATTATATTCTTAAAACTTCTGTACACTGAAGATTACTTTTTCAAAAAAATATGAAAAACTACGCAAAAAATATTCAGAAACAAGCTTAATATTTGTTCAAATATAATATATAATTTATTTTTTTAATCACTTAATATTGTGGCTACCGTATGAATATTATTCGTCCAAAATTGAGTTGTTTTTTCATGGTATAGGTGATGGGTAAAAAGTACCAAATTCTCCATATTGTATTTTGAATTATAATTTACCTATAAAATTATTACTACTTATAATAGAAAGTTTACTGTACGACACAGTCGAGCGAGTACATGTGGATAGAGAATGAAATCAACTGAACTGCGACCTGCTGATAGAGTTTGACACTATGCAGGAAACAAATGGTTGATGTTACATTTCCGCCCATATTTTATAAAAAAAATATGTCGACCTATCGAAAACTCAAAACGGCAATATTTATAAATACAAATTATGTTCACAACTCAAAGTCTGCAGTGTGTAATCAAATACATTATAATATTGCTTTTTTTACGAAAAAAATGTCTATTGTGGAAAAATGTCCATAGTCAGAATTTTTACAGTGAACCAAAAAAGTTCATTGTATCAATAAAAAATTCATACTTTTTAGCTTACAAGTACAACTGTTTATAAAATCATTACTGACGCACCTGCCCCAAAAATTTCGGCTAGAAGTGACGGCGCAAAACTCCACATCTAGGTATAATAAGTATATTCTATCCTCCTTGGTCAACTGTCAAAAAAATTGAGGTTATATTATGCAGCTGTCATCGTATTCGATTATACATCTCTTGGGGATACATGGGGGCATTTATTTTTATACTTACGAAATTGGTTTTGACTTTTAATACAATGAAGTTTTCTTTTTCTGAATGAATTTTTTTTTTCAGGATAAATCGCTAGGTATTATCGCTATTTTACCAAAAATGTGACATTAGCGAATTTGCCATATGACCACAAAAAAATTCAAGTTAATGTTTTCTTCGTTTTATTGATTGCAACATTATTCTACGAATTATTTAAACTTCGAATAAGATAAAAATAAAAACGTTTTTATTTTCTTCATCGTCATATCGGAATATCTTTAGATGCAATCTGTACGAAAAATAAAGTTAATAATAACATTCTTGGCGTGTAGGCGTTTCAAATTAAAATATCAAACACAAAAACCGGCATAAAAAGTGTTTCAAGGCCATCAGAATGTTCCATACCTGAAGAAATGGACAGCATCTCTATATTCAACACCGCCATAACACAAGTCTTGTATATTATGACACATTACAAATGATCTGTTCTTTTCACAAATACATCTGGGAAAGAATAAGATGGTGTCCAGAACTTCGAAGAACCCCAACGGAGATTGAAAAATGTTGAGGTCTGATTGGTGTCGTGATGGGATCCGATCAGTTCACGTCAAAATGATTCTTTTTTGCTATTGTACTAATAGAATTATAGTATCTTAAAAACTAACACTGACTTACAGAAAGCACTGTTAGAAAATCTAGTTTGACAGACCTTGGATTGTGACCACATATACTCTTCATCGATAATAATTGATCGATTGAAACAATTGTTTTTAATTGTGTACACATGTATTAACCATAGTTTCTTCCACTTCGAAACAACATTTTTCTACCCATTTTGATCAAAATTTAGCTTGAATGAATTGTGAATTATAGACGCTCGACATCAGAGGTCATTAGCGTCTGTTAAAATTTAGCTTGAAAAGCGATCTTTTCGAAGTGAAAACTTTTTAGACGCACTTTGCGTTCTTTCTGAATAGTGAACCGTCACGCTCGGGTCGGTGACGCTGAATCGGGTTTACTCGGCTCGGCTCGGGTCGGTGACCACGTTTACTGTCTAACAAGGAGTGCATCGTTTCAAGAATTACGTTTTATTATTATACGTATTATAATAATAAAATAATATTATGTATGTTTTGCATATAATCAAGTTTTCACTTCTGTCGTGTGGTCATAAGCACACACCTACTTTTTCATGCAATCATTTATTTTTCTGTGAGTACAATATAATGTTCTTCAGAGTTTGACAACAACATTAGACTGTTCTTGCATATTTAAAAATTTTAATCACAATCTAAGGTAATTATCAAATCAGAAATGCGCTCGACAACCCAGTATCAGGTGTGTATTCTGTGATGCAAAACATGTTTTCGACCGACGTACCTAATACTTGTTTTAAATAACTAAAATTTTAAAGAAAACTTTACTTGAATTTAATAAATTATTGCATTTCAATGAATCGTTCAATGTTTCTCAGATGCTAGAGTTTTGTTCAAATTGTTATTTTCGTTCTGTATAATAAAACAAATCATGCAAGTAATGATTCAGTTGTTACTTGAACTCGTAATGAGAGAACTTTTTGCAGATTTTACTTTAGAAATTATCTATCGTATTGTTTGACGTCGACATTTTTTGTTTACTGTAAACAGATTGTCGAAAACGCATTAATTTTTAGGGTTCCGTACTGGAACCCTATTATTATTAATCAATGATTGCACTAAAATATTTCTCATATTCGATAAACCTTTTCATTTTGCGATAATCATCCACAACATAGTAATATACAATGACAAATTTATAGATTTAAAAATACACGGAAATGCTGGCGAATCAATGGTCTAAAAAACGCAAAAAGAAGCACTTATTCGAAACCTCTCTTTCATATCATGTACAAGTTGTCACTGAAAAATTGTTCAAATGCATAACTGTGTACGGTGACAAAATCTGATTTATATTGTGGGATGGGGATAAATGACACCCGATTGTCAAAGTTTGAGTACGGTCTAAAGCCCTGCCTGAATTAAACCTACCTATACCCTAAACACGCATTTGCACCATATATATATTTACATTTACAGGTGATTCGAAATTTTTACTAGTGTTGCCGTCTAGATCTAGATTTTGTAGACTCTTGTCTTGTCTTGTCTAGATTTTCATGACAAGACTTGCAAAAGTCTTGTCTAGAAATTTTCAAGACGAGACAAGACTTGCTTTATCTAGATCAAGACTCTTGCCAAAACTCTAGACAATTTTCAAGAGTCTAGATAAACTAAGTAGTAGTATGTAAATGTTTACTTTACCTACTACTATACTAATCTAGACTCTTGAAAATAATCTAGAATCTTGATATTAGACAAGACAAGAGTTTGTTAATCTAGACTTAGACTTAGTGAAGTCTTGATATTTCAAGACAAGACTTAAGTGAAGTCTTGTTTTGATATTTCAAGACAAGACTTAAGTGAAGTCTTGTTTTGATATTTCAAGACAAGACAAGACAAGACTTTGAAAGTCTTGTCTAGACTCTAGACGGCAACACTAATTATTACATTCAAACTACAAATCATTCCTACACATTCTAATATGTGAGGGAGAAAAACAGTAATTATAGTTGTACGAAAAATTATTCATACACATTACACACCAACAATGTGTAAGAAATAGACGCTCGATAGTTACAACCATTAGGGGAAACTAATTTGTTAGTATCGACTATCATTCAATTAAGTAAAAAAATACCCGAAAAATCTCGTGTCGAATAGTAGTTTAGTTTATTATTATTATTGTAGATTATAGACGCATCGACAACTCACGTCATTAGCGTCTTCAACACAACAATTAATCATCCATTTGTGTATTAGAATCTACCACCCGGCATACACAAACCGACTGGTACGAGCTCGGGCTCCTGGAAACGCCAATTCCCAAAGAACATTGGAATGCAATTGCGAGAACAACTACATCTCAATGTTCCCCCTGGGGGAAGTTTAGTTTATTATATAATTCTTCAGAGACAATATAAGTATTGTATGGATCATAGGTAACAGATTTTCCTTTCTTTTTCGAATTGAGTACAGTATTTAAACAAATAGGTTCTTGATTTCTTATTTTCAGTCGAGTTGTGTGGGGAGAAAAAGTTTAAATATCTATACTGAAAAATAACAACTTTTGAAATAAAGAAAGTTGTCGTGAACCAAATAAAGTTATATAATAAATATATGTATTTTCAATTATTTGCTTAATAGTTTTAGGTTCTCAAAAAGGTCAAAAAATATAGACATGTTGACCAATAAATGTTATCTTCTATCCTGTATTATCTAAAGAAGTTTTTTCAAATAAATTCCGCATGCATGATTTTTATAGAATGATATTGAAAATCACCCTGTATATAGATACATTTTATGTACATATAGCTATATATATTATTTAACTAAAACTCTGTCATCTTTTAGGTATTACACCATTTCATGTCCTCAACTAAATTCGCGGAATTCGAGGAATTTAATCGCATAATTCGATCAACAGTAACACGGCAAAGGAAATTCTTACATCAAATCATTGAGGTAAATTTAATTCACAACATTATGTTCAATAAACCGAACACATCGATCTTTCTTTTTATTTTAAAAACAAAAGAGGTCGATTAAGAAATTGAGGTTATTTGATGCTATTCGAAGTTATATTTAACTCCTATAGCTGTACCCTGCGACGTTCATGGATGATCTAAGTTTATGATTTGTACCATAAATTTTAAGTTCAACTTTAAACTAACGATTAAAATAATAGTTTTATAGAAATTGATGGAGGAGTTCTCGAGTTATTCATATTCTACCCGTAACTGTGGCAACATTTTATTTTTTTAATTTAATTTTAATTTTAAAAACAGTCCTAGTATGCCGCTTTAAGACTTTAAATGATTTGCCTAATGATTTTAAAGATTTGCCTTTTAATAAATGTCAAAAGAAACTTAAGAAATCGTTGATTACAAAATGTTGATGACTTCACGGAATAATTTATATATTTTATTGTCTGACGATTTGGACTCTTTAACAATATTAAATTGAATTGAATAAGCAAACAAACATACATATAGACATACAGCCAAACAGCCAGATAAATTGAAAATGCGATATTTCTACTTGACATCAATAATTTATAAAAACTATCCGTAAAAGAATTTAATAAAAATTCGAAAACTGCCATTACTAATTCTAGAGTATAGACGCTCGTTAACTTAGGTTTTAATCGATTTACCAATTTAGAGAAAGATGTTTATTTAAGTTTTTTCAGGATTTTTGATGAAAAAAATTGGTACATATTTTCGTGCAGTAGATGTTAAAAAATGTAAATTTTCTGATGGAGAAGAGGGGTTATTTTCATTTTAAGATTCATCATTACACATTATATTATAAGCGTTTATTAAAACACGTACCAGTAAGTCGAACGTTGTCATGAATAATAAAATGTACCATTGTGTTTGTTCTGCAGTATTATGTAAGTTGTACTGGGAGTGGGTCGAGAAACAGACCTATAGAACGGGAATAAACACTATCATTGAGAATCCTAATATCCGGACTTCACGGATAGAATGAAATCTTAAAGCTCTTTGAATACAAATAGACTATCATTCGCTCCCGCTGCATTGAGAGAACGGGGGGATTCCCGTCTATATATTCCGTATTTCTTAAATTCACTGTATCACACAAAAATAGAAGAGAACTCCCAACTTCTGTCGGCAATGGTAGAATTCTTTTTAAATTACACCTACTTAACAAAAGGAGGTTATCAATTCGACGCGTATTTTTGATGTGAAACATCTTATGTCGGGCTGTGAACAGCCGCGTGAGGGGAAATATGCAACGAAATGTTTGGTCCGCTCTTTCGCTGCTGTTCTCCCCACCAGTGCGGCATTCTCTCTCTCTCTCTCTCGGCTTCCGCGCACTCGGGCAACCGCGTGTGTTACAGTGCATTATATAGGATTACGTCAGCATAACAGTTAGTTGCTGCTTTTGAAAAAATATATACTACTACATAGAGAATACCACCGAGTTCAATAACATTTTCTTTGATGTTTCACATCTGTCGGGGGTCCCGAGACCCACACCCTTTTTTATGTTTGCGTTCAGCTATAACTTCTGGAACGATTAACCGATTTATTTATTTATTTATTGTAGATTATAGACGCGTCGACATTTCAGGTCATTAGCGTCTTTCAACTACACTAATTAATAACAACTTTCTTAAAACTAAATAACATCAGAAAACATCCATGAGCGCAGGTGGGAATCGAACCCACGACAGTCTAGTCTATAGAGGCTACGGTAACAAATACGCTATCCACTAGGCTACACTGCCCTCGCGATTAACCGATTTGAATAACTTGAACGCCGTTGTATTCAGGAAGATCACGGAATAGTTCCCATGTATATTTTTTTAAATTGGTTCAGTAGTTTTTTTTAATAATCAAATATCATTTTTGATGTATACGTCAGTCTTACTTTCATGAGGGATTAACCGATTTGAATGATTTCGACTTCGTTGTGTTCAGGAAGATGTCGAGGTGGTCCTACACTGTAAGAAATGAGAAGGCCGATTACATAGATTATCGATGGTCCATTTGTAGCCAGCAATTAATCTGGTAATAGGCACACAAAGAGACAATGGCGTCGCAAACAGGTATCGCCACATTGCGTAGATTCCAAAAAAAACACATTACGCATACGTGGTTACTAATTTTACATTAATTTGTTTTGTATTCATCCATTTTATATATGTAACCATACATTTTATTTTGTAATTTTTACACACTTTATTGGAATATTACACAAATTATGTAATTTTAATTTACTTTATGTAAAAATCACAAATTTGTTTAACTTTACAGAAAAAGTCCAAGTTTTTATGAAGTTTTCTGTGTAAAAATAAATAATAATGTAAAATCACTTAGAAAATCGAATGAATTCTACCTTAACTTTCAAAGTATTTTTACATCCATTTTTTACAGTGTATATAATTGATTATTAAATCGGTTCAGTAGTTTTTTTTCTAGTAAATAAGTCTGTTAATAACAGTCACTAAAAAGTAAAAATTAAAACGCACACTAATCTTCAATTAACAATTTGCATTTTTGAGGTAAAAAAAATATTTTTGAGCATTATCATTGATTTGACAATTATTTCGAGGTTAATTTATAATATAATTTAGGATGATCACTTTAATGAGAGTTAAATATTTAAAATGATTGAGTAGTTCAATTTAAATCAATGCACGTTTTTTATTTTTGATTAGTGTAGATAATACATCCATCTATATAGATGAAGGAGGAGGTTTCCTCGTGATCGCGTATTGTACGATTGCCTCCTGGCTGGAATAACAAGAGAACGTTCCGATGGCATGTATAGAGTTTAGAGTTCATGGAGCGGAGGGAGTGGGGATTAAGGCATTAATCACCCGGGTCATTGTATCAAACTATCAAAGCCCCATGTAGTATAGAGAGAACCGCTCGCTTATAGCTCGGCTCTCTAAAGGTCCTGCAACAATACTTTGTGTGTGCTCTGTTCTATACAGTTATATTATTACGTAACCTCTTTCCAAGGTTCGCATCAATGCTCTTATGTAACACGGTATTGCTTTCAACTACGGTTGAAAACTATACTAAGTCTCAATTACAACACAACAAATTCCGCGAGGACAGGGTGGTGTAACGGTTAGCGCAGTCGACCTTTGGATCACACTGTCGTGGGTTCGATTCCCACCTCCGCTCATGGATGTTTTGAGATGTCATTTACTTTTAAGGAAGTTGTTATTTAATGTAATTAAGACGCTATAGACCTAAGTTGTCGTAACGTACAATAAATAAAAATAAAACAAATTTCGCTGCCGTAGAAGTCTCCATAAGCCCCTATAATTGTCAGCAAAACGTAGAACGCAAGACGTAAGACTGACGCAAGGCGTCGCAAGAGATCGCAGCACATCCGCTAAACATAAAACGCAAATCGCGCCAAATCCAACTTTTGCTTTGCGTTCACGTCGCGTGTGTTACGCCAGCCAATCAGAGGTAGCTTGAACGAACGAGGTTAGGGCAGACGAAATAAACAACTGCTGTGATTGGTCAAAGCAGATAAAACGCACGTTTATTATATAGACAGAGCTGACGCAATGTCAACATGCGTGCTGCGTTGCGTCTTGCGTATTTCTTGTGTTTGGGTCTTACTTTCTGCGTTTTGCGACAATTGTAGACAGGGCTTTATATTGGTACCTTCAAAACGCATATTTTTTCATAAGGCATAGTAAAAAATAGACCAAAACAAAATTACTCCCGACATTTTTTTTTAATCCGTTGATAAATAACGAAGAAATACACTTTTACACTTTTGATTTTTAAACCGGAACGTTTTACTGCACCGTGACGTCATTTCTCCGCATGCCAGGAAATATACTCGTATAATTTAGAAACAAAGTATTTCAATTTGACCGTAGAAGAGTAATGCTGGGTTTCTGGTACCACTTTCAACGCTGAAGGTATTTAGCACTGAATTACCATGGAAACCACGGTATATTGCATTGCTAAATTGTAAAAGTATTATTATCCTAATCCTAAATAATATTATAAATGCGAAAGTGAGTTTGTTTGTTCCGGTTTCGCGCCTCAACAACTCACCCAGTCTCTGTGAAATTTTGCACACGGGTAGCTTCCGCAGTGGAGATGAACATAGGCCATAATAACTGGCCGGCCCGGCTTCGCTTGGGTAAAAATCAGGGGTAATCTCAGAAATCACTGCACCGATTTCAATTTTTTTTCACTGTTGGATAATCGATAGGTGATAGGCTATAATATTAATTGTAGCGAACGAGCGAAGCGAGTGAGTAATGTATTAATAAATCATAAATTCATAGCACCCGGGCGAAGCCAGATCGGGCCGCTAGTAAAACAATAAAGCAGACTCAAAATGATTTGAATCTGCTTTAATTTAAATTAAAATTAAAACATTCAAAGACTCTACCATCAGCAAGTACCTACTAGGGTGTATAAATGTGGAAGAAGATTGGTGAAGAGAGGAAGGGAACGTAACTGTAGGTCGGGTGAAAAGATCAAGACGCCGTGGACTTTTGTATGTTGTACACTTTCAAGTGGGTGGCGAAGCTAAGGTGGCGGTCGGTAGTTCAAGTCGAGGGTGCCCATTCAACTTTTAAATATCACATCAAGAACAGAACCGTAACTGATTTTTATAAAAATAAAAGAATGTGTGTGTACTATGTACGCACGTCAGAAGTTATACTTCTTTTACGTAACAAAACAAAAATAACTCCAATAATTTTATCTCGCGTGCCAGCACTAAACGTTTGCAAAAAAGACGATAAAATAATGAAATAAAGATATTAAATAAATTAATTTAATTTAATAAATTATTAATTTATTAAATATATTTATCTATTATATTTATATCTAATTATTTATTAAAAAAAAAACATAGTTGTGTTGAGATTTGAACCCGGGACCCATTGCGTATGACGCGACGGCGCTACCGGTTTAGCCACGGTACGTCTTTCATAGCTGTGCTATATAAGAGGCTATTATAATCATGAAAAATAATAGTAGAAACAGTACAGATGTTGTAGTACGAACTCATATTTAACGAAAGCGGCATAAACGAACGTTTGTATATCAATTACTTTTATTAATGTTATTCAAAACTGAAAACGCTCTTGTCACATTGTGACTGATGTAACGACTCCAGTTATTAACGACTAACTTAATCATGTTACTTTCGACTAGTTTCATGGTGTTAAATCGTAAAAATTCACTCTCATCATTTTTCCATAGCGCGCCAAAAGAGGTATAACTTCAAAAATGTTTCGAACTAAAGGGAACTCGAGTTTTCCAAGCAATAGATTTGACATAGACCATTTATTATTTTATTTGAAATTAATGTTTGATTACTTTCATTAAGTTCGTATAATCGTCATTTAATTTTCGTTAACAAATCTTCCCAACAATTTGTAATATTGCAAAGGAATCGAAATATTACTTTGCGAAATATTGACGCAAAAATTTAGAACTTCAATAGCCTTGTATCTTTGCTAAGAAGCATTTTACAACGCATGTTCTAATGACCTTTTAGCATTATTTTGAGTTCCTCTATTTCTCCTAGAAGTTCCTACACTTGTAAATTACCCCCACATTCACTTATCATTGAAAAATTACTGAGCCAGATATTTTTAAAAAATAATGAATTAAAAATATGAATTGGTACTAAGCCTAAATAAAGATCACCGTCATCTTATAAATTAAGAATGATTGAATCGATTTGGAAGGGATTTTTTTGTTTTTTAGGAGTCTTTGATTTTATTTATTGTAGATTTTAGACGTGTCGACATCTAAGGTCATTAGCGTCTTTCAACTACACTAAATAGTTACTAACTTAAAACTAAATAACATCACAAAACATCCATGAGCGCAGGTGGGATTCGAACCCACGGCAGTCCAGTCTAGAGGTTGCGGCGCCAAGAATGCTAACCACTAGGCTATACTGCCCCCAGGAGTCTTTGAAATGTTGAACGATATTTCCGCTAGCAATAGTAAAAATGAAACCTCACAATGTTTTGAAGTAGTACCTTCGATGTTGCTCTTTTAACCATGGTAACATAAAAAAAATTAAATCAGTGAGCAAATCGCGAGAAACAACGTGGAATGAGTTGAAAAAAAATATTAGTCCGTCCCACGCACGCCAATAAACCATTTATTTTCACCAAGTAGTTGAAAACTTGCGGAACATACAAAAGAAAACGTTCCCTTGGTAAATCTTTTGTCCCTAAAAATTAGAACACACATAAAATTAATTAAACTAGACAGAGGAAAAAAATTAAATCGAAGAAAGCAGCGGGACGACATTTTCAATTAATTTAAATGGAAGGAAATAAAACATTAACGACTGATTGAATTTTTAGAAATACAATTATCGTTTTACATTTTTTAAATTCTAGTTTTTATTTGCCAGGATTCATGCCACAACATTATTTTATTGTGGATTATAGACAACTTAGGTCATTAGCGTCTTAAATACAACAAATATTATAATATATCACTTAAAAACTAAATTGCATCACAAAACACCCATGAGCAGAGGTGGGATTCGAACCCACGGCAGTCTGATTCAGAGGCCGCGACGCTACCAACTGAGCCATACTGTCCTCTCATGCCATAACAACACACAATCTGTGAAAATTTCAACTAGCTATCTCTTATCGTTTGTGAGATAAGAGCCTTGTGACAGACGGATGAACGGACAGACATCGTAGGCTCAGTAATAGGGTTCCGTTCGGAGGTACGGAACCCTAAAAAGAATAATTGTTTGTGTATAATATTGGCAAGTGTACAATGCACCGTATTTTACAAACGGAATTAATTCCAGACAAATGAGTTTTAATTGAATCTCGTCTGCTGCAGAAATAACTCGCGTGATATACGACTGGGTATTTAAGAGCCTGCATTGGCCGTCAAAACCGAACCAAAGAATTTGAACTACTGCAAGTTTTGTTTATTATGTATTATCGTAGATCGTACACTGCAAAAAATGGATGTAAAAATACATTGAAAGTTAAGGCAGAATTCGCTCGATTTGATTTTACATTATTATTTATTTTTACACAGGAAACTTCATAAAAACTTGGACTTTTACTGTAAAGTTAAACAAATTTGTGATTTTTACATAAAGTAAATTAAAATTACATAATTTGTGTAATATTCCAATAAAGTGTGTAAAAATTACAAAATAAAATGTATAGTTATACATATATAAAATGGATGAATACAAAACAAATTAATGTAAAATTAGTAACCACGCATGCGCAATGTGTTTTTATGGAATCTACCTGTTTGCGACACCATTGTCTCTTTGTGTGCCTGTTACCAGATTAATCGCTGGCTACAAATGGACCATCGATAATCTATGTAATCGGCCTTCTCATTTCTTACAGTGTATTTTTGCAATATATTTTCGCTGATTTTTAACGCTCACAATTAAAAATACTGTTCTATTGAGTTGGTGTTATAGAAATCATGCGCGTTTCAAGGTTTGACGCACTGCTCATCGATTTAATTAACGTGTTCTGTATAAAATAACTTATACTATATGTCTGAGAGTGCGTGGGGTTTGTTGTTGAAATACCGATTCGTGGTAGTGATGCGTGTTATTACGAGATATTTTAGTCGATTGTCTCGATTGTTCAAACATCTCGATGACTCTCGATGGTTGTCACTTATTGTTTCATAGTTCACCGAGACCGAGTCGCATAGTACTGAATCATACATTGTCAAGAGCCACATAATATACAATCGTTGACCTGTGGTCGAGTTGATGGTCGATTGTGCAGCAATCGCGTAATACGAATTTTTCACTTTTTTGCGTCACAAGCGACGCATATTAGTATTATTTTTTATCCTTGTCAGCTGCATTAGAAAAGGTATATTTTATTAGTCATTTTTATCGGTATTTTGGCTGTAATGTTAATCGGAAGGATAGATTTAGTCGTCAATGAGAGAGTCCTCGAAGGGTACTGATCACAAAAATTAAAAAAAAATGGAGATACATAATACATACCTATGTGCAATTCATATATACATAGATCATTTATAATTTATTCCTGGTCTGATTAAAATTTTGAAATGCAATAATTCACAAAACGGCTGAACTGTGCTAATCTCCCTAGCTCGTGCTGAATAGAATGAACTCAGCATACATACATAATATTGTACATATATATTTATCTGCATGGAGTTTCGGTATTAGCACTGGAATGCAAATTAGACATCGTCTTTGTCATTGTGTAAACACAGGGTGGTTGTTAGTCTATGAAGCGGTGAGCTCCGCTTCCTATTTAGTTATACACATTAAATTACAGTCAACAGGAGAATCCGAGGGCCCTTTTAACACAATTCCCCGTGTGTCTGCAATCGCCACGCACACGCGCATCTTTCTCTGAACACTGTGCACGTGCAGCG
Source organism: Mongoloraphidia duomilia (assembly GCA_039654895.1). Classification (NCBI taxonomy): domain Eukaryota; kingdom Metazoa; phylum Arthropoda; class Insecta; order Raphidioptera; family Raphidiidae; genus Mongoloraphidia; species Mongoloraphidia duomilia. The sequence goes on along the minus strand of CM077520.1, from coordinate 6,594,748 downwards.
TCGACCGATGCACGCGGTCGTCTGTTGGGACTTCAACCGGTCGAACATGTCTCGGCCGGTCCGCCGGCCATACGCGTCACTGTGAAACGTGCTGCGAAATGGAGGAACACTGTATAAGCTGTGCTGGCACGTGCGTCGATTCCGACCGGTCGAACGTGTCTCGGCCGGTCCGCCGGCCATACGCGTCACTGTGAAACGCGTTGTGAAATGGAGGAACGCTTTATAAGCTGTGCTGGCACGTGACTCGACCGTTGCGCGAGGGCGCCGGTTGAGATTTCGACCGGTCGAAAGTGTCTCGGCCGGTTCGCCGGCCATACGCGTCGCTGTGAAACGCGTTGTGAAATGGAGGAGCGCTGTATAAGCTGTGCTGGCACGTGCGTCAACTTCGACCGGTCGAACGTGTCTCGGCCGGTTCGCCAGCCATACGCGTCATTGAAACGTGCTGCGAAATGGAGGAACGCTGTACTGGCATGTGCGTTGACTTAGACCGGTCGAACGTGTCTCGGCCGGTCCGCTGGCCATACGCGTCGCTGTGAAACGCGTTGTGAAATGGAGGCACGTGACTCGACCGTTGCGCGAGGCCGCCGGTTGGGGGATTTCGACCGGTCGAAAGTGTCTCGGCCGGTTTGCCGGCCATACGCGTCGCTGTGAAATGCGTTGTGAAATGGAGCAGAGCTGTGAGATGGCTCTCAGCCACGAAAGCTATTTTTACGTTCATACCCAACCTGAATATATGTAAAAAATTTATTTTATGAGACAACGTATTAAAGTCGACAATAATAATGGCGCACTAAACTTGACATAGTCTGACTATAGTCAATCTACAAACACAAAACTTTTTTTTTAAACAGATTATTTTTATTTATTTTGTTAAATTACAGTTACTTGATTTCGGTTCAAATATAAATCAGTTTTCAAAATTAAATAAAAATGAAGTGCAAAAGAGGGTTTTTATTTTCGATTCAACTGCATTTGGATGTGTTGTACCTATTTGCATGTAAACATGCATGCTTGAATGTCATAGTACGCATGTAGCTGTACATTTCAGATGCTTTGTCAATAATGTTGAAATGAACTGAATAATTGAATATGCAATCAAAGCTGTCAGACTGCAAATAGAGTAGGATATGTATTCTCACAGCGGTTTGAGCATAACATGCGGAGCACAGTTATTATACTAGCATTTGCCAATAAACAAATGAAAATATTACTTATTTCTACATATACGAGTAGTATGGCGCTAGGCGTCTGTCTGTCCGTTCGGGCTAATCTCGAAAACCATTTGATTCGGTATTCACTACTATATGGGACATCTTTCGGGGAAGGTTTAGGTGTGTACAAGACTGTAGACAAAAAAAAACTTGGGGGGGTTGTGAATTCGACCATTCTTACTATGCCATTTTCCGGGTTGATCCGTCATTAATTTTTAAAAATGTAGTAGGTAAACGGCGTGTTGACTCTGACCTCTGCAAAAATTTCGAGGGAGGGGTAGCCCTTGTGACCCCACCTGACTACTGTCTTGGGTGTGTAAAACATTAACCTTAAAATGGAAACGAATCGAGTAGTGGCGATTTTAGTGAAGTAAGTCGACGAACAAAATGGCCGTGTAAGCGCTTTTTTGGCTTATTCTGCCTAAACTGTCAAAGATACATTATTATATATTTAGGCAATGTATGTAATCATTATTGAACATAATAAATTCTACAAAAAAAGTCTGCGACAGCACAAATATTATTTTTGCAAAAGCAGAGGTTCCCTAACTGTGCGTCGCGACGCCCTGGGGCGTCGCGGTGCTATCCTAGGTGAGTCGCAAAACGATACGTACAAGTCAAATTCAAGAACAGGTCACAAATAAATTTAGAAAAAGAAATGAGAGTAGAAATGAGAGTAGAAATTTTAAAACTTCAGTCCCGATTTTAGAAATCATGCTCAGAAAAGCAAGTTCATCCTTCTCATTAATTGTATTGTTTGTAGTTTTTTTTATTTTATTTATTGTAGATTATAGACGCGTCGAGATCTCGCAGGTCATTAGCGTCTTTCAACTACACTAAAAACAACTATCTTAAAACTAAATAACATCACAAAACATCCATGAGCGCAGGTGGGATTCGAACCCACAGCAGTCCAGTCCAGTCCAGAGGTTGCGGCACTAAGCACGCTAACCACTAGGCTATACTGCCCTCGTAGTTTTTTTTTTGTTTTCTAATTTTTAGAATTAGAATCTAATAAATAATAATTAAGATTCTATATTCTTTGGAGTTTTCTTTGAATAATAAAGTAATTTTATTATCTGCTAGAGCTACACACAGGTATATCTTCTTTATTGCAACCTGTATAGGGAGTCGCAGTAAAAAAAGATTGGGAACCCGTGGCCTAGAGTAACCGTGCGAACCTGGGGCGAGCAAACTTAAAAAGCTTTAAAAATGTAGAGTTTCGCGTGTACTACTGTACAGATGTTTCAGTATTGTGTAGATACATTAAAAGGACACTTATGTATGTACAGTAGTAAATGTTTTCATGTAGATTCACGAATATATATATAATGTGTCGATTTCAACGTGGAAAATACTCGACTTTAGGATTCATACTACTAATTGCTTTTATTTGCATTAATGTTCCTTCTATGGATCTTGAATATCTTTATACTGCTTGTTTAATAACAGTTGGAGGTAGTTTAAATTTTTTATTCTGACGCGCTAATGACCTTAGTTGACGAACGTCTATAATCTAAAATTTAATCTTGTAGTAATTGACTACGATTTTAGGTGCTATCGAAACAAACAGGCCAGGCGCATACACACAATAATTTGTTTCCACGACTAAACAATTTAGTCGAGTTGTGTACGTGTCGAGATTTCAACTCGACTAAACAGTTTAGTCGAGTTGTGTACGTGTCGCGATTTCAACTCGACTAAACTGTTTAGTTGTTAGAGGTGCGCATACAATCAATCAGTTAAGCCATAATTTTACTATTAAACTAATGGGTCACCGAACAACTATTTTGTCGAGCGTATGCTAGCTGTGGACATAAGCTGCCGACGATAGTTGTTCAACAGAAAAGTCAAAAGACTATCGAAGCGGTTTTATGATTTTTTTGTTGTAGTGATTTGGAATGACCTCGAGTCAAAAAATACGAATATACAAAATCGACATAAAAATTATCGACTCAAAAATTAATTAAACGCTGACAGGGATAAAACTGCTCTATGGCTTAAGAAAAAATTCAAAAATTATCATGCCATGTCATAAATAAAAATAAGTAAAAAGTTAAAATTAAAAATGCTAAAAACTTCAACGGAACGTGAAGTATAACTTCCACCGTGCACTGATATGGGTGAGGCACACATTCAATTTTTAGGGTTCCGTAGCCAAATGACAAAAACAGAACACTCATATTTTTTTAGTTAAAATTAAATCGGAACTAAATAGAATATTTTTGATAATTTTTTTTTAAATTAATCGTATAACTTCGTAGAGTTGCCAACGCTACTTGGTTTTGCAATTTTTAATGTTGATTGTTGAATCCATCTTTGGCCAGTCAATGATGGGTAGCAGTTAGTTAAATTCCGTGCGATATGAACACACTGTATAGAATCACAAAATGCATATTGTATATAGGTATTATTCAACATCACAAAGATACGGGAGGACTATTTGAAAGCACAATGATGATTCATTTGAATATCATTTGAATGCCAACCCCGGCTTTTTCCGTGCATTGTATAGCGTTAAAATTACAGATGATAAAAAAATCACAACTGCAAGAAGATTTCATCCATGAAAATATACGTTGAAACTTTTATCATTTAAATACATATTTATAATATTTAAAACTAACAAAAAAAATCACTTTTTATTTTGTGGTTTTATATATGTCGGAGTGCTGGTGTCCAGGTTTTACTGAGATTGAGGCCTTCATATCGGCACTGAACTGATACGTTCCGTGTCTAAATAAATCTACCTTAAAAATAGTCTAGATTATACAACTGGATGACCTATTTTGGATAAAATAAATATACTTCCGTTTCAATACAAAGATACGATGAAACCTCCGCGTTTGGAACCGGTTTTTAATTCCATAGGCAATAATTTTTCGACAACGATTGTACTGTTTGCCATACAAATAACATCTAACGATGTTTGGTGTATATCTAACATACATACATACATACATTCATACAAGCACGCAGTGTTATAATGTATTCTCACGCATTCAGCATTTGCATACGGTTTTAGATTCGTTAATAACTGTTTTTCACGCTTATTACAGACGACAAAAGATGAAAATTTGATGTCATTATTTTCAGTTGACTAAGTGGCACTTTCAATATATTAATTTAGTTGCATGTATAAGTTTAGAAGGGCCAGTAGCGGCTTGTCAGGGAAAGTATTGGCGCCGAGACCGTCTACACGGTCTACCGCGTAAATTGACCAAACAATTATTAATTAAACTCGAGAGGACAGTGTGGTCCAGTGGTTAGCGTCGCGACTTCTGGATCAGACTGTCGTGGGTTCGAATCCCGCCTCCGCTCATGGATGTTTTGTGATGTAATTTAGTTTTAAGGAAGTTATTATTTAATGTAATCAAGACGCTAATGATCTAATTTGTCGACGCGTCTATATAATTTAGAATAAATTAAATAAAACTCGAAATGATGACCAGGATACTAACTTTGAAGTGAATTACGTCTAATATCTCATACTAGAGTGACATTTTAGAAATATTAGATGTAACGGAAATAGCCGGAAGTGGTTAACTAAAACAAAACACAGCATGTTACATACCTATGTTAAGGTCTCAGATACAGTAAGTCAGGTGGTCGTGTGGAAAAGTACTAGACTACCAACAGATACAAACGCTAAGCTCAGGTTCGAATCCCGAAGGCTTCTATTTTATTGTAGATTATAGACGCGTCGACATCTCAGGTCATTAGCGTCTTTCAACTACACTAAATATAACAACTACATCTTAAAACCAAATAACATCACAAAACATCCATGAGCGCAGGTGGGATTCGAACCCACGGCAGTCCAGTCCAGCGGTTGCGACACTAAGCACGCTAACCACTAGGCTATACTGCCCTCCTGAAGGCTTCTAATACATACAGTTTTTTAATAATGAAAATATATAGGTACTGGATAACAATTTAAAATATAAAAAAATTAAATTGCCATTATTTTATTTATTATAATTTTATAACACAAAATGAAAGTGGATTTGCCATGACAACGAATACAATTATTTGTGTTTAACGGTATTCACGTCATCTGTCTGTACCCGCAATACACACATAACCATTTTTTATTTGGTATTTGGTTGCTTTATAATTAAAAAGTACATTTAAAAAAATATGTAGGTTAATTAATTTTTTATGCACCGTTGCCAGTCCATTTAATGTGAGAACTAGTGAACGTTTCACCACTGGGCACTAATTGTGTCTTTCAATTTGTCTTGAAACTTTGAGCAAATAAATATTGATAATTTCTATTCTTTTGTGTTGTCTCTAGGGTTGTAAGAAAAGTCCCGGGCTTATCCCGTGTTCAGGAATTTAAATCTTCTGTCCTGGAAATGTATCATTTTAACGAAATCCTAGGATTCGTGCATTTAATTTATTGTAGATTATAAACGCGTCGACATCTAAGGTCATTAGCGTCTTTCAACTACACTAAATAACAACTAACTTAAAACTAAATAACATCACAAAACATCCATGAGCGCAGGTGGGATTCGAACCCACGGCAGTTCAGTCTAGAGGTTGCGGCGCCAAGCATGCTAACCACTAGGCTATACTGCCCCCTAGGATTCGTGCAATCTTCGTACCATTTGTAGTTACATTTTCGTCAATAGCGTGTCTTTTTATATTGAATACGTAATTACTTAAAACTTAAACTTTGACGAAAAAATAGAATAAAGTTTTTTGAAATTTCAATGAAATACGTAATATACGTATAATTATGTGGATTCACATATTACAAAATAATGTAAATTATAAATTGTACTACTACTATGGCAAAAAATGATAAAAATATGTTTTTTATAATTTACTGTTATATTACTTTCTCCTCTGAAATAAATTATGAAGACTAGATGGTTTAATGTAAGATTTAACTCAAATTCTTTAATAATCCATTTTTGAACCATCGCTACAGAAATATCTTGGAAATCGTGCAGGTTTTCGATCTGGCAAAGCTTAGTTTTATCCCTTTCTGCTAAAGTAAGTTTCATATTAAATATAAAAAATCGACACCGTTTAGTTCTTTGATGTCTATTCAATAAAATATTTCAATATCAAATCTAAATTAATGATTAATAGATATTTTATTCCGTGTCAAATTTCGCAGCCATGTTCTCAAACCAAGTATCATAAATCTGTCAAATAATTAATCGAAACCTGAACGCACTGTCAATTTCTGGGCTATTCAAGGCATCCCCCCTCAAAAAAAGAAATCAGATTGTCCTTAGGATGCTGTCAGGTCCACAGTTTCAATACGAAAATAATACATATTATATAACCGCCATTTAAATATGTACAATACCGACCAAAAAATTTAGTTAGAAAGAGTTGGAAAAAAATTTAACTGGAAGGGTTTGAAAAACTTACGTCAAGAATTAATTTTGAAAGAAATAAACGTTTTTAATTGATACAATTACATAACAATTATTCAAATTTTCTAGTTAACAATTATTTAAAAATCAGAAAATATTAATGTGTTACTTCGTGTTAAAATATGTTTTCATTTCGCATCAATTCATCATATATGTAGATTTGAAATAATAGCACTATATAATAACTTATTTGTTTTATATACCTAATGCTTATATGTAAGACTTATTATGTCGATTGTCGACTATAGGTGTATAAAATGGTCGACCACATCTTATGTTTACACGATCACAAACTAATATTTCTGGCCAGTATATTGATACCTACTTATATAAGTAATATTATATTTTATAATAAAGAAGATACTGATTTATAGCTTTAAAAGATATTGAATATGAGGAGGTACTTTTTTATTGTATATTTTACCTTAGGTTGTTAGCATAGGATGAGCCCGTGCAACATAAGGGCAATTTTATATCACACAAATTGCATTTGAAGATTAACAAGGCAAGGGGACCCATCTTTGCCGTCGCAATTTGTTCGACATTGTATTTGAACACTGCGCGCGCACTCTAACACATTATAAAAAAATATTTGCATCATCCTATCCTTCATTTTATGTACCCTTGTTATGAAATAAAAAGCACAAAAATAATAAGACATAATTTACGACTGGCGTACTATTACAGGCACGAAAAGTCGATACAAGTAATTTTTATAGAACGTTTTTTGATTGAGAAAGAAAAAGTAATAGATAGTGGTCATTAGGTAATATTTTAAGTTTAATGGTTAGTTCACAAAATAGCGCTGCGATGCACTGCTGGTTCAAAAAATTTACATGTTTTTAACTTCCCATTGGAAGTTATTGTAATTGGTCCAAAAATCGAAATCAAAATGTATAACAAATTTTTATGTTTCAAGGTCACTACACTATTTTTAGAAAGATGTCTCTCTCTCTGTGTGTGTACGTATATGTGTCCATTTCTTTCTAAGACGAAATCTCGAGAATGAAAAATGATATCGACTATGTTAGGGTGCCAATCGACGCGTATTAACGTAAATATGATCTGAAAGAAATTTTTTCAAAATCGGTTCAGCCGTTCTTTTTTCTTAACCAAATAGACTCCAAAAAAGTAGATTTTACACAATATCTCGCGAATAAAAAATTATATCGACTTCGTAAGGGTGTCAATCGAGGCGTGTTAATGTCATTTTGATCCGAGCCGTTTTTTTTTTTTTAATTATTGTTAAAAATAAATAATAATTATGTTTTAATGATTAAAATGATTACTTTGCTGTGTAATATCTATTTTAATGATTATTATTAAATATTTATCAAACTGGGAAGTTCGTCGTGTGGACCTAATAAACGACCCACCTCACGGCTTGTTAAATGCAGCAATTCACACAGGAGTAATGCGACGCGGCAGCAACAGAACTCAACGCTACGGGGAGCGAATTGTATGCAGCTTCGCGCTTATTCGCGTCGTGTCGCCATGTGAGAATTTTAATTAGTGTAAATCAATTCAACTACTGAAATCCAATGTTAAATCGAACACTTTAGGATCAAATTGCTTCTCGCTTTGGAAACAATCACGGATTTCTTGCTCTTCCGGTCTAGCAGCCAAATAATCAAAAGCAACAAATTTCCTATATAATACATAATTAAGAAATATAATTCCTCATTCTTTAAAAAATCGCCTCACTGTGCTGGGACATATTTTTTTAATCACCTTCCAACTAATCTTCAACAAAATGAAAATATTAACGTTTTTAAAAATCAACTTAAGAAGTTTTCCTTAGATCACTGTTTTTATTCGTTAACAAAATTTTTTAATGCTAAATTTGAAACATCTAATTTCAATATAAGTTTTATTCTATTGTATCAAAATAGGACAATGTTATGTACATTTCTGTATCTACAGCAGGAAAATATAATATTATTATATATCAATTACAATTTAGTTTAAATATCGCGTGCGGGATCTCCGACTAGTTTTACATATTCACTCACTGCCCATCCCCATTTTGTCGTGACGTAATTATAATATAGCCTATGTCACTCGAGAAGAGGTAGGATTTTGACGTGAAACATTTAATGGCGCGCTTGAATTAGAGTGAACACGTTTGGATGGCAAGACGCGTCGTGTCATTCGGCTAGCCTTGCGTCTCGTAGGCTCTTTCCGACGCGCTTCCCACTCTACTACACACTCGCTACTTTACGTGCGTCGGCACTATACTCGTGAATATCTGTGTATTAGACGAATTTAAACAAGCGTGAGCGGAGTGTCATTCCGAGCTGTTTTTTTATCTTCGCAGGGGGAGAATTTCTCGCAGGTGTGGGATAATAAATCATAAATTCTTATCTCTGGAACTACTGTACCGATTCTAAAAATTCTTTCACTAATAGAAAGCTTATACACAATCCCCTGAGGCTATATTTTATTTTGATAAATTTCTCGCGAGGGGGCGGGGGGATAATTCCTGTGCGATACAGAACGTAACAATTGTTTCAAGCTATGAAATTGTTTCACATCTGCCAGGCGTCTCACAACGGCTCACATTTAAACAGTGAAAGAATTTTTCAAAACGGTTCAGTAATTCCTGAGATTACCCGCCGCAAACAAACATACAAACTTTTCCTATTTGTCTTTTTTGTTGTTAGTATGATAATGCAAGTACTAAACTATTATTACAGTCGTAAAGCAATGAAACAGTAGTAGCTTTGTGTGTTAATAATTTAAGTGATTTAACGGCTCGTAAAAGTAGCGGTTGCTTTGACGTTTGGAAGAGATAAAATTTTTACGACCGGCGTTTAGAATGATGAAGAGAGACTATAAAACCCCGACCTCGGTTAATACAAGAAAGATTAGGCTTTTTGTGACATAGAATGAGAATATGTGTTATTATACAAGATGTAAGATTTAACTTACATCAATAGTTTGGGCCTAAAAAATCTTAGGTACAAAAATTGTTTTGTTAATTTCATTTCTAGCTTTTGGTTTGAGGAATGCTGTTCTTATATTTGTTAACGTTTTTTTTATTATACACTAACTGTTCAATTAACTTAATTGTAATGACAAATTGAGAAAAAATTACCTAATAAAAAACTTTTTAACAAAAAAAAAACCTCCTTCAAAAAGGCACTAAAAAGAAGAAAATAATGAAATTTTGAGGTCTGTGCCAATTAAAATATGAAGTTGGTTAAAAAGAAGATATTAATCACTATACTATACTTTTTAACCGACTTCATATTTTAATTGGCACAGACCTCAAAATTTCATTATTTTCTTCTTTTTAGTGTCTTTTTGAAGGAGGTTTTTTTTTTTTGTTAAAAAGTTTTTTATTAGGTAATTTTTTCTCAATTTGTCATTACAATTAAGTTAATTGAACAGTTAGTGTATAATAAAAAAAACGTTAACAAATATAAGAACAGCATTCCTCAAACCAAAAGCTAGAAATGAAATTAACAAAACAGTTTTTGTACCTTTTTAGTGTCAAAAAGTAACATTTACCTTAAAGAATCACACGTCGTTACTTACTTTTATTAAAATCAGCCGAACTACTGAACCGATTTTGATGAAATTTATATGGGACCAATCTGAAAGTATATCCTTTCAAATAAAAAAAAAATTTCAAAATCGGTTCATAAACGACGAAGTTATCCGCGAACATACATAAAACATAAAAAATATATACGGTCGAATTGAGAAACCTCCTTTTTTTGAAGTCGGTTAAAAAGTATTATCACCTATTTTTTAGTTTGGAATTTGGAACTTTTCTAATTAGAATCTTCTAACTCTATATTTAATCAAATGGCGCATCATTTTATTCGTATGTTGAATATATTTCACACAAAAAAAAAATGAACAAATATTTTCAGAAAAAAGGACTGAATTTTTGGAAAACCTACAATTTTGCGATATTCATATACATTCACTAACGTTAGTATTTTTTTATAACACTTTTCTCCTTTTTTGTGAGAATAAAATACAATAAAATTATAGAAAATAAAATGATATTATTCTGTTCTTTAATATTTTGTTCAAAATGTAAAAAAAAATAGAATTGCACGTTGAAAAAACTCAGCAACTGTATTTTGCATGATAACTCAACACCCTGTATAACTACGATAACTTATAAGACATGCTATAAAATTAATATCTTTCTACAAAAACGCTAAATAACATGTTATCCATCCTAAACGGGTTTTATAAAATTAAATAATATATCACAGTTTACGTGGGCTTAGAAACTACGTGAATATAAAAATAGCTATTTTTTCTATTCAAAAACATCAATAGAAAATAGACGTGTTAAAACTATTTACGTATTAGCAAACTTCAACTTTAACTACTAACTGGCACATTAATTTAATTGGAAAACAATAACTAAGTGAAAATATTTGAGGTCCAGAAAACCATGGCCTTATTCTGCATTGATTAATTAATTATGAAGGTTTCAACGTTGGGATACTGTGGTCTATGTTTTGTCATTAGCAGCAGCAATTATGGCCGGGGGTCTCTAGTCGATCGCGCAGTGGTAAATTCAAAACTGAGCTTTGAATAGACGTGGTCGTTATTTCACGTCACTAGTTACAATAACTAGCTACGCGGTATGTAACCGAATCACTAGTTTCGAGTTACATTACAAGTAGTGATTTTTGCAAATGCGTTACTAAGCGAGAGCGGGTGACAGTGACACGAATAAATCCGAAGTAACCCGAACACGCACATGCCGTGATTTAAGTGTATAGCTGCAAACACTTAGATAGTGATTTAATGTATGTTAGTTTCGTCTCGTTTCGTGTGTAACTGTATAGTTGGTAACAGGTGGAGGTATTTATGCAAGCAATCACAGTAGCTGAATAAAAATAACTAGTTACAAAAATCACTAGTTTTGAAACAGGTGACGCCGACCAAGTCACTGGTTTCGTTACGTTTCTTGAAAATAACGTAACGACCCACGTCTAGCTTTGAACGATTACTGTTAAATTAGGCCTTGCGCTTACAGACAATTTTAAATACGCAATTATTCGATTGGCCGATTGACGGTCAGCGCGCAGAGACCCAACTAAACTATTTAATCAGTCGATTTAACAGTTGTCAGTGAGCGCATGCTCATAAGAACCCTTGGTACTCATTCATGCAACTAAAAAGTCGGGCGATTAAAAATGGCCTGTCAGCGCCGACCGAAGATCAGTTTTTTAGCCGAAGTCGAAGAGTGAAGCCGAACTTCAGTTTTTTCTCACCTTCGGCTGAAAGTATGATAATAAAATGCTAAAAAAGCGAGGGAAAATACTTATTAATGTATTTTAACTTAATGTCGATTATAGACGCTCGACAACTAAGGTCATTAGCGTTTAATTACATCAAATTAAATTAAACGATATCACAAAACATCCATGAGCGGATGTGGGATTCGAACCCACTACAGTTTATTCTAAAGGCGCGCTAACCATTACACCAAAGTGTCCTCCTTATTATTGTACGCTGAACACAATTCCGCAGACTTTAAATATTTTTTCATTTCTCGTTTTTGAAGTAAAACTTCTTAGTCGGCACGGCCTCGACGATTTAAAGGGTAAAATGCTGGCTCGATGACACTAAAATGTGTGACAAAATTGTGTGACGCGTAATACAAGCACTCACTCGATTATTCAATAAATTCAGCATTCGACTTAAGGTACGTGCAGTACGCAGCTGGGATTCTAGATGGTAGCATGTATGGTAGATGGTGGCTTATAGGTTTGCACAACGAAGCTTTGATACTAGCATTGATACAAGCTTAAATCGCGTTTGAAATGTCAGATAGCGAAGACGAATATTTGTGTTCTTCTGCTATTAAGTGGTATATTTTAAATACAAATTTGGGTAGGAGCTATCATGTCCACCCTATTAATAGAAAACGATCTAAACATGGCGAATTTCATCATTTATACCAAGAATTAAAATTTTACCTAAACCGGTTTTTTGAATATTTACGTCTTAGAAAAAAACTCAAAAAAAATTAAATAAAAACTAGCAAAATTTCACTTATTAAACTAGTCACATCCATTGCGAAACTTGTAACGGCCATTTGACAGTTGTCACACGTTGATTGTAGTAGTCAGCACGCTGAAAGAATGGTGAGATACATTCTTGAATCTACCAGCTCTTGTAACAGCGCTTATACCTGCTACACTCACAGCTTCGTTGGGTACGCTCGCATATATAACAATGCATTAATTTAAGCAAGTCCTGCTATGATCTACACTACCATCTAGAATCCCATCTCCATACTGCACGTACCTTTAGGCAAAACCTTCGGCCTTTGCCGAAGATGACCGAAGCTTCAATCGAACTCTGGTAAAAGTACGTGAAATATTAAATTAGGATGAATATTTCCCATCCCTGCATAAATAATAATAATATAATGGAGCGCGTTCAGTGGATGCGGAGCACATGTGTGTTAGTTGTTGATATATACTGTAGGTAGTGCTGTAGTCGTTGTATTCATATGGCCGATAAGTGAATGCTTACACAGTTTATCTTGTTGAGTAGGTCAGTGCCGCGAGTTTACAACTGTTTCACATTCACATAAATTACTTTATCACTTCGGGTGCATGTGGAGATCAAGATGCTATGTCTACAGAGGCTATACACTCAGTATGAACACTGTTTTCTCTCTCTTTTCCTCTACTTATTTACAATCTATACCGTATTTTATTCAATAAAACGCGAATTTTATTCTAATTTTACAAGAAAACAACTGCCACGAAAGTTGAAACCGCGTAATAGAGATTTATCGAAGTTTTTGTTTTGTCAGGATAGTCGAACTGTGCATTTAAATAAAAAAAAAGTTTGTAGTGACATCGAGCGGATTTTTTTTAAACTTATAGTTCATTCTATCTATAAGTAAGGCGCGCGCGTCGTTTAACGCTCTGCGCAAAGTTTTCCAGAGTCGCAGAAGAAGTTATAACATCGAAAAAAAAAACAAAACGTAAATAAATCCTCTATCCTTGACCAAGAACACAGCGTTTACTATATTATGTTGGTGGGAAAAATTATAGATACGATCTCAGAACAGATATAGGTATAGAAGGGGCATATATCACGTCGCTTGTGAAGCTACAACTACACTAAAATACGATCGGTCAGGTACATTAGGATCATTAATTGGTACAAAAATATGACGCAAGTATCCGATTGTATAAAATACAAACATTTTTCCCGAAAGTCGGTAATTTTAAAATGATCAAAGTACCATATAAGTGGGATGGTTGAACAAGGGTCAATTTATTTTTAGAAATTGGATTTGGACATCTGCCATGAAATTAACAAAAACAATGAAATTTGATATTTTTCAGAACCAAGTTTTTGAAGTCGTCAATACACACATGTACTAAATTTGTCAGGAATTATAGTGCATCCTGCATCTTTACTATTAATTAATAAAATTGTTGCATTTCTTACAAATTAAAATTTTATTAATAAACTCTATACTTCACACCCTTTGAATTAATAATTTAGTATTTTACTTGTTTTAGCGGCATTATAAATACATCAAATTTCATTTCATCTGGTCATTTGGGTTAGAATAACAGATTTTCTGCTTTATATGTAATACAGATTCCTTCAAAATATAATTTATCAATGCAAATTATCAATTGCAATTTTCTGTAATTGTAAGTTTTTAATGAAATTTCGGCAAAGCCAGTTATGCGATACGTAGACCGAATTTACCATTTTCAGAATTTGTGTCTGTCTGTTTGCCAGTTTGTTTATTCTGAGGTAATTTAAAAACGATCTTTATCGGACTTTCGCTATAGTGTTTTTTTATAAATCAGAGAATGGGATAGGCGTTTCTATTAAAAGAGGATGAGCTGCAGTAGTAAAAAATCGACATTTATGCGAATGCAACAGTAAAGGCTAGTTAACCAATAAAAATGCTTAAATAAGTTGCAAAGAAATCATCCGAGAATTTGAGTTTTAAGTTAATTAAAAAATAAGAAAAAGCGAAGAGAATTCCAAGGTGAACCAAGAAGCTACAAGAAAATTTTAGTAAGATCAAAAATAAAATAGATAGGCGTCATCTCTATAAATGATAAAAGGCAGTTATTTCTCATGCATTTTTAACATAATTTATAGAAACTGTTTCAAATACAAGAAGCTATAACCCAAATACATACACTAAATTAAATTGATCGGTAGATCAAAGTGCTTCAATTTTAGAATCTGAATCAAATATTCAGAACATAAAAAAATTAATATTATCACGTGTACAAAGCAACTCTAGCCAAAATAATGTGTTAAAAATATAAATCATCAAACTTTTGTTGTTACACCCAATTAAATCAACAACTCTGCCAAACTATCATTAAAATATACAGGCTGTTGAAAAATTCTACTTGCAAAATTCTAGGGACGAAATGGTGCACATTGCACAAACAAAGGATAAGGCATAATATGGGTCAGAAGTAATTTTATTTTTTATTTATTGTAGATTATAGACGCGTGGACATCTCAGGTCATTAGCGTCTTTCAACTACACTAAATAACAACTTTCTTAAAACTAAATAACATCACAAAACATTCATGAGCGCAGGTGGGATACGGACCCACGACAGTCTAGTCTAGAGGCTGCGGAACCAAATACGCTATCCACTAGGCTATACTGTCCTCGTTATAATTTTAGGTTACTGTATTTTTATAAAGCCATATAGACCATCAGTGTGTTATTACACACATATGATGTCTAAGAAATGAATTATGTATTATTATTTTGGTCGCCTTAAATAAATTTAAAAAAATTGATATTGTCATGGAAAGTCTGAAAGAAATACATCGACTTTTATTTTGTGTTATAAAATTAAATGTTCGTAAAACATAAAAAATAAAATAAATGTAATTTTATTAATATTAAATTGTTATCCAATACCCTATATATTTTCATTAATAAAAAAATATAATATATATTACCAGTTCCCCTGTTTTCGTAACATCTAATATTTCTAAAATCCCACCCCAGGTATAATACATTAGACGTTATTCACGTCAAAAATGAGATAGTAGAAAATTAGTGATGGGCGTTTACGAGATATTTTTACAGTCGAAGCAATTGTAATCGAGTCCACAATCGACTCGGAGTTTGATTTTACAATCGAAATATTCTATTGTTCAAGTCGATTATTTGCCACATAGGTTATATAGCAATAGCAGCGAATGAGAATACATATTATAATCGCGATTCAAGGTTATATGCTAGTCGACTGACGTTCACTCGTTGATTGTTCACTGTTCATACTGTTCAGTCGGTACTCACTACTCTCTGATCTCTTCACTATTGGATTCGTATTACGCGATTACTGCACAATCAACCATCGACTCGACCACAGTTGTTGAGTGATGAACTATTGTATATTATGTGGCTCTCGTCATTGTACGATTCAGTACTATGCGACTCGGTCTCGATGAACAATTGAAACAACAACAAACGAGTCCAATTAAGTGACAATCATCGAGAGTCATCGAGATGTTTGAACAATCGAGACAATCGACTAAAACATCTCGTATCGCGCATCACTATGTCAAATAATATATGTGCCTTAAAAAAATAATCAGCAAATATTTTCACTACCTATAAGCAAATTCGATATCCCTGCAAAATGTACTTTATATTAAATTTTATTTTAACAAAACATTACCGCTAAATGGATTTGAATGTGCATGAGGTTGAACATTTTTTCACATAGCGTGGTCACATAAAAAATTCGAACAAATGTGTGCAGATAAAATTAATTGTGCAGTAATAAATTTTCTTTTCTATTTATTTCTGCATTTGTACACATTTTAAAATAATGCTTGAACAAAAAAGAACAAATCTTTAAAAAATAGTGATGATTATTTTCGCGTTACATTTGCATAATTAAAGACTGAAAAAATACAACAAAATTTGTTCTGCACTTTTGAATAAAAAAATCAAACACTGTTTTTAATTTTATTATTAAACTTTCGTCCATAAAATTCATACAATGTTAGTTTATCAGGGAATGTAAACATAAATAAATTTAGAAATCAAGAAATTTTTTACGTTTAGTTGCTGATGAAGTCATAATATGTGTGACAAAACATCCAACAAAACAATAATTATTTGTTCATTTCTTAATTTATTTCTGTTCACATTCTCTGATAAACCTAACATTGTGGTTTTGACACTATATGAAAGAAACCATATTTAATTAATTGAAAGAAAAGATATTTTTATAACGTTTGTAGATAAATAAATATTAATATTTCTGATACATTCACATTTTCAGTGAGAATTATAAATCGAATGATTCCTACCATTCTTTATTACAAAACATATTTATGAAACTATAATAATAATTTATGCAACTAGTGGCTTAAGTGACGGATTATATGACAATCGCGATTTTGCGATACGAGTCTAAGGTTATGTTGAATTTATACTAGAACGAGTGTGTGTTTACCGCGCGAGCCGAAGGCGAGTGCGGCAATCACACGAGTTCTGGTATAAATGCAACCTAACCTTAAGCTTACATAAAGAATCACTTTTCAAAAATATTAATAGAAAGCTATTATTTCTCTTAAGGCGATTCAAGGAGATTTTCATCATTTAAACTAATTGTTAAAAAAAGAGTTTTATAAAGAAGAAAACAATAATTCATAAACTTTTTCGTGCCATCTTCCGTCGGGATACTCAATTCCTGTACCGGTCATTTTAACTAAAAGATTTTTTTTATCGTTTCGCTAAAAAATATTGAAATGATATCTAGCTCAAAACATTGATTTATTTATCGATTACTGTATTCACAAAGTTATAAACCTAATTGTCTGTCATTTTGCATAACCAAATATTAAAATCACGCCGCAATATTAACGGAACAGCGTATTTAAAAAAAGAATAAATAGTTCAAAATCATAATCCTCTTTTTTTCGTAGTCGGGTAAAAACACAAGCTTAGTTCTTATTTTCCCTTTTATAAATTAGAAAACTTTTTTTTATCACGAAATACGAATTAATGCATTGGAAATTTTACTATGTAAAAACATTTAAAAGTATTTAAAAATGCATTACCACGTTAAACAGGAATAATTTATACCAAAATAAATACATAAATTACTTTAAAATTTACGACATTGTTCGGATGTGTTTGTGTGTGTTTGTGTGCTGGCAAGATAAAAACAGAAAACGAAACTTAAGAATCTGACAATTGGGGGAGTGATTGAGCTAGCGAAGCGGACGTCGTATAAGACTGCAGAGAAACAATATAAGACGAGCGTCGCGGCGGACCAGACGAGACGCTCGATAAATCTACGTCGCGTCCGAAAACCGAGCGACGGTCGATGCTCGGGGGCGTAGCGCACTACACAACATAACGCACACGGCCGTCGTTGTCTCCCCCTTCTAGCCTCGTTCCGCCGTCCGTGTACAGTTAGTTATAGGAAGCGTAAACAGATTTAACGAAGCAAAATAGTAAATAAATAGAAAGTTGTGAGTGCTCTTACTTCTGGAAACAATTCATCTAACAGCTATAATCAGTTATGTTCGAATATTCCCAAAACAAAAATCTTACGTGTTCTACAGCTCGCACTTTTAATCAAGAAGTAAATGCTAAATCCAGATATACCTATTGAAATATGTAGTGCAGCAGGCGTTAAAAGAGATTAGGGTCCAACATTTTCAAACCAAGAATTAAATAGTTACTTTAGAATGTTATGTATTATTATAATAGAATTTTGTCATTAATATTGTTGTTGGACAAGTTAGGACTAAATTATTTTCAAAAAAAAATATAGTGGATTGTATATATCTATAGTTGCACAATCAGACATGAGTTGCACAATCAGACATGAGTAGTTAAAACGAGTGATAACGAGTTTGTCAGAGCATACACACATGCATGGAGAGCAGTTATTTTATAGTGGGTATGACAAAAAATAATTAACCACTATTAAATTTTATAAGTCAAATACATCATTTTATATCTCAAAAAAAGTAAATAAGATTGTTTTTGTACGTCGTGCGAAAAATTAAAATTAAAAATATCTCAAAAGTCTCCACAGTGTTGTTACCTTGACCTTTTATCCCCTGCACTCTTCATATATGATATCAAATTAATTATTAGACGCTCAACAAGTGAGGTCATAGGCGTCTTATGATAACAATAAATTCTCTATTGAAATGTTAGCTAAGTTATTAGGATGTGGAGATATTAAAGATCTGAATATTCGGGCACAGTCTGACGTAACATTTCTAGAGAAACATATCATTACTAAAAAAAAGTATTTTTAATTGCCGATTTAAAAATTACTTCGATAACAATTATTCAAGCATATATTAGTCAGTAAGTTTCCATTGAAAAAATGAATGAAATATTATTCATGTTATGACTGAATAAAAATGTTTTTTAACCAACGCATTAAAAAAATTTATTTGTCAATAATCTTAATTATTGGTATCATCTGTACTCATTTTATATCGGTATCATTGATCCGGAAATGTTGGTCACGATTTGTGAATAAGCAGGTGTTGTTTTACAGGCAGATGTTTCGATACACATTGTTTATATCAGGTTGTGGAAATAACAAAAAATACTATGAAGCAATACAGTAATTTAATATATTTTTAAAATGATATTCAAAACGATAATAATTTAGTGATTAGTTATTTTTATTAACAACATTTAACGAAGACTTAAAGAAAAAATGTACATATAAAGTACCTATACTGCAACAGTGCTTTACAAAAGTTTAAATTTATCTACTCAAAATATACAGTTTAAAAATTCGACTACAGAAAACAATTCAAATTGTTTTCAAACACATCAATGATCTTGATTTGTTGCAGATTAATTTTACCAAGTATAAATTTATTCCTTGGAATCAAATTAACTTTCAATTCACCAAGCAATTCATTCGATAGAATAGTAACTTCAGGTACAAAATTACTTCATACCATACACCTTGGACATTTTATCAAATATTTTGATTCTAAAGCACGTTTACCAAAGATTCGACCGATGGCGCATCGATCGAAAATGTAAATTTATTTTATTTTACTACAAAAGCCTTTACCTGAAAGATATGGAAACCTGAAAAGGTCGCCAGGTCATAAAGTGCATTTCGTGCCCATCCTATTTTACTAGGCGAATAAATATTGATACCCTTGAAATTGGACAGAATAGTTATTCTTACGATTTATACCTGCAGTAAACTTAACTACGTTTAGTGAATTGAATTATCCCTATTTATTCCGAGTAATAGTTACCAGGGGAATAAATCAACGGAATAAATAACTAGCTAGGATCGGTGAATACGGGCCTTAATAATATAATGACCTAGCATAGTGGGACGATTTCTTATTAAATGGTGTGCTAGATATAGTTTTATATTAGAGTTGTCATGGCCTGTATATTTTGTGCTTTACTTTTTACATGAATAATAAAATCGAGTTATACTAAACGTAGTAATAAACACACAGACTGCCAACCACATAACCCACTTTTCGTTTCGTCGTATAGTCAGGTAAAAATAAAAAATAATATACAGATTGTCTTTATTGAGAAGGAATAAACTGAAATAAATACGGTGGCAGATCTGGGATGAATAACGATTTATGAGTTACGGACTGTATATAAAAATTGCAAAAATACTTATCAACCAAAATAAACGAGGAAAAAATACAGATATCTGAAGCATTGCAGTGTTTAAATGTAGTGCGAGTTCTTAGCAAATACAACCGATTTTTACAAGCATTAATTTAACTTGCAATGTATGCTAGTAAGTTTGTGTGTTTGTTTAGGTCAAATCTTGCAAGTCAATTTTGAACGACTTTCACGTATTCGATCGATTTGAAATGTTGTACACATATGTATTCCCGATGACAATACATGAATAAATAGTTTTTAGAAATAAATTCATCTCCTAAGGGATTCAAACGGGGATGTAGGGTTTTTTTTGACTAATCAAAGCCCAGGCCAAATCACTGAAGCTAGAAAAACGAAATTTGGGCAGTTTGTTCCTTTTCTGACGTAAGCATCCACTAAGAAAGGATTTTTCGAAATTCAACCCCTACAGGTGTCAAAAGGGGGTAAAATTTTGAAAGACTAAAATGAACAAAATAAATATTAGTAAAAAAAACTTTTTAGAGACAAGTTTTTATTTAAATGCACTAAAACGGAAAAATTATTTTTAATAAATTAGGTTCATAATTATAAAAGCGTGGATCGTGACTAATAAACTATCATAGAGTTCACGACCCACGCTTTTATAATTATATGAACCTAATTTATTAAAAATTATTTTTTCATTTTTAGTGCATTTAAATAAAAGCTTGTCTCTAAAAAGTTTTTTTTACTAATATTTTTATGCTTTTCTCTTATGTTTTAGACGCTAATGACCTCTGTTGTCGAGCGTCTATAATTCACTATTCAATTCAATTCTTATGTTTTAAATGAAGTGTAAATGCATTTTGGAAAAAGTAGGTCGATTCGCAAAGACAAAATTATCTACACACAAATGAACTGTTATTTTGATACCAGTGATTTCTTTTTAGTGTATTTGCCATATGGCACATACACTATTGGCGTCGGTCGGATGGCGGGACCTAGGGGTCGGACCAAAATTTCTCGACGTTTCATAGCCTCCTGAACACTTTGGCACCATTTTTGGAAATGTTTATATATATATGTGTGTGTGTGTGTGTGTGTGTGTTCGCGGCATAACTCTCGAAAGACTTAATTGATTTGAACGAAATTTGGTAGACACGTTGGAATCCATCACCGCACGGAACCTATTTAAAATGGGCCCGATCGGACTATTTTAAGGCTAGTTTTTAGGGGTTGAAAAAAGTTTTTGGGCCCAAAAATACTGAAAAAAATCTCAGAATTGTTTCAAAATTGTGATTTAACCCTTTAGTAGAGATTAAAATGTGTTGCTAAAACTTTAACAAAATCGGCCCGACAGGACCGGACTTTTTATGAAAACACTAGTTTGCGGATAGTGCTTTACTTACTGAAGGGTGTATTTAATTTGGTACCGAGGTTGCATTGATAAAAATATTGAAATTAAGAAAAAAAATATTATTTTAAGGGACGTATTAAGGGGTTAAATTTTTCATTTTGTCCAAAAACAAACTTAAGTTCACATAATAAAGCCACAATGCCAATATTAGCAAATACACTATATTGTCGGCAGGGTTTTGGCACTGCGACCCGAGTTTTTTTTAAACTGTTCAGACACCTTTCATTAGTTGCATCGTATTTTTCTTCGCCCCCTGGCAATATCTATAAAATGCACCGAATGAAATATGTGCTCCAAACGACTGCTTCACTTAAATTCTCTCTGATTTAAACACGTCACACTATTTTTATGATTAATTTCTTCTATCCTCCTTATATCTATATCTTCTTCAGGTATATATTTACAAGATATTTTAATTAGTTGCAAAGCAGGTGTAAAAGTTGTTAATCATATTTAAGAAAAGCGTTACTAATATGATTCTATTTAAAAGAATAAGTAGCGTACAAGTTCATATGGGTTCAGAAAAGGCTTTATCATTACTTAAATCATAGATTTTTTGAAAATGGCAAAAAACTATTTTTCATTATTATTATTTATATTAGAAATCGTGTCCATCGTGATTATAATAAAATTAAGCAAAATCGCAGGATAGTGGACAAAATATTTGATTTATTAAATTAAATGTACGACATTTCGTCTATAGATTTAAACTTTTTCAAGTACATACAAAAAAAAATAAAAAAATTTTTTTATTTTTTTTTTGTATGTACTTGAAAAAGTCTAAATCTATAGACGAAACGTCGTACATTTAATTTAATAAATCAAATATTTTGTCCACTATCCTGCGATTTTGCTTAATTTTGTTATTATTATTATTAGCTAGACTTGATATTATATTAAATTATTTTAGCTTCGCGAAATAATCATATTTACTAAATAGCGGTTAGATGGAACCAGATTCATACATGTATGTTCGGTTGCTCGTTTTTGACTTCTTTGGGTTTTAGAAAGCATAGTCAAAAAATCTGATTTGAAATTGATCTTATATTATGACTATCTATACAATGTATTTCTCCATAAGGAAAGCGTTGTATAATTTCAAATCGATCTTGCTAATAAAATAACTAATCGATTGAAATGATATTTTTTTTAACTATGGATACATTTATTTAACACAGTTTTTTTGTACAATTTCCTCTTCGAAACAATATTTTTCAACGCATTTTGATCAAAATTTAGCTTGAAAAGCGATCTTTTTCTTTGTAGATCAATTATGTGTTTTTTAGTGAATACTGATCTAAATAATGTTCTGCATGTGACAAAGAGATTGACAACGACATTTAGACTGCTCCTGCATGTAAAAAACTGTAATTTTATTATCACAATCTAAGATCATTGTTAAATCAGATTATTGGACAATGCTTTCTGCAACCCAGCATTAGTGTTTTAAATATACAGGGTGTATTACAGAATTGAATACATAGAAAAGTAATGAGTGCAACAAGGAAAACATAAGCAAAATGTGTAGCGTGATAAAGATAGAATACAAATGGCTAACTTAACTAAATTTTTTATCATGTTTTTTTACATGAATAGAGGGCAAAGCAATCTCTGATCTTAACTAATTTGTACTGTGTACTTTTCCCTATGTTCGGTTTCCTGTCATACACCCTGCAGGGCCGGCGTTAGGGGGGGTTAAGCGGGGCAAAGGTACCCCGGGCCCAGGCCCCTGAAGGGGGCCCGCCGGTCCGGGGCTTACCTATTATATGTGACTACCGGGTTTAAAACTGCGAGCATCAAAACATTTTCCTAACAAAAAAGGCGTTATTTGATTTTTTGTATTAAAATTTTCTGACTATTTAAAAAAAAAACAAATTTTGGAGAAATTTTTTTTTTGAGGACAAAGGGGTCTGAGAACGCTTACCCGGGGCCCGAAAATCCTAGCGCCGGTCTTGACATCCTGTATATAGATACCTAATACAAACTATATTAATTACAACCAATTTTGGAGAAATTTTTTTTTTGAGGACACAGGGGACTGAGAACGCTTACCCGGGGTCCGAAAATCCTAGCGCCGGTCCTGACACCCCGTATATAGATACCTAATACAAAATATATTAATTACAACAAATTTTGGAGAAATTTTTTTTTTGAGGACACAGGGGCCTGAGAACGCTTATCCGGGGTCCGAAAATCCTAGCGCCGGTCCTGAAACCCTGTATATAGATACCTAATACAAAATATATTAATTACAGTGTGATTATAGATTTTCTAGTTTTGTTATGCCCGAGTTTGTAAATACTTCAAAGTATTAAATTAGTATCTTGCACAAATAATTGTCATGTAGAATATTTATTTACTAAAAAAATATAGAGCATATGTTCAGTGCGATGCACGTGGATGCAGAGCCGTATTATATTCACGGATTTACTAAAATAGTGTCAAGAGAGTGATTTAGATAGACTGATGCTGTCTCATTCATCGTGGTGAACGACATTCCTACAAGCACTGTGTGACTCCTATTGGTCAAAGGCGTCGCTAACTAACGCGCCGCGCTAACCAGGAGAACACAACTCATAATGTGTAAACGCATCGTTCGTCGCGGTACCGCATTATATTTCTATCATGGCCGCTAAATCATACTATAGCAGGGGTCGGCAACCTGCGGCTCTTATGATGTCAAGATGCGGCTCCAGTTCCATTCGCAAATATTAATAATTATATTATTTTATTTTCAAAACTCATAAAAAATATTATACTGCAAAAAACAACTTTAAACAGGATAAAAACACTCAACAGAGAACAGTGAGAATAGGTGTAGTAGAGAGTATACGGACAGCTGACATTTTTTAAATGTGGCAACACTGTTCTGTTTGTTTAGTTATAATCCTAATCAAATACCATAATATTGAAATAAAAATGTTAGTGGGTCTTTAAAAACTGGGAAATTTTGTAAATTGTAACTTTTGGCTCTTCCGTCTCAAAAGGTTGCCGACCCCTGTTACTATAGTGATCAAATAGCATCCTAACTAATTTTAACAATTAATTATTTGAAGATTGGTTTCAGAATAAAAATTTATTATAAATTATATTTTTATTTTGAAAAATTTTAAGACATTTTTTTAATTTACATAAAATTTTTTAATTAGATATTATTAAATCTATGTAGGTAGGTACTTATTTATTATTAATGAATAGGTATTTCTAATCACTTGTGTGTTAAAATTAATGTAGTTGATTAGCCTGATGATGACAAAAAATTGTCCAAACATGTAGCTATGGAAATAAATTTATTTATTCTGTAACAATCTATCTTGTGAGGATTTTGTATCAACTACATTTATTAAGATATGTTTTTATATAACCTACAACAATAGTTTTTTTTGTATATAAAACACTGTCTTTGTTCTTTAGTTAAATTGGCTTGTTTTTCAAATTATTTTTTTTTTGCAATTTCTCAACAGAGTATAAATTATTGCGAATATAAAAGAAATCTCCCTATAAAATTTCTTTAAAATCCGTTTTAAATTTTAAGAGCGACGGGGCTGTGACAGAAAGACGGACGGACGGACATAACGAAATTATACGGAACCCTAAAAATGACTCTTAATTGTCCGTTTCAATTTAATTCAAAGACTGATCTTGACATTGTAACAATATTCTAAGATCCTGTGTGTAGATATCGAGTACTGTTGCGAACTGTACGAACTTCGCTTCGGTTGGCACTGGTTTCTAAGACATGACGTAGCACTAAAGAGAACACATACTGCACGTGTGATATTTTAAGATACCTGCCTCAAGTCTGTGACAACATTGGCTTAACTTAGCTTAGCAGGGATAAAACAAATTCTGAATTTAAGAATGTTTCTACAAAATGTATGCGCAGAAATATTTTTCACTTATAAATAACGATCTTCATAATATATTGAAAATATATTTGTCTATACCAGAATAATTAATGATTAAAAACAATTAATACATTTTTTTTATACGGCTGAATTGCAATTGAAAGCAGCCAATTATATAATTGATTCCAAACATATCGGAAAAAATCATTTTACCAACCATAGTCACAGTCAGGATTCTAACCTGAACATTTCCACTTTCGAGGCAGAATGAGCTTACAATTACTCAACCGTGATTACTAATCTAACATTCTCCTTATATGCTTCGGAATCAATACATGAATGTAGTGAAAATAATAGGCCGTGGCTCGTACAGAAGTATTTATTAGCGGGGGGATCAGGCGAATAAACATAAATCACTATGGAAATGGTTTTCTTTCCCACACTAGTGTGGGAAAGATATGTTCCCGTACACCGGCCTGTCAAAAGTCACTTTACATGCATGTAAAGCAGCTATTTTATAGTTTATCAAGCCTAGTGGTTAGCGTGCTTAGTGCCGCAATCTCTGGACTGGATTGCCGTGGGTTCGAATCCCACCTGCGCTCATGGATGTTTTGTGATGTTATTTAGTTTTAAGATAGTTGTTATTTAGTGTAGTAGAAAGACGCTAATGACCTGAGATGTCGACGCGTCTATAATCTACAATAAATAAATTAAATATAGTTTATCAAAACGCCAGAAGTAAGTCGCATAAATATACCCTTCAATGAATATGAGAAATGCCTTAGGGCCAAATTTCTAAACTGATTAGGAAGCATTAACGGAGATTTTCCATCACAGATTTTCTAATACGGAATTATTGTAGATTACCGTACAAAAACATAATTAATAATGTGTATGTTCGCGCCTTTCCGGTAATTGGTACTGACCAAATGTTGTGTTAAAAAAAAAGAATGTTAGTATAATATGCGCGGAAAATTTGAAGTGATAACTTTTAAATAATAAAATGTGTCCTAATTAATTTAATCGTAAATCATAAGCACACGTAACTGTCACATAAAATACGTATTTATTTCAACAAGAATAATTTAGATGTTCTTACAATGTCTTCATTATGTTATGAATTATGGTGTGTAAACAGGCCTAATTAAAATAGCGTTGATGTCTCAGAAAGTAAATATTTCAAGTACTAATAAATATTTTATTTTGCACTCACCACGATTTTGAAAACCAATTAATGTACGAAATGAAGAAAATTGTGCTCACCTGAAAAAAAGAAGATTATTAATTAAAAAAATATTTTTTTAAACTGATGAAAAATAATTCCATAATCGTTCAGATTATGTAAATTCGACGTTATTAAAATTAGTTAAATAGCTATATTTATTTTTAAGCCTTATTCGAATAAATATTAGTAAAAAAAACTTTTTAGAGACAAGCTTTTATTTAAATGCACTAAAAAGGAAAAAATAATTTTTAATAATTTAGGTTCATAATTATAAAAGCGTGGGTCGTGACTAATAAACTATCATAGAGTTCACGACCCACGCTTTTATAATTATGAACCTAAAGTATTAAAAATTATTTTTTCCTTTTTAGCGCATTTAAATAAAAGTTTGTCTCTAAGAAGTTTTTTTTACTAATATTTATTTTGTTCATTTTTATCTTTCAAAATTTAACCCCCTTTGACACCCGTAGGGGTTGAATTTCGAAAAATCCTTTCTTAGTGAATGCTTACGTCAGAAAAGGAACCAACTGTCCAAATTTCAAGTTTCTAGCTTCAGCGATTTGGCCTGGGCGTTGATTACTCAAAAAAACCCTACATCCCCGTTTGAACCCCTTAGGTGTCTATAAATCTGGGCGTCTATAAACAACAGCGTTCTAACGATCTCGGCTCACTAAGAATAGAGCGGTATATATAAGCTGTTATATCAACAATCCACCAAACACGTTTTATACTGAAGACAAAAAAATTATCAGGTGCATTGTAGCGATTAAAATTTTAATTAATTCAAAATGCTTAAACTTGCTGCAAATCTTGTTAATTTTAATGTAAACAGAAAACTGTGAAACATGAAATTATTATCTTATCATTGTTCAATATAATGTGCTTCTTATTATGAGCTGAAAGAAGCTCCTGTGACAGGGAAGAAGTAAGAAGATATCCTTAATTAAACGCACAACCGTCCTACTTTTTAATCCCATCTTATTGTACATAAACTTTATTCTGTCTATTCTAACAATGTCTTGCAATCGCCGCTGAAACTGTTATTTTTGTTCAACTGTAAAGTTCGTATTGTTAAACTGTGGGACTGTTCCAGACATAAATTAGATTTGTTCATATTTGTGGAGCCTCTTAAATTGTTTCAATTCATTTTTCATATACTAATGTTGAGCTTTGGAGGCGTGCAAATCATCACATAGAAATTTGGAAAACCAGAAAGCATAGGAAATGGAATTGGACACACGTTGAGGAAATCAGATGAAGACATAACAAGGATATCTTTAGAATGGAATCCACAGGGATATCGTAACAAGGAAGACCCAAAATATCCTGGAGTTAGACTGTTTATGAAGAACTTATTGAGCAAAGAATCACCTGGTTACAAATCAAAAACATAGCAAAAGATAGAAATAGGTTTAAAAATTTCGTAGAGGCGCTATGCTTCGCTTATGAGCTAGAGGAATTTTATTATTATTGTTATTATGTTTAAGCCTAACTTCACCAGGTATAGCCAAAAATAAAATAGCCTCATTATTATTTAACAAATGTTTCAGCATGTTTCACACAAGATAATAATTGATGATGGCTTGATTCATGTCGAAAGATATGTTGGATTTTTTTATTTGTCCATTTATTTCACAATTTTAATTTAAGATTCGAACTAAGTACACCAACACAACGAAACTGAAAAGCGCAAACAAAATTTAAAATTCTTTGTAGATATACTGTAGTTTGTAATTTTTGTAATGCATCCCAATAAAATTAAAAAAACTATGTTTTCAAGACACTATAAAACATTACGTTAAAATAATTATACACATTATTTATTTAGATAAATTGCATTTAATATTAAATTGTTATGTATTAACTCATTACTGTTCACTATTAAAGATTTTAACCGATTGACGATTATTTCTGACCATTATAATTTATTTTAGTAGACAGTACTAATTATGCAATCAGTTGAAATCGTTAGATCACTACCAATATAATTATATAAGATACGGCAGAGAAACCTGACGATTCATATAAAAAATTTAATTTAATATTTAATTTAACGATAACTATATTTTACGCCACTAAAACAAGTTTTTTGATTATTGACGCTATTCGACAAAAATATTCTGCAATGTGTCTCTTCTGTCATGTTAGCAGAACATTCACCGTATCTTGTTGGTGCATAATTTACAGAATTTCACATTATATACAAAAAAAAAACAATCATATTAAATTGGTATATGATAAAATCAATCGATATAAAACCCCTTATATCCACACCATATTATTCACATAACAATTAGAGGTGAAAATAATAAATATCTCAGACAGCTAGGCTGCCATGATTTTTGAGCTATATCTAAGAAAAAATCAAATGACCACTGTCGGGACTTGAACCCGAAACCCCCAGTTTCCGGCTAGGTGAGTTACCGATTTCTCCACAGTGCCCGAGAGTGGAAACCGATCTCTTCTTATATATAGCAATTTCACGTTGAAAACACACTACATGCGAGAGTCATATTAAAACCTAAATTTAACCGAAAGCCTGCGACCGAGGTGCTGTTTTTGTAACCCTGCCCTACGATTCTTTGGCTCTCACGTTTGGGTCCATGTGGCTCAATCAGGTCACCATGAATTGACTGAGTGCTTTCTTTGAAGGTACATGACTTTTCAGAGACCTAGGGAAGCCATTGGAGTAACAGTAAAACCCCATTGCAGGTCTAAGTGAAGCATGGAAAATTCTTCCAACCTCTTACACCATCATCATCATCATCACAGATAGCTCAGGATTGCTTCTGATTTTAAATACTCGCTGAATTTCGAAAAGATCACGGATTCCTACTTTCGTAGACTAAAAATATACTGTTAATATTGTATTTATTGTTATCAATGTTTGGATCCATATAAAAAAATCTAAAAACTAATCCTCAGGATCCTTGTTTCGTGAAAGACAATAATATTATTGACATATATATATATATTTTTATAGCCATTGTTCTTCACAGATTCTGATGATAATTCTAATTGGATCGAAACGTTGATTACAATAAATACAATATTGTGTGTGTTTTAAAGACCACCAACAGCTAAGGTTATTTGGGCCTAGCACCAATTCATATTTTCAATTCATTATTTTTTTTAATAATAAATTGAAAATCCAATTGACACTTTTGCCAGCTCTCGGGCTAGAACCCGGGAACTGGGTTTTACTTTTTTATTTGAGGTTGGTCGACACGCGTAAAAATAAAAGATGTTGACTTTTCAAAGTAATATTTAATAGTTAAATTTAAAATCACAAAATGATATTCTTAATACAAAAAGTTACAACTTGACATTGCAAAAGGAGAAACGTTTCATAATATTAAATCAACTTAATACATAACCAAAATGAAATATTAAATTCTAAAGCCAATGTAACACTGGGGACTTGTAATAGAGGAACCATAGCAACGCCATGTAAACAACAGCATTGCTACACGCTCGGCTATTCTCAAGCCCTAAATAAATACAATATTAATAGCGCATTGCTTTCAAATAGCCGTGACCAAATTCAATGAAAATATGAGTACCTACTTATGAAGTTTTCCTCATATTTTTGATTTTTTTTTATTAATCTGAACTCTATGCCTTTTCAAATAAGAAATATGAGAAACTTTTTGATAGATATATGTTAGTTTATAATAATAACGTTAATAGCAACTTAGTTGGCTGCAAAGTGTAATTCGATAATGAAAGTGAATTTACAATCACGTCTTTTGATAAACTCTTTTTGTCAATGAAGACATTATTTATTTATAGTGTTGTACTTAATTCCGTGTAAAGTGGGAAATCTCAAAAATAAAAAGTAAGGCTGATTCTTATATTATTATTTATGTAATAAAAAATAATGAACCCAAAGTATTGTCGATCAAAGCATACATATCAAAACAGAGTGTGTTCTCTCATGCGATCCGTTCCGGCGGGATTAAATCCCCAACTTGGAGCAGGCTGCTCTGATCCGAGAGGCGCACGCGAAAGAGATATTCCCTTCACACCGTCCCCAACGCCATCCAGCGGCAATGCCTCCACCGCCGCCGCCGTCGCCGGGGGACGCTGTCGGGATGCTGCGGCACCATGGCAACCGAGTTACGCGTGCTCTCGCTTTCTATCGCACTCGTTGCTCTCCGTGTAGTTTCTTCTTTCTCTTTTTCTCTCTCAGTAGCTGTCGTATGTATACAACACGCCGCTCTCCGCTCGCTGTCTCCTGTCGCCTGATTTATGGCGATGGAAAATGCGAGAAATGAAGAGCAGGACATATAGGACAAGCAGACAGTTCTCTCTGCTGCTTGCCTAGCTGATACGCTTTCTACATATAGGTATACCCACACGATGCTATATGACACTTTTCTATCCTACTACCTACCATACTTGCTATACTACATCCCAAAACGCATATACAGTCAATTATTCTCTATGCGCGATTAAGAGAATTCTCTACCGGAAGTCACCCCCTGCACTATTCATCTCAAATCCTTTCCCCTCCCCCCAGGGGAAGCATTGGAATGTGGTTGCTATCGCAAATTGCATTCCAATGTTCTTTGGGAATTAGCGCTCCCAGGGACCCCAGTTCGTACCAGTCGGTTTGTGTATGCCGGCTGGCGGATTCTAATACACAAATGGATTATTTGTTGTGTCGAAGACACTAATGACCTAAGTTGTCGACGCGTCTATAATCTACAATTAATTAATTAATTAATTAATCCTTTCCCCTCGCCTAAAAACGGTTACCGCTCTCCCGACGCTATTTTTTAAAACGTCAAATGAAAGACCGAGAATCCTACAGGCGAACAATTTAAAAAAATGACCGGGAAAAACGTACAACTAGATACGTCATCTTTCACACGTTTAGCCTAAACCTTTTTTTCAAAAAATTCGCTTGCAGGATCTGTAGTGCGATATTTGGTCTTTTATTTGGCGTTTACCCGAACCTTTTAGCTTTAAAAATAGCATTGGGAGAGCGGCAACCGTTTCTAGGCGGAAGATCTGAGATGAAGAGTGCAGAGGGTAACTTCCGGTAAAATACCTATTACTATGTACCTATATGACTCATTGCCATTGGACACAACTATGCACTGAATCTGTAACCAACAATTTGAGACGGAAATATATGTTCTATTTCTATCTGCGGACAAATGCGTACCATGGTATTATTAATTTGGGGTTCGAAATTCGGATTAGATAAACATTTTGATTCCATCTATCTTATGATCGGCAATATGAGGAGTTTAATTTAAAAGAAAAACGCAACTGGTCGGTATAAACCGAGGTATAAACTATAGTTTGTATGTTATATTATTATATGTAATATATTATGTGTAGGTTTCTTTGATGACGGTGGCAGCCGGAACCTGAACGTTTTTCGTTTTCGTTTCGTTACTTCGTACACACATCACTGACTGCCCCTTTCGTTGCAGTTTACTGGTATTATATATTTTCTATTCTATTTATATATAACAGACTATATTATTGTTCAAAAAAGTAATTAAAAATGTAATAGATCAGGCAAAGTAACTTTGAATCGTGCGTTAATTACAGAGGTTTTTGATGCTTGGTGGCACTTCCAGTAAATAACAAATCAAAAGTTAATATCGATCGGGGCAAGCTCTATCCACCAGACAGAGGGCAGAGAATTGTCAAAAATGGATTTTTCGAAAATAAATAATATCAAACCGATCTGAGATATTCTATTTTTTAAAAATTAGACAATGTTTTATAAGAGACTCTTCTTATAAAGGGTTTTTCAATAGGGACATAACAATTTTGTTTTATAATACGGAACATAACCTACAAACTTTTTTATGATCTGTCAAAGTCAAAACGTCAGTCAAGGCTTACATTTTTATCATGGTGAAGTTCACGGACGAGCAACGTTTGGAAATCGTTAAAATTTACAACTAAAATTCTGAGTCGGTAGTCGCAACTTTGGTAATCGTTTGATCTCGAGAAATGGTCCAGTCGAATGGCCACCTCGCTCATGCGATTTGACGCCGTTGGATTTTTACTTATGGGGTTACCTTAAGTCGAAGGTTTATGCCAACATTCCAACAACGTTAGAGGAGCTCAGGAACAATATCGCTTTTGTTTCTACGCTAATGACCTCTGTTGTCGAGCGTCTATAATCTACAATTGCTTTTGTTTCTTTATATTACTTATAGATACTTTAACTTGTATACTTTTCAAAATTATAAATCAGTTAGCATTTTACATAGCAAGAAATGTATTATTTAATGTTATCGAATGATGTAACAAATAATTAACAATAGCGAAAATAGCATAATATTATTCAAATTAATATACGATAATATGGAAATAATTGTTTTTTGAAAATTCAACATAAATCATTAACCAGATTCCAATTCTATATATGCATTCATCGCAACAAAAATGACCCTATGGATTGGAAAATATCCACGTAATAGCCATGGATGGGTTGTTTTTCAAAACACCGAAAATAATAGATTAAGATACTTATTCTGCCGGTCGAGATACAATCTATTTGATACTTGCATCAGATAAACAAGCCGTGAGGTGGGTCGTTTATTAGGACTAAAGTGCGACCCTTGAGGTCCACACGACGAACTTCCCAGTTTGATAAATATTTAATAATAATAATTAAAATAGATATTACACAGAAAAGTAATCATTTAAATCATTAAAACATAATATTTTTAACAATGATTTAAAAAAAAGAACGGCTGAACCGATTTTTATAAAATTTATGTCGGATCAAAATGACGTTAACACGCCTCGATTGACACCCTTACGAAGTCGATATAATTTTTTATTCGCAAGATATTGTGTAAAATCTACTTCTTTGGAGTCTATTTGGTTAAGAAAAAAGAACGGTATAGAACCGATTTTGAAAAAATGTCTTTCAGATCATATTTACGTTAATACGCGTCGATTGGCACCCTAACGTAGTCGATATAATTTTTCATCCTCGAGATTTCGTCTTAGAAAGAAATGGACACATACGTACGTACATTATACGTACACACACACACTACACACACAGGCATCTTTCTAAAAATAGTGTAAAAATAGTGTAGTGACCTTAAAACATAAAAATTTGTTATACATTTTGATTTCGATTTTCGGACCCATTACAATAACTTCCGATGGGAAGTTAAAAACACTAAAAAATACGACTTCTTAGGCTTCGCTTCCCTAAGCATCTATTTTGTCCGCAAATTCGCTCATTTAAATACGAGTTTAAATATCTGTTTTAAACTGATAATAAATACGACTATTTTTTATTCATTTAAATTGGACAATGTACAAATGTACAATGTTTGAATTGAAGACAGTGTGGTGTAACGGTTAGCGTAGCGGCCTTTGGATCACACTGTCGTGGGTTCGAATCCCCCTCAACTCATGGATGTTTTGTGATGCCATTTAGTTTTAAGAGAATTGTTATTTAATGTGGTTAAGACGCTAATGACCTAAATTGTCGATGCGTCTATAATCTACAATAAATAAATAAAAATGTTTGAATGTTAAGATAAGATATTTGAAAATGATCAATGACTTGGTAATATACAAAATGTCTAAAAAAGATTCATTTTTTTACAAAAGTAACTTACAAGAAAACTTCCCTACAGTTTTATTATTATATTATTGCATATTGATATCACTCATCCCTAGTTAGTAGCAGATGCAATTCTGCAACAGGGCGTTGTGCAATCGGTTAGTAAAAATACGATCAACCATACAAACAGGCAACTGAAATTGAATTCAAAAAACAGAACCATCATACCGTAAGAAATTGATAGTCAATCGATAATTTATTACTTTACACGGGGGTTGCCAATATGTATTGATATATAGGCAGTCAAACACCATTGCTTTTTCCTTACTGCTGCAAAACCATACGTTGTAACCAATTTGTATTATGTAAAATACATACTTAGCATATTTACCTAACCAAAAATGGGCTCACATAGGTTAGGAACATATTTGAATATACATTTATCTTATTGCGATTAAGGCATATGATATATTAAAATTTAAACATGTTTTGTAAGTGAAAATACGTAATTAAAAACGCGAGTTTTAATGTATATGAGTATAAAAAAGAAACTTTTAATTAATCTTCTCTTAACTGTAGAAAATAATTATTATTACTAGTTCTGTTATTTTAATTAACAATCAAAGTATTTAACGTTTTGATTTTTATAGCCCACTTTTCATTTTTTTTATTTGGAACAATTATACGTATGTACTATAATATAGTCCAGAGGCTTAGCTAAAAAATAATTCACTCTTGTATATAATATATATAAAAGCATGAAATTTGGAGTGACGAAATGGCATACCCTAAAAATATTGGGCCATTTTAGTAGTTTTTGATTGCAAAAAGCTAATTTTAACCTTGAATTCGTATTTAGCATCTGAAAGATGCATGTGTAAACTGAATATTAATCAAATCAGGTCATTATAATTTAGAAGGCATTGAAATTTTTGGCGCCATCTTTGATTTTAAGAGCCCTCGAGTAAATTTTGAAGTGGCCCAATATCTTAAAATGAGGGTATGCCCTTTCATCACTCCAAATGTCATGCTTTTATACAAAAGTGAACAATTCGGCGGTTTTTTCGAACTAAGCCGGCTGTACTTAATAGTTGTTAAAAAAATTCACTTTTACCAAAAACCCCACAAATAAAAAAATCACCACATTAAAAAATTAATAATTGGTATTATTGAAAAAAAAAAAAATTAGAGCCCTCTAACAAGTATTGCTGTATAGATTTCTAAAAACGAAAAACGTGTTTTTCTGATTTTTTTGGTTTGCTTTCTAGTTTAAGCCGACCGTCAAATTTCCTTTTTTATCGAATACACGACAAATTTTTCTGTGTGAGTTAGCATAGGCTGAGGCACATAATTATTTTTATTATATTTTCATTCTGCCGGAAATTGAAAAAATAGGGCTGTCAAAGAGTATCGGTAGGAATTCTGGCACCCCATGATATGATATTAAAGTAGATATCTACTCGTTGAGCCCGGTATTTTGACGTCGATTTTATTTATGTATTTATTTATTTATTGTAGATATCTTAGGTCATTAGCGTGTTAATAACATTAAATAACAAATTACTTAAAACTAAATGACATCACAAAACATCCATGAGCGGAGGTGGGATTCGAACCCACGACAGTCTGATCTAATAGGCCGCTACGCTAACCATTAGACTGCCCTTTTTATTTATGTAGTCGATGACAAGATGACAACCCAAAAGATTACCTGAAATGACGTCCCTCCCCCTATTTGCCTACCCCAATATAGTACTCACACAGCAAAAATTTGTCTGCGTATTTGATACAAGAAAATCTGACGATGGGCTTTTCGTCTATTTAATGTTTTTAAATAAAAAAAAGGTTTTTCAGATTTTTTGTTTGCTTTCTAATCTGACAGTAAAATTGCATTTGGAATGACTATAGTACGAAGTCATAGCCATTGCGTTTCGCAAGAATGCTTCCACAAATCATACAATAGTTAAAGAGCAGTGAGCTATATAGAGTGAGTAGGCCTTACAACCATTTATATCATACGTGTAGTTTATACATGTTACAAGCCAATGCTCGAAAATATAAAAATTCTGATTCGGTTCTAATAGTCCAATCCGACTTGTCCGAAGAGTTTTACAACCGTTGTAGGACTTGGCCAACAAACTCACCTACTGCTTATTACTAAAGTCCGACCGAAGGCCTGTTTTTTGGCCAAAGTCGAAGCCGAACTTCGGTTTTTTCTCACCTTAATTTGCCGAAGAATAAGTCGAAGTTATAGCATAATGCTAAAACAGCGAGGAAAAATGCTTATTACGAACTGAATTGTGTTGAAGTTGAGAAGTAGTTTATCATTACTTGTTATTTTTTAATATCCCTTGTTGGCACAGTTATGTGTGTGATTTAAAATAAAATAATAGGTTCTCATTCAATTATTTATCAAATTCAACATTCAGCTTCGACAAATGACGGAGACCCCACCGTAAGGTTGATTGGGGCAGACAAAATAAGGAGTCGGAATCCTTCTTATTATTATTCTGCCGGATCATGGGATACTGACGTCACTTCAGGTCATTTTTTTGATGTGAAACATCTTATGTCGGGCTGTGAACAGCCGCGTGAGGGGAAATATGCAACGAAATGTTTGGTCCGCTCCTTCGCTGCTGTTCTCCCCACCACTGCGGCACTGGCTCAGGCATGCACTGTAGCACACGCGGTGTTACAGTGCAGTATAGCACACGCGGTGTTACAGTGCAGTATATAGGATTACGTCAGCATAACAATTAGTTGCTGCTTTTGAGAGTGCGTATAAATATGACACGAGGCGAGGCTCTGTCTTAATCTTACAGTGGGTGCCAATTGTTACTATATGCTAGAAAATGAAACAGAAAATTCTACAGTTTCAATTGTTGCATGCGATGATAATGAATAAATTAAAATTTTATGTTAAAAAAAATATTTATGGCAAAAAAATATATTTTACTACATAGAGAATACCACCGAGTTCAATAACGTTTTCTTTGATGTTTCACATCTGTCGGGGGTCCCGAGACCCACACCCTTTTTTTTTTAATTGTCCATATACATAAATAAATAATTTGACGTCAAAATGTCGGTCTCAACGAGTACTTTCATATCATCATGGGATGCCAGAGTTCATCCTGCGGCAACCCCTTGGCAGTCTTAATTTTTCAATTTCCGACAAAATAAAAATAACAATAATATTGCATGGTTCCCTATTTATACGCCCCAATGGTAATTTACAGACTTTGTCTGTGTGTTCAATACACAGGAAATCGTACGGTCGGATCTAGGACTAAAAACCTTTGGTCGAAACCGAATGTCTTGCCGAAGGTTCAATTTTTGGCCGAATGTGGCCGAAGCTTCTACTTATAACATATAATATGTAACTTTTAGCACTACTGTTCTATTACTAACAGGATCGTCGCTGAATGCCGGGTATTGTATAGTAGCTCCTAACTCCTATTATGTATACAGGGGGAAGGCAATACATTACCGTGAACACGTTCGGTAAACACGACGTTAAACGCTTGTTTTTATTCGCCTTATATAACAGACAACTTAGCTTTTATGTTTTAGGTTCACTGCACCAAACGCAAACATCATAAACAGCAATAATATATTGTTAAGTGCGTATTTATTTTCAAGTAGAATTTCAGATTTTCAAATTTAATATTTTTTATTGTATTTATTTTTAAGGCCACCCGCTGCCAAGACTATATAGATCTAGTATAATCTCAATTTTTACATCCCACCTCTACTATGGTAGGGAAGTAATGGATTTAGTCCGAAAAAAATATTTCGAAATTTTAAGAGATTTTCACGTTTTGAGTCCCTAGCAATCGTTTAAGATCATTTTCTCACTGATGTCTGTATGTGTGTGTATGTGGTCAATTTTTCGCCTTCGATATCTTAAAAACGGAACAACATACGGCCATGCCGATTGTTCTATTGTGTTTATCAGCCTTTAACTTAGATCTGATTAGATTTTGAGTCAAATCGGTTCAGTGGATCCTGAGATATTAAAAAAAACGTTCTCAATGTCAAGTATTAACATAGGTAAAAAAAATTCGACTGATGACCAGTCCTATACTTCCCACCTAGTGTTAATGATCGATAGCATAGGTAACTAGATTTTAAATGCGGACTCTTAAAAGTTCGTTATTATGACATTTGAATCTAGTAATTGCAACCAAATATTACCTTAGCTGTCGGTGGTCAGTAATAAAACAAAATTTCCTACAAAACTTGCTTATTCTTTGAAAGATCTTTTCAAGCAATGGCCCTCTTTCGACCTATCGTTACATGGTGATCTATTCCGGAGTGGCTGGACATTCATGGAGCAAACTAATCAGGGAAGCCGACCTTCCCGAAAAAAAATTATCACCGTTCGATTCTTTATTAGGGCTTTTAGTAATACATATTTTTGACACAACTCTCGACGACTATACCGTTTTCGAGAAAAAACGACTGATTTACAGGGTGGTCGAACTCACCCTGTATAGATCATCGTAGAATCTCAATTTATCTTTATTAACTTTCCACGTCTTCATGGTTAATCCGTGACATTGTAGGACGTGGTCCGGTGGTATTTCTACCTGACGTTCGTCTACAACTGCGGTAGCCATTCTCGAATCCGATGATGCAGCGGTCGAAACGTCAGGTAGAAATACCACCAGACCTACGGCCTACAAGGCTGATAAACACAATAGAACAATCGGCATGCCCGTATGTTGTTCCGTTCTTAAGATATCGAAGGCGAAAAATTGACCACATACACACACACACACATACACACATACACACACACATACAGACATCAGTCAGAAAATGATCTTAAACGATTGCTAGGGTCTCAAAACGTGAAAATCTGTTAAAATCTCGAAATATTGTTTTCGGACTGAATCCATTACTTCCCTACCATAGTAGAGGTGGGAAGTAAAAATATAAATGAATTCTAGATGTTATAATATGAAAAAAATGTAAATATTTCTTTTCTCTAAAATGTAGTTTTCGAAAAAAAAAATATTTTACTAAAAAAAAATAAAAATTGTACGTAAATCAAGGCTATTAACTTACCTATATACCAATGGATCGTGCTAGAAGTACGTATGTTCGTTCATCTTATCTTGACACATACGTCGCATGTGTTGAATATGATTTTGTGCGTATTTAAGTTAAACTTTTACGAAGGTATCTCTAAATTTTTGTGATGAAATTTTGTTAGTGGTTTTATATACATCTGTAAAAATGCTGGGGTGAAATTTTCGCAGC
Source organism: Mongoloraphidia duomilia (assembly GCA_039654895.1). NCBI lineage: Eukaryota > Metazoa > Arthropoda > Insecta > Raphidioptera > Raphidiidae > Mongoloraphidia > Mongoloraphidia duomilia. Next base: position 6,555,216 of record CM077520.1, on the reverse strand, counting down.
ATTTCCTGGTTTCAGAGGCACTTTTAGGGTCTTGTGAACACGTTTAAAATCAACATAACCTAACTTGACATTTGTACTCCACCGCCCTTGCATGCGGCGTCTCTCCCAACAAAAAGGATAGTTGCCGCACTATGATTTGGGATAGATGCCCTGCAGTAAAGTTGACATGTCATGCTCAAATAAAACCAGCAGTCTACATGAGTGGAGCAGCATTGCCAAAATAATAAATACACAAAAGAAAAAAAATATTTTTGCGTTGGATGCTTTGATTATCACAAAACCACAAGAAAAGATGATTGGTTGGAATGCCTTAATTAAATGCTTAGAATGGCTTCATGAGTCTTGCACAATGTATCAAGACAAGCGCAATGCAAAATTTAGAAAAAGATGTTAAAAGATTTCAGTTCATCAAATGTGTGGACAGAAATGGCGCTACAGCATCAAAGGTAGGGCGCGAGCAAGTCGCGTGAAGCTCAATAATAAATTACACCGCTGAAAATCGCGCTTCTCCGCGGTTCGGTTACTGTCTGACTGGTGACTGTATGTGCGTGAATGTGCCTTGTGCCAGGGATGTGCAAACTCCAACATTCTGAATCGCTCGATCACGTCGCCACGCGCGTATAAATTCAAGTTTTGGAAAGAATATTTTTTTCCAAGTGTGCAAGCTTTCACGGCCGGCATTCTTCCAAGTCTTCATGGTTTCCGGGCTTGTAGGCCGTGGTCCGGTGGTATTTCTACCTGACGTTTCGTCTACAACTGCGGTAGATATTCTCAAAGGCGATGTGGCAGCGGTCGAAGTGTTTTTCTTGGCGGCTCACAGGTCAGTGTGTCAGTGACTGGTGTTCTCCCTTCTTTTATGCCTAGTACCAGTGTGTTCTCTGTTCGGTCGTAGTCCGTCTCTCTGTAATTGGTCAACTGCGCAGTGTGTAGTGGTGGGGGTGAGTTCTCTACTCGGTCGTATCCCGTCCTTATACGATTGGTCATTGGTTTTGTATGTCGGAGTGCTGATGTCCAGGTTTTACTGAGATTGAAGCCTTCATCTTTTCGGTTGAAATTCTGTGTGTGTTTATGTATTTCTATGTATTTCTCTGTATATTCTTGGGTAATAGCTCAACGTTCTGTTGACTTTTGCAAGTCTTGTCTTGAAAATCTAGACAAGACAAGACAAAAGTCTAGAAAGTCTAGATCTAGACGGCAACACTAATTTGAATATCGTTTTAAATACAACTTTTAAACAGTTTCTAAAATTTTTGCTTTCAATTAATTATTTTAGAAAAAAAATATTTAAATTATTTAAAATAAAAAAACATATGTTAGTAGATACCTATTACAAGAATTTTATAAATATGATAATGTCTGCTAAATTTACATATAAATGCAAATTAACAATACTATCATTCATCGCAAAAATAATAATACAACTCTAGATGTGTAACAGATTTGATAATGAAAATAACTACTTTATGTTAAAAATATGCTCATCAATATTCATATAAGAATAAATTCGCAACTGCAATTCGAACTCCGAAATTGTTTTATTCTAAATTATAAACGAAGGTGTACATATAATTTATATTCGGTATAGTTTCCAATTGCATACCAAATTTGGTCAAAATCGGACAAGTATCGTGTGTTTGGGGCTTCAGTATCACAGAGCTATCAGAAAAAATGACAAGGGGCACAGTAATTACGATTGTGTCGCAACCGAAGACGTAGAACTACTTCTGTAGTTTTACAATGAAAATTAAAAAGTATTCAAAAAATAGCAACCATGACGCTTTCTAAGCTATGCAGCTGAGGAATAATAAATACCTCACTGGTAGCAGAGTGATTTTTGCCTTTTTCCCGACAGCTAGGGTAATTTGGGCTAAGCACCAATTCATATTTTCAATTTATTATTTTTTAATTAATGATGAAATGAAAATCCAATTGAAACTTTTACTAAGCTCTTGGATCAAAACTGGGGGTTTGTAATAGAGAAGCCATATAAACAAAGGTATTGCTACACGCTCCGTCGAATTGTTTATTTTGTTAAAAAAATAGGTAAAAGAACTTTTAAGTTAAACGGTTTTATTTTAAATCATCAGCTGTACCAAAAACTAGAAAATAATTAGGACACAAACCAACGGGCACTTTGTGTCGCTGCTTCAGCGGAACTAAGTAATAAAAACGTGGAGCGCATTTGAAATATTTCTGTTGGGCTTGAAAACATATTTTTCTAGACAAGCCGTTCTTATTTAATAATTATACAGTCGTTATACAGATTTTAATGCGCCCCACGTTTTTATTATTTATTCCGCTGACGCAACGACACAAAGTGCCCCTTGGTTTGTGTCCTAATTATTTTCTAGTTTTTGGTACAGCTGATGATTTAAAATAAAACCGTTTAACTTAAAAGGTTTTTTACCTATTTTTATTTTCTAGTTTTTAGTTTGATTTCTGGCCCGTATCATTATGCAAACTCCTCATTCTTTCAACTGTCTATCTCCTGATTCCATCATCAGATTCTCGTTACCAAGTTGAAATTATCGTAATATTGTATTGTCACGGGAACTCAATGTGTGTGCAAAGTTTCATAAGAATCAGTTAAGTAGAAGTAGTTGTAAAAGCTGTCGCAAGATTTGAAACAAAGATAGTAACAAACAAATATACGGGGTCAAGCTAATTAAAACCGTTTAAAAAACGAAACGGAATACCCTGTATATTGATAAATAATCCAAAATCAAAGCCGAATCAACAGTAATTTGGTGTTTGTATATACGCAGTAATTTCGATTAATCACGTTTATCTGAATTGTTCATTAAACTGTCGTTCCACGCGTCTTTCAGCTGAAGTTCACAACATTACGTAACACAAACATGTCATCACATCCATGATTTATACAGCATTATATACACCTAGGCTGTCGGTGGTGTGGCTGGTGTATTACACCATCGCAAATACATCTTTTCACTTCGCCAACTATTGGTAATGTATTACCTTCCGACCTAAACTCCGCTGAGCTAAAACTGATAGCGCCTCGACTACCGCCAGCCAGTGGCTTTATATTATTATATATGAATATACATGGTGAAGCAAAAATTATGGTACAACCTCGGCACAAAAAATCAAACTCGACACAAACAACTTAAATATGATACGAAATCAAACGACACAATGGTAATGTATTAGACCTCGCGCGGCGAAAGATGAAGCCACCGCGTCATAGTAACGTGAATGCATTGCGCCCGCCTTCTAGCTTGCTATTGGCTGTTTTGGAGATCCATGAGCGGTTTGCCAAAATTGTACCTAAACGTCATAAAACCCAATGTGCAGTTTTGTGTACACGGCACTGTCTGCAGGCAAGCAGGCGTTCACTAGCATATTATTGATGACGTGCCTGGCTTCATCTCTCACCGCGGGCACTTTATCTGCCGAGTTCGGACCTAAACTCCGCTGAGCTAAAACTGATAGCGCCTCTACCGCAAGCCAGTGGCTTTATATATTATTATATTTATTTATTGTAGATTATAGACGCGTCGACAACTTAGGTCATTAGCGTCTTAAATTACATTAAATGACAACTAACTTAAAACTAAATAACATCACAAAACATCTGTGAGCGCAGGTGGGATTCGAATCCACGACAGTCTAGTCTAGAGGCTGATATCTACCAAGTACGCTATCCACTAGGCTACACTGCCCCCTATATTATTATATATGAATACACATGGTGAAGCAAAAAATTATGGTACAATCAAACTCGACACAAACAACTTAAATATGACACTAAATCAAACGACAAAAAATTAAACATGAAAGTACACAGCATATAATATATAAATCTGTGAAGTGCTCACAAAAAACGGCCGAGGTGGCTGCGTGGCGAAACCTAGTATAAGGTTGCAGGTTAGCGACCTGCTTGGAGTAATACGAAATATTAAATTTAATCTTTTTTTTTCTTTATTTATTATTGAAAATAATAAATTTAAAAAATGTATATACATAATGTAATTATTAATTTTGGTGAATTTAGATGAAAGAAAGCTTTTGTGGGTGAGTCACATACCCTTTTTTTATCAGGCTACGTTAAGATTCTAATCAAAAATCGAAATTAATCCGAGCGAATTCTCGAGTAAAAGCTAGTTTGTCATTAAAAAAATTAGAAAATTTCTTGCTTGCTAACTGCAAGAAGACAGTATTGATTAAGTGTATAAAATATGTATGGTATATGATGTGCATAAAAACAAGGCAATGAAGACCTAAAAACGCGCTATCGCAACGTATGACGCTACTCGCCCGACTGTAGGTACAAGTTGTATGTAACGCGAAGCTGTTCCGCTGCAACTTCATATCATTAATCACTAAAGTAGCCAACTGAAAAATATTTGAATTATACCTTAACAGATATTATACACGAATATATATAATGTGTACTAATATTTTGTAGCTTAAATAGAATCATCATTTTATTTTATTTGTAGGGTTGCAAAAAAGTGTACAATCTTTTTATAGGTAATATTTTTTCTGCAAATATTATTATTAAATCTTATTATTTACAATTTAAATAATTTCAATTTGATATCAATAAAAAAATACGTCAAATATCAAACGTCCCCATATTACGTTTTTTCTAAGAGGAGACGAAAATTTTAGCGTCTTGCATGTTTTTAAAAACACTAGTTGAAATATGCGTTTTTTGCACGGAGGCGGTTCCCTTCAAACCGTCGCTTTCAATGAACCATTTTCCTGAGAGTAGTTCCTTCAATTATCCACGAGAGGCAGCACTTGTGGTAGGTACAAACATTATCCAAGTGTGCAAGCTTTCACGGCCGGCATTGTTCCAAATCTTCATGGTTTCCGGGCTTGTAGGCCGCCAAGGAGGACACTTCGACCGCTGCCACATCGCCATTGAGAATGTCTACCGCAGTTGTAGACGAAACGTCAGGTAGAAATACCACCGGACCACGGCCTACAAGCCCGGAAACCATGAAGATTAGGTACAAACATTATTTATTCCTCATTAGTGTCGTGTCATTTTAGTGGTATAACTTAATTATTTAATTAATTTAATAATAATAATAATTTAATAATTAAATTATACCACTAAAATGACACGACACTAATGGGGAATAAATAATGTTTGTACCTACCATAAGTGGTGCCTCTCGTGGATAACTGAAGGAACGACTCTCAAGAAAATGGATCATTGAAATTTTAATACGGCATGTAGTCTTATCGACCTTAAAATACGTTACAAGGTTCGTAAAAATAATTTCAACCAATTTGGCGTGATGTAACAAAAAGAAAAACAGAGAAGGAGACCGTTAACTTGGAGGAGTTACAATAATAAATGTAAAAAATGTAAAGAACAGAGTTTAATGAAAAAGCTACTGAGCTGTTTTTTTAACGTAAAAAAAAACGTTTAGCCAGGGAGAGATCGACCTCTTCAAATACGTTCCTGATAACACGATTTAGTCCGGACATAGTCGCATTTAAGGGTAGGCGAGTCTAAGTGCAGCGGGATTTTTCCTACCCCTATATAATCATCATCATCAATGGAAGACGCCATTGGGTTTTCGAACGAAAGTGCGAACTAATAATCATTTACATAATGTTAGCAAATTAAAGGCAACCCGAGAGATTATTCAAATTCGGCACTGATGGCTTCGACCGAATATACTTCAATTGAGCCTCATTATCCGAAAAGTGACTAATCAACAAATTTTGAGAATATTAAGTTATTTGAAAATTTTCATTGGAAGAGCAACCAATTACATAATTGATTCCTGGAAAAAATCATTTTGACAACCATAGTCACAGCCACTCTAACCTAAACTTTTCCACTATCGCGGCGGAATGAGGTTACATTACTCACCCGTGACATGATTACCAAACTAACATTTTACATAATATATGCAAAGTAATCAATAGATTTCTACTACATCATACATGCGAGTGTTATTAATTATAGCTAGGTTGTAGATGTGAATCATCGTAACAGCGAGAGCTATTCATGTAGGTGAAAATTATTTCAAACACCCAAAGGGAATACATTAAATAAGAACCTAGATACATCAATGTAATAAATACCATATTATGGTATTACAACATAATATTCTAGAAATAATTATATCTTGTAGACATTGCAAGATAATCTACATTTAAATCTATTTAATATAATATATTAATATTAGAAATCGTGTCCATCGTGATTATAATAAAATTAAGCAAAATCGCAGGATAGTGGACAAAATAATTTGATTTATTAAATTATTTTGTCCACTATCCTGCGATTTTGCTTAATTTTATTATAATATATTAAGTTAGTTCTTCCAAAAAACTTTTCATTTACTCATAATCGTATGGCCGCCTGATTGGTTAACATTGATTTTAGATTGAAAATCAACCTGTATTTCGACTTTGCATTATTATAATTTATAATATGGAATTGAATAAACGCAACCTGACTTCAAACGACAATGAACCTTCTGTCAATTGAATTTAAAGTAATATATTGTCTAAAATAAATAGTTTGCTTTGTGTAAATTCTGTCTATAACAGAATACACTGATATTATACCTATATTTTCCAGTAAACTAAATAGTATCGCAACTGCTTGGAATAACTTGCCTCTTTGGCTCTTTGTTCGATGGGGAGAAAGTGCGGATATACAAGACTAAATGTTTGAGGAATTTCTAGTGAATAAACATTTTGTTTTCTAGAACGGAATATTCTATACATTCAGGTATAAATGTTAGTAGAAATTATAGAATGCACTGTACAGATCCCTCACCCTCGATCTAGACTTTTGATTAAACTTTTATCAATAGGCAGATCTAATTATAAAACTATTTAAAAGTTTGACGCAAAAACACAACACTAAATTTTCGAATTATAAACGAGCATATTTATACTTATATAATTTCCAATTATTCATTTATTCAAATTGTTAAATAAAATATAGAGGAGCGGTGCCTATTTTGTCACCATCGTAACTTATCTTTTAAAAGCGTCTTAAATAATTACTCTATCCTTTTTGAAGAATTTTCAAATCATAATGCAGATTTATTTGTTTATTTTCCCCACTTTTGGCTATAGTAGGAGGCTTCAATCCGTAACTCCGCTTGCGTTATATTGGCTTTAACAGAAACTCTATGTAATACAAAGGACTATATGTCTAGCAGTTCTTGTCGATTTTTTTATTTTTTTGCGAGAGAATGACGGCCTGGAGGAAAACACGTTAAGAGACACTTTCGATTTAGAGCGCTAAACTACGTCCTTCAGTATTTTTTTCGTTTCGATCCGGGACACTCCGGGAACCGAAGGTTACTTCTTTCTAAATCGAAAGTGTCTCCTGACGGTTTTTCCTCCAGGCCGTCGTTCTCGCAAAAACAAATAAAAAATCGACAAGAACTGCTAGACATAATCCTTTGTCTGTCTAATAACTTGATCGTAGCTGGATATAAAATACATTATAAGATATCGGCGGCAAATATGGCCCAGAGGGTAATATGGGCCAACATTTGTCCTGCGCAAACTAAAGTATCTGTCGACAATCTGACAACGTCACTTACTTTACGATAGGTATCGGTAGAAGTTCCATCAAAATCAGTTCAGCCATCCAGTAACTACTTTATATAGTAATATTTATTTAACTATATCCAAAAAACTGATCGTCATAATATGTCAGTAATTGTCGAGTATCGATTGCAAAAAAATCTACTAGGTATATAAGTAGCGCCCGTCACGAATTCACAAATTGACGTCAATGACGTTAAGCCGATACCACAAGTTTGTAAATTCAACGTATATCGTATCTGTATTCCGCTTCTTCACTCATGATCAAGGGTGGGTATGGACGGTCACGAACAGCCTTGCCTGCGCTTCTTGGATTCTGATCGTTTCTTGTTGCAAGAATGCGTATAGGAAGTTCACAAACAAAACATTTTTAATTAACAATTACAACATTGTCACTGTACAACTTTATTATTAACTGCCCATTGGAAGTTATTGTAATGGGTCCGAAAATCGAAATCAAAATGTATAACAAATTTTTATGTTTCAAGGTCACTACACTATTTTTAGAAAGATGCCTGTGTGTGGTACGTACGTACGTACGTATGTGTCCATTTCTTTCTAAGACGAAATTTCGAGAATGAAAAATGATATCGACTACGTTAGGGTGCCAATCGACGCGTATTAACGTAAATATGATCTGAAAGAAATGTTTTCAAAATCGGTTCAGCCGTTCTTTTTTCTTAACCAAATAGACTCCAAAAAAGTAGATTTTACACAATATCTCGCGAATAAAAAATTATATCGACTTCGTAAGGGTGTCAATCGAGGCGTGTTAACGTCATTTTGATCCGACATAAATTTTATGAAATCGGTTCAGCGGTTTTTTTTTAATTATTGTTAAAAATAAATAATAATTATGTTTTAATGATTAAAATGCTTACTTTTCTGTGTAATATCTAATTTAATTATTATTATTAAATATTTATCAAGCTGGGAAGTTCGTCGTGTGGACCTCAAGGGTCGCACTTTAGTCCTAATAAACGACCCACCTCACGGATTGTTTTTTGTATTATATAATGTACAGTAGACTCCTTGTAAGCCAACTACTGCACAGTTTTAAAGTAAATTGATTGTTTATCATTTAAAACAATAATAAATAGAATTAGGCCGAGATACACCCAGTCCTTAATTGCTTGAAAAATAGTATTCCAATTCCATTAAAAAAATCGTAAGTCCAGTTAGTACCCTCATAGTATATGTGATTTCAGTTAGTACTCTCATGGTACGTGTAAACATCTTGTATGTTGGGTGTGTAAAAATTATTCGTGAACTATAAAAACACATTGATTTGTATTAAAACCACAAATTACATTTTATTTTATTACAAGTCAATGATCATTTATAGCTCATATACTAATTATCACAGATAGCAGCATAATCCCTATGTCCCGCGTCTCCTGTAAGATTTTACGGATTAACTCGAGCCTTAGATATATTATCAGGGGTGGGAGGGTTTCGTAAAAATGTTTTACACATCAAAATTGCCCCTTCTTTTATTGTGATTCATGGCAGAATTTTTGTATAGCGAAAGAGCAGTATCAATACAGCAAAAGGAGTCTGGAGAGCAGAAAGCAGAAGAAAGATAGTAGAGAAAGAGAGATGGAGAGAACAGTAAGTGTGTATCAGAGTCGTGCAGCGAGATATCCGGAGCACATCGATCTAGCTGTCAAGCTTGTCATGACGTGAGGGTGGCCGGGTGCTAGTCGGAGTTTGTGTCGCCTGTGTGCTCTCTCTTTACTGGTCGACGGCTCACGTCGATGCAAGACGTCTTACGTGAGAGCAATACCAGACGATCTGCCGCTTTACTCCTTTTGTATATATCTATGCATCCGTCTACACTCTACTTACAAATTACATACTCCTACTATAAAGACGAAAAAATTAAAAAAAAAATTACTTATAAGAAAGGCTTTTATTTAAAAAAGTCAAGAGGTGCCATGTGACACCCGACAGAAGCTATGCTTTTTACGCATTGTATAATATAAAACCGAATGGCGTTGTTATGGTTCCTCTATTACAAGTCCCCAGTTCCCGAGTTCTAGCCCGAGAGCTGGTAAAAGTGTCAATTGGATTTTCAATTTATTATTAAAAAAAAAAAAATAAATAATGAATTGAAAATATGAATTGATGCTAGGCCCAAATAACCTTAGCTGTTGGTGGTCTTTAAAATACAATTCATAAAACCGAATTTATCAAAGCTATAGACGATACAATTGAAAAGTTATTATTTGACCGCCATTTTTAAATCTGATGCAATTTTATTTTTTTGTGTCCTATAAAACTCTTAAATATCAATTTTCAAAAAAGATTAGATAATTTTTACAAAAGTACATATGGCCGCCATTTTGAAATCTGACGCCATTTTATTTTTTTGTGTCTTATAAAACTCTCAGATATTAATTTTCATAAGGATCGGATAATTTTTACGAAAGTGACGTTTCACTTTCTCGTGACGTGCCGTTTGATTCCGCCATATTGGGTTAAGAATGACGTCACGTAGCTCATCGTATTCTACTCGTAAAGCCCTTTCATTTGATATACCCACATGAAGAGGGTTGTAAAGAAAAAGGTAATCCACCATCTTGGAGGCGTCGGGCGTCCGCTATATTAGGTTAAGAATGACGTCACGTAGCTCATCATATTCTACTCGTAAAGCCCTTTCATTTGATACCCATATAAAAAGGGTTGTGAAGAAAAAGGTAATCCGTTATCTTGAGTGCAGCCGCCATATTAGATTTAAAACGATATTAGATATACTATATAGTATATTGCATTGTAACCGGACTTATACATGTGTGCAAAATTTCAAAGCTCTAACTCAATTAGAACTAGTCGAAATTTTGATTGCAAGACAAATCTTGCAATCAAAATCCGTACGGGCGAAACCCGAGCGGAGAACTAGTGAAAAATATTTATTAATATCATTTTAAAAGCTTTTATTTAACTTTACTTGTCTGTCTGTCTGCTAAGTACAAATATTTAGCAGACAGGCAGACAAGTACAGTTAAATAAAAGCTTTTAAAATGATATTAATAAATATTTTTCACTAGTTCTCCGCTCGGGTTTAGCCCGTACAGATTTTGGTTTGACAGTGAAATTGGATTATCAATATGTAAGCTCGAGAAGGAATAGGTTTTTAAAAAATGAAATCGGCTCAGTAGTTCGTGAGATTAGCGTCAACAAATAAACTTGAGCATTTTATAATAATAATATTATCCTTATTAAAAAAAAAACTAGATAGTGCGGTAGTAAAGGATATCTTTCTATTCTGTTTTCCACACATAGTACCAACTATAGTGTGACAAATTTTAAAGTCATACACGTGATGTAAAATTGTAATTCATCAGAATTTAATTATATAGTCAAGCAACGATGGTATAGGGACCGATGTCTGTACTCTGTATAATTTTATCTGTCTGCGGCAATCTATTCTATACGAATAGAATATACCTATATACAAATCTAAACGCACGCACGTTACGGAAAATTATAAACTTATCAAACTTTGATGGCACGATAGTACTTCATTCGTAATTCGTATCTTAAAGATAGTTGTTCCAATTCGAAATATTCATCAAAACACGTTTCGTTATCATGGTTCATTTATTATACAAGCCCCAAGTTCCCAGGGTTTAATCTGAGAATTGAGAATCAATTGGATTTTAAATTAATTTCTGAACCGACTTCACTAAAGGAATCTGAAAATAATTTTTCTATTCGGTTTTACAATCACTTTCTCCCCCTACATGCAAATAGAAGACTACGCAATTATTTCTCTATTATAGTCATAGTGGTCTATTTACGTCGACTTCTAATTTTCTAATTGAATTATTATTAAAAATAATAACAAATCGGAAATATCAATTGGCACACCAAGTCCAAATAATTCTAGCTATAATATAATGTTGACATTAAACAAATAATAGGGTAAATGCGGAAGAGATGCCGCGGTAGGAGAGACGCCGTATGTTCGTTCATCTTATCTTGACAAGATAAGATGAACGAACATACGTACTTGTAGCACCATCCATTAATGGTAAATAGGTAAGGTAATAGCCATGCGGCGTCTCTCCTCGCGGCATCTCTCCCGCATTTACCCTAATAAAAAAATCTAACGACAATTTCAAATGTATTACAGTTTAAAATTATTTAGTACTCGCATGTAGAGCGCTTTCATCGTTGAATTACTATATTTAAAAAAAGAACAAAATCTACTTTCGGGCACTGTAGAGTAAATGATAACTCATCCAACCTGAAACTGAAGGTTTTGGGTTCAAGTCCCGACAGTGGCATTTGATTTTTTTTGGGTATATATCTAACCAATTTCAGGGCAGCCACGGCCTAAAAAATCTAACGACAATTATAAATTTTACTCAAAATTTTTTATATTTTTAATTCAATTTAAGTCACACATACACACAAAAAGAATATTATGTATTAACATTTTACATTTACATTACAAATAGAGTAAATAACTGTTCGGAAATAAGAAGGGTGAATAGTAAATTGCTACTGTAAAAAGTACCAAAAACGAAATTGGAAACCAGTGTCAGAAAAATGCATCGACGTCGAAATAAAGAAGTATCGTCATAAGTTAAAAGCATATCCAAAGAATGAAACTAACTGGGCAGTTCAAGTTGTAGTCTGTAGAGTAAAGTGAACACGAAATTCGCATATAGTAGCCACATTGATCCCCTATTGGTAAACTCGTCCCCCTGCTTACACTCAACAGGGGGTTACAGGGTGGACATACATATACATTCAATGGGGTGTACAGTGTATGCGACTGACGATGGGGTTGTTTTGCAGCATAGCAACCACCCCACCCCTCCACCCACCGAACTCTTCACAGACGAAACCATGATGGAACATATGACAGGCGTGGCAAAGCGATGGATCAATGTCAGACTTAAAACTCGTAAATCGTTCAAATAAATTGAATGGCGACATGAACAAAAAAAAGCTTGCACGAATGATTCATACAATACGAAATTAGCGCGTTCGTTCCATTAAATGATAAGTTACTGATTAATGCCATCGATTTTGACGAAATAAGATGACCGCAAAACTGGTGTGTTATTAAATATATAAGTATTTTATTGTTGATAATGATACATATGTACTGTGTGAAAAGTAAATAGCTAATTCTAGATAGATTGTAAATTATAGACGCTCGATGACCAAGGTCATTAGCATTAAGCGAATACTATTAACCAATTTTTAAATATGGAAGTTTATTGGCCTTTGTTATTACCCATGATTTCAGCAAAAAAATTAAATGTCTGAAATTTTATTACAGAATGTGAATATTTTAGAGATGATTGTGATGACAAACATGTACGGTATAAAATTCTCTTAAAACCTTTTTAATATGGAAATTTATTGAGCCAGTGATAAAGAATGAAAAATTCACAGATTTCGCAATCCTTGCAACCATCGAGGACATTGGAAATGATAACAGCATATATGAAACATAATTAACTGTTTATTATACACACAATATTTATCAATGCACTGTTTAGTTTTGTCAGGAATAACCCTATTATTCTTCTGTTATATACGCGTTCACTTTTGCTTGATTACTTAACTTTTAAATGGATTTTTCTACAGTATTTATTAACATTTGCTCAAAAATAACACCGTAGATCGTCGCAAATACCTCTCAATTAACTAGACATGATATAAAACACATTTCGAAAAAATTGCACTTGTTCAATTTTGCATGATTGCTCCTCACTTGATCGCGACACCGTTGTCTTTTGGCCTTGAACGAAAATTCGTAACTCAGCCCCCATATACGAACATAAACATTTCCAATGTTAAAAAGTTAAATGTATCAAAATATACGTAAAAAGTGAATTTTTGCAAGCCTTGACTACAAAATATTAAGACAGACTGAGAAAAATGAGCCACTGGATAAATAACAAAATTTTAACCCTTTGGAAATTTTTATTTTTTCTATTAAGTGAACACTTAAAAAATAAAAAAGGGTAATATTTCATGGCAGATTTTTCACTATTTTCAGCAGGAAAAATATTGATTCCCAAAGAGTACTTTATCTAGTAATATTTTTCACAAGCTCATTACCGGTAATTTAATATCTATTAAAGGTCCGGGTTATCTGGATACCAAACCATATTTTCATTTTATAAATATTTTTAAATTGAATTGATTCAATTGATACTTTCAATGGTTTTCAGATAAGTCCCTTAGAATGGGGCTTTGCAATAAAAGAACCTTCCGGAAATGCTATAAACAACGACATCCCTTGATCATCAAATTAATTTTAACGATAAATGAATTGATATTTACCATTACTGCTAGGTCTGAATTAGGTCAATATCTAACATTTAAAGTGTTTTTAAAACATTAATAATTTATATAATTTTTAATATTTTATAATGCATAAACAAGTAAACACAAATCATCTGCTGTAGTTTTGTGTGCAATGTAGATTTTAAACCGGCTTATAAATTTAAACTCGATAAATCTACTGATAAATGGGAATATTTCTGCCATTGGATGTCAAAGGAAAATAAATTAGCTAACTGTAATACATAATATCATATAATCATCAATGTAGTATAACTATATCGTTAGAAAATCCATTAATTACAATAATGCTCATTTCCATAATGTCTGCTTGATTTGCAAAATTAAAATAGTTAGAGATTATATTTTCCTTCATTAATAAAAAGCGTGTCAAAAAAAACAAGCTTTCATTTAACTGTACTAAAAAGGAAAAATAAAAAAACTCATGTGGAAACTTCTCACCAAGCTAAGCAAAATGATCAGAACCACCATCGAGAGGTTCCTGACAGGCTATAAAAATATTGTATTGTCATCGGAACTACATAATATGTGTGTAAAGTTTCACTAGCGAGAGGTGTCATGTCACGGTCGCCAATTGTAACGTTTCTCCATCATCAAATCGGAAACATGAAAATATTGTATTGTCATCGGAACTACGTATAAAGTTTCAAGTCGATCGGATGTCTGGAAATGGGGCAAAACTGAATTACAAGATTTGGCTCTAGCTAACGAGTTAAGTTCTTGTAAAAAATTTGAAGCTGTCTACAAACTAAACTATTCTGAAATAACTTTTATTCCAGTTAAAAAAATAAATTATGGTGCATATAAAAACACAAAATTACGTATTCTATTTTATTTTTGTAAAAACATTTTATGATTTTTATGGCAATATTAAATATTTCTGTCAAAGTTACTGGAACTCGTAAAATAAAATGGCACAACACGTACCTATTAAAATACGTATTAATGCAAGAGACACTGTTTTGTAAGGATTTTATTGTAACATTTTTGTTTGTATGTGCGTATATCTATAACCAAAGGGCAAAGCTGGTTATGTCAAATCTGTATTAAAATAAAACGAATCACGAATGAATCATTCAGTTTAATACAGTCCAAGCTCTGATCTTTCGTACAGTCAGAGCTTGGACTACAATAAACTGAATAATTAATTCGCGATTCGTTTTATTCGTGATTCTACTGGACAACACCACTAAAATTTTATTATTGAATTTTAACAGATACTATGATGAAAAACACCAAATCGGCGGCAGACTAATCAATTTTTTTCATCATTGTTTTTCTTGTCAGGAGGTATCTCAAATGCGGCTCAACACTACTTGATGAAATTTATATAGATTATAGAGAAATATCAATTACTTACAATAAACATCACCTGCCTTGCAAATTTTTTTAAATACATGGCAGACCTCTCCCCAAATGGATAAATCTGAATATATACAAAGAAATGTTCTGACTGACTGATTGACAAAATCTCAGGAACTATAAAGACTACAAACATGAAATTTGCCAGGTATGTTCCCTACAGAAAGTAGGCATTCGCTGAAAATGGATTTTTCGAAACTCAACCCCTAAGGGGTCAAAAAGGGGTGCAGAGTTTTTTGATGTTCAATATGAGATACAACAAAAGAAAAGTGGGCCGACAGAAGAGTCGCTGGAGAGATGACATCGACAAATTTGCTGGTTCACTATGGACCCGTCTAGCGCGAAACCATGCTGAATGGAAGAGGCTAGGGGAGGCCTATTCCCTGCAGTGGGATACCTAGGTTATAATTATTATTATGAGGTTTGCCAGATACCTATGCAAAAATAATTTGCAAGGCAGATGATGATAATTCTAATTAATTCATACTTCTCTATAATCTGTATAAAATTCAAAGTGAGGTGAAACGCGTCGATATAATTAGGTAGGTACACAAATAATTAGAATTAAAAAATCTGAGGATACAAAACAATCACAAAAAATTTGACATAAGCAATTTGGCAGTTTGGTCACAGATTTGTATGTGTGAGTTTGTATACGCTTTCACTTTTTTGTCACAAAACATTTTAACAAAGTACAACATATTTTTATGACTAAATTCTACCTTTGTTATTGTGTAAAACTGCGGGATTTTTTAGAAAGTTTTGCGTAACAATTTTAAACAACACTGTTACAGAATTATGTCAAAATGTGCTTTTAAAAAAAAAGGAAAAATAACGGTAATGCTTTTAAAAAAGAAGTCACCAGCAGCGTTGGAAAGTTAGTGACACAAAATGTACTGTAATTTAGTGTAAAAAATTAATTTCGTCATGCAAGCAGATGAAAAAATAGTTTTATATTTTTCGTATTAACTAAAAACTTTATTACGTAGAACAATTTCCTTTCATTTAATTATATATTAATATTAATTCTAATTGAATAAAAAACTTTTTAACAAAAAAAAAACCTCCTTCAAAAAGGCACTAAAAAGAGGAAAATAATGAAATTTTGAGGTCTGTGCCAATTAAAATATGAAGTTGGTTAAAAAGAAGATATTAATCACCATACTATACTTTTTAACCGACTTCATATTTTAATTGGCACAGACCTCAAAATTTCATTATTTAACTCTTTTTAGTGCCTTTTTGAACGAGGTTTTTTTTTGTTAAAAAGTTTTTTATTTTTTACTTTTTAGTGTCAAAAAGTAACATTTACCTTTATAAAGAATCACACGCCGTTACTCTTTTATTAAAATCAGTCGAACTACTGAACCGATTTTGATGAAATTTCTATGGCACCAATCTGAAAGTATATCCTTTCGAATAAAATTTTTTTTTTCAAAATCGGTTCATAAACGACGAAGTTATCCGCGAACACACATAAAACATAAAAAATATATAGATACGGTCGAATTGAAAAACCTCCTTTTTTTGAAGTCGGTTAATAAAATAGTAACAGGATCTCTGTGTGTATTTTTGATTCCTTACTAGTTTTCCGAAGTGTTCAGGTATTTTGAGAAATATATAAACAGAATAACGTGTTTTCAAAGTTTTTACCTGTTTGTCTGGCATCATTCGACTACGACTAGACCTATTTTAATTAAACATAGTGAACTATCAATTGATATTCGAACAAGTTCAAATAAGGTTACCGTCAAACTCGACATTAATGATCAAATTTGCGGGCAAAATCGACGTTCTGTACGAGCAAAACTGCAAAAAAGTGTTTCTCTAGTACTCTCAAGAGATCTGTACATAACCTCAAATTTTTTATACACATGAGGTTTGCAAAAAATATGAATTGGCGGTTTTCTTTATAACAAAAAAAACATGTTAACCTGTATTGCAAATAGTTTCTATACGGCAAGACTGGTCTCTAATCTCTATGGGCATCCAATGGGAAGTTAGCAGCGTGGTTTTATCCACACTACAAGCCTCTTTTTTATTATTTATTATCTTTCGCTGAACTGTATAAAAGGGTAATTTGTAAATACAATCGATAGTAGAACCGTAATTTTCAATTTGAACCGTTTCTAACAGCACCGTTTTATACAGTGTGTAAAGTTTTGGTATAGGCGCGTCAGTAAGGTTATAAACTATGCAATCTTGATCTTCGCTTTCTACAATCTGTTATTTAGTGTATTGATATTCCCCTCAGGTTTCTCAGGTAGAGTCGTCCGCGCGTGTATCTCTAAGTCCTTGCCAAAGCCCACCACCGCCGTTCGGATCAGCCAGGAGGGTTGTCGTACAAAACACAGGTTCGGAATGAGCCATTTTCCTGAGAGTAGTTTTTTGTCAGTCAGTTCCCAATAGACGCGTTGACAACTCAGGTCATTAGCGTCTTCAACACATCAAATAATCAATTTGTGTATTAGAATCCGCCAGCCGGCATACACAAACCGACTGGTACGAGCTCGGGTCCCTGGGAGCGCTAATTCCCAAAGAACATTGGAATCCAATTTGCGATAGCAACCACATTCCAATGTCCCCTCTGGGGGGGAGTAGTTTTTTCAATTATCCACGAGAGGTAGTACTTGTAGTAGGTACAAACATAATTTATTCCCCATTAGTGTCGTGTCATTTTAGTGGTATAACTTAAAAACTTAAATATTTAAATAATTTAATAATAATAATAATTTAAAAGTTAAGTTATATCTCTAAAATTACACGACACTAATGGGGAATAAATAATGTTTGTACCTACCGCAAGTGCTGCCTTTCGTGGATAATTGAAAGAAGTGAGTCAACTTTAAAAGATAGACATATGCTGTCGCGAACTTTTTTTTAGAACTTTTAAAGGGGAACAATTCCGTCGAACATGATTTTTGCGTATAACTTTAACCGTTTACGCAGCGCCCGCAACGGAAGCTCTCAAAAGGAATTATTTTTCCCGTTTTTGCAAATATTTTTCATTGATGCTCCGCTTCTATTGGTCATAACGTGATATTATATAGCCTATATAGTTTTCCTCAATAAATGGGCTAGCTAACAAAAAAAAAAATTTTCAAAACGGACTGGTAGTTCCTGAGATTAGCGCGTTCAACCAAACAAACAAACAAACAAACGCTTCAGCTTTATAATATTAGTATAGATAGGTGCCTGGTGCACATTATTTTGGATGATTTAAACAGGATAAAAAAAATTTGAATAATTTAAAACCGGCCCTGTAATATTGTTGCCGCTCAGTTGGTGGTTGTGTGAGACCGCCACAGTGCTTCGGTGAGGATGCCGGGGATTTAGCTCAGTGCGCGATCAACGATCGCCCACTGGAGACAGATTTGAAACCATTTCCACAGAAGTACTTCTGCAGCTTCTGCTTTTAATATTGGCGGCCATTATGTCACAAACCATAAACTTCGTCTTCTCTCTAACTTTCTTACAAATCGCATGGTAAGTGTTTGCAATCTATTTTTAACTTTAAGACAATATTTGAATTTTATCAATTTGGCATGATTTCAATTTAATTTTCTTATAAAATATGTACCATCTTCTAACTACTTTTAATGTATTTTCGTACTTACATTTCTTATTGAAACTAAACGTAAAATAGCTTATATAAAATTTTCTACATATTTATTCATTAACTTTTTAATATATTAAGTAATCTAATTAAAATGTACAACGCCAACAAAGATATAAATATTTTTCTTTTTTAGTTGATAGTAGAAACAGTAAGCAAGTAAACAACGAGTATAATTTAAATAATTAAAAAAACTACAAAAAAACTATTTGCGTTTAAATCCATAATTGAGAAAAATACATTTTAATTTTTTATTAATTTTAGGCAACGTTAATTTTATTGAATCAGACAATATTATTGTGGAACACTGTGCACACTGACATCAGAACATCTCAAAAACATTGGCCTTGATACAATATTTATTTACTTCGTTGCCATAGTAACCATATTTCATTATAGCATCGAAAAAAGGTGCTTACATAAATTATTACGAGGTTTATTATGTAACGGGTTTTTCAAACGATTTTCATTATAGAATTGAAAAGAGATTCATAATGAATCTTGACGTCACCAGTCGATAAACGGTAAGTAAACGGTTGCCATAGCAACTTTTGTTTATTCGGTCAATACGTCTGCGTGCGCTTGCCATTACTTACTCACGAACTTCACGGCATACTGTAGAAGAAAAGATGACGACGCAAATGTCTCTCGAATTTTTTTGAAAATGAAGTGAGAAGTAGGTATTTTGTAGTGGGTATGGCAAAAAATACCATATATATCTCGTGCGTAATGGTATTACAACTCGTGTGATTGTAAAAACTCGCTATCGCTCGTTTTTACATAGTGTTATTGTGTCTTTTTGAGTCAACATTAATACTCTACATAGTCGATCACAACATTGTTTTGTTTTGGCAGTTTCTATTAGCTACGCTTTTGAAACAAACAAGTGATTCAAAATTATAATTTCGTTGTGATCAGATCTATTTTAGACTCATCTTGATTAAATCAAATTTTGTTGTGTTTTATTTATTTATTTATAATTTTATATAAGGATCTACAATAATATTAAATCAAGTCAAAAAGATCTTTATACTGTAAACATTCGTAATATTGTCCATTACACATCTAGATATACAATCTACTGTAAATTGAGACTGATTATGAGATTAAAAATTAAAAAAAACCTAAATTTTTATTAAAAATATGCCCACTATTAATACTAATAGTAGTACATATAAAATAAACGGGACTGATTGGCTGTAATTACATTTTCTTGCGGATTTCTCGGACATTTTGTATGAAACCGAGACAGTAGAACGCGTTTCCAGAATGTAATCGAGCATCTGAAGACAGCACAAGTAGAGCAATGTTCAATTTTATAATATTAAACTTTAAGCACGCGATTTACCTGTATCGTACGCTTCTAAGCTAAAGGCTAGTATAACTACGACAAAATATTGCGCTATATAATACAGTCGATTCTTTTTATGAGCCCAACCATCGGATTATAGGAGTTGCAAGTTAGTATCCCACTTCTGCACGAATGTATACAATTGCAGCGGACTTAATAAAGTTAAAGTTTACACTTGAGTTTTTCAATGTAAGTTTACAAAAAGTCAGTAGCTTAGCGACAAATTTAGTTTTATAGGTAAATGTAAGTTACTGTCAAAAATTAAAACAAATAATCGTCGTTTAAATGCCTCGAAATTATTAAAACGATGAACAAAAAAGAAGAATTATTGCAATATTGTATACCTAAATAAGTAGAGATTTATTAATAATAATTTTTTTATTGAATTTTTAGGATGTAGGTAACCTTAGTAATTGATACATTACTAACAAAAGCCAAATTACAATATGCAAAAATTAAGTAGATGATATACAGGTGTAAACTTTATTATGTCCGCGACTGTACATACAAGCGTCTTTTGGGTATGTGATAATAAATTACAAACGTTATGCATTCTTTCGGGTATCTGATTCGTATCGTGAAATGAACATATTATTTTGACATTAAGGTTTTAAGTATGATACAGGTTGATGTAGCTATAGAATATGAATAAGTAATTTTCTTTGAATATTTTATGCAACTTAACCCTTTAAAGTTAACAGAAGGGGACGGATAAACAGAGATTCACTGTACACAGGTGCGCGGCATTCAATTTAATCTATGGCGCGCTAAAACGATTCTGATAGCCGGAGAATGTGCCACAGATATAAACACACAAACATACATTATACATAGTTTGTATGCCCTGTCCAGGTAATAATATGTATGTGAAATATTTTGTATTTTTTATGTACCTAGTTTTACTTTATAAATCAAGTACCTACCAATAAAAATTATGTTAATTATCTACTTATTTATTGTAAATTATAGATGCGTCGACAACTTAGGTCATTAACGTCTTGATTACATTAAATAACAATAACTTATAACTAAATGGCATCACAAAACATCCATGAGCGGAGGCGGGATTCGAACCCGCGACAGTCTGATCCAGAGGCCGCAACTTTAACCACTGGACCACACTGTCCTCAAGGTAATTATCAATATACTAGCTTTTGTAAGCGCTCGGATGAGAATTATTCGCGTTTATGCCAGGTTTGACGGAAATTCAATTTTAAACCGAACGTAGCCGAGTAAAATTAAGTACCTTATAAAGTTTGAGTAATCAACTCATAGTGTAATAGTATATTGCATTACAAGGTATGAAATACAGAGTTTGCAACTAGTGTGAAGTTTGCAGCAATTCACACGCGTTGCATTCGCCGTGTTTCGTTCCGAGTAAATGCATATTATTTTTCACAACAACTCTGTAATGACAATTCGATTTGAAGTACCTACCTGCAATTTGGGCACGCAAAAAAGTCGCAATAATATTAGACCTGTCAGATCCACGTGAAATTTATGTGGGGTTATGTCTGTCATTTTGACGTTTCCGATTAATATATGCGAATTGAAATTGGCGCGACTCAATCGCTCTATCTCTCTCTTGACAACGTGAAAAAACAGAGAAAACCAACAACTGAACATTTTTATCCTGCTAAGCAGGTACCGAAAATCGAATTTTCAATAGAGGCGTTGTGAAAGAGTTTTATAAACAGATATTTATAAAACTCTTTTGGTACAGGCATCTCTTGAAAATGTCTGCACATCTGTGCAGACATTTTCGAGAGATGCCTGTACCAAAAGATCTGTCGCATCGATATCAACAAATATTTGTTACGTGTAGTGGCCATATTAATCATTATTAGTTTTTACAACAAACTTGAAAATTTTAAAAATATATTAATGCACTTACAAGTAGTTGAACAAGCCAAAAGAAATCGTAGCTTACCTGTAACAAAAAAAAATGATTAGATACATTTTAATTATCAATTTTACATTGATTATAAATATATTCGACCAAATTATTTCAGACTTTTTTTTAAAATATAATTTTATTATTTTACAATTAAGTGAACAAAATGTCCTGTAAAAAAGTCCTCAACAGAATATAGTTACAGATACAAGGAACTAGCCGATTCTACAAAAAAAATGGTTTTTACTACAACATATATATTTTAAATTAAATGAAACACTGCGTTTTAATTTATTTACACTTAAGAACTTTATTTTAAAATCGCTACTAAATAAAGTAATTAAGTGTAGGTAAAGAAATTAATGTGTTTATGTATATATGTATGTATATATTTATATATATAAATATGTGTGTGCACGATAACTCTCGACAGACTTAATCGACATTGGAACCCATCACCGCACGAAGCCTATTAAAAATGGGCCCGATCGGACCATTTTAAGGGTAGTTTTTAGGGGTTGAAAAAAGTTTTTGGGCCCAAAAATACCGAAAAAAATCTCAGATTGTTTCAAAATTGGAATTTAACCCTTTAGTAGAGATTAAAATGTGTTGCTAAAATTTTAACAAAATCGGCACGACAGAACCGGACACAAATTTTATGAAAACACTAGTTTGCGGATAGTTATTTATTTGCTGACGGGTGTATTTAATTTAGTACAGAGTATGCATTGATAATAATATTGAAATTAAGAAAAAACAATATTATTTTAAGGGATGTATTAAG
Organism: Mongoloraphidia duomilia; assembly: GCA_039654895.1. NCBI lineage: Eukaryota > Metazoa > Arthropoda > Insecta > Raphidioptera > Raphidiidae > Mongoloraphidia > Mongoloraphidia duomilia. The sequence continues at coordinate 6,532,316 of CM077520.1, read as the reverse complement.
GGGTTAAACTGTTTATTTTGTCAAAAAACAAACTTAAGTTCACATAATAATGCCACAATGCCTGTATATTAGCAATTACACTATATTCCCTGTCGGCAGGGTTTTGGCACTGCGACCCGAGTTTTTTCATTTTATCTCGATACTGAAGAATTTTCGGAGACTAGTTTATTAATAAAAAATGTTAAGTGTCATCTATCATTTCTGAAAATTAGGACTTGTTATTCTGTGACATACTGTAGATATAAAACGCATAGGCACTTATGCTACCAGAAAATGGCGATCAGTTTCGTAAGCGTACGAGTTATACACCACCAAGGAGGATATATCCATGTAAGAAATAGTGTGTGCGACCGCCGCGCGTCTGCACAAGCTTAAAAGTACATAAAGTTGTTGGACCACTTTATTACCATGTTTTACGACTCCGATGATTATTTTAAGTATTTATGTAGGCAACTTGTTGAGTGTGATCTGACTACTGAGGACACACTCTCAATAAACTTGGTGTAGGTTAAGTGTACACACATTAGTTTAATCACATTCTCTTTTTTTATGCGACGAGAAAAAAGAACGCGCGTTTTTCACACCGTACTACGGCGGTGCAGGCCTGTTTCAAATCATTCCTTAAAAAGATTGACTATCGGAATCCAGAAAAAAAAAACTTATAGACGCCCGTATTTTCTCCATAAAACTTTGCCAGCATGGTAGGCAAATGCAATATCGATGGTGAAGAATGGCAATCTCCCATGTCATGATTTGCAGAAATTCAGCAAGCTTCTATGTCAAAAACAGACACTTTTCAGGGGGAAGATAAGAATGTTTTGAACCATGATGTTCTAACATTTTCTTTCACACAGGTCACTGACCTGTGAGCCGCCAAGGAGGACACTTTGACCGCTGCCACATTGCCTTTGAGTATGTCTACGTAGTTGTAGACGAAACGTCAGGTAGAAATACCACCGGACCACGGCCTACAAGCCCGGAAACCATGAAGACTTGGAACAATGCCGGCCGTGAAAGCTTGCACTCTTTAATTTCTGTTTGCAATTAAGAGAAAGGATATAAAAACAAGGAAGTTGGTTTATATTATTTGTTTATGTGCAATGAGGAATAATATTGAAGTTCAAAATTATCACATTTCGATACGAGGACGATCCTATTTTTTTTTTTGTTTGCAGCTTTGCATATACTGACTTGCCTATAAGTATTAATGCTTATACTGTTCAAGCACAAATTTATATACATACATATAAACGTACAAGTTTGTTTTGTATCGGAAATGAGCAGGATTAGCAGACCAGTCGACAGAGGAAATGAGAAACTACACTTGGGCACGCTATTTAAGGGTCTCATCCGTTATTCTATACTGTTATAGAGTATACGAAGATTGCTATATATCTATATAATATAATATAAATAACAGTAAATATTGCTAACGGCAACTTCCTTCTATAATAGTTTATTTCGAATTCAACCCAAATGGACGATATTATTAAATATAACCATTTTTATTGGTTTTTATTTATGACGAAAACGATTAAAAAGCAAAGAAAATTTATTAGTTAATTAAAAATTAAATGAACGAAAATACAGTGCTTCTAAAAATTCGGAATACGTTTTGTTAAAAAAGAGACAATAATAATAATATACAGAGTGTTTATTTATTTATTTATTGTAGATTATAGACACGTCGACAACTTAGGTTATTAGCGTCTTAAATACATTAAATAATAATTCTCTTAAAACTAAATGACATCACAAAACATCCATGAGCGGAGGTGGGATTCGAACCCACGACAGTGTGATCCAAAGGCCGTTACGCTAACCGTCACACCACCACTAATAAATTAGTATGTGCACAAACTGTAAGGAATTAATCTATGATTGATTTTAAGACAAAACCTTCATGTAAGTATGGGTCCGCAACGACTCTCTTTTTCAGATACAGGTTAACACCCTGTATCTGGGTGTTGACCTGTATCTGGAAAATAGAGCCGTTGCGGACCCATACTTACATGAAGGTTTTGTCTTAAAATAAATCACAGATTAATTCCTTAAAGTTTGTGCACATACTTAATTAACACCCTGCGTAATTCATCAGTCTGCATTACAGAATCTATGTTACTCAATAAAATGTGTATAGTCAAAAATGTAATTAAATTTTTTATGGATGAATGAATTGTAAATTATAGACGCTCGACAACTGAGGTAATTAGCGTTTAAAAATTTTTATGGAGGTGTCTTATTAAAATAAATAAGTGGATTTTGATAAACGACAAAACAGATCAGTGAATATTAAACAGGTGCCCGAAGAGCGACAATAAGCGTTTTCGATATTTGAAATAATATCGATAATATTGGTTGTTAGGTGTGCAGCAGAAAAATGCACATAAATTAATCTTTCATGTTTTATATATTATATATCAGTACGCGACGGCGCAAACTACACAGACTCACAGACTGAGGATGGGTGGCGGCAATTTATCAATCTAAAATATTTAATTAAAACACAGGACAATGGAATCATCATGATTTATGTGTTTTTCACAGCGTCGAGAGAGGTTAATGCTGAATTGATTAAATTTTGTCAACGCCATTTTTATTTTCACACCGGCCGAAATTTATGAGATTTTTAAAAAGATGTGATTTTTATATATAGGCGGATAAGTTTAACTGACATTTCATATTTTTTATATACGCGAAAAATTTTACCTTTTATTTCAATTTTTTATCTAAAACTTTTAACGTTGCTTTTTTATTAACAATCAGGGACCGAGGTTTTAAACATTAGTTAAACCTAATCTGTTATATTTATCTTTTCGCGCCTGTATGTTCGCAAAAAGTTTGAAAACAGTTGGACCGATTTCAAATCGGTTTTGAGGATAGCATAAAGCATTATCTATAAGTGATTGCTTTACGTAATATATAAAAAAAAAATTTCTGCCAAATACGAAATGCAACTCTGGGCTTAACTGTTGGTGTGTCCACTTCCAGATGAAATGGAAAATTGAAATTTGAATACTTATTTATAATAGCTAGCGTCCCTAAACTAAGTAAAAAATTCAAAATTCAAGGTGTGAAGTGGGGGTTAAAACACCCTTATGAAGAACGGGTGTTTTTACTAGTCAGCAACTAAATTTAGTTTTCAGTCAGTTTTGTATAGCTTAATAATTTGATTTAGTTTCATTCAGTTTAGTTCAAAATACATAATTAAGCGATATTATCCTTTCATAATCTACAAATTAAAATAGTTAGCTACTTAATTTCAGCTAATTTTTATAGCCTGCCATGATGCCTAGGTTAAGTTTAATATATGAATAATTATATCAAAGTTTACGTCTGCTATTTCAAAAAATCACTTTAAATTTAAAATTTGGCTTTGTTTTTAGCTTCAAACGATGTATTGCATGTTGTGTATAAAAAAATTCTGCAATTCAATTTTCACCCTCTTACAAGTGTCCAATTGACGTGAAACTTTGCAGTTGTATGTAATTTTGATGACAATACAATATCCCTATATTATTAAACGAGCAAATCTTGTATATATGTACCTATGTACCTATATAAATATTTTCTCGAAAACGGCTCTAACGATTTTGATCAAATTTACCGAAAAGGGGTTTCGGGGGGCAAAAAATCGATCTAGGTAGGTCTCATCCCTGGAAAAATTCGTTTTCTTATCGATTTTATCATTTTAAAAAACAGTTTTTTTAACGTTATAAAACAGTGTCGTATGGTGAGTAGGCTTCGGAAAAAACAAACTATTTTCATTATTTATGTCAAATTACTCTGACAGTCAATCTTTAACTTATTAAAATAATTAGTAATTATTTGAAAAGTAAAAAAATAACAACAATAAAATCTAAACATAATTATACTTACATAATTATGTTTACATTTTATTGTTGTTATTTTTTAACTAATATTTAAATAAATAGATATATTACTTTTATATTACCTATATAATATATTTAGGTACATACGTTATGTAGTATGACGTATACTGACGTATAATAATATTATCTACTTATAGGTATGTAATTTTTTTTCTTAAAAACGACTAACGATTTTGATGAAATGGGAACTTTAAGTACTATTTTTTTTGAACTCATCCGAGCAAAGCTCGGTCATCCAGATATTTATGATATTAACCGGTAAAAATATCAATTGGGAGTGACGGTGTTGATGGTGGGAAAACGTTTCTCAGGTCGCACAGATATCTAATGAAAGAACTACCTCTTCCATATCGGATAATTAGACTGTACTCTAGTGCCGCAAGAGTTGAAATTTATCAAAAAACTAAAAAGTAAAAAATAAAATTTATAGTTTCAATAAAACGAACGTCATTTTGTTTGGAAATCTTAATTCTAAAAAAAAATTATTTATAGACTACTAGCTGTGTTTACCCCTAGCATTGCCCGGGAATAACAGTCACATGTAATGATGGTCTAAAACCTTCCCAAATATTATTCCTATCTATTCGTGGAAACCGCATGAAAATCGGTTGCATAGTATATCGCGTTTAGTCAGACAGATATAATATACAGATTGTATCAAATTAAACCTGTGCATAGGGCATTCTGTGTGTAAGACAGAGATTGATACATAAAGTAATAAGTAAGAATGAGATAAATGATCGCTAATATACGTGGTTACTGTAAATAAATATGTAATACCGAACAACTGTCATCGTTGTTTTGTACAGTAAAAATAGTCACTACTGAAATTATTGATAAAATGGCAATTTATACTGTTCGGGAAAAAATTCAAATAATTAAATGGTTTTATGGTGGTAATTCAACCACCGACATAATAAAATTATTTGTAGCTGCCTTTGAAAATAGCATAGAAGGAGCGAAAAAACAAAGATGACGCTATTAGGTTGTATAAATATTACGTAACATCCTATTAGCGATCATTTATCTCATTCTTACTTATTGCTTTATGTATCAATCTCTGTCTTACACACAGAATGCCCTATGCACAGGTTTAATTTGATACAATCTGTATGTAGCTGACCGCGTTATCTAAAAATCGGAATAACTAATGGAATTGCTGAATCGATTTTAATTAAACATAAGTAGTTTAAAGCCAAACTGGTGAAATTTCTTATCATATCGTAAACATTTCATCGAAATCAGTCCACCGGTTCTTGAGTTTATCGTGTACATACCTACGCCACAATTAGAGATTGAATTTATGGCAGAAATAATTAATATTTCTATGTAATTCATCTGAAAATTTTCCATCAATAACAGGCGACATTACAAAAAAAAAAATTGAACAGTTCATTTTCAGCCTTGATTAATATAAAAGCTACTGAAAAAATGTTAATTTTTTTGAAAATATAAAGAATAAATTCCTCCTTAATTAGTTTTGTTCAAAAATTAGTCACATCTCACCTGGAATAAAATAAAATCATCGAACAGCATAAAAATGTTTTCTGCGTTTCATGACTTCTTTGGATGTCATCAACAAAAAACAGTTCATAAAACTTCTAAAATTATTCAGTCTTTTTATAATTTAAAATTAAAATAATATCAAAAAATAAAGTTCGCAAATACTACATAAATAAATCACATTATTTAGAATTGTTATTTTTACAGTATTTAATAATAATTAAGTCCACCAAAAATAAAACAAATTAACATTTGGTGTCATCTGTTTTTAAGTTCAAAAGTCACATTGATATAATAAAAACATTTCCCACGTATTTTATGCATTTATAATGTCAACAAAATACAATTAATAAATTATTAATCAAATAATTAATTGCAAATAAGTCCACATAATACACTTGCTTAGAAAATGGCTTTCATTTACAGTCCCCACCATAATTCTTTTCACTTCATAAAATTATAATATGATTTTAAAAAATTCACGGCCGGACATAAATTAATGCGCCTCGCGTGACGGTATTATACTGTAGCCTCCTCAGTGAATATTTTATCTCGGTCGGCTATTATGTAAATACAATGTTGTTAAAGCGAGACAATAGACCACCTGTGTTTGATGACTTTATCGAAGATGAAAGAAATTTTAGGTTATGATGATTATGACGATGACCACTATAAACTTGTCAATTTAACACGTGGCCGATTAATCAAAACACTTATGATTTTTATGTTTCTATAAATATTTTTACAAATGTTTTATAATTAATTGTATACGTGTTCAAATCGAACTAATCCACTAATTATTATTAACAAATACCCTGTTTTTAGACACTAATATTTACTCTATTATTATTGCTTTATTTAAATATATAAAAAGTCTACAGTTTAATATTTACACTGGTTTTGTACTATTAGAATAATAAAACATTATTTAAAGAGGTCACAAAAGATTTTTTTGTTTTAGTTATTAAAAATAATTATAGGGTTACTACAGAATAAAAAATATATATTATTTATTCTATATAAGAATTAGTGTAGGTAATAAAATACAGTTTTAACTGAGATCATTTTACAAATTCAGCGACATTTGATTTATATTGAAAGTTGCTGTAAAAATAATAAATAACTTCTATTAAAAAATGTTGTTTTGTCAATGAATATCACAGCACAATTCATTAATTTAAACACAAAAGTGTACAATAATTTGAAGCGTACTGCTAACAATAATATGCGTTGTTTTATAACAATTGATAAGCGCACGTCGCGGCGTCTTGCGTCCGAATGTGTGAACACACTAATGTTGTCGTGATGCTGGTTCAGCCGCTCTACCAGAGAGAATTTGGACCATATCTATGTGTGTGTGTGTGTATTTGCGAGAGACGTTCTTGACTGCGTGCAATAACCAACACATGCACACGAGCGTCCCGACGCCACCTCCCCCTCGTGACGTGCGCGCACCGCCACTTGTTTCAAGCACCGCGACTGACGATTCTCTGTGCTCATGCGTTACACCAATTGTCTTTGTCGTTTTCATCCAGTTAGCGCTCTGTCCCTTCTTCGAATTATTACCGCGCGCTACGAGATCGTCAACGCATTGAAAATTATTCGATTTATATACGGCGTTCGATCGTTAATTAATAGTACAAAGTTAAAAAAATGGTATGTTCCTCACCCACATAACCGCACGGTCGAAGTTATACTTCATACATTTACATTTTTGCTTTTCACTTTTCAGCATTTTTATTTTAATAAATATTTATTATTATAATAAAATCCATGGAGATCATAACATCTATACAAAGTATCCAAAGCCTGCTTACAATATTACACAATTTTGAAATGTCAAAAAATTGATTTGGGCTTGAGAATAGCCGAGAGTGTAGCAATGCTGTTGTTTATATGGTTCCTCTATTACAAGTTCCCAGTTCCCGGGTTCTAGCCCGAGAGCTGGTAAAAGTGTCAATTGGATTTTCAATTTATTATTATAAAAAAAATAATGAATTGAAAATATGAATTGGTGCTAGACCCAAATAACCTTAGCTGTTGGTGGTCTTTAAAACACACAAAAAATTTGATTTTTAAAATTATAAAATCTATAAGAAAACGAATTTTTCCTGGGATGATACCTATAGCTAGAACGATTTCTTGCCCCCAAAAATCCCTTTTCTGTAAATTTCATCTAAATCGTTACAACCATTTTACCCCTGTCTGCAGCGTTACATCACAGCGTTTCATTTTTTTTTTGACTCGAGATCATTCCAATTCACTATACTCACGCTAAAGTAGTATAACTTCAAAAGGTATGTGTCGCTGCACAGACGACCAAGTAAAAGTATAATTGATTATTATAATATAAATAATGTTGTTATATGGTGAATCGCGTCACCACACTTCCGTTTCATCCCAGCATTTTACCCTTCAAATCGTCGAGGCAGTGCCGCTTAAAAAGTTTTACTTAAAAAAAATCGCCTTATTATAATATTGTAATTATTGTAGTTCGAACCGTAAAATGACTTCTAAAATCGCCAAGTGCGATTATATAACCTATACAATTAATTATCATATTTATGTAATTTTCATTTTTATGAAAATTGAAAAACAAAATATGTATTTGTAAATTGTTTAAATTTTTTAGTTTACGTTAGTTTTCTTATATACTTGAGCAACAAAATAAGCATTCAAAAAAAATGTAACTTAGTTTTAAATTTTAAATAAATCATATTTTTGACGCAGGTGAAAAACTTTCCTCAACGAGGTATAATATAAGAGTTTATTAACTTTAAAACTTTTAAGCGAATTCAAGTTCAAGATATTAACAGTTTTAGTTTTCCTGTAACGTAAAAAACATACGACTGAAATGATGCCATAATAAAGTCCGTTCAATTTCATAAGTCTAAATACTGTAACATTTAGATAATATATTTTGTCGTGTTGAATGCTGGCATCATTACCAAATATAAAATCACAAAGTATGTCGAAACGTTATAGAAAAAAGATCAGTTTTAAATAATCAGTACATTACACTAAAGATTGCAATTTCTTCTAAATTAACTTTTAGATTTGACGTTGTTTTTACGGCGTTACCATGGCTCCTCTATTGCAAGTTTCCAGTTCCCAGGTTCTATATCTTGGTAAAAATATCAATTGGGTTTTTAATTAACTATTAAAAACTAGGTTCAAATAACCTTACTCCTTAGCTGTTGGTGGCCTTTAAAAAAAGGAAAAATCAATATTTCATATTCTCCTAACTGTGGTCTCGAACCCTCATACCTTGTCGAGTTCATTATGGCTTGACGCCTTTAACACACGACACCTTGTTGGAGACAACTTGGCAGTCACTGGAATAAATAATTTTTAATAATTTAGGTTCATAATTATAAAAGCGTGGGTCGTGAACTCTATGATAGTTTATTAGCCACGACCAACGCTTTTATAATTATGAACCTAAATTATTAAAAATTATTTTTTTCCTTTTTAGTGCATTTAAATAAAAGAAGCTTGTCTGTAAAAAGTTTTTTTTTACTAATATTTATTTTGTTCATTTTAGTCTTTCAAAATTTTACTCCTCTTTGACACCCGTAGGGGTTGAATTTCGAAAAATCCTTTCTTAGTGGATGCTTATGTCAGAAAAGGAACCAACTGTCCAAATTTCAAGTTTCTAGCTTCAGCGATTTGGCCTGGGCGTTGATTAGTCAAAAAAAACCTACATCCCCGTTTGAACCTCTTAGGGGTTGAATTTATTTCTAAAAACGATTTATTCACGTATTGTCATCGGGAATACATATGTGTACAAAATTTCAAATCGATCGGATACGTGGAAGTTGTTCAAAATTGACTTCCAAAATTTGACCTAAACAAACTAACATACTTTGCAAGTTAAATAAAAGCTTGTATAAATACGAATTGGCGCTAGGCCCAAATAACCGTAGAATGTTGGTGGCCTTAAAAAAATCTTAAGAAAAATTTTGGGTTATATAACTAATGACATCTATTGTTTTTCTTATAAAATTTGATGAACTTTTCAAGTGTATTTACGGCACTGTTTATAAAATATTTTGAAATGAAAAACTAAATATAAACAACGAAGCTATAAATCAGTCAAGAGTTTAAAAAAGAATTTTTAACTCTATAGTGAATTATTAGAACACTATATTTCAAAACAAGGTAATGACGAATTTCCATGTATTAATATGCTAAAAATATAATCTAATTTATCTTTGTCTTTCATCAGTGCAGTACATGCTTTGTAAAATAAATACAAGAATAAAAAAATTCGAAACATTTAAAAAGCCAGCACACTTAGCAGTCACATAAATTCTATAATAACTATCTTCAAACACGTGAAAAAATACCTTTCAAATTAATTATGAATAATAAATCCACCAATTTATAAAATTTATTTCAAATTTGGCAGATTTTGATGTTGAAAAAAATGCTTCTGTTGTACTGCCAATTCAGTCATCAGATACAACTTTTTATTGGTTATACATTTTCATAATTTAATTACAAATCAAAACAGATAGAGTGTGTCTGTGATTTTAGAATTTTCAGCTTATAAAACTTTCTCCGTTTGCACTGTAAAAAATGGATGTAAAAATACTTTGAAAGTTAAGGTAGAATTCGCTCGATTTTCTAAGTGATTTTACATTATTATTTATTTTTACACAGAAAACTTCAAAAAAACTTGGACTGTAAAATTAAACAAATTTGTGATTTTTACATAAAAAAATTACATAATTTGTGTAATATTCCAATGTGTAAAATGTGTAAACGTGTAAAAATTACAAAATAAAATGTATAGTTACATATATAAAATGGATGTATACAAAACAAATTAATGTAAAATTAGTAACCACGCATACCCAATGTGTTTTTATGGAATCACGCGATGTGGAGGCGATACCTGTTTGCGACGCCATTGTCTCTTTGTGTGCCTATTACCAGATTAATTGCTGGCTACAAATGGACCATCGATAATCTATGTAATGGGCCTTCTCATTTCTTACATTGTGCATTCTCCATCACTAAATCAAATCTAATACCCGTGTACAGGTATCTGGGATACCTCCTTCGGGGCTCGGGCAATAATTCAGTTTTTGTACGAAAAGTATCTGTTTAGTGGTTAAATGAAATATATAATGATGATGACCAGGGACGCATAGGTATTGGATTCCGTGAAGCGGTTGACCTCTATAAAGAAGCTTTTTCGATAAAATTCCACTGAGCGCCATCTACGGTGCAGTAGCAGAATTCGAATAACAGAGATTACGACAGTTAATTGACAACCGCGCGAAATCGGGCGTGATATCTAGTATTAAATAAAAGTCGATTTGCATGATTTTTACACGATTCTATTTAACTCATAATCCTGTCTGTCTGAATAAAACTCATGTTTCTCTAATCATGTAGCATCATCAGGACATGTTTAACGTGCGTCTAGAAAACAGCACTCGTGTTTTGGTGTTTTTTGGAATTTTTTTTATGTGTCTTTACACTAAAAGTATCATTCATTTTCAAAAGATTCGTTAAATCCAAAAATATCCATCGATTTTTTTATCGTCTCAACAGTAGTTAAATAGCAATATTTACATGTCTTTCCATTCGATTATTCTATTGTTTGATAAATTCAAAGTCTAGACACATCTCAAATATATAACATCTGTTATACTTTTTATAATGTATAATTATCTGCTTGCATTCTTTTAAATGGACAACCATAGCTTTTTATCTCTTTCTTTCAAGATTTAAAATAATTTAAAAGAGAGATGGATGGTTCTGGGTTCAGAATCACTCTACTATAATTTCTTATTTTAAAAAAGGGCTTCTGTAATAAGATGTGTTTATACGAACGTGCTAACCATAACAGTACGCTTGCAATCTGCAAGTAAAACATAAAGCAAATAAACAAGAAATATATTTCTGCTGAGATTTGAATTTAATAAAATTTATATTAAACGTTTTTATAATATTTGAAAATTTTGTATTTTAATTAAAAGATAATTTGCGAACATTTGTGGAGGCCCATCTTATGTGGAGACCCTGGAGCTTCAATACCTGTTGCCCTTACAGTCTTTCAGATAACTTTGGACTCGAGTTCCATAAAATAGCTAAACCCGCGAAATGCGTAGAAAAGGATACGATACATTAGATGTGCGTCAGAGTAGGTATATGTAACGTTAAAAAATTAAAATATAAGATGTGGTGGAAGTGACGGTATTGATGGTGGGGAAACGTGTATCAGGCAGTTTAAAATTTTAATATAAGAACTATAAATTATAAAATAAAATATATTTTAAAATAATAAAAAAACGCGATTACATCAACGCACTTAACGCAGTAGAAAATAAATTTTATTCTCTTCTATAACGTTTAAAAGCGTGGGGCACTCGATAAATTAAATGAAATATAGGTAAAGTGAGTGTTTCACGCTTCTAAACGTTATAGAAGTGAAATAAACTTATTTTGTACTTTTAGTGCGTTGATATAAGCGTTTTTTAGATTTTTTTGAAATTATAAATGTTTTCAATATTATACGTTAAACGAGACATGTTCCGAATTTTTCGACTTAAATTCTGCGTACAAATGAATGAATTAGTCAGTAAATTCATTCAGTTTGGAGTAAGTAAGCGCAGGGAAGTACAGAGAGTGCGGGCGAACTTCAGGTTCCAGAATGATGTAGTGGCAATTGGCCCGTAAAGCTGTCACTACGTGTGCTAAACCTATCAGCTGGCGAGCCACATTCAAGCTTTACTGATGTACCTATGTATCTACACGCTCCGCATTCGGCAAATATCGTATTCATTCGAATACTTCGTTTACATGTGGAGCAAACATGCAAAAACCGATATATCCTTATTTATAAGTTTTGAGATATTTGCCAAAAATGTGTACAGCGGAATCCCACAAATATTTTAAAACTGTTGAAACGGGATTTTGCTCTATTTAGTTTGTTATTAATAATTTGAAATTTTTGTTATCATAATATTTTATTTTTGCGTTTGATTTTGGATTTTTTTTTTGGATTTATCGGTTTTTGCATGAAATCAAAATTTGTTAGGGTTTTGATTGGTTTTTTTGAATTCTGAAATTTAATTAGTAGCTATTAGTGTACTATAGCCGTTATTTTATATTGTTTTATCTTTATGATATGCGAATATTTTAATATAATCGGAATAAATCAATAAAAAAAAATATTTTTATTACTAGTACAAAACACAACAAACACAACAGTGAACAAAAAGAGATATCAAAAAGATACAAACAAAATTGAAAAGAAAAAAATTTAACAGTTCATAAAAAAAAAACTAAATTTTCTCCTTCCTCCAGTATAGGGACTCAACAAAAGAAAATTAAGCAAAAAGAAGTAATAAAACTAAATCTTAATTCAGCTTGATTCCGTGTTTAATCGCTCTAGTACAAGATAAAAACGTGCGTCTTTAAAAACAGGCACTCTCGCACGTTGTAACGTATCGTTCCATTCGAATATTTACTTATGCTCTGTCGTGTTTTGCTGGCGCAGACATCATTGATAAGAAATTGAGTACCCCTGTTAGCTGTACTTTAAAACGTAGTAGTGCTTATACTATTCGGGATTAGGCATGAGCGGCCTACCCTGTAATCGCAATATGTATTTAAAATTGAGTGTGGTTGATGATCTCGACTTAGCTGGCGGGCGGTATGCAAGAGGGAGTTCATTATCTTGTATACGTTCGCGGTTTTAATAATTAGCTGTTCCTGGGAGACTTCGGACATCTAATTTTCATCGAATTAAAGATAAGTAAAATATAATAAATAGAAAATAAATTCAGAATATAAGTATAATTTAGGTTAAGGCGAAGCATGTTAGCGATTAAGAAAATGACCTTGGAAAATATTACATTTAAAAATTAATGGCGTCATAAAACTGATTAAAAATTAAATTAAAATATTGAATATTACTTCTAATTGGGAAGGTACATGCCCGTATCTGTTTTTCGAACAAATAAAAATATATAATTAATTCATATTATGTGATTGTTGTGCATTTGTTAATGTAATTGTTATGCATTTGTTATTGTTCAAGTTTTAAGTATACTGAAATACAGGGTATGATATAGAGATCTGCTGTTATTTCTTTCATTGAGTTTTAACTTACCTTTAAACTGAGCCTAAGACAGGACTCACGTGTTTTCGGAGATGCTACAGAATTTCAGAACCGACTAGACCAAAAAATAAAATAAATTTAAAGGTGCCGCTGAAGCCGGATCACCACAACGTAAACAATAGAATTCAGACTAGTGCCACCTTCATCTTTTAGTTTTCATCAACAAACGAAAAGAATTATTTTGTAAAAAAGCTATCTGCAATTTTCTGGCGTGTAAACACTTCAATAATACGTATAATAAATGGCAGAAGTATAACACATACTTGTAAACATTTTTATCGGGTTTTGCTTGAAATTTGGATTTATCGGTGTTTGCATGAAATTACCACTTTCAAATAGCATTTTTAATGGGATTTATCGGTTTTTGCTTAAATGTGATGTGCTAGATCGAAAGAGCGCCCAAAAATTAGTAAGAAACGGTACTAAGCTCGAAAAATGTAAAAAAGGGATTTATCAGTTTTTGCATGGCTCTTTTGCTTTTTGCTCTTTTGCTTTTTTCGGCATCAAATTCAATTTCATTAATAAAAGTCGCGTTGATTCCAATAAGCAAAAGACGTCTTATGTATCTCAACTCTCAAGTTTAAGAGATTTTTAAGTGAATCGAAATGACCTCGACACAATAAATTAAATAACACAAAAATTCAAACATGACAATATACATTCGGTTACGCGCTCACGCAGAACGACCCAGATTTATTTATTTTATTTATTGTAGATTATAGACGCGTCGACAACTTAGATCATTAGCGCCTTAAATACATTAAATAACAATTCTCTTAAAACTAAATGACATCACACAACATCCATGAGCGGAGGTGGGATTCGAATCCACGACAGTGTGATCCAAAGGCCGCTACGTTAACCGTTACACTACAGTGTCCTCAGAACGACCCAGATGGCTACGTGAAGAAACAAGGGCTTGAGAATGGCCGAGCGTGTAAAAGTGCTGTTGTTTACATGGCGTTGCTATGGTTCCTCTATTGCAAGTCCCCAGTTCCAGGGTTCTAGCCCGAGAGCTGGTAAAAGTGTCAATTGGATTTTCAATTTATTATTAAAAAAAAAATAATGAATTGAAAATATGAATTGGTGCTAGGCCGAAATAACCTTAGCTGTTGGTGGTCTTTAAAACACAATTTAACAATTTGTTTTAATAATTCATTTTTTAAATATGATCCACATAAATAGAGATGAAAATATTCGACCTTTTCTTTCAACTAATAATTATCTACTAATTGGTTGGAAAAAAATTCAAAGAAAAATTACTCTCAACTGAATTTTGTTGATAAAACTATTTTTTTTCGCAGTGTAGGGGGACCCGCTTCAGGATGTGGAGGGGACCATGGTGCAGTATTTAAATTCGTCTAATTTACTTTCAGTGTAAACATAGTGACATAGCTGGTTAGAAACGTTATGCCTGAGTTCAGGACAAAGCAAATATAATTTACTGCATGCAAAAGTACAATCCAGCTTGCATCTAGCTTATACATATGTATGGAATATCTACTGAAAGATAAATCGTTATTTAAATTTATTTAATAGAACTACTTCTGCCAAAATATCGTCAAAACACCGTAACAAATAATCGACATGGAATCCCACTATGGATTTTATTTATAACACAAGTCTTGTTAGTGTATTACTAATTAATAATTATAATATGTCTATAAAATACCGGCCAAGGGCGAGTCAGACTCGCGCATCGAGGGTTCCGTACAATAATAAAAATAAGGAGTTAAGTAGGGGTAAATAATTAATAGAATTGTTTTAAAAAAGTTTTTTTACTTGTATTTTATTTTGTTCTTAGTGTTTTAAATTTTCTCCGTCAAATTTAAATTAAGTATAATATTTTTAAAGTAAAAAAAATATATTAACAGAATATTTGATGAATAAAAAAAAATATTGCGATACGAAACCCAGAATGGAAACAGGGACCTTTCGATCTTCAGTCTAACGCTATTACCACTAAGCTAGGCGGGCTATCTTACTACGCGCACTTTATGCATGCATACAGTGTACATTGCAGTCATATAGTAGAGAGTTACCTAATAATGATATTCTCTATACTCTGAATGTACTGTGAACGTGTAACAACATTAATTTATTAAAATTAAATTATTTATTTAATTATAATTATTATTTGCCAGGATTCATCATTCATCCCACAAAAACACGCAATCTGTGAAAATTTCAGCTAGCTACTGCTTACCGTTTGTGAGATAGAGCCCTATGACAGACGGACGGACAGACAGGGTTTCATAACGACGTACAGAACCCTATTTTATGTAAGCAACTTTGCAAGACATTGGCGGTAAAATGAATTGTAGTGGAGAGTAACTAGAATCCGTGTAATTGATCTCCATAAAGATGCAACGTACACTATATAATATATTCGGTGTAGTCGCTAGGGTTGTAGCCTGACCAACGCAAAAAATTCGACTGATGACCAGTCCTATACTTTCCACCCAATAAATATTTGCAAAAAATAAACACTCTTTTTTTATTCTTTGAAAAAAAGCATGGCCCTCTTTTTTGTTTGCTGATCTACTGATGGCTAGTAATATAGCAAAAATCATGGTTGCCTTGATTTACGTACAATTTTCTTTTTTTAGTAAAATATTTTTTTTCTCGAAAACTATATCTACCTACATTTTAGAGAAAAAAAAATATTTACATTTTTTTCATATTATAACATCTAGAATTCATTTATATATTTTTTTACCTATGTTAATACGTGACATCGAAAACGTTTTTTTTTAATATCTCAGGATCCACTGAACCGATTTGACTCAAAATCTAATCAGATCTAAGTTAAAGGCTGATAAACACAATAGAACAATCGGCATGGCCGTATGTTGTTCCGTTTTTACGATATCGAAGGCGAAAAATTGACCACACACACACATACACACACAAAATAATATTATGTAATTGGCTGCTTTTCCAGTTAAAAATCCCTATAATTGTTACAGCCGTATTAAACTCATATATTATATACTTATTTTATATCAGAGTTAAATAAATTATATCTTGAATATTAATTTAGTTTTATATTTCACTACACCATTTCTGAATAGGCTACAGCCCTGTTTATAGCTGCAACAACGCCGTGCTAATCCAGTCGTGTTATTGTTCAGCAGACAATTTATATACTTAACTGGTGTGTGATATTATAAACACATCTCGTGATTTAAGTACTGTTAACTTCACATAACTGCTTTATAATAATGGTAATTGAATAATGTGTTATTATTATTATTATCTACAGGTAATAAATGTACATTATTTACTCGATTGAAGACTAAACGTCATTTCTCGGTTCCTATATTGTTTTAACGTCCAACAAAACGGCTGCAGTTCTAAATGTTTTTTTGTTGTTGCTCCCACACTGAATTAAAAAAGGTACGATGTATTTAAAAAAAATAGGGTGCAAGTGAAATTTTTTGCTATAACCATAAGGCATAAACGCTTTTAACCCGAAATCGCCGAAAGTATATTATAATTTTGTTTACGTGGTTTAAACTCTGCAAAGGTAAAAGTGTAAAATATAATAATAAAATATTAAAATAAAAAATAAATAGTGAAAATATAATCAAAATAGGAAAAAATATAAATAAATATCAAGTGGAACATGAAACATCAATAGAATTAATGGTGCCGCCCGAGTTCGAACCAGTGCATAAAGCAGCTGCGATACCCTTACGCCACGCATCCAGTTGTGTTTACTGCTATATTTATGATATACCAAGTTGTCCATTTGGGATGACGCAGTGTTTTGAAATAGTGTTGCGATATATACGCGATTCTTCCTATGCATCTTTTTACGAAATCTTCTGAGGGATTCTTAAATCTATTGGCTTTCTTTTTTAAAACAGATTTCCAATGGCATTTGTTCGGCTTGCATCTACTTACATACAAATAAACAGATGTTTTTGCATGTCTGCCGTATTTATTTTGGAAAGAAGGGTTGGATAAAAGAATGTGCATTCCTTACAGTGATTGGTTGTTGTCTAATGTCGCCTGGGTGGAGTCACCACATATGTCACCGTCTTTTATGCATACAATTCAAGATATCTGTTACTTTTTTTAAATGACTAATGACCTTTCTCATGCATAAATAGCTTAAGTCTGAAATTCAAGGTCATTTTACGACTAGTTTTTAATTCTCTAAATTATCCAGTGGGAAAAACAAATATATACTTGCTATAAACATTTTTACTTCCCACCTCTACTATGGTAGGGAAGTAATATTTCAAGATTTTAACAGATTTTCACGTTTTGAGACCCTAGCAATCGTTTAAAATCATTTTCTGACTGATGTCTGTATGTCTATATGTGTGTGTGTGTGTGTGTGTGGTCAATTTTTCGCCTTCGATATCTTAAGAACGGAACAACATACGGCCATGCCGATTGTTCTATTGTGTTTATCAGCCTTTAACTTAGATTTGATTAGATTTTGAGTCAAATCGATTCAGTGGATCCTGAGATATTAAAAAAAACGTTGTCAATGTCACGTATTAACATAGGTAAAAAAAAATATAAATGAATTCTAGATGTTATAATATGAAAAAAATGAAAAATTTTTTTTCTCTAAAATGTACAGTTTTCGAGAAAAAAAATATTTTACTAAAAAAAATAAAAATTGTACGTAAATCATTTTTGCTATATTAAGCTAGCCATCAGTAGATCACTAAACAAAAAAGAGGGCCGTGCTTTTTTTCAAAGAATAAAAAAAGAGTGTTTATTTTTTGCAAATATTTATACTAGGTGGAAAGTATAGGACTGGTCATCAGTCGAATTTTTAATAATTGCTTAGCTCAGGTTTAAAATCCGCCGCTAGGAAAAACATATTTTCTAAAAAAAATTAAGTTTAAAAAAAATTAAAATGCTGGGTTACAGAAAGCATTGCCAAAAATTTTATTTGACAATGGCCTTAGATTGTGATCATATAAATACAGTTTTTATACATGCAAGAGCAGTCTAATGTCAATGTTAAACTCTCTTTCATTTAGTACTTACACAAAAACAAATGATTGATCCACATGGAAAATATCACTTTTTAAGCTAAATTTTAATCAATATGCGTAGAAAAATGTGATTTCGAACTGGAAATTGTACAAAAAGCGATGTTAAATAGATGTATACATTGTTTAAAAAAAATTGTATCAATTGATCAATTATTTTTCGAGCAAGATCGATTTGAAATTCTATTTCTTATGGAGAAATAAGTAGGTGTAGTCGCAATCTATAAGGTCATTGTCAAATCAAATTTTTTGACAATGTTTTCTGCAACCCAGCATTAATCATTTATACCTTCAAAACTGCTTTATTATTTTTTACAGAATATACTTTTTGTAATAGGGAGAATTTTAAAAACTCAACTTTTTTCATAAATTCATTAAAATTTACTAATTTTATTGAAAAGTGGATAGCTTTAAAAACAAAGATAATTGAGAATTATATGATTCACAATCTATTTTTATAGGGTTTTTTTGAAGTTTTTTGCAACCAATTTATTTATATCGAAACGTTTCGCCTTTTTAGGCATCATCAGTAATTACTGATGATGCCTAAAAAGGCGGAACGATTAGTATAAATAAAACTCTTTCAATATAAATAAATTGGCTGCAAAAAACTTCCAAAAAACCCTATAATACCCTCAGCCGTACTAAACTCACTACGCATCTATTTTCATATTTTTAACAAAACAGTTTTTAGTTCAGTAACAATTTTCCTTAAACTAATTCCATTTTTTTACGGATTTTATTATAGATTAAATTAATCAGTTCCTCCAAAATACATAGGTACCTACATTTGAGTCTTAATCGTATGATCTGATCTTCTCATAATCTATTTTCTATTCGAACAACGAGGTGTTTGTAATTTGCATAAACGTACATTGGTGCCAACATAATATAATATAGGTAAGGACACTTCTATATAAACATATCTATTTTATGAGAGAACGATTAGTATTCCAAGCGCAGTGGTATGTGACTTCACCAGATTGAAGTTAGAGAGGCCGCAAGAACTCACACAGCTTTATAACAGATGATTCGTGGGGAATCATGAATTATACAAGAGGAAGACCGGTTACCTTCATCTCATCTATCGAAGAACGGGATTCACACAAACTTGTGCAGTGTGCACAGTTCAAGATGAAGACAACATACAGAAATATTGGAATTGAAAGTGTGATCCTAAGGCCGGCTCCATACTATGTGGCGAACTAGACGAGCGTTGGCCGTGCACGTGCGTGAAGTTTGCCGAATAGTGCGTATGGACATTAAACAACATTGTTACCCTCATCTCATCTACCGAAGAACGAGATTCACGCAAATTTGTGCACATAGATGAAGACAGCGTACAAAAATATTGGAATTGAAAGTGTGATCCTAAGGCCGGCTCCAGACTATGTGGCGAACTAGACGAGCGTTGGCCGTGCACGTGCATGAAGTTTGTCTAATAGTGTGTATGGACATTGGACAACATTGTTACCCTCATCTCATCTACCGAAGAACGAGATTCACACAAATTTATGCACAAGATGAAAACAGCGTACAGAAATATTGGAATTGAAAGTGTGATCCTAAGGCCGGCTCCATACTATGTGGCGAACTAGACGAGCGTTGGACGTGCTCGTGCGTGTGAAGTTTGCCGAATAGTGCGTATGGACATTAAACAACATTGTTACCCTCATCTAATCTACCGAAGAACGAGATTCACGCAAATTTGTGCACATAGATGAAGACAGCGTACAGAAATATTGGAATTGAAAGTGTGATCCTAAGGCCGGCTCCAGACTATGTGGCGAACTAGACGAGCGTTGGCCGTACACGTGCGTGAAGTTTGCCTAATAGTGTGTATGGACATTGGACAACATTGTTACCCTCATCTCATCTACCGAAGAACGAGATTCACACAAATTTGTGCACAAGATGAAGACAGCGTACTGAAATATTGGAATTGAAAGTGTGATGCTAAGGCCGGCTCCAGACTATGCGGCGAACTAGACGAGCGTTGGCCGTGCACGTGCGTGAAGTTTGCCTAATTGTGTGTATGGACTTTAAACAACATTGTTACCCTCATCTCATCTACCGAAAAACGAGATTCACGCAAATTTATGCACAAGATGAAAACAGCGTACAGAAAAATGTTGGAATTGAAAGTGTGATCCTAAGGCCGGCTCCAGACTATGTGGCGAACTAGACGAGCGTTGGGCGTGCTCGTGCGTGAAGTTTGCCTAATAGTGTGTATGGACATTGGACAACATGGTTACCCTCATCTCTTCTACCGAAGAACGAGATTCACACAAATTTATGCACAAGATTAAGAGAACGTAGGTACAGAAATATTGGAATTGAAAGTGTGATCCTAAGGCCGGCTCCATACTATGTGGCGAACTAGACGAGCGTTGGCCGTGCACGTGCGTGAAGTTTGTCGAATAGTGCGTATGGACATTGGACAACATTGTTACCCTCATCTCATCTACCGAAGAACGAGATTCACGCAAATTTGTGTACATAGATGAAGACAGCGTACAGAAATATTGGAATTGAAAGTGTGATCCTAAGGCCGGCTCCAGACTATATGGCGAATTAGACGAGCGTTGGCCGTGCACGTGCGTGAAGTTTGCCGAAAAGTGTGTATGGACATTGGACAACATGGTTACCCTCATCCCATCTACCGAAGAACGAGATTCACACAAATTTATGCACAAGGTGAAGACAGCGTAGAGAAATATTGGAATTGAAAGTGTGGATCCTAAGGCCGGCTCCAGACTATGCGGCAAACTAGACGAGCGTTGTCCGTGCACGTGCGTGAAGTTTGCCTAATAGTGTGTATGGACATTGGACAACATGGTTACCTTCATCTCATCTACCGAAGAACGAGATTCACACAAATTTATGCACAAGATGAAGACAGCGTACAGAAATATTGGAATTGAAAGTGTTATCCTAAGGCCGGCTCCAGACTATGTGGCGAACTAGACGAGCGTTGGACGTGCTCGTGCGTGTGAAGTTTGTCGAATAATGCGTATGGACATTGGACAACGTGGTTACCCTAATCTCATCTACCGAAGAACGAGATTCACACAAATTTATACACAAGATGAAGACAGCGTACAGAAATATTAGAATTGAAAGTGTTATCCTAAGGCCGGCTCCAGACTATGCGGCGAACTAGACGAGCGTTGGCCGTGCACGTGCGTGAAGTTTGCCGAATAGTGCGTATGGACATTATTAAACAACATTGTTACCCTCATCTACTCATCTACCGAAGAACGAGATTCACGCAAATTTGTGCACATAGATGAAGACAGCGTACAGAAATATTGGAATTGAAAGTGTGATCCTAAGGCCGGCTCCAGACTATGTGGCGAACTAGACGAAGTTTCCCGAATGGTGTGTATGGACAACACGCATGCCAAACTCCTTCTAACATATGCGCACGCGGATGTTCGGATAATCGGTAAATAATGGAAGTGTTAAAGAATGCCTCGATTTATTGTCTAATCGTGTCGCCGTAGAGTAAATGATAACTCAGTCACCGCGATAGTGGAAATTTCAGATTTGAGTCCCGACGGTGACAGGTTTGAAATGAATTTTTCTAGTTCCTATTGCATTGTAACGTTATGTAATTTGATGATGTTCCTAACAGTAATGCTAACCAAGCATTTATTTTTAATAGAATGCCAATCCTTTAACCCTGCACGAACAGTTTAAGTATTTAATTTAAATGTTTCTTTTTTACATCAAAAATTAAAACCATGGTAAAAACACAAAATAAAATAAAGAGAGTTCACAAAATGATAATCATTATCTGTAATGAAATCTTGACGGCATATCTAAGAGACTGAAATTTTTATTTTTTTAAGGAAACAATTTTGTTAAAAAAGTAAATTAAATGTTTTAATGAAATTGTTATACTACACGAATAAAAATCACCACTATAATTAACAAAGTCATTAAATCGTTCATTTGTACACAGCGAAAGCACGAGAGAAGATGTTTATCACGGGCAATATTCACAAAACTTTCTTGTCGTAAAAGTTTACAAGAAGAAAGCAAAACAGTTTTAGAAGTTTTAAGTAAGTTTTAGGACAAGACGGAAGGGTATTGCTAGAGACTGGGATTTATGCATGTCAGACTCAGACGTACCCTACTATAGTTAATACACTAATCATTTTAGCTTGCAACCTACAAGCATTACATAAAATAATCTACAAACCATAATAGTCCAAGAGCTAGTGACAATTTTTTGGTGTTATTTATTCAAGGCCTTATTTTTGTGAAGATGTTAAGGGAGGCATATTAAAGTGCCCTGAGTAAGGGATTTTGCTAGATAGCGGTATGGAAGGGATGCAGACCGCCCCCAATATGTAACAAAAAAAATGGTCACAATTATTATTGCCTCAAGGCTGAAATTGTTTGTTTAGCTTGTCGGTGACCTAACAATGCCATTATAATATTTACAGATCGATTGCTCAGTATTAAAGGGGTAAACAACGTATCATGTACTCGACGAAATTTATATTATTAGTACAATGTTCAAATTTTAATATATTGTTACGGCGACTGTTTTAAGCATATATTTCAATTTGCAGAACAAAATGTCGGTATTAACCGCCTCTCTTAGAGGGAAACTTGCTCGCCTAGGTGTTTATATCGTTCTGCAAGGGGGTTAATACCGACATTTTGTTCTGAAAATTGAAATATATGCTTAAAACAGTCGCCATTAATAATGGTACCATTAATTAATCGTACCAGTACCATGTACCATTAATAATGGTATTAGAAATTCCTCAGAAGAAAAGAAAAATAATGAAATACGTCAGTGAGTGAGTCAGAACGTTTGGTATTAGTTGATATATTATGCAGCGGCATTTAGACGAGAGTCGCTCAGTCGCTACTGTCGCTCTACTGTGTCAGAGACAGCAGACAACGAACACCGATGACCGACTTCACCAATGGGAATCAGCACACAAATCTGCTCTATAACTAGTTTTGAAAATGGCATTAAACTTAATTACTAATTTACAATTATTTATTATTGGTTAATAAGGCCCAGTCGACTTTCTGAAGTTCAGTTATTGAGTGTAGGAAAATACACAAGCGTCAAAGTATGTGAGTCATAACGCGAAGTGATCCTCAACTTCTTCTAAAAGCGTCGTGCAAACTTATTGGGTATGTGATTCATATCTTGTTGTGAGGTTGCCTTGTTTTTGGCTGTGGCTCGTTTGGTTTTACCAATTTTTATCAATATTGTTATCCAAATGGCATACCTATGTAAATTTTTCGTTGTGGAGAAGAACGAATTGCAAGTCCGAACGCTAATGGTCTCAGTTGTCGAGCGCCTATCTATTCTAGAATCTCTCTCTATAGTAACCCGATATAGAAAATAAATGTAATTTTTAATATGAAATGACAACACGTCTTGAAAGATAACAAAGCAATATTCAAAATACAGAATATCTGTAGGTTTTTTTACGGTATTATAATTAATCAAGAAATTATTAGTCCTATCCGTAAATAAATTCACACATTAGTGAATAACACAATATATCAGACGACATATTATCGCCATGATATTTAATAGAAGGCTATAATATAAGAAAAATGTAAATGCCACTGTCGGGACTTAAACCCGAAACTCCCGATTACGCGTCAGGCAAGTTTCCATTTACTCCGCAGTGCCAACAGTAGACAATTTTTCTGATATATTGTGTTATTCACTAATATGTGAATTTATTTACGGATAGGACTAATAATTTCTTGATTAAAGCAATATTGTTTATCATCTTCAAAAGACTGAATGTCAATACTATTTCATCTGATTTAATAGCGAACCCGAGTTGGTTAAAACGGGCATTTAGAAAACGCTAGTAGACAGTTAGACACACTCACACGTCGGGTGCAAACCTGTAAACTTAAGGTACCTATGTAGATTGTAGATATATACATACACACAACTATGTGGGGCGAATGGGACGCGTTGTTCTTTGCACTCCAGAGAGCTGCGATGCCTTTGCTTTTAAATGTATTTTGTTATGCTAAAAGGAATTATGTCAAATGTGTATGATATCGTCGATTTTTTGCATTCCTTAAACATTAATGACCTGAATAGTCGAGCATTTCTTGCAGACTGTATAGTCTATTTATTTATTGTAGATTATAGACGCGTCGACATCTAAGGTCATTAGCGTCGACTGTATAGTCTATAAAACTAGACTCTCATTCGGAAAGTACCTGCTGGGTCCGAATCCCGGCGTGGACAGATGTGGCTGGGACTTCTTCCTACTGCCTCACACCGAGCAACGATAATTCCTATACCGGCCATCTTGTTGAGGTTTTCCATGGTTTCCCTCAACAATTCCAGATGAATATCGAGATGATTCCTTCAATTAACTACATGCTCCCAAAGTTGCCTACTTTATCCTAATTTTCTATAATTCCACCATTCGCACATTGATAGTTAATTAAGTTAAAGTTAAAAACGTGTAGAAAATAACGGGAAAATGGTAAATGGAAAATAGTAATGATGCGAACGGACGTTAAACGCATTAGATGAATAGTCTATAAAAACTCTAAGTACCCCGTAATAGTAAGCCAGAAAGTCATATTTATAAAGATTTCTTGATTTGTTGAAATGATTAATCAAAATCGAACCAAATTAGGCGTGCAGATCCCATGATGATATTCATCGACGTATTATGGGGGAACTCGGTGTCTAATCAGTTGATAGATTTCGGTAACAAATCCTTGCTTAAACATAATCATTATTAAGGAGGTAATTAATATACAACAAGATATAAGGTTCTTATGTAAGATACAATAGTTGTTTACGCCACAAATAGAACTGGAATTTTGGCAACACATAAAAAACCTTTTATATATTAAAAATATTAATCTCCTTCTGTTGTTTTCTAATATAAACGTCCAGTATCGAGGCAAAATGCACATCGATAGTAATTAAAGGATGTTATACGTGTCCTAATTCATATTATCTCCTTGCTAAAACCTAGCTCCGCAAATTCTTTTGATTTTAATTAGACATGAAATCTAATTTTTTCATCTATCCTAATCAAAAGAAATTAAAGTAATCGACCTAGGTTTTAACTGCCTCAATCCGCCTCTCAAAACCCAGCCCTTAAAATTTATTTTGAAATCCAAAATTCTTGTAATTTTATTTAGACACTGATTTTGATTTTCTACATTTATCTTGGTCAAATGAAATAAATTTGCGAACTATACCGATATTTTTGTTGCAGTTACCATTGCAGTCAACTCGAAGGGGTGCCACAATCGTTTTTGGTTCTTCACCAAGTGGTATAACACCGTTCAGAATGTGACATTGGCGTCGTCTTCGTTATCCGCAACGGCTCGACAAACACGTCGAGGTGTCGCGACCCAAACAACACAGAAGGAGAGAGCGCCGTATACCAAACTTCCCGTTTCTTCTCCTCATCACCCCCCACTTCATTGCACGCTGCTGACTCTACATCATCCTCCAAGCCTCCCGGCCGCCTCACCTCATCCTACTGGCGCTTACATTAGAGCGAGGTGTCAGTTCAGTCTATTTAATCCGAACCGAAAGAGATGAATTAATCCAAACTCCGTGTGTCAGCCAAAACACATTTTAAATTATGGCCACAGAACATCGTGTATCTTTGTTCATTCAAGCGAAACCAAGCAAACATTTAACATTTTATCTGAATTTGAAATTTCGAATAAAAACACTTCGAGTAATTAGAATGAGATCTCGCGTTTTATGTTAATTAAAAAAGTTTATTTTCTGTTTACTGTTGTTATGTAATCCGATGTATCACAGCAGATATAAAAAGAAACTTTTACCACAAAGAATAAGAATACACGAAATTGAAAATTATTATTTATTTGGAAGTTTAAAAAATCGAAGGAAGATACGCTTCGATAATATTTATGACACAATTTTTCCAAATTCAAACAAAAAATGCACGTCAAAGAATATGAAAATCAAGTAAAAATTACTCTTCAATTTAAAGTTTAAAGGTAGATGCGCTTCAATAAGATTGATGAAAATATCTCACTGACCCGATTTTTCTTCCAAATTCAGACAAAAATGTCAATAAAAATACATGATTATCTTTTAGCATAAAATAATAAAAATTAATTTAAAAACCCAATTACAGTCGAGTGACGTTTGAAGATCAATTTAAGTCTGTAAGAGGTAATAATTTCTAAAAAAACTCACGGTATTCCATAATTACGATTCTTTTTAATACCGTTAATATTATATAACACTCTAGGAGAGTGCATCTCTGCAAAAAATTCATTCATTGAGTCCAGTTACAAGGTCGGTATAGTATATTCAAAATTTAGAGACTTAATTAAAAATTATCAAGCTTACTATCGAACAAAGGTAGACTGCGAAAAGAGGGGAAGCGCATAAGTACGCGATTCGACGGTAGGGGTCCTTTATTTAATTAATGTTTAATTAATTATATCTTTTTTTGGCTACCAACAACCAGGGTTAATTCGGTCTAGCATATTTTCAATTTAAGAATTATTTTTTTATGATAAATTGAAAATCCAATTGACACTTTTACCAATTCTCGGATTAAAACCTGGGAACTTGTAACTTGCCAACGTCATGATTACACGCTCGGTTTTTCCCATTTCCTAAGCCCAATTATATACTATCAAAAACAAATTTCGTTAGGCGTAGGAGTATAATAACTAGATATTTAAATTTAAAAATAATTATTAATTTTTTCTAATAATTTAACATAAATAATATTGAAAAACGAAAAGAAATTTTTTTTAAAAATATCACGTGACTTCAAAACGCGCCAGGAATGTTTGTGACGTCGTTATGTTAACATTTGTGTGCATTTGTTGGTATGTATTTGTGTATGTGTATTCATACTCTCAAAAATAATAAATTTTTAACTTGGTAACCATGATGGATACAAAGACCATAGGTTATCATAATGACGTCACACGCGTTCGAATTTTTTCGGCGCGTCATCGGAACTGAGTTTAAAAATTAATTTTTATTTAAATATAACTTTTTAATTAGTAAGCAAAAAAATTAAATAAAAACAGTTTTGCTATAAAACTTGTATGTGCAGTCTTTCCATTTAAGTAAAAAAAAAATTCATTCAAAAACCCAATTGTTGATAATAATTGTAGCAAACAAGATGAGTAATATTTTTTGGAGACTAATTGGTAATTTTCTTTTTCAGTGCTAGTGCTAAAACTTCGATGCACTTTTATTTGTTTAAAATACCACACCATCAACAACAGATGTTTTGAGGAGATCATACAGTAAACAAAGATGAGCAATATTACAAGAGGATCATTTACTAATGATTGATTGGTAATTCAATTTCATTTCTACAATGAAAGAACAATAATTTAAAAAATTTAAACATATCAAGTTAATTAACGGTTTAATTATCAAGTTAATATTAATGAACAAAACTGCTTTTTGAATTCTTGTAAATTATAGGCTCTAGAAAAAATTTTGAAGTAAACAATGAAGTTATGTACATAGTTGTGTAAAACACAATCGAATATTTTGGAAACAAATATCGTCTACCTAATACCACAAATAAACGAAATAACCGTAAGACTGGGAAGTAATAGAAGACTGTTATTTTCCCATCCCATCCCGTTCACAGTACCGTATCTCTGCATTTTCAGCCCAGCTGTCTTTTTCACATCATGTCTTTTTTCTCTATGTGTATTGTATTACAGTAACTGTACATATACTATGTGTATACATCTGTCCTCGTTGCACTTATCGGCCAATAAATTGGTCCGTACTCTTTTTATAAAGTAGCATGTGTTCGGCATCTCTTTCTTTCGTCTCGGCAGCCATATATTCTATAGTACGCGTCATGCCTGTCCGTCTATCCTATGCTAGCGAGGCTTTAGCGTTAGCCCGCCAGCTACTAAATCAATACTGAGCCATAGCTTGCACCCCGCTCATCCCCTATTCACTTCCACCCTCGTCCTGTCTTAGTCAGGTCTCATCTTCGCCCACGCCACGTAACACATTAGCTTCGGTTTACATCATGCAATCTATGCTCGGACGATAATTGTGCACAAATTATATGCCATAAACTAACTTTATTGAAAATCAATTATCGATACTTATCAAATAATTAATTGCCAATATCGAATATGAAGTGAATAGAGTTTTTAAATTACCTACCTATGAAAAAAAGTAAGAATAATTATTTGGTAATAATAAGAGATATTTTTTTATCAGTCATCGATACTTCTCTGATAATTAAATTATTTTATCTATTAGATATAAAGTGAACAGACTTTTTGAATTTTGATTTATGAAAAACACAGTCCTAACTAAAAAAGAAAGAATTATCATGACCATAATCATAAAGATTTTTTTTTTTCAATTAATGATTTCATTAAAAATTATCAATTAATATAAAACATAAAATGAACAGAAAAAAAAAATAATCAGAATTGAAATAAGGAAAAAAATATTTTCTGTCTTTCCACGCCCTCCAAAAGTCCCCCGTTAGTTAAAGAAACTTATTGAATACGCACGGAGAAAGAACCTAACAGAGTCAAATTTTCGATTATCTTCCCTGGGTCAGAAACTACTTCCATATAAGGATCTATCTCTATGATTTTATATCAAGGGTCTTCAAAAACCTTTTCTAAAAACGTAGTATCTTTTCAAATATTTTTTTACGTATGGTTTCTCTTGCAAGATATTTAGATTCTTGGACTTTGATTTTGCCTGTCGGAGCCTTGTTTTTCCAAAATATTTACTTCAAACGCATCATAACTAGAGTTTGTTTAGAGTTGCAATAATTATTGAATATAATAATTATTGCAACTCTAAGCAAACTCTAGTTATGATGCGTTTGAAGTAAATATTTTGGAAAAACAACATAAATTTAGCAAGTTCTTTGACTAAATTGATAATGCAATCATACAATAATTGTAGTTACTACTTAACATAATCTAAACCGAAAGTTGTTGGGTAGTATACCTAACTAAATCAAAAATCATGGATAAGAGTCTATGACTGCATTATTCTTTTAAACACGATCTTCTATTCTTTAAACAAAAAAAAAACATAAACATCATAATTCAACTAATCTCTTGTTCAGTGTGAAGACACTGAATATTTCTACAAAACACCGAAAAACGAGCACTTTTTTCTCCACATACGTTTCGCTGACCCATGTTAGCATCATCAGGACTTGAATGTTAATTAAAACTGAACATAATAAATATACTAAAATTTTAATATTCTTATTTGGTCAACATCTAAAAATGAAATTCACCCATAATGACGTCTATGAGAAATATGGCAAAAAGTTTTTACAGTTGCTGCAAATCCTGTGTTTATGCTAGCAGAAGTCAAGCTGTGACAAACGCCACGCTAGATGGATGCAACATTACGTAGCTTAGGGTGATTTCATAAGTAAGCAAGGGGTGGTTATTTCAGCTCAGCCGAGAAGATGCTCATATTGGTCTCAGTATGTGGTCACACATATTATAAAGAATCGTTCAGAAATACTATCAACATCACTCTTTGCTGAAAATAATTCTTCACGGAAATTCGAATCAAAGTTCAGCAAAAATACGAACATGAATAGTTTTCATTAAATTTTACTCACCCTGGGGTATTGCATTTCATTGTGATAATATTAAATGAACCATAATTAGTTAATAAATTAATATCACGATAATATTGTTTTGTTACGAAATAATGTTTAGTGGAAGCTTCATGTTATAACTTATAAGAGAAAAGAGATGTGACGAAAGTGGTTTGGACTACCGGAAAATGGGGAGAACTGGTGTGTGTATATATATCAACATGGAAGGATAATCTTACTTATAATTCACGAAGTAGAAGTTTAGCAATTTATATAGTATACAAAACACTTCTTTACAGATTCTTCCATTGTCATTAAAATGCGCCTTTTTTAGATAATTTCGAAACGATTTCTCTGTGATTACAGTGATTAAAAAGCAATGTTGGTAGTGGAAATTGAAAAGTCTTTTCGATATCATAATTTAAAAAAATGTTGCCGTTTCTTCGAGTTCCGCAGATTATTTAGTTATTTGAGAAGAAAAGGAAGGAATAATTTCATTATTAAATATAAGTGGTGAAGGTTGAAGAAAAATTCTTCCGTGGTGTGATCAATGCAACACTGATGTTGTGGGTTTCTTCAATTGGAAGTATTTTTCTCCAATCCTTCATCAATCATAGTGCCGGTATCACAATTTTTAGAAAAAATATTTTGCAGAAAATTCTCACTAAATTAAATATAATAGTACTTTCTGAAACTCAATGTTCCCGGAAAGATGCTGCAAGATTTTCCTGAACTGTATTTGTATCAGTATGGTCAAAACAGTCGCTGGAACAAAATCGAATGAATTATGAAACTGAATCAAATTAAAAGACCGCGCTTTGCTTTCTGCCGGTGCATCAACATAAATGTTACTATTCGTTCTTTACCTAAAACGAGAGACAATATTGCCCCCTACTAAGGTTTCCTTACTGCATGGTGAAAAATTATTAATTTTAAATCGGCAAGGGTTCATAAAAATATAAAAGACTGTAGACATTTTCCTATCAAATAATTGCCTGGTGTTAGTTAATTTGTTTAATCCGAAAAATTTTTCCGTTTTATTTTTCCGAGAAAAACAAATTCAGAAAATTATTTTCATTCCCCAGGAATCAGAAGCGAAAATCTGATGTAAACAAAGGAGACAGGTGCACGAAGACCGTAAGTGACTTTTATGCTGGGTTTATCGTACAATTTTATTTTTTAATCACGCTGTTAAATGAAGGTTGCTATGGCAACGATCAACAATTTGCCAAAATCAAAACGCAGCAACCAATGAACACGTAGCAAACAACATTTTACACCGTGATTAAAAAAACAGCCTGTTAAAATTGTTCGATAAACCGAGCATCAGCGTAATAAAAAATAAGTTCCTCTTAGGACATTTCCAAATTTACAATCTTCTTGCAACCAGTTTCTTAATTTTATTGCATTTAAAAATTAGGATTGTAATATGGGGCCTCAGAAAAAGGAAGGAGAACTTTTAAATCTCATTTATCTCAAACACATTTTTATGTTCACTTCATGCACTCTAAACTTCGTACTTTTCTAGAATGAATGATCTATACACAAGTTAGTACCCTACTGACAGTGTGGTGGTGCTATCATTTAGCGCTGAATCATACTAGTACAGTAAGCAGCCCCAGTCTGTACTTCCGGAGTTTTTTAACACACACCTAATTTTAAGCGCTTCATTACAAATCCACAAAAAACGGACTGTTTTGCGGGAAAAAATTTCAGATCGTTAGAATATTACTATTTAACACGGTTTATTACAAACCCTCAGTTCTCAAGTTCTAATCTCTCCGAGAACTGATGAAAATCTACGAGCTGGTAAAAGGATCAATTGACGTTTTAATTTATCAATAAAAAAAACTTATATTAGAAATCGTGTCCATCGTGATTATAATAAAATTAAGTAAAATCGCAGGATAGTGGACAAAATAATTTGATTTATTAAATTAAATGTACGACGTTTCGTCTATAGATTTAGACTTTTTCAAGTACAATCATAAAAAAAAATAAAAAAAATAAAAAAAAAATAAAAATAAAAAAAAAATTTTTTTTTTATGATTGTACTTGAAAAAGTCTAAATCTATAGACGAAACGTCGTACATTTAATTTAATAAATCAAATTATTTTGTCCACTATCCTGCGATTTTACTTAATTTTATAATAAAAAAAACTTTTTAACAAAAAAAAACCTCCTTCAAAAAGCCACTAAAAAGAGGAAAATAATGAAATTTTGAGGTCTGCGCCAATTTAATAAAATATGAAGTCGGTTAAAAAGTATAGTAGGTATAGTGATTAATATCTTCTTTTTAACCAACTTTATATTTTATTAAATTGGCGCAGACCTCAAAATTTCATTATTTTCTTTTTTTAGGGCTTTTTGAAGAAGGTTTTTTTCTGTTAAAAAGTTTTTTATTTTTTTCTTTTTAGTGTCAAAAAGTGACATTTACCTCAAAGAAATCACACACCGTTACTCATTTTTATTAAACCGACTTTCTTACGCTGGCTGATGTGTCAAAAAGTAACATTTATCTTAAGGAATCACACGCCGTTACAAACTTTCATTAAAATCAGCCGAACTACTGAACCGATTTTGATGAAAATTCTATGGGACCAATCTGATAAATCAAATAAAAAAAGAATTTTCCAAATCGGTTTTTAAATGACGGAGTTCTGAGGTAAAAACATAAAAAAAAATACAACTGAATTGAGAACCACCTCCTTTTTCTGAAGTCGGTTAAAATAGAAACAAATTGAAAGTATGAATTGATATTAAGTTCATATAATCTCAACGGTTAGTATACTAAAAAATATTTACATGTGCCAAAATACAATAAATTCGATGAAAATATTACACATAAAAATATTTTTATAGACCCGTAAAACTGTTTCGATCAGTCAAGGAATTTCCAAAACGCATTCATTTTGAGTCCAAAGCCTGTTAACGTGGTTAGTTCAATTTTCAAATAGGTATGTGTAAAAAGTGTTTTTTGTTTCTTCCCTAAAGTGTGGAAGTTTATATAGAAAAAAAGTTAATATAACGACAGCCTTATTTGATTCTTTTTTTGCAGTGGTTCAAAAAATACTTTCTATTTTACGACAGTTGTACTATATTTTATTATTATAATATTATCTACTGTTCTCAAATTACAAAAGGCTATTTCATTTATTTATTTATTGTAGATTATAGACGCGTCGTCAACTTAGGTCATTAGCGTCTTAATTGCATTAAATAACAACTTCCTTAAAACTAAATTACATCACAAACCATCCATGAGCGGAGGTGGGATTCGAACCCACGACAGTGTGAATTAAAGGTCGGCTACGCTAACCGTTACACCACACTGTCCTCGCTGTTTCAGGTGACCACCAAAATCCATTAAGCTTGGTTGAAAATGAAATACGGTCCATTTTAAAGAAATTCATGTTTACTGATGTTAATCATTTTTTGACTCGCTTTAGAATAATTTAAAGCTGCTATGCTGCATAGTGCATATATATTATAGAATTAAAGCTTCTATACATAGTATAACACAGTTCGCTGTTTTAGTGTTCGGAAATATTGTTTCAGTTGGCTGCTCAAATCAATTTTTGTTTGCTATCTCAGTGCTATAAATTTCCTTTGTAACCTAACTAAAAGCGTAGGTGAAATTTTGTGTCCTTTGATTTCATTTATACATAATATAAATATTTTATTGTTGAATGATTCATTTTGGTCAATGAGCCATTTTCCTGAGAGTAGTTCTTTCATTTTGTCAAAAATATGCTTTTATGAACCGGCCTTCAACAGCCGTAGTTCGGCACTATTTAAACTGCCACGATTCAAAACAGTGCACAGAGCGGCATCACCTTTGTTCCATATGATGGCACTGTTCAACACAGTATCTTCACAATTGGATGTGTTCAGTATGAGCATGTCTGCATTCAGGGTTAAATACTACAGTTTATTTGATCTATAAATAATTAATAATAATTGACACCTTCTACTAAAATGTTGCCTACAAATAATGTTTAAAGTTGTATTTTGTTCTGTCGTTGTCTATTTTCCTTATCATTGCCTATGTTATGCAACCATCTGTAATTGGAGCTTAGCTCTGTTGATTGGTGAAATAAATAAATAATAAATAAATAAATTATCCACAAGAGGCAGCACTTGTGGTAGGTACAAACATTATTTATTTCCCATAGTGTCGTGGCATTTTAGTGGTATAACTTAATTATTAAATTAACATTAATGATAATATTAATTTAATAATTAAGTTATACCACTAAAATGACACGACACTATGGGAAATAAATAATGTTTGTACCTACCATGAGTGCTGCCCCTTGTGGATAATTGAAAGAGCTACTCTCAGAAAAATGGCTCATTTAGTACATAGTGAAATCAATCTGAGGTAATAAGTCAATTAGGACAATTCATAATTTGGTAATCATCTGTCAAAAAATAAGTCAATCTATGTAGTAATAAAGATAGGTATATACTCTGTATTGTAGATAGAGAGAGCAATTGCAGATTATAGACGCTCGACAATTAAGGTCACTGGCGTCTATGTTTTGTAAAGATATTGTAGATTATAGATACTAAGATAATGCAAAAATTAGCAATCCTGCTAAATTTTTATCTCACTTTAGCTAACCCAAAATTCAAGTTATAAGAAAGTGACAAAAATTTTACAGTACCATTTCCTAATTTCGAAATTTATGATACAAAATTGTACCATTAAATTTACAAAGAAATGTTTTTTTCATGTAAACTAACGAAGTTGGGATCTTTGATATAGGTAACGTTATTTTTGAATTATCGCGTTATACAAATGACCACAAAAATCTTACTTGACCTCGATATAATTTTTTGGCCAACTTTTGAAGAAGTACTTTTGCTTATATATAGCACGTACAAAAACAGGGGTAACAAATCTTGTATATTGTGCAATGAAAAGTAAAAATTGATTTTGATACACCACCACCATATGAGTTAGTATAGTTACATCTGACACAAAATATATATATTTTTTTGTTATTTATTATTCGATGAAATATAATTTGTTTTGATAAAAAATATATATTGTTTCAACATCAGGACATATAGGAGTACCAATGTACTAAAAAAAAACAAACAATTCTTCTTCTCAAACCTTAGTATTTCATTCATAGCGGCTTTAAAGCCAAATTTTTCACGTCAATAAGGTATAGATAGACCGTTATTCGCTAATGATCACAGTTGTCGAACGTCTATAATCTACACATTTTCTTCCCTCCTCCCTCCCTCTCTCTCTCTCTCTCTCTCTCTCGATCATTGTGTTTAGTATACACCGGATACTGGAGTCTCTAACCAATTGCTTATGATAAATAAGGAATCACAAATACAGCTAGCGCATATCAAAAATGAAGAGTTGAAAGACCTTACTATCCGCACTCTGGTATTTTTAAAAACTGAAATCAAGAAAAAATAAAGCAGGTGCCTTGAAACGTTAATTTTCTTACAAACCACCAATCAGTAAAAAAATGTAAAATAATAATTAATGTTAAACAATATTGCGGAATTTAACAAAGGGATCATGTTGATTTAATTCAAAATAATTAATTAACGTGTTAACTCAATCAAGTAATTTATCTTAATGAAATTAAATGATGCTTTACAATCAAATGTATTTGGGATAGGGGAATATAATCCTCAACTACATAGTAGGGAGTTTTCTTACGCAGCAATCTTAGAGGAAAACCTATGTGTATAGGAAAGCAGTCTTATGTAGGAAATATCTCATTGGAGCAATCGTATAAGAGTTGATTATTTTTTGTTACTTATTTTCGGTTTTCACACAAAATATTGTAGCAAAACCCCAGATGTTACGCCGCTGGCGACAATAGAAGCATCGAGAACAAGTAACAATGGTGAGGCGTGGCATGATATTGAAGACACGGGTAACCACCAGAATATTCTGGAAAGCGCGCGAGCGTGCGGGGTCAAGCTTCTAGCTCTATATAAGCAGGGGCAGTCACCGTAGTGAGTCAGTCGTTATACAGTGTCGATTTGAAATAAATACAGCATATAAATTGTTCAGTGTTATTAAAGTGGTTCAGTTCGTTTAAGAATTACCGTTCTTTATTATTATCGTCTGATTGTTAGCATTGACATACAGTTATTGTATTTGAATTGTTGTTACATTTTTAATTATTGTAAATAAATAATTTATTCCACCCACGTAAGAAAACAGTTTTGTTACAATATATATTTTTGTATGTTCAGCCCGGAAATTGCAGGTAGTGAAAAATACAATAAAAAGTGGTGGAACCTTTGGTGTAAAGATACGAAATGTTATAATTACCACAAAACACCAAACCATAACAAACACTCTCGACGTACGTTTCGCCAACCAAGTTGGCATCATCAGGAGATGATTAAAACTTAATCATCTCCTAATGATGCCAACTTGGTTGGCGAAACGTACGTCGAGAGTGTTTGTTATGGTTTGGTGTTTTGTGGTAATTATAACATTTCGGAGTGAAAAATACGTATAGTTTCACAATGCAATATAAGCGGTACAGTTTTTATGCATGGGAAAAGCTAACATTACATTGTTTTATTGCTGTTCCGCTCTATTAGTCACTGACTACAATTTCTAAACTGTATACATCGTATAAAAATAAATCTCTGTAGGCATCTGTATGGCTAATCTCGAAAACTATTGAACGGATTGAATTTTTTACCATTCCATAGCTTATTTGTTGAGGAAGATTTAGGTCCAAACTAGCTCCCCGGACCGGTTTTGCCCGGGTGCAAATCGGATTGACTCCAAGTAGGGATGTGAAAAAATAATCGATTTTTATATTAATCGATTATTTTTTTCTTATAATCGATTTTTAACAATCGATTTTTTTAATAATAATAATCGATTTTTTATAAATCGATTAATTTTTTAATAATAATAATAATCGATTTTTTATAAATCGATTATATAAACTACACTTTTAAATCGCTTAGATAAATTACACTTTTTTTTTATTTATGTTTATTTTTTTTTTATTAATATTAATATTAAGAAAGAATATAGGCTTTGGGAAACTCAATGCAGCCAACATTTACAAATTACACGTTTTAATCGATTTTTGTAAACAACGCCATCTGTGCGACGGATGAAAAAACGTAAAATAAGTTCACTAAACGTAAACTAATCAGTCGGAAAATGGCGCCATCTGTATGTATTATGTAAAATAGTTTCATTTCGATACACTTCCAATTGTTTTCATTCATTATAAAAGTATGCAATTTTTCGAATAATAGAAAAAATCGATTTTTCACAAAAATCGATTATTTCTTCAAAAATCGATTTATTACAAATCGATTTATATTGAAAAGAGAAAAATCGATTTTTAAATAATCGATTTATATTGAAAAGAGAAAAATCGATTATTAAATAATCGATTTTTTTTACTCAATGTCACATCCCTAACTCCAAGTTGGATTGAATTATGTCAAAATGGGTGTGAAATATAATCTTATGCCAAATAATAAAAAATGGAGAACAGTTAATTATAAATTCGAGTGATCGGGTGAAGCAAGTGAGTAACGTATTAATTAAAATTCGAGCGAAGCTAGTACACTCGGGCGAAGCCGGACAGGGCATCTAATATTACATATTATATGTCTTTCTTGGACATTATCTCTGTTGACTAATTTTAAGTAACTAATAAATAAATAGATATATAATTTTAAAAATAATTGTTGATGCGTAAACATTTTTACTAACACCATCCCCAAAATTTCTGTGACTCAGTAAAATTTCACGGACGTGTGTAATTCTGGCACAGCCTGTGTAGTGAAAACTGACAAACTTTTTTCTTTGTTCCATGATTGATGCCACTAAAAATCTGTAAATATATTTGGGTACAAATGGCGATTCATATCTTTGCATGAAAAATCAGTGAAACTCCGCGAAGTTACATGCAATTTCACATGTCTGTAAAGTTATAATAAAAACACAATGTTTATTTATTTGCATATATTTCCAAGGTCATGTTGTTAGAAACGCTCATATTATGTACTGTATTTGTCACTGTGACGTTCTGAATTTACTCTAACCTTCCACTACTATGTAATCAGAATATTTTATAAATTATTGTAGCACTGCATTATAAAAAAACAAAAGAAAAATATACTTTTTCCAAGGTAAATCAACGTTCGTGTGAGATATTGCATTTAATTTTTATATTTTTGTAAAAAATATCTTGGGATGTATAAAAGTTATACCAATCCCACCAAAAACAGAAATGTGAAAAAGGGCCAAGTTCGGTACAAAGAACAGCTTCGCCGAAAAATGAACTAAGATCTAAATAGGCGCCAAGTTTTCATTTTGCAACTTTTCATTTTTTATATTATAGGTAAATGAATCATGTGTGAAAACTTCTCAAGTGAAAACTTGGCATCCACTTAGATCTCAATTCTTTTTTCGGCGAAGCTGTTCTTTGTACCGAACTTGGTCCCTTTTTCACATTTATGTTTTTGGTGGGATATCAATACTTTTTGTAAAGTTACATTACATTCTACTTAAATATTATCTAAACACATAAGTGAGATCCAAAATGATATGATCATTTTTAAAATGCCATAAAAAAACAGAAAATCAGCTGGCAGGAGGGTTACATGTGGATCTCCTCCTATCAGTTGATTTTTAGTTTTCAACTGACCCATTATTTTTCCACTTACACAACCAATACGAAATTACATTTCGAGCCGAAACTTCACGAACATGAAATTGACGACGAAATAAACTTGAGTTACAATTATGCACTGTAAAAAATGGATGTAAAAATACTTCGAAAGTTAAGGTAGAATTCGCTCGATTTTCTAAGTGATTTTACATTATTATTTATTTTTACACAGAACACTTCATAAAAACTTGGACTTCTACTGTAAAGTTAAACAAATTTGTGATTTTTACATAAAGTAAATTAAAATTACATAATTTGTGTAATATTCCAATAAAGTGTGTAAAAATTACAAAATACAATGTATAGTTACATATATAAAATGATGAATACAAAACAAATTAATGTAAAATTAGTAACCACACATGCGCAATGTGTTTTTATGGAATCTACGCGATGTGCAGGCGATGCATGTTTGCGACGCCATTGTCTCTTTGTGTGCCTATTACCAGATTAATCGCTTGCTACAAATGGACCATCGATAATCTATGTAATCGCCCTTCTCATTTCTTACAGTGTGAAATCAAATCTGCAACCCTAGGAGTAATTCCGCGTATATGCTGTGGTTAAAGAAATACAGAAAAATGTCGAAAAATCAGAACTGAGTAAGTTAATATTTGGAACGCCATGTACAGCATTAATAAAACATGGCTGCACTTCAGTTGCACTAGGTTTTCAATATAAAGCTCGTGTTTTCGTTACGTCAAATAACAAAGTGCAGAACGCTAGTCCATTGTATCGAATCAGTGGTCCGTACACTTGACGCTCTGGGGCTGACTGCAGAGCTGAACCAGCCGCGTCCCCATGGCGTATTATGGTAGCTACTCTTCGGATTCCGATCTAAATCACATGTTATATGTGTTTTGTTTCTTATACCAATACTGTATCGCCACCCTCTGTTAAGGGCGTAATGTATCACCAGTGAAAAATGTCGCGACAGTAAAAACCAAATATGTCGACTAATTGATATTAAACACTAAAAACTAGTTAGGAGTGAATTAAAATTTTGATAATTGACGTTTTGATTTTCGATTTCAATATTATGATGATACTAGCGGCCCCGTCCGGCTTTGCCCAGGTGCTAAGAAAGCCCGGTTGCAATACACTACTCTCTCGCTTCGCTCGTTCGCTATATATATAAAACCTTCAGTGAAAAATTATTTAACTGATGGTGAAAACCGCACATGTAATAAAATAATAATAAAAAGAATAGATAGACGGATTACTACAGGGATAGTGACATCGGACGGAATTCTGTAAAACTATGAGCGCAAACTAAACTAAAAAAATTATAATTATTGTCAAAAAAAATAAAAATATATAAATAAATATCATGTAGAATTTAGAAAAAAAAGCCAAAAATTCTACGACGCCATCAGTCTCCGAACCCGGGTCCCTGTGCGTAGAGCGCTGCGGTGTAACCTCTGCGCTACGAGTGGAACA
The DNA here is from genome assembly GCA_039654895.1 of Mongoloraphidia duomilia. Lineage (NCBI taxonomy): Eukaryota > Metazoa > Arthropoda > Insecta > Raphidioptera > Raphidiidae > Mongoloraphidia > Mongoloraphidia duomilia. Next base: position 6,492,019 of record CM077520.1, on the reverse strand, counting down.
GTTGAGTATGGTCGTTTTTATGATATAAGTATGTTGCGAATTCTTACGGTTGGGTTACGAATTTAATAAATTAATTATTAATTATTATTATTTATTAATTATGCTATATATATATATATATATATATATATATATATATATATATATATAAACCGTCCGTGAAAAATTATCTAACTGATGGTGAAAACCGCATCAAAATCCGTTGCGTGGTTTAGGAGGAGTTAGCGGTTAAACAGACAGACAGACGCGAAAAGCGACTTCAATTTATACTATGTAGAGATGATACTGTTATACTAGCCTATATACAATTTTCTATCTCATAAGGGCCAATAAATTACTATTACCATAATGACTTACGCAGAATTTCTGGTTCAAATTTCGACACCCAAAAAGAACTTTTAGAACTGAATAATTACCATGGAAACCAAGGTAAGTTTTAAAATGAAATAAAGTTATTAATAATTAATTATATCTTGAGAAGCAAACAATTTGTCAAAATACCGATGCACCTACCACTCTTCAGCAACTCATTGATAATCTCATCTTTATCAAAATTTAGAAATAATCAACAGAATAAAAACAATGAACCAATAAAAGTATCAATTTCATTTTCAATTTATTAATAAAAATATGTAGTAACAAATCGAAAAAAAAACGAATGTACATTATTATTACTGAAAATGTGAGATAAAAAAACCCAGCTATTTATACACTTTGTTTATGGTAAAGTCCGGTATATTACAATAACTCGCAGTGTATTGGTCACCCTCGAAGTTAAGTTGACCTTGGCCATTGTAGAAGTAAAGTGCATGCTGGCATTTACCGCTTAAAGAGGGTTGTCGATTGGTCGAGGGGGTTGCATCTAGCAATACGTACGGCCATTTCACAGAAGAAAACTTACAGAAGCGACACTCATTGTCGATACCTTTGAATTTCCTTTTTCTATGACCTTGACAGGCATGTTGATTGTGTATCTTTGGCACAGGCGATAGTTCCCCAAGGATACATAGGTGTCGCGTCAGTGGGGCACATGCCTTCTCAACTTTTTAATACCTAAACATCCTACTGCAACCCACCTCGCCTAAAATTTCTGCTAGAATGACTCGGTGAAATGTCACGGAGCTACCCTACGTCAGGTACCCTGTTTTCTCAACTATCAAACTTTTTTTGAGGTTATATTATGTAGCAGCCATCTTATTCGAATCTGAATGTTTACACGTCTGTTGAGAGTACTACCGGGGACTCGATAGTTATTTTTTGAGAATTGTTTTCAAATAGGTATAATAAAACTTCATATTGAATTGAACTTTTGAATGTCTTGGAATATTTTAATTTATCTATAAAACCGCTTTTCGTGTCCATTTTTCTATTGTAAATAAATTTTTATAGTAGGTACAAGGACTTAATAAAAATTTGTAGAACGTTTCGTCTTTGTATTAAGACTTCTTCAGCAACTTAAACTTGTAAAATCTGTTGTCCGTTTAGTTTCACAACTCCACATTCTTTAAGTTTTGGTTCAATTTTTATTGTTTAAGTAATAACCGGTCTTTTTATTTTTTGTGATTCTAATTTCTGTGGGTTTTTTTTTGTAATTTCAATAGTTTAGTTAATTTAAAACAGTTTTTTTAACAGTAGCCATTTTGATGAATTTTAGTTCAATTTTAATTTATATTATATAACACAAAAACGGTCCCAACTGTGGCTCGAATCTTTCGAGTAAGTCAACACCTTATGTATGTACTGACGGTACAACTCTAAGGTACAACTACTTTCAACATACTTGATCATGCGCATAAAACTATTTGCCTGTGCGACTTCTGTAAATCCTCTTCTGTGGTCATGTACAATATTATATTCTACACATGATTCAGGAGTAATATTGTTACAAAAGAACTTAGAGCAGGGTATGTTATTCGTTGATCTAATTTATATGATGTGTTTTACGAAACAGGTATCGTTTTAGTAAACTTTGTTTTCAAAAAGAAGTATTTTATAAACAGAGTTCTTAATTTTTAAAGTAAAACACTAATTTGAGAATAAAGTCGAGTTGAGGCCGCCCGTTTTAAGGCTTCTTCCTCACTTTTTTAGAATAATCTCCTCGCCATTTGAAAAATTTTACAGATGAACATTTTATTCAAAAAATTACAAAATTAATAATTAACAAAATTACCAACTTGATAATTATTTAAAAATTCTAAGTTCAACGAACGTTACGGATATTTAGTCCATCTTCAGGATCATAGACTTATATGTATATAATTATTAAATTGATAATTTTGTACTTTTGTGTATTTTGTAGAATTTTTCAAGGGTGTTTATAATTTGTTATTTAATCATGTTCTACCAAGTGCCAAGTGAAGAATCAGTGAAAATTACACACTATTTTCATCAGTTATTTTTACACCCTGTATAGCTTCAGTAAACATTCTGTATATAAGAAAGATGTAACGCAGGTCTGTTGTTGGGGGAAATTATAAGTGTTTTTACGCGGATAATCGTACGATTGTTTTGTTTTCTACCGTTGTTATTATTTATTAACAGACCCATTCATAATAAATTATCTATCCTGATGAAGTTAGTTGATGGTGATATTTTTTCTTTCACACTTCACAAAATTATTACAAGTGCAATAAATACTAATGGAATAGTTTATCCCTCAACATGACCAAAACTTTCTGATTATCACGTATAAAATGTATCTTCTTTTCGCTATTTATTATAATTTTGATATCGCACTGAATATTTGGAAACTAAATTATTTATATCAAAAACTGAACTATTAAAGAAAGTAAGAAATTAATATATTAATTGCATTATACCTACTGTTTTCGTAACTCTTCTGTTGACTTTGTAATTACAGATATCAATTAAAAAAATATCAAAAATAAATCATGGGAAAGTGGACAAGATATTTCCGATGATTTATTTAAAAAAATGTGTTGATTGGATAAATCTGGTACAAATTTAAAAATAATATTTAATTGAACATTTTTGTTGGAAAGCAGCCAATTATATAATTGATTCCAAACTTATTCGAAAAAATCATTTTACCAACCATAGTCAAAGTCAGGATTCTAACCTGAACCTTTCCACTTTCGCGGCGGAATGAGCTTACAATTACTCAACCGTGACATGACTACTAATTTAACATTCTCCTTATACGCTTTCAAACAAAAATTTTCAATTGCAATTCAGCCGTATAAATCTATTAATTTATAATATTTAATGTCACAAGAGTTTGCCAGCTATAAATCTAATTAAAAATGTAAAAATTGGGTTCTGTTTTTCAATGGATTCAGATTTGGCACAGAGGCGGTACCTCGCACGGTGGGGCACTACTCTACTCTCTAAAACAGCGATTAATAAAAGTATTTTTTAATGAAAATACGCACAATTCATTATCATAAAAATTACGATCTTTTGAAGCTGACATAGATCGAATTATACAATTAATCTCGTTGTTGGTGGCATGAACAGTCGATAAGTAAAGTAAAATGTATTTTTGGTAACGTCGATTTCAATGAAATGTCAAACTTATTAACATAACGAAAACTTGTACTGGTTATCGATTAAGACTACCCCGAGAGTAGAAGATTCCTGTTCGAATGTATTTTTTCCTATTAATTAAAACCCCTTTAAAAAGTTTTTACATATAGCTAATTACACCCTGCTTAAAAAATTTTCGTCGAAATGTTTAGTGTTGCCGTCTAGATCTAGACTTTCTAGAATCTTGTCTTGTCTTGTCTAGATTTTCAAGACAAGACTAGCAAAAGTCTTGTCTAGAAATTTTCAAGACAAGACAAGACTTGCTTTATCTAGATCAAGACTCTTGCCAAAACTCTAGACAATTTTCAAGAGTCTAGAGAAACTAAGTAGTAGTATCTAAGGTAAAGAAAACCACTCGGTTAATCTAGACTCTTGAAAATAATCTAGAGTCTTGATATTTGAGTTTTTTAATCTAGACTTAGACTTAGTGAAGTCTTGATATTTCAAGCCAAAACTTAAGTGAAGGCTTATCTTGATATTTCAAGACAAGACAAGACTTTGAAAATCTTGTCTTGTCTAGACGGTAACACTAGAAATTTTAAATTCTATAAAGTTTTTTAATGAAGTATGCCTACAATCGGTTCATTTGGAAAATGGGTTAAACAAAATTTAATCTATAGAAGAAATACAAATACTTAAAAAATAAAAATACATATCTTTTCGTCGGAGTCTGGTGCCTACATATAAGGAGAAAAAAAGTATGAGAAAAGAATCGTCCAGCAGTGAAGCTTTATACCACATCGCACCACAACATTACCTCCAAGTCTACACCCACCATCCCGCAATGCCACACAAGTGTTCACGATCTCACATAAAACAAAATAATTTATCGGTTTCTTTTCTCTCATTTTCCCGGCAACAATAGTATCGTCGCTTCATTATTAATCCACCCATGAGACTGGGCTACAAAACTTGGGAACCTCCCCCGGAGTTTCCAATGAAAATGGTAATTATAGTCGCGTATATCGGATATGATGTTTCATGAGAAGTTTTCATCTAAAGATCCGTACACATGCAATGCCTCGTGAACTCAAGGCAACTGAACATACAGTATAAGAGCCCGTTCACACTTTACGAACGAAACGGTATTTTAACATTGGAAATGTTTATGTTCGTATATGGGGGCAGAGTTACGAGTTTTCGTTCAAGGCCAAAAGATAACGGTGTCGCGATCAAGTGAGGAGCAATCATGCAAAATTGAACAAGTGCAATTTTTTCGAAATGTGTTTTATATCATGTCTAGTTAATTGAGAGGTATTTGCGACGAAGACAACGGTGTCGCGATCAAGTGAGGAGCAATCATGCAAAATTGAACAAGTGCAATTTTTTCGAAATGTGTTTTATATCATGTCTAGTTAATTGAGAGGTATTTGAGACGAAGATAACGGTGTCGCGATCAAGTGAGGAGCAATCATGCAAAATTGAACAAGTGCAATTTTTTCGAAATGTGTTTTATATCATGTCTAGTTAATTGACAGGTATTTGCGACGATCTGCGGTGTTATTTTTGAGCAAATGTTAATAAATACTGTAGAAAAATCCATTTAAAAGTTAAGTAATCAAGCAAAAGTGAACGCGTATATAACAGAAGAATAATAGGGTTATTCCTGACAAAACTAAACAGTGCATTGATAAATATTGTATGTATAATAAACAGTTAATTATGTTTCAGATATGCTGTTATCATTTCCAATGTCCTCGATGGTTGCAAAGATTGCGAAATCTGTGAATTTTATTATTTATTTAAGATTATAGACGTTCGATAACTTAGGTTATGACTCTACAAACATGCATGGGAGAGGTGCGGGATTAGAATTCACAACAGATTGATTCAAAGTCAAGCACGTTAAACGTTACACCAATGTTGTTCTCGAAGCGGTCTTTTAACCGAAGCGGGTTGCATGTTCACACGAATCGAATCGGTAGTTTTTTCGCATAAACTACCTCTTCTGGTTATTTGGCGTTCAATAAACCAATCGGATCGCCTGAAGTTGATTACGAGTGTATAGATGTATGCGTTACGGGCGACCGATTGGGTTTTTTATCGTTCACACTTCCACACATGCTGATACGGTTGCCATTGACAAAACCGAATGCCAAAAGTGGCCAAATCAGTGATTTTACTGTATACGGTGGGCAGTGGTGGCATAAAAATGTGAATATCCGCATTTAAATGCATGCGCCACGGCAGGTACGGTAAAAAGCTATGCAACGGTCAACGCATTATTAAAAAAAATAGAAACAGTGCATTTAATTGCATTTTAACTTAGCGCATAATTTTAAATTTTCTTTTCGCGTTTACTTCACGTTTCCACAAACATAATATTACAAATAAATTGTTAAATTCTGTTTTACAGACCACCGATAGCTAAGGTTATTTGGGCCTAGCACCAATTCATATTTTCAATTCATTATTTTTTTTTAATAATAAATTGAAAATCCAATTGACACTTTTACCAGCTCTCGCGTTAGAACCCGGGAACTGGGGACTTGTAATAGAGGAACCATAGCAGCGCCATGTAAAAAACAGCATTGCTACACGCTCGGCCATTCTCAAGCCCTCATAATATTCATGAAAAAGTTCCGCTTTTCGCCACCATCAGCACTATAAATCCTACATACGTCACTCAATTTTATTTATTTATTGTAAATTATAGACGCGTCGACAATTTAGATCATTAGCGTCATACGTCACTCAAGGTCATACACGTAGCGTATTGGAACCGTAAATTCATTCATCATTTTCGTAGGGTTAGTTTGTGTTTACCTTTAGTCGATGAGATTTGAGTTAACGGAACGTTCCGGTGATGGTAGTATGGTCTCTAGCGGGGTTGTCACGGTATACATGTATTACAGTTAGAGAGAGTGGAGGGTTGGGTCGGTAACTCATATATCTACTTGGCATCCGATATCCGGCCGCGCGCTCTACTATACCGACCGCACTCCGCACACACATACATACTCAGTATATATCTATAATGCACGCGGTGTACAGTGCAGTCCAATCAGTCTATCCATTGACCCGTGAGTGCGTCATTCTCATCTCTGTCTTACTATGTAATACTTACCAAGTCGAACAACCCCTCTGACTGTACACCTCCCCTAAACTACTGCATTCGCTTTCACTCGTCCATCGAATCAATTCCCTATGCCGATGAATCTGATCGAAATATATCAAACGCTAAATCGATATATTATCACCCGTTCACATTTTAATAGCTTACGCATTATTGTATTGTAGAAGATATTTATACGGTTCACAGATACCGTTGGGCAGATTATGTGATTTAAAAAAGTGTTTTACCAAGTTCTGAATTTTTAAAGTGCCTAGATTATATACAGTAATTTGAAAATAAAGTCACATTTTAATTAGTGTTGCCGTCTAGATCTATAGACTTTCTAGACTCTTGTCTTGTCTTGTCTAGATTTTCAAGACAAGACTTGCAAAAATCTTGTCTAGAAATGTTCAAGACAAGACAACACTTGCTTTATCTAGATCAAGACTCTTGCCAAAACTCTAGACAATTTTCAAGTGTCTAGATAAACTAAGTAGTAATAGGTAAAGTAAACCATTTGGTTAATCTAGACTCTTGAAAATAATCTAGAGTCTTGATATTAGACAAGACAAGAGTTTTTTAATCTAGACTTAGACTTAGTGAAGTCTTGATATTTCAAGACAAGACAAGACTTTGAAAGTCTTGTCTTGTCTTGTCTAGACGGCAACACTAATTTTAATAGCTACATAATTGTTAAATGGTATTTATACGGTTGGCAGATCTTCTCTCACAGCATATAAAAATATTTAATCTATTAGTTAAATTCAGTACCTAATACTAGCTTTCTATTCCCAATTTAAGACGCAAATTACTGCAGTTGCCTACAATCTCTTTCTCTCCCATTTTTAAAAGTTCTTTTAAAACAGATTGGATCTAGCAAAACGTAATGTCCAATAGAAGATGAACTCTTTTTAAAATTCTGTACCTCCGAATGGAAAACATATTTGGATTAACCCCATTGACGTTTTTTTTTTAATTCAACCTCTAAGTGGGTAAAACTGGGGTGTAGGATTTTTTGTTTTTTTATTTATTGTAAATTATAGATGCGTCGACAACTTAGGAAGAAGAAGAATTGTGGATTATAGACGCTCGACAGACAGCTTAAGTCATTAGCGTTTTGATTACCTACATTAAATAATAATTAACTTAAAACTAAATATCCATGAGCGAAGGCGGTATTCGAACCCACGACAGTCTGATCCAGAGGCCACGACGCTAACCACTAGACCACACTATCCTCAGGATTTTTTGACTAATTAACTCCGAGGCCAAACCACTGAAATTTGGACAGTAGGTTCCTTTTGTAACTTAAGCACCCACTAAGAAAGGATTTTCTAGTTGCTAAGTAAATGGGGGTTACTCTGTATGAACATTTGTCCGCTAAAAAAAGTGATTTCGGTCCCACATCATCGACAAAATCGACTAAAGTAACCTGATGGTCAGTAAAGTAGTGTGTTGTGAATAATGTAGAAAATTATGTGGAATATATCTAATGTATAATGTATTTAATGCATTAATGTATGTATTCGAAACAAGATTCCCACACAACTGAGACACATGTCCAGAACAAATACAATATGTAACAGCATGATGTCAATACATTGGCTGGATTGAAATCTCAAGAACATAGAGAGAATGGTGAATGTGCTTCAGGTATTATCACATATAATTACGAATTCAAACAACGTAGCGACAGTTTGATACATTTATTATTTCACAGAACCGGGACTCGGCAGCTACGAGTTAAAATTTATACAGGGGCTGTACAAACGCTTACAATACTAACAGACTACTTAGTGATGCTCGCTTACGAAATGTTTTAGTCGATTGTCTCAATTGTTCAAACATCTCGATGACTCTCGATGGTTGTCAGTTGGACTCGATTGTTGTTGTTTCATACTTCACCGAGACCGAGTCACATAGTACTGAATCGTTCATCACTCAACAACTGTGGTCGAGTCGATGATCGATTGTGCAGTAATCGCGTAATACGAGTCGACTGAACAGTGTGAACAGTGAACAACTACGAGTCGCGTGAACGTCAGTCGACTAGCATATTATAACTGAATCGCGACTATATGTATTCTTATTCGTTGCTATTGCTATAACCTATGTGGCAAATAATCGACTTGAACAATCGAACATTTCAATTGTAAAATCAACCTCCGAGTCGATTGTGGACTCGATTGTTATTATGAACGATTACAATTGTTTCGATTATAAAAACATCTCGTACTCGCCCATCACTAAGACTACTTGATAGAGCTGAGGTATATCTTGTAACTTAGATACGTTTTAGGGTTCCGTACCTCAAAAGGAAAAAAAACCCGTAAGTGTAAGTCAAACCCGCGTACCGGAGGTTTCGTAAAAAAATAAAAATAAGGAGTTAGGTAGGTGTAAAAAATTAACAGATTTATTTATTTAAGCTTGTTTTTAAAAAGTATTCTTATATACGTATGTTTCATTTTGTTATTTTTAGTGTTTCAAAATTTTTTCCGTATTAAATTTAATAAAATTAATTTTTGAAGTAAAAATAGTATATTGTGTAACAAGTGTGCTAAATACATCTCTATGCGTCAGGCGCGATGTTTTCAGCACGAGTAGTAGGAGAGCGCTCACGAGCCGAATACGAGTGCTGAAAACATCGGGCCTGACGCATAAATATTTAGCACACGTGTTGCACACTATACTTTATATAACACATGCATGGTTTTAGACTTTAATTGAATAATTTAATGCAGTCACTGACAGAAGTACATCTCATAATAAAAACATCGGGCTCGGTACAATATTTATTCACTTTGTTACCATAGTAACCATATTTCATTTATAACGGGTTTTTCAAATGTTTTTCCATTATTCCTCGAAAAGCGTTTCATAATGGATCATGACCTCACTCGTCAATAAACGGTCATTTAAGGTCCGCAAAACTGATACGAAAAAACACTAAAAGCGTGCATGTGTTATATAAAATATATTAACAGAATATTTGATGAATAAAAAAAACAAAAATACTGCGATCCGAAACCCCGGACGGACGGACGACCGTTTGGAGGTACGGAACCCTAGAAACCAAATCCTTATGAGATCACTCGTGTGTCCGTCCGTCTGTATTTCTATGGCCTATATAAAGGTATGTCAAGCTGAAATCCAAAACTTATGTAAAACTAAAATTTCAAAAAAATGGTGATATTAGTTTTCCCCGTCTTTTTTGCTTTCAGCAGAAATTGCTTTCTTTCGAAATTAATTTGTTTAAAATCTAGTTTCATTTATATAAAGATTATAAAATAATTGTGGAAAAACATAATTTTGATTTTTCCCACCCCTGATAAATACTAGGTCTTGTAGATGTATTATAATAGACTTCTTGAATATCATCCATATTTGTACTAAAAGATTGCAAGATATAAAAAAATGAATATACGGTTATACATATGCAATTTGGCTACTATATAATTGCATTAAAAATTATTTTTCAAACGTATTTATATTAGAAATGAACCGCTAAATTGATTTAATTTTTAAAATAAAAAAATCTGATTTCAAAAAGTGAAAATAAAAGCAGGATTTAATGAACCATTTTCCTGAGAGTAGCTCTTTCAATTATCCACGAGAGGTAGCACTTGTGGTAGGTACAAACATTATTTATTCCCCATTAGTGTCGTGTCATTTAAGTGTTAAAACGTAATTATTTAATTAATTTAATGATAATAATAATTTAAAAATTAAGTTATACCACTAAAATAATACGACACTATGGGGAATAAAAATGTTTGTACCTACCACAAGACCTATTTATATTAGAAATGAACCGCTAAATTGATTTAATTTTTAAAATAAAAAAATCTCATTTCAAAAAATGAAAATAAAAAGAAGCAGGATTTAGGAGCCATTTTCCTGAGAGTAGCTCTTTCAATTCTCCACGAGAGATAGCACTTGTGGTAGGTACAAACATTATTTATTCCCCATTAGTGTCCTGTCATTTTAGTGTTAAAACGTAATTATTTAATTAATTTAATGATAATAATAGTTTAATAATTAAGTTATACCACTAAAATAATACGACACTATGGGGAATAAAAATGTTTGTATCTACCACAAGTGCTGCCTCTCGTGGATAATTGAAAGAACTACTCTCAGGAAAATGGCTCATTACTTAACTTTAAACCACGATCAAATAAATGCCACTTAAGAGAGCTTTAAAAAAAAAGAACTGAGAAATACAGAAAATTTTGAATTATGTGTGATAATAAAATACACGGGCAACGCAGGGCTTAATAGATAGTATGATATAAAATAAACAACAGTTTCTTGTAATGTCGAACACATATTTGGTTTAAATACCTTACTCAATATGAAAACAATTAATAAATCATGTGCGCAGAATCCAAAGATGTTAAAACAATCAAAGTGCAGTTTTCTTTAATCGATTTCTAAAGATTTATGTTCAAGCAAGGTAATTTCTGAAGTGGTTTTACCATATTAACTTAATGATATCACAATAGAGACATTAAATTGATTAAACGCAAAAAAAAACTATTAAAGTACAGATCCCATTACGTAGCTTGGTACATGGATGCCTACAGAACTCGCTGCAAATAGTGGGCAGATACTACATCACATGAAGTTGCCGGAGCGGAGTGTTCGTATCGGTATTATACTTTTTCGTACACAGCGCACTAACTTAGCTCTGTTGGATTTATTTATTTATTTATTGTTAATTATAGACGCGTCGACAACTTAGGTCATTAGCGTCTTGATTACATTAAATAACAACTCACTTAAAACTAAATGACATCACCAAACATCCATGAGCAGAGGCGGAATTTGAACCTACGACAGTCTGATCCAGAGGCCGCGACGCTAACCACTGAACTACACTAGCTCTAAGTCTTCATGGCTTCCGGGCTTGTAGGTCGTGGTCCGGTGGTATTTCTACCTAACGTTTCGTCTACAACTGTGGTAGACATTCTCAAAGGCGATGTGGCAGCGGTCCTCCTTGGCGGCTCACAGGTCAGTGTGTCAGTGACTGGTGTCCTCCCTTCTTTTATGCCTAGCACTAGTGTGTTCTCTGTTCGGTCGTAGTCCGTCTCTCTGTAATTGGTCAACAGACCTGTGAGCCGCCAAGGAGGACACTTCGACCGCTGCCTCATCGCCTTTGAGAATGTCTACCGCAGTTGTAGACGAAACGTCAGGTAGAAATACCGCCGGACTACGGCCTACAAGCCCGGAAGCCATGAAGACTTGGAACAATGCCGGCCGTGAAAGCTTGGACACATGGATACGCTAGCTCTGTTGGACATCAGATGCCTTCTGGTTCTCTTTTGAGCCGGCTTTAGTTACGTTATGGGACCAAAACAATAATGAAATAACTTATCTCGTTAATTGGTTTTAATTACCTTATTACAATCAGCGTATGATGTCTTCATTGATTACCAATTAATGATGAAATTATACCAGTTTTTTACAAGCCGCTAGGTTGAGCGCAAAGAAAACTGGTTCGTAATATTATATTTCTCAGCCCATAATATATATTTTGTATATTAGCGACGTTTGCTGAACACTCACACTACACTGGACGTCTATAATCTACATTCTACTTTAATTTCACACTACATTTACACATTAAAAGACACTTTTTTTACTAGATATTTAATTTAATTTTATAAAACCTTCAAAACTTATTCCATTTCTGCTTTATAGACGTAAATAAATTATATCATTATCGAGCCACCGATTATGTCACTAGTCCAAAAACGGGTGAAAGTTTTTAATTGTATTTTAAATTTATTTTTAAAAATAATAAATTGAAAATATAAATTTGTACTAAAAGCCCACATAATATTGACAGTTGATGCGTTTAAAAATTAAAAAAAAAATTAAAATTGCCATAAAACATATTTTTTGGGACAGTAAAAATGCTAACGTAAACATAAAATCAATAATTAAATTGATAATTAAATCTATTAACGATCAAAAAAAAACTAATGTTTTATAGATGATAATTTTTGCATAGATAATACTTTAAATTAAAGATTTGAGATTTAAACTGTAACTCTTTATTAGCAACTTTAACATAGAACTAAGTTAAAATGCATTTCAAAGTTATCAAGTCAAATAAAAATTATATAATAAGGGCAAACTAAATTACGTAATAATACAAAAATAAATGTACCAAATTAATTAATTACACAGGGACGTAGTGTAGTTTAAAAGGCGCTCTTGAAACATGGTTTGATTACAGACAGGCGGAACAATAATTGTAATCTTAAAGCAGCTTAAATGGAACGTATGAAGCACAATTATTGTACAAACACCTATGTAGATACTATTTGTCATAATTATTATAGTAATTAATGCAACTAGTGGCTTAAGTGACGGATTACATGACAGTCGCGATTTTGCGATACGAGCCTAAGGTTATGTTGCATTTATACCAGAACTCGTGTGATTATCGCACTCGCCTTCGGCTCGCGCGGTGAACACACACTCGTTTTAGTATAAATACAACATAACCTTAAGAGAGTATTGTAAAATCGCGACTGTCAGATTCGTCACTTTAGACACGCGTTACATATATTTTTTGCGACAACTGCTTCAAAATTTCAATTTTAAGCAAACACAATTTAGTTAAATATTTTATTAGTGACATTATAGCAAAGTAATCTATAAAGTACTTTATTACGCACGTGCGTTATAAAGTAAAACAAAACAGTATTACTTTATAGAACGGGGTGCGTTAAAATTTACTTTAAACACTACCGTTCGAATGCATCAGAAGCTTCCATAAAGAATCTTTTCAAACGGTACACAGCCATCTAAAATTATTGTACTTTTGCAAAATAGTATATTGTGTGACTAGTATGCTAAATACATCTTTATGCGTCAGGCGCGATGTTTTCAGCACGAGTAGTAGGAGAGCGCTCACGAGCCTTGGCGAGTGAGCATCGCGAACCGAATACGAGTGCTGAAAACATCGCGCCTGACGCATAAATATTTAGCATACGTGTTGCACACTATACTTTATATAACACATGCATGGTTTTAGACTTTAATTGAATAATTTTATGTCACTGACAGAAGTACATCTCATAATAAAAACATTGGGCTCGATACAATATTTAATCACTTCGTTACCATAGTAACCATATTTCATTTATAACATCGAAAAGAGGTACAAAATGATCATTAGATAACGGGTTTTTCAAATATTTTTCCATTATTCATCGAAAAGCGTTTCATAATGGATCATGGCGTCACTTGTCAATAAACGGCCATTTAAAGTCCGCAAAACTGATACGAAAAAACACTAAAAGCGTGCATGTGTTATATAAAATATATTATAATTTCGAGTTTAAAATAATAACGAAAATAATGAAATTGATATTTCGACGGTAAATAAAACATTGCACTTTGACACAAAAATTCCGTTGAAAACATACGAAACTGGAGCATTTATGCATACAAATCAACATTGTAAGTGAGATCAGTGCAGGTCACTTACGTGTATAAACACAACTCTGATATTGCACAAAGTCAAAAATGTATATTACCTTATAGAAAAAATGTGTTCTATTTTACAAAAATTATAGGTAAGAAACTTTCTCTTTTTTAACAATAGTTTTTATTGCGCAACATTTACGTAAGAACTAAGATATATATTTTCTTTTCAAAATCTTTAAAGTAAAGAATAACAAAAAAAATATGCAATAAATAACAAATATATGTCATAGAAATTTTAGTTTATCCATAAAAAAATATTTTTTCGACTTTCACTTTGGTACCGTTATTTTTTATTGTCTTCCTAATACAAGGACGAGGGTAGATCCCTTGTAATGAAGACATCACTGTCATTTTCAAATGTGGATTTCACATGAACACATATTTTGTTCAAGAAGAAGATAATTTTGACAGTGATAGGTGCAATAATTTAATACTGACTAGTGATAAAATGCATCTACAAAAAACAAAATATTTGTGGGGAAACCTTTAGTGATAAACATGAAAAGAACTCAAACCTAGAGGCCTGAAACCTAGAGGTAAGAAATTATTTATTTCGAATATCAAAATTTGTAAACGATTCCGCTGAGAATAGCCGAGCGTGTAGCGATGCCGTGGTTTTAATATTTTTAAAAATAAAGTACCTAAACCATAATGAATAATAATGAATTTTTCAAATTTTTTTTAATAATTTATTGTACTCTCACACTCACAGTGTATGTTGTATGTTATTGTAAATAATAATAGTTACGTCCAGTTTGCTCTGGGATCAACATTTTCAATAATTTATTTACCTGGTGAGATAAAAAATCTTATTTAAAATTGCGTTAAAAAAATTTCTCATTCAGCATGTTTTTACTCGATTGAGGAATTTTTCGCTCCACATATTTAATATATTTTGTGACATAAATGACAATTATTTGCCTATTTGGCTATATGAAAATAAATAGATTATCTATTATTATTATTACCTGTCCTCGCAGATGTACTGCAGTATTTAGTAAATATAAATGAGGTAAAATCTTGGTCCGGTTTTTACAAAGCCACTGAATATTTTTAAAACAAAACATACATATTTTGTTTTAATTTCGTGTACTTTTTAGCAATTTTTATATAGTTTCTAACATCTCTCATAATATGCGCTCCATCCCAATTCATTTTCAACTCAACTAGTCTCGAGTTCAGAAAAGCTTTCGTTCGCCCTAAACTCCCACGGGATAGATTTTGTTATACCTTTTTTACTACGAGAATAGATATCTTAAAGGTTTGTTAAACACGAACTTGTTAGGAAATATTTCTGAAATCGATTTAATTTTTTCGTGCGATTAGTTTTCAATAATTACTGGAAATTGTTGTCAGTGTAGAAAAAAAAATGGAAAACCCATGGTCAAAATGAATAATCGAAATTTATTATCGAAGCCACGACCAAATTATCACTGACATCTAGCAGTCACTGACTGAAGCAATAATACAGTACATTATTAAACCTTTTATTTATTCTACAATCATTTCGGAATATTATTCTATCAAGAGCACAACGCATAATATTGCACTTCAGTCGGTGGCTGCTAAATGTCAGGGACAATTTATAAATGACATATGTCCGTTTTTCAGTTTGATTTTTCATATTTTTAATAACCTTTAGATAATTTATATTTTAAATATTACTTTAAAAGTCGTTTGAAGCAGAAGGTGACCTAAGGATAAAACTGACATTAACGCGAGTGGGCCCGCGGATAAAGGCCTTTAGGTAAAAAAAGGGTATCCTCATCCACATTAGCGCACGGTCGAAGTTATACTTCATACACTTGCATTTTTGCTTTCTCCCTCTCAGCATTTTTAAAATTAAATAATTATCATTAATAATATCTATGGATATCATAACATATCCTATACGTAAGTATCAAAAGTCTGCTTACAATATTATTTCAAGAGTTATTAATCAATAACAATTTATTTTAATCCAAGAACCCATGAACCGTATTGAATTTATTAAAAAATGGATATGAACCGAGTGATTTGATTACCTGCACTATTTCGAAGCGTCAAAAAATTGATTTTTAAAATTATAAAATCTATAAAAAACCGAATTTTTTCTGGGAAGAGACCTAGTTGGATCGATTTTTTGTCCTCCAAAACCCGTTTTCAGTAAATTTCGTCCAAATCGTTAGAGCCGTTTTATCTGTTACGTTACAGCGTTTAATTAATTTCTGAGTCGGTAATTTTTGACTCGAATTCATTCCAATCCACTACCCTCGCTAAAGGAGTATAACTTCAATAATAGGCGGTAGATTTTTAGAGTTTGTTTTTAAAACTTTACGCTCAGACAAGTACAATATATATAATATGATACTTATAAGTCTAAAGTTTCACGTGATATAAATAGAATATATAAAAGGAAAATGGATTTCTGAGCTGAAACAGTGATTATATTAGAAATGCTGGTATTGTAACGAGGCCCGCCTGTTCGGTGTTCAATTCGCGACCGCATAGCCGCCCCGCGTGTCTACCGCCGCCGTATGCCGTCCCCGACGTCACGACATGATTTACCGCCGAACAAGAAACCATCTCCAATCCTTATACACCCTCAGCCACCACTTTATAAAGAAAACATTGAAAAATACAAAACGAACAACGGACGACAATTTACTGGATACAAATGGATGTGATGACATTAAAACAAAATGTACCTAATATTTTTGACCTTTCGTCTAAAATTTGTTGAAAATGAGAAAAGTTGCCATTTGAATTTTATTAACTTCCCATTGGAAGTTATTGTATTGGATCCGAAAATTGAAATCAAAATGTAGAATAATTTTTTATGTTTCAAGGGCACTACACTATTTTTGAAAAGATATATGTATGTATGTGTGTGTGTGTGTGTACGTACGTCCCAATTAAAAGTAACTTTAGTCCTAATAAACGACCCCCCTCACGGCTTGTTTATTAGTGTATTTGCCATAATATGGCACATACACTATTGGCGTCGGTCGGATGGCGGGACCTAGGGGTCGGACCAAAATTTCTCGACGTTTCATAGCCTCCTGAACACTTTGGCACCATTTTTAAAAATGTTTATATATATATGTATGTATATATATATATATTTATATATATATATATATATGTGTGTACACGATAACTCTCGACAGACTTAATCGATTGAAACGAAATTTGGTACACACATTGGAACCCATCACCGCAAGAAGCCTATTTAAAATGGGCCCGATCGGACCATTTTCAGGGTTGTATTTAGGGGTTCCAAAAAGTTTTTGGGCCCAAAAATACCGAAAAATTTGTCAGAATCGTTTCAAAATTTAAATTTAACTCTTTAGTAAAGATTAAAATGTGCTGCCAAAATTTTAATAAAATCGGCCCGACAGGACCGGACTTTCAAATTTTATGAAAACACTAGTTTGTTGATACGGATTTACTTATGGAAGGGTGTATTTAATTGCGTGTACTGATAAAATCCATGTCTAATATTGAAATTTAGAAAAATTTAATTATTTTAAGGGATGTATTAAGGGGTTAAATTTTTTATTTTGTCAAAAAACAAACTTAAGTTCACATAATAATGCCACAATGCCTGTATTAGCAAATACACTATATTGTCGGCAGGGTTTGGCACTGCGACCCGAGTTTTTTATATTATTATCATCCATGTTAATTTTCTTTAAAAAACGGCAATTTTTAGGATTACGTACCAAATTGATAAAAACGTCTGCCTAATTTGTCACTTCCAAACGGTTGAAAGATGTTGAAATTTGGCGTGCAGATAGTGTTATGTTCCACAGATATTTGAGGGGTCGTTTTACAATAAAATGGTCTTCCAAGTCTAATAAAGTAAAAAATCAAAAAAATAGTTTTTTTTTTATTTGATATGAGGTATATCGTTGGGAAGGGCTCTCTTTTATTTTTAATTTAATTTAGAAATCGACCAATAATTAATTAGCATAATTTAAAACGAATTAGATAATACTTCTAGAAAACAACGTCTTGCTAATTCATGTTTATATGGTATACAAGTGCAGCTTTACAATTTACTAAATTCGATAAAATGATAATTTGAATCTAAAGGTTATTATTTGTTCCATCCCTGTTATATGAACAACAAAAACTTCTATACATTATACAATGCTCTGCGAAATATATTGCAAGGAACTTCATGTTTTTCTCTCAATCATTTTCTAAAGAAAGAATTCTTGGAAACTATTTATTTTCCAATAAAAACAGCTCGCAACTCGTATAAATAAAAATACACTTAACTTTTCACGAAGATCGTCAAGGAGTTTTCGTTCATTTAATAAACTACAATTTATGGTAGAATAAAAAATCAAAAAAACGCGGAAACGTGTAAGTCTTTTTCAAAAAATTCCACAGTTTCTACTAACCTATACAAACTTCTAAAAAATCAATACATTTTTTATTTTTTTTTCTTTTCAATCTTAGCAAGTTAATATATTTTTTCAAAAATTTGCTTATCGATATTAATGCATTAAACATCCATTTCTCGACATTATTTCATAACAGACGACACTCGCACAATTACTATCTTCATTTCCCAGTTATTTTTTTAAACATAAACCCTGTATTATTATGAATGTATATGAGTGAAAGAATCAGACAAAGTAGAGAACTTCATAGGAGAATGAAGGCCTTCTATGAGGATCCAACTCGATTTTATCTGAAAGTCGTGGAAAACTTCGATAAAATGGCCAGTGCAAAATCATCGCTCCTGTACAAAAAAAATGTAACTGATTTCACTTGGCATATCTTTGTATTTCTATTTTTTTATTCTATTTAAATACTTATATTTTAAATAAAAAAATATGTATAGTAATTTTTTCCTATGTTCAATACGGTTTGAAATTTAGGGGTCCCGAGTAGAAAACAAATGCTCGTGCTTATTCTAAACTGCATACTTATTTAAAGGATGAATAATAAATGTCTGAAAAATGCTTCTTATTCCTTAATCCCACTCTGGACATAAAATCAGCGACTGGAAACCTTAATTGCTAAAAGCTTTTTCTCTACTAGCAGTTCAATTCTTTCCTTCAAGTGTGATAATTTATTGTTTACGAGGAAACAACAATCGGTATATACTCGATAACATTGCTTTTAGCTGAGCTTTTTCGAGTAGGCGCATAAAAGAAATCAGTAGGAGCTGTCTCTCGTCAAGCTTTCCTGTGCTTTTCGATTCAAGTAAATTTTATCCGATTATGTAACGAATGTTTCATCCGTTCGAAGTAACGAAATATTTGATATTTTTGTTATTTCAAAAAATTATAATGGAAAAAATTGATTTTTTAGTATGTCACTGTAAATTGTAGAGTAAATGATAACTTAGCCGCCGCGATAGTAAAATATTCGGATTTGAGTCCCGAGGAGACATAGGTTTAAATTTAAAATGAATTTTTTTTTAGTTGTGCTTTGTAACGTTACGTCATTCGATGGGTTTTCCTAACAGGATTACTAACGAAAGCATTCTTAATTGTTTATTATTATTAATTATGCGCGACTCTGATTCGTGTGACTCTAATTAGTCTTAATTTTATGATTAATATCTGGGTGACCGAGCTTTGCTCGGATGAGATCAATAAAAATAGTACTTACTGTGAGATATTGATTTTGTATTATTTTCTCAGAATATTATTCCGAAACGATTAACTGTCAGAATATTTTGACACAAAGTAGTTTGTTTTTTCCAAAGCCTACTCACCATACGACACTGTTTTATAACGTCAAAAAACTGTTTTTTAAAATTTTATTAATACCTACATTACTCACTCGCTTCGCTCGTTCGTTTGAATATTATTAATTCCTTCTTCGCTCGTTCGCTCGAATTTTATTAATACATTACTCACTCGCTTCGCTCGAATATTAATAATACATTACATTTGTTATCCCCCGCGAGAATCTCCCCCCCCTAATTTGTTATCCCCCCGCGAGAATGTCCCCACCTAATTTGTTATCCCCCCGCGAGAATCACCCCCCCTAATTTGTTATCCTCCCGCGAGAATCTTCCCCCCTAATTTGTTATCCCCCCGCGAGAATCTTCCCCCTAATTTGTTATCCCCGCGCGAGAATCTCCACCCCTAATTTGTTATCCCCGCAAAAATCTTCCCCCCTAATTTATAATCCCCCCGCGAGAATCTTCCCCCCTAATTTGTTATCCCCCCTCGAGATTATCCCCCCCGCGCAGCTTTCTATTAGTGAAAGAATTTTTAGAAACGGTTTAGTAGTTCCAGAGATAAAACAAAAACAAATCTATCCCACGGGAACCGTACATTTTTCCGGGATAAAAATTAGCCTATAACATTCTCTGACCCCTAAACTACCACTATGCAAAAAATCATGTCGATCCCTTGCTCAATGAAAAACAAAAACAAAACTATCCCACGGGAACCGTACATTTTTCCGGGATAAAAAGTAGCCTATGTGCTATTCCAGACTATAATCTATCACTGTACCAAATTTCATCCAGATCCGTTCAGCCGTTCTGGCGTGATTGAGTAACAAACATCCATCCATCCATCCATCCATCCAAACTTTCACATTTATAATATTAGTTAGATTAGTTAAAACTACTTACATAATTACGTTTAGTTTTTATTTCTGTTATTCTTTACTATACAAATAGTTCACGGATTATTTTAAAATAAGTTAAAAATTCTGTCAGAGTATTTTGACATATAAATAATGAAAGTAGTTTGTTTTCTCCAAAGCCTACTCACGATATTACAATGTTTTGACAGGTCAAAAAACCGTTTTTAAAAATGATAAAATCGATAGGAAAACGAATTTTTCCAGGGATGAGACCTAGCTAAATCGATTTTTTGCCCCCCGAAACCCCTTTTCGGTAAATTTGATCAAAATCGTTAGAGCCGTTTTCGAGAAAATATTTATATAGATACATAGAAACATATATATATACAAGATTTACTCGTTTAATAATATAGGGGGATATTTGAATATTATAGTTTCGGCCGTTACTTGATTCAAATTAAATGTTATATACATATTTTTAAATTTAAAAAAATACACCATATTAATTTAATTACACTTGAGATATTATAAGATCTAAGTGTAAATAAATTAAAAAGCTGGATGTGTTTTACTACATTTAAAATTTAAATTATATTTCTACATTTATATGCTCGCGAATTTTATTTTCAGCAGCAACCCGCTAAAAAATTGTTACAAAATTGGAATGAGAAAGGAGTTTTTGAAAATCGGAGAGAAGCCTTCTTAAAATCGTAGCATTTTTGCAAAATTAGTAGGAACTTTAAGCCTATTTTAAGGGATGCCTCGGTAAGGTGCGCTTTCCAGTTATTTTTAAAGTCTTATTTTTAATAATCAATTTTCAACTCATCGCTTTATTAGTGTATTTGCCATATGGCACATACACTATTGGCGTCGGTCGGATGGCGGGACCTAGGGGTCGGACCAAAATTTCTCGACGTTTTATAGCCTCCTGAACACTTTGGCACCATTTTTAGAAATGTTTATATATATATATGTATATATATATATATATATTTATTTATATATATATATATATATATATATACATATATATGTGTTCGCGGCATAACTCTCGAAAGACTTAATTGATTTGAACGAAATTTGGTAGACACGTTGGAATCCATCACCGCACGGAACCTATTTAAAATGGGCCCAATCGGGCCATTTTAAGGGTAGTTTTTAGGGGTTGAAAAAAGTTTTTGGGCCCAAAAATACCGAAAAAAATCTCAGAATTGTTTCAAAATTGAAATTTAACCCTTTAGTAGAGATTAAAATGTGTTGCTAAAATTTTAACAAAATCGGCACGACAGGACCGGACTTACAAATTTTATGAAAACACTAGTTTGCGGATAGTGCTTTACTTACTGAAGGGTGTATTTAATTTGGTACCGAGGTTGCATTGATAAAAATATTGAAATTAAGAAAAAAAATATTATTTTAAGGGATGTATTAAGGGGTTAAATTTTTTATTTTGTTCAAAAACAAACTTAAGTTCACATAATAAAGCCACAATGCCAGTATTAGCAAATACACTATATTGTCGGCAGGGTTTTGGCACTGCGACCCGAGTTTTTTTATAATTTAAAGTCAAATCCACGTTCGGCCGTAACAACATCGAAACTGATGGCTATGTAGGTCATAAATCCTGTTTTTATTTAATCCATGATTTCTAATTATATAATAATAGTAATATTATTGACTAAAAAATGTTGTCACTCACCATAAGAATGTTCACAATATTAAAAAGTTTGTGCATAGACTCACCTGAAACAAATAAAAAGAAATGTTAAAAAAATACCTTAATGTCTTAAAACACAGTTTTAAAATTATCTGTTCCATTTTGAAATCATTTAAAAAAATTCTTTGCGTTACAGAAAACGGAAGAAAAAAATTTATCAAAAAAAGTGAGGAAATCAATAAAAAAAAATAATTCACGTAATAAAATTAAACTGTAACAAATAAATAAATTCTGTTTTATCTTTAAAAAGTTTCTTTTCAAACTTCTTTTCACATTCGCAGTGTGATGCTGCGAAATGATGCAGAGCGCAGAGCTCCCAAGCGACACAGGATTGAACTAACAGTTATCTCGACGCGTCGCAACTACCCTCCACCATCCCGACATCTCTCGTGGACCCCGTAAAACACGTAGTTCTCACAAAATCCGCTAAGAGATCGTGTTATACAACCCCATTTTACACCACCGACAGTTTCCGCTAACGGAAAATTACATTTTTAAGATTACTGTTTCTGATTTTAAAGAGTGCTCTTGGCAAATTTCACAAGTCATTTTACTACTGTTTTTATTAGCTACAATTAAGCATTAATCTTCAGAAAATGTCGCTTGACCGCTTAAAAAAATATATATTTTTTTCGTCCTAAAAATTGTATCAAAAAACATGAGATTTGTCAATATTTCTTTACAGCACGACATGAGATTTCAAATTACGGGAAGTCTAATTAACATTTTAAAGTTTTTTCTTTACAAATGTAGGTATGTTAAAAATACTGAGAAATTGAGCTTGTTTAACAATTTATTTGAAATATATTTTTTTTACATAAATTTATGTTAAACGTATGCAATTTTTGTCATTTTTTCCTGATCTTAAATAATTTATTTAGATTAAATAATATATTAAAATCTGGCTCAAAGTCATTGGGAAGAATGATATAGACTTCTAGTTTATTTTGAAAGTAATGACATCAAAGATTTAATTTAATAAGGTTTTTCATACAAATTACAGATTACTCGTATGTGTAGGTGAATAAAGGGGCAGATTAAACAGCTATAGTGATGCTAACTTATGAAAAAAATTGTAACCTAAAATCCATAGACTGTTTTTCTGCATATTATTTTTAATTTAGATATAATTCGACTTGTTACACACATACGTAGGTTTTTTGATAAATTTTTAGACGAACTAACTGTTAAACAGTTAAAGAACAGCTGATTTCCCTTTGAAATCCATCTTGTGTCGAAAAAAAACAAGCCTGAAATCAAAAAAAAATCTTACCAAAAATTTATCAAAAAACCTAGGTGTGTAGGAACCACACAGAATTAATTCGATGATACTACTTAAAAATTGACTTATAGTAACTATTAATTAATTTTAAATTATCATATGAAGTATTATACAGTACGTGCATCTCTATTGATATAAAAAAGAGAAATGATAGCTTCAAAAAATTAAAATTGTTAAAAATCGTAAAGCAGATGTCAGATAAACTTACATAGTACAATACACACAAAAAGCTGTATTTCATTATCATATTTTCAAGCGCTAATAAACTTAGCTGTCGAGCGTTTGTAATACACAATTTCTCTCTCCCCCTTTCTCCAATATTTTTAAAATTTTAGGTACCTATTAATTTCCCCCGTATTCTTTTTCAGGAATAAAATTATTATCATCATTATATAGTAAGTATTCAAAATATTATATTATGCTCATCATTATTATATTAATTTAAAACAATATACATATTATATATCCATAAAGTTTTGAATATTTATTTTATAGTAGACTACAATGGACCGTCCTAACTTAAAAACACACAATATATTCGTAATATGAAACACAACAGAGCTTGTTTGAGCGGTTGTGATATTTTTGGAAACAAAAAGGTAAAAAAAAAATTGGAACACATAGAATAATATAATATGTAGGTATGGATGGGGTTACAGTTGGGGTGGTTTGAAATGAAGTTGGCGACGATTGTATGAATTATGATGTCATATTTTAGAAGAAGAAAAGAACGTCCGACAGGGGGATGGGTGTTCGTACCCCGGACCGGTACCGGCACTGGCGGTCGCCCGCAAGCAAAAGGAAGCCCGCCGTGACGCTGACGCACAAATAAAGAAATAACCGGGGGACGTTAACAGAAAGAAATAATACGGGAGAAATGCGAACAGGGAGAGGGAGAATGAAATCATCTTAATTAGGCATGTAAAACATTTCACTCATCACTACATATTATAAAACAAAGTCCCCCGCCGCTTCTATCTGTCTGTCTGTCTGTATCCCTACTACTGAACTACTGAACGGATTTTGTTCCGGTTTTCAGGTTTAGATGGATTGATTCACGAGGAAGGTTTAGATGTATACTTGAAATTGGCCGGTCCGGCTTCGCCCGGGTAAAAATCGGAAGTAATCTCAAATGACGGATTTCTCCGTAACTATACTGAGAGGATTTTGTTCCGGGTTTCACGATTAGATAGACTGATTCACGAGGTAGGTTTAGGTGTGTAACTGAAACTGGCCGGCCCGGCTTCGCCCGAGTAAAAATCGGAGGTAATCTCAAATGACGGATTTCTCCGTAACTTTACTGACAGAATTTTGTTCCGGGTTTCACGATTAGATAGACTGATTCACGAGGTAGGTTTAGGTGTATAATTGAAACTGGCCAGTCTGGCTTCGCCCGGATAAAAATCGGAGGTAATCTCAAATGACGGATTTCTCCGTAACTATACTGACAGGATTTTGTTCCGGGTTTCACGATTAGAAAGACTGATTCACGAGGCAGGTTTAGGTGTATAATTGAAATTGGCCGGTTCGGCTTCGTCCGGGTGAAAATCGGAGGCAATCTCAGAAGACCGATTTCAAAATTTTTTTCACTATTCGATAGGTGATGCTTTATTAATAAATCAGGAAATTAATTAGCATCCAGCGAAGCCGAACCGGGCCGCTAGTCAATACTAATATACAGTGAATTTCATTTAAGACGCAACATAGGGAAGTTTTGTTTACCTGCGGTAGTTACGGTATTATTGCAATTAGAAAAAATTGTTTCCTTTAAAATGCAACATCCACTGAACAAAAACATACATCACTAACAATAATGACTAACAATATTTTAATTTAAAAACACTAATTGCTGTAATTAATTTTTTAAATTAAAAATTACTGATAGTGATGCGTGTTTTTGTTCAATGGATGTCGCATTTTAAGTGAAACGATTTTCTATTTATTTATTTATTGTAAATTATAGACGCGTCGATAACTTAGGTCATTAGCGTCTTGATTACATTAAATAACAATTCACTTAAAAGTAAATGACATCATAAAACATCCATAAGCGGAGGCGGGATTCAAACCCACGACAGTCTGATCCAGAGGTCGCGACGCTAACCACTGGACCACACTGTCCTCTGAAGCAATTTTTTCTAATGTATTAATGTTTTATCATGGAAACAAAACTCGCCTGTGTTGCGTCTTAAGTGAAATTCACTGTATAAACAATAATAAAAAGAAAAATAATGAAGAAAAAGCTTCAATTAAAATTTACTATTGTGCCGCAACCGAAGACGTAAAAAGACGCAAAAGCAAGTAGGTAGTAGATGCTTTATTTTTTTGAAGCTATGCTTCTTAACGCACGTTTCAGATGGGGACCTAAATCATAAAAAGTGAAACGTCACGTCACGAAAAAGTGTAACGTCACTTTTGTAAAAATTATCCGATTCTTTTGAAAATTAATATTTGAGAGTTTTATACGACACAAAATAATAAAATGGCGTCCGATTTCAAAATGGCGGCCAAATTATGTACTTGATACATGATATAAAACACAACCAAACTATGGTGAATCTATGGTAGTTCGCGTCACACATTTTTTGTAATGCATTTTTTGTCCCGCATAATTTTACCCCCCTTTATACTGCCGGGAAAGACGGAGTTCTACATCAAAAAATAAAAATAGATTTTATAATATAATGAGTTGAACAGGGCTTTTTTTGGTCTTAGACAAGAAGTTGTAACTAACAAACCATAGCGATGCCGGAATGTGTATATTATACAACATCAACCTTCGTTTTATTCAGCTTGTATTTTTTTATGCCGACTTTTTAATATCTATGATTATGATATAAGCTTGTGTGGGCCGTAGAAATAAAAAATACAGTTACATTTAATCAATTAAAAATATATATCTATACTATATTTGAGACGATCAGAGAGCAACCACCTGTCAATTTTAAGATGAACGATAAAACTAAATTATTGGGAATAAATGAACGATAAAACTAAATTATTGGGAATAAATACAGTTAGGTACAATTACCTATGTAAAGATGCAATTTTTTATTTATCGTAGATTATAGACGCGTCGACAACTTAGGTCAATAGCGTATTTTAATTACATCAAATCAAATAACAAATAACTTAAAACTAAATGACATCACAAAACATGAAATAGTATACAGGGTCTTCAAACTTAAGTCGGCACTATTGCTAACTTCGTTATTTTTGGATCTACAAAATCGGTTAAATCAGCAAACTAGGAGTATTTTTTCCGTTGAATAAAACGATGAAAACAGAAAAACAATTGAACATCGCGTTTTCGAGTTATGTCAAAAATTTCTATTTTTTTAAATGAGACACCCGGTATACAATATTCACAATCGATAGACAGTTGAATTCTGAACAAAAAGTGTCCCATAGTCTTCTATCCTTATGTCAAAAATGACTATGTTAATAATGATTTTTCAAATTCAAATTAAAGGTAGCTGCGTTAGAGGCAACTTTGGTTCACCATAAAATAGAAAGTGACAAGAATATCCATAAGGTGAAAAATATCGTTTATTTCAAATTATTCTATAACTTGGAAGAAAACAAAATTCAAATAAGATTCTCAAAACATCACCCTCTTGGTCCAAGCATTTTGTAGCCCGCTTGCAAACACTCCTAGTGACTCTGGCAATCATAACTCGAAAACGCGATGTTCAATTGTTTTTCTGTTTTCATCGTTTTATTCAGCGGAAAAAATACTTCTAGTTTGCTAATTTAACCGATTTTGTAGATCCAAAAATAACGAAGTTAGCAATAGTGCCGACTTAACTTTGAAGACCCTGTATACACACAAAATTATAATTTTACCGTATGTACAAAAAAAAAATATCATAAGATGGTGGGCGGTGGCAGGTGGCAAATAAAAAGTATTGGCATAACATTTTGTAAAAAATTGTATTAAAATATTTGACTGATTATTTACTATTGAAATTTCAAATACGAAACGTTTAAGTATCTATTTTAATATGACAAATATATCGATAAGATTGATTTTAAATTAACTTCATGCAATATTTTTTTTGAAAGGTATAATCAATCAATTATTAAAAAATGAGAAAAATGTGTAACATCAGTTCATTAATTCCATGTTTAGGAAAACAGGTTTTATAATATAAGTATTAATAGTAAATTATCATAAATAGTTTTAAAAATAAATTATGATAATTTTTTCCTAATAGCTTTAGATTATATAAATGCCAAAAAATAATAGCTTACTGAATTAGCACTCAATAGTCAGTGTTATTTGTTGTTTATAATATTTGCCACTTATTACGTGAATATCAATTTCAGTACTTTATTTACAAGTAGCTGGCTTCGCTCGGGCGGGGTTTAGAATGCCTTCACTCATTCTAAATAGTGATAGTCTCTCCAAATGGCCACTCCATAATCGTCAATTGAATTATTTTATAAACAGTGGAGTCCCGCCATAGTTCGAACTAATTGGGACCGCGCCCTGTTCGGATAATAGCAGATTTTCGGATTATCCGAATAACTGCAATAATGCAGAAGCAAGCAGTAAAACAGATTTGGTTTATTAAGGAAAGTCAAACACCGATTTATTAATTTTGCATTATACACTTGCGTGCATAGAAATCGGCCCACTGTTAACTTTTGACTTTAACTATATTTTTTTTAGGAACTATTCATCAGATCAAAAAAGACTATATGCTGTTTGAAAGACAATTTAATATGCTTCGATATTAAAATTTATTAAATTTATTTCGGCTTCTTAGGCTTAAAAATTGTAAAATTAATGTTTGAAACAAATTAACTTTTTTTATTACTAAAAGAAGTATGGTTTATTGACAATTATCTAAATTAACTCTTGATTTTTAATAATTAGGATGACTCCCTCTTGCCCTAATAACATCTCTCATACGATTAGGCATAGATCTAATCAAGTTCAATATTGTTTCTTGTGGGATGTTAAGCCTATCTTCTTTTACTGCAACAATAAGCTGTGGGATCGAGGTTGGGGCACGAATTTTTCGTTTCAGCTCATCCCATAAATGTTCAATTGCGTTTAGGTCGGGATTGCATGCTGGCCACTCCATAACCCGAAAACCGACTTCTGTAATGTAATCTTGCACGAATCTTGCGGTACAGTACTAGGTAGTCTACAACTACAATAAAATAATTTTTTTTAGCATTAATACCATTTAAGTTTACGAAAAAATGTCCTCTCCGCCGACCGAAACGTGTTCGGATTAAGCGGACGTTCAGATCAGCGGTGTTCGGATTAGCGGGATTCTACTGTATTTCTTTTGATCTTAGACCATCATATTGATACGTAGCGTTGCTGTCTCTGGGATCGTTGTTGGCATATCATGGCATGTATAGCCCGATTACTCGAATGACACAGTAACGTCATAATTGCCTATTGACGGCAAAGCACTTATAGCAACTGAGTGTCTGCTTGACAACCGTTATCCTCTCTGCTTCTCTCTAATGGCTTTTACCATAGACGGCGTGTATTTTCTATTTTTGGCGTCATTGCGTTATAACCGGAACAATAGTCGTTATTGAGTGATGACGTCCCCATGTTGTCAACAGTATTGTGTCCTTATAACTACAACAACGTATAGTCAGTACACGTTGTTGCAGCGTGTTACGTGTGGCCGTCGAAATTAATACATGTACAAGTAACCGGTAATGGATACAAATTACAAAATAACGATTACTCGAAACAAAAGAACCGATTATTCCCAATACTCAAAAGTAATCGAGTTTAACATATAGCCACTGTTATACGTTGTTGATAAATAAGCAATTTTGTGAAAGTCCTTCAACGATGAACGTGTTATATTTATGCCATCTTAACTAATATTATATTCATTTCACATAATAAGACTCTGCACGTTTGAAAATAATGTGACGCAAAAGGATCTGAAGCATAATCCAATATTCAATTCAGGCAGCTCACCTGGCTCCACACTCCACAGCCAGGCTTCGATTCGACCACCCACGATGCGGACAGCAGAGTTAACCCGCGAGCACGACGACAGCCGCCATTTGCATAAATGATGTATGATGATCAGGTTTTAATTAGGGCCAAAGCACACATGCTACTTTTTGTATGGAAAACGCGCGATTTAGGATATTATATCGCTATCAGTGTTGCCGCAGCCGAATTTTATATGGTACTGATTTTTTGACAGAAATGTACTGAATGGCGGGAAATTTAATTAATTGAAGTTTATTATGAATTTTTTGACAGAAAATGCACCGAATCTGTAAAAAATATTAGTAAAAAAAACTTTTTCAAGACACGCTTTTATTTAAATGTACTAAAAAGGAAAAAATAAGTTTTAATAATTTTGGTTTCATAATTATAAAAGCGTGGTTTGTAAACTCTACGATATTTTTATATTAGTCACGACCTACGCTTTTATAATTATGAAACTAAATTATTAACACTTATTTTTTCCTTTTTAGTACATTTAAATAAAAGCGTGTCTTTAAAAAGTTTTTTTTTTTTAATATTTTATTTTGTTCCTTTTAGTCATTCAAAGGTTTATCCCCTTTTGACTCCATTAGGGTTTGAATTTCGAAAAATCCCTTCATATAGATGGGTGCTTACGTCACAAAAGAAACCTACTGTCAAAAACCAAGTTTCGGACTTTAAAAAACCCTACTCCCTCGGTTGACCCCCTTAGGGATTGAATTTAATTCTAAAAACGATTGATTCATGTATTGTCATCGGGAATGCATATGTGTACAAAATTTTAAATCGATCGGATACGTGGAAGTCGTTCAAAATTGACTTGCAAGATTTGACCTATAAAACAAATAAACATACAAACATTGCAAGTTAAATAAAAGCTTGTAAAAAAATATACTGCAGGGTAGAAATTTCAATAATTGACGATTATTTATGAACTTTTTGACAGAAAATGTAGACACTGAATACGCATTGAGTAGATTTGTACTGAATTCAGTACAATTGTACCGAAACGGCAACACTGATCGCGATTATTGATGATTAATCCGCGACACGAAATTTCTCGTGATAGGTACCTACATCAGTTGTGTATTTCAATGAACGCTATATTATTACCACATCTGACGATTTTCAAGCGACTTAATCGCAAAATCGCGCGGCAAAAAGTAGCATGTGTGCGTTGGCCCCTAGACGTGGCCTATTTCATCTAAGTGAACAATCATTTGTCAGAATTTTTTATATTCAAATCGTTACATTATTATACAAGTTTTGTTTTTAATATTCCCTAGCAAAATGATAAAAACGGAACGCTTTGAGATTTTACTCACAGTTTTTTGAAAAATTACTTGACAACAATAATAATAATTTACAGAAAAAGAACTTAGCTTTATCGGATTCAGTCGTTAATTAAAAATAATTTTTGTATAGAAAAGCGGATCGTTCTCGGCACGCTTTACTATTTTACATGAAATAAAGTGAATAGGTAAAATGTAATCAGATGGAATTTACTTTAGCATGCATAATATATTATATAATACACAGGTTAAGGCTTACAGCTATCGTGCGAACCCATTCTAAACTCATCAATCATCGGAAAAAGTCTGCATATCAAGGCTAATAACTCATACAATATAACATCGACTTGGCTAATTGCGCTTATTATTTTTTTCAGAACAGTTTCATTCTCCGATCTCAGTTTAGAGAGGGGGTAGAGAGATGAGATTATAAATTAGATATCATTGAACTATACAATATTATTGTTACAAAACTGTTTTCTGAGTTGGCGGAATAAATATTTATTTACAATAATTAAAAGTACAAAAACAATTAATGCAACAACGAAAAGTCAATTTTAATAATAAAAAAACTTAAATGGTAATTATTGAACTAAACGAGCCACTTAAATAACACTTAACAAATAACTATATATACAAGGATTATTTATCTGTAATTATTTATGTCACTGTATTTATATCAGATTTATTTCTAACGTTTAATTATGTCGGTCATTTACTCAGTTACTTCAGTACTATTTATTTACATCCACTCCACTATTTATATCACTGTACTGACTGATTCGACCGTTGATTGACTAATATTTATATCACTGATCCACTTGATGGCACGACTCACCATTCACTGCTTACCGATTGCGTGACACCGTCGACTGATTCATTCAACACGACACATTCGCTGTTTATATACCTGCAGTGCGTTCTCGTATTCTCTAGCGTTGACTAGAATCTTCGCGTAGGCACCAGTGTGTTCAATGTCAGACATCGCTTCTCAGAATTGTTGCCCGCCGTTCATATACAGGGTGATCCGTAACATTATATTGTTTCATGTTAAATTACAAACGCTCGACAACTGAGGTTATTAGCGTCTCTCAATTTAGAACATTCAAAATAGATCATAAAAACTGTTTATTTCTTTATAATATTTGTATTCATATTATCAATTCTTTCAAGGTTATCATATTTAAGACGCATTAAGATCTTTTATGACGAAATTAAAAATATATAACCACATGTTCTACGTCTTATATGCTAATTATGTAATTAATTAAACCGATTTCCATTAAAATCCAAAACGCTTAGAAATAGAACCTTAAAAAGGTTCCTAAATAAAATAAAATGAATGATTTTTCACTAGACAGACATGAAAGTATTTCGTTTCGAATAAAATTCAATATTCCGCTTATTATTTTAAAATGTATTTTAATAGGCCGGTATCAGTAAGTATACGGTAAATCGATAATTTGAAAATTCTAAGATTTTGAAAAACACTTTGGTGCTTTATGTTATAGCATTTTTACTACATAAAACACTAATGCCCTCAATTGCCAATCGTCTATACACCACAATCTCTCTCTTCTCTACTTAGTACAAAACAATGTCGCTGCCTGCCTCTGTCTGTTTCTCCGCTTACTTCTTTTAAACCACGCAACGGATTTTGAAACGGTTTTCACTAATAGAAAGAGCGATAAACGAGGAAGGTTTGTGCATATAATATGTAAATATTTTTTACAAAATGGCTGAACTATGATGGTGTTTTGTCAAAAAAAAACTGTTTTCGTACGCTTAGATGGCTAACGCTGGCCAAATCTTTAGAGATACATCAAAACAGTACGAAAAAATTGTAGGTCTTAAAAACCGCTTTTAATCATAATTTCATACCACCCGAGCGTAGCGGGGACGGGCCGCTAGTACTACATAAAAATATTCTTTGACCCTGGTGAGTTTATTTTTTATTGACTGCGACAGTAAAAAACGGAGATAATGTCTTTCAAAACGTTTGCTTAATATTTTACTGCAACATGTGTAATTTTCAGAAAAGAACACAATTCAAAAAGTTAAAGATAGAACAAAGCAAAAAAAGTGCAGTTATTTTTTCTAATAATATGTGCAAAAAAGGTAATGCGAGACTAAAAGGTCAGGGCATCTTTTAGGGTGGACATTTGTAACAAAACCGACAAAATTTATGACTGTCACCGCTTCCTAATTTTTACAATGCGTGCAGCAGACATAAAAAACATGCAAAAAAAGAATCTAACTGTAAATGAATTACAATATTCTTTTTTAAATGTTTTGTCGTTAATTTTGGAAATAATGTTTAAATTATTGTACTACTCCTTGTGTTGCAAAACATATGTTTCTATCTATCAACTTTTTAACTAGACAAAAAATATGCTTATAAAAATGTATAGCATCATTTAAGTTTTAAGTTTTAATTGACACATATTTTTTTTAACTAATTTTTATATTTTTATGAACAAGGTCATCCAGATTCCGAACTATTAATGTTGCATTTTTTATTGAAGAAAACTTACCTTTCAACTTAGGTAACCTAATGCTCGATCCACTATTTATTAATAGTCTCAATATTTAATAGCGCAGAATTCTATAATGAAATATTTTTACACCAAAAAATATTATAAAATGCACTGTAAGAAATGAGAAGGCCGATTGCATAGATTATCGATGGTCCATTTGTAGCCCGCGATTTAATCTGGTAATAGGCACACAAAGAGACAATGACGTCGCAAACAGGTATCGCCAAATCGTGTAGATTCCGTAAAAACACATTGCGCATGCGTGGTTACTAATTTTACATTAATTTGTTTTGTATTCATCCATTTTATATATGTAACTATACATTTTATTTTGTAATTTTTACACACTTATTGGAATATTACACAAATTATATAATTTTAATTTACTTTGTGTAAAAATAAATAATAATGTAAAATCACTTAGAAAATCGAGCGAATTCTACCTTAACTTTCAAAATATTTTTACATCTATTTTTTACAGTGTGCAGTCAATTTGCATTTAATATTTTTTGGTGAAAAAATAGTTCACTATAGAATTTTGCGCTATTATATTGTTCGACAAATAGTGGATCGAGCCTTATGAATAAGTTTTCATTCAACTTCAATAATAGATATTTATAGATGATGGCTTTGCCTTGATTACAATTAGAATAGACAGTGTATTTTTTTAAAAAAAATGTTCTTTATTAAAAAGTCACATTAAGGATCCTGAGGATGCAAGAAATTCTTGCGAAACATCGACTTTTTAATAAAGAACATTTTTTGAAAAAATACACTGGCTTAATTCCCGTTAACCTCTATTCTAATTCAATAATAAAGTATAATTAATAATTTATGTATATAGAACTTCATTAATTAAATACCAGTTGACCTGCATTTTTTCATATTTTTTGGGTTCAAAAACAGTTCAAAGTAAATTATTAAATGGTGGATAGTCTTCACAATAAACTACTAAATAGGGGATGGAGTCTTCAATTAATTTAAAACTTCTATTAAATAAAAATTGTAATTAAATATTTAAAACACCCTTGCATTAAAACTGCGGTTCAAGAATAGAAAATTATATTTTTTCATACATTATTCTAAATAATATGTTAAGATTTTTTTTTTGTTTTCCCGTAAAATTGTAATTATGGGGATTCTTGCAACCGAGTGACGGAATCTTGAAGTTGAAGAGAAATACTTATTTTATACATCCCTAAAAACATTATTATTTACTCATAGGTACAATATAAGGCAAAAGTTTTCATCATCTATGTCAACATTTTTTCGTAATATTTCTTTTGTCTCAATTTCCTGCTGTGGTTGCAGTTTTTTTCCCCCGGTCTCATACTAAACAACTGCGCGCGGAGTTGGGTCTCTGGAGGTATGAGTTGATCTCTTTATTAAATAGGTATACCTCTCTTTGAATGCTATAGGACATTAGTGTTAACATTTTATTTGGCCACCGGTCATAAATACAACCGACATAAATTCGGACCTAAAGAATACGTATAGCCTTGTGAAACTATACTTGCTTAGTGCTTACTAATAAGTAATTTTTTTTCTAATGTTTAATGGTGTTTCGACTCTTGTCGTTAACACAATTAATAAGTAGTAATAAATAATTTCACAGTCAATATTTGACACGACCGCGACAGGACAATCTTTAGTTTTACGATATTCGTTCCGCTACCCAGGATTAATAGCCGAGAGCTAGTGACAATTTTCAAGTGTTATTTATTCAAGGCCTTATATTTGTGAAGATGTTGAAGGAGGCATACATATTAAAGTGTTCTGAGTAAGGGATTTTGCTAGATAGCGGTATGGGAGGGATGCAGACCGCCCCCAACATGTGACAAAAAAAATGGTCACAATTATTATTGCTCCAAGGCAGAAATTGTTTGTATAGCTTGTCGGTGAACCCAATAACGCCATTATAATATTTGCAGATCACTTGGTCGGTATTAAAAGGGTGGCAGATTACCCTAAACGTGTCATGTACCCGACGAAATTTTTATTATTATAGTTCAAGGTTCAAATTTTAATGTGTTTTTACGGCGACTGTTTTAAGCACATATTTCAGTTTGCAGAATAAAATGTCGGTATTAACCCCCTTGCAGAACGAAATAAACACCTAGGCGAGCAAGTTACCCATTACGAGAGGGGGTTAATACCGACATTTTGTTCTGCAAATTGAAATATATGCTTAAAACAGTCGCCGCAACAACACATAAAAATTTGAACCTTGAACTAATAATAAAAATTTCGTCGGGTACATGATCTGTCACCCTTTTAATACCGACCAAACGATCTGCAAATATTATAATGGCATTACTGGGTTCACCGACAAGCTATACAAAAAATGTCAGCCTTGAAGCAATAATAATTGTAACCATTTTTTTTGTTACATGTTGGGGGCGGTCTGCATCTATCTAGCAAAATCCCTTACTCAGGGCACTTTAATATGCCTCCCTCAACATCTTCACAAAAATAAGGCCTTGAATAATAACACCTGAAAATTGTCACTAGCCTCGGATATAAGGTTTTAAAATATTTAATGCAAAATCAGTATGAACTAACCTATTTGTACCAAAAGTGCTATGGAATAAACAGAAGAACAGATGACGTATTCTCAAGAAATGTTTCACATATATTTTTCTTTTGTTCGTGTTTTTGTCAGGAACTAAAACTTTATATAATATAATACAATCATTGTAAGAATTGACGAAAGTTTTACTGCTAGACGCCATGAACATGGAACTAGCTAGCACACAGCTACAATAAATTAGATCATTTTACAGGCTGAAATGAACACCCTTTCATTATTTTTCCTTTCTGAAAATAACAAAAAGTAAAGCAATCGTGTTTGAACAGAAACTGCAGAGTCACAAACAAATCGATACGAAAAGAAGTTTTCAAATTTATTTAAATTACTTTAAAATAAAAATTTCATTTTCATTATCTATACTAATATTATAAAGAGGAAAAGTTTGTATGTTGTGGATAATCTCTAGAGCTACTAGTGATGGGCGATTACGAGATATTTTAGTCGATTGTCTCGATTGTTCAAACATCTCGATGACTCTCGATGGTTTTCACTTGGACTCGATTGTTGTTGTTTCATATTTCATCGAGACTAAGTTGCATAGTACTGAATCGTACAGACGATGTCCACTGTCGAGAGCCACATAATATATAATTGTTCATCACTCAACAACAGTGGTCGAGTCGATGGATGGTCGATTGTGCAGTAATCGACTGCTCTGAGACCGACTGAACAGTGTGAACAGTGAATCAACGATGAACGAGTAGCGTAAACGTCAGACTTCATTCGACCAGCATATAACCTTGAATCGCGATTATATGTATTCTCATTCGCTGGCAAATAATCGACTTGAGCAATCGAACATTTCGATTGTAAAATCAAACTCCGAGTCGATTGTGGACTCGATTGTTACTATGAACGATTGCGATTGTTTCGATTGTAAAAACATCTCGTATTCGCCCTACGCTAAGAGCTACTAAACCAATTCTAAAAATTTTTTCACTAATGGAAAACTACACTATCCCTGAGTGATATAGGCTATATTTTATTTTGATAAATTTCTCGCGAGGGGGGATAATTCCTGTGCGATATTAACAAAACGTAACTGTGAAATTCTTTTGCATTTTAGCGTATTGGCGGAATCCTACTAATATTATAAACACCACCAGCCTGACTTCGCTTCGCAGGGGAAGAATTTCTCGCGGTAGGGATAATAAATTAACAATATACTAATTTACATGAGCGGAGTCACAGGTAGCCGCTAGTTTCACATAAAACTGTAGAAAACGAAAAATCATTTTCAAATAAAGGCATTTATTTAATATACTTACTAAAACCATTTTTCAGAAGCCAAGGGTCAATTTCGTAGCCATGATGGCCAGATGAATGCCCAACCCAAAGTAAAGGTCCGGCCAATGGTGAGTGAATACCATTTGCAAGAAAAACCGTTCGTCAGCTGTCAGAGCTGTATCTTATAGCGGCATGTTTTAACCTTCAGGTAGTCCCGCTGTGTTACCTGTCAGCTGATACGCAATCAGGCAGACCACAGTCCCGGGTCCATAGACCTAGACATTTGTAAACCAAGCTCACACAAATTGGTAAGTATTAATATTTAAAATTTCTTTTATGTCCGACCGAAGGCCAGTTTTTTAGTTGAAGTCAAACTTTGGCTTTTTTCTCACCTTCAACTGAAACTGAAGGTATTGCATAATGCTAAAAATCAAGAGAAACCACTTATTATTGCAATTTCAATAGAACTGCGTTTTTAATACCCTTTGTTTGAAGAGTTGTGTATCCCTATATTCTTAAACGAGCAAA
The DNA here is from genome assembly GCA_039654895.1 of Mongoloraphidia duomilia. NCBI lineage: Eukaryota > Metazoa > Arthropoda > Insecta > Raphidioptera > Raphidiidae > Mongoloraphidia > Mongoloraphidia duomilia. The sequence continues at coordinate 6,454,213 of CM077520.1, read as the reverse complement.
TCTTGTATATATGTACCTATGTCCTATATAAATATTTTCTCGAAAACGGCTCTAACGATTTTGATCAAATTTACCGAAAAGGGGTTTCGGGAGGCAAAAAATCGATCTAGCTACTCTCATCCCTGGAAAAATTCGTTTTGTTATCGATTTTATCATTTTAAAAAACAGTTTTTTAACGTTATAAAACAGTGTCGTATGGTGAGTAGGCTTCGGAAAACACAAACTATTTTCATTATTTATGTCAAATTACTATGACAGTCAATCTTTAACTTATTAAAATAATCAGTAATTATTTGAAAAGTAAAAAAATAACAACAATAAAATCTAAACATAATTATACTTACATAATTATATTTAGATTTTATTGTTGTTATTTTTTAACTAATATTTAAATAAATAGGTATATTACTTTTATATTACCTATATAAAATATGTAGGTACATACGTTATGTAGTATGACGTATACTGACGTATAATAATATTATCTACTTATAGGTATGTAATTTTTTTTCTTAAAAACGACTAACGATTTTGATGAAATGGGAACTTTAAGTACTATTTTTTTTGAACTCATCCGAGCAAAGCTCGGTCATCCAGATATTGTGTAAAATAATACAAGCATGATTTTCGCTTTTTGTTTATTAATTTAGACTCGACTATTCAGGAATTTCAATGGTTTCGGGAAAAATTTCTGCCCAAATGTGGCCGAAAGATACCGAAGTCGAAACTTTGGGAGGTTCTACTTTTATGAGTTGTACAGCACACAATTTTCTCGTACAAGGTCTCATTGTTTTTTAACTTCCCATTGGAAGTTATTGTAACGGTCCGATTTTGCAAATGAAAAATTTTGACGTATGTCCACGTTTAAGGTCTCTAGAGTTCGAATCCATGTTTTTAGATGTATGTCTGTGTGTGGGTGTGTACGTATGTTCGTGGCTTTTTTGCGCGCCCAATTGCAGGTATCTCAAATCGAATATTCAATATAGTTGTTGTGAAAGAATTACTCGGAACGAAACAGCGTTTGCAACGCGTGTGAGTGCACACCGGTTGCAAACGCTATGTTTCGACCCTTGTAATGCAATATACTATTCCGTGTCGTGTTCTACTTTTATAATCTATTATTTTATATCAATGGTCGCAGTATATACCTGGCCAGTTACACCGACCTTTGTAAAAGCAGCGAAGTAATCGTGTAATTATACCAAATATCAGAACAACATATCTTTTTGAAAGTATAAAACCGTAGACACGGGTTATTATATTATTGTTGCCACAGTTTAGCTCAACCAACATTTAAATTTTTTTTTTTGCCACACAATTCTTCACGAATATTATTCATGCTATGTACCAACTATTAAAAATAAAATGTTTCTTTTTTTTAGTTAATTTTTATGGTTCCGTACCTTAGAATGAAAAAAACGGAACCATTATAAGATCACTCTCGCGTTTGTTTGTCTGTCTGATCTTCCCCTTCCCTTATCTCCGAAACTAGTGAGCCTAAAATTTTGAAAAAAATAGGGAATATAGGGCCTCACGCATAGTTTACAGGAAAACCTAAACGAAAATTTTAATGATTTATTATTTTTTATAGGCTTACTCATATACTTTACATATTTACTTGTTTGTTTTCATACTGAAAAGTGAAGTGGCGTCATCTTATACGCGGTGATTGCATCAAACCATGTAACTAGTGGCGTCATTTATACTATATTATTTTTCTTTGAATACTGAAAAGTAAAGTGGCGTCATCTTATACGCGGTGATGGAATCAAACCATGTAACTAGTGGCGTCATCTATACTATATTATTTTTCTTTGCATACTGAAAAGTAAAGTGGCGTCATCTTATACGCGGTGATTGTATCAAACCATATAACTAGTGGCGTCATCTATTTTTTGTATGGAACACTCGATGCGCGAGTCTGACTCGCACTTGGCCGTTTTTTTACAAGCATATGCTCCCGACCACGTGCTCCCGACTTCCCTCGCGGGAATACTATTTTTTCAAGGCCACCAACAGCTATGGTTATTTGGGCGTAGTTTCAATTTATATTTTCAATTCATTATTTTTTTTTTAATAATAAATTGAAAATCCTGGGGGCGTGTAATAGATGAGCCATGATGTCGCGGAAATACTGTGGTTTATTATGTAATCCTTTTCTGAAACTAAGCGTAGTTGGATAAAAAGTTTACAATAAATTGTAATTTAGGTTTGGGTATACCAATTAGTTTACCAAGTTTCATCAAAATCGGTGCAGTCATTCTCAACAAAAATTACGGAGACATGTATTCTTTTCCAAATATTATCCATGGAACTTCCAAGATTATATAAATTTTTGAGTTTAAGGACTCCTTTTATCAATATTTACATTGTTATTTGAAAATAGTAAGGCCCATAAAAAGAAGACTAATTTAGTAATTTGTTCAAAAGCAAATTTTCAAGCAAGCCTACCTTTGGATTGACTTATTTATTAGTTAAAATAAAACTGCTCGAAATCAATGTTTTTGCTATTAATTTGAAATCAAAAACGAAAAAAATAGTATAAAAGTACAATATTTTTTAAGTACTTACACCATTTTAATAAATAATGTATTATTAAATTAATAAAAATAAAATAGTTTAGTTTATAATAAATTACTGTAAAATTTTGATGAAACTAAAATTTAATATTTTCACAGTTTGTTATACTAATTAAAAATCAAAATCGGTTGCCCAAAAACACATACATCTCTATTCGTTTATATTTTACTATTTGTAAAAAATTTACATAAACATTAATTTGAGTTTACATAAATAAAGCGAAACATTAATTTCTTTTGTTGTTTTATAAAATGACTAATATATCAAATCATAGAAGTAATAAATTATTTCAACAAAAAAATTATACAATACATTAATGGAATCATGCAAACAAGCGTACCTATAGTCAAATTAGATATGTTAGCAAGGGAAGGCTTCCAATTTTAATGTACGTTCACCTAACTACGTATGATATATCTAACAAGATAATAGATAATTAGTAATTACGTCTGACAATAGTTGTGTATATTTGTCATTGCAGGGGCCAGGAAGTAAATTATTCGACTTAATACAATAGTGTATTCACTGATTCATCAGAGAAAAGTATCGCATCATTTGTAATGTGAACAGGATAACTCATTTATACAACGTCATTCACTGCTAGTGTTGCCAGGTCCAGTTTGCCAAATTTCGGAACAGAAGGCTAAAAAAATCGGGATTTTGGTTCTGAAATCGGGACAACTAAAAAAAACAAGGTGTTCATCAGTCAATGTTTATTTTTATTATTAAGTGGTGAAAATAATGTCTTTATAATATCATCAAAATAATGTCATCCTAATCTTTGGATCGTACGCGGCGGCAGAAAAGAACGGGAGAGCGCGATACGTCTATCGCGCTATTCGCAGTCACAAAACAATGTGTGAAGTTTGAACCTTTTATAATTACCGATTGACCCTAAATCGGGACATTCAGCGTCCCGATTAAGGGTGAATCGAGACGTGTCCACATACCCCTGAAAATCGGGACGTCCCGCGCAAATCGGGACACCTGGCAACTCTATTCACTGCTGTCTTATCCCTGTATTATTAAACGAGCAAATCTTGTATATATGTACCTATATAAATATTTTCTCGAAAACGGCCCTAACGATTTGGATGAAATTTACTGAAAAGGGGTTTTGGGGGGCAAAAAATCGATCTAGCTAGGTCTCATCCCTGGAAAAATTCATTTTCTTATCGATTTTATCATTTTAAAAAACAGTTTTTTTAAAGTTATAAAACAGTGTCGTATGGTGAGTAGGCTTTGGAAAAAACAAACTATTTTCATTATTTATGTCAAATTACTCTGACAGTCAATCTTTAACTTATTAAAATAATCAGTAATTATTTGAAAATATGTAGGTACATACGTTATGTAGTATGACGTATACTGACGTATAATAATATTATCTACTTATAGGTATGTAATTTTTTTTTTCTTAAAAACGACTAACGATTTTGATGAAATTGGAACTTTAAGTACTATTTTTTTTGAACTCATCCGAGCAAATCTCGGTCATCCAAATATTTTTTATAAATAGACTAGCAGCCCGATCCAGATTCGCCCGGGTTTGTTGCCTGTTAAAAATAGACACATGCTGTCGCGGACTTATTTTGTAGAATTTATTATTCCCAACAAATGCTTGTTCCGAACATTGACCAGTCAATCGTAGGAACACCCATGCTAAGGAGTTTGACTATAACACATATGACATGCCGCTATATGAAACGCACAAGTACCTATGCTACCAGAAAATGGTCACTTTTGTTCAGTTTCTTTGATTAATTTCAACACTCCTTAATTCATTTTTAACATACCTTTGCACTATGAAAAAATATTGTACCTACCAAGATTATTATAAAACACGTAACATATTTTAAAAATAGGATGGCATTCTATATATGATAAAATTAATCGTTGGAAATAGTTGAATAAATGTCAATGCAGTAGTCAACAATTTGTTTTCAACAGTAATTACCATCTGGTCACCGGCAGGTGAATCTTCATTTATTAGTGTATTTGCCATATGGCACATACACTATTGGCGTCGGTCGGATGGTGGGACCTAGGGGTCGGATGGTGGGACCTAGGTGTCGGACCAAAATTTCTCGACGTTTCATAACCTCCTGAACAATTTGCCACAATTTTTGAAAATGTTTATGTATATATGTATGTATATATTTATTTATATATATATGTGTGTGTGTGTGTGTGACGATAACTCTCGACAGACTTAATCGATTTAAACGAAATTTGGTACACACATTGGAACCCATCACCGCACGAAGCCTATTTAAAATGGGCCCGATCGGACCATTTTAAGGGTAGTTTTTAGGGGTTGAAAAAAGTTTTTAGGCCAAAAATAGCGAAAAAAATCTCAGAATTGTTTCAAAATTAGAATTTAACCCTTTAGTGTTGCTAAAATTTTAACAAAATCGGCACGACAGGACCGTACTTACAAATTTTATGAAAACACTAGTTTGCGGATAGTGATTTATTTGCTGACGGGTGTATTTAATTTGGTACAGAGGCTGCATTGATAATAATATTGAAATTAAGAAAAAAATATTATTTTAAGGGATGTATTAAGGGGTTAAATTGTTTATTTTGTCCAAAAACAAACTTATGTTCACATAATAACAGCACAATGCCTGTATTAGCAGATACACTATATTGTCGGCAGGGTTTTGGCACTGCGACCCGAGTTTTTTAAGATCATCAACACTTTTTTTCAGTTTATACCGGTGCACTGGTGAAGTGGTGAAAACTCGGCTTAAATTCTGAACGTACGGGCGGGCGCAGATGTGACAGGACTTTTTTCTACTATCTCTCGCCGAGAAATGGGCCCTTTTGTGGAGGTTTTTCATGGTTTCCGTCAATAATACAAGATAAATAAGGTCATCTACCTGTCCAATTTTTATGTTTAAAATGTTGCCTATTTTATCGTAAATAATTCCTCCACTGGAATATTGCTATTAACTAAGTTGAAGTTTAAAAAAAATCGGTTAAGGAGAGGGTTCCGTACTATTCCGTTTCCCGTGGGAATTTAAAGACTTAAGATTTTCGTTTAGGTTTTCCTGTAAACTATGCGTGAGGCCCTATATTCCCTATTTTTTTCAAAATTTTAGGCTCAATAGTTTCGGAGATAAGGGGAAGGGAATAAATAAATCTGAAATATGAATTGGTCCCAGACCCAAATATCCTTGGATAACGAGATAGAAAATAACGGGAAAGTGATAAAATGGGTTTTGGTAATGATTCGAGTGGCGTCTGTTATTATATAATGTCGAGGATATTAAATGCATTATTTTTTCTAATACGAAAAATCCAACTCTGAGTCTATCTGGGTTTGTATAAAAAATAACGCTGTCCCTACTATCTCGACATTTTCAAGTCCAATTATTTTTTTATTTACATAATGATTTTAACGGAATTCTGAAATTATTATTTCGGTTAAATTGAATGCAAAACGAAAGTCATTTGTTAAAAAAACGTGATGAATATTTATAGGGTAAAATAAAATTGACTTATTTTTAAACAACTAGTGCAAACGTTTTAATAATTTCTTTTTTATCATTTCTTTCACTTTTATTGAAGAAGTAATTTCTTCACCACAATAAATATTCATAAGTAAATGGCTTTGATAATATATTTCAGAAACAATATATTTTTTAATATAAATTAATAGATTTTTTACACAGCTGAATTGCAATTGAAAATTTTTGTTGGAAAGCAGCCAATTATATAATTGATTCCAAATATATCGGAAAAAATCTATTTACTAACCATAGTCACAGTCAGGATTCTAACCTAAACATTTCCACTTTCGCGGCGGAATGAGCTTATCTTTACTCAACCGTGACATGATTGTTAGATTAGTAATCATGTCACGGTTGAGTAAATGTAAGCTTATGCCGCCGCGAAAGTGTAAAGGTTCAGGTTAGAATCCTGACTGTGACTATGGTTGGTACAATGATTTTTTCCGATATGTTTGGAATCAATTATATAATTGGCTGCTTCCCAACAAAAATTTTCAATATATTTTTTGCCCGATAATAATGTACTTAAGTGGTTAATTTTTAAAAATGGTATCTAGAAATAATTACCTATAACGGCGATAACTAATATTTTAAAAAAATGTGACAAGAAAAAAAAATTATTTGCATATAAATTTGAGACCTAATTTTTATCTCCTGCTTGTGAGCGTCCCCCTCTGACGTCAAGCGCCCGGGGCAATCTCCCCGATCGAGATCTAGCGACGGCCCTGGTGGTAGTTGCACATCACTGCTGAAAAAGCGGCCTAATAGAAAAATAGCGTTAAAAAACAATTGAAAAATAACTTGTTTTCCTATTTTATCAAATTCATTTTTTTATCCGATCTTTCCAATTCAAAATTATTGTAAAAAATAAATCTAACAAAATAAACTGTAAATTTCCACTATAGACTTTCCCATCAGCAAATATAGTAGGTAATCGCTATATTCTTGAACAAGGATAGATGATCTATTTACGTACAATTGATACGTAAATAGGATCCCTCCCAGAATATAGCGATAATTACTATATCAGCTATTGGTGGGAAAGACTATTGTTACACAAATCAAGAGTAGTGGCGCTTCAGTTCAGCTGATGACTATTGTACTACCGATTTAGGTTCATTGGCGTATAACCATAGACAATTACCACAACCATTAGACAATAACAACAAGGCGTATACACTAGCCTAGCGGCACCGGCAAGAACTAATTGTGCCAACGTGGCATACGGTGTACGGTCTCCTTATGGAAGGAGGGGTTGGTTTGGGGCATCCGGCGACCGGCGTGCGAGCGTTCGAGACGTGTATAACTACGTAGCTAATCAAAGTGTATTCTTACGGCCATATTAAAAAGGTATAAATAATTTTCCGTAACACTATAATTCACTTCTTTGCGGATGGAGTATAGATGATTTTTTTTGAAGTTTATTTATTGCTAGAATAAACAGAGTTGAAGTATAAGCGTAGTACGTGAATACAAAAAGAACAAGACCTCCATCAGTGTTGTTTTTATTATAAAGAACGTAATAAATGTTACATAATTATAGCAATTAACTGCCATTTTACACTGCCTGACATCTCATTATTTATTGGCTGCAAAGGTAAAATTCATCAAACAGCAATTATATGACACCAGATTTTTTAAATCAAGAAGGAAATCATTATGTTATTATCTCTTTAGCTCGTAGCTAAAATTTTGTGAAGTTGTTTTGAATCCGCTAATTAATATAATTACGATAACTGTTAATAGGAATGATGTCAAAAACTTTACGATAATTATTTTAAATCATCAGTTTTATGTTGAAGAACTCTATGATATAGAGAGATGGTGATCCGTAGATGATGTAGAAATTAGGAGAAAAAAACTCAGTGGCAAAAGGATCAAATAAAATTTGCATTACTGATGATTAAATTTGCATTTATAAGCTTAGCGGTAGTGGGCTTGAGAATAGCCGAGCGTGTAGCAATGCTGTTGTTTACATGGCGTTGCTATGGTTCCTCTATTACAAGTTCCCAGTTCCCGGGTTCTAGCCCGAGAGCTGGTAAAAGTGTCAATTGGATTTTCAATTTATTATTAAAAAAAAATAATTAATTGAAAATATGAATTGGTGCTAGGCCCAAATAACCTTAGCTGTTGGTGGTCTTTAAAAAACACACACTTATTCTTGGAATCAATTGGAGGGCGTTGAATAAAAATAAGGCACCGGTGGAAGCAACAAATAAGAAAAAAAATATGAATAATCGTTCGGAGATCATATGCTTCATTTGTTGTAAAAAGTACTTATTACTTTATTTTTTTAAATAACACACAAAATGCGCGGTATAACCGATCTTTAATTAAATAATTTCATAATTTAAGCGTCAAGGTGTTTTATTTACATTTATTTACTATGTTTTGAAGGTCTAGAAATATAAAAGATGGCAAATTTGTCCCTGCATCTTTCTGTCTATTCTTAAAAAAATTTTTTCTGAAGAGTTGGCAAGTACGCCAAATAAATTCAAGAATCTTTTGGAAGTATTTGTTGTACTTTTTTTATTTATTGTAGACTGTAAACGCGTCGACAATTTAGATCATTAGCGTCTTAAATTACATAAATAACAACTAACTTAAAACTAAATAACATCACAAAATATCCATGAGCTCAGGTGGGATTCGAACCCACAACAGTCTAGTCTAGAGGCTTGTACCAAGTACGCTATCCACTCGGCTACACTGTCCTCATTAATTGTTGAACCTCTTGGAAATATGAATTGGCACTAGGCCCCGATAAAACTGATAAAAAAATAACAGTTCATGTAATTATTACGCGAACTGTTTACACTTAATTATAGAGCGAATTTTTTATTGCGTGGTTGTACATAGTTAAAACAGTTAACTAAAATTTTTGTAAAACTCCGCGTATACCTAAATAGATATCTTTTTTAAGCCGATTAAACAGTTAATTTATTCAATTATTCGTCAAAAAATAAACAAACTTATCAACGCAAAAGTTTTTAATTTGGAATTTCTTCCGCGTTCTGCGTCTACTGTTTCTGAAGCATGTAGGTATATTTCTTTTTTAATTTAATTTTTTACCCAAGAATACAATTACACCGATATGTTAAACATGAAAGAATGTTATACTTTATTTCATGTCAAGTTTAAATTCTATTTTAATTGTATAAATTATATTTTATTTATACAAGTCAATGAATAAAATGTGTAGGTATGTGTTTACTATTTGCGTTAAAATATTTTCATTGACAAAATACATAAAAAATTCATGACCTTCCGGGATACTATTTTTTAAAATTATACATTAATTATTTTAAAAAATATTTTTTCCTTTCAATATAAAGTCGGGGTTAAATCTAATTTTCATCAATTTTTGTACAGTGTGTTTCTTCACAAAAATATTTATTTGGAGTATGCCTAAAATTGTAAAGTTTAGCAATAATTATTTTTACATAAGTATTATTAATAAAATTGTATTAAATAATTTTTAATAAATTAGGTTCATAATTATAAAAGCGTGGGTCGTGAACTCTATGATAGTTTATTAGTTACGACCCACGCCTTTATAATTATGAACCTAATTTATTAAAAATTATTTTTTTCCTTTTTAGTGCATTTAAATAAAAGCTTGTCTCTAAAAAGTTTTTTTTACTAATAGGTATTTATTTTGTTCATTTTAGTCTTTCAAAATTTTATCCCCCTTTGACACCCGTAGGGGTTGAATTTCAAAAAATCCTTTCTTAGTGGATGCTTACGTCAGAAAAGGAACCAACTGTCCAAATTTCAAGTTTCTAGCTTCAGCGATTTGGCCTGGGCGTTAATTAGTCAAAAAAAAAACCTACATCCCCGTTTGAACCCCTTAGGGGTTGAATTCATTTCTAAAAACGATTTATTCATGTATTGTCATCGGGAATACATATGTGTACAAAATTTCAAATCGATCGGATATATGGAAGTCGTTCAAAATTGACTTGCAAGTTTTGACCTAAACAAACACACAAACTAACATACATTGCAAGTATAAAAGCTTGAAGTTTAACTTATACCGACCTGGTTTCTATTTATACCTAGAAAATAAAACACTATCTATCTATAAACTTGTACTCAGTACCGCAATATTTTTCCAATAGAGCGGCGTTACGCAATAGGCGTATAGATAGATAGATGTTTATTAATTGTTAGTTATAATCGATAACAATGCGTCATATAATCATAAAACAGTTTAAAAACTAAGGTAATCATTAACGTGGTAAAAACAATTCTTCAATAAAAAATCACGAAGATTGCACTTAAAATTTTTAAAGTTATCAATATTTTTAATAGATGCATAGTTTACTAATTTATAGTTTACTAATTTAGCTCGTCTTTCGATGGGTGTTCCTAACAGTAATGCTAACATAAGTATTTATTTGTAATTATCATCTATTAATGCTTTCTTCGCATTAAATCATATAGGCAGTACATAAATGACCTACTGTGCAACAAACAAATAATGGACCACCCCAAAAGAAAACCGCATGGGCCGTTTTATTTGAATAAACGAAGGATTAAAAATGCAAGAGATAAAAATAGGTTGTTAAAAACAAGTAAATTCCGTAAAATCACGAAGCAAAAACAAAACACTACGCATTATAATAGATGTAATATTTTGTTAATTACGAGCCGGTGTACAAATCACAGACCGTGACGTGTTAAAAGGTTGGCTGCCGTTTATATGAATTCAAAACATCACTTGTTAAAGTAATTTTATATGATTTATACATTTGTTCTCGAACACAGTAAAAAAATGCACTAAAACATTCGTACAGGCAAATCTCGTATAACACGGTACTTCTACAACACGATTTCGCTTTAACACGATTAGACGCTAATGACCTTAGTTGTCAAGCTTCTATAATCTACAATCATAGCGGAACAACACAATACTTATACAACCCGATTGTGCTCTAACACGATTGGAGAATTGCGGAAAAATCGCACGCAACAGTGCTTCTATAACACGATTTCGCTTTAATACGATTATACTTTAATGACCTTAGTTGTCAAGCTTCTATAATCTACAATCATAGCGGTACAACACAATACTTATACAACCCGATTTAGCTCTAACACTGTTGGAGAATTGCGGCAAAATCGCACAACACGGTTAGAACACAACGCAGTGTTTCTATATAACACGATTTCACACTAGCACGGTTTAAGAATTGTAGCAATTGTTGCACAGTAATCATATAACACGATTTTGGTTTGCCATGATTATAAAACTATGGTAATCATCGTGCAATCACTGTACTTATATAAAACGATTACGTTCTACCATGATTGTAAAATTGTGGTAATCACCGTACAACACGGTTTTTATATAACACGATTTCGCTCTAACACGGTTTGAGAATTGCGGCAAAAATTGCACAACACTCTTTTTTGGAACTTAACCACACTTTTTGTGCAGGTTCTTAGTTCCGGATAACACAATAACACACTATACTTATATAAGATTTTATAGGAATTAACGTGTACGGGGGTTTACTGTATTTAAAATGATTAAAAAATAATTTATTATTCTCATTATTATCATAATAAATCCAAATATTAAATACAGTAGAGTCCGTCTATTACGACTTCGTTTATAACGACTAACCGTTTTTAGCGACGTAAATGCAAACTCAAGTTAGGTTTCATATAGACGTACAAGCTTAAATTATGCGTCCGCTTTGTGCGTCGTCCGGTTATTACGACATAATGTCGCTGGTCCCTTGAAAGTCGTTCTATCCGGATTCTAATGTAATTATATTTTCTTCACATTACTAATGCATAAGCTCTGAAAAAGATACCTACATTTGACTAAATTTAAAACTTGCGACACGTAAAACTTATTTTTAGGTAGTTTTTTATTTTATTTAAAAAAACATTGCAATTGAAAGCTATTTGCATATCATTTTTGAATACAGCAAAAACGGTTTGATTTAGCTATACCTAAATTAATTTGGGTTCAAAATATTTCATAGTATTTGAAAGGATTTCCAGGAAATAAGTTAATATCGTGTAAGCGCACCTTTATATAAATTATTTCATAACAGAAGACCGTTTTACACTTCAACTAAGATAATTTGCATAGCGTAATAAAGTATAGTTACTGTAATAATGATGTTTAAACATTGTTGCAGATACAATTATTGAAGACTTCGACGATCGCGTAGCACAGAAACCAAACTCGAGTAAAATCTATCTAATCCGAGAATGCCTATTTTAACTACAAGTTATAAGATATTTGAAAAATCAACTTAACTTTAAAAATATATGTAAATTCTATTTTAAAAAATCATTATCTTTTATATTCTACAATATATTTTTTTTGAGAAATTGGACAGAAATTTTTAATGTTTTATATACGATAATTTTCTATATCAATTACGGTGGGCATAATTTAAATCGGTTAAAAATGTTTTAAAAGTCACCAAATGCCAAGATTATTTGGATTTAATACTAATTCAAAATAAGTTTTACCTACCTATTAAAGAAATATGATTTTTTTTCTTATTTGAGGATAAGTACGTTAATTAGTTTTGTAGATTGATAATTTTTAAATAAATGAAACAAAATCACTAAAACTAGTACACATACCTAGAATTTTACAATAAAAAAAATGTGTGAAATGGACTTTTGTTTTTTCTCAGAAATACAGGATATACCAAATTGATATTTAGAATTCCTGTCCTTTTTACTAATGAACAAATTAATTCCTGCTTGAATAGACGCTAATAACTTCAGTTGTCGATCGTCTATAATCTACAATCAATCAATATTAATTCTTGCACTAAAATAACATCCTCTTACAATAAAACAACTTAGGTAAGTAAATTTCTAAGGCCCGTATTCACCGACCCTAGTTAGTTATTTATTCCGTTGATTTATTCCCCTGTAATTATTACTCGGAATAAATAGCGATAATTCAATTCACCAACCGTAGTTAAGTTTACTGCAGGTATAAATCGTAAGAATAACTATTCTGTCCAATTTTAAGAGTATAAATATTTATTCGCCTAGTAAAATAGGGTGGACACGAAATGTACAAATTACTTTATGGCCTGACGACCTTTTCAGGTAAATATTAATTTCATATCTTTCAAGTAAAGGCTTTTGTCAGTAAAATATGTCAACATTCACCATTTTACATTTTCGATCGATGCGCCATCGGTCGGATCTTTCGTGTAAACGTGCTTTAGAATCAAAATATTTGACAAAATGTCCAAGGTGTATGGTATAAAGTAAATTTTTACCTGAAGTTCCTATTCTATCGAATGAATTGCTTCGTGAATTGAAAGTTAATTTTATTCCAAGGAATAAATTTATTCTAAGATTAGTAACTTCTATATTTAACAGTGTTTGGTGAATACGGGCCTTATACTTGGTAATATTAATCTGCAACAAATCAAGATCATTGATGTGTTTGAAAAACAATTCGAATTGTTTTCTGTAGTCGAATTTTTAAACTGTAGATTTTGAGTAAATAAATCTAAACTTGTGTAGTAAAATAAAATAAATTTACATTTTCGATCGATGCGCCATCGGTCGGATCTTTAGTGTAAACGTGCTTTGGAATCAAAATATTTGAAAATGTCCAAGGTGTATGGTATAAAGTAAATTTTTACCTGAATTTACTATTCTATCGAATGAATTGCTTGGTGAATTGAAGGTTAATTTTATCCCAAGGAATAAATTTATTCTAAGATTAGTAACGTCTATCTTTAACAGTGTTTGGTGAATACGGGTCTAAGTAAAACTATCAGGTATATTGTTCTGTTAAGACAAAAGGTCGTAACTGACAAAATTTGTGATTTTCAGATTTTGGTATATTTGGAATGTATATAGTTAGTTCTGTCAGTATACCAAAATCTGAAAATCACAAATTTTGTCAGTTACGACCTTTTGTCTTAGCACGGCAGTGTTAGCGCAAGGCAATTGACATCACATTTCTTCCACTGATAAGATCTAGCAAACAACTATCACACTGGTGTTATTCACTGCAGTGAGCATTCAACACATTACTTGCTGACTTCACGTTGGTCTGTTACACTTTTGCATTGCAGGTAGGCTCTATTAGCAGCAGGACTGTCACTACTAACACGTTGCGTTTCTTTTTTCTCGTTCTGCATAATATTCAGTACGCACAGAGATTAAGAAAAGCAACCAAAGGATGAGGAGATTCATTCTGCTTATTGTTTTATCAGCAACCAAGAACTTCTTAGGCCCGTATTCACCAAGCCTAGTTAGTTATTTATTCCGTTGATTTATTCCCCTGGTAACTATTACTCGGAATATTTATTCCGAGTAAATTCAATTCACCAAACGTAGTTAAGTTTACTGCAGGTATAAATCGTAAGAATAACTATTCTGTTCAATTTCAAGGGTATACATATTTATTCGCCTAGTAAAATAGGGTGGACACGAAATGCACAAATTTCTTTATGACCTGCTTTTTCAGGTAAATATTAATTCGATATCTTTCAGGTAAAGGGTTTTGTAGTAAAATAAAACAAATTTACATTTTCGATCGATTCGCCATCGGTCGAATCTTTGATAAACGTGCTTTAGAATCACCCCTGGTAACTATTACTCGGAATAATTAATAGCAATAATTCAATTCACCAAACGTAGTTAAGTTTACTGCAGCTATAAATCGTAAGAATAACTATTCTGTTCAATTTCAAAGGTATAAATAATTATTCGCCTAGTAAAATAGGATGGGCACGAAATGCACAAATTATTTTATGACCTGCCTTTTCAGGTAAATATTAATTCGATATCTTTCAGGTAAAGGGTTTTGTAGTAAAATAAAATAAGTTAACAATTAGATTAACAATCAATATTGTTATTACTTCCTATACTGTACAAATTCACTATTTTAGTGAAATTAACATAAGGACATCAGACGATATTAATCGACATAACATGCCCTTATTAATTATTGTAGAAAGGCTACATAAGAAAAATTTAAATGCACCGCCGGGAATCGAACCCGGAACACCCAATATCGCGTCGGGCAAGTTTTCCAGTTACTCCACGGTGCCCATGGCGTACACTTAATCTTTTCTTATATATAGCACAAATACACCGCAAGTCCACAAACTGCGAGAGCTAATATTATTTTTATTTTTATAACAACACTACAATGAATGTTGCTTTTCTCAAAATAGGCCGGATATGCCTAGTAATAATTTCAATTATTTGCGAGAAAATTACTTACAGTATCTTATTTAGTTAACAATTAGATTAACAATCAATATTGTTATTACTTCCTATACTGTACAAATTCACTATTTTAGTGAAATTAACATAAGGACATCAGACGATATTAATCGACATAACATGCCCTTATTAATTATTGTAGAAAGGCTACATAAGAAAAATTTAAATGCACCGCCGGGAATCGAACCCGGAACACCCAATATCGCGTCGGGCAAGTTTTCCAGTTACTCCACGGTGCCCATGGCGTACACTTAATCTTTTCTTATATATAGCACAAATACACCGCAAGTCCACAAACTGCGAGAGCTAATATTATTTTTATTTTTATAACAACACTACAATGAATGTTGCTATATATAAGAAAAGATTAAGTGTACGCCATGGGCACCGTGGAGTAACTGGAAAACTTGCCCGACGCGATATTGGGTGTTCCGGGTTCGATTCCCGGCGGTGCATTTAAATTTTTCTTATGTAGCCTTTCTACAATAATTAATAAGGGCATGTTATGTCGATTAATATCGTCTGATGTCCTTATGTTAATTTCACTAAAATAGTGAATTTGTACAGTATAGGAAGTAATAACAATATTGATTGTTAATCTAATTGTTAACTAAATAAGATACTGTAAGTAATTTTCTCGCAAATAATTGAAAATAAAATAAATTTACATTTTCGATCGATTCGCCATCGGTCGAATCTTTGATAAACGTGCTTTAGAATCATCCCTGGTAACTATTACTCGGAATAATTAATAGCAATAATTCAATTCACCAAACGTAGTTAAGTTTACTGCAGCTATAAATCGTAAGAATAACTATTTTGTTCAATTTCAAGGGTATAAATATTTATTCGCCTAGTAAAATAGGATAGGCACGAAATGCACAAATTACTTTATGATCTGCCTTTTTAGGTAAATATTAATTCCATATCTTTCAAGTAAAGGGTTTTGTAGTAAAATAAAATAAATTTACATTTTCGATCGATTCGCCATCGGTCGAATCTTTGATAAACGTGCTTTAGAATCAAAATATTTAACAAAATGTCCAAGGTGTATGGTATAATGTAAATTTGTACCCGAAGTTACTATTCTATCGAATGAATTGTTTGGTGAATTGAAAGTTAATTTTATTCCATGGAATAAATTTATTCTAAGATTAGTAACTTCTATCTTTAAGTCTTTAACAGTGTTTGGTGAATACGGGACTTAGAGATCTATGTGATAAACTACTTGGCCAGTTGGACTGCAACCAAGGATTCGAGCACGAGAGAAGACCCAGTGTCCGGCTGTAGATTTTTTTAAGGACTATTTAAATACTCGACTTTTAATACCGTGCGGAGGCCCACCATAGGTTGTAGTCAGAGGCCCGTCTCGTAATGTTGAGGCCCTGCTATACAGGTTAACTGTGGCAATACGACGGATTTGTAGGCCTTTTAAATATAGCATGCGCCAAACTAATTTTGATGCACGGACTAAATAAGCAATTTCTTAGCGGAATGCTGTATTTATTGGAGTACTTATTTCAAATGTTAATTTATGAAAAAATTGCTGATTTACTCACAAAGGAAATATTTATAAAAGAGTTTTTGTTAATGAAATGTAAAATTTCTTTAATTAATGAACGGCAATTTGGATTAAACCGGAATCCTAATCTTAACTATTCTACTTATTACTGGTTTAATTCTAAATCCTAAAGCTTTTCTTATTCACTGTAAGGGTTATCTGTCCCTAGTTCTCCATATTTTCAATTTATTGTTATTATTAATATTAAACTCAAATTCAATAGCTGTTGGTGGCATGAAAAAATAAATAATAATAATATGCAATCGTAAAACACAATTCATCATAAAAATTTAAACTAGGTATTTTGATTTTCCAGTTTTACAATGAACTGGTCAAGTCACATCCCTGGAACAAGTAAACAGTTTATACCTATATAATCTGAATGGAAGAACAGACAACACAAATAGAAGCGCGATTCGTAAGGTGAGATAAGGGCTGTTATTATCGGCGGCAATCAGCGATATACAAGTGTCCGGGATACGAACTGAGTACATTTGAGTGTGAAGCACAGGAGCGAGACGACATCACGCCAGAGTGGAGTCGGTGAAGAACGAGGTTGCAAGAGTGCAACAATTCTCGCAGCTGGATATTCTACACAATAATATATTAATGTAGGTATTTTATTCAACCAGCGGTATCTAACTGTCATTGTTTAAGATCATACATGCCATTTTTTTCAACTGCAGGTCCTTCGTTATTATTATTATAGCGGAAGAATTCCTTAAAGAATTTTGCATCCACAAAAACCCAAACTTCAAGTTCAAGGAATACTTGCAGAGCAAGTTGAAACTATAACCGTGCCTCAAACCATGAATTTGGAGATTACAGTGAGTTTGGGTAGTGCGCACGGAGTACACGGAGCTATCCAATAAGCGCAGTTTTTGCATACCTCATTACGCTGACATGCCGGGATAACTTTCATTATTATTATTATTATTATCTTCCTTAAGAACAATATTTTCTTAAAGAATCTTCCAATTTTATTTACAAATTAAAAGTGGGGAGCAAAGAATTTGTCCTCGTTTGAGTCAAACAGTGCTTCATTTAAGCGTCTTTCTCAAGGGAAGTTTTGATGGGAATCTCTCTCCTGTAAGGAAAGTCTTCTTAAAAAACTTTCCCTGTCTACCTAAAAGGAACTAAAGTTCCTAACAATATAATCAGATATTTTGAATTAACAGCACGAAAGGTGCCTTTTGACAACTGATCCAATTTCACTAGTCCTGAGTTTGATTGCAAGATAGCATAGAAAAAAAATTATTTTCCATAAAAAAATTAAAGTTTGCAATAGTGTAACATTCTTATTAGATTTGTGTAGATTTTTAATGTAGGTACACAATTTATTAAAGTAAGCACAACATCCTTTTTGCTTACTTATTTTATTTTTTCCGAAAACATATTATTGATTCTTTTTTGCAGAGAAAAATGTTGCTACACTACTTGATTTAAAAAATATGAAGATCGAAAGCCATGCGTTGGATACCACTGAATTGATATTATGTATGTTTTTAGTATCAGATTCATGATTTAAATATGTAATTAGCACATTTATTTGATTGTAAATACGCTGAAATAATTTAGTAGTAAAAATAATACATTACATGTTTAAAGTTTGTTTAACATCCGTCGAAAGACGTTTAGCTATTGATTTAAGAATAACATGAAAGTATTTTTAATATCTTAGATCAGTGATGTTTTTGATCTTTCTCGTACGAAAACGGCAAACCCCAGGTTACAAAGTCTAAAACTGAAAAGCGAAATTTAGTGATCAATTTTTCAGTTGTGGCTGACATGCAAAATATTAGGAAAAATTCTGAAGCACTAACGAACATCTCGGCATGTCTGAACTTAATTTTAAATTTTTTAAATTAAAACTTCGATGTTTTTGTTATACAACATGTTTAGCAGTTAGGTAAAGGAGGATTGTTTTCTTGTGTGTCAGACAAGTAATTCCGAAGCTGGCAGTGTCAGCGGATTCTATTGAAAGAAGACACGAACAGACAGCTGTATAGCTACGCATCTGATACGTTTGGCGAACAATCTGCTACCTCGAACTGCCACTTGCCAGTGCTGAATGAATGAATTGTAGATTATAGACGCTCGACAACAGAGGTCATTAGCGTCTAAACTTGCCAGTGCTGTCTACCACGATCAACATTAGCACCATCCAAAACCAAGCAAAAATATTAAGCTTGATGCGATCCAAAAACAGCACAACTTTTTTTGGATCAATCAAAAATGTTGATAGATATCAATCGAATGTTAAAGCGCAACAAAATACTTTTTAATTGCAGAGTTCCTAGCGGGAGTGTGCTCTGCATTAATTATTGCTTTGGGCGCCAGAGTCTTGCTCATAAGTACAAGTAATTATATCTAGATTAATTTCACAAGAAATTCATTCAAATTGTAGCTTTCCGAAAAGGGGAGAATTTGTTTTATAAAATTTTAAACAGGATGTGGCCTGAATCAACTAAGAGCCGTCCGGAATGGCAAGGAATGCAATGCAGTGCGTGGGACTCCGTTTCTTTTTATGTTACTTAAAAGGCGCGTCGATTCTTTTAAACCGTTCCAGGTAACGTTTTAGATTTGGATTTCTCCAATTGGTTAGACCGTTCCCGAATATCTTTTGTAACGGTTTAGGGTTCTTCAGTTTACTGTCTCGAACAGCTATGATAATTCGAATATCGTTTGTGTGTTTTTTACCCCCCAGACTACCCGTCAATCTGATTGTGCTTCGGCGTCAAGCCTTTGAAAGACCTGATACCCTCATAGGCACACATCACATTCTTAATAAATTTTTTAACTCGTTAAGTGGGATGCCAATACGTGATTAGTAGCAAGTATACCAACAATGGTTGGAACTGCTTCCTTACTTATATCTTAAATTTGAAGTACTTAAGACTACATTGACGACAAATCTTATATATAAAGTCTGTATACCTATATGTCTATATGTTCTTAATAAACATGAGCACTGATAAACCGATTTCAATTTGGTTTTCACAGTTGTATAGAGCATTATCCTGTAAGTATTTCAGGTTATACTCAAAAAAAATCTACTAAATACAAATGGGCTCGGGCAATGCAATCTATATAAAAGATCATTTTGATTCACATCATTCATTTTGGTATAACGCCGAATTAGGTATACAGTTAATTTGATAGTTTGTAAATTTAGATAAACTGATCTTCTTCATTACATATAAACGTACAATAAATCACCAATAATGAAATGGATGTTCCTCTAATAGTCAGTATGTTATTATGTCTGATATCATCGTGCATGTTGAATCTTATTGAATATTTAGCTATTGCATGTGAATTTTATGAAGGTGACCTATTCGAGAATAAAGAAACGTTTACAGATATCGAGTTAATGGTTTGAGAATCGAGAGACGAAATTATACAACAAATTTCACTTAAGACGCAACATAGCCAAGTGTTGATAAACCTGGTAGTTATGGAAAACATTAACGCATTAGAGAAAATCGTTTCACTTAAAATGCAAACATCCATTGAACAAAAACATACATCACTAAAATAAATAATCCACTGAACAAAAAAATACATCACCAACAATATTTGAATTAATAAAAAAAAATTACAGCACATGTTTTTAAATTAAAATATTGCTCGTCATTATTGTTAGTGATTTATGTTTTTGTTCAGTGGATGTTGAATTTTAAGGGAAACAATTTTCTCTAATAAAGGGTTTTCCAATTTGGGCGGGTCGATGTTGAAATGGAATAAAACAAGCTGTATGTGAGATATTAACGAAATTCTTTATTTATTTGAAAGGCCCATGTATGCCATTATATTATATGAAATATGACATCGTTCAAATGTCCGCCGCGGCTTCGCACGGTGGCACAGATCCGAGAGGTCCAATTTCAATGAATCTGCCGCCTAGATCCGGCTGAATTTGAGCGATGGCCTGAGTTATGCTGACTTTGAGGGCGTCGGTCGATGCCCTCAAAGTCAACATACCCAGGTCATTCAGCCGGATCTATGCGGCAGAGTCATTAAAAATTGGACCTCTCGGATCTGTGCCACCGTGCGAAGCCGCGGCGGACATCTGAACGATGTCATATTTCATATAATATAATGGCATACATGGGCCTTTCAAATAAATAAATTTATTTATTGTAAATTATAGACGCGTCGACAACTTAGGTCATTAGCGTCTTGCGAATAAATAAAGAATTTCGTTAATATCTCACACACAGCTTGTTTTATTCCATTTCAACATCGACCCGCCCAAATTTGAAAACCCCTTACATTGCGGTTTTCCATAACTATTAGGTAAACAAAACACGCCTACGTTGCGTCTTTGCCGATTGCACACCGATTAAAAATATCGAAACTAGTTCCCGAACTGAGTATGCTCCGATATTGGAGGCTCTAGTGGCGCAGTAACATGAAGGGCTTTGTTCTGTTGATGTTTTTAAATGTTGATGTATTGTTATGTGTAAGAATTTAAATAGGTTCACTTTGCATAATTTCCAAGTTGGCGTAGGTGGATAAATTCACATTATTACAATAATCAGATGTGTGGGATAAAACGCAAATCACTTGCCACCTCATAAGCGAAGCTTTTCACGGTCACTATTCGCTCACACATTGCACAACGCGTCTATTCGAAACAAATTTATTGCCTTTTAGCTTAGTCAAGACTCGAGAAGCAGAAACAAACTGGAGTTATAGAAATAATATCTAATGCAAAAATGCATACTTGCATAAAAACTGTCTGTTTACAAGATATATAAATAATCTAATTAATAATGTGGGAAATAGCATTTAGTCATTAATTATGAATAATCATTTCAAAGAAATATGATAAGTGTTGAAGTTTAATTAATTAAAATATTAATAAACTTTTTTGCAACAACAATAACCCAAGGTTAAAAAATGGAATAAAACAGAGCTGTTCACTGAATAGACTCGGCTTAAAGACGTACTCTTTATTCCGATTTCTGAGTCGTGCAGGGCCCAATCAAATAGATTTGGAAGGCGTCCTTATGTTAGGGTAAATGCGGGAGAGATGCCGCACGTTTCGAAAAAATATCATAATTTTGTAAATATTGTATTTTATGATTTTATATTTTAACACAGCCTAATACATTCATTTAGCCTTAATTATACACAAAAACAAAATAAAAATTCTGATAAAAATCATACTAAAATAAAAATAATAAAAAACATTGCAAAGCGGCGTCTCTCCTTTACTTTTAGGTGAGACGCCGCACCGAAAATAATAATAGCCATGCGGCGTCTCTCCTACCGCGGCATCTCTCCCGCATTTACCCTAGTACAAACTTTGAAGGCCAAACTTGAAGAATACTTTTGACGTCGATGGAACCTATGATGACAATCTAGAATTAAATTGCTATTTAGTATTTTCTATCGTATGCCAGAAGGTTCAACAAAATCTAGATAAGTAGATATTTGCAATCGAAAATTTCGACAGACCTTAAACGAACGGTTCTATACAAATTATTGACACGGTAATGTTGGCATTTCACAACTGTTTATTTGTGCATCTTTAAAATTTTATCAATTCTGGAAAGACTAGATATTTCATGTCGTAGATCTGGTTGGAGCTTAGCTAAGTGAAAGACGTTTTTAGAAGTGTCTGCTACTGTAAATTGTAAAATAGAAACTAAACAATTGGATGGACAACGAAGTCGCTTTAATTAATTGGGTACGGAACCCTAAGGAACCGTAGCTATAAAATCTAATAAATACAAAAATTAATCCAAGTGCGTAAGCTTTCACGGCCGGCGTTGTTCCAAATCTTGATGATGTCCAGGCTTGTAGGCCGTGATCCGATAGTATTTCTACCTGCGTTTCGTCTACAATTGCGGTAGACATTTTCAAAGGCGATGTGGCAGCGGTCGAAGTGTCCTCCTTGGCGACTCACAGGTAAGTGTGTCAACGACTGTATTCTCTGTTCGGTTGTATTCCGTCCTTCTGTGATTGGTCAATTATTGACACTTCAACCGCTGCCACATGGCCTTTGAAAATGTCTACCGCAGTTGTAGACGAAACGTCAGGTAGAAATACCATCGGACCACAGGCTACAAGCCCCGGAAACCGTCAAGATTTGAACCTTTTGTTGGCGGCTCACAGATATGCATAAGGAGGACAATCCGACCGCTGCCACCAATGCCACATCGCCTTTGAAAATGTCTACCGAAGTTGTAGATACGAAACGTCAGGTAGAAATACCATCGGACCACGGCCAACAAGCCCGGAAACTATTAAGATTTGGTACAAAAATTAATAATAATTAGATTGACTTATCGGTAGCATGGGTTATTAAAACTGAAATTAAAAATTGCAACATTGATACTGGCAGCTGAATATTGCTGAATTTTAGAATTACTGTCATATTGAATTTACAACGAGGGTTCTTAGGGACATGACAGACAATACTCCTGAAAGGTATACTCTAGACATATCCTCCGAAATGTCACCAGTTATATGTATAAAATCCACCACAACGGAATTAAATGCACCTTGTGCATATATGTAAATTTATTGTTTAAATTTTAAAAGATATATTCGCTAAAAACAGAGGCGGAGATTATTAATAGTTAAATAGGGATAATAATTTAATACGATACCCTGAAAAATATTAATTCGTCAGCCAATGCAGTGCACTGAAAGAAATACATTGTATTTACTGT
Organism: Mongoloraphidia duomilia; assembly: GCA_039654895.1. Classification (NCBI taxonomy): domain Eukaryota; kingdom Metazoa; phylum Arthropoda; class Insecta; order Raphidioptera; family Raphidiidae; genus Mongoloraphidia; species Mongoloraphidia duomilia. The sequence continues at coordinate 6,430,628 of CM077520.1, read as the reverse complement.
TTATGGGAAAATTACTGAGGCGTACAATTAGAAAAATAAAGAGTTAGGTAGGGTTAAAAAATTAACAGATTTTTTTATTTAAGCTTGTTTTTAAAAAGTATTTTTTTACTTAACATATTTTATTTTGTTCTTTTTAGTGCTTCAAAATTTTTCCATATGAAATTTAACTAAATTATATTTTTAAAATAAAAAAAAAATATATTAACAGAATATTTGACGCCTAAAAAACCAACCAGTCGTGAGGTGGGTCGTTCATTAGGACTAAAGTGCGACTCTTGAGGTCCGCACGACGAACTTCCCAGTTTGATATATCTTTAATAATAATAATTAAATTAGATATTACACAGAAAAGTAATCATTTTAATCATTAAAACATAATTATTATTTATTTTTAACAATAATTAAAAAAAAAAAAAACGGCTGAACCGATGTTTATAAAATTTATGTCGGATCAAAATGACGTTAACACGCCTCGATTGACACCCTTATGAAGTCGATATAATTTTTTATTCGCGAGATATTGTGTAAAATCTACTTTGTTGGAGTCTATTTGGTTAAGAAAAAAGAACGGCTGAACCGATTTTGAAAAAAATTCTTTCAGATCAAACTTACGTTAATACGCGTCGATTGGCACCCTAACGTAGTCGATATCATTTTTCATTCTCGAGATTTCGTCTTAGAAAGAAATGGACACATACCTACGTACATACGTACACACACACATACATCTTTCTAAAAATAGTGTAAAAAAAATAGTGTAGTGACCTTGAAACATAAAAATTTGTTATACATTTTGATTTCGATTTTCGGACCCATTACAATAACTTCCAATGGGAAGTTAAAAATATTTCGATCCGAAATCCGAGATCGAACACTTTACCAACTGAGCCAGTCGAACCAGTCGAACAATGTCTAACATTATCGTCCGACTGGTTCACTTAGTAGAGCTCACCTACAGAAGTACGGGCTGAAGTCAGTAAAGAAATTTATTCAAATCCTTGACCCGCTTGCTGCGACTTACCCCTCGTATTATACGCCTATGATTGTATTTGCAAAAAAACAAACTACGTTGCCCGAACACATTTAATAATAAAAAATAAACATGTTCATATCTGTGACAAAATGGCAAAACTGATTATGTCGAATTTATCGTAAAATAAGTTTAATCACGACTAAATTAGTGATCCAGTTCTCTATTGTTCGCTGCAACTAAATGGGACAGTCCATCGATCACATGACTCTAGGAATCTTTCTACCATGCGAACGTCTGATGGATGTCGAATGGAACGAAATTTATTCATCAACGATTACTTAAAACAAACTTGGAACGATGAGATCTGAGGCCTTGAGAGTTATTCTCTACCGGTAGTTACCCCCTGCACTCTGTATTTCAAATTCTTTCTCCTCGCCTAAAAACAGTTACCGCTCTCCTGGCGCTATTTTAGCTAAAGGGTTCGGGTAAACGCCAAATGAAGGATGAAGAATCACACGACAGATCCTTCATGCGTTTTGCTATGTGTGCAAGACTACGTAATAAAAGTAGTAAGTTTTTCCAGAAAAATGTTTTTCAATTTTTCACCTGAAGGATCTGCACTGTGATTCTTGGTCCTTCATTAGACGTTTACCCGAACCCTTAAGCTTAAAAAATTGCGTCGGGAGAGCTGTAACCGTTTTTAAAAGAGGGGAAAGGATTTGAGATGAAGAGTGCAAAGGATAATTTTCGGTTGAGAAATTTAAAATTTCGTTCAACTCGACGTAGTTTTCGGGACGTTCATTTGGTTCCGGAGGCATACTGACGGTCTCTTCATTACAGCGACAAATAGTTTTTGGATGACCGGCATGCACAGCTTTCAAACGCAGTTTAAATTTAAAATAAAATTTTATGTAGGGTGAAATGTCTTTACATGTTACAGAAAACATAGTTAAAAAGTGTCTGACACTACAGAAAAACTACGTTTTACCCGCAACTTCGATCGCGTTAAAGTCAATTTTGACACAGACCAGGGCCACCCTAACTACAAGGCTAAATGGACTATAGCCCCGGAGCGCCAACCTTTTGGGGCAGCAATTTTGCTTCCACTCAAATCAGTTTGATAATGATGGCCTTCGTCAAAGGCTTGACGGCTAGCCCCTGTGGAAAGGTTTTTAAAATTTTTAGAAAATAATGGCCATAAGAGCGCAGAAATGGAATATTGCATTTTAAAGCTATTATATGATTAATATATTAATTTTCAAAATTGTAGAGGGCATACATGATTTTGCCTCTTGAGTCCAGATACGTAGCATGTATAAGTCGGTCTCGCATATCATCTGCGAAATGCATGATGTCCATGACAGTACAATGGAAGAGCATGATGCTCCCACAACACCCTGCGATGTGATAGCCGGAGCTGATAACCGGCACATCGCAAACACACACGGACACAGCTTGCATACAATGTATGAACTCTCCTCGACTAATATACAAGTCCCGGACACAAAGTATGGGAACAATGTCCAAGATCATCAGAAGTGCCCGATTCGACGCCCAAAAGTGTGTTGAATTCGTCAGGACAATCAATGTCCAAGATTAACAGAAGCGCGCAATTCGACGCCCAAAAGTGTGTTGAATTCGTCAGGACAATCAAAGCGCGCAATTCGACGCCCAAAAGTGTGTTAAATTCGTCAGGCACAATAAATTAGTGTTAAAACGTTGGTCATCAAAGAATTTAGCAAATAAATAAAATATTGTTATCATTCTGTCTTGTACCCCGTTCTTCTAAAGTAAATACACTTCAAACAAAGTTTTTCAAGAAAATTAATATAAATGTTCTTTCGACCTACAAATTGATAATACGTTCATATTCTTCAACAAGCATGACATTTCAAGGAAAACATCCCTTTCGTAAAAATAGTATGTTTATTTGATTAAGTAACACATACAATACATATAATCATACAATCAATTATTTTAAAAAGTCGACCATGTTATTAGTGTCATTATTTTTTGTCGCGAATGTATGTTAGTAAGGTATTATTTATTGGCTGTACAGATGTGTTACCAATTGTATCAACTTGCCGACACGGTAAGTACCTATACAAGACCGTCTTTGAGCCATAACTATAGACGATTCTATATTAATACATAACCTTATGAATATTTATTTATATATTTTAAATGTTATTCGGCGTTGTCTAACAGCGAGATTCCTCCGATCGTACAGATAAACGGGCAGGATCAAGATGAAAATAGATATCTTGAGGATTGATGCAATGGACATACTCACAATTCCTTAGGACAAAATATGTTGAAAACGGAAATGACAAAATGAAGGCACTATTATAGACAAATGAAGGTTGCGTTTCATTTCGTAAGAGAAAGGCTTCATCCGATTGGATAATCCATGATAATCAAGTATCGAGATGGAAAATCGGGATATATATCTTCATATGTAACCCTTCTCAGCGAAAATGGATATTCTTGTTGAAAAGACAGGTTAAGGAGTATAATGTACGTGATGATGATAGATCTCTTCGTTCGTGCAAATTGAGGGTTCATACGATGGACCTGTTCACTATTCCTAATGGAATTTCAAGAAAAAAATGTAGATAAAGGAAATTATAGCAATGAATACGACGTCTCATTTCGTAAGACCATCTGAAAAAGGTTACATAAGGTTTTATATATCTATTCATGGTAACAAAATATGGTAGGTATTAAAGACTGAGTTCAGACAAAGATAAATATTATGGTCCTCCAGACATTGGAGACTGATGAAATGTCACAAAAGCAAAAGAAGATTCATCTGATACCGCCACGTGATAAGTATTACATAAGCTGATAAGGCTACTATATGGAGGGCTAAGGCGTTTCCAATTTTAATGCATTTCTTACAAAAAATATCAAAAACACCTTGAAGAATATAAAAAATAAAAATATCTTTATCCTTAACGATCATGATTATGTTATCTTCCCGTGCCATATTTATTTCAACAAAACAAGATGGCAATACGGTTTATTTAAAGATGTTGATAAAGAAGTACACGCACGAGTTCCGTGGTAAAATTTCACCAATGTTAATTATTAATTAGAATTGCAATTTCCTGACATCGTATTAAGTGCATTTGCTGCAGCAAGATAGTAATAATTCTAAGCATAAGAAGGTTAAAAAAATGTAAAACACAATTTGTCGAAGTAAATATCTATCTGACAGCTGCCGAAGATTTATTGGCATACCTGTCTTGGGCACTTCCTTTAATTAAATGGTAACGTGTAAGTAATATCGCCAGTTAAAAGAAGTCAATATACACACACATACAGACTGGCACAAAATACAATGAATTTTTCAGTTTAGAATTAATAAAAACAGCACTAAAAACGGTCCATATGTTAGTCACGAACTGATATTGGAATTTCACATGTAAAATCATACGTATGGAATTTCCAGCTCTACAAATTTTTTAGTGCAAAAATGCATTGAAATAAAAATGATCACGGTTAAAATGTCTACATGATAGGTCACTTAATTTTAACGAAAATATTTTTTCTAAAGCGTGGTTACGAAAAATTTAGATGGTTAATCTTTTCATTATTATTTACTATTTAGTGAAAAAAAATGTATTCTTGAAAACAATTTGTGCATGCTCTAAAACCTAAAAGGAGCTATATCGGGAATCGAGATATGAAAGTTTGATATAGTCCTAAAAAAATATACCTTTACTTTTTAAAATCAAAGAAAAACTCGTTAGAAAAAGTTGTAAGTTGTTTTCGTTATACTCGAAACCTTTCGATTATTTTCCAGACGAAACTGTGCAAATGCCCCATCTTACTTCCCCGCCCTCCAGGCGGTGCCCTTAGTGGTATTATGTAACACTGTATAGATCTCTGCAACGTTGAACTTGCAACAAGTTAAAGAAGTACATACTAATGTGATACCAGTTATTAATAATAACAACAGCTATTTTACATGCAATTTCATAATTAATATTATAAAAATGTCATGATAGCGATATGTGTGATTATTTATTGTTCCCAAACGGATTATAAAGAATATAGTAAAGGATATTATAAAATGATAATTATGCAATTCAGAAATGTGAGCTACGAGAATATTGAATATATGCAGATTTATATAATCTTTAAATTCATGATTCAAGTCAAAATTAGATTACAGATTCTGGACAACGACGTTAATAATTATAGCGACTAAAATTCAAGTTAAAAAATTAATACTCTGGATTTTATCATACAAATTGTATCAAATTAAACCTGTGCATAGGGCATTCTGTGTGTAAGACAGAGATTGATACATAAAGCAATAAGTAAGAATGAGATAAATGATCGCTAATAGGATGTTACGTGGTTACTGTAAATTAAACTGATAAAATATTTACATTTTTACAGCATAGAAGGAGCGAAAAAACAAAGATGACGCTATTAGGTTGTATAAATATTATTTATTTACAGTAACCACGTAACATCCTATTAGCGATCATTTATCTCATTCTTACTTATTGTTTTATGTATCGATCTCTGTCTTACACATAGAATGCCCTATGCACAGGTTTAATTTGATACAATCTGTATACGAGTAGTTTTGTTGAAAATTATAACTTAAAATTTTATTCAGAATTTGACTTCTGTCAATTATGGGGATATTTTCTAAATATATATTTCTATTTTAGATCCGGTTCAAGTAATATCTGATTAAAACTATCCTTATTTTTGAAAATGATCATTTACGTATTTCAAATATTTTTCAGTACAATTTCAACAAGCAAAATTTAGCCTGAAAAAATCGAATTCCGACTCGTAAAAATGTATAATAAACTAGTGAAAAAATGTCACGCATTTATAAAAAAAATATTTAATCCATTTTACTGAACCCTGTAAGTTAATGAAAACAATATAGCGAATCTTAAATCAAAATCAACAAATTATATTATAGCCAAATTCAGCAAGTTTATAAAACTCGCTGTGAAATATCTAGGTCACGGTTTAGCCTTTGGCTGAATGGATGTCCCAGAATACTGTACCATATAATTAGTGATCACATATCCATATTTTTAAATACAAATTTAGCCAAAAGCTGGTTTACAAATATATAATTTAAAGATCTGATAGCAACGTAATTTAAAAAAAAAATGTTCCGTTTACTTTAGAACTGTTAAATTGATACTCAGTTAGATACTAATATAATTATCGTTGTAAGAAACCATCGTTGCAAAGATATTTGAATAGGGCATCGGATAAAATATCTCATTGGCATAATTTTGAGATATTTTAACGCGAATAACGTCAAATGTCTCTTTAGAAATATTAGATGTAACGGAAATAGTACAAAGTGGCTGACGCGTGAAACGAAACACAATACATTATGTTAAAGTCTTAAACAAAGTAAACCAGGTGGCCGTATGAGAGTGTATGAGTCTATTGCAGGTATTCCATGTTATATTTTCGGTTACACGCTATTTTTTTGAGTTTAGCGATCGCAGAAATAACTTTGTTTTTCACAGTGGCTTTGAGAAATACTGTGAAATACAAACTTATATTTTTGGAAAACTATGGTCAACTTAAAATAAACAAGCCGTGAGGTGGGTCGTTTATTAGGACTAAAGTGCGACACTTGAGGTCCACACGACGAACTTCCCAGTTTGATAAATATTTAATAATAATAATTAAATTAGATATTACACAGAAAAATAATCATTTTAATCATTAAAACATAATTATTATTTATTTTTAACAATAATTAAAAAAAAAAACGGCTGAACCGATTTTTATAAAATTTACGTCGGATCAAAATGACGTTAACACGCCTCGATTGACACCCTTACGAAGTCGATATAATTTTTTATTCGCGAAACATTGTGTAAAATCTACTTTTTTGGAGTCTATTTGGTTAAGAAAAAAGAACGACTGAACCGATTTTAAAAAAATTTCTTACAGATCATATTTACGTTAATACGCGTCGATTGGCACCCTAAAGTAGTCGATATTTCATTCTCGAGATTTCGTCTTAGAAAGAAATGGACACATACGTACGTACGTACATACATACACACACAGACATCTTTCTAAAACATAAAAATTTGTTATACATTTTGATTTCGATTTTCGGACCCATTACAATAACTTCCAATGGGAAGTTAAAAACTATATATTAATATTAAATTTCCATTTTAACCGTGAACGTTCTGCCCGGCTACGGAACCCTTTACTGTGCGTGGTCCGACACGCACTTCGCCGCTTTTTCAATTATACTAACAGATATTATAAAGAGGAGAACGTAGTTGTTTTATAAATGGCTCTAATCTGAGAAAACTGGTAAAAGTATCAATAATTGTATTTTCAATTCATAATAAATTGAAATTAATATAAATCCCTATATTATTAAACGAGCAAATCTTGTATATATGTACCTATGTACCTATATAAATATTTTCTCGAAAACGGCTTCAACGATTTTGATCAAATTTACCGAAAAGGGGTTTCGGGGGGCAAAAAATCGATCTAGCTAGGTCTCATCCCTGGAAAAATTCGTTTTCTTATCGATTTTATCATTTTAAAAAACAGTTTTTTTAACGTTATAAAACAGTGTCGTATGGTGAGTAGGCTTTGGAAAAAACAAACTATTTTCATTATTTATGTCAAATTACTCTGACAGTCAATCTTTAACTTATTAAAATAATCAGTAATTATTTGAAAAGTAAAAAAATAACAACAATAATGATGAAATGGGAACTTTAAGTACTATTTTTTCTGAACTCATCCGAGCAAAGCTCGGTCATCCAGATATTTACTACTAAGCCCAGAGGAGCCGGGCAGTCGATATAGCCTTTAAAAAAGAACAATTACGTAATTAACTCAATTGTGAACATTTCAGACCTTAATCTTTTCTCCCAAGAATTCATCATTTACGGAGAGGTAAAAACATCTCATTTCCGAATTTATAAAAAAGAATGCTAAAACACCAATTAAATCGACGAATTATTTTTTTTAGTAAGACCGCTGGAAAACAAAATGAAAACAACGTTCGGACAGGTTAGCCATGGTTATAAATCAGTCATAAGTCGGAGGCAGGCGGATCGGTCTATGATTTATATCAAACATGTATGTTTGTATGTATGTATGTTATGTACCGAGGAACTCTATACGGTCTATACTATATATCGAATAGAGCGTCACAGCTAAGTTAAACCTATTCTCATTTATGATTATTATAATAACAACACTTTTTCACTATCAGCCTCTAGGCACAAATATTCAATATAAAAATTAACACACTGACTGACTTTATTTTTATACTGAACTTTAAATACAGGGTGTTTCCGAAACGAGGATGTAAATCACAATTTGGTACGATTGTGTTTTCATCTTTGGTTTTCACGAAATCTCGACTTGAGGTTTGAGAATAGCCGCAAAAGACATGCAGTTCTTTTCATGGCGTATCGATAGTCCGCTAAAGTCGGCTCCAGACAGCATGGCAAATGTCAACCAATGTTGACGTTTGGACAATTTCCATGCCGTATGGATGGTTTTCATATGGCCATATGTCATCAACGTTGACATAGGAAAACATTCGCTTTGAGGGCGGATTTTTTGAACACACATCAAAGGGATTTGCCAACGTTGGCCTCGACTTGCGAAGATGACTTTGTCTTCATCCAGACGACGGCAGTTTTCACTACGCGGTGTTTGTCAATATGTATTCTGAATTATAAAATTTCACTAATCACCCCCCCTTCGGTTTTTGTATTAATGTACTAATAACTGAGCGTCTATAAATAAAATGTTTTATTTTTAAATTTGAATAAACAATTTTCATTCACTGACAGGCATTTATTTGGGACAAACTAGAACAAAAACAAATTCAAAAAACTTTTTAACAAAAAAAAAACCTCCTTCAAAAAGCACTAAAAAGAGGAAAATAATGAAATTTTGAGGTCTGTGCCAATTAAAATATGAAATTGGTTAAAAAGAAGATATTATTCACTATACTATAAGTACTTTTTAGCCGACTTCATATTTTAATTGGCACAGACCTCAAAATTTCATTATTTTCCTCTTTTTAGTGCCTTTTTGAAGGAGGTTTTTTTTTTGATAAAAAGTTTTTTATTTTTTACTTTTTAGTGTCAAAAATTAACATTTACCTTAAAGAATCACACGCCGTTACTTACTTTTTTATTAAAATCAGCCGAACTACTGAACCGATTTTGATGACATTTCTATGGGTCCTATCTGAAAGTATATCCTTTCAAATAAAAAAAAATTCAAAATCGGTTCATAAACGACGAAGTTATCCGCGAACATACATAACCACATAAAAAATATATACAGTCGAATTGAGAAACCTCCTTTTTTTGAAGTCGGTTAAAAATGTTTTACTTATTTTATACGCCCTGGTATTTAATCGGGACAGTGTCTAAAAATTATAGCTACCTATATAGAAATTTTCCAGAAAATGAAAGACTCAACAAAGCTTGCAAAATGCAAGCATAAGCAACTAGACTAATGTAATATTTTTTGAAGTGATTTCCTGCAGCAAGATGCATTTTATAAAAGACTCCATGTTTCGATATCTCGAGCGGCAATTGTCTGAGAAAGTGACTATGGTTTTAGAAAATAATCTTCACAACATATAATTGGTAAAAGTGGACATAATCGCTTCCGTCAAAAAATAAACTAAAGACAAACTGTCGGACGCCATTGGCTTTTAAAAAATTTGCGGTTTAACAGTAATAATGTGTTGCAGATTTTTTTACGAGAGAAAATAATTCACAGCTCAGTTATTTATTTGATTGCTAATACAATAAAACATAGTTTTTTTTTTTTGATAAATGACTGACAATAATTATCTACTTGACAAAGCGAACGCCGCAATGTTTTCAATAACCTCTATATTTTGAGACTAGCTCCCTCCGGAAGCCTAAAAAATACCAAGGAATTTGATCAATAATTAAGGAAATTTTTTTATCAAAAACAGATACCTAGTTACAGGGAAAAAATGGATATGTCTATATCGCGGGTACAGACAGATGCTATGAATACCGTTAAACACAAATAATTGTATTCGTTGTCATGGAAAAGAATACAACCACTTTTATTTATCTTATATGAAATCATATGTTCGTAAAATATAATAAATAAAATAAACGTTTGTATCTGTCGGTAGACTCGTACTTTTCTGCACGGCCACGTAACTAACTTTGTCTGAGACCTTAGCATAGTTATACATGCTTTGTTTTATTTCGCATGTCATCACTTCAGACTATTTCCTTTTCATCTAATATTTCTAAAATGCCACCCCAGTATGAGACATTAGATGTTATTCACGTCAAAAACAAAGAAAAAAATTGTGTATTTGGTCAACTAAACATAATTATTTTTGAATGAAAACATTAGATTTATTAGACTCCTGATCGTATTTTTGGAGCTACGAACTTCGAATAAACGAGAGAAAAATAATCGTATTTTGATTATTTTGATAATGAAGATTGTTCCAGGGCGGCATCTACTGGAACTAGATGGGCAACACGTATTTACGAAGATCTATCTAGAATTCCGTGTTTAAAAAAATATAGCGAACTAGATTACGGAAAGTTAGATCTCACAGTTTATTTTGGACTTTGACTAAGACGAAATAAGGAGAAGAAACTCCTGTTGAGTATTGAGCTTTTTTTCCTTCCCCAACATCCCCGTGACCGCGGATTAGTGTTGCCGTCTAGACAAGACTTTCAAAGTCTTGAAATATCAAGACAAGACTTCACTTAAGTCTTGTCTTGAAATATCAAGACTTTACTAAGTCTAAGTCTAGATTAAAAAACTCTTGTCTTGTCTAATATCAAAACTCTAGATTATTTTCAAGAGTCTAGATTAACCGGGTGCTTTACTTTACCTACTACTACTTAGTTTATCTAGAGTTTTGGCAAGAGTCTTGATCTAGATAAAGCAAGTCTTGTCTTGTCTTGAAAATTTCTAGACAAGACTTTTGCAAGTCTTGTCTTGAAAATCTAGACAAGAGTCTAGAAAGTCTAGATCTAGACGGCAACACTGTCGCGGACTTAAAAGACGTACGAACAAAAAATACTATTCGGTAACTTTACATATAGCGGCGTTTGATGATACAAAAAACGCGGCAATTATAAAATTCTTTTTTAATTCTTTGAGCAAACTAAGCAGGCAATTACCATGTGGTAATTTAAATAGATTATATATTTATGTAAAATACAGGTTGTCATAAAATATTTTCCCCGAAATAAAATTCATTGGACAAACCTAAGAAAACTCATAATTATAAAGTAGTTTTTTTATTCATGTACTCACTTTATCTTGAATATCTTTTAGAATCAAAAAAGCACTCACCTGAAAAAATAAAGAAAAAAGAAATTAATATAATTATACAAACATTTGTAAATGAACCTCAGAACATAGATAGCTATAGAAACAACATATCACGTTGCTTGTGAAGCCACAACTATACACTAAAGTATGACCCGTCACGTACATTATGATCATTCGTTGCTTGTATTCCATAATTAGGTACTCTTTATGTCGTGTTGTGTGCCTTGATGTTACAATAAAGGTTCCAAAGCGCTTGTGAAAAATCAAGGTGTATCTTATCATCAGTAAGTAACAATATTTTATTAAATTTTCAATTATTTCAACTGTTCCCCGCACGTCTCTGATGTGGCACTTCTATAGCTATCTCTGTTCTGAGGAATAAACTAATGGCAGCACTGACAGATTATAATATATTTCAATAAGATAAATGGAATATATCAAAAGCTTGGATTGGATATTAATCATAGTTGAATCATCGGCATTTTTTAATTGCGTATATCTACGTTGTAATAAATTAATTTGTTAATTGCTTTTCTGTAAAAGCAAGGTGTAAAGCAATCAATTGCGAACACAAATAGATAACACTACCATATTTTTTCGTTATTTTTAATTTGTATTATAGACAGTATAAAAGTGAATCAGGTATATTGAATATTTGTAGTAATTACGTCTATTAAAAATAAAATTAGAGGCACTAAAACTATTTACAAATTTGCACTGTAATCAATTTCATATTTAATCAAAGCATAATCAATATAGTCCGACCAGATGAAATATATTTTATTAATGATAATTCAATTTATAAGCAATTGTAATTTATAAGCCATAAATTAAATATAACAATTTAGAATTTTATAACCAAAAACTTCATTATTGGTAGGCAGTTTTTCGCTAATAGGATTCTTGCATGGAAAATATACATCAATCTGAATAAAACTCTGAAATCCGAGAGACATTGACCACATATTTTTTTTATCGTATCTACTTTGTTTTACCATTTTTTTTTGTTGAATTTATCTATGGACTTTGTTCCTTCATCTACGCGAGAACAGCTAAAGTTGCATGTGCTTTTTAGACGACATAATTCGATAAAAATTCCTACCCTATTCATTGGAATTGATTCCGATTTCCAAAAAGGGAAATAGTTCAATGGCTTCTTAATTTTGAGATTTGTCAGCATCACTTGAGAGTGACTCGACCAATTTTGATGAAATTTGGTATAGGTACACAATAATTTCATATAATTTTAAGAGATGTGTTTGTTTTGTTTATTTATATCAATAATTATTTTGGAGATAAATACTTGGGAGAAGGCTATAAATGTTTGAAAATTTTTCGTTGGAAAGCAGCCAATTATATAATTGATTCAAAATATATTGGAAAAAATCATTTTACCAAGCATAGTCACAGTCATATATGGAAAATATTAGTTTGGTAATCATGTCACGGTTGAGTACTGTAAGTTCATTCCGCCGCGAAAGCGGAAAGGTTCAGGTTAGAATCCTGACTGTGACTATGGTTGGTAAAAGGGTTTTTTCCGATATGTTTGGAATCAATTATATAAATGGCTGCTTTCCAACGAAAAATGTTCAATTGTAATTCAGACTTATAAATCTTATTAATTTAGCTATAAATGATGTTCAAAGAAGTTTTTTCTAACGTTTCGGAAAATATATTTTCTTCCTCAGGACTACAAACTAAGAAAATACAGTAATTAATATAACAAAATATGTTTACAAATGTTAAATTTTTCAAATTTTGGATATTTGTAAAAGTTGTGCAATTTAAAATTTGTAACCATATTTTGTTATATTATACTTAGATACTGTAATATCTTAGTTTGTAGCCCTGAAGAAAGAAATATCTTTTCCAAAACGGCGGCAAAAACTTCTTTGAACATCATTTATAGCCTTCTCCAAACTATTCATCTCCAAAATTAATAATAATTTCATATCCAAACTTAATACTGTACATAAACGTTAGGCAGGAATTCTGAGAAGCGGTGTCTGCTTGCTGAACAACGAGTAACTGCACGAACATTCTAGAGAACGCTCGAACGCGCTGTTCCTACGCCAAGCGGCCTATATAAGCAAGCGAGTGCGAGGAAGTCAATCAGTCAATGGTGAGTCGTGCAACCAAGCGGATCAGTGATATAAATATTAGTCAATCAACGGTCGAATCAGTCCGTACAGTGATATAAATAGTGGAGTGGATATAAATAAATAGTACTGAAGTAACTGAGTAAATGACCGACATAAATAAACGTTAGAAATAAATCTGATATAAATACAGTGATATAAATAGTTCCGTGATATAAATTCACCTGATAAAATAAATATTAGTGTAGTCAATTGTATATATTTAAGTGTTAATTACTTGTGTTGATTGTTAGAACTGACTTTTGGTTGTTGTATTTATTATTGTTGTGTTTTTAATTATTGTAAATACATATTGTAAATAAATATTTATTCCGCCAACTCAGAAAACAGTTTTGTAACAATACGATATACTTTTTCTTTAGATAATTTTGGGTTAAGATTTAAGGTTACGTTCCAATCGAAATCGACATTAACGCGAACAAAGCCAAATATAAAAGAAGACAAACACTTAATATTCAATCAAAGTACATAAAAGTCAGTGAAATAAAATAACTATAAAAACAAATAATAAAACGAAAGCAGCAGCTTAACGTCAGAAATGAATGTGTTGCGAGACGCAAAGGTAGAGTAGGTGCTGAAATATCCGATGTGGTCCAAACTGTTGTCTTTATGACGGTCATAAAATGAAACGGTGACATTTACGGCTGGTTAAACACATCGTTTAAGTCGAATAAATGAAAAACACGATAACTCAAACAGATGCCATAAACTTAGTATTATTACAATTCAATTGCTCTTCGCTTTTACATTATATAACACTATATTACCTGTATTACCGTTGAAGATCGTTAAATTTATCGACTTTTTTTAGTGGCGGCTCGTGGTATTTGAAAGTGGTGAGGCACAGTTGAAAAACATTTTTTTAGTAAGGTTAGATTTTAAAGTTAGTCTAGTACTAGTTGGAAAAAAAGCAAAACAAAAATCAGTACGAAAAACCACAAAAGTATTTACCGAAAACTATAATAACATACATTAAATGTCGCATTAAATTTACGTAGAGGCTTGCCTCAAAAGAATGTTTTTATGCGCTACTTAAAGCTAGGTTCGACTGGACTATTGCGGTATCATAAACACCACATTACTAATACGCTAGACAAGGAAGCGCGAGGCGAGCCTCTAACCATATACGACTGCATGCAGAAATGAGATGGATGATATAAGAACAAAAACAGGCAACCGCCAATGAAAGACAAGGAAGCGCGAGGCCGGCCTCTACCATATACGACCGCATGTAGAAATGGGATGGATGATATTTCTAGCGAAGCGCGTTGAGATTGATGGCAGGCCCATATTTTACTGATTTCTATGAAGCCAAATATTTAATTCTAATGGATATATTTATGCAAATAGTAAAATAATATAAATTTGTAATTTATTTAATTTGCAAAATTATTGGTGAGGCACAGCCTCACCTGCCTCATAGGAGAAACCGCCACTGAGCTTTTTTATCCAATTTTATCGACACTTTTGTCTGTTCTTATTGCAGTGTCGATAAAAAAAATGGGTGTGTGCTTATGACCACACGACAGAAGTGAAAACTTCAGATTTTCTAATTTTTGGTGTCATCTATTATATAAGCGCATTTATGAACTAAAAATAATTTATTACTAAAATACTAAAATTGTATTTTTAATTAATTCCACCTTGGTTTCAAAAAAATTATAATTATTGTCAAAGAAAGAATATAACAAAAATTAAAAAATATATAAATAAATATCATGTAGAATTTAGAAAAAAAAACGCCAAAAATTCTACGCTGCCATCAGGTCTCGAACCCAGGTTCCTATGCATAGAGCGCAAAGACTAAACCAACTGCGCTATGGGCGGGAGTCTGTAAACGGGCGTTTTTGTGGTATAAGTATGTTGCGAATTCTTACGGTCGGGTTGCAAATTCTTACGGAAGTAGTTGCGAATTCTTACGGAAGTAGTTGCGAACGCTCACATTTTTTCAGTAGCCAGGCAAAGAGTGCCTAACGCGCCTAAGGAAGTTTTCACTTCAAAAATGTATTTTTTAACATACCTACTATCACCAGATCCGAAAAATTGTCAATTATTATAATCGTTTGAAAGTTACCGAGTCGATAAAAAAAGTATTTTAACGAGTGTTATGGTGTTATGTCATAGATATAAAAATTAACAATACTGTTAACTTTTTGTCACTTTCTAGCAAGTTGAATTATTGCTCAAGCAGATAAGTGAGACAAAAACTTAGCTATTTTTAGGGTTCCGCGTACTAGAACCCTTTACTAAGCCTATACGCCATCTGTCTGTCAAACCTTAAAAAGGATGTATCTTTTGAACCGTAACAGGTAGCCGGTTGAAATTTTCACAGAATATATGACGTGTTATATTATGGCGGATATCCTAACAAATAATAAAAAGAACAAAAAGTAAAAATTGGGGGGGTCCCCAAACAAAAAACGGAAAATTAGGCTTAGAGCTGTATTATCGTACGGAACCATCGATGCGCAGAGTCCGACTCGCACTTGACCGGTTTTTTTTTTTATTTTATTTATTGTAGATTATAGACGCGTCGACAACTTAGGTCATTAGCGTCCGTTTTTTTTTATTTTTGATAACGCAAGTGCTTTGGATATTTCTTTTGTAATAGGTATATTGTGTTAGAAGTATGTCGATAAAAATTACCAAGCAGATAAAAATTACTGGTGTAGGTAATTTTATCTACAGAGAATTGTAATACAGCTGCATCCATATTTTTATCCACTTTTAACAATATGATAGATACGTTTAAGCTCTTCTCAAATCTACTCCTTTTACCTTATTACTTTTTAATTTATTCTATCCTCCCGATGCCGTTTTTTAGTGTATTTGCCATATGGCACATACACTATTGGCGTCGGTCGGATGGTGGGACCTAGGGGTCGGACCAAAATTTCTCGACGTTTCATAGCCTCCTGAACACTTTGGCACCATTTTTAAAAATGTTTATATATATATGTATGTATATATTTATATATATATATATATATTTATATATTTATATATATATATATTTATATATATATGTGTGTACACGATAACTCTCGACAGACTTAATCGATTGAAACGAAATTTGGTACACACATTGGACCCCATCACCGCAAGAAGCCTATTTAAAATGGGCCCGATCGGACCATTTTCAGGGTTGTATTTAGGGGCTCCAAAAAGTTTTTGGGCCCAAAAATACCGAAAAATTTGTCAGAATCGTTTCAAAATTGAAATTTAACTCTTTAGTAAAGATTAAAACGTGCTGCTAAAATTTTAATAAAATCGGCCCGACAGGACCGGACTTTCAAATTTTATGAAAACACTGGTTTGTTGATACGGATTTACTTAGATATGGAAGGGTGTATTTAATTGGGTGTATTGATGAAATCCATGTCTAATATTGAAATTTAGAAAAATTTAATTATTTTAAGGGCTGTATTAAGGGGTTAAATTTTTTATTTTGTCAAAAAACAAACTTAAGTTTACATAATAATGCCACAATGCCTGTATTAGCAAATACACTATATTGTCGGCAGGGTTTTGGCACTGCGACCCGAGTTTTTAGATATTATTCTAGGATAAATTTCATTTTAAAGAAAACACCTTCAGGTACAATAGTATTAAAAATGGAAGAATAGCAGCAGGTAAACGTGACCCGATATTGAAAAACGATAAATTCGCCCCTATTATCATACATCATCTGTTTTTGTAGCATAAAGACACACCCTGGATTCTTCTAATTATAAATACATAACTAGAACCCTCGACCAAAATTTGTTTTATGACTTTCCTATGCATGCAGTTTATGTGAAGTACGTTCGAAAAACTCGAAATATAGATTTTACGTCAAAAAAGTAAATATAGTTTTATTTATCAAACCACTTGTCTGTTACTTTTTCTCTGTAGGTTTCATTCTCGATTTAATTTATATAATTTTTAATTTGTCAGAAAATGAATAAAAATTAACTCATACAGAATACATCATTAGTATCATTATCGTGACGTCACAATGTACAAAATTCGGTTATTTCGGTGTTGTAACGATATTTCTATAGATTTTGAAAGCCTTTTGAAATACTTGCAGTGTCTTTCGTTGCATTTGTCAGCATTTTATTTGATTAGGTTACGTTAACAATCAAATTAGTAAATAATATTGATATAAATTACATGCGTGCTAATAAATTATATGACAATTTGTAAACAAATCTAAAACCATTAATATTCGTAATCTATACAAAACTTTGACGTTATTAAACATTAAAAAAATATTTGGCGACTTCTTGTCTGCCCAAGTATTTTACGGAAGATAAACAAACAATTACTTTAATCATCTATCGTATATTTTATGTATTTCAAAAATTTTTGGAAACATATTTAGCCGTTTTATTCAAACGCAAGAAATTTTGTTGTAAAATTTATGTTAAAAATATAAATTATGACAGGTTATAAAATCAGAAGCAAGCAAACAATGCGAAACGTGGGTATACAAAATTATGTATTAATTTTCTACATCCAAAATCAGTTTAACAGTTTTTTTTCGACGCGTTTCTATAAAAAATAAAGGTCCAGAGTTGACAGTAGGTGGAAGCAATTTTTCTCAATTTTTTCTATAACAAAAAACGCCAAACTCAGACAAATACTATAGCAAGCTTCTTTAATACATTTCAATGACAGAAAGTTCCAAAATCAGACAAATTCCAAAAAAATAAGTACGTTTTTTTTCATAAAACGAACATACGAAATTCCCCAAACGTAACCAAAAATAGTTAAGATAATTTCAAATGTTAACAGCATGTAACAATTTCCAAAACACACAAACCTACCATCGACTTGATTTAGAAATCCCGTTATAATTGCGGAATTTAAATCACATGGTAAACCTGTAGTCAACAATCGAATTGTGGCATATTTATTGAGCAGACCCGTTTACGAGTCGATAAAACAGAGCACACGTATAAAACAGTTATCCATCCAAGATTCCAATGTAAACTCGTTTTTGTTAAACTTGTTTCCTTTTCAATTAATTTATATAACGCATGACTAACGTCAAAAAATTACCAAATTAACACACATTTAACACTGAAATTTAATCGAGGTTTTTAATGTGTTTAAATCACGATAAATCTATTTAATCACCCAAATTAAACTTCAATCTCACATATTTTTTAAACACGACATAATATAAGTACGTCACAACTAATACGTCATATGTATCAGAAAATAAGAAAAAAACTGTTACGATTTTCACTGATAATTGTAAATAACCAATCACTGGTACGTGTTGAAAACTACAAACAAATTATCGTTTCTACAAATTGCTTGTAAATACCTCACCATGTAGGTATATTATGTTTTAAAGACATGCGACTAGCGAACAAAACACTCGCGCTTCGTCGTGATTGGCGGGCTACGCGCACATGGACAAAGCGACCTCTCTCTACACTGCACACAAAACAAAATCCTATCATGTAATGCACGCGGAAACTAGAGCACGTGACCTACTATTTGTCATTAAACGTCATATTTTAGCAATTAATCAAAATATATTATATGTTCTCGGCTGGAACCACCTTTGGAGTTCACAGGAAGTTTTTTATTACACGGCGGTGTTCTTTTGTTTAAAGGCACACACATAAACAAAAGAGTAACTATGTTAAAACTATGTAAATTAGATATATTATATGCTAACTATACTACAAAAGCATTCATAGATATCTTTATGAATTTCATTAACATGTGAGATCGTCTATCTTTTGTTCTGAAACATCAATAATTCAAAAGAAAACAATATATCCATAATTTCACATCTGATTTCCGCATTATCTACTGTTCCAAAGTCGGTGGGAAAATTTCAGGAGGCCCAAGGATGCCTGACGTGTCCTCAAAACTAAAAAGACTCGAACTCAGACTAATTTTTAACATCACAAAATTGTCATCGCGATTTAAAAAAAAGTGCGCCTCGACAGGGTCCAATCCACGTCTCCATTGCCCTAACTCTTTAAACGAATAATACTTAATCTATAAATATGAGAAAAAATATGACTGTGTGCCCCACCCACATAAGCACATTGTCGAAGTTATACTTCATAGATTTTTCATTAGAACACATTCCGTTGAAGTTGTTGATATTTTTAATTGTAACTATTTACTTATTTTTATTCTTGACATATCATGATAATGTTTATCAAATTTCCCTTAAATTTTGAAACGTCAAAGAATTGATTTTTAAAATTAAAAAATCTATACCTAAGAAAAGGAATTTTTCCTGGGATGAGACCTAAGTAGATATTTTTTGGCCCCCAAAACCCCTTTTCAGTAATTTTCATCCAAATCCTTACAGACGTTATCTATATCCCTGTCAGCGTTTCATTAATTTCTGAGTAGGTTTTTTATGTCGGTATTTTTTGACTCGAGGTCATTCTAATTCACTACCCTCGCCAAAGAAGTACCTACACTGTAAAAAATGGATGTAAAAATACTTTGAAAGTTAAGGTAGAATTCGCTCGATTTTCTAAGTGATTTTACATTATTATTTATTTTTACACAGAAAACTTCATAAAAACTTGGACTTTTACTGTAAAGTTAAACAAATTTGTGATTTTTACATAAAGTAAATTAAAATTACATAATTTGTGTAATATTCCAATAAAGTGTGTAAAAATTACAAAATAAAATGTATAGTTACATATATAAAATGGATGAATACAAAACAAATTAATGTAAAATTAGTAACCACGCATGCGCAATGTGTTTTTATAGGTTCTACGCGATGTGGCGATACCTGTTTGCGACGCCATTGTCTCTTTGTGTGCCTATTGCCAGATTAATCACTAGCTACAAATGGACCATCGATAATCTATGTAATCGGCCTTCTCATTTCTTACAGTGTACAGCAGCTTCAAAAACTACTTACACTAACAATTTAGAAATCATGATAAAAACTAATGAAAATATATAAAAACTTAAATAACATAAATTATATTATAGCAGGGCAGGTGTAACTGTGTATAAGACTGTCATTTCAGGCATTTAATTGGGGTATACAATATTCTAGAAGACGCCTTGTCATCATACTATCATACTAATATTATAAAGAGAAAAATTTGATTTTTTTGTATGTTTGTTTGTTTGTTTTTTTTGTAATGAATAAACTCAAAAACTGCTTAACTGATTTTAAAAGTTCTTTCACCTATAGAAAGCTACATTATCAGCGAGTAACATGGGCGGTATTTTATTTTCAAAAAAATTAGAGATCCCTACGAAAATTACAATAATGTAACCCAAGGTATCAAAAATTTGCCTATAAAAGTCATTATTTGGCGTGCGCTGTGAAAACTATTGATTAATTATAAATTCGAGCGAACGAGCGAAGCGAGTGAGAAATATTTTGATTAATTATGAATTCGAGCGAATGAGCCAAGCGAGTGAGTAATATTTTAAAAAATTATAAATTCGAGCGAACGAGCGAAGCGAGTGAGTAATGTATTAATAAATTATAAATTCATAGCACCCGGGCGAAGCCGGACCGAGCCGCTAGTAATACATATAGATTTTATGGCAGGGGGAGTATGAACCATAAACAACACTGCATTATGTCTCGAATCTTTAAAATACCAAGTGGAAATGTGGAAAAAAATAAAAAAAATATGGCCGACCCATTAACATTTTTCCATACAACAGCAATAATTAATATACAAAATTACAATCTCACTAGTTGGGCACTTCCAGTAATTCGGTGCTAGCTATATTCTATAATCCGGCATTTACAGTATTCCAGCATTGGTATATAGGTATTTACCTACGTTATTCTTCTGTATCTTTCCAGTAAACCGACACTTACGGTAATCTCGCGGTGTTCTGTTTCGGGAGCTGCCTGGTTAATGAAACAGTACTGTATTTAAATTTTATGCAAAAATTATTTAAAAATATTATAATTAACAGTTAATGGAAATTGCTGTGATAAACTGATAGACTCAATATTAATTTAAACAGTACAATTTTCAGTTTAATTATAACAATTTGCTAACTATAGCCATTTTGAATTTTAAAATAACTGTTATTAATTGACTACCAATTATAGATCAAATCAAAATGCAAGTGTCATGTAACGTTCAAGATTGAAGAACGAAGTCCGTTGTACCTTGAGGCGAAAAATATAATATTCGTAATTACAATAAAAAGAGAGCTTCCGCTTAACGTGTGAGTTGAAAAGAGATGCATTATAAAAGCTCTCATATAGTTCACGCTCTTGAAGGCAGCTGGCAGCACTAGTCGTTTGTAGCGCCCAATACGGACAAGTCCGGAACTATACACATTTAAGGTTTAAGGTTTGAAGAACGGGTACTGGATCGATCCATATTGTGCGCTGTGAATAGAGTTAGTTAAATTTCTAATAGGGATGGCAGTGTGGAAATACAAGTAGTTCATCTACAAAAAGTTATAAAATATCTTACATATTATGATTCGTCGCAACTCACAATATTTTTCTTTTGGCTATTACTCTTTGTATTTTTCCAAAGGTGTGTACTTTTCAAGATTATTTTTTTTTATTTTCCACATTAAAATATATGCTTCAAACAGTCGCCGTAAGAACATATTAAAATTTGAACCTTGAATTAATAATATAAATTTCATCGGATACATGGCACGTTTAGGATAATCTGCCACCCCTTTAATACTGACCGATCGATCTGCAAATATTATAATGGCATTATTGGGTCACCGACAAGCTATACAAACAATTTCAGCCTTGAAGCAATAATAACTGTGACCATTTTTTTGTTACATGTTGGGGGCGGTCTGCATTTCTCCCATACCGCTATCTATAAGCAAAATCCCTTACTCAGGGCACTTTAATATGCCTCCCTTAACATCTTCACAAAAATAAGACCTTGAATAACACCAAAAAATTGTCACTAGCTCTAAGTCTATTAGGAGATGGCAAAAAAATATACTGTCAGTATGTCACCTGTTCCACGTCCTTCGCGCGCTTAAATTTGTATACGTAGGTATCAAATATAATGCAGGTAAAAAACGTACAAAATGTAGCAATTCATAATCAATACACATCGGTGGCAATGTGCATGGCGCACACAAAAGGGAAGCATTATTACAGATGCCTTAACCCAACACCTCGTACAAATCAACAAACAAAAACAGGACGTGGAAACATCTAATGACTTTTATCATCGAAAGGAAAGCTAATGTACAACGTGCAATGACCCTGTTATGGACAAATGCTTAATTCACAATGTTGACCACCACATTATGAAGGATAATGTCATGATATCTATACTACAGTTCTTTGTGTAACCAACATATTGAGATAGAAAACCATATAAGTTCCTGATTTAATGTATAGAAAACTATATTTCTATCTGCAGACAAATGCATAGTGCGATTGTCAGCAGATAGAAATAGAACATAATATCTCCGTCGTAAAATGTTGATTACAGATTCAGTGCTTTGTGGCAAAAGGGAATAAGAGATTAAGGCGTGGCTTATTTTATACAAAAAAACACTAGTCAACCGTTCAAACATGAAAAAGAAAACAGTAATCGTTATCCCGGTTAATTTCAGATGGTATTGGTGCTTATTATCAAGTAATTAGCCTTTTCCAACTTAACTGTTTGTCTGGTAATGCATTTTTGGGGTTTTCACATTTTTCCTGACATTAGACAATAACGATGACAAATTCTAAACATTATTTTATTTTTTAGAGAAGAGTATGTCAAATCATATTGCACTTAGGAGCCTCTCAATTGATAAAATAGTTCAATTAATATTATTCTAAAATTAGGAGAGAAAAACTCAGTGGCAAAAGCATCAAATAAAATTTGCAATACTGATGATTAAATTTGCATTTATAAGCTTACGTTTCGGTGCTCATTGCACCATCCTCAGATCATCGTATTGCAAATTTTATTTGATCCTTTTGCCACTGAGTTTTTCTCTCCTAATTTCTACATCATCTACGGATCACCATTTCTCTATATCATAGAGTTCTTCAATATTATTCTAAAATAATAATACTTTTTGATATTTTCAATTACCAATTAGAAATAAAAACGAAAATAAATAACCAACTGTGAAATTCATATAATAAAAGCGAGAGTAAAGAAAGTAACAATCATAGTTTTTAATTGGATTTGTTTATAAACTTGCAGCAAGGTGTGAATTAAAATGACTAATTATTATCAACATGTGACCTTAAAAGGCAATCGTAGTCAAACCCATAAATTGCAGCTATGGATTGCTTATTATATTTGATCGCAGACTGATTGTCTAGACTGATAAAACAATTAGAAATTAAATAACTATAACATATTTTGTACAATCAATCAAATGTGCCATGCCTGCTAGAGACGTCGGCTATCATGGATCTCCATTTTTCACGGTTATCCTCTAGTCTTAAAATGTCTATTAATTTATTAACAGTTCTTAAACTTGACCACTGATATTTCCCGTTAAAATTAAATGTTCAAAACCCTTTACCCGCACTTTTACAATACTTGCCGATATATAAATATTATGTCAAACTAACAGTCAAGAACATCTCGAGAAAAATTAAGTTACATCATTGGTTTGGATATTTGTATCAATATTTTTCCCATTTTGGTTTAAAAGCATTCCTTTATGGCCTAACGCTTCATACTAATTCAAAGGTCTCTTTAGCGTCAAAATCACATTCGGCCCTCTGTTTTGCTCATCAAGTTCATGCTTATTCCCAAATTCTAATCTACCAGTCAATTTACATCTTTCTACTTCAATTAATCCTTGAATAAGGATGGAACAATTGGTGTAAAAAAATAGACACTGTAGGAAAAAAAGTCTCCGCCAAATATCAAAACACGAGCACTTTTTTCTCGACGCAAGTTTAGCTAACCACGTTAACAATATCAGGAGATGATTAAAAACTCTTACAGTTTAGATTTAATCTTACTATTTACTAAGACATTTTTATTGACCAGTCCGAAAACATATTGGGTACTAAATACTACATTATTGCATTATTTAATTATTTATATACATTTCTTAATTTGAGATTTATAATAGTTTATTTATGTTGACTTGGTAGCTTATCTTTCTAATTGATATGGATTGATGTCATGAGCTCGGAATACATAGAGCGAAGAGAGAAAGATATAGATTGCAGATTATTGACGTTCGACAGCTGAGGTTATTAATGTCAACTGAGAGACGACCCAATAATCAAAACCTATTTGTTAATATTATAATCATCTTTGCCTATACCTTCTCTGCCTTGAACAGAGAAGAGAGAAGAAGAAACAACACCTTTTCCTGGAACTCATAAACAATAATCGACACCACGGTGATCGCTGATCAGTAAACATATCAAGAACATACAATAGAACATTATTTTCGACGAGTGCTAGCTATATAGCACATATTTAAGCGCATATTATAAATGATCGACACGACAGTTGCATAATAATCATCAATTAGCTGTTGTCTTTTATATCTATATCGATAGATCGAATTGTGACACCTACAAAAAACGATCATAAGGTTGTATCGCCGCTTGTTTGTCACTGTTTGGTATTCACTGCATTGTCTTTCGATTGCGGTAGGTATTTAAATGTGTTAATTTATAGCATAACGAGTAAACAGATTAAATATGGTCTTACAGCGTACAATATGTAAAACTGAGCATAGCGTATGTGCTTTTTAGAAGCTTTTTAATGGAAATTCATTGTTCAAACTTCAGGAGGTATAAATGGTTTGAACTTGTTATTTTCGATCTAAAATGTAACATGATTGTCAAACGTTAGTTAAAAATAGATGTGAATTTTCTTTTCCCGTCTATATATTTAATTTATATTAGGAAAAAACAGTTTAGAATATTTCCAAAGTGAGACCTGACAGACCGAAAGCTGTCTATCATTTTTCGGACCTTTGGTAATCGAAATGTACTCAGTGATCTTGTTTTCTAAATTACTATCGTGCCTACGAATTCATTTCAATCACAGAAACATAATTGTGGTACATTGATTATTGTTCTATTATTAAACGGTTTTATTTATCTTGACCCCGTATATTTGTTTGTTTGTTACTATCTTTGTCTCAAATCTTACGACAGCTTTTTCAACTACTTCTACTTAATCGATTCTTATGAAACTTTTCACACACATTGAGTTACCGTGACAATACAATATTATGATAATTTCAACTTGGTAACGAGGGTCTGATGATGGAATCAGGAGGCGGACAATTGAAAAGATGAGGAGTTTGCATAATCATACGGGCCAGAAATCAAACTAAAAACTAGAAAATAAAAATAGGTAAGAACACTTTTCAGTTAGACGGTTTTATTTTAAATCATCAGCTGTACCAAAAACTATAAAATAATTAGGACACAAACCAAGAGGCACTTTGTGTCGCTGCGTCAGCGGAATAAGTAATAAAAATGTGGGGCGCATAACAATCTGTAAAACGACTGTATAATATTATTAAACAAGAACGGTTTGTCTAGAAAAATGTATTTCCAAGCCCACCAACAGAAATATTTCAAATGCGCCCCACGTTTTTATTACTTATTCCGCTGACACAGCGACACAAAGTGCCCCTTGGTTTGTGTCCTAATTATTTTCTAGTTTTTGGTACAGCTGATGATTTAAAATAAAACCGTTTAACTTAGAAGTATTTTTACTTATTTTTTTTTTAATTCAAACAGTCGATATGTCCTAACTTTCTATGGCTAAAGCGTCTTCAGATTGTTTTTGAACTATGGAAACAATATTTAACTCTCAACACTAATAATTTAGTCAGTAAATTAAAAACATTCCGTCCCCCGAGAATAACGCAATTTCCAGTTTATTTAAATTAGATTACAGGACGATTCACGTGCCAGTCTAAAAGATTTGAAAACTTGTATAAAAATCAGGTTACTAGCGGTTCTAAATCTGCGGAATGTCTTTGGAGGAAGTACAAAGGAACATTGCATCCCCCGAGAATAACGTAATTTCCAGTTTCTTTAAATTAGAATACAGGACGATCCACGTGTCTAAAAGATTTGAAAACTTGTAAAAAAAATCTGGTTATTAGCGGTTCTAAATCTGTGTGATGTTTTTGGAGGAAGTACAAAGGAATTTCCTTATCGCAATTGCTTTCCAGTTGACTGAAATCTTTAAATTTGAGGTTTCTTGACCATTGGCGTAACTAGGGGGTGGCCAAGGGGGGCCAGGCTCCCCCTGAAAGGTGACTGCCCCCCCTTAGGATAATTACGGCACGTATCTCAGAGTGCTGACGTAAGAATAAAGAAAGTCGACTTACAATTATTACAAACTATTGAAAGTAACCGTTTGGGGGTACCAAAACTTGAACCAAGCGCCATATTCTGTAATTTTGTATTTTCATTATTATACTTAAAAAATAGCAGCCACTCAAATTAAAAACTTCATACAAGACAAGCAACTTTTACTGTTTTTTTAAACATAGCATTTAATGTCTATTAAATTACTGACAATCAAAAGATCTCATAATAGTGATTTTCAGTTCTCAGATTGAAAGGGCCATGGCCCCCCCTGGAAAAAATCCCTAGTTACGCCAATGTCCTTGACTGATTTGGTGGACGCGAAGTGTAAAATTCATGTTTTTTCCAGGAAAGGTATTACGGTAAAAATGTTAAGAATCACTGGGTTAGGTACCGCATTTCTCATATTTCAGTCGAAGTATAAAGAAAAACAAAACAAAATATCATAAAATACCTGCGAATCGAGTTAGCATAAACTAAGTAGTCGTGAAAAGTTTTCAGTTTGGTGTAATCCAGAGAATGGGGCGTCAGTCGAAGGAATCCCGGTGGTTTAATTAAACGAAGTGGAAACCTGGTGTCTGCAGCATTGTGGTTTCGGTTGGGTTTTCTATTCCAAGGCAACGAAATAGAGAACACGTTCTCTGTCAGTTGAAAAGAAAGAGAACGGAGAGTGATGTGAAAGAGATGGAGAAAATAAACGAAAAACAACCTCGAGTGTATACAAAGTTCGTTATAGCTCTCCTTGTAGAGTTTCCGGCGGTACGGTTGTTGTGTATGGTGCCATCTCTGAGGAATACACGGAACTAAAAGCTTTTCGCTTATTAAATTGTACAGTATTATACAGTCTCTTTTACGAACATTTTACTTATAGTTTAAAGTTGCGAAAGTTACTTTTGCACATACTTACGTATCTACTGACATATTATGTAATAATATAATGTATTATAAATGTAATGTAACTACGACATCTATTGTTTATTTTATGAAGCTCTGTTTTAGTTGCCAGAACGTGCACTTCGCACGTTTTTCCTGGATTATAGTTTCCCGATATCGTTTTTCAACTTAAAATTTATGTAAAAGACAAACAAAAGAAAAACAATCATCAATCAAAGTTTCTAAGAAATTTATTCCTGAAAATATTTTCCATCCCAATAAAATGTATCCTATAAAAATTGTTTTGCGGAGAGCAGAAACGGTTTACAGGTGAGGATTTAAGGATTGTGAGGCATACCGTCCAGGACACAGCTCTTACATATCAGTGACTGGTTTCTGAGTGACTTTACTTAGGTAAACCGCATTTACTCAGGCAATCAAGGTTTTAACATTGGAAATGTTTATGTTCGTATATGGGGGCAGAGTTACGAGTTTTCGTTCAAGGCCAAAAGACAACGGTGTCGCGATCAAGTGAGGAGCAATCATGCAAAATTGAACAAGTGCAATTTTTTCGAAATGTGTTTTATATCATGTCTAGTTAATTGAGAGGTATTTGCGACGATCTGCGATGTTATTTTTGAGCAAATGTTAATAAATACTGTAGAAAAATCCATTTAAAAGTTAAGTAATCAAGCAAAAGTGAACGCGTATATAACAGAAGAATAATAGGGTTATTCCTGACAAAACTAAACAGTGCATTGATAAATATTGTGTGTATAATAAACCGTTAATTATGTTTCATATATGCTGTTATCATTTCCAATGTCCTCGATGGTTGCAAGAATTGCGAAATCTGTGAATTTTTCCATTTGTTTACCCAAAAAATTATAATGCCCTCTAGGCTATAGCCTATAGTCAGCCTATTGATTGATCAGAGCTTGGAGGAGGGGCACTAAGAGAAAAATAATACCTTATCGCGCCTCTTCTGTAAAGATTTATCATTATACTAATACCTATTTAAAATATTTTCCAAAGATTGTACCGGCATCACTCGAGAACAGCTGCGCCGATTTTAAAGAAAATTATAGGTTGGTACTCAAGCTAGTGTAATTGTTATCCGACGTTCAGATTTCCGTCAAAATCAACTTTAACGCTATAAAAAACTTGGAAGCCCTATAGTGCACGTTTTTTTGAAAGGGCAGGTAACGTTTAACGTAACTTCACGACGGTACCGGTGATGTTCCCATAGTTGCATGAATGGTAACTATGATAACAGCACGGTATACCGGGCATAAATCTCGTATTTTCAGACGCGGACGTTTAGAAAATATATTGATGTTTTGAAGAAGGACTAAAATAGCTCGAAACGTTAGACATTAATTTTTTCGTTCGAGATTCGAGCTAAAATTGTATTCAATGTTCGAAATAGCTGTTTCGCAACTCGATATAACTTTAGTAGAATGAGATGTGATATGTATACACATAACTTACCCCTGACAGACCATTGAAAGCGCGCATGCGTCAGCAAAACCCATTGATCAATTCCTGTACACAAAAGTATGTGTGCACAACGGCTTTACAACCGTTTCCGGTCTTGCGTATTGTATGTACATTTGATACACTGATATATTATTGTTAATGCATCGTAAAAAACGTCATTGTTTACACACGAATGACATACTGTGAGGGAAAATAAACAGAATAAACCATTTTCAATTAATGTCAACACATAACCTGCAATGTTAAACGCCATAATTATTAGGCATTTTTATTTACCTCGATATTTAACTATAGTCCATCGGGCTATTCTGAAATAGTGTAGAGCAGTGGTTCCCAAAGTTGATTGGACCGCGACCCACCTAACAATAACTTTCAAATTCGGGACTCACCTCTTGGCTGTCATGAAGAAAAAAGGGGGCAAAACTATATGAATGAAGGACTGTTCAAATAAGAAAAAAAACATTCAGTTACAATCGAAAATTTTAATGCTTAATTAAATACAAGGAGTGCTATTTCAAGGATGTATTTATCGGTCGGTCTATGTATCGTCCTATTGTTCAGGGCCCACCCAAAATTCGCTCGCGACCCACCAGTGAGTCGCGACCCATAGTTTGGGAAATGCTGGTGTGGAGTAATCAGGGTCGGATTTAACGTTGGCGCCACTCCAAGCCTAAACATTTTGCCGCTTCAGTTCTCTGTCTTTTAAAAATTTGACACATTTTTGATGTTAATAAGTATTCTTTCAAAATTCTAAATATTTGCCGCCTCTAAAAATATGCTGTCCAAGCCCGGGCTTGGTGGGTTTGGCCAAAATTCGGCACTGAGAGTAATAATAATAAATCATTTTGGTTTGAAGTTTTTGACAGATTCCAATAATACCATAGATTAGTTATCTAGCCTCCTTTTAAATCGTTCCCAAATACATGTAAGACTTAATAACCATTAAACTGTAGACTGGACGCTAATGGCCTCAGTTGTAATTTACAATTCATTTATTCAACTGTAGACTGTTCTGATTATATGTTATAAGTACTCTAATAAATAGCCGTCTTTGGTTTATTGGCTATTAAGAATTTGGGAATGACAAAAAAACAGTATACCTACCTATTTTATACACCTAATGCAATTACAAATATGAAATTTGGCCTCGTCTAAGGTTTTCTTCCAACGCACATGCCATTAGTTGTTGAATTTTTTGAAAAACGAAGCCATGCAAACCGCTTCTAATTTTAGTACCATTTTAAATTAAAAATTTCATATTTTATAAATTAGCTGTCTGACAAAAATGTAATTTCAAATATTAAATTTAAACAATGACTAACTCCTAACTATGCAACACATTAAACTGAAATGATAAACGTTTGGTCAAATGGTTGGAACGCTGATACTGATCTTAAGCTATTGTGGATTTGAAATATGAGTAGAGTCAATGCAACTAGTAATAGCTGTGCGTGGTTAAGGTCGTTTAGGACATTTGATTATGGCGATTTGCCTTAGAGGTTACAGGTTACTGCCTTATTCTAATTGAAAAATAGCTATCCACGAATCAAGATTTTCAAATATATTATTACATTTATAGGTACAAAGAGATAATCTTAATTAAATTTAACTCTATTAATTTTTGGCTATTAGTTTATTAATGATCAGTGATAAATATTACTTTATCTATACATAATATAATAAAATCGTTGACGCTTTTTTTTCTGACTATTTGTCTGAGCGTATTCAAACTAATCTCCACAGTGGCTGAACCGATTTAGATTATTTACAGACATGAATAAGAGGTTGTCAGGAGTGATCTAGGCTACTATTTTTGTTATTCAACCTCTAAGGAGGTAAAACGGGGATGTAGGTTTTTTGACTAATCAACGCCCAGGCCAAACTGCTAAAGTTATAAACTTGAAATTTATACAGTAGGTTCCTTTTGTGACGAAAGCTCACAATAAGAAGGGATTTTTCGAAATTCAACCGCTAAGAGGATCAAAAAGGGGAGAATTACACAGCCTAAACCACTGGACGATTGAAACATGAAATTTGGAAGTTATGTTTCTTACAGGGAACAGAGGTTCACTAAGAAAGAATTTTTTAGAAATCAACTCCTAAGAGGGTGAAATGGGGTAGTCTGTCTGACTAATTCTCGTGGGGGGAATAAATTAACAATATATATACAGGATTTTAAATTACTGGGGATAAAAAAATCTAAATATACGTGAGCGGTGTCACGGGTGACCGCTATTAAGTCATAATTTTATACCAGCCGGGTGAAGTTTAACATAACAATCGTTTTAAAGAAAAAATGTTTTGTAGGTGAAATTTTTCAATTTACATTTAAAGTCTTTCTTATACGTAAACCAGAAAATATTTTAAAGTAATTTATATATTTTAAATATAATAGACCCTAATATGTCGAGCATCTATATTCAATGATTTCTTTCTTTCTTTTAAATATTAATTATTTATTTATTTACTACTTAGGAATCAATCTAATTTCAATTTTTTAGGTGTGGAATTTGTTTTGTATTTTCATTTTCTGATTGTTTTGTCATGTTTTTTTTTTTTGGATAGTTATAAATAAACTGAAAATTTAAATCACAATCGTGCTCAATTTTGGATCAACGAAGGTTATAATCTTTTTTGATCTAAAATAGATTTGCTAGTAACAAAAATAAAATAATAACCTTTAACAATCCAGAAAAAGACTCCCATAATTGAATTTAATATAAAAACTTAGAAAAGAAACGATCAAAATGTGTTAAATTTGATATATTATAATAAATGTAAATTATTATGGCTGAATAGGAATTTCCACACGCCATAAATATTAGCCAACCAATAAAATAGTAAGATGTATGGGCAGCCATTAACATAATCGGAAGCCATCACAAAAAGGGCAGAGTCTCATTTACAAGACCTAAGAATAACTCGTGTGTGGAACATCCCAATCAGAAACAGCTGTTGTTGTGAGCTGTCAAGTGTACAGATTAGGGTCACCCAGAGGGGAGCGCGACAAGGCCGAAAACCTAACACTACTCACTATAGGCCATTAGTATTATACAGCTCAACCCTGATTTTAATGGCATCCAAGTTATACCTAACATGCTATACTTCTTTATGGCCACACAATATCACCGTGTTTTGACTTTAAGTTGGACAATAATTATTATAATATTACCAATCAGTTTCACATTTTGACAATGCAGAGGCTTCAAATCATCTATTTTGCTGATACACTATTAAAAAAACTACGTTTTGTGTTGATGAAAATGTTCATAATTTTTCAGCTAATCTTTGATCATATATTTCTTCCCGCTGTTGAAAATGGAAGATTTTCAAAAATTCGGGAAGTTATTGGTTTCAGTCCGCGATTTTCGAAAATCGAGTTTTCAATAGATCTCGACGTTTTGAGGTCCTAGGAAGCTATTCTGACCATTTTGGGATTGACGTCCGTGTGTGTGTGTATGCATATGTGTGCATGTATGTATGTGTGCATGTATGTAAATATAAGATATCTTTGGAACGAAACGATCGATTTGGACGTTCAATACGGCGATCGAAAGGGTTTATCAAGACTTACATCTGAGTAAATTATGAACCCAATTTATCACGAGTGGTTTAAGAGTTATACCTAGGTACTTCAAAAACGTAAAAAAAATTTTTTTTTATGTTTATATTTTGAATAACTTGAAAACTACTCGTGCGATTGATCTCAAAATTTAATCTGATCTAAGTCGTGAATAGCTCTTTCTATTGCCGCAAGATTATTTTTTTATTTTTAAATTAAATTTTGTTTTCTCATAATTAATAAAGAAAATATTAGTTTTGAGGTCGAAGAGGTCAAAAATAAATAAATAATACTAATATTTTTGAGCTCTTTTAGCTCGAAAACAGCGCGGGAAGTTTGCGGGTTGGCCCGCAGGATCAACCGGTGTCCACATTTTTTTTATTATACAATGAAATTTTTTGTCTCTACATGAGCTTTTCATAAACAAAATGTAATTTTAACATAAGTACCTATTGCATTTTATTGATCCTGCTGCCAATAATTCTTCCATCAATCATCATATTAAATAATCCTACATTGTACAATTTCTGCTGAAACACCTCCTAGTGATGTAAAAATACGGTATTAAACTTATTTGTGTATTAAACCCATGGTATAATACCGTGTTTTTTCAGTATAAAACGGTTTTTTACTGTTTCACACTACGGTTACGGTGCATTATTCAGTATTACCAACTGCATTATAGGAAAAGTTCCTGTTCTCATTTTGGTATTAAACCGTTTTAAACGGTATTAAACCGTTTTAAACGGCGTTAAACGTTTTATACGTGCTGTATAAAATAGTAAAATGCGCAGTATTTATACTACCTAGTATAAAACTGGGGTATATTATTTTTTTTACATACCGTATAAATACCGTTTTATACAAACGTTTTATACCAGAGTATTATACGCATTTAAATCACTAGAAACACCCCGTATAAGTATCTCTTACTTTAATAATAATATGACCTTTAAAATATATTTTAGGGGCAACGGCCTGCTTGATATTGAATAATGCAAATCTGTTTTTAAAATCATGCTTGAAAAACTATGCAAAAAACTGAAGCAATTAATTAAATTTTAAGTAGTCGTTCTAGTAAAAGCTACAAAATGAAAATCTTTAAAAGTAACTACACGCATATTATACAATAATATAAAACATATAATAAATCAAGAAATCACTATAAATCAAACGTAATTACAAAACCGACACATTGTCTAATAATAAATAATGCTGTTTCTGAATGGTCAGTTGTGATAAAATTAAATACGCATTAATTATATGGTAATTAGGCGAGGGACAACAGTGACCATCATTCTTTTTTACACAATGTTAACCCTTTCCCCCTTTCGCACTGCTCATGCAGTTCAAATGTGGACGTGAATATGCAATACACACAGACACAAATTCTGTACATACACTGTACAGAGCATCGCGAGTTATTAATCAAAACTGTTTTAATTTTATCTTAAATAAACAGGCCTGCGGGGTTATCGCGCAAATACATACACTTTCAGTTTGAACGACAGGGGTGAACAAATCTATCAAATTAAATTAATCACCTCGGTACCGCGGGGAGGACCTATGGAACGAGTTAGAGGGGGTTTTAGTAGGTATGGGGCTGTGTCCGAGTCCCACACTGTCCAGGGCTATCTTCCCTGGGTGTGCGTAAATGCATCATCTTGGTGTCATGATAACTCCTTATGCTTAAATGCTAATATCAAGACTCAGTACATGCTTTTTCATACATCTCAAGGGAACCATAATGACACCAATCTCATTTTAATGTCTAACAATAGTCAGTTAGAAATTACTCATTCCTCTAACTTTTTAGGTATTATTATTTCCGACACTCTAAACTGGACGCAGCATGTTTCTAATTTGAGCACTAAGCTAGCTCATTCTTTATTTGCACTTCGGAAAATACATCAAAGCTGCAATGATATTAATTTAGACTTGACTGTTTATTATGCTTATTTCTTTCAGCACGCCAAATATGGTATTATGTTTAGGGGTTGTAGTGCTGCTGGACTCCATAGAATCTTTCTGCTTCAAAAAAAAGCTATTAGAATAATATTTAATCTTGGTTTTCGTGACAGCTGTAAAGAGTACTTTCCTAAACACAATATCTTAACTATTCCATCAATGTACATTTATTTCTCCTTATGTTATATACATAAACATAAACATAGATATTCTCTCCTTGATTCTCAACATCATTATCAAACTCGTCACAACAATAAAATTATTCTTCCTAAATGTAATCTGTCTTTATTTTATAATAGCCCGGAATTTTCAGCACTGCGACTTTACAATACATTACCAGCACAGGTAACTACACTGCCTTATTTTAAATTTAAATCTTTATTAAAGAAACGTTTGATTTCTCTTTGTTTATATTCAGTAATTGATTTTAAATTTTAATTTTATATTTTATACTCAATTTGTACTTTTACTTGTATTTGACATGTCATGAAATGTTTTTTTCTTATTGACAAATATATCTATCTATCTATCTATCTATCATTTCCTCCTCCCCAAAAAAACAAATCAATCACCTCTAAACGAGAACTAATGGCTTTAGTTGTGAAGCGTCTATAATCCACAATAACTATACTTAGATGTAAAAAACTTTTTAATAAAAAAACCTTCCTTCAAAAAAGACACTAATAAAATTTTGAGGTTGCGCCAAATTTATTGCTAAAACTTTTTATATATCTACATTCATTTTATTAAATTGGCGCCGACCTCAACGTTTTATTATTTTCCTTTTTTAGTGGCTTTTTTGAAGGAAGCTTTTTTTGTTAAAAAGATTTTTATTTTTTACATTTTACTGGCTTTACAATAGGTAGTTTGCGCACGTTATTAACCGATTTCTGTCTTGATATTTGATTACTAAACTAAAAAAAGAAAACCACTGAACCGATTTCAGTAAAATTTATGTGAAACCGCCCTGAAGGTATGCCATTAAATAAAACAAGAATCATCAAAATCGATTCACAAATGCAGGAGATATTAAGTGACATACATACATACATAACATACATAAAAAAATACATAACCAATATTGCATACGTCACTCCTAACATTTCGGAAGCGCAAAAACGTAGGACACAATGGTACGTTTCGTTGTAACAAACTGAAAGACATTTTTTGAGGCTCATTGTGCAATAAAAAAATACCAAAAGTGTGTATTTTTCGTTGTAGTTTCAAACGTAGCGGCTGATTCAGAAAAATGTTTCGAGGGGGTTTTCAAAATATTTATGTACAAGTACATTATATTGATACTGTTTTTAAACAAAATAAACATAAAGGCCAACGCCCAACGTCGCTAAGATATGAATCGGATGTCCTTTTCTATGCATTATATGCGTTGCCAAAAATTTCGCGGGAGGGGGTTTGAACCACTTAAACATCCCCCCGAATCTGCCGCTGAATTTAACGTAGAGACAATGCCGCTACGGAAGTGACGGGAACTCCGGTCAATCAATCACAGTGGACCATATAAGAGGAATTAAAATCAATCAGCCCTATATACGCAAAAATGATAAGATGCAAATATGGCACGATACGGGATGTCCAACCGTACTGAATGACAGTTGATAACTGGGTTTGTGCACATTTGTGTTAGGTTAGGTTTGACGTACAGTGATTATCAGGGACGATCATTCTCCGCATCACCATAGGCGATTGAAGTGAATGTAGATATTATTTTTTAAAATTCCCGTTTGCAATTAAAATTATCAAATGTCTACATGTGAACGGGAACGACCATTCTCCGCGTTATCGTAGGCGGTTTAAGCGAATGTGTTTAAAATATATTATTTTTTAAAATTCTTGTTTGCAATTAAAATTATCAAATTCCTACATGTGGACGGGAACGATCATTCTCCACGTCATCGTAGACGGTTTAAGCGAATGTGTTTAATTTTTTAAAATTCTTGTTTGCAATTAAAATTATCAAATTCCTACATGTGGACGGGAACGATCATTCTCCACGTCATCGTAGGCGGTTTAAGCGAATGTGTTTAATTTTTTAAAATTCTTGTTTGCAATTAAAATTATCAAATTCCTGCATGTGGACCATTCTCCGCGTTATCGTAGGCGGTTTAAGCGAATGTGTTTAAACTTTAAAATATATTATTTTTTTAAATTCTTGTTTGCAATTAAGAGGAAGGATACAATAACGAACATTATTTGTTTACGAATGAAGTATATGTCCACTGTTCAAAATTATCAAATTCCGACATGCAGAACGATGCTATTGTTCATCCTTAGTTCATGTATGTTTATGTGTGTGTGTGTGTATGTGTGAAATACGATTGTGTGGGTACCATGTATGTACTGTATGATGTACGTATATAAAGTATAAACTCCAAAGTTGGAGTTTATTACAACTGATATTTCATTTATGTGTCATATTAATTGTGTCTACTTTTCCCACATATTGTATGTATTCTAGACTAGACTATATGTGTATGTAGGAATTTACTTACAAAAAAAATTAGAAAACTGCTTACATTGAAAAAACTAGTATACAGGGTTTTTACTAAACATACGGCAAACATTGAAGGGGTGATTCCTTGGGTAATTTTAAGAATATTTTGTTCTTTCCTGATTTTCGGAAAGCCGCTTTGTTTCGAAGATACAGAGAGATACAAAAACAATATTTTATTACATAATTACGCAGTAAAGCTAATCTACAAGAACTGCTGAAAATCACTATCACCAGCTAGGATGCAAGGATTCAATAAGACTTCCTCATTGACTGTTGAACTCTTTCAAAAACATCAGGGTTGCTTCTTATTGCATTACATCCATCAATTGTCCGGTTTCTCAAATCTTAATTTTCCAGAAAAAAATTACAAAAGGCTTACTTTAGTTTTTGTGAATGTGGAAAGCGTGGTATATTATTAATGTAAACAAAAAAAATTAAACATGTTGATTACGAACAATCCTTAAAAAGGAAATGACTTAATTAAGTGACATTTATTAAGGCGATTTTTAATTAATTAACTGCGTAATTAATGAGTCATTAAGTACGATCTATTAAGGCCAAGACATTTATTTTTATTTAATTATTGCTATTTTTTAATAAAACACTCACGATTCAGTGGGAAAATCCATAAATAAGGTTTTAAAGTAAATGATAGCAAAGTAGAAATTTTATAAAGAAAGAATTATGTTTAATCACACAAGTAAAAATAGGACAGAAATAATAAATGGACGTATAGAGAAATATGCAGGTAGAACTATTGAATTATGCATTATAAAATACCATTCCAGTCACATTTACTATAGTCGTACGTGTTTTGTTTACTAAATAATCTTTAGAAGAATGATATAAAACCTAAGCCCCATTATATATGTGGGTTCCGTGTTCGACATAATTTTTCAAAAAAAAAAAAAAAACAGCTAGTTTTATCGATAGTTTTAAAAATCATTTATGCCTAAACAAGTTGTCAGTAGAATAATAAACCATGTAATATGATTTCTTATTGATGCATCAACCATAATTATGTCAATACATGTTCAAATATGAAGTCAAGCTTTTCAAATACAATGTGTTTCAAATTTCGCGACAATCGAGTTCAATTTTAGAAGCGAAACTTCTTTGAAGGTCAGCACACACGTCATACTATTTGTATCAAAAACGCGCGATATAGTTACAGTATCGCGACTTGACGATTATTCAGCTACACGAAATTTCTCGTTCGATCGCGCGATTTGACAACAGCATGTAAACTCTATCGCAATTTCGCTCGATGTGTGTTTCGCATTCGCGTTCCTGCGTGTGAAGAGAGCAACCTCATATAGAAATCCATGGAATGGTGTCGCGCGAACCAGCGACTTATAAGTGTGCTATTTGTTCAGCTGCAGAGATACCGAAACCCAAGTGATGCGGCGTGAATTCATAGATCGCTTTCTGAATTTCAGTTCGAAAGTCGTATCAGAAACCCTGCAACATTAGTGTTGCATATTTGTTCATCAATAAATTATTATCAATCTCAAAATGAAAATATTTCAGTAACGATCCGTACTATAATTTGTGCCGGTAAAATGTTAATTGGTAGGTTATGCGCGTAACTCAATAAATAAATTTATTAATATAAGGGTGTCCCAGAACGATCGCCTACGGACAGTACAGTGAAATAGAGAAAAATATTAATATTCAGAAAAAAAAATCTCAGCAGAAGTGCTTATAGACTTATGTGACAATATCTCATTAACGGTGCATCAGATCAAAAAATATCTAAGGAATTTTCTGCTCAGAATTTTTTTCTCTATTTTACTGTACTGTCCGTACTGTCCACAGGTGATCGTTTTGAGACATACTGTAGGTATGTTATTAAATAAGTTTGACTTATTAAAGGGGGGAAAAAAACAGAATCGAAATTATTTGCACAAACTACAATCAAATTCAACAAGAATTTAAAATAGAATTCTGAATCAACATACCGATCTGACTTCAAAAAAATGTTTTTCTTCTCACAATACGGAACCAATGACAACGAACACAATATTTTAAAATGCAGAACTAAATAGATGAAACTATTTTTAACTACAACTGTATTGAATTCGAAACAAAATATCGATATTCAAAAAAATAACTATCGAACGATTCTAAAATATTCGCTACTGTTACCAAATAACCAGTTTGCAAAATAAGAAGATTTAGATATTTACAGATAAGAACCTGTTGATCGTAAAGGCATCAAAAGCGATTAATTCATTTAAGACATAATATATCTAAAACCTCAAAGATAAATGGTTTATTTCAAATTTTTAATACAGACAGATCTTTCATGAGGAAATTTCCATGTCAAAAAACTAGATTTCAAAACTGCAGATTATTATTTTTCCAGTAAACACATGAATTAAGTCCCACTAAGTATTCTATTTCTAGCAGATTTCGTACTGCAAAGGAGGGTTATGTGTATACAGTCTATGTGGATTGTCGGTATGTATACGGTTACTTCATGCCCTACTAGTGCGTGAATTGCTGGACCGATTTTCACGATACAAACGTGACACAATTTCTCGTAATCCTGAAAGTGATAGGCAGATATTGTAGATTATAGACGCTCAATAACAGAGGTCAAAAGCGTCTTATCGTGAAAGTGATACTAGGTGTGAAAAGTCAAAATGGCACCATTTTTGTCAAAAAAAAAACATTTCAAAACTTTCAAGTGGGGTATCAAATGAAAGGGCTTGAAAAATAGATTGCAAAAGAGATTTCAAAACGGTCAAGTCTATATATAGCTCTGCGAGGGTTGTTAGTTAAAATTTGACTTGAGTTTTTTTGTTTTATTTATTTTTATTGTGGATTATAGACGCGTCGACAACTTAGGTCATTAGCGTCTTAATTACATTAAATAACAAATCAATTAAATCTAAATGACATCACAAAACATCCATGAGCTGAGGTGGGATTCGAACCCACGAAAGTGTGACCCAAAGGCCGCTACGCTAACCGTTACACCACACTGTCCTCTTGAGTTTTTTGTCTTGTGACCATTGATATATTATGCAGATACTTTGATACATAAAAGAACTCTACATAATAATTTAAATATTTCGGTTGTAAATAAACAGGTATATAACAAGAAATACCAAGGTTGCATATAGCGTTATTGCCTAACAGTTTCACGTATGCTCACTATACTTACAAGAGAAATATCTAGTTAAGATTGCCGCCAAACACACAAGACGATGTCATAAATTTAAGTATTTTTAGGTAAAAAACTGTGTCAAAGTTCCCGTTAGATTAGAGTTTGAATATATTTTGCATAAAACTACTCTTTATAACATCTCAAGAATTATAAATTATTACAATGCGCTCGTTTTGATGTTTTTACGCAGTAGAAGAAAAAAGGCAAACATATTTCATAAACTTCTTCTTCTTCTATCCCTGGTCCCGTTAATTGGGATCGGATCTCCTCACTTTTGTCGATTCTGGCACATTTCATAAACAATTACAGAAAATGTCGACAGGAAAATTGAGAAATAACTGTGTACGTATTGTAGCAAACCCCAAGATGTTACGCCACTGCCTCCAATAGAAACCACGAGAAAGAAAGGTCACAGTAGTGAAGCGTGGAATGGTATCGAAGATTCCAGACAACGCTAGAGGATACGAAGACGCACTGAGTCATGCCTTCAGTCAGTAGGTACAGTGAAATAAATATTGATCAGTTAACGGGAATCAGTCAGTGTAGATTGTACTGTGACAGTGTTGAACAGCGAAATAAATCTGATATAAATACTGTGATATAAATTAACCTGATAAAATAAATATTAGTGTAGTCAATTGTATATAGTTAATTGTATGTAGTTAAGTGTTATTTAAGTGGCTCGTTTAGTTCAATAATTACCGTTTAAGTTTTTTTATTGTTAGAATTGACTTTTCGTTGTTGCATTTATTGTTATTGTATTTTTAATTATTGTAAATAAATATTTATCCCGCCAACTAAGAAAACAGTTTTGTAACAGTATGTAATAATAATAAAGCAAATTATGATTTAATAGTAGATTGTATATTTATAGTTTCGTAATGAGTAGTTACAGTATGTTAAATCGAGTCATACGAGTCATAATATCATTATGCACGATGTATGTATGTTTTTTTCCCACACTCACTATAAAATAGCTGCTTTTCACTTCATTTTCCGTATTTTCAAAAATGTTTGACAGCTAATTTGTGTCGCAACTTAATTCCTATAGTATAAGCTCTTTATTAGTATTGATAATAATATTTTTAT
Source organism: Mongoloraphidia duomilia (assembly GCA_039654895.1). Taxonomy (NCBI): domain Eukaryota; kingdom Metazoa; phylum Arthropoda; class Insecta; order Raphidioptera; family Raphidiidae; genus Mongoloraphidia; species Mongoloraphidia duomilia. The sequence continues at coordinate 6,389,206 of CM077520.1, read as the reverse complement.
GAATACACCCATCAATAAAAAATGCATTTTTTAACTTATACCACTTAGACACCACAAAGTAATTTTTTACAAGCTTTTATTTAACTTGCGATGTATGTTAGTTTGTGTGTTTGTTTAGATCAAATCAATTGCAAGTCAATTTTGAACGACTTCCACGGATCCGATCGATGTGAAATTTTGTACACATATATATTCCCGATGACAATACATGAATAAATCGTTTTTAGAAATAAATTCAACCCCTAAGGGGTTCAAACAGGGATATAGGTTTTTTTTGACTAATCAATGCCCAGGCCAAATCGCTGAAGCTAGAAACTTGAAATTTGGACAGTTGGTTCCTTTTCTGACGTACATCCACTAAGAAAGGATTTTTCGAAATTCAACCCCTACGGGTGTCGAAGGGAGGTAAAATTTTGAAAGACTAAAATGAACAAAATAAATATTAGAAAAAAAAGTTTTTAGAGACAAGCTTTTAAATGCACTAAAAAGGAAAAAATAATTTTTAATAATTTATAGGTTCATAATTATCAAAGCGTGGGTCGTGACTAATAAACTATCATAGAGTTCACGACCCACGCTTTTATAATTATTTTGAACCTAAATTATTAAAAATTCTTTTTCCTTTTTAGTGCATTTAAATAAAAGCTTGCCTCTAAAAAATTTTTTTTTCTAATATTTATTATTTTGAAAAGAAAAGAATTGTTTTATCATGGACACAAAAATGACTGTTCAATAAATTTTTAAAAACTTGTTATATCAACATATCAGATAGATACTAGAAAATAATTTTTATTTTTGAACTCAAACAAAAGAAATGGTTATATGGGCACCAAACTGACAGTACATTAGTCCTCATTTAGTGTCCATAATGGACTTTTTTTTAGACTAGAACGTAATACGGTCCAAGGATATTCACTGCATTATATATAGACGGATCGTTATAGTATACCTCTTTTAAAGTCGAGGTCATCTTGATGAATGTCTTTTTTCTATGTTTTTTTTCCGTTGTTTTGCAAAAAAACGCATACATTGTGTTGAATAAGTTGGCGACTGTGTTAAAATTTTGTACACAATAGATATTTTTTTACAAAAGATCGTATAACATTAACAAAATATGTCTGTAGTTACAAAATGTGTTTCGAGAGTTATAAGCACTATTCTTATAAAAAAGTCAACTTTTTGTCATAAAAAAGTTCATAGAATGCCATATGATTCTTATGGAATAAACATCTCAAGTTAAATACTCGAACAGTCCATAGTCTGTATTTCGTCATAGGTAAACCCTTTCAAGAGGTTAATTGAGAAATCAAGTGTTTGACTTTTTCTTAAAAAATAATTTAAAAATAATTTAAATAAAATATTAGTAAAAAATTTTTTTAAAGACACGCTTTTATTTAAATGTTCTAAAAAGGAAAAAATAAGTTTTAATAATTTAGTTTCATAATTATAAAAGCGTGGGTTGTAAACTCTACGATATTTTATTAGTCACAACCCACGCTTTTATAATTATGAAACTAAATTATTAAAACTTATTTTTTTCCTTTTTAGTGCATTTAAATAAAAGCGTATTTTTTAAAAGTTTTTTTTACTAATATTGTATTTTGTTCCATTTAGTCGTTCAAAAGTTTATCCCATTTTGACTTCTTTAGGGATTGAATTTCGAAACATCTCTTCATATAGTGAGTGCTTACGGCACAAAATTCCAAGTTTCTAGCTTTGGCGGTTTGGCCTAGGCGTTGAATAGTCAAAAAACCCTACTCCCTCGTCTGACCCCCTTAGGGATTGAATTTAAATCTAAAAACGATTGATTCATGTATAGTCATCGGGAGTGCATATGTGTACCAAATCGATCGGATACGTGGAAGTTGTTCAAAATGTCGATGAGTAGTACTGGTCAGGTTACGCTCGACAAAAATGAGGCCAATAAAGTTTCATTTTAAAAATGTATGAACATTTTCATTGATCAACTTATTTTTCAGTTTTATGGTTCAGTTATGAACATTATTTGCAACAAATAAATACTATACCTATATGCCCGACGAGCGTGCACTAGGGAAATGCAAACCAACCTGTATATATGAATTCATTTTAAATGCTCCGGTATAAGCTTTAGTAATTAACTATAAAAATATTTTCTTGGGCATAAAAAATTCCTAAAACATTAACAAGAAAAAAAAGAAAAAGTTCATATACACAAAACTTGCATACAAAACTTGACTGTAATAAAATATGAACCAATTTCTAATTTAAAATATATTAGTTATCTGCTACAGAAAGTTTAAAGTTGCTATTACTTCGTAAATTACATTATAAAGTTTTTGAATAATATCGGTTTAGCGTTGGAATCTTCTTACCGTGTGGTAGAATGAAATATAGCGAAATGCGAGACTCCTTTATTCTACAGGAGGTTCCAAAAATATTCAGTTTTGTGATAAATTAATAGATTTATACGGCTGATTTGCAATAGGAAATTTTTGTTGGAAAATAGCCAATTATATAATTGATTCCAAACATATATCGGAAAAAATCATTTTACCAACTATAGTCACAGTCAGGATTCTAACCTGAACCTTTCCACTTTCGCGGCGGAATGAGCTACATTACTCAACCGTGACATGATTACTAATCTAACATTCTCCTTATATGCTTCGGAATCAAATGATTTTTACTATACATGCGCGTTTTGTAATTTTGTCGATAACTGCATTTAAAAATTATTTAATGCTCAAAATAAGTAAAATTTAGAAGATTTTTAGAATAACAAGCGGAAAGTTTTCTGTACTTTATTATAGAGGTTCCAAACAACTTTTGTATTTTAATAAATAACTGCTCCAATGTTCAAAATAAATAAAATTTAAAATATTTTTCGAAAAATAGGCGGACAGTTTTCTGCCGGTTCGACATGTCTCAAGAAATGTCGCTTAAGACAACGCGACGGTACGGAGCTGTCACCTCGACTATTGACTGTCTTTAACAATCGATAACGTGTCGAGTCGATTTGACAGTCAATTCGTTAGAAAACGCTATTGATATAAGCCATCAACAAATAAAAGGTACGCTTGCAAAATAAATGCCTACAAAATATATACCTACTTTTTATTCGTAGCTATATATAGCGTCTTTGAAAGCTGACGAAAAATAGCATAAATTTTTAATTTATTATAGTTAGATAATCAAAAAACATTAGGCATAAATGTTTATATTCAACGCGACATTGAATTTACAATTTGAGCTATTCCTGTAAATTTTTAAATTGAAATATTCAAATAGTAATAATTTTGAAAACTTTTGTTGACACGGTCATTTTAGAGTTATAAATTTATGCTAAGTATATTTTAAACAAAATATTAAACACGTGTAAGTTTTTTAGTCGCGTGTTTTTTGTTCATACTGTAATGCCAAATAAAATTTGATAACAAACACTTCTCCTCTAGAAAAATTGACTGGAATAATATTCAAGAAAAATAGATACCTACTCAAAAATACAGATTAACGTTTAAATAAAATATCAAATTTCACAAATAAATAGATGATCAATAGGTATAATTTTAAAGCTATAAACGCCCCTTTTTCGCAATTTAGATTTTTAAATTATTTTAAAGCCACTTTATACAAACAAAAAATCATAATTAATAATTTTTAGTTTCTTTTTAAAAAAAAATTTCTTCTAAAATGACGTTGTTAAAATTAAATGTTTCCATCTCAATAAGTCTATATACGTCTGTTCAACATCCCCATAATAAGTATCTAAAATAAACAAAAAAAAAAAAATTATGCAAAAAAAGTCGCAAAGATATTCAACATTAAAATTTACAAAATAAAATCATCATAGTAAATCCATAAAAACTATTCAATGGTAGTATATAAATATATATCCGACGGAAATAATTAATATATGCTCGAAATTTATCAAAAAAGTCTATGTATTAAATTATTTTCAAAAATATTATATATACCTAATCAGCACTGTGAAATGAAATATTTTTAGTTACTTCTTAAAAGATGTTTTAAAAAAACGAATGAATAAAATTTTCCACAGATTATTATTAAAACTGTGTCAAAATGTCCGATTATATACCTTCATCTCTTATAATTTCTCTTGACGTAAAATAACTATACGTCGATATTATCAGTTATAATATATAAAATTTCTAAACTGGATCCGGATTTTTTTTTGTCTTCTTTTGAATTACAGCAGAGCATCGCTTTCACAAAAATACTTCATATTATATCTAAAGCAATAATTCAAATATTTATGTTATCTATGTTTAATCCAAAAAGTTCACTTCCTTGTTGTTTTTTTTTTTATTTACAGACTTTTAGCATTCAAAGACTAAATTAAAATTACGGGACAACTAGAGATACCTATCTCTAACACTATCTGTGACATTTGGGCGGTAATAAAAATTGTTCGCTCATAAAAGATCTCAGACTTGTGCATCCAAACAAAATCACAATTTAATTTACTTACGTTGTATGCATTTTTTTGCAGCAATCATTCCTGCACGGAGGTTCACTAATTTATTTCCTGATAAATCCGTAGATATCGATAAATTAGATCAATGGATGATTTGTGTTTTGTCAACGATCGATTGGGTGTCGTAGATTATTAAGCACAAGAGCACAGTCAGTTAATTTATTGTAGAATTTATTATTTATTAGCCGATTTTTAATGACTCGTTCTGTTGTTTCAAAATTGAACTTAAACTGATTTTTTGCAGTCAAAATATGGTTACAAAAATTATGCGAGCCTTGAAGGTTTTCAAATGATTTCAAAATAAAACCAGGGATGTACATTGTACATGTTTACAAAAAAAAACTGTATGAAGTGCTTTGCCGCAACCAAAAATATTAGGTACAACTGTGTTATCATTGTTTGAAGGAAATATTAAAATTTGACGATCCCTTTTTCAAAAAGTTATAAGTAACACGAAGTATATCTACACCGTAGCGATTTAAAAAATATTTCAGCCTTTAATAAAAAGTCTAACAAAAAGCCAACCTAATGTTAAAGACTATTAAAAAACATATTACAGTAAAAGAATTAGCTTAGTCTTTGTATGGCAGATACATAATGCAAAATATCCTGGAAAACGTTTAAATTTCTATATTTGTTTTTAATAGCACTTTTAAATTTAATAAAATTTTGATCTGTTCTAAGAATAAACAAATGGTTTACAAAAAACAAATCAGTACTGTTATTAAAAAAGGAATCATAATATATCACAGGCCACCAACAGCCAGGGTTATTTCGATCTAATACCAGTTAATTTATATTAGAAATCGTGTCCATCGTGATTATAATAAAATTAAGAAAAATCGCAGGATAGTGGACAAAATATTTGATTTTTTAAATGTACAACGTTTCGTCTACAGATTTTCATAAATAAGTATTATTATTTTTATATATGTACTTGAAAAAGTCTAAATCTATAGACGAAACGTTGTACATTTAATAAATCAAATATTTTGTCCACTATCCTGCGATTTTTCTTTATTTTATTATATCAATTAATATTTTCAATTTATTAATCTTTTAATAATAAATGGAAATTTCAATTTATACTTTCACTAGTTCTCGGATTAGAACCTGGGGACTGGGGGCTTGTAACAGAGGAGCCAATATATAATTTTTGATATGAAGTAATATTAAAAAGTACAGTTAATCGAAGCAAAAAAACAACCAAACAAAATCGAACCGTAAAATTCTTACAACAGTAAAAAACTCAGAATTTTTTTTTTTAAACTGCATACCTCTAAATGTTATAAAACAGCCAATACCAATGTTGAAAACACATGTATCACACATCACACCACAATTTAACAAAATATAATATTATAAAAGCACTTCCTTGCGATTAATTTTTTTTTTAACTAAACAACACAAACTTTAAATTTCACTTCTAAAGAATTCTAAAGAACTAATCACACTGATATCCACGCGAGATGAAAAGGCTTAAACCACAATAGTTATTTTAGATTATAGAGGGGGCAACCCTACACACAAATACATTCATATATAAAAGTTATGCACATCACCACGTAAATGTAACATTGGATATGGTCCATTGATATACGGGATACAAAAGAGATTTAAGGCTGGCCAAATATTCTAAGTGGGGGAACCTGGTCGGCCAATCACGACGTACGAATATATTTTAACCTATTATTATTCTAACAAAAAAATTGTTAAGAGTTAAACACTAGGTTATTTTTATTATACAAAAATGTATGTCTCAATTATTAATCTTAATCTTGAATAATTTAACACGGTTTCGACTCTATAAATATTGTAACTTTGATGTTCAAACAAAGTTTCAAATATTCGTGTTTTGGATTAAGTGTAGGTACTTAAAGCAGCTTCCTAAAATTTGTAATAAAATTGCGAAAACTCTTTTAAAGATATTTGAAATATTGCACTGTTTAGTTGTCTCTAAACGTTTCAATTCGAATTATTCGAATCTGCTGCAAAATATGTCTTTCAAATATATTCGTGTTTTTTTGGAATTGTACGTCAAGTCGTTGTGTTAATGCGTCGTAAAAATATCAAAATTGTTCTGAAAATGTTTAACTGTTCAAGCTTTCTCTAAGTCAAAACCTTTCTAACTCGAATTATTCAAATATCAGTTATTGTAACTTTAAAATATATTTTACAATTATTTCCAAATATTTTTTTAAATCTAGATCTACTTACTAAAATTTTAAAAAAGACAAAATCACTAGCTACGATATTTCACTGTTATTATAGCCAACTCAGAACCTTTTAACTCGAATTATTCCAATAACAAATAAGTATTTCAATTTAATAATATATTACACAAACATGTTTTTAAATTTTGAACTAAGAACCCACAAAACGAAAGTCATCGATGAATATAAGATATTTAAAAAAAATGTTATCATTTTTGTTTTTGGGTATATACCAAACTTTGTCTTAATGATTGGATGGGAGGTCTGTGATATACAGACAGATGGACGCACGGAATGACCGAAACAAGGGTTCCTAGTTTTTATACGCAACCCTAAAAAAAGTCATAAACCTTACCTACGACATTTCATTATTAATAATAGTCTTTCTGACTCGAATTATTTCACATGGAACTTGCACTTAAAATTTTACTGCAATATTATAAATAGCACACCGGAAGTTTATTAGCTGAACTCACTTTGGAACGAATTTTTGAACAAATGAAATACGTATTTACCTACTCTCTGGAAATCAAAAAACGACTTTTTAATTTCATTGTCTTTTATATCGCTGACTTTGATGAATGACAATGCAATTATGTAATAAACTATTTATTATTGTTATATCAGAGGGTAGATTAATATTTTTGAGATAGGTATAGGGAATATTAGCATGTAAAATATTACTTAAACATTTGCAAACATTGACTACTGTATATTTTAAAGTATTTATTCAGAATTTTAAAATTTCATGATCGTTGTCGAAAGAAAGTCAACACATTTCATAGCTGTCATGTTGACATTTGTCTTATATAGGAAAGGATTAGCATGTAAAAATTTTATTTCGCAATAATTTTTTGACAATACCTATTATAAATTTTACGTACCTACAAAGTGTAAATGCAAAAAATGAAACAAATCAAATTAATAATAGGAAATATTAGAAAAATTTCAATTAATTTTGAGCTAGCTATATAATTGTACACATTTTCAAATGTAACTACGCTTTTTCTATGTTTTTATGAAAAAAAACGAAGGTACAGAAAATACGAAAGACGGATGTAAGAACTTGGAACTATCAACGCATGTATAGAAACGATTTTAGTGATTGTAAATTCGGCACAATACAATAGTTTTATTTAATATGATTTCAAGTCATTATAGAGTAAGAGATAGGCCACCAAATTATGAACCAATTGGGGCACGAATTGAATTGTGCTTGTGTGACCTTAAGACATAAGTTAAGGTGAATCGTCAGTTTTAATATTAGTGGTTTAGTTTGGGTAAATTGGGCGCAGCGGCCAAACAAAGGTGCACAAAAATGTCAAAAAAAAAACGATCGTCACGAAAAAAATTTTTTTTTGTAATGTAGCTTTATGCTAATAGGAAGGGTACATTTGGTCATCAGTATAAGAACTCTCTTAAAAACAGTAACTTTAACTAAATACGAAATAAATGTAACTTAAAATTTGAAGAAAAATAAGTGAACTTAAATTTATTAGCAAACACATACCGGGTGGAACAGCATACCTGTGTACATGGGCGATTAACATGGAAAAACAGTTTTTCCCTGCGCATTGCTCCCCAAATTATTTTATACAAAAATGCTTCAAATAAATGTTGTGGGGCTTAAAATTCTGCATCTAAATCAATAAATACGATTAATTTTGCATGCTTTATAACGGCACAAATTAGATATGAAAATGTCAAAATTACCTCAAAAACAGATAGCGATAGCCATGGAATTTGAACAAAATAATTAGAAATTATTCTGACAGCTCTAAAACGTCATCATTTTGTTCAAGTTCCATGGCTATCGCTATCTGTTTTTGAGGTAATTTTAGCATTTTCATATCAAATTTCTGCCGTTATAAAGCACGTAAAATTAATCGTGTTTATTGATCTAGATGCAGAATTTTAAGCCCTACAATATTTATTTGAAGCATTTTTGTATAAAATAATTTGGGGAGCAATGCGCACGGAAAAATTGTTTTTCCATGTTAATCGCCCAATATACAGGTATGCTGTTCCACCGGGTATAATAACTTGATACCAATCAGTGACAACTTTTTTATATCGAGAACTATAAATTTCAAGATTTGTTAAACTGAAAAAATATGAAACCGATAACCTTTTGATAATACTATTAAACTTCCTGAATATTTACTTATCATTTAATTTTTATTAAGTCTTATCTGAAACATTTAAAAAGAATTGCATATAATTGAATTCTTGTAAGTAATCAGAATGTGTTATATTCAATCAAGCAATATATCAACATATTCATAAATCAAGAATGATACAATATGTTTATTTCTAATAGTAAATGGTGCGTACACCTATAATGATATATTTACATCATTCATAATTAATAGAAAACACATAAAAGACATCAATATCATATGTCAATAAATTAATTAATGTTGATTTGAACTTAACAGTATTTTTCCTAAAAACTTAACACAATCATTTGATAGCTTGACACGTGTTTCTGACGCTAATGACCTTTGTTGTCGAGCGTCTATAATCCACAATTCATCCATTGACACGTGTTTCGCTGATAAAGATTACAACCAAAGATCGGTATTTTAAAGAAACACATTTTTGCACATCATCATTAACTTTTTTTGAAGTGAAAACTTCTTTAGGCGCACTTTGCGCTCTTTCTGAATAGTGAATGAAAGTGAACTGTCACGCTCGAGGCGGTGACGCTGAATCGAGTTTACTGTCTAACAAAGAGTGCATTGTTTCAAGAATTACGTTTTTATCATTACGTATTATAATAAAATAATATTATAATATTATCATTATGTATATTTTGCATATAATCAAGTTTTCACTTCTGTCGTGTGGTCATAAGCACACACCCACTTTTTTATTTGAGAATTGAATAGTTTTGTTTTGTGAAATAAATTTAAAAGTCATCATGAAAGAATCAAAAATTCATAAATAATTATGGTCATAAAAATCGAGAGTACTTAATTATTCCAATTATTTTATTAAGAAAAGAAAATTTGTTTTATGGCTTTAAAATTCTAATTTGCTTATTCCTTGCAATGGTGAAAAGTTCGAACTTTTACTACGTTAGAAAAAATATTATGGTTTACATAAAAATAACATTTATTGGTGATTCCATTTTATGGATAAACAATAAAATTTTATTAGTTTATTAAATTTAAAAAAGTACGAGTAGCTATGTACCACCGCGACGGCATCAAAAGTGTATTAGAAATTAAATAGAATAATATTGTTATTACATCCTATACTATTTTTAAAGGTAAAAACACTGTCCAAAAGTTTCTCTTCCAATATCAAACACTAAAACCATTATCAAGAACGAAAACAAGTACTTATTAAAACCCTGTTAATTTATGTATAGTAATGTACTTTTCTGAATTTTCTTTTAAATATTACTCACTTATTTCAAGTATTTTTCATCAGAAACACTGGATAAACACATATAACATAGAAACTTATTTATTTTTATTTATTGTAAATTATAGACACGTCGACAACTTAGGTCATTAGTGTCTTGATTACATTAAATATAATAACTCACTTAAAGCTAAATTACATCACAAAACATCCATAAGCGGAGGCGGGATTCGAACCCACGACAGTCTGATCCAGAGGCCGCGACGCTAACCACTCGACCACCCTGTCCTCTCATAGAAATTTAAATTTTGAGTTTTGAAAATGTGTATAGTGTGTGTAAGTATCATTTTGAATTTCCGAAATGTCTATATTCAATAATTTTTTTTCAATTTTCCGTGACTAGTATACAGTGTGTCCACAGACTCATCCTCAACATGGGGATCTCCGTTGTTATGGGAGATAGAGATTTGGTTAAATGAGACAAAATGTGCAGAATCTCCAGTACTACTACCCTGCGTAGTCAAACTTTCCATATTTTTCTTGGTTCGCGACTGACAGTCGAAAAACGAGATTTACCCATTTTCGTTTTTTGTTTATAACTCGCTTATTAAGTAAGTTGGAAAAAAAATATTTTCACTTTCTTAAGGCCTTTTTTTATGAAGATTTCAAATATCTTTTCATATTTTTATTTACTTTTATAGTTTTAGAGATACTTGTATTAACTTTGTTTTTTTAAATACACGTCAAAGATGGCCATGACACCATTCGAAAGAGATTTTTTTTCTCTTTAATTTGATATCAGGGTTGATGGATTTATTTTCAAAAATAACAGAGTTATACGTAAAACACTGATTTTTAATAGTAGGCAATGCTAAATTAATTGATAAAACAACAGAAGGCTTAGCAAACAGTTGAAACTCGCGTTGGATTAGTAAACGGCTGTTTTGTTTTAGCTGTCAAAGTGTAGTTTGTTGCTAATTTGTCAGTTTACTAAGTGATTTATTAAATTTACTTTTGTTATCATGGAACCATTTTGTAACAATAAAAAATTTGATATGTTATCTTGTTACATTCTATGTCACAAAAATTCGATCAGAGCTGCAGAAATGTACTTCGATCAGTATCCAGAACGAAGACAACCTCATTCGTCTATTTACAGAAACTTACGAGTAAATTTAATAAACTATGGATCATTTAAAAAGCCGTTTACTAAGTCAACGCGAATAAGTGAAGAAGACAAAACTACTGTTTTACGATCAATTGTTGAAAATCGCTTATTTTTCATTGTTACAAAATGGTTCCATGATAACAAAAGTAAATTTAAAAATCACTTAGTAAACTGACAAATTAGCAAAAAACTACACTTTGACAGCTAAAACAAAACAGCCGTTTACTAATCCAACGCGAGTTTCAACTGTTTGCTAAGCCTTCTGTTGTTTTATCAATTAATTTAGCATAGCCTACTATTAAAAATCAGTGTTTTACGTATAACTCTGTTATTTTTGAAAATAAATCCATCAACCCTCATACCAAATTAAAGAGAAAAAAAATCTCTTTCGAATGGTGTCACGGCCATCTTTGACGTGTATTTAAAAAAACAAAGTTAATACAAGTATCTCTAAAACTATAAAAGTAAATAAAAATATGAAAAGAGATTTGAAATCTTCATAAAAAAGGGCCTTTAGAAAGTGAAAATATTTTTTTTCTAACTTACTTAATAAGCGAGTTATAAACAAAAAACGAAAATGGGTAAATCTCGTTTTTCAAGTGTCGGTCGCGAACCAAGCAAAATATGGAAAGTTTGACTACGCAGAGTAGTAGTACTGGAGATTCTGCACATTTTGTCTCATTTAACCAAATCTCTATCTCCCATAACAACGGAGATCCCCATGTTGAGGATGAGTCTGTGGACACACTGTAGACAGATATTAAAAAATACCAAATATATTCGTAGATTGTATTTCCAGTGTCGTAATGAGGTACATTACTGACGGGTAGTGACAGTATGTATATTTGCGTCGCCAACTTCACATTTATAGCAGGGCGGATCAGAGTGAATAAACATAAATCACTATGGAAACTGTTTATTTTCCACACCAATGTGTTTTGAAAACACTTTCAATACACCTGCCTGTTAACTGATCCATTCCATGCATACATACATGTAAAATAGCTATTTTATAGTAAGTATGGCAAAAAATAATTTTTTGCTTTGAATTAGATAATATATTTTTCCTGTATTTCCTCAAATAACTTAAAAGACAGAAGAAATTCTGTGAAATAATAAATTGAAAATATGCATTGGTGCTAGGCCCAAAAAACCCTAGCTGTTGGTGGCCTTAAAAAATTACATTCTGTGGTTGGTGCAGCTTGAAACAGTGTATTTTTTCTGTATTCATTGTGGTATATTTTTGTAAAATATTATTGACTTCCTAAAATATTAGTTAAAGAGTAGATATTTTGGAACACTGTGTAGGTATTTTTTCTGTATTTATGTTTTTGTAAAATATTCTTATAATCTTTAATAAAGCCAACTGACATTTTTTAAATAAAGAACCGTTATGCACCCCGAATTTTGAAAAATTGATACCTTATTTATTAAGAATCACAACCCATTCGTTTAGTATATTAAACACAATATACGATAAAAAAATATTTAAAATTTAAAACATGCGGTATGATGTGTTGTAGTAATTTTTCAAAAACACTTTTGCACACAACACATGATACAGAGGTACATTATGTACCTGAGTAAATAAATCAACGTAACTCCACCTCAAATAAAGTGTCTGAAATATATAAAAGATATAAAATTACAAATGCCGAAGGGTACACAAGAGTCCCAGCATGACATCAAAAGCGGTTTTACTCATAAGGGATATCTATTGGGAGTTTATAAGACATTTGAATGATATTGTACATAGGTGCAGGTTTAACATGTACAACGAATACAACACCACTTGTACAAGTGCATTGTACAGTGTGTCACTTAGGTATACAAATATTGAATATCTATAAATTAATAAGATTTATACGGCTGAATTGCAATTGAAAATTTTTCGTTGGGAAGCAGTCAGTATTATAATTATATAACGTTGGAGAGCATCCAATTATATAATTGTTTCGAAACATATAGGAAAAAATCATTTTACCAACCAGTGGTCACAGTCAGGATTCTAACCTGAACCTTTCCAATTTCGCGTCGGAATGAGCTTACAATACTCAACTGTTACATGATTGCTAAATTAATATTCTCCATATATGCTTCAGAATCAATAGATTTTCACTACATGCGAGTGTCAATTCATATCTGCTAATTCAATAGCTATGATATGAAGTGAATCCTCGTACCAGCGAGAGTCCAACATGAAAGTGAAAATTATTTCGAATTCCCTTTAATGTTGGACTCTCGCTGGTACGAGGATTCACTTCATATCATAGCTATTGAATTAGAAGATATGAATTGATACTCGCATGTAGTGAAAATCTATTGATTCCGAAGCATATAAAGAAAATATTAGTTTGGTAATCATGTCACGGTTGAGTACTGTAAGCTCATTCCGCCACGAAAGTGGAAAGGTTCAGGTTAGAATCCTGACTGTGACTATGGTTGGTAAAATGATTTTTACAATATGTTTCGAATCAATTATATAATTGGCTGTTTTCCAACGAAAAATTTCCAAATGAATATCTATATACAGTCAAAAACTCTCTATATCGAAACTCAAGGAACTGGGCAATTTCTTGCGAAATAGAGAGTTTTCGTTATAAAGGAGTGAGTACCGGTTCTTATAGAAAAACCAGGTTCAACCAATGTAAGGTAATTTTATCAAGAATTGTTCGTTGTTTTTTCGTTTTCACTTTTAATGAAATAGTTATTTTTTGGCAGCAACCATCATATTTTTATTTTTTCCACAATTTTGTTTGAAATAAAAATGCAATACGGTCAATGGCGATCAATGATTCTGGTCCCTTATTCCAAAAATGAACAAATATTTTTTGCCCCTTATTAATGCACCAATATTTTTGGCCCTTTATTCCAAAAATGGACCAATATTTTTTGCCCCTTATTCTAAATATGGACCAATATTTTTGGCCCCTTATTAATGGACCCATATTTTTGGCCCCTTATTCCAAAAATGAACCAATATTTTTTGCCCCTTATTCTAAATATGGACCAATATTTTTGGCCCCTTATTCCAAAAATGGACCAATATTTTTTGCCCCTTATTCTAAATATGGACCAATATTTTTGGCCCCTTATTAAGTATATATGTTACCGGACTTTTACTTCAACGTATAATTTTCAGATTTTTTTAGATACCTAATGAAAGTAAATTAAAAGAAAAAATGATTTGTTAAAATAATGTGGCCCATTTGGCCTCCATTGAGGCTGACCCCGGTGGCTGGAGTCACCCAGTCGCCTGGTCCAGTCCGTCCCCGTTTTTATTTTGATAATGAAGTATACCTCAATTTTCTGAGACACACTGTATAATGATAGTGGCAGTAGTAGTGGTGGTGTTGGTATCGTATTTCATTTCACACGCGACAAGAACATACAGAATTCTATATGAGATCATAATCTCAATACGGATCTCTTATAAATCATTAAAAAATAAAACACGAATAACTATTTTAAGTATAGGCGCATGCGCTGTTTAAAACGTCAACTTTTAAAAACTAGTTCCAAAAAGAATAAGAACTGCTTTTTAAGACCATTCTTGCAATTTCTTTTGCTCGCCATTTCCTACAATTAGAATGGGCGTGGCCAAAACGACCCAAAAATTAATGTACTTTTCATCCGTTTTCGGACCCTCAAATTTAAAACCGAGTTATGTGTCAAATGATTAGTTATGATGAGATAATAATTACAGAAAAATATTGCGTGATAGCAGTTTTAGAAATACAGACGACCAAAGTGGTCACTGGTCACAAATTAGACTGTTGCGTGTGTGTGTGTGTGTGTGTTTTAAAGACCATCAACAGCTAAGGTTATTTGGGTCTAGCACCAATTCATAGTTTCAATTCATTTTTTTTTTTTAATAATAAATTGAAAATCCAATTGACACTTTTACCAGCTCTCGAGCTAGAACCCGGGAACTGGGGACTTGTAATAGGGGAACCATAGCAACGCCATGTAAACAACAACATTGCTATACTCTCGGCCATTCTCAAGCCCCATAAGACTGTTCTTGCATATATAAAAACTAGAATTATATGATTACCATCTAAGGTCATTGTCAAATCCACCCAGCGTTTTTTTTTTAATAATTTAACGCTAGATCTTTGATTTCTGATAGAATTTTATTATAAATCTTTATTATCAAATTTATTACCCCTTTCTGAACTATAGTAGTGCCGGCTCCAAAAGATATAATAAATGTCGACCAATGTTTGCATTCGAGCAATTACCATGCCGTGTGGATGGTTTTCATATGACCAATCAAACAGTCACCAAGCTGGCATTGGAAGACATTCGCTTTGAGGGCGGTTTTTTGAACACACATTAAAGTGATGTGTCGACTTGCAAATATGACTTTGTTTTCATCCTGACAACTGGACAGTTTTCACTACGCGGTGCAATTTGTCAGTGTGTGTCTATAATTGTAATTTATGAATTGAATGAAACATGTAGGTATTAAGAGCTGGGCACAAGCAATTATTACCGCTGATGCACTTGCAATAATTGCGTCATCTTCGCTATCCATTTTGTTTAATGTTGGTGTATATTAGATAGATAGATATAGATAGATATTTTATTTCATGAATGGCTAAATAGCCGTGAAATAAGTCAACACAAAATAGTTAACTAATACAAATAAAATTATAACTCATCCAAAGAATATAAGCATTTGTTTATAAGATAGTCTTTCAAATGTCTCTTGAAAAGTGGCAGATTCAGATGTTTAAGATCACTAGGTAATTTATTATAAATTCGCTAAACATTGGGTGTATTAAGCTTGGTAAACGTTGGCCAAACAGAATCATGTCGTGTGGATACTGATCATATTCAAATGATCACACATTTCCAACCATACCCAACATTGGCTGCCAATACTTTGGAATACGTTGACCATATCGTCTGGAGATGGCTTTATTATTGTTGTTTCCAATTTTGTTTATGCATCGTACCACGTACACACTACTCATGATTATATAATAGATAAGTATATATTAATACATAATTGTCTGAGACGGATACTCGGGTTGAAATGGTACCATCGAGTTTCAAATGCTGAGTTACTAGCTAGATCAGCACAAATACCAGTAGGGAGAACAATAAAATCAAGAAAATGGAAATGGATAGGACATTCCCTTAGAAAAGAAGAAACTGATATTACTCGTAGCGCACTAGAGTGGAACCCGCAAGGAAGCAGACAACAAGGACGTCCAAAAAATACTTGGAGACGCACTATGGAGGCCGAAATGAGAGAATATGGCGTCACCTGGCAAGAAGTTAAGAGACTCGCTCTCGATACACCTCGTTTCAGAGCATTTGTAGAAGCCCTATAATCTTAAAGGAACCAAAGGAATTTAATATAATATATATACAGGGTGTCCAAGTTGACGTTGGCTAACATGGGTAACTTTGTTATTAGTAGAGATAGAAAGTCGGTTAAATGGGCAAAGTAGTGCAGAATTATGTGCTCATTAACGTCCCGTCGAAAAAACAATTGAATTTTGACACACTATGGATTTATTTAGAAAATAGTGAAAATTGCCGTTTTTGAAAACTGGCCATAACTTTTTTATTTATGAAGATATCTGAAAATTTCTTTAACCATTTTTTGATAACTTTTTATGATCTTTTCAGTGGCGTAGGTTTAATTTTTTTATATCCACTACATAATGAGATATTGACATGAACTTTGGTTTTTCTTATGGACGCCATTTTGGATTTTTAGATATTCGAATTCTGCTTATTTTTCTGATTAATTTGGTGTATCACATGCCACATTTAAAAAATTTGCAATTAACGTTCCATATTAGAGACACATAACAACTGACAGTCAAATTATAATTCAGTTCTGCTAAACTACGATTTATTTTTAATTTTACACTTCAAAATTTTGCACTACTTAATTATAATTTGACTGTCAGTTGTTTGTAATGTGTCTCTAATATGGAACGTTAATTGCAAATTTTTTAAATGTGGCATGTGATACACCAAATTAATCAGAAAAATAAGCAGAATTCGAATATCTAAAAATCCAAAATGGCGTCCATAAGAAAAACCAAAGTTCATGTCAATATCTGATTATATAGTGAATATAAAAAAATTAAACCTACGCCACTGGAAAGATCTTAAAAAGTTATCAAAAAAAGGTTTAAGAAGTTTTCAAGTATTTTCATAAATAAAAAAGTTATGGCCAGTTTTCAAAAACGGCAATTGTCACTATTTTCTAAATAAATCCATAGTGTGTCAAAATTCAATTGTTTTTTCGACGGGACGTTAATGAGCACATAATTCTGAACTACTTTGCCCATTTAACCAACTTTCTATCTCCACTAATAACAAAGTTACCCATGTTAGCCAACGTCAACTTGGACACCCTGTATATTAATACATAATAGTGAAAAATTGAATTTAACTGTTTGGAAGGATAAAACTCAACAATATGATACAAAATACGAATGTTATACAGAAATAGATAGTCTCGTGAGTCACTATGATGAAAATATGTAATATTGCTAGCAGTCTAGATCAAGGATGTATTTTTATTTCAACTTTTAATAACACAATAAAATTGTGTAGACTTTCACGGCCGGTTTCTATTGTCAAGCAAGGTGAAAAATTCTTTCGGGCTGATGAGCCGTGGTCAACTGGAGTTTTTCCAGACGTTTCGTCTCTAACTGTGAGAGACATCTTCAGTGGCACAGTTACAGCGACGTAAGCTTCGACGTTGACACAAAGAAGAAGACTTCTTTGTGTCAACGTCGAAGCTCACGTCGCCATAACTGTGCCACTGAATATGTGTCTCTCACAGTTAGAGACGAAACGTTTGGAAAAACTCCAGTTGACCACGACTCATCAGCCCGGAAGAATTTTTCATCTTGTTTGACAATTTTAATAACACAGTTGATAAGTCAATAACGAAGTTCATAAGTGAATGAAAATATTCTGACTCTTTTTCTCTGTAATTAAGAGTACTGGAACATATTGTTTTAGGCTCCTGAAATTAAAATTTTAGGCTTCCAAGTGTATCATAATCTCTCCGGTGCAATATATTGAAATTCATATTATTAGATATAAATCTTAGACGTCTGGCAACTAAGGTTATCAGCGTTTAATCTTGGTAAACAAAATATATTAGGTAGTGTCATTTTTTAAACAAAAACGCGTGTGTCAATATAATTTAAATATTGAATCAGAAATAAAAATACATACCCTAGTTATTGTTTATCCTATCTTACAGTTACGACCAACTTGGTTGATCACCAATCGGACATTTTCAAAGGCAGTAAGTCCTCACCTAGAACAAAAAAAAAATAAATATTAATATTGGAACATATGGAATCGGATGAAATAATCGACAAGAATTTATTTATTCTTAATCTTGAATTTAGAATGAAAGGAATAAAAAGCTGGGAAAAAAATGTTTCGTCAATAAGATTTTTTTTCCAACTTATTATGTTCTCTGTCTGGGCTTATTATCAAGATAAATAGATTTTTGGGTATAGAAGCTCGACGACTGAGATCATCTATTCTTAATATCAATTCATATTATCATGAATTTTAATAATTGAAAATTCAACCAGCGGGGAAGAGGCATCGAAATGATATAAAAAACGATATCCCTAATGAAGTAATTCATCTTAATACGTCTTATAGTCCTAATTGAAATTTTGATCGTCTTCTTGCAAATTTGTGTAACAATCAACTTGAAGTATGAGCAAAAAGTCTTTCAGGGCTAGCAGACATTGAATTTTATTTAGTTATTTTGTCAATATTCAGCACTTTAACACAGTCCTGAATTGTGTGCATTTCAATCATAAAGAGTTTGTGTTATGTCGAGGTCTGCACCATGTCTGATTGTGATTTATCGAATGCCTTCAGCTACATTCACTAAAATAGATACACTGCATATTAATGTACTGTATTATAATATTTTGATTTACTGCAGACGATCATTTTAAGGTTTCTTCTTTACAATTATGTGAGAAAAATTGAATTTGCCGCAATGGCAATCAATAGCATTCAAAATTGAAAAAGGGGTTGGAGATAAACTTACCACAAAAAATTTTATTATTAAATAATATATTATTTGAAATACAGAATAGAAGAAATTATCACCAGAATAAAATGCACTCGAGATCATGGGGAGGCTTTTGTTTGTATGATGGCGTTACCACCGCTCGTTGCAAATATTTCACTTGAGAAGATTTATCAGTATAAAAAAAAACCTCCTTCAAAAAAGAGGAAAATAATAAAATTTTAAGCTCGGTGCCAATTTAATTACTAAAATGTTTTATATATATAGAATATTTTGTTCCCAAAACATTTATCATTATACAACAAAAATAAAATTTTCTGTGCTGGATTCACCGTTACAAAAAACAATTTTTTATTTTTTCTAGCCGAAATTGTGTTTTAAAGGCCACCAACAGCTAAGGTTATTTGGGCCGAGCACCAATTCATATTTTCAATTCCTTATTTTTTTTTAATGATAAATTGAAAATCCAATTGACACTTTTATCAGCTCTAGGGCTAGAACCCGGGAAATGAGGACTTGTAATAGAGGAACCATAGCAACGCCATGTAAACAATAGCATTGCTACACGCTCGGCTATTTTAGCCGAATATTGAATTATAAAGATACCTACATTTACATAAAAAAGATCATTGACATCATTTCTTTGCAAGAGCCATTTTTTAATATTTTTCAAAAAAACAAATGAACTATAAATATTCTTATACTGAAGTGGCAGCATGTTATAGAAATATGGGCCGGTAAATAGAAAATATCTCTGAAACAGAGATTTATTTGTCATCTTTATAATAGTATATCAACATTGAAAATATGGATTGGGAGTACTAGGCGAAGACAATTCTAGCATTTGGCGGCCTTAAAACAATCTAGATATAAAACTGTAATATGTAATGAATTAGTTTTTATTTCACACAGTGGGCAGAACAAAACCAATTTAATATTTAGGTCAAATTGTTGACACTACAAGGTCCTTATTTTGTCGACATTTCTGTTATCAACAACAAAGGTAAAAATTATATGTAGTCATTAACTCATTAAAATTGCACACATATATGTAAATACATAATATGCTAATATACAGTAGAAAACATGTATGCAAATAAATTATTCTATGCAATGTTAGAATGACCTTGTCCGCCATTACATCTGTCAAACGTCACGCAACTTGACAGAGCCGGCGTGAACGTTGTACCTAGAGTTCTTGATGTCATGCGTCATCAACCGAGCAAGCTATTATTTTACAAGAATATATGAAATTATGTTCTTTCCGTTTTACTTTATAAGGTGAGAATTATTATTTTCAAGCCTTTACCCGCGTCTTTCTCGTGTTAATGTCAGTTTTGACAGAAACCTGATCTAAAGCCCCGTTTATTTTATTTATTTATTGTAGATTATAGACGCGTCGACAACTCAGGTCATTAGCGTCTTCAACATAACAAATAACATTTTTGTGTATTAAAATCCGCCAGCCGGCATACACCGAAGCAGGACGTTTTGGTACGGCCGTTTTGGTCCCGCCGTTTTGGTACCAGACGTTTTGGTCCCGGCCGTTTTGGTCCCAGTTATTAGATTATGACAAATATCAATAAAGTTGGAAAGTTGGCGCATGCGCAGAAGTTTTTATTTAAATATAATATTGGTATACTTTTCATAACGGTTTATTTTTCAATCTATTTTTACAAGAGTTTTATAATGTTTTTTGAAGGAAAATCGGCGCATGCGTAAAAAAGATATATACCATCGTTGCTTTTTATATAATAATGGTGTACTTTTTATAATGGTTTTTTATTCCATTTTACAAGAAAGTTTTGTAAAAAAATTTTCGGGGCAAATGGACGCATGCGTAAAAGCGATATATGCAATCATTGTTTTTTTTATATATAATAATAATAATAATAATGCCTTTATTGATAAAATAAAAAATTTATCAAATGTTATCAAATAATAATGGTGTACTTTATAGCAGATATCTCTTCTGCGCATGCGCCAATTTTCCCTAAAAATTAAGAAGTTACCTGGAGACGAATCGAACAAAAAAAATTTTTTAAAATCGGTTGAGCCGTTTGGGCTGCACGCATATTTCATATTGAAAAAATACACAGCATACATTTATTATTGTATAAACTAATTACTAATTTATTTTTTATACTTTTATTTTTAGCTCAAATCCGAAGAAATTCCAAATCCGGATCGAAACGTTAATTGTTTGAAATATATTATTTAATTTTTGTCAATATATTGTCTGAAAAATTGGTAATTTTATTTGTCATAATCTAATAACTGGGACCAAAACGTCCGGTACCAAAACGGCGGGACCAAAACGGCGGGACCAAAACGGCCGTACCAAAACGTCATGTACCGGCATACACAGACCGACTGGTACGAGCTCGGGTCCCTGGGAGCGCTAATTCCCGAAGAACATTGGAATGCAATTGCGATAACAACAACATCCCAATGTCCTCCCTGCAGGGGGGTCTAAAGCCCCGTCTATGTAATTGTCGTAAAACGCAGAACGCAAGATCCAAACGCAAGAAATACGCTATACATGCAAGTTGACGTTGCGTCAGCTGTCTATAAAAAACGTGTGTTTGGCCTTCCGTTGTCCAATCAGAGCAGTTGTTTATTTTGTCTGCCATAACCTCGTTCGTTCAAGCTATCTCTGATTGGCTGACGTAACACACGCGACGTGAACGCAACGCAAAAGTTGGGCTTGAACTAACTTGATGCGATCTGCGTTTTACGTTTAGCGTGAGGCGCTGCGATTTCTTGCGATGCATTGCGGTCTGCATTTTGCGACAATTACAGAAGGGACAGTAGCCTTTAAAAGTTCGAGTAGCTGTAGACAGTGTACCAAGTTTAATTAAAATTGGTCAATTCATTCTCGAGAGATACTAGTACAAACAGGTCGATAAATATTCTGGAAAAGTGTTTTCCCTAAATAAAGAAATTATTTATCTACTTAGATGTCATATCAATAAAAACTGGACACGAAATATGTCAGACTATATAAAAAAACTTTTATCGAAATTTTGAATTTTTTATTTAAAGGAGGTGCTGTAATAAAATGGAAGCAAGGGAGCGACGTGTGCGCCTCGAGAAAATGTGAGAAACATTCATTTAGACAGAGCAATAAACGTAAATGATCTGAGATTGTCAAAAGGAACACAACTTTAAATAGGACGAGATGCGTCAGTTACTCCATCAGCTGTCGTTTGTGTGTACCATAAATGTCAATATAAATGCGAATTACATTTCAATGACACTGAATATCGAGGGAAGAACAACATAAAAAGTTATTTATAACAGGTTAGACATATTTACATAGACTCGTCAATTTCATATCGCATAAAAAATCACTAACCCAAATGAGTCATTTCTAACTTTCTAAGTTTAATCATCAGCAGAATATCATACAAATGCAGACTTTCGATCAGGATTTTTTAAAGCCACCAGTGGCCAGGGTTGTTTTGGGCCTAGTACCAATTCATACTTCCAATTTATTAATTTTTTAATAATAAATTAAAAAGTCAGTATTGATTCTTTCATCTGTTCTTAAATCAGAAACTGGGAATTGGAGGTTTGTAATAGAAATATTAATGTAGATTATAGAGGCTCGACAACAGGGTTTGTAATAGACGAACCAAGGTAAACGCCATATAAATAATGACAGACTAAAATTCAGTTGACACTTTTTCCTGTTCTCGAATAAGACCTTTGAACCGGGGTTTTGTAATAGATGTGCCTTGAAATAGGCATGTCCAGGATTTTCATTATGTGCGTGAATTTTAGAAATAATTCGTAACCTTTTTTCAAAAATAAATGTCATTATTTCGGCAGTATATTTTTGACGCGAATAACGTCTCATACTGGTGAGGCATTTTAGAAATAAGTAGGTATTAGTCTACCGAGAGATACAATAGCCAAGTCCAGATTCGATTTCCAAAGGTTTTTAATTTTTTTTTTATATTACAGGTAATGAAACTATATAGGTACCTATTGGATAACAATTAAAAATATATAAAAAAAATTATGATTATTTTATTTATTATATTTTACGAACAATTAATTTTATAAGATAAATAAAAGTAAGATGCATTTCTTTCCATGACAAATCAGCATTCGCCAGCCGTAAAACGCCTTTGTTGTTCATTCGTATGTTAACATAATATATAAAACCTTATAGAATATTCAAAAAGGTAGTTTTTTTTTAATTTCTAATTCTTCGCATGAATGTCAATGAGCGTATTGTTCTCATGTATGCGCCACTGTCAAAGTTGCTACAATATAACATGTCGTCACGGACAACTGGACATATGTCAACATTGAAGTCATTTCAAAAGAATAAAATCATGGACATATAATCAGTGTTGCCAGATATCCGGTTTTCGGACAATTCTGTTTTCCAATTTCCATTTTCCAATGTGAAAAATTAAGGACACTATACCGTAATTACAAACTTTTATTTAATTTGCAATGTTAGTTAGTTAGTTTGTTTGTTTAGGTCAAAACTTGCAAGTCAATTTTGAACGCCTTCCACGTATCCGATCGATTTGAAATTTTGTACACATATGTATTTCCGATGACAATACATGTATAAATCATTTTTGGAAATAAATTCGACCTCTAAGGGGTTCAAACAGGGATGTAGGGTTTTTTTGACTAAACAACGCCCAGGCCAAATCGCTGAAGCTAGAAACTTGAAATTTGAACAGTTGGTTCTTTCTCTGATGTAAGCATCCACCAAGAAAGGATTTTTCGAAATTCAAAGGGGTGTCAAAGGGGTGTAAAATTTTGAAAGACTAAAATTAACAAAATAAAATATTAGTAAAAAAACTTTTTAGAGACAAGCTTTTATTGAAATGTACGAAAAAGGAAAAAAATAATATTTAATAATTTTGGTTCATAACTATTATAAAAGCGGGGGTTGCGACTAATAAACTATCATAGAGATTACAACCCCCGCTTTTATAATAATTATGAACCAAAATTATTAAACATTATTTTTTCCTTTTTATTTTTGTTTAATTTTTGTCAATTATTATAGCTAACGATTTATGGATAGAAGATAATAATTACTTTTTCTGTTCTGAAAGAAGACTTTATGTTTTAATTCCAAAGAAGGCAAGTAATTTATGAGACTGACTGTAATACAAATAAATGCTTTTTGGGGTTCCGTACCTCAGTATGGAACCCTATTACTCTGTCTATGATGTCCGTCCGTCCGTCTGTCACAGGTCTCTATCTCACAAACGGTATGAAGTAGCTATTGAAATTTTAACACATTGTGTGTTGTTATGGCATGAATCCTGGCAAATAATAATTATAATTAAGAAAATAAATAGTTAACGTAAACGTTAAACGGCTCGAACTCGCATAAGAAGTTACACTTAAAAAATGTATATGTCAATTTGTTTTTTTATTGTTGAGCATAATACATGCACCTAGAAGTTCATTATGTAATCACATCATAGATAATATGCAAAAATTTTGCGATCATAAATGCATAGCACATGCGTTAACCGTAAATAGGCGTTTACTGTAGTTAAACATTAAAACGTGACCATGCTGCTTTACGCGTATTGTTTATTTTTTGTGGTATAGAATAATAATACCATTTTTTTTTGGAAATAAGATGTTAATAGTCCTAACACATCATTAACGTAATTTCACTACTTTTTTAATCATAGATAATAATGACCATAAATTTAACAAATTTTACAAATTAAAGATTTAATGTGTTTGCTGACGTCAGTGGATTAATTAATTAATTGTAGATTATAGACGCGTCGACAACTCAGGTCATTAGCGTATTCAACACAACAAATAATCCATTTGTGTTCAAGTGTGCAAGCTTTCACGGCCGGCATTGTTCCAAGTCTTCATGTTTCCGGGCTTGTAGGCCGTGGTCAGGTGGTATTTCTACCTGACGTTTCGTCTACAACTGCGGTAGACATTCTCAAAGGCGCCTTTGAGAATGTCTACCGCAGTTGTAGACGAAACGTCAGGTAGAAATACCACCCGGAAACCATGAAGACTTGGAATCCATTTGTGTATTAGAATCCGCCGGCCGGCATACACAAACCGACTGGTACGAGCTCTGGTCCCTGGTAGCGCTAATCCGCAATTTGCGATAGTAATCACATTCCAATGTCCCCCCTGGGGGGGGGGGGCGTCAGTGGTCACACATTTTATAAATTTCAAAAATGTTATGTGTTAAAAATATCATCTGGTTATTTTTAACTGACTTAAAAAAAATCAGAGGTTATCAATTCAACAAGTACTTATTTTTTTTTAATTTTTTGTTTGTTTAGCCGAGTGGTTAACCGATTTGAATAATTTCGACGCCGTTGGGTTCAGAATGTTTATGGAACGGTCCCATATAATTTTTATTCAGATCGGTTCAGTAGTTATTATTTTTTTAGTTTAGTAATCATTCTATGTACCTATATGTTACCTCATACCTCCTGCACTTGTGAACCGACTGTGACGATTATATAACCATTTGCCGACAAATGTAAAGTCAATAAATAGTTTGACTCGTTTTAAGCGGATCGTCAAGAGTCTGTTACTTGAGCACTCCTTTTATTCAATTAAGGAATTTTTTTCCACAACAATGTAACTTATTGTATCTTTTATGACCTATTCCATACATTTATGTCACAGGAATAAATAAATATTATTATTATTATTATTATTCTAGTTCTATTTAATAAATTTTATTTAAATCGGTTCAGTAGTTTTTTTTTTTAAGTTTAGTAATAAAACAAAGAAAGAAGTCGGTTATAATAACGTGCAAACTAGATACGTATTTCAAAGCCACTAAAAATTATAAAAAAAATTCGACTGATGACCAGTCCTATACTTCCCACCTAGTAAATATTTGCAAAAAATAAACACTCTTTTTTTTTATTCTTTGACTAGGCCCAATTAACCTTAGCTGTTGGTGGTCTTTAAAACACAATTTAATTTTTATTCTTTGAAGAAAGCATGGCCCTCTTTTTTGTTTGGTGATCTACTGATGGCTAACTTAATATAGCAAAAATCATGGTTACCTTGATTTACGTACAATTTTTATTTTTTTTAGTAAAATATTTTTTTTCTCGAAAACTATACATTTTAGAGAAAAAAAATATTTACATTTTTTTCATATTATAACATCTATAATTCATTTATATTTTTTTTTACCTATGTTAATACGTGACATTGAGGTCGTTTTTTTGAATATATCAGGATCCACTGAACCGATTTGACTCAAAATCTAATCAGATCTAAGTTAAAGGCTGATAAACACAATAGAACAATCGGCATGCCCGTATGTTGTTCCGTTCTTAAGATATCGAAGGCGAAAAATTGACCACATACACACACACATACACACACACACACACACACACACACACACATACAGACATCAGTCGGAAAATGATCTTAAACGATTGCTAGGGTCTCAAAACGTGAAGATCTGTTAAAATCTCGAAATATTGTTTTCGGACTGAATCCATTACTTCTCTACCATAGTAGAGGTGGGAAGTAAAAATAGAACCTCCTTCAAAAAAAGCCACAAAAATGAGGTACATAATAATAAAATTTTGAGGTCGGCGCAAATTTAATTTCTCAAACTTTTTAAATAAGTATCTACTTTTATTAAATTAGCGTCGACCTTACAGAATTTTATTATTTTCCTCTTTTAAGTGGCTTTTTTTTTGAAGGAGGTTCTATTTTTTGATGTGAAACATCTTATGTCGGGCAGTGAACAGCTGCGTGAGGGGAAATATGCAACGAAATTTGTGGTCCGCTCCTTCGCTGCTGTTCTCCCCACCACTGTGTTTCTGGCTCAGGCGTGCTCAAACGCCGCAACCGCTTGTGTTACAGTGCAGTATATAGGATTACGTCAGCATAACAGTTAGTTGCTGCTTTTGAAAGTGCGTATAAATATGACACGAGGCGAGGCTCTGTCTTAATCTTACAGTCACATGTAATATATACTAAATATATAGGTACTACTACATAGAGAACAGGAGTGTTACGAATATTCGCATCCGCATCCGTAAATGCGGAATATTCGCATTAATTCAGACATCTGCATCCGCATTCACATCCGCATCAATCAATGCGGAGTTTTTACGGATGCAAATTCACATCAACAAGTAACTACATGTAAAGAAAGTGGGCGGAGCCAGAGTGGCACGTGCTAAAAATATGATTAAATAAATAAAAAGTTAAAATTAAATTGATTTTCAGTTATTTATATGCACTTAAAATTTAAATAATTATCCTTTTAAAATCCCAAAATCCGCATCAAATCCGCATCCGCATCAAATCCGCATCCGCGGATGTGAACTTCTAATAATCCGCATCCGCATATGCATCCGCGGATGTCTAAATTTTTGCATCCGTAACAACCCTGATAGAGAATACCACCGAGTTCAATAACGTTTCACATCTGTCGGGGGTCCCGAGACCCACATCTTTTTTTTATAAAGTTTTTTTTCTGAACCTGAATTACACAAATACACAAAGTTGAATCGAAAAACTTGAGCAGGTAATTCCCCACGCATGAGGGAAAAATCTGTAAACTAAATATTCGAAGTATGATGAGAATTGCCACTGTACCAAGTAGCGTCAACATTTATTTTTGTAACGTTTTGAATACGCTCAGTCCATTGGCATTCCAGTGCTTATTCACGCCCGTATTTACATTAACATAAATGTCTAGCAGCACATATTTACATGTGAGTATCATAGTTGAGATAACAATATCAGGAGGAAACAGTTATCATATACTAGTCCAACACTACTTCCGCCTTGCTTCTTCACGACTGGTTTTCCACCTCAGTTGAAGCTTTAATAAAGCATCGACCTTTACATTCCTTGCAAGTTTAGTGAAAATTGGTCTAAGCATTTTTGCGTGATGTCCGAACAGACGAAACTTTAGTTCTATTTATATACAAGATGTTATTTAAGTACGTGGACAAACTTCAAGGGTTGCTTCTTTGAGTGATTCTAAGACGAAAATTTTATATAAACATAGGTCTCTTGATTATTTTTTTTTAATTTCCGGCGTTACCCCTGTGTACGCCACTGGCAAAAGGAGACAAACAATTTTTAGCTTAAAACATTAATTTGTAATATATTAAAAACTGTCACCAAGTTTCAACGTCAAATTAGTTGGCGTCTTCTTGTTATTTAGGATTTTTTTAAAAAAGTTTAGCACCCTGTATCTTGAAAGCGAAGCATTACCGGACCTATATTTATATAAGTCTTAGAATCAGTCACAGAATCACCCCTTGAAGTCTGGCCACGTACTCAAATAACATCCTGTATAGATTAGAGTTAGACAATAAAATAAATTTCAGTTATTCAATTCGTTTTATTTTAAACTTCTGAAGTTAATTAATGCAAAGAAAAACTATTTTTAATGAACTTTCAGGACAAATCGGATTAACTAAATTGTTTCCACAAAAATATGCAATATACACACACTTAAAGGAATATTTTGAATCATTATTTTTTTTATTTTTATGATTATAATTTTTCTTTTTTTATTATTATTAGCATTTAGCATTGATGTTATTGTCGGCTTTGACCTGATACACACTTATGCTGCTTGTCATCTTCTCAGCCAGCGTTTCCCAAACTTTTCTTATGACTAAACATTTCACAAATCCTGAAATTTTGACGAAACACCTTAGTTATTTTATAGGGTAGGTTTCAAACATTTTTCCACTTTGCGAAGCATTTAAAATCTCCGAGGATTTATTAATATTCATCATTTTTCACGGAACACTTTTTTGCTTTCTGCGGAACACCTTGTGACCTTACACCAGTGCTCCGCAGTCCTCGGAACATAGTTTGGGAAACGCTGTTCAAATAAATAAATCCCATCAATGAATTACCCCTGATATCCTTGTCTCAGCCCATGGTGTCCGCGAGTTCTCAACTCTATCTGAGTATAGACAGAGTACGTGAGTGGCGCCCAATTGTGGATTCTGGCGCCCAACGAAAGGAAGCAATGCCGTTGCTCACATAACAGTGTTAGTTGACAATCACGATGACGTAACAAACATAATATAATATGTTTTCGAAGGGATATTATGTGTTAGTGAGTTGGTAAGTTAATGATTTATTTTTTTTTTAAATTAAATAAAATGGAGTTCCATCATTCCATGTAATTACATAATAAATTTAAAACTAAATTAAAACAAGTTTTTATTAAATTTTACTAAAAAGGAAAAAATCCAAGTAGAAATTCCTTGCCAAGCTAATGCCTCCTCTACACCATCGGCCATGATGGACGATGACGATTGGGCTATTATTGCCACCATCATTGAGCAGCTGTCCACACAATCGCGCATTATCCATTTGATGACCCAACGTCCTTTGATGTTTGTCCGAAAAACCGACACAGCGGCGATTAGGCTCGATCGTCACCGATCATGGGCAATTATAGGTGATTATGCCCTCCACGCATTCGTGATCGCCTGTAATCGTCCATCATGGCTGATAGTGTAGAGGAGACATGAGCAAAATGAGCTTATATCATGGTAGACCATCGAGAGGTTCCCGCTCTCCAAACTTCATCAAAGAACAGACGGGACCGAAATAAGACAAGGGCGAGACAAGACAAGGGCGAGACAAGACGAGACCAATACAAGACGATATTGAGACGAAGACGAAACCGAAAGAAAATCAAACCGAGATCGAGTAAAGTCGAGATCAAACCAAAACAAAGTTAGTCACTCGGTTGGTCATTTATGAAACAATACCGTACTTTTGGCGTGAATAACTGTGTCTCATACTGGGGTGGCATTTTAGAAATATTAGATGAAACGGAAACAGTCTGAAGTGGTTGGCATGTAAAACAAAACACAGCATGTATAACTATGTTGAGGTCTCAGGCACAGTAATTCAGGTGGTCGCGCGGGAAAGTACGAGTCTACCGACAAGTACAAATGTCCCAAGCCCAAGTTCGAATCCCAAAGGATTTTTATATTTTTATTTTTTTATAATGAAAATATAATATAGATATTGGGTAACAATATAAAATTACAATTATTTTATTTATTATATTTTACGAGCATTTGATATTATAATATAAATAAAAGTGGGATGTATCCATTTCCATGACAACGAGAACAATTATTTGTTTTTAACAGTATTCACGTCATCTGTATGTATCCACGATACAGACATGCCCATTTTTCGTATTACCGAGACCGAGACGATGCACTGTAAAAATGGATGTAAAAATACTTTGAAAGTTAAGGTAGAATTCGCATGATTTTCTAAGTGATTTTACATTATTTTTATTTTTACACAGAAAACTTCATAAAAACTTGGACTTTTACTGTAAAGTTAAACAAATTCGTGATTTTTACATAAAGTAAATTAAAATTACATAATTTGTGTAATATTCCAATAAAGTGTGTAAAAATTACAAAATAAAATGTATAGTTACATATATAAAATGGATGAATACAAAACAAATTAATGTAAAATTAGTAACCACGCATGTGCAATGTGTTTTTATGGAATTTACGTCATGTAGAGATACCGGTTTGCGACGCCATTGTCTCTTTGTGTGCCTATTACCAGATTAATCGCTGGCTACAAATGGACCATCGATAACCTATGTAATCGGCCTTCTCATTTCTTACAGTGTGTTTTCAAAAATCTCGTCTCGTCCGAAGCCCTGTAGTAGATAAAATAAATTGCAGAGAATATGCCGTATCGTTTCAGGCAAACATATAATAAGAAGTTAGCGAAAACCCCATGCATACAACATCACAGACGTTATACAATATTATAAGTGGTACCCCACATTTGCATTGCGAAGAAGTTTGTTCTCGGACCGTGAGAGAGAGAGAGAGAGAGGAGGACAGTGTGGTGTGAGATGGGGGGAAACGGGCACGTGATAAAGCTTGCAGACGCCGCTAGGTGCTATAAATCGACTTCTTGCTTTAAAAATTCAGCTCACTGTGACACTTTTCTAACGGATGGCCACTTTTTCCCCAATGCAATTTCTTCTTCCTTCTTCACATATACCTTACATACGTACGCGGAAAATGAAGGCTCGCGAAAAGAAGAAAAACTATAGTGTCATATGTGTTATTTACGATATACGTCATTTCCTGTACCCAAAATGGAGTGTTAAAAATTGCTGAAACTGTATAGTGTATACACTGTTGTGATTTATATATGCGTGTGTTGTACAGGTGATCCTCAACAATATACACATGCAACACATCCGTTGTTGAGCGTCTATAATCTACAATGTGTATGTGATACTCAACGATTATTATTATTAACATAACAAGCCGTGAGGTGGGTCGTTTATTAGGACTAAAGTACGACTCAATGACAGAAAGTGTAAAAATGGGTTTCATGTTTAAATGAATGATAGTAATGGTGCTGAGACGAAGGATTCGAATTTATTCAAGCTCATAATATATTCTGATCAAGAGTACGTGCTGCGTGCTTAGTGGGTTGATTGTAGGTAGATAGGTAATTATATGCGATAGACCAATCTACCACCTGGTACAGCATTCAGTTTATATTTCTGTTAATACACAGGTATATCATCATTTATATATTTAAACAACGAAGTGTGAACGAACTGTATTGATAATAGGGATGGGAAAATTATGAATGGAAACTTTACCCGTTCCGCTTCAGTTGGCCCACTTACCAAAAAACTCAATTATTAGTCCTCAATTAACAGAAATCGAAACAATAGTGTAATATAGGTATTTTTTATTTTGTACCAAACATTTTACAGACTTTTTGTCATAACCTAAGTCTAGTAAGATAATGTATTCCTACTAATATAATTAAATAATTAAATAGAAAAACGTAAAAAATATAATTAGAGAAACTAAAACTCCAAAAATATTTCAAAAGTTAGGGTAACATCACCTTTAATGGTTATAACGGCCATTATTTTTCGAGGCATAGTATTAACTAAGTTGAAATACGTTTCGAGTTTTAGTTTCTCTGATTTTACATTTTATTTGTTTTTCTATTTAATTTATTATCTTAGTAGGCTTAGGTTATGACAAAAAGTCTGTAAAATGTTTGGTAGGTACAAAATATAAATTACTTATATTACACTATTGTTTCCATTTCTGTTAATTGAGGAGTAATAATCGAGTTTTTTGGTAAGTGGGCCAACTGAAGTGGGACGGGGCTTAAGTGCCTATAGTGTTTGTTTTCGTGATGTGCAAAGAAAATATGCTCAATGATCATCCTCAGAAAAATTCGTTTAACAATTTTGAAATATTAAGAATTTTCTATTGTCCTAAGTATAGTTTTGACCAAAATTATCTTATGATCAAAAGTTTAAAAAACTCAAGGAATTTTCATTAAATTACTTCTACATGACGAAACTTCATTTTCTAATCAAAATTGCGTAAAGAAACTCATCTTAAAAAATATTCGATTACCTAGTTACAAATATTTTTCCATATTTCCAAAAATCATTTTTCTATTAGCTTCGACAAAACTATTTTTCGTTCAAAAGACAAAAAAAATGTCTAATTTTAAAATCTTTTCAATAAATTACTTCTACAATTTCTCTTCATAATAAATAAGCTATATTATTGCTTTTATTATACATAGGTATTATTCCCGTCTTACTGAGCATTCAAATCTCTCAGAAAAGTAGGGTTATGATGTAAGTAAATTGGTTTCTGATACCTACGACTTTTAGCTTTAAATCTATATTTAAGAACAGATCATTTGTTATCAATTTCAATTGAAAAAAATAATCAAGTATCAACAAAATTTGGGTAAAAAATTAAAAATAGAAAAATAATTTATTTTTAATAATTTAATTATCCGCCACACGTCAAGGATAACTTATAACGCTTGACATAATAAGATACAACTTAAAAGGTCGTCTGCTAGATGTCACCTAGACGGAAAAACGCATTATTAGATTGTTTTCCTATATCTCTCTCTTGGTACGGCTAGACCGATTTTGTTGAAACTTGGCACACTATCAATATGATTGCCGGACTTAAAAGGCATTCTATCCAGCTACGCTCTGGCTAATATAGGTATGGCTTAAAATTCTATATTCTACTTAGGTATATAGCGTGCTTCAAATTAAGTGAAAAAATCAGTAAGATGGCAACACTGCCCGTCCCTGTAACACGGTGTTGTTGTGTACCATATTATACAACACAATACAGTTCTGCCAACCCCGACACACGGGCGCGCGTAGATTAATTATACCAGACCGCACAAGGGTCGTCTATAATTTATAGATCATAAATTACCAACGGGAATTCATCACGGACCACGGTGTACCATGCCTCCTGCTAGCCCTATGGTCCTACTCCCGATCCAGTCTGTTAACGCGTATAACGGTGGTCCCACCGCGCGATGTTCATTTTCGAATAATAATCACGTCTTAATTTCATTTTTTTAATGAAAATGAAAGGTTTTAATATTTTCTATATCAGGAAACACCAACTGGCGGAAGGTGGACATATTTTTTTGCCATACCCACTATAACAATGCATGTAAAGTAACTTTTGACAAGGCGGTGTGCGGGAACGTATCTTTCCACACTCGTGTGGGAAAGCAAGCCATTTGCATACTGATTTATGTTTATTCGCCTGATCCGCCCGCTGTTACATACTCCTGTGCGTGTTTCAGCCTATTATAGAAATGAAGTTGGCGACACGAAATGAACTATCAAAAATTTTTGAAAATACTGAAAATGAAGTGAAAAGCAGCTATTTTATAGTGGGTATGGCAAAAAATACCATATTATATTTATATTATATCTTAGACGCTAATGACCTCAGTTGTCGGGCGTCTATAATTTACAATTCATTCATTTTATATTATATCTCGTGCGTAATGATAGATATTATGACTCGTATGACTTAAAATTCGTTAACACTTGTTTATCATACTATCATTACTCGTCAATAATATGCCTCATTACGCAACTGGATATACAATCTACTATTATTTAACTATACTAATATAAATTATGCATAACATTATTTATACAGCAAACGTATCTACAAAGTCCAAAATTTGGATTTCCCGCATTCAGTCAAAGAATACCTCCAAATAGACCGAGAGCTAGTGACAATTTTGTTCTGCAAATTGCCACAAATGCTTAAAACTGTCGCCGGAACAACATAATAAAATTTGAACCTTGAACTAATAATATAAATTTCGTCGGGTACATGACATGTTTATGGTGATCTGCCAGCCCTTTAATACTGACCAATCGATTTGCAAATATTATAATGGCATTATTGGGTCACCCACAAGCTATACAAACAATTTCAGCCTTGAAGCAATAATAATTGTGACCATTTTTTTTTTGTTACATGTTGGGGGTGGTCTGCGTCCCTCCCATACCGCTATCCAGCAAAATCCCTTACTCAGGGCACTTTAATATGCCCTCAACATCTTCACAAAAATAAGGCCTTGAATAAATAACACCAAAAAATATTGTCACCAGCTCTCGTTTTAAAAGAGCCTTTTATAACTACGATCGGTAGACTTTTGCGCGTAGCTTCCACTTGAATTTTTCAAATAATATCTGCATAATATTAACTTTAACATTACATATTTGTAGGCTTTATCATACTCTTTGCACATAAGTGTCGTAAATAACACCCTTGTTTCAGTATAAAACATTCCCTGTATTAAGGAATGACGAAGGGTGCATCTGATTGTCTTAAAAGGATGAAATCAGCCGTACGATAAAAGAACGAATTGGAGACTCTCCCTGTGCATTTGTAATTGGTGCAGTATATACAGGATGTCTTCGTCATGAATAGAAAAATGTAGGTATGGAGTGAATTGTTCTGAAAGCGATTTTTCTATATATTGTTGGTTAAAAAAGTAGGTCTACATTTATTATTAATTCTGTGAAGATTTTTAATTAACTTAAATATAATGTCGTTGGATTATTTTAATCTAGCACTTAATAAAAAAGCTTTACGAGAAATTTTTGAAGTTGGTTAAATAAATATTTTTCCTTTCAAGAGGCTGACGTCATCAGCTCCAAACATCACGGCTCACTACTACAGACCATTATATTACTAATTAATCTATCTCATTCTCCCCGTGCGATTCTTCTTTGTAGATTATAGACGCGTCGACAACTTATATAGGTCATTATAGGGTCTTAAATTACATTAAATAACAACTAACTTAAAACTAAATAACATCACAAAACATCCATGAGCGCAGGTGGGATTCGAACCCACGACAGTCTAGTCTAGTGGCTGGTACCAAGTACGCTATCCACTAGGCTACACTGCCCTCTGCCCGTGCGAGATCAGGTAATTTAAAAAAACTTGTAATAGTTAACGTATTGAAAATAAAGGCAATTGTGTTTGTGGCAATAACTTCTAATAGGAAACAGTCATATATTTTTTACAGCCTCATTATTAAAAAATAAAGTTAACTTCAGTGTAAATTAATTAAAACGTTGTGTTTTATTTAATTTAAAATGTACAAATTAAAACCAAATCAAACAAATATACATAATCAATCTGTTCCTCTCTGTATTATACTACAATAGTAGTGCCTAACGCTTAATATATTTTATAATGCTTATTTTTATGCATAGTATTTTAAATAGGATGACTCAGAGGACGCTTGGTCACGAAGTTGTTTTGTTGATTACTTCTGGATGCAGGGGACATGGCCGTTGCACAGGAAAGAAATGAGTATGCGATGTGTCTTGCATGATTATGCACAGTCGTAATAAAAAAACACCTGATAAAAATTTCCACTGCATCCAACTTATTTACGTTTGCATATTATATGATAATGTCGTGACATCTTCTATTATACGTCAAGAAGAAACGACTATAACTGCTAATCAGAGCTATATGATGGAGAGGAGTGCAGTATAGCCTAGTGGTTAGCAGGCTTGGTACCGCAACCTCTAGACTGGACTGCCGTGGGTTTGAATCCCATCTGCGCTCATGGATGTTTTGTGATGTTATTTAGTTTTAAGTTAGTTGTTATTTACAAAATAAAATATAGTTACTTCTTACCACAACAGTTTTATTGATGGATGTACATTTCGAAAGCTAAGCTTTCATCTTCAGCGAACACTACCTGTAGTGTTCGCTGAAGATGAAAGCTTTTGTGGTAAGAAGTAACTATATTTTATTTTGTTTTTATTCCAACCACAGTGCTCTATATATTTTTATTAGTTGTTATTTAGTTTAGTTGAAAGACACTAATGACCTTAGATGTCGACGCGTCTATAATCTACAATAAATAAATAAAAAATATGATGGAGAGCATACTGTTTGCTAATAAAACTATTTTTTAATAGACGGAAATAAAAAATTGTATTTTCTAAAACTGCCTACTGTTTTATAGTGTTTCGGGTTAAACAGAGCCGATTCAGTGCTTTGTTCATTAATTTTTGTAACACATATTTGAAATGTACAACATTTAGTGCCTCTAGTCGGCTGCTTAATATAATATACAGGGTGGTGACCGTGACTGCTGCACATAGGGATTTAACCCGTAAAATCAAACTTTCGCGATTTCCCTAATTATTTTAGGAAAAATATCTTCAAATAATTACTTTTAGAACATAAAAATCTGCATCTAAATCATTAAACAAAATTAATTTTGCATGCTTTGTAACGGCAGAAATTTGATATGAAAATGTCAAAATTACCTCAAAAACAGATAGCGATAGCCATAGAACTTGAACAAAATGATGACGTTTTAGCTGTCAGAAAAATTTCTAATCATTTCGTTCGAGTTCCATCACTATCTGTTTTTGAGGTAATTTTGACATTTTCATATCAAATTTCTGCCGTTACAAAGCATGCAAATTTAATTTTGTTTAATGATTTAGATGCAGAAGTTTATGTTCTAAAACTTTTATTTGAAGATATTTTTCCTAAAATAATTAGAGAAGCAAGAAATCGCGAAAGTTTGATTTTACGGGTTAAATCCCTATGTGCAGCAGCCACGGTCACCACCCTGTATATCGCACGCGTACATATAATGCAATATTTTTTGCCATACTGAAGTTGGCTAGCGTGCGTAAAAAATAGAAATATGGTTACTATAGTAACGAAGTAAATAAATATTGTATCAAGACCAATATTTTTAGTAGGTATATGTACTGCTGTCGGTGAATCTACGGTGTTTGACATTAATTCAATAAAGAATGTTGTACATTTCTAATATATGTTACAAAAACAAGCCGTGAGGTGGGTCGTTTATTAGGACTAAAGTGCGACCCTTGAGGTCCACACGACGAACTTCCCAGTTTGATAAATATTTAATGATAATAATTAAATTAGATATTACACAGAAAAGTAATCATTTTTATCATTAAAACATCAATAATTAAAAAAAAAAAAAAAAAAAAAAAACGGCTGAACCGATTTTTATAAAATTTATGTCGGATCAAAATGACGTTAACACGCCTCGATTGACACCCTTACGAAGTCGATATAATTTTTTATTCGCGAGATATTGTGTAAAATCTACTTTTTTGGAGGTTATTCGCTTAAGAAAAAAGAACGGCTGAACCGATTTTAAAAAAATTCCTTTCAGATCATATTTACGTTCATACGCGTCGATTGGCACCCCAACGTAGTCGATATCATTTTTCGTTCTCGAGATTTCGTCTTAGAAAGAAATGGACACATACATACGTACGTACGTACGTACATACGTACACACACACACACACACACACACACACACACAGACATCTTTCTAAAAGTAGTGTAAAAATACTGTAGTGACCTTGAAACATAAAAATTTTTTTTCCTTTTTGATTTCGATTTTCGGACCCATTACAATAACTTCCAATGGGAAGTTAATAATGTAGATAAGCATCTCGTAAAATTAAGTAAGACGCTCGGTGTTGGCACTCTTGCCTGCTGCTCGAGTGCCAAACTTCACCGCCTCGCGTCTTAAACTTAATTGTATTAGATGTACAAACTACCATTATTTATTGATTTATTGAAGATTATACGATGCTGTTGTTTACATGGTGTTGCTATGGTTTCTCTATTACAAGTCCCCAGTTCCCGGGTTCTAGCCCGAGAGCTGGTAAAAGTGTCAATTGGATTTTCAATTTATTATTAAAAAAAAAATAATGAACTGAAAATATTAATTGGTGCTAGGCCCAGATTACCTTAGCTGTTGGTGGTCTTTAAAACACAATTTTAATTTTATTGCAGATTATAGACGCTCGACAACCAAGCTCAATAGCGCCAAATTACCGCAAATTAAAAATTAAATTAAACGACATCACAAATCATCCTTGAGCGGAGGTGGGATTCTAACCCACGACAGGTTGATCCAAAGTCCAACACGCTAACAGTTACCAAGCTGTGCTATTTCAGTGTTTAATGATGCTCTTGAAGAAAAAATATATTTAGGACATAGCCCGTACAAATAAAAGAGAAAAAGTAATGTGTAAAATTCGAATTCCTCCGAGAATTTGTCCTAGAGTGACTCGGTGAAATGTCACGGAAGTGGTGTGTGGCGGAAGTGACGCAAAGCTGCAGGGTTATCCATATTCTATTCTGTCAAAAAATTGAGGTTATATCTAGCTGACAACGTATTCGAATCTGAATGTTTACACAACGAGAGGACCGAGGACCTACTGTTTTTTGTTTTTCTTTTTCTTTTCAGTAACAATTACTTCATGAGGACAGTATGGCTCAGTTGGTAGCGTCGCGGCCTCTGAATCAGACTATTGTGGGTTCGAATCCCACCTCTGCTCATGGATGTTTTGCGATGTTATTTAATTTTTAAGTGATATATTATATTTGCTGTATTTAAGACGCTAATGACCTAAGTTGTCGACGCGTCCACAATAAATAAAAAAATACATGTAGACAACACGTAAAAAATCATCATAATAAGAATAATGTTGGGGGCGAAATACGTAAGTAATAAAGCAATAATAAAATTAACAAAGAAGTAAATTATATCGTAGTCTTTTACCCTTTGCAATTTGCATGTTGAGACAATAACTCTGATATTCTCCAGGGGCAGATTCCTAATGTTTTTATTTCAAACTTCGCGCCAATCATCTGTGTATATTATTTTAATTTTGAACAGATGTACTGGGAGTTCTTGAAACAATGGCGAACTAACAAGCCTTTAATTTTAAAATAGTGTAGTTCATATTGTGTAAAGTCTATACGAATGTTAATTCTAAAATGGTATAGTCAACGAATATGAATGTAATTTGAATCATTGCGGTTCGAAATTTAATACAGCGACACGAGTTTTACCCTTGTATATCCATTCCACACCTCTCTTCCACCCCCCTTTTGTGCTTTAGAAAGGTTCAAACAAAATTTCCACACTGCTAAATTTGCATAGTTATTGCTTTTATAAAATTTATCCACTGTAGGTAGTTTCACCAACCTGTATTTTGTAATTCATATAAGAAATTTATATTTCATTATTTTCGTATTAAAACTGTATATTCAACAACTTTAAAACAAGGGAAAATATTTTAATAAGTTGTATATAACATTTCTATACTTTTTATATGCAAATTTTTAAAAAATTCAATTATACAGGAATAACATGCAAATTATAAATCATTTTTTCTTATTTAACTGACATAAAATTTATATCTGCTTTAATTTATATTTATTTTACAAATTATTTTTAGAGCTTTTTAGATAACAGGATTTGCATTCTCCGGCAATCATAATGGATCTTATTCCGGATTGTTTTCGCTATTTTATTGTCCCTAAAATTCTCTCATTGAATAAAACATAACGTCGCTGCTTTTCGATGAGTACTGGTCTGGTTGATCGCTTCAAATGAACGTGGACGTGACGCTTAACATGCGTAACCGAAAAAAATCTAGGTTAATAGTTTCAGTTTAAAAATGCGCTATTCGCATCGCTAAATTTCAGTGGTTAAACAATTTGACAAGCTATAAAACTGAACACAGTATATAATAGGATTGTTGAAATGATGCCTACATAATACAAAAATTACTAGGGACCAGTATTGTAATTTATCTGAACGTTTTTTACAGGACAATCCTGAAGAAATAAAATTAAAATTTGAAGAATCTACAAGAAACAAACTAAAATAGTATTTTTTTTTATTACTTTTCAATAATTATTTGATTTTTTAATTTTCTTAGAATTTTTGATGACTTTTTTGTATAAAAAAATTACTGCAAATCGCGTATAAAATAGAAATAAATAAAAAAATAAATTTATTTATAGGTAATCATTATTTTTTTCTTTAAATTGTTTTTAAATGATGACGCCTAATCATAACTTTTTTTTGCACTAAAATATGTCGGAAAAGGCGAATAATTATTTTTTACATATGATTCGCCCAATTTTCTTTTTAATTTTTAGTTTATATTTATTTATTGTAGATTATAGACGCGTCGTCATCTCAGGTCATTAGCGTCTTTCAACTACACTAAATAACAACTTTCTTAAAACTAAATAACATCACAAAACATCCATGAGCGCAAGTGGGATACGAACCCACGACAGTCTAGTCTAGAAGCTGCGAAACCAAATACGCTATCCACTAGGCTACACAGCCCTCCTTTAATTTTTAGTCATAATATATTTCCTTGATTTATCATTTCATATGGTAATAGAAGTTCAACTAAACCTCCAAAAGCCATTTTTATTTTAAAATTGAAGGTGAATATGAAACATAT
Organism: Mongoloraphidia duomilia; assembly: GCA_039654895.1. Lineage (NCBI taxonomy): Eukaryota > Metazoa > Arthropoda > Insecta > Raphidioptera > Raphidiidae > Mongoloraphidia > Mongoloraphidia duomilia. Next base: position 6,348,244 of record CM077520.1, on the reverse strand, counting down.
CGCTCTTCAATGTCCCCTCGAGTAGCACGCTAAATACAACTAAATATAGCGTGAATAGATAAAAAATAGTGAATTCCGTAATTGCGTTTTGAACAAATTATCGCTATGTCACCAACACAGCGACCCACATTATTAGCTAAAGATAGCGACATACACCAGTGGTAGACATCATTATTTAACATTGCATTATTTTCTAAATGCAGGTAGTGAAACTTAGTGTTGCCGTCTAGACTAAACAAGACAAGACTTTCAAAGTCTTGTCTTGTCTTGAAATATCAAGACAAGACTTCACTTAAGTCTTGTCTTGAAATATCAAGACTTCACTAAGTCTAAGTCGAGATTAACAAACTCTTGTCTTTTCTAATATATCAAGACTCATTATTTTCAAGTATCTAGATTAGTAGTAGTAGGTAAAATAAACCTTTACATACTACTACTTAGTTTATCTAGACTCTTGAAAATTGTCTAAAGTTTTGGCAAGAGTCTTGATCTAGATAAAGCAAGTCTTGTCTTGTCTTGAAAATTTCTAGACAAGACTTTTGCAAGTCTTGAAAATCTAGACAAGACAAGACAAGAGTCTAGAAAGTCTAGATCTAGACGGAAACACTAGTGAAACTTGGGGCATTTCTTTGTTCTTTGGGGCAATTCTTTTGAGCGACTCCATTATCCAGTTATTATTTCACTTGCTGCCACACAACAAATACCCTTTTTTTATTTAAGTAGTACACACAATGCTATAGGTAGGTACTGCCGATATTGTAGATTATAGACGATTGACAACACACGTCATAAGCGCACTATAATTGCATAACGGGTAAGGCATTGCACGTATGTACATGTGTACTATAGATAAATTGTAGATTATAGACGCTCAACAGCTGAGGTCATCGGCGTCTATATGTGTATTATATATGTAATATAATAAGTTTAATACTGCATAAAACAAGAATCTCAATTCACGCGCGACTGTTCCAACATCGGTGTAATTTACTTGCGCAATATTTCGTCCATTTCTCTCATGGCGATGGCGGCGGCGGCGGTGGTGGTGGTGGTGCCGGTACAACTCCGGCGGCGTGAGGAACGGGGCAGCATCTTTCTGTGTAGTTTCTGCCACCGACTACCAGTGGCGACCGTATAAAGGATTTTTTTAACTTTGCGAAAGAAACTTTACTTTGTATAAAATAATTTAGAATTGACAAATTTTATAAATGTATTAATATTTGCGAGAAACACAATAATAAGTGAGTAAAAAAATTGTCAGAAAATTTTATAAGGAATATTTGATACTTTCTTCTCAGATATGCTCAATATTTGTATAGCAATTTAATGTAAATTGAAATTTAACGAATCGAAAATTTGATTTATTTAATAAGATATTATTTTCATCTATCCTAATAATACCTGCTGAATTTTTTATACATTAATTAAAATAAAAAAGTTGAGATAAATTGATCCATCTTAAAAAAGAGTAATTTAATTAAAACATATTTTTTATCTAGGTAGTATACATACTAATACTTTTTACTTCCCACCTCTACTATGGTAGTCCAAAAATAATATTTCGAGATTTTAACAGATCTTCACGTTTTGAGACCCTAGCAATCGTTTAAGATCATTTTCTGACTGATGTCTGTATGTGTGTATGTGGTCAATTTTTCGCCTTCGATATCGCAAAAAGGAACAACATACGGCCATGTCGATTGTTCTATTGTGTTTATCGGCCTTTAACTTAGATCTAATTAGATTTTGAGTCAAATCAGTTTAGTGGATCCTGAGATATTAAAAAAAACGTTCTCAATGTCACGTATTTCAAAACACCCTTAATGGGATATATTAAATAAGTACCTAGTGTTATAGATAACCAAGAATTGGTATTCTTAAATGATATTTTTCCGATATGTCTGGAATCAATTATATAATTGGCTGCTTTCCAACAAAAATTTTAAATATTATAATTTTGTTGTTTCAATTGGTCGTCAATTTATTGAATTAAAATTTTTACACAGACGTGTTAAGCTATTAGTCCTGTTATTATTTAAATTTATTTTGAATATATTGCATTCAGTTTGTACGGAGTCCAGGTCCGTGTCAATCGCCAACACTGAAAGAGATAAGGGTGGGTGGTATAGGTACCGAAAAGAGAGAAGAGTTTCGGCGTTGTTCAGCCGCATGCCAAAGTCTGTATACGCGACCGCCCCTACTTCGCGCCCCCGACACGGCGCTGCGTTCGAGGGCCAACCGGTCACCCCCTTCCTCCGGCCAACATGCAGCTCTTGGCGGCATGGCGGTGGTGCGCAATACATCACCGACGATTTACGAGCTCAGATACGACAGGGAAATTGCGAGAATGGCGCTCTGTAATCTATCTTTGTTGGAAAGGCGAGGGTAAGGAAAAATAAGATAAAACCCCTAGAATTTGTCTTTGTAACTGGATGTGTTGGTATTGAGAACACCAATACTATATTGTTCAATTACCTGTCGCTTCTAAAGGCACCTACACGAGTAATTTCTTTCCGTGTCCTTTTTTTTACCTCAGATCACTTATTGACTCGCACAAGATTTGTGACGCTCGAATTCCACAAATATTCTAAAATACACCAATAAAAACTGAAGTATCATAAACTTTACTTTTAAAACATTTAAATTTGAGATAATAATTAGGTTTATTGGAAATGCAACCAATTACATAATATTACTTTTTGAAAAATAATAATAAAACACGAAGTTTTTAAATTTACACTATAACTTTATTTTATGACAATTGTTTCGTCAACACAGTGACTTCTTCAGAACATATCTTATACTACAATAAAATACAAAACGTACAAATATATATATATATTTGTACGTTTTGTATTTTATTGTTGTATAAGATATGTTCTGAAGAAGTCACTGTGTTGACGAAACAATTGTCATAAAACAAAGTTATAGTGTAAATTTAAAAACTGTGTGTTTTATTATTATTCAAAATGTTTAATATTAATTTACATCAAGTAAGCACCCATTCTATGATATATATAATATTACTTTGCAATACTAGAAAAAATCACTTTTATCAACCTATGGATCACTCAAACCCGAATCTTTTTCTGTGATTGTAATCTAATGTCGTACATAACAAACAGTGTAAACTGTTCCCACTTAAAAACTATAAAAACTATAATTAGTTATATGTATTTCAACTCAATTTGTCTGATAATGTTCTTTTGACCCAGCACAAAATAATGTCCGTTATATTAATATAACAAAAAGGTCGCCAGGTCATAAAGTAATTTGTATATTTCGTGCCCATCCTATTTTACTAGGCGAATAAATATTTATACCCTTGAAATTGGGCAGAATAGTTATTCTTACGATTTATACCTGCAGTAAACTTAACTACGTTTGGTGAATTGAAATATCGCTATTTATTCCGAGTGATAATTACCAGGGGAATAAATCAACGGAATAAATAACTAACTAGGCTCAGTGAATACGGGCCTAAGTAAAAACAATATCAAATCCAAACAGATTGGTTTCATTTATTAAATTATAAATAAAAAGAAAACTATTGGAGAAATTTATATATAGCAACACTACTATAGCCATAGATATTTGGTATCCTATGAAACATACGGTCACCTCATAAGTCAATATATAACAAAAGCAGAAGGCCGGAAAATTTAATATCGCCCCATCTTGTATAGCACGGCAGTACAGACGGCTGTGCACGCAATTCTTCTTTCGCTTTTGGTATTTTTCCATTATATCACGTTCTCTTAACCCCACTTTTCCTCCCACTCTCCATACGTACATAGTATACGTAAGTGATACGATATATCTGCACTTACATGCGACCATATTACATATTATCTGTCTCAAACCAGACCATAGAGCGCAACCCCCGAGGTCTCTTTCTTAGTTCACACATATTGTATGAATTTCTGTTGGACTCCAAGGCATCTGTACAATGAAATATTAGGCTTTCCGTTCATATACCGGATGCTGATTTGCTTTGCGGGTAATAGGGATTTTACATGTAAATCATGTTTATGAATTTTCCTGCTTCCCTGTATATTTTGGTGAAAAAAACATATACAAAATTTGTTGATAATTAAAAACTCTACCTGATTTTATTTTTTTATATTTCAAATTGTTCTTACACCAGGATCTGAAAATTTATGATTTATTTTTTTTACTAATGAAAATACATAGGTATAAATTGGATAACAATTTGAAATATAAAAAAATAAAATTACAAAAAAAAAACAATTTTCAATTTTCAATTTTATAGCGTCGCTATGTAAAAATAATTTAAAAATGGCATATCAAGAATGAGTGTAATGTAAGAAAAATATTTCTACCTACAGTATGTTTGCAAATTACCAATATGCAGCTTTTAATTACAAAATAATTATTAAAGAACTGTGATTAAGTTCAAATTAAAAAGATTTTATCCGAATAGCCCATGACTTCAACAAATTCAAATTGTTTTCATTGTGTTTTTGATGTTTCAATTTGTGATTGTGGTTAGTAAATCATGGCTATTTTGAAAATATTTTTTATTTAAACTTAATAACAGTTCCTTAATAAATTATTTTGTAATTAAAAGCTGCATATTGGTAATTTGCAAACATACGTGTCAGGTAGAGTTTTTAATTATGAACAAATTTTGTATTTGTTTTTTTTTCCACCAAAATATATAGGGAAGCAGGAAAATTCATAAACATGATTTTACACAAACACACCAAGCTGACAAACTGACATCAGCGCCTCGACCTGACTACCAGAAGTTTTGCATTTCATTCAGAAAAACGTTTGAATACGCCTGTAAAAATCTGCATGTTTTATTTTTTACTTGTCTTAAAATATTAATTGTCAACATTTGAGTCAAATCGGTTCAGTAGATCCTGATATATTTAAATTTAAAAAAATGTTCTATCTCACATATTATGTAACATATTATGTAGGTAAAATAATAATATACTTAAGTGCTTTAACTATCATAGGTATAATAAAAAGGTAAAATATTATCCAATAAAAACCTTAATAATTTTTTTTCTAAAATATAGATTTAGAGAAAAAAATGTTTTCTAAAAAATGCGCGGAAATCATTAATTTTGATCTGCCTAATCAAGATGACTATGATTACCCTATTACACTGCATACGATGTCTGTCCGTCCATCCGTCTGTCACAAGGTTCTATCTCACAAACGGTAATAGGTAGCTAGTTGAAATTTTCACAAATTGTGTGTTGTTATGACGTGTATCTAGGCAAATAATAATTAGAATTAAATAATCAATTACTTTCACTAAATTAACGTTTTTTATACTGACAAGTTGAAGTGGCGTCATCGCATTATAAACTATATTATTTATATTGGAATCAAACCATATAACTAGTGGCGTCATCGTACGTGGTAATAATAAACTATATTATTTATAAGTGTCAACTGTGATGTTTGAGCTTACACTATGCTTTTTGTTGTTGTTGTGACAGTACGGAACCCTCATGGCGCGAGTTGTAATCGCATTTTACCGGTTTTTTCAATAAGCACTCCTATAGGGTTGGAAATTCAAATATGTCATCATATATGATATTTAAAGATTTAATAAACATTCTTTTGATTTTATATCTTGGAACACATCCAACACTTTGAATAGCTTGAAACAACAAAAAAAGTCCGTCCTATCATAAGAAATATAAAAGAAATAAATAATAGCAAGAAAAATACAAGTATGTGATTCGCGTTGTAGCAAATATTTCACAATGTATATAAAGCTCTGTGTTTGCTTATTGATCTACAAGAGGTCTTATAAAAAGTTAGCACAACACCAGACAGTCATTTTTCTGTCTCGCTTCATCTCACCAAAACTTACTTCGAGGTATGAGTCATATACCCAGAAAGTTTGTGGATTCGCTTAAGAAAATAAAAGGAACCTTTCGTAATTTTTGAGGTGTAATGTGACATCTAGGTATTTTGGTTTTTGTAAATGAAACTTGTTATCCAGGTGTGCAAGCTTTCACGGCCGGCATTGTTCCAAGTCTTCATGGCCGCCAAGGAGGACACTTCGACCGCTGCCACATCGCCTTTGAGAATGTCTACCGCAGTTGTAGACGAAACGTCAGGTAGAAATACCACCGTACCACGGCCTACAAGCCCGGAAACCATGAAGACTTAAAACTTGTTATGTTATACTCCTTCTACGTCAAAAGAGATATGGGCATTCGGGGGTTAATTTACTTACTTATTGTAGACTAGTCGTCACCCGTGGCTTCGCTCACGTATATTTCGATTTGATTTATTATCCCCCCCCCCCCTCGAGAAATTCTCCTCCTGGGAAGCCAAGCCGGGCTGGTGGTATTTATTCGCTCGAATTTTATTAATGCATTACTCACTCGCTTCGCTCGTTCGCTCGAATTTTATTAATACATTACTCACTCGCTTCGCTCGTTCGTTCGAATTTTGTTAATACATTACTTACTCGCTTCGCTCGTTCGCTCGAATATTAATAATACATTGCTGACTTGCTTCGCTCATTCGCTCGAATTTTATTAATACATTTTTGCTTACCTATACGTTATATAAGGAACTCCTGTGCAAAATTTCATGCTTCTAACTTCAAACATGACGAACTTCCATACAAACTTCCATCCCATGTTTAACCCCCTTAGGGGATGAATTTTCAAAAAAACATTTCTTAGTGCTCTTCTACGTTATATAAGAAACTCCTGTGCAAAATTTCACGCTTCTAACTTCAAAAATGAAAAACATCCTTTTATCCGCTATTTACCCCCCTTAATTGATGAATTTTCAATAATCCTCTCTTAGTGGGTGCCTACGTCACAAAAGGAACCTACTGTCCAAATTTTAAGTTTATATCTTCAGCGGTTTGACCTGGGTGTTGTCTGTCAGTCAGTCAGTAACGGAACTGTTTTATATATATAGATTATTGATTATTTATTAAAACTAAATTACATCACAAAACATCCATGAGTGCAGGTGGGATCTAGAGACCGACACGCTAACCACTAGACCACACGGCCCCCTTGCTGGGGTTAGGTTTGTTTAGGTGCATTTTTAGTGTTCCGTACCTACTTTACAAGGAAAAATACTGTCTGTCGTTACTCACGGTTGAAGTAAATACTTCTTCCACCAAATTAGTTTAATGACGTATTACAAGAGAAAAAGGGAGAGAACGTTGATCTTGCATGGACTTTCGATTAACTACTCGATACTGGTACGGCGGACAGAACTCCTCGTACTCAGAGTCTACCTCTGATTGAAGAAGTGGGGCGCGCGAGACGCGTTCGAAGTCGCATAAGAAGTATTGACTTTAAAAAAAAACAATCCTCTATAGTTTTCTAAATTCGAAGACAAATAATACACGCTTGAATCTAACACACTTGTGCGATTTTTTTTTGTTCGGAAAGTTTAGCTTGTATACGACGGCATACACATTGTAATACAGATCGCGTTTAATAATTTACAAGCGCAGTGACAAATCAGTACATATATACCATTTGGCTGCAGCACATGCAAACACACAAGTTCACAGAAGTGTATATGCGACGACAGCCTACCTACAAACGACACACACGCACACATAGTAATAATATGTGGCCCACACATGAATGGACACTCGATGTGTGAATGTATTTAGTTTGCATATTGATTCAAAAAGTTGTAAATTTACGTTGCAATTTGAGAAGATATGAAATTATCGATATCTATAATATCCGATAATATCATATCTACATAGTCCAGTTATCGCAATCGCGCATTCCAATGTTCTTTGGGAATTAGCGCTCCCAGGGACCCGAGCTCGTACCAGTCGGTTTGTATATGCCGGCTGGCGGATTTTAATACATAAATATGTTATTTGTTGTGTTGAAGACGCTAATGACCTGAGTTGTCGACGCGTCTATAATCTACAATAAATAAATACATAGTCCAGCACATTTCGCATTTAGTCAAAGAATACGAGAAAAATAATTTTGTCCCGTTCAAAAATTTCATTATCTTGCATTAGTTTAAATAACTGCGTTTTAAACAATATGGTACAAATTACCCCATATATGGCAACATGTACTTTTATAATCAGTACTAAACAAACTGAATTAGAGAATAGCGCAAACAAATTTGGCCGAATAGTTTTTGATACTCATGCACCAGTACGTCCTGGACTAATTAGTCAAGTTCCAAAGATAGTGAGTAATACACTTATACTTCACTATTTATATAAGCGGCGCAGTTTTTATGCATGGGACACATGCTTACATTATTGGTTTTCCGTTCCATTACTCTTGTTACTACCTATATACACGATCTTATATTTTTGAACTTGGCTATAGATTAAAAAAAAATGTGAGCCATCGTGGAACGCCTCGCAGATATGAAACATTTTCATAGCTCTCCTCCAGCGAAGATAATTAGTGAAAAAATTTTTAGAATCGGTTCAGTAGTTCCAGAGATAAGAATTTATAATTTATTACCCCCCTCCCGCGAGAAATTCTCCTCCTGCGAAGATAAGCTACCACTTTGTGGGGTAGAGCCTTGGAACGGACGGACAGACATCGTATGGTAGGGTAAAGCTCGATTTATATTATCCGGTCAGACACGGCGCGGGAACGTAGCGTTTCCCGCAAGACAAGTATTTTTTACATGCATTTCAATTACGAATATTTATACTTAGCGGATCCCGTCCGTTCAGACACGTATCAATACTCGTATTTGAAATGCATGTAAAAATGTTTGTCTTGCCGGAAACGCTACGTTCCCGCACCGTGTCTGACCGGATAATATAAATCGAGCTTTATAGGGTTCCGTACGGAGGTACGGAATCCTAAAAACTAAAAAATACTTTAATATTAGTTAATATAAAACGCATTTTCAAACGACACAAATGACCAAGACAATTTTTCGTGTCTGCAATTAAATAGAATAGACTTATTACAATTTACAAGTATTACAAAACTCGCCAATGTTCAACACAAGCAATAAACTACACACGGCGTTTATCGGCCGTGGTATAGTACGTTCCAGTGATCTCTAACTAACTGGATAAACATTTTCGTTGAAGCCCTCAATGTGTCGAAGAGAAAGATTAAAGGGTTTTTTTGGAAAATTTTTTGCAGCCAATTTATTTATTTGAACGAGTTATATTTATAATAAACGTTTCGCCCTTTTAGGCATCATCAGTAATATTATTTTATAGTGAAATTATGATTTATGAACATTATTTGAACGATGTTGTTATTAGCATGGATTTTAGATAACTGTTTCTATTTTCAAAATGAAGGAAAGTTATGGAAGCTATTGTAAGTGTATTGTTGTATTTGTATGCACGTGTGTATACTTGTATTCAGGCGTACCAATTTTACAAAAAAAACCCTATAATATCCTCAGCCGTACTAAACTCACTACGCAGGAAGATTAAACTTCAGATTGGATAGAAAATTTCGTAGTCGTCTTTTTTTACCAGGGTTCGAAGGATATATATCACGGATAAATATCATGGTACCTATATTATATCACGATATTTATGTGTCGATACTAGGTAACTCGATATATGTAGACGCTTATGACCTCAGTTATCGAGCGTCTATAATTTACAATTCATTCGATATATGTATACTTCTATCATGTATATTTATTTTAAAAATCCTCTAAGATTTTTTTAGTTTCCCAAGTAAGATTGTAATGAATCCGCAATCTAACATGATACAGAAGTCAAAACAAAGTATCGAGATTAGTACTATTTTTGATTTACTGATTTTCATTTTTAGTGTATGATTTTAAAAACTGTTCTAATTATGGGCACTTTTGTTTATAATTTATATTTTTTTATTTTATTTATTTTTTTAATTTTAAAAATATATCATTCCCATGAGCATAATATGAAAAAAAATTTAAAAATATAAATATCCAAATTTGGATATATTATATCGATATTCGATATATATCCGATACATATCCAATATTTTGATATTTATATAAATGTCATGTTATTTTCGAACCCTGTTTTTTACCCCCAACCTGTTATTCATTTGTTTCAAATAAACTGCTGAAAATTCCGCAGCTATTTCGAGTTTTTTTCACTTTTAACAATTATTTAATTTATTTTATTGTAGATTATAGACGCGTCGACATCTAAGGTCATTAGCGTCTTTCAACTACACTAAATAACAACTAACTTAAAACTAAATAACATCACAAAACATCCATGAGCGCAGGTGGGATTCGAACTTACGGCAGTCCAGTTTAGAGGTTGCGGCGCCAAGCACGCTAACATCTAGGCTATACTGCCCTCTTTTTAACAATTATTAATATTTCGGGAACTATCAGTGCGAAGGTCAAATAATGGCCTATTGCAGAAATAAGAATTTGATAATCTATCCAAATCAAAATTGGGAGTGCCATTAAAAAATGGCGATTACATCATTCCGGGAAGGTATAGAATGGAAAGGGGTGCCCAAGGAATTTGGCCTCAGATAATCTGAGATTGTTCAAGCACATTAAACTAAAGAACTGTATATAAATCATCTATCCGGTTAGAATAAAGATCAATGGTACATGCAGACCATAGAGAGAGAGAGAGAGAGAGAGAGAGACAGTATAACAAAGCCAGTTTTGTAAGACATGCGCGTACGTAGATAGTTTATGTCCTGCGAACAAGTGCAGCTATGGATAGGCGCTACAATTGCCAGACAAACTCATCTTCATTTGATGCATTATTAATTAAAGTCGAATATATATTATTATTATACAGTATGTTCGCGGAAATATCTTAATTTATAAAAATCCCGTGTCACGATGTTCGTTCACGCTAATCTCCGAAACCGCTCATCCGATTTTAATGAAATTTTATAAATGTGTATTGTTTGCTCTAACTTGAGAGAAAGGACAGTTTTTATCTCGATAAGTGATCCTCAATATGTATTAATAAATCATAAATTCATAGCACCCAGGCGAAGTCGGACCGGGCCGCTAGTTATCTATAAAAATACCTTTTAATATTTTCTGTCGTATGACCAAACAATACATTTTAAAGTAAATAAAAACACGTTTTGATTTATTTATACTATTAAGAACTTTATTAATTATTAAATACCTACTTTCGGCGGTTTAGAGTTAAAAGCGTTTAGGGTTATGGCAATAAAGTGTCACTTGCACCGTGGTTTCATAAAACCGCACCCTTTTTTTAAAATAATTTGTAAGAAACTGTTAACCCCCCGCCTCATAGCTTGTAATACAAAAGACATTCTCGATTTTCAAGCATTTAGTTACCATCGCCAATATCTTTGGAAAATTAGTTGTCACATTAAAATGATATTATGAAATACTATCCTTTGACATGAGAATGGGTGTTCACAAATTAGCAAACCATAATTCACAATATGTAACCCTGTAGCGTTATATATTAACTTATTGATAATCACTGGAATGAACAGAGGACACCGCGACATGCATAATGCGTTAGCAATCAGAGTAAACTTGTGATAGGGTTGGCGTGAGAGGGGTAGAGAGGTTGTTATACAGCCGCTGCAGGGGTAGGCGTCGCGGGGTATGAGGGGTTGGAGGTATGGATGATACCGCCACAGAAGAAGATTACAGAAGCGACACTCACCGTGCCATTTTAACATTGATTTTGCATATTCTCTGTCACCTTGAGATCAACAGTTTTAAAAATTTAACATTGCAGAACATGCTAAAGTTTATTATTTAATTATACGTTCTATGTATTTTATTTAGAAGAATACATCTCTTCTCTACATAGTATAAAATGAAGTCGTTTTCCCCGTCTGTCTGTCTGTATAACCGTTAACTCCTCCTAAACCACGCAACGGATTTTGATGCGGTTTTCACCATCATCAGTTAGATGATTTTTCACGGAAGGTTTATATATATATAGCGAACGAGCGAAGCGAGTGAGTTCTGTATTGCACCCGGGCGAAGCCTATATTGAGGAGAATCTAGAAATTCTCTATGCGGGTAGAAAAGTTTTTTTGATAAACTTCCCATTGGAAGTTGCTGCGTAGTGGGTCCGATTTTGCAAATGAAAAATGTTGACGTGTCTCCACGTTTCAAGGTCCCTAAATGTTTCTTAACAATAATTTCATAACTGCAGTTAAGTTTTACTAAATGTGATTTTTAACTGCAGTTATAGTAAGCAAACATGAATTTTAAGGACTACGCGTGAACGCTTTAACCGCGATGTTAAGGCACATGTCGACAAGAAATTCCGCGAATAAAACTGTACTGAAACAAAATCTTCACCATAGTCCTAGTCAAAACGAAGTTCACAAAATCAGGATACCTATTTACATATTTATTATTAGAAGAACGACAGGTATAACAAACTTCAAATGTCTTTTGACATTTGATAATGACAACGGGCTAACCAGTGCGCAAAATCTCGACCCGTGTAAACATCCTTAACATAAACTACTGTTAACATTATCAGTGTTAAGCCTCGCGTAAACAATGTAATTTATTGACGGAAGCACATCTATTTTGAATTAAATACGGGGTACATATCTACATCTACTAGTAAACATGGCGGATTTGAGCATGCGCATAAAAATATACTTTTGCCATTGACACTTCTGTAAGGTATGTTCTGTGCTATGGTTATATACAGTCGCTGCAGAGGTAGGCGTCGCGGGGGTATGAGGGGCTGGAGGTGCGGATGATACCACTAAACTGATGAACCGACCCCACAATGGGTTGTATACGCAAGGGTTGAGAGAACGTGTGCCTACAGCTCTCTGTATCTACCGGGAAGGGTTGAATCAGCAGCGTGTACGGGAAACAGCTGTGTCCTGCTATGGCAAGTCCGTATAGGTGCTTGTGCACAATAGCTATACACCTAAAAACAACCCTTGTTTATAATTTTGTTGTATATTTCTGCGCATGTGTGTTATGTCGAATTACATTTTACTATTCACGAAGTCGGAAATATACAATAAAATTCATTCCAGCTAACAAACCCAATGCACAGATTAATCTGTTTTGGTGTTACAGTAGAACCTCGATTATACGAGCTCTTGTGGTCCGACCCTACCTCGAAAAATCTGCAGAAGATACTAGACAAGATACTAAACAGTCAGTTTCTCAAAAGATACGAGATAATTTGTATGAAAATTTAAAAACAGATGTACTTTATAGTTTATACCTACTTTAACATATCTTAGATAATTAATAAGATTTATACGGCTGAATTGCAATTGAAAATTTTTTTCCGTTGGAAAGCAACCAATTATTTGATTCACACAAAATGATCAGTCAAAGATATTGTAGATTTAAGTTCTAATTATATACAGGATTTATATAGTTTTTTGAAAATAATAAGGCCGTCGCACGTAAAATCCCTGGTGAGGGCAGTATAGCCTAGATGTTAGCGTGCTTGGCGCCGCAACCTCTAGACTGGACTGCCGTGGGTTCGAATCCCACCTGCGTTCATGGATGTTTTGTGATGTTATTTAGTTTTAAGTTAGTTGTTATTTAGTGTAGTTGAAAGACGCTAACGACCTTAGATGTCGACGCGTCTATAATCTACAATAAATAAATAAAATCCCTGGTTATCCGAGCAACGCTATTGAAAATTAATATTTTAATGCAAGTAAATGTTGATTTTGCCGTAGAAATTTGCAGTAACTTAGATACTTTTGAAACCAGCTAAAACACTTTTTAAAGGTATCTAAAATACTTCTTAAAATATCTAAGATACTGAAAATTTTTTCGTTGGAAAGCAGCCAAGTATATAATTGATTCGAAACATATTGGAAAAAATCATTTTACCAACCATAGTCACAGTGGAAAGGTTCAGGTTAGAATCCTGACTGTGACTATGGTTGGTGCAGCACTAATACTAAGTTACCCCGTATTACAAAATAATCACGTTTACAGAGATCAACTGTAATGCGATTTGTAGGTTAGTATTTGCGTTTGTATGCATGTATATAATATGTTGTATTGAAATGATGAATTGGAAAGCAAAATAATACTGTATTTTACATTGTTATTAATATTAAAACCAGGTGCATTTCATACACGTATTACAATTTATTTATTTTGTTGTTAAAATACATCTAGCTAAAATCTACATATTATATTATTCGATATAAAATAGAAAAACATTTTGTTTGGTAATTCTTTTTCACACCTTTGATTCTGAAAAAGGTTCAGGATCACAACATACTTCTTTTAAATTGTTACCTATAGAAATTCTAAAAAACATATTATTAGTGTTTTCAAAAGATAAAAGAAGTTATGAGTATATTTTCCTAAATTTATTGATTGGAAAATGCGTAGCATTTAAATTACAGATTTATGATTCTAAATATCGATAAATTTTACAAGTTTAATCAAACAGTCGCTAAACCATCAAAACAAAGTTTCTGAAATCCTCCAAAAAACTCAAACAAAGTTTCTGAAATCCTTCAAAAAACTCAAACAAAGTTTCTGAAATCCTCTAAAAAACTCAAAAAGATTTCTGAATCCTCCGAAAAACTCAAATGAAGGGAATGGGGAAAGAACAGGGTATGTAATATTTTTCTGATTTTTGAGCTGTTAGTGCCATCTGATAGACCGTAACGGTATTCAGCACTGGGTAAATTGTGGGGTAAAAGAAATAGAAACAAATTTGTGATTTTTACATAAAGTAAATTAAAATTACATAATTTGTGTAATATTCCAATAAAGTGTGTAAAAATTACATATATAAAATGGATGAATACAAAACAAATTAATGTAAAATTAGTAACCACGCATGCACAATGTGTTTTTATGGAATATACGCGATGTGCAGGCGATACCTGTTTGCGACGCCATTTTCTCTTTGTGTGCCTATTACCAGATTAATCGCTGGCTACAAATGGACCATCGATAATCTGTGTAAACGGCATTCTCAATTCTTACAGTGTACAGTAAAATAATTAAATAATAATTAATCAATTGTTTCCATTATAAAATAAATTGTAACTAATATTTCAAATCAAATGATCATGCGAGAGGCGAGAGCTGATTTTTAAATTATTGTTAGATATGAACCTTATCACATGCGAGTGCTAATGCTATGAAATTTATCCACTGTGAAATTTGATCGCACGGACGCTAATTAATATAAATAAAATTATTAACATTAATAATAAAATGTCTGGGTTTAAAAATTTCGTATAAATAATAGTTTGATTATATCGGCACTATCAACCTTGAGCGTTCGATCACAACAAAATATTATCTAAATAATATATAATATAATAAAAAAACCATTGACCCGCCATTAAAATTTAAGAAAAGTTAGTGGAACATAAATTCGAACAAATAAACATATTCAGGAAATGATTTATGCAAAGAACGCAATACAGTGAAAGATGCGAGAGAAAAAAAAATGTTTTTATCATCTAAAAACTTCAACACGCAGCATTTTCTAATGTAGTCAGCCATATACACGCATATATCGGAAAAAGAAACTTTTTTCGATATTTTTTCTGGCAAGATGTTTTTTCCCTTCATAACTCACCCTATGAACATCTTCAACTTCAGATTGTATAAGAAGTATAATGTACAAAAGAAACCCCTAATGTAAAATCGATATACTGCCATTATATATCTCTCTCTTACTGAAACTTACGCCCAGAGACGTATTTAGAACATCTTTATAAAAATGGAGGATTTATATTTATTAATAAATACAGAGTGAATTTATTACAAGCTTTTATGCTTGTTTGTCAGTCAGGTTAGGTTTTTTCCCCTCTTCTTTGAACTTGACTTCTATATCTACTACTGATGCTGTTAATTTATTTTGTCTTCGTTTTAACCCACCCCTTAAGACGTTTATGACCTCTATTGTCGACCGTCTATAATCTACAATATCTATCTATTCGATAGTATAATTACAATTACGATAATTATTACAAAATTATACTTATATCATTTTGTAATATCATTCTGAAATAATCGTAATTGTTATTCGACTAGTGGATAGATAGATAATGTAGATTATTTAATATTTCATAAAACTTATGCTTCAAGGTGATAAATTTAAATTTATGAACATTATACATAATCCCAGTCTATAAAATAATTCTGCTTTTAAAATTTATTAAAAGTACTAAAATAATAATTAACCGTGTTAATGAATGAAAAATAATAATTTTTTTTATCAATCTTACCTTTTAAGAAACGAAGGTTAAACTGTTCAAAAATCTAGAAGCCATCTTTTTTACTGCGACGTAATGACGCTCAGGTTAATTTCTTATTGCACTGGAGTCTCTTTATAAATTATTCACTTATTATTTTCAACTATAATATAATAAATTAACGTCAATTTAGTTATTATCACAAGATATGTACACTTTCAAAAAACCAAAAATAAATTATTATAAAATAAACTCAATCACTGTACACAGATAGAACACGATTAGACACGAAATAGTGTTTGAGACGTAAAAATCAAAAAACCTTGATGTACAATGTACAACCTGTTACGCAACTATGATCAAATGATTATATACACGTACTTCTAATTATTACAGGCGATACAAAACTTTTTAAATAACACAGTGGTGTATAGCATTTCACAGCCAGGTGACATAAAACTTTTTTCACGCAATTATTTAAACCTCTTTTAATCCGGCCCTAGAAAATTACCGACAATCCGACTCTGTTGAAGCAGGGTGCAAACCTTGGTTATAAATCATTCAAGTATACACTTTACAAGTTTAATCTATACACAGCTCCGAGACTTTTTTAGACGTAGGGATTTTAATTTCAAACAGTAAATTTTCGCCAATTTATCCTCATGCATAATGAAATATTTACTTACCTAACCGAACTGCTCCCGAAAGGGACACACTTATACTTACTGTGCTATAGTAATAGTAATATTGGAGGACAGTATAGCCTAGTGGTTAGCGTGCTTAGTGCCGCAACCTCTGGACTG
This sequence comes from Mongoloraphidia duomilia, assembly GCA_039654895.1. Lineage (NCBI taxonomy): Eukaryota > Metazoa > Arthropoda > Insecta > Raphidioptera > Raphidiidae > Mongoloraphidia > Mongoloraphidia duomilia. Next base: position 6,331,314 of record CM077520.1, on the reverse strand, counting down.
GATTGCCGTGGGTTCGAATCCCACCTGCGCTCATGGATGTTTTGTGATGTTATTTAGTTTTAAAATAGTTGTTATTTAGTGTACTTAGTTGAAAGACGCTAATGACCTGAGATGTCGACGCGTCTATAATCTACAATAAATAAATAAAATAGTAATATTATAAAGAGGAAAAGTATGTACGTTTATTTGTTTGTCGCAGGTAATCTCAAGAACTACTGAACCGATTTTAAAAATTATTGCGCTGTTTAGAAAACTTACTTCATTCCGAGTAAAAAAAGGCTACTTATATATTATTACGGTAAGTTAAAAGTGGGATGATCAGTAAGCGAAAATATAAAACAAGTCGGGGATCCCGCAGTTCGCAAGTTAAATTGTTGTAAGTGACACTGTTAGAATGTATTTTGTAAATTATTCTATCTTGGAAATGATACACTGTAAGAAATGAGAAGGCCGATTACATAGATTATCGATGGTCCATTTGTAGCCAGCGATTAATCTGGTAATAGGCACCACAAAGAGACAATGGCGTCGCAAACAGGTATCGCCACATCGCGTAGATTCCATAAAAACACATTGCGCATGCGTGGTTACTAATTTTACATTAATTTGTTTTGTATTCATCCATTTTCTATATGTAACTATACATTTTATTTTGTAATTTTTACACATTTTATTGGAATATTACACAAATTATGTAATTTTAATTTACTTTATGTAAAAATCACAAATTTGTTTAACTTCACAGTAAAAGTCCAAGTGTTTATGAAGTTTTTTGTGTAAAAATAAATAATAATGTAAAATCACTTAGAAAATCGAGCGAATTCTACCTTAACTTTCAAAGTATTTTTACATCCATTTTTTACAGTGTTGACTATAGTTTTCTCCACCATGTACATTGTACACTAACATTAGACACGGGACTAATCTAGGTTGATATTTTATTATCCCAAAAAAGTTATTTTTAATACATGCAGAAAATGTTCCAGTGCCTATTGTTTTATTTTAAAATTCTCCGGTTGTAAGTTAATGGCAGTTGCTGTACGCTTTCTTTCAATTTTCATATTTCGGTTTTAAAAAATATAAAGACACGCTATAAATATTTACAGTAAATACGTATTATACAAAGTGGATCAAAACGCTGCTGGCGAACATGCGTGAAACGTAAGAAACAAATTGACATCAGTACATTTGAATGCTTGTATCCAGAATTAGATGCATGTCCTGACAACTTATCTACTAAGCAGAGCTGAACAAAGCACCGAACCAGTGCTTGAAGCACTGAGCTTCGAGTACTTTCATAAATGCTCGATTTAAGCAAGCAACAAGCACTTTCGTTTTAAAAAAATGCTTAAAAGCATCGAGTAGTTACTAAAGTGTTTGAAAAAATTAAGCATCAAGCATTTTAAAGTAAATTTCTAACTGCCAACATTCTGGTTATTATAAAATAAGATACGGATAAAGAAATATGTTTTATTAAATATGTTATTAAAAATGCTTATTAAACATTTAAAACGCTCGTTAAGCATTCCTAATGCTTAAAAAGCTTATTGAATGCTTATTAAGCAATTTATAATGCTTACGTGCTTAATAAGTATCAAGCATCGAGTATCTATTTTACAAAGTGCTTCAAGCATTACAAGTGCTTAAAGCATTATTGCAAGCACTAAGTTGTCACTTGTCAGCACTGCCCAGCTAAGCAACTAAAAATTCTAGCGTTTATCGTCAGCACACATATTAATGAAAAACACACTGTAAAAATACTTTGAAAGTTAAGGTAGAATTCGCTCGATTTTCTAAGTGATTTTACATTATTATTTATTTTTACACAAAAAACTTCAAAAAAACTTGGACTTTTACTGTAAAGTTAAACAAATTTGTGATTTTTACATAAAGTAAATTAAAATTACATAATTTGTGTAATATTCCAATAAAGTGTGTAAAAATTACAAAATAAAATGTATAGTTACATGTATAAAATGGATAAATACAAAACAAGTTAATGTAAAATTAGTAACCACGCATGCGCAATGTGTTTTTATGGAATCTACGCGATGTGGCGATACCTGTTTGCGACGTCATTGTCTCTTTGTGTGCCTATTACCAGATTAATCGCATGGCTACAAATGGACCATCGATAATCTATGTAACCGGCCTTCTCATTTCTTACAGTGCAGTTTTTTTAATGCAGAACTATAATATTGCACAGGTAATACTGGATTAGGTGGTATTAGAAATTGAGACTTGGGAGGTAGCACAATAAACCCAAGAAACTGCAAACAAAAATTTTAAAAAAATTGCATATAACTTGTCGCTATATAGGTATAATGCCAAAAAATGGTCAATTATTTATCAAAAAATCAAATCAAGAAATTACTTGTAATGTAAAAGTACGACATACCGAAAGTCTTAATTTGTATTTCAAAAAACCGCACGAATGCGAGGACTGGATGAAGGTCTAGAAAGTAAGAAAACTCATTTAGCAAAACTATCTGAAAGTCATGCCTCTTCAAGTTGGAACATTGGCATTCTGATCCAGCCTTTATATATAAAAGAAAAAAAATAGCTATTAAAGGTTTTTAAGTTAAAGTTTGCACCCTCTCAAAAACCATCGCTGAGTGGTTGAGAAAGATAGTCGCGGTCTATACGATCGCTTCAATACAAGGGGTGGTATGAGACAAGGTATTTACGTACCGAGACAGGGTACCAACACAACCACAGGGTGTGGAAGGCCTATACATTGTATAATATTGTTGATGACTTTTCTTTTTGGGGTTGTATATAACTCGAGTGGTGAACTACAACTGATAAAAACATTCTTAGATAAAAATGAAACATGGTTTGTGAAAAAAAAATATTTCTACGAAAAGGGGACGCTATAATAAAAAAAATCGAATAATAGGCACGCAATATTACATGGTAATATAGAAATAGAATATCAAATATGCTGAAATATGTTCATTGTGTGACTTATAGGAGCTCAGACCTTATTTTAATATTTAAATTTTCACATCAAAATACATAATCGAAGCTTGAAAAGGTTTGTTTAAATATTGGGAATTAAAATTATAATACATTTTAAATGTGTCATCAATTTTATTTCATGTTATTAGATAAACAATTCAATTATAACACAATTGTTCAGTCTTACACCGCGAATCAACTTTACAAATCTACCACAAAATTGAAACAACAATAATTTGATACGAATATAGGTACACATACAAAAGTGAGGTTAAGTTTATAAAACTTAACGCCACGTGTCTTTCTTTTTATATTATTAGTTAATAACTAAAGAAAAATTCAATCTACGTCTACCAAACAACCATTTAGTTTGAAAAGTAATATTGCAAAACCTTACATGAAATGCAAACAACATTAAGTTTGTAGGTAGTTTGATACGAATATAGATACCCGTCATACAAAAGTGAGGTTACGTTTAGAAAACTTAATCTTTCATGTCTTTCACTTTGTTAATAACTAACTGAATATATAGATAATTCAATCTGTTAAATAATCTTTCAGTCTGAAATTTAGTATAACTATCAACACTAGGTACATGAAGTTTGTAGATAGTCTGATAAATAAAATAGGGAGCGTCCATATTGTCTTACGTAAGTATATAATTTCGTTGATTTCAGACCACCACATCCCCTTTGTAAGAAAAAATAAGAAAATTGTAGTCTCCCCCTCCCCCAAATGATAAGACGTAAGAAGTCTTTTTAAATTTTTATTATCGAAATATGTAAACAAATTTAGTAAAGGAAATAAAAAAAGTAATTTTATTAATTTTAAATACTGGATATTATTTTAAGAATATTCATTATTTTGTAGTTTTCACCTTACGTAAGACGTTTGTCTCCCCCCACTCCCTTTGTCACCAAAAGTAGGAAAAAAACTACCCCCCCCCTAAGCTACGTAAGATTTTTGTCTTCCCCCACTCCTTTTGTCAGCAAAAGTAAGAAAAAAATTACCACCGCCCCTCTAAGCCTGCTTACATAATACATGGACGCGTCCATATTGTAGATACACATACAAAAGTGAGGTTAAGTGTAGAAAACTTAACCTCACATGTCCTTCCTTTTAATATTAGTAGGTAGGTAATAACTAATTAAATAATCTGCCAAACAATCTTTCATTTTGAATTTAATAGCATTGCGAATCAACCTTATACATGAAGTTTGTAGATAGTTTGATGCGGATATAGAAACACATACAAAAGTGAGGTTAGGTTTAGAGAACTTAACCTAACATATATATGCGTGTATAAGAGAGAGATAGAAAGCGTATAATCCGCACGAGAACAGTAGTGAACACCTAACACCGTGTAATTAGATAGATGGATACTCCGCCTAATGAACTAATTAATCTACCTGCTTGACTATGTTACATAGAGCAAGGCCTAGATCTAAACTTACCGCACCTGACTCATCTGCCTCTATATATTATAATTTGTATTACAGTGCGTAATACGCCATGCACTGCACATGTGTCTTCAGTAGTCGTTTAATTTATATCCAGACAAAAAAAAACTTCAAGTGCCTCCCCTCTACCTCCTATTTATACAATGTACGCTGAAGCGTATACAACGTAATATACCTTTTGTTTCAAAGAAATACAATACAGTCTCTTGTTGCAGTTCTTAAATTAAGCGCTGTAAATCTGACTGACCGCAGTATCGTCACGACGTGCAGGAGTGGGGATTTGTAACGGTTGAAAACAATAAGTTGCAGGAAGAGAAAGTCATATTAGTTTCAACGGTTCCCAGCTCTTGCACACCGTAATGAGTTAGATCTCGTAGTGTTTGATTTGGAATAAAAAGATTTATTTTTTTATTGTAGATTATAGTGTCTTAATTACATTAAATAACAACTTACTTAAAACTAAATGACATCACAAAACATCCATGAGCGGAGATGGGATTCGAACCCACGACAGTGTGATCCAAAGGTCGGCTACGCTAACCGTTACATCACACTGTCCTCTGGAATAAAAAGAAATGAAGGGAAAATGGCCAATGCCAGAACTAAAATATGCACCGAACCCGACACTGCAGGGTCCCCTGGGGCTGTAGGCTGACAAAGAGCCTTGTGACAGACGGGCGGACGGACATTGCTCAGTTATAGACCTAATAGGGTTCCGTTCGGAGGTACGGAACCCTAAAAAATGTAAAAAAGAGATTAGACGAGAGCTAGTGACAATTTTCTGGTGTTATTTATATTCAAGGCCTTATTTTTGTGAAGATGTTGAGAGGCATATTAAAGTGCCCTGAGTAAGGGATTTTGCTAGATAGCCGTATGGGAGGGATGCAGACCGCCCCCAACATGTAACAAAAAAAATGGTCACAATTATTATTGCTTCAAGGCTGAAATTATTTGTATATCTTGCCGGTGACCCAATAATGCCATTATAATATTTACAGATCGATTGGTCAGTATTAAAGGGGTGGAAGATCACCCTAAACGTGTCATGTACCCGACGAAATTTATATTATTAGTTCAAGGTTCAAATTTTAATTTGTTATTACGGCGACTGTTTTAAGCATATATTTCAATTTGCAGAACAAAATATCGGTATTAACCCCCTCTCTTAGAGGGAAACTTGCTCGCCTAGGTGTTTATATCGTTCTGCAAGGGGGTTAATATCGACATTTTGTTCTGCAAATTGAAATATATGTTTAAAACAGTCGTCGGAACAACATATTAAAATTTGAACCTTGAACTAATAATATAAATCCATGTGTTGAGTCGCATCCATGTTGATTTAATATTAATAATAATAAATTCTCGGGAACTTGGATAAAAATAAGTTGATGCTAAGTTTTCAAAATTTGCAACGTTTCGTTGGTTTATTATCCAACTTCTTCAGGCAATCTACAGAAATACAATTAATTAAATGACAGTTGTATAACATCAAGATGGATGCGACTCAACACATGGATTTAATTTGTGATATGTATCGTTTTATGTTATACAACTGTCATTTAATTAATTGCATTTCTGTAGATTGCCTGAAGAAGTTGGAAAAGAAACCAACGAAACGTTGCAAATTTTGAAAATTTAGTATCAACTTATTTTTATCCAAGTTCCCGAGAATTTATTATTATTAATAATAAATAAATTTCGTCGGACCTTGAATAAATAACATCAAAAAAATTGTCACTAGCTCTCGGTCTAGATGGTTAGTCGTAGGATTGTATGTCTGTATGAATAGCTTATCTGCATTGGTGTTTGTAGTTACACGAGTACGGAGTGATTTAGATCTGGATTATTTACGAGTTTCCGTGTTTAAAAATTCGTTCCGCTGATAAGTGTCAGGTGTAGACAGTGAAGCACATCACCTGACTGTGTATAATACATTCAGTGGACTGTGTATACATAATAGCTGCTTTACTTAATAACACTGTTCCTTAAATGAATAATAATGCAGTTCATCCAAAATAATTTTTCTATATTATCTGAATAAAAACGAACATAAATCAGCGGGTTTTTGAAGTTATGCTTCTTAACGAACGTTTGAAATGGGGACCTAAATCACAAAAAGTGAAACGTAACGAACGCGACCTTGGAACGCGGTGATGCAACGCACCTCATTGGCTAGGCAGCGCGTATTGTTGCTAGTTTCTATAGCTTTTATATAGACGGTGCCCCAACGAACACTTGTACCCCCGTAAAACTCGGCAAAATGAACGTTTTGATAAAAATCCAAAAACACGTCAATTTGTATATCAAAGGGGACCAATTTTTATGCAAAAATCATTCTTGCAACTCTAGCCCTGTGCGGGGGGTAGCGCCTCCCCCCAAATTTTTAAATGGTTAAATGGAATGGGGGTCAAATGGTCCCTAATTTGGAAGAGTTTTTCATTACTTACACATCCGTATTTGTTTTTTTCAATTCGATCGATTTGCTTCTTGAAGTTTCCAAGTTATTATTGTATGTTGGTGGAGGTCATTTCGAGCAATACATTCGATAGTTTAAACCTTTTTGTGAATGAATGAATTGTAGATTATAGACCCTCGACAACAGAGGTCATTAGCGTCTGAAAAACCTTTTTGTGCTTTTATTAGTTTTTTAACTTGGAAACTTTCTCGGTAACAAATCGATCGAATTGAAAAAAAAATACGGTTATGTAAATAATGAAAAACTCTTCCAAATTAGGGATCATTTGACCCCCCAGTCCATTTAAAAATTTGGGGGGAGTCGTTACCCCCCGCACAGGGTTAGAGTTGCAAGAATTATTTTTGCATAAAAATTGATCCCCTTTGATATGCAAATACACGTGTTTTTGGATTTTTGTCAAAACGTTCATTTTGCCGAGTTTTACGGAGATATAAGTTTTCGTTGGGACACCGTGTATGTAAATAAATTCGATTTTATATTCAATATGTAAAAAGCATAACTTCTGTCGGGTGTCCCACGACACCTCATGACTTTTTTTATTTAGAGAAAAATTTCATCAAACACTGTGGCATGAAGAGGGAAGGCAAGATAACAAAGGAGATTTAGCGGATTAAGTTGTTGAAGGTGTTTCTCTGATTAACATCCTAAATATCCCATCGTTCATTCTCTCTACAAATTATTTGTGTTTTTGCAAAAATCTCAAGAACTATTTATTACTAGTGCAGTCAATTCGTCATTCAACCGTGCATTTTGGGTAGGCAGCGATTCTTTTGGGATTCGTAGGAGGGTCGGTCGTGAGTTTAAAATTGAGTCTTTGAGACGAGGGGTGCCCCCATTTGCGCGTCATCTTGAAAACAAGAGTGTACTGTCCGACCAAAGAAAGAACGAGCGTTTTAACACATATACTGTCGCAGAATTAGATAATAAAATTCTCTGCATCTATACTATTAAAAATTTCTCGTCGTATAACACTAATAATAAAAAAGTTATTAAATTTTTAACTCAATTTTATTTTATTAAATCAAAGTACATATTTTATTATTAAAAATATCATGTTACCACAATAACCTACAAGTACGACAGAACGTGATGTATTATAAAAAATCAAATATAGGTATAATGCAGTCGGGACAAAAGCTTTGGCATTATTTTGTAACACACATCCTCATTGTGATTTAGTTATTTAGGTAATATTATATTGCGTGTTGGTAGCGTAACATAAAACACGCATACAAGCTCACAGACAAAACCAGGAGTGTGTTGTGCGTTCATTTGGCGCGAGGAGACTAGACACTCTGGAGGAACACTCGAATGCAATCGTCGTTAATTAATTCTTTACACTTGTCTGTTAGTTACGCGCCAACGACCTCAGTTGTCGAGCGTTTACAATCTACAATCTCTCTCTCTCTCTCTCTCTCTCTCTACCACCTCTCTCCCTCCTTCCCCCTCTCTCTACCTCCCTCACTCTCTCACTTCCTCTCTCCCTTCTTCTTTCTCTCTCCCTCTCTCCTTCCTTCCTCTCTATCTCTACCTGACTCCTTCCTTCCTCTCTATCTCTACCTGACTCCTTCCTTCCTCTCTATCTCTACCTGACTCCCTCCTTCCTTCTTTCTCTCTCTATCTTTACCTACCTACCTCACTTCCTCTATCCCTCCTTCCCTTCTCCTAATAATAATGCATTTAACGTCCGTTTCTCGACATTATGTCATAACAGACGCCATTCGCACCATTACTATTTTTCCATTTTTACCACTTTCCCGTTGATTTCTACATTTTAGCTTCAATTTTTTTTTTATTAATAGCAATGTGCGAACGGAGGAATGATAGGAAATTAGGATAAGGTAGGCAACTTTTGGAGCATAGGAGTTTGACAGGTAATCGGCCATGGCCTTGAATAAGGAACCATCTCGATATTCATCTGGAATTATTGAGAAAAACCATGGAAAACCTCAAACAAGATGGCCGGTACAGGAATTACCGTTTCTCGGCGTGAGACAGTAGGAAAAAGTTCTAGTCACATCTGCCCCCCGCCGGGATTTGAACCCAGTACCTTCCCAATGCGAGTCTAGTGCTGTACCACTAAGCTACATCGCTGGGTAAAAAAATATAAATTAATGAAAGCTAAGCAGTCTGTCTCCCTATTTTACATACTCCTAGGTTCGGCGCTACAGGGAAGGAATTTGCTCTAATTATGCCATGTAGGTTGTAGAGGAGTGGAATGAAGTAGTGTAGTGTGTAGCTGATTCCTCCCTAATATATTTTGTGAGAGAGAATTTTGTCTGCAAACATAATGAGTTAGTTGTTCTATGTATATATAATTTATAAACAGAAGGACTCTTAAAATTTAATGAAGTGAAGAACACTATGTTCCTCTCTCTGCACGGAACAACAAAGACTATTTATCACACTTACACGGGATTACAATTACTCCATAAATACACACAAGTAAAATTATTATAACAAAAAAAACAGATTAAGATTTCGTGTTAAAAACTAGCTTTAAATATTTAGATCAATTTTCACTGAAATATATACAGGGTGGTGAACGTAACTGCTGCACATAGGGATTTAACCCGTAAAATCAAACTTTTGCGATTTCCTGCTTCCCTAATTATTTTAGGAAAAATATCTTTGAATAGTTTTAGAATATGAAATTCTGCATCTAAATCAATAAACAAAATTAAATTTGCATGCTTTGTAACGGCAGAAATTTGATATGAAAATGTCAAAATTACCTTAAAAACAGATAGCGATAGCCATGGAACTTGAACAAAATGATGACGTTTTAGCTGTCAGAATAATTTCTAATCATTTTGTTCAAGTTCCATGGCTATCACTATCTGTTTTTGAGGTAATTTTGACATTTTCATATCAAATTTCTGCCGTTATAAAGCATGCAAAATTAATTTTGTTTAATGATTTAGATGCAGAATTTTATGTTCTTAAACCATTATTTGAAGATATTTTTCCTAAAATAGTTAGAGCAGGAAATCGCGAAAGTTTGATTTTACGGGTTAAATCCCTATGTGCAGAAGTTACGTTCACCACCCTGTATAGAAATTTTGCGTAATAACAATGAGATTAGAAAAAAATGGGTATATCTGTATCGCAGATGACGTGAATACCATTAAACAAAAAATAATTGTGTCATGGAAAGAATACATCTACTTTTATGTATCTTATAAAATCAAAATATAATATAATATAATAAATAAAATAATTGTATATAATTTTATTTTTTATCCTTATTTTAATTTGTTATCCATTACTTACTTATATATCATTTTCACTATTAAAAAAAAAAAAATATTGTATTAAAAACCTTCGGGATTCGAACCTGGGCTTGGCGTCGATAGACTCGTACTTTTCCGCACGACCACCTGGCTTACTGTGTCTGAGATTTTAACATAATTATACATGCTGTTTTTTTTCACATGTCAACCACTTCCGACTACTTTCGTTTCATCTAATATTTCTAAAATGCCACCCCAATATGATACATTAGACGTTATTCATGTCAAAAATACGCATAAGAAAACGAAATTACAGACAGAGATCCTGTTACAATTTTATATATTTGTATTGATATCTCATTATTTTCATAAAATGTAGATGTTGTGTTTACCTTCCTATAAAACATTGCATAGGTATTTATTAAATAAACTTTAAAACAAAATAAATGTACAAAACTACAAAGAAACAGGAAAAAGTCGGTAGCGTTGACTGCCACATACATTGAGATCACATAAAAAACGAAAATTTATAGCCAGTTCACAAGTTTATTTCGAAACTGTTACCGCGATTCCCCGGTCTCCCCGCCCACGGCTGGACCGCCCATCTAGTGTCAGAACTGTAAACATCAACAGATCTGGATCAACTCATAGGCGCCGGTACTTAATTACTATCTACCGTCAAAACAAAATACACTAAAATAAGCGCGACGAGTTAATTTAATTATTACTAAATTGTGTATATAAGTCAAAGATAATTGGGAAAAGCCTACGCAGTTTGGAATTATTATAAACAAAACGTGGCTTCCGTTATTTATCTAATTAGTGAAATCAATGCAAATATAAATCGAATCGTAAGTTTGTCTGTATTTGTAAGTTATTGACGAAATTTCAACTTATAGGGTCAGCGGACACTTGTTACTTTTTGTATCGAAAACGCGTGATTTAGGATCAGAGTTAGGCAAAGCACTGAACCTCGCACCGAACCTAAGTGCTTGAAGCACCGAGCATCAAGCACTTTCATAAATGCTCGTTTTATTCAAGTAATAAGCACTTCCGTTTTCAAAAATGCTCAAAAGCATCGAACACTCACTAAAGTGCTTGAAAAAATTAAGCATTAAGCATTTTAAAGCAAGTTTTTAACTTCCAACATTACAGTACACAAGTCAAAAGTTCAAAACATACATTTTGTTTATCAAAATAAGTAAGGATAAACGAAATATGTTTTATTAAAAATGCTTATTAAACATTAAAAATGCTACTAAGCATTTAAAACGCTCGGTAAGCATTTCTAATGCTTAATAAGCTTGTTAAACGCTTATTCAGCAATTTATTTATAATACGTAGGTACGTGTTTAGTAAGTACCTATCAAATCTTTATGCAAGTGCTCTAAGCGTCAAGCATCGTCTGTTTTACAAAGTACTTTAAGCATTATAAGTGCTTAAAGCATTATTGCAAGCACTAAGTTCTCAGCAATGCTCAGCTCTGTTTATGATACTAAATCGCAAATTGTTGATCACTCGGCTACTCGAAATTTTTCGTTGCGTATTTTAGCCACTGATCTGAATACTATCTGGATATAGTTGATTTAGTCGACCATTGTCTCAACTTGAGTGGTTCACAGCGCCACACAGTCACATTGTTGGCCCGGGAACTAAAATGTACCTAATTGCGCTTGCGCGCCTATATTTTTCAAAATGTCGGATCAAAGTTAAATTATCAGTATGTATGTCTCTTTCATTTGACGCACGCGCACTCAGGTTCATTTTATTTCTCAAACCAACATTGTGTGGCGTTGGTTCCATGTTTCCGAATTTTTTCAGCTACGAGTGTGCGGCCTTACGCTGTTAGTAGCTACGTCTGACGATCTCAAAGCGACTTAATCGCAAAATTGCGCGATTTAGCAATTGAATCGCGATTTGAAATTGCTCGTTCGGTCGCGCGATTTGGAAACATCACGAAGACTCAAAACACTAACATTAACGTAAGCGAAGCCGCGATTAAAGGTTATTCAAATTAAAATCGACAAATTTTTACACTCCTTAAAATATAAATTCTTCGAACTTTTTTTAGCGCAATATATTATTCATATATGTAAACAAACATTTTTTTGTGTTGGGTTTTATACTAATATAAAATTTATTTACATAATACCATTATTTATCGCATTTAACGTATTTTTCAATTTGTTTTTTCCGGTTTCCCGAATACAGGAATTCGAACGAAGCACGCGGTATTTTGAATAGCGGAGATGACGCTGCTGTGACTTCAATATAGGTAGAGGAATATTGTAACTACGAACCACTACTCTCTCAAAGGCAAAATCAAACTCAATTGGCTGACTGGATTTAGTAAAGGAACGAAACTAAGAACAATTCTATGCCCGGTTAACAGATTTTTTTATTAACTTCCCATTGGGAGTTATTGTAATGGGTCCGAAAATCGAAATCAAAATGTATAACAAATTTTCATGTTTCAAGGTCACTACACTATTTTTAGAAATATGTCTGAGTGTGTGTGCACTTATGTACGTACGTACGTATGTGTCCATTTCTTTCTAAGACGAAATCTCAAGAATGAAAAATGATATCGACTACGATTAGGGTGCCAATCGACGCGTATTAACGTAAATATGATCTGAAAGAAATTTTTTCAAAATCGGTTCAGCCGTTCTTTTTTCTTAACCAAATAGACTCTAAAAAAGTAGATTTTACACAATATCTCGCGAATAAAAAATTATATCGACTTCGTAAGGGTGTCAATCGAGGCGTGTTAACGTCATTTTGATCCGACATAAATTTTATAAAAATCGGTTCAGCCGTTTTCTTTTTTTTATAATTGTTGTTAAAAATAAATAATAATTATGTTTTGATGTTTAAAATGATTACTTTTCTGTGTAATATCTAATTTAATTATTATTATTAAATATTTATCAAACTGGGAAGTTCGTCGTGTGGACTCAAGGGTCGCACTTTAGTCCTAATAAACGACCCACCTCACGACTTGTTTAAGCTTGTGTTTAAAACGTTTTTTGAACTTATATTTTATTTTGTTCTTTTTAGTGTTTCAAAATTTTTCCGTATCAAATTTAATTAAATTAATTTTTTATAGTAAAAAGAGATATACTTATTAACAGTATATTTGATATCCGGGTAACTTTAGATCTTCAATCGAACACGTTACCAACTGAGCCAGTCGAACGATGTCTAACATCATTGTTCCACTGGCTCACATAGTAGAGCTCTATACCTATAGTACAGTACAGAAGTACAGTATCGTAGTAAAATAAAAAACGTCATTTTATTAAAATTACTTAATTATATAGTTATTATTTGCAAAGATTTATGTAACAACACATAATCTGTGGAAATTTCAACTAGTTACCTCTAATCGTTTGTGAGATAGAGCCTTGTGAGACGGACGGACATCGTAGGATTAGTAATAGGGTTCCGTTCAGAGGTACGAAACCCTAAAAATACGAACAGATATATCTATAATGCAAAATAAAGTTGTTTTATAAGTATTTTAACAGAATTAATTACGAAAACGATATTAATGATAAAAAAGTTTGTAAAAAAATATATAGAAGCAATATAAAGCGCATTTTATTACAATCAATCGACACCTGCAGTGAATTACCTGTCTTTTATGGAACCAACAACCTTACTTGAAATCTGATATGTAAATTAACGATTATTTCACTTCTGGTTTTATTACAAATATAATTTATAGTTTATAGTCAAATTTTAAATATTTTTACTTTAATTTAAATGTTTTTCTTGAGAATTCCTAACATTTTATATAAAAAAAACTTAAATAACATAACCTACATAATAAATATTTTAAAAAACGTGCAAGTCTTAACCGAGAAGGTATCCGGATTCCGGATCGTCCTTAAAAATACCTATCTTATAATTAAGGCAAGCAGCTGTTGCTACACGCAAAATAAAAAAGTATTATAGAAACAAATGTTTTTGAAGTCATACTTCTTTTGACGCGTTATGAAAAAATGATGAGAGTGAATTTTTACGATGCGCGCGCATCGCGTCACGAAAATTTAACAGGATGAAGTTGCAGCATTAATGATTTCCATAGTTACCATATAAACAAATATAAATAAATTCACTCCAGTCCTTTTATTATTTTATATTTCAATAAATTATTTGCAAGCAAATTAAAAATTAGTTCTTAATCACGTCAAAGAAGTATAACTTCTAACGCGCGTACAAAGTACACGCATCCATTTTTTATATTAGCATTACTGTTAGGAATATGATGTAACGTTACAATGCAATAAGTACTAGAAAAATAAAAATTCATTTCGAATCCATATTTACGGAAAATTACATTCAGCTAAAAAAAAATCTCCTTCAAAAAAGTTACTAAAAGAGGAAAACAATAAAATTTTGAGGTCAGCGCCAATTTAATAAAATATTAAGTCGCCGACCTCAAAATTTTATTATTATTTTCATCTTTTTAGTGACTTTTTTGAAGGACGTTTTTTTTGTCAAAAAGTTTTTTTAATCAGAAAAATTTTCTGAAAACGACGAAAGAAAAATTTATCCTAGGATTTTTGTGAGCGATTGCGCCACTGTATCCCACTGGTAGTACTTATAACTGTTCTTTTTAGTGTATTTGCCATATGGCACATACACTATTGGCGTCGGTCGGATGGCGGGACCTAGGGGTCGGACCAAAATTTCTCGACGTTTCATAGCCTCCTGAACAGTTTGCCACCATTTTTGAAAATGTTTATGTATGTATATATATATATATATATATATATATATATATATATATATATATATATATATGTGTGTGTGTGTGTGTGTGTGTGTGTGTACACGATAACTCTCGACAGACTTAATCGATGTAAACGAAATTTGGTACACACATTAGAACCCATTACCGCACGAAGCCTATTTAAAATGGGCCCGATCGGACCATTTTAAGGGTAGTTTTTAGGGGTTGAAAAAAGTTTTTGGGCCCAAAAATACCGAAAAAATTCTCAGAATCGTTTCAAAATTGAAATTTAATCCTTTAGTGAAGATTAAAATGTGCTGCTAAAATTTTAATAAAATCGGCCCGACAGGACTGGACTTACAAATTTTATGAAAACACTGGTTTGCGGATAGTGATTTACTTACTGAAGGGTGTATTTAATTTGGTACAGAGGTTGCATTGATAATATTATTGAAATTAAGAAAAAAAATATTATTTTAAGGGATGTATTAAGGGGTTAAATTTTTTATTTTGTCCAAAAACAAACTTAAGTTTACATAATAAAGCCACAAGGCCTGCATTAGCAAATACACTATATTGTCGGCAGGGTTTGGCACTGCGACCCGAGTTTTTTATTTATATTTTTGTCCAAAATAATAAAAAATAAAAACACCAAAAATGTGCAATATATTATGATTCGCTAACCTTAGATAGCCTTCAGTTGAAAATAATTTGACTAATCCAACGAGAAATTTAACAGGTATTTAAAATGTTTTTTGAAGCCACATGCGGCATTAAGTTAATTAACATACAAGATAGAATGTCTCACGCGAAAATAACTGTTCCATCAAACATATGGCATCACTTATCTAATAAATAAGAATACACGACATATTAAACGCGTTAAAGATAAAGTAAAAAAGCCATCACACAAATAATTGGTTTGAAATCGGTAGCCAGTTAAAATTAGAAAAGGTCAATCAACATTTAATACGTAAATATCTGGGTGCCGAGCTTTGCTCGGATGAGTTCAATAAAAATAGTACTTGTATGCTGTGAGATATTATTTTCTCAGAATATTATTCCGAAACGAATTTATTTCTGAAACATAATTTAAAATAATTGTTTCTGTTAAATATTTTAACTACCTATGTGTATTTTTAAGCGTAAAAACTAAGTATCAACTTGAATCAAGCATTTTTTCCTGTAAATATTATTTAGGTCGCCATTTGCAAATCTACCGCCGTTATTGTTTTGATGACTGAAGAACTCGCAAAAACCGATTTTCATAGATTGAATATCTTGTAAAAATGTTCGAATCAGATGAAATTTTGCTCGCCCGTTGCCATTTTAACAATCCAATTTTAAGCATTGATACCAAATATCAACTTTATCGAAGTACTTTTTCTCAGTGATGTCATCTTAACAACTTCCAGTAAATTTCAAATATTTTTTTTGCATAGGTACCTACTAAAAAACTCACAAAAATCGATTCTTTTAATAACAAACGTCAGACTATAACCTGCGCAAAACTTTTTTTGCATGTATCTTCACCATAGTTTTTAAAAATCGATGTGTTTTTACACAGACCCGCGGGCCGCCGTTTTGTTATTATTTACATATTGTGCAAGACACTTCTTATATTAGTGTTCAATTACAATTTTAACACTTGTGATATATTATATAAAATCTATGTAAAAATGGACTTCGAATCAATCTGACTTTAATTGAGCGAGTTATAATAAATAAAAAACACCTTTTTTTTAATTGCTCCCCTCTGGAACCAAAATTCCTACCTAGATCGATTTCTCGCCCCGAAAAATCCCCATTCTGTAAATTTTATCAGAATCGTTAGTCGTTTTTGAGAAAAAAAGGTCTAGGTAAGATTATACGTCATACTACATTTAACGTACTTACCTATACATATTTTATATAGGTAATATAAAAATAACATACCTATTTATTTAAATAATAGCTAAAACTACTTACATAATTATGTTTAGATTTTATTGTTGCTATTTTTTTACTTTTCAAATAATTACTGATTATTTTAATAAGTTAAATATTGACTGTCAGATTTGACATAAATAATGAAAATAGTTTGTTTTTTCCAAAGCCTACTCACAATACGACACTGTTTTATGACGTTAAAAAAACTGTTTTTTAAAATGATAAAATCGATAAGAAAACGAATTTTTCCAGGGATGAGACCTAGCTAAATCGATTTTTTGCCCCCCGAAACCCCTTTTTGGTAAATTTGATCAAAATCGTTAGAGCCGTTTTCGAGAAAATATTTATATAGATACATAGAAACATATATACAAGATTTACTCGTTTAATAATATAGGGATAAACAAACACAACCGACTGATTTGCAAAATGCGGTCTTCGTACAGGCGAGTAAAACCTATTTTCTTAAGAACGTTGTTTTGGAAATACAGTGCGTCGATCATGAGTTCCATTGCATTCTTTCTGATTTTACTATTTTTAGTTAGGGTCAAATCTTGTAATCCAATTTTGATTCACTTAAACATATCCAATCAACTTGCAATTTTGCATACGATGACGATGCAATATTTTCATGTCTCCGATAGAAATATCTTGGGATCAAATCAAATGAGGAGCCCCGATCAAGCACACCTTTTACATAACAGTAAGTAGTTAGGTTAATATATTAGTGGTTATACCATAAAAACAACTCTGTAACAAATAGCTTCAATGGCAAAGCTTGTAGCGCGTCTGCTTTGTACCCGGAAGGTAGTTGGTTCGATTCCGGTCTACAAACGTTTTCTGTTTTTTTTACAACTATTCCGTATTCCACTTGATATTTTTTATATATTTTTTGTTCTATTTTTGTAACGTCTCTATTTATTTTTTTATCATTTTATAATCAAACTTAGCGGGATGTGCACTTTTGGTTTTGATTCGCGGGGTGCGACGTGGTGTATTTTTCGGGGTGAAGGGTAGAGGATGCAGGGGGGCGGGGTTCTCCGAAAAACGTATGCGGGAAGGTTTTGGTGCGATGTGGCGTTTTTTGCGGGTGAAAAGGGTGTTGGTGCAGGGGAAAGTTCCCCAAAAAATGTACGCGTGGTGAAGATCGAGTGAATTATTCCAAGACACCATACTGCATCTTTGGGCTCCTATTTATTTTATTTATTGTAAATTATAGACGCGTCGGCAACTTAAGTCATTAGCGTCTTGATTACATTAAATAACAATTAACTTAAAACTAAATTACATCACAAAACATCCATGAGCGGAGGCGGGAATCGAACCCACGACAGTCTGATCCAGAGGCTGCGACGCTAACCACTGGACCACACTGTCCTCCTCATGATTTGATCCCTAGACTCTTGTGTCTCCGATCTCTCGATGGTGAACAATAATAACCGTGATTATACTCATTTTACTTAGCTTAGTGAGCGAGTTTCCACATGAATTTTTTTCCCTTTCAATAAAAGCTTGTTTAAAAAAATTACAATCTCGTTAGAAATGCAAAGTGCAAACTGTATAGAATGATAGAAAACAGGCATTGATACATAGATTGATACAAATTCTGTGTTTAAAATTAGACTTTAATTCGCCCATTAAAAATTAATGTTGTACACACCTCTTATATACATATTAGTGATTCGATCATATTTATATGCAAAAACTCACGGCTGGTTGATATTTTACTCCTAACACAAATCATCGTTACCGTTAAGTGAAATCGATGATTTTAAATTTTAAAGAACTTTTATTATGCAAAAATAATATATATCTATTATTTTATCGTGTTTTTATTTTCCTACAAACGTCAAAACTAAATGTTAATTTTTTATAAGTATAAGCAACGTGATCACAAGAAATGTTTATTAAAACTTTGAAAGTCGAGTTCCAAAAAAAAATGTATTGATATAGGTAGGTGTACATATTTTAACTTGGACTGATGGCAAGATAATATAAGGGACACTATAAGTCAGGATAAATATATTTAAAGGAAAAAATTTTTTCCCAAGCAAAAAAAAATATTTTACATAGATTTATTTAAGATCACGCGGTCGGGAAACTAGTCAGATTTTTCGGTGGCGGGGTGGCCTTCAGTTTTGAAGACCTCTCCTAGAAGTGAAAAGTTTCGAAGAAAAAGATTGAGAAGACAGAAGAAAATGAAATTAAAAGCTATAGATATCATCTGAAGCCATGTAAAACTCATTTTTATGAACTTGTTAAGACGATATTTTTAGTTTTTTAGTACGGTAAAGTGACTAAAAAAGCATTAGAAACCGACTTAGGTAAGCCGACTAAAGTGGGAGGGGCATGTCCTACGGATGAACGATGACAGACCGGAAAAAAAATTTTCACCACCAAGCCTGACGGAAAAAGATTGTGTGGACCAGAACATTAAAGCAATACGAGAACGTGATTGGAGAAGGAAAGTCAGTAACAGGAACGACTGGAAAAATCTCCTGAGAAAGGACATGACGCACCCTGGGCTGTAGAATTCTTAATAGTTTATATGAACTAATTTACTTGAAATAAATAACTAAAATTCCAGGATCTTTTAGTGATTTTAGTAAACTAAATTGTAGAAAATGTTTCGTGTAAAAATTTGCCGCGGTTTTTGTCGCATTTGCAATTTAATAACTTCATAATAAGGCGAGACAAAAAAATCACTTCAACTATTTTGGACCAATGCCACCAAAAACAAAAGTAATTTGATCGGCTATATATACACGTTAGAAAGCTCATAATGTGTGTATAACAACCATTTTGAATTTATGACTTTTCATTATTTATGCATGGAAGGAGTTATTAAATTATATAAACTTACATCATTAATTTACCTGTCGCCTATAAATATGTATGTACGTAAACATTTACTAAGTGGTGATATTTTGTGGTTAGATTTTACATATTTTCTATTTATAGAGGACAAAGTGAGAAAATGATGACTAATGACTAATGACTATAAAATCATTAAAATTATTTCTTAATATTAATATTCAATATATAAAATATTAGTAAAAAAAACTTTTTAGAGACAAGCTTTTATTGAAATGTACTAAACAGGAAAAAATAATATTTGAATAATTATGAATCTAAATTATTAAATATTATTTTTTCCTTTTTAGTACATTTCAATAAAAGCTTGTCTCTAAAAAGATTTTTTTACTATTATTTTATTTTGTTCATTTTAGCCTTTCAAAATTTTACTCCCCTTTGACACCCGTAGGGGTTGAATTTCGAAAAATCCTTTCTTATTGGATGCTTACGTCAGAAAAGGAACCAACTGTCCAAATTTCAAGTTTCTAGTTTCAGCGATTTGACCTGGGCGTTGATTAGTCAAAAAACCCTACAACCCCGTTTGAACCCCTTAGGGGTTGAAGCAACAATCGAGTCCAAGTGACAACCATCGAGAGTCATCGAGATATTTGAACAATCGAGACAATCGACTAAAACTTCTCGTATCGCGTATCACATTAGAAGACGAGTATAAAAAGAGAAATCTAGTATATATTCAGTCTTTTTTAAAGTGAGTGCTTTATATTTAATTTTATTACAGCATTCAAAACGTAACCAATGTACCGATATAAAATCAAAGCAAATCCCTTAGCAACGCTATACCTGTATAGGTAAATAAATACATGTATCAAAGGTATAATATGAGTTCTATATATAGTAGACACCTTTGCAACAAGTAGCTACTAGCTGGTTAAGTTGTTGGTACGACGTTGGAGAAATTCTGTGAACGCAGGGTTACTCAAATTCGAAGATTAAAATGTTGAGATAATAATGAAAACTTTACGTTGCGGTTTTATGAAACCAAGGTACAAATGAAACTTTTTTGCCATTACCCTAAACGCTTTTAACACGAAATTTCCGAAAGTATGTATTTTTGTTTACCTGGAAAGAGCAAACCCCGCTACGTTTGAATGTATGATAAAAAAAATAAAGACAATATTAGGTAAAAGAAAATTGAAAAAATATATAAATAAATATCACATGGAATATGGAATAGTTGTAAAAATAACAAAAACAATAATGGTACCGACCGGAATCGAACCCGGAACCAGTGACTTTCTGCTTAAAGGTACGTGCAGTATAGAGCTGGGATTCTAGATGGTAGCGTAGATCATAGCAGGGCTTGCTTAAATTAATGCATTGTTATAAATGCGACCGTACACAACGAAGCAGTGAGTGCAGCAGGTATAAGCGCTGTTACAAGAGCTGGTAGATACAAGAATGTATCTCACCATTCTAGTAGCGCGCTGACTACTACAATCAACGTGTGACATCTGTCAAATGGCCATTAGAAGTTTCGCAATGGATGTGACTAGTTTAATAAGTGAAATTTTGCCAATTTTTATTTAATTTGTTTTGAGTTTTTTCTTAGACGTATTTAAAAGTGTTAGGTTCCATACGTAAATATTCAAAAAACCGGTTTGGGTAAAATTTTAATTCTTGGTATAAATGATGAAATTCGCCATGATAGCTCCTACCCAAATTTGTATTTAAAATATACCACTTTGTAGCAGAAGAACACAAATATTCGTCTTCGCTATCTGACATTTCAAACGCGATTTAAGCTTGTATCAATGCTAGTATCAAAGCTTCGTTGTGCAAACCTATAAGCGCTTATAATTTCAGCCACCATCTACCATACATGCTACCATCTAGAATCCCAGCTGCGTACTGCACGTACCTTAAGAAGTAAGTGCTATACCACTGAGCTTTTTATAGCCGTTTGATGTGTGACTGTCCACATGCTATATCTAGTTGTTGTATAGGTATGGGATCTGTGTTGGACGTGACGTGACGATAGACATGCATAACTGAACGAAAAAAACGGGGCTAGAAAATTTTCATTTTATTAATGAGTTTAATGTCCGTTTTTCGACATTATGTCATAAAAGACGCCACTCATACTATTACTTTACTGTACTTTACATACCTGTCAAGAATAACATCTTAATGATGAACGAGTTGTCAATGAATTGAGTAGTGAATTAAAGATTAGCACGTGACTTCACTCACCTGCAAAGAAAAAAAAATAATTATTATACTAAAAAAATAAATAAAATGAAGTACCACGTATAAAAGAAGGGTATTAATTAGGTGTGTTTGTTGGCAAGTTCTGAATTGCAATTCTGAACTGCTATATTGGCAATACAGAACTCTTCGAACACAACTGCGTGTTTGGTGATCAAATTCTCGGATTCTTTGGACAGTTTTTAGATTTTTAGAAGTTCTAAGAGTCTAGAACTGCTAACTAAACTAGGCCCTCGCATGAGAAGGCGTAACAGGCCTAGATTAGTAATCCATTAAAAAATCGAATATAGATTTGATTTGGAAAGAGAATGTAGCCTAGTGAGGAGTAACGAGTTATGGATTTTTCGACTTATCGAGGATTTTATTACTTCGAGTTAATTCGAGATATTATAGAGTTCGCATGACTGGAACTTCTAGTTACAGCATTTTATACTTCGTAGGCAAAACATATTTAATTCGAGTTATAGAGTTTACATAATTCGAGTCTCAGCGGAAGAGAAAGGTTAATTTCTTCGACTTTGAGAAGGGTTCGACTTATTCGCGCCGTGCATACCTCGTGTTGCTTTCTGCTGGTTCAGATATTATCGTAATTTATGGCAGATTGCAAAGCATAGAGTTGGGTAAAAAATGAAAAGTTTTTATTAAAAAAAAATAGAAGGCATACTCAATGAAAAATAGTCCAAATATTTGTTTATAACATTTATTTAGATAATACTCCGGGGAAAAATGCAAGTCCCTATTTGATGAAAAATTCATCATTTTTACAAACTTATTACGAATTTTGAGGTTAACTGAATTAGAATAAACCATATCTGTAGGACTATAAGTGAAAAATGTTCTATTGACACATGTATTTTTGAAATTTACTGCACAACACGTACTATAACGCACAATAATTATTCACAATGTAAATAAATCAGGAATCATCCGCCATTATTTCCCCGTTTCTCCACCTCGTGCGCTTGGATCGATTCGACTAGCAAACGCACGGAGCGAATAGTTTCTACTGTATTTGCAAAATTAACTCTACGTTAACTTTAGCTTGTGACGAAACAAAATTTAGCGTATTAAAACAATCAAAATTCAGTCACGAAATATTAAAATATATCTATTATTCCTGCCCACAGATTTTACGTGGTTGAATAATAAATACCATAAACGAAGATGAGATTTGTTCCAGTCGTGGGCAGAAACAGTAGGAGTAGAGTTCACAGAACTTTAAACTAGAGTTACTAGACAGTTAAAAAAATCAACAGTTCTAGTGACGAACCAAGAATTTAACGGTACACCAATTTACCTTCAGAAAAAAACGTTTCAAAACTAGTTCATTTAGTATACTGTTTCTATTTTCTTGCGACTTTCTTCAGTACATTTTATTGAAAGAAAAAACTTAAGAGTATTCGATACCGGAAGTTACCCCCTACACTCTTCATCTCAAATCCTTTCCCTCGCCTGAAAACGGTTTCAGCTCTCCCGACGCTACTTTCAAATCTAAAGGGTTCCAAATGAAAGACGGATAATCACACTACAAACCCTTCAGGCGAAAAATTGAATCTAGTTTCTTCTATAAAAAAGTGATCAGAGAAAAAATGGTTTAAATATTCCCTATTAAAATTAGAACTAAAGAAAGATTTCAACCCTTTATTTTCTTCAACTCAAAGGTATCAGTGAAACTGTGGAACTAAATATTTCCGCGAACTATGGTGTCACTTAACAAAGAAAACATTCCATGTTCATTCCATCTCAGACGCTAATGACCTCTGTTGTCGAGCGTCTATAATCCACAATTCATTCATTCATTCATTCCATCTTCTCAGAACTGTTTTGCACAAGCTTGCGGCAACACCACGACGCTACGTGCTTTCAAGATCAAAAATATCTACCAAGTCCAGAGAGAGTCCAAACGCTGTATATTAAACAACGCTACGTCATCAGCCTAATGGCAGCCAAGCGTCGTCATTACTTAGCAACCTGTCTGTATAGGTGGCAGCTGACTGACCAAGGACAAATACTTAAATGAATAATATTGTTACGCAAATTGTTACCGTTTTATTATGTCCGTAAAAATACACTTTTATTAGCTACGTAGTTATACACGTGTGGAACGCGCGTCAACGTTCGCCGGGATGCCCCAATCCAATCCCCTCCATTTCCGCCTGGAGACCATTCACCGTGTGCCGTGTTGGCACAATTAGTTCTCGCCAGTGCCGCTAGGCTAATACGTACGCCTTATTAACAATTGTCTATGGCTATGGAAATTGTCTATGGTTATACGCCAGTGAACCTAAATCGGTAGTACGATAATCATCAGCCGAACTGAAGCGCCACTGCTCTTGATGCGTGTAACAATATTAACATAGCACACTACGCCAATGAGTTCAAGTAGACGGAGACCGAGAACAACTGCCGTTGTCGAGCGGTGACATAGCCGGTAGCAGTGTTTAACTTACTCATAGTCGTCTGATTGCTAACAAGTACTTCTCGTTTGGATTTATTTATTTATTGTAGATTATAAACGCGTCGACAACTTAGGTCATTAGCGTCTTAATTACATTAAATAACAACTAACTTAAAACTAAATGACATCACAAAACAGCCATGAACGGAGGTGGGATTCGAACCCCCGACAGTGTGATCTAAAAGCCGCTACGCTAACCGTTACACCACACTGTCCTCCTCTCGTTTGGATAATGTCGCTGTAAATGATGTAGTGGCGAAAGGGATATAGAAAACAATCGTATTTTTAAATCGGGTATAATGAATGAATTTACGTAAAGGAGAAATTGGTTAACCCTGATCAAACTGTCTACAAGAAGGCCTGCAGGAAGAGGCGGTGGATTTTACGACGGCATAACGTGCCTCTGAGACTCGTTGCACATACACTGAGTGTTCGGTATATATATGTAGGTACACCTCAAACACTACTTGAGAAAGCTGGTATGGTTGGTACCTACTGTGTCTTGGCTGCTCTGCCTTCCTTCCTTATGTTGGCAATATCTGAACACGAATGAGCTTCATATAAAAAAAATATAGAGCGACTGCCGTTATTATCAATACAATATTTAGCTTTGTTCCAACCTCTCTGGAACCGTAATATTACCTCAAAATACAGAATATCTGTAGGTCTTTTACGGTATTATATATTATTCAAGAAATTATTAGTCCTATCCGTAAATAAATTCACATTTTAGTGAATAACACAATATATCAGACGACATATTATCGCCATTATATTTAATAGAAGGCTAAATATTGTGTTATTCACTAATATGTGAATTTATTTACGAATAGGACTAATAATTTCTTGCGTAATATTACCGTCACGCACATGCGCAGTAGAGAGAACGCGTTCCAACCAAAGTATGGACGGTTGTCGAACGATTCTTTAAGCGTTCCAACCGAATTTGTGATCGTTTGTGAACGGTTTCCGAACGATCATTTCGGTACATGAACCAAAACGAAACTGTGTAACTGATATGCGCATTAAGTACTTTGTTATGTTTATCTCTGTTCAGTACCAACTAGAGACAGTTCTTTATTCATTTGTAATTTGTTTTGTCTCTGCAGAATACTTCTTTATTCTTTATATGTGATTTGTTTTGTGTTTGTTTTGCAAAATTATTAATTTAAATATTTATTTTTGATAGTTCCAAGTAATGTTTACGTTTGTATCATCACAGAACTGTTCAAAGTCGACGCATGTGCACAAAACCGACACAAACAGTTTCGTTACCATTTCAGAACGATCCATTTATAGCAGGTGACAATAAAATGAAAGAAGTGAATATGCTTTAAATAAAAAGAAAAATAAATAGAAAAATTTTACTCATGTAAAAAAAGGCATGTGTCGTGGCACACAGGACCGAAGTGAAACTTCTTATGTTTGAATAATATAATAATAATAATTTATTGAAATGCCACTAATGTGGATACAAACGTCAGAAAAATATAATAAAGTTCTGTTTTGTTTATGATTTTTATTTCATCTAGCAATTTGTAAAAAATTTTATAACCTATATATATAGGACTTTTTTCATATCATTTTTCAAGACCTATCTATTTTTTATTGTAAATTATAGACGCGTCAACAACTTAGGTCATTAGCGTCTTGATTACATATTAAATATCAACTCACTTAAAACTAAATGACATCACAAAAAAAAGCGGAGACGTGATTCGAACCCACGACAGTCTGATCCAGACGCCACGACGCTAACCACTGTACCACACTGTCTTCTAAGACCTATCTAACGATATTCCATACGCTTATGTGCACTGGAATTTTTTTCATCCCTCAGTTACATGTATGGAGTGCTATCCGTAATCTTTTTTCGTAATTTCACTTCACCATTGTATAGCGGCTCATAGAAGACACCTACACTATAAGAAATGAGAAGGCCGTTTACATAGATTATCGATGGTTCATTTGTAGCCAGCGATTAATCTGGTAATAGGCACACAAAGAGACAATGGCGTCGCAAACAGGTATCGCCTGTACATCGCGTAGATTCCATAAAAACACATTGCGCATGCGTGGTTACTAATTTTACATTAATTTGTTTTGTATTCATCCATTTTATATATGTAACTATACATTTTATTTTGTAATTTTTACACACTTTATTGGAATATTACACAAATTATGTAATTTTAATTTACTTTATGTAAAAATCACAAATTTGTTTAGCTTTACAGTAAAAATCCAAGTTTTTATGAAGTTTTC
Organism: Mongoloraphidia duomilia; assembly: GCA_039654895.1. Taxonomy (NCBI): domain Eukaryota; kingdom Metazoa; phylum Arthropoda; class Insecta; order Raphidioptera; family Raphidiidae; genus Mongoloraphidia; species Mongoloraphidia duomilia. The sequence goes on along the minus strand of CM077520.1, from coordinate 6,304,709 downwards.
TGTGTAAAAATAAATAATAATGTAAAATCACTTAGAAAATCGAGCGAATTCTACCTTAACTTTCAAAGTATTTTTACATCCATTTTTTACAGTGTACCTTCCAAATTTCATCTATACTATAGTGCCAATAGTCTCCGAGTAAAATGGCTGTGACATATGGACGGACAGGACGAAATTATAATGGTTCTGTTTTTGCCATTTAGCTACGGAACCCTAAAAATATATTGTGTATAAAGTCAAATCTGAAAATATACTATGATTTTGACGTAAGAATTCCACTCTAGAATGAAATGAAGCGATATCGATGAAAGCGCTACGGTACAGTACAGCATGCAGTTCCCCAACGCTAAAGCAAAGCCGTAAAGTTTATGTTATAGCATATCGTATTATCCCCTTCACTATATAATGGACAATAACATCGGTTTTACTTACTCTTTATACGGGGAGATTGTTTTGATTTTGATTTTACGACCTTGCAATCGTTTTGTACTATAATACACTCACTGTGTTAGTTTCAACGTATAAATATCTACACATTATATATACATATCTGTTGCATTACCTTATTATAATGGCATTTAACACAAAACCTACATAAAATATAAACACGCATCACACATTGTATAATAATGTATTAAATTTACAGTAAAACCTCAACAAACAACCACAATAATAATATTTATGGCAGCACTGTACAAGAAACAGTTTCACAGCTACAGCAATTCACAAGACCCACTGGGCAAGGTGCAAACGACAACTACTATGCATAAGTATAGCTGAAATAATATATAACATTTTCCGTGCGCCTATGTCTTACGTTATTCTGATGACATTGTACATTTGTAATTGTATACATAAATTCACAAGGCCACTGGGCAAGATGCAAACGACAACCACTATGCAATATGCATATAACTGAAATATATGACACTTTCAATGCGCTTCTGCTTTACGTTATTCTGATGACATTGTACATTTGTAATTGTTACAAAAACACGATTTCTCAACCCTATACTTCCATCCTTTTACGGAACATGGATAAATGTGACATAACCCACTTTGCTTTGTAAATTTTTTTTATTAAACCATTTTAAATTTGTCTCCTTATAATGTGTTAATAAGTTCTCTTGCCGCCATGGTTCATAAATCGAAATTACTTTAATAAGACAACCATCTAAATTAACAAAGCAATTTATCATTTTGATAATTATTATGCACAGTCATATTTTAGAGAAAAAAAACATGAGCCAAATATAAATGTATAAAATTAATTAACAAGTAAAAGTTAATTAAAAAAATAAGCACATTATATATCAATGGTATTGTACAGTATGCTTAGCATCTTGTGTATTTAAAAATATGCAGTGTTTCAAGAGATACACGTTCTTGTTTGCATCGATGCACAAATAAAAAATTTACATAATAAAAATAAATTATAACATGCAGTCGGAGGCATCAGATTACTACATGTGTGCCTCCGACTGCATGTTATCATATGATCTTGTTTTCATCTTTTAAGTTCGCTTTTTACGCAGTCGGGTTTTTTATTTTTTTTAAATAATTTATTTTTATTTTCAATATTCATCAAGCCTTTTCATATTTATCGGTTAAACCTTTTGTGTGGGATACGCAAAAGGTTTAACCGATTTTTTGCGTATTGACAAAATTGCGTCTAGTGTCCACCATATTGAATTTTTCGTGACGTCATATACCCAATAGCACTCGTGAAACTATGACGAATCTATAGACACCTCATTTTTTAAAATCCGTCAGGCCATTTAGACTACAGAATGTGCCAAAGAAAATGCAAAGATACTTACATACATACACTCGCAAAACATTACCCTCCTTCGGCAGTCGGATAAAAATTTAAAAAAATTATCTTTGCATTTCCTATCTAAAATGTTTATTTTTGGTGGGTTGTGCATATTTTCCCCGTATTGATATCGAAATACCTACATTAACTTGTTTTTTGGTTTCCGAATTAAAATGGTAAAAAATGGAAGACCTGGCCTCACCGGGCTGTCATGGCAGCGTAACCGGTTGAGCTACCATGGTTACTTTAGGCTGCTAATAAAGCAGCCAGAGACACTAGACAAGACGCAGTTTCATAAAATCATTTTTATAAATTATGTTGAAATTCGCTAAAATTAAGATTTTGACGTTAAAAACATCTATTTTATATTAAATAAAAGTTGATTTTTTCTTAAAATATTTATTCATATTTTACTTTTTTTCCGGTCAAATTGCTTGTAGGTACATGATTACATCGTTAAAATTAGTTTGCAAAAAAAATCAATTTTGAGAGAATCGTGCGGTAAGGGGAGAGGTTAAATTAGTGATTTGGCAGCCGCAATTGGTAGCTCGATGAGGCAGGCGCGCACGAACGTTGTGTATTTAACCGGAAGCTCAACCAACGCAGTTCCAGCTGCCAGTAAGATAATATGTTTGGCATATCGACGCTGACAGCCGCAACCAAGCTGCCAGCCCAACGGACTGGAAGGCGGATGAGGTAAGCTTAATTGACTACGTTCGTTTTGTTGGCAGCTCAACCGGGTTGCACTGCCATGGCAGCTCGGTGAGGCATGATGAGACTCCGATGTCCGTCCGTCTGTATAAATTGGCATTTTACTTTTGTGACCTATACATAGCAAACACCCATTATATTGGAGTGACATTAAGTTCATCGCGACAATTACAAACAATTATAGCAAAAAAAACTTTTTAACAAAAAAAAACTCCTTCAAAAAAGCCACTAAAAATAGGAAAATAATAAGATTTTGAGGTCGGCGCTAATTCAATAAATTAATATGAAGTCGGTTAAAAAGTGCCAATTTAATTAATATCTATTTTTTAACCGACTTCATATTTTATTAAATTGGCGCCAACCTCAAAATTTTATAATTTTCGTATTTTAAGTGGCTTTTTTGAAGGTTTTCTTCGAAGTTTTTTATTTTTTACTTTTTAGTGGCTTTACAACACGTAGTTTACATGTTATTAACCGACTTCTGTCTTGATATTTGATATTTACCTAAACGGTGTTACATCCCGTTACAGACTTTTTATTAAAATCAGTCGAGCTACCGAACCGATTTAAGTAAAATTTATATGGGACCATCCCGGAGGTATGCCCTATTAAATAAAACAATAACCATCCAAATCGGTTCACAATTTATTGCAGGAGAAAATGCGTAACATACATACAAAAAAAAATACAGTCGAACTGAGAACCTTCTTTTTTTGAAGTCAGTTAAAAATTAGCACTGCATAATATAATACTTATATATTTTAGACAAAATGAAGCCCACAAAATAGAGACAATTCATTAGACTTGATTTGTGTCCTAACAACCATGTATGAACTTTATAACCTCATGAGAAATAAAAAAAATGAATAAAAATGTTATACATGTCGACTAAAATTTTTACCGAGTAAGTAGAATACTAACATTTTATTTGTTTTTTTACTTGTAGATGTACATATCTGTGGTGAAAACTCGAAGTGGCTCACGACCAATTTTTCAGTAAAATTAATGACACTACAAAATTCATGAAATCAATTCCAACAAATATTTTAATGGTATTCAAATCATTAAAAAAAATTATAAACAAATATGTATCTAATAGTTATTAAATAAAATTATTTTTTTAACTTCCCATTGGAAGTTATTGTAATGGGTCCGAAAATCGAAATCAAAATGTATAACAAATTTTTATGTTTCAAGGTCACTACACTATTTTTAGAAAGATGTATGTGCGTGTGTGTACGTATGTACGTACGTACGTACGTATGTGTCCATTTCTTTTTAAGACGAAATCTCGAGAATGAAAAATGATATCGACTACGTTAGGGTGCCAATCGACGCGTATTAACGTAAATATGATCTGAAAGAAATTTTTTCAAAATCGGTTCAGCCGTTTTTTTTTCTTAACCAAATAGACTCCAAAAAAGTAGATTTTACACAATATCTCGCGAATAAAAAATTATTATGACTTCGTAAGGGTATCAATCGAGGCGTGTTAACGTCATTTTGATCCGACATAAATTTTATAAAAATCGGTTCAGCCGTTTTTTTTTTTTTTAATTATTGTTAAAAATAAATAATAATTATGTTTTAATGATTAAAATGATTACTTTTCTGTGTAATATCCAATTTAATTATTATTATTAAAATATATTTATCAAACTGGGAAGTTCGTCGTGTGGACTTCAAGGGTCGCACTTTAGTCCTAATAAACGACCCACCTCACGGCTTGTTTAATTTACCACAAGTTCTGCCTCTCGTGGATAATTGAAGGAACTACTCTCAGGAAAATGGCGCACTGTGAAGAGAGTTTGTCCGTAACATTACGTCAAAAATGGATAAACCTCGATTTTACGAATCAAAATTCCTAATGCCCCTGTAAGGTAAAAATTAATAAAACAAGAACTGCCCGTAATAGGTACACCAAAAACTCAAAATAAGCCACTTCGCCTTATGGTCACAGATAATATGTATATGTATGTTGTTAGATTTTAAAATAAGATAACATGTAAGACTTCTAGAGTTTCCATAGGTAACAAGATCAAGATACAAGATCAAATATTTAAGTCTTTATTATTACCGTATGCATATTGTTACATACGTATGTAGAAATCCACTGTAACAATGTATTACGCTCTCACTCTACACATAATACGGTTAAAACAATAATTTATGCAAAAACTTACGGACGATTACGGACGATTTTTTAGTTTCTTACTGGTTTTACTTATTGTATAATAAGGCTGTAAATAAAAAACTTTTTAACAAAAAAAAACCTTCTTCAAAAAGTCACTAAAAAGAGGAAAATAATGAAATTTTGAGGTCTGTGCCAATTAAAATATGAAGTTGGTTAAAAAGAATATATTAATCACTATACTATACTTTTTAACCAACCTCATATTTTAATTGGCACAGACCTCAAAATTTCATTATTTTCCTCTTTTTAATGCCTTTTTGAAGGAGGTTTTTTTTGTTAAAAAGTTTTTTATTTTTTGCTTTTTAGTGTCAAAAAGTAACATTTACCTTAAAGAATCACACGCCGTTACTTACTTTTATTAAAATCAGCCGAACTACTGAACCGATTTTGATGAAATTTCTATGGGACCAATCTGAAAGTATATCCTTTCAAACAAAAGAAAAATTTCAAAATCGGTTCATAAACGACAAAGTTATCCGCGAACACAAATAAAAAATATATACGGTCGAATTGAGAAACCTCTTTTTTTTGAAGTCGGTTAAATATAAAAAAAAAATAATATATGATGGTTTTCTATTAGAAATCAATTCCACAAACACAGTGGCGTTTAGTTATGTACTTATATTTACGGAGATATATTTTTAAATTTTAATACCTTCTTACGTCACAATCCCCGTCTGATCGCACTCATGCTCTCAATCAACTATCGATATGGGGCATGTATTAAATATAGATACCATAGATATAGAAATCTGGGGATGTATTATAAAGTGCCACTTTAAACGAGGGGGGGGGCAGCCATTCAGTGGAGGATGCATGCCTGTTTTATGGACGTTTCCATGCTATGCATGTGCTTACATTCTATTGGCCGCGTCTTTGCGCATGCTCAATTCCTCGTACAGTACTTGCGCAACTGAAGCGGCCAATAGAATGTGGGCACATTTGCTGCTTCACCCCTTCCCATTAACAGCAACCACCCAACTCATTTGTACTATGTCCCTAGATTTCTATGTTTATAATGATAGATACTTTTAAATTTTAATACCTGCTTACGTCACAAACCCCGTCTGATCGTCGTGGTAGTAGCCGGTGATTAGGGAATGCAATCTCGATCTCGCGAGATCTCGAGCCATTTTTCGAGATTTAATTTCGTGGGCAGGCAATCTCGTTTGAGATCTCGACCCGATATGGTCGAGATCTCGAACGAGATTTCAAGAACAAACGCGCTTGAAAAAAAAACTTATAACTTATACGTAATAGTTTTTGACAGTCGCGCTAATTGATTCTGTTTGTTTCTCTGCATATATTGTTTTAATTATTGTTATCTTGAGTGAAATCGACAGTTATTTAACTTATAACAAGCATTAGATGGCTAACAAATTACAAAGTTAAATGAATATTGAGTATGTCTAAGAACAATTCAAACCAAATGTTCGTAAACGTTACTAATAGTTAGTTACCCTATGCTTCCTAACTCCTAAGAAGTTATTTCCAAAATAATTAATTCACATATAGTGTGCTGTGTGAGTTGGAGTATTGCTGTTATATTTTAAAAATAAAACAAAACATTAATTGAATCTTGAAACAAAAAAAAACAACGTTTATTTAAGGAAAGTAATGAATAATAATCATCTGCACAGTGCACTACGCAAAAAATCACACACGTATACACAGTGACACAGTCACACTGTCCCAAGTAAGTAGTTTTCATTTTTAAGTATTTTAGATACAAAATAATAATAAATAATAATAATAATAAGGGGGCTAAATAAGAGTAAATTAGGGTATTTAGGGAAAACTTGGGTAAATTCAAGAAATTTGGGTATACTAGGGTAAATTTGGGTAAACGAGGGAAAATTAGGATAAATTGTGTTAAATTGTAAATTCTTATCTCTCGAACTAGTGAACCGATTCTAAAAATTCTTTCACTTATTATCTTCGCAGGGGGAGAATGTCTCGCGGCGTTGTAATAAATCATAAATTATTATAATATCTGGAACTATTGAACCGATTTAAAAAATTCTTTTACTAATAGAAAGCTACACTATCACTAAGTGATATAGGCTAGATTTTATTTTGATAAATTTGTCAAGTTCAATAAATAAAAGATTCAAGCTATAAAAATGTTTCACATCTGCCAGGCGTCCCGCGACGACTCACATTTTTTTTAAATACTACGTTTCGGTCTGTTATAAGAGACTCTTTTCAAGCAATAATGATCTGTACAGTGTATAGATCATTATTGCTTATTTTTGTGTATTTTATTTATTAAAGTAATCTTTTTCGCTGTCGGTAGAAGCTAATAAGTGAGTAGTCATATTATCGTTTTAAAATAAAAATATAACTGTAAGCATAGATTTTTCAAAAAACGACACAACTCATTTGAAAGCTACTTATAATAGGTTTGCGTAAACATTCTTTGTTGAATCTTACAAATTAATGTTTTTTTAATAATGAGAGCGTATTGCAATTTTTGAAGTCTTTTAAAATATCTGTAAACACTAAGTAAATATAATCAATGAAATAGATTGAATCAAAATTATATTAACTTAAAATTGTTTATAAAGCATATTGAATAAATTGCATGTCAGATATCAATCAATTTCATACAGAAGTGTAGAACTTTTATCCTAAAACTTAAATATAACTAAATAAAATATACAAAAAAAATCGACCCTGAATACATAAATAATATGTTGTCAAATTTCAATTATTATAACATTTTTGTATAAGCAGGTAGAGGCGCTCTAAATCATTGCATGCCCAAATTTTAAAATTATTTATAACAAGTTGTCACGAAAAGCACAGAAAAAAATCATACCTACATAACTTCTGAAACATATAGGTAGTACTGAAAACGCATGTACAAAATTTGAATAAAAGTTTGTCGCCAGAGGTGACCGAAATATTTCAAATAAAATTCAATTATAAAATATTATTCGTAATTATTACATTGGAAAGTTTTGTTACCGAGATAAATTAATTTCATAACATTCTTTTAGGTAAAATTTTTATATTTTCTATCAACATGGATAAAAAATTAAATAAAAAGTTGGCAATACGTTTTTTTTTGTAATTTGTAATGTTTATTTATTAAACTGTCCCTGCTCCACCATAACTCTTAAACCCCTGATAAGATTTCAATTCTGGCCGATCGGTGGTTATAGAGACAGATGGAGATTATAGACGACTATCGATCTCTCTATCTATCCAATACCTATGATATGAATGATACTCGTCTACAATAGCCATCTTCTTTCTCTCATTTTTTTGCCTATAGTAGGATAGGAAACGCAATTTCCAATCCTCATCTGTACTACTAGTCTATGTTGACATATTATACTTAATAAATATTATAGTAAATAAAATTTCATTTCACCCAATACCAGCATGTCCAGGGACTCAAATGAGGGCCACCCTATTACTGATGCCTAGACCATTTACGGTTTCTAGGCATTCCTAGACTAATCATGACTCGTGACCATACTACGTCAGATTACCATAATTCAATTACCTGACCCCCTTTAATTTCAAATGATGTAATATATGGACTGCCCCATATGACAAATTCTTCAGATCTCGGATAGTAAGTAAAAAATTAATGAATTGTTTGACTTGAAAAATGCATTCGAATAAAACATCACTATAATAGATAGAATAGAATATATTTATTGATGTGAAGAACTGTTTTTAATTAAAAACAGAAAAGTGGTGATCCTGATGATAATGAAAGAAGACAGCTTTGAAATGGCTTAAGGATCCAAAAATAATAAGCAAATACTGTTAATATTGCATTTATTAGCTGACGTTTCGAGAATATATTTATTGTCCAATATAGCAGTGAGCAGGATTCGTCGTACAAAAATATTTAATAATTATAATTAATTGAATAAAATTCATTAACTGAATACAAACATGTTTTAATTAGAAGAGTCTTTAATTCTCTTTTAAATTTAGGGAAAGGAAGTGACTTCAGCTCAGCAGGAAGACTGTTGAAAAATTTTAAAGCTGAATATTTGGGGCTATTTCAAAAGAGACTTAAGTTCGGTTTAGGGAGTAAAATTAGGTTCTTATTACGTGTCTGATAACTATGCAGTGTACTGTGAGTGGAGTACTTCCAAAAATATTTCCGAATATGATTATTAAAAATCGCATGTATGCTTGCAATGCTCGCGCGTATGTCTGCATGCATGTATGTTGGTTGTAGTTGTAGTGAGGGCAGAATATGCCATGCGAACACGTACTCCTGAGTAACACACATGCTTGTTTCGTACTAACATGTGTAATGAAACTAAAAGCATTTAAAGAAGCAAAACGTATAAGTCCAGGTGTGCAAGCTTTCACGGTCGGCATTGTTCCAAGTCTTCATGGTTTCCGGGCTTGTAGGCCGTGGTCCGGTGGTATTTCTACCTGACATTTCGTCTACAACTGCGGTAGACAATTTCAAAAGCGATGTGACAGCGGTCGAAGTGTCCTCCTTGGCGGCGCACAGGTCACGGTGTCAGTGACTGGTGTCCTCCCTTCTTTTATGCCTAGTACCAGTGTGTTCTCTGTTCGGTCGTAGTCCGTCTCTCTGTAATTGGTCAACTGCGCAGTGTGTAGTGGTGGGGGTGAGTTCTCTACTCGGCCGTATTCCGTCCTTCAACTGGTTATTGGTTTTGTATGTCGGAGTGCTGGTGTCCAGGTTTTACTGAGATTGAGGCTTTCATCTTTTCGGTTGAAATTCTGTGTGTGCTTTTGCATTTCTATGGCCCCTCTGTATATTCGTGGGTAATAACAGAGAGGCCATAGAAATACAAAAGCACACACAGAATTTCAACCGAAAAGATGAATGCCTCAATCTCAGTAAAACCTGGACACCAGTAACGCTTGATTTTACGTGCATGACCATCAATATTCCGATTTTAAAGACGTTTTCATGTCACAAATATTTTTTTTAATTATGTAACATCAGACATTTCGTTTGGAATTGTTTTGAAACTTACGCCATTTTTTCTTGCTTTTTTAATACTTTCTGTGTTTAGACTCATAAGCCTATCGTTCAAGAATGGAATCCACTTTCTCTGTTTAAATACTTCTAGTATAACTTTAGATTTAAAATAATATTATATAAATGTGTTTGTGACTCCACAAGTACTGTAGGTTTGAATGTATTATATAGGTATGTATATTAAGTCGGTGGTGAAATTGTTTATGTGACTGGTTTTCCATGAACCTGTATGATTCCATTTGTCATGCGCCTAAATATACTGTGTGAACTGAATAAAAAACATCTAGATTTGTATTTCAAGTTTCAAAAATATATGCGCATTGTCGATACAGTTAGAAGTTCACGAACCGATTGCGTAAAATCATAAATATTAAGCAACAGTCAGGATAGTAGTACAGCATTTTTCTTGGCCAGGGCTGGGCTACACTGATGCAGATCTTCATTCTTCAACCCCATATAACCCACGACGCTTTTAGATCCGTAAAAATGACAATGTAAAACCACAAACATTTAGCCCCAATAACCAATTGTCTGTTTGGGGGAGGGGGTGATGTACGGAGAGCAATTAAAAAAAATGCAAATTTATAATAACACAAGCGGGCTAGAACAACACAGTTCAGGAAGCTACTAAATTTTGAACCGATGCTTTTTGTTTATTCAATAATTAAATTGCTTAACAAACTTACGTCTTGGGTTATCGCATGGGCTAAAACTTTTATTGCATGGGCCGTGGCCCACGGCCCATCCGTAGCTACGTCCATAGCAACAGTTTTGATTATACAGCGTCGTTTATTAAAAAGGACACAATCCATAAGGTGCGTTTGTAAATGTGGATATTTGAACAAATAAGTAATTATTTGAAGATCGATTAATAATATTATTTAAAGACTAACAAAAATCGGGAAAAGGCTTTCTTATTAATCTGTAACTAATCATCTATCTTAAATCTTTATCAAAGTTGATTTATTTAAGATCACGAATTTCCAAGGTTATCTGACTGAGCCTATAGTCTTTCCCACTTAACAGATATAGATAGTTATGAACAGCACATGCTTGGCTAGGAATCTAGGATGCAAAGTATCTGATTGGTTGTTCTGCTGTTTTCAGTTTCAAGCGACCAATCAGATGCTGATCACGCAATTTTATTGCCATATCGGTTCATGGGATAGCGTATAGTACAAATGCATATTTTATTTAACAATAATTTGAAAATCCAATTGATGCAGTCATCATCATCTCTGGGACCTTTGATGAGAGCCAAAATATGCGATTTTCTAGAGGCTATTTTTCCAAGACGCTTTGAGATAAACGCTTCAAATTTTTACAGGGCCTTGATGAAACGGACCTTAACAACATATACAATTTTCATGTTACTAGCTTAACGGGAAGAGAAGTTATGAGCGTAGTAATTGGTAAATAGGTCTTAAGTTGGTTACGCGCTTTCGACGTGTGCACCAGTCTTGCTTGCTGCGAGAACTAGATTTATATTATTGCTAAACAACTTAACAAAAATGTAGTTAAAATATGTCTATGTAGAAGTCATCGTAGTTTTCAACATCTAAGCAATTAAAATACTCTTTTCACCAGAATATTCTAAAATAAACTGCATAATTAAAATATATCCAGAGGTAAATTTAATATACGCACCTATTTTGACACAAACTGTCAATTGGCTATAAATCAACTTTTCTAAGCACGAAAGTTTGGATTCGAGCCAAATAATTCAGAATAAATGTTTTGATTCACAGCTATGAGTAAATGAACATTATATTTATTTTTTGCCAAAAAGTTTGTGATATAATAATATAGAGCATGAGTCGGCAACCAAGCTTATTTAATAAAATAATTTTAGCTACAAATGTATTTTAACAGTTTGTTACAGAAATATTAAGACCTAAGACCAAGAATAATCCAACTGTCGTAACTTGGAATAGTGACAAAAATATTTAAAAAAATCTTTTTAGGAACGATTAACTTATTGCCGAACTTAGATGTAGAATATACAATCTACATCCAAGTTTTTGATTATTATTAGTCACAATTTTTGTTTTTGATTATTGTATCCTCCACAACGTAGAGGATACATACACGAACAATAATCAAAAACAAAAAATGTGCCTATTTAAAAAAAGAAAGTGAGTTCCCAATACTCCAAAAGGTGTGTAAACATTCAGATTAACATCTAATATTATAACCTCAAAAAATTTAACCGCTGATCAATGATAATCGAATATGATACATTTTTAGAGTGTTGGGTCTTCAAGTCACTATACAATATACATTCTTAATGACAAACTAACACTAAAATCGAACATAATATACGATACAATAATTAACAACATACAAACACCCAATACTCAGTAATCGTCTACACAAATAAACACACATACATATCCATTTCGTCTACCTACTATATAAATCATAAAATCTCGAAATTTAAATCAGTACTTCACAAACCACGACATAATACACAATGCTTAGCATCATAATATTATATAGTGTTACGAATACTCAATGTGTGTTTTTTAAAAATAATTAACCACACCTGAAGATGGCAACTCGTTACTGAAACGCGTAGTGATAAATCACAAGAAGTCACAAGACGGACATAATACAAGGTATTTTTAATACTTCATAATATTTATAATAATATAATCGAATAGCTTTGTGCTACTTGCTCAATGGATGTGTGAGTGTGTGTATTTAGGTAGACGATTAATGAGTATTGGGTGTTTGTGTGTTGTTAGTTATTGTGTCGTATATATTATGTTCGATTTTAACGTTAGTTTGTCAATTATCATTAAGAATGTTGGTATTGTTGAATAATATTCATATAGTGACTTGCAGACCCAACACTCTAAAAATGTATCAAAGTATTTATACATCAAAAATCCTCTTTTTACAGATCACCCAGTATAAGAGAGCACAAATATAAAATGTTACTTTCAAAACACGATTTGCTTTATCTCTTTATACTGTACCCGTTTTGCTTCATACAATGTGTGATAAAATGTGTTAAATGCGAAGGTGTTTAAAAGATTTATATGAAACGTAATAATTCCTGATAACACTAAAAAGTGTTTTAGATGCTTTAGATAAAAATTATTGGCCATAATTCATTTTAATTATTTTCAATTCACTGTATAATTTGGAGAAAAAAAACATTTTAATTTCGAGTCAAATGTCAAATAAATAACTTGACTGATAAAATATTTCAGTTTATGAAAATATGCACACTATATTATGAGCATGCGTCGAACAAACGTGAACGCTAATACGTTGTCATGCAATGTACAGCTAAACCCGTTTCCAATGACGTCGGCTATAATGATCACTCAAATATAATGATAAGAATTGAATATTATTTAAATAAATCATAAATATTATAATAGCATTTAGGATTTTCATTCTATTGTAACAAAACTCGTTGGTAACTTTGGTAAAATGTTTTATTTTTCTATTCTTTCACAACAGTGACAACCGTTTACATGCTTTGGACAATTATTGTTCCTCACTTTATATTCACTGTTCGCTTTTTGTCTATTTTTCCGTTGGTCAGTTTTGGTTGACCGTTGGTCAATTTTTGTTGACCAACACTTCGTTACTACTTGACCACTGCTTGACCACTATGTGTCCACCATATGTCTGTGGCACGTATATTGTTCACTGGGTCCACTATATGTCTGTGGTGGTAGTATTTATTTGCCACCTGCAGATATCTTCCACACTGTCTGTCACTTTGCACCAGAAGATTATCTGCACTTAATCACTCGAAGATCTCGTCTGTCACTTTCAAATATCTTCCACACTGTTTGTCACTTGGTACTGGAAGATTATTTGCACTAGGTCACTCGAAGAACTTTTAACTCGCTGGTGGTCTATTTATTTCTTGTCGCACTTTTCACGTCTGCTCTCGTTGAGAATGTTTACGTGACTCTCTGGTGTTTCATACTTGCTCTTGCCTATATGAACTTTCCTGGTCATTTTATATCCATGGTGGCGGGTTTTCTTATTGTTGTCAACCAGAATATTTCTTCGCGCTCAAGGCTGCGTGATCCATGTTAAGCCAACGAATCATGGCTGCAACCAGCCTGCTTAGATTCGTTACACTATTATGTAAAGTTTTAAGGTCATTAAAATAAAGCAATGCAAGAAATTTAAAATGAATTATGAACTGAAATATGCACTAAATAGTTCTCGACTTGATGGGGTACTTCCTCATTCCCGAAAATTCAAATACAGTATGTGGATTGGTCTTGTCAATAATTGAATCACAGGCATTATTGGGTCACCGACAAGCTATACAAACAATTTCAGCCTTGAATCAATAATAATTACACTGTAAGAAATGAGAAGGCCGATTACATAGATTATCGATGGTCCATTTGTAGCCAGAGATTGATCTGGTAATAGGCACACAAAAAGACAATGGCGTCGCAAACAGGTATCGCCTGCACATCGCGTATATTCCATAAAAACACATTGTACACGCGTGGTTTCTAATTTTACATTAATTTGTTTTGTATTCATCCATTTTATATATGTAACTATACATTTTATTTTGTAATTTTTACACACTTTACACACAAATTATGTAATTTTAATTTACTTTATGTAAAAATCACAAATTTGTTTAACTTTACAGTAAAAGTCCAAGTTTTTATGAAGTTTTCTGTGTAAAAATAAATAATAATGTAAAATCACTTAGAATATCGAACGAATTCTACCTTAACTTTCAAAGTATTTTTACATCCATTTTTTACAGTGATATGACCACTTTTTTTGTTACTTGTTGGGGGCGGTCTGCATCCCTCCCATATCGCTATCTAGTAAAATCCCTTACTCAGGGTACTTTAATATGCCTCCCTCAACATCTTCAGAAAAATAAGGCCTTGAATAAATACCAAAAAATTGTCACTATAGCTCTCGGTCTATAAGTGTAACGGTTATAATCAAACTGTCGTGAATTCGATTTCCATCTCCGCTCATGGATATTTTGTGATGTCGTTTAATTTATTTAATGTAATTTGATGTAATTAGACGCTAATAACCGTAGTTGTCGAGCGTCTTTAATCTACAATAAATAAATAAATCCAATGATCCCATTATTAATTAAACTAGTATGGATCAGATAAGTGTATATTATATAGGTATAGATATTTTAATAGCTATTTAGAAAATATCTATAGCAGTTGTCAAAAGCCAGTGCTGTGTTGCCAAAAAACAAATGAATAACGAGTTACGAGACAAAATGTCCACACATGGAATTTATTTACAATTTCGGTGAAAGCTTTACAATAGAACGACGGGAGTTGGCCTGAAAGAGGGGAAGGGGATACGAACGAGTATAGGGGAGCATATCACGCGCGTCCAGCGATGCTGATATTCAATCAATCAATGTTGCTGTCAGGGATTTAAAACAATGCCATGTCGCCGTATAATTGACGGACATACATCATGTTCGGTTCGATTCAGAGCAAAACTGTACAGAAAACACGTCGCTCATTCTGATATGTACAAATGCAAGCCGCAACTGAAAAACACAAAATAAATATACTCCACATGGTTACCGCATGTGCTGGCTACCTGTTCGGTTACAATTATTTACGAACGAAATCAATACTGCTCTGATAGGCCCGTATTCACCGAGCCTAGTTTGTTATTAATTATTCCGTTGATTTAGTAATTAACTATTACTCGGAATAAATAGCGATTATTCAATTCACCAAACGTAGTTAAGTTTACTGCAAGTATAAATCGTAAGAATAACTATTCTGTCCAATTTCAAGGGTATAAATATTTATTCGTCTAGTAAAATAGGATGCACACGAAATGCACAAATTACTTTATGACCTGGTGACCTTTTCAGGTAAATATTAATTTCATATCTTTCAGAATTCAGATAAAGGCTTTTGTCAGTAAAATATGTCAATATTCATCATTTTACATTTTCTATCATGCACCATCGGTCGGATCTTTGGTAAACGTGCTTTAGAATCAAAATATTTGACAAAATGTCCAAGGTGTACGGTATAAAGTAAATTTGTACCTGAAGTTACTATTCTATCGAATGAATTGCTTGGTGAATTGAAGGTTAATTTTATTCCAAGGAATAAATTTATTCTAAGAATAGTAACTTCTATCTTTAGCAGTGTTCGGTGAATACGGGCCTTAAAAGAATAATGCCGATACGTGAATTATAATGGGATTAAAATCCCGCCTTTTTTACATAATCAGAGAGCGTCAAATACTCAAGATAGAATCTTTTAAAAGTTATACATACTCGTCGAACTCGTATTTTGTGATAAAACGTAAAGTCAATAATAGGCCTAGCGTGCACATGCGATTTTTATGTCGCTTCTATGCTAGCTCTTTTAATAATTTGAAAAAGAAATCGTCTATACAGGGTGGACCAAGTTATAGTAGCAATAATTCACCATTCGATGGTCCATCGAAAAATAAGTAGACATGCATAATTTTATTTTTTTCCAAAACTCTTCCTAAGGGAGATACAGCCCTTCAAAGTCCAGTTTTAAAAATCAATACTGACAAGTGTCATAAATTATCTCAAAACCAAGTATCGCCTACTTTGTTGGTTATTTTCATAAGTTATTTATTTGTTGTTTTTAATTTAATTAATGAATTATTTATTTAAATTCGCCAAACAGTAAAAAGTTTACAATTGTTGTACAAGATTCCAGACCTATTATTTTCATAGGTGGCTATTTTAGAAGTGTTCTAAACTTTCAACTCTAATTATCTCGTAAACGAAGCCTCAAATCGAAATTTTGCAAGAGTGACTCTTTTTTCTAAATTGAACAGGGAATTTGAAAAACATGATATTCTTGAAAAATATCCAGTGGCGCAGAAAATAGGGCGGGAAAAGTGGAACAACCCCCCTGTATCTACGCCACTTGACAATTTTGACAAAAGTTACTCACATCAAGTAATGAGTATCTATTGCACAAATACTTGTACCAAATTTGGTCAAAAACGCATTAATGACCTGAGAGTTAGGACAAAAAAAAGAATTTTAAAACTGAACTTTGAAGGGGTGTATCTCCCTTAGGAAGCGTTTTGGAAAAAAATAAAATTATGCATGTCGACTTATTTTTCGATGGACCATCGAATGGTGAATTATTGCTACGATAACCTGGTCCACCCTGTATATTCATCATTAAATTTTCCTCAAGTTAGTCATTAAAAAGAATTACAAAGAAACGCATTAAGTGCACAGACGTGTACCAAAAAAAACAAACTAATTCACTGTAAATATTTCTGTAAATTTAAAAACGTGTCTTGGATAATTCAACTGTTATCACCTTATAAATACGTTCTATAACTCAGAAATGTCTTAATACAGAACGCCTTTATTGATCCAGTTTTTTTATGCGTCACATGTAAATATTTTTTACACGATAGTACAAAGGCACTGAAGAAACCGCCTCCTTTTTCACGCTACCTATTATACTCCAAGGTGCTATTTGTACAAAACAAGTACAATTCAGTATAACACAAATAATGCCTATATACGGAAATTAAATTAGTAAAAAAAAGTAAGTAAATAAGTGGCTATGATGTCGTTTCTAACACGTAACAATACAGTGAAATCTCAACAAAGTTATTCCAATTCCTTATCTATATTATATAATCTCCACGGCTTCGCTCGCCCTTGATTCGTACATAACGGAATTATGCTGCTTCCTGATGACCTAACATAATGATTTGTACCTTACATTATGTTAAATCGGTACATCAGTTTTGAAGTTACGATGTCACACACAGACAGACAGGTAGCGGAAAAGCTTAAATTGACCATGATAGTAACTAAAATATTCATTCTTTTCAAGAAATGTTCATCCACAAAAAATCTGCACTTAAATTATTGTATTAACCTATAAGTTCCAAATTAAGATTTGGTATTAGTTTCGTGAAAATCGATTTGCATAAAATCCAAAAAGCTATTTTAAAGTTAAGTAAATATATTTTTTGCCATACCCACTACAAAATAGCTACTTTCGATGAATGTATAGCGGCCTTAAATGAGTCATTTAACAGGCACAAGCGCAGAATATAACGGTTGCCTGTCATTCCTTACTTGCACGAACTTCGCAGCACGCTGTGAAAGGAAAGATGGCGACGCAAATGAACTGTCAGAATTTTTTGAAAATGACGTGAAAAGTAGGTATTTTGTAGTGGGTATGGCAAAGATACCATCTATGTCTATCTATCGCTCGTTTTTACATACTGTCATAACTCGCCGTAATATGCCCCATTACGTATCTAGACATACAATCTACTATTTTATAACAATATATTACCAAGTAAATTTCTGCTAAACTTAATCAGTATTTTAAAAAAATCCTTGCTTTTTAGTGACATTTTTTTGCAATCTCCAAAATAATCAATCGTCTACATTTTAGAATGTATAATCTAGGTATCTAAAATCGCCGGTGTCAAGATTCCACTGTACTTGTATCTTTGTAAAGTAGGCACTTCTGTGAAGCTAACAACTTAAAATTACTAGTTTTTTAGGAGTGAACTATAATTTGTGTACTGCATAACACACTGGTCTATATACCTTGTTATTAAAACATAAAACTGGATTCATTTATAAATACAGCGTGACCAAAAAATATATATATTTAAAAAAGTCGAAAATACGCATCTTACAACATCAACTAGACCTCGAAGCGATCGAACAAAAAAGTTTTTCAAAATCGGTTGAGCCACTTTATACAAAAAAAGTGAGACACATTCACAAAGCGCTTTAGCTATAACGCTATAGTGCCTAAAAAAGGAAAATTTGACTATTTGAAATAGTTCTTTCCGAAATTACTTTTTAGGATTAAGATAAAAAAGACCCCTCAAAAACATACATGTAAAAAACAGGCCAAGTTCTTGTCAGGACTGCGTGTTTTGTTATTTGAAAAAAAAATAACTGAGATGTAGAAATTATGCCAAGTTCCTTGCGTACACGTTATTAGCAGTGTTTTGATAAACACAGAAAAAATATTGTGTGAATTAATAAATTTCCAGACCAAACTTGGCAAGATTTCATTAAATAACTGAGTTTGGTCTGGACATTTAATTCACACAATATTTTTTTTGTGTTTATCAAAACACTGCTAATAACATTAGAAATCGTGTCCATCGTGATTATAATAAAATTAAGAAAAATCGCAGGATAGTGGACAAAATATTGAATTTATTTAATTAAATGTACGCCTATCTCACATCAATCTAATATTATTTATAAAATACCTTGTGAATGTAATAAGTGCTATATAGGACAAACAAAACAGTTATTAAAAAATAGAATTTATCAGCACAAAATGGACTGTAGAAACATAAACTTATTAAGTGATAATAAGACGGCGTTGTCATCTCATCATTTCGACACTGGGCATAAATTTCTTTTCAATGAAGTTCAAATATTAGATAAAGAGTCAAATTGGAAGAAACGCAATATCAGTGAAATGTGTTTTATTAGAAAAAACAATTCAATCAATTATAGAACAGACACTCAAAATTTAAGTAGTCAGTATAATTATGTTATGAAATTATACTAACATTTGTATTATTATTATTATTGTTAAAATTTATAGTCAACATAATTTGTTACCATGTTACCATGTTTTTGTCTTATGTACCCTATCTTATGTTAATTGCTATGGTTAGTAATTAATATTAATTTTCATAAATATTGTTATTTTTGTGTACTTGAAAAAGTCTAAATATATAGACGAAACGTCGTACATTTAATTAAATAAATTCAATATTTTGTCCACTATCCTGCGATTTTTCTTAATTTTACTGCTAATAACGTGTAGACAAGGAACTTGGCATAATTTCTACATTTCAGTTGTTTTTTTTTTCAAATAACAAAACACGCAGTCCTGACGAGAACTTGGCCTGTTTTTTTACATGTATGTTTTTGGTGGGATTTCATAACTTCTTGTTCAGTTAATATTAATAAATAATCCCACTATCCCATGCCATCCCACTAGTATATACACCGACTGTACATACACCGTACACCGACTGCCTGTCCAAACAAAGCAGAACTCTCTATTTATTGTCAGTAACCGCCATGTTGGATTTTTATTTATTACTTCCCACCTCTACTATGGTAGGGAAGTAATGGATTCAGTCCGAAAACAATATTTCGAGATTTTAACAGATTTTCACGTTTTGAGACCCTAGCAATCGTTTAAGATCATTTTCTGACTGATGTCTGTATGTGTGTGTGTATGTGTGTATGTGTGTGTGTGTGTATGTGGTCAATTTTTCGCCTTCGATATCTTAAGAACGGAACAACATACGGGCATGCCGATTGTTCTATTGTGTTTATCAGCCTTTAACTTAGATCTGATTAGATTTTGAGTCAAATCGGTTCAGTGGATCCTGAGATATTCAAAAAAACGTCCTCAATGTCACGTATTAACATAGGTAAAAAAAAATATAAATGAATTCTAGATGTTATAATATGAAAAAAATGTAAATATTTTTTTTCTCTAAAATGTATAGTTTTCGAGAAAAAAAATATTTTACTAAAAAAAATAAAAATTGTACGTAAATCAAGGTAACCATGATTTTTGCTATATTAAGCTAGCCATCAGTAGATCACCAAACAAAAAAGAGGGCCATGCTTTTTTCAAAGAATAAAAATTAAATTGTGTTTTAAAGACCACCAACAGCTAAGGTTATTTGGGCCTAGTCAAAGAATAAAAAAAAGAGTGTTTATTTTTTGCAAATATTTACTAGGTGGGAAGTATAGGACTGGTCATCAGTCGAATTTTTTTTCTAGTAATTAACACCTTAAACATTATGTTCCAAATTTCAAAGCTCCAGCTCGATTGGAAGTATCCTAGATTTTAATTTGTGTCAAAATCCGCCATGTTGGATTTTTATTGATTTTTGATTTTTCTCGTAATTATCACCTTAAACCCTATCTATGTTCCAAATTTCAAAGCTTTAGCTCGAATGGAAGTAGCCGAGATTTTATTTCGTGTCAGAATCCTCTATGTTAGATTTTTAGTCCGCCATGTTGATTTTCATTTATTTTCGATTTTTCTCGTAATTATCACCTTAAACCCTATCTATGTTCCAAATTTCAAAGCTTTAGCTCGAATGGAAGTAGCCGAGATTTTATTTCGTGTCAGAATCCTCTATGTTAGATTTTTAGTCCGCCATGTTGATTTTCATTTATTTTCGATTTTTCTCGTAATTATCACCTTAAACCCTATCTATGTTCCAAATTTCAAAGCTTTAGCTCGAATGGAAGTAGCCGAGATTTTATTTCGTGTCAGAATCCTCTATGTTAGATTTTTAGTCCGCCATGTTGATTTTCATTTATTTTCGATTTTTCTCGTAATTATCACCTTAAACACTATGTATATTCCTAATTTCAAAGCTCTAGCTTGATTGGAAGTACTCTAGATTTTTGATGATCTATCAGTCAGTCAGTCAGTCAGTTAGTTAGTTATAGTAAGTCAGTCAGTCAGTGAATACCAAAAATTGCGATTTTTGGACATTCGTAACATGGAAACCATTTCACCTAAACGTATGAAATTTGGAATACTGCTTCTTTTTGGTAACCTTAACTGCTCTGAAAAAATTCAATTCTGTAACGCAACTAACCTCAGAGATAGAGGGGGGTCGAAAAGGGTTCGAAATGGTTCGTGTAAATATTGAACAGTGCGTGCTCGGCTTTGCTTGTTGCGAGAATTTGGCCGGCGCTTAGATTTAAAATATTATGTAGATATTAAATTTGCAGGAATGAGAAAATACTTTGTTTCTATTATCAGAGCTTGCAAAATACATTTCAAAGAATCATTAAGCTGATCGGTATGTCTAAAACCCTGTACACACTTTATAATAATTTACATACATATTAGATACGATAGCTCAAAAAACATAACCTTGCCTTTACTGTACCGCAGTCGGGTAAAATAACAACTTCTTGGTTATTATTGGATGTATTCAGATGAAAGCTGAGTTTTAAAACATCGATGTTAGAGTTCCCTTTATTTTTGTAGGAAACTCTTTGGAGTAGCTATTTTCGTAGCACCCTATACAAACAAACGAGATATACGCATATCATGTATGGGGTATATAGCAGTGTCTAAAAACAATAGAATGTCAAAAGATAGCCGCGACTTCTAAGAAAAGTTAACGAAAAGAAGATAGATGCTGTGTGCACGGCATTCCACCGACTGAAATGAATTTGGTGACACGTCTCTCATTGTGGCGTCAGTTAAATAAAAAGAATGTCTGAGCTTAACAAAAACGACAAGAGACCTTGCGAGTCTGTATTTCATAATCGGACCACGTTGATGAACAACGAAAATTATTTAGAATAAAAGAGGTTTGGTGTGTGGGTAAAACCACACTGCTAACTTCCTATTGGGTGCACTTATAGACCGAGAGCTAGTGACAATTTTTTAGTGTTAATTTTTCAAGGCCTTATTTTTGTGAATATGTTGAGGGAGGCATATTTAAGTGTCCTGCGTAAGGGATTTTGCTAGATAGCGGTATGGGAGGGATGCAGACCGCCCCCAACATGTAACAAAAAAAATGGTCATAATTATTATTGCTTCAAGGCTGAAATTGTTTGTATAGCTTGTCGGTGACCCAACAATGCCATTATAATATTTGCAGATCGATTGGTCAGTATTAAAGGGGTGGCAGATCACCCTAAACGTGTCATGTATCCGAAGAAATTAATATTATTAGTTCAAGGTTCAAATTTTAATATGTTGTTACGGCGACTGTTTTAAGCATATATTTTAATTTGCAGAACAAAATGTCGATATTAACCCCCTCTCTTAGAGGGAAACTTGCTCGTCTAGGTGCAGTTTACCTAGACGAGCAAGTTTCCCTCGTTCTGCAAAAGGGTTAATAACGACATTTTGTTCTGCAAATTGAAATGTATGCTTAAATCAGTAGCCGTAACAACATATTAAAATTTGAACCTTGAACTAATAATATAAATTTCGTCGGGTACATGACACATTTAGGGTGATCTGCCACCTCTTTAATACTGACCAATCGATCTGCAAATATTATAATGGCATTGCTAGGTCACCGACAAGCTGTACAAACAATTTCAGCCTTGAAGCAATAATAATTGTGACCATTTTTTTTTTGTTACATGTTGGGGGTGGTCTGCATCCCTCTCATACCACTATCTAGCAAAATCCCTTACTCAGGACACTTTAATATGGCTCTCTCAACATCTTCACAAGCTCTCGGTTTATTAGAGATAATAGAGCATTTTAAATTTTCACATTAAAAAAATTAAACAATATATTACGTTCTAATGAAAGCTAACAATATTTATAAAATTTATTGTTGTAATAAAACCATATTATAATAATAAAAAAATATGAATAAAGGTAGTATTACTGAGAAATGTGCAAGTGCAACAAAAAATGCAATTATAATACGGAATAAGTAATTGCAGATCCTCAGAAGCAGTGATAAATCAACGAATGAATAATTTGTAATATTCAAGAGTTCCGTTTATTTAACATTAAGACGATTGCATGATACATTAACGTTTGCAGCTAATTATCGTATTAAAGATGTTAATTTATTTATTACGTCCAGTTAAACAATTACTAACCAACTGTAATGTACACACTGCAACTGCAGTATGTTTATAATATGCGAGGCAAAGTGGCTTAGGTCGTAGAGACCTGTCCATAAACTACGTCACGCTATTTTTATTTTCGACTTCCTCCCTCCTTGTCATACACTTGTGAACCCCCCTCCTTAATATTACGTCACTATATTAAGCACCCACTCCCCCTAAGTTATAGATCATCCTGAAATAGTGTAGAGTTATAAATCATTTTGGTTTGAAGTTTTTGACAAGATTCTTTTAAATCATTTCCATATTTACACCAAACTGTCTTCCGGAACAATTTCAAATTTGCACAGAAGTAGGCGGTCCTAATTTGAGCGCGAAATTTAAAGTGGAGTCGATTGGCGTTCAAAAATGTATGAGGTTTAACAGAATATTTGTTGCTATTCTCTTAGAACACATTTCTAACCAAAACAATGGCTGTTTCATAAAAATAATTAATAAATCCCGTCATTATTGGCTTCAAAACTTTATTATTTTGTGTGAAATAATTTTTTATTTGAAATTAAAAATTTATGAAAAATGAATGTCCTAACTTGATTCAGCCAGTGACGTTTATTCTAACCTAACTTAACCTCGTTGACGTGTGTCGAGGTATAATTTAAGCAATAATATAATTAGAAATTGAGTTTGTTCTTTTCATTTGGAGTTGAAAAAGTGTTCTGAAGTCGTCTGAGCTACGCTAGATCAAGGGAGGGTAAGCTAAAAGGATAAAAAAATGTTTTCATCAATTATTGGATATGTAGATATTATTTTAGCTTTTCCTCAGTCGGAAATTTAAACTTTTTGCAGTCATAATTTTCATTATAACTGCTGTCAGGTACAAGACAACATCCCATAACAAATAGCTTTAATTATTAACGACGACGTGTTTAAAAAAAAAACAAGGTTATGTCAGTAGAATGAATGAAATTTGACAGTTGTGTCGTGTCAATGGGTGAAGGGGAAGGGAAAGACTGATTCAATTGACAACGTACGTTTAACGCATATTCTAGTTAGAAGGAGATAGTTGCGACTCCGCCACGCCTTCCTTTCGTAATCTATATAGATAGACGCAAACAAATAGTTCATTTTTAAAGATCTGTACTTTCTATTTCTTTTATTAATTTATGGATTTATTACAATAAACATACGAAATTAACTTGCATCTTAGGTTGTTTCACCGTGGACCAATTTTTAAACACACTGTCTACTTATCTCTTTGTAAACACGTCAATCTCCAGGCAAGTCTTTATTTTGTTTTGTTATATCTTGTTAGTAAAAAAATGTTTCGTTAATTATGCAAATAATCAAGATATCCAGTTTGCAGACATCCAACTATGAGACAAACAAACGCGAAAACAACTACAACATTATGTATGTCATAACATTAACAGGAAATCTACCATGTGAATTATCATAGTTTCGCACATAAATGTAAAAAAAAACAGAAATTTAAACTTTTTTCCCAACAAAATGAATTTCATTAATCATACAGATATGTAATATGTTTTGGTTTTAGTATTATACAGATGATTCAAAATTATTAATACTTAACCCACTGAACAATCTAGCGACATAAATTATAGCTGAATAGTAATAGTAAGATAAACAAATAAAAATATCATTTCAAACTTAGACACTTCCATTTATCAATACTTATATTTGTGGCGGGTAATCTCAAAACTACTGACCCAATTTGAATAATATTTTCACTGTTTAATACCTAGTCTAATTCTTCCCGAGTACAACAAAACGTCATCATTTTGTTTAAATTTCATGACTATCGCTATCTATTTTTGAGATCAATTTCGACATTTTCATATCGAATTTCTGCCGTTATACAAAGCACGCAAAAGTAATTTTGTTTATTGACTTAAATGCAGAATTTCATGTTCTAAAACTCTTATTTGAAGATTTTTTGCCCAAAATAATTAGGGAAGCAGGAACTTTCAAAATTTTGAATTTACATGTTAAATATGTTCGGACGTTACGGTCACCATCCGCAATGATCTTTTGACTCTCGACTGTTAAAACTCACTGATGCTCGTTTTAACATATCGTCACTACTCGTCAGCATTATACCTCATTACGCCACTAGATATAAATCCACTATTTTGTTATACGAACAAAACTGCTCCAATGTATTTACCGGGTTATTATTAATGTCGACCTGTTACACGTCTTGTAAAAAGAATTATAAATAACTTTATTAATATTTTACTAGTTTTGATCATGCGAATTTGAAACACAATGTACGCGTGCGTTGTTTTATTTAGTTTATAAATACCGATGATCAAGAATAAGCTGTATACGATATGAGTACAACCAATCACAACGTCTCAAGAGCCCACTAGTAAGGTCCCTCATCAATATGGCGTAAGTTGGTTTGGCACAATCGATGTCATTCATAATGTACATAATATAATATACAGTGTGTCCACAGACTCATCCTCAACATGGGGATCTCCGTTGTTATGGGAGATAGAGATTTGGTTAAATGAGACAAAATGTGCAGAATCTCCAGTACTACTACCCTGCGTAGTCAAACTTTCCATATTTTGCTTGGTTCGCGACCGATAGTTGAAAAACGAGATTTACCCATTTTCGTTTTTTGTTTATAACTCGCTTATTAAGTAAGTTAGAAAAAAAATATTTTCACTTTCTTAAGGCCCTTTTTTATGAAGATTTCAAATCTCTTTTCATATTTTTATTTACTTTTATAGTTTTAGAGATACTTGTACTAACTTTGTTTTTTTAAATACACGTCAAAGATGGCCATGACGCCATTCGAAAGAGATTTTTTTTCTCTTTAATTTGATATGAGGGTTGATGGATTTATTTTCAAAAATAACAGAGTTATACGTAAAACACTGATTTTTAATAGTAGGCTATGCTAAATTAATTGATAAAACAACAGAAGGCTTAGCAAACAGTTGAAATTCGCGTTGGCTTAGTAAACGGCTGTTTTGTTTTAGCTGTCAAAGTGTAGTTTGTTGCTAATTTGTCAGCTTACTAAGTGATTTATTAAATTTACTTTTGTTATTATGGAACCATTTTGTAACAATGAAAAATAAGCGATTTTCAACAATTGATCGTAAAACGGTAGTTTTGTCTTCTTCACTTATTCGCGTTGACTTAGTAAACGGCTTTTTAAATGATCCATAGTTTATTAAATTTACTCGTAGGTAAGTTTCTGTAAATAGACGAATGAGGTTGTCTTCGTTCTGGATACTGATCGAAGTACATTTCTGCAGGTCTGGTCGAATTTTTGTGACATAGAATGTAACAAGATAACATATCAAATTTTTCATTGTTACAAAATGGTTCCATGATAACAAAAGTAAATTTAATAAATCATTTAGTAAACTGCCAAATTAGCAACAAACTACACTTTGACAGCTAAAATAAAACAGCCGTTTACTAAGCCAACGCGAATTTCAACTGTTTGCTAAGCCTTCTGTTGTTTTATCAATTAATTTAGCATAGCCTACTATTAAAAATCAGTGTTTTACGTATAACTCTGTTATTTTTGAAAATAAATCCATCAACCCTCATATCAAATTAAAGAGAAAAAAAATCTCTTTTGAATGGCGTCATGGCCATCTTTGACGTGTATTTAAAAAAACGAAGTTAGTACAAGTATCTCTAAGACTATAAAAGTAAATAAAAATATGAAAAGAGATTTGAAATCTTCATGAAAAAGGGCCTTAAGAAAGTGAAAATATTTTTTTTCTAATTTACTTAATAAGCGAGTTATAAACAAAAAACGAAAATGGGTAAATCTCGTTTTTCAACTGTCGCATGCGAACCAAGCAAAATATGGAAAGTTTGACTACGCAGAGTAGTAGTACTGGAGATTCTGCACATTTTGTCTCATTTAACCAAATCTCTATCTCCCATAACAACGGAGATCCCCATGTTGAGGATGAGTCTGTGGACACACTGTATAACAGCGTTTTTCAGTATTGGTCGCGTTAATGAACTGCTAAGGAAATACTGAAATAAAAATATCTTATTTGAAAAAGAAACACTTCGGAAATTAACAAAAGAGGTTAAATTTTAAAAAAATAACTTTAAATTATAAGTTATTAGTCAATTGTACCATAAATTAACTTATGTATCATAAGTTAACTTATGGTACAATAATTGCTGACGATATACTACCTTTTTTTATTTTATATTATAAAATAAATAATTGGGTCGCAGTACGACTTCAAAAAAATATGTTGGGTCGCGCATCAAAAAGGTTGAGAAACGCTGATATATAATATTACAGATCACTGAGTCTACACATAATAAAAAATTAAATTTGAAAATCAGAAACCCGACTGCGTCAAAAGCGAACTAAAAAGATGGATTGGTATATGATAAAATCAATCGATTTAAAAAACCCCTTATATCCACACCATATTATTCACATAACAATTAGAGGTGAAAATAATAAATATCTCAGACAGCTAGGCTGCCATGATTTTTGAGCTATATCTAAGAAAAAATCAAATGACCACTGTCGGGACTTGACCCCGAAACTCCCAGTTTCCGGCTAGGTGAGTTACCGATTTCTCCACAGTGCCCGAGAGTGGAAACCGATCTTTTCTTATATATAGCGATTTCAAGTTGAAAACACACTACATGCGAGAGTCGACTATTCAAATAAACTAGCAAAGTATAGTACAGCTATTAAACAGTCGAATCATTATACATGCGAGAGTTAAAAACAGCATTGCTACACGCTCGGCCATTCTCAAGTCCACGTGAAAAGTAGGTGTTTTTTGTAGTGGGTATGGCAAAACATACCATATAATATGTCTCGTACGTAATGGTATTACGGCTCGTATGGCTGTAAAAACTCGCTATCGCTCGTTTTTACATATACTGTCTACATACTATCTAGACATACAATCTACTATACAGGGTGTCCAAGACTTGCGTTGTCGGCCGATATATTGATTTTGGGTGAAGATAGAAAAGTAGTTTAATTACAAAAGTTGTATAATTTTTAATGATGTATAACCTAAAAATATTTTCAATTATACAGCCTGTCCCATTTAAGCCTGGCAGATCAAAGTTATGTTTTTTTTAACCTAACACCCTGTTTTTATTTGTTTTTTCAATTCTGCATCTAAATGTGAATAGAAATTGTAATGGATGCCATGCTCGAAAATTCAGTAATTTTTTAGTTATTCAAGTTTTTTAGATATTTTTGACACGTGCAGACCTTTACCTAAAATTCGACATAGCCAAAACAAAAACCTTTATCAAACTGAAATTTTGAGGATCACTAGATAATAGACGGACAAATCAATGTCTATCCTAAAAACATGAACTTATTATACAGGGTGTTCAAAATAATGTACTTCTTTTACCTAACTTCAATCACGTGTAACTTTTGTTTGTTAAATACAACGAGGTTATTTTTTTGCTGGAATTGTATTCTTTAGGATATTTACTAACACTTTTATTAAGGGTTGTCCATACCTAAACCTAATATTTTCATATAAAAATGTTTGGTTTAAGTATTAACCCTTAATAAAAGTGTTAGTAAATATCCTAAAGAATACAATTCCAGCAAAAAAATAACCTCGTTGTATTTAACAATCAAAAGTTACACGTGTTTGAAGTTAGGTAAAAGAAGTACATTATTTTGAACACCCTGTATAATAAATTCATTTTTTTAGGACAGACATTGATTTGTCCATCCATTATCTAGTGATCCTCAAAATTTCAGTTTGATAAAGGTTTCTGTTTTGGCTATGTCGAATTTTAGGTAAAGGTCTGCACGTGTCAAAAATTTCTAAAAAACTTGAATAACTCAAAAATTACTGAAATTTCGAGCATGGCTTCTCTTACAATTTCTATTCACATTTAGGTGCAAAATTGAAAAAACAAATAAAAATAGGGTGCTAGGTTAAAAAAAACATAACTTTGATCTGACACGCTTAAATGGGACAGGCTGTATAATTGAAAATATTTTTAGATTATACACCATTAAAAATTATACAACTTTTGTATTTAAACTTCTTTTCTATCTTCACCCAAAATCAATATATCGGCCGACAACGCAAGTCTTGGACACCCTGTATTTTACGTCTTACACTCAATAACTTACTACAAAATTGTAAAATATTATTTAATTCCCTTATGTTACCTTTTCTAAGCCACACCCTGTATGCGTAAATACATAGCTCTGCCTTTGCTGTCGCGCAGTCGGGTAAAAATAATAAAGGAACGCTCTACACTGGCCACCACTATCCAGTGTCCACCATAATATGTGTGGCTGTGTGAATAAACAGTGCGTGTTTTGTGCTGATATCACAGCGCATAGGCAGACTTGACAGCGGGCCGTTAGGTTAAACTGAACACGTTGCAGGTCCGGTTTTCTAGCAATGTTATAAAATGCTAACAAGATGTTAAACTACATTTATGTGTGTGTGTACGTATATACAGAGAAAGAAGACCTAATCTCGGACAACGCAGTTAGAATTTACATGTTGGACAGAAAATTATGAGGTCACCACTATAGTACAGTACATTCTCAGCTGCATTAAAAGTGCACGATCCTTACCCAGGGTTGTAGCTAGGGCCTGTCAACTGGGGCCCGCGCCAGTGGCGCTAGCCCCAGAAAGGGCGCAATCAGCGTATTTTTAACCGACTTCAAATAAAGGAGGTTTCTCAATTCGACCGTATATATTTTTTATGTTTTATGTGTGTTCGCGGATAACTTCGTCGTTTATGAACCGATTTTGAAAAAAAAATTTTTATTTGAAAAGATATACTTTCAGATTGCTCCCATAGAAATTTCATCAAAATCGGTTCAGTAGTTCGGCTGATTTTAATAAAAGTAAGTAACGGCGTGTGATTCTTTAAGGTAAATGTTACTTTTTGACACTAAAAAGTAAAAAATAAAAAACTTTTTAACAAAAAAAAAACTGTTTCAAAAAGGCACTTAAAAGAGGAAAATAATGAAATTTTGAGGTCTGTGCCAATTAAAATATGAAGTCGGTTAAAAAGTATAGTATAGTGATTAATATCTTCTTTACCAACTTCATATTTTAATTGGCACAGACCTCAAAATTTCATTATTTTCCTCTTTTTAGTGCCTTTTTGAAAGAGGTTTTTTTTTTGTTAAAAAGTTTTTTATTAAGCAAAGAACGTGAAATCAGAATCTTGCCCTGGGCTCCGATGATCCTAACTACGACGCTGTCCTTAACACGATGCTGTCGTGATCTGTCGACAAAGAATGGCATAAGGACCAATGCACACATGTCATTTTTTGTATCGAAAACGCGCGTTTTGCCGATTACTCAACTATATCAGAAATTTCTTCTTAGATCGGGCGATTTGGCAACATTTTCCGCTCGATCCAGCAATCAATGCGTGTTTCCCAACACAATTTAATTATCATTCAAAAGATTACAAAGAAGTGTATTCGACAATCGCGCGTTCTTGTATTTAATCGAAAGGTGTGCGACCAAACGCTGTAGCTACATCTAATAATCTCCAATCGACTTAATCGCAAAATCGTGCTACAAAATGTAGCAGGTGTGCGTTGGCCTTAAGGTGCCTACAAAGTGATAAATAAAAGAGAAGTGTACTACTATAATAAGTCAGAAAAGCTTGGTGGACTTAGCTTTGAAAATCAGCACTGTTGGGAATTTTCCCTTTCGGTAATTTAAATTAGTTATTAGTAATTTTAAAAAAAGCCAGCATACCAAAAAAAGAGGAAAATAATAAAATTTTGAGGTCGACGCCAATTTAATAATATAAAAGTAAATATATAAAAAGTTTGAGTAGATATAAATAAAATTTGCGCCAACCTCAAAATTTTATTATTTTAAGGTTTTTTATTTAAAAGTTTTAGTAGGTAGCTTTTTTTGAACGAGGTTCTTCTAAAAAAAAATTTAGTTAAGAAGCTCGTTTGAATTTTCTGTAAAATAAAAAATCTTAAAATTCCTTTTTTTTGGAAAATTTTTTGCAGCCAAATTATTTATTTGAATGAGTTATATTTATATTAAACGTTTCGCCTTTTTGGGCATCATCAGTAATATGCCCAAAAAGGCGAAACGTTTAATATAAATATAACTCATTCAAATAAATAATTTGGCTGCAAAAAATTTTCCAAAAAAAACCTTATAATATCCTCAGCCGTACTAAACTCACTACACTTAAAATTCCTATATCTTCTAAACTAACGTGTGAGCATTGTATTGAATGTTATTTATTCTGCAAATATTCTTATTATCAAACCATGATGAGTCCAATCTGTGAGATTTTAAAAGCAAATGTTCAATGTTTAAGATACAAGCAATTAATATTGCTAACGTTGCGAAGGCTTGTGGCGAGAAAAGGTGTTGGTTGATGGTTCCTTTATTCCTTGCTTGTTTAATCTTTATCAATATCTGGATAACCGAGCTTTGCTCGGATGAGTTCAAAAAAAATAGTACTTAAAGTTCCCATTTCATCAAAAAAAAATTACATACCTGTAAGTAGATAATATTATTATACGTCAGTATACGTCATACTACATAACGTATGTACCTACATATTTTATATAGGTAATATAAAAGTAATATACCTATTTATTTAAATATTAGTTAAAAAAATAACAACAATAAAATCTAAACATAATTATGTAAGTATAATTATGTTTAGATTTTATTGTTGTTATTTTTTTACTTTTCAAATAATTACTGATTATTTTAATAAGTTAAAGATTGACTGTCAGAGTAATTTGACATAAATAATGAAAATAGTTTATTTTTCCAAAGCCTACTCACCATACGACACTGTTTTATAACGTTAAAAAAAACTGTTTTTTAAAATGATAAAATCGATAAGAAAACGAATTTTTCCAGGGATGAGACCTAGCTAGATCGATTTTTTGCCCCCCGAAACCCCTTTCCGGTAAATTTGGTCAAAATCGTTAGAGCCGTTTTCGAGAAAATATTTATATAGGTACATATATACAAGATTTGCTCGTTTAATAATATAGGGATTTTGTGTCTGGCTCATGGGATTAAATCCTTGAAGCCAAGGGGAGGTTTAAAAAAATATATTGCTTAAGATTCATCAGTTTCATGGTTACTTGTCCTTTATACTCTTTAAATATCTGTTGTATGATTGGTCAACGTCTAGTTCTTTATATAGTTTAAAACTGCCATACCTAGACGTTTTTATTAATTAGTGCATTAATTTTGACTATAAAAAACAAAACACAAGTCGAAAGCTTCAACTTTTTTTGTAAACCACGCCCTAAACGCCTCTCCAAGTTCAAAATTGCTATACATATTTTTTATAAAGCATATTATAGTTATACGTTTCGCACAGACGGACACCTGCATTAATTTTAACCAAGAAAAAAAAAAACAATTCTAAAGCAAGACTAATAGGTCTGACAATCTATTTATGCCATGAACTTCTGATACAACGCGAGCCTATTATATACACCTGACCACGTCTGTCATTTATTTTTACTTCATTACTTAGATATATTTCGAAGTTAGTTCAAGTCGTTATACAACTGCAATTAATCAACTTGTACCTGTGGATACACACACACACAGTCAAAATGTTATAAAATATATATACAGGGTGTAACAGAACGGATTGAAGAATAGTGGAATTTCCTTGGAATCAACATTCTGGTTTTTAAATACATATAGAAGATGCGAAGTTAGACATCAAATAAATGTAGATACTAAAAAGAAAAAAATAAGTTTAAATAATAATTTTAGTTCCATAATTATAAAAGCGTGGGTTGTAAACTCTACGATATTTTATTAATCACGACCCAAGCTTTTATAATTATGAAACTAAATTATTAAAACTTATTTTTTTCTTTTTAGTACATTTAAATAAAATCGTGTCTTTAAAAAGTTTTTTTTACTAATATTTTATTTTGTTCCTTTTAGTCGTTCAAAAGTTTATCCTCTTTTGACTCCCTTAGGGATTGAATTTCGAAAAATCCTAGTGGGTGCTTACGTCATAAAAGAAATCCACTGTCCAAATTCCAAGTTTCTAGCTTTAGCGGTTTGGCCTAGGCGTTAAATAGTCAAAAAACCCTACTGCCTCGTTTGATCCCCTTATAGGGATTGAATTTAATTCTAAAAACGATTGATTCATTTATTGTCATCGGGAATGCATATGTGTACCAAATTTTAAATCGATGGGATACGTGACAGTCGTTCAAAATTGACTTGCAAGATTTGACCTAAACAAACAAACATACAAACATTGCAATTTAAATAAAAGCTTGTAAAAATCTTATATTTGCAAATATGGTCCAAAAACGAATCAATCAGAAGCCGATTCTACTGGCCTTGGCAACAAATTAAATAATATCACGGGTTAATTATATCATAAATGTACAATTTCTGCGTGTCGAATATCATGTTAATTGCTTTATAATGATTTATGTTTTAACTATCCACTTAACATTGAAATCTAACACGATATATTTTTGAGTGATTAAAAATAATAACAAAAACACCTCTCATTATTTTGTGAGAACACGTATTTATAAATAGCTAAACAATACAATTATTTTTTACTGTTATATTTATAGTGAAATTCGTAATGGAGAATTAGTATCTAGATAATTTTAACATGTTAAGAAAATAATAAAAAACAAAACTTAAAAAGACAAAAAAAACGTTTTAACAAAAAAAAAAACCTCCTTCAAAAAGGTACTAAAAAGAGGCAAATAATGAAATGTTGAGGTCTGTGCCAATTAAAACATGAAGTTGGTTAATAATAAAAAGAAGATATTAATCACTATACTATACTTTTTAACCGACCTCATATTTTAATTGGCACAGACCTCAAAATGTCATTATTTTCCTCTTTCTAGTGCCTTTTAGAAGGAGGTTTTTTTTGTTAAAAAGTTTTTTATTTTTTACTTTTTAGTGTCAAAAAGTTACATTTACCTTAAAGAATCACACGCCGTTACTTACTTTTATTAAACTCAACCGAACTACTGAACCGATTTTGATGAAATTTCTATTGGACCAATCTGAAAGTATATCCTTTCAAATAAAAAAAAATTTTCAAAATCGGTTCATAAACGACGAAGTTATCCGCGAACACACATAAAATATAAAACACATAAAAAATATATACGGTCGAATTGAGAAACCTCTTATTTTTGAAGTCGGTTAAAAAAATGGTACGAGGCAATTCTGATTAATTTTACCATACAGGAGAGTAATTATTTTATTTATTGTAGATTATAGAATAGTCGACAACTTAGGTCATTAGCGTCTTAATTACATTAAATAACAACTTCCTTAAAACTAAATGACATAACAAAACATCCATGAGCGGAGATGGGATTCGAACCCACGACTACGCTAACCGTTACACCACACTGTCCTCGAGAGTAATTATAAAGAACATACATCGTCACCCCCATAACCTCTCTCCAAGCATTTTCTAGGAAGGAGTAGTCCTGGTACCTACTAAGAGAGTATCCATGATAATCAAAATCGTTAGAGCCGTTTTCGAGAAAAAATATTTTCCAGTTTTTAACCTGTTGTTAGAGCGCTATTTTTCTCACATTAGAGCTAGAACGGATTTTGAGATTTCGTTCTTAACAAACAATGTAAAATATATAGATACAAAAAAAAATACAGTCGAACTGAGAACCTCGTCCTAGGCTTCTTTTTTTGAAGTCGGTTAAAAATGAGCAAAAATCGACCTAGGTGCGACCACAGATGGACAGGACAGACATTTTTTTTAGATCTGCACTTTTAAAAAAATATTATTCCCAAATCCATAACATATTTTTGCTTGAAATTTCTATAAGTAGGTACCTACCTATTAAAACACCTATAAAAACTCGTCAATTTTGTTTGTAAAAAAATTGACTAAATGACCGCACAGGCCTAATTTATGTTTTGAAAAAACTATTTCCATATTCTGAACACATTTTTAATCTGCATTATGCAGAAAGCATTGTCAGAAAATCTCGTTTGACAATGACCTTAGATTATGACCACATATTTCTTCCAAAAAAAAGCATTGCAGAATTTTAAATCGATCCTACTCAAAAAATAACTATAAACAATTAGGTATAACTGTGTATGCATATACTTAGCATCCTTTTTTGTACAATGACCCCTGTGAAACAATATTTTTCTAAACATTTTGATCAGTTTGAAAAACGACCCTTTTCTATGTAGATCAGTAATTTTTAATTAGTTATTGTAAACTATAGACGCGTCGACAACTTAGGTCATTAGCTTGATTACATTAAATAACATAACTCACTTAAAACTAAATGACATCACAAAACATCCATGGCGGAGGCGGGATTCGAACCCACGACAGTCTAATCCAGAGGCCACGACGCTAACCACTGGACCACACTGTCCCCTAGATTGGTAATTTATTCTTCAATGAGTAGAGAGTCTAATGTTCTACATAATTCACAAATTTGGCATTAGAATGCATATTTAAAAACTATAAATATACTTATTATCACAATTATCTAAAGCCTTTTTTGTAGACTCCCACGCAATAATCTGCGGATTAAATTCCGCTAGATGACCAATCAACGAATTCATAACTTAATTTTCCTCGTCGCCACTTGTAGTGTCTGCGTAAGATCGCTTCATTTAATATTCAATAAATAGATGGGTATTGTTTTAATTTCATTTATTCACTAAAAATTTGAAACTTGAAAATGTATTTCTGCTTAAAGCAATTTCATAACATAAAGCAATTACATAATTATCATTGTCATTCTATATTCATAATTTATACAGTTAGATACAACAATTGTCCACTAAAATTCTCTGACAAAACTTTCTGCAACCCAGCAAATGTTACAAAGAAACTTGAAGCAAAACTAAAATCTCAGTGCAATTTGGCCACAAAAAATGGAATAATATATTTTAAACAATGGATTAAAAGATCTGCGCATATTTCTAAAACAGTTCAATTCTCGGAAATTTATGTAATAATTTTTAAAATAATGGAAGAGATATATAAAGCGGACACCATAGTTGCTTCCATTGAATAGGTGGGATAATAACAAATGCCTCGCGTTAGTTACCGACGGAAGGGCACGAGAGTGGACAACAGTTGCCGGCGATCCCGGTCACTAAATCAGCATTCTGTTTTACCTACATGTGCGCCATAACATTATATAGTATGTAGGACAAGCGAACAAACACCAGTATTTCTACCAAACAGATGTGTCCGCAATATTAAAAAATATATATTTATTGTTTATATTAAATTATACACAGGTACATTCGATAAAATTAATCTAAAAAAAAGTTATTTTGCTACTGACTTTTTAAAAGGTACCATTTTTAACAATGACTGGGTATTTATTTTTTTACTCATTCAACGTTGTACGTTAAAATGAAAAAAAAAGTTTTATATAAATAATTTTAACAGTGATTGGGTATTTATTTTTTCTCGTTAAATGCTGTATGTTAAAATGAAAAAAAAATGTTATAAAAATAACTTTAACAGTGACTGGGTATTTATTTTTTGACTCATTCAAAATGAAAAAAAAAATGTTATATAAATAATTTAAAAATACATACGTATCTTGCCATATCACCAAGAGCTTGATCTGCACATTAATAATAAAAACTTAAAAATTGTCAAAAATTAATCACAATTAAAGCACAACAAACTTCTAAATAAAACCGGGCTATAAGCACTTGATCACTTTGCAGCAAAAAAAATGTTCTTGATGCACAAATTAGTCCATAATAACTTACAGTTTATACAACAAGAATTAGGATATTTATTTAAATTATATTTAAGTATTTAAAAAGAAGTTAATTAGAATAATGAATTATTGTACGATTTTGTAAAATAAAACAGTCTGTAAGCACTTCACGACAAAAAAGATGTTTAAAACGCATATCGCAATAACTAAAAAAACAAAATATTTGTCCAAAAATGAGTATTTTTAAAAACACTCGTCTCAGCTACAGAGAACAATAATTATTTTATTTGAAAACTAATGGAAACTCTGAGATCGGTAAAAAAACATTGAAAAAAACCACTAAGTTATTGTTTGTATTGAAATAACACACTGCTGCACCATCTTACAACAGTTAATAAAATAAAACTAAAGTTGAACGCGTTGTGAATGTGAAACAAGCGAGTAATGTTATGATAGCATGTTACGTAACTATCGAAGAACGTAATGACTACTGATCTCTTTTAGATGGATTGTAGATAGTTAAATAGTGCTGTCGGAAATATTTCCAATAAGCAATATTGAGAAGTAGAGTGCCCGCGGTGAGACATGAAGCCAGGCACGTCATCGATAATATGTTAGTGAACGCCTGCTTGCCCGCAGACAGTGCCGTGTACACAAAACTGCACATTGGGTTTTATGACATTAGGTACAATTTTGGCAAACTACTCATGGATCTCCAAAACAGTCAATAGCAAGCTAGAAGGCGGGCGCAATGCATTCACGTTACTATGACGCGGTGGCTTCATCTTTCGCCGCGCGAGGTCTACTACAATATTCCCAGAATGTAGTCCAGACACTTGTATATAATTTGCCTAAATTTCGGAATATTATAAACGGCAATTTTGCAAAAAATTTAAAAATGTATATTGCCATAAATAAGGCAAATTTTTGTGGCAATATTGCTGCAAAATTAGACCATTGTTCATATGAATCTTGCACATGCACGTAGTCCCTATAAGTCATAAGGTATAAATTAGGGCTTCCAATATCGGAACAATATTCTGATTCCCAGTTCCGGAATTCTGGAACTAGTTCCGATATTAAGAATTAAATTCGAAGTTGCTATATTTAAATAGAGCAATTTGATCCTTGAAAACAGTTTTAAGAATTGTTGGAAATGAGCACTTCCGTGGCACAAAGGATCAATAAAAAGCAATACTGATTTTTTTAAATTTGCATTTTACTAACGTTTCGGTATTCTTCATACCATCTTCAGAGCCTACAAGATACAAACGTGGGTGAGAATAGTATTTTGTGGAATCAAAGTTAAAATTAACAAAAATTGAAATTTGTTTTTTTATCTTACCAAATGCTGTCAATTTCTTTCAGTATTGACAGCATTTGGTAAGATAAAAAAACACATTTCAATTTTTGTTAATTTTAACTTTGATTCCACAAAATACTATTCTCACCCACGTTTGTATCTTGTAGACTCTGAAGATGGTATGAAAAATACCGAAACGTTAGTAAAATGCAAATTTAAAAAAATCAGTATTGCTTTTTATTGATCCTTTGTGCCACGGAAGTGCTCATTTCCAGCAATTCTTAAAATTAAGAATTGAAGTCTACAAAAATATTGCATCTACAAGAAATATGTATTTTTTTATTCTAAATTATGTTTACATAATAATATATTGATACAGAAAACATGAAACTTTGCGTCAGAAATTTGCAAACAAACAAAATCAACATTACCGACTAGTAATAAATTTGTTAATTTTTAATCTTTTCATTAATTCCGCAGTTCCGATATTAATTTTTAAGAATTGATATGTTTAAAAATTTTGCCCGAAATTCCGGAATTGCGAAATCTCGGAATTCCGGTATGGAAGTCCTAGTATAAATGTACAAACTGTGGTATAAGTTATACCATACGTTCATAACTTCATACATACCACATTCAAAATCAGAAAATGAAAATTCACTAATTATTTTAGTACTTTAGTAAAATTTATACTTCGACGTAAAAATCAGTTGAAATAAGCTACAAAAGAACATCCACTTCCACTCCGCGTTCAAAAATAGTTTATGCGGATTCGTCAAATAAAATAATATTAGTAAAAAAAACTTTTAGAGACAAGCTTTTATTTATATGCACTAAAAAGGAAAAAATAATTTTTAATAATTTAGGTTCATAATTAATACAAGCGTGGGTCGTGAACTCTATGATAGTTTATTATTCACGACCCACGCTTTTATTAATTATGAACCTAAATTATTAAAAATTATTTTTTTCTTTTTAGTGCATTTAAACAAAACCTGGTATCAAAAAAGTTTTTTTTACTAATATTTTATTTTGTTCATTTAAGTCTTTCAAAATTTTACCCCCCTTTGATATCCGTAGGGGTTGAATTTCGAAAAATTTCAAGTTTCAGCGATTTGGCCTGGGCGTTGATTAGTCAAAAAAACCCTACATCCCCGTTTGAACCCCTTAAGGGATGAATTTATTTCTAAAAACGATTTATGCATGTATTGTCATCGGGAATACATATGTATACAAAATTTCAAATCGATCGGATACGTGGAAGTCGTTCAAAATTGACTTGCAAAGTTTTGACCTAAACAAACAAACACACAAATAAACAAACTAACTATCTTACATTCCAAGTTAAATAAAAGCTTGTAAAAATGACATTAATTACTTATACTAAATCAAACTTCAGACATTTTAAAGTTCTCTGTCCCACAATAAGTTACACTTACCTCTAGTCTGAGTCCATAATTATATATCCCTGGTTTCACACGGTGGCCGTCATTCACACTCCATATATTAGAGGTCAGTTGTAGTGACTCGATTACACTGTTCACATAAAGTATAAAACACACAAACGGGAGTCCGTCGGCCGCCATTAATGATCTCAACAGAAGAAGCAGTGACATTTGTTAATTATATGTGGGTCACAGACTCAAATCTGAGTCTAGAGTCAAAGTCGACGCTGGCGGTTTAAGCCACGCCCACCTACTACATAATAAAATATAATCCTTGGGCTTCAAACGTCGCGCGTTGCACTGACTGCTTTCTGTTAGCAAATTTAGTAATTCTAGAATAATTTTGAATTAAGATAGCTCTCTCAATCTCATGACCAAATGCATCTTTTAGATTAACACTATGTAAGTACGGAGAAAAAATATCATTTTATATTAAAGATTTTAATTAAAAGAGAATTTACTTAAAAATAATTTTATAAAATTTTAATTAATGTATTAAATGTACACCAATAAACCATCTATCTATCTATTTATCTATAATACACAAAATATGTAATTATAAAATAATAAATTATGCCTTATGGTGTTTAATTCCAGCCGACAAGGACACAAAATAATCATACAGGGTGTAAACGGTTTTACCGAACATTGCGAACATTTACAATTTTCTAGTAGGCTATGGGCCATAAGACCTAATGTAAATATGTAGTAGATGCTTTGCTTATTTTTTATTGGCAGGTTCCAAGTTACTTCTTAATAGTCAACCGTCGCTATGGAAAATTGTTTAAAACATTTACTGTACTATTTTTTTCCTATGTAATCTACTACATATTTACATTAGATCTTATGGCCCATAGCCTACTACAAAACTGTAAATGTTCTAAATATTATTATTCCTATGTTCGGTAAAATCGTTTACACACTGTATAATAGAGATATCTACAGGTGTAGGTATATTTTAACCACAATTTTTTTCAATGTACTACTCTCAATTATTATAGCCATGAAAATGTTTAAATTAACCGGGATTTTGAGATTACTTTCGATTTTAACACGGGCGAATCCGTGTCGGCCAGTTTCAATTATACACCTAAACCTTCCTCGTAAATCAATCTATCTAATCGTGAAAACCGAAACAAAATCCGTTCAGTAGTTACGCGGAAAATCGGGCACAGACAGACGCGGCAGGGAACTTTGTTTTATAAAATGTAGTATCACTAGCAATAATCTAACTTTTACTGGTTCTCAGAACGAAACTTCGGAATTGAGGGTTTATAAAACATGACGCCATGTAAACAACGACATCAAAAGGATTTTAGCTATTTACGGAGACAACCCTATTTACAAACTCTGCAATTAACATAGTAACATATTTCAAAAGTTACATTCCCAGTGACAATTTGTCCATCCCTTAATGGCTAGTTCGTTTCGGTTAAAAGACGAGGCGACGTTATCAGGTCAATTCAAGCTATCGGCGGACCGTCCCCAAGTCTATGCCTACGCCGTGACGCTGCGACGTCCCAAAGCCCTCGAGACACAACTCTTGTATATCCCACGGGAGGCCTTAACTGATTCTGTGGTTATGGAGGATTCATTCCGTGCCGCCAACACCACTATCCACCACAACTGCTCGCTGTACATACAATATTATTCCGAACAGATAAGGCGATCAAAACGGTCAGACGATTTTCGGTTAAGATATCACCAAGTTCTGTATTATGCTGTTAGTTACAAGACAAAGTTTTTAATATCTTTGTTCAATCGCATTTATATGTTAATATCAATGTAGAAACCAGAAAATAATGTTTATACACAAAGAAAAAATAACACATTTTTCGAAACGTGTTTATTTTTAAATTAAAACCATAGACATACATATATGGTCTCAGAATTAGTATAGGGGAAAGTGTAAGCAACAATATTGTGAGACAGAGAATGAGTGACACGTTCGGTATTTTTTAAATGACTGAAGTTTGATGCAGTACAAATGTAA
This sequence comes from Mongoloraphidia duomilia, assembly GCA_039654895.1. Classification (NCBI taxonomy): domain Eukaryota; kingdom Metazoa; phylum Arthropoda; class Insecta; order Raphidioptera; family Raphidiidae; genus Mongoloraphidia; species Mongoloraphidia duomilia. Next base: position 6,262,937 of record CM077520.1, on the reverse strand, counting down.
TTTTTGGCAGATCCGCATAACCTATTTTTCAACGTTGGGTGGAATTTAGTATCTTTTTGTGTTAGTATTTTAGTTTTGTATTTATAGGTTACTACCTTAGCCTTTATAGTTACTCGGGCTAACGTACTTCAACATCGGGGAGGAAACGACGCGACCACAACGTAAAGAGCTAACAGACAAGTATTTTATAATTTATATTTTATAGCTAAGATTTGTGATACCAAAAGATCTCGTTTATACGGTGGTCTGTGTCTATAGAAAATGTTGAAATTAAATAAAACTATCATTCCAAAAGTTTAATGGTTTTCTTTTACTTTCAGCACAAAAAAAATGGGTGTGTGCTTATGACCACACGACAGAAGTGAAAACTTCAGATTTTCTAATTTTGTGTGTCATCTACCTACCTATTATAGCGCATTTATGAACTAAAAATAATTTATTACTAAAATACTAAAATTATATTTTTAATTAATTCCACCTTGGTTTCAAAAAAGTTATAATTATTGTCAAAGAAAAATAAAAAAATATATAAATAAATATCATGTAGAATTTAGAAAAAAACAAAACGCCAAAAATTCTACGCTGCCATCAGGTCTCGACTATGGGATGGAAGTGTTTAGAGAGCCATTTTTATGATATAAGTATGATGCGAATTCTTACGGAAGTAGTTGCGAACGCTTCACATTTTTTCAGTACCCAGGCAAAGAGTGCCTATAACGCGCCTAAGGAAGTTTTCACTTCAAAAACCGCTCGCGGTGTGCCGATAACGTGCTTACAACATTAACATTCGGCTAGAAAAAATAAAAAATATTTCTAGTACCGGTACATCCGTCACAGGTTTTCCTATGGATGCTCTTAATTTCTTAAAGTTCCCACTGTGTAATTAAAGAATTTCGTATTTGAAAAATTTTTATTGGAAGAGCAGCCAATTACATAATTGATTCCTGCAAATATCGGAAAAAATCATTTTAACAACCATAGTCACAGTCAGGACTCTAACCTGAACTTTTCCACTATCGCGGCGCAATGTGCTTACAGTACTCAACCGTGACATGATTACCAATCTAACATTCTCCATATATGCAAAGGAATCAATAGATTTCCACTACATGCGAGTGTTATTAATTATAGCTATGGTTGTAGATGTGAATCATCGTAGTAGCGAGAGCTAATCATATAAGTAAAAATTTTTCAATTGCAAAACAGCCGTATAAATCTATTTAATATAGTAGAATGTTGTATTTTTTGTGTAGTATTTTGGGAAAAAATAAATATTTCTATTTTTTATAACTTCTGAGTACTCGCTCTACATTTAAAATCTATATAGGTAATATGTAAATACATTTTTTCCTTTTAGCATTTTTTTACAAGAAAACGTCCTTCGTAATACATGCTCTATTTTAGTGTTAAAATACCGTTGATTACCTTTGCATAGAAACATAAAAAATAAGGAATAACCTAACGGTATTTGAAATATTGTAACACAAAGCAGTACGTCCTTCAAAAAATTATGACAGTTTAACAAAAAGCATAGTAATAAAATTTGTAAACAAATTGTACCTGACTTTTGAAACCACAAATTTTAAAAATAAATAATGTGACAGCGTAAAATATAACGACGTTCCGCTATAACAAGCATTTTAAATAACATTAAAAATAGCATTTAGTTTCATATTTTGCCGACGCAAAAAAGTGTAGGCTGATGGATTATTTATTTGTATTTAAAGATAAAGGTGTTATTATTTTTACCTCAAAATTTGAACTTTAAGGTTTTTATTTGCTATTTGAATTATGATGATGATTGTAAATTATAAAGCTCGACAACTGAGACCGAAAGCGTTTACAAGGTAATTAAAAATCAGTTGATAATTTCGCGAAGGTTCTCTAAAACAAAGACAGTGTGATCGCTTTTTTTAAATAATAAAAATCTATAACATGGAGAGTTAGGACTTAAGGAGATAAAAAATATCTGAGTGTGAAACTTTCAAACTTGAATAAATTGTATAATAATGTCCTATATTAGAAGTTTGTTGTGTTAAGGATTTTTTGCCATAACACTCAAAAATGACAATTTTATAGTCATATAAATTTTAAATTCGGCCGTTAACTTTAAGATCTTAGCCTGAAGAAGCCTGTCCTGTTTTGTTCGAAAAAATTGCAATAAAATAAAGTCCTTAATAGTGTAAATAAATTAAAACGTCATTTAATTAAAATATATAATTTTATAATTATTTTGTTGTAGGTACTAATTATAATTATAGATAGCTACATGCCTAGTATATATGTAATTAAAAATTCATTTTAAAATATTTTCAGTTAGGTATATTGTATATTTTGACTTTACTATAAGTTGAATAATTTTGGTAAAAAACAAAAATGAGATATTGCTTTTGTACTCCATTTTTATGTGCAAAAATTAAAACTACAGTTATGTGACCTCGATCTTTTTCCCCCTGTATTCTTCATATGCGAGCAAATAAATTACCACTTCAAATGACCTGCGAGCATTAAAACGTACCTAATATGTCTGACATCAACACAACCTTTCGTAACATGAAACAACTGAAGCAAGCTCAAGCAATTTTTTATAACTTAGTGCCAAAGAAAAATTAGATAAATCAAAAAACGCAGATTCAGGTCAAAGTTTAGTTATGTGTAAACTAGGCTTAACTATTGAAGATTTTACCGTACCATCAAATAACTTATAAACTTCGAAGTTCCTATTTAATCTCATAGGTATATTTTAGATTTTGTGTAAAAAAGAACAATTTTAAACAGTTTAAGAATATACCTGGTCGACGTTAATAAGTACTTTAATTCATTCATTATATAACTCATTGGTATCTACTTATTATTAACTCAACTTAGCCACGAACTGGCCACAATAATGCCAACATAATAACAAAAATTATACTTCACATTTACAAGAAACATAAATAATAAAAAACGTGCCACGTAATATGTCCAGATAAAAATCAAAAATAAGAAATGTGTACATAATTATAAATACATAAAAGTCGCGATGTTATCGGAATCCTGTAAAAATTATTAAAAAAAAACTATCATGTTCTCTTCTCACGGTTGAAAAAGTGATATGAAACATTTAGATAATTTTTTTTAAAATAAAGTTAGAAATTTTGTAATATACTTAATTTTAGTTATTATACCTACTTAATAATAATAATTTCCTTTATTCATTTGTGACAATTACAGCATAGACAGTGTTAGAAAAAACACAATATTAAAATATTAAGAATATAAATATAGATATAGATAGATATAAATATAGAAAAGAAGATGTTTGAATCTGCCTGTTACTAAAAATCGCGAAAAATTGTTTCACTGTCTCGAATGATGCCGGTGTAGACAGGACAGAGAAAAATTCTGGGAACGCGTTCGTCCGTCTGTTCGTAGAAAATACCCTTAAAATAAAAATAGATAAAAAACTTTTAAGTTAAACGGTTTTATAAATGTACTAAAAAGAAAAAAATAATATTTAATTTAGGTTCATAAGTATAAAAGCGTGGGTCGTAAACTCTATGATAATTTATTACAGTCTCGACTCACGCTTTTATACTTATGAACCTAAATTAAATATTATTTTTTTCTTTTTAGTACATTTATAAAACCGTTTAACTTAAAACTTTCTTTACCTATTTTTATTGTTAATTTTTTAGTGTGCTTTATTTGCTTAGTCTGATTTTATAACATTTATCCGATTCACTGAAACGTTACCGGAGCCAGACCTTTTGCCTGTGAAAATTCAAAAATGCGATTTGCACCCGGACGGGAGCCGGGTCGGTCAGCTAGTGACCATAATACTGTATTGTCACCGGAGCTACACATGTGTGCAAAATTTCAACTCAATCGGAACACGGGAAGGGGGTGAAAATTTAAAAGTACGATTTACACCCGGACTAAAGCCGGACCGGTCAGCTAGTTATCATAATATTGTATTGTCACCGGAGCTACACATGTGCGCAAAATTTCAACTCAATCAGATAACGGGAACTGGGTGAAAAATCGATCGCAAGATTTGAAAAAAATAATATAGGTAGGTATAAACATATAAACAAACATACAAATATACGGGGTCAAGCTAAATAAAACCGTTTAAAAACTACAGGCGCTAATAACCTCAGTTGTCGAGCATTTATAATCTGCATTATCTATCTACCTTAAAACTCACAATAAAATAAAATGGTCTGTTAAATTATTATTGATCGGCTTACAAGGTAAGTATAAATAATACATTCAAATTTAATTTAATTTAACTAACGAATTGAAAATTAATTAAACTATTTTAGAATGATAAATAATTCAAAACATTGCAATAAACGAGCAGTAAATATACGCATAAAATAAATTGTTAATAAAAACTAAATTATAATTTCTCAATAAAAATATAATTATCGAGCAACAGTTTAATACAATTTTTCAGTATAATTTTATCTCTACAACTTCATTATCCAAGCACGAGTATAACCGGAGCGCGTCTACAAGGCGACGCAGACAGAGAGAATGAATACGGGAGAATATCGAGTGAAAGTAAGATGGCTTGTGTATATAGTTTGTTGGAGTGTTCCTCCACGAGCCGGGTAATAATTTCAACTCATTTGTGTGGGAACGGCAACATTATTATTACGATTATGGGGGTTCTATGGTTATTGACCACCTGTTTTACTACAAACACACATACATACATACATACCGCCGTTTGCATATTATGTAAGAACGTATAGATACACCTTCTATGTGCATGAATGAATGAAAAACTCAATTCAACAGCGCGCGAATATTTGAACAGAAAAATATAAATTGTAAATTATGGATGCTCGACAACAGAAGTGTCTTACACGTAACAAAAATAAATTATAAAGAAAGGAACTATCTAAAATATATCATTTTTAGAGTGTTAAGTCACTATATGAATATTATGAAGTATTAGAAATACTTTGTATTATGTCTGTCTTGTGACTTCTTGTGAATTTACACTACGCGTTTCAGCAACGAGTTGCCATTTTCAGGTGTGGTTAATTATTTTTAAAAAAATAATTAACCACACCTGAAGATGGCAACTCGTTGCTGAAACGCGTAGTGTAAATTCACAAGAAGTCACAAGACGGACATAATACAAGGTATTTCTAATACTTCATAATATAAAATATATCGTTTTAGTAATGGGACCGGTCCATTTTTTATTAAGCTCGCTTTCCCGCCAAAAAATTTATACGACAGTGAATAATGCCACAAAATTAATGTGACGAAAAACCGAAAGAATATACGTCATACCCAGCAAAGCCAGTTACACATACTATGAGAGTACTAACTGGTTTCACACAATATATTTTTTATTAGGATCATCAAAGAGGTTACACGCAACCTAGAATAGATATTGTAAAAGTTATATAACTCTTTCTTTGGGAGTTAACGTAATTCAAAGTCATCAATAATAATAGCGCACTTAAAACGCGCGTTAAACGTGACGTGTAATCTGACGAACATAGTCATTGGTACATGTTTTACCGTGATGACGTAATATCGCTATTAGCTGAACTACTCGAATCAGACTACATCACAATAGATGTCAAAATTTACTGTTTGAAATAACCACAAAATTTTAATGTCACATAAAATTGTGATTTTAAAATTTTATTTATTTATTGTAAATTATAGACGCGACGACAACTTACGTCTTTGGCGTCTTAAATATATTAAATAACAATTCTCTTAAAACTAAATGACATCACAAAACATCCATGAGCGGAGGTGTGATTCGAACCGACGACAGTGTGATCCAAAGGCCGCTACGCAAATCGTTACATCACACTGTTCTCGTGCTTTTAAAAGCACGAAATTTATGTACCTATGGTAATCGCTATTTTCTTGAAGAAGAATTTATTTATCAATGATACGTAAATAGATCAGCTCTATACTTGTCCAAGAATATAACGATTACTGTATCTGTTGGTGGGAAAGACTATAGTAAATTGAAATCTCTTTTCTTCATTCGAATTTGAACATTTCCTCGCCGTCTGTCCATTTGTCCTACCTTTATTTCATCTTCCGAACATACAACAAAATACCATAAGAAAGAAAAATATTGAAAAAGTTTTCATTATAAAAAAATTGCAAAATTTTAATTAAGAATTGGTTAGGGACAATATTTTATATTTTCAGAATTTAATTTTTAATACGTTTTTTCGCACGTTCATAGCTGTACGTTAATTTTCTTGTTACTATTGTCTACAAATTCAAATTAATTAAATGTTACTCATAAATTAATTAAAATAACCGACTTAAAAAAAACTTATTTTCTCCATCGTCGGAAAGAAACGAGTCTGCTAATTCTGTTACAAGGCAAATTCAAATAACAATTTTCGTACGACAATCCCTCTCTCCCAAAGAAACTATTGTCGGATCGTAAATAAAAACCAAATTACCGTGTGTCCATTAAGATAATTACCCCTCGCAGTCCCTTTCTTCACTTGATACAGAAGTTTAACTAGGGCTGTAAAAACATTACTAAAATTACTTCATCTTTCAGATCATTAAAATATTATTTATGATCTTTTGAGTTAATAATATATCACTTCAGATGTTTCTTGTGAAAATTAAACTATTTATGAAAAAGTTTAGCTTATTTTTTTCTTTTGTAAATTAAAACAAACTTGAAACAAATCCAAAGATTTTATTTATTTATTGTAGATTATAGCGCCATTAGCGTCTTAAATATATTAAATAACAATTCTTTTAAAACTAAATGACATCACAAAACATCCATGAGCGGAGGTATTATTCGAACTCACGACAATGTGATCCAAAGGCCGCTACGCTATTACACCAGACTGTACTCTTCCAAAGATTTTATAAATGAATAAATGAACTGTTTTTAAGAAAAGATTAATTTGTTTACAGAAAATTGAAGTTACTTTTTTACAAAATTTTTGTTGTAGTCGAGAAAAGAAAAAAACATTTTAGGTAGTTGTTAAAAGGGGTATTGCATATTACAGCAAATAATAACTTCAATATTTAACATTTTTAGGGTTACGTACCTTCAAATATAATGTCTGTCCGTCTATCACAAACGGTAAGAGGTAGCTAGTTGAAATTTTTTAAGTACCTATATAATCACCATACTTACGTCGCGCAGTTTTTTTTAGACGCAAAAAATTGAATAATTATTGTAGTTAAGTATTTGCGTAAATCGCGTGGTTATTCTCTTTAACTCATAAATAAACAAATTATTTAATAAAAAATATAATACATCTATAATGTATCAACTACCATGAGATATACGAAAAAAATCAATGCTTATATCTTTATAAAATTAAATGAGGTTTAATTTATGTAAGATTTCAATTCTTAATTTATCCAAAACTAACGCAGTATTTTAATAAGGCCACTTTGTCTACATAAATATATTATAATTATTTAAGCTTCATTAGTGAAAAACAATTAATAGCTCATACATTTTAAATATTATTTGACATATTTATTTTTTTGAAGTATTTTAATTTATTGTGATTAATTAATATTTAATTATATTAAAATTAAGCTACATAATATTTATTGTCATTTTGGTACGGAACACATTAACAATTAAGACGGTAATCCACTAGTTATATAACAATAATATGTGTGTTTACACCGCAAGTATGTTTCAAAACAAAATCACACATAATAGACAATTAAGAAACACCTACATTTATATAAAGAAATATTACTGAGACTGAACGGTAATAAAAATAAATCAATTTCATTTAAAAAACAATAATTCTTTCTTTTTATTTTCTCGGACAATAATTTATGACGACAAAACGTATAGAAAATTTATTTAAACCGCGATAGGAACATTTTTCAACGCTAATTAAATAAAAACAAACAAAAAAATGCTTAATTTTAAATAATAAATATAAACAAAAAATACTTTATTTTAAATACAAATTCACAGATTTCGCAATCCTTGCAACCATCGAGGACATTGGAAATGATAACAGCATATATGAAACATAATTAACTGTTTATTATACACACAATATTCATCAATGCACTGTTTAGTTTTGTCAGGAATAACCCTATTATTCTTCTGTTATATACGCGTTCACTTTTGCTTGATTACTTAACTTTTAAATGGATTTTTCTACAGTATTTATTAACATTTGCTCAAAAATAACACCGCAGATCGTCGCAAATACCTCTCAATTAACTAGACATGATATAAAACACATTTCGAAAAAATTGCACTTGTTCAATTTTGCATGATTGCTCCTCACTTGATCGCGACACCGTTGTCTTTTGGCCTTGAACGAAAACTCGTAACTCTGCCCCCATATACGAACATAAACATTTCCAATGTTAATACTAAATTCATGATGACAATCGCATAGACAACAAATTCTGTTTGTGTAAAATATGGAGCAAAAAAGCTAACTTTAAATGGATGGTGTATAATTTGACGTTAAGTTTTCGTTAGCCTGTGCTTTATTCTTCGTGTTAATAATTTCATGGTAAATCGTTCAAGCTCTTAAGACGTATTTAACTTAAACTTGGTTTAAATGTACGACTGCTTCAATTTGAGGCCTCCTTAATACATCGCAGTGATCGTCGAGTGCGATTCGTTTATAGTTACTAATAATAATAATAAAATTGACATATGAATATAAAATATTTCTGATTATATTAAGCAATTTTTCTTTGTGATAATTATATTGAATATATATAATTAAAGTTGTTTTTTTTGTATGTTCCAATTGAACCCTACAAATTGATTCAAGATTTCTCTTGAAACAGACATTATAGGTACCTATTAAATATTAATAATATCAGGCAGCGCTGCGGCTGCCCTGATTGGCTATTTTATAGTGGGTATGGCAAAAAAAATAAACCCATCCTTGATCGAAGCATCAGAATTGGAAGTGACTTATGAAGTGAGAACCGCAAATAAATACGCTTGTTGACTACGGTATTCACATTGTAATTTTATTTATTGACACGCGCTGGTCCTTCTGAACGTCAGGCAAAGACAATAAACGCAATAAACATCAAGAAACCGGTGTCCCGGACAGTACAGTCACTCGCTTCTCTTTACGATTTACCGGAAAATTGTACTCGTGCAAGACTCGCGGCGGGCCGCCGTCATAATATTATTATTTCAAAAATTATCATGGGACAATCTTTGCAATGTTATGGTGTAATTCTGCTTCATAAAATGTAAATGACGTTGTTATAGTACAAGAAAAAACAGAACGTTTTAAATTATTTACATTTAAAAACTTAGTTTTATAACAATTGCTTAGCACAACACAGTGGCTTCGTCAAAGATTTTAGTGTTAAAGATTTTTGTCTGACGAAGCCCCTGTGCTTAAATAATTTAAAAGTTGTATTCTACTTATTTTTTTAACACACTTATATTAGCATCACTTGTATGTGTGTTGTATGTAAAAAAAATCTTGCAACTCGGTTTTCACTCTCTTCCAAATGTCAAATTGACGTGAAATTTTGCAGTTGCATGTAGTTTTGATGACAATACAATATTCTGATATGTTGTCTATAATAATATTTATATAACTAGTTAAAAAAATGGAATTAAAAAAATAAGTGGTGGAAGTTACGGTAATGATGGTGGCAAAAAGTGTCTCCAACCGTTTAAAATATACAATACTTTAATAAATAAAACAAACAACTAGCTATAGCTGTCCAACTTTATTTTTAAGTAGATACTACGTTTCGGTCTGTTATAAGTGACCCTTTTCAAGCAATAATGATCTTTATTGCTTGAAAAGGGTCTCTTATATAACAGACCGAAACGTAGTACTTAAAAATAAAGTTCAACAGCTAGCAGCCAGTTGTGTGTTTTATTTATTAAAGTAATCTTTTTCGCTGTCAGTAGAAGCTAATAAGTTAAAATAATCTAATACTTATGTAGGTAATGACTAAGTAATGACTAAATATTTGAAAATAAAATTTACAGTTTTGAAAAAATTTAAAGAAACACGCTTATGTTAACGTACCAAAAAGTAAAAAATAAATTTCTTCCTCTTCTATAGCGTTTATAAGCGTGAGGCAGTATATAGATGAATTATGTGAAATATAGGTAAAGCAAGTGTCCCACGCCTTTAAACGTTATAAAAGCGAAAACAATTTATTTTCTACATTTTAGTGCGTCAATATAAGCGTGTTTTATAGATTTTTTTAAAACTGCAATTTTTTAAAAATTTAGAAAACATTAAGTAACGGTCGAATATGTTAATTTATATAAATAACGTCGTTACTTTAGCTCAGTGATTCTTAACCAGCGAGGTGTCCCCCCCTAGAGGAAGTGCAAAGAAGTAGATAATTAGTAGGAGAATTTCTTGATAACACAGGATCAAAATAAAGCAATAATGGGATACTATGAATCCTATGAATTGAAACACATTCAAGGATCACAATTGTTTACTCTCTATGAGAAATAAAATAAGTAGATAATAATATAAAGTGCTTCCCAAAAATGTACATCAATTAATTTACTACTATAACCGGAATAAAATGCCTATTTTAATGCGTCTTGATTGGTTCATTTATTAATCTAGGGAAGGGCGGAAGATGTAAACATTATAAGACCTTGTTCAGAGCTGATTTAATGGTAAAACGGTTTTAAATCTCTGCAGTTTAGCTTGTGCGATATTCGGTTAGTAAGAAAGTGACAAAATTTAGAACTGAAGCTGGTTCAAGAAAACCGTTTCATATTTTTAATTTATAAATTACAACTATATTCTTTTAAATAAATCAAAAAATTCTAAAAAATACGCTTATACTAGCGCACTAAAAAGTAAAAAATAAATTTCTTACGTTTAAAAGCGTGGGACACTCTACCTATATTTTATTTTAATCATCGAGTGCCCCACGTTTCTTAACGTTGTAGAGAAAGAAATTTTCTTTTTATTTTTTAGATTTTTTTGAAATTATAAATGTTATTTTCAAACTTGAGACACGTTTCCCACCATCAATACCGTCACTCCCACCACTTATTTTACTTATTTCCATTTTTAGCTTGTTACATAAATATTATTAATAGATTTTATTAGAATATTAGATTATTTATTTTATTAGAATATTTATTTATTAGAATATTAGAATATTATTATATCAAAAATGTCAGAATATTGTATTGTTATTACAATTCACAACTACATACTATTGCAAAGTTTCATGTTAATCGGACATTTGAAAGAGGGAAATCGAGTTGCAAAATTTTTTTTCATACAACATATTTCATACAAGTGAAGCTAATATAAGCGTGTTAAAAACTCAAAAAGTACTGTTAGTTCTGAATTTTAAAATAGTTTTTATGGTAATTCAGTGCTAAAAGTAATCTGAAAGCAGATTTAGCGTTGAGACCGAGCATTAATCTCTCACATTTTTCAAAAGAATAAAACCCAAAAATGTAAACCTATAGTGTGTTCATAATAATAATTATAGGCGCAGATTATCAAAATATAATTATAGCACATTAAAAATTAAATACATACGTTAAGCAAATCGAACAAGGACGCCGAAAATATCATCCGATTTTTTATATTCCAGTCAAATTAAACGTTTTTTTTTAATAATTAACAAGATAATAATACATCGATGAACATAAATTTTGTTTTTGTCATAGTATAATTAAAAAAAACGTATTATTAAGATACGGAAGTAATCAAAATAATTGCCGAGAACAATTCTAATGGGGATCACAGAGTATCGAATTTAAAGAAAATAATCGGCAAAAATATCTGATGTGACAAAGTGATAATTTATAGCAATATTATTAAAATACAAATTTTTATTGATGAAGTAATATAAAGATATTTTTGAATTAAATAGTTTTGATCATTTTTAACGATGTTTAGTTTACAAAGGATTTCACTAATATTATCAAAAACTGAGTCAATCATACCTTCTTATTTTTTGTATAAAATATGGCAATTCAAATATTGTTGAACGCTTTATAAAAAAATAAGTATCCCGTCCTAGTATAGTTTTTTAAGTAGGTAACTTACGGTTTATTTACATTTAACTATTTTTTATAAAAATGTTATCATATAATAGAAATCGTGTCCATCGTGATTATAATAAAATTAAGAAAAATCGCAGGATAGTGGACAAAATATTTGATTTATTAAATTAAATGTACGAGGTTTCGTCTATATATTTAGACTTTTTCAAGTACTTGAAAAAGTCTAAATATATAGACGAAACGTCGTACATTTAATTTAATAAATCAAATATTTTGTCCACTATCCCGCGATTTTTCTTAATTTTATTGTTATCATATAAATTGACTTATAACATGGCATTAATTTTTTTTTTGTTTCCATGGTTACTTTACCGATACAATCAAGACGCAACTATATTCATGTGTTACGTACTTTAGCTCATTGTATATTATACAGTGCGTTTGATTTCAACTGACATATTATTGACTTTACATATTAAATATCTCCAGTTGATTGAGGGCTTGAGAATAGCCGAGAGTGTAGCAATGCTGTTGTTTATATGGCGTTGCTATGGTTCCTCTATTACAAGTCCCTAGTTCCCGGGTTCTAGCCCGAGAGCTGGTAAAAGTGTCAATTGGATTTTCAATTTATTATTAAAAAAAAATAATGAATTGAAAATATGAATTGGTGCTAGGCCCAAATAACCTTAGCTGTTGGTGGTCTTTAAAACACAATTTTTTTTCCAGTTGATTGAGATCGGATTCAAGTTGTATCAAATACTAGGCTAACGCATATCTCCATATTTGATTTACATTCAATCCAAAAAAAAAATGTAGGACTCTGAAATCTACCCAACGCTTTTTGAGTTGTTATATTGAAAAAATAAATTGTTTCTATAATATTATTTAATGTCAAAAATAACGTTGCCATGGACCCATGCTTTTTATTATGAACTTGAGTCTACTATGTGAATCAAATGGAGATATTTAACATGTAAATGCTATATGCGCGAATTGATATCAAATGCACTGTATTAATAATTTCAATTTTAAATTGAGCCTAGCTTTCAATGTGTCAGCATCGGTGTCAGCATATAATTTCAGTCTAGAAAATCTACTAAAGAAAACAATACATAATTAAACAAAACTATGAGCCCAAATTAATATCCAATTAACCTGTCACTTGTCATTAAAATTATGCCCTTTCGCTCACTGTATTAATTTTAATGTGGTAAATATTACTAATTAGTATTTTGAAAGGTAAACGAAAGTTTTGATTTCAATTCCACTGCTCGTTTTTATAATACTTTAAATAGACGCTAACGAGCTTAGTTGTTGGACGTCTATAATTTATAAAATCTATGTTAATTTTTGAAGGATACAGTTCAACAGAAAATCATTATGGTTATGTTGGTATTCTATCATCGACGATCGGATTTTGAATTTTCTATTCACGATAAAATTATACGCAAATAACAAAATATTACGGATAGAAGTAGAACATGTGATTGTTATCAAATTAAGAATGAATGAATTGTAGATTATAGACGCTCGACAATATCAAATTAAGGCGGCTATATTAGAAAAAACTATAATTTAAATGTACCTAACCTTGGTATGAAGAGTTGGTTTGAAGATATACAAAATATTAAAAATAACCACAAAACACCAAAACGTTTTCACGATGTACGTTTCGCCAATTATGTTGGCATCATCATCAGGAGATTTAATCATCTCCTGATGATGCCAAACGTACGTCGAGAATTGTCAAACGTTTTGGTGTTTTATTGTTTTTAATATTTTGTGTAAGTTTGATACTTAGAAAAAATTAAAAAGAAAAACTCAAGGACACTTTACGCACAAAACATAATTCAACTTTAAACTATACCTCAAATTAAATGCACAAAATCAATAATCAAAATCAATAAAGTTAATATTAACTTAATTTACTGTGTGCCGCTTAATAGAAACCGTGTACTAAATGTGCGGCTGCGGTGTTATTGCTGTCCAGTTACAATTGTCCTTAGGCTATACAAGTGATTTACGGTGCTTGCTTGTTTGGTCGACTGTAAAACATCTTAAAATGTGCATAAAGACATAATTCTATAAGTAGCCATGGGCGTAGATTTTATTTTTAGAAATTTATTAGGTTTGCATTTCCGCTTTTAAAAAAAATGTTAATAACTTGATTTAAATATTACACGGGCAACTAATTAAACGTAAACAAGCCTTATACAAGTAAGTAAGTGATTTTTAAATGTAATTACTAATTACTTTAGTAATAATATTTGGAACTAGTCTATTTATTTATTTTTTTAAAGGGAATTTACAAAAATTAAAGCGCTTAATATTTCGTTTTTTATTGTAAACAGTGGACAATTTTTACAGTTTATAGAAGTAGTTTTATAACTTTCTATTGTGTTGTTTAAAAAGTTTATTAAGTAAATAAGAGAAAACATTGCAATTGCAGAAAACTGAAGGCACTTTGAAGAAACGAGGTCTATTTAATTTTGAATAAAATAAATGTTATCATACTTAAATTGTTTGATTTATGCTTTGAAGTTTCTATGACATATAACAATTTTTTCTAAATTCAGAAATAAAATTTAGAAAAACTGCATCATTCCAAAATGTAAAAAGCAAAATAAAAAACGGATGTTTCAATTAATTATAAAATGTCAAAAAGCCACAAACTACAAAATAATAAAAAACTGTGCCTAACACCTACGAAGGAAGAAAAAAAAATTGGAAATCTATAAAAAATTAAATGACTGTCAAATCGTGTTGACAACCGTAAGTTACGCCCCTTTTTAACAACCTGTCAACCGTATGACACCGTACACATCCAATACACAAACATAACACAGTCTATTATTATAGATTAAAAATAGTGTTGTGTGTAACTGACCTTAGAATCCTTGGTATAATCAGAGTAGAGATTACAGGTTGATTTCTCGGTGTCAGTGATGTGTGGTGGTAGGTCAATAAACGTGTCATTCACAGATTGCGGAAGATAATCAATTTCCGTCGGCGAGAGAATGTCGTTGACAGATCACGCCATGACGGGTGCGACGGCAGCACAAAAGGGCAATAAAAACGCGCGCACGGATTAAGGTTATTATTTTAGGCCTGTCACCTTTTTATTATTAATTCGGTGCAAAGAAAATGCACTCTTGATTTTATAATGAACAGATTATATTTTTTTATTATTTGTATTGTTTACAAACCGATGATAAAACAACAATGCAGAATATACCATGTGCTTAAGAGATATTCACGTCAGACAACGCGAGCTGTCTTATTGCTATACAAGAGTTAAATGTGTTCGTAGATACTTTACGGCCGGCATGCCGAGTTACGAGGCTCCCCGCCGCATGCCGCGCTGCCGGCTTCAACAATTGCCTGACCCCAGTTTATGGGCGGACCGACGTCGTATATCTGACTCTTTCCAATACAGCTATGTACACGGACTGTGCGACTGAGCACGAACTAGCAGAGCTTTGGGACTCGAGATAATGGTTGACGCTCTCCCCGCTAACTGTGCTTTATGTCTTTCTCACTCTGTCCAATACGATTTATTTACAGCTACTAACTCACTCCCGCACATGACAGACGGTGAATTGGTTGTGACGTAATCCTACGAACCATGTGATCCATATATAACAAGTACAGACTATATGGACGAATTTAACGCGGTTTTATTTGAAATTATAGATTTTGATTTCAAATTCATTGATTATTTATAATCGGACGGTAATTGACAGGCTGTGATTTTGGAACGAAAATGTCATTATTGCAGAAATAAAATATTTCTGGGAGAATTAAATAAATCAAATTTAATAAATCAAATATTTTGTCCGCTGTCCTGCGATTTTTCTTAATTTTATTATTGCTGGGAGAATTTAAATTTTGAAAAAAATACTATTTTTTTTAAATAGTATATGCCTTAAAAATAATCGCAACAAATTATACCTATTTTAAGATCTTTTTTAAAATAACGTTATTTATAGAAAAAAACTCTGATTCCAGTAAGCATTTCTTAGTTTTGGACGTTCCAATTTTTTTTTAATTTGAGAGAAAATTGAAACGCCTATAACTTCAAAATTAAAAGAAATTGTAAAAATGTGCGTGTTCAATGTCCATTGAAATCAACGAATATTTTCAAAAAGCATGATTAATAATTTTGAAAATATTTGAGAGAAATTAAATTTTATCAAAAATCATACTTTTATACGTGTGTTAAACTTTTTTCGAAATTACTCCGTTTTATCTCTTTATCTCTTTCGCTTAGAACCTATGTGAATTTCAAATTTTTTAAAATTTTATTTTTTATTTATTGTAGATTATAGACGCGTCGACAAATTAGGTCATAAGAGTCTTAAATTACAGTAAATAACAACTAACTTAAAATTAAATAACCACAAAACATCCATGAGCACAGGTGGGAATCGAACCCACGACAATCTAGTCTAGAAAATCCTTATCAGAATTATCCTTAAAAAACCATACATGTATCCATCCTCACAACTATATCAGGACTTTCAGGTGTTAAATATATATCAACTTTACCTAAAAACAATCCTTATTCACTACCATCAACAACCTTCTCTACGTATCCCTATACAACATTCCTATGAAACCAGATCCAAGCTGCACCAAGATATTCAAATCCCCAAGAAGGCAAAAACGTTCGGCCAAAATCACTTTAGCTATCTGGCTCCGAAAATGTATAACAGCTTGCCTGTGGACGTAAAATCAACCACAAGCATCAATAGTTTCAAAAAACAAATTACACATTGGCTAATCCAAAATCACTCGATTACATATCACAATAA
This sequence comes from Mongoloraphidia duomilia, assembly GCA_039654895.1. NCBI lineage: Eukaryota > Metazoa > Arthropoda > Insecta > Raphidioptera > Raphidiidae > Mongoloraphidia > Mongoloraphidia duomilia. The sequence continues at coordinate 6,246,140 of CM077520.1, read as the reverse complement.
TACATAATCGCTCAACACTAACACATGCACTCGTGCTTACTTATGTACTACACACACACATACATACGCACGCACACGCACACACACACACACAGTAAACATACACATTCATACACACAACACTAACTCATCCTCAACTACAAAGTAAAACAAAAGATCCTAGTCTGCACAACAGCTACAATATGTTGGGTCCTGCCCTAGCACTGGCGTTGCCAAGTTGGGCAGGAAACAGTATAGTTTTGTAATGTAAATGTAATGTAAGCATGGTAATTATTTTTTATCTTTATCTTTTGTAATTTATTAGCCTTAAATTTTGTAATAATAATTTTGTAAATTGAATAAAATTCTAAATTCTAAAAAAAAAAAAAAGAGGCTGGTACCAAGTACGCTATCCACTATTCAATTTTTATTGCTTTTTTCTAAATCCAAATCAAACATACTGTAACATCGCCACATTGCGTGAGTGGAAACTCGCAGGGGTTGAAAAGAATAAGCTCAGGTTTAAAATATTTAAAAAGTAATGTTAAGGATCACCCTGTATATGAACGGCGGGCTACAGTTCTGAGAAACGGGGGTCTGAATACTGAACAACGAGAACCTGCCAGAATGTTCTAGAGAACGCGAGAACGTACTAGGCTGGGCCGCGCAGGGTATATAAACAAGCCGGTACGAGTGAATCGGGATCAATCGACGGTGTCACGCAACCGGGAATCAGTGAATGGTGAGTCGTGCCATCAATCATATTGATCAGTCAACAGGAATCAGTCAGTGTAGATTGTACTGTGACAGTGTTGAACAGCGAAATAAATCTGATATAAATATACAGTGACATAAATAATTACAAATAAATAATCCTTGTATATATAGTTATTTGTTAAGTGTTATTTAAGTGGCTCGTTTAGTTAATAATTACTGTTTAAGTTTTTTTTATTGTTAGAATTGAGTTTTCGTTGTTGCATTTATTGTTGTTGGATTTTTAATTATTGTAAATAAATATTTATTCCGCCAACTCAGAAAACAGTTTTGTAACAGTAAGGAATCATAAAATGGATAGATGCAATTTCATTAAAGCCTGCACATCTAACCTTATACTGAGGTCAATGCAATAAATCAAAGTGAATGAATATTATTTAATTTATGAATGATCAGTCATTCACAGATAGAGGTGATGATACACCTGGCGGAGGAGTGTTGAATGACAGTTTGTTAAGTGTTTACATCACATTATTACAACTGTACGGTTGGTACTACGTGTAAATGTGATTACAATCATTTATTTCAATTTGTGTTGGTATCTCTCGGTCGGACGAGTTTGGTCATAATTTACGACAACCACGCGAGTGGAACGTGTCATCTACTACAATGTATTGGAATATCTATAGTACAGGATACGTATGAATGATCCAGTACACTAGCATGCTTGTCCGATGCCTCCGAACTCATCTTGCATCTACTGTGTGACACCTACTTACCGACTTAAATCGTTGTAATGATTAGAGAAACATCTGCGAATGCATAACTTCTTGAATTAAATTAAAAATAAAATTTACAGTTTTAAAAAAATCTAAAAAACACGCTTATATTAAAAGTAGAAATTAATTTTCTTTTTCTTCTATAACGTTTAGAAGCGTAGGACACTCATTTTACCTATAGTTCATTTAATTCATCGAGTGCCCCACGCTTCTAAACGTTATAGAAGAGAATGAAATTTATTGTGTACTTTTTGTATGTTAATATAAGCATGTTTTTTAGACTGTTTTAAAACTGTGAATTTTATTTACAAATTTTTAGTCATATTATATTATTTTAAATTTTCAACGGCTGGAGACACGTTTTCCCACCATCAATACCGTACCTCCCACCAATTTTTTTTAATTTTCATTTTTTAATTATCTATATAAATATTATTATAGCCAAAATATCATAATATTGTATTGTCACCAAAACTACATACGACTGCAAAGTTTCACGTCAATTGGACATTCGGAAGAGGGTGAAAATTGAGTTGCAAGACTTTTTTATATACAACATACATACAAGTCGAGATAACACAAGCGCGGTGTTAAAACAGTCCAATACTTGTCAAAGTGTGAACCGTGGCCGTCTATAAGGAACCGTGGAGCTTAAGTTAAGGAGCCACGATGTTATTAACTTTATTAGTTTTATGCAATTACATATAAATTTATGACGTTAAAAAGTATGTTTCAAAATCGACGTAATTATATCGAGCTGAATTTTTCATAATTTTTTAGGAGAATAATACTAGGCCACTATCAAATTACAGTGTCCGATCACTAATCCCATACTGTTTGTAATCAATTTATTGTGACGGATCACCCTGTATATAAGCGACAGGCAAGAATTCTGAGAAACGGGAGTCTGCTTGCTGAACACACTGGTGCCTACGCGAAGATTCTAGACAACGCTAGAGCATACGAGGACGCACTGAGCGTACACCGCGCGCCCTATATAAGCAGCGAGTCGACGGGAATCGGGGAGTCAATGGTGAGTCGTGCAATCAAGTGGATCAGTAATATAAATATTAACGGAGAGCAGTCAGTCAGTGTAGATTATACCGTGACAGTGTTGAACAGCGAATATAGTGCGAAATAAATCTGAGTGAATATAAATATACAAACATAAATAATTAGAATTAAAAATCTTTGTAAATATAGTTATTGTTTACTTGTGTTGATTGTCAGAACTGACTTTTGGTTGTTGTATTTATTATTGTTGTGTTTTAATTATTGTAAATAAATATTTATTCCGCCAACTCAGAAAATAGTTTTGTAACATTATTTTATTTGATACTGCCATATGAACAAACATTTTAATTACTGTGTGACCTATTTTTCTGCCTTTTTAAATTAATAGCAATTTATAAAATATGTAACTGACTAATTTTGAAATTAACAATGCTAACCCTAATCGAAGCTTTCGGCTACCCTTTCAGTATTAAATTGTACCCTTAACGATCTTGACCCCGAGTCCCGACAAAATAAAATACAAAGTTTCGAGAGTACATAATGTACAAGAAAATACGTAAGGGAAGAAGGGGGAGATTGTCGTATGGAATACAGTGATACTGATGTGTCTGGGAGACTGATAAAGGGGATGCGCGGGTGACCGGGCGGCCACTTGGCGAAGTGCGCCGGGTCGCGTGCCGGGCTAAAGTTTATGAAGTACTAAAGTCAAATCCCGTGAACGGCGTCAGACAGTGATAGCCGGCCGGGGATCCCACAGGCGTTTAAAACACACTTATATACTTCCAGGTTTATGTACATTGCTTTAAGGCTATTGTCATGTAGGTACCGGCCTTTTTTTAATTCTGTGTTAAAACTCATCGATCTCTTATGATTGGTAATAGGGCCAAAATTTAAACATACAACCACGTAATTGTTTTTTTGTGTTAAAATTTGTCTACCTGTTGATTATGATTAATGTGGAGCAAAATTATTATTTTTTACTAACTAGAGTTATAAACTAATATGAAAATTATTGATCACCAATAACTGTTAGCAGAAACCAATAGCTAATGTTACTTTTTGGAATAATGTTGATATGTTGAAGAAGAACAAAAAATATTTTTTTATCGCTATAATCGTTAATAGTTACCAGATAGCAGTTATCAAATATCAGTTTAGAATATTATGAAGTATTGGAAATACCTTGTATTATGCCCGTCTTGTGACTTCTTGTGATTTAATACGACGCGTTTCAGCAACGAGTTGCCATCTTCAGGTGTGGTTAATTATTTTTTTAAAAACACACATTGAGTATTCGTACCACTATATAATATTATGATGCTAAGCACTGTGTATTATGTCGTGGATTGTGAAGTACTGATTTAAATTTCGAGATTTTTTGATTTATATAGTAGGTAGATGAAATGAAAAAAAAATGTATCATCAGTTTAGAAGTTCCTTTGCATAAAAAATATTATTAGAATTGATTAGCAGATTTATTGCGCGCACGTTATGAACAAGTGAATTACATTGTAGGTAAACTATGATTGCTGCAGAACGCCATAAAAGTATTATTACCTATTTTTTTGATAAGTGCGATTTTTCTGTGACCTACCTTAATTTCCGTGCAGCTCACAGGTTGCACAAGTAATGATACATAAGGAATAAGCTGTTCATAGATGATGGAACTTACCTGAAAAAGAAATAATGAAATTAATAAAAATGAAAGGAAATAATCATAATATAATAATAGATAGGTATATTTTATAGCTTAATATTAGGTAATTTAATTTTTTACACATTTTTTTTTATTTGGTAAAAATAAAGTACAAAAATGGTATGCATCAACTGCTGTGGTCATTAGCACAAAACAAAAATATAAATATAAAAATAAAGAAAAAATGAAAAAGAAAGAAAGAAAATAAATTATATATTATATTCATTTTAACACAAGATTTGTAGGCTTATTCATACATTTATAAATTTTTCCCTCAATATGATGATGTCTATTATAATATATAAACGCAATCGATTTTTGCGACACTAGTCTAGGTACCTATCCCGTTATTTTCTAAACTTTTTTTCTAAATCAACATAATTATTCTAAAATATTGTAATTTCATTAAATGTTTGATTAGAGATAACATTTAAACCAAAATGTTTTATTTTTTTGAGATTATATTTTGATTATAAAATTTTATTTTAATATATAAGAGATTAATGGGAACTTGGACCGTGGGTTGATTGAAACTCAGTTAAAGTTTTAATTCGCAACGTTTCGTCTATATTTTAGACTTCTTCAGGCTCTGTGAATAATAACCACATACATTACTGTACAACTCATACAAACTTATAATATATCTTACTACAAACCTTAAAACATAACACGAGTATGTTGCGAAACGTTGCGAATTAAAACTTTAACTGAGTTTCAATCAACCCACGGTCCAAGTTCCCATTAATCTCTTATATATAGTTACGATGGACATGACAATTACTTTTATTTTAATGTTAAAATTCGCATTCGAAAGGTCCCTATAGTTCAAAACTCAACGAAAAAACTAAATAGTCGATGCCCGACGTAGCCTTAATCATTTAAATATTATATTGAGACTTGCTATGCCACCGTAAAGTTGAATTTAAATTTTAACAAATTATTAAATTAAATAATCCATTAAAATTTGAGTTTCTAAAAATCAACATATTTTTATGAACATTTAAAAAAAATTTTCACATGAAGACCATCATTTTTACGTGAGTTGTACAGGTGAAAAATTGAGTCATATATAATAAATTTTTTAATCATTTTGATATTCTGAATCAATAGGTACATTGAAATTTATATGTCGAATAAAGGACACTTTGTATAATCTACACGCAAGTCTTGCACAGTGGCTGCGTGCATCTAAAATATTTGTTTACTACGGAAACATATTCAGTAGCGTGCGCTAAAGATATATTTATTAAGGACAAAAATTCAAGTTAACAAATACGTAACTTTAATAAGTTTATTAACTTTAATAAAAATCAATATATTCAAACGGACCCTTTTTATTTAGTTTTAATGTTAAAAAAAGTTAATCTAATACTAAAAAAGAAAGTAATAGATAACTACGCCTGGTTCTGGAAATCAGTTTTGTGTATCTACTTACAAGGTTTTCCATTAGACGCTCTATATAATATATAAACAATAATCCCACAAAATGCTACGGCAGCAAGGTCAAAATAATTTTTTTCCACAACATTTTACGAGAAACGCTTGCGTTGTGTTTCAAATAAGCTCTGTACGTGATCTGTAATCATGGAAAAAAAATTCCACATTAAAAATATTTAACGCACCCTAAATAGACTGTAATGAGCGTATAGACAAGAGGTAGATAATATAAGATAATAAGATCATAATATGACTACATTTCCATAAAGTTTACTCGAGTTCCAATAAGACTGCTTAGTCTATACACTGTATCAATAATTCAAATTCAAATTATTCAAATTTATTTATTACTCAAATAAATACAAACCCATCTAAGAATTATAGCAAAAAAGGATTTCCTGCCCAACTTGGGAGACCATTGCTGGGGCAGGTGGCCAAAAATATAACAGACATGACGCCGATATATTAGAATAGATCTTATTAATTTGGAAATTCGTAATGCACGACCTTACAAGCGATTGCTCTGAAGCTATAAAATTCTAATTATATTATGTAACTAATAGTCATGAAATAAATTCCACATCTGTAATAGATGTCATGACCCTGGCAGAAATTGCAATGATCCTACAGAATAAGAGATGATTGCTCCCACAAATTTACAAGTTACACTATGTAAGCAAACCATGGAAGAAATAATTTCCAGATTAGTATTACAACCCTGAAAGAGAATGCAATTATTCCACAGGACAGAAGCAGAAATGGCTGTTTCTACAAAGTTTGCGTTGACTTCCAGTAATTCTCTATGTATTAATCTCTAAATTATTATTAAAGACCAAAAAATCTATAATGAACGACCCTGGAAGAGAATGTAATGATTCCACAGAACAAGCAGAGATGACCGTTTCCACAAAGTTTAATTTAAATTCCAATTATTTTGTAATTACTACCTAATCAGTAATTATGGAAGACATTCAAAATCAGAAATCCATAATTCACGGCGCTGAAAGACATAACTATGAGTTCAAAACTGAAACAGATTATTGTTTTTCTTTAAAATTTACTCTGGGTTCCAGTTAGAATCTCCGACACGTGAGTTTATGCAATCAATAATTACGGAAGAGTGTCAGAAATCCGTAATGCAGACAGTGGAACAGGTTACAATAGGTTCACAGAACAGAATGAGATATGGGTGTTTTCACAAAGATTGGTTCGAACTCCAGTTAGACTCTCTAGCTATGACATAGGAATCTATGTAATCTCAATAAATATGGCAGAGAATCAGAAATCCATAAAGCACGACTCTCGAAGAGATTGCAATGAGTCCACAGAATAGAATCATTGATGACTATTTTTAAATGGATTGCTTTCAACTTCAGTTAGACTCTCTATGACATCAGAATCTATGTAATCAATAAATATGGCAAAGGATCAGTAATCCGTAAAGAATGACTCTGGAAGAGATTGCAATGAGTCCATAGAATAGAATCATAGATGACTATTTTCACATTGATTGCTTTCAACTTCAGTTAGACTCTCTATGACATCGGATCAGTAATCCGTAAAGAATGACTCTGGAAGAGATTGCAATGAGTCCATAGAATAGAATCATAGATGACTATTTTCACATTGATTGCTTTCAACTTCAGTTAGACTCTCTATGACATCGGAATCTATGTAATCAATAAATATAGCAGAGGATCAGAAATCCGTAAAGTTAAAGCCTGGAAGAGATTACAATGAGTCCATAGAACATAATCATAGATGACTATTTTTACATAGGAATCTATAATGTAATCAATAAATATGGCAGAGGATCAGAAATCCATAAAGAACGACTCTGGAAGAGATTGCAATGAGTCCATAGAATAGAATCATAGATGACTATTTTCACATTGATTGCTTTCAACTTCAGTTAGACTCTCTATGACATCGGATCAGTAATCCGTAAAGAATGACTCTGGAAGAGATTGCAATGAGTCCATAGAATAGAATCATAGATGACTATTTTCACATTGATTGCTTTCAACTTCAGTTAGACTCTCTATGACATCGGAATCTATGTAATCAATAAATATAGCAGAGGATCAGAAATCCGTAAAGTACAAGCCTGCAAGAGATTACAATGAGTCCATAGAACATAATCATAGATTGTATGTAGATTTTAAATACGACTGTATTAATAATTTAATTTTGGAAAAGATTCAGTCAATTATTGTAGCCATTAACAAAAATAAAATTTTTGCAAAATTAGTCAAAAAATGTTATTATTATAGAAATAGATGTAAAATATTAGACGTTTCGCCATTAAGGCATCATCAGTAATAGTAATCTGATAGTAATCTCCTTACAGATTACTATTACTGATGATGCCTTAATGGCGAAACGTCTAATATTTTACATCTATTTCTATAATAATAACATTTTTTGACTAATTTTGCAAAAATTTTATTTTTGTTAATGGCTACAATAATTGACTGAATCTTTTCCAAAATTAAAATAATCATAGATGACTATTTTTACATAGGAATCTATAATGTAATCAATAAATATGGCAGAGGATCAGAAATCCATAAAGAACGACTCTGGAAGAGATTGCAATGAGTCCATAGAATAGAATCATAGATGACTATTTTCACATTGATTGCTTTCAACTTCAGTTAGACTCTCTATGACATCGGATCAGTAATCCGTAAAGAATGACTCTGGAAGAGATTGCAATGAGTCCATAGAATAGAATCATAGATGACTATTTTCACATTGATTGCTTTCAACTTCAGTTAGACTCTCTATGACATCGGAATCTATGTAATCAATAAATATAGCAGAGGATCAGAAATCCGTAAAGTACAAGCCTGGAAGAGATTACAATGAGTCCATAGAACATAATCATAGATGACTATTTTTACATAGGAATCTATAATGTAATCAATAAATATGGCAGAGGATCAGAAATCCATAAAGAATGACTCTGGAAGAGATTGCAATGAGTCCATAGAATAGAATCATGGATGACTATTTTCACATTGATTGCTTTCAACTTCAGTTAGACTCTCTATGACATCGGATCAGTAATCCGTAAAGAATGACTCTGGAAGAGATTGCAATGAGTCCATAGAATAGAATCATGGATGACTATTTTCACATAGATTGCTTTGATGTCTAATTAGAATATCTGTGATATAAGAGTATGTAATCAATAATTAGGTATTTAAGTTTAAAAAAAATTATTAATTTTTTAATTTTTTCTAATAATTTAACATAAATAATATTGAAAATCGAAAAGAAAATTTTTTTTAAAGCTATAGATAAATTACTAAAAATTAATTAAAATGTATAAAAATTTAAAAAATATCACGTGACTTCAAAACGCGCCAGGAATGTTTGTGACGTCGTTATGTTAAAATGTGTCTGCATTTGTTGGTATTTGTGTATATGTATTACACATACTATCAAAAATAATAAATTTTTAACTTGGTAACCATGGATACAAAGACCATAGATAACATAATGACGTCACACGCGTTCGGATTCTTTCGGCGCGTTATCGGAACTGAGTTAAAAAATTAATTTTTATTTAAATATAACTTTTTAATTAGTAAGCAAAAAAATTAAATAAAAACAGTTTTGCTATAAAACTTGTATGTGGTCCTTCCATTTAAGTAAAAAAAAAAATTCACTTAAAAACCCAATTATGGAAGATGGTCAGAAATTCGTCTTGCACGACTCTGGAAAAGATTGCCATGAATTTTCAGAGCAGGAGAAGAGAGAGGGCTATGTTTCAATGTGAACGATGTACGGACTTAGAGCACAAAGTTTGGTCTGAGTTCCAGTTAGACGCTCTATGTAATCATGGAACGGTATAGGTACCACCGAACGGAGAAAAGAAGGATTTATGTGTGTGAACGTCTATTTCCCCTCACACCGTACTTCACTTCGCCCAACGTTTCTCTATACTCTTCTTGCTTTTCTTTCCTGTTCCATACTTCGATTTGTCTTCTTTTTGTCATTTAGTATTTAATAATGATTTATTGTAGGAGGCATGCGCACAACTTACTGTATCGTACATGTCTACATATTTCATATATCTACCAAGTAGCGCATTCGCAATATCATAACGTGTCATCTAGTAGCCATAGTTCTAATATAGCCAGAGCTGATATAAGACTCGTCAGTAAAAATATAGATTTTATCATTTTAGTAGATACAATCACTCAAGAGAGCTTACAGAGTGTCAGTGGTCAATACGCTTTTTTATGCGCATATGATAAAGTAAATAAAAAATGTACATAACAAAATATTTACTAATTCCAAGTCTTCATGGTTTCTGGGCTTGTAGGCCGTGGTCCGGTGATATTTCTAGCTGACGTTACGTCTACAACTGCGGTAGATATTCTCAAAGGCGATGTGGCAGCGTTCAAAGTGTACACTTCGACCGCTGCCACAACGCCTTTGAGAATGTCTACCGCAGTTGTAGACGAAACGTCAGGTAGAAATACCACCGGACCACGGCCTACAAGCCCGGAAACCATGAAGACTTGGAACATTGCCGGCCGTGAAATCTTGCACACCTGGATATTTACTAATTATTTGTTTCATTTAACAAAAATGCGTTACCTCTCCCAAACGATGGGCGATCGCGATGCCACGTTTCGTACGACTGAGAGAGACATAAAGATCTCGATATTCATCAGGAATTATTGAGGAAAACCATTAGAAAACCTCAACAAGATGGCCGGTACAGGAATTACCGTTCCTCGGCGAGAAGCAGTAGGGAAAAATCCTAGCCACATATGCCCCCGTCGGGATTCGAATCCAATACCTTTCAAATACGAGTCTAGTGCTCCCACCACTACACTACGTCGCTCGGTGTAATAGTGTTAAATATGATAACTAAAATTTGTTGAAATGAATATTTATCATTTTATTCAAAAAAATTTGGCAGTAGTTTTGTAGTAACATTGAAATGCTATTTAAAATACAAAACTGTGAATGATTTATGTAGGGGATTGCGGGAACAATGCGTGTAACCTGTTTCACTATATGACTTATTAGACTTTCGCTTTTCTATACGCCGCCTTCGTTCTCTCTGTTCTCCAACAATCGAAATATTTAGCCAACAACGCACTGAGCAGGTGGAGAGGCCATAATTCACACCTCTTAAATGAAAAGTATTTCTCACTTCGGTGCCAACCCTGCTACAATCTGCCCACCTATTCGCGCAGTCACTCTCTGACTGAATCAAATCACACATGAATTTATGGTCCAAGAGCCGACCGTCGGACAAATGTGTCTGTGTGCAGAGTTTGAGATAGCATTGGGTCAGAGGACAGCTTGGTGTAATGGGGCCTTTGAAGCTTAAGCTGTCGTGGGTTCGCATCATCGATGTTTTGTGATGTCCTTTAGTTTTAATTAATTAATAAATGGTAGTTTATAGACGCGTCGACAACTCAGGTCATTAGCGTTTTCAACACAACAAATAATCCATTTGGGTATTAGAATCCGCCAGTCGGCATACACAAACCGACTGGTACGAGCTCGGGTCCCTGAGAGCGTTAATTCCCAAAGAACATTGGAATTCAATTTGCGATAGCAGCCACATTCCAATGTCCCCCCTGGGGGGCATTTAGTTTTAAGTGATATATGGTATTTGATGTAAAGACGCTAATAACGTAAGTTGTCGACGCTTCGATAATCTACAATAAATTAATAAGCATTGGAGCAGGAACACAGGCAACCACAATTATTATTATTTTTATTCTGCCGAAAATTGAAAAATTAAGGCTGACAAGGGGTTGCGACAGGATGTACTCTGACACCCCATGATGATATGAAAGTACTCGTTGAGACCGACATTTTGACGCCAATTTTATTTATGTAGTCGATGACATATGAAAACAATTTAAAAAAATTGGAAAAGTAGGGCTGCCAAGGATTGGCGCAGGATGAACTTCTGACTTCCCATGATGATATGAAAGTACTAGTCGAGATCGTCATTTTCACGTCAATTGTATTTCTATAGTCGATGACATAAGAAAACTGTAATAAAAACTGAAAAGTCAGGGCTGCCAAGGGATTGCGGTACCCCATGGTGATATGAAGTTAAATACTCGTTAAGATCGGCATTTTGACGTAAATTTTATTTTTGTAGTCTATGACAAGAAGACAATCAAAAAAATGATCGGAAGTAACATCAGTATCCCATAGTCCGGCAGAACAAAACCGATCCGCCGTTGTGCCAGTCCTGCAACTCAAAAATCACCATAGAACATCTGCTTCTTCAATGCCCAAAATATCAAATGCATCGCCTTCAAGTAAACCTGCCTTCGAAAATCGAAGAACTTTACAGCAATCCCTATAATATGAAAAAAATAATTGAATTTCTCCAAATAACTGAAATAACAAACAAAATTTAAATACTTACCATACCATTATGTATAATTATTATATTGTAGTGCTAATAATCGAATGATTGAAGCACAATATATTATTTTTTTTCGTTTTTTTTCCTAATAAAATAAAAAAAAATAAATAAAAATAATAATAATTGTGTCTCCCTATTGGTGACAAGTTGCGGAAAATATAGATGAATGGAGGAAGCCAATACCCAAAATTGGTAGGACCAGGAATTTATTTTAAAATTATTGTATACTTCCCAGGTCAATAAATGGCTATTATTATTTGTCTGCCCCAAAACTAACTCACACAGGCATTTGTCTATGTATTCGATACATAGGAAATCTGACGGTGAGCTCTCCGTCTATTTAGTATATTTTGTATTGTAACAGTGGCACTCTTGGCAACGCTATTATGTTCGTTATAATTCCAATTGATGTTGTTACAACTTGACTAATAATTCATTATTTATTTATTGTATTGTTTCTTTTCTTCGATGGAAATTTGTACAAGACGCTGCTAATTAATGGGTCTTTTGATTTTAGAATCACAAATACAAGTTCACTTTTAACTAAGTAAACTTAAATAATCATGAGGAAGTAGACGTTAAAAACAGTAATGCCAACATGTAGTTATAATATTATAATTAACGTTGAAGTTTCGTTTTTATTATTAAGACTTCTTCAGGCTCTTTATACTACCAGTATGTCTGAAGAAGTCTTAATAGAGCCTGAAAAAGGCGAAACGTCGCTTATGTTAATATATGAATTTGGGACATGAATAATATTTCTTATAATTTTTTACTTCCCACCTCTATTATGGTAGGGAAGTAATGGATTTAGTCCGAAAAAAATATTTCGAGATTTTAACAGATCTTCACGTTTTGAGACCCTAGCAATCGTTTAAGATCATTTTCTGACTGATGTCTGTATGTGTGTGTGTGTGTGTGTGGTCAATTTTTCGCCTTCGATATCGTAAAAACGGAACAACATACGGCCATGCCGATTGTTCTGTTGTGTTTATCAGCCTTTAACTTAGATCTGATTAGATTTTGAGTCAAATCGATTCAGTGGATCCCGAGACATTCAAAAAAATGTTCTCAATGTCACGTATTAACATAGGTAAAAAAAAAATATAAATGAATTCTAGATGTTATAATATGAAAAAAATGTATATTTTTTTTCTCTAAAATGTAGTTTTTGAGAAAAAAATATTTTACTAAAAAAATTAAAATTTGTACGTAAATCAAGGTAACCATGATTTTTGCTATATCATCAGTAGATCATTAAACAAAAAAGAGGGCCATGCTTTTTTTCAAAGAATAAAAAAAGAGTCTTTATTTTTTGCAAATATTTACTAGGTGGAAAGTTATAATAGGACTGGTCATCAGTCGAATTTTTACTAGATAAGTTTTAGACGATTATATAAAATACTTTTCTGTTGTACTATTGTTTTTGCACGTATTTTTTAAAACAAAGCTTTTTCAGAAAATTAAAATTATTCCTAATTCCTATGCGTGCAGTTAAAAACAGATACAATTGAAATCAATGTAAATTGCAGGTAATTTGTAATCAGATAAAAATCGTTTAAAAAATTCTTGTACCTACGCTTGCGTTGAAATAATTAACGAACAATACATATTGTTATTGTGCAACTCCGCCCATTTTTTTGTGCATTATGCAAAAATGGTGGGACTGAATTTCATGCAACTTGCAAGATACTTCAAGGTCAAATCAACATAGAATTTAGGCTACATGCACTGGGAATGGAGGTTTCGAGAAAAGGGACCTCACGAATAAAAAATAAGTATTTTATTTAGACTTTAAAAAAATACTTTTCTTAGGCGAACTGAAAAACTAGTTAGAGTTTTAGGGACGTCATTTCAAAATTCCAATCGGGGCTTGAGAATAGCTGAGCATATAGCAGTGCTGTTGTTTATATGGCGTTGCTATGGTTCCTCTATTACAAGTCCCCAGTTCCTGGGTTCTAGCCCGAGAGCTGGTAAAAGTGTCAATTGAATTTTCAATTTATTATTAAAAAAAAATAATGAATTGAAAATATGAATTAGTGCTAGGCCCAAATAACCTTAGCTGTTGGTGGCCTTTAAAAACATAATTCAAAATTCCAATCAAAAATGAAAGTTTTACGGAAATGATTTTTCAACGTAGATTATAGAAAACTATAATAATAGTTTTTTTATACGGCTGAAATGCAATTGAAAGATTTTTTCGTTGGAGAGCAGCCAATTATATAATTGTTTCGAAACATATAGGAAAAAATCATATATGGAGAATATTAGTTTAGCAATCTTGTCACGATTCAAAAGCGTGACAAAGAAATATCTCATAAATGAGGCCTTTTACTCTGTTGAGGAATTTTTGACTGCAGATGTCAAGATAGGCTAAATGCTGTATTTTATGTATTTTATTATGACGAAGTTATCCACATTGTGGTTTTTAACTAATAAAGTATTCTATTCTATTCTATTCTATTCTATTGAGTATTGTAAGCTCATTCCGCCGCGAAAGTGGAAAGGTTCAGGTTAGAATCCTGATTGTGACCACTGGTTGGTAAAATGATTTTTTCCTATATGTTTCGAAACAATTATATAATTGGCTGCTCTCCAACGAAAAAATCTTTCAATTGAAAACTATATTTCTTAGAAATGAATTTACAGAATTTCAATGTTATGACAAATATTTTTAAAAGAAAAAAAACATATGCATGATTGTTTTATATAAAAATAAAATTGAAAAATTATACTGAAAATGTTCGAAGGTGTTCCGCTGCCTGAAACGAATGGGTGTGCATAATATATGACAGTCTATTCACACGTGTTGTAGAAATTTTCAAAAATCCATCGGTAGTCAAGCGCTTATTAAAAGTGTACAATATAAGCTATTGAAATATCACTGTAAAGCACGAACCAATGAACGACGTACGACTATAGGCTTTTTTTGTTCGTCAGATTACGTCACGTTTAATATGGATTTTAAGTGCGCTATTATTATTGACGACTTTAAATTACGTTTTTCCACAAAATAAAAATTTCGGCAAGCATTAATACAATATTCATTATAATCTATTCACCTTTGTGCGTCATTAGCTTATGTCCATTTGTTTTTTGAGTTGTGATTGGTCGATCGGGAGAATTTCAAATTTAACTAAATAATTATTTTTAAATACTACTATCGGTCACTAGCTTTCATTAGACAACCCACTTGATGGAGTTGCATTTTTTTTTATTTTTTCATAACCTGTTTGACCCCCCATTTTTACCCGTAATAATTTATCCGAATTATTTATCAATATCTAAATCACGGCATTGGGTCATAACATAGCTTTAACTATGCCAAATTTCGACTCTCTAGCTTGTACTGTTTGGCTCTGGGAACTTGTGACAGACAGACGGACGGACGGACGGATGGATGGACAGACACTGGAGTGGGCCTTATTGAATATCGTTTATTTTATATTTTTTGACGACTCCATATGCAGATGCATTAATGTATATATACTAATATTATAAAGCTGAAGAGTTTGTTTGTTTGTTTGGTTGTCTATGTCTATCTTTTAAGGTTGACTCACTATAACTTTTTTTATGGTAATCAAATTTGTTCGTAATTATAATATTCAAGCAAACGAGCGAAGCGAGTGAGTAGTGTATTGCACCCGGGCGAAGCCGGACGGGGCTGCTAGTTTTAAATAAATTTGAATTTGGATACTTATTGACCTAGGTTTGTATAAAATATCTAGAACTGGTAATTCAATTTTAGAGTTGCAGCAACAAATTGAATGAATGAATTTCCAATCAAAATGAATATCTGTAATTTTGTTTGTCGGTACAAATAATTTGTACAGAATTGCATAAAAACTTAACAACAAATTTGTGACGAACCGTGTTATTTTTTAGAAACGTATACCTATAACTACATATTGTGACATGCCTATATTTTGAATTTGAACCGTATTTCACGTTTTATTAATTCGGTGGCAATACTATCGTCGTCGAGCGCTTCAAGCAAACAAACTTTCTAATTTGAAATGTATCGATGTGTGTGTAATGTGTATGCAGTATACTAAAATTTGTAATTTAGTAGCAAGGCGTTGACATAGTCAAGGTAGTGCGTCGATAATTTCTAGACTAGGTGTTTTGCAACACTGGTTGTAGTATTGTTTCTCTAAAAGAATCAGTTTAAATATTTTTTGCCATACCCACTATAAAATAGCTGATTTACATGTAGAGGCTAGTGTAGCCTAGTGGATAGCGTACTTAGTCCAGCCTCTAGACTAGACTGTCGTGGTTCGAATTGCACCTGCGCTCTTGGATGTTTTGTGATGCTATTTAGTTTTAAGTTGGTTGTTATTTAATGTAATTTAAGACGATACTGACCTAAGTTGTTGACGCGTCTATAATCTATGCCTATGTCTGCAGGTCTGTGGGTCATCGAACAAGCAGGTGTGCGGGAAAGTAAAATTCAATAGTAATTTAATGTAAATTCAATAATGTTTTAATCAATAATTTAATATTTTATATTTCTTCGAAGTCAGGTTCAAACCAGGATTCTTGTCGATAGCGTATAGCGAAAAACCACTTGGTCACCGAACCAGAATTGAACGACAGAGCCTAGAGCAGATACAAAAGCTTGTTTTAAAAAAGTAGAACTACGTCTTTCCCGGCGGTACTTAGAGGGGTAAAATGATGCGAGACGAAAAATACGTTACAAAAAATGTGTGACGCGAACTACCATAGTTACGCCATAATTTGTTTGTGTTTTGTATCAGGTTGGCATGTCGTTAATATTTTTTGATTTGACGTCATATTACACAATAATTAATGTTAGGAAAATCATAGCTTTCGCTGAAGTGATATGAAATAAATAAATACTAGATTGTATATCTAGATGTGTAATGGACTACATTACGACGAGTGATGACAGTACGTAAAAACGTGCAATAGCGAGATTTTAGTCACACGAGCCATAATACCATTACGAACGAGATATATATGGTATCTTATGCCATACCTACTAAAAATACCTACTTTTTTACTTCATTTTCAAAAAAATGTGCCAGTTCATTTGCATCGCCATCTTTACTTTTACAGTTTGCCGTGAAGGTCGTGAGTATAAGTAATGGCAGGCGCGCGCAGGCGGATTGAGCGAATAAACAGAAGCTGCTATGGCAACCGTTTACTTACCGCACTAATACACTTCCCGCACGCCTGCCAGTTAAATGACCCAATACAGGCCGGTATACATGCATCGAAAGTATCAATTTTGTAGTGGGTATAGCAAGAAATAAATTGTTCTAATCTCAAATTAACTAATTATTTTGATTACATAATATAAAAAATTATTATTTGTAAGATAAAACTATAAAAAAGTTCTACATCTTCGGTTGAGACACAATCGTAATTACTTTGCCCTTTGTCATTTTTTTACTAATATTTTATATTGTGATTCGTTAAATGAGCATATGACATCTGGTGGCACAAAATTGTACTCAAAACGAGGGAAAATTTAACATACTAACAGTGCAAATTTATCGTGAAATTGTTTATTACAAATATAAAACAAGTAAAATTAACAAAAAGTTTATAGACAATGGAATTCGCGACGTTTTCTAATATCATGGCATTAAATACTGTCAGTCATTGCCTTGTAAAACTTACTTTACAGCGAATTATTTTCTAATGAAATGTGGAAAACCTGTATTTATGAATTAAAAAAATATTTTATATTAATAATAAGATGTACCTACTTATTATCATACTGTACTACAATAGTAAAATCATTTGATGATTGACAAATTTATAGAACTAACTTTGTATCCAAATATTATGAGGTTAGTAACTTACCTACTTATTACAATATAACATAATATTATGTTGCAGTTATGTGTTTACATTATTCACCTAACCCTGCCTTAAAGAAGCATTGAACGTATGATTAATTTCGTGGAGATTTTCTTTTAATTTTGATGTTTTTAAGCAATATGCCGTAAAGATTACTACTTATGACAGCTCAGTTATCTTGTTTTTTTCACACATTTGATAATATGTCCGGCTTTGAGAATCCGTTCTCCTTCAACGAAATTCGTTTGTTTAGGATTCGTACCAGCCCAATCGCAAATACTTATATTTATTATTTCTTATCACTTTGAAAATCACAAAATTGCACGCAAAAGTATACCCCGTATATAAAATCCCCCCCTTGCGCCATATTTTTTAAGCTCCACCCATTTGACGGATCCCAATAGGTACATTTATATTTTTGCTAGGATATTTGTCTACCCAGAAGAGACATCGACGCCTCGCTACTGTGTACATACAGTGTGTGTAGAGTCGCAGCGGCTCGTGTATACGGTAATGCCAGCGCGCTATAGTTCGTTGGCTGGTCCTCGGTTCGGTGGTAATAAATCATGGGTTACCACATTGTAGCCCGGTAAATCATCGGGGGGACCCGTCGGCCGCGGGGGTATTCGCGGGGTCGAGGGGGTCTTCCCAGCGTGAAATGAAACCCATTCATCTATGTCACGGGCTTCTACTCTTCTATGTATTACCTCTACATTCTCTAGTTCTATACTATATACACACACACACACACGAACACACACATTTAGACTTGTGTACCGACTTCTTTTGGATCTCGCAGTGAACGGACACCGTTTCATGCAACCTGGTGCTCTCTATGTATATTATTGTAAAGATTGAATGTGTATGTGTGTTCGTGCGTGTGTGCCCTGCTGGTTGCTTGCCCCGGAGTGGTCCGGGTCATTCCGTACCTACGTTGTTATATTATTATATCTATAGTCTGTGACTTCATTTTGCAGATATTACAATACATGTGCATGCGTCCAATCACTAAAGAAAAAAAACGGCCAAGTGCGTGTCGGACCACGCACAGTGAAGGGTTCTGTAGTCGGCCGAAAATATCCCATATCTCAAAAACTACACAACATATCTTATTCAAACCAATTTTCGTTGAAGTATTTTATAAGTTCTGCTACCTTGAATTTTTTCAGAATTTTCAACCCCATAGTTGAAAAGTTTTACGATTTTAGAAGCGCATGTCTCACCAACTATTGACTTAAATAAAAAAGTAATTTTGAAACTTCTAAATCATTTTTGAAGACCAATCTAACGATACCCCACACGCTTAATATGTGCACGGGAATTTTTTTTATCCCTCAGTTACATGTATGGAGTGCCACCCCTAATTTTTTTTCGTAATTTCACTACACCGTTGTACAGCGGTTCATAAAAAGCACCTACCTTCCAAATTTCATCTATATAGTGCTAATAATCTCTGAGTAAAATGGCTGTGATATACGGACGGACGGATTAGACAGACGGACATGACGAAATTATAAGGGTTCGGTTTTTGCCATTTGGCTACGGAACCCTAAAAATGGCCACTTTTCTGACAAACTAAAATAATGTCGATAACTGTAAGTACTTACTTATACAGTTTTGAAATTAAATTAAGACGCAAATGACCTAAGTTGTCGACGCGTCTATAATTTACAATAAATAAAGAAATTAAATTTCTATGGCGAGAAATAAGTCCCATTTTAATAATTTGTAAGGATTTTTAAAAAATGTTTATAATAATATAACAATAAATGGTTTTAACCAGTTTTAAAAAAATCTAAAAAACACGCTTATATTAACGCGCTAAAAAATAGAAAAAAATTCTTGTATAACGTTTAGAAGCACTTACTTTACCTAGGTATATATTTCATTTAATTCATCGGGTGCCTCACGCTTTTACACGTTATAGAAAAGAAATTAATATATTTTCGACTTTTTAGTGCGTTTATATGCCTAAGCGTTTATTAGACTTAGCGGCTGGAGACATGTTTTCCCACCATCAATACCGTACCTCCCACCACTTATTTTTTATTTCTATTTTGTAACTAGTTATAAATATTATATTATAGTCAAAATATCAGAATATTGTATAGTCATCAAAACTGTATAAGACTGCAAAAATTCACGTCAATGGGACATTTGGAAGAAGATGAAAATCGAATTGCAAGGTTTTTTTACATACAACATACATATACTTACAAGTGAAGCTTATAATATAAACGTGTTAAAAATAACCACAACGTGGTTAGTGTTTTGGAATTCTGCGGTAATTGTTTAATATTCAGAATAACCATAATAATATTATACAGTATGTAAACAGGTAAGCTGCACATAGGGAAATTAGCATTGGGAAAAAATGAATGGATCAGAGTGAGCCATGACTCCATAATGCACGTATTTATATAGAGTTGCTATGGTTATTTTAGTGTTATTATTTTAATTTCAATTATTTTTATTTTATTTGCCGTTTAAATGTCAAGTAAAATAAAAATAATTGAAACTAAAATAAAAACACTGACAAAACCATAGCAACTCTATATAAATACGTGCATTATGAGTCATGGCTGACTTCGATCCATTCATTTTTTCCCAATGCTAATTTCCCTATGTGCAGCTTACCTGTTTACATACTGTATAATTTATTGATCAACAAATCGAAAGGGTAAAAGAGTTCAACAAAAATACTGTTTTTGAACTGTCCCTTACATAATCGGACAGTAGACAATTTTTTTATGTTGACTGTACACAAATCCACTGCAATTTTTTAACGAAAAAAAAGCCCATATGATCCACACACACTACATACATATATAAATTTTGTTTTGTTTCAAGTACCTTTGTGAAATTTGATATTTCCAAATAATCTTGTCATGAACATACGTAAGATTAAAAGTTTATAAGTTAAATTTATTGTTTCTCTTTTTGACAATGAATTACATACCTGGACAGATTGGAGAAGGTCATTAAGTTCATTTATGCTTATAAAAATACGAAGACTATATTCTGTTTACTATTTAGAAACTGAAAAAAAAACAGCGAGCTGGAAAAATGCCAATTTTTCGAAAGATATTATGTTTAATAAATTATTCATTATTGTCAAACGTATCATTTCATAAATTTTCTACAGAAGCTGAAAAATGTAAGGGACGACAATTTAAAAATACATTTTTGCATCTACATAATATAAATTTTTTTGAATTTGTGTAAAATACCATATTATTTTGTTATTTATATTTCAACATTAAATTTGATACCTAATAGAATAGAATAGAATAGAATAGAATAGAATAGAATAGAATAGAATAGAATAGAATAGAATAGAATAGAATAGAAATAATCTTTATTGAAAACCTATAAAAAAGGTGTAATAGCGCGTCATACAGAATTAAGATATGAAATACTTGAATTAAACAAACAATGCCCATAATTATACTTGCAAATACTTGTAGTAAGCGTCATAAAAAAATAACCCACGGAAACAAACACAGTTGCTTATAGTTCGTGAACTCATTAGGGGTGTACAAAATTTTTAAAACGTATTGAAAAATTATCGATGTTTTTTCCGATGCATCGAAAAACATCATTGTTTGTGAACATAACTTCGATGTTCAGAAAACATTTTTGTTTTTTGTGCATTCCTATAAACAACCAAAATTTTTCTTGAAAATTTATTAGCAGAGATGGCAATTTGATTATAAAATATCGAAGTTACTTCTATTATCCAAAAATAAAATATCCTAAAATAATTTAAATACGCCGGATTACAACAGGCACCCGACGAATTATCGATGTATCGATGCCGGAGTACCGTAAACGTCGGTTTATGTATAGTACCTAATGCATCTAGATATACAATCTTCTATTACGATATAATAATATTGTTCTTTAAATTGTTCCAGTTCTCCAGTAACATTTAACAACGCGTTGAAAATTGTCGATTAAATTGAGATAACTAGCCCAATTCAATCGACAATTTGTAAGATAAATGCGCGAAAACTGTAACACAATGTGTCGTTACATAAGCGTCGTAACATCGTAATAACGGAACAAAAACAAACGACGATTACAGCTTCAATTGTTTAACTTCCGGCAGCAGTTAAAATAATCCTTTACACAGATCTTTTGTTCGGTAGAATTGAACAAAAAAAAATATGCCGATTACTGAAATGCTGATGTGGCTATTTTGATATTCCAGCTTTCTGTATCCGCTGTCCAATATAAGATTTAGATATGGTCAAATAGCTTGACTATGCGATATACGCGTCGTCCTGCTATCTCCGTTTCTCATATACTGTCCACATTGCCCGATATCAAGAACAAGTGAATGCTTCGGTCAGGACGTCTTTTTTCTTTCACATTACACTGCATACCTCTTGGAAAAGGGTATCAATAGTTTAATTTTACACGTTGTGTTTTAAAATTTTTAGTGGGAAGAGGTCAGGGTGTGGATGGGAAGAGGCCAGGTTGTGGTTGGGAAGAGGTCAGGGTGTGGTTAGGAAGAGGTCAGGGTGTGTTTGGGAAGAGGTCAGGGTGTGATTGGGAAGAGGTCAGGGTGTGGTTATATCTCAATTCGGTTGTATATTTTTTTTAACCGACTTCAAAAAAGGAGGTGGTTCTCAATTCGGTTGTATATTTTTTTTAACCGACTTCAAAAAAGGAGGTGGTTCTCAATTCGGTTGTATTTTTTTTATGTTTGTTACCTCAGAACTCCGTCAGTTATAAACCGATTTGGAAATTTTTTTTTTATTTGATAGGATATACTTACTTTCGGATTGGTCCCATAGAAATTTCATCAAAATCGGTCCAGTAGTTCGGCTGATTTTAATAAAAGTTAGTAACGGCGTGTGATTCCTTAAGGTAAATGTCACTTTTTAACACATCTGCAGACAGCGTAAGAAAGTCGGTTTAATAAAAGTGAGTAACGGCGTGTGATTTCTTTAAGGTAAATATCACTTTTTGACACTAAAAAGTAAAAAATAAAAAATTTTTTAACAAAAAAAAACCTCCTTCAAAAAGCCACTAAAAAGAGGAAAATAATGAAATTTTGAGGTCTGCGCTAATTTAATAAAATATGAAATTGGTTAAAAAGAAGATATTAATCACTATACTATACTTTTTAATCGACTTCATATTTTATTAAATTGGCGCAGACCTCAAAATTTCATTATTTTCCTTTTTTTAGTGGCTTTTTGAAGGAGGTTTTTTTTTTTGTTAAAAAGTTTTTGTTTTTTTTTTGTTTGTTACCTCAGAACTCCGTCATTTATAAACCGATTTGGAAAAATCTTTTTTATTGCATAAGGTATACCTCGAAGTTGGTCCCATATAAATTTTACTTAAATCGGTTCAGTAGTTCGGCTGATTTTTAATGAAAGTGAGTAGGGGCATGTGATTCCTTAAGGTAAAAATGTCACTTTTTGGCACATCACACAGCATAAGAAAGTCGGTTTAATAAAAGTGAGTAGCGTCGTGTAATTCCTTTAAGGTAAATGTCACTTTTTGACACATCACACAGCGAAAGAAGTCAGTTAAGTAAGTGAATCTATTGGCAAGCGACTAAACTACGTATTGTAAAGCCACTAAAAAGTAAAAAATAAAAAACTTTTTAACAAAAAAAAACCTCCTCCGCTCGAAAAGAAAAATATAATTATGGTCCAGGGATCTTGCAGGCGTCTGTAAACACATCCGCAATTGCGGAGCATTCGCATCTTGACATCTGCATTCGCATCCGCAACAATCGTTCCAGAGCTTTAGCGGATGCAAGGCCATGACAAGATCATCGAAGGCGGGCCCGTCACTTGACGCGTGCTCGAATTCTTTGGCTATACTTGGCCAATAGGGATCGAGAAATCGGCTGCGCGTGCAAGTAATATAATTTACCAATTCAAAAATTTGATTATTAAGTAATAAAAATAATGACTTTCTTAATAAAAATGACAATAAATTACAATTACTTTTACTAATTTCACGAGAATTTAATATTTACCAAGCAGAAGTCACACTTCGACCGCTGCCACATCGCCTTTGAAAATGTCTACCGCAGTTGTAGACGAAACTTCAGGTAGAAATACCACCGGACCACGGCCTACAAGCCCGGAAACCATCAAGATTTGAACCTTCTGTTGGCGGCTCACAGGTAAGCGTAAGGAGGACAATCCAACCGCTGCCACCAATGCCACATCGCCTTTGAGAATGTCTACCGCAGTTGTAGACGAAACGTCAGGTAGAAATACCACCGGACCATGGCCTACAAGCCCGGAAACCATCAAGATTTGAACCTTCTGTTGGCGGCTCACAGGTAAGCGTAAGGAGGACAATCCAACCGCTGCCACCAATGCCACATCGCCTTTGAGAATGTCTACCGCAGTTGTAGACGAAACGTCAGGTAGAAATACCACCGGACCACGGCCTACAAGCCCGGAAACCATCAAGATTTGAACCTTCTGTTGGCGGCTCACAGGTAAGCGTAAGGAGGACAATCCAACCGCTGCCACCAATGCCACATCGCCTTTGAGAATGTCTACCGCAGTTGTAGACGAAACGTCAGGTAGAAATACCACCGGACCACGGCCTACAAGCCCGGAAACCATGAAGACTTGGAGTCACATTTATTGTTAAAAATATTATTATTTCCACATCCGCATTTGCAGATGTGGACGTCAAAAAATCAGCATCCGCATCGGCAGATGTCAGTAAAACCCACATCTGTAATATCCCTGATGTGGTCTATTTTAACCAACTTCAAAAAATTATTGTGAAGCCGTTTCAAGTGCAACAAAAAAAAAAATCCGACGACATTTTCTAAGTTAGACGAAGCTCATGCCAATCTCTCTCTTTGCCTAGCCTTCATTTAGGGTCGGTTCTCCTCGTTATTTTTCGCCATACACTTCGGTTCTGGGTGGACTTTCTTCAAGTCGTTCTTGATATCGGACATCCAAGTTTGAAGAGGCCTTCCTCTCTTCGGACCGATATTTATATAATACTTGTCTGATCATGTGATCTTCAGGTCTTCTCATCACATGCCAATGATGACAAAAAAATGGATGTTTGCTTATGACCACACGACAGGTGAAAACTTCAGATTTTCTAATTTTAAAATATATATTATATAATTTTTTAATCACACAGTTTAATCATAAATATATTAATTCAGCCTATACAATTAAATTTAATGAATATAAATACCTTAACAATAATATTAAGTTTTAGTGTCATCTGTTAGCGCACTTGTGAATTACAAAATATAGGTTTTAGTGTCATCTGTTATCGCACTTGTGAACTACAAATGACTTTTTAATCGTATTAAGTTTTTAGTGTCACCTATTAGCACACTTATGAACTACACACTATTACCAGGATATTGCAAATACGTGTTCGTGTTTGAGCCGAGTAGCCTCGATTGTCACCGTCGGGTGCGTTTCACATCACTGTTGTTAACAGCCCAGGCAAAGCGCGCCTAAGAAAGTTTTCACTTCAAAAAATATTTTATAGACTCATTGAAATTTCGTGAACCCTGACCGCACAAAAATAGCAAAGTATGGTTCGCCTATATGAATATACCCACATATATTCTTTTAATATATTTGCAAACCTTCTCTCAGATAAAAAATGAGACGAATTGGTGGTAGAAGTGGTGGACAGGACAAAGCGTCAGGCTCAAGATGGTGCCCTCCGTCGTCGTCGGGCTAAAGTTATATGCAGGCGTAGCATATTTACGTCTATATGTACAGAGAGAGAGAGAGAATTCTACAGAGAGGAGGGTACGCCAATAACTTATATAGATGGGTGGAAAAAAGCAATATCTTTCTCGCGCCATATAGGCTGTTGAGTTCACAGGACCTCGCAGCTGAGCTATATATGCACTCTCTAGTACCTCCACTTTAAACAAGGATGTGTTTCTGATAAATATGAGTAATAATGCGTTTAACGTCCGTTTCTCGACATTATGTCATAACAGACGCTTTTCGCACCATTACTATTTTCCATTTTTACCACTTTTATACATTTTTATACTTCAACTTAATTAATATAGCAATGTGCGAATGGAGGAATTATAGGACATTAGGATAAAGTAGGCAACTTTGGGAGCATAAGAATTTGACAGGTAATCGGCCATGGCCTTGAATAAGGTACCATCTCGATATTCATCTGGAATTATTGAGGGAAACCATGGAAAACCTCAAACAAGATGGCCGGTACAGGAAATACCGTTTCTCGGCGTGAGGCAGTAGGAAAAAGTTCTAGCCACATCTGTTCCCGCCGGGATTCGAGGGCTACTGATTGGCTTTCAGCTAATAAACTTACTTTAAATGTTAATAAAACAGAAATAATGACTTTTGATCACTTAAGTAATGATAACATCACCAATGTTAAATTCTTGGGAATATATATCTAGATCAATCTCTTAGATGGAAAGCGCATATATCCCAACTTTGTCAAAAACTTAATTCAGCCATTTATGCTATAAGAAGGGTTTCGGATGTTGTATCCATTGATGCTGCACGAACAGTGTATTTCGGGTTATTTGAGTGTTTAATCAGCTATGGTGTATTGCTATGGGGAAACTCCACTGATTCGAACAGTCTTTGTACTTCAAAAGAGAGCCGTTAGATAGCTAGAGTCTCAGCTAAAGAGCATTGTAAACCAATTTTTATTAATTACAAAATACTAACTCTGCCATCATTGTTTATTTTTCACGCATTATTGTATGTCAAACAGAATATGATGAACTTTAGCTGTAGCTCTAACGTCCACTCTTATAATGTAAGATACAAATATAATCTTAGATTACCACCTCATAGATTACAAAAAACACACAGCAGTTTTGTCTGCATGTCCATTACTTTATTTAATAAACTGCCTACAGCTGTTCAAAACCTTCCTCTAAGTCAGTTCAGGAATCTTGTGAGAAGACTGTTGACTGAGGCTGGTCTACCATAGTAGAGGTGGGAAGTAACGAAGTAGTTTTAAGAAAATTATTACACATTTCTTGATTTATCACACCGTTACACCTTGTATATTTTACCTCAGCCCTAGAACAGCGTCGCATATAACACTCATCTAGTACACTTGTCTTCTGAACACGACGCTTGGGATATGCAGGAGATGATTCTCGAGCTATGGAGACGGCATCAAGCACTGACACAACAAAAGATATGTCCTCCTACGTCAACTCCGACCATAAACTGTTTGTTGCGTCTTTTTTTTGTCCTATCATTTTGTTTTCTACGCTCACTTGTATTTTAATTAAATTTTCTTTTTTCTCAACATTATGTCGAAATATTTCTTTCTAAAAGTTTTACTTGTAGTACGCGATTATCTCTAAGCTTTTAAATTATATTTAATAACAAGCCGTGAGGTGGGTCGTTTATTAGGACTAAAATGCGACCCTTGAGGTCCACACGACGAACTTCCCAGTTTGATAAATATTTAAAAATAATAATTAAATTAGATATTACACAGAAAAGTAATCATTTTAATCATTAAAACATAATTATTATTTATTTTTAACAATAATTAAAAAAAAAACGGCTGAACCGATTTTTATAAAATGTATGTCGGATCAAAATGACATTAACACGCCTCGATTGACACCGCCGTTTTTTTTTTTTAATTATTGTTAAAAATAAATAATAATTATTTTTTAATGATTACGAAGTTGATATAATTTGTAAAATTTACTTTTTTGGAGTCTATTTGGTTAAGAAAAAAGAACGGCTGAACCGATTTTGAAAAAATTTCTTTCAGATCATATTTACGTTAATACGCGTTCATTGGCACCCTAACGTAGTCGATATCATTTTTCATTCTCGAGATTTCGTCTTAGAAAGAAATTGACACATACGTACGTACGTACACACACACACACACACAGACATCTTTCTAAAAAATAGTGTAAAAATAGTGTAGTGACCTTGAAACATAAAAATTTGTTATACATTTTGATTTCGATTTTCGGACCCATTACAATAACTTCCAATGGGAAGTTAATAATAAAAATAAAGTTTTTTTCAGAGTGACAATAATAGAAGACCATTTTGATTTTCCATGTCCAAAACAACATCAGGTGTTAACATAACATTAAAATATTGCAGACTAAATGAACCAATAAATCAGTATGGAAGTATTAAGTCTATTCACTTCCAGGCCACAGGGCTAGCTAGGACTAACACCAATTTAATTTATAACGATAGATTTTTTCATAGACCAGATACCCAAAAATTTTAATTATATTAAAAAATCAATTATTTTTTATAGCTACATTTCCAAACGATCGTTTCGATCATCATATGACCATCTTCAGTGGATTTAATTATCAAACGATCGTTTGGAAATGTATAAAAAATAATTGATTTTTTAATAAAATTTAAATTTTTGGGTATCTGGTCTATGAAAAAATCTATTGTTATAAATTGATTTCACCCAAACTACTCCTGTAATATCAAGATTATTACCAATTTA
Source organism: Mongoloraphidia duomilia (assembly GCA_039654895.1). Lineage (NCBI taxonomy): Eukaryota > Metazoa > Arthropoda > Insecta > Raphidioptera > Raphidiidae > Mongoloraphidia > Mongoloraphidia duomilia. The sequence goes on along the minus strand of CM077520.1, from coordinate 6,217,795 downwards.
ATTTCTCCAATTTATTTTTATACATCGAATTAAAAATATGTGTGGGCGTACTTTTCGAATAGGTAGATTATAGAACAATTTTATTGAGAATTTTCCGGAAGCTTTTTCTATAATAAAAAAAATCCAAAAGAGTGAATTTTTCAATGGAACGACGTAGATAACATTCCGTGATTGGCTCACAGATCTACTAACTGTGTGACGCGCCCACTGATCGATCAAATAGAAAGCAAACCACGAGGAAGACAATTTATACACGTCTCTCTCTCTCTCTCTTTCCCTATAGATAAAGAAGTGGGATTGTCTTTATTTATTTATTGTAAATTATAGACGCGTCGACTGCTTAGGTCATTAGCGTCTTTATTACATTAAATATCAACACACTTAAAACTAAATGACATCACAAAACATCCGCTCATGGATGTTTTGTGATGTCGAACCCACGACAGTCTGATCCAGAGGCCGCGACGCTAACCACTGGACCACACAGTCCTCCTAGTGGGATTGTCTTCTACGTCATTATTGGCCGTTTATTTAATTCTTGTTTGTTTAATTTCTTGTTTGCAATTAAGAGGAAGAATTTCAGCTATAAGAACGAAAAAGTTGGTTTACATTATTTGTTTATGTATGAGGAATAATATGCATTGTTAAAATTTATCAAATTTTGTTACGTGGGACGACCCTATTGTGGCATTCCAGCTTAAGAGTGCTACAAAATATATACTTGGCAAAGTGAATAACTGCACGGAAAAGTGAATCGTACGAAGGAGGTGGAGTGACGACACGGTCAACCTGAGAGCTGTGGACATGACATAGAAAAATGACCCAGTATTTTATATCTCGTTTTTTTTCGTACGACAGCGACGTGCTAACACGCTTGTCGCCATAACTCACTCCACTTACTGACTGGTTTGCTTAAGCAATGTGCAACATGGTGGTCGCAACTCACAGGGTTATTGTACATGTGTATTAATATGCGTGTACAGGATCCGACAAAAAAAAACTGGCCAAGTGCGAGTAAGACCCGCACACCGAGGGTTCCGTACAATAATAAAAATAATGAGTTAGATAGAAGTAAAAAATTAACCGATTTATTTATTAACTTCCCATTGGAAGTTATTGTAATGGATCCGAAAATCGAAATCAAAATGTATAACAAATTTTTATGTTTCAAGGTCACTACACTATTTTTACACTATTTTTAGAAAGATGTCTGTGTGTGTATGTGTGTGCGTGTGTGTGTATGTGTGTGCGTGTGTGTGTGTGTGTTCGCACCAATGACGTTAATATTTATTTGACCAACTTCAAGAATTTATTGTGAAGGCGTTTTAAGTGCTAGACAAAAAAATCCAACGGAATTATTTAAGTTAGACGAAGCTCATTCCAATGCTTAAAAATAAGTCGTTTATTGACTCGTTGCGTTCAGCCACCGCGTCGGTGAGTTAGTGCAATATTTTTATTGGTTGTTGACAGTGAACCAGCCAATCAAAATACTTTGCTGACTCAGCGATGCGATAACTAAACGCACGCAATATGACAAGAAATACTTACAATCTAATGCAAGAAGTATTAGCTCTCGCAGGTTCAGATTTAAAAATTACCATATATTGAAAATCAGCTTTCGCAGACAAGATTCGCATGATTTGAAAATGCGGTTACAATATACTTTATATAAGAAACAAATGCGCTGTAGAGTAACTGATAAACTCAGCCATCGCGCTATTCTGGAAGTTTCAAGTTTGAGCCCCGGCACGATTAAATATTTTTTTGCCATACCCACTACAAAATAGCTACTTTCGATGTTATAGCGGCCATTAATGACCCATTTAACAGACAGGTGTGCGGAAAATGGTTTACTTTCTGCACTAGCGCAGAAAATAACGGTTGCCATGGTAACTTCTGTTAATTCGCTCTATATACGCCTGCGTACGCTTGCGTACGCCTGTCATTACTTACTTGCACGAGCTTCGCGTCACACTAGAAGAAAAGATGGCGACGCAAATGAACTGTCAGAATTTTTTGAAAATGAATTAAAAAGTAGGTGTTTTGTAGTGGGTATGGCAAAAAATACCGTATATGTTTCGTACGTAATGGTATTACGGCTCGTGTGACTGTCATCACTCGCCATAATATGCCCCATTACGTATCTAGACATACAATCTACTATTTTCTGATATTGTACATTGCGTTATGACAACAATAAATGTTCGTATACAGTAATTTGCTAATTATAGCGAACTATTTGTGAACAAATACGTGATTTTGTTTTCCACAGCAACCTATTAACAATCATCCAGTAATGTTGCCGGACCCGGTATAAAAATATAAATTGTTGAGTAGATTATCATTCATCTGTTTCAACAATTTCGGGGTTGCCTGTACAAAACGTGAATAAATTTTATACAGTAATGCCTCGTTATTTGTGAGACTCATGTTTCGTGTATTTCTTGCGAATGTCACAATAACAATAAACACGAAAAAAAGGAATTTCAGTTATTTTTAAGAAACATGAAATCCGGTTTGTATGAAAATCTTGGCACTTTATTTTAGATTAGGTACCAACTGAAAAATTATTTTTGACATCTTATAAATTTTACGATATCGAAATGGTTTTAGTTACATATAGTTCGAAAGTTTAACGCTAGACTTAGATGAAGGTACTACCTAAAATACTGGGAGGCGGCGACCTGGAATAAGCGAAAATACAAGGATACCAAAATGTGTGAAGCAAAAAATGATTTTAATATAAAAATGTAACTAACTCCAAATAAATTATAATTTAAAAAAACTAAAGAACACGCTTTAATGAACTAAAAAGTAAAAAATAATTAATTTTATTGGAAAAAAGCGTGGGGTGCTTTGTATCATATTTTCATACTACCCCACGCTTTTTTACAATAAAATTAATTATTTTTTACTTTTTAGTTCATTAAAGCATGTTTTTAAGTTTTTTTAAATTATAATTTATTTTTGCTTTTTAGTCCTGGAGATCCTGGTCAGGATAATGGGACAAACTTATGGAATTATTGTATTGTAATCGGTCCTTGATAAGTGTGCAAAGTTTCAGTTCAATCTGAAGTTTTTTGCTTTTTTTTTTAGTCCTGGAGATCCTGGTCAGGATAATGGAACAAACTTATGGAATTATTGTATTGTCGTCGGTCCTTGATAAGTGTGCAAAGTTTAAACTAAATCTGACCGTTCAAAGTTGGTCAAAATCAAGTTCAAAGAAGTCGGTTACAAACTGACAAACAAGTAAGCAAGCACGCAAACATACAGGTGAAGCTAATATAAGCGTGTTAAAAAGGAAAAAAATAATTTTTCTCTTCGTTTTGCAATCACCTACCATATCTACATTCAATTAGAAATCGACATAAATAAACTGCTAGCTATGACTTTTGATAGAGAATTTTTTTTATTCTTTTATTACTTTTTTTTAAAGTCGACTCAATTTTTTTAAGGTATCACTGTAGAGTAAATGATAACTCAGCCGCCGCGATAATGGAATATTCGGGTTTGAGTCCCAACGGTGACATTGGTTGAAAATGAATTTTTCTAGTATTGTAATGTAACGTTACGTCATTCAATAGGTGTTCCTAACAGTAATTCAAACACAAGCATTTATTTGGAATTTAATCTTTTAATATTTGTGAATAAAAAATATATTTATTTATTTGGATGTTTTTCCAAAATAATATCCTATATTAAACGGTTTTATTTAGCATGACCCCGTATATTTGTTTGTTTGTTACTATCTTTGTTTCAAATCTTGCGACAGCTTTTTCAACTACTTCTACTTAACCGATTCTTATGAAACTTTGCACACATTGAGTTCCCGTGACAATACATTATTATGATAATTTCAAGTTGGTAACGAAGGGTCTGATGATGGAATCAGGAGGTGGATAGTTGAAAGGATGAGGAGTTTGCATAATAACACGGGTCAGAAATCAAACTAAAAACTAGAAAATAACAAGCCGTGAGGTGGGTCGTTTATTAGGACCAAAGTGCGACCCTTGAGGTCCACACGACGAACTTCCCAGTTCGATAAATATTTAATAATAACAATTAAATTAGATATTACACAGAAAAGTAATCATTTTAATCATTAAAACATAATTATTATTAGTGTATTTGCCATATGGCACATACACTATTGGCGTCGGTCGGATGGCGGGACCTAGGGGTCGGACCAAAATTTCTCGACGTTTCATAGCCTCCTGAACACTTTGGCACCATTTTTGAAAATGTTTATATATATATGTTTGTATATATATATATATTTATATATATATATATGTGTGCGGGCAATAACTTTCGAAAGAGTTAATTGATTTTAACGAAATTTGGTAAGCACGTTGGAATCCATCACCGCACGAAGCCTATTTAAAATGGGCCCGATCGGACCATTTTAAGGGTTGAATTTAGGGGTTCTAAAAAGTTTTTGGGCCCAAAAATACCGAAAAAATTGTCAGAATTGTTTCAAAATTGAAATTTAACTCTTTCATAGAGATTAAAATGTGCTGCTAAAATTTTAATAAAGTCGGCCCGACAGGACCGGACTTTCAAATTTTATGAAAACACTAGTTTGTTGATACGGATTTACTTATGGAAGGATGTATTTAATTTGGTGCAGTTGTTGTACTGATAAAATCCATGTCTAATATTGAAATTTAGAAAAAATTAATTATTTTAAGGGACGTATTAAGGGGTAAAATTTTTTATTTTGTCCAAAAACAAACCTAAGTTCACGTATTAAAGCCACAAGGCCTGTATTAGCAAATACACTATATTGTCGGCAGGGTTTGGCACTGCGACCCGAGTTTTTTATTTTTAACAATAATTAAAAAAAAAAACAGCTGAACCGATTTTTATAAAATTTATGTCGGATTAAAATGACGTTAACACGCCTCAATTGACACCCTTACGAGTCGATATATTTTTTTATTCGCGAGATATTGTGTAAAATCTACTTTTTTGGAGTCTATTTAGTTAAGAAAAAAGAACGGCTGAACCGATTTTGAAAAAATTTCTTTCAGATCATATTTACGTTAATACGCGTCGATTGGCATTCTAACGTAATCGATATCATTTTTCATTCTCGAGATTTCGTCTTAGAACGAAATGGACACATACGTACGTACACACACACACACACACACAGTCGAGACATCTTTCTAAAAATAGTGTAGTGACCTTGAAACATAAAAATTTATACATTTTGATTTCGATTTTCGGATCCATTACAATAACTTCCATTGGGAAGTTAAAAATAAGTAAAAAAACTTTTAAGTTAAACGATTTTATTTTAAATCACCAGCTGGGTGGTGAACTTCCTTTAATATTTAAAACTTAAAAAGCATAAGAAAAGTCAACAATGATATTCGGGTCACAAGTCTTCAAAACACGTACGTTATATTTATTACTTGATTTGTTATTTTGATGAAGACAGGTCAGGGTCGCGCACTCATGATACGGCAAACTCAAGACTAGTTTTATATTACCAAAAAATAAGCAGACCTCATAAATAAACAGTGCTCTAACACAAAACTTATGTAAATTGTATAAGTTTACAACAATTTTAATATACAGCGCAGATTATTTATTACAGGCCGTCAGTTTGGAGACAGAATCTTGATTTCTGTGGGTGTCATGCAGCTGTAAAAGTTAACCAGATTTGGGATAAACCGTACTGACATTATTATGTTACGTAGAAATAATGTTTAAACAAAAAATATAATTGTTCTTGTTAGTTGTGCGTTTCAGAATAATTTTTACAGTAATCTCCCCGTTGGCACTATTATTAATTATACAGGACAAATTCGGTTTTGTGCTCAGACCGATCCGAGCGCAGAATAGAGATAGATATAGATTATAGAGTGCATATAAAATAATGTTAAATTTATATAAATTTTTATAGCGCTCTGTAGACCGATCTGAGCGCAAAACCGAACATACTCAGATTTAACGCGGAGACGAGATAGACAATTTTTCTTGAATTCTGAGACGAGATCGAGATTAAACAATCGAGATCTTGATGACGCGAGGAACGAGCTTCAAGAAATCTCGATGTTTGGAATATTGAAATAATTACAGAATCGTAAGTTGAAAAAATGTAGATCAAATCCAAAAAGTAATTTAATTTATATTATAAATGTAACGATCGTTTCGATATAGATAATATCATCATCAGACATCTAAAATATTGTACAATACAATATTGTCTGATGATGATATATCGAAACGATCGTTACATTTATAATATAAATTAAATTACTTTTTGGATTTGATCTACATTTTTTCAACTTACAATATGTTCAATCCAAACTTACAAAATTACAGAATCAGTGATCAAAAGAAAAGTGGTTGTTCTTTATACTTTTATAAAATAATGCGAATGAGAAAGAAAAAAAAGCGGTCAAGTGCGTGTGGAACTCGCGCTACGAGGGTTCCGTACCGTTACACCAATTATATAAGATAGTCATATTCTGTGAAAATTTCAACCGGCTACATGTTAACGGTTCCAAAGATACAGCCTTTAAAAGGTTTTTCGTTTTATGTGTGGGGACCCCTTTTAATTTTTACTTTTTGTGATTTTTAGATTTTTCCCTTTACTTGTGCTGCGAGACCTTGCTTTTTGCCAAATTTCATGATTCTAGGTCAACGGGAAGTACCCTATGAGATGATAAAATGACCGTTGATTGCGTTGACCTAGAAGTTTAAATTTTTTACACCTTTAAGGGGCCATAGACCTTAGTATTTCGTAAAATTTCAACATGATATCTCTATCCGTTCCTGAGAAAATGGGTCTTGACTGACGGACACCCAGCCAGCCAGCCGGACAAACGAGTGACCCTATAAGGATTCCGTTTTTTCTTATTGAGATACGGAACCCTAAAAAAGGTCATGTTGCAAATGCGAAAGCGAATGCGAATAATTAATTTTTTAAAAATTGATTATTATGTTAAAAAAATTATTACAAAAAGCTCAAATTATTATTATTTATTGAATAATCAGACAATTTAGTAACATAATTATTATTTTGGTAGAAATCCTTATCTAATATTTGTACTTCATAATTTATTCCTGTATATATAGTAACTATACAGGAATAATTATGAAGTACAAATATTAGGTAAGGATTTCTACCAAAACGCTTAGACCTTGCAATATACGAGAATCGGTGCGTATTAAGGGATATGTCTATAAAAATTGTTATATAATTATGTAGTTTAATGTTTAAATGCAGCGCGAATGTTCAGCAAACACAAGTAACCTACGTCCTACATAATATAATGAGCACGCACAAAAAATAATTTTTTGACAAATTTTTTCTTGGTCAAAAAAATGTAGTGAACTTTCTTTTTCTTAAAATGGGAATTTAGTTTCAAACAAGTAACATTTGGGAATCAGATTTTATAAATGTTTCTTGTACATTTTTAGCTTATCGCCTGATCACGCCATTTGCATTTTTTACGTAGGTTACTAACGGATCTTTGCACATATTTACTGACCAGCAGAAAAGATAAACTTATGGTTGATAATATATATTTCAATATTTAAGTTTATTTAGAGTTTATGTTACGTGTTTAATTTTAAGCCATTTTCTTCTCTTCTAATATAACTTTTATTATTATTTTACTGAACAATATACATACCAAAAGTCCAAGGGAATAAAATCATTGAATTTTCATTACCTGAAACAGACAAAACACATGTTTAAAAATCATAAAACAATTTAGTTAGTTTCAATAAAAACAAATGAATTCTTAATTAAGTAAGCATTCCTGTTAGGAACATCCATCGAATGACGCAACAGACCGAGAGCTGACAATTTTTTGGTGTTATTTATGCAAGACCTTATTTTTGTGAAGATATTGAGAGAGGCATATTAAAGTGCCCTGAGTAAGGGATTTTAATACCGACATTTTGTTCTGCAAATTGAAATGTATGCTTAAAAAAGTCGCCGTAACAACATATTAAAATTTGAATCTTGAACTAATAATATAAATTTAGTCGGGTACATGACACGTTTAGGGTAATCTGCCACTCCTTTAATTCTGACCAATCGATCTGCAAATATTATTATAGCATTATTGGGTCACCGACAAGCTATACAAACAATTTCAGCCTTGGAGCAATATTAATTGTGACCATTTTTTTGTTACATGTTGGAGGCGGTCTGCATCCCTCCCATACCGCTATCTAGCAAAATCCCTTACTCAAGGCACTTTAATATGCCTCCGTCAACATCTTCACAAAAATAAGGCCTTGAATAAATAACACCAAAAAATAGTGACCAGCTCTCGGTCTATAACGTTGCAATGCAATTATACTTGATAAAAACATTTTTAAACCTATGTCACCGTCGGGACTGAAACCCGAATCTTCCACTATATCGCGGCGGATGAGTTACCATTTACTCTACAATTTACAGTGACACGGGCAAAATCGACGTTCACGCAAACGAAGCCGTCGGCAAAATCTTAGTAAAAAATTCGACTGATGACGTCCTATACTTCCCACCTAGTAAATATTTGCAAAAAATAAACACTCTTTTTTTATTCTTTGAAAAAAAGCATGGCCTTCTTTTTTGTTTAGTGTTGGCTAGCTTAATATAGCAAAAATCATGGTTACCTTGATTTCGTACAATTTTTATTTTTTTTAGTAAAATATTTTTTTTCTCGAAAACTGTACATTTTAGAGAAAAAAAATATTTATATTTTTTTCACATTATAACATCTAGAATTCATTTATATTTTTTTTTACCTATGTTAATACGTGACATTGAGAACGTTTTTTTATTATCTCAGGATCCACTGAACCGATTTGACTCAAAATCTAATCAGATCTAAGTTAAAGGCTGATAAACACAATAGAACAATCGGCATGGCCGTATGTTGTTCCGTTTTTACGATATCGAAGGCGAAAAATTGACCACATACACACACACACATACAGACATCAGTCAGAAAATGATTTTAAACGATTGCTAGGGTCTCAAAACGTGAAGATCTGTTAAAATCTCGAAATATTTTTTTCGGGCAAAATCCATTACTTCCCTACCATAGTAGAGGTGGGAAGTAAAAATAAAGTTTAATAATAAGTTACTGAACATTGTATATAGTGATATACCAAGTAGTTGCTGAGAAGTACATGCATTTGCGCTACAGTATAGACGAAAACTTAAGTTTCCTTGTAGCACTGTGGGCCCATGGCGAGGACAATATATTCTCCTTTGCCGCAACACGAATAAGACAGATTACGAGCGAAGTTGCCTGTGTAACTTGTAGATATGTTGTGTAATGCAAAATGAACATCTACCGTACTACTCCAAACATTCATTTATACATAACTAGCGGTCCCGTCTGGCTTCGCCCGGGTCCTGAAAATTTGTGATTTATTACCCCCCAACCTGCTGGAAATTCTCCCCCTGCGAAGCGAAGTCGGGCTGGTGGTGTTTATAATATTAGTAGGATTTCGTCTAAGTATACGCTAAAATGCAAAAGAAAAATATAGCCTATATCATTCAGGGATAGTGTAGCTTTCTATTAGTGAAAGAATTTGTAGAATCGGTTTAGTAGTTCCAGAGATTACCTCCTATACATCAAACAAGCAAGTAAACCCTTCAGCTTTATTAGTGTATTTGCCATATGGCACATACACTATTGGCGTCGGTCGGATGGCGGGACCTAGGGGTCGGACCAAAATTTCTCGACGTTTCATAGCCTCCTGAACACTTTGACACCATTTTTGGAAATGTCTGTTTATATATGTATATATATATATATATATGGGTGTGTGTGTGTGTGTGTGTGTGTGCGGGCTATAACTTTCGTAAGAGTTAATTGATTTTGACGAAATTTGGTAGGCACGTTGAAATCCATCACCGCACGAAGCCTATTTAAAATGGGCCCAATCGGACCATTTTAAGGGTGGTTTTTAGGGGTTGAAAAATGTTTTTAGGCCTAAAAATGCCGAAAAAATTCTCAGAATCGTTTCAAAATTGAAATTTAACCCTTTAGTAACGATTAAAATGTACTGCTAAAATTTTAATAAAATCGGCCCGACAGGACCGGACTTACAAATTTTATGAAAACACTAGTTTGCGGATAGTGCTTTACTTACTGAAGGGTGTATTTAATTTGGTACCGAGGTTGCATTGATAAAAATATTGAAATTAATAAAAAAAATATTATTTTAAGGGATGTATTAAGGGGTTAAATTTTTTATTTTGTCCAAAAACAAACATAATAAAGCCACAATGCCAGTATTAGCAAATACACTATATTGTCGGCAGGGTTTTGGCACTGCGACCCGAGTTTTTTTATATTAGTACATACGAGTAGATATATTGTATATTATATTATATTTACCAACAAACAATAAAAATCAAAGTTTATAATCCCTAGGAGGCTCCCCATACATGGATATATATTATACTCGTATAATGAGCATTCAAGATATCATGTATTTTATTTATTGTAGATTATAGACGCGTCGACATCTCAGGTCATTAGCGTCTTTCAACTACACTAAATAACAACTTTCTTAAAACTAAATAACATCACAAAACATCCATGAGCGCAGATAGGATTCGAACCCACGACAGTCCAGTCTAGAGGCTGCGGTACCAAGTACGCTATTCACTAGGCTATACTGCCCTCTAAGATATCATGTATTGAACGCTTACTCAGTGTACCGTTTCTGCTTTACCTACAGTGTAACAAGTCTGTAGTAGCTCTATGGTTACCCATTGAGCTCAATGGGTAAGGCGGTCAGCTGTCACACTGAAAAGCCGGGTTCGAATCCTACTGACGACACGTCGTTTTGTTTTTTTGGAATTTTTTTACTTTAAAAACTAATTTAATTGAATTAGATATAGTAAAATTTTGAAACACTAAAAAGAACAAAATAAAATATAAGTACCTAATTAATGATCGTTAAAAATATGGTAAGGAATCCCTTGCGTGCGAGTCGAACTCGGACTTGGCCGGTTTTTTCACTATGCGCGTGGACCGTGTGGTCCAGTGGTTAGCGCGTCGGCCTCTAGATCAGACGGTTGTGGGTTTGAATCCTACCTGCGCTCATGGATGTTTTGGGACGTCATTTACTTTTAAGAAAGTTGTTATTTAGTGTAGTTGAAAGACTTTAATGACCTGAGATATCGACGCGTCTAAATTCACTATGAGCAAACTTGTTTACGGTGACGTTTTGTTGCAGCGCGTAGTATATATGAGACAAAATAAATAGTTAACCAAAGAGTTTAACCAAAGAGTTGGTGTCGCCAAGGACAAACACCAAACTGCTACATCTCATCTAGACTCAAACTATGTACGCCGCAAAACCAAAGTCAAGATGAAATGCAAATGTTTGTGCTAAACATAAATGTTATATAACTTATGTACATGTACTGCATAGATCAGTGTTTGCACGAATGCAACTACAGGGCTTTCATAAAAGAATTCGGCCTGGTTGACAATAGTAATTTATGCAACTAGGTGCTTAAGTGACAGATTATATGACAGTCGCGATTTTGCGATACGAGCCTAAGACTATGATGCATTTATACCAGAACGAGTGTGTGTTTACTGCGCGAGCCGAAGGCGAGTGCGGTAATCACACGAGTTCTGGTATAAATTCAACATAACCTTAAGAAAGTACTGTAAAATCGCGACTGTCAGATTCGTCACTTAAGACAGGCGTTGCATACAATATTTTTTGCAACAACTGCTTCAAAAGTTGAATTTTAAGCAAATAAAACACAATTTGGATAAATATTTTATTAGTGACATTATAGCAAAGTAATCTATAAAGTACTTTATTAGGCCCGTGTGTTATAAAGTAAAACAAAACAGCATTACTTTATAGAACGGAGTGCGTTAATATTTACTTTATTAATAACCATGGATAACATCTATATACATACATAAGTATCCAAAGCCTCCTTACAATATTAGATACACTCTTTTGAAACGTCAAAAACTTTATTTTAAGATTATAAAATTTATATGAAAACGAATTTGTCCTGGGATGAGACCTAGCTAGATCGATTTTTGCCCCCCAAAACTCATTTTCAGTAAATTTCATCAAAATCGTTAGAGCAGTTTTATCCCTGTCAGCGTTTCATTACTTTTTGAGTTGATTTATGTTTAGTTTTTCCGATTCACTACCCTCGCTAAAGAAGTATAACTTCAAAAAAATTGAAACACATTTTCTTGTCTAGGTAACCTACAAAATCCCAAAAAGCCTACAAGAAAATGAAAGTAGTGACATAGGTTCTGTTACTATCTTACCTATATATTAGAATTGATTAATTCTTTCAGCTTTTCAGTCTCTACAGTGTACACACTCCTAGGATAATGCTCTAAAAACAAAATTGAAATAAGTCTAGCGGTTTTCAACTTTATCGCGAAAATACAGACAGATATAGAGATTACAGACCATTGAACCACTTTATATTATAGACAAAACATCACTTCTTTCATGAGAGCCCTGTATATAATGTGTCCTAAGTATATGACACCGAATTATATACTAGACACCGCTAAACTTTAGCGAGTCATTAACAATACATGTTGATGCATAATTATATATATTAGTATAAATCACATACTATAATCATTATCAATTTTAATCAAGGAATTACAAATTTCCTCAAAACATGTTTTTCAATAAGTTAAGTTTTTGTATATTTTTCTCGATAAAAATTTGAATAAATTCAATATTTTGTTTACGCGAGCATCACGCAAAAATGATTGGATCGATTTTCACGAGATTTGAAACAAGGTGACCTATAATTTAGAACTTATTATTTCACGCTATGTCCACCCGGTGCGGTGCAAGGAACCAGTATTTTAGTTAGTTATTATTAAACTTGTTATAATTATGCACAATGATTAGAAATCTGCGATAACGATTAAAAATGTAGAATTAAATTTCCGCAGGCAGCGCAGTGATAGCATAGCAAGAAATCTCGGAAATAAATTATTACGTAAGTTTGATAGAAATAATTTATTTTTATAAAAATGTTCAAAATGACTGTCAACTTACAGGTGAATAAATTAAAATTTAGAAAATATTAAGCATAAAATTTAAAAAATAAGAAAACTGCATATTAGTGAATAAATAAGTTGATATTAAATTATTATAAAAGTAGAAACATGGTTGATGACAATGACTTACTGTTAAGATCCAACAGAGTCTAGAGCTAGTAAGGCCCCTCAGCGTTAACCACATGCCGTTTGCTTTATCAATCAATTTTATATTGTGCTCAAAAACGACTGTATCCATTTTATTGCACATTTATTATTTAAAACTAATTAATTATCACTGACTTCTTTTTATTACTAAACGGTTTTATTTAGCTTGACTCCGTATATTTGTTTATTTGTTTCAAATCTTGCGACCGATTTTTCATCCAGTTCCCGTTATCCGATTGAGTTGAAATTTTGCACACATGTGTAGCTCCAGTGACAATACAATATTATGGTAACTAGCTGACTGGCCCGGCTTTCGTCCGGGTGTAAATCGTAATTTTGAATTTTCATCCACTTCCCGTGATCCGATTGAGTTGAAATTTTGCACACATGTGTAGCTCCGGTGACAATACAATATTATGGTAACTAGCTGACCGGCCCGGCTTTCGTCCGGGTGTAAATCGCATTTTTGAATTTTCACAGGCAAAAGCTCTTGTTAATAAAAAGCTTAAGAAACTAAAAAAAGCGATTTGAATAATTAAAAAATTCGACTGATGACCAGTCCTATACTTCCCACCTAGTAAATATTTGCAAAAAATAAACACTCTTTTTTTTTTTTATTCTTTGACTAGGCCCAAATAACCTTAGCTGTTGGTGGTCTTTAAAACACAATTTAATTTTTATTCTTTGAAAAAAGCATGGCCCTCTTTTGTGTTTGGTGATTTACTGATGGCTAGCTTAATATAGCAAAAATCATGGTTACCTTGATTTACGTACAATTTTTATTTTTTTTAGTAAAATATTTTTTTTCTCGAAAACTATACATTTTAGAGAAAAAAATATTTACATTTTTTTCATATTATAACATCTAGAATTCATTTATATTTTTTTTTACCTATGTTAATACGTGATATTGAGAACGTTTTTTTGAATATCTCAGGATCCACTGAACCGATTTGACTCAAAATCTAATCAGATCTAAATTAAAGGCTGATAAACACAATAGAACAATCGGCATGCCCGTATGTTGTTCCGTTCTTAAGATATCGAAGGCGAAAAATTGACCACACACATACACACACACACATACACACACACACACACACACACACACACATACATACATCAGTCAGAAAATGATCTTAAACGATTGCTAGGGTCTCAAAACGTGAAGATCTGTTAAAATCTCGAAATATTTTTTTCGGACTAAATCCATTATTTCCCTACCATAGTAGAGGTGGGAAGTAAAAAGTGTAACAAAAAATAAAAAACTAATCATTATCTGTTGAATTTTACTACGAGACTGATACGACAGTTTAAGTTAGCAGCTGTGCTTGCTAAGAACATGGCGGTCGCGCATAAATGCAACCAGCATGTATGTGCGAATAACGTTTTACACTGAGTGATTCAGTCTGTTTTATGATCTGATGTTGGAGACATCGGCTTCTCAAATAACAGACAGTATTTTGTCGATAAAATTATTTGTGAACAATCTGTATTTGCGCAAGGGTGTCGGGGGCTGTCGGGAGTGTGTGTGTGTGCGTGCATTGCATATACGTGTGGAGTATTAGAGAGAAGGCGATGCGGGAAGCAATAAGGCATCCTCCGTCACTGTATACACATTATATTTCACAATATAATATATGAACTGCGTGTATTATGGTTACAGGATAACGAGTAACAAGCAATTAGTCGCATCCTTACTCCTTGTACGTTGGACGCTGTTTGTTCCCCATGGCATTTCTTCACAACTAACATATTGTTACATAATATTACGTCTTTCAACACGATCGTTCGCGTCACTATTTTATCTTCAAGTTGGATGCAGTGTTAGTTTATTATAATTTAATTTTTAAGTGCAAATTATTTTGGGAAGAACGTCAAGATTTTTTTATATACTTTAGGAGGCCCTGAAGAAGACACAATTAGTGTTGCAACGTCGACCGTTAAAATATCATAATTTTATTGCTGACAAAAATTATGTGTTTCACCCACATAAGCGCACGATCGAACTTATAATTCAAACATTTACATTTTTGCTTACCCCCAGCATTTTTGAAATTAACAAGCCGTGAGGTGGGTCGTTTATTAGAACTAAAGTGCGACCCTAGAGGTCCACACGACGAACTTCCTAGTTTGATAAATATTTAATAATAATAATTAAATTAGATATTACACAGAAAAGTAATCATTTTAATCATTAAAACATAATTATTATTTATTTTTATCAATAATTAAAAAAAAAAACGGCTGAACCGATTTTTATAAAATTTATGTTGGATCAAAATGACGTTAACACGCCTCGATTGACACCCTTACGAAGTCGATATAATTTTTTATTCGCGAGATATTGTGTAAAATCTACTTTTTTGGAGTCTATTTGGTTAAGAAAAAAGAACGGCTGAACCGATTTTGAAAAAATTTCTTTCAGATTATATTTACGTTAATACGCGTCGATTGGCACCCTAACGTAGTCGATATCATTTTTCATTCTCGAGATTTCGTCTTAGAAAGAAATGGACACATACGTACGTACGTACGTACATACACACACATATACACACACAGACATTTTTCTAAAAATAGTGTAGTGACCTTGAAACATAAAAATTTGTTATACACTTTGATTTCGATTTTCGGACCCATTACAATAACTTCCAATGGGAAGTTAAAAACTTTTTATAAAAAAAACTACTGGACTGATTTAAGTAAAATTTATGTGGAATCACCTTAAAGGTTTGTTCTATTAATTAAAACAAGAATCGTCAAAGTCGGTTCACAAATGCAGGAGATATGAGGTAACATGCATGTGACATACAAGAAATTATTTTTTTAAACTAAAAAAACTGCTGAACCGATTTAACAAAAAATTATATGGGACCAATTCGACATCCAACTGAACACAACGAAGTTAAATTTTTTTAAATAGGTGCAGCAGTTCCTGAGTAATCAGTGTACGTACATTAAAAAAACATACATACTGATCGAATTATGAACCCCTTCCTTTTTTGAAGTCGGTTAAAAAGGGGGGCGAACAATGAACGAAAAATGTAAATTCGTGGATCCCGCACGCGATCTTTGAACTAAATTGGTGCACACTGGATAAATTATATAAGAGATACTTGTATACAGTATACTCTTGATTATTTCATTGCCAAACCAAAAACTACCCGGACGAAACCGGGCCGGAAATCTAGTAAAAATAAATAAGTACCTAATGGTAGTTGATAGGAGTAGTACAATTTAATATTTAAACCCCTTTTATTGATTTATGTCGACGTTTCGACTAATATATGGTCTTAATCATGACCTAAAGTTTATGAAAAAGCACAACAAATTATAATTATTTCACAAACTTTAGGTCGTAATTAAGGGCTAAGGCCATATATTTGCCGAAACGTCGACATAAATCAATAAAAAGTGTTTAAATATTAAATTGTACTATAGTCCCATCAAGTACCATTATTATCGAATTGAATTGTGGATTATAGACGCTCGACAACAAAGGTCATTAGCGTACCATTATTATCAAATCTACAGTAGGACCCAACCACATATTTAATAAAATAGCAGTTTTTAGTACATTGTACTCGTATATCTAGATGTGTAATGTACAATATTACGACGAGTGGTGACTGTATATAAAAACGAGCGCTAGCGAGTTTTTACAGTCACACGAGTCGTAATACCATTATACGCACGAGATATATATATATAGTATTTTTTGCCATACCCATCACAAAATACCTACTTTTCAAAAAATTTTGACAGTTCATTTGCGTCGCCATCTTTACTTCTACAGTATGCCGTGAAGTTCGTGAGTATAAGTAATGGCAGGCACACGCAGGCGTATAGAGCGAATATACAGAAGCTGCTATGGCTATCGTTTACTTACCGCCCTATAGTGCGGTCAGTAAAAACACTCCGCACACCTGCCTGTTAAATGACTCATTAAAGGCCGCTATACATACATCAAAAGTAGCTATTTTGTAGAGGGTATGGCAAAAAATAATTTTATTGCTAACTTGAGAGTTATTTTATAAGGGCGTCCGTATGTTTGTTGGATATTTAAAGAACACTCATGTTTTCTAAATAAGTATAAAGTAAAGCAGCTAATAAAACCTTGTTAGGCGTTGAATTTCTGAACGGAATGCAAGAGCTCTCTGCTCTTTAATTAGTCTCATGGGAATCAGATACATTTATTGTCGGTTGACTTGATAGTTGATATCAAATAAGCACCATACTGTTAGGAACTTAGTTATGAACTGCGGAAATAAATTATAGTGTTGGTAACCCCGATTTCAATGGACATAAATACCTATAACAAATTAATATACATCTTTGACCAAAAATAAAAACTGCTTACCTATATTAAATTTTTCCTAACTTTTTCTAATAATATTAAAACGAACCATATATATAGTAAAACAAAACATAATATACAAAAATCCCAGATCGTCTGCGGCCAAAATCCTCGCAGCGAGTGAAGCCGAATATAAAATAGCCTCTTTTGAGTTCAGGAACTCTTTATACATGTACCAAATTTCGTTGAAATCGGATTAGGGATTTTAGAGTTATGACGGAACAGCACACAGACACATACCTAATCAATCTTTTATTATTGGTAGATACCTATTTATTTATTGTAAATTATAGACGCTCGATAATTTAGATCATTAGAGTCTTTAAGATATCATCATCAATTAAAACTAAATGATATCACAATTCATAAAACATACATGAGCGAGGTAGGATTCGAATCCACGACAGCTTGATCCAAAACCCAGTACGCTGACCATTACACCAAGCTGTCCTCTTAGTACATATTGATTATTATTGAATAAGATGTTGATATTGGTTCTTTTTACTTCTATGCTCCGTAAAAAAATGAAAATAATATGATGATGGGGTCAAAAAATCGTGTACGAGATTACGTCAAATTCTGATTGTCCTACACTGTAAAAAATGGATGTAAAAATACTTTGAAAGTTAAGGTAGAATTCGCTCGATTTTCTAAGTGATTTTACATTATTATTTATTTTTACACAGAAAACTTCATAAAAACTTGGACTTTTACTGTAAAGTTAAACAAATTTGTGATTTTTACATAAAGTAAATTAAATTTACATAATTTGTGTAATATTCCAATAAAGTGTGTAAAAATTACAAAATAAAATGTATAGTTACATATATAAAATGGATCAATACAAAACAAATTAACGTAAAATTAGTAACCACGCATGCCCAATGTGTTTTTATGGAACCACGCGATGTGGAGGCGATACCTGTTTGCGACGCCATTGTCTCTTTATGTACCTATTACCAGATTAATCGCTGGCTACATATGGACCATCGATAATCTATGTAATCGGCCTTCTCATTTTTAACAGTGTACCGTCAAAACGTAAAGAAATGTGATTTTCCGCATGGCGGCTGTGCGTGTGTGTCTATCTGTCGAACTTTCTTTCGTTCACAATATTAATTCTGCAAAAATACATAGATTTGAATTATTTTTTGCAACTGTTTGTCTTCGATCAATCATTGTAGGTACTGAAATCGTTATTAATGGAGATATAGGTACTGCCAAACTTGACCGCTAGGGGCGCCAGCTATATAACCACCTCGGTCTGTGGGCGGTTCGTAGTAGTGTGTACAGAATAAGTTTATTTAAAATAATTAATTATTTACAAAGCCGATGTGCTTGCAGTTTACTAATGTTCAAATCATAGAGGTTTTGTATTTCCAAAGAATCCGGAACTGAAAAGAAGTGGTAATATGTTATCAGAAGATGAAAAATTTGATTTCTGGCGCATTTTTCTATGAAAACCAATCATAACTTAGGTGGCTATAAACCTGCTGCCATCTACATTACGTTTTTCATGTGCGCATCTTCATTTTATTTTATCACAAATTCGACATACGCGACTTTGCCTTGTGGCCACAGATTGGCATAAATGATCACTTTGTCTAATATTATTTTATTTATATTGCTCATATAGAAAATTATAAATGTGAGAAGTGTAATAATAATAATATGCGATTATTAATAACGTAGGTACCTATTGCTCATAAAATATGCAAAATGCAAAAGAAATGGCTGTTTTTTTCTAGGATATCCGGATTAATAATAATAATATTAATTTTATTCATCCAAAGACCATACAGTATAGGATAAGTCAACAAAACTGTTATTCAAATAATTATCAATACTATAATACATCTTAAGTAAAAAAAATTCGACTGATGACCAGTCCTATACTTCCCACCTAGTAAATATTTGCAAAAAATAAACACTCTTTTTTTATTCTTTGAAAAAAAGCATGGCCCTCTTTTTTGTTTGGTGATCTACTGATGGCTAGTAATATAGCAAAAATCATGGTTACCTTGATTTACGTACAATTTTTATTTTTTTTAGTAAAATATTTTTTTCTCGAAAACTATACATTTTAGAGAAAAAAAATATTTACATTTTTTCATATTATAACATCTAGAATTCATTTATATTTTTTTTTACCTATGTTAATACGTGACATTGAGAACGTTTTTTTGAATATATCAGGATCCACTGAACCGATTTGACTCAAAATCTAATCAGATCTAAGTTAAAGGCTGATAAACACAATAGAACAATCGGCATGGTCGTATGTTGTTCCGTTTTTACGATATCGAAGGCAAAAAATTGACCACATACACACACACACACACATACAGACATCAGTCAGAAAATGATCTTAAACGATTGCTAGGGTCTCAAAACGTGAAGAATCTGTTAAAATCTCGAAATATTTTTTTCGGACTAAATCCACTACTTTCCTACCATAGTAGAGGTGGGAAGTAAAAATTAAGTATTAATGATAGCAAGTTAACTAATTACAATACAGTGCTTAAACTAGCAATGGTACATTATCACTCGTAAGTTACAATAAGCAGACACTGTATACACTTATATAATATGTAGAGCTGCATTATATCTTTCGCTGAGAAGTGCTCAGAGCAGGACCGCCAGGTTCACAATGATATACATACACGCACATAATATCCATTATGTAACGGTAACTAAAGTTTCCCACTTGTTTTAAGTACTTAGACACTTTAGGCATATACGGGGGAGAAATGGCTATACGCATCCAATATAAAAATAATGTTTTCTAATTTTAAAAATGAAGAAAAGAGTGTGGGTTCCGCAGTATATCAGCTAGGTGTGGAAAACTTTTTGAAAACGTCGAGTTTCTAGGAATGAGGCGCCATCTTGCTAAACCCAGCCATTTTTAGTTTTAACATACGCGATAAGGTCCAAGGATTAGGTTGAAAATCACAATTTTGTTCTATCAGAAGAAGTAACGCTATTAGAATTTTTACATTTAAATATGAAAAACAAAAAAAACTTAAAAAAAAAAAACCTCCTTCAAAAGACCACTAAATAGAGGAAAATAATGAAATTTTGAGGTCTGTGCCAATTTAATAAAATATGAAGTCGGTTAAAAAGTATAGTATAGTGATTAATATCTTCTTTTTAACCAACTTCATATTTTATTAAATTGGCACAGACCTCAAAATTTCATTATTTTCCTCTTTTTATAGTGGTTTTTTGAAGGAGGTTTTTTTTTTGTTAAAAAGTTTTTTATTTTTTACTTTTCAGTGTCAAAAAGTGACATTTACCTAAAAAGAATCACACGCCGCTACTCACTTTTATTAAACCGACTTTTTTACGCTATCTGATATGTCAAAAAGTGACATTTACCTTAAAGAATCACACGCCGTTACTCACTTTTATTAAAATCAGCCGAACTACTGAACCGATTTTGACCAATCTGAAAGTATATCCTTTCAAACAAAAAAAAATTTTTCAAAATCGGTTTATGAGTTATGAGGTAACAAACATAAAAAAAAAAAATACAACCGAATTGAGAACCACCTCCTTTTTTTGAAGTCGGTTAAAAAATATGGCCCCAATTTTTAGGCACTTAATTTTTTATTGTGCGAAGAGATACTAAACATCTGCCATTAATTATGTATACCTATCAAAAAATTAATAAAAAATTTATTAAAAAAACAAAAAACCCGACTGCGTAAAAATCGTACTTAAAAGATGGAAACAAGATCAAATGATAACATGCAGTCGGAGGCATAGTAGTAACAACATGCAGTAGGAGGCATATTAGTAACAAATTGAACAGAAATACCTGATGTTACTACTATGCCTCCGACTGCATGTTGTTACTACTATGCCTCCGACTGCATGTTATCATTTGATCTTGTTTCCATCTTTTATGTTCGAGTTTTACGCAGTCGGGTTTTTTGTTTTTTTAATAAATTTTTTATTTCCTTCCTTTTAGTTGAATCTACTCATCAAGCCTTTTAATTTAATACCCCACACACAAGGTTTTACCTTTTGCGTACTGACAAAATGGCGTCTAGCGCCCGCCATAATGAATTTTCCGTAACGCCATGTACCTTATTTGAAATGTTAACAAAACCTTTCTTTTGTTTTGATTTTGATACCTATATCAATGTATTTAGAAGGGAAATTACTATTGCATTCTGACAAAATGGCGTCTAGCATCCGCCATATTGAATGTTCCGTGACGTCGTATACCCTATGTCACTCTGGGGATTCAGACGAATCTAATGACACCTCCTTTTTCAAAATCCGTCAAGCCGTTTAGGCTACAGCGCGTGATAAAGAAATATACATAGATACACTCGAAAAACAATACCCTCCTTCTGGCGCAGTCGGGTAAAAAGTAAATTGATTAAAAAACGCTGTCCCAAAATATAGTACAAAAGGAAACATAAAAAATAGGCACAATACAAAAAGAAACCAAAGTCAAAACAATATAACCTTAAAATTATGAACGTTCTGTTCGCTTTGCATACAGCCGACTAAATTAAAACTTTGAACCTTCTGTTTGTCTTTTGTACAGCCGAATAACCGACTGCAGATAACAAGACTTAATTGATTTTCAAACAACCAATCAGATACTTTGTGCAGACAGCAGCTGCACGTAACAGAGCATGTGCAGTTCACTTATAACTATATCTGTTGGTGGGAAACACTATAATATCAGCGGCTGTGCCTTTAGGTCACAGAAAACCATGTATCTATCTAATGAGGCATCAATGAAAATCTAAATTATCGAAATGTAGATGTTGAGATAGAGATTGTAGTTTATATAGACGCTCGACAACTATTAGAGTTTGTAGTTGTTAACCACTCCTGGTAAAGTAGGTATACAGCAGTGGTTATACATATATACATACGTAGAGACAGTGTAGGGAACTCCCGTAAAATTACCGCTGGCGTTTGGGGCGATACATCTTCTCGGTGACATATCAGTATCTCCAAGCACAAGCACACATTCTCTAACCGTCTCTCCCGTCCCCCCTCGCTCAGTCCCTCCTTTACTCACCACCCTGTTTCATCCTCTTTTACCATACTCCGTACCTTTTTCCATCCCATTCGCGCCTCCCATTTACAGAGAGGACTCCAACAACGTCACCCTTCCCTGTTTGGTCGGAATCCTTAACACTATTTATGTCCTGTTACATAATCATAATATACCTACTTTCAAACTCAACTCAATTATTTGATTGTCTTTTCTTTTGTCTTATCTTTACGATTAATTTATTTGTAGTTTTGTTTTCTCTATTTCATAATAAGAAAAAAGTTCGTTCGTATCCAGTGCCGCCTTTAAAACATTTTCGATCAGTTATTTGACAATTTACAGTTTGGTAAGACCATAAGAGCATTTAATTAGAGCTGAGATAAAGCGTTTACTATAGAGCTTTGCACGAGATCGAAACATTCTCGATTTCATTTCAGTCAAACGAGGCGTTAACTAACCTTTTCGGTCCCGTTTCAGTAAGATGAGATGATACGTAAGACTTTCTCGATCACGCCTTGATGAAATAAGATGTTTTTGCAAATTTTTAGTATACGATTGGATAAAATATTATCGAAAATATGATTTGACTCATGTAGAAAATCTGTGGTTATTTATTATAGAACTTTGCAAAAATTACGATATTCCCGATCTCGTTTCAAGAAATGAATGAATTGTGAATTATAGACGCTCGACATCAGAGGTCATTTGCGTCAGTCTCGTTTCAAGGAGACAAAAGGATACGTGAGATCTTCTTGGTCTAGTTCGAAGAACACGATAGCTGAGACCTTCTCGGTCGACGAGACCATATCAGATACTGTCTCAATCACGCCTTGGTGAGATAAGATGATATTTTGATATATTTTTTAATACTATTCTAAGATTGGATAACGTATGGAAAATATGAATTGGTTCAAGAAAGAAAACTGATCTTTACTCCAAGAAAATAAAAAATGATTTTTTCCAGCAGGGTAAATGCCTGTCCGGAGATAATTATAATCGTAAAATTTCTCATCCTCCTAAGTGCAGGAAAATTTAAAATGTGTTTCAATCCTCTGCCATATTTTTGATTTGTAACCAGGTATAATTCCTTGTTCCATAAGTTCTTCATGAACAGTCTCTTCCAAGATATTTTGGGTCTTCTTCGTTTATGATATTCCAAGGTTATCTTTGTTATGATAGTCCTTCACTTTAGACAAACAATTTAGAGCAATATTTTATTCTTGTGAGGAAACAGAGACACTACTGTCAATAGAAATTGGATAGTCGACTTGGCAAGTATTTGTCGTCTTTTGCTTGTGGGAAAGGACCAGTGGTAAATATTTGTATAAGTGCACTCGTTCCAGTACCCACAAGTGGCAAATATTTTTCAAGTATCCCAGTCGTGGGGTTCCGGCTTTAAATATATTATGTAAGTTTTGTATCTAACGACGTGGTAGTATTTTTTACATGTCGTAAAATAATTAGGCAGCTTCAAAGTA
This sequence comes from Mongoloraphidia duomilia, assembly GCA_039654895.1. Lineage (NCBI taxonomy): Eukaryota > Metazoa > Arthropoda > Insecta > Raphidioptera > Raphidiidae > Mongoloraphidia > Mongoloraphidia duomilia. The sequence continues at coordinate 6,193,738 of CM077520.1, read as the reverse complement.
ATTTTCAGAACGCAAGGAAAAGATTGAAATTAATGTTGAAAAACTCTATGATATAGAGAAATGGTGATCCGTAGATGATGTAGAAATTAGGAGAGAAAAAAACTCAGTGGCAAAAGGATCAAAAAAAATTTGCAATACTGATGATTAATTTTGCATTTATAAAGGATGGTGCAATGAGCACCAAATCGCAAGCTTATAAATGCAAAATTAATCATCAGTATTGCAAATTTTTTTTGATCCTTTTGCCACTGAGTTTTTTTCTCTCCTAATTTCTATATTGAAATTAATATTACAAAAACAATTCGCGAATAAATTAGAATAATCAACAGGGACTAGATACATTTGTTTTATAATTAACAAGTTGGTATTTTTATATTTCGTAAAAGATTAGGTAGCTTCGAAGTAATTTGAGAACGCAAAGTAATTAATTACAAGAAAAAATATTTAAAATATGTTCAAAAGCGCAGGTAATAAAATATAATTAAAACGCAATGCATGTAATGGAATGGTGGTAATGTAACATTTAAAATAAAAAAGAAGCTCCCGAGAATACGGTCCCCTGTACACAGAACAATATTCCTTATTTTCTCCACCCGTATATACAGTGGACTTCCTCTTAGTCAGCGCTGACTTAACGAGAACTCCTTCCCTTAAATCTTCTTCATTCAAACCAAATCTTATATATAAAATTCTCGTGTCGCGGTGTACGTTATTGAACTCCTCCGAAACGGCTGGACCGATTTTGATGAAATTTTGTGTGCTTATCGGGTAGGGTGGAGAATCGGACAACATCTATTTTTCATCCCCCTAAAAGTTAAGGGTGGTCCACCCCAAAAAATTTTTTTTTATTTTTTTGACAAAATTTTTTGTTTTAATTTTTTCATGATTCAGCATTGAAAAATACATACAACTCTAAATTTTCACCCTTATACGATCAACCCCTGATTTTTAATCGCGATTTTTATATTAAGCTTTAAAAAATACATATATGGCGAACGAGCGAAGCGAGTGAGTAGTGTATTTATAATATTCAAGCGAACGAGCGAAGCGAGTGAGTAGGCGAAAATATTCAAGCGAACGAGCGAAGCGAGTGAGTAGTGTATTAATAAAATTCAAACGAACGAGCGAAGCGAGTGAGTAATGTAATTATAATATTCAAGCGAACGAGCGAAGCGAGTGAGTAGTGTATTTATAATATTCAAGCGAACGAGCGAAGCGAGTGAGTACTGTATTAATAAAATTCAAACGAACGAGTGAGTAATGTAATTATTCCTAGAAATTATTAACAACGTTTGCCGGATCAGCTATACTAAATATACGTGAGCGGAGACCGGAGTAATGGGTGACCGCTATTAAATCATAATTTCATACCACCCGAGCGAAGCCGGGACGGGTCCGCTAGTATACTATAAGATCTAACTTACCATAGTCTTATCCAAGTGTGCAAGCTTTCACGGCCGGCATTGTTCCAAGTCTTCATGGTTTCCGGGCTTGTAGGCCGCGGTCCGGTGGTATTTCTACCTGACGTTTCGTCTACAACTGCGGTAGACATTCTCAAAGGCGATGTGGCAGCGGTCGAAGTGTCCTCCTTGGCAGTGTCACACTGACCTGTGAGCCGCCAAGGAGGACACTTCGACCGCTGCCACATCGCCTTTGAGAATGTCTACCGCAGTTGTAGACGAAACGTCAGGTAGAAATACCACCGGACCGCGGCCTACAAGCCCGGAAACCATGAAGACTTGTTACCATAGTCTTATCATGGCTTGTAGGTGTGGAAACCATAGAAATATCATAGATACAATAGGGGAACCATAGGCACAACTGTTACGGTGTTACTTTGAAAAAGAGAGATAGAAAACGAATCAATTCTCTTTTCCTTGTCTTCTGACGCATTTGTGAATTTAAAAATTTATAATAGGTATTGTTAATACTCTGTAACCATAGTTATGTATTTGTGACAGAGGAAGATAGAAGAACTACTCTATTCTCCATCTCTATCTTTTGCATCCACCATTCTATCTATGATATTTCTATGGTGGGAACTTGTAAAAGGTTGAAAACAATAAGGCGCTGACTTAACGATTACGAGCAACGACTTAAGCCGTAATCTCACGACTAGTGTACTTGAAAAATGTCACTTGCGAATAGTTGTCACGTCAAATTGTATAATTTATTATTTAGTTGTGTCCTTGTACAATGCATAATAATTATTTTATTTATTGTAGATTATAGACGCGTCGACATCTCAGGTCATTACCGTCTTTCAACTACACTAAATAACAACTATCTTAAAACTAAATAACATCACAAAACAACCATGAGCGCAGGTGGGATTCGAACCCACGGCAGTCCAGTCCAGAGGTTGCGGCATTAAGCACGCTAACCACTAGGCTATACTGCCCTCCATAATAATTATTAATGCATTAAATGTCAAATACAGCGCAGTCGTGGTATTGCGGCTTTATAGAGAGCGACTACTGTACAATATTCTTTATTTTCTTCACCCGTATAGTCCAATTCACGCGCCGCACCAGTGTAGCCAACCTAGCAGAGAGATATTGCACCGAGTCCGGAGATAAATTCCGGCCAGACTTCATTTCGGCCAAGCTAGCTGCCGTTTATCTTACACACAATAACTCACGCCAACGTCCGTTCCTTTTTTTGTATTTTTGTTCTGTTCTTATTTTCCTCAGTTTTCCTATTGTCTTGACTAGAGTTTTCCTAGCAAGATATACTGTCACAGAATACAGTAATCTTTGTCTACGAATAAATCATTTATATTCGGCAAAATTGTAACTGCTTCTTCTTCTATTCTATTCTTATTGTGTTTTTCTACTTGTCTTTTTTGCTCGAGGTTTATTTTTGTGTCGGCAACTGTTTCATTGCACCAGTGCAGTGTATTATTGTACACTTTACTCTATGTAAATGCGATTTTGCATTTTCTCAGCAGACATTAAATCATAAACTATTTACAGACTTTAACGTTGCGCTTTTAATATTGATAAAAGAATAACACAAATCCCATAATATTTCTTGCATTCTCACACTTAAAGAATTTCATTATATGATGCTCACATAATAACGAGTGTTCAAAAAATCTTAAAGGTGGCAAGGGATTGCGAGAAACATGTCTGTAGTATCTACTATCTTCATACAATATCAAACGTCATTTTGGACGCCGTTTTATTTAAGGTTATAATGGCTTTTTGTCACTAATCTCTATATACTTACTTCCTAGATAGCTGATGCATATGGAAAAAATTAAAAACATGGAACCAATAGACGGATTCTTTGAACGCGATTTTCACCCACTTCAAAACTTCAGATTGAACTGAAATTTTGCACACTTATCAAGAACCGATGACCATACAATAATTCAATAAGTTTGTCCCATTATCCTGACCAGGATCTCCAGGACTAAAAAAAAAGCAAAAAACTTCAGATTGAACTGAAACTTTGCACACTTGTCAGGGACCGATTACAATACAATAATTCCATAAGTTTGTCCCATTATCCTGACCAGGATTTCCAGGACTAAAAAAATAAAAATAAATTATAATTTAAAAAAACTAAAAAACACGCTTTAATGAACTAAAAAGTAAAAAATAATTAATTTTATTGTAAAAAAGCGTGGGGTAGTATGAAAATATGGTATAAAGTACCCCACACTCTTTTACAATAAAATTAATTATTTTTTACTTTTTAGTTCATTAAAGCGTGTTTTTTAGTTTTTTTAAATTATAATTTATTACTCTGGCTTTTACGTCATCATATGGCGGTTAAGCTCAGCCGTTTGAAATGAACACATTTTTTAAATTCTTGTTTGCAATTATTAAGAGAAAGGATAATAAATAAGAACAATTAGGAGAAAGGATATTGAAGAACAAAAAAGATGGTTTGCATTATTTGTTTATGTATGACGAATACGAATAACATATAAAATTTTGATACGTGGGACGACACTATTGATGTGGTAGCCAGCCCCACACAAAATCGGGACGAGAACTAAAATGAATTAAAGTGCGCGTTTATTAAATTCGTGTGCTTTTAAAATAATAATAGTTTAAACTGTATTTCGTTATTCAATAATATAAACTGTTCAGTTATTTGTAACACATGTACTTTGCCGGATAGAATTTCAATAATTGAAAAATCACATTATAAAATATTGTGGTATCTACTTTTGTACATAATACTTTAATGTTGAAATTAGTATGTTGTCGTGTATTGCAACTGCTTTAAACACACACAACGTGAAATTGTTTTAATAATGTTTTTTGTGTTTTACGTACTTTGAAATAGTATAATATTGCATTACATAAGGGACGAAACACAGCTTTTGCAAATAGTGTGAAGTTTGCTGCCCGAGGAACGATGGTAGCAATTCACACGCGTTACATTCGCTGTGTTTCGTTCCGAGTAAACATATTATTTTTCACAACAACTCTATCGACAATTCGATTTTAGGTACCTGCAATTTGGACTCACAAAAAAGTCGCAAAAATATTAGATCTGTCAGATCCATGTGAACTTTATGTGGGGGTTATGTATGTCATTTTTCGAGTATTATATGCGAACTGAAGTTGGCGCGACTCAATCGCTCTATATCTTTCTTAACATCGTTAAAAAATAGAGAAAACTGACCACTGAAAATGTTCAATCCTAGGGTTGAAACTCACAGTTTGAACCCGCTTAACAGATACCGAAAATCGAAATTTCAATAGCGGCGTAGTGAAAATTAATATTTTTATCAAGGACTGTGAGAGTTAAAAAAGTTGACGGTCCCTCACAGTATACGGTTCGTTTATTCTTGTGTTTAAAACTTTTTAACAAAAAAAAACCTACTTCAAAAAGGCACTAAAAAGAGGAAAATAATGAAATTTTGAGATCTGTGCCAATTAAAATATGAAATTGGTTAAAAAGAAGATATTAATCACTATACTATACTTTTTAACCGACTTCATATTTTAATTGGCACAGACCTCAAAATTTCATTATTTTCCTCTTTTTAGTGCCTTTTTAAAGGAGGTTTTTTTTTTTTGTTAAAAAGTTTTTTATTTTTTACTTTTTAGTGTCAAAATTTTTTATTAAAATCAGCCGAACTACTGAACCGATTTTGATGAAATTTCTATGGGACCAATCAGAAAGTATATCCTTTCAAAAAAAAAATTCAAAATCGGTTCATAAACGACGAAGTTATCCGCGAACATACATAAAACATAACCACATAAAACATAAAAAATATATACGGTCGAATTGAGAAGCCTCCTTTTTTTGAAGTCGGTTAAAAAAATCCGATTGTTTCGTACAGTTCCGGACAGAGCCGAGCCGGTTCAATGCAGTACTTATAACTACAAGCGAACTGTTCTATTATTTATGATACGACAAGAATTCTTAGAAAAAAATCTATTAATTTATCAGTTGACTACAATACGATTAAATTGCAAATGCAGATAAATACTTGTACTTATATACTTATTTACAAATCTATAAATATATTACTATTATGTGTGCTGACTCGGTTGCCGACAAATGCCACCAGGAAGCCACGCACCTGGGGCACGCACTACGCGCAGACGATGTCTACGGCGCGGCGGCACCAGACACACGTGGTGGAAGCCAAAGCCGGCCGCGTCTATATACAACTTTACCTTCGACACACGACAGGAATCATTAATGAACTTACTATCGCGGATGAAACATTTCTTTATATAGCTCGTTCATTCCCAAATAGATCTCCAATCTTTACAAAATAATATATAAAGACGAAACAAATTTGTATGTTTCACTTATTGGCTTCTACCGACAGCGAAAAAGATTACTTTAATAAAAAATAAAACACATTAAATTGGCTATAATTGTCAAACTTTATTTTTAAATACTACGTTTCGGTCTGTTATAAGAGACCCTTTTCAAGCACTACAGACCGAAACGTAGTATTTAAAAATAAAGTTGGACAGCTATAAAATTGTGTTTTAAAAACCACCAACAGCTAAGGTTATTTGGGCCTAGCACCAATTCATATTTTTAATTCATTATTTTTTTTTAATAATAAATTGAAAATCCAATTGACACTTTTACCAGCTCTCGGGCTAGAACCCGGGAACTGGGGACTTGTAATACAGGAACCATAGCAACGCCATATAAACAACAGCGTTGCTACATACATTGTTTAAAACTCTACTTTTTCCCGAGTAACTTTTGTATATTATAACGCGACGACAAAAGGGGAATGAGCAGTGAGCGAAAAATGTAAAGCAATTTCTAAGCCAAATTGGTGTACGCTGGTTAAATTATACCTAGATATAGTAAATTGATATACTATGACAAATTTCGTAGCATAACCAAAATCCACTCGGGTAAAGCCGGGCCGGAAAACTATCATACGTTAATAGAATGCAGTGCTGACGTCTGTGAAAATTCCATTGTAAAAAGACGTAGGTATTTTCTTTGTACAATATTTTCAAATGTAATTATTTACAGTAAGAAACAGTAATAAGGACGATTGTAATTTGATTAAATATACATATACAGGGTGTCCCATTTTGATGTATATACATATGATTTACATGTAAATATTTGAAGGGAACGGGGAAAGAACAGAGTATGTCATATTTTTTTATTTTTGAGCTGTTAGTGCCATCTGATAGACCGTAACGATATTCAGCACTGGGTAAATTATGGGGTAAAAGAAATAGGTAGGTCACCGTGTATTTTAAAACTTAAAATTATTGGATGACAAAAGAACAAGGAATGTAAATAACTTTAAATTCAATTTACTCAGCAATTTGTCAGAAGGACATGACTTGTTTTTTCCACATTCCCTTCATTTAACATTGTTTTTCCATAAGAAGAAAGTTTGGTCACAAGTAAGCTTTAATTGGCAAATAAGAATAATATCATGGCTTATTCTGATCAATTCATTTTGTCCCAATGCTAAATTCCCTATGTATACATCAACCTGGGACACGGTGTATAGGTCATTTAATTTAAATAAAATTTAAAATTATATACAGTGAATTATATTAAATTAAATAAAATAAATATCATTCAGGCAGCCTAGTTGCACAATTATAAGGAACCTTGGAATTTAACGGAAAATTTTGATGAAAATAATTAATAATTGATAAAGTTTTCAAATTTAATATAAAAACTTATTCTTGCATTCTTTTTCCTTGACAAAAATATGTTAGCACAAATTCACATTTTTTACATTTTTAATAATAAATTGAAAACCCAGTGGATACTTTTACCAGTTCGCATATAAGAACCTATAGGTAGTCAAGTTCCAAAATTTAAGATAGTGAGTCATGCATTTATACTTTACTATTTATATAAACGGCACAGTTTTAATGTATGGGATGCATAAGCTTAAAATGTTTCATTACTTTCCGCTCCATTAACCTTGTTACGAACTATGCATGACTCACACTCTTAAATTTTTGAATTTGATTATAGGAAGGGGGGCTTTTAATGAGCCATTTTCCTGAGAGTAGTTCTTTCAATTATCCACGAGAGGCAGCACTTGTGGTAGGTACGAACATTATTTATTCCCCATTAGTGTCGTGGCATTTTAGTGGTATAACTAATTAATTATTAATAATTATTGTTATTAATTTAATTAAAAAATTAAGTTATACCACTAAAATGACACGACAGTAATGGGGAATAAATAATGTTGTCCCTACCACAAGTGCTGCCTCTCGTGGATAATTGAAAGAACTATTCTCAGGAAAATAGCTCATTTAGAAGTCGTGGAAATTCCGAATAAACAACAGCTTCGCTACGAGTTCGGCTATTCTCGAGTTAAAAAATATAAGAATTTTTTGCAAAAACACATTAATTTAAAACTATCAAAATATTAAAGTCTTCGTATTTTTTTACTTATTGCAATGTTTTCTTACATGAACGTACAGTAATATAAAACAGCTGGCTAACTTAGCTTTTTACACATGTTTTTTTTCTATGCAGTGACATTCGGAGACAAAGAAAAATGCACTGATAATCAATATTCATGAGAAATGTAGCACAGCGGCATTTTTATTCAAGACAAAACGTTATAAGTAGATTCAGATAATCGATTTATTAGCATAAAGCATATTATGCATTAGAAAAGAAATTAAATATAAGTAGATACAAATACCAATTCATAATGGGGTTGACCTAGGTATTTTTAAATTCCCATTGGAAATTATTGTAATGGGTCCGAAAATCGAAATCAAAATGTATAACAAATCGACGCGTATTAACGTAAATATGATCTGAAAGAAATGTTTTCAAAATCGGTTCAGCCGCTCTTTTTTCTTAACCAAATAGACTCCAAAAAAGTAGATTTTACACAATATCTCGCGAATAAAAAATTATATCGACCTCGTAAGGGTGTCAATCGAGGCGTGTTAACGTCATTTTGATCCGACATAAATTTTATAAAAATCGGTTCAGCCGTTTTTTTTTTTAATTGTTAAAAATAAATTATAATTATGTTTTAATAATTAAAATGATTACTTTTCTGTATAATATCTAATTTAATTATTCTTATTAAATATTTATCAAACTGGGAAGTTCGTCGTGTGGACCTCAAGGGTCGCACTTTAGTCCTAATAAACGACCCACTTCACGGCTTGTTTTATTTTTTTTAATGGCAGTGTTTTTGAATTAAAGCTTATCAAGTTTTTTCGGAATTTTTAGAGACTCGGAAAGGTTTTAAAAAAATAATAAAGTTGAAAATAGTTTTTATTAAAAAATAATTTTTATTAAATTGTTATAACGGTACGAAACCCTCAGGGCGCGAGTTCTATTCACAATTGTCCGTTTTTTTGTGCATCCCTAAGGCGAACACTATTTTGTTTTTACTCAAACATATTCAGCTGAATGTTGACTTCTTCAGTCAATGATTGTGCATTTTACTGTAATCGTTATATATTTATTTACATGTATTGAATACACAATCTATACGCATGTATAGGTAGATAGTTAAGTATTATGATTTATGGAACTTTCAAAGTGTGTTCTGCGGAGGTGCTAAGAATATGCCTTATGTACGTTCGAAATGTTATCAGATAGGGTCACATTTATCAAAAGCTTGGCGAAGCAATGTCTCCAGATAGTTTTCAGATATAGTAAATCCTAAGGTTGACTTGCTAATTTTCAACGAAGTAAGCGAAAGGGTTACCCCAAAAATAGCCGGTTTGGAGGTCCACAAATTTTTAATATTATAGGTATATTTTTTTATCTACAAACAATATGGTATATTTGATACACTTGGTACAGTTCTATGCCTAATTTTCCGTTTCCTATGGAAATTTAAGGACTTATGCCCATATTCATATTTAACCCTTAAGGTAAGTGATAAGGGTCCCTTCGCTAAGGGTCACTTAAGTGCTGAGGGCACCTTATTCAAAGGAGCGTTTCATAGTCATTTCCTTGAGTGAGGGAAGAATTATAGTAAACCTCTATGATTTTTTCCTTTAGAACAGTTGGTCATACTGCAGACCGATTGTGTTTAGTTGTCATTTTTGATTTAAATGCGTGTTTTTACTTTTTCGACACTTAAGGGACATACTATCCACCCTTAAGGTGAGGGTGTTGTAAGGGCCCTTACAGACGTCAATTTTGACTATGAAACGCATATTCGATTTGAAGGTATGACTAAGTGTCCCTTACTACTTAAGGGTTAACTATGAATACGGCCGTTAGAATTTTCGTTTAGGTTTTCCTGTAAACTATGAGTTAGGCCCTATATTCCCTACTTTTTTCAAAATTTAGACTCAGTAGTTTCGGAGATAAGGAGGGGGAGATCGGACGGACGGACAGACAGACAGACGCGAGTGATCCTATAAGGGTTCCGTTTTTTCATTCTGAGGCACGGAACCCTAAAAAATGGGTATGTCGTATCGCGGGTACAGACAGATGATGTGAATAACGTTAAACAAATAATTGTATTAGTTGTCATGGAATTGAATACATCGCAATTTTATTTATCATACAAAATCAAATATTATCCAATTCCTATAATATATTTTCATTATTCAAAAAAGTAAATAAAATATTAAAACCTTCGGGATTCGAACCTGGGCTTGACGTTTGTACCTGTCCAACGGCCACCTGACTAACTGTGTTTGAGATCTTAACATAGATATACATGCTGTGTTTTGTTTCATCATATGTCAACCAGTTTCGACTAATTCCGTTACATCTAATATTTATAAAATGCCACCCTAGTATGAGACAGAAGTTATATTCACGTCAAAAAATAAAAATTATTCTGCTTCTGATAGGTGTGATTTGACCTTTACATTTTATAATGCATAATATTATGTATCTACAATTCGCTATCTCTTTTCATCTCAAGCTGTTTTTCATTTCATTCTGCTCAACGTACAAAATATCCTTATTTTACTAAACCTACAGTTAAATTAGCTTTAACGGAAATTTAAAGCAATAAAATTTTGTTCGAAATAGAATGATGACGTTGTTTACTAAACACCTAGTTCTCAGGTTCTTTATTTATTTATTGTACATTATAGAGGCGTCGACAACTTAGGTCATAAGCGTCTTAAATACATTAAATAACAATTTTCTTAAAACTAAACATCCATGAGCGGAGGTGGGATTCAAACCCACGACTGTGTGATCCAAAGGCTGCTACGCTAACCGTTACACCACACCGTCCTCTCTCAGGTTTTCTAATTTATTATTAAAATGAATAGCAAATTAAAAATATGATTTGCACCTGGTTCCCTTTAAAAACATCTAGCGGCCCGATCCGGTTTAGCCCGGGTGCTATTAATTTATGATTTATTAATACATTAATCTTGACGAGTTTTTTGGGCTATTAGGCCGTCGTTTGTTCAAGTTTTTGGTTCTTGACGTTTCACCAACACGCGTGGTTGGCATTTTCAAAAGATGTTCTCCTTTCCGATGTACAATTACAACTGGTACAGCCGGTATTTATTTTGCAAAAGTTTATCTGACAACTGAAAATGTTCATCCCTAGGGTTGAAACTCTCTGTTTAGGTATAGGTAACGAAAATCATAGCGGCGTTGTGCAAAGGAAATTTTCTTTACTTTGATGGCCGCTTATATTTGCAACCGGTTTTCATGAATAGTTAAAGACAATATTTGACAAGGTTTAGGCAATATCTAATTGAGTCATTACGTTACCATAACAGGAGACTGCCGTTTACAGGTAACGCAGGCCAAGCGCGAATCCACGGTGGGCATGCCCACAACCCTAATTGAGGTCGATAGGCTGATGTTATATCTGCAATGCCTTAATACAATTTAAAAAAAAACGAACCGTGCGGGTAAGAACGCGAGTGACTTTTTACTTCCCACCTCTACTATGGTAGGGAAGTAATGGATTCAGTCCGAAAACAATATTTCGAGATTTTAACAGATTTTCACGTTTTGAGACCCTAGCAATCGTTTAAGATCATTTTCTGACTGATGTCTGTATGTGTGTGTGTATGTGTGTATGTGTGTATGTGTGTGTGTGTGTATGTGGTCAATTTTTCGCCTTCGATATCTTAAGAACGGAACAACATACGGGCATGCCGATTGTTCTATTGTGTTTATCAGCCTTTAACTTAGATCTGATTAGATTTTGAGTCAAATCGGTTCAGTGGATCCTGAGATATTCAAAAAAACGTCCTCAATGTCACGTATTAACATAGGTAAAAAAAAATATAAATGAATTCTAGATGTTATAATATGAAAAAAATGTAAATATTTTTTTTTTCTAAAATGTATAGTTTTCGAGAAAAAAAATATTTTACTAAAAAAAATAAAAATTGTACGTAAATCAAGGTAACCATGATTTTTGCTATATTAAGCTAACCATCAGTAGATCACCAAACAAAAAAGAGGGCCATGCTTTTTTCAAAGAATAAAAATTAAATTGTGTTTTAAAGACCACCAACAGCTAAGGTTGTTTGGGCCTAGTCAAAGAATAAAAAAAAAAGTGTTTATTTTTTGCAAATATTTACTAGGTGGGAAGTATAGGACTGGTCATCAGTCGAATTTTTTATTTTGGCTATACTAGTCTAGTAGTTTGTACTGTTTGACGTTTCGTGAGCGAGTCCGTAGTCCGACTCGCACTTGGCCGATTTTCGGGTGGCCGTGACCACAACCTTTTTTGAGGGCTGGATCCGCGCCTGACGCAGGCTGATAAATAAATATATTTTACTTACATCTGTGTGTCTGGACCATTATAATAATATCTTCAAAAGAGATTCTACTGTAATATTATGTATAATACTGTTATATACGTATATCTGTGTACATAAGATACATATATGAAGAATTGTTCTTTGCTTAACGTGATTTATGTGAACCACGCTGAAGACAAATGGAAAGATTGTGTTTAAAATTTTTAATGCCTCATTTTTCTTTTGATATTCTAGTTTCAATGTTCGTTTACATTTACATTACAATAAATAGTGAATTTTATAATATTATGTAACATTTATGAAACAAAACTGACAATTTTCGTTTTAATATTATTATTTGAAAATTCCGAATTCTCGTTTAATTCATGGCTTTTGTTCGTTTTGTGTCAAAACTCAGTAGTCAATTCACAATTTTTTAAGAACCTTGCAAAACATCGGTTTTGCAAAGTTTTTAAAAAATCATCTTCATTGTGGAAGCTGAGACGTTTATTTATTTTATTGTAGATTATCGTAGATTATAGACGCGTCGACAACTTAGGTCATTAGCGTCTTAAATTACATTAAATAACAACTAACTTAAAACTAAATAACATCACAAAACATTCATGAGCGCAAGTGGGATTCGAACCCACGACAGTCTAGTCTAGAGGCTGGTACCAAGTATGCTATCCACTAGGCTACACTGCCCTCTAGTTGAGAGGGAGGACGGTGTGGTGTAACGGTTAGCGTAGCGGTCTTTGGATCACACAGTCGTGGGTTCGAATCCCACCTCCGCTCATGGATGTTTTGTGATGTTATTTAGTTGTAAGAAAATTGTTATTTAATGTATTTAAGACGCTAATGACCTAAGTTGTCGACGCGTCTATAATCTACAATAAATAAAAATCTAGTTGAGACGTTAAAGCGAAACAAACAGACAAGAAAACTCACTTTCGCATTTATAATATTAATTAGAATAAGTCGTTATTAATTACGAAAAACAAACAAAAATCGTACCTCGCAAGACTAGTTAGTAGTTAAGTCATCGTTAGAAGTTATTATTTCTCTAGTCGTTATTACATCATATCGATTAAATATCTACGCATAAATAATGACATGTAAATTTGAAATATTAGTCTTGTCAAATTAATCTACATAGTTTAACTAAAAAGAGTGAAACACATGATAAGTAAGTGAGAAATTAAGTGAGATAGAGCGTATATCATACAAATTATGTATATTATCCATAAAAGCATGCTGGTAGGTACAGGACTGGACAAAATAAAAACAAGCCGTGAGGTGGGTCGTTTATTAGGACTAAAGTGCGACCCTTGAGGTCCACACGACGAACTTTCCAGTTTGATAAATATTTAATAATAATAATTAAATTAGATATTACACAGAAAAGTAATCATTTTAATCATTAAAACATAATTATTATTTATTTTTAACATTAAAAAAAAAACGGCTGAACCGATTTTTATAAAATTTATGTCGGATCAAAATGACGTTAACACGCTTCGATTGACACCCTTACGAAGTCGATATAATTTTTTATTCGCGAGATATTGTGTAAAATCTACTTTTTTGGAGTCTATTTGGTTAAGAAAAAAGAACGGCTGAACCAATTTTGAAAAAATTTCTTTCAGATTATATTTACGTTAATACACGTCGATTGGCACCCTAACGTAGTCGATATCATTTTTCATTCTCGAGATTTCGTCTTAGAAAGAAATGGACACATACGTACGTACGTACATACACACACACAGATATCTTTTTAAAAATAGTGTAAAAATAGTGTAGTGACCTTGAAACATAAAAATTTGTTATACATTTTGATTTCGATTTTCGGACCCATTACAATAACTTTCAATGAGAAGTTAAAAAAATGATTGTGACACACGGACAGGCAAACAGACAGACAGACACCGAAGTGAATCCATAATTCTATTTGTATCACTTTTGGTACGGAACATTAAAAACAAATAACTTCTGTATCTATTATTTGTTAATTTTGATCATTTTGTTTTTGTTATTCACTTTATATTTTTATAGGACTCACTTATACCTATTATAACCTATAAACAAAAATAATATTTTATTATTTTAATTTTTTCTTATAAAATAGTAGGTACCTAATATTGTTTCGCTATTCGTGTAGGAAGTTGGACAAATTATTAAATGAATTATTTTAAATATGTTAAACGTTTCGTCGCATATTTCGAGTTCCTCTGCAGTAACGTATTTTTAATTCAATTGTCATATTTAATCGTAAAATTATCTATATTGTATTTTACATTTTTTGTATAGTGTAATTTATAATTTAAAATCTTATTTAACATTGTACGGATTAATTTAATTATATACATGTTAGAGCAAAATATAATAATACAAATCATAAGCCCGACTCAAAACCGGCAAAGTATTATTTTAACAAAATATAATATATCGCAGCGTCTCGTTCGCTGGTCGACACAACATAACGATTTCTAGTCAGATATAAATATCCATACCCTCTGTGTACCCTTGTCTTAATGACCAGCGCTATGACGACACGAGTATTTTGTTATATAAACAAACATCCGTAGACTGAACTTCTCGCAATGACGTCTTAGTCTTTCAATAATTAACTATTAGTAACTAAACGGAACATAAACAAGCCGTGAGGTGGGTCGTTTATTAGGACTAAAGTGCGACCCTTGAGGTCCACACGACGAACTTCCCAGTTTGATAAATTTTTAATAATAATAATAATTAAATTAGATATTACACAGAAAAGTAATCATTTTAATCATTAAAACAAAATTATTATTTATTTTTAACAATAATAAAAAAAACGGCTGAACTGATTTTTATAAAATTTATGTCGGATCAAAATGACGTTAACACGCCTCGATTGACACCCTTACGAAGTCGATATAATTTTTTTTCGCGAGATATTGTGTAAAATCTACTTTTTTGGAGGTTATTTGGTTAAGAAAAAAGAACGGCTGAACCGATTTTAAAAAAATTCCTTTCAGATCATATTTACGTTAATACGCGTCGATTGGCACCCCAACGTAGTCGATATCATTTTTCGTTCTCGAGATTTCGTCTTAGAAAGAAATGGACACATACGTACGTACGTACGTACATACACACACACAGATATCTTTTTAAAAATAGTGTAAAAATAGTGTAGTGACCTTGAAACATAAAAATTTGTTATACATTTTGATTTCGATTTTCGGACCCATTACAATAACTTTCAATGAGAAGTTAAAAAAATGATTGTGACACACGGACAGGCAAACAGACAGACAGACACCGAAGTGATTCCATAATTCTATTTGTATCACTTTTGGTACGGAACATTAAAAACAAATAACTTCTGTATCTATTATTTGTTAATTTTGATCATTTTGTTTTTGTTATTCACTTTATATTTTTATAGGACTCACTTATACCTATTATAACCTATAAACAAAAATAATATTTTATTATTTTAATTTTTTCATATAAAATAGTAGGTACCTAATATTGTTTCACTATTCGTGTAGGAAGTTGGCCAAATTATTAAATGAATTATTTTAAATATGTTAAACGTTTCGTCGCATATTTCGACTTCCTCTGCAGTAACGTATTTTTAATTCAATTGTCATATTTAATCGTAAAATTATCTATATTGTATTTTACATTTTTTGTATAGTGTAATTTATAATTTAAAATCTTATTTAACATTGTACGGATTAATTTAATTATATACATGTTAGAGCAAAATATAATAATACAATCATAAGCCCGACTAAAAACGGGCAAAGTATTATTTTAACAAAATATAATATATCGCAGCGTCTCGTTCGCTGGTCGACACAACATAACGATCTCTAGTCAGATATAAAAATCCATACCCTCTGTGTGCCCTTGTCTTAATGACCAGCGCTATGACGACACGAGTATTTTGTTATATAAACAAAAATCCGTAGACTGAACTTCTCGCAATGACGTCTTAGTCTTTCAATAATTAACTATTAGTAACTAGACGGAACATAAATAATAACCAACAACCAATAATAATATTTTTCGCTAACATACATATTTAAAATAATTCATTTAATAATTTGTCCAGATTTCTACGAATAGTTAAGTTCATATAAAATAGTAATTTTCTTGGTCAATTAACCGATCAAATGACTAGTTGCGAATATTGATCGGATTGTTTAATTTTGTCCGATACTGTACGTGGACATTAATGAACATTGATAATTCCATCAAGAAAGATGTCGGAGTCTTTAAATCCATTGTACAGTCCAAGTTCATCTTAAAGGTGCATTTTCATGTGACGCTAGACGCTGGCGTCTAGCGTCAAATGTGGTCACGTGACATAAACGCCATCTTGAAAAACTGTAGCGTCAAGTTCCAGCGTCAAATTTTAGCGTCAACAGACAGCAAGGTTTTGACAGTTGTAAACTTGTAAAGAGAGCGTCAAATAAAGACATCCATAAATCAAAACCCTGGTGAATTTGTTATAATAATTAATAAATAAGCTCTTTGTAAATTTATTAACAGAAAAGACAATGTCTGAATACGATTATCAAAAATGAAATTCCCATATTTTTGACTTAAAATATAACTATGCTTACTTTTTTATAGGTAATTATATGCACTACCAGAATATGAGAAAAAAATAAATTGTATCTTGAGAAATTTTAATGTTTTTAGTATTCAATAAAAAAAAATTGTTTTGTTCTAAGTGAGACGGGAATTTTAATTAACCATCGAAAAACCATCAGGTGATAGTATTTTCCTTAATAAATAGGTACTTTCGAAGTAATAAAATCAATGGGTTAAATTCGTAGAATCAACCCCCTAGTAGCAACATAAAACAATTCTTTAGCAAGCCTGTGTGTTGATACTTGATGCACATCTCAGTACCTAGCTGTAGAAAACTCGTATCATTAATGACCAGAGACAACTAATGACGCCAGCGTAAAAGCTAAACAATGTTTAGCTTTGACGCTACATTTTTTTCAATATGGCGTTTATGTCACGTGACCACATTTGACGCTAGAAGCCAGCGTCGAGCGTCACATGAAAATGCACCTTAAGAGTGCATACATTATCTATATCTTGGGTTCGAGTAGAACGTACCAAGAATAATGACAGCTTGCAGCCAGGATAATGAATGGCTTTTAAAACACAATATAACGTTGGTACTTCTTGTTTCGTACAGACAACTTTTTGTCTCACTCTTTATACAGCATATCTCATATCTTTTACACATTGTTGCCAACTTTAATATCGGGTGGTCAACTTAGAACTTTACAATTTATTTTCGCCGCCATTTTGATTTGTCGACATTTATTTAACAGTTATTGGTTGACAGTTCATCAGTGTAAACGCGGGAAATTCGTTGTATTTTACAACACGACAACGTGTTTTAATTTTTATTGTAAATTATAGACGCGTCGACAACTTAGGTTATTAGCGTCTCGATTACAATAACAAGCCGTGAGGTGGGTCGTTTATTAGGACTAAAGTGCGACCCTTGAGGTCCACACGACGAACTTCCCAGTTTGATAAATATTTACTAATAATAATTAAATTAGATATTACACAGAATAGTAATCATTTTAATCATTAAAACATAATTATTATTTATTTTTAACAATAATTAAAAAAAAAAACGGCTGAACCGATTTTAATAAAATTTATGTCGGATCAAAATGACGTTAACACGCCTCGATTGACACCCTTACGAAGTCGATATAATTTTTTATTCGCGAGATATTGTGTAAAATCTACTTTTTTGGAGTCTATTTGGTTAAGAAAAAAGAACGTCTGAACCGATTTTGAAAAAATTTCTTTCAGATCATAATTACGTTAATACGCGTCGATTGGCACCCTAACGTAGTCGATATCATTTTTCATTCTCGAGTTTTCGTCTTAGAAAGAAATGGACACATATACGTACATACGTAGGTACGTACGTACATACGTACACACACACACACATACACGCACAGCCATCTTTCTAAAAATAGTGTAAAAATAGTGTGGTGACCTTGAAACATAAAAAATTGTTATACATTTTGATTTCGATTTTCGGACCCATTACAATAAGTTCCAATGGGAAGTTAATCCATTTGTGTATTAGAATCTGCCGGCCGGCATACACAAACCGACTGGTACGAGCTCGGACTCCTGGGAACGCCAATTTCCAAAGAACATTGGAATGCAATTGCGATAACAACTGCATTCCACTGTTCTCTCTGGGGGCGAAAAGATTCGTAATCTATCATAAAGATTTTTTTTTTAATTAAAAATATACCAATGTATGATTAGATTATAAAGCCTGAAAATATTTTTTTTTGGTAAAAAATGTTTATCTTAAAAAGCATGAATCTAACAAGCATTTAATATTTTAATTCATAAAGTTATCTTGACTATAATTTTATTAACATTTTCATTTTGAAAAAAGTCGTAAGAAATATATATTTATTTTCATTTTCCTCTTTTACCACAGTTTTGGAACACCGAAACAATTTTAATTGCACCTTATTACTACAAAAGACGTCTATATAACCTCTGTTGTCGTCTATAATCTACAATTTCTATCTATCTGTTGGTGTAATTACATTTACGACTATTATTACAGATAAAACTTCTGATCCAAGGTGACAAACAGACGTAAGTTTTTGAACATATAATCCCACAGTCTAACATTATTCTGCGTTTAGCATTAATTAAAAGTACTAAAATAATAATTAATTAACCAATGAATGAAAAATAATATTTTTTTTTATCAATCTTACCTTTTAAGAAACGAAGGTGAAACTGTTCAAAAATCTAGAAGCCATCTTTTTTACTGCGACGTAATGACGCTCAAGTTTATTTCAAACACATTGCACTGGAGTACTTTTAAAATTATTCACTTATTATTTTCAACTATAATATAATTAACGTCAATTTAGTCATTATCACAAGATATGTACACTTTCAAAAAACCAAAAATAAATTATTATAAAATAAACTCAGTCACTGCACAAAGATAGAACCTACACGATTAGACACGAAATAGTGTTTGAGACGTAAAAATCAAAAAACCTTAATGTACAATGTACAACCTGTTACGCAACTATGATCAAATGATTATATACACGTACTTCTAATTATTACAGGCGATACAAAACTTTTTAAATAACACAGTGGCGTACCATTTATGTTTCTCAATTACTCTAAAAAATGATTCAAATAACTTTTTTTCATATCGTTATTTAAACCTGTTTTGCAACTAATCTAAGTAATTTTTCAGTGTAAATAACACAGTGGCGTACCATTTCTGTTCCTCTATTACCCTAAAAACTATTAACCTCAACGTTTATAACAAAGTTCAACAAAATACATGGACTGTGTTTATGAAAAATTCATGAAAAGAAAGAAAAATGCATTCTAATAAAACCAAAATTTCATAGTATGAAAAAATTTGTTGACTAAAAAAAAACTTTCATAGATACTTACATTGATATCCCTAATAATTGAACATAGATATTATAGATTATAGACGCTCGACAACAGATAGCCCTGACAATTGGACTATATTTGTTTCTGATGCGAATATGACATTTTCACAACGCCGCTATTGAAAATTCGGTTTTCGGTATCTGTTTAGCGGATTGAAACTGATCGTTTTCATCCCTAGGGATGAAAATTTTCAGGTCGGTTCTCTCTATTTTTTAACTTTATTAAGAGGGAAACAGAGCGATTGGATCCGCATATAATTTTCAAAAACGTCAAATTAAGAAGGAGATAGAGCGATATTGAATCCACATATAATATTTATAAACGTCAAAATGACAGACATAACCCTACATAAATCTGACAGATTTAATATCTTTGCAACTTTTATGAAACGTGGCGTTTTCAACACGTGTGGTTGCATGTCCTCGTACCTCGGGCAGCAAACTTCACACTGGTTGCAAACGCCAAGTTTCTTACCTTGTAATGCAATATACTATTTGATTGAAAACAATTTAATTTGATTTTTTTTAGAAAAAAATTACCATTGTATTTAAACCGGTAATAAATGGCAACGTTGTGTTCACTAGCCTTGATCAAACGCTTTGCAATTTGTTACGGCAAGGTTATAATTCACTTAAAAATAGTAATTATGCTGGCATATATTATATATAGATATATATAAAAGTATTACATAGTATAAAGGAATTATTGAGATATCAAACCTGATCATTTTATATGAAATGAATTGGTATGTTTAAAATGTTATATATTATCTCACGGTTATAGTAGCGGCTTATTATATTTGTAGATTTAAAATTTATTATTTGATATTTACATAAATTTATGGATAGTTCCAATATAAGCTATGATATTTCTACTTTTTACAATGTACACAGCGTACCAAAATAACAGGACGAAATAAAAATATTTTGTTACAGAGATAATCTTTAGTGGATCTTGGTTATTACTAATTTCAAAGGATTGCGAAAAGTAAAAACTGTGATAAGTTTTTAACTGCCTACATATTTATTTATTTTATTTATTGTAGATTATAGACGCGTCGACAACTTAGGTCATTATAGCGTCTTACATATTTATTCTCAACATAAAAAAGTACTGTGTGTGTCGTTACACACGGGTGAAATGAATAATTCTTACATCAAATTAATTGAATGACGTACAAGAGCGAAAGAAGAGAACGTTGATCTTCCGTGGCCTTGTGTTACACTACTCGATGCTGGTACGGCGGACAGAACTCCCCGTACATCACGTATACCTCTCATGGAAAGTAGTGGGGCATGTGTGTCATCGTTTGCGCTTTGCGCAAACTGCGGTATGGGAGGATGCAGACCGCCCCCAACATGTGTCATGGAACAGTTCATGACAACAGATAATATTCTTTATCTAAGGTTGCCAATGCTAATTTATATTCATACTCTATGGTTGCGCGCTCGTTTTAATTCCGGTGCGACGTAATTCATTATCATTGCCAAGTGCCTCTTGTGATCGGCTTGATGTCGATTCTTTCTAGTTTGCTTGAACCGCGGCTCGCAGCCAGTATCGCCGAGACGGAATCACATATCTCGGGACGAGCTGGGGTTTTATGGATAATTATCGCCCATCGGAGTCCCCCAGAGCTTTAATTATCTTCAATTAATCAAAAACAGCTAAGTAGATATTTGTAAATAATTTAGAACTAATATAAGTGATGAATGAATGTTGCGTGAAAATTATAAGCATGAGTTTATAACATGGCCGTCTGCCATTTTAGAATAAAAAATTTCATAAAAATAAAATAAATGATTAATGCTGTCAGCACGCTGTCATTTACGATATTACGTTTAATTATAGATAAAATTTAATATATAAAATTTAATATTTTAATATAACCTGTTGATCAGTGTTGTATTTTAAAAATACACCGACCACGTGTATGATAATAATTGTGGAATAAAATCTGGATATATTTTGCCAATCATATACAATCAATTCATGGCGTAGTTGTATTTTAACGGAATTGAATATAATATAAAATTAATCAAAGATATTTTGATTCGCACAAGCGATTTGATAATCAAAATAATATGGCTTTAACAAACTAATGTATAGTGGAATGAAGTATCCCCCAATTTGGTATATCATCAATCTTTACAAATTGGTGGAATTTGTTAATTAATTAATTGAAATAAGATTGTACTGTTCCTTTGATCGATAATTCTAACCTGTAAAAATCATCTGTTTTTTTTTCTTATGTCACAGATGGGTTATTCTCACCTGTGTTTAACTAAGGTAATTTATCATTATTATTAACTAAATTTGATTTCTATTGTGATCTAGTGTGTTTATAAAGAGATTGCACTATTTTTGATTAATTTTTCATGTAACTTTGGTTGCCTACCGCTTATTATAATTTCGGTAGACATCCTATTAATTCTTTTTTCACTTAAATTTTATACATTTTTGTATGGACAATTTTCTTATTGACAGCGAACACAGACGGTAGTTCCTGCGAATTATTTCCTTACCTATGTTAACACTTAATGGTCATAGAAAATAGCATATTAACAATTAACAAGATAACTGATTTATTCAAATAAATGAATTTGAGTTTCTTTCGGTTCCTTATTAACAATTAACAATCTTATAATCCTGTAGTGGTTTTTTGACTATCAGACGTGACTACACCTTTTCTTTGACGGTTGTTTCACTTCACTTCGTTAACCATATTTATACCATATCACGGACTACTATCACTTTAACAGACAGCTTGACAGATTTATACTATCGATTTTTAACGTATTACTCTTTATTAACTACTTTGTCAGTAACTTCTTATTATTTGCCTTCCTCTTTATACACTAGGTTACATATTAACTCTAATTGTGCATCTTCATAATTGATAAAAATTGTTCAGTACCAATCTAAGATTTTGATACAGATAGAGATTTGTAAATTATAATGCTCTTCAGCGGTTTTCAACTTTTTAATGTGTTGAGTTAAGCAGTATGTCTGCTTAACTGATTTAAATTGTTATTGCAGTAACGTTTGTGATTTGTAAAATTCTTGTTAAATTTATAGCAAGTTAATATATTATGATTGTTACAGATACATAAAATTGTTTTTTTTCATGTATGAATGAATTAATTGATGAGAACCTTTGGATCTGAATAAGTTTAGTGAAGATTGTTCGAATCAATCTAAGACATTTTTGTTCAACTAAGCATCTCTCACTGTTAATATTAGAACAGTGAACTTCGTTAAAATAAGTATAACCTTTTGTAGAAAACATATTTCACTTTGTCTCGATAACAAGGACCCTCAATTGAAGTTCCACCCCTTTCTTTCAACACTTTGGACGAGTAAACATCCAAAGATAAATTAATGTGGGGAACCCAACCCTACCTTTATGCTGATAAAACTCGAACATCCAAATTCAGTTATAATTTGTAATTGTCGACAGCATAAAAATTATTCCACCACATAATAAATGGCGACCGTGACAGGACACGATTGAGGACGATATTGTCGTTAATTTAATTTACAAATTGTGACAATCCTTTTATACGACGCGAAACCTGATTTGTTTTCTACCATGGCAGAAACACCTGATGGAACTAGAGCAAATTCCCCTACTTCGAGTATCGGAGAAGACGCTAATATAAATTCTTCTAGAACTGTTTTAGGTCAGACCACCGAGACGTTTGGAAGTCTGGACTGCAGTCGTTTATATCGCCTGAATGACGATGGGCGTCTGTTTCCGGTTACGATGGAACAAAGTCAACGGGTTAATGTGCAGACACACATCGATGCGACTGCAACTACATCCGTCCCTCAGACAACCTTTACAAATTCAAGAAGGTACGACACGTATCAAAATACTCACCAATCTGAACCAAATCTAACTCAAGCGGATAGTGCACCGAGTGTACAGTACACGACTGTGAATCATCCGCATGTGAGATTCACCGATAACTTCGGAACACGGATGACCTCGGGGAGTCAACTTCCGGAATTTAACAGCCTAGCGGGTAACTATCACGCGAGAAGGACAGGTATGTCAACAAATTTTTCTAATGGTAATGGTTGGTTTAATCCGAACATTCCGAACATAAATCTTAATAATACGAATAACCAAAATCATATTAATTGGGAGAATCTACATAATATTAACGGTATCGCCAATACTCCTTTCGTTAAAACTAGTCAAATTCAGATTCAGCTTCCGAAATTCTCAGGAGAAAGTTCGGAGAATCCGGTAGAATTTATAGACAAATTAGAAGCATATCTAAGGTGTACTCAGATTCCACCTCACTTACAATTATATCAAGTAGAGCAGACCTTCGAAGGTTCAGCATATTTTTGGTTTGACGAGTTTAAACATATGTTTAGTAATTTTGAAACATTCAAGGGTATTTTTTTGGAGGAATTCTGGGATTTTAACAGACAGCAAAAGGTTCGTCTGGAACTTTACACTAACCATTATTCGTCAAGTAAAGGACAAACTATGGCACAGTATCTATTGGAAAGCCATAAAAAATCTAAACAATTTTATCCGCCAATTGGTGAAATGGAGTTTATTATGATTATGAAAAGGCACTTCCCTATTCACATACAAAGAGTTTTATTAACAGCACAATTAAGCTCGTTCTTAGATTTCTATAAATTATTAAAAGAACTTGATGATGTAGAATCACAGCGTGGTCCTAGTTTTCAAAAAATGGGTTCGTACAAAACGTCTCAGGAGCATGTTCCTATAAATAACGATAATACGACCTCAAAATTTAATAAAAATTCTTATGCTAAACCTCATACGATAAATGCGACAACAAATAAATATTCTACAGTTAAACCTTCCCCTCAAGTTCACTTCGTTGAAATGGATGTGGACGAGGAGGATTCATTCGAATTGGATCCAAAAAACTGGTTGGACCCCTGTCGAGACTCAGCCGCTGGACAGGGGAAAGATTAAATGTCAATTCCAGTATGGAAAATCTAAAATTAAATTCTCTATTAACTTCTAATTTGAAAAGCGATGAGATGCCATACATCAAAATTAATATAGGTAAATTTCACACAGTTGCACTTGTTGACACCGGAAGTCAGATTTCTGCTATTTCCAATGAAATGTGGGAAAATATTTCTAAAATTTATCAGATTCCATCTATTCCGGTTAAGAGTTGTAGAATTGTTAGTGCTGTTGGTCAAAGGAGTTCGGCCATCAAAAAACAGGCATTTCTTAATGTGACCTGTAATTTAATTAATTTTGAAATAAAAGCTTTTGTCGTAGACGAATTAAAATGCAGTATTATTTTTGGTGCTGATTTTTTGAACGATTACAATGCTCATATAAACTTTGATAATAGGGTTATACAATTTTATGTAGATAATCGCCTGTATACCGAGATTGACTTTCATAATATTGATGATAGGTCGTCTGATCTGGACCCTGGGTTTTCAGGTGGGATCTCGAACGGGGTTGATCATCACGAAAAAACCGATTTATGTAACAAAGATTCAAATTTAATTGAGTCAATGAAATTTTCAATAAATAACCTCTCTGGATCTAATATGCTTTCGTGCGCCGATTCTGATTCCAGTATCGCGTCTTTAGATCCTAGTGACAAAAAGAGTAGTAAATTTGAGATACCGTGTGTTCGTGCAAATATGCATGGTCCACGACTATTCTCGTCGACGAAAAAACCATTGTATGTCGGACACGATGTACAAAATATTGATTTACCAGATTATAAGGTCAATGAACCTATATCTGGGAGTTGTAAATCTTCAGCTGTAAATTACAGTTTGAACGATTTAACTTTGATTCATGGCTTGCCCAGAATCACATCTTGGGGGTTGTCCGATACTTGTATCGACAACAATAATAAAAATATCAATCATTCTAGATTGAATGAATACGACGATCGAAATGTTTATACAGCTACATCTAGTTCTGGTGACGATTTCTCGATATCTGTGAAAAGGGGTCGCGACGGCGAAGCTAGTTTTAGGGAGCGTATCTCTCCGCGAAAAGAAAAAGTGCAAAATTTACCTTGTGCTGCTCTCTCGGTTAGAGATCTCGACTTGGAATCCCGGCGTCATGAGATTTTTAATAAAGTAGAAAATTTAGATTTATCTCATGATCAAAAAGCGACGCTAAGCAAATTGATTCATGATTATCGTGATATCTTTAGTGAACAACCTGGTTTGGCCAATTGTTACACTCATGATTTAAATATATCCGATACCTCGGTATTCAGGGGTAATCTATATAATGTTCCGTACAAACTTAGAGACGCGGTTACCCATGAGGTTAAAAACATGCTGGATCAGGGAATCATTGCCAGAAAGAATACAGCATATATTAATCCTATTCATGTTGTCCCAAAAAAGGACGGTAATATCCGACTAGTACTAGACGCTAGACAACTCAATAAACGTATTGCTCCCGAAACTAACAAACCTGAAAACATTGAAACGGTTTTACAACGCTTTGAAGCGATAAAATTTATGTCGGTTTTTGATCTGACAAAAAGCTTCTGGCAAATCGGACTTAATCCGGATCACCAAAAATATACTGGATTTTTGGTGAATGGCAAATCATATGTTTTTCAGCGGGTTCCCTTCGGAATTTCAACAGCTACTTCTGCACTTATTTGTTGTTTGCATGAAGCCTTGGGGGATCTGATGCATTCTTTCGTGATTAATTATGTCGATGACGTGTTAGTAATTTCTAGTAGTTTTGAACAACATATATGTAGATCATTTGTCTAAACTTTTTGATAGATTACGTAGCGCCAATTTAACGTTGAACTTTGATAAAAGTGTTTTTTGTTCTGAAAAAGTAAAATTTCTCGGGTACATAGTTACCACTAGTGGCATATATCCCGACTCTGATAGAATTATGGCTATTCAAAATTTTCCGGTTCCAAGAAACAGAAGGAATATTCAACAATTTTTGGGATTGTGTAATTTTGATAGACGATTTGTAAATAAATTGGCAGATGTTGCCAAACCTTTATATGACATGCTGAAACAAAGTAAACTACCATTTCAGTGGTCGGAGGATAAAAATCGTGCCTTTAATGAATTAAAAAGAGCATTCACTAAAATTACTCTCTTACATCATCCTAAAATTGGTGCGGGATATTTTATCCAGACCGATGCCTCGCGTTATGCGATATCGGGCATACTATTTCAAATATGCGAAGACTCTTCGGTTAACATATTGGCCTTCTACAGTAAAATTTTACATCAGGCTCAGTTGAACTATTCATCAGTTGAGAAAGAACTTTTAGCCATCGTGGAAGCGACTAATAAATGGCATAACTACATTTATGGGGAGAACATCACTGTTTATACTGATTGTCAAGCCCTCTCTTTCGTTCTGAACAAAGGAAAATTTTATAATATTCGTATCTTGAAATGGGTACTTAAATTACAAGGTTATAATATTGACATAAAATATTGTCCAGGAAAATCAAACTTAGCTGCTGATTGCTTATCACGATATTTTCACCCCCACGATATTAGCGTAACTTCTAATGAAAATGAATTTCGTGTGTTTGGTATTATAAAGTTAGGTAATTTTAGTAATGCTAATCCATACAGTTGTATTTTTTCACAGGGTGTATTTGTTTCGCAGCGATGTGTGTCTGTACAATATGATATGTTCTACGATACGGTAAACGAGTGTAACCATAATAATTATTTATCCATTGAAATATTTTGCAATGATACCTACGGCTGTATAGATCCCTTTAATCATGATAACATCCGTGAAGTTGATAATTCTGCAGTGCAGAACTCTGTTTTCATATTTGCAATTTTTCCAAAAGGAGATTTAAAACAAATTTCTAAACTCATGACTCAATTAAAGGTTATGCAACAAGCTGATGAGACCTTAAGTCCAATTTATAATCGTCAAAAGACTGTAAATAATAATGATTCAGTCCTAGATTCTAATTCAACTTATATGATAAAAAATGATTATTTGTTTATATATGATACAAAGAAAAAATCTTGGAAATTGTGTGTTCCAAGCCAGATCGAGATGCGTTACATACGATTCTGGCACATATTCATGTGTCACCCAGGTGCGACTAAGCTTTACTTAGTCATGAATCCTTTTGTATCGATTAAGAATTTAAAAAATAAAGCTATCGAATGTGTAAACTCATGTTGGCCATGTTTAACAGCCAAGCACCCCACTGCCACTCTGCATGGTGGTTTTTATTCTGTAATATCCTATAATAAAAACGATTTGTTATCTATCGATATTGTTGGTCCACTCGTGCGCTCAGCCGGAGGTACCACTGTTATTCTTGTGATACTTGATGTGTTCACGAAATACATCACGTTGTACGCCCTGCGTAGGGCAACTACCAAAACAATTTTAACTAAATTGAGATTGAATTACTTTCCAGAACATGGTGTCGCGAAAAGGATTCTATGCGACAACGCCTCTATTTTCCGTTCGAAGAAATTCAGTGAATCGCTGTCGGAACTTGGTGTTGAGGTTACGTACACCTGCCCCTACACTCCGAAGGCAAATCCCGTTGAGCGATACAACAAGCAAGTTGGCACCTTACTGCGACTGTACTGCAACGTTCAACATACGCTTTGGAGTCGCCTGCTACCAAAGGTGGCGTTCGGGATGAATACGAATGTCAACCAATCGACTGGCGTTTCTCCGTTTGAATTGCAATACGACCGTAAACCTGATTTGTTCATGGTTAAACAAACCGATTTTCCACAACCCGTAGAAGACAACCCGACTGATCGAGAATCCATCAGAAGACGTTTAAGGCAGCTTGCCACAGAACGCCAGCAGTCTCATGAAGATACGAAGCCATCGGTGTCGTTTAGTTCAGGCGACATGGTATTTCTGCGCACGCACCCGCTGTCATCGGTGAATGATCGTCGGTCAAAGAAGCTGGATGTCCTGTTTACAGGTCCTTTTAGAATCAAATCGAAATTGAATGCAAATGTCTACTTACTAGAACATCCTAGTTCATCTCATGAACTAGGATATCATCATATTAATCAATTTAAACGTTTTAAAGGTCAATTGCCGCTAAGTTACGAGGTGGATATAAAAAAAAATCCTTTGATGGGTAATATCAAAGAATTTTTTTTTTTCTCTTTTTTTTTCTTGTCCGGGGAATATTGTCATGGAACAGTTCATGACAACAGATAATATTCTTTATCTAAGGTTGCCAATGCTAATTTATATTCATACTCTATGGTTGCGCGCTCGTTTTAATTCCGGTGCGACGTAATTCATTATCATTGCCAAGTGCCTCTTGTGATCGGCTTGATGTCGATTCTTTCTAGTTTGCTTGAACCGCGGCTCGCAGCCAGTATCGCCGAGACGGAATCACATATCTCGGGACGAGCTGGGGTTTTATGGATAATTATCGCCCATCGGAGTCCCCCAGAGCTTTAATTATCTTCAATTAATCAAAAACAGCTAAGTAGATATTTGTAAATAATTTAGAACTAATATAAGTGATGAATGAATGTTGCGTGAAAATTATAAGCATGAGTTTATAACATGGCCGTCTGCCATTTTAGAATAAAAAATTTCATAAAAATAAAATAAATGATTAATGCTGTCAGCAGCGTCATTTACGATATTACGTTTAATTATAGATAAAATTTAATATATAAAATTTAATATTTTAATATAACCTGTTGATCAGTGTTGTATTTTAAAAATACACCGACCACGTGTATGATAATAATTGTGGAATAAAATCTGGATATATTTTGCCAATCATATACAATCAATTCATGGCGTAGTTGTATTTTAACGGAATTGAATATAATATAAAATTAATCAAAGATATTTTGATTCGCACAAGCGATTTGATAATCAAAATAATATGGCTTTAACAAACTAATGTATAGTGGAATGAAGTATCCCCCAATTTGGTATATCATCAATCTTTACAAATTGGTGGAATTTGTTAATTAATTAATTGAAATAAGATTGTACTGTTCCTTTGATCGATAATTCTAACCTGTAAAAATCATCTGTTTTTTTTTCTTATGTCACAGATGGGTTATTCTCACCTGTGTTTAACTAAGGTAATTTATCATTATTATTAACTAAATTTGATTTCTATTGTGATCTAGTGTGTTTATAAAGAGATTGCACTATTTTTGATTAATTTTTCATGTAACTTTGGTTGCCTACCGCTTATTATAATTTCGGTAGACATCCTATTAATTCTTTTTTCACTTAAATTTTATACATTTTTGTATGGACAATTTTCTTATTGACAGCGAACACAGACGGTAGTTCCTGCGAATTATTTCCTTACCTATGTTAACACTTAATGGTCATAGAAAATAGCATATTAACAATTAACAAGATAACTGATTTATTCAAATAAATGAATTTGAGTTTCTTTCGGTTCCTTATTAACAATTAACAATCTTATAATCCTGTAGTGGTTTTTTGACTATCAGACGTGACTACACCTTTTCTTTGACGGTTGTTTCACTTCACTTCGTTAACCATATTTATACCATATCACGGACTACTATCACTTTAACAGACAGCTTGACAGATTTATACTATCGATTTTTAACGTATTACTCTTTATTAACTACTTTGTCAGTAACTTCTTATTATTTGCCTTCCTCTTTATACACTAGGTTACATATTAACTCTAATTGTGCATCTTCATAATTGATAAAAATTGTTCAGTACCAATCTAAGATTTTGATACAGATAGAGATTTGTAAATTATAATGCTCTTCAGCGGTTTTCAACTTTTTAATGTGTTGAGTTAAGCAGTATGTCTGCTTAACTGATTTAAATTGTTATTGCAGTAACGTTTGTGATTTGTAAAATTCTTGTTAAATTTATAGCAAGTTAATATATTATGATTGTTACAGATACATAAAATTGTTTTTTTTCATGTATGAATGAATTAATTGATGAGAACCTTTGGATCTGAATAAGTTTAGTGAAGATTGTTCGAATCAATCTAAGACATTTTTGTTCAACTAAGCATCTCTCACTGTTAATATTAGAACAGTGAACTTCGTTAAAATAAGTATAACCTTTTGTAGAAAACATATTTCACTTTGTCTCGATAACAAGGACCCTCAATTGAAGTTCCACCCCTTTCTTTCAACACTTTGGACGAGTAAACATCCAAAGATAAATTAATGTGGGGAACCCAACCCTACCTTTATGCTGATAAAACTCGAACATCCAAATTCAGTTATAATTTGTAATTGTCGACAGCATAAAAATTATTCCACCACACATGTAACAAAAAAAAAATGGTCACAATTATTATTAATTGCTTCAAGGCTGAAATTGTTTGTATAGCTTGTCGGTGACCCAATAATGCCATTATAATATTTGCAAATCGATTGGCCAGTATTAAAGAGGTGGCAGATCACCCTAAACCTGTGATGTACCCGACGAAATTTATATTATTAGTTCAAGGTTCAAATTTTAATATGTTGTTACCGGCGACTGTTTTAAGCATATATTTCAATTTGCAGAACAAAATGTTCATATTAATCCCATTTCTTAGAGGGAAACTTGCTTGCCTAGGTGTTTATATCGTTCTGCAAGGGGGTTATAATACCGACATTTTGTTCTGCAAATTGATATATATATGCTTAAAACAGTCGCCGTAACAACATATTAAAATTTGAATCTTGAACTAATAATATAAATTTCGTCGGATACATGACACGTTTAAGGTAATCTGCCACCCCTTTAATAGTAACCAATCGATCTGCAAATATTATAATGGCATTATTGGGTCACTGACAAGCTATACAAACAATTTCAGCCTTGAAGCAATAATAATTGTGACCATTTTTTTTACATGTTGGGGGCAGTCTGCATCCCTCCCATACCGCTATCTAGCAAAATCCCATACTCAGGGCACTTTAATATGCCTCCCTCAACATCTTCACAAAAATAAGGCCTTGAATAAATAGCACTAGCTCTCGGTATATTAGGCCTAGTAGGCTGGTCAATCTAGGCAGGTTTATACAGGTGAGGTAGAAAAAATTAGTAACAAAATAATTTCTGCGGTAATGAGTAGTCAATGGGGTCCTTATTAATCCCTCAAAAATCGCACTTTGTCGCATCGGTGGAACTTGGAAAAAAATGGCCGCCATCTTGATTTTTTTCGAATTTATTAAATATTTCGTAAAGTAACATTATAACATTAAATATATAAGAATATATTTTTAAGTGTTACCTAAATTTATTTAAATTAATTTCGACTCTGGTCTCTGATTTTAGGCATTGCATTTATTCAGAAAGAAAAGCTAAATTATATACAGTTTGTGATTAGAAAATTATTGAACTTGTGAAATTAACAAAAGTGGTCGCTAATAAAAAATTATTTGTAAAGTATCACAATAATTATTGCCTCAGCAAGTTGAATATATAAATTGTTTAAAAAATATTTCCGAAACCACTATTAAATATGAATTAACTTTGTGTTGTTTCAGTTGATTTCATCACCCTGAATATGCTACATACATTAATCATAAATATTTATGTTTCATAAAATTTGTTTTGCAATATACCACAACAAAATTTATGGACATTTTTTTTACATTTCATTTGAAAACGTGAAGGTTTCTGAAATCTGTAAATCTTTTATACATATATTATGTAAACGCAGCTTTTAATATGAATAATTTATTAATTGCATGCCTTGAATTTTTCGTTTAACGTTTACTGATTGACTGATAACTAAACATCGGATATTTAAGTCTAAAAACGTTAAAATCGAAGAT
The DNA here is from genome assembly GCA_039654895.1 of Mongoloraphidia duomilia. Taxonomy (NCBI): domain Eukaryota; kingdom Metazoa; phylum Arthropoda; class Insecta; order Raphidioptera; family Raphidiidae; genus Mongoloraphidia; species Mongoloraphidia duomilia. The sequence continues at coordinate 6,161,300 of CM077520.1, read as the reverse complement.
GAACTTACACTACTCACTCGCTTCGCTCATTCGCTTGAAAATTATAAATACACTACTCACTCGCTTCGCTCGTTCGCTTGAATACTATAAATACACTACTCACTCGCTTCGTTCGTTCGCTTTTATATATAATTTTTAGTTTCAAAAAAATTATAATTATTATCAAAGAAAGAATATAACAAAAATAAAAAAATATATAAATAAATATCATGTAGAATCAAAAAAAAAGCCAAAAAAAATCTACGATGCCATCAGTTTCCGAACCCGGGTCCCTGTGCATATAGAGTGTTGTGACGTTACCTCTACGCTACGAGTGGAACAGTTATGCACGGTCGTTTTTATGATATAAGTATGTTGCGAATTCTTACGGTCGGGTTACGAATTTAATTAATTAATTATTATTTATTAATTATGCTATATATATATAAATCTTCCGTGAAAAATTATCTAACTGATGGTGAAAACCTCATCAAATTCCGTTGCGTGATTTAGGAGGAGTTAGCGGTTAAACAGACAGATGCGAAAAGCGACTTCAATTTATACTATGTAGAGAAGATGAAGTATTAGAAATACCTTGTATTTTGGTGTCCGTCTTGTTATAAGTTTGAAGCCTTTGTCTGCCTGTGTGTGTATCATGTCTATGGCATTGTAGCTCCCAAACGGATGAACCGATTTCAATGCGGTTTTGTTTGAAAGCTGGTATTTGCGAGATGTTTCTTATTCATGTTTGATAGAAATCGATTCAGCCGTTTCCAAGATCTTCAACTCTCATCACAGTTTTTATGGAAATCTAGGCCAGTATTACAGCTAGAAACTTCGAGTTTAAGCTAAAATATTCAGTTTTTGATTAGTTAGTTTCAAAAGTATGAAATAAAAATTAAATTAAAAATTTATAAAACCCTCGACGCAATAAAGTAAACCTTTAAAAAGTGAGAAAATAATTAATATCTACTAAATCTGGCCCGATGCACCATCTATATCTTCGTTTAAATAAAATATTTAATTCATAAATGCGTCGGGAACCGCTGAGACATTGGTACGTCATTTTATAGTAGTCCCCGACACATTTATGAATTAAATATCTCATCTAAGCCAGATATAGTAAATATTAATTATTTTTTCATTTTTTAAAAATTTGCATTTTTTGCGTCGGGAGTTTTCTAACTCTGTTTTGACTATTGTTAAAATCCGGCTCTATTTATAAACACTTCAGTCTTTTATTGAAAATTATTACGAGAAAGTATCGTATTACATTGTTTTATATAACATCTATGAGCTATTCTGATATAAAAACATGTAAAACATTGAAGTGAGATGTATTTTAAAAATATAATATGTTTGATCATCTAGTTCAGCAGTGGGAAACCTTTTAAAATAGCGGGCCAAATAAAATGTTTGTAAGGTACACGTGGGCCAATTAATTCTTTAATTTGGTTTTGCACGATTTAAAGAATTATTAAAATACTAATTTTGCCAGAAGTTATGCTTGCTTACTGTTTTACAACATGTCGCACAATCAAAATGTTAAAAACAATTTAATAATTGCGAATATAATCTTTATTTCAAAAACATCTTTACATATTATAAAACAAAGTCGCTGTCTGCCTTTATCTGTTTCTCCGCTTACTTTTTCTAAACCACGCAACGGATTTTAAAACGGTTTTCACTAATAGAAAGAGCGATAAACGAGGAAGGTTTGTGTATATAATTTGTAAATATTTTGTACAAAATTGTTGAACTATGACGGTGTTTTGTAAAAAAAACTGTTTTCGTACCCTTACATGGTACATACCACCCGCGCGTAACAGGGGCGGGTCGCTAGTTTTATAATAATATAATATTATATTATACTTTCCAGTGGTAAAAGGTAAATTTTGTGTTTTTTGTTTGTCTGTTTGTCCATGCTAATCTCAGAAACTAATGAACCGATTCGAAAAATCTTTTAAAGTCTACTTTTTCCCAATTATTATAAGCTAGGTACCTGGTAGGTACATATTATTATGAGCGAAGTTTGAACTCGGCCGAACGAGCAAAGTAAGTGTTGTCCCGTTTTAATTTTAACGAAGGAGCGAAGCGAGAGAAGTTCTGTTTCAATTCAAGACGTGTAGATATTATATTCAACAGGGAATCCTTAATAGGTACCTACTTATTTTATTGAATAACGTATTAATTAATTAATTAGGTATACCTAAATTCGAGCGAACGAGCGAAGCGAGTGTATAATATTAACTAATTATAAATTCGAGAGAACGAGCGAAGCGAGTGGGTAACGTATTAATTAATTATAAATTTGAGTGAACGAGTGAAGCGAGTATCTAACGCGTATTAATAAACAATAAATTCGAACGAACGAGCGAAGCAAGTGAGTAACGTATCTATTATTAAAATATAAATTAGAGAAAACGAGCGAAGCAAGTACAGCCGGACAATGCCGGATGGGGCCTCTAGTTATTTATATTTTGAAAATGACCGTGAACTGAAATTAGTCCGTAGCTTCGAGGTTGTCCACTCCTGATCTAGTTAATGTTTTTAAGGTACGGTTGGGTTTACTGCCTCGAAACCTGTTGATTATAATATTTGACTACAGTATTATCTATAAGAAGATTTGAATACCGATAAAATAGGCGTAGCTCATGCTAGTTTGTGTGATGGGCGATTACGAGATATTTTTACAATCGAAACAATTGTAATCGTTCATAATAACAATCGAGTCCACAATCGACTCGGAGTTTGATTTTACAATCGAAATGTTCGATTGTTCAAGTTGATTATTTGCCACATAGGTTATAGCAATAGCAGCGAATGAGAATACATATAATCGCGATTCAAGGTTATATGCTAGTCGACTGACGTTCACGCGACTCGTTGATTGTTCACACTGTTCAGTAGGTACTCACAACTCTGTGATCTTTTCACTATTGAATTCGTATTACGCGATTACTGCACAATCGGCCATCGACTCGACCACAGCTGTTGAGTCATGAACGATCGTATATTATGTGGCTCTCGCCAGTGTACAATTCTGTACTATGCGACTCGGTTTCGGTGAGCTATGAAACAACAACAATCGAGTTCAAGTGACAACCATTGAGAATCATCGAGTGTTTGAACAATCAAGATAATCGACTAAAACATCTCGTATCGCGCATCACTACTAGTTTGTATGTTTGGAAATCAGTTTCACGGTTTTTATAACGCTGATTGTATGTAACAATTTTGTTAAATCGCAAATTGACTTGCTATGTGCCGTGTTATGTTTCAACACGATTTTGCCACTAGGCAAGGAGCACATTAAAATAATTCCACATGTTAGAATTTGGTAATTTTCAACAGTGCACATTATACCTCATTCGTAAAGAAATAATGTAAATAGTTCATTTTTTCCTATATCCAGGGTTACCAGATATGCAAGGAAAAAAAACCCGGACACAGATGGAACACTGACAAAAGTGGTAGAAAATTTCGGTTTTTAAAATTTTTTTAAAATTTTTCACCCGGACAAAACATTAAAAAACCGAGCTGTCCGAGTGAATACCGAACACCTGCAGGTAACCAGCACTGGATTTACACTAGGGGCACTAGGGGTTAGTGCCCAGGGCGACAAATTTTCAGGGGCGGCGAAATTTGGAACGTGAAAACATTAATAAATTAAAATAAATAAAATACTTTTTCTCATTATTAAGAATGTGTGTAAAATTATGAATACTGCAGTTTTATTTACAAAATTGTGAAAAAAACTTCAGTGTGGGGCGGCATTTTTCACGGTGCCCAGGGTGGCATATAGGGTAAATCCGGCCCTGCTGGTAACGCGACCTATATCCTTTCTCTTAATTGCAAACAAAAATTAATATATTTTAAACAGCTACGCTTAAACCGCATACAATTACACAAAGAATGATTGTCACCGCTTGCGCAATATACCTTTCGAAAACTATAGCTGCTGGAAACATAGTAATAGTTGTGCTAGTTAATAGAGGGATCATTTTTTCAGGAAAGTCTCTAAAACTACGTAACATACAATTCCGAGAAAAAACAGTAATTTTAAGATCCTTAAGAAAAACCCCACATGACCAAATTCCAAAAAAATTTTCTTGTACTCCCAAAATAACGGGAAACATTTTTAACCGACTTCAAAAAAAGGAGGTAATTCTCAATTCGGTTGTATTTTTTTTTTGTGTTTGTTACCTCAGAACTCCGTCATTTATAAACCGATTTGGAAATTTTTTTTATTGAATAGGGTACATCTCGCAGTTGGTCCCATATAAATTTTACTTAAATCGGTTCAGTAGTTCGGATCATTTTAATAAAAGTGAGTAGCGGCGTGTGATTTCTTTAAGATAAATGCCACTTTTTGGCACATCACACAGCGTAAGAAATCGGTTTAATAAAAGTGAGTAACGGCGTGTGATTCCTTTAACTAAAAAGTAAAAAATAAAAAACTTTTTATCAAAAAAAACCCTCCTTCAAAAAAAGCCAGTAAAAAGAGGAAAATGATAAAATTTTGAGGACGGCACCATTTTAATAAAATATGAAGTCGGTTAAAAAGTGCCAATTTAATTAATATCTACTTTTTAACCGATTTCATATTTTATTAAAATGGCGCCTCAAAATTTTATTATTTTCTTTTTTTTAAGTTATGATTATTGGTACCTATATCCAGGTTAGTATAAGCTTTATAACTGTGCCACATTTCTGCTTGTTATCTTTATTTAGTCCAGATAAGTTCGACAGTGACAGATATATTGATGGACGGACAAACGAATAATCGCATACCTCAGGGTTCCGTTTTTTCCCCGAAAAAGCGAACAATTTTTGAGACAAACAAATAATAAATATATGTTTAAAATATGAAGACGAAAATGTTTATTTGAAATACAAATAATTGCGATAATTATTTTTAGGTCTAGTTACTTGAGCTCTGTGACGTACCAAGGCGTCGTTGATCGTCCACTTACCATGAACGGCCTAAGGGCAACTCTTTAGGTTGTCATGTTGATATCGGGCGAAAGTAGATCAAATCACCTTTCTATTTCATAAAAAAATACACACCAAATCTGTGTTCGAGTTTTAATTTACATTATAGACGCTAATGCTCTCAGTTGTCGAGCGTCTATAATCTACCTATCTTTTCAGTTCACGTTCTGGTCATTGCATTCAAAATTAATTTCGCGGTCTCAAAACAGCAACTGTCAATACATTTATAAACGTTAAATTATATTTATGTAGTGCGAACGCGATCGAAGTCGCGAAATCTATAGCTATTGACTTAAGTAGGTATTAAATTAAACACTGTAAGAAATGAGAAGGCCGATTACATAGATTATCAATGGTTCATTTGTAGCCAGCGATTAATCTGGTAATAGGCACACAAAGAGACAATGGCGTCGCAAACAGGTATCGTCACATCGCGTAGATTCCATATAAACGCATTACGCATGCTTGGTTACTAATTTTACATTAATTTGTTTTGAATTCATCTATTTTATATATGTAACTATACATTTTATTTTGTAATTTTTACACACTTTATTGGAATATTGCACAAATTATGTAATTTTAATTAACTTTATGGAAAACTCACAAATTTGTTTAACTTTACAGTAAAAGTCCAAGTTTTTATAAAGTTTTCTGTGTAAAAATAAATAATAATGTAAAATCATTTAGAAAATCGAGCGAATTCCACCTTAACTTTCAAAGTATTTTTACATCCATTTTTTACAGTGAATATAGTAGGTACTTCAGTCAGATACTGCAAGATGTCAAGGATAATTGAATTTTAATTATAAATTAACTTAAAGATCGTCGATACGATCAGGAAACAAAGATGGCTGTCAAAACTGACATTAACGCCAGAGAATTTACAAAAAATAAATCAGTTTTGGTATAATCTGGGTTTGGTGTTTGTACCCGTCGGTAGACTCGTTTTCCACATGGCCACTTGGCTTACTGTGTCTGAGACCTTAACATAGTTATACATTATATAATTAAAAAGTAAAATTTTCTTCCTTGGCAAGACTTAGAAATTTTATTAAAAAATAAAAATTACATAAAACCGCAACATGTTTCGGCAACATAGGTTGCCATCATCAGGCGACAAGAAACAATTTTAGAAAAAAGGCTTGTTCATCCTAACATACATCAATAGTCAATCAAATCTATGATTCGGTCTTTCATGAACAATCTCGGTATTTGCAGTCACATTTTTAAGTTGTGCATATATTTTAATTTAATTATGATGATAATTCACACGTTGTATTATGTTCAATAATAATGAACATAATATGTTTCTACATTGATTTGATCTTTGTTATTCATTCCAACACCATGTAAGGTAAATAATTATACTAGGTTATTTGATATTTTAACTAATAATGACTTTAAAGTTAATTTAATTTTATATTACAGACCAAGCCTTTTTTCTAAAATTGTTTCTTGTCGCCTGATGATGGCAACCTATGTTGCCGAAACATGTTGCGGTTTTATGTAATTTTTATTTTTTAATAAAATTTCTAAGTCTTGCCAAGGAAGAAAATTTTACTTTTTAATTAGATAATTAACAAGTGCAAGAGGAAAATGGAGTCTCCTAATAATAGTTATACATGTTGTCTTTTGTTTCATATATCATATTTCCGTTTCATGTAATATTTCTAAAATGCTATCCCACAGTATGAGACATTAGACGTTTATTCAAGTCAAAAAATTCACAGATTTCGCAATCCTTGCAACCATCGAGGACATTGGAAATGATAACAGCATATATGAAACATAATTAACTGTTTATTATACACACAATATTTATCAATGCACTGTTTAGTTTTGTCAGGAATAACCCTATTATTCTTCTGTTATATACGCGTTCATTTTTGCTTGATTACTTAACTTTTAAATGGATTTTTCAACAGTATTTATTAACATTTGCTCAAAAATAACACCGCAGATCGTCGCAAATACCTCTCAATTAACTAGACATGATATAAAACACATTTCGAAAAAATTGCACTTGTTCAATTTTGCATCATTGCTCCTCACTTGATCGCGACACCGTTGTCTTTTGGCCTTGAACGAAAACTCGTAACTCTGCCCCCATATACGAACATAAACATTTCCAATGTTAAAATTTGCAGTCATTGCAATAATTATTTGTCCGAAAAAAAAAAAACTAAAATCAGTCTTGTCAAAAGATTTTGTTGATATATTTAGAGTTTTTAAAGTAAAACACATTTGTCACACATACATGCATAATACGTATTATGTGTGTACAATAATAATATAATGTTAATATGTTTTTAAACGTTTCATACGTCATATTAAGCCATTATATTATTTTAATGTCGGTATTCGAGACTCCGCCTACATGGAATAATTGGTTGAAATTAAGAATAGAATAATGAGAATAAGTGTGTACGTACAGCGGAGCAGAACTGGAGAGGTGCTGTTAGACCAGGGAATCCCAATCGGTGCGTCGCCGTATTTTAGTCTACCGCCAGATGTTGCAAGATCATCAAGATGATAAAAAAACTCGGGTCGCAGTGCCAAAACCCTGCCGACAATATAGTGTATTTGCTAGTACTGGCATTGTGGCTTTATTATGTGAACTTAAGTTTGTTTTTGGACAAATAAAAAATTTAACCCCTTAATACATCCCTTAAAATAATATTTTTTTTCTTAATTTCAATATTTTTATCAATGCAACCTCGGTACCCAATTAAATACACCCTTCAGTAGGTAAAGCACTATCTGCAAACTAGTGTTTTCATAAAATTTGTAAGTCCGGTCCTTTCAGGCCGATTTTATTAAAATTTTAGCAGTACATTTTAATCGTTACTAAAGGGTTAAATTTCAATTTTGAAATGATTCTGAGAATTTTTTCGGCATTTTTGGGCCCAAAAACATTTTTCAACCCCTAAAAAACACCCTTAAAATGGTCCGATTGGGCCCATTTTAAATAGGCTTCGTGCGGTGATGGATTTCAACGTGCCTACCAAATTTCGTCAAAATCAATTAACTCTTTCGAAAGTTATTGCCCGCACACATATATATATATATAAATATATAAATATATATATATATATATACATATATAAACAGACATTTCCAAAAATGGTGCCAAATTGTTCAGGAGGCTATGAAACGTCGAGAAATTTTGGTCCGACCCCTAGGTCCCGCCATCCGACCGACGCCAATAGTGTATGTGCCATATGGCAAATACACTAACAAGCCGTGAGGTGGGTCGTTTATTAGGACTAAAGTGCGACCCTTGAGGTCCACACGACAAACTTCCCAGTTTGATAAATATTTAATAATAATAATTAGATTAGATATTACACAGAAAAGTAATCATTTTAATCATTAAAACATAATTATTATTTATTTTTAACAATAATAAAAAAAAAAAAAAAAAACGGCTGAACCGATTTTTATAAAATTTATGTCGGATCAAAATGACGTTAACACGCCTCGATTGACACCCTTACGAAGTCGATATAATTTTTTATTCGCGAGATATTGTATAAAATCTACTTTTTTGGAGGTTATTTGGTTAAGAAAAAAGAACGGCTGAACCGATTTTGAAAAAATTTCTTTCAGATCATATTTACGTTAATACGCGTCGATTGGCACCCCAACGTAGTCGATATCATTTTTCATTCTCGAGATTTCGTCTTAGAAAGAAATGAACACATACATACGTACGTACATACGTACACACACACACACACACACAGACATCTTTCTAAAAGTAGTGTAAAAATAGTGACCTTGAAACATACAAATTTTTTTTCCTTTTTGATTTCGATTTTCGGACCCATTACAATAACTTCCAATGGGAAGTTAATTATTGTTAACTGCCTCGCCCGCCTAAGGCCGGGCGCATACAATCATTTTTTTATGGTTCAACTGTTTAGTTGTTTGTCAAAAGGCTATTGGGACTGAGCATACTGTCGACACAGTTTATTGGATCAGAAGGGACTGAGCATGCTATCGATACAGTTAAGTTGTACGACAAAAAAAATCAAAAGACCGCATCGATCGTCTTTTGACTTTTCTGTTGAACAATTATCATCGGCAGCTTATGTCCACGGTTGTGTATAATTGACGCGAACATACGCTCGAGTAAATAGTTGTTCGGCGACCTATTAGTTTAATTGTGAAATTATGGCACAACTGATTGATTGTATGTGCACGTCTGACAACTATACAAAAATAGCGTCTGGAGAACGGTAACAGTTTTTAGACAAGGGGAACGTTAATTAATGCGAAATATTCTTTTGATATTACGATATTGTTTTAAACGAAAATATAAAGATGTGTGTCCTGAGGTAAAAAGTTTAAAACCCTCTGCTAAAAACTGTTACACACATTCTCACAAATGCACAGTGTGAACATGACGCGGTCTACTGAGCTCACGAACATTGAATTAAATCATAAAATAATCATTATACGTTGCGTTATGTCCATAATATGTCCAAACTCCCAAATAACAAGGCTACAATGAGTAGAAAAAATTGTTCTCGAATGCATTTCAATTTATTAGTTCACTGGTGATAGAGTTAGAATTTGGAAGTTACTGGAATCGAATAACTAAAGGTACGTGCAGTATGGAGCTGGGATTCTAGATGGTAGCGAAAATCATAGCAGGGCTTGCTTAAATTAATGCATTGTTATATGTGCGAGCGTACACAACGAAGCAGTGAGTGTAGCAGTTATAAGCGCTGTTACAAGAGCTGCTAGAATCAAGAATGTATCTTACCATTCTTTCAGCGCGCTGACTACTACAATCAACATGTGATAACTGTCAAATGGCCGCTACAAGTTTCGCAATGGATGTAACTAGTTTAATAAGTGAAATTTTGCCAGTTTTTATTTAATTTGTTTTGAGTTTTTTCTAAGATATATTGAAAAGTGTTAGGTTCCATACGTAAATATTGAAAAAACCGGTTTGGTTAAAATTTTAATTCTTGGTATAAATGATGAAATTCGCCATGTTTAGATCGTTTTCTATTAATAGGGTGGACATGATAACTCCTACCCAAATTTGTATTTAAAATATATCACTTTGTAGCAGAAGAACACAAATATTCGGGGCTTGAGAATAGCCGATAGTGTAGCGATGCTGTTGTTTATATGGCGTTGCTACGGTTCCTCTATTACAAGTCCCCAGTTCCCGGGTTCTAGCCCGAGAGCTGGTAAAAGTGTCAATTGGATTTTCAATTAATTATTAAAAAAAAAAATAATAATGAATTGAAAATATGAATTGGTGCTAGGCCCAAATAACCTTAGCTGTTGGTGGTCTTTAAAAACACAAATATTCGTCTTCGCTATCTGACATTTCAAACGCGACTTAAGCTTGTATCAAAGCTTCGTTGTGCAAACCTATAAGCGCTTATAATTTCAGCCACCATCTACAATACATGCTACCATCTAGAATCCCAGCTGCGTATTGCACGTACCTTAACGGAGAAATGGGAACTTCATGACATTCCAATCTTCATTGATTTTTTTCATAATTCCTCTCATTAATTCCGGATAAACGTAAAAGAATTGGTATTGAATCTTGGCGGCTTTTCTCATTACCATTTCTATAGCGGTCATCTTAACTGAGGTATACGATTTTCTTCTATAACCTTCTGTCGAGCCATTATTGTAGAATATTGTAGAAGAACATCTTAAGTCTTTAGCTAATAATTTCAGATAAATATCATAATACAGTCAAACCTGAATAAACGAGAATTGGTGAAGAGAGGAAACTCTATAAGCGAGACTAATTATTGTGTCCCGTAATTTTTATCCCCGAAAACCTCTATAAGTGAGAAAGTCATTTTTCACGTTCGGACCTCTTTGAGACTGACTCTTGCCTTACACATCTATAAGAGAGAGTCTGTACTTGGTAGAGGACAAATCGAGTGTTTTCTGTTATTTCTTAGTAAGACCTACGCCTATTTATTTATTATTTTTGCAGGATTTTTCGTGGAATGACCGAGTAAGCGTTTGCACCTACCTACTTGTCATTTATAGATATTTATTCAGTTGATAAGTTTTCTTATATACCTCTGTAAGTGAGAGAAGTTGTTCCTGTACCTTTATTAGTGAGAAACTGGTTAAGTGAAAAACCTCGATAAGCGAAAAAAATTCCCGGTCCTTTGAACTCTCGCTTGTCCAGGTTAGCCTGTAAATATTTCAAAATTGTGACGAATTGGTAATCATATTTTAGTAACCCTATTTTTTGACCTTATTTATCAACCAATATTTATCAACTTTATATAGACATAAATAAAAAAAAATGACAGTTGAAAAGCACATTTGCTTTATTCGCCACATTTTAAATATTCAAAAATGTTATTCAATGATGACTCATTTAAATAAACAAACTGTAAAATGGCATTATTGATACGTTTCTGCACAGTGCAAGCAAAGATCCATATTATGTGCAATATTACGTATTTCCGAAACTGGCTGGAATCTGTTCTCTTTAACTCGATGTAACCTACTGTATGACCTCCATAAATCAGTGTCTAAGACGTGATTCATTGCTAGCACCACGCTGGTCGGGTTGAAGCCTCCATCTATTGCCAGGGGGTCCTGCAGGAAGAGTACTAGTATACTATGCACACAGCTTGCTTGAGCACAATATACAAGGAGGTGGGGGTGGTAGGAAATTCACCGTGTTCCTTTTATACGTACGTCGCGCGGTTGCAACCATCGACACGGTGGAGGTGGTTTTGAAGACAAGTGCCAAACAGAGTACAATAGGACCATTGAGGTTAGTTTCATGACCTTATTCAATACTAAATTATTTGAGTCGGTTTTAAATTTTTAGATCTTATAATTGTGCCATATTTTATTAAGTGAAACTTTTTAGCCCCGTTTTTTCGGTTACGCATATCGAGGTTACGTCATGTCACGTCCAATCGAAGAATCGCGACGCATATAATCCCAACACGATTGCAGAACACTGAGTCATCCCAAAAAGACTTGGTAGGTATAATAAATATAGCAGTAAACACTACGTGGCGTAGGGGTATCGCAGCTGATTTATATGTATAGTAAGTGTCTGGTTTGAACCCAGGCGGTTAATCATGATTTTTTAACTTCACTTGTTTTTGTAACCCAATATTTTCATGTCTCCGAGACGGGTACCTATCGAAATCTCTCGATGGTGAACAGTAGGTCTACCATGATTATACTAATTTTTCCTAGCTCAGCGAGGGGTTTCCACATGTATTTTTCCTTTTTAGTAGGTAAATTTTAATGAAAACTTGTTTTAAAAAATTTACAAACTTTTATTATCTTAATATATAAAAAATCCGTGTCACTGTGTATGTTCCGAATAAACTCAAAAACGACTCAACCGATATTCATGAAAATTGGCATATATACGTAATTTGGTCCAACTTAGATGATAGGATAGTTATTATTTAAATTAATGGTCTTAATAATTAATAATTAATAATAAACTGATCATCAACGTTGGTTGTTGTTATTAATCGTACGTTCCATAAGTCTGCAACAGATGGCGCCTTCTGAATTTCTTTACAGAGAACTTTGCCCTTTGCACCTCATAGATGGCGCCACACTTGAATGTGATATATTTTCTTAGACTACACACTATAGATGTCTTATTTTGTATATAGCACTTAACGTTTCTTCTTTCAAATCATTCTTCATTTCGTCTTTGTTGCGCGCATTACTTCGAATATTTTTTTTTACTTCTAATTTACAGCCAAATATAATCTACAAAACCAGAGAACAGCAAAATTCATTCACATCAAAAATTCAATTATTACGAAACGGCTGGACCGATTTTGATGAAATTTTGTGTGCTTATCGGGTAGGGTGGAGAATCGGACAACATCTATTTTTCATCCCCCTAAATGTTAAGGGTGGTCCACCCCAAATTTTTTTTTTTATTTTTTGGACAAAATTTTTTTTTTTAATTTTTTCATGATTCAGCATTGAAAAATACATACAACTCTAAATTTTCACCCTTATACGATCAACCCCTGATTTTTAATCGCGATTTTTATATTAAGCTTTAAAAAATACATATATGGCGAACGAGCGAAGCGAGTGAGTAGTGTATTTATAATATTCAAGCGAACGAGCGAAGCGAGTGAGTAGGCGAAAATATTCAAGCGAACGAGCGAAGCGAGTGAGTAGTGTATTAATAAAATTCAAACGAACGAGCGAAGCGAGTGAGTACTGTATCAATAAAATTCAAACGAACGAGCGAAGCGAGTGAGTAAAGTAATTATTCCTAGAAATTATTAACAACGTTTGCCGGATCAGCTATACTAAATATACGTGAGCGGAGTAATGGGTGACCGCTATTAAATCATAATTTCATACCACCCGAGCGAAGCCGGGACGGGTCCGCTAGTATACTATATTTTACTATATTTATTCTGGCGAGAAAAGTTTACAATGTAAACAAAACAACTGGGCATCGTAGTTAGGCAATATATCGAGGAAAATATTCCGCAATGCATTTTTGGTAAACATACACCAAAGCATGGTTATGTTTCGAAATTTACCTTGAACTTTTCCTAATCCAATATGTCAAAACTCTAATGTAATTCAGTAGTTACAATAATTTTCTATTTTTTACATTTGTATAAATAAATAAAAAATATAAATTTTCGTGAGGTTAAAAACATAAGAAATTAAAAGTGTGTCATAAATTGCAAAGAAAAATGGATAATATGTCTGTGTCACAGGTAGGTACAGACAGATTCCGTGAATACCGCTAAACACAAATAATTGTATTCGTTGTCATGGAAAGAAATACATCTACTTTTATTTATCTTATAAAATCAAATGTTCGTAAAATATAATATAAAATAACTGCAATTTTATTATTTTTATATTTTAAATTGTTATCCAATACCTACCCATATATTTTCATTTAAAAAAAATATTAAAAGCCTTCAGGATTCGAACCTGGGCTGGTGTTTGTACCTGTCGGCAGATTCGTACTTTTCCGCACGGCCACTTGGCTTAATACCGTATCTGAGACCTTAACTTAGTTCTCTTTCACATGTCAACCACTTGAAACAAATTTTATTCCATTACATATTTGCAGTAAAGGTAAACACATGGACACCCTCGAAAAATATGAAATATATTATAAAGCCACAAAATTCGACAATACCAACATTCTTAATGACAAACTAAAACTAAAATCGAACATAATATACGACACAATAATTAACAACACACAAACACCCAATACTCAGTAATCGTCTACATACATACCTACGCACACATACTAACATTTCCATTTCATCTACCTACTGTATACTCGTAAATCATAAAATCTCGAAATTTAAATCAGTACTTCACAATCCTCAACATAATACACAGTGCAGCATCATAATATTATATAGTGTTACGAATACTCAATGTGTGTTTTTTAAAAAAAATTAACCACACCTGAAGATGGCAACTCGTTGCTGAAACGCGTCGTGTTAAATCACAAGAAGTCACAAGACGGACATAATACAAGATATTTCTAATACTTCATAATATTCATATAGTGACTAATTGAAGACCCAACACTCTAAAAATGTATCACAACTACTTCCGACTATTTCCGTTTCATCTAATATTTCTAAAATGCCACCCCAGTATGAGACATTAGAAGTTATTCACGTCAAAAACCGAAACGTTTAATTATATATATTATTGTAGATTATAGACGCGTCGACAACTCAGGTCATTAGCGTCTTCAACACAACAATTAATAACATATTTGTGTATTAAAATCCGCCAGCCGACATATACAAACCGACTGGTACGAGCTCGGGTCCCTGGGAGCGCTAATTCCCAAAGAACATTGGAATGCAATTGCGATAACAATTACATCCCAATGTTCCCCCTGGGGGGCGAAACGTTTAAATGATTCTGAAGAAGACATAATCATTGCCTTGTATTGCGTTCTCTTTTCAAACAATATTATTTCATTATTATTATTTTAAAGAAAAACAAATCTTCGTTTCGAAACGTGTGAAAAACGATCTCAAAGAAGACATAATACATATTTATAATACAGTCAGGGTAAAAAAAAAACTATTGACGTGAAACTGAGGGTGTAGTAGTGTCCCTCGTACTAGAAAAGTTAGGGTTCCAGTAGAATGATGGCGAGCCAAATCGTTTTCAGAATATCAAGTAGGTAGTGGATATGTTAGGATGCTGTGTGTCTCTCTTTCCTTGTTTCGACGACCATCTCTGTTCTGATACGAACCATATTTTATGTGTGGATGTACTTCAGTATGTATGTAGTTCTGTGAAGCATATGGGAAAACTAAAAGAGATGAACTCTCCTCAGGTTAGGCTTAAAAATTGCACACTCATGTTTCAGGAATTGCAATTACATATTTTTACAGAACACTAGCGGCCCGGTTTGGCTTCGCTCGGATCACGGGAAGTGGGTGAAAAATCGGTCGCAAGATTTGAAACAAATAAACATATAAACAAACAAATATACGGGGTCAAGCTAAATAAAACCGTTTAAAAATGGCACGGTCATATCCCAGGAATTGTAATTACATTTTATAAACATAAGAAGGAACAATAGTAATTGATAATTAATATAATATACTCCCCCCAGAGGGTACATTGGGATGTGGTTGTTATCGCAATTTAATTCTAATGTTCTTTGGGAATTAGCGCTCCCAGGGACCCGAGCTCGTACCAGTCGGTTTGTGTATGCCGGCTGGCGGATTTTAATACACAAATATGTTATTTGTTGTGTTGAAGACGCTAATGACCTGAGTTATCGATGCGTCTATAATCTACAATAAATAAAATATAATATACTAGTTTACCAGCGGCTGCAGTGTTTCCGGCAACAGGACTGCTCCCAAACCCAAAAAAGTTGATAAACTTTATACGATTTTAAAATAATATTTTGCATTTCTGACTGTGTTTGATTAATTTATAGTTCCCTTCGAACTGAACAATAGCTTTGAAACATTGATGTTACTATTTCTTATTTGATAGTGTAATATAATATTATGGGCAACATTAAATTAAACAAATAAATTTCATAGATTTGCCGTTATAATAGTGTTTTCAACAACTATATTAAAATGATTAATAGGATAAAGTCATGGCATCGTAGCATCTGTCATAGTCTGCTGGTATAAAGATTTAAAGTATTAGTCATATTCTGCTTCAAGTACCATACTATTTCAAATAATTTATGTAAGAAACTAAAAATGAAATATGATCTACGTAGGTATATGCTTAAAACTATTATAAAACATAACATAATATTCATATTCATATTATATTTTGCGTACGTGGACACGCCCATGTTAAGATAAACATTTTGTTAAATTATTTATTGAATCATTTTAAAAAAATAATGCCAAAATTGCTATTATTCTAACCATAGATTAAATTTTGTTCTAATTACATTTGGGATGCGTATGTCGCAGTTATATGGTATTAGAGCAGCTGAAAATTTCATGAGTTATTTATTGCATCATTATCAAATAAAATCAAAAATTGTTCTGTGCTAAATTAAATTTAGCTCTAATTAAACTTGGGACACATATTATGACTCCAGTTATAATTATCGGCTAACTTAATCCTTTTCTTGTAGCAAGTGTGGCTTCCAAACTGCTGCCTAGTTGGCGTATACTAGTTCGTTTTAAATTTTATCATTTTGCACTGTTATGAAAAAGTGTGTAAAATACGGTTCTGGCGTTATATTTTGCAAGAAGCAATTGGTAGCAGAGATGAAGAAATAGGGATGTTTTTGCACCCTATATTACACATATGTATGTGTATACGTAGCATAAATACAGGGTGTTCACTTTACTTTGCAAATGCAATTATATCATCGATTTATAAATTTGAGGTGCAAACCGTGCACGATGTTTTCCATCATACAGTGGGTTTTTGTAAACTTGCTTTGGAAACTGAACCGAACTGCACTCTTTACACTTTTCCTGTCCAACTCCTATCTCCAACTACTTTATTATTTTCGATACTCTTTACACTAGGTTTGTGCAAAACAGTTCCAAAGACGGAACTAACATGAAAAGTTTCCTTTGTTGAGTGGATATGTGTCCCAGAAACATGTCCGACATGCCGAGGAACGATCTCGTTCCACTGTTTCACTGATACCTTTGGGTTGAAGCAAAAATTCAATGATATTATGAGTGTCCGCAAGTTCCGGACCGATCTCGTTCCACAGTTCTATAAATCTAAACGGACAGGAATATTCTCCTTAGTATATAAAACGCCAAGCTTACCATAGAACATGCCAGACTCTCGATATAGTACATAATATGTACTCTTATTCGGGAACGAATGAAGAGTCATACTGTGGCCGTTGTTGGACTTAAAGAATGGCGACAGAGTTCCTGATGAAATCGGATTATATTATATATGTCGGAGTGTGGACATATTGTTAAGATGCGTTCTTAGGAAAGATAGGAAATATCTCCAACAAAGAACATGATCCTGGAGCTATATATGCCGGAAATACCCGAGGAAATACCCAAGTCTAAATTACACTTTTCATGGCCCACTTTTATCTTCATCTACTCTATTCATCTACCAAAAAAACGGGTATGTATGTATATTGTATAACAGGTACAGACAGATGACGTGAATACCATTAAACAAAAAATAATTGTATTCATTGTCATGGAAAGAAATACATCCACTTTTATTCATCTTATAAAATCAAATGTTCGTAAAATGATGATGAGTTCCATATCCCCTAGAGGACGTTGGAGACCACTTCTTAGGACGCTAATGACCTAAGTTGTCGACGCGTCTATAATTTACAATAAATAAATAAAGAGACCACTTCTTTCCATTTAACCCTGTCCTGGACAGTACGGATGAGTCTATTAAAGTTTAATCCCGTCCATTCTGCGATGTTATCCAGCCACGATATTCTTTTTCTACCTCTGGGTCTTTTCTGTTCTAATTTGCCCATTAGTATAACTTGCTGGAGGTTATATTTTTGTAACCGCATTATATGACCAAAGTCTCTTTTTGACAACATTTACTAAACTTTTCTGTTCTTGCTTTATTTGCATCACTTTATCATTAGTCACATAATTCGTCCATTTAATTAAAAGATGAGGTGATTAAAAAATTGAACGCGTTTGAAATGTGGTGTTATCGGCGAATGATAACACCACATTTCAAACGCGTTCAATTTTTTAATCACCTCATCTTTTAATGTAAAATACAATAAATAAAATAATTGCAATTTTATTTTTTTATATTTTAATTTGTTATCCAATAACTACCTATATATTTTCATTATAAAAAAATAAATAAAATACTAAAAGCCTTCGGGATTCGAACCTGGGATTGGCTTTTGTACCTGTCGGTAGACTCGTACTTTTCCTCACAGCCACCTGGCTTACTGTGTCTGAGACCTTAACATATTACACATGCGCGTGTTTTGTTTCACATGTCAACCACTTCCGACTATTTCCGTTTAATCTAATATTTCTAAAGTGCCACCCTAGTATAAGACATTAGTTGTTATCCACATCAACATGTATACTGAAACTGCAAAAAGAACAAACTTATGGACATCCTGTATGTCGACATGGAAGAGAAATGATAGCGGCCAGCATGTAGAAGGTGGCGGCAACAGCATACAGGACTCTACAGGAGGTTGAAGATGCAGAGAGGGAAATGACCCGCGTCCTGCGGAGACACTGATGGAGAAGAATGACCGGCTGTTGGTCACCTCTACTAGTCTGCAGTTCTCTCTAATCGCAGCTTGTACAAACGCTTCACAAACACCAGTAAGACACGTGTACTTATATACTCTCCATTCATATTAAAGTATGTTTATAAAATGAATGGATATTAATATTATGTCATAATGAATGACTGCTGATTATACAACGTACAACTTGACTGACATTTGTCGACCTACGCCTCAAAACTAACTGCCATTGATTGAATGATTCCTTTTTAAGTACTCTTACTGTCTAAATCACCTAATTTCAGATTCCAAGTTCTTCGTATAAACCATGCTAAAGGTACGTGCAGTATGGAGCTGGAATTCTAGATGGTAGCGTAGATCATAGCAGGGCTTGCTTAAATTAATGCATTGTTATATATGCGAGCGTACACAACGAAGCAGTGAATGTAGCAGGTATAAGCGCTGTTACAAGAGCTGCTTTTTTATGCTAGATATTTTAAATACAAATTTGAGTAGGAGCTATCATGTCCACCCTATTAATAGATAACGATGTAAACATGGCGAATTTCATAATTTATACCAAGAATTAAAATTTTACCCAAACCGGTGTTTTGAATATTTACGTATGGAACCTAACACTTTTAAATACGTCTTAGAAAAAAATTCAAAACAAATTAAATAAAAACTTGCAAAATTTCACTTATTAAACTAGTCACATCCATTGCGAAACTTGCAACGGCCATTTGACAGTTGTCACACGTTGATTGTAGTAGTCAGCGCGCTGAAAGAATGGTGAGATACATTCTTGTATCGCTTAAAAAAAAAGCTGCAAGAATGTATCTCACCATTCTTTCAGCGCGCTGACTACTACAATCAACGTGTGACAACTGTCAAATGGCCGTTGCAAGTTTCGCAATGGATGTGACTAGTTTAATAAGTGAAATTTTGCAAGTTTTTATTTAATTTGTTTTGAGTTTTTTTCTAAGACGTATTTAAAAGTGTTAGGTTCCATACGTAAATATTCAAAACACCGGTTTGGGTAAAATTTTAATTCTTGGTATAAATTATGAAATTCGCCATGTTTACATCGTTATCTATTAATAGGGTGGACATGATAGCTCCTACTCAAATTTGTATTTAAAATATACCACTTTCTAGCAGAAGAACACAAATATTCGTCTTCGTTATCTGACATTTCAAACGCGATTTAAGCTTGTATCAATGCTAGTATCAAAGCTTCGTTGTACAAACCTATAAGCGCTTAGGGGAAGGGGGGGCATGATGGGGTAGCTAAGGAAAATAACAAAAATACAGCATAATCACTATGTTTATTACTCTTATTAATTTATGGCACGTTATGTCATTAATCTAACTATGATTTGGTACAGTCTTTAGAAAATCAACTTATCAGATTTTGTAATAACTAATCATTAATAGGAACATTATGAAAAACCATCTTGCCCCATACTATGGGGTATGATGGGGAAGGCTAATTATTCTCACAACATCACCCGCCATTTCCTTATCAGTATTAAAATTGTGTGCCTTTCCATTTTTAACTGCCAATTGATATCCTAGACGTCTCAGTTCGATAGTTGTTAGTCCAAAAAGACGCTCTTCCATATATTTCAGATACGCTTCTAATTCGTCTTCTTCTTTAGGTGTAAATATAGTTTTTTTCGGGCCTAAAGGTAAACCAATAGTAACTTCACCGCCTTCCTTCATTTTCTTAACATATCGCTCTAAAGTAGTCTGAGGCACTGTGTATGCAGAAGCAGCCCCAATGCCCCATCATACCCCACACCCAATACCCCATCTTGCCTCAAAAGGTAGCTTTGAACAAAAAACATTTTTACTAATAAAATGTTTAACGGATTCATACAAACAACATACAATATCAAAATAAACAATACTAGTAAACAAAGATCAAAAAGATATAAATGAAGTGATCGTAATTACCTTAAAATAATGACGTTTAACATTACACAAAATTCGATCAACGAAACGTTAAAACAGTGTTCCGTTTGTAAACTAATGACGCGAGCACTCCCACTCCCAGTTTCTTTCGCACTGACCGTTGATCGACTGAGGCTTCCTATTGGCTTATTGCTTTCTATTTAGAAACGTCTAGTTTCTTGTATGTGTGCGGTACCCCGTCTTACCTCATTGCCCCATCATGCCCCCTCTTCCCCTATAATTTCAGCTATCATCTACCATACATGCTAACATCTAGAATCCCAGCTGCGTACTGCACGTACCTTTAGAAGGGTTTATACGAACAGCACTGGCAGCCAGCGCTGGCTTGGTATTAGCCTCGTATAAACAGTTTTTCAAGCCATGCCAGCGCTGGCTGCCAGCGCTGGAGGGAATAGAGCGGCTGCCTATTTTTCAAGCCATTACACCATTACGCTGACCATTACACCAAGCTGCCCTCGTAAAAGGTTTTTATACATAAAAAGTGTATCACTGCCGCAATTCAAAATCGAATCCTCCACTTTAGCGGTAGGCGCGTTAACCAGTTATGCTTCAGTAACGAATAAGTTAACTGCAATATTTTATTCTAGTCTAGGTTTCCCAGTTTATTTTTTTTCAGCAAATCTTCGCCAATTGATCTTCAATCTTTCTGTCGAATTTTCCTTGATGTTTTTTCCACTTCAAATTTTGAATATACCATCCATTTATCCATTCATAAATACGACAGACTTTACCTTGCATGTATGTAAATTTACTTGCTTACATTTTGTACTTATAAATGAAAAAAAAAGTTGTTGTAGTGATTTTATGCAATTGTTTCTTTTGTAAATATGTACATAGTTAATGAATTATGCAACTACATGTTTCGAATTTTATAAGTTGTTTCGATACAGTCTTTTGTCTAAAATCATAAGTGGATAAATTACTTGCTTTGTGTATTTTTATCAGAAATTCCAGTATTTTTTAAACGTACACAGATCATGTTAACATTTTTCTAACAAAGAGACTTGTGGTTTAAATGGAAGATAAATATTTTTAGAAAAATTAACTGTTGGCAGTCTTGAGTGATCAATCAAGCGCAATAACACAAAAACGATTTTTTTAGGTAGGTACTTGGTGACGTAGGTTAAACTGCAGTTGCCTCTCCGTCTATAAAATCTGGTACTATTTCTGCTAAGAATGTTCGCCGTTTCTTTGGAATTAATAATTTATACAATTATTTATATACAGACTTCCAAAGTCTTGTCTTGTCTTGAAATATCAAGACAAGACGTCACTTAAGTCTTGTCTTGAAATATCAAGACTTCACTAAGTCTAAGTCTAGATTAAAAAAACTCTTGTCTTGTCTAATATCAAGACTCTAGATTATTTTCAAGAGTCTAGATTAACCAAGTGGTTTACTTTACCTACTACTACTTAGTTTATCTAGACTCTTGAAAATTGTCTAGAGTTTTGACAAGAGTCTTGATCTAGATAAAGCAAGTCTTGTCTTGTCTTGTTTTGAAAATTTCTAGACAAGACAAGACAAGAGTCTAGAAAGTCTAGATCTAGACGGCAACACTAATTCAGATCGATCTTGTTTTCTTAGACAGTATTGCCCATATTATATTTTCAGCTGATCAACGAAATTTTTCATTAACATTTTGCCACAGAGACTGCTTCTCCTAATTTCAATCACTATCTACGAATCACCGTATCTCTATATCATAGAGTTTTTTAACATTTTCCAATAATATTTTCAGTTAAAATTTTCGAAAATCTAGTGTCTAGACGTTATCAGGATTGCATAAAAAATATGAAGAATTGATATAACACCTTCCTACACTATGGATATTAGCTTATAGATGCAGCCGGTAAAGTAGGTAGAGTGCATATTATGTGTTAGACGCATAGCAAATGCTGATTTATTATACAGAATGGATTAGACAAGAATTGTTTGCTGGCCATGATATACGAGTGTATACACTCTTAACTTCGTTACATATAACATTATTGAAGATATGTGCTTTTTATTCGTGATTTTATTTACTACTTTTTTGCGTGACCGAATGTATAGATGTTTTTTAAACAGTTTTCAAATAATACTCATTAATAATTTCTTTATTAGGCTAGATAAATTATGGCCTCAGTGTAATTAATTTCGGTACACGCCGTAAAAGAATAGTAAAAATGTAAAGATATTAACTTTGTTATTAAAATATTTCGATAGACACGTGGATTTTTACATTTATTACTGTCAGGGATCTAGCTGTTGGGCGGACAAGCGACTAGACTCTGCAGTCAGGGTCCATTCTGATTGGTCGAATACCCCATCTTGATGTCGTTTGACACACACAAACACACCTAAACGAACGTAACAACTAACTAATGAACTCTGTATACTAATATGGATAGTTGATAGCGATTAAAAAATGGGTTTTGTATGTGGTGAATGTTTAAACACATATTCTTCAAGACAGGCATTTATTTTCACAAACTTAGAATGAAAACTTCAGATAAGAGACGCTAGTATTGTCGAGCGTCTATAATTTACAATTCATTCATTCATTCATTCAGATATAAGGCTTGTAGGTAATCTAATTCTTTCTATATACAAGTCGATCAATTTTTTAACATTTCATCTTGAAATATCAAGACTTCACTAAGTCCAAGTCTAGATTAAAAAACTCTTGTCTTGTCTAATATCAAGACTGACTCTAGATTATTTTCAAGAGTCTAGATTAACCGAGTGGTTTACTTTACCTACTACTACTTAGTTTATCTAGACTCTTGAAAATTGTCTAGAGTTTTGGCAAGAGTATTGATCTAGATAAATCAAGTCTTGTCTTGTCTTGAAAATTTCTAGACAAGACTTTTGCAAGTCTTGTCTTGAAAATCTAGACAAGAGTCTAGAAAGTCTAGATCTAGACGGCAACACTAACCCTGACAGCAGGGTCATATAGTCGCTTGTGTTGGGCGGTGCGACCGCACTGGGCGCCAACTGCGCAAAAATTTAAAAATAGTATGAACTGATTATTCGATCATCACTTAGCAGAACATGATTAATAATTGTGCAAGACCTGATTAATTGACTGCTTAAAGTGGTTCACGAAAGTGTGTCCCGGAAGTGAACAAAGCTCCGTTGGCAACAACATTATATACCTTCCTTGTTCAGCTGTCAAGTTTTTTTGAGGTTATAATATGTCGTCGTATTCGTACCGGAGGCTCACAGTTTTTTTCAGACTAGTTTGTCAGGGAATATCGATGTTTACGCAAAGTAAATCGCGAGCGAAAGCTAGTAAGTCTATATTTTATTTGTGATTCGTTAGCACTGAATACCAATGTTCTTTGGGGACCACACGCACTTGTCATTCAAATAATATGATATTGACGACATTCCGAAGTCCACACACCCTGCGTAATATAATGCATCTCATGCATATTCAAGACCAGGCTGTTTATATTCAAATCCAATATCCTGTATTCCACTTCTGCATACCCGAGCCTTAAACTCTGAAATACCGTTCATTCCGAGCTCGCACACGCACTATTACATAACGCATAGCTTTCATATGTCTCTTTTAAGGGCCTTAACTATTTTTTTGTCATACCCACTATAAAATAGCTTCTTTACATGCGTGTATGTATGCATGGAATGGGTCAGTTAACAGCCAGGTGTGTTTAAAGTGTTTTCAAAACATAAATAAACATTTTCCATGATGATTTATGTTCATTCGCTCTGACCCGCCTGCAATTACCTACACACGGTCTGCTATAAATGTGAAGTTGGCGACGCAAATGAACTGTCAAATATTTTTTTGAAAATAGTACTGAAAATGAAGTGAAAAGCAGCTATTTCGACTTTCAAAAGTATTGCTATTTGCATTTCAATTGGATCCTTAAACCACATGAGTCGTTTGTCTCTAGGAAATTATTAAAATATTATCAGGATTACTACAGCTTCTGTTTAAAAAAAAAAACAAACAGATCCTTATCAACTATACAGTTTAATTTTTTGTCCTTGTCGGCTGCGTTTAAACCCCATAAAATATTATGAAGTAGGTAGTAGAAATACCTTGTATTTTTTGATGTCCGTCTTGTGACTTCCTGTGTTTTAACACGACGCGTTCCAGCAACGAGTTGCTATCTTCAGGTGTGGTTAATTTTTTTTTTCACAAGACGGACATCAAAAAATACAAGGTATTTCTAATACTTCATAATATTCATATAGTGACTTGGAGATCCAACACTCTAAAAATGTATCAACCCATAAAATATATTTTATTAGTTATTACATAATCGATATTTTGAGTGTAGTGTTAATCGAAACCATCAATGAGAGAGCCCTCTTAAACGTTTATATTACATCTTGTAGAGTCGTAATTTATAAGAGTGGTAAACAAAAATTCTTTGTCGCTTCCTATAAGCACCTGCTTATTGGTCTGTTTTAACACTTCAACCGTAAGTCTATCTCATTTATTAACACGCTTATATTAGCTTCACCTGTATGTTTCCTTGCTTGCTTGTTTGTCAGTTTGTAACCGACTTCTTTGAACTTGATTTTGACCAACTTTGAACGGTCAGATTTAGTTTAAACGTTGTCGACTTATCAAGGACCGACGACAATACAATAATTCAATAAGTTTGTCCCATTATCCTGACCAGGATCTCCAGGACTAAAAAAAAAACAAAAAACTTCAGATTGAACTGAAACTTTTCACACTTATCAAGGACCGATGACAATACAATAATTCAATAAGTTTGTCCCATTATCCTGACCAGGATCTCCAGGACTAAAAAAAAAGCAAAAAACTTCAGATTGAACTGAAACTTTGCACACTTATCAAGGACCGATGACAATACAATAATTCAATAAGTTTGTCCCATTATCCTGACCAGGATCTCCAGGACTAAAAAAAAGCAAAAAACTTCAGATTGAACTGAAACTTTGCACACTTATCAAGGACCGATTACAATACAATATTTCCATAAGTTTGTCCCATTATCCTGACCAGGATCTCCAGGACTAAAAAGCAAAAATAAATTATAATTTAAAAAACTAAAAAACACGCTTTAATGAACTAAAAAGTAAAAAATAATAAATTTTATTGTAAAAAAGCGTGGGGTAGTATGAAAATATGATACAAAGCATCCCACGCTTTTTTACAATAAAATTAATTATTTTTTACTTTTTAGTTCATTAAAGCGTGTTTTTTAGTTTTTTTAAATTATAATTTATTTTTATATTTTTATTATTATGCAAGTTTCGGCGGCACATATAATATATTAGGTATATACAATTAGACATAAACAACCCGACGTAATTCTATTCAAAATGTGACCACAGAAACTGCAAGGTAATTAATCAAAAGTGCCAAAGAGAGTTTGAGCACTTAAAACTTTTCAGAATAAAGTTTGTGGTAGAAATGTACAGGGATGTTGCGCACAGGGTTGTATTTATAACAAATTTCAGGAGTCAAACTATTTTTATCGAGTTATCCATTCAGGAATACTTATAACAATAATTTTATTGCTGTATAGTAGCTTCTGTTCTCGGCAATTTTTCCCGCAAAGCTCGCGTTAATGTCGGTTTTGACAGGAACGCTATCTTAATTCGAACGCAGCCCAGAAAATCCCATAGTTCAAATACGGGATGAATCGAGTAGGTACGTCACAGCCATGGTTCCCACATCCTGAAGCGGGCCCCCAGGCCAAGAACTTTGGATCCTTTACACAGAGCAAAATAGATTTACCAATAAAATTCAGTTGAAATCAAGAAATTTTTCTTTAAATAGTTGCAAAGAAATATTTTTTTTATTTCAACTAATTGTTAGTTGAAAGAAAAGATCTTAATTTTTTCATCAAAATTAAGAATATTTATATGGATCATAAAATGTTTCATTTGAATAAAGAATTATTGAAATTATTTCTTTGCAACTATTAAAAACAATGTTCGGGGGAGTTCGGTTGATTCACCTCGTCGCGCTCGGGCCCCTTCTATCTCCGGGCCCCAAGCCCTACCCTTGTGAGGGCCATGGCCACATGACTTTATCATCCTCGGTGCGAGTTCGTGCGTTTGCATACGCAATGAGCGTCCTTCCTCCCACAAACGCTTGGAGCGCTTATAGACTGGAGGCTCTATAACCGCCCACTGCGCCCCAAATACCCACGTGTATTGCGACAGCTACTGTGTGTATTACATACTATGTGACTACATGGGGATATGTCTATATGTGCACAAGCAAACACGCAAATGTATGTGTCAAAAGTAGAAAACTTACACACGCAAAATACACATTAATTAATTTATTATAGTTGGTACCCAACTTGGAAGATTGAGAAATTTGTTGAAACGCAATGGAGTTCATAATAAATATTATGTTATTAAGTAGACTACTCATTAGCCTTTAAGCGTATGTTTTAAATGAACATTTTATTTAGACCAGCCGTATTTAGCCAGCGTTGCCCGTTTGTTTATTGCTACCGTTGGATCTTTTTGAGACAACATCAATACCCTGTATAGACCTTTTCATCGACGAACATTTTTTCCCAATTCCGCCATGTTTTTCAAAGACTTGTCATCTTGACAGATGGCAGTGATTGATTTTGAAAAAAGTAAATAGTAATTAAATAAGATAATATATTATTTAAAGAAGTGGTACAACACCCTAGAAAAATATTTGAGTACCTACTTTTAAAGATAAACTTTTTACGATAAACAATTTATGACAGGTAGGATTCTAACCTTTCAACCAATTTTCGTTTACTCCCACCAGTTTTCCGGCCGTGGCGCTTCAACCACCGTCCCAATTTAGCACAAGTATATGTTTTTCCACTGTTTTGTGCGTTATTTCTTTTTATTACAAAATATTTGAAATAAAATCAGTAGAATTATTTTTAATAACGCCGGGCCTGTTTAAGCTTGATGATGAATTGTTTGTTGCATTAAAAATCGGACTATTTTCTAACCAAACTTTCTAAACGTTGTTAAAGTCATATAAACATAACTGTGATGAATTGGTTAACAAGATTTATTGCAAATCCGCAATTTGTTATAAAAGCATATAATAACCATAAATGTGATTTTAAACAGTCTTGTTTTATACAAATATTACCATATAACTAATTACTGTGAAAACATTCTAATCCATACAAAATATAACTCATATCATGTCAAATTTAAATCGTAATTTATAGTATTCACAAACCTCGAATCTCCATTAATAATTATTAAACATCGAATGAACATCCCAGCAGCAGTTATGTACTGTACGTCCACCAACACACCGCACTACCGCCACGTCCGCGTTTTGTCGTTCGTGTTACTCCTGTTATACAGATGCGAGCCATAGACAAACTGAAAATGCACAGAAACACATTGTTTCTGTCAACCATGCTTCGTTAAGAGTGTGAATTTTTCTCTTTATAAATCGACAATAACAATGAAAAAAACATTATCATAAACAAAGTGTAGACTATAAGGCCAAGTCCACACTAGCAAACTTTGTTGGCATTTGTTAACAAACTGTGTGCTAACAATATTGTTACGGAAATTGTTTATACCGTTTTATTATGGCCGTAAAATACACTTTTGTTAGCTACGTAGTTATACACGTGTGGAACGCGCGTCGCCGTTCGCCGGGATGCCCCTGACCTCCCCCCATCTACTTGGGGACTATTCACCGTGTGCCGTGTTGGCACAATTAGTTCTCGCCAGTGCCGCTAGGCTAATACATACGCCTTGTTGTTATTGTCTATGGTTGTGGTAATTGTCTATGGTTATACGCCAGTGAACCTAAATCGGTAGTACAATAGTCATCAGCCGAACTGAAGCGCCACTGCTCTTGATGCGTGTAACAATATAATCAAACTGCAACACTGTTAGTAACCTGTTTGTTAACAATGTTTGCAAGCGAAGTGCAGTAGTGTACACTAACAAACTTTGTTGGCACTTATTTGCAAACAGTTTGTTAACAATATCAAGCTAACTGAATTTGCAAGCAAAGTTTCGTGTAGGTACAAACTACCAAACTTTGTTTGCATTTATTAACAAACTGCTTGAAAATCGTTTGTTAATTGTATACAAACAGTTTGTTAACAATGTTAGCAAACTGGTAGCAAACGGTATAACCAAACAGCTTGCAAGCATAACTGCAAACAGTAAGAAAACAGCTTAATTGCAAGCAATTTTAGCAAAGTGGTTGCAAACAGTAAGCAGATGTATGTTAGCTAAACAGCCTGCAAGCAATGTTTGTAAACTGAATGCAAATCGCTTGTAAAAAATAATTAGCACACTGTTTGCAAGTAAAGTTTATCGAACCCTGGACTTCACAGTTGCTATCAAGAAGTCTGTGAGTGAACATGCTGCTGCTGCAGCATCTTGTACCGTGACAAAAAACTCGCAGAAAAGAAAGCAACGCTGGTGGATGAGGAAGTTCCTCCAAGATGATTTAACCTCATTTATAGTAACTGCAAAATGTTTGTTTGGGAGCGTTTTCACAAATCATAATTCCGCGTCTCTATTACAAATATGTAGTATATTACATACTTACGCCCATCTTACTTGATTATTTTGTAGTTTTTCTGCATCCAAACGAAACAAGGAAGTAATTTTGAAGTCTGTGAGTGAATATGCTGCTGATGCAGCATCTTGAAACCTGACAAGAAACTCGCAGAAAAGAAAGCAACGCTGGTGGATGAAGAAGTTTCTCCAAGATGAATTAACCTCATTTATAGTAACTGCAAAATGTTTGTTTCGGAGCATTTTCAGAAGTAATAATTCGTCTCTTATTACAAATATGTAGGATATTACGCACTTACTTGATTATTTTGTAGTTTTTCTGCATCCAAACGAAACGAGGAAGTAATTTTGAACCGGAAATGCGTTTTCAAAAGTTTGTCTGCACAAATTCGTTCAGTCTATAGCACTAAAGCAATATCGCGCAAGTGTTCGCATACACGCGTATGTGTGTGTGTAGATATACAGTGTTTTATAAAGTGCTGACTGTACTTCATTGCTATGCATTGAGGATTTATTTAAGCTTTTTCGACTACAGTGTAGGCTTCAGATAACGTTCAAAATGCCCCAAAATATTTTTCAGATTGTAATATTATTAACACTTTTTAAGCAAAATAATAAATAACTTGCAAAAGAGCTATTTAAGTTTTTTTTAATTATGTTAGGTAGATATACGAGTGTAGATACAATTGCAGAGTGACATTTTTCTTTGTGAGTCTTTCTGCTAATACTGCTGGAAGTGTATGCTGAAGGGCATGTTAAAAATACGTATTTATCAATATACATAATTACACATCTAAACCTTCCTCGTGAATCAATCTATCTAATCGTGAAAACTGGAACAAAATCCGTTCAGTTTACAGAGGAATCGGTCTTCAGAGATTACCTACCTGTGATTTTCACCCGGGCAAAGCCGGGCCGGCTAGTTATTAGAGCCTATGGTCATCTTCATTGCGGAAGCTATCTGTGTGCAAAATTTCACGGAGATTGGTTGAATAGTTGTGGCGTGAAGGTAGAACAAACAAACTCACTTTCGAATTTATAATACTTATTAGTTAGGATTAGGATGATTAGACTGCTGGTTCTTTGACAGCCGAAAAATAATCCACTTTGTTAACTTCCCATTGGAAGTTATTGTAATGGGTCCGAAAATCGAAATCAATTTATTTTATTTATTGTGGATTATAGACGCGTCGACAACTTAGGTCATTAGCGTCTTAAATACAACAAAATATAATAATATATCACTTAAAAACTAAATAACATCACAAAACATCCATGAGCAGAGGTGGGATTCGAACCCACGACAGTCTGATTCAGAGGTCGCGACGCTACCAACTGAGCCATACTGTCCTCAAATCGAAATCAAAATGTATAACAAATTTTTATGTTTCAAGGTCACTACACTATTTTAGAAAGATGTCTGGGTGTGTGTGTGTACGTACGTACGTACGTACGTGTGTCCATTTCTTTCTAAGACGAAATCTCGAGAATGAAAAATGATATCGACTTCGTTAGGATGCCAATCGACGCGTATTAACGTAAATATGATCTGAAAGAAATGTTTTCAAAATCGGTTCAGCCGTTCTTTTTTCTTAACCAAATAGACTCCAAAAAAGTAGATTTTACACAATATCTCGCGAATAAAAAATTATATCGACTTCGTAAGGGTGTCAATCGAGGCGTGTTAAAGTCATTTTGATCCGACATAAATTTTCTAAAAATCGTTTCAGCCGTTTTTTTTTATTGTTAAAAATAAATAATAATTATGTTTTAATGATTAAAATGATTACTTTTCTGTGTAATATCTAATTTAATTATTATTATTAAATATTTATCAAACTGGGAAGTTCGTTGTGTAGACCTCAAGGGTCGCACTTTGGTCCTAATAAACGACCCACCTCACGGCTTGTTTCCAAACCATTTGGTAATACTTTTCAATCAATAAAGGCACACTTTATTTATGTTTGTGTCAAAATTTAAAAAAAGTATTATATCAAAAGTCAACAGCATAATTAAATACTTTTCGAACTTCTCTTATTTGATTCATTTCATCAAATCTGACAACGTTTCACCCCTATAGCTGTATCAGACTGGTAACATACTGTTGCAATATATATATAGTTAACTTGCAAATAAAAAATAAATAAATTACCAAATCACAGTAGACAGTTTTAAGGGTAGAAAATACCCTAAGCTCGGTCCTACATTCGAATATAATATTGTATCATGATGATACAGACAAGGACAGAGAACAGTTGTAAACGGAGAGAGGCAGCCAAAAACATTCATCAAGGTGGATTTAACTGAAACTCTGATATATTGCTACACTAATGTATGTGCCTCACACCAGTGCATTCCAAGCGCCACGCCGCTGAAATTATGATAGTGGAATAATTGATTGCTGCATTGCTGAATTTCTACGCGTGTTCCTACACACTGCTGCTGTTTGTGCGTACAGTGACGTACGTCGCAAAAGGGAACTATTATATGGATTCATTATGGATTGCAGAAAGCATTGTCAGAAAATCTAATTTGACCTTAGATTGTGAACACACATATTTCTCCATAAGAAAAAACGCTAATGACCTCTGTTGTCTATAATCTACAATTCATTCCATAAGAAAAGCTTTGTAAATATTTTTTTTAAACTGTGTGTACATGTATTTAACATAGTTTTTTGTACAATTTTCACTTCGAAACAACATTTTTCTACGCATTTTGATCAAAATTTAGCTTGAAAATCGATCTTTTTAACTTCCCATTGGATCGCACTTTAGTTCTAATAAACGACCCACCTCACGGCTTGTTTTAAATCATTTGTTTTTGTGTTAGTACAATAATTATTGTTCTACATGACAGGGAGTTTCACGAGGAAATTAGACTGCTCTTGCATATATAAAAACTGTAATTATATGGTCACAATCTAAGGTTATTGTCAAATCAAATTTTTGACAACGCTTTCTGCAACCCAACGAGATAAATATAGACAAGTCTTCGGTATTCTACCTATTCGGTCGAATACTAAATAGATTTGATTAATATTATTTATTAATAAAAAGTTGATAGAAGAATGCTCTGTTCGTAAGTAGCTATTATAGAGGATATATAAATTAATTAGAACTTGAAGAATTAGACACTAATGATCTAAACTATCGAGAGTCTATCATCTATAATCTCTCAATCGAACTCGAAGAAAGTTGGGATTTTTCCGTCTTCAATATCTACATTTTTATACATCGAAGATTGTACATATTATTTGGTTTATTAGAAACTTTTTAAAAACAAAAATATCCTGAAATTTGAGACAAAAAATCCCAAATTAAAAAAAATTTGGGATTTTTTTTGACTCAAATTTCTGAACATTTTTATTTTTAAAAAGGCAAAATATATTGTGACATTAAAATGTATAGTTTCAACATGTTTGAGTAACTCTGTCTAGGTGATATTTGATAATTCGGCATATGACTGTCGAATATTATGTTCGTTTAAGATTTCTATCAAAATGATGGGGGGACGCACGCGCAATTTAAAAACAAACTATGCGCATGCGGCTCTCATCATTTTGATGGAAATCTTCAAAAAGAAGAAACCAACGAACACAATTGCGTATAGATTTTACATTTACGTAATCTTAATGTTTTGTGGATTTGCTCAGCGACTCCCTAAAAACCGGTTAAAAAGTGGAAAATATTTTTTTATCAAACTCTAATGATTTTACAAATCTAGATACTTCCCTAGAATCAGTTTGTGATGCCATGACTAGTTCCTCCCAGAAAATTCAAGGAAGGAAGGCTGTGGAGCTACTGATAATTAATTAATAATAATTGTCTCTAAGCCTATACTCATAATATATGGGAAAGATTCGAGTTGTGTAGCGGGGATTCGCTATTTTTTATTTATTAACGAGTGCTACTGATTTAATATTACATGTTTACGCTAAAATTAATGTGGGAACATAATATCATAAATATATTATACACAGTTGGTAAGCTGTATCCGTTTATTTAATTATTTTTTATCAAATATTTTGTCGGTGTCAATTAACCAGCATGTGTGCTGCAAAAATAAAATATAAGAAAACTACTAACCCAATTTACGGAATATCAGAACATTGGAAATTTTAACATCTGTATTAAATAAATTGTAGTTTGTAAGTCACTAAGATTTTTTATGTACCTGCTAGATAAAAATGACCTCAAACTTAATAAATTTATCACTGAGTAATTTCCACGTTTATGTTGAAACTTGAAAACTCGTGTATTTTGATGTTTTTCTTTGGTATTTTTGTTCTTTTTACATGGTTGCTGTTTATATCATTAGCACAAGTCAAAAGTTCGTGGTATGGCTTTCTTATCAAGTGCCAGATAGAATGTTACGAAAGGTTTTGCTCCTGATAGGTGCGATTTTAAGTAACCTATTCAAAAATTTGAAAAGAAATTAATTTTCGACCTAATAAATAAATAATGTAAAAGAGGCACGCAAAGAACCTAGCATAAATATTTTTGTATTGTAGGTCCACTCAAAATTAATTTAATTCAATGATTAAGCGATAATTTCTCCCCGAACTGTGCATTTTGTGATAAAAAAAATGTAATTTGGGAGTTATTGCTCGGATTATGGATAATAATTTGAGATGAGGTTTTACCCAAGATTTAGGTCCTTATTCACCGAGCCTAGTTAGTTATTTATTCCGTTGATTTATTCACCTGGTAACTATTACTCGGAATAAATAGCGATAATTCAATTCACCAAACGTAGGTAAGTTTACTGCAGGTATAAATCGTAAGAATAACTATTCAACGTGAAATTGCTATATATATAAGAAGAGATCGGTTTCCACTCTCGGGCACTGTGGAGAAATCGATAACTCACCTAGTCGGAAACTGGGGGTTTCGGGTTCAAGTCCCGACAGTGGTCATTTGATTTTTTCTTAGATATAGCTCAAAAATCATGGCAGCCTAGCTGTCTGAGATATTTATTATTTTCTCCTCTAATTGTTATGTGAATAATATGGTGTGGATATAAGGGGTTTTAAATCGATTGATTTTATCATATACCAATTAATAACTATTCTGTCCAATTTCAAGGGTATAAATATGTATTCGTCTAGTAAAATAGGATGGTCACGAAATGCACAAATTACTTTCAGGTAAAGGCTTCAAGGCTTGTGTAATAAAATAAAATAAATTTACATTTTCTATCGATGTGACATCGCTCGGATCTTTGGTAAACGTGCTTTAGAATCAAAATATTTGACAAAATGTCCAAGGTGTATGGTATAAAGTAAATTTGTACCTGAAGTTACTATTCTATCGAATGAATTGCTTGGTGAAATATTCAAAAAGAAGAAACCAACGGACACAGCCAAAATCGAATAGGGTGTTTAATTTTACGTTTTGTTTCCTTTTTTATTTAACAATGTTTTAACATTGGAAATGTTTATGTTCGTATATGGGGGCAGAGTTACGAGTTTTCGTTCAAGGCCAAAAGACAACGGTGTCGCGATCAAGTGAGGAGCAATCATGCAAAATTGAACAAGTGCAATTTTTTCGAAATGTGTTTTAACATTGGAAATGTTTATGTTCGTATATGGGGGCAGAGTTACGAGTTTTCGTTCAAGGCCAAAAGACAACGGTGTCGCGATCAAGTGAGGAGCAATCATGCAAAATTGAACAAGTGCAATTTTTTCGAAATGTGTTTTATATCATGTCTAGTTAATTGACAGGTATTTGCGACGATCTGCGGTGTTATTTTTGAGCAAATGTTAATAAATACTGTAGAAAAATCCATTTAAAAGTTAAGTAATCAAGCAAAAGTGAACGCGTATATAACAGAAGAATAATAGGGTTATTCCTGACAAAACTAAACAGTGCATTGATAAATATTGTGTGTATAATAAACAGTTAATTATGTTTCATATATGCTGTTATCATTTCCAATGTCCTCGATGGTTGCAAGGATTGCGAAATCTGTGAATTTTTTTATTACAAGAGGAATTGGTTTTGGATATTAAGAAATGAAACAGAATTAGTTCATTTTAACATGACTTTTTATTAAAATAAATTACAGTCACACAAATAAGGTAGGATAGGTCAATATATATATAATACACACTTACATCCTAAAGTAGTATACTTTGAGCAACATTTAAGTAAGCAACAGAATAATAAAAAATACTTTAAACAATAAAAAATGTGAAGAAAAACAACAACAAATACATAAAATTGGTATAAACAAAGTTACAGTAGAAGTATAAAACGGGTTTAGCCAAAACATCAAGTTCTCTATCTCTAAATTTAATATTCGTCAAATAAAGGAAATTATCAAATTTTGTCGACATGAACTATTATGATCCTAAAACACTACGCTGACGTCTGGTAGTTATTTCATTTTGTGATAATCTATCAACACTGATTTATCAATGTGTATTAAAATGTAAGCATTGTGTGACCTTGATGTGACGTAAACATAGTCACATAATATTATACATCATCGCATACTATCAAGTATGGCGGCACCGCAATGGTGCAGATTCGAAACAAATAGAAATAACGCAACCATTCAATGGTGCCATTTTCAATACCCTTTATAAAAAGTATCGATTTATTAGGCTAATTTTTATTTCAAAACAAAATTTTACGGGGAAAAAATTCCTGAAATGTGATTTGCAGGAATTGAATTCATTTAGACAATATCGTAGAAATATTTAAAATATTCAGAATTTGTATTTAATCAATAAAATACACAAAAACTGGCTATAGCTGTCCAACTTTATTTTTAAATACTACGTTTCGGTTTGTTATAAGAGACCCTTAATAATAATGTACATTTCAAGAGCTATGCTCCCATCTTCAGTAAATACTAAAGTTTAGTATTTGCTGAAGATGGGAGCATAGCTCTTGAAATGTACATTCATTAATAAAATTATTGTGGTTAGACGTGACTAAACTCTTTATTATTAAATTAAACCACAGTACTCTTAATTATTCTTAATAAGAGACCCTTTTCAAGCAGTAATGATCATGATCATTATTGCTTAAAAAGAGTCTCATAGCAGACCGAAACGTAGTATTTAAAAATAAATAATTAAATGAATGCATAATGACTGCAAACAGTATATGAAACACCTGTTGTAAGAACAATGGCGTAACACAATGCTGTAATCAGGAAAAATTCATTATGTCGATCGTTTGAAAATGTGTCACTGTGTGAGTAATGTCAACTCAGTCCGCCGTGATAGTGGAAAGTTTAGGGTTAAAATCCCTACGGTGACATAGGTTTGAATTAATGAATTTTTCCTGATTACAGCGTTGTGTTACGTCATTGTTCTTACAACAGGTGTTTCATATACTGTTTGTAGTCATTATGCATTTATTTAATTATGTATTTGTTCACGACATCGGTGTTAAAATTTGTATTTATTTAAAAATAAAGTTGGACAGCTATAGCCAGTTTTTGTGTATTTTATTTATTAAAGTAATCTTTTTCGCTGTCGGTAGATGCTAATAAGCTAATAATTGAAGTTTTTACCTTAATTTTGTTTTGTCTATTTTATGAGAATTAAATAAATAATAAATTGCAGATATGAAGTAACCAATTTTTTAAAAACGATGTTTGCTTTCTTAAAATATTATCATTCTCCACGTCAAATTAAAATATACCAATTTATGGCTTAATTATTTGTAGTTATATTTTAAGCAGAGAACTTGATATATAAAAATTGTAAAAAAATGTAGTTTTGAAGGTGAAAATATACATACGTTCACTGTAACGAATTAAACAACAATTTGTTTGTAAATTTTAAAAGCAGTGATCAGCTGTTTTATTTTTCGAATATTTACATTGTAATTAATATTTACAGCACAATTAAAAATTAAAAAATATATAACTGTGGTAAAGACCAATTTTTCCTTACGAAAAGTCCTTCAAAAGTAAATGATGCTGTTATAATAACGTCTATTTGGATAGAAATAAGTACAGAACAATCTCTTTGAGAACCACACTTGGGACTCAAATCGTTCTTTCTTTGAGCGAATCCCCCACTTATTTATAAAAGAGGCGGCGCTTAAGTATGTTTAAGTAGTGGGAGGTAAATAGTTTGCTTCTATTCGTGCCAAATTCATGTAGGGCGGCTCTTATACATTATACAAGACGTTTCATTGGTTAGTTAGTCAACAGTTTGTCAGTGATCACAGTGCTTAATGCTTAAGTGTCTTTATCAAGGAATTTTGAGGGGAACCTCTTTCCTAGGAAGCGTCTTCTTAGAGAACCTACTGTACGTAAATTTGACATCGTTGCATACTTCAACTCAATAAGCTATTATTATAAATTATATGTTAACTTAACATCACGATTAATTTTTTTTTTTCGTGGTAAATGCATTGCAATTTTCAACTTGGTACCGAAAAATGCGCGTAATCGATACTGGAATGCACAATTCTCGACTAATGCGTGGGACAGGCGTTTCTATCTGATGTTTCTCATTTCTATACACTTTTTTAAAACAACCCATACACGTTATTTTCATTTGATGCATGTTCTCAATCCAAATTTGGAACCAGAATCATGGATTTAAGCAAAAATCCATTCCACGCTGTCGTCGAGAATTGGATATTTCGAAATAAACTACGAAATATTGCGACGCCGACATAGCATTAAGCTCTTGTTCATGAATATAAATTTCAATGTAATTGTGGTACAACGTCGTTGTTTCAATTGAAAGATTGTAAAATTATAGACGCTCGAAAACTGAGGTCATAAACGTCTGACTGTTTGAATTGAAGTATGGTAACGACTATTATTTCTATAATCTTTGACGTTTTATAAAAATACACTATCTATTTAAAAAGACCCTATTTTAGGATATTTTGGTCTACTCAGAGTTTCGATTAAAATTGAAAAAAATATATTTAATTTGTATTTCAAAAATGTATAAATCAAATCAAAAATTTAATTGCAATTTAACCCCTTTCGCTAAATATTTCGTCTAATAGGTACATAATTAATATCAATTCTATTTTTTAAAACACTGACTTAACTGTATTTAAATGAAACTTTAATGAAGTCAGAGTTTTTAATTTTATGTTTAAAAATAAATATAATAATTACGATTTCCTATTAATTGGAGATCAAAGTAGTTTTTTGTTCAGTAAGTTTTTAACATTAGGAGAATTTTTTATTGATAAGGTCAATTGAATCAAAAACATGCTCGATAACCTTTCAGTAGGCTTGTGGCACACTTGAAAAAACTGCACTTCTGATCACATATACGATCTCCATTATTTAAACATCGTCTTTTTCAATTGTAGTGAGAAACTGACAATTGAACCATTCTTGTTGACGACTCGCTCACCGAAAGATGTATTTTGATTATGAAATTTTAAGCATTTTTCCAAAGTAATTTTATTCGCTTCAAATTAGAGTAGGCAAGTATAAAAGATGTCATTCAAATGCCTGCTTGCATTTTATGTTTTCAATTTTTTTCGAATAGGTAGGTAACCTTGCAATTTTGAAACCATTCAAATACAACACAAAACTATACCATCGTGATTATACCTAAATATTGTAGACTTGAGCTGTAGAAGCGCCATGCTTTTTTAATACGCTTGGGTGAACGAAATTACATAAAAGCCAGTCCCAGACAATATGACGAGTTGAAAATTTGGCGAGTAGTGTGGAACCATTCGCATAATTCGTAGTTAATCGCACTCGTAAATACTCATAATTCTGGCATTACACTGGTTCATATGGAATCGGCCACCAAGCTTCACAGCGCTTTCGTGCAATGCGCGTTATCCCATAAGAATCAATGTATTCTAATTTCTTACAACACCGCATTGAGCTGTGGTCAAGTGTTGTGTTAAATTCAATGATTTGGCGAATAAAAATTTAATTTATCAATGATGCTTAGTTGTAGACGTGGGTCGTTACGTTATTTTCAAGAAACGTAACGAAACCAGTGACTTGGTCGGCGTCACCTGTTTCAAAACTAGTGATTTTTGTAACTAGTTATTTTTATTCAGCCACTGTGATTGCTGGCATAAATACCTTCACCAGTTACCAACTATACAGTTACACACGAAACGAGACGAAACTAAAATACATTAAATCACTATCTAAGTGTTTGTAGCTATACACTGTGCGTGTTCGGGTTACTTCGGATTTATTCGTGTCACTGTCACCCGCTCTCGCTTAGTAACGCATTTGCAAAAATCACTACTTGTAATGTAACTCGAAACTAGTGATTCGGTTACATACCGCGTAGCTAGTTATTGTAACTAGTGACGTGAAATAACGACCACGTCTACTTAGTTGCAACTTACTGAACATTTACGTATAACTGAGAGGTATATAATTTCTATTTATCTATAAATACATTAATATTAATAGTTAAATTATTTTAATTAATATTTACAAGGTAATTAATAATGCAACTGTACACGAATAATACATCAATGAGTATTTTTATTTTCTGTACATTGGGTGCTATCATAGAAAAATGTTCAAATAACGATAATTTAAAAAATAAGTGGCTTAGGATACTTTTTGAAACATCAATTATTTAACCAAAATGAACTTCCTTATTGTTGAAGTGTAACTTCTTATGCGAGCTCTGACCGTTTAACGATTGCGTTAAATATTTAACGCAAACGGTGTCAGTAACCATGGCAACGAAAAACAAATAATATATTATTCTGTAAATGTCAATTAACAACATTTAGGTGTAGATTTTGCGTAAATTACATTCCTGTAGTGTAAATGTGCCGGCCGAACTGTATAGCTTTCTCCACTTACAAACTTGCGTTTTAAACCGCTGACTAGGATCACTATTTGCCGGACAGCCTTTATACAGTTCGACCGTCGCCGACCGAACTGTATAGCCTTGCCCATTCGCAACCTGGCGTTCCAAGTCACTAGCTAAAATCACTGTTTGTCGGACGTACCTATGCAGATTTTGCGTAAGCAAGTTTCACTTGTGTGGTGTAGTGTGAACTGCACGGTCTTATAAGTATAACTTTTGAGTAATGCATAAGAAGAGACATTTCCTCCGTGTGTCGCGACATACAATTGGTTTTTTTTTTATAGAAAAAGTATATTAAAATTGAATTTTTTTTTAAATCTGAAAAAATTTAAGTAGTACGTTTCTCAAATTTTTTTCTTAGCAAATATATTAAAGGCAATATTTTTGTAAAACATTAAATAAATTTATTTTATCACGACTCTAGCGATAATTTACTGTTTTGGTGATTTGATTATAATTTAAAAAAAGATTAATAAAACATATGCCACATTTAAAAGTATCAAATTGATTTTTATTAATAGCATAAACCTGAATTAAATTTAAATACTGCATAATTATTTTTTTATATTACTATGTACTGTAATTCGCAGTAGAGGTACTAAAATCGACACCGTATAAATTTTAAAAATACAGATTATTTACATTTTGTATTGTTTCATTTAGTCGGAAAAAAAAGTTGAAGGTACTTTTATTGTAATCAACTGGTCAAAAAAAAAACTCAGTTATCGAACATCTACATAATCTGCAATATCTAACTGGTTGAAATAATTACTTGTTTTTATAAAACACTTTATTGAAAATACAATTTGCGATAATTTTCCATTATTAACGGGTGAACCATTTCGTCACTAATTATAATATATGCCACGCTTTTTAGTTTGAGATGGCCGCCGGACAAAATTCAAGGTATGAGCCCCTCTCGAAATAAAAATTCTGGCTTAGTTACTGCAACAACGATTGTAATGACTCTCTTTCTAAAGAAATAAACAGTTTGCAGCCAAAAAAATTTTTTATTGAGAATTTTTAAAATGTATTCGGTGTCAATAGTTTGTGATCTTATGTTTGTTTTTTATTCAAATTCGTCATTGGATTAATGTAGATTTTTAACTTACGTTCACAGTGTAACAGTCTATATTATCTATTTACAATAACTAAAATTAAAGTGTGCACAAAAAATGCTTACGTATATTTTTAGATTTTTTAAATTTATATTAAATTTTAAATATTTAACTATTCTCACTTAAAAACTAAGTAGGACTATTTCATTACGTATATCGTTTTCCTTTTCAGTTGTGATAGAAATTTCCTTTACGGAAAATTTCTTGTCATCTTATAGTTAAAATTAATTTTTATGTATTTTATATATTATGGCACAAATATAAATTACGTATATGGTTTTGTTCTCATATTTCAATAGTAAATATTAATATATATTTTTTGAATAGAAAATTGTCTAAAATTTTGCACTTTCACGAATATTTTTAAATCTTAATACTTAAAAATTAAGAGTGAAATAATATGTACCTACAAAATTATACATTCTTAACTTATTTTTAATTAATTATAAAGGTATACACATTCCTCACAGAAAATTATGTGCCCATTCAAAAGTAACGGAACATATTTTTTATAACAGTTAATTATATTATTCAGTTCATTTTATACTTTTCCTTTTCTGTTTTGACAGCAGATTTTACACCTTATCTAGTTTGGAAGGCGTCGTTTTTGTTTGATCCGTCCTTCGGTCAGCTAGCGAAGTTCTCGATCATGGTTTCAACTTCACGTTGAGCGCGAGAGTGGAAGCCATGTTTGATTGGATCCGCGTCTGGAATTCGAACGAAGAAATCTTCGTCAGTTAATTTGTTTGATGAACTTTTATATTTTCATATCAATATTATAATTATTTTATATCACACATGCACTTTAAAACTATATTTTCCTATAACTTTTAATACCATGCCAAATGTTTTAATAATATTGAAGATCACTTATAAGTTTACATCATATAATAATATGTAATACTCCTATATCGCCAGCGTCCTACCCTCGCCTGTAAGAGAAAAGTGCGCCGAGAGATAGAGATGCTAGATTGGAATTGGGTGCTAACGCGCATGTGCGACGAGACATCGACGTGTCGTTT
Source organism: Mongoloraphidia duomilia (assembly GCA_039654895.1). Lineage (NCBI taxonomy): Eukaryota > Metazoa > Arthropoda > Insecta > Raphidioptera > Raphidiidae > Mongoloraphidia > Mongoloraphidia duomilia. The sequence goes on along the minus strand of CM077520.1, from coordinate 6,119,200 downwards.
ACTTGTGTTACCGCACGCATACTATGCTATATTATGCCCGTATTACAATATTATATCCAAGGCTGTGCGACAGAGAAAACGATCGTCTACGTTCTACTGTCGGTGACGTACCTCTCTCTCAAGCTGGCGATATAGTAGTATTACATATATGGTTTACATGCTTCATGCTTTTTTTATATAACTTTTTCAAAAATAGCCGTAACCTTTTAAAAAACTTTAATATTTTTACAGTAAAAATGTCCGCGATTTTTCCCAAGTTTGAAATGTGTTTTTTAAAGATCGAACCATTTTAAAATTACAAAAGGGACAACCGTAGAAGAAGTTTAGAAAAGTTTTCTTATGAATAAAACTTACGGCATTAATTGCCTAATTTTCTATACCTAATTCCTGTTAAATTTTCAAAGTTGGATCTACATTTATACGGTTTAACGCGAAAAGTAAGTCTGCGTATATTTCTCAAAAAAGATATACCTATAGGTAACTAATTACGAAAATATTTATTTGTTAGTGTATAGAACAATCTAATAACAAATTTTATGCGATTTAAGTCAATGCGTTCGTCGCTCGATTCAAATGTATTTCCCATCTTCTGAGGAACATTATAATTAATTAATTAATTGTAGATTATAGACGCGTCGACAACTCAGGTCATTAGGGTCTTCAACACAACAAATAATTCATTTGGGTATTAGAATCCGCCAGCCGGCATACACAAACCGACTGGCACGAGCTCAGGTCCCTGGGAGCGCTAATTCCCAAAGAACATTGGAATGCAATTTGCGATAGCAACCGCATTCCAATGTCCCCGCTGGGGGGAGGAACATTATATAGTGGTTATTGATTCGATGTCGGTTCGTCCAACAATAATAAACCCACAAAACAGTTACTTTTGGAACACCTGTATATAATTATAAATCACTACAAAATTATCGCTCGTCAAGATGAAGTTTGGTTGTTCTGTTATTTGTCTAAATAATACAAATGAACTGAGTAGAGGACAATGTAGCAAAATAGAGTGGTTATTTATGGTTCGATGGGACGTCGAACATCCAACCATAATTTAAACGCAACTTTCAGCACGAATGCACTGGTGCATTTGCAATGGTGAATGGTGATGCACTGATACTATGATCATAGATGCATATGAAAACAGAGAATCAGTTACGTCATTTATCTCATCTGCTTCATTAAATATTACCTACTGAGCATTATCTTCTTGACAAGTATTAATTTTGTTCGAACTTTAAAACTTGATAAATAAATTTAGTGAATACGCATAATCATGTTTGATTTATTTAATCTGAAAATCGTATTTATCAATTATGTGTAGAGTAGTTATTCAGAGAAGACACCAGCGTCATACATGCGCACGAACGAGTTTAATGTCAGGCGAGTCTATATTCTGTTTAAAGAGGTCGAGCGTCACTCACAACAGACTAACACGCGTTTTTCGTACCGGACGAGTCGATATTCTACCACTGATAGCTCTCCCCACTACTTCTGCTGAGCAGGTCGGCCATCTTGCTGGTGTCTTCTCTAAACAATACTGCTTTACTTACACGATTACATAAATGGACTTATTCGATTTGGCTCGATCTATACCGACTTTTCCCGAGAAGTGTTTAGGTTACTAAATAATTACAAACTAGCGGCCCGTCCCGACTACGCCCGGGTGGTATGAAATTACGATTTAATAGCAGTTTTTAAGACCTACAATTTTTTCGTACATTATTTTGATGTATCTTTAAAGATTTGGCCAGCGTTAGCCATGTAAGCGTATTTTTTATAGAATTGTCCTTGACCACTTATTCAATTTATTAAAAAAAATACTGAATAAATAAGTTATCAAAGACAATCCTAAAAAAAACAAAGATTCTAAATCTAATTCTTTATAAAATGGGTACAAAAGAAGCTACAGAATATTCTACAGTCGCGCCTAAAAAAGGCAAGATAAACTGCAAGTTATTATGTGAAATGAATAGAGTTGAAACGAATAAGAATCAAATAAAAATATCATTTTATATATCAAACAGTTATACTGGTGGCGTACAACCCCATTCTCTAAGTTGTTTTATATTTATTTTCTTCATAAATATATACAACAGCAAACATATTACAAACACGGTCCATTTGGACGTGGAATTTTTATCTAAAATATTACTTTTTGGAACTTGTCACAAACTTTAATCTTTACGTATTTTATAATACGCACAACTAAACTCAAATCGTAAATTTATTGTTTTTTGTTTACTAAATTTTAACATAATTATTTCCCAAAGTATGTTGGAATACATAAAACATAATTTATATTAGAAATCGTGTCCATCGTGATTATAATAAAATTAAGCAAAATCGCAGGATAGTGGACAAAATAATTTGATTTATTAAATTAAATGTACGACGTTTCGTCTATAGATTTAGACTTTTTCAAGTACAATCATAAAAATAACAATATTTATGAAAATTAATATTAATTACTAACCATAGCAATTAACATAAGATAAGGTACATAAGACAAAAACATGGTAACATGGTAACAAATTTAATTTAATAAATCAAATTATTTTGTCCACTATCCTGCGATTTTGCTTAATTTTATAAAACATAATATTCTTAAAAAAATGAAAACTTCTACAATTTTTGGAATTTAAATTTTTTGTCAAGTTTTCGGCAGCATTTTAGATCGAATTGTTATGACAAAATTTATTTAACAAAATATATTATAAAGCAGAGGGTTTTTTTCTTTGAACGTCAAGTTTCCGTATAGGTAACCTAAAAAACATCTGACTTAGTTTACCGATATTTCTCATCAATAGGTTGAAAGATGCGTAAATTGGAAGATTTAAATGTGCCTTTGCATGATCATTGGCCATGTGGCTACGCCACTGATATAAACAATTAATATCTAAAAAATCTCTGTTGCCGAGCGTCTATAATTTAACAATCTATCTGTCTAATATTTAAGGGTGCTGACGTGACTGGATAAAGCATCAACTATCCGCATAATCTGTTAGATAAATTTTGATTTCTTTTCACAATCTTTACTAATATTATAAATGCGAAAGTTTGTGTGTGTGTGTATGTTTCTTACCACTCAGTTTCGTAACGGCTGACCGGATTTTTATGAAATTTGGTATATAGTTACTTTGGGTCCTGCAATAGAACATAGGATACTTTTCATCCCGAAAAAATGTATAGTCCCTGTGGGATAGTAACAAAACGTAACTCTTCAATTTTTGTGTATTTTTGCGTAGGTATTGGCAGAATCTGACTAATATTATAAACACCACCAGCCTGGCTTCACTTCGCAGGGGAAGAATTTCTCGTGGAGGGGATAATAAATCATAAATTCATAGCACCCGGGCGAAGCCGAACCGGGCCGCTAGTTTTATAATAAATTTAAAAAAAAATCTAGACTTTCTGAGCATGAATAACTGATTTTAAAGCTAAGAAGTGGGACCCGTTGTTTCTTGTAAATTTATAATTACAATTCAGATTAAAATAAAAATAATAATTGTAAGATAAATAATTTATTCGCAATAAACAATTAATGGAACCTATATTACGTTTATAGGTTATTTATGATTTTGGCACGGAAAGCCTACAGCTCGACTATAAGAATAGTATGTATCAAACTTACGACGCTAGAAAAAGTTATATTTTACGTCGTTATTTACAATCCAGGGGCCAGACTTTCCACACACACAGCTATTTGTCAGCGCGCATAAATCCATCCAATGGTATTTTTCTTCTTTTATTTCTCTTAAGTCTTATGAAGTTTTAGTCTTATGTATGTATTTATATGTTTGTATTTCTGATAACTACGTACGTAAAGCTTTGCAAAGACTAAAGTTGTGTAAACAATCTCATCTTGATGTTATTTCTATTTATACAGGAGAAAGTTTTTGTCAATAAAAATGAGAATATTTGATAAGAAATATCTAGACTTCAGAAGTAGGCGGTCCAAATTTGAGCGCGAAATTTAAAGTGGAGTCGATAGGCGTTCAAAAATATATGAGGTTTAACGGAATATTCATTATTATTCTCTTAAAACACATTTCTTACCAAAACAATGGCTGTTTCATAAAAATAATTAATAAATCCCGTCATTATTGGCTACAAAACTTTATTATTTCGTGTGAATTAATTTTTTATTTGAAATTAAAAATTTATGAAAAATGAATGTCCTAACTTGATTCAGCCAGTGACGTTTATTCTAACCTAACTTAACCTCGTTGACGTTTGTCGAGGTATAATTTAAGCAATTATAATTAGAAATTGAGTTTGTTCTTTCCATTTGGAGTTGAAAAAGTGTTCTGAAGTCGTCTGAGCTACGCTAGATCAAGGGAGGGCAAGCTAAAAGGATAAAAAAATGTTTTCATCAATTAGGTATTGGGTATCTAGGTATATTATTTTAGCTTTTTCCTCAGTCGGAAATTTAAACTTTTTACAGTCATAATTTTAATTATAACTGCATTCAAGTACAAAACGCCACCCCATAACAAATTGCTTTAATTATTAACGACGACGTGTTTAAAAAAACGAGGTTATGTCAGTAGAATGAATGAAATTTGACAGTTGGGTCGTCAATAGGTGAACGTACGTTTAACGCAGATTCTAGTTAGAATGAGACAGTTGCGACTCCGCCACGCCTTCCTTTCCTAATCTATTTGACACAGTTGTCCCACTTTTTTTTATTGGAATCTACATTACAAATAGGTTAACAAACAATTTTTTGAGAATTTTTCTAAAACTTTTTCTATAATCCCAAAAGAGTGTATTTTTCAATGAAATTTTAAACATAGAGTTATGCCGCTACACAAATGACGTAGACAACATTCAGAGTGTGATTGGCTGACAAAATATATTTATGCTTGGAAACAAACCTTTTAATATTTTCAAAATGTCTAAAACGTGACTAAAGAAACGGCTGGACCATTTACAAAAAAACGAACGAAATATTAGGTACCTATTTGACGATTTTTCTGAATTTACAATTTAGTAATAGACGTAAATGACATCAGCTTATTAAATTAATCAAAATCAAAATTCGTTTTTTTTATAACCTTGTGTGGGTGTAGGCTAAATTTAAGTTACACAAACGCGAAATTTTCGATCCGTAAATTCAGATGAAAAACGTTGCTGACCTACTTTTCAATTTATAACTAATTGATATAGTTTAATGAATGTATATTAGTTTAAAAATAAATTATTAGAAAGTAAAAAGCATTTGAAATTGTAGTTTTTCGAACAAACAATAAATTTATAAACTATTTGCTGAAACATCTTTTCGTATAAAATTTCTGAATGAAATGATTTCTCGATTTTGCAATCAGTCTACGTTCATCCGAGCAGAAAAGCGTAAAATTTATTTAAGTATATAATACGTTATGCTGTATGATATTTGTCGCACCATTAACTTCACATATTACATAATAGGTATGTTTTCATGTACAGTACGATCGTTATTTAGTGGCGATAGATCACTCACATTTAAAAAAAATATTTTTTACAACGCGACGTATTAATTTCTATTTATCAATTAATAGCTGTATGTAACTCATGTGATATTAAAATTTTACAACTCGTAAAAATTAATATAAAACGCATAATATGCAATTTATTTTTTTTATTCTGAATTTAAAGGATAAATGAAGCTGATTTTACATTTCTATTTTGTAGAGATTTTTAATCGTTTCAAGGCTGCTTTAGCGCCCAAGGCGACCGTCCGGGTTGACCTACCCCCTAAAACCGGCACTGCTTGCAATACTCAAGTTTTATTTCCATATTTCCAAACATACATTAGAATATTATTGAAGTTATTTGGCGCGTTATGGAAAAATGATGAGAGTGAATTTTTACGTTTTAACACCATGAAGTTAGTCGGAAGTTCATGATTATAATACCCTATTATCACCAGTCACAAGAAGACAATAATGTTTTCAGTTTTGAATAACATTAATAAAAGCTATTGCTATACAAACGCTCGTTTATGCCGCTTTCGTTAAATATGAGTTCGTACTCCAACATCCGTACCTACTGTTTATATTATTATTTTTCATAATTATAATACCCTGTTATATAGCACTGCTATGTAAGATGTGCGTGGTGTAACGGATAGCACCGCCGCGTCATACGCAATAGGTCTGGGGTTCGAATCTCAACACAAACATGCTTTTTTTTTAAATAAATAATTAGATATAAATATAATAAATAAATATATTTAACAAATTAATAATTTATTATATTAAAATAATTTATTTAATATCTTTATTTTATTATTTTATCGTCTTTTTTACAAACGTTTAGTACTGGCACGCGGGATAAATTTTTTGGAGTTATTTTTGTTTTGTTACGCCAAAGCAGTATAACTTCTGACGTGTGTACATAAGTACACACACACTCTTTTTATTATATTTCATTTCATTTATATATTTATATAATACAAAATGAAGTTTTTCGTAACTTTTATAATTTTTTTTATAAATAATGCATATTCTAACGTAGACATACACACAGAAAGATTTAACAATGTATTTGTAAATGCGACTGCAGATTGTGACTCTTTATCTACATATTGTATATGCGAACAAACAATTCACCAAAAGTGCATTCACAGTCTAATATATCAGGCTGAATGTCGTCAGAACGGAAATACGACTGTTCGCCAAGCAAAGAGAAGAAAAGTTACAGGCGGATTCTCTTTCTAGTTTTGATACTTTAAACCGACAAAATAAAAACGATATGACAATAAACTTGCTTTGCAATGCATGGGCATGAACTCTACACGCAAAAATAATACTAAATCTTAAAAATCTGTTTGTTTATTAGATTCTGTTTGAAACCGGACGACAAAATATCATCATTATAAAACTATTAACATGTCTTTTACAATTTATCTATATAAATGCCTACAGTAAAAACGTACTTCTGTGTGTCAACGAAGATTTGGAGCAAAAATTAAGTGTGATTTTAACGAAACTTTTAGTAAAAAAAAGTGAGTGTGTGCTTATGACCACACGACAGAAGTGAAAACTTCAGTTTTTCTAATTTTAAAATATATATATATTTTTTTAATCACACAGTTTAATCATAAATAATATATTAAAATCGGCCTATACAATTAAATTTAATGAATATAATACCTTAACGATAATATTAAGTTTGAGTGTCATCTGTTAGCGCACTTGTGAACTGCAAATGACTTTTTACTCGTATTAAGTTTTTAGTGTCATCTATTAGCACACTTATTAACTACACACTAATACCAGCATAATGCAAATACGTGTTCGTGTTTGAGCCGAGTAGCGCCAATTCTCACCATCGGGTGCGTTTCACATCACTGTTGTTAACTGCCCAGACAAAGCGCGCCTAAGGAAGTTTTTACTTCAAAAACTTTTAGAAATGACCTGCACTTTGTTTCATCCTTTCGTTTCCAATGGGACCATTTTTTAATTGTAGCAATTTTTGCTATTTTTCACATCACTATTTGTTTGTTCTTCTAAATTTAGAAATTCGAGCGGAGGTATGTTTTAGCAACAATCCAAATTAATTTTTATCATATCAGTGTATTTTGAATTTTTGAAAGAATACTTGTTAAAAAAAATCACTTTTATGACTAAAGATTTTTTCAACTGTTTGTTTGGATTATAAATCGCTAGAAAATAAATTAAAACAAACATAATATTATGTAGAACACAATAATAATGTACATGCATTAGTCTGCAGTGTGTTATACACGATGTTTGTAGCAGTCGTCACGTCACGACTAGTGGCGCCACCGTCGCCAATTCTGCCTCAGTGGCTCCACACAAGGCAGAGCGGACGTACACCGAGTCTAATTCCACTTCCTTCTTATATCCTGTCTTGCGTGCTTGTCCAAATACACCATGTTAAGCACTATAGATGTTGTGTATCGTATTTACATGTTATATACAGGTGTGTATAAAATCATTTGTTACTCTTTTTTAAAATATTTTTTTGTGGAAAAATTCCCCTAATACAAGTAATTCTTTAGAGTTTAGGACCAGTGCACATATGCTACTTTTTGTATATCGGCCGTACTAAACAAAACCTCTGAAACAAAAAGAAATTAGCGAAATTCTGAGATTGATTTATAACTATTCTTTTAAGGTCAGTATATTTCAAATTTCGTCAATTTTCGTAGACACATGGCCGTATAGATTTTTTGGCAGTTTCCACACGCTTGTCGGTATTTAAAAACTGAAAATATGGGTTTAATATTTTGAAAAAGTATTTTAAACTCTAAATTCTCGCGTTAGTTTTGCATACAAATTGTTGTGGGGACATGGATGTCCCGCGGATGAAACATACCTAATGGTGAGCATATTATTTTCAGTGTTACGCAGGGACGTATTTGTAAAATTTACGCCCCTGGCAAACACGATTTGTCGCCCCCCCTTTCAGTTTCATTTTCTCTGCAAAAAGGTTAGTTTTAAAAAATAAAAATAGGTAAAAAAACTTTTAATTTAAACGGTTTTATTTTAAATCATCAGTTGTACAAAAAACTAGAAAATAATTAGGACACAAACCAAGGAGCACTTTGTGTCGCTGCGTCAGCGGAATAAGTAATAAAAACGTGGAGCGTATTCGAAATATTTCTGTTGGTGGGCTTGGAAACACATTTTTCTAGACAAGCCGTTCTTTTTAACCATATTATACAGTCGTTATACAGATTTTTATGCGCCTCACGTTTTTATTACTTATTCCGCTGACGCAGCAACACAAAGTGCCCCTTGGTTTGTGTCCTAATTATTTTATAGTTTTTGGTACAGCTGATGATTTAAAATAAAACCGTTTAACTTAAAAGTTGTTTTTTTATTTTCTAGTTTTTAGTTTGATTTCTGGCCCGTATCATTATGCAAACTCCTCATCCTTTCAACTGTCCACCTCCTGATTCCATCATCAAGTTGAAATTATCATAATATTGTATTGTCACGGGAACTCAATGTGTGTGCAAAGTTTCATAAGAATCGGTTAAGTAGAAGTAGTTGAAAAAGCTGTCGCAAGATTTGAAACAAAGATAGTAACAAACAAATAAACAAATATACGTTGTTAAGTTAAATAAAACCGTTTAAAAATCAGAAGCAGCGTGTACCTTACTGATCCATAAATCCATGAAAAATAAGAAGTGAAAGAAAATATAGAAATGTGATCGTGTTAGTGATAATACCAGCAGACTGTGTATCAAGGACGTAATGAAGATGATTTTAACGAGTGTGAAGTTTGCTGCATTAGCGAAGCGACATTAAAATAGAATAATCACCACCGCGCCTGTCAGCGGTGGTGATCGGCCGACGCGGCGGTTGTGCCGCCCTCGAAAGTCTGTCGCCTCGGGCAAGTGCCCTTTTCGCCACGTGTTAAATACGTCTCTGGTGTTATGTACAGAGCGAACAGCGAACAATGTTCTGTTGATTATATAATATACAAAGCTCGTCGAGTCGTCACTTTATGAAGATATATAATAGAGGAAGGGTGCCGCGCATTCATACACTATAGCGCCAACAGAGGGATGTGGTGAGAAGATAAACCATAATTAGCACCATGTCATTTACATTTGTTATTTGAATTTTAAATGCTTGTATTTTTTACAGATATACATCTCTCTTCTTAACTGCCCCTGTTTAAACACCACTGACGCTTTTTTTTATCTAAATAAAGTATATTTTAATTTACTTCATTTGAATTAACTCAACAAAAAATTTGCGCCTCTTTCAAATAAATTGTTACAACAGGAAACGTAAATGAAAATACTATTTTACCCGACTATATGGAACGTCAAGGAGGGTATTGTTTTGAGCTTAGGCTATAATATGTAGGCAAGTAGGTAGGTATATATGTTATGTTTTTTTAAGTGAAAACTTCCTTAGGCGCACTTTGCCTGAGTAGTGAACGAAAGTGAACCGTCACGCTTCGGGTCGGTTACGCTGAATCGGGTTTACACGGCTTAAACACGAAAACGTATTTGTAGTATGCTAGTAATAAGTTATTTGTAGTCCACAAGTGCGCTAATAGGTGACACTAAAACTTAATACGCGTATGTTATTGTATTATTAAGATCAGTGTAATATTTAAAGAGTATACAATTTGTGCTGCGTGTTACTAATAGTGAAAAAAAGTGGGTGTGTTCTTGTGACCACACAACAGAAGTGAAAACTTATATATATATTTTAAAATTAGAAAATCAGAAGTTTTCACTTCTGTCGTGTGGTCATAAGCACACAATCCCTTTTTTTTTGTTATTAAATGAATCTAGAATCTAGAGTTTGTAATTATCAACCACGGCTCCGCGACAATTTGCAAAGGAATTCCAGAGAAAGCACAAAACTTGCAACCTTTCAATGTTATTCTATTGAAACTTGTATTATTTTCAATTATTATCTATTATTGAGATGCCATTATTATTTATTAACATTATCTACTGCTTTGCAGATCTATATTTTGTAATTTACCTCTGTCGAATCTAATATGTGTCAGCCAAACAAAAAAGGTTTGGAATCACTTATCTAGACTCTATATAGAGAAATAAAATTAAAATTCCTTAATTAAGAGAATAGAATAGTTTTATACCTTTAATTATCGTATTTCAACAAAATATTTTTTTCTAAAGTGTATATAGTCAACGAGAAAAGATCACGCTCTAAAAACTGTTCTTATGAAGAAAATTCTGGAAACGCGTTTTTACGTTTTGGTCGTGTACAAAATACGCAAGAAAATCCCCAAAGCCCCACAAGAAAACGCATTTACAAATAGACTTCCCGTTATTTATTTATTTACCCAATCAACAGAGTTGTTGATTATGTATACATTCTCATAAAAGTCTAGCGTTGGATTTAATACAATTAGCATATTCTAAATCGTATTAAGCGTATAAAACAGACGTTCTTTGAGTTTTACACCTTATAATGTAGGTCGTAAAAAATAGTTTTTTTGTTTACACCATAAAATTTCAGAATGAGCAAAAAATCTATTAAAAAAACAATAACAAAAGCATAGGAATGATTTAAATTTTAATAACCAGGTCATTACGGTTTTATTACTAATTAAGTCACCATAAATTATATTGTCGACCGCATAAACAGTTTCACTCAATTTACAGACAAATTTATGACCTGTCTGACCTATCCCAATAAAACGACAAAACATACATAAAAGCCAATAAAAAACAGACTACTTAATAATCTAATTATTCGGTAATAAAAACCCTGACCTTAGTCAACATGAATAAATGACTGAAAGCAACATTTATATATAGGGTGCTGATTTCAATTTGACATTTTTTACAATTTCTAATAAATTCCAGTGAAACTATAAAAAAGGAAATTTGTGGTGAAGCACGTTCTTCTAAAAATAAATGAAATATTCATTTATTTTTAGAAGAACGTCTTTATTCATTTATTTTAAGTAAAAAAAAGATTATTTTACGAGAAAAGGGAGACATCAGACAATGCAAAGAATAAAATTCTTTAATTATCGAAAATTAAAGTTTTGCTAATTTTTAAGATCCTGAAGACACGGTCTTTACGTTGACCAGTAAAAAATTGAGTTAAATCTAAAAAAATATAGCCCAAGAAATAGTTTACAGGCAAGTTTTAAATATTTTCAATCCGTAAATATAAAGAAAAACACACTAGTTCTGCAATCCAGAATAGTATCATAACCAAGGTATACAAGGTTTATCTGTAAAATAAATGTACTAAAAATGAAAAAACTAAGTTTTAATAATTTAGTTTCATAATAATATTATTAGAAGCGTGGGTTGTAGACTCATACGATATCTTATTAGTCTACGACCCACGCTTTTATAATTATGAAACTAAATTATTAAACCTTATATTTTTCCTTTTTAGTTACATTTAAATAAAAGCCTGTTTTTTAAAAGTTTTTTTAGTAATATTTTATTTTGTTCCTTTTAGTCGTTCAAAAGTTTATCCCATTTTGACTCCCTTAGGGATTGAATTTCGAAAAATCCCTTCATAATAGTGAGTGCTTACGTCACAAAATTCCAAGTTTCTAGCTTTAGCGGTTTGACCCAGGCGTTGAATAGTCAAAAAACCCTACTCCCTCGTTTGACCCCCTTAGGGATTAAATTTAATTCTAAAAACGAATGATCCATGTGTTTGGCATCGGGACTGCATATGTGTACCAAATTTTAAATCGGTCGGATACGCGGAAGTCGTCCAAAATTGACTTGCAAGATTTGACCTAAACAGACAAACTAACATACAATCATTGCAAGTTAAATAAAAGCTTGTATTGTAAAAATAATTTATAAATACCTATGTGAGATAAGAAGGTTTATGTAAAACAATCCGTTAAAAAAGAAATACCCCCCCATAATTAATTTATGGCTACACCATCAATCCAGAAGTCAACCAACTTATGACCAAGTAAAATGAATTATAGGAACGTAGGTTAGTATACTAAGAATTTTTATCTAAAAGTTGCTAAAACGTATTCGAAAATAAAACAGGGTGACCCGATTTAATTGTAAAGCGAGTATTCGACAAATGCCACTAATGCAAGTACACAAAAATATTAAAGTGATGAGCATGCTGACGAAACACTATGCGAACCTGTTTTGTATACTCTCAAACTCTGCTCAATTTATGATAAAAATAAAATTCGGTAAATAATTGACCGATTTTAAGCTAACCTAAAAACCACCAACCAGGCATTTTTAACGACAAAAAATATAATTTTGGAAGTAAGTGTTCTACTTCTACACAGTTCCTTAAAAATAATTCCATTACAATGAGCCATTTTCCTGAGAGTAGTTCCTTCAATTATCCGCCAGAGGCAGCAGTTGTGGTAGGTACAAACATTATGTATTCCCCATTAGTGTCGTGTCATTTTAGTGGTATAACTTAATTATTTAATTAATTTAATAGTATTAATAATTTAATAATTCATTGATTCAATTCAATACGATTCATGGGTTCTTGGATTAAAATAAATTTATATTGATTAATAACTCTTTTATTTATCTTTGTACGACGTTTCGTCTTTTTCGAGACTTTATCAAGTACTCAAAAAAGAGTTATTAATCAATAACAATTTATTTTAATCCAAGAACCCATGAATCGTATTGAATTTATTAAAAAATGGATATGAACCGAGTGAATTATTTAATGATTAAGTTATACTACTAAAATGACACGACACTAATGGGGAATACATAATGTTTGTACCTACCACAAGTGTTGCCTCTCGTGAATAATTGAAAGAACTACTATCAGGAAAATGGCTCATTTAAATGTTAGTTTTATTTGCTCGTAAAAACAAGACACTGTGTCATCTATTTCTGAAAAAAACAATTAAAAATAAAAATTACGATTGTTCGTTAAACAAACAGTTTTACGATCGTACTTAGTACGCATGTCACATTATTCAGTTTACGACAATACTTAAAAAATCATTTACATAACATTATGCATACCATATAATAATATTTACATTTTACTAACAGTAAAATTATTATTATCCGATGAAGTTCACTGTTCAATGCTAAAGGTGTCATAATAATTATGTCTTACACCCATTTTCAACCGACTTCAAAAAAAAGAAGGTTCGATATTCGGGACCTATGCCTTTTTTATGTATGCATGTTCACCGATTTCTCCTGTATTTGTGAACCGATTCTGATTATTGTTTTATTTAATAGGGCATACCTGATTTTAATAAAAAGTTAGTAACGGACCGTAATAGGTAAATGTTGGTTTTGACACAGCGTAAGTTATCAAGACAGAAGTCGGTTAATAACGTGCAAACTACGTATTGTAAAGTCATTAAAAAGTAAAAAATAAAAAACTTTTTAACAAAAAAAAACCTTCTTCAAAAAAGACACTAAATGGAGGAAATTTTGAGGTCGGCGCCATTTTAATAAAATATGAAGTCGGTTAAAGAGTGCCAATTTAATTAATATCTACTTTTTAATCGACTTCATATTTTATTAAATTGGCGTCGACCTCAAAATTTTATTATTTTCCTCTTTTTAGGGAGTGAATTTAATTCTAAAAACGATTGATTCGTGTATTGTCATCGGGAATGCATATGTGTACCAAATTTTAAATCGATCGGATATGTGGAAGTCGTTCAAAAGATTTGACCTAAACAAACAAACTAACATATACAAACATTGCAAGTTAAATAAAAGCTTGTAATAACAGCTGAAGGTAAATAGTGACAGTATATATATGCTAACTTACAGCATGTATATGTTTTCAGTGATTTACAGTCAAATATCTCTAATCGTTATTTCAATTACCAATTCAAATTCAAGGAAAACATTAGTCATTTTCTAAACGCCAATTCGCATTCAATACATGAACTATATTGATTCTAGTCATAGAGCATAATTGGACACCTTGCCATATTATTTGCCAATATATTCGCTTGGCAAGTTTTCAGATCGGCAACTAATAAAAATAAGTGCACGTATGTCTCTATATCTAAAAAACGTGTTCCTTGTATTGTTTAAGAACTGTTTAGTGTTTAGCGGAATTATATACAATATGGCACACAATCATTTTATTATCCCTATATTATTAAACGAGCAAATCTTGTATATATGTGTATCTATGTACCTATATAAATATTTTCTCGAAAACGGCCCAAACGATTTGGATGAAATTTACTGAAACGGGGTTTTGGGGGGCAAAAAATCGATCTAGCTAGGTCTCATCCCTGGAAAAATTCGTTTTCTTATCGATTTTATCATTTTAAAAAACAGTTTTTTTAACGTTATAAAACAGTGTCGTATGGTGAGTATAGGCTTTGGAAAAAACAAACTATTTTCATTATTTATGTCAAATTACTCTGACAGTCAATCTTTAAATTATTAAAATAATCAGTAATTATTTGAAAATATGTAGGTGCATACGTTATGTAGTATGACGTATACTGACGTATAATAATATTATCTACTTATAGGTGTGTAATTTTTTTCTTAAAAACGACTAACGATTTTGATGAAATAGGAACTAAGTACTATTTTTTTTGAACTCATCCGAGCAAAGCTCGGTCATCCAGATATTTATTATAAATCTACATTATTATTATAATTTAAAAAATCTAAAAATCACGCATATATCAACACATTAAAAACTAGAAAATAAATTTCTTTCTCTTCTATAACGTTTAAAAGCGTGGGACACACACTTTACCTTATATTTCATTTAATTCATCGAGTGCCCCACGCTTCTAAACGTTAAGGAAGAGAATGAAATTTATTTTCTACTTTTCAGTGCGTTGATATAAGCGTGTTTATTAAATTTTTTTAAAACTGTAAATTTTATTTTCAAATTTTTAGTCATTACTTATAAGACGTGTTGTATTTTATATTATTTTAAATTTTAAACTGTTGGAAACACGTTTTCCCCACCATCAGCACCATCACTCCCACCATTTATTTTTTATTTTGATTTTTTTAACTAGTTATATAAATATTATCATAGCAAAAATATCAGAATATTGTAATTTCATCAAAACTACATACGACTGCTAAGTTTCACGTCAATTAAACATATTTTGAAATCAAGACGTAAGATTTTTTTACAGCTAACATATGCGTGTTTTTTTTTATTAACAAAAACAATGTGTGCATCGACCTTAAGGTCATTAGCACTGGTACAGTTTAGTTACATTTGTTAGTAAGGTAAGTATGGTTTAAGTACTATATTGTTTCAACAGCTATGATAATATCTTATATATAAAATTCTCGTGTCGCGGTGTACGTTATTGAACTCCTCCGAAACGGCTGGACCGATTTTGATGAAATTTTGTGTGCTTATCGGGTAGGGTGGAGAATCGGACAACATCTATTTTTCATCCCCCTAAATGTTAAGGGTGGTCCACCCCAAAAATTTTTTTTTTATTTTTTTGACAAAATTTTTTGTTTTAATTTTTTCATGATTCAGCATTGAAAAATACATACAACTCTAAATTTTCACCCTTATACGATCAACCCCTGATTTTTAATCGCGATTTTTATATTAAGCTTTAAAAAATACATATGTGGCGAACGAGCGAAGCGAGTGAGTAGTGTATTTATAATATTCAAGCGAACGAGCGAAGCGAGTGAGTGGTGTATTAATAAAATTCAAACGAACGAGCGAAGCGAGTGAGTAATGTAATTATAATATTCAAGCGAACGAGCGAAGCGAGTGAGTAGTGTATTTATAATATTCAAGCGAACGAGCGAAGCGAGTGAGTAGTGTATTGCACCCGGGCTTTCTTAGCACCCGGGCAAAGCCGGACGGGACCGCTAGTTTACATATAATAATTATAAGTAATGTTAGTTGCCACTGGTTGGGGGTTGTCGGGGTAGGTAAGTATGGAGAATATGAGTGTTAATAAAAAGGGAAAGTTTGTATGTTTTCTGTCGTTGGTAAACTCAGAAACTACTGAACTGATTTGAAAAATTCTTTCACTGTTTAAAAGCCTACTTCTTCCTGAGTGATCCAGACTGTTATTTCGCTAAGACGAAAGAGGGATGAGTAGAAATCGAAAATGTAAAGACGACTATCCCGCACGTGATTGGGGTACGCTGGCTAAACAATAATAATTAAATGAGAAATTTATTGAACTTGATTATTTCGTTGCCAAACTAAAATCTACCCGGGCGAAGCCAGACCGGTCAGATAGTTATTTAATAATCTGCGTAAGTTTTCTGACAAGGGGAAAGCGTTTAGACCATTCCTTTGGTTAAAATTAGATCTCAAATTCTGAGATAAATTTTGTAAATGTAAGAATAATATTCTTGTATGACCAAATACTAAAGACGGATATCCCGTGTGAGTTAAATCTAGTTCAAAATCCTTTCACCAATAGCGATATTAATTAAATAATTAATCTTTAGCTTTGCTACTGTAGCGATCTTCGCAAAAAATCTTTAAATATTTAATTTAATATTTATTGTTTCTGGAAATAGTCAAGATCATTAAAAATAATCTAAGTATTTAAATAAATAAATCAAACGATTTTTGTTCCCTTAATTAAATCCACATCATATTCACATAACAATTAAGTAGTGAAAATATATCAGGCAGCAAAACTGCGGCTGCCCTGATTGGTTGCCTATATTTAAGAACAGAATTCAGATTCTACTTTCAGGCACTGTGGAGTAATTCGTAACTCATCCAGCCGGAAACTGGGTCCTGACAATGGCTTTGCTGTCTGATATATTTTTATTACTTAATTGCTATGAGAATATGATGTGGATTTAATTAAGGGAACAAAAATCGTTTTATTTAATTATTTATTCAGTAGCCGTCCACAAAAAATCAAACCTTGTGTTTGATCTAACTTAGATCAAACACAAGGTTTGATTTTTTGATCATTTTTAGATCATCTAAGTATAAATTATAACGTAAAAATCCAAATCGTACTATTTAAAATTGTGTTTATTATTCATATGTTTTTTTAACATTTTTATTAAATAATTAAAATTAATAAGCGAAAAAATAGAATAGTC
This sequence comes from Mongoloraphidia duomilia, assembly GCA_039654895.1. Taxonomy (NCBI): domain Eukaryota; kingdom Metazoa; phylum Arthropoda; class Insecta; order Raphidioptera; family Raphidiidae; genus Mongoloraphidia; species Mongoloraphidia duomilia. The sequence goes on along the minus strand of CM077520.1, from coordinate 6,101,706 downwards.
TTTTCCTATGTTGTAGGCATAAATCACTGTCAGCATTTATTTCAGGGTTAAACAGAAAAAATCATGCAATATAACTTACGCATATAAATTTAGCATTTAAATTATATCTGACAAACATACATAGCATGTAAGGTAAGGTGGGGTCTGGGACACACCTTTACATACATTTGTGGACTACTACTACAACCACTAATCGAGGATTGCGTTTTTAATAAAACATTACGTAATTTAATTAAGTTCACTGCGGTAATATAAACATTGTGTAGATGTACTAACCAATATTGTGCTAGCATTTTGCAAGCACAACATTATATCAAAGATTTTTAAGAGAAAAAAATGTCCAGTCACTTTGAAGATCACCCTAAGCGTGTCATGTACCCGACGAAATTGTTTAGTTCAAGGTTCAAATTTTAATATCTTGTTACGGCGACTGTTTGAAGCATATATTTCAATTTGCAGAACAAAATATCGGTATTAACCCCCTCTCTTGGAGGGAAACTTGCTCGCCTAGGTGTTTATATCGTTCTGCAAAAGGGTTAATACCGACATTTTGTTCTGCAAATTGAAATATATGCTTCAAACAGTCGCCGTAACAACATATTAAAATATGAAACTTAAACTAATAATAACAATTTCGTCGGGTACATGACACGCTTAGGGTGATCTGCCAACCTTTTAATGGCGACCAATCGATCTGCAAATATTATAATGGCATTATTGAGTTCACCAACAAGCTATACAAACAATTTCAGCCTTGAAACAATAATAATTGTGACCATTTTTTTTTACATGTTAGGGGCGGTCTGCATCCCTCCCATACCGCTATCTAGCAAAATTCCTTAGTCAGGACACTTTAATATGCCTCCCTCAACATCTTCACAAAAATAAGGCCTTGAATAAATAACACCTGAAAATTGTCGCTAGCTCTCGGTCTATAACTCATGGTATGAACTGAGAGTGAGATTTAATAAATGACTAAAATGAATCAATGAGTGAATCTGCTAAGTTATTTACAATTAGATACTAGGTATATGATATAGCTTGTATACGCGGTGTGTGCAATGTGCATCGTTGTGGTACATGTTGGCTAGTTGACAATATGTACATCTTATTGCGGATTCCGTTGCATGCACCATCTTTACGACTGACAACTAATCTGAATTCAAATCAATACCTCAATGCGCACACTGATCGACAACTGATTTGTAATATGACTCGACGTATTGTCGGCACGGAAATCGTCAAAGATTGTTTCGCGGAATATCAACTCCAAGGCCTCTCTACCACAAGTCTACGACATCACTTGGATGCTATGTCCTTTCGAAGTGTTTCTAAAAGTACTTTTCCTATCAGAAAAAACATGCGACAGTCGTTGCCCGGTCAATTTTATTTGTATTGTTACAAAACTGTTTTCTGAGTTGGCGGAATAAATATTTATTTACAATAATTAAAAATACAATAACAATAAATGCAACAACGAAAAGTCAATTCTTACAATAAAAAAAACTTAAACGGTAATTATTGAACTAAACGAGCCACTTAAATAACAAATAACTATATATACAAGGATTATTTATTTGTAATTATTTATGTCACTGTATTTATATCAGATTTATTTCGCTGTTCAACACTGTCACAGTACAATCTACACTGACTGATTCCCGTTGACTGATTAATATTTATATCACTGACAAGACTTGCAAGACTTGCAAAAGTCTTGCCTAGAAATTTTCAAGACAAGACAAGACAAGACAAGACAAGACATACTTTATCTAGATCAAGACTCTTGCCAAAACTCTAGACAATTTTCAAGAATCTAGATGAAGTAAGTAGTAGTAGGTAAAGTAAACCACTCGATTAATCTAGGTCTAGATCTTGATATTAGACAAGACAAGAGTTTTTTAATCTAGATTTAGACTTAGTGAAGTCTTGATATTTAAAGACAAGACTTAAGTGAAGTCTTGTCTAGACGGCAACACTAAAACAAATTATGACCTCGGATAACAAATATTATAGTACCGGTTACATTATGTGCACAAGTAGGAAGATGAGATCATCTTCCAGGCACAGTACTAAATGTCCGCATTGTGTAGTCAGTGTCTTAAAGATGTTCGGCGCCAATATGGCTGCCACGTATACGCTATAAAATAGTTTATGGCTAACGTGAAGGTACGATTATTGTGTTTCACTTTCCATATGATCCTTTGACGCTTTGCGATTTATGCCGTAATTAAAAATTGCATTTTGCTTATCAAAGACTGGATCTTCTTGTGCATGATTGTATTTATTGGCATTGTATTAGCGTTTAATATAATATGCATTTCAAAGTTCCGAGTTGCCCAAAGTATGCTTATATAGACCTCATTTGTCAAGGATCTATCAGAGAAAGTTAGCTAGGCCGCAAAGAGAAAGACAGCGAAAAACATTTCGTCAAAATCGATATATGAACGCGAGTGAAACCCCGAGTAAGAATAAAGAAGATAAAAAACAATAAAGGGTGGTCCTTGATTGGCCTAAAAGATGTTGCCGTCTAGATCTAAACTTTCTAGACTCTTGTCTTGTCTTGTCTAGATCTTCAAGACAAGATTTGCAAAAATCTTTTCTAAAAATTTTCAAGACAAGACAAGACTTGCTTTATCTAGATCAAGACTCTTGCCAAAACTCTAGACAATTTTCAGGAGTCTAGAATGAATTGTGAATTATAGACGCCCGACAACTAAGGTCATTAGCGTCTTCAAGAGTCTAGATAAACTAAGTATTGTAGGTAAAGTAAACCACTCGGTTAATCTAGACTCTTGAAAATAATCTAGAGTCTTGATATTAGACAAGACAAGAGTTTTTTTAATCTAGACTTAGACTTAGTGAAGTCTTGATATTTCAAGACAAGACAAATCTTTGAAAGTCTTGTCTTGTCTTGTCTAGATGGCAACACTAATAAAAAAGATGAAAAACAATAAAGGGTGGTCCTATAGATTGGCTCAAAAGGTGCACCACATCTTATAAGGATTATTGTGCTTCCCATTTTTACTGGATCTAGTCAGCCAATAGTCTGGATCTTCCTATGAGCTCCAGAAGATTGGCAACTAGTTTATCCTGTGGAATAATTCCGTCTTCATCTATGTACCCAAAGATGGTTGTCCTCCTGTAGGCTAGTGCCTCACATTCGAACACGATATGGATGGCGGTTTCATACTCCATTTCGTAGAATTTGCATAGTGTTGATTCCTGATGTATCCTCATGTAGATTTTTTCTCAGAGAAACGTGACCGGTCAGAAGCCCAATCACTTTCTTGAGTGTTGGCCTGCTGAGTCTGATTATCTACTCACTGAGTGTTGGGGAGGAACCTACGATCATTTTCTTTCCATGTTTGTTACCTGAAGCCAGGTTCTAATCAGAGAGATGTTTCCAATCAGAGAGATGTTGTTCGCAGGTCCATCTTCTGACAGTTTCTGCCCCTTTTTACTGGATCTAGACAGCCAATAGTCTGGATCTTCCTATAAGCTCCAAAAGATTGGCAACTAGTTTATCCTGTGGAATAATTCCGTCTTCATCTATGTAACCAAAGATGGTTGTCCTCCTGTGTGCCTCACATTCGAACACGATATGGGTGGCGGTTTCATATACTCCATTTCGTAGAATTTGCATAGTGTTGATTCCTGATGTATCCTCATCACATGTACTCGTAGATCTTTCCTCAGAGAAACGTGACCGATCAGAAGCCCAATCACTTTCTTGAGTGTTGGCCTGCTGAGTCTGATTATGTCCTCAGTGAGCCTTGGGGACGGACCTGCGATCATTTTTTTCTCATGTTTGTTACCTGAAGTCAGGTTCTAATCAGAGAGATGTTGTTCGCAGATCCATCTTCTGACAGTTTCTGTAGGAAATCTCACAGACTGTTTTGGGTCCAATGCATTTCGCAGAATCCCCGAGTAAAGATTTGTAAGTAATAAGAAATGTGTTTGAGTAATTATCTTGAAACTGTGTTTGTCAATAAGTTAGGTAGTAATTTAATTTAAAATATTGTGTAGATGTAAATTCAGACCTGTTCTGTCCGCGTTCAAACCCGGTTTTACTCATGGATAACGCTTTTTACTAGTTCATAAAAATATATGTATATTTGTAAATGAATTCACGATCAGCTTTTAATTAAATTTAATTAAATAGTTTTTTAAATACTTTTTTATTATACATGCACATAATTAAAACAAAGCAGGAAATACCATGATTTTTAATTGCTGTTTCTCAAAAATAATTATTGTTGCTATGACATTTCATATAGAAAAATAAAATTAGGAGTTGAACAGCAGTTTCGTCGTTAAAATGGATCAATTTATTACGCTGACTTACTAATTAGTATTTTAATATATTACATACAAGTAGTCAGTAGACTCACATTCAGAAGGTACTGGGTTCGTATCCCGGTGGAGACAAATGGTAATTCCTGTACCGGCTTATCTTGTTTAGATTTTCTTTATAGTCTCCTTCAAAAATTCCAGATAAATAACGAGACGGTTCCGTACACAAGGCCATGGTTGATTACCTCAAATTTCTATGCTCACAAAGTACCTGCCTTATCCTAATTTCCTATAATTCCTTCACTCGCACATTGCTATTAAATAAGTTGAAGTTTAAAAATGTAGAAACGGAAACAGTGGTAAATATAGCAATGGTGTGAGTGGCGTCTGTTATATGACAGTGTCGAGAAGAAGACATTAAACGCATTATTATATCCATTCATATTTACAAATTATATTATTTATTCCTAAATTACTAAAATCTTTACTAGGTATTTACTTTGATATTTATATATATCACCCCTATATATTACACCATATGCATGCTTTCAATAACTTACTAATATTATAATTTAACCGTATATTTTTTCGATATTTCAATTTTTAAACGATCAATTATTTGCAATAAAAATAGCGCAAAAATAAACATATATTTCAAAAGACAACCCTTTCGAAAAATAATATGAACAACATATTTTTTGTAAACATTTTAACACGATGGATATAAAAAGATTGAGCAAATAATTGAAGAGCATTTTTCAACGCATGATTAAGCAGATAAATGTACTATTTGTCCGATGAATAGAAGAAGAACTCTTGAAGTATTGCTACAATGTCATCTGATAGAATTCGATGTTCCATAATAATATTGACTGTTATAATGTTGATATTTTTTGAGGCCATCAAAGTCCAGGGCTATCTGGACCTAACACAATTCATATTCTCAAGTTATTATTTATTATAAAAATAATAAATTGTGAAAAACAAATTGAATAAAATGCCAAGCAAAATGAAGTCCTTTTGAAAAAATAATCAATCATCGAAAAAGTCACATCATGGCGTCAAGTCGCCATCGAAACTCACGGCTGAAATATAGAGTTTTGTACAAGCGCTGTATTTATCCTGTTCTTTACTGAATATTAAATTAAAAGTATGCACGTCTTTGCAGAGAAAAGAACACCCTAAAGACCTGAACCATTCTTCTAATATTTTATTAGGTATTATTTTTTTAATAATGAAAATATGTAGGTATTGGATAACAATACTATTTTATAAAAAAATAAAATTGTATTTTATGAACATTTATTTTTATAAGATAAATAAAAGTTGATTTATTCCTTTCCACGACAACGAATAAAATTATTTGTGTTGAACGGTATTTACGTCACGTGTCTGTATCCGCGATACAAACATAATGATTTTTTCCGATATTTGCACGAATCAATTATGTAATTGGCTGCTCTTCCAATAAAAATTTTCAATTGCAAAACAGCCGTATAAGGCCTGTATTCACCGAGCCTAGTTAGTTATATATTCCGTTGATTTATTCCTCTAGTAACTATTACTCGGAATAAATAGCGATAATTCAATTCACCAAACGTAGTTAAGTTTACTGCAGGTATAAACCGTAAGAAAAACTATTCTGTCCAATTTCAAGGGTGTAAATATTTATTCGCCTAGTAAAATAGGATGCACACGAAATGCACAAATTACTTTATGACTTGGCGATCTTTTCAGGTAAATATTAATTCCATATCTTTCAGGTAAAGACTTCTGTAGTAAAATAAAATAAATTTACATTTTCGATCGATGCGCCATTGGTCGGATCTTTGGTAAACGTGCTTCAGAATCAAAATATTTGAGAAAATGTCTTAGGTGTATGGTATAAAGTAAATTTGTACCTGAAGTTACTATTCTATCGAATGAATTGCTTGGTGAATTGAAAGTTAATTTTATTCCAAGGAATAAATTTATTCTAAGATGAGTAACTTCTATCTTTAACAGTGTTTGGTGAATACTGGCCTAAATCTATTTAATACCCGATTTAATATTACCATTTTTATAGTTCTGTTGATATTTTAAGAGTCCATGCGCACCGACTGTGACAGACGTCACGTCAGTCCCATTGCAATAATTCATATGAAGAACTAACAGTTCATAATTTTATGTAACTCTCCGCTTTTTGTGTTTGCGCATTTTATATTGAATAACAATGATAAATCACAGAGGCTGCTGTAGTATCAACGAACCATTTGGCTACCGGATAATGTTTCCAATGTTTCAGTATGAAATATGAGCTTGTTTATAACTTTACGATGTTTGTAAAATGTCAACCTATGTATCAAATAGATACTATGTAATTTTTTTTGATTTATATTCAATACATACACCAAAAATATTTTTGTCGTACCTACATAAAATCTATGTTAAATCAAGTTGAACAATATATCAATGTCCTGAACTTAACAAACGAATTTGCAATGTTTAATAATTAAATTATTACTATTCATTATTTTTGTTCACAGAAGTTTGTAGAAGTTCACCTTGAATTTATTATTATTGTTCTATATTTATCAAAAAAAAAAGTTTTCGTAGCCTTAGAAATAAAAAGAACAGGATTAAGCATACGCGCAGGTCCGTATCTCTTTTAACTTAGAAGCTATGGCATTTTAAAATTTTTATTGAAAAAACATTTTTCCCAAACTAAAAGAGATACTGGGGCGCGGGTAGTTTCATTTGATTCAGCTTGATTTTTAATATTAGCACGCTTAAGATCAAACGTATCAGAGAAACTTTAATATAAAAAAAGTCCAAATTTGCAAACATTTGTGTAACTTTAAATGAAACGCTATATTTTTTTAATTAAAAATCTCTCAGAGACACTTCAAAATGATAGATCTTATATAATAAAAAGATGTAGAATCGAATGAGAAAACGTGCAGGTCGCTACTTCTTTTAATTTAAAAATTATGACTTAAAAGTTTCTCAAAAATAAAAAAAATCCTAAAAATCTAATATATTCTGAACTAAAAGAGATTGGATTCGGCGTGATTTTTTCTATAAGTATATACTAATGTTACGGATCACCCTGTATATAAACAGGCAGGCAAGAGTTCTGAGAAACGGGGTCTGCTTACTGTAACTACTAGTACCTGCGCGAAAGTTCTAGAGAAAGCGAGAACACACTAGGCTTAGGCCACGCACTCAAGTCTACGGTGGATCAGTGATATAAATAGTGCCGTGATATAAATAAATAAATTGATAAAATAAATACTAGTGTAGTGGTAATAATTACGAGTTATTGTATATAGTTCTATTTATTGTTTTGTTTTGCTTTATTTACGAATTACTGTTTAGTTATTGTTTTACTTGTGTTGATTGTTAGAACTGACTTTTCGTTGTTGCATTCATTATTATTGTGTTTTTAATTATTGTAGAAATTGTTGGAAGTGAGCACTTCCGTGGCACGTAGGATCAATAAAAAGCAATACTGATTAATTAGTATTAGTATTAATTAGTATTGCTTTTTATTGATCCTACGTGCCACGGAAGTGCTCACTTCCAACAATTTCTACAACTGTTTTCAAGGATCAAATTGCTCTATTTAATTACAGCAACTTCCAATTTTTTAATTATTGTAAATAAATATTTATTCCGTCAACTCAGAAAACAGTTTTGTAACACTAATTAAAACGGATATAATGGTGTTCTGAAAAATTACGCAATTTATTATACGGTAACCTTTATAAAAATTGTTATTACAAAAACTCTGCAGAAAACCGGAAGATATACTGTTCAAAATATATAATTTCCAAATAATTTAATCTCACACGAAAAAGCACACGGAATCGATGAAGCACACGAGCAGGTCAGTATCTCTTTTTAGTTTAGAAGTTATGTCATTTTAAAAGTTTTCAAGAAAATGACAACATGTGTGAAGTCGATGCAGAATGACAACATTGTTGTGTGAAGTCGATGCAGCAGAACAGCGTTTCCTAAACTTTTTCGTTTACGGACCCCTTTAGAGATCAGCAAAATTATCGCGATCCTCAATTAATATAAATCAAGAGAAATTTATTTATTTAATTTTTTTTGAAACGTTGCATACAGACATTCTACATCGCAGCGGGCTGTTAATTGAAGCGGGAACACATGCCAAATGTGGAGAAAATTGGAACATACGTTAAACTCCACCAGATGCCCCTCTGCTTGATGTGTCTGTCCTAGACTCCTGTTACAACAGAACGTGCGGACGTATCACTTGTATGTTACAATTTATTAGGGATGTGCGAACACGCCAAGTACTGTCCGCCCAGGGAAAGAACGTCAGTGTGAAAGGGGATAGGCGAAGAAGATGTTCACTAGTTATTATTGTAGATTATAGACGCGTCGACAACTCAGGTCATTAGTGTCTTCAACACAAAAATTAATCATCCATTTGTGTATTAGAATCTGCCAGCCGGCATACACAAACTTGGGCTCCTGAGAACGCCAATTCTCAAAGAACATTGGAATGCAATTGCAAGAACAACTACATTCCAATATTCCCCCTGGGGAATCAAGCTATGAAATTGTTTCACATCTGCCAGGCGTCCCACGACGGCTCACATTTTTTTCGTCCAGTTTTTATGGAAAATGCTTGTAAAATCAAGTACTATTTTTTATATATCTATTCATGGTTTGATATTGAAATAATATTTCATTTTCTTCAGAAACTAAACATTACATTAGATGCTAATGACCTCAGCTGTCAAACGTCTATAATCTACAAACTCTCTCTCTCTCACACACACACAGACACACACTATTACACCTCGACAGTGCACTGGTCTAGTAAAAACGGCGAAGTACATTTATTAGATAAGGATTTATTGGCAAAAAAATAAAAATATTTAGTTACTGGTTCCTTTATATTACCCAGTGCAATAAACTAACCATTTTGTAAAATTTTATTTGTAGCATAGTAAAAAGTTAAATTCTGTTCGACATTTATTGTTCACCTACAACCCTGTATTATAACATCACAACAAAAACAAATACACGTACAGGTAACGAACTCTTTCATCTGCAATGATTACAACAGCAGTGCGGATCCGGAATACCGGAAGTTGTGGAAGGGTTTTTATTTACCTACATATTCTGAATGATGAATAAATTAATTCGAAAAAGTAATGCAATTTATTCTTATGCACTTATCTCTAGTTAAATAAAACTGTACTATCAACAAACATTGTAACAGAAATTTAATTAAAAGATATATTTATGAATTCATTGAGAGGAGGGAGAAAGTTATCGTGGACGATAGCCATATTGAATTTATTTAAACGACACCCTGTATATTCGAAGCGTTTGTCTTAGACATAAATTAAGTTATTTCTGGGTTTTTGTAAAATTTCGTCAAAAATTACAGAAGTAAAGCCTGAAAATCCAGGATGGCGATATGAGAATGTCCGAGAATTTTAATATGTTATTCTGGGGTCAATTGGATCAATAAACCAAACATTTTATTTAAAATGCCTGGCTATATAAAATTTGATTTTAGATTCGAACACAAAATATCACAAACTTATTTTTTTTTTATATTTGCATAAAAAACATTTTAGCATTGTAAGAACATTTTCAACAGCTCGAAAGAACGAAATAAAATTAAACAATGAAGAATTAAATAGTTTATCCATTATAAAATTTGGCCATATTCTAACATCACATTGAAAAAATAAAGACAAAAAAATGTTGGGTACAACGTTCATTTGCCTAAGGAATTCAAACCAAATACCTTCCGAACGCGGTATAATTAATAAAATAAATTTGAACCGTGTTCTGAGACAAGTTGTCTTGCGACGTCAATACTTTATATGCAAAATAAAAGTTTTAAATAATCAATAAGCAAATTTACGAACCCAATGATTTTATGTTTAATTAATGAATTAACAAGCATTCTTATAAAAGAAATATGGCGCAACTAAATCAAATTGGATGTTTTGTGTTACTGCTATAATTTTTGTCAATTTCCAACTGAAGAGCCACGGGGGCTTCAACGGAATTGATCTCGTGCCGGAAAAAGATCCAATTAGACGTGGACAAGCTGATTTATTTCAGTAGCTAAATTCTTTTACGTTGACTCGTATATAGAGAATTCGTATCCACGTGGAATATGTATGTAAAAATACGACTAAAATTCTGTTTCAAGATTCTGAATTTAATTTAAAACGAATGTTTGTTAATGGTAACGAATAATCAATTAAAATCTTAATCTAAATTTTTTTGTTTAACAAGAAATTGGTATACAAAAAAAAGAGTGTGTGTGTACTTATGTACGCACGTCAGAAGTTATACTTCTTTGGAGTAACAAAACAAAAATAACTCCAAAAATTTTACCCCGCATGCCAGTACTAAACGTTTGTAAAAAAGACGATAAAATAATAAAATATAGATTTTAAATAAATTAATTTAATTTAATAAATTATTAACTTTTCAAATATATTATTATATTTATATCTAATTATTTATTAAAAAAAGCATGTTTGTGTTGAGATTCGAACCCGGGACCTATTGCGCATGAAGCGGCGATGCCATCCGTTACACCACGACAGATCTTACAAAGACATATAAAAGACTATTATAATCATGAAAAATAATAGTGTAAATAGTACAGATGTACGAACTCATATTTAACGAAAGCGGCATAAACGAGCGTTTGTATAGCAATAACTTTTATTAATGTTATTCAAAACTGAAAACGCTCTTGTCACATTGTGACTGGTTATAATAGGGTATTAAAACATGAACTTCCGACTAACTTCATGGTGTTAAATTTTCGTGACGCCATTATCAAATTACTGAATCGATTTAAAAATTTATTTAACTTTTTAAAACTCCACTTCTGCTAGAGTGACATAAGCTCTATATCAGCGATCGGATATTAATTTTGTTGGCGAGTCGCATGACCATAAAAAAATTGCGAACCACATAAAAAAATAGTACCTAGGGTGAATTTTTTAAACAACTTTCCATGACAACGGCTGACTATTAAGAGTAACTCGGAACCTGCTAAATAAAAAAAAACAAAGCATCCATTACATATTATATACATTTGATTTTACAGCCCATAGCCTACTATACAACACTGTAAATGTTCTTAATGTTATTTATGCCTTATTAGACCGAGAGCTAGTGACAATTTTTTGGTGTTATTTATTCAAGGCCTTATTTTTGTGAAGATGTTGAGGGAGGCATATTAAAGTGCCCTGATTAAGCATATATTTCAATTTACAGAACAAAATGTCGGTATCAACCCCCTCTCTTAGAGGGAAACTTACTCACCTAGGTGTTTATATCGTTCTGAAAGGGGGTTAAAACGACATTTTGTTCTGCAAATTGAAATATATGCTTAAAAAAGTCGCCGTAACAACATATTAAAATTTGAACCTTGAACTAATAATATAAATTTCGTCGGGTACATGACACGTTTAGGGTGATCTGCCATACCTTTAATACTGACTAATCGATCTGCAAATTTTATAATGGCATTATTGGGTCACCGACAAGCTATACAAACAATTTCAGCCTTGAAGCAATAATAATTGCAACCACTGTTTTTTGTTACATGTTGGGGGCGGTCTGCATCTCTCCCATACCGCTATCTAGCAAAATCCCTTGCTCAGGGCACTTTAATATGCCTCCCTCAACATCTCCACAAAAATAAGGCCTTGAATAAATAACACCAAAAAATTGTCACTAGCTCTCGGCCTATATCTTTGGTAAAACGTTTACACTCTGTATATAAAACGAACTAATAAACTTGGCAACAAGCATAGAACAAAACAATGTTAAAAATATCAAACAAAACCCGTTCTTCGTTTTCAAAAACCAAACTGGACTGAAGCTGTCCACCTTGATTTGTATTCAAGATTAACCGCGAAATGCTCGCGCGCCGAGCATGGCCTAGTCTCTCTCTCTCTGGGAACTCGATAGTGTAGTTGTGTGTATGCGAAGTGAAGGCGCGAAGCGGCGCGGCAGTAGGGAAAGGGGGGGACGACGGTTGATTACAATCCACGACCTCATCCTTTGCTCCCCATCCTCCGTCTCGGTCCCACTTAAATCACTACACCGCAGCGGCGTGTGGGATCCAAGAAAGATTGATGACAACATTGCATACGAACCGATGTCTCAATTTCACTGTGTATATAATGTCAGGGATGAGGCAAAGTACTTCCAATCAATACTTAATACATACAATTTTTTATGAAATGAAACTTCTATAGCGAGGATTAATGATGTGAGTCGATAATCTGATCATACAGATTGTATCAAATTAAACCTGTGCATAGGGCATTCTGTGTGTAAGACAGAGATCGATACATAAAGCAATAAGTAAGAATGAGATAAATGATCGCTAATAGGATGTTACGTGGTTACTGTAAATTAAACTGATAAAAGATTTACATTTTTACAGCATAGAAGGAGCGAAAAAACAAAGATGACGCTATTAGGTTGTATAAATATTATTTATTTACAGTAACCACGTAACATCCTATTAGCGATCATATTTCTCATTCTTACTTATAGCTTTATGTATCGATCTCTGTCTTACACACAGAATGCCCTATGCACAGGTTTAATTTGATACAATCTGTATAATCCTAAACAATATGGCAAAAGTTTCATCCAAATCGAATTCGGTTAAAAGCCTCTGTAATTTCGTTTTTTTTTTAACAAAAAAATAATTCCTTAACCCTGAGACAAACTGTTCAGCTTCTCTAAATTTGCTTCATCTCTCTGGTAGTGCAGCCTCCTATCAGGCTGCTTTTAAATTAGTGTTATTGGTTAAACAGCGTATATAAGTTGACGTGATTGACTTTATTTTAAGCCGCTATAGGCACAGATATAGTTATTTAAAATAAAGTAGAAATTACCATTGATTCATTATCATTACCATAACGGTACACCTTCAAAATTATAACGCCCGCGTTTAGCAATTCGTTTTATAACCGTTTTTTTATTTCGAGAAAAACAAGTTTATTTAAAGTGCAGAAAATTTACAGTCACGATAAAAATTGATAAAGAATAAAATTTTGTATTGACAAATATTTATTTTTTTGCACCGAATATTTTAACTAGCTACCTCTTACCGTTTGTGAGGTAGAGTCCTGTGACAGACAGACGGACGGACAGACAGACAAACATCGTAGGCAAGGTAAGGGTTCCATACGTAGGCACGGAACCCTAAAAAGGAGTCACGAATTTATATAAGGCGACCATTTTTATCGGAGATACAGGCGATCTTTGTGTTTTAAAGACCACCAACAGCTAAGGTTATTTGAGCTTAGCACTAATTCATATTTTCAAGTCATTATTTTTTTTTTAATAATAAATTGAAAATCCAATTGACACTTTTACCAGCTCTCGGACTAGAACCCGGGAACTGGGAACTTGTAATAGAGGAACCATAGCAACGCCATGTAAACAACAGCATTGCTACACGCTCGGCTATTCTCAAGCCCTACAGGCGATCTTAATTTGATTAATTTAAATGACTCTTTCGTCCGTTCAAAAAATGGTTCAAGAATTTAGGAAAGTATTACATATTCTAATAAGTCAGAAAAACTTATTATACATATCCACAAACCAATTTTCGTTTTAGGAAATTAAGTAACTTATTATCTATCGTTACCTGGCAGATATGCAAAAAAAATTTCCAAGGCATACGATAATAATTGCAAATAATTGATATTTGTCTATAATCTGTATAAATTTCATCGAATATTGTTGATCAGTAGGTATACGAGATACTGACCCATAAAAATTATTTAAAAAAATTTGAATTAGTCTCCCAACAATTTGATGTTCCCCATCACATTGTGTATTCACTAATAAAATTTTTGTAGTTACTGTCCAGTAGATTTTTGTACGGTGGGAGCTCGGACTACTAGTTTCAATTTCTGGCTACGTCCCTTATGAGAACTTCTTGTTTGACTTAAGGTACGTGCAGTATGGAGCTGGGATTCTAGATGGTAGCGTAGATCATAGCAGGGCTTGCTTAAATTAATGCATTGTTATATATGCGAGCGTACAGTTAGTGTAGCAGGTATAAGCGCTGTTACAAGAGCTGGTAGATTCAAGAATGTATCTCACCATTCTTTCAGCGCGCTGACTACTACAATCAACGTGTAACAACTGTCAAATGGCCATTACAAGTTTCGCAATGGATGTGACTAGTTTAATAAGTGAAATTTTGCCAGTTTTTATTTAATTTGTTTTGAGTTTTTTCTGAGACGTATTTAAAAATGTTAGGTTCCATACGTAAATATTCAAGAAACCGATTTGGGTAAAATTTTAATTCTTGGTCTAAATGATGAAATTCGCCATGTTTAGATCGTTAGGGTGGACATGTTTAGATCGATAGGGTGGCCATGTTTAGATCGATAGGGTGGACATGATAGCTTCTACCCAAATTTGTATTTAAAATATACCACTTTGTGGCAGAAGAACACAAATATTCGTCTTCGCTATCTGACATTTCAAACGCGATTTAAGTTTGTATCAATGCTAGTATCAAAGCTTCGTTGTGTAAACCTATAAGCGCTTATAATTTCAGCCACCATCTACCATACATGCTACCATCTAGAATCCCAGCTGCGTACTGCACGTACCTTTAACACTACGGACTTAATCATATACGGTCACAAAATTCTTGAATCATTTTTAATACTCACGTATTTACAAATTTACATAAAAAATGTATGTTTCAGTTATGGACTATATTATTTCTGACAAATTCGACTCCTTGTAATCTTTTGAACGAAATAAAATAATAATAATAATATTGGAACATGTCTGATCTACCATATGGCTGCAGGACGCAGGTAAAAGCACAGTTGGTGTTAAAATTTTAATGTGCTCCATTTAATAATTCTTCCTTTTTTAGAAACAGAACAATATAACGGTATATATTTGCAAATGTCCTTGGATATTTTTTTACAAAAAAAACTAATTGCTTTTTTCAGGTATAACCATTTTAGTATGCAATAAATCAGTTTTGTATGGACCCACCATAAACACAGTTTTTTTTTTGTAATCTGTATCATCAAAATAATAAAAAAGGTGGACAAAACAAAGATTCTCAGAAAATAACTGTAGTTCTTAAGGTCAGATTTATGTAAACATTTGCAATCTTATTTAAAGATGTTTTACTTTAAAAAATATGAACCACTAAATATGTCCAAAATGTAAGTAACATTTTATAATACATTCTAAAGCAATTACTTATAATTCGAAGATTTAATAAATAAATCTATTGATTAACAATCGAATAATATAAATAATTAGAGATATTATTAATTGTGAATTATAAAAATCAATTATGTAAAATTTTATGTTATGTAAAATTGTTTGAATCACTTTTCTATTCTTTCATAAGTAGAGTCTGATGAAGTCTTGATCAAATAATAACTTTGTTTAAAATTTATTTTTCTAAATAATTGTTCAATTCCTTAAGAACTTTGTTATTTAATAAAAAACTAATTTTTATTTTATCGTAATTATTTTTATCAAAAAATGTGCCTATTTCAATAAATTATGAGAATTGTGAAGACGTTATTTTTGTGTAGTTTTAATTTGCAGAAAGGAGAGATTTGTGATCCTTGAATGTATTTCAAATTAGTAGAAGAATTTCTTCATAGAACAAGTTGTCAACTGCAAATTTAATAATTGAAATTATCTTTTTAATAATAATTAAAATTCATAATTTTAACACCAATAATATTCAAGAATGAACATAAAGTATATTATAATGATTAAAGTACTTCTTTACCACTTGTGAATTACGAATTAAATTGATAGTAATAGTATATCAAATAAATCCAAACAAGATCAAATTTAGTAATTTATTTTTTAGATTCTTTCTTCTGGAATATATACTTGTCACACAGTTTGACCTGATGATGACACAGAGTGCCGAAACAAGTCGCCTTTTTAACCGACTTCAAAAAAAAGAGGTTTCTCAATTCGACCGTATATATTTTTTATGTGGTTATGTTTTATGTGTGTTCGCAGATAACTTCGTCGTTTATGAACCGATTTTGAAAATTTTTTTTATTTGAAAGGATATACTTTCAGATTGGTCCCATAGAAATTTCATCAAAATCGGTTCAGTAGTTCGGCTG
The DNA here is from genome assembly GCA_039654895.1 of Mongoloraphidia duomilia. NCBI lineage: Eukaryota > Metazoa > Arthropoda > Insecta > Raphidioptera > Raphidiidae > Mongoloraphidia > Mongoloraphidia duomilia. The sequence goes on along the minus strand of CM077520.1, from coordinate 6,085,246 downwards.
ATTTTAATAAAAGTATGTAACGGCGTTGATTCTTTAAGGTAAATGTTACTTTTTGACACTAAAAAGTAAAAAAAAAACTTTTTAACAAAAAAAAAACCTCCTTCAAAAAGGCACTAAAAAGTGGAAAATTATGAAATTTGGAGGTCTGTGCCAATTAAAATATGAAGTCGGTTAAAAGTATAGTATATAGTGATTAATATCTTCTTTTTAACCAACTTCATATTTTAATTGGCACAGACCTCAAAATTTCATTATTTTCCTCTTTTTAGTGCCTTTTTGAAGGAGGTTTTTTTTGTTAAAAAGTTTTTTTCTAATTTAATAAATTACTAAATTTTATCATGTGTGAATTTATTTGATACACAATCTATTTAATTAATAAAGTATATTAGTTATGAATGAAAAAATAAAACTACTAATAAGTAATAAAGTTTATCTTCGGTAAACAGTGATGAATGTATTTCAACGTGAAACTAGCGTCTTATTGATCCACCAGCAATTCATGTTATAAAGGTGATAAATTACTGCAGTCCTGCGAAAACACAGAAGAACCTTCGTAACAATACTGGGAACAAATTTTCGTAGCACAATGGGTGCTTCTACGGTGGTATCTCATACGAGGGATAGCGAAAAATCCAGCAAACTGACAAAATTCTTTAGAGAAATAACACAAAATAAATACTTTTTGCGTTCTTTTTATCCGACTGCGCGACGGCAAAGACAGGGTTATGTTTTTGGCGCTATCTATGTATGTAAGTATATAAGTATGTATGTGGGATGTTTATTCTCTCGTAACATCCAAACGGCTGGATGGATTTTATTAAATTTGGTGTCAGTAGATTCGCCTTAATCCCGAACGTGACATAGGGTATATGACGTTATGGATATGGCGGACGCTAGACGCCATTTTGTCAGAATGTAAAAGTAATTTTTCTTCTAAATACATCAATATGGATATCAAAAGAAAGGTCTCGTTAAGACGATTTCAAAAAACTAAAAAGACGAAAATAAAAAATTACATTAAAAAAATCAAAAAAATCCGACTGCGTCAAAAGCAAACCAAAAAGATGGAAACACGATCAACATGCAGTCGGGCGCATACATGTAGTAACAAGTCGAACATGTATCTGATGCCTCCGACTGCATGTTATCATTTGATCTTGTTCCCATATTTGGAGTTCGCTTTTGACTCAGTGGGTTTTTTATTAATTTAATTTTTTTGACAAATTTAATAAAGATACATTGCTTTTAATTTTCAACGACACTAATATGTAAAAAATATTATATTTGCGATCAAAAATGAAAAGAAAAAATAATAATTTCTAATAAATTGCAATATCACATATGGATGCTTTTTTAAGTTTTGACATATTTTAGTTACTTTTAAAAATGGATATCCACATTTTTTATGTAAAAATTATTTGACACTAGAACATCGAAGTCACCACCTGCCAGGTTTAACTGGGCCTTACATCCATTCTAAGCTGTAATTTATAATAATTTTCTATCATATTGAGATAATATTATGTATAATCTTTATATTTAAAAACATTCTCTTAAATTTTGATTTGTTTCCAGGGCACATTTTTGATAATGAAAGTATAATAGTTCAAAGAGAAAAAGCAAAATATGATCCGCTACCGATTTTCGTTTAATATTTTAAAATTCAAACGAATAATAATTTGAATCTATATATTTTGGAATGTACACTTTGTCAGCTGTACGGTCTTGAAGTTCTAAACACCCATCATTTATCAAAGTATAATAAGTAATGACTTATGACAATATAATGACTCCAAACATTTCTAATTCGAATTTATGTCAGGACACATTAATAAAACGACTACGTAAAAATTTAGACATAATTTTATTAGTAGGCGGTTCCGAAACTACCGGTCTTTTATAAATCACCCCACATTTTTTTTTGCAAATTTAAAACATTTTTAACAAACTAGATTAGGTACTATATATTTTTATTACTTTCGCTAAAATATATTTATAATAAGTGTTGAACGGCTATTTTTTGAAAATGCAAAGAAAATTTCATATTATCTTCAAGTTTAGTTTGTTATCGACGTTATTTTTTCTAAATAAATAAATTGAAACGGCTTCAGAAAACCAAATTATTTTGGAAGAAACTATTTTCAAGTAAATTGGAGGGGCTAGATCATATACGTGCCGTTTAAGTTACACTCGTATATCTCAACACCTATAGTTATATAGCTGTTACCGTAGTTACTAATAAACACAATTATGATTACCTAAAGTTGTGTAAAGGTTTTATAAGCGCACTAACCAATGTAGGTTTTATAATTGTTGTCAACGCTACCGTTATATTGCTTGAAATTTATAGTGGTAGCGATGAACACTACAATATAAGTACAGTTATATAACGAAGTGATTGCAACTGTTATATAACCTCTTTATAAAACTTTAAGCTCTCGTTACTTCTAGTAATATAAGAAGGTAACGTAAACTTTTACAACACTAAACTTATATATCTTTTGGTAACCATTTTAGAAGGTAATCCAGGCGTCTGCAATATAACAGTTATAAAACGTTAGTTTTGAGCAATAATAGTATAAACCCATTATATAACTTAAGCGTTACTACAAGTAACCAGAAATGTCTATTGGGACCATTATCTTATGTACCCTAGTTATAACACTTATAAATAAAAGAAAATCTCACATAACAAAAAAACTTTAAGGTTAAAATAATACTCAGCGATTAGTCAGCCAATAGATTAGTCCATTTTTACGTTGACAATTCGGAGATAAAGTTTAAGATTATAAATTAATCGTATGCCCCTCGTGTAAGATAAAACTATACTGATTCATTTCTCCACTAACACTGTGACAAATAATATGTCAAACAGAATAATTTCCAGTATTGTAAATTAATCGTATACCCCCCGTATAAAGTATCCAAAAACGCGATAACACGCTAGTATAGTTATAGCGTTATGGCGCACATGTTCTGTTCTTTGAGCAATTTCTTTTTGCGGGTCGCATCACGTCGTGGAGGCCGCCCTGTGATATATATTTGCAATTTACTATTTTTCATCTCGGGACGGCAGTGTGTGTAGCTCGCGCCATCACGTAACCGGCATTCGTCTTCTCAACACCAAAACATTCGTTTTATTTCCTCACCGACCAACGCCACGCCACCGACGGGGCGAATATGGATCGGTGTAACGTGTGAACTATGGCCGCATATTGGACGAGGAAGGAACAAAAAAAAAACTAATTTCGCACCGACACGTTTTTTTTATTTCACGGCTAACGAAAAAACAACGCTTTTGTTGAAAACAGTTTAATATTATCAATATTAATAATAAAACTGTAAAGGAAGGTTTTCCTGTATAAGTTACTGTTTTATATTAGAAATCGTGTCCATCGTGATTATAATAAAATTAAGCAAAATCGCAGGATAGTGGACAATATAATTTGATTTATTAAATTAAATGTACGACGTTTCGTCTATAGATTTAGACTTTTTCAAGTACATACATAAAAATTTTTTTTTTTTTTTATTTTTATGTATGTACTTGAAAAAGTCTAAATCTATAGACGAAACGTCGTACATTTAATTTAATAAATCAAATTATATTGTCCACTATCCTGCGATTTTGCTTAATTTTGTTACTGTTTTAAAGAAATTTCATCATCAATTATTATTTTTAGGTTTAAATTCTGGCTGTTCAACCATAACTCTTAAATCCCTATGAATGAAATGTGGTATATTATACATGTACTTATACATATAGAAATATCTAAAATAAATATTAGTAAAAAAAACTTTTTAGAGATAAGCTTTTATTTAAATGCACTAAAAAGGAAAAAAACAATTTTTAATAATTTGGGATTATAATTATAAAAGCGTGGGTCGTAAACTCTATGATAGTTTATTAGTCACGACCCACGCTTTTATAATTATGAACCTAAATTATTAAAAATTATTTTTTCCTTTTTAGTGCATTTAAATAAAAGCTTGTCTCTAAAAAGTTTTTTTACTAATATTTATTTTGTTCATTTTAGTCTTTCAAAATTTTACCTCCTTTTGACACCCGTATAGGGGCTGAATTTCGATAAAATCTTTTCTTAATGGATGCTTACGTCAGAAAAGGAACCAACTGTCCAAATTTCAAGTTTCTAGCTTTAGCGATTTGGCCTGGGCGTTAATTAGTCAAAAAACCCCTACATCCCCGTTTGAACTCCTTAGGGGTTGAATTTATTTCTAAAAACGATTTTTTCATGTATTTTCATCGGGAATACATATGTGTACAAAATTTCAAATCGATCGGATACGTGGAAGTCGTTCAAAATTGACTTGCAAGATTTGACCTAAACAAACCCACAAACTAATACACTAATGTAAGTATAGTGTTTGCTGAAGATGAAAGCATAGCTTTCGAAATGTACATCCATCAATAAAACTGTTGTGGTAAGAAGTAACTATCTTTATTTTTGTTTTCATAAATGCGTTATAATAGATGACACCAAAAATTAAAAATCTTAAGTTATCACTTCTGTCGTGTGGTCATAAGCACACATCCATTTTTTTGACAATGCTTTCTGCATTGATTGAATTTCACAACTAAACAGATTGATTGTTTAGTTGTGAAATTCAATCAATTTTATACTTATAGAAAGCAGTTGTTTAATTGTACAAGTGCAATTAACAAATGACGAGAAGAAGCAATAAAGTTTGTCTCGGCAGAGCAATAAATCGCCAACATCTGACATCACAAACGGAATCTGTTTTGACGCGTCGTTCGCATAAGGTTCGCGATTGCAAAATGTGCTCTCGGAACGCGGATGTCTTTATATTGGTCGTAAATTATTATACCTCCATAAGAACAAAACGACGAACTTGAATAATAACAAAAGAAGAGCGCGCGTTCACCCTGGAGAATTATAATATCTGTTTGTAATCTAATTACAGTAGCATTAAGCAATAAAGCTATCTCCAGTTCTGCCAGATTGAGCCATCTTGTGGCCGCGAAACAAGTTTTCAAGAAGCGCCATAAACTAAACGTGTACCTCTAACCATTGTGTCGTACCCCGTTCTTTTACATCCTCATACATACGTTATTGAGTTAAGAATATTCAGGGCTTGAGAATAGCCGAGCGTTTAGCAATGCTGTTGTTTACATGGCGTTGCTATGGTTCCTCTATTACAAGTCCCCAGTTCCCGGGTTCTAGCCCGAGAGCTGGTAAAAGTGTCAATTGGATTTTCAATTTATTATTAAAAAATAATGAATTGGTGCTAGACCCAAATAACCTTAGCTGTTGGTGGTCTTTAAAACACACACCCGCAAAGAATATTCAGGGGATTTATAAATTGACTACTACGGCTAGCGCAAACAGTTCCAAAGATGGAATAACCAAATAACGCTTCCAATTTGTAATTGTAATTTGTAATTGTTGTGATAATAAATTATTTTGGGTTAATGTTTAATATTAAAGAAGATAATACAGTACCAAATATTCAGGTGTGCAAGTTTTCACGGCCGGCATTGTTCAAAGTCTTCATGGTTTCCGGGCTTGTAGGCCGTGGTCCGGTGGTGTTTCTACCTGACGTTTCGTCTACAACTGCGGTAGACATTCTCAAAGGCGATGTGGCAGCGGTCGAAGTGGTATGGATAAAACGTCTCTACGGGGAGAACATGTCAAAAATGTGTCGAAAACTGGAGGGACTCCGAAAGAAGAAAGCTAGACTACTGAGTCCTCTAGCCTTCCTCCAAGGAGGACACTTCGACCGCTGCCACATCGCCTTTGAGAATGTCTACCGCAGTTGTAGACGAAACGTCAGGTAGAAATACCACCGGACCACGGCCTACAAGCCCGGAAACCATGAAGACTTGGAGTACCAAATATTTTTGATTTGGAACATCTATAATGGCGCGCTTGGTTGGGAGTGAAAACGTTTTGATGGCAAGACGCATGGTGCCATTCGGCCAGCCTCGCGTCTCGTCGGCTTTTTCCGACGCGCTTCACACTCTACTACACTACACACTCGCTACTTTACGTGTGTTGACAGGAACTTTATTTTAATCCGAACATAGCCGAGTAAAAAGTATTGAGTAACCCATACCTCAAGTTTAAGCATTAATTATTGACAGTGAGTATTTTCAGTAAATCGATCTCTCAGTTTTCGAGTGATACCGGTACAGACAAAAAGTTTGGAAAAGTATTCTCCCGTTTACAGTGTCACATCTTAAATTGGCAAGAAAAAAAAATACAGATAAGGGTCCGATACTGTTAAGCCAGGGATTCCTAAACTTTAAGTCGTTTATTCAAGAATTTAAGTATAAAAAAGTACAATAAAAGTGGGGGGTGGGCTAGGTCTCTGTCTCTCTTTATTACCCCAGAGACCCCCTTCTCGCCTCTTCACTCCGTTTATATTTGATTTCGTGTTCTTATTTAGTTTCTTTTTCTGTTATTCGAATTTAATGGTATAATCACGAGAGTTATAAATTCTATAATCACGGAAACAGGCCGTGACCGTAAAAATCAGCCCGCGACCTCACTTGGGGTCGCGACCCCGACTTTGGGAACCCTTGTACGTGTTAAGCAATGGTGACGAAAATTTTAGTTCCTCCATACGTTGTTTTATCTCGATGATGCAATATAACAGCCATTTATACAACCAGCTTCCCATAAATATTCCTTCACTTACTGGTGCCTTGCTTACCAGTCGTTCTTTACTTTGCATTTAAATACATACTTTAAAATAATAGTTAACTACGCTTGCATTTTGCAAGCAAATGACATTTTAATTGATGAAATAATGGGAAACGCGAAAATTATCAATATTTTGTGGTTCAAAGACTCAACTAGAGTGCCCGCGGTGAGAGATGAAGCCAGGCACGTCATCAATAATATGCTAGTGAACGCCTGCTTGCCCGCAGACAGTGCCGTGTACACAAAACTGCACATTGGGTTTTATGACGTTAGGTACAATTTTGGCAAACTGCTATTCATGACAATAAACAGCCAATAGCAAGCTAGAAGACGGGCGCAATGCATTCACGTTACTATGACGCGGTGGCTTCATCTTTCGCCGCGCGAGGTCTACCTAATATGTATAATATGCCGTTTCCATGATTCTTCTATTACATAGGTATATCGAATTTCTAAGTTCTAATCTAAGAAACTGGAAAAAAGTATAAATTGTATTTTCTATTCATTATTTTTTTTAAATTTATTTATTGTAGATTATAGACGAGTCGACAACTTAGATCATTAGCGTCTTAATTACATCAAATAACATATCACTTAAAACTAAATGACATCACAAAACATCCATGAGTGAGGTGGGACTCGAACCCACGACAGCTTGCTCCAAAGGCCAGCACGCTGACCTCAATTCATTAATAATAATTATAAAATAATAATAATAACAAATTGAAATGCCCAAATGAACCTGGCAGTTGGTAATCTTAAAAAATCCATGCATACAATGTTAGTGATTTCTGTGTTAATATAGTATAGTTCGAAATCCTATGCCCTATTCCACGACACAAATTTCTATGCCAAATTTCATTAAAATCCGCTCAGCCGTTTCAGCGTGAATTAAAGTCAACATCCAAACAAACAATACTTTCACATTTATAATATTATAGTAAGAAGTAAGATATTGTTACACGCATCAAGAGCAGTGGCGCTTCAGTTCGGCTGATGACTATTGTACTACCGATTTAGGTTCACTGGCGTATAACCATTGACAATTACCACAACCATAGACAATAACAACAAGGCGTATGTATTAGTCTAGCGGCACTGGCGAGAACTAATTGTGCCAACACAGCACACGGTGAATGGTCCCCAGGCGGATGGGAGGAGGTCAGGGGCATTCCGGCGAACGGCGACGCGCGTTCCACACGTGTATAACTACGTAGCTAATAAAAGTGTATTTTTACGGCCATAATAAAATGGTATAAATAATTTCCGTATCAATATATTATACACACACGCACTTATATTGTAGATTATAGACACTCGACAACCAAGGCCATGAGCGTCTAAACTAAATGAAGTAAGTCAGTGATTTGGTGAATTATTTTGTTGTAGTAGGTACAAAAAGTCTTACACGTTGCAAAGTTACTAGGTATAAAATAACATATTAATCGAGGCTTACTGATACAACATTATGCATTTACAAATTTTCAATTAGTAACTATTTAAATTGTTACTGAATGATCATCTCTCTCAATAGTTTATTGATAAAATTTAATACTGATTTATTATGTCCTTCTAGTAATTTATTGCAATGTACCGGTAATTTATTTATTGCAAGGTTTTCTATTTAAGTTACTTATTCGCTTTATCTTTTTGTTTAGAACGTCTTATAAGTAAAATTAGGATTTTTGAAGTGAAACTTGTATAGTGAGGCGATGAAACGCAAAAGCGACATGACAGATTGAGAAAGAACGAGATAGAGCACTATATCAAGAACTGACGCACTATTTATGAACTACACAACGCGTTTGATGGGCTCTGCCATACGTGGTCTGAAGAACAAACTCTCTTTTTTAATACAATTATTATTTAGAAAATGTATTCGGCACAATTTCCCTAAAATGTTTATGTTTTCAAGCATGATCTAATGCCTACTAGTCCTGGTTGCAATCATGGCAGGGCCGTATGAAAGGGATCTAGGCCCCGGGCGCCGGCTCTACGGAGGGCGCCAGAAGCCAAAAAAAAAATAATAGTGATAACGAAGGACGAGGGCTGCCAAATTAAAGCTTTGCCTCGAACATAATTTGTCGTCAAACTCAAAAAAATTAAAATGGTTCAGAAACCCCGCCTACGTGATAAATTAAGAGCAGTCTCTGAAGCTAGTTAAAAACTAAAAATACACGTGATAAAGCTTCAAATACGACATCTAATAATAATTAACAATGAAAGATAAACAATAGCTCTCGCAGTTACTGGATTTGCGGTACATCGTCGCTATATATAAGAAAGATTAAATGTTCACTGTCGGGCACTGTGTAATAAGTGGAAACTTTCCTGACGCGAAATCGGGAGTTCTGGATTCGAATCCCGGCGGTGCATTTATATTTTTCCTATATAGCCTTCTATATAATATCATGGCGATAATGTCGTCTGATATTCTTATGTATTTAGTTACGGTCTAGGGAAATTAATCATATTGATTGTTTATCTTTCATTTTTAATTATTAGTTAAAAACTGATACGTCACGTCGTGTTATTGACGTCATCACAATATCACGAACTGACGCAACTAAAAAAAATTAAAATAGTTCAGAAACCTGGCTACCTGATAATTTTTTGAGGTACGTACCTTCGTGATATCGACGACGAATTTCCCGTTCGCACGACCCTGATTGCAATTCTGTAAGCGAATGGACCAACAGGTAAATGCATTTACATTTATCTGTAACGAGCCTCATTACCTGATTGCATTAGCATGATATCGATCAGTCTCGTCGCCCCGTATTCGCTGATCACTGATCAATAAATTGTGAACTGAGCGCCTATCAAACCGAATAGGTACCACTGCAGCAACGACCGTATGTCAGTTCCATGTGGTCGTTCTACTAAAGAACTGACGTACAGACGACAGACGTTATTATAGAAACTATTGTTAAAAGTAAAATAAATATAGAAACATTACAGTTTTAAAAAAACGCTTCATGTGTTGAGAATCAATAGTACCCATAAATTACGTTTTTTGATGTGAAACATATACTGCACTGTAACACCGCGTGTGCTACATTGCATGCCTGAGCCAGTACCGCAGTGGTGGGGAGAACAGCAGCGAAGGAGCGGACCAAACATTTCGTTGCATATTGCCCCTCACGCGGCTGTTCACAGCCTGACACTTTGGTGGGGAGAACAGCAGCGAAGGAGCGGACCAAACATTTCGTTGCATATTGCCCCTCACGCGGCTGTTCAAAGCCTGACATAAGTGTCAGGCTGTGAACAGCCGCGTGAGGGGCAATATGCAACGAAATGTTTGGTCCGCTCCTTCGCTGCTGTTCTCCCCACCACTGCGGTACTGGCTCAGGCATGCAATGTAGCACACGCGGTGTTACAGTGCAGTATATATGATTACGTCAGCATAACAATTAGTTGCTGCTTTTGAGAGTGCGTATAAATATGACACGAGGCGAGGCTCTGTCTTAATCTTACAGTGGGTGCCAATTGTTACTATGCTAGAAAATTAAACAGAAAATTCTACAGTTTCAATTGTTGCATGCGATGATAATGAATAAATTAAAATTTTATGGTAAAAAAAATATATACTACTACATAGAGAATACCACCGAGTTCAATAACGTTTTCTTTGATGTTTCACATCTGTCGGGGGTCCCGAGACCCACACCCTTTTTTTTACAAAATACGAGTTTGGCAAGCATATAACTAATACAATATTGTAGGTTGGGCATGCGCTCTTTGATTATACTAAATAAAAAAACGGACGACCCCAATATTGATGGATTTTAAAAGATATAAAACAAATCTAAATAAAAAAATAAACTCGTAATTTTCAATTTTACTACATTTTTGAAACACAGTAAAAATGTAACCTTTGTATATTTTAGTCGTGCTACAGCAAAAAGTTGTCACTTTACGATTTTTAGTAATTTTTAGATCTTTTCTTATAGTAAACTAGATAAGAAATCAACAAAAATGCAGGCAGCACGTTCCGCGTCTTTTAGTTTTAATTAAAATAAATGTACTATAATTAACATAATCACCCTATATAAGAACCACCATATAACAACTTTACATAAAATCGAGCGTTAGATTAAATCAATTATTGATCAGCAAACATGGAGCAGCTTCAATAAACAATTTGAAAACATGGCCGATTTCAAAAATATTAACATAAATATTGTAAACAACAATTATTTTTCTTTTTTTTTTTGATTAACTTAATGACCAAATCAACATAAAAAATAATTTTACACACTAGACATTAAACTATAAAATGATTTTTTTTGTACCTATTCAATTCTGAGACGAGATTGCCGAGATTTTGTCGAGTTGTGAAACGAGTTTTGAAAAATCTATATAAAATTGCGGAATATTGAAAAGATTACATTTATTACTTTATAGTTTATTTTCTCGAGGTCGAGAGCGGTCATTTTTCCTCGAGACAATATTGATAACGCTCATTTCTCCTCGAGATGGAGACGAGAAATTACTATTTCTCCTCGAGACGAGGACAAGAATTGTTATTTCTCCTCGAAACGAGGACATAATTGGTAATTTTTCCTTCAAACGAGAAAGAAAATGGTAATTTCTCCTTCAAACAAGAAAGAGAATGGTCATTTCTCCTCGAAACGAAGACGAACATGGTTATTTCCCCTCCAGACGGGAAAGAGAATGATCACTTTTCCTCCAGACGAGAAAGAGAATGGTCATTTCTCCTTCAAACGGGAAAGAGAACCGTCATTTCTCCTCGAAAGAAGACGAGAATGGTCACTTCTCCTCCAGATGAGAAAAAAGAGAATGGTCATTTCTCCTCGAAACGAAGGCGAAAATGAGTATTTCTCCTCCAGACGGGAAAGAGAATGCACTTTTCCTCCAGACGAGAAAGAGAATGGTCATTTCTCCTTCAAACGAGAAAGAGAATCGTCATTTCTCCTCGAAAGAAGACGAGAATGATCACTTCTCCTCCAGACGAGAAGGAGAATCGTCATTTTTCCTTTAAGTTAGACTGATAATTTCCCCTGCAGACGAGACAACAATATGACATCGAATTCTGGTCTTAATAAGTGTTAAAAGTTTGAAAATGGAATTATGAACCGTTGTAGGTTTATTTTGCATATAGGCATTGTACGTATGACGGTATGATGCAACATGTTCAATATGCACCTACCAGGTTGCATGCAGTAAGTGCAACATGCGCGAGATATGCAAACACATGCGGCTAAATTGTACATATTTGTGTTTCAATTAGGGAAATACAAACTACCTAAATACACACAACAAACGAACTACTGCTGTGTACATTATTATTATATGGTGTACATGTTGTTATGACCTCGTTTTATTAAATTTACTAACCACTGGAACAGTACTAATCTTTTTGTTTTGTGTCCATTATAATACTTTACAAATTACAATTATATAGTTTTTCCTTTTACCTGTTTCGAATGCAAAATAAAATGTGCTATACGATTTTCATCAACTGGATAAAACCACGCAATGTTAATAGGGAGTAGGGCCGTCCCATTAAATTAAAATTTACGTTTCTGATATAACTTTGCAACCTTCTTACCAACAACCAACGCCAATGGACCAATAGTGAATAAACAATAGTGTATCTGCCACATAACACATATTTACACCATAATTTTAAGTACACGCAAGGTCGGCTTGCGCTAAACAGTTTCAAAAAAGGAATGAACATGGAACGTTTCCTTTGCTGAGCGAGAAACATGTCCGAGGAACGATCTCGTATCTTTGGCGCCTGTTGAAGGAAAGGAGGCGCATTGCGGACCGATCTCAATCCACAATTCTAAAGTCAAAACTTGTACTGTAAAACGCCGAGCCTACCCGAATATACAGTACATAAGCATTCTCATTCGGGAATGAACGAATACTTATATATACTGTGGCTGTTGTTGGACGAATGGCGATTCAGATTTCGTGAAGAAATCGGACTATATACCGGAGTATGGACATGTTAAGATGACTTCTAAGGAAAGATAAGAAACATCTCCAATAGAAGACATGGTTCCTGGAGCTATACATGTTCGGAACTACCAATGTCGAACGCAAATATTAAAGGAACAATAGGTGCTGAATCGTTTTGCGGGTAATAGGGATTTAACCCGTAAAATCAAACTTTTGCGATTTCCTGCTTCCCTAATTATTTTAGGAAAAATATCTTAGCATAAAAGTTTTAGAACATAAAATTCTGCATCTAAATCATTAAACAAAATTAATTTTGCATGCTTTGTAACGGCAGAAATTTGATATGAAAATGTCAAAATTACCTCAAAAACAGATAGCGATAGCCTTGGAACTTGAACAAAATGATGAGTCAGAATAATTTCTAATCAATTTGTTTAAGTTCCATGGCTATCGCTATCTGTTTTTGAGCTAATTTTGACATTTTCATTAAAATTTCTGCCGTCACAAAGCATGCAAAATTAATTTAGTTTAATGATTTAGATGCAGAATTTTATGTTCTAAAACTTTTATTCAAAGATATTTTTCCTAAAATAATTAGGGAAGCAGGAAATCGCAAACGTTTGATTTTACGGGATAAATCCCTATTACCCGCAAATCGATTAAGCACCCTGTAGATCTAGGTCGGGGTATCTTTCTACAGGCCCCTACCATTTAAACTCTAATAAAGAAACACACTAATAAATAAATTTCAACAAATTTAAGTGTTATTGCAGTCAATAATAGGTTCCACTTGGGTGAACTGAATCAACATCTGTAGTTTCTTTTTAATTATCTTGCGAACGTACTGAGACATAACTTAGCTCTGTATACACAGATACAAAAAGAAGAAAGAAGAGGCAAGTAAAAATGTTTATCAGTCGTGCGAGTCCCATTTCCCGAAAGAACGTCTTAATAGGAGAGCAAGAACACGCGCAGTAGTCAGTCCAGTCGATATGTCACGATGTGCAGCGTCCGGTGCCGGAGTTTCGTCCGCGTCGGACGATTGTCTCTGTTGATAACGATTGTAATATATTAACCTGAGAGAAGATCTTCTCAGAGTAAACTAAACTGAACATAACCTCACTCATTCCACATGTACACAAACACATTACAGCAGCCCGTGCTTGCACATTAACAGAAAAAATAAACCGATCGAATTTTGTTACCAGAAACAATTAGGTAGTTCTTTCTTTTCCGTTACTTGTTACGTATGAATATTAGTGTTTTACCAAATTTATAAATTTACTAGCTTTCCGGTCAGGGTTCGCCCGAGTTGGTTTCGGTTTGGCAACGAAAAAATTAAAGGCAACAAAGAACATAATACCTATATCACTTTATACTGTAGCTCGGAAATCGTGTCCGAGATCTTCGACTTGATTTACGTTTTTCGCTCAGTGTTTATCCCCCTTTTGTTGTAGCGTAATAATATGTAGCCTATGTCACTCGGCAACAAGTACTTCTTTAAATAGTGAAAGCACTTTTGAAATCGGTTCAGTAGTTACTGAGACTTCCCACGGCAAACAAACTTTTCCTCTTAATAATATCAGTTGAAATTAGGAGAGGATGTCTCTGTGGCAAAGGATCAAATAAATTGCAATACTAATGAATTAAAATTGCTAACGTTTCGGTGCTCTTCTTGCAAAGAAATACAATTTTAATCATCAATATTGCAATTTATTTGATCCTTTGCCACAGAGACTTTCTCTCCTAAATTGGAGTTTCATGCTTTCACGGTCGGTAGACATCTTGGTAGCAAGTGTTTCCGGGCTAGGTAGCCGTGGTCCAATGGATTTTACTGCGTACGTTTCGCCCAAAGCTCCGTTGGGCATCTTCAGCGGCGATTGGCAATACGATGTGATCTTCTTGCCGGTCGACTGGTGACTGAGGCACTGTTTGCGGTGTCTTACCAGCCACCACTTATAAATACAGACACCGCAAACAGTGCCTCAGTCACCAGTCGACCGGAAAGAAGATCACATCGTATTGCCAATCGCCGCTGAAGATGCCCAACGGAGCTTTGGCCGAAACGTACGGAGTAAAATCCATTGGACCACGGCTACCTAGTCCGGAAACACTTACTACCAAGATTTCTCTCCTAATTTCAATTATTATCTATGGATCATCATATCTCTATATCATAGAGTTTTTTAACACAATAATATTAGTGTAGTCTGTATATATCAGCAGCTTCGCCGGCTTGTGGGTTTTGGCGCAAATATTTTAACTTGTACGAATAAAAAGTATCTTGTTTCACCAAAATCTGTCCAGTCTTTCTCTAGTGACGCCGGAACCAACAGAGCCATTGACAAAGGTTCTGAAAATACGTTCCGTTGTTTATTCCGAGAAATCCACAGGAAATTGAGGCCCTATTACTATTTTATATATTGATGATGGGTTCATTATGACAATATAATATCTGTAATGCCAAAGACGGAAATATCCAAAGAGAAGAGGGCTTGAGAATAGCCGAGAGTGTAGCGGCGCTGTTGTTTACATGGCGTTGCTATGGTTCCTCTTTTACAAGTTCCCAGTTCTCGGGTTCTAGCCCGAGAGTTGGTAAAAGTGTCAATTGGATTTTCAATTTAATATACAAGGTGAGTTCGACCACCCGTATCAGTCGTTTTTTTCGAAAACGGTTAGTCGTAGAGAGTTGTGTCAAAAATTTGTATTATAAAAGCCCTAATAAAGAATCGAATGGTGATATTTTTTTTTTCCGGGAAGGTCGGCTTCCCTATTAGTTTGCTTCAGGATGTCCAGAACTCCGGAATTGTAAATGTAACGATAGGTCGAAAGTGGTATTGTTGAAAAGATCTTTAAAAAATAAGCAAGTTTTGTAGGAAATTTTTTTTTTATTACTGCCACCCCTGTAAATTTCTATAAGTATAGATATAAATTATTATATGTTCAAAACTCCGGAATTTTAGAAAGCACGATAGATTGAAAGTGGTGCTGTTGAAAAGCTCTTTAAAAAACAGGCAAGTTTTGTGGGAAAAATTATTTAATTACTGCCACCCCTGTTAAGTAACAATCGTTTGAAATTATTAAATCAAAATTTCATAATAACGATCGAAGTCGGCATTAAAAATCTATAAGCAACCTTAGACATTGTCACAAGTGTTCAAACTGTCTTCCATTTACTCTTTAATACATACTACTGAGCTCTTATGGTTATACTGTGAGTGTACAGCTTCTTCAGTGTTTAATGATCGATAGATAGGTAACTAGATTTTAAATGAGGACTTTTAAAAAGTTCGTTATTATGACATTTTAATTTAGTAATTTCAAACAAATATTACTTAACAGGGGTGGCAGTAATAAAAAAAAATGTTCCTACAAAACTTGCTTATTTTTTAAAGATCTTTTCAACAATACCACTTAAGACCTATCGTTACATTTATAATTCCGGAGTTCTGGACATTCTGGAGCAAACTAATAGGGAAGCCGACCTTCCCGGGAAAAAAAATTATCACCATTCGATTCTTTATTAGGGCTTTTATAATACAAATTTTTGACACAACTCTCTACGACTAACCGTTTTCGAAAAAAACGACTGATACGGGTGGTCGAACTCACCCTGTATAAAAAAAAAATAATGAATTGAAAATATGAATTGGTGCTAGGCCCAAATAACCTTAGCTGTTGGCGGTCTTTAAAACACAATTACCAATTCCAAAGAGAAGAATGTTTTTTATGTCAATGAAATGAGTCGCACATTGAGTTGTATCGATAATGGTGGATATATTATAGAATTGCATGGTCATTTATATACGTAAGTCCACTCCGTGCTGCTCAACCATTAGCTAATGCAGCTAAATCAACCCCGTGCTTTATAAAATACTTTACCTACCTACAAGTAAAGACATTAAAGCCTTTTGTTTATCTTCACGTGTATTACTGTTAACGCTTTTTGCATACTTTATTCATAAAAAATATCGAAAAATGTATTCTCAATACTTCCAAAGCAGAATTAATTTATATTGTTGTCAAAAGGTACCTACGTTGTAATAATAAAATTGTTCGTACTTAATTAGCTATTACCTTCTTCATACTTACAAAGAAACTGGTTTATATTACAATAATTTTGTTCTTTCCCTCAATGAATTTTTTATAAACATAACGTATTTTTTGATGTGAAACATCTTATGTCGGGCAGTGAACAGCCGCGTGAGGGGAAATATGCAACGAAATGTTTGGTTCGCTCCTTCGCTGCTGTTCTTCCCACCACTGCGGCACTCTCTCTATCTCGGCTTCCGCGTGCTCGGGCAACCGCGTATGTTACAGTGCAGTATATAGGAATACGTCAGCATAACAGTTAGTTGCTGCTTTTGAAAAAATATATACTACTATATAGAGAATACCACTGAGTTCAATAACGCTTTCTTTGATGTTTCACATCTGTCGGGGGTCCCGAGACCCACACCCTTTTTTTCAAGGAACTTTTAAAGAGCTCCATTGTTGTGAATATTTTTTCAGGGCATATTATGTTCGTCTTTCAATATATTAATCGAGGTATTGAGTGCAGTAAGATCATAAAAGTGTTATTAAGAAGTTATTGTTAATATTGGTTAGGAAAAATAGTTATTTGTCTCAGCGTACAAAATACCATTATATGGGTGTATATTTGTATAATAATCCCTCTGTAAGACTTCAGGTAATGGGTCCGGCAACCTTGTATACTTAAATTTCAGGAAGATAAACTTATATTTTGGTAATTTTTTTATGCGTAGTAGCAAGAGATGCAGGGCATTTTTAAATGGAACCATTAAATTGATTATATAATTTTTGAAGTACATAATCAAAAAATTCTGAAAAAATGTTTTTGTAGTTTGATTGGTAAATATATATATATTTTTAACCAACTTCACTTATGATAGAAGTTAAACGAGAAAAAAGTCAGTATATTTTAGTACGGAATTAAATCTCTGTCTGTGAATAGATTAAACGAAGTAGTGTGTAAAATTTTCCGCAGTTTATTTTGAAAATAGACGGTCGTGCTCTAGTTTATGTATCTTAAAGCCACAAGGAAACGAATTGAATGGTGGTTGTACGTACGTAGAGGTAGATCAACTGACAGAGATGTATTATAGTTACCAGTAAGTAGTATAGAAACTGCATAGCAACCATTTCATTCCTGCAAAAAGCAAAAAGCCGTACCTCTCAGTCTATCTCGCTTATAAGCTCGAGCCACTTTAATTTAAAACCATATCTTATTCCATCTTTTTATACGGACACACACACGAAAACTTCTACTTTTATATTTATCGAACTTTTCCACTTTACAGACGATATATCTAAACTGGTGAATAGAAAAAAACTACTTAGACTGTGAAAAACAAATATAGCTTAATTCAAATATCAGTTACATTCTAATGGTTATATGCGTCACATATATTATATACTGCTTTTTCCTTCTTTATTTCATTCTCCATTTATCCCTCTTTTCTTTTCAAAAACCTATTTGTTACGCCAGTGATATCATTTCTCGTATATTTTCCTCCGTTTGTCGCAATCAACATCCGGTTTTCCAGTCTGGCAGAGAGAAAGAAGTGAATTTGTGATCTCTAGCTACGTTCATGGTATATGGCTTGTACAGACATCAACTACAAGGCACATATGCATCCCTATTATAATAAAATTGTGTCGTCTAAAATAACTACCAGTGTTTATTTCATACCCGACTACGACGAATTACCGCAACGTTACGTCTTTCAAGGTCTCTATATTCCAACAGAACGTCACCTATCAAAGATACTGAGACATGAAACCCACCGTTAATACGTATCTGCGATGCTATGGGTCAGCTAGAGGTCAGCGACTTCTGCGCGGCTGGCCTATCAATACTCAACTTTTAGATAGCATCCAAAATTTAGTCATTTATTAATTTGAGTTTTAAGTCTGAGATTTTAGAAATAGCTTAAAGGTCCAGCGCTGTCCGCTTTCTAGCTTAAGGTACGTGCAGTACGCAGCTGGGATTCTAGATGGTAGCATGTATGGTAGATGGTGGCTGAAATTATAAGCGCTTATAGGTTTGCACAACGAAGCTTTGATCATTGATACAAGCGTAAATCGCGTTTGAAATGTCAGATAGCAAAGACGAATATTTGTGTTCTTCTGCTACAAAGTGATATATTTTAAATATAAATTTGGATAGGAGCTATCATGTCCACCCTATTAATAAAAACGATCTAAACATAGCGAATTTCATCAATTATACCAAGAATTAAAATTTTACCCACACCGGTTTTTTGAATATTTACGTATGGAACCTAACACTTTTAAATACGTCTTAGAAAAAACTCAAAACAAATTAAATAAAAACTGGCATAATTTCATTTATTAAACTAGTTACATCCATTGCGAAACTTGTAACGGCCATTTGACAGTTGTCACACGTTGATTGTAGTAGTCAGCGCGCTGAAAGAATGGTGAGATACATTCTTGTATCTATGAGCTCTTGTAACAGCGCTTATGCCTGCTACACTCACTGCTTCGTTTTGTACGCTCGCATATATAACAATGCATTAATTTAAGCAAGCCCTATGCTATGATCTACGCTACCATCTAGAATCCCAGCTCCATACTGCACGTACCTTTAGTTGAATTAGTAGCCGCGAAAGTTACTTTAACTTACATGAAAAACGTCAAACGTAATATGATAACAATTTCTGTTGACCATCTAGTAAAAGTAATCTTGCAATAATAGGGTCGTCCCACATTTTTTTAGAGTTGGAATCTACGTTACAAATAGATAATAAAACAATTTTTTTGAGAATTTTCCGAAAGTTTTTTCTATAAGAAAAAAATTCCCAAAAGTGCGTATTTTTCAATGTAATTTTAAACATAGAATTATACCGCCACGATATACGTCATTCACACAGCCTTCTCTGATTAGCTGTTGTAGTTGAATCACGCCCACTGATCGATAAAGAGAGAGAATATAGTAGGTACACTGATTTGTTTATGTACAGTTGACAGACCGGCAGTTAGAACTTAGGTTAGGTTCTTTACGAGTTACGACTGACTAGGAAGTAATCCTCTCTTTCCATATAGACATACCTCTCTTTATCTATGCGTGGGCGTATGTCTGACTTCATTGGTCTGGCTTTTACGTCATCATATTATGGCGGCTAAACTGGTCAGTTTGAAATAAACACATTTCTTTAATTCTTGTTTACAATAAACAGGAATGATATAAGGGCGAAAAAATTGGTTTGCATTATTTGTTTATGTATGAGGAATAACATACACTGTTCAAAATTATGTGTGTCAAGTTGTATGGACCAACATTTTTTTTCAACTTTTTCAACGCCAATCGTTTGTTCTACGTTTGTTCCGGACCCATACAAAATTTCAGCGTTTGTTCCGAAAAAATAAAAAAGTTATTAGCAAAAATAGGTGACCAAGTACACTACTGGCCAAAAGTAAAACGACAAACGAATGCCCAGTAGTGTACATACACTAGTGGCTGACCACCTATTATTGCTAATAACTTTTTTATTTTTTCGGAACAAACGCTGAAATTTTGTAGACGTCCGGAACAAACCGAGAACAAACGATTGGCGTAATTAAAATTCTCAAAATGTTGTTATTAAGACGTGGTCCATACTTGACGTCAACTTGGCTGGCTACCTATTATTGCTAATAACTTTTTTATTTTTTCGGAACAAACGCTGAAATTTTTTAGGCATCCGGAACAAACGTAGAACAAACGATTTGCGTTGAAAAATTTGACAAAATGTAAGTTGGTCCATACAACTTGACACACATAAAATTTCAAAATTATCAAATTTTGATATGCGGGACCACCCTATTGTTGGCAATACTGATTCTCGTATATATTGGCAGTTCGGAGTAAGTCACCCTGCCTATAGAAAATAGAGTCGATAGTGAACTGCGATAGGGCCGAAAGAACATTTACAAACTCCGCCACCATATGAGGCCCGATGCAACGGAGAAACAGTGACGCCGTGGTAGTTGTCTCTTCTCGTTGCCTCCTCCTTGGCATAGAGATATACGGCATGCAGAGGCTAGCAAGTTCACAAGACAAGTCAGTTCACAGAAACAATCTTGATCTATTTGTTTTCTGATCTCCATGTTTTCTCTGACAGTTTCTTATCATACGATCCCTTATGTTTGTTTCTAAAACTTCTTCATCTAAGCGTATATATAGCAAACAGCATTACGTAATATATCTTTTATATTGTGTGTATAAAATATATATGCATGTATATTTTATACAGGGTGTTATAGGGTAAAGTGACCACACGTCCCGATTTTGGCGGGACAGTCCCGCTTTTTGGTGGACTGTCCCGCGTCCCGCCGATTTTTAAAAATGTCCCGCTTTTTAGAAAATATCTGCATTTCTTATTTTAAATGTACTGTAAAAATATATTACCTATTATTTATTAATTATTATGGTGAATATAAAGAAATAAAAAATACATAAAATGCATGCAGAGTAAACTAAATTATGCAATATACCGAGTTAGATTTACTCGGTGGTGTTCGATCATTGTCGTTACGTCTCGGCTTAATTTAGATAAGTGCGGACTGCCGTTAGACAGTGCGGTTTGTTGTTTTTTACAAATATTTTTATAGTTACCAATAATTAATAATAAATACATTTTTGTACAAGTATATGAATGTATACAATAAAATATATATAACTAAATTGTAATTCTCATTTCATCCCATTTGTCCCGCTTTGTCTCAATGAAAATGTGGTCACTTTATTATAGGGAGGTTTCTGATACTACGGTTAAAATATGTTTAAGTGCTGCTAAGAAATTGACGCGAGAAACTAAGAAATTATAATTTTTTTTCATCACAGTATGTAAGTCGCCACGTGTAAGACAAATTGACAGACATTTTTTGTAACTTTGAGGTTCTCTAGAACTAACAGTTAAAACATTCACTACAGAATTATAATCGGAAACATATTATATGAGAGATAGGCAAATATCAAAAGCATATTATATAACATTATTATATATCAAACGACTATTTTTAGTTCCAGTATAAAATAATAACAAAGACAAAACAGGTTCAATAAAAAATTGTGTTTTTAAAGACCACCAACAGCTTAAGTTATTTGGGCCTAGCACCAATTCATATTTTCAATTCATTATTTTTTATTTATAATAAATTAAAAATCCAATTGATACTTTTACCAGCTCTCGGGCTAGAACCCGGGAACTGGGGACTTGTAATAGAGGAACCATAGCAACGCCATGTAAACAATAGCATTGCTAGACGCTCGACTATTCTCAAGCCCTAAGTTCAATAGACTTTTCATACAAAAAAATTAATAGTCGAAAGTGTAGGTGGAAATAAAATGCGGTTAATCGTGAAATTCGCACAAAATACGGGTAAAAATATATCAAAATCGTAGTGGTTATATATGAGGCGATTATAAATCCTGAATTAAATATATGTACATAGAACTGGTTGGCTGTAGAGTAAGAGAGAGAGAGAATCCACGAGATATATCGGGCTGCAAATGCGGGCTGACTAGACATTACTCTAACCCCTAATCCGAGAACAATCCCCCAATTTATACCAGAGCTGGCAAGGTGTATGCTCAGCCTGTGTACATACATACATATTGTACACGTAGGTACCTATGCTCGTCGGTAGAGGACAGTGGTAGCTACCATAAAAACCGCGGGCAATTTAAAAATACATATAATTTCGTTTCTTTTCACGGTTAAAATCTTTTTGTAACCCTTGTGGAATTAGTGGCTTAAATTGATATCTTTAAACTATTTCAGTTTTTTAAAGGGTTCTAGACTCATTACGAGATCATATTTTTAGCGTAATGTTATTTTTAATCGACTGCCGAAGGAGGGTAATGTTTTTCGGGTGTACGTATTTAACAATAAACTTGGAAGTAGGTATAATAATTTATTGATACTTTTACCAATTCTTAGATGACACCTGCAGGTCTGCGGTTTTTAATTGATTATCTATATACAGGGTGCTGAATCGTTCAGCACCCTGTATAGTAATGTTCAATAAACTACGATGTTTAAATGATTTTTAAAAATTTAATTTTTATCTATTAATTACCTAATTACTTTTTTTTAATTGATTATTATTTTCAATAAGGAATAGAATATTAATACTGCAACCAGTTCTTAGCTTAGAATTTAGTAATAATTACTGAAATACTTACGCAAAAAAAATTGAACTATCTCGCTCATTTTACGCAAAAAAAAGTAAAATTAATTTTTACTACTGTAAACTGACAACTAAAAAAAAAGTTCAAATTAAGTTCCCTTTAATAAAAAAAATGTCAGGCACCACTGGATAACATATACACACATATGTATCCAGTGTCGGCCAATGAGGGAGGTGAGACGAATCAAAAGGGGAGCTTTCAGGGGGCGTAGAGAGAGGAATCGGGTGGTATGTATCTCTCGCCACTAGCGGGGTTTGATGGAGCACCACCTATCTAATTTATACGATGCTTAAAAAGGATTATGCAAAACAAGGGAATTTCTGCACAATGTACAGACTAGATTGTATTTTGTAGGTATAAAGGGCCCCGTATGCTGTATGCGTATAATATGGAATGGATCTAGTGTATTAGCTAATATACCGGCAGGTAAAATAGGAAATCTAGTTACAGTAGCCTCCCAATAAATCGTTGCTCATTAAGTCAGCGCCTTACTGTTTTCAACACCACGCTATAATTCCGTCTTGCTAAAACATAATGATGCTGTTCTAGATGATCATTGATCAATGATAAAATTTACGATATTTTTAATTTTTTATGACTTTTTACCCGACTGCGCGACGCAAAGGAGGGTATTGTGTTTATCAGTCTATGTATGTATGTATGTTTGTTCATTTGTGGCACTCTAGAGACCAAACGCGTGGGCCGATTTTGATGATTTTTACGTCAATCGATTTGTCTTAACTGTCCGAATGTCACTAAAGACAAAACTTGATATGACGACAAAAAAAAATTAAAAAATCCGACTGCGTAAAAAAAACTAAAAAGAAAAAATAAAAAATCAATTAAAAAATCAAAAAACCCGACTGCGTAAAAAAAACTAAAAAGAAAAAAACAAGTTCAGTACTAAAAAAATAAATTCTAATGTGGAACATAGCAATTTTAAACAGTCGGGGCCCATTATTGAGAAGATTTGCGCTGAACTAGATTTCTTATGGGTCCCGACTGTTTAAAATCGCTATGTTCCACATTAGAATTTTTAACTCAGGAGTGAGTGTGACAAAAATTTAACAGGGCTGTAAATTCTATCATTGATCATGTAGAATAGCACCATAATTATTATTCTTTATACAATTTTTGATAAGGATATTACAAATTATTATTTAGTGATGTAAAATTTCAGTGGATTGACAATTTTCAGACAAGACTGACGGTTTCTGATACGACTGTCAGCTTGACATCTAGATATAAGAATGTCATTTATTTTCAACTAAACAGAGATCTCCATTTAGTTGAAAATTGACGGCATTATTAAACGTAGATTTAAAGCTGAAAGTTGTATCAGAAATTCAGCATATGTCTCAGCTTTCAAGGCCACCAACGATTGAGTTATCTGGATGTAATACTTAAATGCATTATTTTTAATAATAAATTGACAATCCAAATAATATTTTCATGAGGTGGCAGATTAGAACTTAGAAGACAGGGGCTTGTTATAAACAGCAGCATCTCGATGACCTTGGATATTCTCAAGCTTCAACTAAAGCCATTATTCAACATAATTATTCTACTAGAAACAAACATCATAACTTGTTATTCGAATGAAACAACGAAATATATAATATTATGTACTAGTGTATAAAATTTTGTGATAACATCAAATTTATTCAGGCCTTGTTCTAAATGTTCGCCTAAAAACTTTACAAGGCGGAGGAGTTTTTAACGTAACTTTTGATGACATAATTTATTTAAAATATAATAAATAATTATTACAAAGTCGTAAGAATCTCTGGAGTTCCACATACTACCCTTCAAGATTATAAATTGAAATAATAATTTAATATACCAGAAATTTTTTTAATGCTATTATTATATGAAACACCCATTTAGCATGACGTAACATAATGCTGCAACATGGGAAAAATTCATTTTTCAAACCTATGTCACCGTAGGGTTTCTAACCCTAAACTTTCCATTGTCGCGACGGACTGAGTTAACAATTACTCACACAGTGACGCATTTTCAAAGGGAAATGGTAAGTCGTTCGAAAATGTGTCACTGTGCGAGTAATTGTTAACTCAGTTCGCCGCGACAGTGGAAAGTTTAGGGTTAGAATCCCTACGGTGACATAGGTTTGAAAAATTAATTTTTCCCATGTTGCAGCATTATGTTACGTCATACCAAATGGGTGTTTCATATACTAATGCACACATAAGCATTAAAAAAATTTCTGGTATATTAAATATTAATATAGTCCACGATGTCTTTAACTTAAAACAATGTATATAAATAATAATCATTAATTAAAATATATTAAACGGTCTTTGAGAAAAATGCCTGTGACAGACATATAGACTGACAGACATGACACCGAGGTGATTCCATAAGTGTTCCGGTTTGCCGATTTGGGTACAGCACAAAAATATACGGATAAAATATTTTGTCTACGTTAAAAACTTATACGAAACCACGCTTCGTTTGGAAGAAGTAAAAAAACTTGGAATGTCGAAAATTAAGCGTAGTGGAATCTACATACTACATAAAATTTCGTTTTATTTTGGTGAAAAAAAGTAAAATATAAGCAGAATTATAGCACATATGAAGCGTTGTTGTGAAGATATGATTCTGCAAAATATACTTTACGACGTGAAAGACTTTTTGTGTATATAATACATCCAATGTACATATAGAACTTCCGTTTTGGCCCGATTCACGTCTCGAATGCAAAATATACGAACCGAATAGAGTTGGGAGTTGAGAGGACAAGGAGTATAATATCGTCTATGTTAGGGATAGGTCAAATAATGACCAAGATTCAGAAGAGAAAAATAAAAAATATTAGTAAAAAATTTTTTTTAAAGACACGCTTTTATTTAAATGTACCAAAAAGGAAAAAAAAAGTTTTAATAATTTAGTCTCATAACTATAAAAGCGTGGGTCGTGACTAATAAAATATCCTCGAGTTACAACCCACGCTTTTAAAATTATGAAACTAAATTATTAAAACTTATTTTTTCCTTTTTAGTACATTTAAATAAAAGCGTGTCTTTAAAAAGATTTTTTTACTAATATTTTATTTTGTTCCTTTTAGTCGTTCAAAAGTTTATCCCCTTTTGACTCCCTTAGGGATTGTATTTCGAAAAATCCCTTCATATAGTGGATGCTTAGGTTACAAAAGAAACCTACTGTCTAAATTCTAAATTTCTAGCTTCAACGGTTTGGCCTAGGCGTTGAATAGTCAAAAAACCCTACTTCCTCGTTTGACCCCCTTAGGGATTGAATTTAATTCTAAAAACGATTGATTCATGTATTGTCATCGGGAATGCATATGTGTACCAAATTTTAAATCGATCGGATTCGTGGAAGTCCTTCAAAATTGACTTGCAAGATTTGACCTAAACAAACAAACTAACATACAAACATTGCAAGTTTAATAAAACTTGTAAAAAACAATGTGTCCTCACTCCCCAATACTATATAAATATTCAGATTCAAACAATACTGACAGCTAGATACTTAATATAACCTCAAAAAAATATACAACTGATCAAGGAGAATTCACGCTGACACTTTTCGAGTCAATGAATTTAAGAAATTGATGCTGTTCTTAAATATATTGACTTGAATAAATTTTATTGAAACAAATACTGTTAGACTTCAGTAACTTGTGACTCAAGGGTGTAATCAATTCAAAACGGAAGGGGTGGCAGCTTTTTGAATTCAACCTCTTTCATGGGGAGTGCCATGCAATAATACGCAAAAGTAAAAGGACGAACACCATTTATAAAAAAAAATGTTAACATAGTTTGCAAGGATTAGTTCCAAATCTTCTAGCTACAGTTTCCACTATTTGCTCCTTGTTTGCGAAAACCCATTGACGGTGAATGCTTAATTAATTTGGAAGGGAGGCAGCTGCCCCCCTGCCCCCTGGATACGCCAATGTTGTGGATAACAATGAAATGTTGTTTATAATGATCAAAAATTTAACCCCAATTCAAATTCGATGGAACATAAATTGAGTCATTGACAAGTTACAGGAATGGTGTGCGATATAGGTGCTACCACAAACTCTTAAAATGTCCATTAATCATTGACTCAATCCATCCCTGGAACAAGGAATATCGTCTATTATACATACAGGAGCCTGTGTACAACAACACAACAAAAACTCAGCTCATTCCTATCATACACAATATATAATATATACGCGCGCCATATATCGTGTTTCTCTCACATCATATACATATGAACTCGAGTGTCCTCGAAATGAAAAAGTTACCCTTATCTAACTGAACGGGTAGAATCAAAATGTGTTGACGAAAAAATATATACATCTCCGCATTATTATGCACGCCCTGTATATTTAATGAAGGAAACATAAAAAAATATATATCGCACAGTTCAATAAGAAATCTCTGCAATGATGATGATTTTTGCATCAAAACCACTTTCATTCATAACATAACGGTTACAGCATTATCAAAAATTATTAGAATTAAACGCAAGTTAATAATTTATTCACAAAGTGTGCATCGACCAATTTCTGCTTGAGTAATTCGATGAAATGTCATTGAAATGGTGCAACGACGCAAAGCTTCTCCGACAGCTATAATAAACCTTCCTTGGTCAACTGTCAAAATGTTTTGAGGTTATATGTAGCTGTCATCCTATTCGAATCTAAATATTTACACATATCTCTTGATAGTACCGGGGATTCGCTGCTTTTTATTTAATTGTTAAATAGTCTCCATCGAGAGTTAAAACTCTTATTATCAGATGAAGATGTTCTTATGTTTATCATATTTACGTTTTTTTAAGAAGACTGCGACGAGAGTTTACTGTGCAAGTGTGCAGATATACACACATGTAGGATCATAGAGGGATGCGGAAAAAGTGGTAGAATGGGTGTAGTGGGGCCAAGGGCGGCTGCATCGACGGCGTGGGGCGGTAGGACGACGGCGGGCGACAGCATGGCGGCGTCCTGCATGCCACATTGCTCATTCAATGCCCTCACAACAGATTTTAAAATGTATTTCTGTTACATATATAACATAATATTGTATATACAGGCCGACCAACGTAATATTGCCAAAAATCAGATCATCGTAAATTGATAATATGGATTGGTAAAAAACATTGACAGTTGGTGAACTTAAAGAAATAAAAGAAAAAAACACTATTTGAAGAAATATTTTTTGTTCGTAAAGCAAGTAAGTAAATCGATGTTTAAAGACTTTATTTTAAAATTTTTAAAAAGAAATAAAATATTTCAATGGAAAAATATTCATTCAATAATCAAATAAGTTACTAGGTACTTAATTAACAGGTTCTTCATCTTGTTAAATATCTATTAAAATAATAGTTTTAGGTGCATCCCAAAAATATGCACTTAACAAGCATTATTACGAGAGATAAAATATGACTTTTGTCAAAATGTAGCTTTCAGGATTTTGAAAATAAAAATAATTATTTACTCTATTTTTTAACAAAAAACGCTTTTGAAAAATATTAAAGTAATTATATTTAGAATAAAAAATAATAATACAATAAAAAAAAATTCGACTGATGACCAGTCCTATACTTCCCACCTAGTAAATATTTGCAAAAAATAAACACTCTTTTTTTACTTCCCACCTCTACTATGGTAGGGAAGTAATGGATTCAGTCCGAAAACAATATTTCGAGATTTTAACAGATTTTCACGTTTTGAGACCCTAGCAATCGTTTAAGATCATTTTCTGACTGATGTCTGTATGTGTGTGTGTATGTGTGTATGTGTGTATGTGTGTGTGTGTGTATGTGGTCAATTTTTCGCCTTCGATATCTTAAGAACGGAACAACATACGGGCATGCCGATTGTTCTATTGTGTTTATCAGCCTTTAACTTAGATCTGATTAGATTTTGAGTCAAATCGGTTCAGTGGATCCTGAGATATTCAAAAAAACGTCCTCAATGTCACGTATTAACATAGGTAAAAAAAAATATAAATGAATTCTAGATGTTATAATATGAAAAAAATGTAAATATTTTTTTTCTCTAAAATGTATAGTTTTCGAGAAAAAAAATATTTTACTAAAAAAAATAAAAATTGTACGTAAATCAAGGTAACCATGATTTTTGCTATATTAAGCTAGCCATCAATAGATCACCAAACAAAAAAGAGGGCCATGCTTTTTTCAAAGAATAAAAATTAAATTGTGTTTTAAAGACCACCAACAGCTAAGGTTATTTGGGCCTAGTCAAAGAATAAAAAAAAGAGTGTTTATTTTTTGCAAATATTTACTAGGTGGGAAGTATAGGACTGGTCATCAGTCGAATTTTTTGTTTGGTGATCTACTGATGGCTAACTTAATATAGCAAAAATCATGGTTACCTTGATTTACGTACAATTTTTATTTTTTTTAGTAAAATATTTTTTTTCTCGAAAACTATACATTTTAGAGAAAAAAAATATTTACATTTTTTTCATATTATAACATCTAGAATTCATTTATATTTTTTTTACCTATGTTAATACGTGACATTGAGGACGTTTTTTTGAATATCTCAGGATCCACTGAACCGATTTGACTCAAAATCTAATCAGATCTAAGTTAAAGGCTGATAAACACAATAGAACAATCGGCATGCCCGTATGTTGTTCTGTTCTTAAGATATCGAAGGCGAAAAATTGACCACATACACACATACACACACACACACACACACATACACACACATACACACACACACATACAGACATCAGTCAGAAAATGATCTTAAACGATTGCTAGGGTCTCAAAACGTGAAAATCTGTTAAAATCTCGAAATATTTTTTTCGGACTAAATCCATTACTTCCCTACCATAGTAGAGGTGGGAAGTAAAAAACGTTCTCAATGTCACGTATAAACATAGGTAAAAAAATATATAAATGAATTCTAGATGTTATAATATGAAAAAAATGTAAATATTTTTTTTCTCTAAAATGTATAGTTTTCGAGAAAAAAATATTTTACTAAATATAGAAAATTGTACGTAAATCAAGGTAACCATGATTTTTGCTATATTACTAGTCATCAGTAGACCACCAAACAAAAAAGAGGGCCATGCTTTTTTTCAAAGAATAAAAAAAGAAGTGTTTATTTTTTGCAAATATTTACTAGGTGGGAAGTATAGGACTGGTCATCAGTCGAATTTTTTATTCTTTGACTAGGCCCAATTAACCTTAGCTGTTGGTGGTCTTTAAAACACAATTTAATTTTTATTCTTTGAAGAAAGCATGGCCCTCTTTTTTGTTTGGTGATCTACTGATGGCTAACTTAATATAGCAAAAATCATGGTTACCTTGATTTACGTACAATTTTTATTTTTTTTAGTAAAATATTTTTTTTCTCGAAAACTATACATTTTAGAGAAAAAAAATATTTACATTTTTTTCATATTATAACATCTATAATTCATTTATATTTTTTTTTACCTATGTTAATACGTGACATTGAGGTCGTTTTTTTGAATATATCAGGATCCACTGAACCGATTTGACTCAAAATCTAATCAGATCTAAGTTAAAGGCTGATAAACACAATAGAACAATCGGCATGCCCGTATGTTGTTCCGTTCTTAAGATATCGAAGGCGAAAAATTGACCACATACACACACACATACACACACACACACACACACACACACACACATACAGACATCAGTCGGAAAATGATTTTAAACGATTGCTAGGGTCTCAAAACGTGAAAATCTGTTAAAATCTCGAAATATTGTTTTCGGACTGAATCCATTACTTCCCTACCATAGTAGAGGTGGGAAGTAAAAATTCAGAATTATTATGATCTGTAGTATTTTCGGTTCTACATTGATAATCAAGATTGAAAGAAAATCTCTTCTTTGCGATTGGGTTAAATAATTGCGTCCTCTTAAAAAACAAAAAATGCTAAATCCACACATTTGCAAAAATATATAGCTATTACCGTATTTTGCAGAGGTGAAATTAATTAACTCAGATAATGGTTAATTCAAGATAATATAATGATGTGATTCAAACTTAGCTTTTAACTTTAATTTTTTTAAAATTAAATATTTTATTATTTTTCATAAATTCTAATATTTTTTTTAATTCTCACACAACGCGTTTCTTAAAACAATGTTTATTAAATCATTTCATCTCTCATCGGCCCATTAAAAAATGCAAATGAAAATTACCAATAAAGTACAGGAAAAATTTATATCAATATTAAATTAGCAGAAAAGTGGACAAAATAAAACGTAAATATTAATTCAGTATTAAATCAATATTTGTGTTTTGATTTTGTCCACTTTTCTCCTAATTTAATATTGACTAGAATTCATTGTTTCCTAACCTGTGGT
Source organism: Mongoloraphidia duomilia (assembly GCA_039654895.1). Taxonomy (NCBI): domain Eukaryota; kingdom Metazoa; phylum Arthropoda; class Insecta; order Raphidioptera; family Raphidiidae; genus Mongoloraphidia; species Mongoloraphidia duomilia. The sequence goes on along the minus strand of CM077520.1, from coordinate 6,054,049 downwards.
CCGCGGACCCCTGGGGGTCCGCGAGCATATGTTTGGTGGTCCGCGGTCCCATACGCATCTATCTTACTTAGAGCATTAACAAAAATAAATAAATTACCTACGCCAAACATCTCGTAATTATTGGTTGCAAAAAATCAGCACCAACCTTCTCATTAATTTTTTTCTACGAAAAAGTTTGTTTTTTGTTTTTTAATTTAATGAAGGAATACTAAAATATAATATTGTCCGAAAATTGCACCTTTTTTTCACTCAGGGGTCCTTGGCATTATGCTTGATTTCCTTGCGGGTCTGCGGCTGAAAAAGGTTAGAAACCGCTGGACTAGATAAATCAATTTGATTAAAATTTATATTGATGCAATCTTGCGACCATCCTGTACAATGCAATGAAATCTCAATAACTTGTATTGTACGCAATTTCATACATTGTGTCATATGTCCTTATGAATTAATGGATAAACTAAAAGCCCCTTTGTACATTAAAAATAATATTATACGTCATCTCGATATACGAGTATAAAGCAGAAAACTTTTTAACGTGTAACTTATGTTTCCTTCGTATATATAAAACATAATATATACTTCTGAATTTTTGTGTCAAACATACAACTCTGGAAAAATAAATATATACAATATGTGAAGGTGCTATTGTTGCCAAAAATATCCGATACACTTGAGAGTCTGAGCCATGGAGGATAAAAAGAAAGGAGGACTGATCTTCATGCATTCGCTGTTGTCTAAAAAGTGAGGATCAGATAATAATTGTAATCATTCATTCAGCAAACCAACTACTAATTTTGAGTTAGTATTTTCAGAGTTCTTATTTCACCGGCAGAGGTTCTGGAGCTATAAGAACCCAAGTACCTATAGTAGGTGACCGGGAGATTTAAATATTTTGCTTTTTTTGCAGAATAGAAATAAACCATTAAAAAATAATCGATCAAGTTAAGTGATAGTAAACAATATCACGTCAACATCAAAATAATGGAAAAAAATAAATTTATTTTACACAATAGATTCCTAAAAATTATACTGGGGAAAATAAAAAAATATGTGTAAGTATATAAAAATAAAAAAGAAAAACAAGTTTGTTTTGCAATAAATCAATAAAATAACTTTGACTATTTTGATATCAAATCGTATTACCGATAATATGTTTTAAAATATTTTAAGAAATAGAACGATAAATCAAACTAGATTATGTTTTTAATAAAAAATAATTCAAAAATAAAGTATTATCGTATGTAATTTTGGTCGGTAAGAAAGTATACCTACGCTTTTTATATAAAATTATAAACAATCACCACAAACTATGAAACGACTAACCACAAATTTCCCATTATCCCGGAAACGTATTAAATTAACTGAATGGTCGTATGGCATGTCAAAGGCCCATTTTATCAAAACTTTTTCCGACACACACACGGAGATTTTTCGTACAATAGCCCATATATACTGACTCACTCTACTAATTTTTTATAGGGCTGGAAAACAACAATATTTTCCAAAAAAGGAAGAAAAATTATCTGGCTCATAAATTAGGGTTATTATTGATGATTCATATTGTGCTGTATGAAAGGCAAAATAAATCTTAATTCGGTAAATAACCGAAAACTACGGCTATTTTACGGAGTACTCTTTTCGGCCGAGTACATTACCTGGTCACGGCCGTGCAATAAAAAAAATCAAGAAGTCCCCAAATAATTTTAATTTTCAAAACGTAATGTCAAATTCGGCTTTGAGTCGAATAAATACTTGTCATGGCCAGACCCGGAGCTGGAGCTGGGAAAAACATGAGGCCCCATTAAAAAAGAAAAATTTTAAGGTTTAAGTTATTAAAAGTCTTTGTGGGGCCCCCTTGGTAGCGGGGCCCTGGAGCGGTCGATCAACCCCCTTCGCTCTTAATCCAGGCCTGGCGATGGCAATTTTAAACATAATCCTGACATATCTTCTATAGAATTATCGCTAGGCACTTGGTAGAACATGATTGAATAAAAATTAATAAACAAACACTTGAAAAATTCTACACATTTATTCATCTCAACGATCGTTTCGGGTTTCTAACCCATCATCAGGAGTTTACTTTAAAGTAAACTCCTGATGATGGGTTAGAAACCCGAAACGATCGTTGAGATGAATAAATGTGTAGAATTTTTCAAGTGTTTGTTTATTAATTTTTACTCCTGACATACTTATAATTTGATCAATTATTTTGAAAATTTTGGACTGTGATCTTTTTTACTCTGCACTCTTCAAAAATTAGTTAATTAAGAACGCAATGTGCAAAACTCTAAAATGTTGTACAGTCCTAGTTAACATGCACGCAATGGGTAGCAAAAGAATGAATTGTCGGACAATCCAATAATGGTGTAAAAGGCAGGTAACTTGACTAAGGGGGTTGGCCACTTGAGGGTTAATTGAATTCCCGGTAGGGGTGTTCGGCAAAGCATCTTGAACACACCATCATCACGGATGGTTTCGGCCATTGTTCACTGTTATGGCCGCTGCATCATGACTGTCGATGATTAGTTATTTAGGAAGGGGACCTCGCAGGTATGGGGCCATTCTAAAACTCTGGCATGCATCTTACATATTATTATAAATTAGATAGAGAAAAATCGAATTGAGTGGAGAAGTAAAGAGGACGCCTTCTAATAAGATACCAGACACTTTTCCAAAGTTCATACATGTAATAGATTTATTAATTTTTATTTACTTTCTAGTTTTTTTAATTTTTTACTGATTCTAAGGTATCGCTATTTTTCAACGTTTTCTCTGTGGACTGCCGAAAACAGACATCAAATCCATTTTTTTAAATTTCGAATAAATATTATAATAAAACAGGGTATATTTTTCAGGGACAGGGTTATTTTTCCGAATTATGGTTTGAAATTTAACAGGAATAAAAATGCAAAATGTTATAAATACCACAAAACACCAAACCAAATTCAAAACTCTCGACGTACGTTTCTCCTGATGATGCCCACTTAGCAAAACGTACGTCGAGAGTTTTGAATTTGGTTTGGTGTTTTGTGGTATTTATAACATTTTGTATCGTTACACCAAAGGTTCCACCACTTTTTATTAGGAATAAATAAAGTGCACCTTGCTCCAGGATTTTAAACTATAATGTGTATTATAAATGAAGCAAAGATATTTATCGCACAATTGAATTTTACAATCACTTAGTGATGTCAATTTTAGCATCAAAACTATTAATAAATGCATTCATGGCATAACGGTTAAAGCATTATCAAAAGTTATTAGAATTAAACGCACGTTATTAATTTATTCACAAAAATAAGTGTGCATTGGTCAATTTATGCTTGAGTGATTCGCTGAAATGTCACTGAAATGGTGTTGTGGAAATAGGCAAAGCTTCATTGACAGCTATATTAAACCTTCCTTGGCCAACTGTCAAAATGTTTTGAAGTTATTATACATAGCTGTCATCGTATTCAAATTTGAATGCGTTTTACATATCTTGTGTAGTATTTTAACAGCTTCCTAGTTAATTAAAAAAAATCTCTCAAAATAGTTTTCCCAGTAAAAAGTAAAGAATCCAATTAAAACAAGCACTCACAAAAGTGTGATCTAGTTCTTACGAAATGGACCTAGCTTTGATGAAAATCGTGTTGTAGCGGTAACCTTGCATATGCTCAAATAAAAAGCAACGTCTGTTTGAACGCGATAAAGTACTCAACCGATTTTTATACGGTTGCGAAAAATATCTAGAAAAAATATTTTGAAAGGCTATATACACGAATGCTTATTCCCGGGCAACGCCGGGTAAATACGATCAGTAATATAACATAAGAAGATAGAAATATACCTTCAAGATTTGGGTACTTCCTTAATCCACTCGGACATCTATTGTTATAAAAACAAAATAAAGGTAGTTACTTCTTACCACAACAGTTTTATTGATGTATATACATTTCGAAAGCTATGCTTTCATCTTCAGCAAACACTATACATTTCGAAAGCTATGCTTTCATCTTCAGCAAACACTATACATGTATAGTGTTTGCTGAAGATGAAAGCATAGCTTTCGAAATGTACATCCATCAATAAAACTGTTGTGGTAAGAAGTAGCTATCTTTTTTTTGTTTTTATTCCAACCACAGTGCTCATATATTTTTATTTTATCTATTGTTATCTATATATTTCGAGATATATTTCCTCCCCAATATTTTTATTTCAATAGTGTAATACAGCGAGGTCTATTCATAATTTATGTGACTAATTAAATTTTGCTCTGTGCATGAAAATGGTATATGAAACCAGTACGCGGTGTTATTTATTTTTTATTAACTGTACATGAGGTGTTGTACGCTCAAATTTATGAGTGCGTTTCCAGTGTTAGGTACTTTCATTAATTGTTTAACTGCATACATATTATGTACCCAGTAGTACCTGGCCGCACCGACCTTACAAAATATTATTAAAGCAGCCATGGAGACTATTCATATTTTGACACATGTTTTCATCTCGCATTATTTATTATATCAATATTTTCTAAAGTATCGCAAATCCTGATCGATATAATATAAGATAATAATAATTTTTGAAGAATTATTTCACCAGTTTCATTTTAGTGGCCCTTATACGACACTAATGCTGGAAAAATAATAAAATATTACGATTGTTGACAGTAATTCAGCTCCATTTATGTAACCCAACCGATGAATTTTGTATAACCGTTGGCAATGTTATTTAATTTTAATGTTTAGGTCTAAGTTTTTCAACATATTTTACCTGAATTGATAAATTCGTTGTGGTCTTTTTTCGCCTGATTCTACCTAAAATAATTAGGACACAAACCAAGGGGCACTTTGTGTCGTTGCGTCAGCGGAATAAGTAATAAAAACGTGGGGCGCATTTGAAATATTTCTGTTGGTGGACTTGGAAACACATTCTTATTTAATAATTTATTACTTACATTCCGCGGACGCAGCGACACAAAGTGCCCCTTGGTTTGTGTCCTAATTATTTTCTAGTTTTTGGTACAACTGATGATTTAAAATAAAACCGTTTAACTTAAAAGTTTTTTTAGCTATTTTAATTTTCTATAGTTTTTAGTTTGATTTCTGGCCCGTATCATTATGCAAACTTCTCATCCTTTCAACAGTCCACCTCCTGATTCCATCATTAGACCTTCGTTACCAAGTTGAAATTATCATAATATTGTATTGTCATTGGAACTCAATGTGTGTGCAAAGTTTCGTAAGAATCGGTTAAGTAGAAGTAGTTGAAAAAGCTGTCGCAAGATTTGAAACAAAGATAGTAACAAACAAGCAAATATACTTGACCCCGTATATTTGCTTGTTTGTTACTACCTTTGTTTCAAATCTTGCGACAGCTTTTTCAACTACTTCTACTTAACCGATTCTTATGAAACTTTGCACACACATTGAGTTCCAATGACATAAATAAAACCGTTTAAAAATATCACATTTGTGGTAAATTGTTACAAGGAAATTATTTTAAATAATTAAACGTGTACTCCTTTATTATCCAAGTTATATAATCTTTTATCCATTCACAAATATTTCAGTCTTATATTATAATTATCCTTCAATTGTTTTGATTATACATATCACGTTCTGGAAGCAGTGTTTAAACTTTAAGGCTGTAACAAAATACAATTTTCTTCCTAATAAATTTTTCATTGGTTCTCAAATCCAGAACCTATCACAAGCCACTATTGGTTTCATGAAATGTCTGCCGGAAACAGTCACTACAAAAGCATGATGCATCGATGACATAACAGTAAGTATATTCTGGCTAGTTTCTTCCATAATCTCAACACAATACATAAAACATGTTCAGAAAACTACTTATACTTTTGTCACAGAGTCGAGTTTCGCGGCGTACACAAAAATGTGAAAACTTCTCGAACTTTTCATCTATCCAAACTAATATTATAAATTTGAAAGTGCGTTTGTCTGTTTGTCACGGCTAGACCACTGAACCGATTTCGACGAAAATTGGCAAAGAGATTCTTTAAATCCCGACGAAGGACATAGGCTATTTTTTATCCCGGAAAATTGTTCCCGAGGGAGAGCTTTCAATCCATGCATCCACACTATTGCGGATACATATGATGTTGGAAAGACAGGAGGTCATGAAGTAATTATGAGTTTTAAGTTTTCCATAGTTACGCATCATGTATTTGTGTATTTTGGAAAACAGGTTATTGCATTTTTAACTGTCAAATTAGGCATTAAATTCATAGCACCCGAGCCAACTAATAAAATTCGTTCAAGGTTTTAGAAGTTGGCTGACAAACATCCTAGTGCCGACAGTCGAGTGAAGCGCTGGTATTTCTGTATGCTATGGACAACTTAAGACTGGATTCCCTGACCGCGCAGTAGAAGGTTTCGTTCAATGTTCATATAATATGTATTATGTAAGTAACCTATGTACTCAAACGTGAAGTTGAGACCTATGAGTGTTCAAATAAAATGTCAATAAGAAAAACTCGATGTACGATTTTCTCGGTTGAAAAAAAAACATACGTTCAACAAGCTATCTATATTTATTTTACGTCTGAAGAAAAAGATAGAAAATCTTGTGAATTTTCAAAATAAAATAGTTTCGTACATAAAAGCGTGGCCATTTTATTACCAATATATCATTCTGAATCCTATATAGCGATTTAGATACGTCGTAAATTGACACTTAGGTGAAAGCCTTTAAGACATTTGAAGAATGTGATGGTTTACTACTGAAATATATAGGGAAACAATCACAGTCTAAGATGAAGGATGATATCATAAAATGAGTTTTCATAGCGAGGCTATATAAAATAGTCGGGGAAAGGATGTTTAACACAGAAATATCACAAAGGGAAAATTCAGAAGATAAGTAATGTTACAGCTCATGGTAAATAAATATTATACCTTCATATTATTGCACTTGTATTATATAATAGATATCTATATCGATACCTGTGTACAGATAAAGCTCGTTCACTTAAAAAAATGGAAAGGCATTTTTTTTGTTATATTTGTACCTGTTACATAAAAATGTAGTTCACAATAATTTGACGAACAGTTCGTAAGAAATTTGGAAATATCAAAATAATTAAATTAGTGCCCTATCTAGGAACTTGGCGCCCTCTCATGTCATAAAATTCACAGAAGACTGAACTAGGATAGAACTATTTAAAAAAAAGATAAAACAGCAAAATTTTTACAAATGACTTTGAAATGCTGAAGCGCTGTTTAAAATTTGAATTTTGCAATAATATTGATCACACGGCGTCCCTTTGCTTCGGACGCCCCAGGCGCGGGCCATCCCCGCCAAAACTCCTAGATATGGCACTGAATTAAATTACTAAAAAGAAATATTTTAATTAAAATTGGCGAAAAGTCTTTCAGCTAAAATAATTGGAAAATTAATGTTACGCAAAATAAAATTAGTTTTTTTTATTGAAAAAAATTTTTTTTGAAATCTAATCAGATGTTTATTATATAATTATGTGTCAAATGAAATTGGTCCGAAGTCGATATCATTATTTGTTCTCGAGATATGCGAGGCGAAAAAAAGTTCACCAACGTACGAACGTACGTATACATACACACACATACACAGACATCTTTTTAAAAACAGTAGATTCGGACTCTAGAGACCTCAAAACGCCGGGATATGCCAACATTTTTTATTCGTAAAATCGGACCCATTACTGTAACTTCATTCGAATTGTTAAAATTGTTAAACAACATTAACTTGAAGATATTCGGAGAAAAGTTTAAAAACTCAACATAATTATTGTTTTTGACTTGCAACTACAATTTATTAACATCGTCACAATTTTAAAACCCCAAATACTTTTACGCGAATTTTAATAAAAATACTAAAGTTTCCAAAAATAAATATTAATCTAATATATCTATAAATCAAGCATTTCATTTTGATTATTGAGTGCAAATATATTTATTATCTAGAGCGTGTTTATCAAAGAACGATCGAGATTGAAAAGCATTTATATTTTCTCAAAAACATTACATAAATCAATCTGAAACCATTAGCTAGTCAGTGAAATGCACCCTCTCATGATAATATAACATTTCTCTGATCTTCTTATTTGTTATATATCTATCTCACTTCTACATATTTGAAATATAATTCAGGTCATACGAGAACAATAATTTAATACTAATATATAAAATACTATTTACATGGCGTTGCTATGGTTCCTCTATTACAAGTCCCTAGTTCCCGGGTTCTAGCCCGAGAGCTGGTAAAAGTGTCAATTGGATTTTCAATTTATTATTAAAAAAAAAATAATGAATTGAAAATATGAATTGGTGCTAGGCCCAAATAACCTTAGCTGTTGGTGGTCTTTAAAACACAATTTATTTTTTTTTTATAAAATACTAACGGGACATTTGTTTGTAATTTCGTTTTCTTGCGGGTTTTGAATGAATGAATGAATTGTAAATTATAGACACTCGACTTTTCGGGTCTTGGCGTTTCTTTGGTTTTTATCTGTCCTGTCTGTACTCGAAAATACCTCAATCGATTTTGAAGATATTAAACCTTTTTGAGGTGGGAAAGAAAAATGCATGTTTTTATGAAAAATATGCTAACGATTATAACGCATTACTTAAACTTCTTTTTCGAATTATTATTATGAAATTTCAAAGTTTATTGACAAGAACACGTCATTATAAATTACTGTTAAATTTTGCAGTTTTTATAATTTGAGTATCGAGTGTCCTTAATATTATAATTTGTAGGAGAACAGAAATTGATGCGGTAGCGGCGTGCCTTCTGTATCTGTATTGTGTATACAATGCGGTCCATAAAAATTCATAATTGCTAATTTTATTTCTTTACTGTAGAATAAATATATTATTATTGCTTATTACAAATAATTTTAACATTTAAAAAGATGGAAAAATAAACATCAGTTTTCATTAAATGGTCATCTATTTTATTAATTTATTCTATTAGATTAATTATTATCATTATTTTACTACCTTTTGCCCGCAACTTCGTTCACGTTGTCTACATAATTTTACAATCCATAGCTTTCGCGTCGCGTCTTTGCACAACATCGGGGCGTCAAGGTTACGCATCAGAAAAACTGAGATAGTGTTGCCGTCTAGATCTAGACTTTCTAGACTCTTGTCTTGTCTAGATTTTCAAGACAAGACTTGCAAAAGTCTTGTCTAGAAATTTTCAAGACAAGACTTGCAAAAGTCTTGTCTGGAAATTTTCAAGACAAGACAAGACTTGCTTTATCTAGATCAAGACTCTTGCCAAAATTCTAAACAATTTTCAAGAGTTTAGATAAACTAAGTAGTAGTAGGTAAAGTAAACCAGTCGGTTAATCTAGACTCTTGAAAATAATCTAGAGTCTTGATATTAGACAAGACAAGAGTTTTTTAATCTAGATTTAGACTTAGTGAAGTCTTTGAAAGTCTTGTCTTGACGGCAACACTAAACTGAGACACCAACCTTCAGTTCGAGTTTGTTGGGCGGCACCTCGGATAACTCTAAGGAGTTCAACAACTCCACGGGGTAGGTGGTAGCGTCGTCCGCCTTGGTCTGTGTAATCGCGCGTGGTTTTTGTCAATGGATTTTTAATGGCTATTTAAGGAACTGTGCATTTTTCCGGGATGAAAAGTACCATATGTGCTAGTCCAGGATATAGTCTATCTCTGTACCACATTTCATCCAAATCAGTTCAGTCGTTGAGGCGTGATTGAGTAACAAACATCCATCCAAACTTTAGCAATTATAATATTAGCGGGATAAAGCCTTTTTTAAAGGCTGGCGATTTTAAAACATTTAATTGGCATTATAACAAATTTATAGAAATCTGATTAAAGCTCGATTTATATTATCCGGTCAGACACGGCGCGGGAACGTAGCGTTTCCGGCAAGACAAACATTTTACATGCATTTTAAATACGAGTATTGATACGTGTTTGAACGGACGGGATCCGCCAAGTATAAATATTCGTATTTGAAATGGATGTAAAAATGTTTATCTTGCCGGGAACGGTACGATCCCGCGCCGTGTCTGACCGGATAATATAAATCGACCTTTATTGTGAAAGGTCCTGACAGTGTCTCATTCCAGATTTGTATGATCCACCGTGTATTATGTAAACAGTATTAGTGTACGAGAGTGTGTGTATAGTCACTCAAATACGGCAGTAAGCACACACCCCTCGGGCAGGCTCCAGCGCGCCCTGAGCTTCAAGGAAGCAGCAGCGGCAGCAGCAGACACCACGTCTGGTTGTCTAGCTTATCAGTAAATAAATGGCGGGAAGGACGAGCACTAACCATACAATACATAGAGCCTGCTTATATTAGGTCAACCTCAGACTGTAACCTTAATACCGCAAATAAAATACTATCATAAACTATACAAGTCACATTCTAAACTTTCGTGAACACATTTGCAATATCGAAATACGATGGCTCTTATATTGTAATGCCAGAAAAGAAATTCAACGTGAATCTAGGCTATAAAATACTATAAGATATGATTTGTGGGCCGAGCTTGTGAAGTATAATAAAAAAGATAGAGCACAAATTTAGATAATGTATATTTTACAGACGAATAAATCATGAGAAAGTGCGCGACTGCTTGCGTTTGTCGAGTGTCGACCCAACTTACACCTAGAATGTACCACACTATACCACGTATGCCACAATGAACTACCACTTTACCAAAATATACTAAATTACTTCCAAATTTGTTTCGTGATCGATTGCGTTGATTATATGATTATTTATTGTTCTAATGCTCTGTCCACGTGTTCTGAAGACCAAGGTGACCAAAAAAGTTGTTATTCATGAAAAGAATTATTTCATTTGAAGATTTCAGAGGTTAAGAGATCAAGGTCACATCAATGTAGTTTTGAAATTTTCCTCATTTTATTTTTCCACCTGCAAATAGCTTGATAGTTTTTTTTTTGGGGAAAAAGAAAGGTTACCTATTTAACTTATATAAAGTGAAATAGCGAAAAAATATGTTTTTTGATTTGAGTGTACTCAAGCTTGTATTGTGTGTATTAACAGAAAAATATACAAAGAAATGAAATACGGCCGTCCAATATAAAACTAAAATTATATTATTTTTAAATTAAAATTTTTGACATTTGTAATTATGTTGCAACACACATAAATCATTCGCATTGTGAATAATGTTTTTTTGTCCACCTAATCCTTCCTAGACACGTGAATAGAGTATGCAGCGTGTAGAATATATAAAAAATCGTATTTTTAATTGTTTTTGTTGTGAAAATATTTTTTGCATAAAATTTCAGGATATGCAAATTTATTTCTTGAATTCGTATTAAGCTATTAAAATCCAATTGGTGAATACAATAATTTTTCCTAAATTAAGAGTGTTTCTTGAACAAAATAAATTATTCAAAATTAATTTTTAATTACAAAAATATGTACACAAAACACGAGGAAATAAAAAAGTGCTGAAAATAAAAAAGGCTAATTGAAAATACAAAAATGTATATTTAATTTGTATTCTGTGAGAATTCTGTAGCAAATGAAGTCACTTAATCATCTCTCCGCATCACTGACAGAGATACAACATAAAGTAGAAGTGAGACAAAACAACTGGCTTCAGTAAAACAGAACAAGGATGACCAAACTGTTCGAAATTTAATATACATCTAAATCTCGCTTTGTGTCATTTTCACATATCGAAAAACAATCGTAAATCACCAATATAGTACCAAAGATTTTTTTCTTTTTAAATTAAAAAAATTTTATTTTAATTTTTAGTCGTTATAATATTATGATATATTAAAAAATTTAAATGACTCAAGACACGTTCCCCACCATCAGCACTGTCACTTCCACCACATGTTTTATTTTCATTTTAACTTGTTATATTTATTTTATTTATTGTAGATTATAGACGCGTCGACAACTTAGGTCATTAGCGTCTTAATTTACATTAAATAACACCTAACTTAAAACTAAATAACATCACAAAACATCAATGAGCGCAGGTGGAATTCGAACCCACGACAGTCTAGTCTAGAGGTTGGTACCAATTACGTTAACTTGTTATATTACTGCAAAGTTTCACGTCAATTGGACATTTGGAAGAGAGTGAAGCTAACAGGTAGGTAAAAGCGTACGTTAAAAATGAGGAATTATTTATATACATATACACTATTTTTAGTACTGATGTTTTCTTTGTGAAATTCGTGGTGAACACGAAACATCGACAATAAAGATATTTTTTAAAAGTTTATCGTTTTATTTTTTCTTTAAATTCCTACAACCATCATCAATGATATGTTAAAACACGCCCTGTTTTGGTTTTACATCGTTGTGGCAATCGAAATAAAAATCGAAAATACGTAGAAAATAATTGTAAACCCTGTAAATTCGTTAGACGCGAGCACAGCACAGCAGCCGTAGTAAATTATTGCATATTAATCTCTTTGCTGCAGTATTAGTTACGTTAATTATACATCCGCCATATTGAGAAACCGGCATATTCTGAGCCAACCACTACTGAGGAGACATGCGCCAGTTATTATGTTTACATGTCAATTTATACACGCACACATAGTCAACCAGCCTTTACAATGTCATAATATATAATTTCATTTAGTTACAAGTTAATTACTCTACTTGTCTTTCATATTACCTCATAAAATTGATTATCAGTGCAATGAAGTTATTATTAATAAGTTATAAATACCTTTTCTTAGACTTTAACAAAATTGAGATGGAGGTCATTTTACAATTTAAATTCACAAATTAACGTGGACTGTCAAACGCGTTATATGACACTTATGCAGGTACAATAAATCACTTATTTTGAAATATATCTTTATACTTCAATCTTACAACAAAAATAGTTATTATCAAAAATAAAGGAATTATAATTGTCTTCAAAAAAGATTCTATGGTTTTTTTTCGTATAAGCAACGCTTGTTAGACAAATACAGTTAGAAAGTTGTTTAATGCGTTTAACGATTATACTTTCATAATATGCAGTATTACAGGGTACAAATAAATAACACCGACGATCTTTTTGGGGTTGTAAAAACTGTTTTCAGATCGATATCAGACGCTTCACATCCTTTGTTGTCGAGCGTTTATAATTTACAATATCTATTAAATCAACAATTTTACGTTAAAATAATGACGTCAATGTCACGATGAGACGATGGGACGTAACCCATTGAAATTAAAATTTAGCTGTGCAAAACTTAAAATGATCTCATATTCCTGTAAAATTGGTAAAACTGAGATACGTCACTTCGTGACACTGACGACGATAAATCATGTTCTGCATGCGGTTATGTTTCCAACGACGTAAATTTTCGGCAAAACAAAAAACGTGTCAATTATTTTTGTTATTGAACCCAAAATTAAATTAAAAGAAAATATTCAAAATGACCCAAATATAAATTAATGAATCAGTTCAAAATTCAAATTTATGTATACCAAATGTGAACGTTGTGATTTTCTGATTAAAATACAGAGACCTTTACAGAACTACGGAATATTAATATGAATTTCTATTGTGAGAGGGCGCTGAAATTAAATAACTGTTAAGAAATATTTCTACACAGTATAATTACATTATAATAATTTTACAATTACAACAATCATCACGATTTTGTATACCGTCTTTTTATAATAAATTTTGGTAAAAAACGAAAAATTTAAAAAATCAAAATATATGTCGTTAACGAAGGTATAGTCAAGAAATAATAATATACCGAGCGAGCAAATAACATTGAATTTGGAGGAGGTTATGTGGAAAAAGTATGTACTGTACACAACAGATCTCTTTTCGATGCGGGGGCAGTGTAGCCTAGTGGATATCGTACTTGGTACCAGCCTCTAGACTAGACTGTCGTGGGTTCGAATCCCACCTGCGCTCATGAATGTTTCGTGATGTTATTTAGTTTTAAGTTAGTTGTTATTCAATGTAATTTAAGATGCTAATGACCTAAGTTGTCGACGCGTCTATAATCTACAATAAATAATAATCTTTTCGATGCCTCAGTTATCAACTAAATGTGAATCGATTTTTAACCGATTTAAAAAAGATGTTATAAATTCGATGTTTGTATTTTTTGCCATACCCACTATAAAATAGCGGCTTTACACACATGTATGCATGTGAAGTGACTTTTGACAGGTCGGTGTACGGGAACGTATCTTTCTTACACTAGTGTGGGAAAGCAATCTTGTATTGTTTAGGATTGTATGAAGAAGGTCCTTAGATCAGTCGCACATTCGGGCTTTATTTCGGAGACCGGAACAAAATACTTAATACAAGGTCACTAAAAAGTGTAAAATAAAATTTGTTAAAAAAATATTGAACCGACTAGTGACTTGAAAAAAGGATAAAATATTTTTAACCGACTTCAAAAAAAGGAGGTGGTTCTCAATTCGGTTGTATTTTTTTTTTATGTTTGTTACCTCATAACTCAGTCATTTATAAACCGATTTTGAAAATTCTTTTTTAATTTAAAAGGATATACTTTCAGATTGGTCCCATAGAAATTTCATCAAAATCGGTTCCGTAGTTCGGCTGATTTTAATAAAAGTGAGTAACGGCGTGTGATTCTTTAAGGTAAATGTCACTTTTTGACATATTAGACAGCGGAAGAAAGTCGCTTTAATAAAAGTGAGTAACGGCGTGTGATTCTTTTAAGGTAAATGTCACTTTTTGACACTAAAAAGTAAAAAATAAAAAACTTTTTAACAAAAAAAAACCGCCTTCAAAAAACCACTAAAAAGAGGAAAATAATGAAATTTTGAGGTCTGTGCCAATTTAATAAAATATGAAGTTGGTTAAAAAAAAGATATTAATCACTATACTATACTTTTTAACCGACTTCATATTTTATTAAATTGGCACAGACCTCAAAATTTACTTATTTTCCTCTTTTTAGTGGTTTTTTGAAGGAGATTTTATTTTTGTTAAAAAGTTTTTTTTCTCTTCGTTTTACAATTACCTTCCCTACCTACCTACATTTAATTAAAAGTCGGCATACAGAGAAATAATTGCGCCAATTTCTAATTAAATGTAGGTACAGAAGGTGATTGTCAACCGAAGAAATGGTATATTGCATTACAAGGTAAGAAACTTGGCGTTTGCAACTAGTGTGAAGTTTGCTGTCCGAGGTACGAGGGCATGTAACCACACGTGTTGCAAACGCCAAGTTTCATACCGAGTAATTGTATATTATTTTTCATAACTCTATTGACAATTCGATTTGAGGTTCCTACAATTTAGGCGTGCAAAAAAGTCGCAAAAATATTAAATCTGTCAGATTTCTGTGGGGTTATGTCTGTCATTTTGACGTTTATGAATAGATATTATATACGGATTCAATATCGCTCTATCTTCTTCTTAGTTTGAGGTTTTCGAAAATTATATGCGGATCCAATCGCTCTGTCTCCCTCTTAACAACGTTAAAAAACAGAGAGAACCGACCTAAAAATTTTCATCCCTAGGGATGAAAACGCTCAGTTTCAACCCACTAAACAGGTACCGAAAATCGAATTTTCAATAGCGGCTTGTAAAAAAATATGTTAATAATTTTTTCGCTTCAATTTTTTTATTTTTCTAATTTTGTTATGATTGTTCTGAGGACAAATTTAGGAATAAATAGCCTTTATACAAATGTTTTTTGTACGTACAAAATGTATACAATAATTACATAAAATAAATGTGTACCTAGGTATATAATTAATACTATATAATAAATATTTGTAAACATTATTATGACTGTTTAACACATAATAAATATTACGTCATAACTAGTTATTATTGTAATTAACTCGGCTACTGTCAATACATTAATTACAAATGAATATCCATATAAAATATGCAATATGTGTAAAAACAGTAAATTTTAATTATAATTTAATATTGTAGTACACACATATGAATAGTTCAAGTTATATGAAGTATGGGGTTTGGAAGCAGCGCGAAAATTATTGATTTTAGAATGAAATTATAAATATTCAAAGCGTAGGGGTGTACAACACAGACACGTAATTAGGCGGTCCATTTTTAATTGACAATTATCTTTAGTCTAAAGTCTAAACTAACATCTGACGTAGATTACCAATTAAATATTTCAATACAGCAGCGAAAATGAAATGTTTTTTTGCCTCTAAGGCTAAACTAGACTTAGTCCAGTGATTCATATAGATAAATTAGTTATATTGCATTACAAGGGACGAAACAATTAGAATTTAATACTCAAAAACGTCAAATTGACCGACATAACCCCATATAAATTTCTGACAGATCCGCACAGATCTAATATTTTTGCAGCCCAAATTGCAAGTAGTACCTCAAATCGAATTGTTCCTCGGGCAGCAAACTTCACACTATATAGTTGCAAACGCTGGATTTCATCCCTTGTCATGCAATATACTAAAGCTTGTGGATACTTGCAAGTCCATCTTTAATAATTTTGATGTAGGTATACGTTTTATTTAAGATGTTTACACATACATTTTTTTCAGAAGTTTTACTCTATGCGGGGTTTACGCAAAGCGTTAAGCGATGCGTGCGCTCCACTGCAGGTAGTTGTTAAACTAAGAATTCCGTTAGATGTCATTCCAAGAAAACTTTATACCTCGATTCATAGATGTCGCTACCGTATAGCCTGATTACTCTTAGAATGATACAGCGACGTCATCAGCCTATTGGCGGGAAAGCACCGACCTTACTTGGCGACGGACTGTCTGCTTGACAACCGTTACCCTCTCTGCTACTCTCTAATGGTTTTTAACATAGACGGCGTGTATGAGTTTGAACTCACTCGACAACGGTTACTGTTCCGGTCTCCACCCATACTCAAGGATGGAGACCGGTCACCGGAACAATAGCCGTTGTCGAGTGATGACGTCTCGGTGTCATTCTTATAGTATTGTGTCTACACCTTAGACAGGAATCTAGAGACGAAGTACAAGTGAGTGGAGTCGTTGCTGTTCCGGTCTCCACCCATACTCAAGGGTGGAGACGGGAACAATAGCCGTTGTCGAGTGATGATGTCTCGGTGTCATTCTTATAGTATTGTGTCTACACCTTAGATAGGAATCTAGAGACGAAGTACAAGTGAGTGGAGTCGTTGCTGTTCCGGTCTCCACCCATACTCAAGGGTGGAGACCGGAACAATAGCCGTTGTCGAGTGATGATGTCTCGGTGTCATTCTTATAGTATTGTGTCTACACCTTAGACAGGAATCTAGAGACGAAGTACAAGTGAGTGGAGTCGTTGCTGTTCCGGTCTCCACCCATACTCAAGGGTGGAGACGGGAACAATAGCCGTTGTCGAGTGATGATGTCTCGGTGTCATTCTTATAGTATTGTGTCTACACCTTAGACAGGAATCTAGAGACGAAGTACAAGTGAGTGGAGTCGTTGCTGTTCCGGTCTCCACCCATACTCAAGGGTGGAGACCGGAACAATAGCCGTTGTCGAGTGATGATGTTTCGGTGTCATTCTTATAGTATTGTGTCTCTATCAGTCGCGGAGTATATGTTAAGGAGTATAACTTCCGCTGTGTGTAAAACATACACATGCCTTTTTTCAATTATAGTTGATACATGATAATTAGAAGGTTTTTGATCTAATTAAAGCAGTGCATTTTGTATAGTGCAGCAATTGTACATATTATAATCAAATAGACACGCCGAGATATGCACACAGTAGATTGTGTTGTTCTCGTACCCGGAGGTGAACTATAAATTATTTGCGCACATAGCACAAATATCAGCAGGGTGTTTCAGACTATGTGCAAGCGATTACTATATAAGAAATGCCGATATCTATCATGTGGCGTTTATGTATATGAAGACATAGCCATGTTGTACACGTTCTTGTTCCACAAGCAACGGTTAAGTTATGGCCTCACTCTGCTCAGCATTGAGATGTTTTATCTCTTGACTATATCGCCTCTGTTCTCCTAACTAACCATTGCTGATCGATACGTTCCTATGTCTAGTTTGTACACTCTTCACAGAATGTCACGTTTAAATTTAGTATCCGACTAAAAATTAAACATTCGCGGCAAAACATTCGGCTGTGGCTAAAATCAGGCTGAAGGTTTGGCCGAAGTTGATTACTGAATTATCGACTGAGACACGCGAACGGCGAGGTGACAGCGCGAGCATGAGCTTTGCTTCAACTTTACTGTAAAAAATGGATGTAAAAATACTTTGAATGTTAAGGTAGAATTCGCTCGATTTTCTAAGTGATTTTACATTATTATTTATTTTTACACAGAAAACTTCATAAAAACTTGGACTTTTACTGTGAAGTTAAACAAATTTGTGATTTTTACATAAAGTAAATTAAAATTACATAGTTTGTGTAATATTCCAATAAAGTGTGCAAAAATTACAAAATAAAATGTATAGTTACATATATAAAATGGATCAATACAAAGCAAATTAATGTAAAATTAGTAACCACGCATGCGCAATGTGTTTTTATGGAATCTACGCGATGTGACCATTGTCTCTTTGTGAGCCTATTACCAGATTAATCGCTGGCTACAAATGGACTATCGATAATTTATGTAATCGGCCTTCTCATTTCTTACAGTGTTCAACAAAATTGCGTTCAGCTTACAATACAAGTATTTCTCATCATTTTTTTAGCATTATACAAAACGTTCGGCACTGGCCGAAGGTGACAAAAAACAGAAGTTCGGCGCTCCGGAAAAAAAATTGGCCTTCCTCATATTATTATGAAAAAATAAATTCAATTCAATTCAAAAAAAAAATATGGCGACTCAAAGGTCAGCGGAAGCACAGGTTAACGCACTGCTTGTATGTCACTTATTTACAAATGGTACCGAACTTCTATAAAAAATTAAAAATGTCTCGTACAGAGAAAAGTCTATCTTGCAAATTCCTTCTTGAATATTTTTTGCCAAAGCAATCGTTTAAAACTACCCTTGACTTTGAGCACACTTATTGGATGTTATCGCAAGAACGGTTGCATTTACAAAAAACGTCACAAAGTTTTTTTTGCAGATAATTTAATACTCTTCAATTATTGTCTAAAACATTTTTTTGTAGAACCGACCACTTTTCGGAAAAAAAACGTTTTTTTTACCCTTTGACCCCAAAAAAACGTGAAGGATTTTAAAAGATTTTATTAATTCCATTTATTAAATTAAAGAAAAATTCGGATTTAATTAAGCCCCCAGCACCTACGTCTGTGCGTCAGAATCTGTTTTGCGTACACCACTGACTACTTCTCCCACCAGTTTTTGTGCACAGGTTTCCGTTTGGATTTAGTTTTCTCTAAATGTATGAACTCTACTTAGAGTAACTAGTTCCTTTATGATTGTGAAAGAGTGTAGATGAACATATAAAAGAAATAATGAAATAGTTGAATGAACCCAGCCTAAACCAGAATGTAACATTCGAAATTGGAGATTTTAACATATAGATAATGGCATTCTATGTACAAACTTGTAACACAATCTCATACAATCGGGTCCGGCTTATGTACGAGTTAATAAAATCGATATATTATTATTTCAATGTATGAAATATTTGATCGAAATTATTTATATTCAACTGTTTGAACAACCGCTACGATTTTTAAAAAGTTAACTTGTCTTCGAGATGCATAAATTATATTTTTTTGCCATCCCACTACAAAATAGCTACCTCCCGATGTATGTATAGCGGCCTTTAATGAGTCATTTAACAGACAGGTGTGCGGAGAGTGTTTTACTTACCGCACTAGTGCGGTAAGTAAACGGTTGCTAAGCTTCTGTTTATTCGCTCTACACGCCTGCCACTACTTACTCACGAACTTCATGGCATACTGTTGAAGTAAAGATGGCAACGCAATTGAACTGTCAAAATTTTTTGAAAATGAAGTGAAAAGTAGGTATTTTGTAGTTTTTACATACTGTCATCACTCCTCGAAATATAGTCCATTACACATCTAGATATATGCAATCTACTATTACTATATTCTGTGCCGAATAATTGTAGAATGTAGATTGTGTATCAAGGGCGTAATGAAGTCCATTTTCGACGAGGTGTGACGTTATGTTACACGAGTGCAGCGACTGTAACAGTCACACGAGTCAAAATAGTCTTCCGTTCTGTATTTTTGTCCTACACCCTATAAAATAGTAGCTTTTATTTTCATTTCCAATATTTTCAACAAATTCAGCAATAATTTTTTAATTTTTCATGACTTATTGACATTTCACTTGTGTAACAAACTTAACTTCAATGAATAGTAGGCTAGCTCAGTAATGTGTCGCGCTGTGTATTTTGTTCACAAAATCGCAGACTTGAATCCCAGCTAGAGGAACATGAAATAATATTAAAATTATTAAATTTTACTTTTCCACCCGCTAAAATTTCTGAAATCGATGGTTTTACGACTGGTTTGCATGCATGAAAAGCAGCTATTTTAGGGGGAAGAACAAAAACGTGTTTGTTGTTGAATAAATCGACAAATAGGTAAGTTTTGTATTAACAATACTGAAGCTTTAACGTTTAAAAAATTACATAAAAAAGACCCGATTACGCGCCGAAGTGATACGAGCGACGAGTGACGTCACAATGTTATTATTTTAACACTTTGTAACCAGGATTACGTTTTTTTTTTTAATATAAGGTTTATTGGCCTCTACATCCATTGATATAATCAGCCATGTTATTACGTTCGGTAAAATGCCGAAAAATATGAGAAAAAATAATAAATTTAGAAAAAACAATAAATACCTAAGTAAAATTTAAACTAATAATAATAATAAATATATTTTGAAGGATTATATTATGTACTTTTGCCTTATGAATTATGATATTGTGACGTCACAGCAGCCAATTCCAAAGCATGTGTGTTTCATAGTACAGTTCATTTCGAGTCAAGTTGACATTAAAAAAAAGTTTAAATATTTACTGAAAAATGTAAAATTTTCAGTATGGTAAATTTTCTTCTCGTATTAATCACGTCGATATAAACGAATATTTGTTAAATATTCGACTCGATTCGAAAAGAAAAATTCACTACCCGCATACAGTGTTTCCAAAGTGAGCAGATAAACTCAAACTTCAATAGTATACTATTTTTTGTATAAATCTTTTGTAAGGAAATTGCAGTTTCTCATATTATAATGCTTAAAAATTATTTTATATAACACATGCACGTTTTTAGTGTTTTTTTTTCGTATCAGTTTTACGGACCTTAAATGACCGTTTATTGACGAGTGACGTCATGATCCATTATGAAACGCTTTTCGATGAATAATGGAAAAACATTTCAAAAACCCGTTATCTATTGAACATTATGTACCTCTTTTCGGTGTTATAAATGAAATATGGTTTCTATGGTATGGAATAAATATTGTATCGAGCCCAATGTTTTTATTATGAGATGTACTTCTGTCAGTGACAATAAATTGTTCAATTGAAGTCTAAAACCATGCATGTGTTATATAAAGTATAGTGTGCAACACGTGTGCTAAATATTTATGCGTTAGGCGCGATGTTTTCAGCACGAGTAGTAGGAGAGCGCTCACGAGCCGAATACGAAGACGTATTTAGCACACTAGTCACACAATATACTATTAATAAATTAGTTTACTATATTTGATAAGACTATAGTTTTCAAACACTATTTTTCGAAAGATTTAAAACTCTCTTATGAAGGTGCTTTTATAAAAAAAATCTGAAACTTAATTTTGATTCATTTTCTTCAGTGGTTGCAATTCGGCTAGGTATTTTTAAACATCCTGTTCATAGCGAAGTTAAATATTCAAAGAATGAAAAGATGAACCACGATAAGATACTAAATAAAAAGAATCGGTATTTTGTGATAAATTACATTTCAATTTTAATAAATGTTGATGAAATTAGATAGTTTTACATACATTCCCTAATCAAATAAGTTAACAGTTGGTACAAAATAATAATATGCATAAAAATAGAATATAAATTCTTAGAAAAAAAAGCGCAACTCACCAAACTTCTTTAATCAAAACATTTGAATGTAAGTTGACCTCACCTGTAACAAAAAAGCATCGAATTAAACTGTGATTATCAAAGTCTAGCAGACATTGATTAACGACTCCAACTAAATACATATTTAATATTATAATTTATTCAGAATAAAAAAAGTTAAGAAGTAATTTTAAGCATGGCCCTGACAGATAACATGGCGCATATTTTAAAACAAGAAATATAACAGCTCCGGTGTAACGCTGCGGGGTGGATTGTGGATAACTTGTGGAGAAAGAGGGATAACGGGAGAGTGAGCTGCAAGAACTATGTATAAAATACAAATATGGAAATATATATACACTTGGTGAAATACATAAATATAATATACAATATAATATGTAGATAAAATTGTTCTCTTTTTATGTTCATCTTCCTAGTTCCTTCATAATAAATTAAGTTGTTTTAACCTCACAAAAATATAAAAATTAATTACAACAGAAAAATAAAATATAAAACTTATATATTGTGTATACTATGTATTACCCGAGCCATCGCTCGCTTTTGTTTTAGACGACCGTCGCAATGATATCTAGCAGATGATATTCAAAGCAGTATACAGATTATATCAAATTAAACCTCTGCATAGGGCATTCAGTGTGTAAGACAGAGATTGATACATAAAGCAATAAGTAAGAATGAGATAAATGATCGCTAATAGGATGTTACGTGGTTACTGTAAATAAATAATATTTATATAATCTAATAGCGTCATCTTTGTTTTTTCGCTTCTTCTATGCTGTAAAAATGTAAATCTTTTATCAGTTTAATTTACAGTAACCACGTAAAATCCTATTAGCGATCATTTATCTCATTCTTACTTATTGCTTTATGTATCAATCTCTGTCTTACACACAGAATGCCCTATGCACAGGTTTAATTTGATACAATCTGTATAAATAGTTAAACTTTAAAATATCCCTAACATCTAATAGTCACTGTCTGAAACAATAATATAGCTTTTTTCGTAGCTTCGTCCGCGTTACTATCGGTTTTGATAAAAACTTTACCTAAATCCGAGGCGGAAAAAACAGAATTTTATATTTATTTATTGTAAATTATAGACGCGTCGACATCTTACGTCATTCGCGTCTTGATTACATTAAATAACAACTCACGTAAAACTAATTGACATCACAAAACATACATTAGCGGAGGCGGGATTAGAAGCCACGACAGTATAATCCAGAGGTCGCGACGCTAACCACTGGGCCACACTGTCCTCCAGAATCTTAAACTTTAAGTTTGGTTTCCAAATGATAGTCATTCTTTCTTCAGCCAATAGTGACACTGGTTCAAACAGACAGACGCAGATGAGTAGAAAAAATCTGGAAAAAAGTTTTTCCGGCCATATAATATAGATTTTATATTATACATTATTTAATTTTCCTTCCTGTATCTATTGCAACGAGTAGATTCAAACTGATCCTAATAATGTAAGATTACAGATGAAGACGATGGCTTCGTGGCTGAAGAATCCAAAAATGAATGTATATTTTATTACTGTTTGATTTTTCGCAATTAATTGATAATGTTTCGTAAAATCAAACAGTAAATACATTCATTTTTGGAACCTTAAGCCACGAAGTTACCGTCTATATCTATAATCATAAATCATAAGTACATATATATTTATTAATTATTATTTCATTGATTACTTAACGACGAGTTTGTATATATTATTTCAGAAAGCCCATTTTGAATTGTTTTTGAATCATTAGTCAAACCCTCAATTTGACATTTTTCAAATTACAGTTTTTTTTTCATTTTGATTATAAATATTTAATAACCGTATCTAAAAGTAAGGACCGCCCCATGTGAGTTAAAAAATAAATCAAGTAAAACTTTCTTTTTAAGGTAAGTTCAACCCTCAAACTTTCTATTTTTTTATTATGTATTTTTAAGTCGCTTGCAAATTTAGTTAAGTTCGGTTTGCCGTAGAGTAGTGTGAATTAGAGCCAGAATTAGGACGGGGCAATCGGGGCGGGAGCCTCGGGGCCTCCACAAACCACGCATTCAAACATTTTATAACTATAACATTTTTTTTAATTTGTAATTTATTATTAAGAAAGTAATAAAATATAGGTATCCAAATAAAGGATATTTTTATCATATGCCAAATTTAATCTAAAGTGTTTAAATATAAGCTCTTCAACTGTTCACCATAGTTTACCAGGAAGTCATGAAATTACAAAAAAAAAATAGGTAAAAAAACTTTAAAGTTAAACGGTTTTATTTTAAGTCAACAGGTGTACCAAAAACTAGAAAATAATTAGGACACAAACCAAGAGGCACTTTGTGTCGCTGCGTCAGCGGAATAAGTAATAAAAACGTGGGGCGCATTTGAAATATTTCTGTTGGTGGGCTTGGAAACACATTTTTCTAGACAAGCCGTTCTTATTTAATAATTATTCAGACGTTATACAGATTTGTATGCGCCCCACGTTTTTATTACTTATTCCGCTGACGCAGTGACATAAAGTGCCCCTTGGTTTGTGTCCTAATTATTTTCTAGTTTTTGGTACAGCTGATGATTTAAAATAAAACCGTTTAACTTAAAAGTTTTTTACCTATTTTTATTTTCTAGTTTTTAGTTTGATTTTTGGCCCGTATCATTATGCAAACTCCTCATCCTTTCAACTGTCCACCTCCTGATTCCATCATTAGACCCTCGTTATCAAGTTGAAATTGTAATATTGACATTTATAGTGTAAAATTGTATTGTCACGGGAACTCAATGTGTGTGCAAAGTTTCATAAGAATCGGTTAAGTAGAAGAAGATTTCAAATAAAGATAGTAACAAACAATCAAACAAATATACGGGGTCAAGCTAAATAAATTTGTTTAAAAATAGTATGTTTTTTGATAATAAGAATCTGTTTTTTAATTGGAAAAATAAAATTGTTAAGAGATATTATTTAATTTAGAGTGCCTCCTCCACTTTCTTCATTGCCCCGGACCCCAACGCCTTAATAAATCCGGTTCTGGTGTGGATTGTGATATGTGAAAAAATTAAACAGGTAAAATATATTTAAATTAAATTGCTTTAGTTTGATGATATCAAAAAAGTTTTGCATTTATTAGTTTAAGGTACCGTTAAATATTAACTAATTTTTATCTACCTGCATACACAAAAAAAAACATGCATGTATCGCGGCAAACACGACCGAAGTAAAACTTCTTGAGTAAGTATAATATAAAATTAACGGATCAGAATGAGTCATTACTACATTAATTATTTATTTATTTAGGGTTGTTATGATAATTCGCGTCGCACTATTTTTGTCACCCATTTTCGTACTTCATTGAGCCAGCATTTTACCCTTCAAATTGTGAAGGCAGTGCAGGCTATGAAGCTTTACTTCAAAAATAGTTTGACGATGCCAGAGTTAATTTCGTTTCGCGTTAGGCACATTAGCTATAATCAAGTTTAAAAATTCAAGATATTGAGTCACGCACTTATACTTCACTATATCTTCTTCTCTACATAGTATAAATTGAAGTCGCTTTTCGCGTCTGTTTGTCTGTCTGTCTATATAACCGCTAACTCCTCCTAAACCACGCAACGGATTTTGATGTGGTTTTCACCATCAGTTAGATAATTTTTCACGGAAGGTTTATATATTATATAGCGAAAGAGCGAAGCGAGTGAGTAATGTAATTATAATATTCAAGCGAACGAGCGAAACGAGTGAGTAGTGTATTGCACCCGGGCGAAGCCGGACAGGGCTGCTAGTTTTATATATAAGCAGCACAGTTTTTATGAATGGGACGCGTACTGTTTCATTGGTTTTCCGCTCCTTGTTACGAACTCTGTTTGAGTCACTATCTTAAATTTTGGAACTCGACTATATAGTTATATGCTACATACAGCATCGAAGCTAGACAAGTTGGTCTTGCTTGATTTATTATCCTACAGCATGCGATTTTAACGCCAACACGATAATATCCAAATTAAAGTAAATTAGTAATTATCAGAAAGAAACAATTTGTAGAGATTTAAAATGGACGCAGAGTCGCGGTGGCGTCGTAGTCGCATATTATGAAAAAAAGCAATATTATTGGTGGAAAATATTTTTGCATTTTTGTCAACAAATAAATTGTTTATCGCGAACGACAGTTAATAGTGAATAATAGCAACTATAAATTAATCGAATATATTATTAGACTAATAAAAATGTCATCTTTGGACACACGAAAAATAGAAAAAATGGAATCCGTCGCAGAAACAAACAAATTTATTATCGAAGTGTCCTAAGAGGCATTGTGATAAATTCTGTGAATGTGACACGCTTATAGATGTCATCAATAATTTATCATCAGCAGTTACATTTCTTCTTATTTACAATAAAAGGAAAATATGAGATTAGCGAATTAGGCAAAACTCCGCTAGTGCATTAAATTGATTTACGAACCCTGATAAAGGCATTTATTATTATCCTTTCAGGTGTATTAAATATTAGTTTTTGAGTATGGGTCTATTTAAAACAAGCCGTGAGGTGGGCCGTTTATGACTAAAGTGCGACCCTTGAGGTCCACACGACAAACTTTCCAGTTTGATAAATATTTAATAATAATAATTAAATTAGATATTACACAGAAAAGTAATCATTTTAATCATTAAAACATAATTATTATTTATTTTTAACAATAATTAAAAAAAAAAACGCCTGAACCGATTTTTATAAAATTTATGTCGGATCAAAATGACGTTAACACGCCTCGATTGACACCCTTATGAAGTCGATATAATTTTTTATTCGCGAGATATTGTGTAATATCTACTTTTTTGGAGTCTATTTGGTTAAGAAAAAAGAACGGCTGAACCGATTTTGAAAAAATTTCTTTCGGATTATATTTACGTTAATACGCGTCGATTGGCACCCTAACGTAATCGATATCATTTTTCATCCTCGAGATTTCGTCTTAGAAAGAAATGGACACATACGCACGTACGTACGCACGTACGTACGTACGTACATACGTACACACACACACACAGGCATCTTTCTAAAAATAGTGTAAAAATAGTGTAGTGACCTTGAAACATAAAAATTTGTTATACACATTTGCGATTCTCGGACCCATTACAATATAACTTCCAATGGGAAGTTAATAAAACCGTAACGCATATTATGAGCAAATGCATTATTTTGTCAGTAGGGTTTGACACTGCGATCCGAGTTTTTAAGTATTATTGTTACTGATAAGAATTTTTCTATCGACTTAGTAGCTACTGAAATTGCACGCCGAGAATGTCAGTATATAAAAATGTTTAAAAAAAATAATGAAAATAAATAATATAATTTGTACTCATACAACACTTATTTTCAAGTAAAAATGACGCTTGTACATTACACAGTGTAACATGTCATTTTAATAAAACGACAAACCGGGGGATTAAAATAATATAGCTGCATGCGTCTCGCGGTCTCAACTCGTACTGGACCAGTGTTGCCAAACTGTAGATAAAAACCCTACATTTCTTTACCTGCTATAGCTATGATGAATCCGTACGCCATTTATGTGTTTTTTGAAATACAATTTTTGTACGATTAGCGCAAATTAGTATTAATTTTTCATTTATTTATTTTTTAATTGAATTTTAAAAGCATCCGGCGAGGGAATTGCAACTATTCGAACAGAGGATACGCCTTTTCATTTATTTTTTACTGCCATCTGTTCAGTGGCGGACTACGGAGGGGGGCTCCAAATCTCGAGAAGTCCTTCTTAATCAAATCCCAAACAAGACCAAAATATATTCAGTAAGTAGGAGGCAGTTTGGAGTTGGAGGCCCCGTATGTATGCAAAATATAAACGTAGGTAGGTTACCTACCTACCAACGTTTATTATAAATATTTGATTTTTTTTGTCAGCTATTACATCTATATTATTCATTTTTTACGATATTTACACTACACATAAGTACATCAATTTTTAAGCAGATCGGGGGCCTCATTTAATTCTGCCGCCCCGGGCCTCCGACGGGCTTAGTCCGCCACTGCATCTGTTAGCGACTTAACTAATTCATATATACTAGTACCGCGGTTTGTAATCCTTTCTCCTTACCGTCACCCATGACCTCTACATGGAGGCGGCGTACAGAGCGCAGTAGCCTGGGAATAGGAGGAATCTGCCGTGGTGGGTCGGCCAACTAGAGATGAACAGAAGACAAATATCGAAGTTTTATGCAGTGGTGCCAGTCAAATATCCTCGCCTGGGGGCATGCTACAGGATTTTTGGTGTCCAAATCTTTTACTGGGCCCCAGACCAGGATCTTTGGCTGGTCCCCCTCATGCATAAAGCTTCGATATTTGTGTTCTGTTCATCTCTTAGTTGGCCGACCCGCCACGAAGGGCCCCTCCTATTCCCGGGCTCCCAGGCTAGTGTCAAGTACGAATCCCCTTTGTAGGGGTCATGAGTGGAGGTAGGGCCCCACTACTACAATTTTTTCATATCCGATCGGAATCAATTCTATATAGTTTCCCTTTAAAGCGAATATGGAACGATTGTGGAGTCCCTGGAGCTGTTTTACCTGCTTCCGTTCCTCAAGCTCGGTTCTGGGATTGGCTTTAAAGCATCTGACAACAGTGGAGCGGTCGCTAGCGCTAGCGGGAGGTAGCGGGTGGTAGCGTTTCAATGTATGTTTAGTGAAAATAACGAACACGCGGACGTTGCCACAGTCAGTTTTGCTCGGCCGCTAAGAAGCTAAAGCAACAAGCACTTTGCACGCGTAAAGAACATGTCTTTAAAATTAAGATGTAGCTTCATACAAAACGACTGCTGTGCATGATTTATAATAACCGGCCAGCATCTTGAATCTTTGCATAATATACACAAATGTAATGGCTGACATGTTTTAAGAGCAATCTGTATTCTGTAATCGGGTATATAGGATTCGAAAGAAAACGAGGCGCTAACGATGCCATGCAGATTTGAGCGATGCAACGGACGTAATTTATTGATGACACATTTTAATTTTGTACATAATTGAAGTGTAGAAGGGTTATTTTTGTAAAATATGTCTAGCTAAAATTGTGAAATGAAAAAACACTTTAAATTATAATCTAAACGTATAATTTTTTATTACGAAGTTTATTAGTTTTTGACGGAAGTTTGAAATTATTTACCAATTTATATATCGTTATTTGTGCATATTTGCAAAAACAGTGGACATTTTTAATGTACAATAGAAAGTCTTCATTAAATACAATTTTGCTTGTAGGTTCTACAAACAATCAAATTATATAGGATACAACTATATAGCATTAACAAAACTTATCAGTTACATAACACCGTACAAGTACTCACGTAACTGACAAAAACTTCTTTTTGTAAATCATAAAATTATAGTTAGGTACCTATTTCTACTTTGATTCTAAATAAAATAAAATCTGTTAAGAGTTATTATTTTTGTTAATTATTTCTACGTACATTATATCTTAGATATTTTAGATTATAGACACTCGACAACAGAGATCGTCAGCGTCTATATAGAGCATTTATTCCTGAACACTCCCGATCTAATGATTCTTGATACATCTGATTCGCAAACATTAATATTTCTCTGTATCTATATGAATGGTGGCACTCCTGGAAAAAGAAGGACTTGGTACCCTCCCATGTCATAAAATTCACACAAACAAGTCAGAACTACGACTAGAACTATTAAAAAAAGATAAAAAAGAGTAATTTTTATTAAGCGCTGTTTGAAATCAGCATTTTGCAATCGGGCGCCCCTTGCGTGGGTCATCCTCACTAACCCCTAGATACAGCACAACATATTATAATCATATATCGAAGCATTTAAGAAGATATTGTGTCATTGACTTTAAGTTACTAGTATATGAAATATAACCAAGAAAATCTTATTTCGTACTTATCCTTAACTAAACACAGTTAAATATGTCCTGAGAAATGCACTTAAAACAGAAAATATAAAAAAATTGTGAGAATTGCAAAATCTGAAAATAAATCATTCTAATCTACATAAAATGACAAATCCATAATATATATTTCACATACAAGCAAAAGAGTTTTCTGAATCGAGCTTTATATGTTTACAGAAGATATATATCAAGCCACGTTCTTGCCGCCATTTTATAAAATAAATCAAAAACTTCTAGTAGTCTGTCGTCCTCACCTTGCAGTCTGCACTACAAGAGAGAAACTGAAAAATTCCATTCTGAATCTATGTATTATAAACTACATTTTGTTGTATACAAAATGGTTTCAAAAAACTTATCTTTAACCTGAATATGAATGTTGTAAAGCTTGTGCTTCTTTTGAGTAGAAATGACACTAATTCATGTCATCTGAAGCAAGTCTATCGATACTAACAAAATGTATGACATGCTGGGCTCTCTAGATTTAAAGCTAAAAGTCGTATCAGAAACTGTGGAAGGTAGGATTTTTTATTATTTTTTAAGATCACCAACAGCTAGGGTATTAACAAGCCTCGTTTTTTTCGCTTGATTACGCATGTCGAGTGTCAAGTCACGTCCAATCGAAGCGATCGACCAGATCAGTGTTCATCAAAAAGCAGTGACGGTTATGTTTATAACTATATTGTACGTCTACCTAACTAATATCATACGAATATTCAGTAGCACATCAAATACCCATTGATCACCAACGATAGAATCTGGATTCTTACGCCCATCTCCATACTGATCAGGGTTCAAATTACATTACCAAAACTACATAAACAAAATTATATACTTCCGGAGATTTTTATTACTCGTTAATTCATTTATTAAATAAAGTATCTTTTGCACCGTGCAGGTGACATCTAGTTTTTTTTAAACAGCATCTCTTCACGCTTGACTACTCACGAAGTCCTGATTTTTAAAAATTATAATTTTTGAAAAATACAATATCGCGATCGTACATACACAAAAATCTGTCACGTTTATAGAAATATACTACTTTGGCGACGTTCAAATTTTGCCACCAGACGTGGATCTTTTTTTTAAATATTTTTTATTGTAAATTATAGACGCGTCGACAACTTAGGTCATTAGCGTCTTGACTACATTAAATAGCAACTCAAAACTAAATGACATCACAAAACATCCATGAGCGGAGGCCGCATTCGAAACCACGACAGTTTGATCCAGAGGCCGCGACGCCTACCACTGAACCACACTGTCCTCGACTTCGCTGTCGTAGTGACGTATATCTATTTATTTATTGTAAATTATAGACACGTCGACAACTTAGGTCATTAGCGTCTTGTTTACATCAAATAACAACTTACTTAAAACTAATTGACATCACAAAATATCCATGAGCGGAGGCGGGATTCGAACCCACGACAGTGTGATCCAAAGGCCGCTACGCTAACCGTTACACCACTCTGTCCTCGTGTGACGTATATCAGATTCCAATAGTTTCAACTACAGATCCCTGAGAAAAAATTCACTCTGTATGAATCTTTACGATGTTGAAACATGGCGTTACGCTACGCTGATTATTACCGCATATGAATCTATAAAATCGCTTCAGAATTAATTCAACGAACAGTCTGTAAGCAGCGCCGCTATATAGCGCACAGGAAAGCGCCATACCATGTATGTATGAGCATGAAGCCTGACATTATTCATATAAATTACTGAATACGAGTTTGCTTACTGTTCCAGCAGAATTGAAACTACGACGTCACAGGATGAATATAGAGCTTGTTCAAGTAACACAACACGCATGTAAAAAACTTGTTTATTTCCATCTCTTTTCAGAAAACCATCGACTCGAATGAATCACAAATTGAAACATCAAAATAACTTCGTCACGGCTTCGTGAGTTTTATATTAATATACAGTTTGGGTCCGGTACATAATAAACTTGTAATGGTAAACTTTTTTTATAAAAAGCACTGATCTCTTGTATACAGTAGAACCTCGTATCCGAGGTAATGTGGGGACGAATAACCTCGAATAAGCGAAAACTCGGATAACACGGAAGAAAAAACTCGGGTCGCAGTGCCAAACCCTGCCGACAATATAGTGTATTTGCAAATACAGGCCTTGTGGCTTTAATACGTGAACTTAAGTTTGTTTTTGGACAAAATAAAAAATTTAACCCCTTAATACATCCCTTAAAATAATATTTTTTTCTTACTTTCAATATTATTATCAATGCAACCTCTGTACCACATTAAATACACCCTTTCATAAGTAAATCCGTATCAACAAACCAGTGTTTTCATAAAATTTGAAAGTCCGGTCCTGTCGGGCCGATTTTATTAAAATTTTAGCAGCACGTTTTAATCTTTACTAAAGAGTTAAATTTCAATTTTGAAACGATTCTGACAAATTTTTCGGTATTTTTGGGCCCAAAAACTTTTTGGAACCCCTAAATACAACCCTGAAAATGGTCCGATCGGGCCCATTTTAAATAGGCTTCTTGCGGTGATGGGTTCCAATGTGTGTACCAAATTTCGTTTCAATCGATTAAGTCTGTCGAGAGTTATCGTGTACACACATATATATATATAATATATATATATATATATATATATATATAAATAAATATATATATATATATACATACATACATATATATATAAACATTTTCAAAAATGGTGCCAAATTGTTCAGGAGGCTATGAAACGTCGAGAAATTTTGGTCCGACCCCTAGGTCCCGCCATCCGACCGACGCCAATAGTGTATGTGCCATATTATGGCAAATACACTAATAAAAAATTCGAAAATTTTAATCATTTTTAATTACTATAAAGTGAAATGTGTAACTTGCCACTAACGCGGCTTAAGAAAGTTCACTGTCGAGCGTCTATAATCTACAATTTATTCATTCAAGAAAGTCCATAATAGAGCACTGTTTCAACCTGCTAATTCATTTTTTAGCTGCATTATCTTGCTACCGTTTCATCGATAAGAGGTCATTTGCATTACTTTCCGGCTGTTCCTCAATATATTTAAGAGTTAATTGCCTCGGATAACGCGGAGACTCGGTTGATCGAAGGCCGGATAAACGAGGTTCTACTGTATTATGGACTAGCGGCTACCCGTGGCTCCGCTGCAAGTTGTTAATTTATTCTCTCTTCCCGTAAGACGTTCTCCCGCTGCAAAGCAAAATATGATTTATTATCTATACCTCCCCCCGCGAGAAGCGAGAATCTCTCCCCCCGTGAAGCGAAGTCGGGCTCAAAATCACCTGGGAATAGTTTGCATTAACGGTGTCATAAAAATAAACAGTCAACCCAATCTATTAATATGTTTTGACATTTGCATTAACAGTGTCACAACGTGCGTGAGACAATTTAAAATTGACATATATCTTGTTTATTTGTCAACCGATTTAAATGGAACAAAACTAAATGTTATCCCAAGCTTTAATCTCAATACATCACTGAAAATCACATCCAAATTCAGCCAATCGTAACTTTTGAATAGCTCGCGCTTTAAGTTCCGCATCAATATGGCGCTGTATAAGTTAAAATGTCGACAGCCATATAAATCTTGGCGAATTGATTTTTTTTTAAACTTTATACTGCGACATACTTTGGGGTCCAAAACTACAATGATATTTTGTCCAAGAGATTAATAGAAAAATTACATTTTTCTAATCAAGAGTATTCTCCACCATAAAATACCCTCTGCTCTCTTCATCTCAAATCCTTTCCTCTCGCCTAAAAATGTACCGTTCTCCCGACGCTATTTTTGAAGCTATAACGCCAAATGAAGGACCAAAAATCACACTACAGATTCTATACAGGCGAATTTTTTGAAAAAAATGTTTTGCAGCGTGTGAATTTTTTTTTCAATGTTTCGCCTGCAGGATATGTAGAGTGATTTTCGGTTCTTCATTTGGCGTTTACTCGAACCCTTTAGCTTTAAAAATAGCGTCGGGAGAGCGGTAACCGTTTTTAGGCGAGGGAATGGCATTTTCGATGAAGAGTGCGGGGGGTAAATTTCGGTAGAAAATATTCTTAAAGCATCAATAATAAATCAATAGTAGCTATAAATTATCGCTAATGAATTAATAAAATTATAATTTTTTTCATTTACTAATTTTCTCATCAATACAGTTTATTAGAAAGGTTAAATATTCTCATAAAATTAAGTTCTATTTTTTAAACCATTTCACGATCTTTTATTTTCGTGCAAACTTCGGTAGAAAAAGCGTGATGATAAAAATAATTATATAGTAGAAATAAAATTGTACTTAACTCTCAAAATATAATCTCTTTCCTGATTCGAATTCGTGAACTATAATTAATGTATAAAAATAAAAATTGTGATCTTACGTTTTAAATTTCCTGGATTTTAGATCGGCGAATACCAAACTGCAATTGCATCCCACCACAGGACACACCATAATTTACACGATTTTCACAAACGTTTAACACTTTATAAAATTTGAATGCAATCGGACTGAATGATAAGAAAAACATTGACGTACTTAACATGTCTTCAAGAACGGTAATTAGAAATTATAAACAACAAAAAAATTCGTATAACGTAGGTATTTTAGGCATGCCCGTGTCTTATTTATTTACTTCAAGAAAACGGAAAACAAGACAAAATATTAACAATATGAATATTTATTTGCTAAATTCTTTTATTGACCAACATTTCAACATTAACTGTGTCTTCTTCAGGACCTCAAAAGAAAACACAATCTGTGTTAAAAAGTTTGCCATTAATTAATAATTTAGCAAATAAATATTGTTATTCTTTTGCCTTGTATTCTGTTCTCTTATAGTAAATTAAGTTATAAAACAAGGTGTTTTAAGACATTTTTATTAATAACAACTAGCAAGTATTCTATTTAGTAGGTATGTTAAGTATGTTTAGTAGGTATGTTAAGATCTTTACATTATTGTCAAAAAAAAGAGTGCGGGTTAAAGTTCATTAATTACGCGAAATTATGCAATTTACGAGTCCTTTTTATTCCCTATATCACTGCACAAAAATTAATTCATGGTATCAAAAATAATAATTTACATTGTCTGCGCAACATTAATTATTCTTTAAAATACACTAACGCGAGATATTACTATGTGCAAGAGTCATTTTTACTACATCACTGCACATTAATTAATTTGATATCAATAATACGATTATATTGTCTGATGAAACGCTTACTTTCCGTCGGAATAACATTACTTTTATTTTAAAATACAGCGAGATTATACTACATGCGAGAGTTGTCTTGACAACTGCGCATAAATTAATTTTACACCGATAATAATTATGTAAGTAAATGTGAATTTATTAACTTTGTAAGAATTTATTCAAACGAAAAGACAAATAGATATTTTAGTCTATAGACGCTTAATAACTAAGACAAAAAAAATAAACCAAAGTCAAACGAAAAAAATCACACGTCACCATTATATAAAACCTTCACAAACTATTTTTCGATTCTAGTATTAAAAATATAAAAAATTATTAATATTATATTCTTCAATAAAAAAAATGTACGTAGGTACACTGAAGCCTAATTGCCGCCGGTATTAAATCAATTTACTTTTAAAATATTATTATTATTAATTATTATACTAACGCGAGAATTCACTATGTGCAATGGTAATTTTTGCACTCATTCAATAAATTTTATTTTACTTCAAAGCGTGTCACTGTCAACGAACGACTTTGTAATAACATTCAAATAGGTACCTACATAATTAAATTTGCACTTACGTAATCACTACGTTTTATTGTATACCTACATTTTTACATCGACATCAATACTTATTTAAAACAATGCGTTTTTTTAGCCAAGAACTTTCAGCAGATGTCACTTGACAGATTTTGATTTTTTTTTTAATTTAAAACTTCGTCGTGTTGCCAGCTCTACTTTGTTTAGATATTTTTTTAATGTTGACTCCATCTATAGATTTTGCCCCGTCGTCGACGGGTGGCTCAGCTAATTTCTATTATTAAACGTTTTTATTGGCGTCGGTCGGATGGCGGGACCTAGGGGTCGGACCAAAATTTCTCGACGTTTCATAGCCTCCTGAACACTTCGGCACCATTTTTGTCTGTTTATGTATATATGTGTGCGGGCTATAACTTTCGAAAGAGTTAATTGATTTTGACATAATTTGGTAGACACGTTGCAATCCATCACCGCACGAAGCCTATTTAAAATGGACTCGATCGGACTATTTTAAGGGTGGTTTGTAGGGGTTGAAAAATGTTTTTGGGCCCAAAAATACCGAAAAAATTGTGCGAATCGTTTCAAAATTGAAATTTAACCCTTTAGTAAAGATTAAAACGTGGTGTAAATAAAATCGGCCCGATAGGACCGGACTCACGATTTTTATAAAAACATTAGTTTGCGGATACGGATTTCCTTACCGAACGGTGTATTTAATTTGGTGCAGATGGTGTTATGATAACAATACTGCTATTAAGAAAAAATTATTATTGTAAGGGATGTATTAAGAGGTTAAATTTTTTATTTTGTACAAAAACAAACTTAAGTTCACATAATAAAGCCACAATGCCTGTACTAGCAAATACACTATATTGCCGGCAGGATTTGGCACTGCGACCCGAGTTTTTATTATTTAGTTTCACTGCTACCTAACAATTAAATCTCACCCACTTCCCGATTGAGTTGAAATTTTTAATATTAAAAATAAATACGAACTTAAAAGATCGTCACAAGTACAAAGTCAAAATGTAACTAAACGTGTCTAAAAAATATTTTTAACTGTATTCAAGTGTAAATAATAACGGTTTAGACTTTAGATGGTTTATTATATTGTAGCAACTATAAAAGCAAGGACATTTAAGGTGCGATCATTTAAATACGGATGTAAAGAATAAGTGAGTTTACACTTCGAGGATATTATGTCATTGTCCACGTAGATTCATAGTAGTCTACCGTTAGATAATAAAATTTTATTTTTACAAGTTTTTATCTTTTTTTAGGGTTCCGTACCTAGAATGAAAAAACGGAACTCTTATAGGATCACTTTGTCTGTCCGTCAAGACCCTTTTTCTCAGGAACGGTTAGTTTTTATATAGACTATTATTGTTTGACGGCTTATTTGATGGTTTGAAAACTTGAGAGGAAAAACATTTCAAATAAAATTTTCGACGTAATTTTCCATCATTCTCTAACAATTTTTTTGTAATTTTTTATTTCAGATAATTTTATTAGTAAAATATTATTTCGAACTTTTTCATTTAATTTCGCAAAATTTATCATTACTATAGTCAAGTTCCAAAATTGGAGATAGTGAGTCATGCATTGTTCGTATCAAGGTAAATGGAGCGAAAATCAATGAAACAATATAAGCATACGCGTCCCATGCATAAAAACTATGCCGCTTATATAAATAGTGAAGTGTAAGTGCATGACTCACTATCTTAAATTTTGTAACTTGACTATAAATATGTTGAATTTTCAATTAATTACTAATATTTAACGATTTTGCCAAAAATTAATGTATTCGAGCGTACGAATTTATTTTATTTATTGTAGATTATAGACGCGTCGACAACTTAGGTCATTAGCGTCTTAAATTACATTGAATAACAACTAACTTAAAACTAAATAATATCACAAAACATCCATGAGCGCAGGTGGGATTCGAACCCACGACAGTCTAGTCTAGAGGCTGGTACCAAGTACGCTATCCACTAGGCTACACTGCCCTCTCAAGCGTACGGAAAGATGGCCTCGCATCAGTAAAATATCAAAAGCCTATTATTTTCTTCGTTGTTTATCAACGGATTTAAAAATTTTTTTTTCAAGAGTAATTTTCTATTGCGTTTTGAAGGTCCGGAAACTTCTCCATTGTAGATTTAGAGAGGGGGTTTCAACCCCACGAGTCCTCTCTGGTTACGTCATAAAAGCAGTATGTGAAATGTTTAAAACAATACAAATAGTTCACTGTATTTTAAATTATACAATGTTTAAATACAGCCTAACGTGAACAAGTTTGCATAAGAGAACAGAGTTTTGTTTAGCTTCATCCCTTTTACTAAAGTAAAATAAATTACATAGGCTACAAATGTATGTATACAAGTAGAATGTATTCTATATCCATAGCGACTAGGCCTTCCAATCCCGAAATCTTGAGAACCCGCAAACTTTGGATTCTGACTGATTTTTTTAAAGTGTGCTTCATGATCGACATTTTATTTATGTAGGTTATATTGAAGCTCGGAACGAGAGGACAGTCGTGGTCAGTGGTTAGCGTTGCTGCCTCTGAATCAGACTGTCGCGTGTTCGAATCCCACCTCCGCTCATGGATGTTTTGTGATGTCATTTAGTTTTAAGTGTGTTGTTATTTAATGTATAATCAAGACGCAAATGACCTAAGTTGTCGACGCGTCTATAATTTACAATAAATAAAAAATAAACATCGGAACGATTCGTAAATAAGTAATCGGTCAACCGTCACGATCTTTAAAAAGTTTTTTTTATTAGTACATATACACTGTAAAAAATGGATGTAAAAATACTTTGAAAGTTAAGGTAGAATTCGCTCGATTTTCTAAATGATTTTACATTATTATTTATTTTTATACAGAAAACTTCATAAAAACTTGGACTTTTACTGTAAAGTTAAACAAATTTGTGATTTTTACATAAAGTAAATTAAAATTAGATAATATGTGTAATATTCCAATAAAGTGTGTAAAAATTACAAAATAAAATGTATAGTTACATATATAAAATGGATGAATACAAAACAAATTAATGTAAAATTAGTAACCACGCATGCGCAATGTGTTTTTATGGAATCTACGCGATGTGCAGGCGATACCTGTTTGCGACGCCATTGTCTCTTTGTGTGTCTATTACCAGATTAATCTCTGACTACAAATGGACCATCGATAATCTATGTAATCGGCCTTCTTATTTCTTACAATGTATATTTCATTCCTAATAAATCTAGAGTCCTTACTAACAAAAAGTCAATCGAATCGGTGCATTTTTGCAGAAGTTACTGTGAACGAAAGATAAAATTCCAATAGACAAACAAACGAACATACACGGTTGCCATACTGAAAACGAGAATCCATGACCTTATCTCTAACACGATGTTTTGACCGCATATTTCCATTTCGTGGAAGTGAAAAAACATATTTAAAATTTTAAACGTCTTATGGAAAAAGACAAAA
Organism: Mongoloraphidia duomilia; assembly: GCA_039654895.1. Classification (NCBI taxonomy): domain Eukaryota; kingdom Metazoa; phylum Arthropoda; class Insecta; order Raphidioptera; family Raphidiidae; genus Mongoloraphidia; species Mongoloraphidia duomilia. The sequence continues at coordinate 6,014,916 of CM077520.1, read as the reverse complement.
ACATCGCAACGTTAAAATGTAGGTATTGTTTCATCGAAAAAGTCACACGGCTCACTGAGGGCAGTATAACCTAGTGGTTAGCATCCTTGGTGCCGCAACCTCTAGACTGGATTGCCGTGGGTTCGAATCCCGCCTGCTCTCATGGATGTTTTGTGGTGTTATTTGGTTTTAAGTTAGTTGTTATTTAGTGTGGTTGAAAGATGCTAATGACCTGAGATGTCGACGCGTCTATTATAATCTACAATAAATAAAAACACACGGCTCGCTGACTCGAGTATAGTATATTCAGCTTCCAGGAGAACATTCGTCAGGATTCCCCCGAATTTCGTGCGACATTGCACATAAAGCTAGTGTAAACGTCATTCTCTCGCGCTCCCCGTGAAATTCTTCCGCCGACGTTAAACACCTCTAAATCCCTGTTTTTACACATAAATATAAATAACAAAGTTGTTTGAATTATATTAATTAAGACATTACACACACGGCCTGTTTTTTTGTTACAAGCTAATTATATTTTTACGCTGCCGTGGAGCTGTTAATTTCACTATCACTATACCGAGCAATTATTTTTTTCGATATGAAAGATTAGAGAGAAGTGGGCGGTGATGGAACCTTTTATATATTAAAATTTACATAATTTACCCATCGCTTCGCTCGCATTAATGTCCATTTTGACAGAAGCCTTTCTTATCAGATCGTAACGATGATATCTAGCGGACGACTTTTAAAGTGATAAATATAATTAATTAATATAGATATAGCGTTAAATTTAGAGATTGAGAATTTTTTCTTCTTTCAAAACGCTGATTATCGGAACCAATACCGATTCAGACACTGTGGCGGATATCAAAATGGTTCTTCTTTCAAAAAACCAGATGCCGGAACCAGATTCGGTTCAGGCACAAATTTTGTCTCGGATAGCAGATTCGCTTCCGGAAAAATGGTCGGATACCCGAAGCGTATCCAGATCCGACATCCATGCACTACACTGTAAGAAATGAGAAGGCCGATTACATATGATCGATGGTTCATTTGTAGCCAGCGATTAATCTGGTTATAGGCGCACAAAGAGTCAATATGGCGTCGCAAACTGGTATCGCCGCACATCGCGTAGATTCCATAAAGAACACATTGCGCATGCGTGGTTACTAATTTTACATTAATTTGTTTTGTATTCATCCATTTTATATATGTAACTATACCTACATTTTATTTTGTAATTTTTACACATTTTATTGGAATATTGCACAAATTATGTAATTTTAATTTACTTCATGTAAAAATCACAAATTTGTTTGACTTTACAGTAAAAGTCCAAATTTTTATGAAGTTTTCTGTGTAAAAATAAATAATAATGTAAAATCACTTAGAAAATCGAGCGAATTCTACCTTAACTTTCAAAGTATTTTTACATCCATTTTTTACAGTGTATTGATTAAATTTGTTTAAAAAAATTATAGAGATGGATAATTTTCCTTTTTTCAAAAATTCGGACATCAGATGTAGATTAAACCTCCATCACTAATTAAATTATACCTGACATATTGCAGCCACCGACTGGATAACTACGAGTACTTATATGTTATTACTACGGCGGTCAGACGTCAAAAATAAATTTCCCGCGGCTTCGATTGCGTTAAGACATAATTATAATATTTCCGATAGAGCTAAGTGATTCGATGAAAAAGAAATATAAAAATTCGACTGATGACCAGTCCTATACTTCCCACCTAGTAAATATTTGCAAAAAATAAACACTCTTTTTTTTTATTCTTTGACTAGGCCCAAATAACCTTAGCTGTTGGTGGTCTTTAAAACACAATTTAATTTTTATTCTTTGAAAAAAGCATGGCCCTCTTTTTTGTTTGGCGATCTACTGATGGCTAACTTAATATAGCAAAAATCATGGTTACCTTGATTTACGTACAATTTTTATTTTTTTTAGTAAAATATTTTTTTTCTCGAAAACTATACATTTTAGAGAAAAAAAATATTTACATTTTTTTCATATTATAACATCTAGAATTCATTTATATTTTTTTTTACCTATGTTAATACGTAACATTGAGGACGTTTTTTTGAATATCTCAGGATCCACTGAACCGATTTGACTCAAAATCTAATCAGATCTAAGTTAAAGGCTGATAAACACAATAGAACAATCGGCATGCCCGTATGTTGTTTCGTTCTTAAGATATCGAAGGCGAAAAATTGACCACATACACACACACACACATACACACACACACACACACACACACATACAGACATCAGTCAGAAAATGATCTTAAACGATTGCTAGGGTCTCAAAACGTGAAAATCTGTTAAAATCTCGAAATGTTTTTTTCGGACTAAATCCATTACTTCCCTACCATAGTAGAGGTGGGAAGTAAAAAAGTAAAATTTTAAAGTAGCTCCTACAAGAAAAATATCAATATAACAAAAAATTTCTACATTTGTTGTTTAATCGAAGTAATTTTTGTTGAAATGTATCCAGTAAATATATTTTGAAACTATGTGAAGCAAAATTTTCATGACTTTTCCGCAGTGACAAAAAAGGAACATAAACATTACTTAGTATTATGTAAGTTTAAATCTAAGTCCCCAATTTGAAAATGTTAAATCCGAGGAAATAATCTGCAAGTGGCTAGAATAACCTTACGCTATAATAAAACAAATCTCCCTTAAGAATTATTGCCGTCGTATGGGCTCAACCTTGACGTTACGTAGAACCCGCAACAAGCAGTCCGGAAGATGCGTACAAACTGTACACTATTGGAGATAAAAATACCGACGTAAAGAATTTCGCATTTATTAAAGTCAAACTTTATTACCCTCGTTTTTATTCGTTAAGTTACGCAATACGCATGTCGAGAGTCACGCCACGTCTAATCGAAGTGATCGACCTGACCAGTACTCATCGAAAAGCAGCGACGTTATGTTTTTTTTTTAACGGAATGGCCTTTTTTTTGACCAGTGCGGGTTTGGTATATTATACGGCTGAAATGAAAGTTTGACAATTAAAACGAGGGCAGTATAGTCTAGTGGATAGCGTACTTGGTACCAGTCTCTTGACTAGATTGTCGTGGGTTCGAATCCCACCTGCGCTCATGGATGTTTTGTGATGTTATTTAGTTTTAAGTTAGTTGTTATTTAATGTAATTTAAGACGGTAATGACCTAGGTTGTCGACGTGTCTATAATCTACAATAAATTAAATAAAGACAATTAAAACACATAAACGACGCGATAGAACACACATAAGTGACAGGGACTCAAGAGGGACAAAACGTAGAGATGTTAGGATAGGAGACACATGGATTAGCCTCCTGCCTCGGGCCATGCTCGGTAGGTAATAGACAAACAAGATGACCAGGAAAAAGGACGGCCGGGATGGGTTAGATACCTACTAAACGATAATGTTATATATGCACAAAATTGCGTTTGTGCTTCAAATCCACTGATCCGGGCATCAAAATACATAGACCTGGAGTCCTTACCGAGACAAATATTTTCTAATAAATATTCAAATTTTGCAGAAAGAAAATTCTAGATACATTCACAGACAGACATACGCACACACGCTTTAGACGCTAATGAGCTTAGTTGTCGAGCATCTATTATCCACAATAACTGACACAAAAAAAATTTGAAAAATAGCTGAGAGTGTCTTAAATAAACGATTTTTGTTTATTTTTAAGAAAAGAGTTATATTTTGCATGGCGGCTATCATGCAAAATATAATTCTTTTCTTAAAAATAAACAAATATCGTTTATTTAAGAGACATTCCGCTATTTTCAAAATTTTTTTGGTATGATCTGCAGCAAATGAATACTCATTAATGTGTTTTGGCATATTTGTCATAATTATATTTTAAATCAGTTATATTTTGATCATTCTGACCATTATTGTACATTTGTACATATGCTAAAATACAAACCATGTAAACATACATAAATATGCAGATTTTGTGACAAAAATATGTATTTATATGCCGGCAACATGACCTTCAGAATTTTTAAAAACATTTTTTTAAAGACAAGTATTTTTTCTGCAAACTAAAGAAATTATTCATACCTGCAAAATACCGTTTTTTTTTTTTTTAATATACGAAAATAATAAATTTTAGTTGTTATTTTCAAGGTGTTTCTTCATTTGTAACTTTAAAAACTCGTGCGCTGTTATAATGTCCTAAAATGTTTAGCTATTTACAGATTCTCATGTAAAAAAATATCATAAATAACAAAGCAAATTTGTAAATGGATATTTTAGACACTTTGTTAATAATAAAGATGTTAATATTACCACATAATATTTTAAGAATAATATCGACAAAAATAAAGTATAACTATACGGTATTTCTGATGTTAGGAAAGAACACTGGCGTTTCTAATAATGTCTAAAAAAAGTATAGGTTGACAATTTTTTGCACTAAAATTTACGATTAGCTGTTTTAAAATATATACCGTCAAATTATCTCAAAATGTTCTGCTTCCATTTAAGTATATTATAATACTTTTGTTCAACACCCGCATGAAGTATATAATTTCGTGGCTCTACTGAGAGTGGGCGAAATAATGAATTCCCTGACTGTTGACGTAGAGAGTGGACGAAATGCCATTTCGCCCACGCTCATTACGGGGAACGTTTACGCAATCAATCAGGTCACCCATTATTTCGCTCACGCTCAGCAGAGCCACGAAATGACATATTTCTTGCGGTAGTTGAACAAAATATTGTGTGCGACTATTGGTCGAAAGAGGAGATTCAACTCGTGTGTTTTACCGCACTCGCTACGCTCGTGCGGCAAAATCCACACTCGAGGAATCTCCTCTTTCTCCCACTAGTCGCACAATATACTATTCCTATTCGTACTGTTAATTAATAATTATATAATAATGTTATAGTCTAAAATTAAGATAGATTAGCGTATGGATCAAAATCAAATTGCAAACAAAATATTTTTTTTATATTTTATTATACATGGTGTTCGGGGAAGAAACCGCAATATTTAGAGCATGTATTCAGGAGGTCAAAATAAACAAAAATGTCACATATATGTATCCTAAAAACGGAGATATTGGCTTGTTAAATTTTTTTAAAGATATTATTAGTCCAAGTTAACTAACAAGAAAGATCCATATTTCGCTAATTCATAATTCAAAGAATGGGATTAAAAGAACGGATGTTCACAAACAAATTAATTACAAGTTTCCAGATTCTAAGCTGGTAAGCGTGTCAATTGGATTTAATAATAAATTGAATATATGAATTGATGCTAGGCCCAAATAACCCAAGGTGTTGATGGTCTAAACTCTAAATGACTTCGTGAAGAGTGAAGACAATTTTTTCACAATCTGAACCAGTGGCGACGCTAGGATTTTTTGTTAGGGTGGGCCAGACTTGGGCATGGTGTTTTGAAGGTGGGCCAATAACATTTGTTCCCAAAATTTCAGTCCTCGTCAAAATTTTAACCCAGATTACTTGCTATAGAATTTACAAGAAAATTGTTGAAATTTCGAGGGTTAAAAACAAATTTTATTTTGACGTGTCATAAAGATCTATGTATCTCTTATTGACAATAAAATTATCTATCTATCTATTTAAAAGATAAACTAGAGGTTGGGGATTATTCCAGGGTGGGCCAAGGGGTGGGCCAAAACAGTTTAAGTTGGGCCATGGCCAACCCTCTAACACCGCCACTGATCTGAACAACTTCAACACGAATAGCGATCAAAATAAATTCGAAGCGACTCCTTGTAGAGAGACTTCGTTCCTCTCTGTTCTTTGGAGTTTTACAGTGTTATATTTTAATGATTTATAAATGTAACAATGTATACGGAGGAGGTGTTTTATCACATAGATTTCCTTCGCGTGAAATAACACCCAATTATAATTTCTAAGGCGTTGATTACATTGTATGAAATATATCCTTAACTCCAAAGCTCGGATATTTTGAAATATAGTGTTGGTTTATGCTAAACTTTGTATAAAGGGATGCGGCAAAATAAACGTGTAAATGTTTACAAACGTATATTAAAGGCTCATGTAAATATTATGTAAATCTTGTTATTAAACGATGCCTCGAAATAAAGGTACCTGCACAACACATATATATACAATACACTTACACGCATAATCTGTATAGGTACATTGTAAATAAGCGCAGTGTTGTACTGAACTTACAGCTCGCTCGCTGTTTTTTAATTATTTTTGATGTGTAAACATCTTACCGCTCGCCCCACGGTGCGGGCTGCATGTTGGTTCGACCGTCAGCGTAACCCGTCAAAAAACTGCGAACGCTTACTACAATTATTAGAAAATTTTTCGTTGGAAAGCAGCCAATTATATAATTGATTCGAAACATATGGGAAAAAATCATTTTACCAACCATAGTCACAGTCAGGGTTCTAACCTGAACCTTTCCACTTTCGCGGCGGAATGAGCTTACAGTACTCAACCGTGACATGATTACCAAACTAATATTTTCCTTATATGCTTCAGAATCAATAGATTTTCACTACATGCGAGTTAGACGTGGGTCGTTACGTTATTTTCAAGAAACGTAACGAAACCAGTGACTTGGTCGGCGTCACCTGTTTCAAAACTAGTGATTTTTGTAACTAGTTATTTTTATTCAGCTACTGTGATTGCTTGCATAAATACCTCCACCAGTTACCAACTATACAGTTACACACGAAACGAGACGAAACTAAAATACATTAAATCACTATCTATAAGTGTTTGTAGCTATACACTGTGCGTTTTCGGGTTACTTCGGATTTATTCATGTCACTGTCACCCGCTCTCGCTTAGTAACGCATTTGCAAAAATCACTACTTGTAATGTAAATCGAAACTAGTGATTCGGTTACATACCGCGTAGCTAGTTATTGTAACTAGTGACGTGAAATAACGACCACGTCTAATGCGAGTGTTAATTCAATATAGCTAGGTTGTAGAAGTGAATCTTCGTACTAGCGAGAGCTCATCATGCAAGTGAAAATTATTTCAAATGACTATGGTTGGTAAAATGATTTTTTCCAATATGTTTGGAATCAATTATATAATTGGCTGCTTTCCAACGAAAAAATTTCAATTGCAATTCAGCCGTATAAATCTTATTAATTTATCTTACAATTATTAGCTTCTGAACCGTTCGTAACATAAATAATTTTTTGCCATACTCACTATAAAATAGCTGCTTTACATGCATGCATGTAAAGTGATTTTTGACAGGTCGGTGTGCGGGAACGCATCTTCCCCACACTAGTGTGGGAAAGAAAGCCATTTCCATGGTGATTTATGTTTATTCGCCTGATCCGCTTGCTATTACATACTCCTGTGACCGGTGAATGCTTCGGCCTACTATACGGCGGTACAAAATTAATTGTCAAAATTTTTTGAAAATATTGAAAATGAAGTGAAAAGCAGCCATTTTATAGTAAGTATGGCAAAAAATATCATATTATATATCTCGTGTGTAATGATATCATTCGTGTGCCTGATAATCATTAATCACTCGTTTTAACATACTGTCATTACTCGTCAGTAACTTGCCTCATTACGAAATTAGATATACAATCTATCTATAAAGACAACCATGTGATTCTTAAATCATTTTATCTGAAGATGGCAACCCGTTCCGAAACGCGTCATAATACATATATACAAGAGTATTAAAAAAAAAATTTGACTTCAAACATAGGCACAGGACCCCCCCACTTGCACACTTTTACATGCGTTTTGAACATTTTTGCTTCCATATACTTTTGTACCGCACAATCAGCAAAAATAATTAGAGGGAACATTGGCTTGGAGACGAAACACACACAAAATATATCACACTAATAATTTCTCAAAAACGCTAACCTGTTGTTGCGGACCGAAAGACATATAGAAACCGAGTTGAGAATGTAAAGTCTATATTGTAGAGCGAAGTATAAAATTCCTTAAGTTGGGAGTTCATTGAAATGCAATAGCATCGTATATAAAATTTACGATATAATCATGTAATATCCCTTCCGGCGAAGGCCGCGCGTCCGTCGGGGTCGTCGCACGTTTGTGTATATGTGTGTGCGTATCAGTTCGCGTCGTTTGGGTAAGCGTCATGAGCGTCCCGACGAAAGCATGGCGTTCCACTGTGTTTAACGTCAGTGTCCGGTGGATGCCTTCCCCTCACTCCCCCGCAGTACGGGTGCCGTCATGCTACCCTATCATTCCGTATGTGCGGCCAAAGTGGCCATTACGTCCATTACCACAGGTTGCCAATAAAACCGTGTACATAACATACATACATATTATGTATATGTAATAAAGAGTAGGTATATTCTATAAGAGGCGATGTTTAACGTAATTTCAATGATGAATTGACAATCAATTAAAATAAAGATAATTTAAATCAATGTTTGAAAAGGCAGCCCTGTTTTCACTTTACTGTTTTCTACAATCACAAGTCCTCAAAACTAGGGGTGGACAATATTTAAAAAAAGACGGTCAAGTGCGAGGAGAACTCGCACCCTGACAGTTCCGAAGTACCGTTGTAACAATTTAATGAAAATTAAGTTTGTCACGTAATAATTATTTAGTGTAGGTATACAAAGAAGGCCGAGGTATGCACATGTTAAGATGCGTTCTAAACTTCTGAGGGAAGATAGAGCTCAGAGGACATGGTTTCTGGAGCTACTACATGTTCGGAACTCTTCGGAACTCTTATCTCTGAAAGTTTACTGTTACAGTTTCATCTATATTTCGTCTCCTCTCTATCGTTAATTTTAAAACTTCTCATCTATTTCTCCTGTTAAAACAATCAACGTACTTTTAGAACAGCTTTAATTGAGTGATTATTAGAAGTATCTACTACCACAGTAATGCTGGGTTGCAAAAAGCATTGTCAGAAAATCTGATTTGGCAATGCTTCCTGCAACACAGTATTAGCTATGAAAGTTTACCTGTTACAGTGTTATGTCTATTTCGCAATTTAAAAACTTCCCATTTATCAACATAATTTTAGAACAACTTTAGAGCTTGAGAATGGCCGAGCGTGCAGCAATGCGGTTGTTTACATGTCGTTGCTATGGTTCCTCTATTACAAGTCCCCAGTTCCCGGGTTCTTACCCGAGAGCTGGTAAAAGTGTCAATTGGATTTTCAATTTATTATTAAAAAAAAAATAATGAATTGAAAATATGAATTGATGCTACGCCCAAATAACCTTAGCTGTTGGTGGTCTTTAAAACACAAAGAACAACTTTAATTCAGTGATTATTAGAAGTACCAGAATAAATGCTATGGTTCCTCTATTACAAGTCCCCAGTTCCCGGGTTCTAACCCAAGAGCTGGTAAAAATGTCAATTGGATTTTCAAATTATTATTAAAAAAAAATAATGAAATGAAAATATGAATCGATGCTATGCCCAAATAACCTTAGCTGTTGGTGGTCTTTAAAACACAAAGAACAACTTTAATTCAGTGATTATTAGAAGTACCAGAGTAAATGTGCCTTTTCAGTTGATTCTTGGTTCACACAGGTCATAATTATACGTCATATTTATAAACTAGACGAAAAGACGAGAAACGCGTTCAAATGGAACATTTTATGTAGAACAAGAAAAGCGCAACAAGAAGACTGTTGGATGGATGAATATCTATATAGATAGAAGAGGATGTACATGTTAGCAGCTAAACACAATTTACAGTGGCGTGTTAACTGCTCGTTTACAGCCGACGAAACGGATTCACGTGTCGTAACCACGTGTGTAATGTTAGGGGCGTAAATTGATTTAACTTATGTCCGATATTTGCTTCATACTGGTCGATTACTTTAATATTTTGTTGTAAATCATATTTTCCATAAAAGAAAATATATCTACACGAATATAAATATCGCAAGAATTGCAAATAATAACATTTGTTGGAATAATTAGGGCATAATTGTATTCAAGTTTAGTATAGCTGTACATTTTACAATGATAATGGTTATTGGATAACAGCAAATTATCAATTGTCAATATAGAAAAATTCATTTTTATCAACCAATGTTACAGTTGGGTTTTAGTCCAGACTGGGACATTGGTTGACAAAAATGAATTTTTCTATGTTGCAATGTAATATTATATAATTACCCTTATCACTGGGCTTGGGGCTTAATGTACCTCTTCAAATGTTTAAATTTAATTGCTCTTTTTAATAACCACCAATTGCCAGAGTTATCAGGCCCTAGTTACCTAGAAACTCTATTTTATTCTCTGATATATAACCTACCAAACATTATAGTTTTTTTGTTTTTATTGAGGTGGAAACTGTTTATGAGCTGACAGCAAGAGAATATATTTCCCGCCCTTCGTGTCGGGGTCCGGCCGCTGTATAAGCGTTGTCCGATTGGCGATTACCGACTAAAACTCCCTCAGTTTGTCTGGACTGTGCCGGACCGACACCAAACACTGTAGTGGCAAATACACTAATAAACGTTTATCAATATTAAATAGTCATAAAATGTCCATGTGTGCAATGATTTTCAAATGTGCCGTGAAAAAAATTATAAGAAATACTAGATGTAATGTCGACACACTTTCATTAATTTTTTCGAACATTTGTATTAAAAAAATATCTTCCAGACTAAAAAGAAAGGCATATTCGGGATTTAAAAGAAAAAAGTTGAGTGTAGCTTTACATTAAAGTTGATTGTAGTAGGTACTTATTTCTATAGAATGATTTCATTTAGTTTTTTTGTTTATTGAAATTGGACAATAAATAACTGAGTTATGAGACATTTTTTTAGGAAACACCCTGTAAAAATAGCATATCCACAAAAAAGTAAAATGTCAGCTTGACGATTGTTAACACAAATTATTCTTTAGCAAAATTTACTACATCCTTAGTCTAATTAACTTAACGGATATTAAAATCTTTCTGATCGAAATTAAGCGATAACAGTAAAATCATGCATGTATGATTTTTGGAGACTTTTTTTGTATAATTTGAACTGATTAAGCAGCAATAATTACAATATAATATACGAATAGCGGTAGATATTTATTTTAAAAAGTCTTAACTGATCTTTAATACAGTTATAATATGTAGGTATTTGCTTTTAATAAATCGTCTTTATAATATGAAAGGTGAATTGCCAAAAAAAAAAATGGTATAATATTAGCATATTATTATTAATCAATTTAAATATGTTGTCACTCTAATTAGGTATCAAATGGTTACTTATAGCTACTGTTTTTATATATGTAATTTATAATAGACACTATATACGAGGTGTTTCATGACAGGCCACCAACTTTCAGGGTCATATGGAGCTAGTACCAATTCATATTTTCATTATTTTTATTGCATAGGTAGATAGATATTAATACAAATTCTATAGAATTATCGCTAGGCACTTGGTAGAACATGATTGAATAAAAATTAATAAACAAACACCTGAAAAATTCTACACATTTATTCATCTCAACGATCGTTGAGATGAATAAATGTGTAGAATTTTTCAAGTGTTTGTTTATTAATTTTTAGATATTAATACGACTATTAAAACAATAATTACGTTAATTAAGGTTGCTTCGGACAGTGTAATGCACTTGACTAAGATTTGAAAAGCTAATTTTGTTAATATGTTATTAATCGCTAATCTTGACATACGTCTCAAAATAATTTGTAAAAATTAAACAAACTGTCTGACGAAGGGTTATCGACGTAATTAATTATTAAAAAACGGAAATTTAACATGTAGTCTATACGAGAATGTGGACAAGATGCACATATGTACTATCGAATTATGTAGCCACTCCTGATAATAGATGCAAAGGAATCGAAAAACTTCTATTCTTATTAATCAAATCTTCGTACGAATACGTTAAGAATAAACGTAACAATTTTCTGACGAAGTGCTTTTGAATAAATAATCTCTCAACAATTTGAATCCGATTCACAAAAGTTGCACGAAGATATCGAGTCCGCCATGCTTAAAAATGAATAAGTCATGTGACTCACAAAAGTGGTCGGCCAACGTCGACGTAGGAAATTGTGTAAAACGCGCCAACTTTGAGTTGTAATGATTTCTGCTTATTCCTATGGGTTGTTTTATTTTATGAAGAGTGAATTACTTTCTTTTAATTTGAGTTGCAAATGACTCAAATTCCTAAGAGAAGTGAATTAGCGAGTGATACTACGCTCTACAACTGATGTCGTTATAGTCGATTCAGTACGAGTGCACAAATCCTAATCCCAATATTATAAATGCGAGAGTGAGTTTGTTTGTTTGTTTCGCTTTCACGTCTCAACTACTCAACCAATCTCTGTGAAATTTTGCACACAGATAGCTTCTCCAATGGAGATGAACATAGGCTATAATGGAAGAAAACGGCTTTAAAGTGGCTTAAGGATCCAAATAAAGCAAATACTGTTATTATTGCATTTATTAGCTAACGTTTCGAAAATTATATTTTAATCATCAGAGCTCTGTATAAAAATTTTAAAATTGTGTTAGTTTGGAAAAATACTTAAAAAATAATGTATAAAAATTATTGAATAACCTACCAAATGCCGTCAAATGTAACAGTAAAATTGTCCAAAAATTGAAAAAACATATTAACATTTTATATTGTTTTAATGAAGTGTAAAAAAATTGTTTTATGATTTATTTTGTAATAAATAATAACAATACTGAAGAATTTATGTTTTATAATAATTAGCTGGCTGGCTTCGCCCAGGTGAAAATCTAGGATAATCTAAGAAGACCGGTTTCTTCGCAACTATTGAACGGATTTTGTTCCGGGTTTTTTTTTGTTCTAATATTCAATAGGCTATAAATAACTGGAACGAACGAGTGAAGCGAGTGAGTAATGTATTAATAAATCATAAATTCATAACACCCGGGCGAAGCCGGACCGGGCCGCTAGTAGAACATATTGCAGCACTTTAACGTATATGACTTACAATGTAATTGTATTGGATATCGTGCCAACATTTGCATTATTGTGAATTGAGACGTATAGAGATTTATGTTTGTATTGCGTCTATACGCTAGCGCCAATTCATTCACTTGGAAATATTTGACTTAATACACTACTATATACCATCCAAATATTAATTTTTATATGTGTTCATCGCACGCTAGAACTAGTGTAATAGGGTTCCATGACATTTTATCCCAGCAATTTTATACCACGACAAGTGATCCCACGACAACTGATCCCAACGACATTTGATCCCAACGACAATCGATCCCACGACATTTGATCCCAAAAAATTGTCTATAAACTAACAGAGCCTGATAAGTAATAAAGTTATTAAATTTTATTAATTTAATGAAATAATTTAATCGAGGGAAATTTGTTTGAATTAAATTATTTCATTAAATTAATAAAATTTAATAACTTTATTACTTATCAGACGCTTTCAGTTTATAGACATTTTTTTGGGATCAAATGTCGTGGGATCAGTTGTCGTTGGGATCATTTGTCGTTGGGATCAGTTGTCGTGGGATCACTTGTCGTGGTATAAAATTGCTGGGATCAATTAACGGCACACCGTGTAATAGTACACCCCTGTCCAGAGCAAAGTTGCCGGTTATGTTTGCAAAATATTGTTTAGAATCAAAATTGCAATTTATCATTTGATAAAGGAAGTGGGCTTGAGAATAGCCGAGCGTGTAGCAGTGCTGTTGTTTACATGGCGTTGCCTCTATTACAAGTCCCCAGTTCCCGGGTTCTAGCCCGAGAGCTGGTAAAAGTGTCAAATTGGATTTTAAATTTATTATTAAAAAAAATAATTAATTGAAAATGTGAATTGGTGCTAGGCCCAAATAACCTTAGCTGTTGGTGGTCTTTAAAAACACACGATAAAGGAAGTATTCCCAGTTCACTCGAGTACAATGTAAAGAAACTACAATGTTCTATTGGAAACTGGACTGGAATTGGAATTCCAGCTAGGCATGCAGTCAACACATAATATATAAAAATCATTTTGATTTATGACGTTTATTTGGTTGCACTTCAGTCGGCGAACATTTTGATTATTGCTAAAGTTTTGCAGTTTGTTATTTTATATAAAATTGAATGTTTTATTCGCATACAATTTTTTTTATCAACCGCGGACATTTTACTTTAGAAGGACGGAATGCAAGACAAGAGAATATTATTTTTGAACGTGACAACGTCTTACAACTCAATGTTCAGAAAGTTAGCGTCACGATACAGAGCCGTAGCTAGAAGGGAGGGGGGCATTAAGGGGCAATGCCCTACCTTAAAACATCCAGTGCCCTACTTTAAGGAATTATATAAACAAGCTGCAAAGACTGTCACGACAGAATGACAGACTTGATCTATCTGGCATTTGGAAAAACAAGATTAAATTCGTTGGACTAAATGAAGTTCTTCGGAAATTTGATAACATGGCAAGTCTTGTATTTTTTTACTTCCCACCTCTACTATGGTAGGGAAGTAATGGATTCAGTCCGAAAACAATATTTCGAGATTTTAACAGATTTTCACGTTTTGAGACCCTAGCAATCGTTTAAGATCATTTTCTGACTGATGTCTGTATGTGTGTGTGTATGTGTGTATGTGGTGTGTGTGTGTGTATGTGGTCAATTTTTCGCCTTCGATATCTTAAGAACGGAACAACATACGGGCATGCCGATTGTTCTATTGTGTTTATCAGCCTTTAACTTAGATCTGATTAGATTTTGAGTCAAATCGGTTCAGTGGATCCTGAGATATTCAAAAAAACGTCCTCAATGTCACGTATTAACATAGGTAAAAAAATATATAAATGAATTCTAGATGTTATAATATGAAAAAAATGTAAATATTTTTTTTCTCTAAAATGTATAGTTTTCGAGAAAAAAAATATTTTACTAAAAAAAATAAAAATTGTACGTAAATCAAGGTAACCATGATTTTTGCTATATTAAGCTAGCCATCAATAGATCACCAAACAAAAAAGAGGGCCATGCTTTTTTCAAAGAATAAAAATTAAATTGTGTTTTAAAGACCACCAACAGCTAAGGTTATTTGGGCCTAGTCAAAGAATAAAAAAAAGAGTGTTTATTTTTTGCAAATATTTACTAGGTGGGAAGTATAGGACTGGTCATCAGTCGAATTTTTTTTTTTTGAATAAATTGTCATTTACCGTTTTCTTGCTTTTGTAATTTGATATCACCAGATGAGGTGGACAATCCAATTAAAAAATTGTAGTCTTTTGCTTCAGCCCTACTTTAAACTTTCAGTGCCCTATCTTGAATTCAGGTCTAGCTACGGCCCTGTCACGATAGCGTCTCGAAATTTTGCTCTCTGGTTCGTGACGGTGGCAATTATTCTTAGAGATTTTGCAGTATGTTAAATGTAAATACGCGATAAAAATAATAAATGGTAGGTACTATAGGTTAAGATGACCTTGACAGTAGGTTTCTTTTAAAAAACTATGTAGGGTGACGTATTTATTAAGTCAATTGGGATTTACATGTGAAAGTGTAAAAGCGGAAAAAAAAAGACTACGTCGCGAGTGAATATATAAATAGATGTGATGACGTGTCAGTGCATCATCAATAGTGCTTATGCAAGTGCTATATGCAGTTAAAGACGCCGCCTTTACACATGTATGGCGGCTATGTGAACAGCTGAACATCACGAGAGCATAATCGGAATTGCAGAATTGAGCACACAACAGCCTGTCCGCGAAAGCGATTCACTTCTATCATTAAACATACTAAAAATACCGAAAGGATTTTTGATATGCTGCTCAATTATTCTTTTTTGGCAAACATCAAAAACTTATCAAGAGCGAATATGCTAAATTATCTATTATTGATGAAATAATGAAGGAAGTGAACAGTGTCCCTAGAGGTATCAGATGGGGATTGCAAAGAAGACTGGAAAGTTTGTCGTACTTGGGCAGTAGTGTCCAATAAAGGTGGGACCGACGAAGACGTAGAGGACCGTGTAAATAAAGCACGGCAGGCTTTTGGAATGTTAAAAAATATATGGAATAGTCCAAAATTGTCTGTGAAAAATAAACTCCGTCTTTTTGATACAAATGTCAAGTCGGTATTATTATACGCATGCGAAACATGGAAATCCTCTGAAAAGAACACGAACGCTTGTCAAGTCTTTGTAAATAATTGTCTGAGACGGATACTCGTGTTGAAATGGTACCATCGATTTTCAAATGCTGAGTTACTAGCTAGATCAGCACAAATACCAGTAGGAAGAACAATAAAATCAAGAAGATGGAAGTGGATAGGGCATTCCCTTAGAAAAGAAGAAACTGATATTACTCGTAGCGCACTAGAGTGGAACCCTCAAAGAAGCAGACAACGAGGACGTCCAAAAAAATACTTGGAGACGCACCATGGAGACCGAAATGAGAGAATATGTCGTCACCTGGCAAGAAGTTAAGAGACTCGCTCTCGATAGACCTCGTTTCAGAGCATTTGTAGAAGCCCTATGTTCCTAAAGGAACCAAAGGAATTTAATATAAATATGTATCTATTATTTGAAAAACTGTAAAATTTCATCAAGATCGTGTAGCCATGAATGCCGTTGGTTATATGGCGCTTTCAAGACTCTTCTATAATAGCAAGTACCCAATACCCAGGTTCGAATCCGAAAACAGGTAAAAGTAATAAGTATCAATAATTAGATTTTCAATTTATTATTAAAAGATAAAAAAACTCATCTTCAAACAGCAATAACTTTAGATCTACGTGTAGGTATTAGGAAATTATAAAAAAACTTCTAATTGTCCTATCTTCTAAATGGAAATGAGATACAGAGCTGCTGATGGCTTTATTGAATTTAGGGAATTATTTTCTAAAAGCGTGGTAAATAAAAAAAAATATTTCTTAAAGTACGTGCAGTACGCAGCTGGGATTCTAGATGGTAGCATGTATGGTAGATGGTGGCTGAAATTATAAGCGCTTATAGGTTTGCACAACGAAGCTTTGATACTAGCATTGATACAAGCTTAAATCGCGTCTGAAATGTCAGATAGCGAAGACGAATATTTGTGTTCTTCTGCTACAAAGTGGTATATTTTAAATACAAATTTGGGTAGCAGCTATCATGTCCACCCTATTAATAGAAAACAATCTAAACATGACGAATTTCATCATTTATACCAAGAATTAAAATTTTACCCAAACTGGTTTTTTGAATATTTACGTATGGAACCTAACACTTTTAAATACGTCTAAGAAAAAACTCAAAACAAATTAAATAAAAACTGGCAAAATTTCACTTATTAAACTAGTCACATCCATTGCGAAACTTGTAACGTCCATTTGACAGTTGTCACACGTTGATTGTAGTAGTCAGCGCGCTGAAAGAATGGTGAGATATATTCTTGAATCTACCAGTTCTTCTAACAGCGCTTATACCTGCTACACTCACTGCTTCGTTGTGCACGCTCGCATATATAACAATGCATTAATTTAAGCATGCCCTGCTATGATTTACGCTACCATCTAGAATCCCAGCTCCATACTGCACGTACCTTTAGATGTTCTCATTCTACGTCAACTTATAACAGAAAACCGCATTTAAAAACCAAAAATAAGCTGTAGATCCACAAGCAATTTAAGCTTCTTAAAATTAATTTTAAAAAATTAGTGCTTCTATGTTTTCAGACCTACGAATGTGTTTATTGAATTAAGCTGCCATTTTTTATAAGCATGCTAAATAAAAAAAAATTTCTAGGTATTTTCCATTTTGTCAAAACACGCAAGACGTTGGAACTATTGATTTGCAAACGGTAAAAAATGCCTGAAAGATTTTCAATTTTATCAAAATAATCAAAACTATCTAATTCAAGAAGCTTCTGAAATTTTTTTGATGATTGCATATTGCAGATTCCAAAAAGTGTTATAATTTCAAATATTTCGAAATTCTATATTTAAAACTGGTCAGTGTACAAATAATGTTGTCAACGCTTTGAAGCCATGCTCAAGCAAATTGTCGTTGAACCAAGTTGGAGAGAGTTCAGTGTCACCAACCTAACACCATACCGTTACAAGCATCATTTGTTTTTGTGAATCCTTTTCTGTAACAGCTGACACATTTCTGGCATATCCTGTGTCTTTACGTTGATCTATAGAGGTACGAGAGTCTCCAGGAAAAATTTACGGTGCAATATATACAAGCGACACAGAATTTACTTCAAGTTTATGGCGCTACTCTGTATGGTCAATGTTAAAATACAGTAGAGTCCGTCTATTACGACTTCGTTTATAACGGCTAACCGTTTTTAGCGACGTAAATGCAAACTCAAGTTAGGTTTCGTATAGACGTACTATGAAAGCGTATCCGTATAGTACGACACCGGTTTAAGCGGCCAACTGCTTTTAGCGACCTAATTTTATAATAATCGTCCGGTTAGAACGAAATTACAATAAATATTGTTCCTCTAATCTGTAATACACACATATGTACAATGTTTAATTTTGATTAAAGTTACATAATACATACATACATATATATGTATTTGTAAGTGTTAATATATTTTGTTTTTTTTTTTTTTTTTTTTATTTAGCAAACAACAAAAACATAACATATGTGCTTCAACCTTAGGGCTATTAGCACTACTAAAAAATACGTAAGGTAAGTACATAAATACATAAGGTAAGTACATAAACACATAAGGTAAGTACATAAATATGACATGGTATTACATAGCGATAAGTACGGTAAGTATCAATTATATTTTTTTTAATATCTGTGATGATTCCAAAAATGTTAATAACTTGTCTGTATTTTGTTTTATTTTCATAGAAACTAATCTATTGTACACTTACTTATATGTATTATATGAAAACAAGCTTAAATTATGCGGTCGCTTTGTGCGTCGTCCGGTTAATACGACATAATGTCGCCGGTCCCTTGAAAGTCGTTCTATCCGGATTCTACTGTATGTACATATCACTGTAAAATTTCTGTCTCACTTTACCTTATATATAATGTCAAATTTGTTAGAAAGTGACAAAAAATTAACAGCACTGTAATTTTATTACAAGCTTTTATTTAACTTATCATGGTTCCCTGTTTGTCCGGTACAAATCTGCGAATTGAATTTTCGAGCACTTTCTGATATCCAATCATGCTGAAATTTCGCACACACCTTTAGTTCTCAAGACAATACAATATAGTATATTTAATATTATGGCAGATCCAATATGGCGGCCACCACAAAATGGCGGATAACCTTATTCTTTACAACCCCCTCGACATGGGTATCAAATAAAAGGACACGACAAGTAGAATACAATAAGCTGTGAGTTGTCATTCTAAATTCAATATGGCGGATTACTTTTTTTTCTAACACTGACTCTACACAATTGCACCATTAAATACATTTAGGAAAGTAGTGTGCACGTTTTATCATTTTTGGGCTTCCGCACCAGAATGATAAAAACGAAACCGTAGATACTCCGTTGTCCCGTCTGTCACATGCCTCTAAACGGTTAGTCGTAGGAAGTCGAAATTTGGTACACATCAAAATATAGAGTGATGTGTTTGATAGGACATTCAAGAGGTCGTTTTACCAAAAAAAATTTTAGCGTCCGTTGCGGCCAGTCATGTAAAAATATTTTGTTACTTAGCATTTGACAAATAGTTGGAAAAGACTCACTTTGAAGAGACTAAAAAAATATATTTTTTTAATTTTTTTAATGAATTTAAAAAAAAATGTACTACCCAAAAAAAAGTATGCTTCCCCTATCTTTGAAAGAGTTCAGTCTAAAATTTTGATCAGCAACGCTAAGTTTAAGTTTCATCAGTTGTGCTACGAATTAATATTATATTATTAAATACAATATTAATTAAATACAAAAAACTATATTAAATACATGTGTACACAGTTTAAACAAAATATCGTTTCAATCGATCAATTATTTTTCGAGCAGGATCATTTTGAAATTCTCCACTGCTTTTCTTATGGAGAAATATTGTGTGGTCACAATCAAATTTTTTGACAATACTTTCTGCAGCACAGCATTAAACCTAACGAAAGCTCGTCAAAAAGGCGACCTCTGTAATTTCGTTTTCGTCTGAGTTTTTCAGGCGTGCTTCCACACTTTCAGTCTGTCTGTTCGGAACGTTATCATTCAAAACTAGACTGATGAAACTTAATACACTTATCAATTGGTTCCCAAAAGTTTAGAGTAATTTTTATCCAGCTTAAGATAAGGTCTCCTTTCAAAATTGACATTAACACGAGCGAAGCTACGGATAAAGGTTGGTTTAAAAAATTGAATTGTGTTTTAAAGACCACCAACAGCTAAGGTTATTTGGGCCTAGCACCATTTCATATTTAAAATTCATTTTTTTTTTAATAATAAATTGAAAATCTAATTGACACTTTTACCAGCTCTCGGGCTAGAACCCGGGAACTGGGGACTTGTAATAGAGGAACCATAGCAACGCCATGTAAACAACAGCACTGCTACACGCTCGGCTATTCTCAAGCCCAAGGTTAGTTTAAAATTATGAATTTATCAATGAGTAAAAGAACTCTGAACAGACCTGTGTATTGTTATAATGTTAGGCATGCTGTGTTTTAAGATTAAGCCGTTGCATACGTATGCAAGCAGTTATCTTTCTCCGCTGTTCAAACCGAGTGACAGATTGAACCTCCACACGTATGCAAGTATAATGCAATATGGGTGACGCGTCGATATACAAACTGGATCAGAAATCAATGCACATAATATTAATAAAATTATGTTTAAGAAAAAGATCCAGTGCTTTTAACCGCCCCTCCCTTCCCAATTTGAGGTAGAGCTCGGTGAAATGTCACGAAAGTGATCTCTAGTAACCTAACCGCTAGGAGCACTCTGGTTTTTCCTGCACTAACAGATAAATAGTGATCGCTATATACCTGGGGGGCGTTCAGAAATGTCCCCGTGGAAGTAAAAGTTCGCCTAAATGCGTTCAGAAATGCCTGAAGTGTATCCATAGGAACGGCCGGAGATTATCCAAATTCGTTCAGAAATGTAGGTTATAATGTTCCGCGTGGAACTCGATTTTATTTATTTATTGTAGATTATAGACGCGCCGACATCTAAGGTCATTAGCGTCTTTCAACTACACTAAATAACAACTAACTTAAAACTAAATAACATCACAAAACATCCATGAGCGCAGGTGGGATTCGAACCCACGGCAGTCCAGTCTAGAGGTTGCAGCACCAAGCATGCTAACCACTAGGCTATACTGCCCTCCGTGGAACTCGAAATTACATTGCTCGGAGAATATACGCTAGAAATTACTTGACATGCGCAGAAGAATACTCATTAAAAATTCAAAATCGAAGGGCGAACATAGGAAGACATTAATGTAAGATTTGTTATAACTCTGTTTTTTACGTCCATCATTTATTATATTAATTTAATAAATTATTGGGTAATAAGGACCAGTTAAATGTATAAATTATTTATTCTTTGCCAACGTTTCGTTGCGAATTTGCAACTTCTTCAGGGCTCTACAACAGTGAAGTACATACATAGTTAATCTTTGAATTATAAAAGAAGTTGCAAATTCGCAACGAAACGTTGGCAAAGAATAAATAATTTATACATTTAACTGGTCCTTATTACCCAATAATTTGTTATAACGTTATGAAATAATGTTTAAAAAAAACTTATTTTCATTAATTCCAACTTAAATAGATGTTTTACATTTCTGATGTTTTAAATAGTTATATAATTTGAAAAAACCCCGCAAATATAACCACGAGCGTTCAGGAAGTTTACATTCCCTAGATTACACTGGGTACGTAAACGAGATCACGTGACATTCCATGGCGTTTTTCCACGAGGACATATCTGAACGCAACCCTAGACAAGAATAGAGAATCTATTTATGTATCATTAATACCTAAACAGATCACCTATCCTTGTCCAAGAATATAGCGATTACTTATATCTGCTAGTGAGAAAGACTATTGGGATCCGTCAAATGAGCATATGACATCTGGTGGCACAAAATTGTACTCAAAACGAGGGAAAATTTTACATGCTAACAGTGCAAATTTATCGTGAAATTGTTTATTACAAATATAAAACAAGTAAAATAAACAAAAAGTTTATCGAAAATGGAATTCGCGACGTTTTCTAATATCATGGCATTAAACACTGTCAGTTATTGCCTTGTAAAACTTACTTGACAGCGAATTATTTTCTAATGAAATGTGGAAAAACTGTATTTATGAATTAAAAAAATATTTTATATTAATAATAAGATGTACTTATTATCATACTGTACTACAATAGTAAAATCATTTGATGATTGACAAATTTATAGGACTAACTTTGTATACAAATATTTTGAGGTTAGTAACTTACCTACTTATTACAATATAGCATATTATGTTGCAGTTATGTGTTTACATTATTCACCTAACCCTGTCTTAAAGAAGCATTGAACGGATGATTAATTTCGTGGAGATTTTCTTTTAATTTTGATGTTTTTAAGCAATATGCCGTAAAGATTACTACTTTTGACAGCTCAGTTATCTTGTTTTTTCACACATTTGATAATATGTCCGGCTTTGAGAATCCGTTCCCCTTCAACGAAATTCCTTAGTTTAGGATTCGTACCGGCCCAATCGCAAATTGCACTTATATTTATTATTTCTTATCACTTTGAAAATCACAAAATTACACGCAAAAGTATACCCCGTATATAGAATTTCCATGCGCCATGTTTTTTAAGCTCCACCCATTTGACGGATCCCAATAGTAGCAATACTCAGCTGGCCTATAATGACTGCATTCGAAATGTATTAAAAATAGCTAATGCATAAACAGTATGTCGCATTTTATAGGCAATGCAGCCATCTATCGGATGCGGTTTACGAAACAAATTTCCAATTTTTAAAGGCACTTTCATGCTTTGTCTGCAGTGTCAATTGGTTTCTGGTACATCCCTTATGTATGGTCCAACTCGCCTAGGTAGATGTAGAAGCAGTACTCTAATTGCATTAAACAGAGTGAGAGAGAAGTGTAAATATAGAAAGAGACAAGTAGACCTGACAAAAGCGAGTCTTAGTTGAGATAAGTCACGGACTGAATCAGGAAATGAGAAAGAGCACTAGAAATGGTACATTATACAACAAGGTACCTCTCACCGGTACTCGGGGTGTACGATGCAGAACATGGGCAGGGGGTTAACTTTTAAAACCGGCGAAGCTATAAATTGGTGCATACAGATGGTGGTGGTGTCGCGTGAGCCAACCCGAGCCGGCGGCATCTGCGGGAGATAAAGCTCCTCTGCTGTGATGCTGCACACACATACATAAAATATAGGTGACACGCTCGAAAAATTATTGGATAATCGTTTCACTAAGCCGTGAAATTTTGCTAATGATTGTGGTATTAGCGAATGGACGAGATTGTTATGTTTATTTATTGTAAATTATATGACGCGTCGACAACTTAAATCATTAGCGTCTTGATTACATAACATACTCGCTTAAATGACTAACACGACAACATTCATAAGCGGAGTTCGTTACCGACGACAGTCTAAGTCAGAGGCCGCGACGCTGAACCACGGGACCACATTGTCCTCGACGAGATTGTTCAAGTTGTTGTTTATATGAAATTACAATCGACTCATCTTATTCGATTCTGAACTGTTGACTTTTTTTATAACTAAAATAACGTGCATGTAGCGACAATGATTCTATGCACTAGTCTAGATTAATGTGGTGAGCATAAGATACTACCTATATAAATAGATATTCGGATGTACAAAGCAAAGTGGCTGACATCTGGTGTTCGAAGTCAGAAGATCGTATGTGGTGTCTACGTGAGAAATGGAATGGACCAGCATCCCAGTATTTATTAGCATATCAACTGTATGTTAATGCTTGATCTGACATTGCTTGACTAATTAAAACGTCTAACCTCATTAATTAAAAATTTACTTTATTTACAAAACTCAGTTCAAACGATCACGCTGTCCGACAGAATGCGAACGCGTGTGACGTCAATATAGTTATCTATGGTCTGTAAGCATCAGCATAGGATCTTTGCGAAGTTAAAAATCTAGGGTTATTTTTGAATAGTAATGTGTAATGCATTTACAGAGATTACCTTCAAATGCATGGTTAACAGAACGACGTCACAAACATAGCTGGCGCGTTCTGAAGTCACGTAGATATTTTTTACATGTACTTTCATAGGACTTGTAATTAGGCATTTTCAGTACATTTATCTATAGCTTTAAAAAAATTATAATTCGAAAACTATTCGACTTTTCAATAAAAAGTCATTGAGCATGTTTTATTGCAGTTGGACCAAAGAATATAAAAAATTCCGAAGTTTTTTTAAACTTAAATACCTAATTGCTCAATTGTTTAAGCAACGTCGATTTAAACATTGTTGCACCTCGTTACCGACCCGTATTAACATGCATTTTTGTTGTTTTATCTGAATTGAATTGTAAATTATAGACGCTCGACAACAGAGGTCATTAGCGCCTGGTTTTACCTGAAGACGATTCTGCAAAAAGAAATGACTGCTAATAATTTTTCATACAGGTGGGTGCGGCGATTTCACCAGAACTTTTACTATTCAAAATAATTTTATGAAATGCAGAAATTCTAAAGCTGCCTCTATTGGCGGAAAACGACCTACAATTTCAAAAGATTATCTGAAGGTTATAGTTGGCGAAACTTGATAAGACTCGCGGGGCGAAAGATGAAGCCACCGCGTCATAGTAACGTGAATGCATTGCGCCCGCCTTCTAGCTTGCTATTGGCTGTTTAATGAATAGCAGTTTGCCAAAATTGTACCTAACGTCATAAAACCCAATGTGCAGTTTTGTGTACACGGCACTGTCTGCGGGCAAGCAGGCGTTCACTAGCATATTATTGATGACGTGCCTGGCTTCATCTCTCACCGCGGGCACTCTACCATTCGGCCGTGCAGACTGCAGACGAAAATCAACGATGCAAATGAAATCATAATGGAAACATAGGTAGTCGCGGTTGTTGAATCAACCAAACAGAAGACAGCGAGCCGTTCATACGTTGCAAATTGCTAGGCAATTTAACATTATGATTAATCGTTTCGCGATTGGTTGGTTTTTAAGTGAGCAACTCGCGCGGCAACATGTAATATGTATTATGTGCAATACGATTCCGAGCAATGTGTTCACATCGGGCCTCGATCCCTCTCCGTGTATTGTTTTATGTACATATAGATCTGCTGCACAGTCCACATGCCGACTATTGGGGGTGTACAGATACTCCTAGGTGGTACTGTAAGCAATTAGTTTTACGACTGCAAAACTATTGTAGCAAAACCCCAGATGATACGCCACTGGCGACAATCGAAGCATCCAGAACAAATAACAATGGTGAGGCGTGGCATTATATCGAAGACACAGGTAATCACCAGAATGATCTGGAAAGTGCGCGAGCGTGGTGGGGGTCAAGCTGCTACCACTATACAGGGTGTACCACAGAAAACCGAACATAGGGAAAACTCCATTGTGCAAATTAGTTAGGATCAGTAATTGCTGTGCCCTTTTTCATGCTTAAAATCATGATAATTAATTTAGTTGAGTTAGCCATGTGTATTCTATCTTTGTCACGCTACCCATTTTGTTTATGTCTTCCCTGTTGCACTCATTTATTTTCTATGTTCTCAATTCTGTGATACACCCTGTATAAGCAAGAACAGTCCCCGGAAAAGAACAACGACCAACGAGTGACAGTTGAAATAAATACAGTGCTATTGAAATGTTTTCACTTTGTTTGAGAAATACTGTTCGTGTTATTATTATATTATAAACAGTGTTGACTGTTGAAATTGACTTTTCATTGTTACGAATTATTGTATATTGTTGTTTACATTTTTAATTATTGAAATAAGTAATTTATTCCACCCACGTAAGAAAACAGTTTTGTTACACTATTTTATCAGCAAAACAGAGTAGATTACTATAGACACTCGACAACTGAGGTCATTGGCGACCAACGACGACGACAACGGACAGACCGTACATATTTCGTAAAATCTACCGCAAACTGTTTTTTAGAGTCTAAATAGTCAAGATTGATCAAAATCGGTACTGTAAGCAACTAGTTGTACAACTGCAAGACTATCTTATCAGCAAAACAGAGAGTTGTAGATTATTATAGACACTCGACAACTGAGCTTATTAGCGACCAAAAGACGACGACAACAACAACGGACAGACCATACATTTCGTAAAATCTATCGCAAAATGTTTTTTAGAGTCTAAACTCTAGATAGTCAATTTCGAATGTTTTGCATATTATACAATTATTTGTGTTTAACTGTATTTAATTCATCTGTCTGTATATCCTCGATACAAACATAAACGTTTTTTTATGCCCACAATTGGCATTGCTATGTAAGAATGGCATCAATGTCAGTTGGTAGCATGATTCATTTCCAAATCGTCCGTTTTCGATTTTTTATGAGATTTTTCAGGATTTTTTTTATACACGTAAAAACATTTTTCTTCAATTAAATATCATATTTTATAGTTTGTTTCGACAATGAATTTAAATATGTTGACTCAGAATTTCAATGTTAACATTTAACTTTTGCCAATTAATTTTAAAAATCCAAAGTTTTAAATATCTAATAAATACACTTGAATCCGTCAAACTAATGATCGAAACAATTATAAATGAATTATCGTGAAAGTGAATAATTGTGTTATCTTGATTCGTATTATTTTCTATAAAACGCAAAATAGTTTTTTCAATGCTGTCTATGGAAAAGCAAATTTATCTGTTGCTCTCTAAATACTAACTGTTTATTTTTGGAAGTTGACAAGCAGTAGGTATGTTTTGTTAGTAGACGTATAGTGCAATTGAGAATGACCTGCACATATTATTTACATTTTGTAGATAGATAATTTACTATTAAATAAAAAATCTAAAACTCGACCAGGTGAGAGAAGAAAACAAGCAAATCAAAACGTGGGACAGACTTTTTTTGTTATCAGTAGTCAGGGAATCGAATACCGAATTTTTTTCTTCAACTTCTGGACAGGTCCGCAACTACTGATAACAAAAAAATACCGTCTCTCGTTTTGATTTGCTTGCTTTTTTTACCTAGTCGGGTTTTAGTTTTTTTAAATTTTATTTTTATTTCAATCTCTTTTATGTTACCTATTAATTATTATGAATCATCAAAAGTATATATTTTTGCAATCGCCACAAAATGTTCATTCATTTGATACCCCACTCGATCGATTTTGACCAAGATTTTTTCCACCTTCCGGCCGCCATTTTGAATTCACAAAAATAATGTGATGTCAACACTGGTTTTGCCTATAAAATGGTTATAGGTTAATTTAAGACAGGATTCAATGGCTGCACTAATTTGTGCGGGTCGTTTTCAAATGCACTATAAATGTCGACATTTCTGTGTAAGCAATTGCAATGGCCGGAATAGAAGTCGTGCACCGCCGTACTGCAATTGGCACGGACACACGGTAATGCATAATAAACCGGTAAACGTTTACTGATGTGTAATTATTGATAGATGTTACCAACGGTATCATCATAACGCGCCTGCGTCATGTGTGTAAGACAATTAAAACGAATAGACATTCGATTAAAGCCATTCAACACCATTTCGATACCGATCTTGTATGTCTATATGTCTGTCTGGTTCGCACACAGATTAAACTGATAAGTATGCCATCAATCTTAAATGGTCTCAAGGGCAGCGAAAGTAATAAAAGCTATGGAGCGTGGGCGTTTTGTTACTTTCCGAATGCATTTAAAAACTTAATAAGAAATGTTTTTCAATTACTCCATTTCACTACCTGCGTATTGAAAATTTTTGTTGGAAAGCAGCCAATTATATAAATTGATTCCAAACATATCGGAAAAAATCACTTTACCAACCATAGTCACAGTCAGGATTCTAACCTGAACCTTTTAACTTTCGCGGCGGAATGAGCTTACATTTACTCAACCGTGACATGATTACTAATCTAACATTCTCCTTATATGTTTCGGAATCAATAAATTTTCACTACAAGCGAGTGTTAATTCAATATAGCTAGGTTGTAGATGTGAATCTTCGTACTAGCGAGAGCTCATCATGAAAGTGAAAATTATTTCAAAACACCCTTAATGGGATACTTACATTAAATAAGTACCTATAGATATATCAATGTTATAGATAACCAAGGATTGGTATTACTACATAATATTCTAGAAATAATTATATCTTGTAGAAATCGTAAGATAGTCTACACTGCTACAGTTAGATACATAATATTATACAGCGTGTCCACGAAAGTTCTTTACAAATGGAATTTTTTTTTTATTAATTATTGGAGCAAACATTTTTTTCTGTAAAAATGTTCTGCCTCGTCCAAAACCTCTAAAACACCAAAGAAATTTTTTTTCAGTGACGGATTTTGGAAGGAGAATTCTGTTCTTTGTATGGAGAGAGATGGAGGACATGTTGAATTCTGAATAAATAATTACTTAGAAGCTAGTTATGTTATAATTTTGAATTAAATTTGATTATGTAACTAATTTTGCGAAAATCTTGAATATCACAGATAATTTTTATTTTTAGTAAAATAAAACTTTTTGATTTCCCTCGTATAACTTTAGACCGAAAAAAATGTTCTTTGGTGTTTTAGAGGTTTTGGACGAAGCAGAACTTTTCCACAGAAAAAAATTTTTGCTCCAATAATTAATAAAAAAAAATCCATTTGTAAAGAGCTTTCGTGGACACGTTGTATAAAGCACAATATAGAAATCAAACAACAAGTTTTGATTTTTTTAAATAAATTAATAGTTTTTTTTATACGGGAGTGGAAAGATTCAGGTTAGAATCCTGACTGTGACTATGGTTGGTAAAATGATTTTTTTCGATATGTTTGGAATCAATTATATAATTGGCTGCTTTCCAACAAAAATTTTCAATTGCAAATCAGCCGTATAAAAAATCTATTAATTTACTACTTGCGTATATTTAGTCATTTATCAATTTCTTGAAATAAAACATCCAAAAACCTTTTTGCAGATGTAATGAATTAAAATAGTTATCTATTTAATCGAACAGATGCGTTGAAAACAGTAAATCAGCATGAAACTGCAGAAAAATTAAGTTGATAATTCTCGAAAATAAAGTCATAAATATAAATTATTTTATTATACATATCATAAGACCATAAGGCATATTTAAAAGTGTTATAATACGATGTGTAAAATTATGAACATCTGACTCCGCGTGGTTTCCTTTGGTTTAAATACTATAATACGGATATTAAAAAACGATTTTCATGGATGTATATTTTATAGATAAATATCTCTGGAACTAATATGTGAGGACAGGTTAATTTTAAAATCGTAAATTAAAAAATCTATAATACTTAAATAAATGTAAACATTTAGAGTACGATTAAATATATTACGATATGATCAATATTTGATGAATTTTTTTCTAACGATGTCAATATTTGACGAATTTTGTTCTCTAAATTGGTCAGGAACAATTATTTAGAAATTTATATTGATTCTACCTTACTTTTCTTGTTTGTATTTTTTATATAAATAAAGCAATATGAAAAGAACAATTAATACGAATTAAAATATTTCTCGAAATAATGTGAACCAATAATGTTTGATTTCGACGAAGTTCGCACACAACGACTTATCTACGTGCTTTTTGCGCGTTTTTTTAAATAAAATATAAGTAGGTACTTACTAGTAAAAAATTAAGGGGGATACTAATATTTTATTTAGAAAGGTTTTGATCATTTTTTATCAAGTCAGTTGTATTTAATTTATTTAAAAGACGATATTGTTAATGTGTTCACAAATGACAAAATACAAACTCCAAATACTAATTTTAGTTACGTAGGCATTAAAATTTAAATAATATTTATAATACTAATATCTAACTGCATCTAACTGTATTTATTTATTTATTGTAGATTATAGACGCGTCGACATCTAAGGTCATTAGCGTCTTTCAACTACACTAAATAACAACTAACTTAAAACTAAATAACATCACAAAACATCCATGAGCGCAGGTGGGATTCGAACCAACGGCAGTCCAGTCTAGAGGTTGCGGCGCCAAGCACGCTACCATCTAGGCTATACTGCCCTCTGCATCTAACTGTAAGCGCAGATCTGTTCTTTTTTCTGAAAATTATTTCTCTTACTTTAAACGCTAACAGTTATTCTGCGATTACTTAATATTATAATTATTTCCTTGACAATTTACAGTTTTGACAAGTTTTTATGTCATTCTTTATAAAGATTTTGTAAATTTATATTTCCTATGTTTTAAAAGATGGCGCTTTACGTTTTTAATTGTATCAATTATTGTCAATGATACAATATAAATAATAGCAATTTTTATTTAAATAATAAAATAAATTAATTAATTTTAAACAATTATTATAAAATAGTAATACACTCAAGTACGTATCAATATTTGACAAAAAAAATTTATCATGACAAGAGTAAAACAGTATGTTTCTTGACAGAACTCTTTATTCCTCAATCTTACAAAAAAAATACTTATTACCAAAAATAAAGTAAATCAAACTCTCTACAAAAAACATGACATACATTTTTTCGTAAAAGTTACAAAAATATGCAGAAATGTGTCATTATGTAATCTTTAATAATAAAAATTAATATCTGAATTAAGGCCGTTTTAAGAAAGATGTAGCCCCCTACCTTCCGCCTAAAATTTTCTTAGACACTCTTGATTGTAATTTCAATCCGAGGTTAGATTTTTTGCTTCAAATTAAAGCTAATGGTTCACTTTTGATGTGTTGGTCAAATTAATAAACAACAAATATTTAGATCACTTGAAAATTCTACAGAAATTGTTTCTTCTCGACGATCGTTTCGGACCAAAGTCCATCTTCAAGGAGTAGACATGTACTACCCCTTGTCTACTCCTTAGTCCTTGAAGATGGACTTTGGTCCGAAACGATCGTCGAGAAGAAACAATTTCTGTAGAATTTTCAAGTGATCTAAATATTTGTTATTAATCGTGTTCTACCAAGTGCCGAGTGAAAATTCAGTGCAAACTAAATTAATAAACTTTTGAGTTCAGGCCATGCAACGTCTTCTGAAGCTCTACTGAAAGCCTTTTAATATTTTTAAACAGTGCTCTATAGAGCACCTAGACGCACCTTTATCTTAAATTAGAGACTAAAACGGACTCTCTTTAAGTTAAAAAATAAGGTCGGAAGAGTGTAAATAAAGAACGTCTATATTTTTCTCTTTTTTGTGTTACAAGAGACGCACAGTATTATTTTTTGGCTTTGTTGGCTACTTTTAAAACCCATAAGGTATGTTTTATAAGAGTCATTTTATTACCGATTAAGAGACTAAGATAGGTTTTATTAATTAATAAATATCTAAGAGCATAGCTTGATGTAATGGTCTCAGCGTGCTGGTCTTTGGAGCAAGCTGTCATGGGTTCGAATCCCACCTCGCTCATGGATGTTTTGTGATGTCATTTAGTTTTAAGTAATATGTTATTTTGATATAATTAAGAGGCTAATGACGTAAGTAGAGGGCAGTGTAGCCTAGTGGATATCGTACCTGGTACCAGTCTCTAGACTAGACTGTTGTGAGTTAAATCCCACCTGCGCTCAAAGATGTTTTGTGATGTTATTTAGTTTTAAGTTAGTTGTTATTTAATGTAATTTAACACGCTAGTGACCTAAGTTGTCGACGCGTCTATAATCTAAAATAAATAAATAAATATTTAAAAGTACTTTTATATTCTCACAGCTGAAGTAATATATCCAATCTGCAGAAAACAGAATACAAATCGCGCGTAAACGAATGTATAATGAAAAACTTTTGTCAAAGTATGAAACCAATTAAAACTTTTCAAACAAAAACAAAACAATTGTATATAGTTTTTCACGAGAGAGACGTATCACTCTGCAGTCGTATGGCTTTTCTCTAGACCACTTATAGAAAGAAAACACGACGAAAAGAGCATTGGAAAAAAGAAATTGGGTTCCCGAAAAGAATTCACAACACCAGTGTACACATATACATATGTAGTAATGTTAGACACAACGTAGACACCAATAAAACAGTGAAACGTCGATTATCTGGTTGTTGGATTATCGGATAAATCCCTGAACTTACTAACTGGATAGCTGATGCATATGGAAAAAAAAGATGGAACCAATTGATGTGGTAGCCAGCGCTACACAATATCGGGCCGAGAACTAAAACGAATGGCAATAAGGTACATTTTAGTTACTGGTCCGATATTCTGTGACGCTGATTACCCGTTTAAATTGGGACAATGGCGGACTAAAGGATCCACCTAGTAAGTATAGAGATCAGTAGGATCAATCGACTACTGGTCTGCTATTTCGAAAAATAAGTAGTTAAATTAAGAGAACTTCTCCCAGTGTTTAAATTACGAGTATATGATCTACTTACACTGTTGAAAAAAATACAAAACACAGTGAAATAAACTTAAATTGATCATAATAAATTTATTTAATTTCTTTTACTTATTAAAAATATTATTCTAAAAATTATAAATTTAAAAATAAAAACTAAAATTAGATTGAATAAAAGCAGCAAGACTCTAAATATTACTGTCACCTTAGATGGAATTTCTAGTGTAAGGGCCCTCTCAAAAATGTATTTTTTTCCGTAGATAATATTCTAATTATTTTCTAACAATTAATTACTATGTCATAATACAACTATTTTTTCACAATTGGCAATGAGCTCCAAGAAATTGAAAAGTAAATATTTTATAAGAAATAATTGATTCAAATGAAAACAAAAAGTAGAATGGGACATTATTTTTCAAAAAACTAAACGTTAAAATAAGTATGTAGGTACTCGTAAAAAACAAGCGTATTTTTTAGCTTAAATCTGTCAATTTTTGACAAGTAATCTACTAGAGCTTCCACAAATTTTTAGGTATCGGAACTACAAAATTGTATTCTAAATAAATTATTCTCCAATATCTATTCATACCTCAATTTTTGTCAGTTACGTCTTTACGTGAGATGAGGGACGATATGTAGACGTATCTGCCATTTAGACCACAGTTACGCCACTTCGTGAGAAGAAAGTCAAGCTTAAGGGCGGTTGTTCGGTGGCGTATCTCACTTTTTCAATTTTTGTCAGTTACGTCTTTACGTGAGATGAGGGGCGATATGTAGACGTATCTACCATTTAGACCACAGTTACGCCACTTCGTGAGAAGAAAGTCAAGCTTAAGGGCGGTTGGTTCGGTGGCGTATCTCACTTATTCAATTTTTGTCAGTTACGTCTTTACGTGAGATGAGGGACGATGTGTAGACGTATCTGCCATTTAGACCACAGTTACGCCAGTTCGTGAGAAGAAAGTCAAACTTCTCACTTTTTCAATTTTTGTCAGTTACGTCTTTACGTGAGATGAGGGACGATATGTAGACGTATCTGCCATTTAGACCACAGTTACGTCACTTCGTGAGAAGAAAATCAAGCTTAAGGGCGATTGTTCGGTGGCGTATCTCACTTTTTCAATTTTTGTCAGTTACGTCTTTACGTGAGATGAGGGACAATATTTTTGACATTTTAAAAATTAAGTTTCTTTTATTTACAATAATTAATCCGGATAAACATCGTTCGACTATACAACTGAAGGCAGCATAGCGCGCCTAATACACACACATCACTGTCAGAATGTGAGTGTTTATGTCAATTTGTACAAATGAACTGTCACAGTCTGATTGTTTTGGGGAAGTTCGGTCACGGATAATGCTTTTACGAGTATCCAGGGTAATATAAAGAAAATGAAAAACACTATACGACTGCTATGGTATTGTCTCAAACTATAGGTGATACTGACAACTGTTCTAACTTGAACGGAAATTGTATTTGCCACCCCTACTTTGTATGAGGGGTGAACAACGTGTAAGGTAGCAGTATAGGTACCCCATGCCGCAAAGTCCCTCATTGCCAATACATATATAGGCTGAGAGAGACCCCGTCGACCGTCGTCGCGTTCAACTGTCTACCCACACCACGTTTACCGGCCTCGCCTCGACGGCCAGTCGGGTGACAAATATTCTAGGATAAAGGATATTTTATACATTATATTATCTTGTCGTATTAAGGCTCACTATTAACTGACTGTTGGCTGCTGGAAACGATTTAAGGACGAGTCGCAAATTTTGGCTTAAGACATTGCCAAATTAGTTCAACTCATTCAATGCTAGATAACTCAGTGAAATAGGACACCTTAGCGTCGCTATTTCATCGTCAGGAAAATCTAGCCCTAGCCGTTTAAGTGTCAGTAAATTATCTTAAGAATTGTTGGAAATGAGCACTTCCGTGGCACAAAGGATCAATAAAAAGCAATACTGATTTTTTTAAATTTGCATTTTACTAACGTTTCGGTATTCTTCATACCATCTTCATGAAGAATACCGAAACGTTAGTAAAATGCAAATTTAAAAAAATCAGTATTGCTTTTTATTGATCCTTTGTGCCACGGAAGTGCTCATTTCCAACAATTCTTAAAACTGTTTTCAAGCAACTTCGAATTCAGTAAATTATCAATTGTAATAATATACAAAGTAGTTACGAAACCTCTGTCTGTAATTTGATTTTGTTGAGAGAAGAGAATGTATTTCCGAAATGTTTGTCTATCTATTCATTTATATTGACATCACTCGAGAACGGATGAACCGATTTCTGACACTGTATCAATTAGTACGTACCCAAAAGGAAAGTACGTATAGAATAATTTTTGTGCGGTTACGCTCAGGTTAAGATATAAAGTTCCAATTAAAAAAGATATTAATCCGTGCGGAATCGTAGGTAAAAGTAATGATGATATTAAATCACAATTGCATATGGTTGAATTAACTCTATAAAATATTTTTAGAGTAGAAGCGATCCTCAGTATTGCGCCAGCTAAAAGTTAAAACCTCCTGTCAAAAAAGTCAATTTTGCAGGAGGAGGTAAACACCTTTTAAATAATTTGAGGGCATAACTTATAGAGAATATTTTAATTATATTAACTTAGTAACTAATTGTTTTAGTAATTAGACATAACAATGCAAAAAAGTTATTTTGTTTGATTTTTATAAGACATAAAAATGTATAAAAATAACAAGACTTGCAAGGTTTTAGCTTCATTGTTTTATTATTTAAAAAACAAGATATAAAACCAAATTAGTTGTGTGTGTGTTTTAAAGACCACCAACAGCTAAGGTTATTTGGGCCTAGCACCAATTATTTGATGAACCAACAGTAAACGTAATGACAATGCCAATTGTCATTTTACATACTCTATTACGTATGATGTGAATTGAATTGTGGATTATAGACGCTCAACAACAGAGGTCATTAGCGTTTGCCGTATGATGTGAATCGACCTTTAACGCCATATTACAAGCACGCTACTACTCTGTCACCGTCAATTAGAAGTATAATAGTCATTATTCAATGAAATATATTTACTATTTACAGGCAAAGCTGTTAGTGCCTTTTAAAAACAAATTAAAAGCTGTGTGATTTTGTTATTTGTCAAGCGGTTATTTTAAAAGTGAATAAAGAAGTTAAAAAAACTTATAAACTAAAGATATGAGAAAAAAATTGAAGACTGCAACGGTCGATAACGAAAGAAACTTGGAAATATCCACAATTTTTGTCATTATCCAAGGAGCTTGTTTATTTACACTAATTTTATGAAGGTATTTTATTCGAAATATATGCTTTAAAATTAATAAAAAAATTAAAAATCTATGAGAGTTGACAAACAATCAATGGAGTTTTAATATACCATACGTAAGGAACCTTCCGTCGGCAAAATAAATAATTTAAATTTAACGAAGAGTTACAAAATTATTAAATTACAAAAATGTCGCTCTGATACAAAAATACACTTCAATGAATGATAAATTATTAGGTACCTATAAATATTTTTTTAACTTAATTTTTTACTAATTATTTTATTGCAGTAGCCCGAGAGTTGGTAAAAGTGCCAATTGGATTTTCAATTTATTATTTAAAAAAAAAATAATGAATAGAAAATATGAATTGGTGCTAGGCAAATAACCTTAGCTGTAAGTGGTCTTTAAAACACAAGCCTTTTTTTCTAATTTCGGTGGGGTCATAGTCAAGTAATAATTACAAACTCGTTTCGACGATTCGTTTATCGATTAGATAATATTATCTGACTTGTGTGGCCGACGCCTTACACACATATAACCGTATGCAGCTCCACTCTGAGCGACGATGTGTTTCATTTTAAAATGCTAATCGCCTCGAATGGGCCTATACGTCTTCTGGAATGTACGTTTAATTTATTGCTAGCTTTACTTTTTCCATTTAGTTTTTTTTCTATTTCATGGCGCATGTAGGTGAACACTTAAGGCTTTACAAAAACGCTTTTAAAATTGAGTGAGTGTGTTTTTTCATGTGTGACAATATTACTTTAATTTTAAACGTCAAAAGTCTTAGTGCTGATAAATTCTCGGATTTTTTTATCGTCATAGTAACATTTAAAATTGTTTATAATCTTCTCAGCTCAATCCAATTTCAATTACAGACATTCAATTACTAATCTTCATAAACAGACTCGAGTTTATTTAGTGGTAGCAGAGCGTGGTTTTTGAATAATTTGAACTGGAGAATACAAATGTGTTAAATTGTATTTCATGACACATTTAACATTAGCAATGTATTATTATAGACGCTAATGACCTCTGTTGTCGAGTGTCTATAATCCACAATTCATTCAGCAATGGATTATTACAAAAATGGTATTATCAAATAATTAATTAAATTTTAAGAATCAGTAACATGTAAAATTGTTTATGATTTTCTCAGCTCAGTCCAATCTCAATTACAGACATTCAACTATTAATCTTCATAAATAGACTCGAGTTTATTTAATGGCAGCAGAGCGTGGTTTTTGAATAATTTGAATTGGAAAATACAAATGTGTTAAATTGTAATTCATGACACATTTAATATTTGCAATGGATTATTACAAAAATGGTATTATCAAATAATTAATTAAATTTTATGAATCAGTAACATTTAAAATTGTTTATAATTTTCTCAGCTCAATCCAATTTCAATTACAGACATTAAATTACTAATCTTCATAAACAGACTCGAGTTTATTTAGTGGTAGCAGAGCGTGGTTTTTGAATAATTTGAATTGGAGAATACAAATGTGTTAAATTGTAATTCATGACACATTTATCATTAGCAATGGATTATTAGACGCTAATGACCTCTGTTGTCGAGTGTCTATAATCCACAATTCATTCATTACAAAAATGGTGTTATCAAATCATTAAATTAATTATATGAATCAGTGTTTATAAACGCATTTTAACATTTTTTGTATTTTATAAAACTGACATTCAGAATTCTTGAAAAGGCCACCAATCACCTATTAGGCGAAACGTCATTTCAATTTAGATTTACCAATTAATGTTATTTTTAAATTTCTAATCCAATAATCATGATATTTTCAAAATAAGCAACGGTTTAATGATTATAGTATTGTTAAAAAGCCAGTATTTTTAAAAATCATTTCAATTTGAATTTACCAAATGTTATATTATGGCAACGTCGTAAATAATTTAGAATTGTAATGTTGTATTTTTTATTACCTGGGAAATTCTAAAGGCTGCCTCACACACATTAATTTTTAAATTTATTCTAAATACGAATACAAACGCACCATGAAGTAAAATCCTGCAAGAAAACATTTTGGTAGCAATAAATACTGAAAAAATATTGTCGATATTGGAAACAATTACATAATAATAAACAGTATTATATTCCAGACCAACGTATTTTTAAAACTAAAAGTGTCAATAACTAAATTGGAGTTTCATGCTTTCACGGCCGGTGGACATCTTGGTAGCCTTGGTGCCTCAGTTACCAGTCGACCGGCAAGAAGATCATATCGTAATGCCAGTTGCCGCTGAAGATGCCCAACGGAGCTTTGGGCGAAACGTACGGAGTAAAATCCATTAGACCACGGCTACCTAGCCCGGAAACACTTGCTACCAAGGTGTCGATAACTTTTCAATTTGATTGAATCAACTTGTAAATGGGAATTCAATGAAATTGACCGATCTTTAATTGACTTTAAATTTACTATATCTTTTCAATTTGAATGATTCTGATTCGTCTAAACCTACCTTAATATAGACCAGTGGCTCCTAATCTTTTGAGTTCTGTCATCCTTATGACCTATCCGGTAACTTGTTTTTACCCCTTCTAAAAAATAATATATAGTACGATACAAATTCTATGTCTGTCTTTTCACGCCTTCCATAAGCCACCCCATTGACCGAGGAAGCTAAAACTTTGCAAGGGGCAGAACCTATAAACGGAGTTGAAATTTCCATTTTTTTTCTTCGGGAGCAATATAAGTAAAAATGTATTAAGAAAAAAATAAATAATGAGGCTTTTTTTAAACAACTATAGCTACCTAACGAAGGCTAGTTTACTTGCAACTCCTATCAGATAATCATTTTACCCCCACGGGAGTAATTACTCCTAGGTTAGAAAAAGTTGATCATAAAGGATGAATTATGGCTTTATTTGAGGTTATAGAACGGCCTTTATGCACAATATATAAAATACGCGCGCGTTATTTATTTTTTTCCGTTGTGACGAGGGTCAGATGGCTGGGTCGTTCGGGCCAGAGACGACCAAGTGAGCAAGTCGACGTGCAGCAGGTAAACTAGTGAGATACCTGAGAGTTGAGACATACCAGACACAACTGCCAACCAGCCGACACACGTGTGGATGTTTAAACCCATTGAGGTAAGAATCGCAAAAGACACAATCATGGCGTATTTCTGTATTCATGAATCATCTCAAAATGGATACATTACAAACATTCCGAAATATATGCATTTTAATTCTGCAGAGGTCGCATATATCAACTGTTTTTCGTTTCAATGGCAAGAGACAATACTGTCGTCTAAACCTACCTTAATATAGACCAGTGGCTCCTAATCTTTTGAGTTCTGTCATCCTTATGACCTATCCGGTAACTTGTTTTTACCCCTTCTAAAAAATAATATATAGTACGATACAAATTCTATGTCTGTCTTTTCACGCCTTCCATAAGCCACCCCATTGACCGAGGAAGCTAAAACTTTGCAAGGGGCAGAACCTATAAACGGAGTTGAAATTTCCATTTTTTTTCTTCGGGAGCATATATAAGTAAAAATGTATTAAGAAAAAAATAAATAATGAGGCTTTTTTTAAACAACTATAGCTACCTAACGAAGGCTAGTTTACTTGCAACTCCTATCAGATAATCATTTTACCCCCACGGGGGTAATTACTCCTAGGTTAGAAAAAGTTGATATAAAGGATGAATTATGGCTTTATTTGAGGTTATAGAACGGCCTTTATGCACAATATATAAAATACGCGCGCGTTATTTATTTTTTTCCGTTGTGACGAGGGTCAGATGGCTGGGTCGTTCGGGCCAGAGACGACCAAGTGAGCAAGTCGACGTGCAGCAGGTAAACTAGTGAGATACCTGAGAGTTGAGACATACCAGACACAACTGCCAACCAGCCGACACACGTGTGGATGTTTAAACCCATTGAGGTAAGAATCGCAAAAGACACAATCATGGCGTATTTCTGTATTCATGAATCATCTCAAAATGGATACATTACAAACATTCCGAAATATATGCATTTTAATTCTGCAGAGGTCGCATATATCAACTGTTTTTCGTTTCAATGGCAAGAGACAATACTGTCGATCGCATACATTCAATTATGTTTTTATACTAGCGGCCCTGTCCGGCTTCGTCCGGGTGTTATGAATTTATGATTTAATAGCGGTTGCAAAATAGGTAGGATTTAATTTTGATTTGTTAATAAAACACATCGGAGTACTTTATTATTCCTTTACTGATTATACTTAACACATTTATGTAACAAGTTAAAGCTATGTATATTCTATTACATTTAGTTGATTTTTAAAAAACGCTGAAACATGTTTCTTTATTTCCATCCATACAAACTTTCAACCCTCATTTCACCTCAAATTTTGGACAACCCTTTCTTAGTGGGTGCTTAAGGAACCTACTGTCCAAATTTCAAGTTTCTAGCTTCCGCGGTTTGGCCTAGGCATCGATTAGTCAAAAAATTATACATACACGTTTTACCCCCCTAGGGGTTGAATTTAAAAAAAATTTCGAATATGGGTTTGCTTATTTTTAAAGAAGAGTTACTATGTTGATTTCAATTCCTCTTACCTTAACGATTTGTGAGATATGAACATTTTTTCATAAAACTCTACATTCCCTTTTGAACCTCTTAGGGGTTAAAAAATGCTTTCTTAGCGGATGCCTAAGTCCTATAAGGAACCTACCTGCCAAATGATGAATGAGTGACTCAGTGGTATTTTGCATTTATAATATATGTATTAAGATTACCCATTGAGAAAATTGTCGATATGAATTTATTTATTTATTGTAATTTAATTTTTTATTTATTGTAAATTATATAGACGCGTCGACAACTTAGATCATTAGCGTCTTGATTACATTAAATAACAACACACTTAAAACTAAATGACATCACAAAACATCCATGAGCGGAGGCGGGATTCGAACCCGCGATAGTCTGATCCAGAGGCCGCGACGCTGACCAATGAACCACACTGTCCTCTGTCGTTATGAAGATGATGTCTTAGGTTGGTTGAAGGAATAAAGATCCTGAATAAAAACGCATATTATATATTATTTGCAATAAGATTATTTAGGGTCGCCATAATAATACTTTCAAAATTAGAACTTATAAGTCAAAACCCTCGGACATTTCGCTTGCAAGCCCCGGACTATGTCACCACCGAATACCGAATGATCTTTTCTTTTTTTGAGTCCACTAAATTTAGTTTCCTTTATCTTCATTCGTTCGGTGTAATTATAACCCAAACATCTGCAAAATAACATTAGATGTGAATTTAGGAATTTTCTT
This sequence comes from Mongoloraphidia duomilia, assembly GCA_039654895.1. Classification (NCBI taxonomy): domain Eukaryota; kingdom Metazoa; phylum Arthropoda; class Insecta; order Raphidioptera; family Raphidiidae; genus Mongoloraphidia; species Mongoloraphidia duomilia. The sequence continues at coordinate 5,973,919 of CM077520.1, read as the reverse complement.
AAACTCTGGACACATTTAAAAAATTCCCCCGGACGACCTAAAAAAAGAGGACGGATACCCCATTGAGCTAAGAATCGCAGAAACAAACTAGATTATTGTACTTCCTCTACTTGTAGTGCTTAGAGAAACATTAAGGGTGACGTCGTTCCTAGGGAGCGTGTTCTTAAGAGAGAGTTGACTGTGTTTTTTTGAATGACTGGTTGGTCTCCTGATATTCTCACTTCATAGGTATTCATTATTTTTTCTGTTACCATGTTTATAAGTTTACAGGTCAAGATCGAGTACCAATCTATTGTGTATTTCTATAATATTGTTTTTGGAAAACAATAACTACTTTGAAGTCTATAAATATTTAGTAAATAATGGCCTAAGAATTGCAACACACTTGCTATAAGAATATGAGGAAATCAATGTTGGATATCAGAAGAGTCTAATGCTTGATTGTTGGTACGATTTTTAATTTTTAATAAAATATGAAGTCGGTTAAAAAGTATAGTAGTATAGTGATTAATATCTTCTTTTTAACCAACTTCATATTTTATTAAATTGGCACAGACCTCAAAATTTCATTATTTTCCTCTTTTTAGTGGTTTTTTGAAGGAGGTTTTTTTTTTTTTGTTAAAAAGTTTTTTATTTTTTACTTTTAAGTGTCAAAAAGTGACATTTACCTTAAAGAATCACACGCTATTACTCACTTTTATTAAAATCATCCGAACTACTGAACCGATTTTGATGAAATTTCTATGGGACCAATCTGAAAATATATCCTTTCAAAACAAAAAAAAATTTCAAAATCGGTTTATAAATGAGGTAACAAACATAAAAAAAAAAATACAACCGAATTGAGAATCACCTCCTTTTTTTGAAGTCGGTTAAAAACAGACAGTTTTTTTAAGAGTACGACGTTTCGTTTATCGATTTAAACTTTTTCAAGTACTTTATACTGGCAGTAAAAAATTATAAACAAGTTAACAAAAATTACGAAACGTCGTACTTTTAAAAAAACTGTGTTTTATTATTTACTGTCCACATACCTGCATCGCCCGGATGCTTTGAATTTATGATTTATATAAATGAATTACGACCCTTTGTTCTATAAAAAATCCTTAAATTCGCAATAAAAAATATTAAAGGTCACTTATCGGAATAAAAACTGGCCTATCTCTCAAGTTGGAGCAAACAATACACATTTACAAAATTTCATTAAAATTGGATGAGCGGTTTCGGAAATTAGCGTGAACGAACATCGTGACACGGGATTTTTATATATTACGATGGACACGAAATCTACTAAATGTTATTAACCTTTTCAAAATCGACATAAATTTGAGTTCAATTCAACTTGAATTCAACCCGGGCAAAGCCGAACCGGGCGCGCGAGCAGCTAGTATAGATCTGGCCAGACAGCCAGACAGCGTACCAATAAATTACAAAAAATACATGTAAATTGGATCGGTGGTTCAGGGTTCTCGAGTTATAAGCGTAAGTACTAACGGAATACTAAAATTGTTATAACTACTTGTAAATTTCATTCCAGTATATTATGGTAATAACTATATACAAAATGAAGTTTCATCGTAATTATCACACATAAAGTTTAAATTTTGAATACATTTTTTATTTAACACGAACAATACTTAATTAATTAATTATTAATCACCGTGTCTAATTCGTAATCAGTAAAGAAAAAATTACAAGACATAAGCAACACTTAATTGAAAACGATTTTAGGAATATGAATTATTCAACAATTAATTTAATTACTCTATTCTGTAAAGTGCAAGTATTTCTGCAGCATTGTAATTTAAAGCAGTTTATTATTTTTAATACATTGAAAATTCAATTCACACTTCAGTTCTTGGATTAGAACCTCGGAAGTAAGGGCCTGCCATCTTCTTTTTATTGTGTGTTTTAAAGACCACCAACAGCTAAGGTTATTTGGGCCTAGCACCAATTCATATTTTCAATTCATTATTTTTTAACACTGGAAATGTTTATGTTCGTATATGGGGGCAGAGTTACGAGTTTTCGTTCAAGGCCAAAAGACAACGGTGTCGCGATCAAGTGAGGAGCAATCATGCAAAATTGAACAAGTGCAATTTTTTCGAAATGTGTTTTATATCATGTCTAGTTAATTGAGAGGTATTTGCGACGATCTGCGGTGTTATTTTTGAGCAAATGTTAATAAATACTGTAGAAAAATCCATTTAAAAGTTAAGTAATCAAGCAAAAGTGAACGCGTATATAACAGAAGAATAATAGGGTTATTCCTGACAAAACTAAACAGTGCATTGGTAAATATTGTGTGTATAATAAACAGTTAATTATGTTTCATATATGCTGTTATCATTTCCAATGTCCTCGATGGTTGCAAGGATTGCGAAATCTGTGAATTTTTTTAATAATAAATTGAAAATCTAATTGACACTTTTACCAGCTCTCGGGCTAGAACCCGGGAACTGGGGACTTGTAATAGAGGAACCATAGCAACGCCATGTAAACAACAACATTGCTAAACGCTCAAGCCCTAATCTTCTTTTTAGAAATACTAAAAAAATATTCTAGAACCCAAAATTTTAACAGCAATATTTCATTCAAATTAAAATTAAAGATAGTCTTGTATAGGGGTTGTATTTGAGATGCGTTCTGTAAGTTCTGTTGGTATGACTATGGGCATTCTATAGCATGTAACGATTTTCTTCTTACCACAAGGGAACAGATAAAGCACGCTGTTCGCGTGCAGGGGTAGGAGGAGACGTGGTGTTATTGATCAGCGGCCTCCACCAACTCCCACCCTCTCTCGTCACGTGACGCATAACTCACCCTAACTATAACTCGCATTTCTCTCGTCTACTATGCTCTACTTCCACATCTAAACCCGACTACAGTGATGGATCCTTGCAGCATTCCGAACTATGGTTAATATAGCTATTCCGGAAACCCAAGATATTTGGTAAATTTTAAAAAGTTGAGTGAGGACAGCTTGTTAATTATAGACACTTGACAACCGATTATTTTATTTATTGTAGGTTATAGACGCTCGACAACTTAGGTCATTAGCGTCTTAATAACATCAAAACTTAAAACTAAACGACATCACAAAATATTCATGCGCGAGGTGGGATTCGAACCCACGACAGCTTGATCAAAAGGCCAGTATGCTGACCGCTTGACAACCGATTAACATGATAAAGCCTTTAATTAAACTCGTGAAAAATCACGTAACTGATTTAAAACACTAGATTTTCAAATAAAAAATAATAGACCCAAAAAAAATATTTTTTTATTTATTCTGGGTTCGTTGCTTTATTTTATATTTTTAAAGAAGAAGAAAATATGTGTTGCTCCAATATTTTCGAAGGTAGAATTTTCGAAAAAAAAAATTGTATTTTAAATTACAAAAAAAACTCGGGTCGCAGTGCCAAACCCTGCCGACAATGTGTATTTGCTAATACAGGCCTTGTGGCTTTAATACGTGAACTTAGGTTTGTTTATGGACAAAATAAAAAATTTAACCCCTTAATACATCCCTTAAAATAATATTTTTTTTCTTAATTTCAATATTATTATCAATGCAACCTCTGTACGAAATTAAATACACCCTTCAGTAAGTAAATCACTATCCGCAAACTGGTGTTTTTATAAAATTTGTAAGTCCGGTCCTGTCGGGCCGATTTTAATAAAATTTTATCAGCTCATTTTGATCTTTACTAAAAAGTTAAATTTCAATTTTGAAACAATTCTGAGAATTTTTTCGCTATTTTTGGGCCCAAAAACATTTTTCTACCCCTAAAAACCACCCTTAAAATGGTTCGATTGGGCCCATTTTAAATGGGCTTCGTGCGGTGATGGATTCCAACGTGCCTACCAAATTTCGTCAAAATCAATTAACTCTTTCGAAAGTTATAGCCCGTACACATATATATATAAATATATATATATATACATATATAAATAGACATTTCCAAAAATGGTGCCAAATTGTTCAGGAGGCTATGAAACGTCGAGAAATTTTGGTCCGACCCCTAGGTCCCGCCATCCGACCGACGCCAATAGTGTATGTGCCATATGGCAAATACACTAATAATCACACTTGCGTTTTTGGAGAAGGAATTTAGTTCACATGTGAAGTACATATTATGTTAATAAATTATTTATAAAAATGTATTAAAATGAAAAAAAAAATATCTTTAAAAAAACTAGTACTGTTTAATATAACGGCATCAAGAGAACGTAAACAAATTACAGCTAAGGGGAATAAATTTGAAATGAAGGGTGGTGAGGTATTATAGTCTTAAAATACTGTCATGGGGAAGGTATGAGTGTTTTTAAAATTGTAAAGAGGGCGATTGCGTGATTATTATATTTTCATTTCCACTAACTTTAGCGATGATATGAGCTGATAACTTCATTCAATTTAAAAACTGATATACAAAAATGTACTGCCTTAAAGTTAATGCTCTCAAGAATCATGGATTTTAGATTATTAAATAAACTATTCAGTTACGAATACATTTTTGTTTTTACGTTTTAAAATTTTAAGTATATATATTAGAAATCGTGTCCATCGTGATTATAATAAAATTAAGAAAAATCGCAGGATAGTGGACAAAATATTTGATTTATTTAATTAAATGTACGACGTTTCGTCTATATATTTAGACTTTTTCAAGTACATAAAAATAACTACATTTAATTAAAATAACTACATTTAATTAAATAAATCAAATATTTTGTTTACTATCCTGCGATTTTTCTTAATTTTATTTTAAGTATACTTATAATCCATAATTCGAAAATCGTTTTATGTACATTAATAGTATAAAGAGGTAAAATTTGTTTGTTTGTTTGTATGTAGGGGACAATCTCTGGAACTATTATACTAAACCGATTCTAAAAATTTATTCACAAATCGAAAACACACTATCCTTGAGTTATATAAGCTATATTTTATTTTGATATATTTCTCGCCGGGGGGGGGGGTAATTCCTGTGGGATAGTAACAAATACGTAACTCTGAAATTCTTTTGCATTTTAGCATATTGGAGAAATTCTACTAATATTATAAATACCACAAGCCCGACTTCGCTTCGCAGGGGGAGAATTTCTCGCGGGGGATAATAAAAAATAAATTCTTATCTCTGTAACTACTGAACCGATTCTAAAAATTCCTTCACTAATAGAAAGCTACACTATCCCTCAGTGATATAGGCTATATTTTTTTTGATAAATTTCTCGCTGGAGGGGGGTTATTCCTTTGGGATAGTAATAAAACGTAACTCTGAAATGCTTTTGCATTTTAGTGTATTGGCAGAATTCTACTAATATCATAATATAAACACCACCAACCCGACGTTGCTTCGCAGGGGGAGAATTTCTCGCGGGGGAGGGATAATAAATCATAAATTCTTAGCACCCGGGCGCTAATTTTCACGGTATTTTGTGGGCTTGTATTCTTTCGGAAAAAAATTTGAAAACTAAAAGAACTATATAGGTAGGTAACCTATTTTAAAAATGTTCAGAAAAGAATGATGATTAAATTATCACTTTAAATTATATGAAAATCGATTCTTGATTCTTAGGCGATTAAATTAAAATATATAGAAAAAATTAAACACTATAAAGTACGTAATATGACAATAAAAATGTCAAAAAAATCGTATATAGTGGCTCCCGCAGTGTTAATTGATCTTAATTAGAATCTAAATAATAATTTAAAGATTTGACGCAAAATGACAATTTAAAGTTATCTGAAGTTTATAATTTAGAGTTTAGACTATAATGTTGACCCATAGTATATAAGACAGTGGCTTTCAACATTTGTTCCACGGAACTCGAGAGTTCCACGAAGCAATTTTAAGAGTTTCGTGAACATATTCTTTAAATTAAAAAAGCCACTAAAATTCTTAATAAAATACTTAATAACTTGGGTTACCTACCAGTAGATAGAGTATCAAAATTGGTTTAGCCATATAAAAATTCTTCATACATATAAACATATAAAGAAACATTTTGGAAACACATTTTCTTATCGAAATGTCATACCAAATGTCTAAAAAAAACAACTACATAGACACACTGGTGACCTCAGCTGTCGAGCGTCTTTTAAAAGATGTTATTGGTTATTTATAAGAGTACTCTCAAATCATTTCCCTCCGCCTAAAAACGGTTACCGCTCTCCCGACGCTATTTTCAAAGCTAAAGGTTCGGGTAAACGCCAAATGAAGGATCACACTACAGATCATACACTAGAATTAAAAAAAAGTTTTCGTTACGTGTGAAAGATAACGTAATTTTTAAAATGTTGTACATTTTTCCAAGATTTTTTTTTTCAATTTTTCTCCCGTAGGATTTGTAGTGTGATTCTTAGTTCTTTTTTGGCGTTTACCCGAACCTTTTATCTCTTAAAATATCGTCGAGAGAGCGGTAACCATTTTTAGGCGAGGGGAAAGGATTTGAGGCGAAGAGTGCAGGGGGTAACTTCCGGTAGAGAATACTCCTAAGAGTTCTAGAAAAGGTGATTTTATTTTGAAGGGTTCCAGATATTCTAAATGTTAAAGACCACTGTTGTAACGTATCTAATAACCAGCTTGACCGGCAGTTGTAACTCTACGTCTGCTATCACTGACCGGAAGTTGTTAACGCGGCAACTGCCACTTTTTAGAACGATGCTCGTTTATTTAGTAAATACGGAAATGCCGGTCGTATCAAATAATAGGTCCGCTTGTTGTGTAGTTCAGTGTAGCAACGGCCCAATGGATTGGCATCTTAAGGAAATCATTACATCAATACATCATTACATTACATCATTACATCAATACCATTTCTCTATTGATAGCAGGGTCGTGCCGTGAAAATTTAATGCACGAGACGAATTTCTCAGACGACTCCCTTAATCTAATTATAATGTACTTTGTAGAAAAAATTCTGCTCTGTACAATTTTTGTCCTATGATATGTTTTCGTATTTCAGAAGACAAATGTAGGAAAACTCTTACCGATTTCGCTCCAGGGGTAATTTTTCGCCCAAAAGACGATGTTTGAGCCTCTTATTTCTAATCCTTTTGGGATTATCAAAAAATCAAAACTATATACTTAGATATTGTAGCAAACCCCAAGATGTTACACCACTGCCTACAATAGAAGCGTCGAGAAATACGGTATATAAATATAGTTTTGGTCAGTGTTATTTAAGTGTTTCACTTTGTTTAAGAATTACTGTTTCGTTATTATTATTGTGTTGATTGTTAGAATTTACATATAGTTGTTGCGTTTATTGTTATTGAATTGTTAATTATATTAAATAAATATTTATTCCGCCAACTCGGAAAACAGTTTTGTTACAATATCTATTTTTTTTTGGGTTTTTTTTCTAATTTGCTTGGAGTACAAGTAAATGGTTGTGAAATGCAAATAAAAAAGAAAATGATTACAGAAGCGCTTTTTAAAATTAATTTGACTTTCTTCTATTATTTATTTTTTTATAAGACATAAATTATTAATTAACTAAGCTCAGTAGTGTTAATAAACATTGTCTAAAAATTACCTATTAAGAATTCAATTACGGAAAAAATAAAACAAGTAGAATTAATTAAAACAAATATCTAAATTAACTTAGCATTGTGTGCAAATATACCACTTACATTAATATAATATACATACTCATATATACCGGGTGTTAGTTTAAATAACAGACAAGATATTGTACCCACTTATATAAATTGTTCATATTTGAACAAAATATTATTAACCTCCCATTGGAACTTATAGTATAATATATATGGATATTAAAATCTACCACGGATTACCATGCTTTATAAAAAATATTGTATACTTCAGGGACTTTAAAGTGTCCCTGAGGCATCATTTAATTCAAAATTTTTTCTATAATCTACATGATTTCTTCTCATAGTAATTTCATATCTTTAATCTGACGTTATTATGTTCTTTGGAATTTTAAAATAAAGAATTACTATTATTATTATTATTCTGCCAATGAGAAATTTTGACATATCTGAACGTTTTGAGGTCCCTAGAGTCTGAATCTACTGTTTTTAGAGAGATTACTGTATGTAATCCCGATCCGGAAGCACGCTTAAAATCTATTGGGATCCCGAGATTTTGGAATCTGAAGATTTCGGGTTTCGAAGGCCTAATCAGAACTCATCTTTAACTTTTTTCATGAAGATTAAGTTCTTTCGAATCTCAAAAAAATTGTATGATGCTGACGCCTGCGGCTTGGTGGACCACAGTTTAAGAGAGTTGTTTTATGCCATCTATTAAAAAGTTGGCGAAGTGATACAAAATCGACAATCTATTCTATGAGTCTATTTATATAAAGCAGTATCTATTGACCTAGTGATGGGCGATTACGAGATATTTTTACAATCGAAATAACTGTAATCGTCCATAATAACAATCGAGTCCACACTCGACTCGGAGTTTGATTTTACAATCGAAATGTTCGATTGTTCAAGTCGATTATTTGCCACATAGGTTATAGCAATAGCAGCGAATGAGAATACATATAATCGCGATTCAAGGTTATATGATAATCGACTGACGTTCATGCGACTCGTTGAATGTTCACTGTTCAGTCGGTACTCACTACTCTGTGATCTCATCACTATTGAATTCGTATTACGCGAACTGCACAATCGACCATCGACTCGACCACAGTTGTTGAGTGATGAACGATTGTATATTATGTGGCTCTCGACAGTGTACGATTCAGTACTATGCGACTCGGTCTCGGTGAACTATGAAACAACAACAATAGAGTCCAAGTGACAACCATCGAGAATCATCGAGATGTTTGAACAATCGAAACAATCGACTAAAACATCTCGTATCGCGCACCACTACCTATTGTAGCATACACTGTACAGTATAGTCATATAATGATATAGTATTGAAAATTAACAGCCATGAAATGAAACAATTATTTAAATTCCCATATATTATGTTAATATCTTTATAGTGTTGTCTTTGTGTGAAGTTTATCATTTCTGTTAAATATCATCGATATCTTGACGCGCGAGGTTTTACATACCACTTAAAAGGCCATAAAATGGACACGTTAAGTGTTCATGTTTATGAGTATTATTATACATCGTGCACTAGGCCTGTCAAACATTTCAGATAAATAACCAATTAATTTAAAAAAAAAATATTGGTTCAACCGTAGAAATATAAAAATGTCACATGGTTCTTGCTTTATTCTGCTGAGTCTGATTCATGGTTCAGTTAAATTGGTACGACCTGTGGTGCGAAAACTTGTTCGTCCCACTAACGCTTATACCTAAGAAACCACTCGATCGATTTTGATGAAACTTATTTGAGGTTAGTTTCAGTCGTGAAGACTATATATCTACTAAATGTCATGTTTCTAGGTCAAATAGTTTCCAATTTCGACCAGTTGCCATTTTGGACTAAAAAAAGGTATTAAAAAATGTCCTGCTCTACTCTGTATTGATAGACACCCTACATGGTTATTTTAAATATTTTAATTTTTTATCCCCTTTTCGTTGTACGGGAACCCTCTAAATATAAGTCCAATAACAAAAATTAGCATTTTTTAGGGTTTGGCGAGTTCTGTTTAAAAACATAAATGCATTAGAAAAAATCGTTCCCTAAAAATTGCAACATCCACTGAACAAAAACATACATCACTAACAGTTTGTCGTAATGCATTTTTTTTATCGAAATTGTTAATTTAATTAATTAATTGTAGATTATAGACGCGTCGACAACTTAGGTCATTAGCGTCTTCAACACAACAAATAATCCATTTGTGTATTAGAATCCGCCAGCCGGAATACACAAACCGATTGGTACGAGCTCGGGTCACTAGGAGCGCTAATTCTCAAAGAACATTGGAATGCAATTTACGATAACAACCGCATTCCAATGTCCCCCCTGGGGAGTCGAAATTGTTAGTGATGTACGTTTTTATTCTGTAGTTGAATTTTAAGTGAAACGATTTTCTCTAATCATCTAATGCATTAATGTTTTCCATAAATACCAGGTAAACAAAACTCTCCTATGTTGTCAGTGAAATACACTGTATTATGAAAATTTTATTATTGTAGCACTAAAGTTTAGGAACTAGAAGGCTATATAGACAGAATAGTAAAAATAGGAGTAGGGACCCTAGAATTAAAATTACATAGGGCGTTGGGAATTGATGCCTTACACTGTAAAAAATGGATGTAAAAATACTTTGAAAGTTAAGGTAGAATTCGCTCAATTTTCTAAGTGATTTTACATTATTATTTATTTTTACACAGAAAACTTCATAAAAACTTGGACTTTTACTGTAAAGTTAAACAAATTTGTGATTTTTACATAAAGTAAATTAAAATTACATAATTTGTGTAATATTTCAATAAAGTGTGTAAAAATTACAAAATAAAATGTATAGTTACATATAGGTATAAAATGGATGAATACAAAACAAATTAATGTAAAATTAGTAACCACGCATGCGCAAAGTGTTTTTATGGAATCTACGCGATGTGCAGGCGATACCTGTTTGTGACGCCATTGTCTCTTTGTGTGTCTATTACCAGATTAATCGCTGGCTACAAATGGACCATCGATAATCTATGTAATCGGCCTTCTCATTTCTTACAGTGTAGGGAACCCTAGAATTTTTTTTAGATTTTATTTATTTACAATTATATACAGGTTTTAAAATTATTTTAGATTTGGCTCAGAGTATAATTTTGTAATTTTTCCACTGACATGTATATTTTATATAATTTTTAATTACATGCTAGTTTCTTGAGTTTATTTTATAATAAGATTACTGAAAAAAAGCAAAATAAAAAAAACAGTACTTGTCAATTACCTTAGAATTAGAATTACATAGGGCGTTGGGAATTGATGCCTTACATTCACCGCGACCTAAATAGGGAACCCTAAAAGAGGGCGAATGTAAATGAACAAACGAATATTGATTTCCACATCTTTAATTATTACAGATGTTTGACAGGCGCAGCAGGACTGTTTCCTCAACCAAATGGGATGAAAGGAATAATAGCGAATGGCAATAATGCCTACAGCCGACTGTTGTAAAGGAAAGGCAGTTAAAGTGATTTTTATGACCTGTTAAACGCCTAGTAGTAAAATAACCTACTACCGTATTACCTAGTTGAAACTTTACCTTATTCATATTATATAGTTTGTACCATATCATAGCCTTTTCCTATGCAAATAGCTAGTTGATACATTTGTAGGCGTATTTATGTATGAATGGCACAGATATACAGGCTGTCCCAAAAGGTATAGTCATAAATTTATGATTCAAAAAACCATAACTAACAATATGGTTTTTCGAATCTAAAATCTTAATAAACTTATGATCTATTATCGACGGTTCCAGAGTTATGGATAAATTTATTTATTTATTTTATTAGACTTAGGCCCATATTCACCAAACACTGTTAAAGATAGAAGTTACTAATCTTAAAATAAAAAAATTCCTTGGAATAAAATTAACTTTCAATTCGCCAAGCAATTCATTCGATAGAATAGTAACTTCAGGTACAAATTTACTTTATGCCATACACATTGAACATTTTGACAAATATTTTGATTCTAAAGCACGTTTATCAAAGATCCGACCGATGGCGCATCGATCGAAAATGTAAATTTATTTTATTTTACTACAAAAGCCTTTACCTGAAAGATATGGAATTAATATTTACCTGAAAAGGTCGCTAGGCCATAAAGTAATTTGTGCATTTCGTCCCCATCCTATTTTACTAGGCGAAAAAATATTTATACCTTTGAAATTGGTCAGAATAGTTATTCTTACGATTTATACCTGCAGTAAACTTAACTACGTTTGGTGAATTGAATCATCGCTATTTAATCCGAGTAATAGTTACCAGGGGAATAAATCAACGGAATAAATAACTAACTAGGCTCGGTGAATACGGGCCTAACAAATTTTATTACTTAACACTAACACTTTTAAAATGTCACAGATCTTACATTACCTAATTGATAAAAATGATTTCCTTGTTAAAAAATTTTGTTGTACTCTCTCGAATGTGCGACGGTCTGTCTGTGTTCGATTAGGATAAAGTTGACGATATTCGACCACTGCAGCTACAGAATTGTCATCACAAAATCCGTAATTAAAATACATTTCAGCATTAATATTCAGGTCTAGTAAATCTTTCCATTTTCAACTTTGTACGTTTATTTAATTTGATTGACAAGAAATCGCATTTGTTTTTTGTGTTCGACTACCACGTATAAAAATAAATGAATTTATCGATAACTCGGTAACCGTTGAAAATAGGACATAAATTTATTGAGATTTTAGATTCAAAAAACCAAAATTAACAAGCCCACAAATTTATGACTATACCTTTTAGGACACCCTGTATATGTGGTCACGAGGCAAAGCAGCTTATGGCAAAGCAGCTTATGTCAAAGTGCAGTATAGCCTAGTGGTTAGCATGCTTGGCGCCGCAACCTCTAGACTGGACTGCCATGGGTTCGAATCCCACCTGCGCTCATGGATGTTTTGTGATGTTATTTAGTTTTAAGTTAGTTGTTATTTAGTGTAGTTGAAAGACGCTAATGACCTTAGATGTCGACGCGTCTATAATCTACAATAAATAAAATAAGCAGCTTATGTCGATTTTTGACGTGAATAATGTCTAAAATGTCTCATACTGGAGTGGCATTTTAGAAATATTAGATGAAACGGAAATAGTTGGAAGTGGTTGACATATGAAACAAAACACAGCATGTATACATTGTTAAGGTCTCGGACACACTAAGCCAGGTGGCTGTGCGGAAAAGTGCGAGTCTACCGCCAGGTACAAATGCCAAACCCAGGTTGGAATTCTCACAGAAAATCTGACATAAACCACTTTACCTTGTAACCACAGATATATGTCAACAAGTTGCTACTAAATGTTCGTACTAAATGTCAAAATTTTACAGTAGTATTCCGTTCATTTGTACAACCATAGTGCATAACATATAACAGATATTTAGGGAGGGTGTTGAACTATGTTCGTTAATAAGGTCTAAAGCACACATGCTACTTTTTGTATCGAAAACGCGCGATTTAGGATACTATATCGCGATTAGACGATTACTATCGGATACTCGTTTCTCGTGATACATTAGTTGTGTATTTCAGCAAACAGTGTGCAGTGTGCGGCCTTACGCTATTGGTAGCTATATCATCTCCAAGCGATCGCAAAATCGTTTGAGAATAGCCGAGCGTGTAGCAATGCTTTTGTTTACATGGCGTTGCTATGGTTCCTCTATTACAAGTCCTCAGTTCCCGGGTTCTATCCCGAGAGCTGGTAAAAGTGTCAATTGGATTTTCAATTTATTATTAAAAAATAATGAATTGAAAATATGAATTGGTGCTAGGCCGAAATATAACCTTAGCTGTTGGTGGTCTTTAAAACACAATTTCACAATTTTTTTTTTGAATGGGTGCTACGCCAAAATAACCCTAACCGCTGGTCGCCTTAAAAAAGACGTCAAATTATATTTTGAAATCGTGCGTCGGCCCTAAGACAGTATGAAAGTGTCACTGAAAGAGCTAACATAATTCTTTTCAAAGCTTTGATTCTTTTGAAAAACTCCACGCATTTTTATATGAACGGTAAATTACAGTAACTTCACTGTATAAAAAAATGGATAAGAACACCTATACCTATAAGTTGTGAATTTTATGTTTATTTTATTGCTTTTTAAATCGTAAAATAGTCGTAAATCCGTTTGGTTAAACTTGGATAGATATCTATATTAGCTACACGGAAATCAAGTAACAATACCAATGTGTTAAATTTCTTTTCGTATTGTCTGTCCAAATGAAACTGTTGCACTAATTTTTATTATCAATGAAATCGACTTGAAAACGTTCGTTAAGAACGATATTTCTATTAATTATCTTTAAACTACAAGAAGAAGAAATCTTTTTACCCCCACTACTCACATTCCTCAGTTCATTCTTAACGGTTTTATTTAACTTCACGTTGACTGATTGGCTGGATTTGTTTAAATCTTGCGATCGATTTTTCACCCACTTCCCGTTATTCGATTGAGTTGAAATTTTGCACGTATGTGTAGTTCCGATGAAAATGTAATATTATGGTATCTGGTTGACCGGCCCGGCTTCGTAAGGGTGCAAATCGCACTTTTGAAATTTCACTCAATTTCCGTTAACCGATTGACTTGAAATTTTGCACGCATGTGTAGTTCCGATGACTATACAATATTATGCTAACTGGCTGACCGGCCCGGCTTCGTCCGGGTGCAAATCGCACTTTTGAAATTACACTCAGAGAATTTCCGTTAACCGATTGACTTGAAATTTTGCACACGCATGTGTAGTTCCGATGACAATACAACATTATGATAATTTCACCTTCCCCAATATGGCGGATGCCCCAAGATGGCAGATTGTCTTTTTCCCCACAACCCCCTTGATATTTTGTATGTGCAGTCTATTCATTATCAGGAATATTATTTTTTTTATGAAATTTTATTAATATCTATTTTTTACCAATTTGAACTGATTTTATCAAAATGTTTCATCATTATTTTTATGACGTGATTCAAACTCTAGTGAGTTTTGTGAAACAAATACATTTTGAATTCTTTTCTTATAAACGCACATAATATGACAAAATATGTACATTCAAAAATTGCCCCGTTAGAAGTGTTTAGGAATGGAGATGAAACAAAGTGCAGATCATTTCTAGAAGCTCTTTTTACAAAATTATGCAAGTTTCATTAAAATCGTATCAGTCGTTTTTGCGCCAACTCGGAATTGACAAAAAAACAACATTTTTAATATATTTTTATAGAATGTCAAAAATAGTCACATGTTGTCTCATCTTTTAATCGAGGAACTCTATAGTTCAGTACCCACTCAGTAATAATAACAATATAAAATCAAAATCTTGCCAAAAAAAAAAACACTAAATAAATCGCAAGTTTCGTTACCTTTAAGTCGTTGATTTTTAAAATATATTACAAAATATACGAGAATTAGGTGTTTTTAATTTTTATTATCGTAAACAATCGTAAAGCTTATGTAACCAAAACTATAGCATATGTAAAATGTTTTTTTATGTGTTGTTTTTGTGTTGACTGATTTTATTTATTTTTAAGTACGGTGTATACACATGCAATGAGAGGTAGTACATAAAATAGTTTTACGGCATTTTTATTGTTTTTATATTATAGTCATAAAATTTATATTAGGTAAAGTTACAAACACACCGTACAGTCGCGGACTTAATAAAATTTACACTTAACTTGAGTTTTTTAGTGTAAGTTCACAAAAAGTCCCAAACCAAATTTATTTTGATAGGTAGATGTAATGTAAAAAATTAAAAGAAATAATTGTCGTTTAAATGCCTCGAAATTATTAAAACGATGACTTAATAAATATTAGTAAAAAAATCTTTTTAGAGACAAGCTTTTATTTAAATGCACTCAAAAAGAAAAAATAATTTTTAATAATTTCGGTTCATAATTATAAAAGCGTGGGTCGTGAACTCTATGATAGTTTATTAGTCACGGCCCACGCTTTTATAATTATGAACCTAAATTATTAAAAATTATTTTTTCCTTTTTAGTGCATTTAAATAAAAGCTTGTCTCTAAAAAGTTTTTTCTATACTAATTTTTATTTTGTTCATTTTAGTCTTTCAAAATTTTACCCCCCCTTGACACCCGTAGGGGTGGAATTTCGAAAACTCCTCTCTTAGTGGATGCTTACGTCAGAAAAGGAACCAACTGTCCAAATTTCAAGTTTCTAGCTTTAGCGATTTGGCCTGGGCGTTGATTAGTCAAAAAAGCCCTACATTCCCGTTTGAACCCCTTAGGGGTTGAATTTATTTCTTAAATCGATTTATTCATGTATTGTCATCGGGAATACATATTATGTGTACAAAATTTTAAATCGATCGGATACGTGGAAGTCGTTCAAAATTGACTTGCAAGTTTTGACCTAAATAAACACACAAACTAACTATAAATAACTAACATACATTGCAATTTGCAAGTTCAATAAAAGCTTGTAAAAAGAAGAATTATTGCAAGATTGGAGGAATGAATTTACTAGTATCAAATATTATCAAAATATATGTTTATGTTTTAATTGAATAATATTAAGTGATTTGGATTATGTATAATATTAAACAAAACTTAGAGGTGTTTGATGATAATTTTTTATTGAATTTTTTGGGATGTAACCTTAGTACATAATTGATACTTACATTACTATCAAAAGCCAAATTACAATATGCGAAAATTAAAAAAAGCGGTAACTAGATTATACAGGTGTAAACTTTATTAAGTCCGCGACTGTACATACTCGCCATAATATTGGTGGCTTGTTGATTTTGTGGCGCAGTTAAATTTATTTATCATTTTACAGATCTATTAATTAAATTATTCAAATCAACACGTGAGCATTTATACCTATACTATATATGTTGACAAAATGCATGGCATTAGAAGATAGCATTACTTAACCCTTCAGTAAGCTCGTATAGACCACCCAGCAGTTAGATTTTCTTTATAGAACGGGTATTAAAACAATAAAAGATGGAGTGATAGATATTGTAGATTATAATATAGACGCTCAACAACTGCGTTCATTAGCGTCAACAGGAAACGAAGCTTTCTCCGAGAATCGAAGGTTCTCCATTCTCCAAGTTTTAACTTTTAAATTGGTTTCAAATAATATGTACATAAGATTTAAAAAATACATTATATTAGCAAAATTAAATCTACACGGGTGAAGCTTTACCGGGTCGCTCGCGCTAGTAAGTAATAAAAAAGTACTTGAAAAATGTATTTTAATATAGGTACAGTGCAATAGACTTTAAATGCAGTGCGAGTGCTCATCAAGCATCACTGATGTGTTGCCTGTTTTTTAGTCAAATTTATTAATTGTACCTATTCAACAATAATTGCTGTTAGTAGAATAGAACTCATTATTGCGCTCTAGTTTAAAATATAGGGCACTTTTATAATATATTATATGTTATGTGAAATGTCAAAACAGTCTTTTGTTTGATATGGCATTTTACATTCATAAAAAGTGGTAAACCGCGATATTTAAATATTAAAGAGACGTTAAAATGCATCGCCGATTAAAATAAAAGGGTAACATTTGACCTTTAAAATATTTATATTATTTTAAAAAAGAAAAAAGTGTTGATATCTTTTTTTAACCGACTTCAAAAAAAAAGTTCGACCGTATATATTTTTTATGTGGTTATGTTTTATGTGTGTTCGCGGATAACTTCGTCGTTTATGAGCCGATTTTGAAAAATATTTTTTTATTCTAAAGGATATACTTTCAGATTGGTCCCATAGAAATTTCATCAAAATCGGTTCAGCAGTTCGGATAATTTTAATAAAAGTAAGTAACGGCGTGTGATTCTTTAAGGTAAATGTTACTTTTTTTGACACTAAAAAGTAAAAAATAAAAAACTTTTTAACAAAAAAAAACCTCCTTCAAAAAGGCACTAAAAAGAGGAAAATAATGAAATTTTGAGGTCTGCGCCAATAAAAATATGAAGTCGGTTAAAAAGTATAGTATAGTGATTAATATCTTTTTTTTAACCAACTTCATATTTTAATTGGCACAGACCTCAAAATTTCATTATTTTCCTCTTTTTAGTGCTACTCAAGCTTACAACTGTCTACCAACAGAAATAAAGAATATTAAAAATCTAAATAAATTCAAAAATGCTGTGAAGAAATTTTTACTAAGTGCTTAAAATGTTTTATAAAGTATCCGAATTTATTATTATATAATCTGCTTCTCTCTGACTTGTCATATACCTACTGTGTAGTCAAAATGATTTATAAATATTATTATTATATTATTATTATAGAGTAAAATTACAAAATAGACACCTTAAAGTTGTAATCTAACTCAAGATTATGACCTCACTTGTCGAACTCAAGTGTTTATAATCTTAAATCTCTATCTTAATCTAACACATAGAACTTGTAGTCTACAATTCAAAAATGTAGAAGTTGGTTAAAAATAAATTTACGTTAATATAAAAGAAGTAAAAACTGCAGTTAATATAACGAATAGAACTGTAAAGAACGGAGATAAAATCAATATTATGATGTGTTAGGTACATAGGGTAGAGTTTCACATAATGCTCGTGAAACAAGTTTACTGGATTGTACT
Source organism: Mongoloraphidia duomilia (assembly GCA_039654895.1). Taxonomy (NCBI): domain Eukaryota; kingdom Metazoa; phylum Arthropoda; class Insecta; order Raphidioptera; family Raphidiidae; genus Mongoloraphidia; species Mongoloraphidia duomilia. The sequence goes on along the minus strand of CM077520.1, from coordinate 5,955,710 downwards.
CTAGAGGTCTCCACCACTTGAAGATATCCCTCTAGTGGATTTTAACTACACTTTTTCGTATTTGTAACAGAATTGCGAATAAAGAGATAAAAATGGATACGAAAATCAATAAGTCGTTACATAATAATTCTTTTAACGTTATAGTTACAATAATAATTATTTTTTATAATGTTGTATTATTGTAGGAGTGATTTTAATAATTTCGGAAAATATAAATATCAATATTGATATTGAATACTAAACATGACTTATGATCAGTAAACGATTATCACGGCCTTACCTAGAGTTTTTGGTGTCCCTATAAAATGATCGAAATTATTGATCGAGGGTTTTAACAATGTTTTCAAAGGACAATAAAAGCTGGTTATATTATGACAAAAACAATGATTAGTGTTTTTATTTCCACATTTTTTTATAAAAATATATAAGGAACTAACCTACTATAATTGAAAACTTTATTAATTATGTAATAAATCTAGATAATTTACTAAATCATTTTAGGGTGTAGTGGGCAGTTTATGGCACCGCTTAATAATAGATAAGGCGTAATTAACTTTGTAAAATATTTTGTTCTCTAAAATACCTAAAAAACTTATATAAGAAATAATTTAGCATATATGACTTGTGCCAATTCTAATAATAATTGACGTTCAAGAACAATGGAAAAAATGTAAGAGTATAATAAAATATGTTCAATAATTTGAATGTTGACCCTGAAAACCAGTCCAGAACATAATAGACTATTAAAATCAGCTGTTCGAACATCAAACCGTATGGTTTATAGGCGTTTACGCGTGTATTGTGTCTGTGACTGCAGAAATAAAAAAGACATTTTACTACATTACAACAGGGTAATAAAATGACGACATTGGGCAGTAAATAAAGAAAGGCTAAAGACCCTACTGACCTACTGAAACATCACAACAAACCATAAACATAAAACGTGGTTACGACACTGACGCCATTATAGACAGAGAAAGAAGCATACCTCCTAATCATATGGCAGCTATAGGTGTTCCGATCTCACCAGGGGGCATAGAAAGAATAAAACAGACTGTGACAGAGATAATACAATATGAGATACAAAAGTGAAAGAGAAACAGTAGATGTAACACTCCAGAGAGAAATGGTAAAGCATTAATGGCTGCACGTATTGTAGTTCACAATAAATCCGTCGCTGAGGGAGAGCGTTACGAACAATATAACGACATTAGCGCCACTCGACATATAGTAGTCCAACTATAAAACATATCGCGGAGGAATACAGTAATTTAATAACACTTAGCAAATATCACAACCTTTCACTTTCCGTTCTCTACAAAATGTACAGTAAAACATGGATCGCATAAACCAGCACGTTATCCCGGGTTTAGACATGCATTCGAAAAGTGATATTCATGGTGGATTTTTACGATTGCGGGTTCAAGGACAATTTGATTATTAAGTTTGAATTACTCCGCCAGGTTTCTTTTCTTTCCACCCTTCCGCCAATATCTATATATTATTTTTTAATTATTATTAAATTGCAATTAAAATTTTAAATTCGCTTCATTTTTTAAACTAAATTAATATCTTAATTAAATATAAAATAATTTGATTAGTTTTATTTAATTTTGTCAATTTTTTCCCCACAATTAAAATTTTTTTATTGTTTATGATTTAGAATCAACCAATTTACTAAATATTAAAAATAAAAGTTAACTGTGTCTCAAAAATTGTTTCCCTAAATATTTATTCTCGCTATATTTGCAGAAGAATTGAGAAATTCAGCAGGATTCAGGAAATAAACAGAAGCAATAGAACAACCTTAGACCTTAATTAATTAACTTTCCGGAAACTGAATGAAGCTTTGTTTTAAGTTTCTTTTATCACTCTACCTATTTCCTTCTCCTCTTTCGCTCCCACTCTCCGGCACTCGTAATGGCTCTTAAACCACACCCGATGCGCGTTAATGGGAGTGGTTGAGCTATTGTGGCTGTACGCTGTTAGTTAACAAACTAACTTATAGATGGCCTTAACGGTTCATAAACAACTACAACACATTATAAAATAGCAGTTTCGTTTACATTGTAGGTACGACAAATTTTTTTCCAGTTTTGCTTTGAGACACATTTAAGTTAGTTTTTCATTTTCATTGCAATAAAATCATATAAAAAAAACTCGTGTCGCAGTGCCAAAACCCTGCCGACAATATAGTGTATTTGCTAATACAGGCCTTGTGGCTTTAATACGTGAACTTAAGTTTGATTTTGGACAAAATAAAAAATTTAACCCCTTAATACATCCCTTAAAAAAATAATTTTTTTTCTTAATTTCAATATTATTATCAATACAACCTCTGTACCAAATTAAATACACCCTTCAGTAAGTAAATCACTATCCGCAAACTAGTGTTTCCATAAAATTTGTAAGTTCGGTCCTGTCGGGCCGATTTTATTAAAATTTTAGCAGCACATTTTGATCTTCACTACAAGGTTAAATTTCAATTTTGAAACGATTCTGACAAATTTTTCGGTATTTTTGGGCCCAAAAACTTTTTGGAACCCCTAAATACAACCCTGAAAATGGTCCGATCGGGCCCATTTTAAATAGGCTTCTTGCGGTGATGGGTTCCAATGTGTGTACCAAATTTCGTTTCAATCGATTAAGTCTGTCGAGAGTTATCGTGTACACACATATATATATAAATATATATATAAATATATATATACATACATATATATATAAACATTTTCAAAAATGGTGCCAAATTGTTCAGGAGGCTATGAAACGTCGAGAAATTCTGGTCCGACCCCTAGGTCCTGCCATCCGACCGACGCCAATAGTGTATGTGCCATATTATGGCAAATACACTAATAAAGCATAATATTAAGAAAATATATTTAAGACCAATTTTACCCCCACCCTTCCGTCCGAAACTTCACACGCTCCCGATTGTATTTTTGAATGAGGATAGATTTTTTGAAGCTAAATTAAAAAGTTTTGAAATCAGGCCTTTCTAAATATTAGATGGTTTTACGTCAGGTCTACTGAAATAAAGTGTGTGGTAGTGCGTCTAAATGCATCTTTTATCTTCAATTTGATTATTTGAGACCAAAATGGCCTTCTAAGTGCAAAAATAAGGTCAGGAGAGCGTAAATTGTGCACGTGGTTTGTTTATAATTTTTTTTGCTTACCTACATAAATATAAAAAAAATATAAATTCTATAGAATTATCGCTATGGCACTTGGTAGAACATGACTGAATAAAAATTAATAAACAAACACTTGAAAAATTCACCACATTTATTCATCTCAACGATCGTTTCGGGTTTCTAACCCATCATCAGGAGTTTACTTTAAAACTGAGTTTTAAAGTAAAGTCCTGATGATGGGTTAGAAACCCGAAACGATCGTTAAGATGAATAAATGTGGTGAATTTTTCAAGTGTTTGTTTATCAATTTTTATAAAAAAAATAGTTTTCTTTTTTGGTTTTTTAAGGCCCTGGGATACTGAGGTTCTAATAGTGCACCTCTCGCGCTAGTGTGGTAACCTGCCACTAATTATAGAAAATATTTTTTTACTTAAATTAAAAAACGCACTTGACGTACAAAAAATACACCTACTAAGTATAGGTTATGATTTTTTAACAATAAATTTTTATGGTTAAAAATGTTAGAATGCGTTTCTACACCATATAATAAACAGGGCCGTCTTAAACCATGTATAGGGAGCCGTCGACTTAAACAGCTGGAAAGTATAATAAATCTGTTTTATTCACGCAAATATCAGGTAAAATTTTTAAAATATAATACGAAATGTTACAATTACCACAAAACACCAAATATAATACACTAAATGATAAGACAAAACTTCCTTGTGAAATTACTAGACATGTGTCGAGTAACCGAGTACCGAGTATTACTCGGTTTTATGTTTCCCGAACCGAATACTCGGCCGAATTACTCGGTTCGGTTTACGTAGATGCGGCCGGCAAGCGACCAATGCCTCTCCGGCCGTAACCACGACTGAAATTACCCGTCAGTCACTTATCTGGCTTACAAATCATACACGAAATGCGTTAAATTGTTTAAAAAATGTTTTTTTTAGTGGGAAAATCTGACATTTACTGATTATATTGCGTTTAGTACCTACTGTTTTGCGAATGTTCGAAAAATGAACCCAAATAACCTTAGCTGTTGGTGGTCTTTAAAACACACTCGAAAAATGAGTGGGCGCAAAAGAAGATTTTATGACGAAATTGAAGAAGACAATATACTAACTCGTAACTTAAACCGAATTATTCGGTCGAGTACGAGTAGGTACTAAAAAAACTGCCGAATATGCCGAGTACCGAGTAATAAACGAGTACTCGGCGCATCTCTTTTTAACCGACTACAAAAAAGGTGGTATTTTTTTATGTTTGTTACCTCATAACTCAGTCATTTATAAACCGATTTTGAAAATTTTTTTTTATTTGAAAGGATATACTTTCAAATTGGTCCCATAGAAATCTCATCAAAATCGGTTCAGTAGTTCGGCTGATTTTAATAAAAGTGAGTAACGGTTTTTATCGACTTCATATTTTATTAAATTGGCACACCTTAAAAATTTCATTATGTTCCTCTTTTTAGTGGTTTTTTGAAGGAGGTTTTTTTTTGTTAAAAAGTTTTTTTTAAATCGTGTTTTAAACACAAATGTAAATAAATGACTGCATTATTAGAAAATTGTTTCTATTACTTCCCCTATTTTGCATTCGCTCAGAGGGTACCATTGCTATGCGGATACAAGCAACCCCTTTAAAACCTCAAAACAAAAACAAAATTAAGATAATTGCATTCTCGGAGAAATAAAGTGTCTGTAATGCATAACGATTTATGCATAGAATTTTAGTGTTTAATCTTCAAGTGGAGAAAATCCCTCTGTGTAATTATACTCGGTGTGAAAGATGGCACACTTGCTGCCTCACAGTGGCGCACACGCGAACTATATTAAAAACTAGCCTTTACCTGCTGTTACACTCGCGTTAACGTCCGTTATGAAATGAAACTTCGATTAAAAAGCAAGGATAAGTTCGTGAGGCGATGAAACGAAAAAACGACATGATAAAGAAAAAAAGGATAAAGCGCAATCAACGGCAGACGCACTATTTATGAACTACGCAACGCGTCTTGTTGGAACTGCCATCTATGGTTGGGTACGTAAAGTAGTTAAAAAGTTTCACTTCTACTCCTTGGCCTATAATAGTTTTTTTTTTGGCTACTGCAGCTCATGACGTCCAGCCACCTTTTATAGAAGCGCGACAATATAATAATAATAATATTTCGCGATGCATAACAGTAGTAAAAATCCGATTACAATCGGTTCAGTAGTTTTTGAGTTAATCAGGAACAAACAAACTAATAGATAGGCACAAATGCTGAATTTTGTTAGTGTCCCTGAATTTTGTTAATTTGATTTCGGTATCTTAGAAACCGTAAGTAGGTAGGTACCTAAGTCGAAATTTTGAAACTTACAAAGTTACTATTTTTACTAATAATAATAAGTTTGGAACATTACACAATCTTTATTTTTTCAATCAAATTCAATCTAAATTTACGATAAAATTTTACCTTTCAACAATTTCATAAAAATCCGTTCTGCTATTGTTGCGTGGAGACCGAGGAAAACAGGAGGCGCACTGAATCAAATCTGTTCTGCCCACGGAACAGTATGAAACAATCGACATTTTTAAAATGTACACAATTAGATAAACGGAGGTCCGCACCGCACATTATGTTGGATCTGTCTGAACTGACTCGATAATTCATTTATTCGCGTCGTCCTTTACAATAAAAATTACATAAATGATTATTATAAATTTATTCTAAACTAATGACGTAAGTTTGTTTCTATAAGTGCAGAGGTTCCTAAACTTTTCTCTACGCGTTCATATGTCAACATTTTTATTGCACCTGAGAAAAAACTGCTCGACAAATATTTGGCAATTCGAAAGCTTTAAAATGAAAAAAAAAATATTTTTATGAAGGCTGTAGTTATATTGAGACTAACATTGGTATATAAAAATCTTATTTTAGCTTCGTTTAGCTCGTTCGTAGACAAAAGTACGACTTCCCGGACCAAAGCGTCGCACAGGCTGGGGACCACTGAGAGAACTTTAAATGACGTCTGATTTTTGCCCAGAGTACATGCGTGGGAATTGTAAGATCTTGTCATAAATAACAACTTTTCTGTTGCACCAAAAGTTAGAGGTTGAGGAATAGAAAATATATCACTTCATCAATATTGTCGTTAATAAGTAAAACTAGTAAATCAATAATAAATTACAGTTCAGCACATGGTTTATTACTACTCTTGAAATATGAAAATCAAAGCCCGGGACCAATTTTTAAAAAATACCATAATTGTTATGCAACACTAGCGACACCTATACACACGATCATCAGGAATAAAATCAACACTGTAAATTCTGTAAAATGGAGGACGAAACTGCCACCCATTTCTTGTTCGAATACGAGGCCTTAGCCTACAGGAGAAGCAACCATCTTTGGATACATCTATTGCTGCCCTTTACTGCACGGTCCAGACATTTTTACTAAATCTTGATTTACTCAAATTCATAAGTTGGTCACTTACTGCCATTTGCTTTTTTACGGCAGAGTTTGTGTTGTGTCTTTTTGTGACAACATCAATACCAAGTCTTCATGGTTTCCGAGTTTGTAGGCCGTAGTCCGGTGGTATTTCTACCTGACGTTTCGTCTACAACTGCGGTAGACATTCTCAAAGGCGATGTGGCAGCGGTCGAAGTGTCCTCCTTGGCGGCTCACAGGTCAGTGTGTCAGTGACTGGTGTCCTCCCTTCTTTTATGCCTAGTACCAATGTGTTCTCTGTTCGGTTTAGTCCGTCTCTCTGTAATTGGTCAACTGCGCAGTGTGTAGTGGTGGGGGTGAGTTCTCTACTCGGTCGCATTCCGTCCTTGTACGATTGGTCATTGGTTTTGTATGTCGGAGTGCTGGTGTCCAGGTTTTACTGAGATTGAGGCCTTCATCTTTTCGGTTGAAATTCTGTGTGTGTTTTTGTATTTCTATGGCCTCTCTATATATCCGTGGGTAATAACTCAACGTTCTGTCTATGGCTCGGGTTTCTTCGAAGAGGCTCTTATAAAACATCAATACCATTCACTGTCCACCACTACATTATTTGGCTTTGGCAGTTTCCGTGAGCTACGATTTTGAAACCAAATCCAAATTTAAAACTCGTTGTGATCAGACATAATTTGACTTCGTCTTGATTAAATCAAATTTTGTTGTGTTCTATTTATTTATTTTTATTTTATATAAAGATCACTGATATTATTAAATATCATCAAATATAGATCTTTACAATGGGGATGGAGTAATTCGCAATTCCGCAGGAAAATCTATACTCCTCCAATCTCCTGGAGCTTATGAGGATATCCAAATTATTGGAGATCCAGGATAAGAGGAGCACAAAAATACTTATAAGATGACGTACATCATTGGGCTGTTCTAGGACCACCCCTAATTAATTCATTGAAATAGAATTCACTAGTGGGCAACATTGAACTAAATCCCTAGTAAAATAAGCAATGTCCTTTGTTACATTAAAGAGTTAACGGAAAAGACATTTTTATACATTGAACTGATTTATTTATTCGTACGCCACTGTTCAGGATTTCCAGCAGTCGTAGCCAAAGCAAGATCGGAGGCATGCTTGGGGGTTGGGGGACTCGCCGGCTGCGAAAACAGGCTCCAAAACCCTTTTCTTATGGTGGTGGGGGCACGCGCGGTACGGTCCGGACTCCGGGACTATATATAGACTATATTCGGCCTGTATAACCAATTAGATAAGCGGATATAATTACATTCAAGAGTTCACTATACTAGAGCTACGAACGCCAATGTATCAGTCTGTATTTCCTATATTGTGTTTTGTCTATGCCCCTTATGTTATTGTTAAAATGGGTTTATTCGACTTATAACAAACCCATAAACACTTCCAGATGGTCCTTCATTCCTTCATTTTAGATAAACAGTTCGTGTTTCAGGAAACCGTTATCGACCGAGTTTTCGTTGAGATTATATATTAATGTGAAATTAAAGGATTTTCTTACTACAAATATACTCAAGAGTTAAATGAAAGATGATAGATGTGATATTGTTTTCCAAATAATTGACGCTGATGACTTTAGCTGGCGAGTGTCTATCTATCTTTCCAAATAATATCCCGTCATCATATTTCATTTAACTGTTAGTAAGAAAATTGTTTATTATTATATTAGCTTCACTTGTATGTAGGTATCTTGTATATGTAAAAAAATCTTGCAACTCGATTTTCACCCACTTCCCGTTAACCGATTGAGTAGAAATTTTGTACGCATGTGTAGTTTCGATGACAGTACAATATTACGGTAACTAGCTGATCGGCCCGGCTTTCATCCGGGTGCAAATCGCACTTTTGACTCTAGCGCCGCAAGAGTTGAAATTTATCAATGACTAAAAAGTTAGAAACAAAATTTAGAGTTTTAAAAAAATCTAAAAATACGCATATATCAACGCACTAAAAAGTAAAAATTAAATTTCTTTCTCTTCGATAACGTTTAGAAGCGTGGGCACTCGATGAATTAAATTAAAAATAGGTAAAGTGAGTTCCCCACTCTTCTAAACGTTATAGAAGAGAAAGAAATGTATTTTCTACTTTTTAGTGCGCTGATATATGAGTGTTTTTTAGATTTTTTTAATTTTCATAAAAATTTAATTTATTGTTTCGCTTTAAGACCTTCAGAGAGTTTTTTGATGGGAAACTCTTTCCGTGATCTTTATGAAAAGAAATCAAGAACTGCTTAGCCGATTTAAAAAACGGAATCAGAATGCCTCTCAAAAGAATAAAATAATTTTTAGGTTCGCTTTACAATCTCGTTAGTTATTGTAGATTAAAGACGCTTGACAACTGAGGCCATTAGCGTTTGAGCTTTGCAATCTCCTTCCCTACCTTTCATTGTTTAGGCGTGCCAACAATAGGTAATGATTAAAATATATAATTTTAGATCATTTTAAAAATGTAAACAAAAATTAGTATCAAATTACAACCCAAAGAAAGAAAAACAACTGAGAGTAAATAATAATAAATTTTACACTTAATGGCTATGAAATAAAAACTTTAATAAAAATAATTAATTTACAATCTATTAAAATTATGGCTTGAAATAAATTTATATCACAAGGTGTAACAAAAATTACGATAACAAATTTGGTCGGTACTACCCATGGAGCTCAATCGACTTCTAATATTTTACGAAGCTGATAGACATCATCTATTGAGCGTCTATATTATAATATACAATCTTGTTCTTCTAATATTTTACAAAAATTGATAACATTCACATTTCAAGTTTGACTATTTTTCTTTTGGCAAAAAATGATTCGCAGCTTTTAATTTTATCTGTTAAGTAAATTATTGAAAAAAGTTATTGCAAAATAAATGCATTTTTAAAATCAGCTTTCCTAGCTATTGATTAATTTGTTCGATAAATTATCCGCGTAGAACTACATCCCCTGAGTCCTGGATTTAGGAAGTACATATTTAATTTCTTAATTTTTTCAGTTAGTCACAACTCATAGATAACTCGCATGTCTGATGAAGAAAAACTTCTGTACACAAATAATTACAATATTTTTAATTGTGTTTGTTCCTTCATTATCAATCCCATGAATCTTTTGGTTTGTCTGTTGAGTTAATGAAGTTCTACATTAATTAAGAACTGATTTTAAACTTCCCTTGCAATAATACTCGAGTGCCTTGATATTAAAATAAAAAATTAACTTCTGAATTGTTAACTATCATCACTCCGCCCTCGAGGCAAAATAAGTTGCGCTCTGATGATCAAAAAGATAATTCAAATCATACGTGTTGAACATACATTTACCCATCAACATATTCGAGAGGTTCTCAAACTTTTATTTTTTTAAGATAACTATAACGAGCTTTTCAATTTATAAAACAATGCTGTTTTTTTAAAAAAGCGCTAGGTCTATTTAAATCTCAGAACATAGATAGCTTTAATTAATAGAAGTGGCATATCACAACTGAAGCCAATCGAGACGTGTGGAGAACAATTGAAACAATTGAATATATAATAAAATATTTTTACATACTGATGATAAGATACACCTTGATTTTTCATAAGCGCTTTGGAATCTTTTTTACAAGCTTTTATTTAACTTGAAATGTGTGTTAGTTAGTTTGTTTGTGTTTGTTTGTTTAGGTCAAAACTTGCAAGTCAATTTTGAACGACTTCCACGTATCCGATCGATTTGAAATTTTGTACACATATGTATCCCCGATGACAATACATGAATAAATCGTTTTTAGAAATAAATTCAACCCGTAAGGGGTTCAAACGGGGATGTAGGTTTTTTTTGACTAATCAACGCCCAGGCCAAATCGCTGAAACTAGAAACTTGAAATTTGGACAGTTGGTTCCTTTTCTGACGTAAGCATTCGCGAATAAAGGATTTATCGAAATTCAACCCCTACTGGGCTCAAAAGGGGGTAAATTTTGAAATTCTAAAATGTATCTAAAAAATAAAATATTAGTAAAAAAAACATTTTAGAGACAAGTTTTTATTGAAATGTACTAAAAAGGAAAAAATAATATTAAATAATGTTTATGTTCATAATTATTATAAAAACAGGGGTTGCGACTAATAAACTATCATAGACTTTACAACCCACGCTTTTATAATAATTACGAATGTAAATTGTTAAATATTTTTTTCTTTTTATTCAAAATCAAAATCTCGTTGTGATCATTCATATTAAGACATGTATCGATTAATTCAAATTTTATTGATTATTTATTTTAATTTTATATAAAGACCAGTGATATTAATATCACCAAAAAGATCTTTATATACTATCCTTTGGTTTCACTGGCAAGTCCAAGACGCTAGACGATATATTATATCGAAGCTAATAATCTTAGTTGTCGAACATCTATAGTCTACAATCTCTCACTCTCTCTTTCAAGATGATATAAAAAAATTCGCCTCGCTTCGTTCGAATCCTTAGGTTTTTTACCATACTTTGGATTATTTTTTTATTGCGAGATTCGTTCAATAAACAAACTATGTATGTATGATGCGCTTTAACTGCAGTCAGGGACTATGCCATCGAACTCAAAACGTTCCGCCTTGCACTAATAAAGTAATAAATCTTTATGTATGTATAAAATGCAATTACAAAACTTGTTCTTATAAGAGCAATCTATTTTCAGAAGCCAATCAAAATGAAGAATGCTCCCGATTTGCGTGCACTGATAAATAAATTTCTTTCAAGGTACTTACATAAATCATCGAAACGTCGATAAACTGCATGGTGCAGCAATTGTATTTTATACGCTTGGAACGGAACAGTTTTGGTAAATCAATAGACATTGGCGTACTTACAACATTTAAAGAAATTCTTATAATTGGTTTTTTATTAAAGTGGATTTCAAGTAAAGTGGATTTCAAGTAAATGGTCAAGTAGTCGAAAATGTGAATACCGGTCGACTATATTTTATTATTTGACTGTAGAGTCGAGTAAAAAAACTACTCGAAAAAATTGAGTCAATATAAAGGAATAACTTTTTCTTTAGCTGCTCGAACTGCGAATCGAATAATGTTGGGAGAAAACTTTTACGCACTAAAAATTTTTTACTTGCAACTCGCTGAATTTTCTGTTTTGTCTAGTAGTACAGGAAGAAAAACTGAAATAATATGTATAGTATTTTTGTTTTCAGATGTGAGAAACTTGTGATCTTTATTACCTACTATGAGTAGGAGAAATACTTAGAATGATTGTTAAAATTGAATGTATTGACGTTTCAATAATCTTTTTTTTTCATCTTCGGAGTCTATATTGGGCATCAGAAATACAAATTTGAATTTTAGAAAATTAAAATTGTAAAATTACTTTCTAATTTGTAATCTGATAACCAGAATAAACAGATACTCCAAAGATGACATAAAATATTATCGAAACGTCAGTATAATAAATTGTATATCAATACAAAAAATATTAGTAAAAAAAACTTTTTAGAGACAAGCTTTTTTTTTAAATGCACTAAAAAGGAAAAAATAATTTTTAATAATTTAGGTTCATAATTATAAAAGCGTGGGTCGTGAACACTATGAGTTTATAAGTCACGACCCACGCTTTTATAATTATGAACCTAAATTATTAAAAATTATTTTTTTCCTTTTTAGCTCATTTAAATAAAAGCTTGTCTCTAAAAAGTTTTTTTTACTAATATTTATTTTGTTCATTTTAGTCTTTCAAAATTTTACCCCCCCTTTAACACCCGTAGGGGTTGAATTTCGAAAAATCCTTTCTTAGTGGATGCTTACGTCAGAAAAGGAACCAACTGTCCCAAGTTTCTAGCTTCATCGATTTGGCCTGGGCGCTGATTAGTCAAAAAAACCCTACATCCCCGTTTGAACCTCTTATGGGTTGAATTTATTTCTAAAAACGATTTATTCATGTATTGTTATCGGGAATACATATGTGTACAAAATTTCAAATCGATCGGATACGTGGAAGTCGTTCAAAATTGTCTTGCAAGATTTGATCTAAACAAACAAACAAACAAGCACACAAACTAACATACATTGCAAGTTAAATAAAAGCTTGTAAAAAATAGACTGTAGCTAAGGTAATGAATTTTAACGATCAGTATTGCATAATTTTGATCCTATGCTACGAAGAATTTCTTCTACTAATTAATACTCAAAAATGTTTTGTTACGTTTTCTCCTTATACTACCCGATTCGAAAACAGAGGATTTATTACTCGTCTCGACTCGACAGAAAATCTACTACTCGCACATTCCCGGTCAAATCATTTTAGCAGAAGAAATTAATGAAAGTGAAAAGTTTTTAAGTGAATGCATCTTTGTTGAGTTTAAAATCAAATTATATAATTAAATAGTTAGTTCTGGTTTTGTTCGACGTAACAGACAGATTTAAAATAGAGTAAATTTCATTATTTCACTCGAAATTAGCTTCAAATTAACATTTACGAGATGGAGACAATAATAATACTTATATCTTTGAGAACAACAGTTTTTTTTTAATTGACATAAATAAAACACTAAATTATTTTTTTATTAAACTATGAAACAAATCATTCAACGCATTTCTTGACGGGAAAAATTGTACAGAATAAAAAAATCTGTAAATCGGTTGACCCTGCAGGCCATCCCTGGAACTTCCCGCTATTTTCAAGCGCTTTGTGTTCGAAGCACTTGATAATATACTCAAAAATCTAAAAATTGCTGATAACAACACTATTTTAATTTTTGAAAAGCTATAACTTTTGAACGCGTTGTTCGATTTTGATCTTTAAAACGGCATTCGACGCAGTTTTTTAAGCTCTAAAAAAAAGGCGCGTTGCTATATATAGTAACATATCGATCGATAGCCGGTAAATAGTGCTTGTATTGCACAAAGTGCGGAAATTTCGAATTTATAATATGTAGAGATAAAAAAGGCAAAACAAATAGCTGGCAACTCTACAGAGTTATACGATTAATTTATTTTTTTCATTAAAATCGGTCAAGTGGAAATCGTTGAAACTTCTTTGACAAAAAAAGTACTTATGTTTTAAATAAGTCTGTAGATTTTGTTACATATTTTTGTTAGCATCTAATTAGGTGCGAAGTTAATCTGTTTTCCATGTATTTTTGTATTTTTTAAAGAGTGTTCCCTATAGGTGCAATAAATAAACATGAAGTTAGTTATGTGCAAACAATCAACATACAGTTAACACGCCCCTTCAATCAAGAGCAATAGGGGAGTCCCAGTTGAAAAGGCATAAAATTCGCATGGTTTCGGTTTGACAGAACAGTTCGAACCAAAAACCAACTAGGTATATAGAGATATAAAACACAATAGTGACTCTTAATCAATCGATTGTCTGTTGACTTGTTCTAACAACCGGCTACACACTGAGAGCAATAAAGGGACATGTCATAAAACCGGCCAATAAAACTGATCTGAGTTATATATATGCAAACCTCTTTAACTATGAATGTATAAAGCCCGTTTTAAACGATAACAATTTTGTTTTGTAGCCTGTGGGTGTGTGTGTGTGTGTGAGTTGAGTACCTACTCAAAAACAAGCCGTGAGGTGGGTAGTTTATTAGGACTAAAGTGCGACCCTTGAGGTCCACACGACGAACTTCCCAGTTTGATAAATATTTAATAATAATAATTAAATTAGATATTACACAGAAAAGTAATCATTTTAATCATCAAAACATAATCATTATTTATTTTTAACAATAATTTAAAAAAAACGGCTGAACTGATTTTTATAAAATTTATGTCGGTTCAAAAGGACGTTAACACGCCTCGATTGACATCCTTACGAAGTCGATATAATTTTTTATTTGCGAGATATTGTGTAAAATCTACTTTTTTGGAGTCTATTTGGTTTAGAAAAAAGAACGGCTGAACCGATTTTGAAAAAATTTCTTTCAGATCATATTTACGTTAATACGCGTCGATTGGCACCCTACCGTAGTCGATATCATTTTTCATTCTCGGGATTTCGTCTTAGAAAGAAATGGACAAATACGTACGTACGTACATACACACACAGACATCTTTCTAAAAATAGTGTAGTGACCTTGAAACATAAAAATTTTTTCTCCATTTTGATTTCGATTTTCGGACCCATTACAATAACTTCCAATGGGAAGTTAATAATGCGGTACTGATCGAGAGGTAAAAGCACTTTATCGTTGAGCCGAATAGAAAAATAGACAAGCCGTGAGGTGGGTCGTTTATTAGGACTAAAGTGCGACCCTTGAGGTCCACACGACGAACTTCCCAGTTTGATAAATATTTAATAATAATAATTAAATTAGATATTACACAGAAAAGTAATAATTTTAATCATTAAAACATCAATAATTGAAATAAAAAAAAAAAAAAAAAAAAAAAACGGCTGAACCGATTTTTATAAAATTTATGTCGGATCAAAATGACGTTAACACGCCTCGATTGACACCCTTACGAAGTCGATATAATTTTTTATTCGCGAGATATTGTGTAAAATCTACTTTTTTGGAGGTTATTTGGTTAAGAAAAAAGAACGGCTGAACCGATTTTAAAAAAATTCCTTTCAGATCATATATACGTTAATACGCGTCGATTGGCACCCCAACGAAGTCGATATCATTTTTCGTTCTCGAGATTTCGTCTTAGAAAGAAATGGACACATACATACGTACGTACGTACATACGTACACACACACACACACAGAGACATCTTTCTAAAAGTAGTGTAAAAATAGTGTAGTGACCTTGAAACATAAAAATTTTTTTTCCTTTTTGATTTCGATTTTCGGACCCATTACAATAACCTCCAATGGGAAGTTAAAAAAAAAATGGACTGTATGCCTCACCCACATAAGCGCACGGTCGAAGTTATACTTCATACATTTTTCATTAGAACACGTTCCTTTGAAGTTTTTGGCATTTTTAATTTTAACTGTTTACTTATTTTAATTTTTTATATATCATGATAATTTATCATCAAATATGTAGCCTAGAAGCTACAAAATCTGATAAATGGTTAAGCCATGGAAACAAGTATACCAAGGTTGCTTACAATATTGAAACGTTAAAAAATTGATTTTTAAAATAATAAAATCTATAAGAAAACGATTTTTTTCTGGAATGAGACCTATAGCTATCGATCGAGTTTTTGCCCCCAAACCTTTTTTCAGTAATTTTAATTCAAATCGTTAGAGCCGTTTTATTCCTGTCAGCGTTTCATTAATTTTTTAAACGGTACAATGAGGCCTTTTCCTGAGAGTAGTTCCTTCAATTATCCACGAGAGGCAGCACTTGGGGTAGGTACAAACATTATTTATTCCTTTTAGTGATATAACTTAATTATTTATTTAATTTAATAATAATAATGAAGTTATACCACTAAAATGACACGACACTAATGGGGAATAAATAATGTTTGTAGTTTCTACCTACCACAAGTGCTGCTTCCCATGGATAAGTGGAGGAACTACTCTCAGGAAAATGACTCATTCACTACCCTCGCTAGTGTAGTATAACTTCAAAAAAAAAGTCGGAAAGCAAACCTACAATTCACTATATAATTTCTTTGTTTTTATTTGGATGTAACACTGTCTAAATTATTGTCCTTAACTACTCAGAAAAATTGTATAAAATTAATTATTAAAAAAACTACTTTTCTTTACATTTTGGGGGTATAGTACAATTTTTAGAATCTGACTTTTACACGATTTTTCGATCCAATCACCATACTTTCGTCTCCTTACGTGGCAGTAAAATTGTTCTGTCTAAAACGAGCTTAACGAAAAGTTCTGAATGAGTCTTTAACAAGTGTTGAATTTAGAAACGTTTGACTATTTTCAAATAATTCTGCAAGAGTCGTAAAATCAATGTTTTGTATGACGAATGCATAATGCAGTTTCCCTTTATATTTTATTATTGAACAATGATGCATTAAATATTATTTAATTCATACAGATCAACGAATAAGCTATTATAATTGACCTTGAATCAAAAATAAATAATAAAGATTAGAGCTTATAGTTAAATGCATTGACAGTAACGGAGGAGTCCCTGTGCGCAATCTGATTTTAAGGGTCCTTTCTAAAAATTATATATTTTTATAAATTAGAAAAACGTTTTATCCAAACAAAAAAAAAATAAAGTGTAAGCTTAAAATTACACGGTAGAAGTGAAAATTTCTCTCTCTCTCTCATTCACTCACGTACTCACTCTCTAATTCACTCACTCTCACTCACCGCCTCTCGTTCACATAATTACACTAAAAACAATGCAAAATTTCAAGTAAGCGCTATATCTATGGGACAATTTATTGTAAACATCTATTATAGAGAGTTAATTGATTCCTCTATAGTCTATACTATAGTATACCGTGATTGTATTCCTTTCTCTTTACCCCCACCACTACTTCAATCCCACTTTTTCCTTACACTGTCGATCGTAATCACTCCTACCCATCGTGCCTAAAGAAGTATCACTTCAAAAATCTACTTTTCGTTTTGTTTTTTTGATTTCAAGTTCGCGCTTCTCGTACTTTGCACCGATCCTATACTATACGCGTATAGTTTAGTTTAGTTTATTAATTCTCCAGAGACAATACAAACATTGTATATGGATTTGTCAGATACAAAATTACAATAAATCTAAAATTATAATACATTTAAAAATTACAATAAAACTTATGCTAAAAATTCATTGATATCATAATAGCACCCATGTATTAAAAACTTTTTAAAAAACTGTTAATTTTTTGTAAGAAAAGCGGAAGACTATTGAAAAACCTGGAACCTGCGCACACAGGAGTTCTACTATACGAGGTCGAATTAAATTTGTGGTTCCTTAAATTATTGTGCTGACTGGCGAGTGCTGTATAGTCATGTATAAGGCATTTATATTTAAAAATATCTAAAATAATGTCCGAAAATCGAACTTATTTAAAAAAATACAATATATAATATTATTATTATAGAGGTCAATGCAATATAAACGTAAGATATTCTTCAAATTGGCGGAATATATTATTTAATAAAAGCTACTTGCAATAAACGAGTACATTACTTATATTCAAAGACATCTTACAAAATAAATTTGCAAAAATATAAGTATCAATACGTCCAATAAAAAAATGAATAAATAAGTTAAAACCTGCTGAGAAATGATGTTTGATTCGCAATGTGGGTATTAAGCATAATTTTAATAATAATATATAAATGAGACATATACAGGTGATCAGTATAATGCGTTACCCAAGCTTTACAAAATCTATTTAAAGAATAAAATAATTAGATAATCGAAAATAGATTAATTTTAGTACATAAACAGTATTGATGTCGCATATTTTAGATAAATAAATTAGTTTTTCGTTTTGTTGGTACCTAACAGAAAATGACAATTTATCTTTACTTAAATATGTGCCTTTTTCAAACTGCCTTAAAAAAAATTATGTACCACAGTAAAATATTTTTAGTTATTGACAAGAGATGATAACAGCTACGCACAAATAACTGTAAATATTTATTTGAAATCTAAAGAAACATTTAAATTAGTAAAACTTAATTTTGACATATACTTATCTAGAATCTAGAATGAATGAATGAATTGTGAATTATAGACGCTCGACAACAGAGGTCATTAGCGTCTGTCCTAGAATCTAGATAAGTAGGTATACCTATTAATATGAAATGTTTAAGAAAATGCGTTACAAAAAAGTACCAGAACGCAAAAAAAACGTAGCTAAATTTATAAACAAATTAATAATTTAGTAAGAAATTCAGCCGTATAAACAAATTGCTTATAAATTAATAAGATTAGAATTTAAAATATTTTTCCCTTCCACTTACAAATGTTTAGGGGCCCCAGGCTCTGACATGACTACATTCATGGGAAAAATATTGAAACTCCGAAAAAACAATAATCTTTAACGTACCTACTAGTTTTTATCCTTGTTAAAAAACTTATTTTTATTTTACTAATTGGTAAAAAATTTAACATGTCAAAGAAAATCTGTTCTAATCGATAATTGAAATCTCCGGTATACAAAACTGTTGTGGGCTAAATGATTTGAACTCTGAGCTGCGCTTCTTGAACTTGAAGACTGAAGTATGTTTTCTTAATAAATCTATTGTAACAAAGTAAGTATAAAGAAGATTTTTGGTCTCAAATTTGCTCTTCGTAGCTTTTGATATAATTTTATGAACGTTGTTCAGATATTTATATAAATTGCAGCTTGCAGCAGGACACCTGCTAGCGATATTGTAATTACTTGCTGAGACGGTCAGACATTTTGTTTTATAAATCGACAGGTACATCGATAAACGATATCTTAAAGTAAAGGTGTATAACTAAGTGGCAAAGTTGTGCCACAAATCAATTTCAGTCTCCGGCGATGAGTGGTTACTGGTTATGTTAGCTGGACAGAACGGACCATGGTCTCAACTGGACTTCTTACAATATATACATTGCGTACATACTATCGCATGATGCACCTTGCCATCTATTTATTCTTCATGTCACGTGAAAGAAAAAAAACGTCAATTTACATTGTAATTTTATAGATATAAGTAGCGGTCAAAAAACTTCATTTGAAAATTATTCTCAAATTTTTTTTCGAAACTCTTAATACATAATATCACTAAAAGC
The DNA here is from genome assembly GCA_039654895.1 of Mongoloraphidia duomilia. Classification (NCBI taxonomy): domain Eukaryota; kingdom Metazoa; phylum Arthropoda; class Insecta; order Raphidioptera; family Raphidiidae; genus Mongoloraphidia; species Mongoloraphidia duomilia. The sequence goes on along the minus strand of CM077520.1, from coordinate 5,936,468 downwards.
TGCAATTTAGAAAATTTATTGTAGGTATTGTTATTTAAATATTTTCAGAAAAAAAACTTAATTTCTATTCAAAAACAGCTACTTATGCTCGGTTGCAGAAAACACTGTCAGAAAATCTGAAAAAAATATTTCGAGATTTTAACAGATCTTCACGTTTTGAGACCCTAGCAATCGTTTAAGATCATTTTCTGACTGATGTCTCTGTGTGTGTGTATGTGTTCAATTATTCGCCTTCGATATCGTAAAAACGGAACAACATACGGCCATGTCGATTGTTCTATTGTGTTTATCAGCCTTTAAGTTAGATCTGATTAGATTTTGAGTCAAATCGGTTCAGTGGAACCTGAGATATTAAAAAAAACGTTCTCAATGTCACGTATTAACATAGGTAAAAAAAATATAAATGAATTCTAGATGTTATAATATGAAAAAAATGTAAATATTTTTTTTCTCTAAAATGTGTAGTTTTCGAGAAAAAAATATTTTACTAAAAAAAGAAAATTGTACGTAAATCAAGGTAACCATGATTTTTGCTATATTACTAACCAGCAGTAGTTCACCAAACAAAAAAGAGGGCCATGCTTTTTTCAAAGAATAAAAAAAGAAAATTAAGCAAAATCGCAGGATAATGGACAAAATAATTTGATTTATTAAATTAAATGTACGACGTTTCGTCTATAGATTTAGAACGAAACGTCGTACATTTAATTTAATAAATCAAATTATTTTGTCCACTATCCTGCGATTTTGCTTAATTTTATTATAATCACGATGGACACGATTTCTAATATAAATAAAAAAAGAGTGTTTATTTTTTGCAAATATTTACTAGGTGGGAAATATAGGACTGGTCATCAGTCAAAATATTTGATTTGTTCACTATCCTGCGATTTTTCTTAATATTGTTATTTTTATGTACTTGAAAAAGTGTAAATATATAGACGAAACGTCGTGCATTCAATTAAATAAATAAAATATTTTGTCCACTATCCTGCGATTTTTCTTAATTTTATATAGAGTTAATATTATAAACTTTACTATACAGAATAACACTACGGGTCGGCCCTGTGAAAACTTATTGTTCACGCGACACTAGCCTATGATATTAGAGATTGTATTATATAAGAGTATTATTAACATTCTTTTAATAGATAATAATAAACAATCACGATAAACAATTGCGAACGCAAACATTTTGGTTATTCCTGAAATGCGACTGTCACTTTTCAAAAGTAATTTTATGACTCAATAAGACACATATCGAAGTACATAAATTTAAATTTTGGAAGGCGTTTTTTATCGTGACTAGAAAGCATTCAAACATTTATAATGAAATAATTTCGCATAACTGATTACCTATAGGAATCTATATAACCGATATTGATGTGTGTACGGCTTATAACGAAACCAATGATATTCCAATATCATTTAATTATAAAATCTCAAATTATTATTTATAGTTTGTAAATCAATACATATAGGTATTCACGATAATTTAGACATCACTGAATATTATAAATAACTATAAGAAACTAATAAATTACGTAGCTCTGTGGCCAAATTTATTACTATAATTTCATATTTCAGTATACCAGAGGTCTTAAAAAGCATTTTGCTTAAAGCCTGATGTAGATTGATAGCGAAGCAGTGTCGCCACAATGGGCCTAGTAAACTATCTGCAATAATTAATATTACTTTATTTTTTCAAGAGTCTGCAGAAACGAAAAGTGTCAACACAGCACAAATATTAATTAAAAAAAGATTTAATATTGCGTACTACTTAATTAATGGTTATGCATTATACCATTCGATATATAAATACGCCTGTCTATTTAAAAAAAAGTATTGCAGTTTTTGTGTTGGCTTTAGCTGATACAACTCACGTAAAACCGTGGTGGTACTAGACTTCCTAACACTACGCGTAAAACATAACGATAATGGGTTTGACAAAGAAGGGATATTCAAAAGGTTAAGTTATGAACTATGATATTTCGATGAATAAAATAAAAATCTGTACTATTTTAGCCATTTTAAGTTCAAAATCAGAACATTTGAAAACTATTTTTGTACGATAAATAGGTACTGCCATGAAGCTTTAGCATTTTTTAATACATTTTTTATTAAAACTTCTATAATTTATTATAGAGAGTTAAATATAACTTAAATGTTCTGATATTATAAAAACAATATTACTGTATTTATACCTATAAACTAACTTTTTAAATTACCTCTTAGTTTAAAACCTTAAAAGTAAAAAATAAAAAGAAATATCTATTTCTATAACGGTTTTTATTGATTAATAAAAAAATTATAAGATCACAAAAAAGTATCAATTGTTATTAACGTATTAAAAAACTATTTTACTGATTGAATTTAGTAAAGTAAAATTAATGTATTAAAAAAATATTTTACTGAATGAATTTAGAAAGTAAAAGTAGCGTAAATTAAATATTACAAATTAGTACAAATTCTTTAGGATGGTCAAGTCATGGGCAGGTAACATAGGTAGAGAACACACAAAAATGAATGTTCTTACCTTTATATCACTGGAGCGGCACTATTGGCAGGCTCTCAGCAGTTCCCTAGCCACTAGTTCTGATCACCCTGCTGAGCTGCTACCGCGGCCGCAGCCGCAGCTGCTTTCTGCGCCTGCGCTTGTTTTTCTTGTTCATTTAATTCTTTAATGGCTTGTATTTCTTTTTTGAGTTTCATTCGTCGATTCTGGAACCATATTTTTATTTGTCGCTCTGTTAAACATAACGCATGTGCCATTTCGATTCGTCTTCTTCGAGTTAAGTAATGATTTGTATGGAACTCTTTTTCCAGTTCTAGCGTTTGATACCTCGTATACGTTTGACGCCCTCTTCGTCGAAGACCATTTGCTCCTGCAACAAAAAAAAAATCAATTAGTACCATTATTCATCTATGAAAAATTTTACAATTTTTCAGTCACATTTACAAAGTTTTTGCAAAAGTGGAAACCATTCTACAAAGAGGGAATATCTATATTCAAAATAATAATAATAATATTAAAAAATTCTATAATATAGAGATATGGTGATCCGTAGATAATGATTGAAATTAGGAGAGGTGTAAAGAGCACCGAAACATTAGCTAAGATATGCATAATGTAAACTTCAGTATTGCAATTTATTTGATCCTTTGGCCACAGAGACATCCTCTCCTAATTTCAAAAATAATAGTAATAATGCGTTTAACACCATTCCTATCTTTCATTTAGGTACAACTTTTCCGTTATTTTCTACATTTTTTAATTTCATCTTAGCAGTGTGCGAGAGGAGGAATAATAGGAAATTAGGATGAGATCATGAGGTAGCAAACTTTGTGGTCATAGGAAAACTCCTATGGCCACAAAGTCTTCATCCTGATTTCCTATTATTAGATAATTAGATAATTCCTTATACAAAGTCATGTCCGAATAATAGGAAATCAGGATGAGATCATGAGATAGCAAACTTTGTGGCCATAGGAGTTTTCCTATGGCCACAAAGTTTGCTACATGACTTTGTATAAGGAATGATCTCGATTTATCTAGAATTATTACGATAAACCATGGAAAACTAGATGACCGGCACATAAATTACTGTTTCTCAGTGAAGGTAGTAGAAAAAAGCTCTACCCATATCTGCCCCCGCCGGAATTCAAAATAAAGAAATATTTTTCGATTTTCATAAAATGATTACTTGTCAATATTATGTTCACTGACCAGTTCTAAATAATAAACAGAGAATTACGATAAGTCTGAAGTAAAATATATCCATCAAATTTTGCAACTGGGTGAATTACAAAATAAATAGCGGACGGCTTCGGTTATTCTCGGTAAATAATATAAATGACTGTATACACGCATAAAGTTAATCATACCACATTTACCGAGAACAGTCGACGAAATCCGACTATTTTAGCAATTTCCTTTACGTAATTTCATGAAAATAAAAATGCCTAATAACAACGTTACGTATTTTCTCGCTTCGTTTTGAAGAAAATCGAATCGTTTTTCTTATTTTCGTTTAGTTCACGCGCGATAATTTCCAACCCAACTCTATTGAACGATTACCCTATATATAGTTTTCGTTATGTGTTATTATATGAAATCAATAAATAACTAAAATTAGAAGTTTGATCAAAACAGTTAAGCAAAGCCCCAAATAGAACGGCTTAAATAAAAGAGATTCGTGCGTGATCTTGGACTGTTTACGTTCGTGTTGAAATCTTCACATAAGTATTGTATTTTATGGACGGTATAACAAAACAGATTTAACCACTTGGCCACGAGCATATGTGTAAAGATATCCTATATTGGAAATGCTTCATAAAAACCATCCAAACCTTGTACCACCTTCTATTCAGTAGTCGAAAAGTATTATTTATGTCCTCATAACATGATACCCGATGGAAATTTAATTTGCCGTAAATTAAAGATTCTTTTATATACGTACAACATATACAAGGTGGTCACTGATTGCATCCATTCTATAAATTGTTTATATTTTGTTAGTCGAATTTTAGTTAGTTCTTTTCGATTAGTGTTGCCGTCTAGATCTAGACTTTCTAGACTCTTGTCTTGTCTTGTCTAGATTTTCAAGACTAGACTTGCAAAAGTCTTGTCGAGAAATTTTCAAGACAAGACAAGAGTTTTTTAATCTAGACTTAGACTTAGTGAAGTCTTGATATTTCAAGACAAGACTTAGTGAAATCTTTGTCTTGATATTTCAAGACAAGACTTAGTGAAGTCTTTGTCTTGATATTTCAAGACAAGACAAGACTTTGAAAGTCTTGTCTTGTCTTGTCTAGACGGCAACACTATTTTCGAATATCACAATATTTTAAAAACAAGTTTTGGATGAATTGCTACAATTTAATGTAGGTAGACAGTAACGATCATGGGAGTAATTTTGATGTAAAATTTGGAAGAAAATCTTGTTACTAGAGTTCTGAAGATCAGCAAATACAATAAATGTAACCATTAAACATCAGTATTGCTGTTTTTCTGATCCACAGAAGATATTCTTCGCACTGCAAAATTCAAAACACAGTTTAGGCTATCTTGGTAAGATATCTTGGCTATCTTGGTAAGACATTTTCCAATGGAACCGATGGAAATGTATTTCTCATAAGTTAAGACACTAGTTTTAGTCACATATTTTTAGAATCAGAAATGCCCTTCACACAGGCTTTACTCATCACTGGTCATTTAAAAACATGTTACCTGTAATTAAAGTAACTATATATAACCAGGATTCATGCCACAACACACAATCTGTGAAAATTTCAACTAGCTAGTAGCTACCTCTTATCGTTTGTGAGATAGAGCCTTGTGACAGATGGACGGAGCGTGGACGAACGGACATCATAGGTTCAGTAATAGGGTTCCGTTCAGAGGTACGGAACCCTAAAAAGTTATAAGGCAGTATAAAAATCGATATTATATTAATGATAAACATGTAATAATGTATTGGCGTCAATAATAAAAAAATGGGTGTGTGCTTATGACCACACGACAGAAGTGAAAACTTCAGATTTTCTAATTTTAAAATATATATATTTTTTTTTAATCACACAGTTTAATAATAAATATATTAAAATCGGCTTATACAATTAAATTTAATGAATATAATACATTAACGATAATATTAAGTTTTAGTGTCATCTGTTAGCGCACTTGTAAACTACAAAATATGTTTTAGTGTCATCTGTTAGCGCACTTGTGAACTATAAATGACTTTTTACTCGTATTAAGTTTTTAGTGTCATCTATTTTATGAACTACACACTATTGCCAGCATATTGCAAATACGTGTTCGTGTTTGAACCGAGTAGCCCCGATTGTCACCGTCGGGTGCGTTTCACATCACTGTTGTTAACAGCCCCAGGCAAATCGTGCCTAAGAAGTTTTCACTTTAAAAAGTGATATTTCTCGTAGCTGTGTTTTAACAGTTTCTATGGCGATGAAGAATGCGTGGTTTGAAGCCATACTGTTGAAAATAATTAATATAGTTATCTTTCTGTTGGTAATTTTAAATTCTAAAATAATTACAGTTCAAAATGCCAATAAAATTTCTCCTTCCGTGTTTACTCATTTTTTTCGAGACATCCGATATGTTACTTTGTAGACAATCTGTAGCTAAAAGATATTCAGAACAAGTTATTTCATCAAACAGTTGAAACGCGGCTATTTTTTAACAAACCAATCGACAGAATTGGTGAAGAAATGTGACATCAGGGTTCTAAATTGTGTATATATAAATTGACAGCGAATCTGTACTTCGTTTTGAGGAATTTAAGTCGAAATGTTACATTCCAATATTATAGTAGGTTTTATTTTTGTATAGAACATTTTAACACGAAGTTGTGTCGACAGTAAATAATATATTTTATAGAGTTGAATACTGTATTTTGAATGAAGTAACCATATAAGTACGATATTTTACATATTCCATATAATATATGGAAATTAAAATGCTTTCTGAAAGTTGTATATTGATATCTACTGTCATTTCTATTAGTTCAAAGTCAGTGATTTTGAATCTCATTAAGATATTGATGACAGCTCTAAAATATATGGTTGTAAATTTTGGAATTACTGGTATGAAAGGTCGCAAAAACATAATATTATAACACCTAATTAAAATTAGAAATGAATTCAAAATTTAAATCTTCAAAAGTGACGAACAAATATTGATCCTATTTTGTTGAAAATTGTTACGAATATATAGATCATATTATATTATATTTTATAATAATATATTTTAGGCTACCAGGTATTGGATATTTTTTGCGACTTTTTTGCGTGCCCAAATTGCAGGTACCTCAAATCGAATTTTCAAAAGAGTTGTGAAAAATAATATGCATTTACTGGGAATAAAATACAGCGTTTGCAAATCTAAGCTGATTTAGCATTTCAAAATTTTGGTCACAAATTTCATAACTCAATAATAACGATCGCTAAATAATTAATAAAGAAATCATTTGAAAATAAAACAAATAGATCATCAGGTATGTTTCGGTCAGTGTTGGTCAGCCAGGCTGCTAGCATAGTTGATTTTATATGTTGACTTACAGGTAATTCTGCTTTACTAATTCAGGTTCCTGATTGGACAACAGGTTTTTGATTCCCGCTGAGTTATGGCTGCACCCCGGTGTGACGGAGAGAATAAAACATATTAGAAAGTGACAGAAGACATGGAGGAATTTAAAGACTTGACACTAATAAATCATCTTAAAGTCAAATAATTCAAGTTTGTTAAAATATTATTCTGATTAAACTTAACAAAAAGGAACCGGTTACAACATATACTGCCTACGTAAATATAAAAAACTGTAAAAGGTAAAGGTATTATCTGATGCAAACACTTCTAAAATCTTATGTAAATATTTTCGAGTACTTGATTTCTAAATTTTTTTATCTAAAATAATTTTATTAAATGAAAACATAATTACATGTAAACGGAACAAAAAAGAATAGAAAAACAGTTAAAAGAATAATATTAAATTCAATATAATACAAGGTGTTTACATTTTTCAAAAAACAATATTATGGTTTTTATATTATAATAGCTATGTTCCAACCTGATATAAATGGATCGTTTTGAAACGGTAACGAAACTGTTTTATCGGTTTTGTGCGCATGCGTCAACCTTGCACAGTCCTGTGACGGTACAAACGTAGACATTGGTTGGAACGCTTTTGTGACCGTTTTGTGCATCAAATCGTTCACAAACGATCACCAGTTCAGTTGGAACGCATTTATCCACTGCGCATGAGCGTGACGGTAATATTACCGTTTTCAGAGTGGTTGGAACAAAACTATAATATTCATCGAAGTTTGTTCACAATTTCTAGAAAATTTTAAAATGAAATTTTGTTTCTATAATATAGGTAGGTATATTTTGTAATTTTAAATTTCTTATATCGATTAAAGGCTGTTCCTAAATGACATGTTAATATTTCAGGGTGTGATTTATCAGGTCATTTTATGAAGAAAAGTTCATATGAAATTATGTCTGCAACGGCTTAAATAACTTTTTTGCAACCAGGGTGTTGAATTTTGTTTATTTTTTATATCCGAAAGTACTTTAGATATTATTTTTAATTTTGGTATGTGTTAATAGGATTTAAAACCACATATTTTAGTTAGAAAAGTTATTCTATTGCACCACCAAAAAAAAAAAAAATGCAACACCCTGTAGCAAAAAATTTAACTTTTCTTTCTAAAATGACCTGAGGAATCATACCCTGAAATATTAGCACGTCATTAAGGAACAACCGTATATTATAAAATCATCTGTAAAAATTTGCCAATAGATTTTTATTTTTGGATTCATTTGATAGACCACCGTATTTTTAAGATCTTTCCGTGTTAATGTCGCTTTTGGAAGAAAATGTGGCCAGATAAAATATACCAATTTAAATTTTTTTCAAAACAGACCAGCTGTTTTCGAATGTTACTGACACAAACACACACAGAGACAGACAGACAAAAATTCTAGAAACACGTTTTCTCTTCTACATATATAAAGAATATCCCAAAATTGTAAAAAAAACTTCGCAAGGCAACGAAAATACAAACCACATTACCATTTTACATATTTTTAGTGTAGTGCTTTAATAAAAAGTGACCTCTTACACTTCGGTCTTCCAAGAGATTTGACGTTTTTATAATTTTTGATAGTGTAATACCGGTCTAAAACATTTCTAAGTATAATGTCCGATTTCTTCACTTATTATTCGAAAGACGTCTTCAGTAATTCGTTTTCGTCACTTCCAGATAGTAAATGTCCTACAGATAAAGATAGTTGAGGTATCTGACAAGTATTTATTTAAATGATCTCTGTATGTGCGACTAATTTAAATGCTAACAGCTGTTCCTATGCTGCACTTAACGTCAAAAGTAAAACAAAAATCGTACGCTCAGTAACAGGGTTCCGTTCGGAGGTACGGACCCCGTACCTCTGAAAGGAACCCTGTTATCCATCCATCCAAGGACTTTGGCAATCACACCTTTCCAATATTCTCTGTCTTTTACATAAAACAGTAGACTTTTCAGAGACATATTCGTCCATTTTTTATATTGCTTAACCAGGTTATTTTCCTCCTACCCCTCGAGACTTTTCCTTGTAATTTGCCTAACAAAATTAATTTTTGAAATTCTAGTTGCTGACTTCTCATTAGATGCCCGAAATATACTACAGTTCTTTTTTTAATAGTTAGTACGAGATTTTTTTCTATTTTTATTTTATTTAATACTTGCAAATTAGTCACAAAATCTGTCCATTTTATTTTAAGCATTCTCCGGTAGCACCACATTTCGAAAGATTCCAATCTCTTCATAATATTTTTTTTAAAACCCACGTTTCACACGAATATAATAAAACTGACCACACATATGACCCTGTTATACGGAACCCTAAAAACGAATCGCAAATTTATTTGTTTGATATTTTTATCCGAAACACAGCTATCGGGAGATGTGAAGAAATCAGCTATAATTATGATCACAGCAGGTTTATATTTGGATGCAAACGTCATAATAATATTATAAACAGCATATTATAGAGAAGAACATTTATGTGCAGTGATATAAAGGTGGTAAACATAAAACGGTACATAGAAAGAGCACTTGACACAGCATTGGTGGTTTTTATGATGCCATAACATTTCGATAAGAGGGCGGTTAGACTTGCAGCACCTCCATAACGTTACACGGTGCTGGTGTCGGCGCGTATACCTCTCTACCTTATAGAAGTTGCTTTGGGACGATCGGTCGACGACGAGAGATGCGCGGGGCAGAGTGGAACATCGTCTACATCGAGCTATACAACAACCCCCTGGTGTCTCATTGCGAAGCCTCGAGATGGCCCGAACGCGGAGAGCGCAATACTCAAAATACAGATTTGTTTCAGTGTTTTAGTTCAACTATATGTACTTGCATCTCCCATACTTTTTATATCTCATATATGAACTTATGTGTCTAACATATTGCCATTTTTGTATACGGTAATGCCTTGATAATTCAGTTAAAATAAGCTGGAATTTATTTTATTGTAGATTATAGACGCTAGACAACTTACGTCATTAGCGTCTTAATTACATCAACTAAAACTAAACGACAGCACAACCATGAACGAGATGGGATTCGAACCCACGATATCTTGATGCAAAGGCAAACACGTTGATCATTACACCAAGCTGTCCTAAATCTGGATTTTAGAGTAATAATAATAATGCGTTTGACGTTCACTCGCATTATTACTATTTTCAGTTTGCCACTTACTACGTTCACCTTAATACTTTCCACGTATTTAAATTTAAACTTTCCGATGAATGGACTGAGTATTTTTTCAGTGGAGACGCAAACATTCTTAAGACTGTACGATTGAAAAAAGTTTCCTGAGAAAATTAGATATTTTTTTAGAATTTTCGTCTCCTTTTAGCTATCTACACTCCTGGACGAAATTTACGCATCATTATTAGACTGTTTAATGAAGCCAGGGAAGCTTGAAATCATCGAATGGTTGAGTAATGAATATGGAGAAGACCATGAGAAAGATTTGTTTCCTGCAATGTCTCTGCACTTCCATATGGGTCAAGAATGTTCACGGATGCTTCAACGCCCGTAGAGAGCTGTACCTAAAGATATTTCAGACAGCAAATTTTTTTCAGGTCTTCACCACAATCTTTCACGACCATCTGATGGTTTCAAGCTTACTCTAGTTTTATCAGAAAACGAAACATGCTTTCAGTCCAATTAATCCTTCATTACTAAAATTATAACTGAGAGAAGCGTTCATTTTAACTGGGAGTGTACTTTTGTTTAGAATGAACCATTTTCCTGAGTAGTTCCTTCAATTATCCATGAGAGGCAGCACTTGTGGTAGGTACAAACATTATTATTTTATTCCCCATAGTGTCGTATCATTTTAGTGGTATAACTTAATTATTTAACTAATAATTTAATAATTAAGTTATACCACTAAAATGACACGACACTAATGGGGAATAAATAATGTTTGTACCTACCACAATTGCTGCCTCTAGTGGATAATTGAAAGAACTACTCTCAGGAAAATGGCTTATTGTATTAGAAGACAAATAACAAGTTATAATAATTATCTTAAAAAATTACGAGGACAGTTTGGGGTAATGATCAGTGTCCTGGTCTTTGGATAAAGCTGTCGTGGGTTCAAATCCCACCTCACTCATGGATGTATTTTGATGTCATTTAGTTTTACGTGATATGGTATTTGATGTACTTAAGATGCTAGTGACCTAAGTTTTCGATGCCCCTATAATTTACAATAAATATAAAAAATTAAAAAATTACTCGCGAATTCAAAAAAACTTTCGTTGTAATTTGACGTTGAAAAACTTTCTCATGAGTACAATTCTATTTTCCCGTCTCTATTTTCAGAAATTTACTAAAAATATTATTCAACTCAATATAAAGAAACATTACAATCAGATTTTGAAAATATTGAATTAAATAAAAAAAATTTATTAATAACCTGTGTCATCATCTAGTGAAGCAAAATACATTATGGCCAATACGCAGTTGGAAATATTACATTTGGGCTGCACTTTGCTTTGATTAGTTTCACGTCTGAGATGAAATCAGATATTTATAACTTAACCAAGCAGCGAACCAAGACAATAATATTTGTTTGGATACAATTTTCATCAACGATTCATTTCCTTTTAGACCATATCTATAAATTACAAACCGTTTGTCTTCCAAGTCATTGTTTTTTGTATCATTTCTTGCTCCATTTACTAATTTATTGTTATCTATTTATTTGTGTCCATAGCTTGAATTAAAACGAGGGGTTCTATTCTCTGCATTTCTGCTACTACTAAATCAAAATGTGATTGAGTATTCACAGAATTGAAATGTCATATTATTAAATTTTACTTGGATCTTCTTCGACATTTGTTTTATAGTTACACAAGTCAACTAAAATCTGAAATATTATTATTTGTCACCGAAAGAATATTTTGCTGAGATCTACAGTTTGAACGAGATAGAAAGATATTGTAGGTTATAAACGCTCGACAACGGAGGTCATTAACGTTTAGTTTGAACGAGGCAACGGTTAGAGTAAAATTGTTTTTTAACAATTTTATCAGTAAAATAAATGTAAATAAAGTAACGCTTTCACAAAAGGGTATTTTTATAAATAATTTAAAGGCGTTTTTTAGCGTCGAAGATTCCGTACATCTTTCGCTATAGTTTTCGTGTAATTTTTTTACTAGCCTTTTTGTATGCCTGACTTTCAAAATTTTAGACCTAGGGGAGGCATATTTTTTGTACATATTTTTATATAATAACCTATGAAAAGCTCATAATTTTTAAAAAAATATTTTTTGTGTTTTCAAAGTGAGCCTTTTCCAATTACCCATATGCCACGTGCTACATAAAAAAAGTTTTCGAATTTTCACTTTATCGGTCCCAGAGGACTCAAATTTAAAACTACTTCTGGAAAATAACTGCAGAATACATCACTCTGCATGTCAAATTTCAACTTTCTGTGACTAACCGTTTAGAAGTTACCTATAATATAGGCCTTTTACTGACTAGACAGACGGACGGAATAACTTTAGGGTTCCGTTTCCATTTTGGCACGGAATCCTAAAATTGTGATAGTAAACATACATAATTTCAATCTGAAGATTTAACAGAAATCCAGAAAAGTATATCAAAAAAAAGAAGTCCCATTTAAATAAAACATTTTATAACTTCGATTTATTATCGTTGTATTTTTACAATATATTTCTCGATCGACTTAAAGCTTTCAAACCAAATAAACTGTGTTGATAAATAAAACATTAAAAATAACATTTTCAATTCCGATTGTATTTCAATAAAATTGTATATTTAATGTGCTTGAATCGACTTTCCAATCCCTCGAAGACGAAAAACTTCCGATGTCGCGGAATCCGAACGTAGGTATCCACTTACCGTTTAAATAACTTTACCCGCGACCGGGTGGGGACTTGGGAGTTTAAAGAACAGTAATATAGGGGATAAACGTCACAGGATGGGACGGGATATTGGGGAAAGAAGGGGAACAGCGCGACGGTGAGCGCTAGTATGTATAGTTGAGACAGGTTCAGAAAGTAATATTACTTTTACCTATATATAGCTGAAGGAATAAAGAACGAGGCGCACCACCCCACCGTTCCGCCCCTCGGCGCACGCGGCGGGGTGGATGTAACAGACCGAATGATTTGTCACCCTATTTTTGCGACTGTATGCAGGTTTTGCCAGTTATACTGAGGTACCTTTGCTTATGTAAGAGATTGACTTCATTCACTTTAAATTATTCTATGCGCCGCTTTTTTATTCTTTCATATACTTATTTATTTCATTTGGGCTAAACAGACTCTCAAAGTCTAAACAAATGACACCTCTTAGATACAAAATAACAAAAATTAAAAAATATATAAATAAATATATAGAATTTAGAAAAAAATACGTCAAAAATTCTACGGTGCATTCAGGTTTCGAACCGAGATTCCTATGCATACAACGCAACGACGCTGCTTACATAGCTATCGGTGCAACTGTGTGGCGTGCCGTTTTTATGATGTAAGTATTACAGCCGGGCACAGTTGTAAGAGAGTGACCTGCAGTCAGTACCCAGACGTGTATTACCAGCATACTGCAAATACGTATTCGTGTTTGAGCCGAGTAACCCCGATTCAGCGAGCGTCACCGTCGGGTGCTAATGCGAACGGTTCACTTTCGTTCACTACCGAGGCAAAGCGCGCCTAAGGAAGTTTTCACTTTAAAAATAATATTGATAGATATTGTAGATTGTAGACGCTCGACAGCTGAGGCTATATTTATATGTACTTATAAATTTGCATCGTAGAATTGTTAAGCGTCCACATTAATAAATATTTGTGCCGTGTGTTTAGTTTGGAAACTTGACACACACTTTTTATCTGGAGTTTAAAAAAACTGACAACGAAAGGATAGTGTGCGTTGAATGTCACGATTTTTTTTGCATAAATTCATGTGTGGCACACACGTCCAAATTTAGATAAATTTGTTATCACAAGACTAATTTCTCTACCATAGAATCACAAGAATCGGGAAATTGTAGTTATATAATAAATAATATTTTGTAGTTTTTAATTCCGATTTCAAGAGGGCACATCTCTTCGGGTTCTTTTACTAAATTCGCCTATTTATATTGTAATTATATTTTCAAAGACTCGTTATCTTCTGGACCAGGAGTGACCAAGTTGATTAAGACTGACATCTACTTGTTTTATCGACTTCTAACGATCTACTTTACAATTTTATATTTAGTAGAATGAAAATAGTAAAACACTAAATACAAGATATATCTTGTTCCGGAAGCAAATTTAGTGTTTTACTATTTTCATTCTACTAAGTATTGAACAAGAAGCAAAAAACGAAGTCTCACTATACACAATTTTATATTTGTTCCTTCAAAATTTTCTTAATATCGTTGATTTCATGTAGTTAGAACCTGTGGATTATATCCGTGTTTGAGGTAAACAATACAATTTGAAAACTTCTATGAATTTTAGTTTGTTTAAGATCGACCAAAAATGATGCCGCGTTGGACCGGTAGACCGTAACCGTCGTATTGGTCCTCTTTGCACTAACAATTTTGACGTTGGAGACAGTCACCATCTTTACTTCCTCCAGCGCATTGATTTGAGAAAATGATGCCGCGATCGATAAGTAGATCCTGATGCCTCAGCCCTAGACAGAAGTTAACAATTTTGACGTCGGAGGTGCAGTCATAGTTTTTACTTCCTCCAACGCATAGCTGTATGACCATCGAGTTTCAAATGCTGAGTTACTAGCTAGATCAGCACAAATACCAGTAGGGAGAACAATAAAATCAAGAAAATGGAAATGGATAGGATATTCCCTTAGAAAAGAAGAAACTGATATTACTCGTAGCGCACTAGAGTGGAACCCGCAAGGAAGCAGACAACAAGGACGTCCAAAAAATACTTGGAGACGCACTATGGAGGCCGAAATGAGAGAATATGGCGTCACCTGGCAAGAAGTTAAGAAACTCGCTCTCGATAGACCTCGTTTCAGAGCATTTGTAGAAGCCCTATGTTCCTAAAGGAACCAAAGGAATTTAATATATAGATAACGCATAGCTGTGATTTTTTCAACGACGAAGAATTAAACCGAAAGCAAACATGGTATAAACAGATGTGAAGGTATTCTCTTTCCCGCTTGCGTTTTACTCGTCTGACGTAACGAATTACTTTCCGGGGTACGGGATCTGCGGGGTGAGACTGTGTGCAATGCGATAGGGTGGGTGGTGGCGGTATAACGGGTGGCATGAAAGTCGGGAATGGGACGCTACACACAGTGTACCATGCTTCTCCCAATTAAACTGGGTACATAAATCGTCCTGTCTCGTGGCACACAGGAGTAGCACAAGATGGACGACGCGTTCGCTCTTAGGGAATATAAATAGATGGGGTTAAATAAGTCGACATTGCACAAGAACTGTTGTTTCTTTAACACGTTCCATGGTTTTTACCATTCACTTACATATCTGAATCTATCATATATCATTAGAAATATTTAGAAGGGTTAAAGTTGGTGAAAATATCATTTGGATTTTTAGTTTATTATTAATGAGGCGAATTTTCGATGAACATTTTCTTTGTTTTGGTTTAAATTCGCATTTAGGCATTTCTTACGTTTCGAGAGATTTTCTCTCATCTTTAGAGCTCAAATGCAGTCCAGATAATAGATTGTATTAATCATGGTTTTTTAAGTTCATTTTTAAAGTTAAGATAGCTTTCTATTTTTAATTAAAACTTTAATAAAAACTCAAACCATCAGCATTTCTGTTTTTGGATCCTTACGCCAAAACAAAGATTTTCACTTCAGAATCACTTCTAGGATCGCTGTCCACATTAAATAGTAATTTAAAAATGTATAAACATAATGCATGAATATACAGGGTGTATCACAGGACTGACTACACAGAAAACTAATAAGTGCAACAAGGAAAACATAAAAATATATGAGCACTGTAGTTGGAATAAAAACAAAAATAAAGATAGTTACTTCTTACCACAACAGTATTATTGATGGATGTACATTTCGAAAGCTATGCTTTCATCTTCAGCAAACACTATACATGATTGAAATAATACGTTAAGGGCATTTTATACTAATATTACAGGTAATAAAACAATTAACAAATTGAAAACTCAACTATAGACTTAAAGTACCACAGGAGGATAGAACGATCCAACGGTTTTTTTTTTTTAAGGAAAACATAAGCAAAATGAGTAGTGTGACAAAGATAGAATACACATGGCTAACTTAACTAAATTAATTATCATGGTTTTTTACATGAAAAGAAGGCAAACCAATCACTGATCCTTAATTATTTTCACTGCAATGTTTTCCCTATGTTCTCAATCCTGTGATACACTCTGTAGATAATTTTATTTTCTTGTACGAATAATAATCTTAGCTAACATTTCTGATTGTTCTACAATGTCAAGCGTCTCCTTCAGAATTTTAGTGAAATTGGACAAATTATCAACTACAATAATTTTAAGTTTGTTGTTGCTTACTAAATAGTCACATAAAATATTAGCAAACAACATTTTTATCGTCAATTAAATAAACATTTTATACAAAAGAACAGCTGAATGTAAATCGAATTTAAAAAAATCGAAAATATATTCTGTGCAAACACGTTAAATGTAAGCATTAATCGTAAATCAAATTAAATATTATTTGTATGCAGTTTGATGATTTAAAAAATGTCAAAAAAGCGGTCTTGTGTGCTTCTTTAAGGCAGATGTTTTTCGATTGATTGGTTGGAATTTTTAGATTGTCATCGTTCTTAAACACACTTTTCAGTCGATAAAATATGTTATAACCAAAAAGACATTATATCTGCATTCTGATACAGACTATACCCACATGTTTCTCCTTGGTCAGCTGTTAAATTTTTTGAGGTTATATATTTTAGCTGTCAACGTATTCGAATCTGGATTTTCACATAATATATCTTTTAACATTGTTTTATTAAATTAAGTTTGGCATCTCTTGAATTTTGAAAATAAAAAAATAGATATATTAATAGAATAGTCCTAACAAGGAAACAGAAAATATAATTCCCCCGGTTCCCATTATATAAAATGTAAATAAAAAAATCAACAAAACGTGATTCACTCTGATTTTGATAATCAGGCACTTGTTTTTTTTTTTAATAATATGTAATATTTACAAAAAGGAAATAATATATATCTCACAATATCGAAACATATGATTTGTATAGTTTTAATTAATTGATGTTATAAAAAACAGATCCGTGATATAGAAAATAATATGTTAGACGAAACGAAAAATTATCATATATAGATTAAACATATATAAACGTTCCAAAAAATAATAAGTACCTATGCGCTTTAGCTATTTTCAAATACATACGTGATATCTTTGATATTATAAAAACATTATTTTAGTATATACTGGGTGGTGACCGTGATTGCCGAACATAAGAATTTCATATAAAATTTCTGCCGTTACAAAGCATGCAAAATTATTTTTGTTTATTGATTTAGATTCAGAATTGCATCTAAAACTTTTATAATTAATTTTGTTTATAAATTTAGAAGCAGAATTGCAAGTTCTAAAACTTTTATTTGAAGATTTTTTGCCTAAAATAATAACAGGGAAGCAGAAAATTACGAAAGTTTGGTTTTATTTATGTTAAAGTCGTATGTTCGGCAGTCACGGTCACCACCCGGTAGATTGCCTCATACAATTTGATCTTAAATAAATATAAAAAATAAATTCGTAATTCTAGTTTCCTGTTGGATACGTTTCCGCAGTTACACTGCACAAGAGTAGACATTCAATTTTTTCCAGCTATATATTAGCGAATACGATTAATATATGGTGGAGTTTTTTTTATTAATGAATTATACAATAATTCATTCAAGCAATATCAATATAAATAAATAAAATCGTAATTTTATCTGCAATAGTACAGTTTATAAGATATCAAGACCGATCCAGTTATTTTCAGAATGTTTGTCTGCGGAGACGTTTCTATTCGGCATATTCGGATCGCAATGCACACTCGCCAAGGCTCGTGTGCGCTCGCCTACTACTCGTGCTGAAAACATGGCACCTTACGCTTAAAGATGTATTTAGCACACTAGTTACACAATATACTATTATAAAAAAATATTTTTTATGATCAACAGACTATTAAAAATTTTCGAAACATTAGAAAGGATCTTAATTAATTAAGTATAACTTAATGAACTTGTTTCGTGTTATTTCAGAACGATATTAAAACGTTAAATGATTTAATTGATAAATTTGAGCCAACGTATAGTGATGTATTAATTTACATTACAGAGAAAAAAAAACAGATTGATGAGTCAAGATACCCATCCAGTTTTTTTGTTAGCTTATTGCAAGACAGTGATGAATTTCGCTATACACCCGAAAAATAAAACCTAATTTACATATTTTACAGTGAACTAATGTTAAATGAAGCACCTCGTATTTCTTACATGAAAATTATAAATTTTACGCACGCCTGTGATGACTGAATATAAAATTTATTATTCCATCCATCCTTCCAAAATTTAAATTACTTTATTATTATACATCTACGCGTACGCTGATATCTTAAAATATATAAGAATATTTTTATGGTTGCAAGACAAAATGGCTCATGATCAACGCTTATAGCTAAAACCTTTTAAGTAGGGTATCAGAAATCTGAAGTATAGGGCGCATAATTAGGTTTTTAAATGAATTTTTTTTTTACTTAAATGGAAGGACCACATACAAGTTTTATAGCAAAACTGTTTTTATTTAATTTTTTTGCTTACTAATTAAAAAGTTATATTTAAATAAAAATTAATTTTTAAACTCAGTTCCGATAACGCGCCGAAAGAATCCGAACGCGTGTGACGTCATTATGTTATCTATGGTCTTTGTATCCATGGTTACCAAGTTAAAAATTTATTATTTTTGAAAATTGTAAATTGTATTTTAAAGACCACCAACAGCTAAGGTTATTTGGGCCTAGCACCAATTCATATTTTCAATTCATTATTTTTTTTTTTTTTTTTTTTTAATAATAAATTGAAAATCTAATTGACACTTTTACCAGCTCTCGGGCTAGAACTCGGGAACTGGGGACTTGTAATAGAGGAACCATAGCAACGCCATGTAAACAACAGCGCCGCTACACTCTCGGCTATTCTCAAGCTATTATTTTTGATAGTATGTGTAATACATATACACAAATACCAACAAATGCAGACACATTTTAACATAACGACGTCACAAACATTCCTGGCGCGTTTTGAAGTCACGTGATATTTTTTAAATTTTTATACATTTTAATTAATTTTTAGTAATTTATCTATAGCTTTAAAAAAATTTTCTTTTCGATTTTCAATATTATTTATGTTAAATTATTAGAAAAAATTAAAAAATTAATAATTTTTTTTAAACTTAAATACCTAATTGCAAAAGGCAGAATTTACTGTATGTTGGTAATATTATTTTTAAGGATATTGGCATTTTAAGGTGAAATATTGCCCCTAGCTACGGCCCTGTATGGATTACACTAGTAATTACTTATTATAAACGAAAATATACGTCAATATGAACAAAATTCTAAAATCTAAGAAATGCTGATATTTATTAAAATATAAATTTACATTTTCAAAGAAATCATGGTGACTGCAAACACAGTCTGACATCACAAATAATATTGTGTGTTCGTTGCTATTAGTACATAGTGTTCATATAAGTCTCAGTATATACAAACAGACAGACAGATAAAAATTCTGAAAATTATTAATTCAGTGTTATAAACTGTGCGTTTAAGTAGAAATTTCGAAAGTACGGTTTTATTTATTTGTATTGATTATACAAAGTTAATAAAATATTATCTGACGGTATAAAAATTTCAACATAAATCTCTATGCTTTGTGGACGCAGATATAAGAATATTTTAAACTTGCGCCTACTCTCAACAATTACAAATAAGTGGTGTCGACTTCTTATTATCAGCAATTGTGTTCTAAAGAGGCGATAACCAGTATATATAGGTAGAGACAACAGTCTGTATATATCGGCTCCAGTTCAACACACTGCTGTATACAGTATGTTTAATAAAAATCGGTAAAGCCGCAATTCTGTTTAGACACAAAGCGGCCCGAACTTGCAGCTATTATATCTCACGAGTTTCACTGAAGAAATGTTTATGAAACTTTCGTGAAACTTATTTGTCGTTGGTAACACTGTAAAAAATGGATGTAAAAATACTTTGAAAGTTAAGGTAGAATTCGCTCGATTTTCTAAGTGATTTTGCATTATTATTTATTTTTACACAGAAAACTTCATAAAAACTTGGACTTTTACTGTGAAGTTAAACAAATTTGTGATTTTTACATAAAGTAAATTAAAATTACATAATTTGTGTAATATTCCAATAAAGTGTGTAAAAATTACAAAATAAAATGTATAGTTACATATATAAAATGGATGAATACAAAACAAATTAATATAAAATTAGTAACCACGCATTAGCAATGTGTTTTTATGGAATCTACGCGATGTGGCGATACCCGTTTGCGACGCCATTGTCTCTTTGTGTGCCTATTACCAGATTAATCGCTGGCTACAAATGGACCATCGATAATCTATGTAATCGACCTTCTCATTTCTTACAGTGTAATAGTGAAGACTACATATCTAACAAATTTCATAGTTCGAGATCGACTAGTTTCCAATGCGACCGGGGAACACAATATTGTATCAAGATTGTCTATTTTTCGTACTCTTCAAGTTCTTACTCAATACTATACTCGGTGAAATTTACTCATAGACAATTTTAAAGCTCTACTTATGGTTAGATTTTATCTTAAACTACCTGTCCGCATCGATGACGGAGCCAAATAGATGTAATTTATTGTAAATTATAGACGCGTCGACAACTTGGGTCATTAGCGTCGCCAAATAGATGGATTCAACATTAAAAATAGGCAAAAAAAGTAGAGCCCGCAACTCTACAATTATATGATTAATTTAGAAACAAAAATCAAAATGGGTCAAGAGAAAGCTGCTGAAAGTTTTGGGACAAACAAATTTTCTTGTGTTTTAAAATATAGGTATAGATATTTTAATCTTCAGTGAAGTAAAGAGTGTTTGAGTTGTTAACTTTGATGGTACAATACTTTTTAACGAACTTCATAAAAAAAGGAGGAAAGTTCTCAATTCAACTGTATTTTTATATGTATGTCATCTCATATATCCTGCAATTGTGAACCGATTTTGATGATTACTGTTTTATTTAATAGGACATACCTTCAGGGTGGTCCCATATAAATTTTACTTAAATCGGTTCAGTAGTTCGATTGATTTTTTATTATGTGTGTTTTATCTATGTAGTATGTCACCTCATATCTCCTGCATTTGTGAACCGATTTTGATTATTCTTTTTCTGATCAATAGGGAATATCTTCAGGGTGGTCCCTACTTAAATCGGTTCAGTAGTTTTTTTAAGTTTAGTAATCAAATATAAAGAAAGAAGTCGGTTAACAACGTGTAAACTGTTTATTGCAAAGCCGTTAAAAGTAAAAAAATAAAAAAAAATATAAAAAAATAGAACCTCCTTTAAAAAAAGTCACTAAAAAGAGGAAAATATTAAAATTTTGAGGTACGCGCCTATTTAATAAATTAAAAGTAGATATATAAAAAGTTCAGTGTAATTAAATTGGCGCCGAGCTCAAAATTTTATTATTTTTCTCTTTTTAGTGAATTTTTTAAGGGAGGTTCTATTTTTATATATATTTTTTTTTTACTTTTTAGTGGCTTTGCACATTGTTAACAGACTTCTTTTTTGATATTTGATTACTAAACTAAAAAAAACCCTACTGAATCGATTTAAGTAAAATTTATGTAGGACCACTCTGAAGATATTCCCTATTGATTGTTCGAATTAGAGATGCTGAATGCTGACTTAGAAAGAGGTGACTGTATTTCAAAACACACACAGTAATACTAACATTATGTATCAGTTTGACGCTAATATACCGATAATCATTAATTAATGCACAATAAATAGGTAGAGCCTCTCATCAATATCAATCATGACGCCAGGTTAATGGATTTGAAATAATCAAATCCATTAACAACTGTAACGGTAGCCAAACCAAAGCAACCACTTATGTGATTAGAACATTTTACCGTACAAAACACCATAGGCGTTGAAGGGTTCGTATACACCGAGAAGTCGTTTGTTTTTCTAATTTATAAATATTCATAGTATATTGACACAATCTGCGTGACTAAATTAATTATTTAAATAAATACAAGAAACATATAGCATAAATAACCACATAATTAATTATTTAAAATTAAATTGTGGGTACTACTCCTTTTGGTAGCAAATAAATTGAAAATCGAGATAAATGTTTAGGACACCGGGAAAGTTTTAGCTTAATTAAAAATGAGTCGATGCTTTATATTTAGGTAACAAAATACCATAAATATAAACATAGCATAATTAATTATTTTAAAATGTAACTGAATAGATAAAAAACTTTTTAACAAAAAAAAACCTCCTTCAAAAAGGCACTAAAAAGAGGAAAATAATGAAATTTTGAGGTCTGTCCCAATTAAAATATGAAGTTGGTTAAAAAGAAGATATTAATCACTAAGTATACTATACTTTTTAACCGACTTCATATTTTAATTGGCACAGACCTCAAAATTTCATTATTTTCCTCTTTTTAGTGCCTTTTTGAAGGAGGTTTTTTTTTTGTTAAAAAGTTTTTTATTTTTTACTTTTTAGTGTCAAAAAGTAACATTTAACATTTAAAGAATCACACGCCGTTACTTACTTTTATTAAAATCAGCCGAACTTATGAACCGATTTTGATGAAATTTCTATGGGACCAATCTGAAAGTATATCCTTTCAAATAAAAAAAAATTTTTCAAAATCGGTTCATAAACGACGAAGTTATCCGCGAACACACATAAAAGATAAAAAATATACACGGTCGAATTAAGAAACCTCCTTTTTTTGAATCGGGTAAAAAGGAACTACAAAGCAACAAAAAACCGACACTTTTATTCTCGACACATGTTAGCATCAAGAGATCAGGTAGATGTGAAAGTTTTGAAGAAGAAATCTTTTCACACAGCTCGCCAACAATCACAAACATATTTCAACCGTTTAAAAAAAATAGTACTGAAATTAATCCCCAGATGTCTCGAATGAATACTGTGCGTTCAAGTAGGGATGCAGTTATATTGTAACGTAGTTTAATATCGCAAAAACGAGTCAGTTTAGGAAATATAGACGTTGCAAATATATGTTACCTTACGGTTACAAGAACTCATAGAGGGTTAATAACATCAGTATCGCCGTGTTTTCTTGATCCTTAAGCCAAGAAGATTTCCTCATCAATTCAGGATCTCCACCTGTCTACACAAAATTGTAGCAATTCATATTTATGATTAACTAGCGGCCCGTCCCGGCTTCGCCCGGGTGGTATGAAATTATGATTTAATAGCGGTCACCCATTGCTCCGCTCACGTATATTTAGTATATTGTTAATTTGTTACCCCCCCGCGAGAATCTCTCCCCCCTAATTTGTTATCCCCGCACTGAGACCATTTTTTTCACTCGGGCGAAGCCGGCTTTTTTTTCGAGACAAAAGGTAGCCTATGTTCTTCCTCAGGATGTAATCTATCTCCTTACCAAATTTTATCGAAATCTGTTCAGCGGTTTAGGCGTGAAAAGGTAACAGACAGACAGACAGCCAGAGTTACTTTCACATTTATAATATTAGTAAGGATTATTAAAAGGTTTAATCATCTCCTGATGATGCTAATATTTTTGACTAAAAAAAGGAGCGCGTTATTTCTAATCCATTTTTGTTGATTGTTTTGAAAGCAACTGAATAAAAGATTTCATTTTATGAGATGATCATTAACTAAGTGAAGAGACTAAAGAATTCTAAAATGTCGTAATTGTCGATAGAACACGTTGTATATATATTCAATATTTTACATAAAAATCCTTGTATAATATGTTTATATAACTATTTACAAACACATGCTTAGGATACGCGAACGCACATTATAGGTTCCCTTTTAAAGAACGCTAAAGATGCAAAGCAGCCGCGCGAGAAAAAGGTTCACAACACATAATATATAGATGTGTATAAACTATAAACGCGCACAGAATGTTACAAAAATACTATCTCAAAGAAAAAAAGTCTGAAAAAACACTTCATACATACGTCGACATACGGTACTGAATATAAAAGCCACTTGGATATGGTTTTTTTCTTAAATCAGTATTGAAAACATCCCACGTGGCAAATGCGCTTAAATAAAAAAAACTGGAGATACGATTACATCTTTAAAAAAAAATGAAACGAGAGTGAAATGTTTTTATGTTCTTGTTGTTTTCTGTTAAAATAAAGCGCTTTTTATATGCATAGTTATAATCTTGGCGCAGTCATGCAGCGCTTTGAGAATGTAGTTAGTTATTAAACCGAATATACAATTCATATTTAATCCTACAGATGTAGATACGTACCAAAATAATAATAAAAAAATTAAATTAACATTTTGGTTCGATGTTATCACGAATTTCGTTTAAATTTAGCGATGGTGTTCTGTTTCAACCCGTACATTTTACAATGAAAGTACATACTGAGTACATACGCTTAGTTATTATCATAATTGCATCCCATTATATATTGTTAGCTGCATGTTTAGCATGTATAAGTAATATCCAGTGTGTTCAGAAGGAGATTCCGGTCTGCCTTTTACATCTCAATCTACAACTTTTACAATATATATATATACACACATAATATTATATATAATGCGTATATAACTATATTATGTACATGAAAAAGTACAGTGAAACCACTCACTCAAAGTGAAAAATACTAGTTTCGATTAAATGCATGTTTAAAGTGACCAAATCCTGAATATCAAAAAGCGGAACAAGGTCTATAAAAACCCGGCGCAGGCAACCGTTGGGTTCCACGCCCAAAAAAGCCTTAAACGCGCTAGAAACTCCCAAAAACTTGCTAGAAACCTCCAAAAACTCGCTAGAAACCTCCAAAAACTCGCTAGAAACCCCCAAAAACTCGCTATAAACCCCCAAAAACTCGCTATAAACCCCCAAAAACTCGCCATAAACCCCCAAAAACTCGCTAGAAACCCTCAAAAACTTGCTAGAAACCCCCAAAAATTCGCTAAAAACCCCCAAAAACTCGCTAGAAACCCCCAAAAACTCGCTAGAAACACCTAAAAATTTGCTAGAAACCCCCAAAAACTCGCTAAAAACCCCCAAAAACTTGCTAGAAACCCCCAAAAACTTGCTAGAAACCCCCAAAAACTCGCTAGAAACACCTAAAAATTTGCTAAAAACCCCCAAAAACTCGCTAGAAACCCCCAAAAACTCGCTAATATTTTTATTTTAAATATTATTTATTTTTTAAGGTAGGTAGGTATCAATTATATAATTATTGATAAATAAAATACTTTGAGTGGGTAAAAATATCTAATGACAAAAAATAAACATTCTTAATGCACGTGATTTAATGAAAACGGGACAAAAGCGGGACGCTTGTTGAATCGGGACTCGTGGCTCAAAATCGGGACTGTCCCGCCTAAATCGGGACGGATGGTCACTTTATGCATGTTGCAATAATACTTTATAATTTAATTTCACTGTAATAATTACTATCGCTTACTTTTTAAAAGCCTGTCCATTAATACTGTAGCAAACCCCAAGATGCTACGCCACTGCCTCCAATAAAAACCACGAGAAAGAAAGGTCACAGTAGTAAAGCGTGGAATGGTATCGAAGATTCTAGACAACGCTAGAGAATACGCCGACGCACTGAGCGTATACCGTACGCAGGTATATAAACAGGAGTGTGTCGTGTTGAATCAATCAGTGAATGGTGAGTCGTGCCATCAAGCGGATCAGTGATATAAATATTGATCAGTCAACGGGAATCAGTCAGTGTAGATTGTACTGTGACAGTGTTGAACAGCGAAATAAATCTGATATAAATACAGTGACATAAATAATTACAAATAAATAATCCTTGTATATATAGTTATTTGTTAAGTGTTATTTAAGTGGCTCGTTTAGTTCAAAAATTACCGTTTAAGTTTTTTTATTGTTAGAATTGACTTTTCGTTGTTGCATTTATTGTTATTGTATTTTTAATTATTGTAAATAAATATTTATTCCACCAACGCAGAAAACAGTTTTGTAACAATATAAACAATTCAGCCGTTTTGAAATGTAGATATATTTTTATCACAGAAACAAAAAAAAACAACACAATTTTGAGCATGGTAAATGTTGAAATCAAATTTAAAAAAAAACAGCGAATGGAATTTTTTGCTGTTTAAACTTTAGATCGTCTCTGATTTAGATGTCAAACGGATACGACTGTGCGGCATTCTTAAAAATCGCAAAATAAAAAAAATTAAAAAAACGATGTCATATAATTTTAGTAGAAAAAATAGTTTTAAAAAAAAGTAAAAAGTATAAACGCTGATCTATCTAGAATCAAAAAAAAAAGTATTTTTTTAGATTGTGAATGTTTCTCAATAACTGGTTAAGCTATAACCTTGGACTACAATGCTTTCCGTCAAAACTGGCATTTATGCAAGCAAATTAACGTTCACGGGAACGAAGCCGAGAGAAAAAGTGATAATATATTATATAACGCAAGCAAAGCCTTTGGTTCAGGCTAGTTGTAGTATAAACTCACATAATTATACGTAGAATCACATTATAGTATACAATATGAAGAGACAATCAAAACAAAAAATAGCTTGTATTGTTTTCAAGTAGCTACATCGCACACAACGCTGTTAAACAAAGCAGAGCGATGTATTATAATTTATAAACAAAACAAAACATAGTAAGTACATGTGTTTCCTAAGGTGTAGGTACTTGAATTTGAACTTTAAGTAGATGAATCAAATTTATTGACTATGCTAATGACATTTATATTCTAGTGATGGAACGGAACATCAGATTATTTATACACCGAGAGCTAGTGACAATTTTTTGGTGTTATTTATTCAAGGTCTTATTTTTGTGAAGATGTTGAGGGAGGCATTACAAAGTGCCCTGAGTAAGGGATTTTGTTAGATAGCGGTATGGGAGGGATGTAGACCGCCCCCAACATGTAACAAAAAAAATGGTCACAATTGTTATTGTTTCAAGGCTGAAATTGTTTGTATAGCTTGTCGGTGACCCAATAATGCCGCTATAATATTTGCAGATCGAAAGGTCGGTATTAAAAGGGTGCCAGATCACTCTAAACGTGTCATATACTCGACGAAATTTATATTATTAGTTCAAGGTTCAAATTTTAATATGGTGTTACGGCGACTGATTTAAACTATATTAAGTATTTATATATTGAAATCAAACAATATGGTTTATGGTCATCGTGTGTGGTGGCGCCGTTTGCCAGTTATATTATTTATATTGGAATCAAACCACATGAGCTAACACCGTGCCTTTAGACACAGATTAAATTGTTGTAACGGTACGGAACCCTCCTGGGGCGAGTTCTACCGGTTTATTTTAGCTATAACCTAAAGCAATAATTAATCAAAGTTTTTAAAGTGTGGGTAACTGAAAATTAAAACCAGGTCTCAATATATTTACCAGAAAGAATGAAAAATGAAACTATTCGAATGGCTGAACAATAATTCAAAATTAATGTATTTATTACAGTTTAATGATACTTGAAACTGTTTTTCAATAACAAAATTAATAAAAATACGAAGTGAGCAGCATTCAAGCAAAATGTCAAAACACTTGAAATATCGTGAGAATTGAAATAAATAAAGAATAAATGTACGAACCTTATTTGGACAAAAGGGTCGTGTCAGAAAATATGACCTTTTGTTCCTTGAAAAAGAAATTATATTAAAATGGGCGTTTTTACTTTAGAATACGATTTTGAAGTTAGTCATGTTTAACGAATTGTAAAATATATAAAATAGAAATAAAGCATGGATATGTCAAAATATAATTTATTATATTTTGCCTCAGTATTGCAAACTGATATTGGCATCTTTCATTTCACGGTTTTTTTCTTTTTAATTCTTTTGAAAATGCCGGCTGCCGACCAATCAAATGATTAGAGTATATATCAAATAACGTCAAATGACACAGGGAATTAGAAGAACATCTGTTACTTGTTAAAATTTAAAAGATGGCTGCAAGCCATTAATTTCGAGAAACGACAAATGTATATTGTATTTCAAAAATAGGGCGTTTCAGAAGATGCACATTAATTAGCGGAGCAGTTTCGAAAAAAAATGTGTTTCAAGACGGTCCTCAAAAATTCTGAATGTCATGTACATTAATGAGTCAAGCAATTTAATGTTTTAATGTTGCCCCGTGACTAAATACTACGTTAATGATCTCAGTTGTAAAGCGTCTATAATCTACCATTTCCCATCTCTCTATGGCAAAATGCTAGGTATCTATATTTAGAATGGCCTCTAAAATTTGAAAATAAGTCTATCTCATTTAATAAATTCAAACATACGACTTGTTGTTATTAATTTAAAAGATTATTATTACTTCCCACCTCTACTATGGTAGGGAAGTAATGAATTTAGTTCGAAAAAAATATTTCGAGATTTTAACAGATCTTCACGTTTTGAGACCCTAGCAATCGTTTAAGATCATTTTCTGACTGATGTCTGTATGTATGTGTGTGTGCGTGTGTGTGTGTGTGTGATCAATTTTTCGCCTTCGATATCGTAAAAACGGAACAACATACGGCCATGCCGATTGTTCTATTGTGTTTATCAGCCTTTAACTTAGATCTGATTAGATTTTGAGTCAAATCGGTTCAGTGGATCCTGAGATATTAAAAAAAAAACGTTCTCAATGTCACGTATTAACATAGGTAAAAAAAATATAAATGAATTCTAGATGTTATATGAAAGAAATGTAAATATTTTTTTTTCTAAAATGTACAGTTTTCGAGAAAAAAAATATTTTACTAAAAAAAATAAAAATTGTACGTAAATCAAGGTAACCATGATTTTTGCTATATTAAGCTAGCCATCAGTAGATCACTAAACAAAAAAGAGGGCTATGCTTTTTTTCAAAGAATAAAAATGGAGTGTTTATTTTTTGCAAATATTTACTAGGTGGGAAGTATAGGACTGGTCATCAGTCGAATTTTTTTTTAAATATCCAACGGCAACATGCTAATGTTATGTGATTTAACAAAAACTAAAAAACAACTAGTTCACTATAATT
Organism: Mongoloraphidia duomilia; assembly: GCA_039654895.1. NCBI lineage: Eukaryota > Metazoa > Arthropoda > Insecta > Raphidioptera > Raphidiidae > Mongoloraphidia > Mongoloraphidia duomilia. Next base: position 5,907,090 of record CM077520.1, on the reverse strand, counting down.
AGCAAATTAATATTATACGCACTGTTGAATAACGTTACAGTGCGATATCAGAAAAAAATGATTTACAGTCATAATGTCACAGTCGGGATTAAAACCTGAAATTTTCAGAATCGCGCTAATTGAGTAATCAATTACTCTACGGTGTAACAAGTTGCAAAAAAATTATAAAAAATAAGTGTTGTCTCAAAGTTAAAATATTATTAAGTTTAAGAAAAATCGCAGGATAGTGGACAAAATATTTGATTTATTAAATGTACAACGTTTCGTCTATAGATTTAGACTTTTTCAAGTACATGCATACATACGAAACGTTGTACATTTAATAAATCAAATATTTTGTCCACTATCCTGCGATTTTTCTTAATTTTATTATAATAAGAATTATAATAAGAATAAGAATTGTTTATTGCAACAAAAGAAGCAATGGGAACAGATTCAATCATCAAGATTGATCTTCCATCTGCCCTTACAATAACAAAAATCACACAAATAATCACGATGGACACGATTTCTAATATAAATTATTAAGTTTGACTTATAAATTTTTATATATTGTAAAAAAATAGTTTACTGCAAAACGAATTGATATGTTATTAATAATTTGTTTCATAAGGGCAGACGACGACAATGAAATCAAAAACTAATTTGAATTTTATTGTCAGCATGTTTTCAAAAATAATAAAGATGTCAAATATTAAATATGAGTTAAATTTTGAACATACAGCTGTACTGTACCTACGCACGTTATGTTAAAATTTTATGTAAAATATGGCATAAATATATAACAAAAGACACACGCCTAAAATTTACAATAAAATGGCTGTTACTCATACCGATCTGTCAAAGGAAATATATTGTGGCTCGTCTTACATCATATTATTGAATGACAGACAATAACCTACGTGTCTCCCCTCAAATATCAAATGAAACCATCTGCAGTGAAGCAAAGAATGGTTGTTCCAATAACCGATCAATGGTAACGGACAGATAATCATGCAGAATCCCTTGAGTATAATTCTATGCCCAAAAGGCAAAACTGCTTATGCATCATTTTTACTTCCCACCTCTACTATGGTAGGGAAGTAATGGATTTAGTCCGAAAAAAATATTTCGAGATTTTAACAGATTTTCACGTTTTGAGACCCTAGCAATCGTTTAAGTTTCTGACTGATGTCTGTATGTGTGTGTGTGTATGTGGTCTATTTTTCGCCTTCGATATCTTAAAAACGGAACAACATACGGCCATGCCGATTGTTCTATTGTATTTATCAGCCTTTAACTTAGATCTGATTAGATTCTGAGTCAAATCGGTTCAGTGTATCCTGAGATATTAAAAAAACGTTCACAATGTCACGTATTAACAGGTAAAAAAAATATAAATGAATTCCAGATGTTATAATATGAAAAATATTTTACTAAAAAAAATAAAAATTGTACGTAAATCAAGGTATAACCATGATTTTTGCTATATTAAGCTAGCCATCAGTAGATCACTAAACAAAAAAGAGGGCCATGCTTTTTTTCAAAGAATAAAAAAGAGTGTTTATTTTTTGCAAATATTTACTAGGTGGGAAGTATAGGACTGGTCATCAGTCGAATTTTTCGTAACTGTAACTAAGGTCTCCAATATTGGATCATTCTCAATTTCGGAATTTGGTTTCAATATTTGGTTTTCTCTTCCGGAATTTCGGAACTAGTTTCAATATCAAGAAGTCTACAAAAATACTGCATGTAGAAGAAACACGTCTTTTTTAAAATGGAAATATGTTTACATAATAAAAAACGTTGGATGAAACTTTGAGTTAGAAATTTGCAAACAAACAAAAACATCAACATTATTTTCTAGTAATATAATTAGGAACGGTTAGCGTGTTGGCCTTTGGATCAAACTGTCGTGGGTTCGAATCAAACCTCCGCTCATGGATGTTTTGTGATGTCGTTTAATTTAATTTGATGTAATTAGACGATAATGATCTTAGTTGTTGAGTGTCTATAATCTAAAATAAATAAAGACAACTGTAAAACAGGATGATTCAATAGTAATCAAGATTCGACATAAGCAGTTTTGAGTTTTGGTCATCGATTTGTATATGCATGTAGGAGAGATCGATTGTGTACTGCAACCATGTAGAGAGCACTTCAGTTACGTAGAATAACACAAGTACTACAATAAATGACATAATGGATGAAATGTTTTAATTAATTCAATACAAAACATGAACACTTTAAATTGTATATCAAATCCCAATTTGACTATTAATTACGAAAATACAACTATTGTTAATTACCTTCCGTTCAATTTATTAGCAAACATACTTATAGCTAAAACAATGGTACGAATTATAAAAACGGCCAAGTGCGAGTCAAGACTCACGCACCGTACAAATTTAAAAATAAAGAGTTAGGTAGGGGTAAAAAATTAACCAATTTATTTTTTTAAGCATGTTTTTAAACAGTTTTTTTACTTATATTTTATTTTGTTCTTTTTGAGTGTTTCAAAATTTTTCCTTATCAAATTTAATTAACTTAATTTTTTTCATAATTAAAAAAAAAACATCGTGATTAAAATGTCCGATAAACCGGCTATTAGCCCCTAAAAGTTTAGGGTTTCGTGAGTTAACTGACTAAAATTTGTTTATTACTAAAAAACTGTACTGAATTTAAACTATTCTAACCGAACTATGAGTTCTTATTTCGAATTTAAATTGTGAGCTTTCCCATAAATGTATTTTAATAATGTCCGCTCTAAATCCATTTTATTAAATTTCAAAAGGAAATGGCGATATAGTACGATCATAATATTGAACCTTCATATTGAATTTAGACATTAAATATTTCAAATATAATACATATATTCATGTATTTGACTTAAATGTTATAAAATATTGGGGGTGGATTTGAACTGATTGTATAAACACCATAAAAAATCTCATAAAAATGTATTATTTGAAGATCAGAATATTTTGAGCAGTAATAATTTTAAAATATGATAAAATATCTGAATATTTTTATGAAAATGATTGTTAAACTTTTATGAGAATGGTAAGACTTTAATTTATAGAATTTATAGAAATATGATAAATTTATAAATTAAACTTTGATGAACATATTACCCTTTGCAGTTTTTTTTTTGTTTACGTATTTTTATCAAATTAAGGTCACTAACTACTGTTCTGACTTTAATACCAAATCATATTTTCCTTTCATTATTGTTGTTTTTAATACTGACCAAAACCAAATAATCCGGGTGACCACTTTCTCTGACTTTTCCCAGTTTTCTAGGTGATTTTTTAGTTTTTTCCTTTAGGTACTTTTCGTACATAAATATACAAAAATAAACAATTTATGTTTAGGTATATTTCTGAGAAATTTTCGACCACTATGCAGCTACGTGCAAATATTTTGTATGGTGTCATGTACCAAAGTTAAGTTGGTCGACCAAAATTTGTCCAATGTAGATAAGTATGGAACCCTCGGTGTGCGACTCCAATTCGCGCTTGACTGTTTTTTCACAAAAATCCCTGACTTTTACCAAAATTTCCTGACTTTCCTTGACAGTAAAATCCCGATTTTCCAATAAAAATTAGAACCTAGGAACTGAAGTTTTAAGAAAATTATGTTAATAAATTATAACTTACTAACTGCTGTTTATACATTAATTATATCACGTTTATTTATTAATTATTATAATTAACCAATTTAATTCGCATTAAGAAAACTGGAATAGGTACTTAATTAGAAGAAAATAAATCGAAACACAACTTGTAAGAAAAAAAAGGGTGTGGGTCTCGGGACCCCCGACAGATGTGAAACATCGAAGGAAACGTTATTGAACTCGGTGGTATTCTCTATGTAGTAGTATATATTTTTTCAAAAGCAGCAACTAACTGTTATGCTGACGTAATCCTATATACTGCACTGTAACACCGCGTGTGTTACAGTGCACGCCTGAGCCAAGAGAGAGAGAGAGTGCCGCAGTGGTGGGGAGAACAGCAGCGAAGGAGCGGACCAAACATTTTGTTGCATATTTCCCCTCACGCGGCTGTTCACAGCCCGACATAAGATGTTTCACATCAAAAATGATCGTGGATTTAGAAATTCTGCAAAGAATATTTTATGTAAGAAATGTCATTATTTCCAAGCAATGAAAAATGACTTTATTACTTGAACGTACTGAGGTGTAATAATTTTTATCAGATGAATCGAGAAAATAAGATTTATTGTATGTTAAGATTTATATATAAAGTAAATAAAAAAGAAACTATGCGTCAGAATGCATATATAATCACTCATGTTCATTCAGATTGATGCTGGTACATATTTGCCAACAACTTTTATATCATTAGAAACACTATAAATTAAGTAAAAAGTTCTTAACTAGCCATTTAAAATCAGTTGAAGTCATTAACTACTGACAGAATCCCTATAAAACTGTACACTGTATCACTCACATTTGGTATAAAGATCACGAAACTGTCTGAGGAATGATACAATGGCATTCGTTGATTGGCAGAGATACTTGGCGGGATACTTAAAAATTTACAACCTGGTTAGAATTCCTAATATAGTACACAACCGCGGGCTCTACTTATTTTATTGCAGCTACAAACAAAGTGTAGCACAGTGGTGGACTTTAGATTGATTAAAAATATTACAAAGTTATACAAAATACAAATTACAAATTTTTCTAGTATTGCATTGTAACGTTATAGACCGAGAGCTAATGACAATTTTTTGTGTTATCTATTCAAGGCCTTATTTTTGTGAAGATGTTGAGGGACGCATATTAAAGTGCCCTGAGTAAGGGATTTTGCTAGATAGCGGTATGGGAGGGATGCAGACCGCCCCCAACATGTAACAAAAAAATGGTCACAATTATTATTGCTTCAGGACTGAAATTGTTTGTATAGCTTGTCGGTGACCCAATAATGCCATTATAATATTCGAAGATCGATTGGTCAGTATTAAAGGGGTGGCAGATCACCCTAAACGTGTCATGTACTCGACGAACTTTATGTTATTAATTAGTTCAAAGTTCAAATTTTAATATGTTGTTACGGCGACTGTTTTAAGCATATATTTCAATTTGCAGAACAAAATGTCGGTATTAACCTCCTCTCTTAGAGGGAAACTTGCTCGCCTAGGTGTTTATATCGTTCTGCAAGGAGATTAATACCGACAATTTGTTCTGCAAATTGAAATATATACGCTTAAAACAGTCGCCGTAACAACATATTAAAATTTGAATCTTGAACTAATCATTTAAATTTCATCGGGTACATGACACGTTTAGGGTGATCTTCCACCCCTTTAATACTGACCAATCGATCTGCAAATATTATATCACCACTTCAAATTTCGATTTGTTGAAATAAATAAAATTTTCCATTTTTACCCCCTCTATTCAAGTGTGCTCACCCTACCGACGTCCTTTAGCTATACCGGCCATTCCTTCCTTTAGGAAATCTAACCTAAGATTTTCGCATGTTTCCAGCCGTGTTGAAATATGTAGTCGAGGCCACTAGCTCTATATGTAGTTTAAATACATAATTACGTAAACAATATTTAGTATTTTGGGCGGTAGGGCACGCTAATAACGTTTATCTACAATCTATCTTCAAATCCTCGGTTGTCGAGCGTCTATAATCTAAAATCTATCTACAAATCCGTCACTGTGTGATCGAATACAGAGTCCAGCCCAGCAAGACAACGTCCGTTCGTATAACTAAAGCTCAACTTGCAAGACTACATAGCACCACCTTTTTTCATTACCTAATAAGTTAACATTATCGTTTCATTTAGGTCTCTCTTCATGCTACACATTGTACATACATTTATGCATCCATTGAGAAAGAAAAAAATATTTGAAACACGGCCGTAATCTGCATTCAATTAAATTGCATTAACAATACTTTCAGGCTACTAGTATTGAATGTATTGCTAATGTTGAATTAAGGATCGCATTAGATACATTTAATTCAGAGGAAATTTCGCTTACAAAGAAACCAAAGAACTCCGCACACAACGTAGGTATAGAAAAGTGGCCCTGGTCAAATTGGCTAAAAATTTAGTAGAGTAAAGTGCCCTAATATCGGATAGCTTTTGAAAAGTGTCCATATTTTTTTAACTCATTACATAAAATGAAATTTCTTGGACATACAATACACAATATAGTGTCGTTAACAACGTCCAGAAATATGGAAAGTTTTAAGGGAGCAAAAATGAACAAAAAATTCAAATTTATAAAAAGTCTCATTTTTCTGTCATGTCATATCGGATAGTACCTATATCCGATATTAGGAAAATGTTTTTTACAAGCTTTTATAATTTTTTTATGCTTTAATATTATCAATATCTGTAACAATTCTGTAACAGAAATGATCATTTCATAATAACACCAACAAATTTCCTAATATCGGATACCCGATATTACGACGTCATTACTATCCGATATTGCGCAGTTAGTTTATTTCTAGGTTAAAAACTGAAATATAACACTGATAAGGTAATTTTAAAAAATTGAATAGTAGTAATCAAACTACACTTTCTGCAGGTTGACTCATCTGTGAAAATGTATACGCACTTCAAAGTAAGATGTCAAATTTTCAGAAGTTCGATTTTTCTTCAAATGCCTATAATGACATCTGTGTGCAAGTGATGATAAGAAAAGATTATTCTATAAGGTTTGACTGCTGGATACACCTTAAATGGTTGTTTGCGACATCTTCTTTTTAGAACTTTTGTAACAGCGGTGTCCCAAATTAGGCAAATGTCCGATATTAGGGCACTTTACTCTGCAAATTTTTTTATTAAAAAAATTATCGGATTTTTAAACTTTAAAAATTTCAACAGCGCTATATTACTGCGCCAACATAAATCATCAAACGAAAGAATTTGTATTAAATCAAACGTATTTTCATTAGTCGGGAATCTTCAATTTAACTAAATTTAGTTAATGTGCCTCTGCTAATGCATTCACAAACGGACAACTTTTTGTGCGACTTCAAACCTATAATTTCTTTTTTTTTAAAGAAATGCTTGCGCGATGTGACTTAGCAATCTATTTATAGCTTGAAACTAATTAGTAAAAATCATACTACAAGATTTTAATTGCAAACAAGAGTGTTCGACAGTCTGCATAAGGTGAAGCAAACACAAATTGTAGCCTGGAATTTTAATTTGCTATATACATAGAAGTGTGTAGAGGAAATTTCAATTTTATATAAAGTCGATCTACATATAGTGTTTTAGCTTTAGATATGTCGAACTATATTTAACTATGTTTAATTATTTATATTTAATAAGACGCTAATTTATTGTATATATATTAACAGTTTGAATTATAATTTAACTCAGAGTATAAATAAACACGGCAAAATATGCTATGAAAATTTTGAAGATACAGTATTTCTTTAGGTATCTTCATGCGCTCAAACACAGTTACAAGTTCTAAGGAATTACAGTTATGTAATTTAAACTTCTGAAGACAGCTTAAAGCTTTGAAGTAAACTAAGTTCTAAGCAGCTAAACGAATCTCCATTTCTTAAACTCTATATTAAAACGAAAATCACTGATTCGTATTATATTAATTGGATTTCATTCCTTACATACAATTCAATAACTGTTTTTTATTATTACAATTTCCGTTTAAGATTTAATTTTTAAATAAGTCTTTAAACTATTTAAAAAAAATGGACGTGTGCCTCACCCACAAAAGCGCACGGCTGAAGTTATGCTTCCTACATTTTACATTAGAACACGTTCCGTGAAGTTTTTAATTTAAACTATTTACTTATTTTTATTTTTGATATATCATTTCTTCAGTTTATTATTTTTAATAATAAATAACCATGGACAACATCTATAAGTACATAAGTACCTATCCAAAACCTGCTTACAATATTACGTCAAAAAATTGATTTTTAAAATTATGAAATCTGTAAGAAAACGATTTTTTCCTGGGATGAGACCTAGATAAATCGATTTTTTGCCCTCAAAACCCCTTTTTAGTAAATTTCATTCAAATCGTTTGAGTCGTTTTATCCCTGACACTGTTCCATTAATTTTTGAATCGAGTTATTATTATGTCGGTTTTTACGCTCTTTTTGCTTCAAGCTCCGTAATGCTATAATTTTATCATTTAAAAAAAAATTGAAACTACGAATTAAAAATGTTCATTGATAAACCTGCTTCGCCTCATTGATAATAATTAGCGCCATTTATAATAATAACACGTCGTTGTAAAAAGTTGATTAATCTAATAATATAATAAATTAAGTATAAATAATAAAAAACATGTATAATGTACATTGTAAGCCGTTAAACAGAAGTGGAAGCAAATGGCTGTCATGGAAGTAAAAAAATGTCGATAATTGGTGTCGCATGTACCATACATACTTATAACCATACTTATAACCATAGACCTATTATAAACATGGACAATTGCTATTGAGTATCCAACTATGCGTTCCATTATGTGAACAAATCCAGTAACCATGATTATAACCTATACATATAAATGGTGACTGGTTATTGCTATGGCTAGCTCAGAGGTTCCCAATCACTTTGCAGCGGTACTAAAGTTGTAACAATGTACTTATAACGAATGCGAAAGAAAAAAGGTCATGTTGTGAATACGAAAGTGAATAATTAATTTTTCAAATTATTTTTACAAAACTGATTACTCACTGTAAAAAATCGATGTAAAAATACTTTGAAAGTTAAGGTAGAATTCGCTCAATTTTCTAAATAATTTTACATTATTATTTATTTTTACATAGAAAACTTCATAAAAACTTGGATTTTTACTGTGAAGTTAAACAAATTTGTGATTTATACATAAAGTAAATTAAAATTACATAATTTGTGTAATATTCCAATAAAGTGTGTAAAAATTACAAAATAAAATGTATAGTTACATATATAAAATGGATGAATACAAAACAAATTATTGTAAAATTAGTAACCACGCATGCGCAATGTATTTTTATGGAATCTACGCGATGTGGCGATACCTGTTTGTCTTTTTGTGTGCCTATTACCAGATTAATCGCTGGCTACAAATGGACCATCGATAATCTATGTAATCGGCCTTCTCATTTCTTATAGTGCTATGTTAATATTAAGGTAATAAAATTACAAAAAGTTCCATTTACTGTTTATTGAATAATCAGAAAAATTAGTAACGTAGATAAAAAATGGTTATGTATGATCTATATTATTATTCCCAATCAGGGATATTCGTTACAACCCCGTCCAATACCGAATTAACTCTGGAAGATAAAGATTTTTATTATAATTTCCAGAAAAACATAATATCAAGATCGTACACGCACAACACTTTGGCGAAATTCAGATTTTGTTATTACAATGTCGTCGCGAAATGTCAGATCCTAGTAACCTCAAAAAATGTAGACACACATCCAAGGAGGATGGATAGCTGCCAGTGGTGGTTTCCATTACTTCCGCAATATTTCACAGTCACAGTAGATTTGCTGGTATAAAAAGGTTGAGAACCTCAGGATCAAAGAATACCCACAACACAACATGGTCACTTTTATATCTAGCTGACAATACAACTATTATAGTATTGTTAATGCCGTGTAAAAAGTGTCGTGTAAATACTTTAATTGGACACATTAAATAGAAAAGATGTTTTTCCAACTGACCATTCCCATTGTTCATATTTACGAAAAATACATAATTGAAAAAAATTATTTCTTTAATCGTAAATACCAAATAACATACTTTTTAATCGACTGCAAAAAGGGAAGAGGTTCTTAAGTCGACTGAATTTTTTTGTTATTTTATTTTACATTCAGGGTCGACCCACATACATTTTACTTAAATCGGTTTAGTAGTTTTTTTTTTTTTGTTTAGTAATCAAATATCAAAAAAGAAGTAAAACTACGTATTGCAAATTCACTGAAAAATAAAAAATAAAACTTTTTATAAAAAATTTAGGACCTTCTTCAAAAAAATCCACTAAAAAATGGAAAATAATAAAATTTTAAGTTCGGCGCCAATTTAATAAACGTAGATATACAAACAATTTTAGTTATTAAATTGACCGCGGTCTCAAAATTTTATTATTTTCCTCTTTTTAGTGGCTTTTTTTTGAAGAAGTTTCTATTTTTTTTTTATAAAAAGTTTTTAGAGTAATTTTTGCTAGGAGAGACGAGAGAGGAAATTGATATTTTGGCCTAAAGAACTGCAATGTCAATTTTACATTCTTAATGAAAAGACATCGCAATAATAACTCAGTTATTAGGTTAAAGTATATTTTTGAGTACTTTTGTAATGATTGGTTTTTTATTATATTTGTATTCCGTGGTGTTTTAATAAATACAGTTTTACTGAAATGCAAACTACATTTTTTTTTACTTAAATCTAATGTTCGGCAGTTCAGCTTTTTCTTGTTTTGTTTTCAGTGTCCCACTTAAGATGTTGCCCGTTGCGGAACACATTACGCGCAAAGTTCAAAAGCCGGTCCTGCTGCCTTTTATAAACACAGAACACATTTCACCAAAAAAAAGACAAACCGAACAAAAATTATGACGAGCACGTTAAAATTCAATTAATCAACAATGAAAAATTTGGCCTGCACGAATCTGTTTTTGTACCAACGGAATATTATTAAATATTAGCACACAACAAAATGGCGGTAAATAATATATATGAGTGTCGCGAGTCGAGACACAAAGCGACATTAAAACAAATATGTATGTATACAAAGAAGAACAAGAAGAAGAAGCTACATGTATAAATTTACTGAACCGGAACATGGTGTTGTAACATTAAACGAGAATAGGCAGGTGTTTTGTGCTCAGTGCAACAGTCGACAATGTTCCTTGCATTGTCTTTAAAATTATTTATTATATATTATTAATTAAATGAAATACTCACTTCTAGTGTCATTTACAAGACCTATGGCTAATATGCTCTTTAACCACCTTGATAAACTCAATGAAGTTTTTATAAGATCATAACAATATTATATAGTTGTCGTAGAATTTAGTATTATACCTAGTAAGATTTTTAGGGTTCCGTACCTCCGTATGGAACCCTACTACCCTGCCTACGATGTCTGTCCGTCCGTCCATTCGTCACAGGGCTTTGATCTCACAAATGGTAAGAGGTATAGTTAGTTGAAATTTTCACGGATTGTGTGTTGTTATGGCATGAATCCTTGCAAATAATAATTAAATAAATAATCAATAATTTTAATAGATTAATGTTGTTACACATTCATAGTTCATAGAGCTCTCTACTATGATTGCAGGGCACAGTATAGCAGCAGTACGGCTGGAGTCGTACTGCTTATACTGCATTATGCGCACGTAATAATACCGCTCGTGTGGCGTAATGGTACAGCGTAGATTGAAAGGTCACTGATTTGATCCTGGGTTTTGGATCGCGATAGTTTTTTTTTTTGTTTATCAAATATTCTGTTAATATATTTTTTTACTTTAAAAATATAATTTAATTAAATTTGATACGGAAAAAATTTGAAACACTTAATAAGAACAAAATAAAATATAAATAAAAAAACATTTTAAAAACAAATCTGTTAATTTTTTACCCCTACCTAACTCTTTATTTTTATTATAGTACGGAACCCTCGATGCGCGAGTATGACTCGCACTTGGCCTGTTTTTTTACATTATTTGTCCGTGCACCGGTTAATATACCATTTACAAGACCAATGGTCAATTTGCTCCTTGACCACCCTAATAGCCCCAATAAAATTTTTGTAAGATCATAATCTAGTACATAGATTATCTGTTTGTCGGGTCAGGAACATAAGTGGTATAATTTACATAATGGACAAAACACAGTTTCCTAGCAGAAATAATAAGTAACGAGGTGTCAAGGTATAAGCCACGGGTCCTACAATGCATCTCACACTGCATTATACATTGTGGATTCTATGTTCAAATCCCGCCTTCATACTACGTCTCAGACCCGCCTTGCTATTGTACTTCTAATTACAATACCCTTTCCACGCCGTTCAATGAAACCACAATTTACACTGATAATGCGACGATGTTCATTTAATATTTAATTTACGATTTTTGTAATCTATATTACATGCTCATTTACATACAATGCCTGCTTATGAATGTGTTATATGTCACCTATAAAATTTTAAATAATGTAAATAGTCATTTATCCACTGTAATCTGTCGTAATTTATGTCTGAACAGTTTTTTTTCTGTCAATTAGGAATCTCTTGAAGATGATTGGACTTTTGATGTGAAGACATTGAATATTAAAAAAGTTTCCAGAAAATACCTAAACACGCAAGTTTTCCTAACCGTGTTAGCATTAGGAGATGATTAAAGACTCATCGATGATGAGTCTTTAATCATCTCCTATGGTAACATCAGGAGATGATGAGTCATTATCTCCTGATGTTAACATAGGAGATGATTAGACTCCCCAATAGCTATCTCCTGATGATGTTAACATAGCAGATGATTAAAGACTCATCATCTCCTGATGTTAACATAGGAAATGATTAGATTCTTCAATCCTCTTCTCCTGATGATGTTAACATAGCAGATGATTAAAGACTCATCATCTCCTGATGTTAACATAGGAGATGATTAAACTCCTCAATCCTCATCTCCTGATGATGTTAGCATAGCAGATGATTAAAGACTCATCATCTCCTGATGTTAACATAGGAGATGATTAAAGACTCATCATCTCCTGATGTTAATATAGGAGATGATTAGACTCTTCAGTCCTCATCCCCTAATGATGTTAGCATAGCAGATGATTAAAGACTCATCATCTCCTGATGTTAACATAGGAGATGATTAAAGACTCATCATCTCCTGATGTTAATATAGGAGATGATTAGACTCTTCAGTCCTCATCCCCTAATGATGTTAGCATAGCAGATGATTAAAGACTCATCATCTCCTGATGTTAACATAGGAGATGATTAGACTCTTTAATCCTAATCTCTTGATGATGTTAAGATAGCAGATGATTAAAGACCCATCGCATCTTCTGATGATGTTAACATAGGAGATAATTAAAGACTCATCATCTCCTGATCATGGTTCACTCGAAACGTATATAGAGAAGGAATTGTTCGTGTTTTGGTGTTTTATATAGTATTCAGGAAAAGTTATACTATAAACTTTGTTTTCAATTGATGGTGGCGAAATTTTGTTTTTTTACTGAACTACGAAAAAATGAGGGTTATGATTTTAATTAAATAGTTCTCTTAATTAGGAGATGGTCTTAGAGAATATTGTCTACAATCTACAAATTTTTTGGTTTCATTCCAAAAAAATGTTCTGTCAAGAAACTTTTATTGAAAGAATATTATGTAAAATTCAGTGAGGGGAAATATTTTATTGTACTAATAAATACCATTGTAAGCACGACACAAGTTACTGGTTAAAAAAGTATGAAGTGTAAAGCGTATAGCCACTGATTTCATGGTTTGCTTAATTTTGATTGACAGTTCCAAATTATCCAAAAACTATATTAAAATAGTTGTTACTGACTTCAAATAAAATAAATCTAATGTTACTGATGCAGCCAATTGTTTACATCGAAAAAATCTAAAAGAAAAAAGTTGTGTTTTATTAGAGCTTTCAATTAATGCTAACAAATTAATTTTGGTTCTAGTAATAAATTTTCATTAGATATCATAATATAACAACAGTGTAGAATCAAATTCCTATAATTTAATTTCCTTCGATTATAAAGAAGCCATTTATTAACAACTGGGGAAATAAATAACGAAATCAAAAATTTGTTGACGTATGAACAAGAGTTCGCTCTTATACGTCGTGTAAGCTAGAAGAACACCAAATATAGACAAGAATATGAGTGTATCTACAGATATATATAATATACAGGCTGATTTAAAAGGTATGGTTCAAACACTAAGGATGTCGGATTTGCAACTTTATCATGAGTTCTCAAATCTTGACCGATTTACATCTAGTTACCTTAGGAAAATACGTAAAAACAAAGTTGGTACCTACGCAAAGTATGTACATTGTAATTTTAACTTTTTTTGTTTTTATTTTCATGCAACAGATACTAGATGATTTATATTCACTAAATTATTAAAAATCTCCATACCTGCTCACAATAAACAACAAAATTATCGATATATTTTCTAAAAGCTAAAAAAAGTTTTTACCAATCCAAGTCAAAATTTACTTTTCAAAATATTTTCTCTCCTTAGGTCCCCGGAGTGCAAGAAAAATTTTTTTTTAAGTTTCTCTGTCAACATGATTCCGGGCAAACGGCTAAGCATTTTTTATTTATTATATTGTCAGTATTTTTGGTCTCGTCGCCCAATTCACTGGCACTCCAAATTACCAAGAAGTCATTCATATAGTTTGGATCACACATTTTGAATCATCCTGTACATAGTACACGGGTTTTGCAAGAAGATGATAGAGCTGCGGGGAATTGGATACCATGATGATGTTTAAAAAGACTCTGCAACTTGGGAGGTCTCGATGTATGAAGAATGTTGGCGATGTTTCACCTTATATCATAATCGTTTTTACTTGTTTTCGATGTCGTTTTTTGAAAAAAACGTCAAAAGTGCCTGTATATATATTACTTATAGCAGTTAAGCATTATAATCTTGTCATGAAATTAATTTTACTATTATACTTTATACACTGCAAAATAATTATCAGTATACGCTGAATTATTAATTTTTTATTCATCTCAAAACCTATCATTAAAAAAATATAATATCGCGTCCAGAAATTAATTTGAATAGCCCTTAGTTCATTAAATTGGTCCCAAATAAATAAAAAAATAAGTCGAGTTGTCATGGGACACCCGACAGAAGTTATGCTTTTTACGCATTGTATATAAAACCGCATTTATCAAAGCTATAGACAATACAATTGAAAAGTTACAATTTGACCGCCATTTTGAAATCTGATGCAATTTTATTTTTTTGTGACCTATAAAACTCTTAAATATCAATTTTCAAAAAGATCGGATAATTTTTACAAAAGTACATATGGCCACTATTTTGAAATCTAACGCCATTTTATTTTTGTGCCCTATAAAACTCTTAAATATCAATTTTCAAAAAGATCGGATAATTTTTACAAAAGTACATATAACCAATATTTTGAAATCTGACGCCATTTTATTTTTTTGTGTCCTATAAAACTCTTAAATATCAATTTCCAAAAAGATCGAATAATTTTTACAAAAGTACATATAACCACTATTTTGAAATCTGACGCCATTTTATTTTTTTGTGTCCTATAAAACTCTTAAATAATTTTCAAAAAGATCGGATAATTTTTACGAAAGTACATATGGCCGCCATTTTGAAATCTGACGCCATTTTATTCTTTTGTATCCTATAAAACTCTCAGATATTAATTTTCAAAAGGATCGGTCAGTAGATATACTTTTAACATGAGCATGTCGGTGACGTGACGGTGACGCGAAACCATAATTTTTGCCCCTCCCAGAAATCGTCTAACGCGCCTATAGAAGCATAGCTTCAAAAATTGTTTCAACTCTTGAAGACAAGTGGAACCAAAGAAAATTCAAATCAAAACAGGGCCAACAGCCTTCACGAAATTTTCAGAAACAAAAAAAATTATAAAAACTTACATCTTAAGACTGGTTCTAGTAACTTATAGATAATGTAGACTTGGCGACGACTTACCTGAAAGTAA
Source organism: Mongoloraphidia duomilia (assembly GCA_039654895.1). Classification (NCBI taxonomy): domain Eukaryota; kingdom Metazoa; phylum Arthropoda; class Insecta; order Raphidioptera; family Raphidiidae; genus Mongoloraphidia; species Mongoloraphidia duomilia. The sequence continues at coordinate 5,891,395 of CM077520.1, read as the reverse complement.
AAAAAGAAAACAGTTAGGTATATTTTATAATGAAAAACAAGTAAAATATTAAATAAAGTTTCATATTGCATAATAATATGACAAATATTTCTTTAAATCACTTTCAGATCTCCATTTTATAGAATTCGAATAACAAATTGGCCTTCCTTTACGTCTAGTCAACCATATTTTACGCACTTCGAGTCACGCATATATTATTTATAAGTTACGTGATATAGCCGTCAACTTCAGCAACCAATCATGATTTGCTGTGCATGATGATAACAATTATTGATAATTATTCCAAGCGTGTTTATAATAATAATACGTTCACTTAAAATTCACAAACTGGAAAGTTTACTATAAAGGTAAGTACAGACTAGAGCGTACACGCTTTGAGAATACACACATATGCGTGTCTTCACACTATTTTTTTCCAAGGAGGCACGAATGTCACAATTTCTTTGAGCGGTGTCAAAACAAACACTGAAACTGCATATGCGCTTATAACCTCAAACTAAAAAAATTTAAAAATGTTGAAATAACAAAATATTAATTTTTTCAGCATTATTATTATGATTGGATATAGTAGTGTCCTCAACCCTTTACTTATGGTTAGCGAATCTAGCGCATACCAAAAATTAAAGATCAGGATACTTTACTATCCGAACTCTATTAAAAAATAAATCCTAAAATGCCTTCAAAAAATTAAGATGTGGTAACTCATTAACAGTCATATTTAGAAAATTAGAACTGGGCTCGAGCGCAGACAAAACAGGTTAGCAGTGTTCCGTTAGCATACTCAAAATCTGTATATACATCAGTGACGTTTGTTACACTCGCACTACATTTTAAATCCAAGGTATTTATTTTTTCGAATAATTTAATAAGTTTTATACACATTGGGGTCGACCCACCAATATTTGTATTGGAATCTACATTAGGTACAAGTAGATTACATAAAACAATTTTTTTGAGAATTTTTCGGAAGTTTTTTCTATAATAAAAAATTCCCAAAAGTGTGTACTTTTCAATGAAATTTTAAACATATTCTTATGCCGCTACCGAAATGACGTAGACAATATCCAGCCTGTGATTAGCTGAGTAGATCTACTGTGTCACGCCTACTAATCTGTCAAACTGAAAGCGAACCATGAGAAAGATAATACAACTCTTTCTATAGATAAAGAAGTGTGACTGTCTTCTGTCATCATATATGGCGGTTTATGGTCAGCGTTTAAAAAAATATTACTTTAATTCTTGTTTGCAATTAAGAGAAAGGATATATAAACAAAAAAGTTAGTTCAAAATTATAAAATTTTGATACGTGGGACGATCCTATTCCCTAATACGGTCCCATTTCTGATTGTTATTATTTAAAATTACCTATGATATAAAAACGAGTATAAAAATGTAAATATAAAATACAGAAGGAATAATCTGTAGGCGTAAGGATGTATTATTTATATTGTGCCATGTCAAACGAGAAGCTTGATTTATGATAAATCATGCAATCATATTATATAAACTTCCTTAAGAAAAATTATAGCGTACCTTGAGCCTTGGCTAGATCCATGTATTTCAAAACACAATATCAACATATTTAATGTCCTAAAGCAAGCGTAACATAGTGATATATAATTATATTTATCGGTCCTAAGGGACATGTTGCTAAAATGGATTTAATCGATCAGAACGCCAACGTCTCAAAATTATATCTAGCTAAAAAGTTACTAACCGACATCACTGTAAAAAAAACGTTCGCGCGTTGTTTTTTGATTTTAAAGGTAAATTGCCAACAGAACATTGTAAAAAATGGATGTAAAAATACTTTGAAAGTTAAAGTAGAGTTCGCCCACAGAAAACTTCATAAAAACTTGGACTTTTACTGTAAAGTTAGTGATTTTTACATAAAGTAAATTAAAATTACATAATTTGTGTAATATTCCAATGAAGTGTGTAAAAATTACAAAATAAAATGTATAGTTACATATATAAAATAGATGAATACAAAACAAATTAATGTAAAATTAGTAACCACGCATGCGCAATGTATTTTTTTGGAATCTACGCGATGTGCAGGCGATACCTGTTTGCGACGCCATTGTCTCTTTGTGTGCCTATTACCAGATTAATCGCTGGCTACAAATGGACCATCGATAATCTATGTAATCGGCCTTCTCATTTCTTACAGTGAAAATGTAATTTTTTAATCATGCAATTTTTACTACGAGTTCTTGGACTTTTGTAAACGTTTTTGATTGGATTAGATTATAGACGCTCGACAAGGGTATTTAGATTCTACAATTGTTTCTAACTTACAAATAATCGATATAAATTATTACAAACACCTGATATAATATGTAGCGGTTGTTTTAAGACAATTTATAATACGTAACAAACATTACTGATTTGATATGGTCTCACACCCCAGTCGTAACATGTAAGCTATGATTTATTATTGTTGTTAATTTGTTTAAACTATTTCAATGTAGTACACATATTGTAAAAATGAGCAAACTGGTTATGCCATGAAGTACAAATGCTCATAAATCATGATATTAATCTAATAAAATTAATCCAATATTTGGGCGTTAGCCAGATACCGTTTACATTATGTTAACGACGACCTATTGGAGAATTTTATATTGTTAAAATTTTAAATGGAGCTAATTTTTATACTCTAAATATCGAATTACCTACACATATTTTGCTTCTGTTAGCATCATCATTTTTTTTTCAATTAACGAAACACTAAAAATAAACATATACATTGTTTTAACACGAGTTAAAGACATATCGTGGACTATATTAATATTTAATATACAGAATTTTTATATATTGAAAAATGGATTTGTCACCTTAGATTCACCCGTTTGAGATTAGCTCTCACATGTGAGATGGTACGGTTATATAGCACCTTAGTTAATAATCGACTCTCGCATGTAATGATTTTTCAGTGACAGAATGCTTCAAAGGGAAATAGTCGTTCGAAAATGTGTCACTGTGCGAGTAATTGTTAACTCAGTTCGCCGTGACAGTGGAAAGTTTAGGGTTAGAATCCCTACGGTGACATAGGTTTGAAAAATGAATTTTTCCCATGCTTCAAAGGGAAATAGTTAGTCGTTCGAAAATGTGTAACTGTGCGAGTAGGTAATTGTTAACTCAGTCCGCCGTTACAGTGGAAAGTTTAGGGTTAGAATCCCTACGGTGACATAGGTTTGAAAAATGAATTTTTCCCATGCTTCAAAGGGAAATAGTTAGTCGTTCGAAAATGTGTCACTGTGCGAGTAATTGTTAACTCAGTCTGCCGTGACAGCGGAAAGTTTAGGGTTAGAATCCCTACGGTGACATAGGTTTGAAAAATGAATTTTTCCCATGTTGCAGCATTATGTTACGTTATACCAAATGGGTGTTTTATATACTAATGCACACATAAGCATTATAAAAATGTTGTATATTAAATACTAAAAATAAATTTTAAAAAAAAGTAATAATGTGTCCCCAAAAACGTCGTTAGCCGCGAAATGCTGGCCAAATGCGAAATGCTGGCCAAACAGAATCCTGTGACCTATCGTGTGGATACTGGACATAATATTCAAATGATCATACATGTGACATGGCCAACGATACCCAACACTGTCCGCCAATACATTCGCCAACATTGGTCATGTCGTCTGAAGTCGGATTAAGCCAGATCTGACAAAAAACAAATGATATTAGACGTCATTTGCAACAGTTATCTTCGATTCTCGCTGTAAATCAGGTCCATTGGCACTAACTTTAACCTTCAAAAATACAATATAAAAAACTCGGGTCGCAGTGCCAAACCCTGCCGACTATATAGTGTATTTGCTAATACAGGCCTTGTGGCTTTATTATCTGAACTTAAGTTTGTTTTTGGAGAAAATGAAAAATTTAACCCCTTAATACATTCCTTAAAATAATTAAATTTTTCTAAATTTCAATATTAGACATGGATTTTATCAGTACACGCAATTAAATACACCCTTCCATAAGTAAATCCGTATCAACAAACTAGTGTTTTCATAAAATTTGAAAGTCCGGTCCTGTCGGGCCGATTTTATTAAAATTTTAGCAGCACATTTTAATCTTTACTAAAGAGTTAAATTTCAATTTTGAAACGATTCTGACAAATTTTTCGGTATTTTTAGGCCCAAAAACTTTTTAGAACCCCTAAATACAACCCTGAAAATGGTCCGATCGGGCCCATTTTAAATAGGATTCTTGCGGTGATGGGTTCCAATGTGTGTACCAAATTTCGTTTCAATCGATTAAGTCTGTCGAGAGTTATCGTGTACACACACAAATATATATACATACATATATATATATAAACATTTTTAAAAAATGGTGCCAAAGTGTTCAGGAGGCTATGAAACGTCGAGAAATTTTGGTCCGACCCCTAGGTCTCGCCATCCGACCGACGTCAATAGTGTATGTGCCATATTATGGCAAATACACTAATAATAAGTTGTGTGGACGTTATTCAATACATTATCAAGCATGCAAATTGTTCGATCGACAATAAAGGTGTATAAAATACGAGGTTATGCAGTTCAAACTTGTTTGTAAAATATGTGAGAAGTACATTTATCGCGCGGTTATCTGTGGGTCAGAGTCAGATATTATTACCTGTTCGACTATAATCGATTCCGGTGTAAATCGACGTTTGCTGTGAACTACGTATTTGTAGAAGCAAATTGCATACAAAAGCAAACACATCGACAGCCAATTACCGGTTTTAATGAGTATTTGTTTTGAACATTTGTTTAAATAACCTAAAAAATAAATAAATACGATAATATTTATGTACCACTGCAGGATATTCAGTCTAAGGTATAAATAAAATTGTAAAATAATATCGGAATGTGACTCCACAATTTTAATGGATATTTTAGAAATTGTATCTAGCCCCGGATCTAGGGTGGGGGGGGCAAGCCGGGGCCTATGCCCCGGGCGGCAAGTTCAGAGGGCGGCCAAATTCAAATTCACACTTAACAGACGAATGGACAACTCATCATTTACTTAACTTTGACCACAGAATAAATAATAGTACAAGTACAGAAATTTCACTCTTGTTTTACTGTGGCAATATAAACTCGACCGATACCCAGGATGCATTATTTCCAAAAGGCCTATGTCCAAATGTCAACCAATTAGTGGACATCTGATAGCTGAAATTATAAAGATGATAAAGGTAAAAATAAATATAAGTGGGCGGGGGCGGTATTTTTCAGTTTTTGCCCCGCCTAAAAAAAATTGAAGATCCGGGGCTGATTGTATCTATAAGTATATAAATACATTGTTCTTCATTGGCAAATGTTGTATCTGCTGAAGACAGAGACTTAAAACCGAAACGTTATAACTAATAAAATTTTACTAAAGTTTACTAAAGTTGGTCGTCAATTCCTACTTAATATCGGAATCAACACGTTTTCGTAAATTTTCACAAAAATTATGATTTAAGTTTTTTTTTTGTACTAGCTGACGTTATCTGTTTCTGAATTTTTGACCACTAGGTGCCAGGTGAATTATTTAGACGAAGTATCAATCAATTATAAAAAAAGAGTGTGTGTACTATGTACGCACGTCAGAAGTTATACTTCTTTTACGAAACAAAACAAAAATAACTACAAAAATTTTATCCCGCGTGCCAGTACTAAACGTTTAAAAAAAGACGATAAAATAATAAAATAAAGATATTAAATAAATTAATTTAATTTAATAAATTATTAATTTATTAAATATATTTATATCTAATTATTTATTAAAAAAAACATATTTGTGTTGAGATTTGAACCCGGGACCCATTGCGTATGACGCGACGGCGCTACCGGTTTAGCCACGGTACGTCTTTACTCTTTCATAGCTGTGCTATATAATAGGCTGTTATAATCGTGAAAAATAATAGTAGAAACAGTACAGTACGAACTCATATTTAACGAAAGCGGCATTAACGAGCGTTTGTATGGCAATTGCTTTTATTAATGTTATTCAAAACTACAAACGCTTTTGTCACATGGTGTAACGACTCTAGTTGAAGTTTTACTAACGACTAACTTCATATCGTAGATACGCGCGCGCATCCTAAAAAATCACTCTCATCATTTTTCCATAACGCGCCAAAAGAAGTATAACTTCAAAAATTAAAAATTGAGTTGATACTTTCGCCAGTTCACTGTTTAGAAATTAGGAACTGGGGCTTTGTAAATAGATGAACCACGGAAAGTCCATATAAGCAGCGATATCACTATACATTTTCCAGTCCGTTTCTAACGTCAAGACGCTTATGACCTCTGTTGTCAAGCGTCTCTAATGTCTGGATGGAAAATACTACTTTTAATATATGATCAAAATTGTAAAACGCTTACAAAGAAAAACATATTTTTTGTATTTTATGAATTTACTTTTATTTTTGATCTAAATTACATTTTTATCTTGTTTATGTAACAAAACAAGCAGTTTACAACAGTTAAGATAATTATTTTGTTGAAAACTCTATAAACCTCTACAATGTAATTTTTAACAGTTTCACGGTGTTTTCTCAAGAGACATTTTTATTCACGTACAAACTGAACATACCCTCTTCGTGTACACAGTACCTACATGCTGTATGCACCCACATATTATTTTTGTTTTTATACTATTATATTACAAAACAACCCAAACACCGAACCTGGTGAAATTTTTACAGTAAGATACAGTTGCGTTATGCTTGTTTACATAACCAATAGTAAGATAGCAGTGGCGGCGCTAGGATTTTTGATTAGGGTAGTGTTATGTAATTAGTTCATTTAAATAATGTCTTGTCTACTTATTATATAATTTACTTATTCATAGTTAAAATGTACAAATTTTAAACCAGAATAAATTCCAATCTCAAACAGTAGACTTAAATATTTCTCTACTATTTTAATATAACAAATTGGCGACGAGAGATAAATTTTTTTTTAAATTAATATTATTAATAAATTAATAAAAATATTAAAATGTTGGGTCAAGTGAAACTTAAATATTTCTCTACTATTTTAACATTACAGGTAGGTCAGACTTGGGCATGGTGTTCTGAAGGTGGGCCAATAACATTAATTGTTCTCAAAGTTTCAGTGCTCGTCAAAATTTTAACTCAGATTACTTGCTATAGAATTTACAAGAAAAATTGTTGAAATTTCGAGGGTTAAAAACGTATTTAAAATATAAACTAGAGATTGGGGATTATTCCAGGGTGGGCCATGGCCCACCTTCTAACGCCGCCCCTGTAAGATAGACGCTAATGACCTGCATTTATAATCCACAATCTAGCTATACTCTATAGCAGCGTTTCCTAAACTCTTTCGCCCACGCACCCCTTATAAATTAACAAAATTGTCGCAGACCCCTATTAAATTATTTAATTTAATTTTTTTGAAGTGTATAAATGTTAATTTATAACATTTAGATGTAGACTTTGCGTAAGTTTCACTTCTGTAGTGTCTAGTATAAACAACATATCAGTGTTCGCAGGTCGAACTGTATAGCTTTACCCACTTACACACTTGCGTTCCAGATCGCTGACTATAAAATTACTGTTTGCTTTTAATTTGTATTAAGAATAAAATATGCTCATATTCATTGAACTGCTAGCTTTACTATCGAAAATCCGAGATGAGAACATTTTTCAAACTCTGAGCAATTTTGACTTGAAGTAATTTAATGTATTTAGTATCTACCTTTATTTCAAAATGAACACAAATTTAAAAGAAAAAGTAACATACAATGACATGTATTTACACAAAACTTTGAAAATTTTATTAAACAATGGAATTCACAAATACAAAACTTTATTAAAAGTGCGTGCTTCAGAGACACAACGCCCGGGAAAATATAAACGCCCGGGAAAACGTCTGAGTGCTTCTTCAGAATATCCGCTAGATTCACCGTATAATAAAACCACGTCCATTTTTTTCAAAATTTGTAAAATATGCCATAGATACTGTCACGGCAGATTAGTGATGGGATTCGAGTGTTATTTTTTCACTCGAGTCACTCGCCTGTACAAAACGAGGCACTCGAATGCCACTCGAGTCAAGATAAGATTCGAGTGAAGATGTGATTCGAGTCACTCGAGTGACATCTTCATTTTTTTACATACAGGCAACTCATAATAATGAGTAACCACTAACCACATTCAGTGTAGTTCTCACTCATTTTAAACACGAACTATTAGCAAACAGCTTTACAGTTTACACAAACATTTAACAAATAAAACAACTCAAACTACGTACTGAATTTCAATTGAAAGATGTCATACATCGGCTAAGCATGCCTTAACTTCTCACTCGAGTCACTACAGGCCATTCGAGTGTTCCGAGTCAACTCGCCAATCGAGTGGATCTAGCCGATTTGAGTCACTCGAGTTGACCCGAGTCACTCGAAAGCCGAGTAAAAATAAATTTGACTCGAATGCGAGTAAAATAGAAACCACTCGAGTGAAACACAACTCGAGTCCCATCACTACGGCAGAGTAATCGATAATAACAGTCTGATTATAAAACTATGCATTTTATCCAAATTTTATAGCAGTTACATAATCAGTGATAAAGATTTAAGTATATTCAGTTAGTCCAATGAGTACAATTTTTCTAATAAAACTTTTTTTCTCGAAACTGAACCTGCCGATTTCCTTTACATTTTAAGATAGTGTTACTTGATTTGTGGTATTTTTTTCCGCTTCAATTTCTGAATCACTCTGTAGATGTCTATGCTGTCTACGCACGTAGTTTAGGAAGAGAGGTTATGTTATGTTGTTACATATGCTTATGTATCGTCAATCCTTATACAGAGTCATCTGTCTTTGTCAAGGCGAATCCCCGGCTCTTAGTACTGCACAATGCGCGTATCCCGACCCGGCCAGGCCCAGCATCAGCTGTGACGGGGCCGTGAATTATGGAAGCACACTCTAAAAACCGACTCTCGCCTTGCGGACCTCCACTAAAGCCGGTTCAATATCTACAGTGAAATTTATGAGATCAGGAAAATAATAATTATTATTAAATACAAATGAATACTTAAGTATATATCTGTTAAGAACACCCATCTAATGACGTAACGTTACAATGCAATAGAGTAAAGTGCCCTAATACCGGATAGCTTTTGAAAAGTGTCCATATTTTTTTAACTCATTACATAAAATGAAATTTCTTGGACATACAATACACAATATAGTGTCATTAACAATGCTCAAAAATATGGAAAGTTTTAAGGGAACAAAAATGAACAAAAAATTCAAATTTATAAACAGTCTCATTTTTCTGTCATGTCAAAATGTAGTCCTAATATCGGATAGTATATCCGACATTAGGAAATTATCAATTATATAGTATATCCGATATTAGGAAAATGTTTTTAATAAGGTTTAAAATATTCTTACAGGCTTTTATAATTTTTTTATGCTTTAATATTATCAATAGCTGTAACAAATCTGTAACAGAAATGATCATTTCATAATAACACCAACAAATTTCCTAATATCGGATACCCGATATTACGACGTCATTACTGTCCGATATTGCGCAATTAGTTTATTTCTAGGTTAAAAACTGGAATATAACACTGATAAGGTAATTTTAAAAAATTGAATAGTAGTAATCAAACTACACTTTCTGCAGGTTAACTTAAGCTAAAATTTGTAATTAAATGACTCATCTGTGAAAATATATACGCACTTCAAAGTAAGACGTCAAATTTTCGGATGTTCGATTTTTCTTCAAATGCCTATAATGACATCTGTGTGCAAGTGATGATAATAAAAGATTATTCTATAGTGAAGGTTTGACTGCTGGATACACCTTAAATGGTTGTTTGCGACATCTTCCTTTTAGAACTTCTGTAACAGCGGTGTCCCAAATCAGGCAAATGTCCGATATTAGGGCACTTTTCTCTACCAGAAAAAATAATTTTAAACCTATCTAAAAATAATGTGAAATATCACAAATTATACCTAATGGAAATAATTATCTAATCGTGCCACTTTAGAGTAAAAGATAACTCAGCCGTCGCGAAAGTCGAAGATTCGGGTTTGAGTTCCGGACTCCCGACGGTGACCTAGGTTTAAAATGATTTTTTTTAGTATTGCATTCATTCGGTGGGTGTTCTTAACAGGAATGCTAAGTTAGCATTCATTTGTATTCATTATGTGCGACTATCTGATTCATGTGACTCTTTAAGTCCTAGCTTTATCAATAATTATTTTTGTCAAAACCAATTCATATTTTCAGTTTATTATTAATAGAAACGTCGAATTGCTAACTTCCTTTTTTAAGTCGGTTACATTTAGTTATTGTAAATTATAGACGCGTCGACAACTTAGGTCATTAGCGTCTTGATTAAATCAAATAACAACACACTTAAAACTAAATAACATCACAAAGCATCCATGAGCGGAGGCGGGATTCGAACCCACGACAGTCTGATCCAGAGGACGGTTAAAAAACAATTAATTAAATGACATATTCTTTGAAACTTGAAATATTAAATTTGAAGCTACTTCGACATACACATTTTTAAGATACAGGTAGATATACCAATTTTTTTCAAATCTAATCTTATTTATTTATTGTAAATTATAGACGCGTCGACAACTTAGGTCATTAGCGTCTTGTTTACATCAAATAACAACTCACTTAAAACTAAAATGACATCACAAAACATCAATGAGCCGAGGCGGGATTCGAACCCACGACAGTGTGATCCAAAGGCCGCTACGCTAACCGTTACACCACTCTGTCCTCAACAAATCTAATCAAAGAGGATTTATTTATTATGTAAATTTTAAAAGATTATTATTAATGTGATTTTCACCTGGGGACGGTTGAAACACGAATGTGAATCGAGCTTAAATGTAATGCTTTTGTGAACGATGACGTAAAACGTGCTCCTACGGCATTCTCAAGCGCTGCTCTACCCAAAACTCTCCCATGGCCCTGAGGACTAAAGGCAAACGAGCAGCGAGAAGAAAGCGGCAGCCTGCGAGAGAGGGTGAACTACGCAGGACTCGCGCTGGCGGTGTTGGGTAGTTGGCCGTTTTAGGGCGGAAACACACGGCACTACTCTTACGTATATGTGTGTGTACTATATATTTGTGAACGAAAGGCAACGTGGGTTATGCCAGATTTTTTGTTAAATAACATTCACGACAATTTGACCACTCAATAAAAGGAATTATTCGGTTACATGCAAAAATGACTAACTTAACGCTTAACTGTTTTGAAATGGCTTAAGATTATATATTAGTACAGAAAAAAATGGGTATGTGTGTATCGCGGGTACAGAAAGATGACGTGAATACCGCTTTAATACATCTACTTTTATTTATCTTTATAGAGGATCAAATGTTCGTAAAATAATTGTAATTTTTTTTATATTTTAAATTGTTATCCAATACTTATATATTTTCATTATTAAAAAAAATATTAAAAACCTTCGGGATTTGAACATGACCTTGGCGTTTGTATCTGTCGGTAGACTAGTACTTTACCACAAAGCCACCTGGCTTATCTCAACATAGACCTTAACATAGGTATATACATTGTTTTATATGACAACTATTTCCTTCTATATCCGTAACATCTAATAATTCTCAAATGCCACCCTAGTATGAGACTTTAGACGTTATTCACGCCAAAAATCTACGTGCGAAAATGCGTGTCTGATCTTGGCTGTAGCCATACTTTCGTTGATGTCAGAGTCTTTATGATCTTACGGATTCACCCCAATCCGAGATATATTGGTACGGGGTTCGTAAAGATGCAGTTTACACGTTAAAAAGTATTTACGTAACACAAAATTCTATTGAAAAATTGCCAAAAATTCTACATAACCCACTTTGCGGTTATGTGCACAGATATTATGTCTAGAATGCCGGGTCAGCAACATCGCGTCCACCGCGCTGCCACCATTCGTTGCAGCAACTGAATGTAGTGACTTGTGAAGAAGTGCCGTATGGGATTTAGAAGGCGGTGCATTTTCCGATTGTCTTATGCTGCACATTGTGTGTCTATCTATATGGCTGGATGACTTGGATGCAATAACATATTATATACTATACACAGACTATTTTTGTGCTAAATTACAGCTGAGGTTAAAGGGTGCTCACTTTGCCAATATGTACCACTCGACGAAATAATATTTCGAAGAATGTGAAAATGTATTAGAAGAGTTCAAAGGAAACCTCCGTGAAGCAAGTCGTAAATCAAATCGGTCTGTTTAACTGAAAAAAATATGATTTAATGCTCGAATACTTTTGGATACGAAAAATACTTTTGTTTAGTTTTGAGTTTTTAGTAATCAATTATCAATTGAAAAACGATGTTTACTTCTATATTCTGTAAGGAAATGGAAGTACTCTGCGTGTGGTATATGTCTATCAAATTTCGTTCACAATAACCTCAAAAATGTACCGATTTGAATGATTTTTTTAACATTTTCCTCATTACAGATACCAGGCTTGTTGATTTTAATGCAAATCGGATCAGCGGTTTTTGAAATATATATAATTTAGTGCATATTTTGTACCTAAAATGTCTGCGTCGTTCACAATGTGTGTGTGTGTGTGTATACGTATACGTACGTACGTTGCCGAACTTTATTTCTGCTCGCATATCTCAAGAACAAATAATGATATCGACTCCGGACCAATCTTTCTTATTAAAAATTATTTTTAAAAATGATTTTGGAACATGAAAGTCGTTAAATCTTTTTATTTTACTAAGTCATTAGAATCGAACAAACAATATAAAAACATTGTACCTACTATTTATCTCTTTCAGTTAAAAAAAATATCTGTATAGTAAGGATGAATAACCGAATTTTGTCATTCATTTTATCAGAAAGCGACGTCTTAGATAAAAATAACACACCAAAAAGTATGCGAGATTAGTGATGCGCGATACGAGATGTTTTAGTCGATTGTCTCGATTGTTTAAACATCTCGATGACTCTCGATGGTTTTCACTTGGACTCGATTCTTGTTGTTTCATAGTTCACTGAGACCAAGTCGCATAGTACTAAATCATACACTCTCGAGTGTCACATAATATACAATCGTTCAGTACTCAACAACTGTGATCGAGTCGATGGTTGATTGTGCAGTAATCGCGTAATACGAATTCCATAGTGAAGAGATCACAGAGTACCGACTGAACAGTGTGAACAGTGAACAATCAACGAGTCGCGTGAACGTCAGTCGACTAGCATATAACCTTGATTCGCGATTATACATATTCTCATTCGCTGCTATTGCTATAACCTATGTGGCAAATAATCGATTTGGACTATCGAACATTTAGATTGTAGAATCAAACTCCGAGTCGATTGTGGACTCGATTGTCATTATGAACGATTGCAATTGTTTCGATTGTAAAAACATCTCGTAATCGCCCATCACTATGCGAGATTGAAGTTGAGCTTAACTAAAAGTTTAGTGCGTGGGTGTAACCTCTTGTGTAGCACAAATGAGATTGAACATGTGGCGGATGAACTTTCTGACACCTTCACAAGACTTATTGGATTAGGACATGTATTTGGACACCTCCATGGCTAACGAATGTGGGCGTGATTCTTCGATAAATTTATTGTACAATAGAAGCTAACATCATATATTATTAACTTCACACTTCTTTGTCTGAAAACGTCAGCTTTATCACTCGTTGCAATTGTCTTTTTATTTCAAAAAAAACTTATGAATCCCTAGTACAACATTTTTAAATCTCAGTTATGTTAAAAAATTGCATTTACTACAAAACAGACTATATTACCAATAGTTCTAGCTGACCCGACGCGAAAGTTTTGAAATTAATCTAATATGAAAAATATGTATTTTTTATGGAAGGATTTCTTTGAACAACAGAAACTGAAGTAATAATAATAATAATAATTTATTACTTCCATAAAAAATAAGTGTTTTATTATAATCGTTTTTAGGTATTTCCAACATATCTAGCTGAGTTTTGACATTAATGAAATATGAAAGTTTGGGTAATTTTTTATGGGTGAGTTTTTTAGTCCAAAAATCTCACTTAAATAACAATATCCAAAATTAACTGTAGGTTTTTTATGATCACTAACTGATTTATTAAGAAATAATTTCGTTAAAATATCTACAAAAAATTACGTGTATTTTTTTTAACCCGCGAAATCTTTTCCATATTCTTTCAATAGCCATTGCTCTTAATAATTATAGCCAAAAATACATGCGTCTTCATTAAATTAAACCAAAAAATATTTAAAATCATAATCAATCGATCAACGCGACGAAAGCGTCTACGTCTACTGCTGTTGTATTTAACAGGAATCCAGAAAAATGTAACCAGTTAAAAAGTCGAAATTTTGATCGTATTCTCCTAGGTTCAATAATTATGTATATGAAGGCATGATATTTGTCTTCGAACATATATTTCGGCATCTACGTGTGAGTTTATGTAGTAAAGACAAAGAGAGAGAGAGATACATCGTTGGTTCTCTCCGGTGTTCTCTGCGGAGATGTTAGTACAGGATAAACGGCTACTCATAAATCATGAAGGCTGCTGCATCTTGTAAACTAATACACTAACTCCATACACACACACACATACAAGCGTCTCGCACCGCAAAGACTCTTCCACCAACCTTGTTGTCAGCCATTTTGAGTTAGTTAGTGTGTCTTAAGTTATGACCTTCCCAACTATTCCTATATACCTCTGGCATACGTGTTCAGGGATATGAAAACTAGGAACGGTGTTAAGAAATTCTGGGCGTCATTCAATATGGCCGTCAGGAAGTTTTGAACAACCTTGTTTTCAGCTATATTAGTTACGGCCGTATTCATAGTTAACCCTTAAGTAGTAAGGGACACTTTCTCATACCTTCAAATCGAATATGCGTTTCATAGTCAAAATTGACGCCTGTAAGGGCCTTTACATCACCCTCACCTTAAGGGTGGATAGTATGTCCCTTAAGTGTCGAAAAAGTAAAAACAGTCAAACATATCAAAAATGACAACTGAACACAATCGGTCTGTAGTATGACCAACTGTTCTAAAGGAACTATAATTTATTCCCTCACTTAAGGAAATGACTATGAAACGCTCCTTTGAATAAGGTGCTCTCAGCACTTAAATGACCCTCAGCGAAGGGACCCTTATCACTTACCTTAAGGGTTAACTATGAATATGGGCATTAGTGTCTTAAGTTATGACCTTCCCAAATATTCTTCCATATCTCTGGCATACGTGTCCAAGGAACGGTGCTAAAAAATTCTGGGCATCATTAAATATGGTGGGAGAGCGATTTGTGAGTTTTTATCTCAGTATATTTGATGGGAGAGAAAGCCTGTTTGAAAAAAATGTGTCGAGATTTCTTGAACTGGGTCCAGACTTGTTTTCTACGTTATCTCCAGTGATGCAGGAACGGGGTGCATTTTTTGAAATCCAAACCCTTGCAGTAAAGAGCTAAATTCTACGCTGTGAGAGCAAAGTCCCGTTGGCCGATCGAGGCAGGATCGCCCGACCATCGTGTAATTTCTTTGATTGTTCGTCAAAAAATCGACTCCAGGCGGACAATAATCGTATCGTATCTTAGTATCAATTTGAAAGGCAAATACGATATGGCGTCAAGTTCAATGTTTACCGATCATGTTACGATATATGTTTGTGTTTTAAAGACCACCAACAGCTAAGGCTATTTGGGCCTAGCACCAATTCATACTTTCAATTCATTATTTTTTTTTTATTAATAAATTGAAAATCCAATTGACACTTTTACCAGCTCTCGGGCTAGAATCCGGGAACTGGGGACTTGTAATAGAGGAACCATAGCAACGTCATTTAAACAACAGCATTGCTACACGCTCGGCTATTCTCAATCCCTGCTACGATACAGTGATACGACACAAGTCCGGTGTCATGTACCACTTCTTTGATGTTTTGGCCAAAAACGGACTCCAGATGGATAATGGTCAAATCTTAAGTATTAATTTGTAGCGCAGATACGAAACGGCGCCATGTCCACGCTTTGCCGACCGTGATACGTGATCATAAAACGATACGGTGAATGGTGATATGGGCTCGGTTTTAAAGGACGTCATGGCGTGTGTTACTGGTGGAAGAATGACCCAAGAATCAATCGTGATTGTGTGATGTGTTTGTACAACCCCATTTTCACAGCACGGCCGATCATGAAGGAGAAGTCTTCTCGTAACTGTGTCTCCTTTATGTGTGCTATATGGCACTGCGATATACTTTGACATTGCCTTAATTAGTGACTCCTTGGAAACAACTAATTACCTAACACTGAATGTATATACATATATAACGATGTATATATTATATAATAATGAATAATAATTATTGTTCTTTGCGCATTAAAGACTTACTTCATTTAAAATATAATCGTAATTAAAAGTAAATGATTTATCGGTGTATAAAGGGTATATACTACACTACAGTGAAATTTCAAATTATGGTTCATTTTAAGTAGTAGTTGAACGACATTCAGTTACTCTTTCAGTTATGTAGAAATAAAAATACCAACATCGAAGGTAATCTGGGCTTAGCACCGATTCACATTTTAATATTTATTATTTCTAATTGATACTTCAATCTTAGACGCTAATGACCTCAGATGTCGAGCGTCTATAATTTACAATTCATTCAGTTCAAAAATAATGAATATTAAAAAAAAAACAGAAATAAGCAGTTGAGTGCTGACATAATATGTATATTCAACACACAACTTATAAAAAATTGTAAGTCAAAACTTAAAAAACAAAAAAAGGTTTCATTTTTTCTAATCATTAAAAATATTAATTATTTATTTCCTCTGTTGAAGCCGCCATAGGCTCGGGTGTCGCGGACCTAAGTCATAATCTACTCCTGACAGCGTTATACATTTAATCGTTCATCCATTTGCTTTTTTTCTGTTTTCTCATAACAAATTGGTGCTATGCCCAAACGACTTTTCGATCTGGCAACATTACAAGCAAAAATATTCGTTGGTCTCATTTTTATTCTTCAAAAATATAATATTTACATCATTGCATACTGCAATAGTTCAATATATTTTATTGACGCTGGTGACCTCAGCTGTTGATACATATTTTTTCGATTTCATTAAAATTGATAGTTCGAGGTTTCACTATATTTAGGTGGTATACAAACAATACAAGTTGTGTGTAACGCGTAATGGGCAAACTTAAGGGTGCAGTTACGTGTTTGGAATTAATTTATACTGTCGTAATTCCTCTATGATAGTAAATATGTCGACGACTAAGCCTCCCCTGAACATCTTATAAGTATATTTACTGTATAACATATACACATTACACAACTACCTAGGTACCCTACGGTATACACTGGGAGCAATGTGTCTTCAAAATATGATATAATTTTTTTCTTCACCGGTTATTTATAATTTTTTAACGGTATTTTAAGCAATTTCCGTCCAAGTTTACCAAAAATACTAGAGACCAATAAACCATAATGTATTAAAACAGTCTTTGATAAGAAATTTTCAAAAAAGGAAAAAAAAGAATAACATTTTTTTCTCCTATTTTATAATCACCTTTCCTTACCTACTTAGAATTATCAATCGGCACAATTATTTTTTCTATTGACATTATTATAGTCGTATTGGTTTATTAATTATCCCGACTTCTAATGCTCCTTGCACCACTTGAGAAGAAATACTTTTAAACAGTGAAAAAAAAAATTCAAATTGGGTCAGTAATTTCTGAGATAAGCGTGGACAAACAGACAAGCAAACAAACAAATAAATAAATAAATTTTCTTCACTGGCCTATGCAGAGAAATCGTTGAGAATTTCATTTCTGTTTGCGAATATATATTATGTTTTGGTGGATTTATTTTTTATTTATTGTAGATTATAGACGCGTCGACAACTTAGGTCATTAGCGTCTCAAATTACATTAAATAACAACTAACTTAAAACTAAATAATATCACAAAACATCCATGAGAGCAGGTGGGATTCGAACCCACGACAATCTAGTCTAGAGGCTGGTACCAAGTACGCTATCCACTAGGCTACATTGCCCTCATGTTTGTTTTGGTGGAGATACAGGCCATAGGGAGTCACGTCTGGAGACTATGTAAAATTTTGTATCTTAATTAAAAATTCCGATTCATCAAAACGCGGAAAGAAATATGCAGCAAAAGCCCTGGAACAAACTTTACGACATTTTGTATACCATTTGTTTCAGTCAGAGACGTATACATAATTAGTGTTTACTCATGCGCAAACTTTGTTTAAAGCTTTGAATATAAGAAATTATGAAGATGGTTTTTATTATTTAGTTGCAGTTTGTTAATTGAATATACTTATTAACAAATTAATTTAATTTACAACGACCACGTAACTTTGAATTAAGTGTAAAGAAGAAATTATTTTCAACATTCTAAAAACATTTCTCACAACACAACAAAAATGTCGTATGTTAATCAACTAGAAACAAGCCGACAATTTATTTTCGGTCAGTGGAATGCCATAAATTTATCACTTATTTACTTGCAGAACTAAAATATCTATATTTTCAATAATTGAGGAAACTGGGTGCAAGAAAGGTCTACAGAAATTTGAAAGGCTTATTAACTTCCCATTGGAAGTTATTGTAATGGGTCCGAAAATCGAAATCAAAATGTATAACAAATTTTTATGTTTCAAGGTCACTACACTATTTTTAGAAAGATGTCTGTGTGTGTGTATGTGTGTGTGTACGTATGTATGTGTCCATTTCTTTCTAAGACGAAATCTCGAGAAGGAAAAATAATATCGACTACGTTAGGGTGCCAATCGACGCGTATTAACGTAAATATGATCGGAAAGAAATTTTTTCAAAATCGGTTCAGCCGTTCTTTTTTCTTAACCAAATAGACTCCAAAAAAGTAGATTTTACACAATATCTCGCGAATAAAAAATTATATCGACTTCGTAAGGGTGTCAATCGAGGCGTGTTAACGTCATTTTGATCCGAAATAAATTTTATAAAAATCGGTCCAGCAGTTTTTTTTTTTATTATTGTTAAAAATAAATAATAATTATGTTTTAATGATTAAAATGATTACTTTTCTGTGTAATAATTATTATTATTAAATATTTATCAAACTGGGAAGTTCGTCGTGTGGACCTCAAGGATCGCACTTTAGTCCTAATAAACGACCCACCTCACGGCTTGTTAATTTTAAAAATGCTGGGGGAAGCAAAAATGTAAATGTTTGAATTATAAGTTCGATCGTGCGCTTATGTGGGTGAAGCACATACCCTTCTTTTATTACCTGGAAGAATTGAGATCCGCATACTATAGTAATTTTGTAATTTTGAAAAAAATATTAACACGACAGTTCAAAGAAACATTCTGTATAATAACTAATAATGCGAGCATAAAGTATTGTGATAATTATTTACATATTCTAATTAATAGATCTTTAACTATACATTAAAATGAATAATCTATCGTAAACAATTCAAGCACTCTATAAATTTTCAATTATGATAATTAAACATTAAAATGAAATACAACGACTGGATTTTATTGGCTTCCGGGTCGGTTTGAACACGAGAACAAAGATTAATGGGATTCGTCCACCATTGGAGAGCTTAGATGACTGTTTGGCCAGTTTTACTATTATTTTGTTTATGCCTTTTATTTGCGTGATGCAATGAAAATTATATAAGTTGTCACAAAAAAATCTCTATAGGCAGTACTCTCAGTATTAGAATACGATGACAGCTACATAAAAGTAACCTCAAAAAATTTTGACATATGGACAAGGAGGGTAGAATATAGTTGACAGTGGAGCTTCGCGTCACTTCTGTGACATTTCAATGAATCACTCTAGCAGAAGTAAAGCAAAGATGTCTTACATAGTAGCGGCCCGGTCTGGCTTTGCCCGGGTGCTATGAATTTATGATTCATTAATGCATTACTCACTCGCTTCCGGATGCTTCGCTCTCGCTCCATTTATTATAGCCTATGTACTTTAAAGCAGTCACCTATCGAACAGTCAAAAAAAATTTAAAATCGATTCAGAACTTTCTAAAATTACCCTTGACTTTCACTCGGGCGAAGCCGGGCGACCAGTTTCAATTATACATCTAAACCTTCCTCGTGAATCAATCTATCTAATCGTGAAAACCGGAACAAAATCCGTTCAGTAGTTACGGAGAAATCGGTCTTCTAAGATTACCCCCGATTTTCACCCGGGCCGGGTAGTCATTAAAAGCTATGTTCATCTCCATTGCGGAAGCTACCCGTGTGCAAAATTTCACAGAGATTGGTTGAGTAGTTTAGGCGTGAAAGCGGAACAAACAAACAAACTCACTTTAGCATGTATAATATTAGTTAGGATTAATCGCTGCATTTCTAAAAAGAAGAAAAAAAGTTCTGATTTAAAATTGCTAGCAGGTAACACTTTGTATATTTTGTTAAACAGTTGTGACGTTAATTACTGGTGTCATTTGATTAAATTCTGATTCATATGCCCAAAACCGTAATCTTAACTGTATAACTACCTTTTATGAATTTTAAATAGGATAATTTATTATACCTATAGAAAGATTGTGTAAAACCAATTATATACCAAAAAAAGTTAAATATACTCATGTATACTTAATACAATGCGTTTCAGCAATATATTAACATATAAAAGCCAAATAATATGGTTGGGCTATTAAAAATATTAGTGTCCCGCGAAAACCAAAACCTATAATGGACCGCCGCGCTAAATCGATTTTGATTAAACATAGTCTTATGATAAATTAATAGATATATACGGCTGATTTGCAATTGAAATTTTTTGTTAGAAAGCAGCCAATTATATAATTGATTCCAAACATATCGGAAAAAATCATTTTACCAACCATATAGTCACAGTCAGGATTCTATCCTGAACCTTTCCACTTTCGCGGCAGAATTGTCAGCTCATTCCGCCGCGAAAGTGGAAAGGTTCAGGTTAGAATCCTGACTGTGACTATGGTTGGTAAAATGATTTTTTCCGATGTTTGGATTCAATTATATAATTGGCTGCTTTCCAACAAAAATTTTCACATAGTCTTATGTTCAAGCTGAGGAAATTTCCTATCACCGAAATCGGTTCAGCGGTTTTCGAGTTTATCCTATACCTAGGTATTAGATCCATATATAATTACCACAATATACGCTACTTTATTAATAGTAGAGATACAGTTGATTTCTCAGGCAATATTAAGAAAAAACTTTCAAATAATTAATCAAGAAATTATTAGTCCTATCCGCAAATAAATTCACATATTAGTGAATACCACAATATATCAGACGACATAATATTATCGCCATGATAATTAATAGAAGGCTATAATATAAGAAAAATGTAAATGCCACTGTCGGGACTTGAACCCGAAACTCCCGATTACGCGTCAGACAAGTTTCCATTTACTCCACAGTGCCAACAGTAATATGTCGTCTGATATATTGTGTTATTCACTAATATGTGAATTTATTTACGGATAGGACTAATAATTTCTTGATTAATTATATTACCGTAAAAAACCTACAGATATTCTGTATTTTGATTTCTAATAATTATATCATTTAAATTGCCTCGTTAGAAAATTAGAACTATTAAAAAGGGGTTGGTGAATGCTTATTTTCAAGTGTCAGGGACCCTTTGATATAAATTATTATAATTTGACACTTTGTTTAATATCTACGGACTGTAACATTCACTCGTAATTACAGTAGAACCTTGATTATACGAGTTATTGTGGATCGACCCTACCTCGAATAATCTAAAAACTCAAACAAGGATTTTTTAAGGCAAATACCCGGGCTCTTACGCGCAAAGGTTCAGTAAATACGGGGAGTAAAAATTAAATGTACCTAACCTCGGTAAATCGCAAACTCGGATGAAATGAACTCGATAAATCGGCGTTCTATTGTATTGAAATTAACTCCGTTATAAATTGGTGCTAACGTGATACTCAAATTATATTTTTGGTGACACCTTTGTGACATTTTTTCTTATCGGTTTAATGAATCACCTGCAGCTAAAATTTATCGGTCTAATTTTCCAACAGTCTGTATAATAAATATTGAATAAATATAGAATCACAGTCTAAAATAGTAGATTTTGTAACCCCCTTGCATTATTATACGACGACGTTTTTACCTGATAAATGCATACACGTCTAACAAACATGAATAACATTTCTTCTGCTATTATAACCGGTTTAGTTTTGTACATATAAATGTAGATACGCCGTATTAAAATTATAGTGTGTGAAGAAATGTGTTATAAGTTCTTCCTAACCTGTGCTTATATTCTGAATATCATAATATTGAGAGAAATTACTAAAAACAGACAAATGTTTCAACTCAAGCAAGCCCTTCATCAACACTTCATTCTGGGTACTACCTTTTTTTCTTTGCAAAATCTTGACACTGGAGTCTGGAATAGACGTTGATTTCAGTTGTCGAGCGTCTATAATTTTCAATCATTAATTCATAATTGAGACTAAATTTCACATTTTGCTATTTTATACTATTTATACAGGGTGTTTCAGAATAAGGTTCCGATACTTGAGGACCTTAATTCTCGGATGATTTTAAGAAAAAAGTTCATCTAAACTATGGTCCGTAACCGCTTCATTTCTGAGATACAGAGTGTTAAAATTTAAAAAAAAAATCGTTTTTTCCCCAATATTTTTAAAACAACAACAACAACAACCTAACGCTTATGACCTCACTTTTCGAGCATCTGTTTACAATAATTTAATCAAAATTAATACTTTTATCACAAATATTAAAATGTGTGTCTCTATGATTGCATGATT
This sequence comes from Mongoloraphidia duomilia, assembly GCA_039654895.1. Taxonomy (NCBI): domain Eukaryota; kingdom Metazoa; phylum Arthropoda; class Insecta; order Raphidioptera; family Raphidiidae; genus Mongoloraphidia; species Mongoloraphidia duomilia. The sequence goes on along the minus strand of CM077520.1, from coordinate 5,868,555 downwards.
TAACCAAATAAATGTAAAACGACAAAAACGGGACCTGTATTTTGATTTATCTAGATATAACAGCCATTGTCCACTAAAAACATTCTCTCAAATTGTGTGAAGATTTATAAACGAATGATAAATAATTCAAAAGCAGTATATTATAACCACGAACGACACCCCGTGCTAAAGTTACAGGTACCTTAGAATATTATGTACATATTTAGCATAAGAGTTTTATAGTCCCTGAGTCGACCGTCGGATTTGCTATAAAGATTACACAGATAAATATGTTTGTGTGAGTCCGCATTGGGACAGACAAATAAGGAGCCACGATATTAATTATTTTTATTCTGTCGGAAATTGAAAAGTTAAGCTGCCAAGGGGTTGCAAGGGTGTGAAAAAGGGGTTTGTTTCTTTGGAGAACAAATCATTATTATCAGCGACATCTATATTTCAAAATGAACACACCGTGGCGTTTACTGTACAATGGCGCTCAAATTATCTACCGACGCGGTATGTTCTAGGCCGCGACTGACGTTCTTACCCCAAGTATTTACGCAGCGGCTTTTTTCTTATTGTTTATTATATAAAGAATCACCAAACCAAGTTTAGTGCAGTATGAAATAATTTTAAAATCACCAAGTTTAGTGCAGTATGAAAAAATTTTAAGATCACCAAGTTTAGTGCAGTATGAAATTTTAAAATCTAATTTTTTTAGCGACTTGGACACCTTCTAGCTACTACCCCCGCCGCGGGTGCGACGACTGACGCTCACTTTGGTTACTGTTGATACTTCAGCAATTACTAGAAATATGAATTGGTCGGTATGAAATTACTACCTAAAATGCAACGCTGCCTCCCGTACTATAAGTCACGCAGACAAATTTGTCTGTGTATTTTATACATAGGAAATCTGACGGTGCACTCTGCTTCTATTATATTTGTGTATAAATGATTGTGAAATCACAGTCTAAGTTCTGGTACGAAAATGGCATCGCGAGATCAGACAAAGACGATAAAGAAAGAATACAGCACGAGTGAACTAAGCAATGCCAATAAATAACAAAATGAGGAAATACACAAGTTATCGTACATTTGGATCTTTTACCTGTGTACCAATACTTTGGGGATAACATGACAGTGTGACACTTGACACGGTGTATAAATAATGCATGTAAAATGCTTGCGATTATTTATAATATACGAATTTGCTTTGGTATTTTTAACTGGGACCTTACATCATCTGCCTTTTTTAAAAACAGATCGAATGATAAAAAATAATCGTATACAGAAATCATTTTGGAATACAGGTAGTTCCCGTTTTACGAAAGCTTTTTAGAGTTCCGTACCTCAGTATTGAATATCTTATTATTCTGTCTACGATGTCCGTGTGTCCGTCTGTCTGTCACAGGGCTTTATCTTACAAACGGTAAGAGGTATAGCTAGTCGAAATTTTTTAAAGTTTACTAGCTCTGGAGCAAACGAGCATGTACAACTTTGAATATATTGCAACTTTAATAAGTTAATTCAGGTAGTTGTTAGACGCTAATGACCTCAGTTGTCGATCGTCTATAATCTACAATCAAATCTCAGGTATATTTTTTCAATAGTTTACAATGCACCAAATATGTGTCTTTATAATGATTTACTTAGATTTAGATGGAGTTACAGAAAAAAACAAATTACACGAACTAACATCAGCAATTAATGTCTACTTGCACCTTTATCCATCTGCCTAGTTATGGGCGATTACGAGATATTTTAGTCGATTGTCTCGATTGTTCAAACATCTCGATGACTCTCGATGGTCACTTGGACTCGATTGTTGTTGTTTCATAGTTCACCGAGACCAAGTTGCATAGTACTCAATCGTACAGACGATGTACACTGTCGAGAGCCACATAATATATAATCGTTCATCACTCAACAACTGTGGTCGAGTCGATGGATGGTCGATTATGCAGTAATCGAGTGCTCTGAGACCGACTGAACAGTGTGAACAGTGAATCAGCGATGAACGAATAGCGTAAATGTCAGACTTCAATCGACTAGCATATAACCTTGAATCGCGATTATATGTATTCTCATTCGCTGGCAAATAATCGACTTGAACAATCGGACATTTCGATTGTAAAATCAAACTCCGAGTCGATTGTGGACTCGATTGTTATTATGAACGATTACAATTGTTTCGATTGTAAAAACATCTTACAATCGCCCATCACTACATCTGCCCCACATTTACTATATCAAGAAAATACAAAAGGTATACTAGGCGTATTTGCCCCTTATTATTACCATGCATTAAAATAGGGAAAGCGGTGACATTATTTCGGATTACAGGCGATTCTCACTTTACTTTTTTTAAAGTATAGCAATCATGGGACAAATAGACAGTCTAAGTAACTTTGACAGCGAAACTTTGACGATATAACTTCAACTGGCTTTAATAATTTTATTAAAGATGTTATTACAGACAATGCACCAAAGATTATTATCTTTTTATGACTATTTATCTACTTAAATAAAGATGGCGATACATAATTATTAACAAATGACACGCGCTAAAGTTAACAAGTGTCCCATATTTAAATTGTGACCAAAAGAAAATATAGATCTTAAAATTGAAATATCATTTATACGGATTTTTTTTAAACTCACATACAAAGCTACATAATATATTTTATAGGTAAATGTCGTTATATTTTGTAATCATACTAAAGTTGAGTACGTATTCACCTTAAAGTGATAAATAGTTTTAAGATTCGAAATAATAAATTTTATTTTATTGTAATAAATTTATGTGAATTGACATTTTAAAGAGATTCACAGTGACTTTAATGAATGGGCTAAGACTATTTCCTCTGACTTTTTTCAACCAACAGAAAGCACTTTATATTATGTTTACAACTTATTATTTACATTTCGAATTCCATTCAAAATTATGAGAATTTTAAAAACAATATGAAAGTCTAGTTTTAAGTAAAAATCACTTTAGTAAGACGCCATTAATCAGTTTATAAAAACAAGTATTTTTTAATTTTTTCAACAAGCTTTTACCTAGACTTCACCGTCAGGTCGGAGATATAAAAATATTGTATTGTCATCGGAACTAAGTGTGTGTGCAAAGTTTCAAGTCGATCTGAGAACGTGGGTCAAGTCGATATGAGAACGTGGGTCAAAAACTCAAAACTGGAATAAGATTTGATACTAACTACCAAAATAATAAATTAAATTAATGAAAAGCTTGTAAAACATGGGTAGCAAAAACGTATATATTTTATGTTTTTCAAAAAACACCGTCATGCTTACAAATACCTCTAAATACAATTTTTTACAGCGTGAATAGGGTTGCCAGGTCCAAAAATAGAAAAACCGGACTCAGCGTTATATTTAGCCGGACATTTAGCCCTAAAAACCGCACTATCTATAAATAATTATAAATAGAAATAGTGAATTGGGTATTTTCAATCGTTAATTAATATCCAGGTGTGCAAGCTTTCACGGCCGGCATTGTTACAAGTCTTCATGGTTTCCGGGCTTGTAGGCACCAGCACTCCGACATACAAAACCAATGACCAATTGTACAAGGACGGAATACGACCGAGTAGAGAACTCACCCCCGCCACTACAAACTGCGCAGTTGACCAATTACAGAGAGACGGACTACGACCGAACAGAGAACACACTGGTACTAGGCATAAAAGAAGGAAGGACACCAGTCATAGACACACTGACTTGTGAGCCGCCAAGGAGGACACTTCGACCGCTGCCACATCGCCTTTGAGAATGTCTACCGCAGTTGTAGACGAAACGTCAGGTAGAAATACCACCGGATTACGGCCTGCAAGCCCGGAAACCATGAAAACGTTAATTAATAATCAATTTAGGTCAGTTTTTTGCGAGATTAACCTTAAACGTGCTTAAACTAAAAAAACAATCAGTAAGAAGCCTTTACGTCTCCTTATTCCTTATTACACTTATTTCTCGCGCTTACACCACTACCTTGGAACGGGCCTTAGTTGTGCGTTCTCTACTTCATCACTAAAAGGCCTAACAAAAGCCGCAGAGGCTGGACTTGTATATATTTGGCCGGCCACAATCGAAAAAAACCGGCTAAATCCGGACACCTGGCAACCCTAATCGTGAATTAAAACGAAGCACAAGCTTTATTTTTTGCAATAAAGTTTTAATTTACGATAAGTGGAAAAATTTTACACAAAATTGAATTACGCCAATAATTAGATTCTAATATTTACACCGTTTTTTTAAGTGAGACAAAATCACAGGGTTTAGATTCTAATTATATGCCTCTAAAATTGTCAGCGTTACTTCTGGAACACTCTGTATACAAATCCCTCATAATTGCTCCACCCCGATTATTAAGAAAATAAATAAGTATAAATTTAATGATCCGACATTCGGTATCATCTGGAAGTATTAACAAACTATCTAATAAACTATTCGCCGAAAAAAATTTCGCTTTGAAAAATGTTAGATCCATAATTCACACCGCACCGGAAAACGGAAACACCCTTCTCTATGTAAGCTAGTCGTTTTTTTTTCATGGAGGTGGATGTCTTATTTTAGAGGGCTGAAACAAAATATCCGACAACCACAAATGGTCTGTTTTCGGTGATGTATACAGAAAAAAAATAGGAAAAAGTGTTTCGCAGATGTGGCCAAGAAACGTCAGATATTTATAATAAGAACACTTTCACCCTTAGGTAACGGAGTTAGTATAAGTATTAAAGAATCGATCTTTTCTTTCTATCTTCCTATCTTTTCTTCTCAATGGCTTCCTCACATCGGATGTAACATAAAATAAAACAACTGCTCCATAACAACATATGGGCAAACGCACCATGTGACAGAAATACATAATCGATTCTTAAGTGGTGGACGGAATTCAACTTGACAACGTTTCGGCGTTTCTTCTTTTCTCTTTACGACTTATAATAAACAAGCTAACACGGCATAAATGTCTCATTTGAACAAGTAATAAATTAAGATATAGAGATAGTAAATAACAGAAACTTAACTATTTACAAAATAAATGACGCATTACTGACATTTATGTTTTTGGAATTGCCTTATTTTTAATTTGCAGACATTAAGTATAATGAGGTTATAAAAAAGTGCTGCAAAAAATGGTATGAAAAAACGATTCATTTTTATTATGTGGATAATAAATGTCAGTGTTTCCATTTGTACTTTAAAAAGAACACAAGTAAAAAATTTTAGTCATATTCAAGTGACGATTTTCCATTAAAAAAACGACCAGGTTTATTTTTTGTACATAAAATGGTAGGGACATTTACAATTTTAATAGTTATTTATTTAATATGACAAAAGAAATGAATAATTCAAATAATAATTTGATTATGAATTATGCATATCAGAAAGTTCTTCAAAATATTCATAGTGAAATTTATGCAAGTTACCACGATTTTTTCAAGAATTAGTTGTATTTTTACAATATTTTTAATTTGATATTTTCAAATTCTGAAGGTGTTTTCTTTATTTTCACATAAACTTATTAATTTGTTAATTTCTCATGATCTTAATAATCCATTTTTCGAAAACTGAATTATTTACATTTATGAAAAATTAGTATTTTAAGAAAAATTGCATTGACAATTGCATTTCAAAATGTTCAATATCGACCTCAGTGTAGATTAAATGACAATGTACTTTTTTACTGAAATACTAGCTGCTCGGCCCGGCTTCGCCCGAAGCATAAAATATATAGCCTAAGTTACCTGACTAACTTACTCTAACTTAAATCGGGAAGGGCACGACGTGACGCGACTCGACGTCTCGAGTTGAAACTTGTCACTTCCATCCGAATTTTCCAAGCACAATAAACTGTCTAAATTTCATGACGCCAGAGCTTACCGTTGGAGAGTTTTTGTGTGACGGCCAGATACAAGTATTTTTGGAGTTTACTCCTTAAGAATCGATTTTCATATAAGGCCTCCCGTATGGACATTTTATGAGGAGTAAAATTTATACAAGCGTTAACTAAAAAGCGTTACGTTGCGCACCTTTCAATGTATGTGTATACTCGTATACAACCTACGTGTACAGGGTATGCTGCGCGACAGCTGACGCATGTAAGTATGTATGTTTGCCTACTGCAAAACTTCAGTCGTGCATCGGAGCTGACACACACACTTTTTTATTTCATAGTTAAGATTTATTATTTATAAAGCGCAACTCGATTTTCAATGTTCGTTTATCCCTCAATAATTTCACAATAGGATAAAAGTTGCCCTAATAATATTTCCAATAATGTGATATTTATATAAAAATCATAATCAAACAATATTTCTCTTAACGTGACATAAATAATGGAAACCACATTATACTATCCGAAAGTTGAAGAGGGTTGGAAAGTTAATAAGATTGAGTTATACTAATACATTATCTCCCGCCTCTGCTTTTTTTATTGCGAGAGGGTGTATATAAAATAGACCCAATGTATTTATATCACCCCCCTCTTCGTGACATACTCATGGGACATGAAGACGATGCCAATGGTTGAGGCACACTTTTTCTCTTATTTTAATTGGTAAAACCTCGATGGTGAGATAAAAAGTATAAAAGTACTGAAGAAAAAATAAAAACTTTAGACTCAAACATTGCTCGTGGGGGACACGTAAAAAAGGACAATTCGTAAAAATAAATTAAACTGTGCGTCCAGTTCACACAGGCTGTTCATAAAAATCAAGATATCTGAGGACCACCACACCAAGGAATTATACACAACATTTTTTACAGAGCTACAAATATTTTAAATATTATATTATTATATAAAATTAAGTTAACACGATGTTAAACCATCGAAAACCATCTAAAATATTATCTTATTTGTAAAGGCATTATCTTAGTCTCTGTAGAAAAAAAATAATCCATACCTTTATGACAACGAAATTTAAGGATTAGGGTTCAAATCATGAGTGACAATTTTCCCCTATGAGTACCTTTATAAAAATAATAAAAATTTCTAAGGAACGTTTCATTCAAACGTACAAAACATCTATACATTTTCCTAAATACTTTGTAATATTTCAGTATATATGTCGATATTTATTTCCAGCGATCTGAACTATTGCAAGAAAGATGTAGTAAAAGAGAAGAGAAAAGAAAAAAGTGGCCAATAAAATTCTCGTCGAGATAATTACTATAGTCCCGACACCCTCTTATCATTAAAAACAACGTGGGGTTAATCTGACATCCTCGGGCACACTGGGATACCTCTTATACCACGTTTCACAAAGGGGGTAAGATATATACTCGTAGCACAAGCCAGTATGTTTATTCAGGAGCTTTACGTCGACTAAATAATGGCTGTTATGCTTTTAAAGACATGCTCAAAGTCTTGTGAAATTACCAATTAAAAATTAGTTACTTAATGGCAAATTGCCGTATTATCACCCCATTTCTTCAAGACTTCGATTATTGCCAGGATTTAACAAGGATTAAAGCTAACAAGGCGTCGATTATAGGATTATATAATCATCATCATGATGATGATTCGTATAATCGACATCTTGTTTTAAGCTTTAAAAGCTAAATAGCAAGAAGTTACGTCAAAATACAAGAAGTAAGAACAAAATAGATAATATAATTAATTGAGGACAGCTTGGAGCAAGCTGTCGTGGGTTCGAGTTTCAACTCGCTCATGGATGTTTTGTGATGTCATTAATTAGTTTTAAGTGATATATTGTTATTTGATCTAATTAAGACGCTAAAGAACTAAGTTGTCGACGCGTCTATAATCTACAATAAATAAAATATAGAATTGATTCATAGTGAGTGGTATTTTATAAATTAAATGCAAGGAATTCAGAAGAGCTATAGAAGACATTTTCTGTGAGGAATCACACATTCATTGATATAAAAATTCCAAGTCCTCCTTCAATCATGCACTTTGCTGCACGTCAGTGTATCGCGTCGCAATACAAAGAATAAATCTCACGTTCATATGAACTTCTTGGCTTAAAATAACCTCAAGAGCACGCTTCTTAAGAACTTCGTGAATATCTCGGACCCACGTTCATATGAACTTCTTTGCTTAAAATAACTTCAAGAGCCACGTTTCTGAAGAACTTCGTGAATATCTCGGACCCACGTTCATATGAACTTCTTTGTCTAAAATAATCTCAAGAACACGTCCTTAAGTGCCGGGAGAACGGTGAATTTCTCGAACCCATGTTCATAAGAATTTCTTTGTTTAAAATAATCTCAAGAACAAGTTTCTTAAGTGGCAGGAAAACTTCGTGGATTTCTCGAACCCACGTTCATAAGAATTTCTTTTTGCTTAAAATAACCTTAAGAACACGCTCCTTAAGCTCCAGGGAAACACACTGTATTTTCGGTATCAATAAATACGATTTGTAATAATAACCAACGCAAAACAATATTATTACCAGCGGACAACAATATTGGTTTATGTTCTTTTCAAGTTCTCAATCAACAATTAATTGATTAACGACATACCGAGAGTAATTCACTTAGTTGACTGATTATATTGTGGAACCAGGACGATAAATATTGATAAAAATCTAATATCGAGGTAGACCGGGATAGAGGCTTGTGTAATATGCTATTGCACAGTCAATAACATCAGATATAATACTTGTTACACATCCCTCCAACCATATAAACCACATCCGGACACACTACGTATATGTTCATATATAGAGTCCCCTATATATACACAATTGGCTTGGTCCATCCCCTAACGTAGCCATGGTCAACGCTGGCCTCTTTATAAGATCACGACACGGTACCCACACAAACGTTCACGTAGGATTCGCTACCGCAGAATCAATGATCAAAATCGTACAAATTTGTTTTCAATTGCTTCTAGGCATGGACAACATATTCAATGAGTGGCATACTTATATCTATAGATACTAAGAACAAAAAGCTTGCATATATGTTTGTTTTCCAGGCCGTCCGTGTTCTTGACCTCTTGTTAGTTTTGCCTGCCGAGTTGGGTCCGAGGTACATCCGTTGTCCTGATCCCTATATCCTGATGGTCCATCCCTCTTGTGTCCCCGTTTTATGTGTGAATGTAAAATCTTAGAATTAGTTGTCATGTCCATCGTAACTATATATAAGAGATTAATGGGAACTTGGACCGTGGGTTGATTGAAACTCAGTTAAAGTTTTAATTCGCAACGTTTCGTCTATATTTTAGACTTCTTCAGGCTCTGTCAATAATAACCACATACATTACTGTACAACTCATACAGACTTATAATATATCTTATTACAAATCTTAAAACATAACTGTTTGTTGAACAAATGAATTTTAATGAAATTATTATGATCAATCATTTCAAAAGGATTGTTGAATATTATATTATCGCTGTAAATGAATGATGACTACAGATTATTACTGACATACTCGTGTTATGTTTTAAGGTTTGTAATATGATATATTATAAGTTTGTATGAGTTGTACAGTAATGTATGTGGTTACTATTCACAGAGCCTGAAGAAATCTAAAATATAGACGAAACGTTGCGAATTAAAACTTTAACTGAGTTTCAATCAACCCACGGTCCAAGTTCCCATTAATCTCTTATGTAAAATCTTAGTTAGAATTAAATTAAGGTTTTAGATTCTGGCTAAATACACAAAAGTGTAAAAGCCAAAAAAACTTATAAAAAAAAAAAAAAATGTTTGTTTGTGGTGGATAATCTCAGGAATTACTGGTAACTGAACCGACTTGAAAAATTGTTTAATTGATTAAAAGAGAATGAGCAGTGAGTGAAAACGTAAAGCAAGTCGTGGAAGCAACTCGCGGTCTTTGAACTTAATTCGCGCTAAATTGTAAGAATGATAATATCAGTGATTTTTTGCTCTTGATTATTTCGCTGCTAAACCAGAATCTGCCCGAGCAAAGCTGAACCGACAAGCTACCATCGATTCTTCCAATTTTCTATTGTCTGTGGAGTTGAACGTACATACCTACAGACATTGACTGAATAACTTAAAAATCTATGTTAGGTAAACAAACCATGTTTTTGAAACTTGTAAGGCTTATAAGTCTAGACGCATATGCCATAATAATTCACATAATCAAGTTGGTGGATACTGTGGTATATGTGTTTCAACATTGACGTAATGAGAACCATGCCATATAGTCATATGTATACAGTGAAATCTTTCTAAAATGGTTTCCGACTTTGAAGAATTGTCGGCGGAAGTCCCCCTAAAATAGCGTCACGCCCCCCACCCCTAAAAATTGGAAACTAGCATGTTTAATATTCTTTAAAATGTACGGGTCTATTTAAAAATTTTAATTGGTGGTACAAGGCTCAGATAACTCTAGAACTTAATCAAAGAAAAACCGGTGTTTGGATCCGTTTAACAGAAGTGTCCGTGTTATGAGAGGTGGTCGTTGAGAAGGATTTTACTGTATATAGATGAATGTATATTATGTGGACATGTATGTATGTGTGTTTGCACGCGACGCGGGTTAAACTTGCCATGCTCCGGTTGGCTAATTGACTCGTAATGCTGTTTACGATCAAGTCCTGTCTCAGAAAACAAAGTTAACCAACCAACCAACCAAAAGCGCACCCTGAATAAGCTCTCCAATGTATAGACATATGCACTGTGTATCGGAGAAATACGTCTGGCTATTCAGATAATAGGGCTGGAATAATCTTCAACTCGGCAGACAAGGTTTTCGCACTCGGTGATATATGGTGGAAGTAAAAGTGCTATATTTTCCATTTTGTAGACAAGGTTTTTGTACACGATGGTTTATGGTGGAATTAAACGTGCTGTATTTTCCATTTGACAGACACGGTTTTCGTACTCGGTGATTTATGGTGGAAGTAAATAATAATATAATAATAATATATTGAAGGTGCTATATTTTTCATTTGACAGACAAGGTTTTCGTATTCGATGATTTATGGTGGAAGCAAAGGTGCTATATTTTCCATTTGGCAGGCAAGGTTTTTATACTCGGTGATTTATGGTGGAAGTAAAGGTGCTATATTTTTCATTTGTCTAAAATTTAAAATCGAGTTTCGCTTTTTATAACCATTTTACAATAAACTTTAAATATTTTTTGAGAAATAAATCTAGTGATAATATGAAAAATACATTTCCTGAATACTGATTAGAAAAACAAAACAAAATCACTATATACATAACATACATAAAAAATATATAATATAAATATACCTACTGAACCGATTTAAGTAAAATTTATATGGGACCACCTCAAAGGTATGCCCTATTAAATAAAAGAAATCAAGTGTACATACATAAAAAATACGCATCAAATTGAGAACCTCCTCTTTTTTTAAGTCGGTTAAAAATAATCTTTTTCTATGAGTCATTTGTTGTTCTATATGTAGAACTGTTAAATTTTCTACATATTAAAAACTTTGACAACAATTTTCGACTGTTTCTACATTTATAAAAACTGTAATTTTGACTATGCGTTTTGCAGTCCAACATCGAAGTTTTCCGAGCCCTGTAAGCGAGCCACCGGGAGAATCAGGGAGAAACAATATAGTAAATAGTGCAATAATGCACTGTACGGTGTCAAGCATGCCACTTAGTTAATCTGCTATTTGTTTACCTGTACAAATAATATATTATGCTACATTACTTAAAAGTAGAATGTTTAATAATAGCGACGTAAAAACATTCATTGGTCAATAAATTTCAGAACAAACGATTTTGATTTTTTTTAATACATTAGATTTTGGTTTTTACAGTTACACTATTCATGTCTGTACTTTTTTGAGAGAGAGAGAGAGAGAGAGGGGGAGAGAGAGAGAGGGGGGAGAGAGAGAGGGGGGAGAGAGAGAGGGGGGAGAGAGAGAGAGAGAGAGACAAAGAGAAAGAAATTATTACTTTAATAAGTAAAAAGTTGTTTTGTTTTCCCGAATAAAAAACGGCAAAGAACTAGAATCTTCTAGTTTCGAAATATTTTGAAATTACAAGTATCTACTGAATCTGAGAAATATTTTATATTACATTCATTTGGGATTTTGAAATTATAACGATATTAAATTATAATAATTATTTTACTACAGCACTAACCTATTAAAAAAATGTATGGATATTTTGATTTTAGACAACAAAATGTATGATCCAACTAAATAATGTTAACACGATAAATAAAAGATAAAAAGTTTCATTACCGTTATTACCAGTTTCAGTGACGTAGATTGCAAATTATGGCATTATCACATGCAGTAAAATTAAAATCTTGTTGACTTTAACCCTTTATTTTCCAAACACAGAAAAATCACTGCGTAAAAAGTCGTGACAATAAAATTTCGATTTGGAAACAATTTCGTTGATGTTTTCAACCCTTAAAATTGTCCGATTTTGAATAGGCTTCGTAAAACGTAATACGTATACCATATCGTACTATTTAAGTTGAATTAGCATTTAGAGAACAAAAATATAGTTTGGACCTATTTTTTAAAACATTAACTTTTTTACAATAAAACTAGAAAAAGCAAGCCGTGAGGGGGGTCGTTTATTAGGACTAAAGCTACTTTTAATTGGGACTCACAAGTGCGACCCTTGAGGTCCACACGACGAGCTTCCCAGTTTGATGAATATTTAATATTAATAATTAAATTAGAAATTACACAGAAAAGCAATCATTTTAATCATTAAAATATAATAATTATTATTTATTTTTAACAATAAAAAAAATGGTTTGACCGACTTTTATAAAATTTATGTCGGATCATATAGTGACGTTAACATGCTTTGATAGACACCTCAACGAAGTTGATAACATTTTTTTGGACGAGATTTCATATAAAATCTACTTTTTTATTGAAACAAAAAAAACGACTTGATCGATTTTGATAAAATTTCTTTCGGGTCTTGTTGATGTTAATATGCTTCTATTTACACCCTAACAAAGTCGATATCATTTTTTATTCGCGAGTTTTTGTGTAAAATCCACTTTTGGCAGTCTTTTTCTTTAAACAAAAAAAACGGTTGGGCCGATTTTGATAAAATTTCTTTCGGATCAAAATGACGTTAACACGCTTAGATTGACATCCTTACGAAGTCGATATAATTTTTTATTCGCGAGATATTGTGTAAAATCTACTTTTTTGGAGTCTATTTGGTTAAGAAAAAGAACGACTGAACCGATTTTGAAAAAAATTCTTTCAGATCATACTTACGTTAATATGCGTCGATTGGCACCCTAACATAGTCGACATCATTTTTTATTCGCGAGTTTTTGTGTAAAATCCACTTTTGGCAGTCTTTTTCTTTAAACAAAAAAAACGGTTGGGCCGATTTTGATAAAATTTCTTTTGGATCAAAATGACGTTAACACGCCTAGATTGACATCCTTACGAAGTCGATATAATTTTTTATTCGCGAGATATTGTGTAAAATCTACTTTTTTGGAGTCTATTTGGTTAAGAAAAAGAACGGCTGAACCGATTTTGAAAAAATTTCTTTCAGATCATACTTACGTTAATATGCGTCGATTGGCACCCTAACATAGTCGACATCATTTTTCATTCTCGAGATTTCGCCTTAGAAAGAAATGACCACATACGTACGTACACACACACACACAGACATATTTTTAAAAATAGTGTAGTAGGTAACCTTGAAACATAAAAATTTGTTATGCATTTTGATTTCGATTTTCGGACCCATTACAATAACTTCCAATGGGAAGTTAATAATAGAATTGTTTTTTTACGTATTTAGGTATATTATTTACATTAGGAGGCAAAAATATCGTTTGCATTTTTTTACAATAAAATTTATTAAAAATATTTTTAATATTCCATAACAGAGCTCTGCTACTTAATATCTGTTTTTTAAAAACATATTTCATAAACACAGTAGTTTAGCAGAAAAATAGGAAAATAAATAAATAATTATATTTCCATTGCGTGCTGTTAAATAAACAACTTTAAATAAAATAACATATAAATAATGCTAATTAAAAACCGCAAGTAAACAAAAGGTTAAGAGTAAAATGATATGTTAAGTGTTAATAAATAATGAGTTAATTTTCTTTACTTATTATGCATAATATTATGACTTTATGTGCAACGGGTTTTAAACACATCAAAGCTAGTCCCTACACATAGTTTTAATTATGCATTATTTATGACCATCGGTCAATAGTATTTACTTTGTATAATATAATTTTATTTCATATGACTAGCCATTACCAACGGCTTGATCGCTTGCGTTAATGTCGTTTTGGCCATTTTAGTACAAGAGTGAAGTTATAGGTATGGTCTATTTTATTCCCTAATGGATAACACACTAAGTTTTGTGATTAGTGAAATCTCGACCAAAATCAGTTCAGTAGTTTTTGAAATAGAATAGAATAGAATTTTATTGTTTGTGTTTAACCATAAATATGGTGTACAAAAGGTCAGAAATAAACGTTAATAATAAGGCACATAAAATTACATAGGTTAAAATTGTAAATAACGCGAAACAGACAGATAAACATTCTGAAAATTTAGAAATCCAAAAAATCGGTGATGATAATTAATAAAACAACAGTAACTAGACCTTACCCGATTTTAATATATTCAATTATAATAGTAGAAGTAAATTAATTGAAAACGTTTCGACAATAAATTTTGTTGGTATATGATAAAATCAATCGATTTAAAACCCCTTATATCCACACCATATTATTCACATAACAATTAGAGGTGAAAATAATAAATATGTCAGACAGCTAGGCTGCCATGATTTTTGAGCTATATCTAAGAAAAAATCAAATGACCACTGTCGGGATTTGAACCCGAAACCCCCAGTTTCCAGTTAGGTGAGTTACCGATTTCTCCACAGTGCCTGAGAGTGGAAACCGATCTCTTCTTATATATAGCAATTTCACGTTAAAAACACACTACATGCGAGAGTCGACTATTTAAATAAACTGCAAAGCATAGTACAGCTATTAAACAGTCGAATCATTATACATGCGAGAGTTAACATTTTATAAGTTTTATAAACTTAATAAACTCGTTAGGCCGGGAAGCCTTAGGTTTTACCTATAGATAAACAACGTTTTGAGTTTCTGTGGACAGTAATTAATTGGTATATGATAAAATCAATCGATTTAAAACCCCTTATATCCACACCATATTATTCACATAACAATTAGAGCTGAAAATAATAAATATCTCAGACAGCTAGGCTGCCATGATTTTTGAGCTATATCTAAGAAAAAATCAAATGACCACTGTCGGGACTAGAACCCGAAACCCCCAGTTTCCGAATTCTGAAAATGTTTCGTTTGCTCTAGGTAACCTATAAATTGTAGATACATCTAAATATAAATTCAGTTAAAACTTAATTATAAAGCTACAATTTTATTTTTGTCTTCCCCCTATAAAATAGCTGCTTTTCATGCTGTATGTAGATCAATTGTGAAAAAAGATCTACTTTTATTTGCAACGATTATATTTATAGAAAACAACACCGGATCAATTATTTGCAGATATAGAAAAGAAGAAAAAAAATGGAAAGTTACAAACCCGGGTTAAAATTAATATTAACTCACATAAAATAACAAAAACCCTGTGAGACAGTATTTCTGACCTGATTGAACTAATAAAATAAAATAATAAAATTAATGTTGAAGAAAGGTTTCTTTCTTTCTTCAATATTAACATGCATTGGGTCAACACTACTACTGATGAATAAAATTAATGCAACGAACAGCAAATTAATCGTGTAAAAAAGATTTATAAAAAAGTGCAACCATATTTTTACAGGGCTACCACCATTTATAAATTGAAGTGTTTTAAATATAGTTTGATGTATCTTGGAAACATTAGTTAAATGAGTGAACCTTTATCTGCAGTTTACATTGGCTACAATGCAAGTACATTGCTGGGAGAAATATGCATAATAATAGTGCTTGGTAAAATGATATGCAATTTTCTTCCACTAACATGCCATTTTGTGGCCACGAAACAACCACAGGTTGAGTACCTATAATTATTGAAGAATTACAGATATAATAAAACTGTAAGCATTTAACAGTTCAGAATGGTGTATCATTTTCATAATACAATAAACACACCGTCTTGTTTTCATTTTAAAACAAACTAAAGCAAATTTTATGACTTTTTTTATTACAGTGTACTGAATCAGGCTATAAACTACTTGTTTTTTAAATCATTGGAACGAGCTCCGTCTAACTTATATAACGCCGTTGGATTTTTGATGTAAAACATCTTATGTCGGGCTGTGAACAGCCGCGTGAGGAGAAATATGCAACGAAATTTTTGGTCCGCTCCTTCGCTGCTGTTCTCCCCACCACTGCGGAACTCTCTCTCTCTCTCGGCTTCCGCGCGTTCGGGCAACCGCGTGTGTTACAGTGCAGTATATAGGATTACGTCAGCATAACAGTTAGTTGCTGCTTTTGAAAAAATATATACTATACTACATAGAGAATACCACCGAGTTCAATAACGTTTTTTTTTGATGTTTCACATCTGTCGGGGGTCCCGAGACCCACACCCTTTTTTTTTGTCTAGCACTTAAAACGCCTTTACAATACCTACATTTTTTAAATAGATCAAATAAATATTTTTCCTTTCAAGAGGCTGAAGTCTTTTGCGCCAAACATCACGGCCTACTAACTATAGCCCAAATATTTATCAATTATCTATGTCATTCTGGCAATGCGAGGTCAGTGTACAAGGAATATATGCGACCTGATTATATAGAGTAGGTACTTATATACCTAATTTTTGCTGCGAACACGCTTTGACTTCAAAAATTTGAAAAATTGTATCTCCGTAAATATTTAACGTATTCAAATCAGTGTTTGTGGCAATGATTTCTAAAATGCATTTACATTTTTTTACCTATGTTAATATGTGACATTGATAACATTTTTTTTAAATATCGTAGGATCCACTAAACCGATTTTATTTAAAATCTAATCAGTTAAATGCTGATAAATACAATTAAACAAACCGATCATACATTGTTCCGTTTCGAAGGAGAAAAATTTCACCACATACATACATACAGACATCAATCAGAAAATTATCTCAAATGATTCCTATAGGATGTCAAAACGTGAAGCTATATACAAAAAAATTTCGAACTGATTCCAATACTCCCCTTCCATAATAATTAATTAATTGTAGATTATAGACGCGTCGACAACTCAGGTTATTAGCGTCTTCAACACAACAAATAATCCATTTGTGTATTAGAATCTGCCAGCCGACATACACAAACCGACTGGTACGAGTTCGGGCCCCTTGGAGCGCTAATTCCCAAAGAACATTGGAATGCAATTTACGATAGCAACCATATTTAAATGTCCCGCCTGGGGGACCTACCATAATAGAGATAGGAAGTAAAAATAATGAAAACTTAATAATTTTTTTTTTAAACAACTTGATTTTAATTTAGTTTTTAAATATTAAGTGGGTTAAAATCAACAAAATAGATTGAAAAGCAATTCGATATCAGGTTAGGACACAAAACTATATATTTAAACGCAAGAAAGAACTGAAACTTTATAAATGCATCCATAAATTTAACAAGAAGAAAAAACTTTGTCGAACCTTCTATGAGCTTAAAGCACGACGAATATTCTTAAGCTTGTGCAAAGAACTTTTCTACTTCCGTCCTTAGAGCTTTATGCTGTATATATTCAAAAAGTAAAACTTCAAAGAAAGTGGAGTGTAAGGAAAATCTAACTGAATAAATACGTGCTGAAATACTTTGCTTATTTATACAGATTTTATTCAAATGTATATTTTGGTTTCTAAATTCTAATCAATTAGCCAATTTATCATTTCAGACACTTTACCGCTATATTATTACTTGTTGTGATTAATATTATTTTTTGAAGTTATACTTCTTTTGGCGCGATGTGGAAAAATGATGAGAGTGAATTTTTAGGATGCGTCACGAAATTTACCGACACCATGAAGTTGCAACCAAATTCACACCTTGAAGTTAGTCGTTAGTAAAACTTCAACTAGAGTCGTTACACCATGTGACAAGAGCGTTTTCAGTTTTCAATAACATTAATAAAAGTAATTTTTATATAAACGCTCGTTTATGCCGCTTTCGTTAAATATGAGTTCGTACTACAACATCTGTACTGTTTCTACTATTATATTTCATGACTATAATAGCCTATTGGTAAACACGGCCCATCGGCATTGTCACTGATTTATTTTAAATAGACTAATTCTGTACACAGTACTATGAATTGCCCACAGATCGAAGTGGTTATATAACTGGCGCCCCTAGCAGGCAAGTTTGGCATACCCATTATCATTTTTTTAGTTTTTTTTTTATCAAGTGTTATCAGTATATTTAGTTTTAGATAAGTATCTATCATTATTATATATATTATAGAGAAAAAAAGAGAAAAGAAAATTTGTATCAAGTTTTTCCAACCTGTAGTGTATATATAAACATAATACATATATTATGCAAGAGCGCATTGCTGGAAAAGCTTAGAGCTTCCACAAGCTTTAAACAAACTTTGAGCTTGAGCTTTTTGGCCAACCAGTCCGACAAAGAGCTAAAGGAGTTCCCTACATGCAAGTACACGTGCGGTATATGGCAAAGATCCTAGTCGCATAGGGATCAACATTAATATATTCTAGAGGGGCGGAGCGCCACCGCCAAGTAAGTAACCGTGCACTCTATGCGGTGTGTTTTCAGTGCGGTTGAATAGGTAATACAGCTTAGAAGAAGGTTTGCATAGATAACGATACAATCAGATTCACCGCACCACCGCCGTTCTCCATTTAAATTGATTAGAATGCCTTTTAAGGAATTACTATACTGATTTTCATATAAGGTACGTACCACAAGGCACAATCGGGAGTTCTGTTTATTCAAAAAAGGTGAAGTTCTTATTTATGAAATTGCTATAGCGTAAAAGTGGCAGGGGTCACACAGAACAAGTCGTTATGTCAATTTGAACAAAACTCTAAAATCTGAAAAACATTGAACGAATCACTGAAGCGCAATGATTTATTAAAGTTGCTTTGAATTTTAAATTACATCTGACGTCAGTGATAAGTATACTAATAATAACTATACTAATACTCAACAAAGTCTACAAAATATTTTATAAGTATTAGAGATCATTATTGAAATAAGTAGTACAACTGTAATTTGCGCTTCAATGAATCGTTCAATTCCTTAGGTTTTAGAGTTTTTTTCAAATTGATGTATATTTTAGAACTGCATAATAAAATTCCAAGCAAGTATCTACACTATTGGTGGCAGCTTGTCAACTAGCTGTACCTACCCAGCGATGACGGATCTATATAGACTATAGATATTGTTACGGATCACCCTGTATATAAACGACAGGCAAGAGTTCTGAGAAACGGGGTCCGCTTACTGTAACAACTGGTACCTGCACGAAACTTTTAGAGAAAGCGAGAACACGCTAGGCTTATGCCACGCAGCCTATATAAACAGCAGTCAACGGTGAGTCAGGCAGTCAAGCATCGGTGGATCAGTGATATAAATAGTGCCGTGATAGAAATAAATAAACTGATAAAATAAATATACTACGAATTATTGTATATAGTTGTTTTGTTTTGCTTTGTAATTACTGTTTAGTTATTGTTTACTTGTGTTGATTGTTAGAACTGACTTTTCGCTGTTGCGTTCATTATTATTGTGTTTTTAATTATTGTAAACAAATATTTATTCCGCCAACTCAGAAAACAGTTTTGTAACAATATATTAAATATTAAAAAATAACAAAACCAAGTAGAGCTGGCTACTCTGCAGAGTTATACAATTAATTAATATAAAATATGGTAGGCGTTAAAAATATATAGATAGATGAAAAAAGAAGAATGAAAAAAACTTCCAAATTTCAGTTTCAAACCGTGATCGTAGAAAAGTGTGATTTGTTGTCATTGTGCTCTTTTTCGGGCGCCCATGAGAATAAGTAATCAATTACCCGGATGTATTTAGCATACTTTTGAACAAAAATGGTATTATACAAAAATATAGACAATATTACATAATTTGGTGCATATGTACGAGCAAAGTGCAGCAATTCGAAAGAGTAATTTGGCAACAAAAACGTTCGGAGAGCCGGTGAGGCCAGTGATGCATGCGACCCAGACAACATAAGTCTCTCCCGGCACGGGTAGGCAGCGTACAACACACACATACATTATTGCTTTACATTTATCAACGGAACGTACTGCATTTAAGTGAGCCAAATATTTTATTTAATGCAAATAAATCAATGGGACAATCATGTAATAAATAATCAAAAATACTTTTATCAGGCAAGTTCTACATTAAGTGGGTCTATTCGTTATCAGAAAAATTCTACAAATGGGTATTCTATTCATCTAACAGCAATTCTAGCAAGAAGCAGGACATTTCCAATTTTATTACCCAAGTGTATTATTTTTTTAAGCTTGCTTTTAAAAAGTTTTTTTTTACTTATATTTTAATTTGTTGTTTTTAGTGTTTCTAAATGATCAAAATAACTACATAAAAAATCAAAATATATATTTTTAAACGATTTTATTTAGCTTGACCCCGTATATATTTTTTTTTGTTTCAAATCTTGCGACCGATTTTTCACCCAGTTCCCGTTATCCGATTGAGTTGAAATTTTGCACACATGTGTAGCTCCGGTGACAATACAATATTATGGTAACTAGCTGACCGGCCCGGCTTTCGTCCGGGTGTAAATCGTACTTTTGAATTTTCACCCACTTCCCGTGATCCGATTGAGTTGAAATTTTGCACACATGTGTAGCACCGGTGACAATACAATATTATGGTAACTAGCTGATCGACCCGGCTCCCGTCCAGGTGCAAATCGCATTTTTGAATTTTCACAGGCAAAAGGTTTTGCTCCGGTAACGTTTCAGTGGATCGGATAAATGTAATAAAATCAGACTAAGCGAATAAAGCACACTAAAAAATTAAAAATAAAAATAGGGAAAAAACTTTTGCGTTAAACGGTTTTATAAATGTACTAAAAAGAAAAAAATAATATTTATTTTGGGTTCATAAGTATAAAAGCGTGGGTCGTGACTAATAAATTATCATAGAGTTTACGACCCACGTTTTTATACTTATGAACCTAAATTAAATATTATTTTTTCTTTTTAGTACATTTATAAAAACCGTTTAACTTAAGTTTTTTTATCTATTTTTATATAAAATCAAGAAACATTTATTTATTTAACATTATCAGTACTTTGTTATTTAATTTAGTTACTTTAATCATAACTATTTACTTGTAATCGAACCCAATGCAAATAAACTTCACAATTCTTGTTTTCTGGTAGCAAAATTGACATCAATATCATTTTGATTCGACAAAACTTGTGCTTCAAAGTAAACCCAAAACGAAACGGTATATCAAAGTAGAAAAAAGAACAACACACGCAAATGTAACAAAGTTATATGTAAATTGAAAAAGTACTTGTTACAGAGATAACACAAAAAGAGAATATTCTAAGGGAAACAGAAGAAACTGTTGGGTGATATGGGCGGGCGGGTGGTTTGGACAGATAATGCCGATTGAGTGGGATTGGTGAATGTATGCGAAGAACCACATCAGAGTCGACTTGCACAGTACACACAATGTATAGATAGATACTCTGTATATATATCGCAAATTTGCATGTCGAGGGGAGTAGAAAAAAAACATTTACTTAAAGAAGTGAGATGTGATAACGAATTCAGTTTATGTAGGACCAAATGAAATATGACACTACGAGTATATTTACTAATACAATATACAAAGTGTTCTTAAAAACTGTTTTCTAAAAGAAATATTAATGAATTTGTTGAAGACAGATGGAACCTTTGGTGTGAAGACCCTGAATACTAGTGCAAGTGAAACTTGTTGCCATAACCCTAAACGCTTTTAACCCGAAATCGCCGAAAGCATATAATTTTCCAAGTCTTCATGGTTTCCGGGCTTGTAGGCCGTGGTCCGGTGGTATTTCTACCTGACGTTTCGTCTACAACTGCGGTAGACATTCTCAAAGGCGATGTGGCAGCGGTCGAAGTGTCCTCCTTGGCGGCTCACAGGTCAGTGTGTCAGTGACTGGTGTTTTCCCTTCTTTATACCTAGTACCAGTGTGTTCTCTGTTCGGTCGTAGTCCGTCTCTCTGTTATTGGTCAACTGCGCAGTGTGTATTGGTGGGGGTGAGTTCTCTACTCGGTCGTATCCCGTCCTTGTACGATTGGTCATTGGTTTTGAATGTCGGAGTGCTGGTATCCAGGTTTTACTGAGATTGAGACCTACAAGCCCGGAAACCATGAAGACTTGGAACAATGCCGGCCGTGAAAGCTTGCACACTTGGGCATATAATTTTGTTTACGTGATTTTGCAAAAATAAGTTTGACACTATATTTGATAGTAAAATATAAAAATATAAAATAGCTGCTTTTCACTTCATCTTCAGTATTTTCAAAATTTTTTGACAGTTCATTGCGTCGCCAACTTCACTTTTATAGTAGGCCGAGGTACGTACAGGAGTATTTTTATTGCGGACGGATCAGGGCGAATAAACATAAATCTTTATTGAAGTAATTGTTCACATTATCCACATATCAGACTGTTAAGTGATCCATTACAGGCTGGTATACATGCATGTAAAGCAGCTATTTTATAATGGGTATGGCAAAAACATTAGTTGAACTTGGTTGGTTTTCCATAAGGACATTTATAACGATAACTCTCTATAACGAAAATAGAGAGTTTTGACTATGTAAATATAAATCCAAAAAGATATTTCAAAGGGTCTACATAAAAAAGCAATAATGATTTTATAAGCATGTTTAGTTTTTATTTGAACACGTAATTATCAATGAAACACAGCGTATGTGAACGTGTCAGAAGAACAATTTGCAGAGTTCACAGGTTGCCAAAATAAATAATGTCAGGGAGAAGCGAATTGCGATATTTTGTTGTATTAGGTGTCTGACAGAACTACCGTATAAATAGACTGTTACCGTTCAGTACGTTATTCAATGTACCAGGCGTCACATTCTCATACGCAATTACTCATACTGTGAATGTACTTGCGTTAAATAAACAGCGTTGAGTCACAGTCTACAGGCCCATATATTAGGTTATTACACGATCCAATACGCCGCATAGTAGTATAATATCACGGAGGGGTTGGCATTACCCGGGTTCTATATATGTGTGTGTGTATACTGTGTATAGCAGTTGGGAGGGTGCTTTAATGGCTGGACGCGTCCATCATGGCGCTCGACTCGCACTACACATAAAAATGTTCACATATTATTATTAAATAGTTTAAGAGTTATGCCAAAACGTCTCGACGAGAAATAGCCATTTTCGTTCCCGTCTCTAAATTAGAAATTTTGTGACTACTTTTTCTCGAGGAGCCATTTCTTGTCTTGATGACTAGAATACTCGAAAAAGCTTGTCTCGATAATTTAATTTATCATCTCTTTTGCAGTAAATGAAATACTTAAATATTTCAAAAGATGAATTACTGAGATTAAACTCCATGATAAAATATATAAACAATTATTTAATTAATGGATGTATTGGAGAACAAATTAACATAAAATATTGTTGCGTGTTTTCAACGTGAAATTGCTATATATAAGAAGAGATCGGTTTCCACTCTCGGGCACTGTTGAGAAATCGGTAACTCACCTAGCCGGAAACTGGGGGTTTCGGGTTCATGTCCCGACAGTGGTCATTTGATTTTTTCTTAGATATAGCTCAAAAATCATGGCAGCTTAGCTGTCTGAGATATTTATTATTTTCGCCTCTAATTGTTATGTGAATAATATGGTGTGGATATAAGGGGTTTTAAATCAATTGATTTTATCATATACCAATAAAATATTGTGTTAAATTGATTTCCAATAAACACATTAATTATTTTTTTCAAAAGATATGCTAAAACTATAATGTGACGTGAAATTAAGAGTTCTAGATTCGAATCCCGGCGGTGCATTTACATTTTTCCTATATAGCCTTCTATATAAATATCATGGCGATAATTCGTCTGATATTCTTATGTTAATTTCACTAATATAGTGAATTTAGTTACGGCTAGGAATCTAATCATATTGATTGCTATTCTCATGTTTATAAAAAACCGTATGTAAATTTCTCATTATAATTTGATTATAATGTTTCTGTTTGGATGAGTAATGTCTCGTTCTCGTCTCGAAATTCTACGACCCTCGTCTCTATAGTGAGAATTTTGGAAAAATCTCGTTTCGATAATTCAATAGCTGATTAAAACGTCGCAAGTTTACGTTTCCTATAAGCAAAGACTAATCGTTTGGAGATTCACATGGTGGCAGGACTATATGGTTACATTCCACATCTCCGAATTTACAAGGTAGAATACTTTTTTTATAATTTTTACATGATCTACGAGAATCAATTAATATAAACTTCAGTTTTCTAGATTTTAATCTTAAGCAGTTGTGGTTGAATTATATGAAAAATGTGAGTTTTAAAGGAGACCTATTGTCTACATGTTCAATATTTATTTTTTTAAAATTATTAACGCAAAAACTATACGTCAAATCTTCCTCAAAAAATTAAATTATATTATCGATTAATAACATATATTAAAAATTCAGCTCGTTATTTTTCCTTTCCTTTAATTCGCGTACAACTTTAATCCAGACAGGTCTAAATAAATTGAATCATAACGACATTCAAAATTAAATTAAACTTATTTGTTTCTTAAACGTAGCTAATAAAAACTCAAAAAAAAAAACAATGTTGTGGTCGAAATTACAGAGTATTGATGTTGTCTCAAAAAGACAAAACAGACCAAAAGTAGATTTGAATAACTTTCGTGGACAGAGCATAGCAATATAATAAAGTGAAGAGCTTAGAGCTCCACCGCGAACAAAGCAGAAAGCGAGGATTGCAGAGAAAGAGAAAGAACTACGTAAGGCATGAGAGACATTTAAGGGTGGTATTTCTCGTTTAAGGGATGCTGCGAGCTATATGAAGTGGCACGGGAAACGTTTTACGATTTTAAGAATGTGTTTGCATATAATAATATGGAGTATATGGTACTTACGACAATGCTATTACTTCAGTTGAATTTGTGAACTAGATGATGAGATATCTTTAGCTGTATGCAGTGTGCTATGAACGTGTTGGTATGCATTGTTCTTTGCTCACAAACACTTTTAAAAGTATAAAATATTGTAATTCGTGGCTTACCTGAAACAAACGGAAAAAAACATTAGTATAATTATTTAGGAAAGTTACTTAATCAGTTGAAAATTTTGTTGAAAAGCAGTCAATTATATAATTGATTCCAAACATATCGGAAAAAATCATTTTACCAACCATAGTCACAATCAGGATTTTAACCTGAACCTTCCCACTTTCGCGGTGGGATGAGCTTACAATTACTCAACCGTGACATGATTACTAATCTAACATTCTCCTTATATGCTTCGGAATCAATAGATTTTCACTAAATGCGAGTGTTAATTCAATATAGCCAGGTTATAGATGTAAATCTTCGTACTAGCGAGAGCTCATCAAAAAATCTATTAATTTACTTAATCAGTTTCTATTAAGAGTACACAGTAAACAGTAAACAACAGGATCGCTACACTCTCGGCTATTCTCAAGCCCAAATGCACAACATATAAGTTTAATAAGTAGCTGAATTTCTGAAATATTGAATTTTAACTAGTCTCTTCGTTTTTCTTGAAAATCGAGGATTTCAAAAAAAAATTTAATAGCACTTTTTTCGAAAGGTCATAAGGATTCAATATATTTAATATCGACATAACACATACAAATATTACTGGATTAAATATTATGTTTTATAATTGCATATTATGTTATATGTAAATCATTTTGAGGCTTTTAAATGAATAATAGCTACACAAACGAACAACAGGTACAAATTGTTAATGTATATAGACTATAGAGTAGATGTTACCTAGTACACAATTAAATAATAGACTAATGGCCATTTTCTAGTAGCACAGTTGTCTGTGCGTTAAATGTAGCGACACGTTACATACAATACCAGCCAACAGCATAAAATCGTATTTTCTGACAGAACCAACACGTTCCATGGTACGTCATATTAGCTTTAGATATATGCAATTCGGGATTTTTTTGTAGGAAATGTTACACTACAAAATTATTAATATGCTATTTTGCCCTATGCGTATCTAGTACGACTCTCGCATAGTTTGGAGTAAAATCTGCAAAAACACATAGTATCTCACCATTTTTGTCATCGTGTAAAGACGCCATTTTGAGTTCGCCGCAATTATTCTTGGTAATTATGACCGAGAGTTCTTTTATCTCATTATGCGGTGTTTTCGATAAATTTGTGAAAGAATGAGGTGTTTTGAATCGGGGGGAGGGTTTAGTTGTCACCCTCTAATTTTAAAATTCAAGTTTCTTTTAGTTACTAGCTTTAAAAAGAAGTTTTTTCTGATAAAAAATTCGATTCATTAACAATTTTCTAAATTAATATACTATTAAATAATCCTAATCCATGTCTAAAAATATAACGTGCCGCTATAATATGTAACATACAGGTACCTAAGATACCAGAAAATGGTTCAAATAGGGTGTTAATTATGCATATATATGAATGCATAGTTAGTGCATATATTCGCCGCTATTAAACTATAATTCCGGGCAATCCATAACAATTTCCCGTGTAGGTTTACACTAAAAACGTTAATCTGCTGTTAACAAACATCACCGCACTCCGGTGATGATATTTCACGCATTTTACCATGTAAACACGGCGTCTGCGTGATGAATATGTGCGGATAATAGTATAGAATCCACACATATTCATTATGTTTAGTTGAATGATTAGGGTTAGAAAGCTAACGACAAAATGATGGAGGACGATGGACAATTCACTTCCAAAATGGTTCACTAATAATACAAAAAAAAAATTCGACTGATGACCAGTCCTATACTTCTCACCTAGTAAATATTTGCAAAAAATAAACACTCTTTTTTATTCTTTGAAAAAAAGCATGGCCCTCTTTTTTGTTTGGTGATCTACTGATGGCTAGTAATATAGCAAAAATCATGGTTACCTTGATTTACGTACAATTTTCTTTTTTTAGTAAAATATTTTTTTTCTCGAAAACTATAAGAAAAAAATATTTACATTTTTTTCATATTATAACATCTAGAATTCATTTATATTTTTTTTACCTATGTAATACGTGACATTGAGAACGTTTTTTTAATATCTGTGCTTTTTAATATAATGTGTTTTAAAGACCACCAACAGCTAAGGCTATTTAGGCCTAGCACCAATTTATATTTTCAATTCATTATTTTTTTTAATAATAAATTGAAAATCCAATTGACACTTTTACCAGCTCCCATGTAAACAACAGCATTGCTACACGCTTCTATAAGCTAAGGCTAGTAATAGACGAGCGTAAACAACACGCGCGTTTTCTAAACGGCTTTGTAAAAACTACAGATTATCAGATACATCAATCATTAAAATGAGAATTATTGATAGTCTGTACTTGTACGCGCAATATCGCTGCTCGTGTGTTCACACGTGCAATAAACAATGTATTGCATTGCCGGCGTTTCTTACACGAAGCGATCATCAGCGTTCAGCCAGCGGCCTCAAGCGTACGTTTACCGCTTGTGTATTTTCTTCAATTTAGAAATACACTCTTCTCATTTTGGCTGGAAGAACGTCGGGTGCGGCACGCGGCGTCTTGTACGCTCGTCTATTAGTCTAAGAAGTGAGATTATTTAAAATATGAATTGGTACTAGGTCCAAGAAGCCCTGACAGTTGTCGGCCTCAAAATTATACTAAAGAAATTTTACTTTGTGCTTCAATTTGAACGTACTGTCCAAACCACAGTGGTTATTCATGTAACGACTTTGTAAGGAACACAATAATACTGTAGTTGCATAATTCAAGTACCTAGATAATTATGTAATTATAAATGTATAAAAAGTTTTTGATGTTAGAATTATTGATTGATTTTGTGAAATACAGCAACGTAATTATAAAACATATCTGAATAAAATATTATTTTTGCAATTACTTATTTTTCTTTTAAACTGTACCTATATACAGATTGTAAAGAATGAATTGTAGATTATAGACGCTCGACAACAGAGTTCATTAGCGTCAGATATACAGATTGTATCAAATTAAACCTGTGTATAGGGCATTCTGTGTGTAAGACAGAGATTGATACATAAAGCAATAAGTAAGAATGAGATAAATGATCGTTAATAGGATGTTACGTGGTTACTGTAAATTAAACTGAATAAAGATTTACATTTTTACAGCATAGAAGGAGCGAAAAAACAAAGATGACGATGTTAGGTTGTATAAATATTATTTATTTACAGTAACCACGTAACATCTTATTAGCGATCATTTATCTCATTCTTACTTATTCCTTTATGTATCGATCTCTGTCTTACACACATAATGCCCTACGCACAGGTTTAATTTGATACAATCTGTATAACTGCGGCAAATATAATAGGTTATGGGCCCAGGAATGGATACAGAATAAGAAAAGTACCGATTTGCTTTATTTGATGGATTGTAAATTATATAATATGTGTATAGTTACATTTTGCAGGTACACGGCTGTGTATAACAAACCTCGAGCAAACATAGAACAAGCGCACCGAGTATCGCCACGTCTCGTTTTACCAACACATTGAACGCGTGATAATAAACCTCCATATTGGATTATAATGCATACAGTGGTGCAGTATTCATCATTGTCAAAACACTAGGGTCGGTCGTAAAGTAGACCTAATCCAAAATGTGTTTATCCAATATATCTGCCTGTGGCATTGCACCATGCAACTCACTGTTTGCTTCTATGTACTCACTGATTGCCTCCGTACGAAGCGAACAAGTGCATTGCAAACAGTTACCTACCTATACTAATATGATAAAGAAGAAACGTTTTTTAGGGTTCCGTAGCCAAATGGCAAAAACGGAACCTTCATAATTTCGTCCTGTCCGTCTGTCACAGATATACTGATTGACTGATAGATCATCATAAATCTAGGGAACTTCCAATCGAGATAGAGGTTTGAAATTTGGCACATAGATAGTGTTAAAGGTGATAATTACTAGAAAAATCTAAAAATAAATGAAAATTTAACATGGCGAATAAAACTCCAGCATGGCGAATAAAACTCCAGCATGGCGAATAAAACTCCAACATGGCGGATAAAACTCCAATTCATGGAGGATTCTGACACGAAATAAAATCTAGGATACTTCCATTCGAGCTAAACCTTTGAAATTTGAAACATAGATATTGTTTAAGGTGATAATTACGAGAAAAATAAAAAATCATTAAAAATACAACATGGCGGATACGTTCTTCCCGACTACGGAACCATTCATTGTGCGTGGTCCGACACGCACTCGGCCGCTTTTTGTTTGTTTGTATGGGCTTATGTCCGAAACTATAAAGAACGGATTTTGATGAGACCTTCACCAATGTGGTCCTTATAGTCCCTCCGTTAACATATAGGCTACATTTTATCTCAATAACTGTCCGGCCCGGCTTTGCTCGGGTGAAAATCAGATTGAATCCGCTTTATTGAACAGATTTGAATGCGGTTTTACTATTCAATAACTTTTTTTTGAGGAAGGTTTAGGTCTATACTAGCTGCCCGGTCCGGTTCGCCCGGGTGCATGTCAAATAGTTTCCAAGTTGGATTCAAATAGAGTTTATGTCAAAAGTGGTGTGAAATATAATATTATACCCATATTAATAATACGTCGCCGGCAGTTAATCATAAATTCGATTGAACGAGCCAAGCGAGTGCGATACGTATTTGATAAAGATAAATTCGAGCGAGCAAGCGAAGCAAGTGAGTAATGTATTAATCATAAAATCAAACGAACTAGCGAAGAGAGTAAGTAATGTAGTATCATAAAGATAAATTCCAACGAACGAGCGAAGCGAATTAGTAAGGTTTTAAGTAATTATAAATTCGACCGAACGAGCGAAGCGAGTGTTCAATTTACTAATTATTTATAAATCTTGCGAACGAGCGAAGCGAGTGTGTAATATGGTATTAATTAATTGTAAATCGAGCGAACGAGCGAAGCGAGTAAATAGTGTATTAATTAATTATAAATTTGAGCGAAGTTTTGCTTTTCCATTTTTTAAATGTTGTATCTATCTACAGACGTTGCCTCGTCATCGACGAATTGAACCGACAGACGATCAGATCTTCATCAATCATATCAATAATTGAACAGTTTGAAAACCTTTGACGTAATATGTATGTGTACACACACGAGGATAACAAGTTATGCATACGTGTAGGTAGCATCGATGCACACGATCGTGTGTTTGTATCCCGCCATCAAACATTGCAGTGGTAATCCCCCAGGACAAGATCGCTCTCTGGTCGGGCGTACATCGGTGCGTTTGACGCAGAGAATAACTGTACTGGCATGTCTGCTATTTGTTGGGGGTGAGACACTCACCCCCACCCTTTTGTAATATACTACATACCCTGACCTCGTCTTGGAGACCTGTCAATTAATGATTAAAATATATCACTATGAGACATTATTGGTTCGATGTAAACGAATGACTCGTACGTGCTTCAGAAAATTATTACGTTTTCTCCATTGATACGGAAATTTTTATGGAATGGAGTAAATATTGAGAAATTTAAATAATAAATAGTACAATAAATCCGTTAACAAAATACTCCACTGATCAAGGTATAACAAATAAAAAAATAATAATTATTAATTAATTCAACAATGAATTTTTTATCCACAAGGCATCCACTAGGTAGTGAATAGTATTTCTTAACATATCAGTCAGCATATTATGCCATCATGATTGTTAAACGTCAAACGATTGTTATAAGATGTTATAACAATCGTTTGACGTTTAACAATCATGATGGCATAATATTATGTTGACTGATATGTTAAGAAATACTATTCACTACCTAGTGGATGCCTTGTGGATTAAAAATTCATTGTTGAATTAATTAATAATTATTATATTGTTGTCCACCTAACTCATATATCGTTATTTAAATAAAAAAAATGGTACTTATACATGATTTTCATATTCTAAAATCATTTTTCAAAATAATGTTTTATTTGAAAAATTTTAATGGAGTGCCAGAAAGCGATATTGTTATAGGTAGGTTCAAAATATGCACCAACTTTTAACGTCCGTATCTGTATTTCCAAAACCACTAATCCGATTTCCATAAAAATCAACAAATTTGGAGTTTTAAATTAAATTTGCTCGATTTAGAGTAACAGGACGGCTAATGAGTTTATAAAAGTCAAAATTTTCTATTTTAGTTGTTGATATTGTGGTACAGTAACTATATGTTGGATCTAAAATTAACACGGGTATCACCCCCTAATAGAGTGATGTTTAATGAATACACAGAGAACAAATGAACAACTTGTATTGTTCATTCAACAAATATTTCACGAATGTGTGTACATGTGGATTGTTATAATGAACCTACAAAATGGGTTACGTGTGTAGTTTTTTTGTTTCAGTTAATTGTCAACAACGAAATTGTCATACAACAGAATTTGCATAGTTAGTTAAAATTACTCACACGTTGAAAAAGAAAATTGCATATGCCTATTTTGATGATTAAAAAAATAGTTTTTATAGTTTAATTCATTTTTTTGTTGTCGAAAATTGTGTACTGCACACG
This sequence comes from Mongoloraphidia duomilia, assembly GCA_039654895.1. NCBI lineage: Eukaryota > Metazoa > Arthropoda > Insecta > Raphidioptera > Raphidiidae > Mongoloraphidia > Mongoloraphidia duomilia. The sequence continues at coordinate 5,836,831 of CM077520.1, read as the reverse complement.
ACAGACATTCGCCGATAGACAATTTTTTCGATAACTATCATTGATTATTATGGAGCACCGCACACGAGCGACTAAACTCTTGGAGCGACAAAAAAATGCGCGTATATTATGTTATTATTGACGATCGAATCTTATTTTATTTATTTATTGTAAATTATAGACACGTCGACAACTTAGGTCATTAGCGTCTTGACTACATTAAATAACAACACACTTAAAACTAAATGACATCACAAAACATCCATGAGCGGAACCGGGATTCGAACCCACGACAGTCTGATCCAGAGGCCGCGACGCTAACTACTGGACCACACTGTCCTCGACGATTGAATCGTCCAGCTCGAAATAGTAATCTAGTTAACTTCCCATTGGAAGTTGTTGTATAATGGGTCCGATTTTGCGAATGAAAAATTTCAACATATCTGCACCTTTTTAGGTCCCTAGAGTCCAAATCTACTGTTTTTTATTTATTTTTGATGAAAAGAGACTGTCCTGCCGATTGTGTTCATCGATCCAACCACATTCCACGAGCATCCCAAACACCCAGGCGAACGAAATTCTTTAAATTACGTACATTTTACATATAAATAAACTTAAACGATTTTGAGAGTTTCCTTAGATTTAAAATGTATCTACGTTGGTGAATCAATTTCGTTCGAGTAGTTATAATCGACGTTCGTGTAGTAGTAAAATGTGTTCATTCACGTGATTAGTAGCGATGGTCCCTTCATTGCTGTGACTCACACACCCACTGAACTGAAAAATGTGGTTTCAATTTTGTTTTTGTGTTTTTGCAAAAAATAATTAAAGTTTTGCAAACTTGTTAAAAAGTAATATATTCTCTAAAACTAATAATTTCTCGAAATTGTTATTATTTACTTATGAATTATTGTGTCATAGAATTGTAAAAAAACGAACTATTTGCATTTGTTAGTATTTTTTGTGAGTTACCTTAAAAAATATTCACGTCCATAACTTTCACCCCGTATTGTTATATCCATATTTACAGCCTGTTTATTAGGTAATCATAAAGTATGTAGGAACTTTTGTAAACAATAGTATTGTTCAAGTAAAAAAGTAAACTCGTAAAATACAATAAATATAGATTTTACCTAATTTTTATTTTTATGAAAACAATATTTTATATACCTATAAGTGCTTATTTTTAACGTTGGTTGTGCGAACTTCTCTGTATTCTTTTATTTTCCAAACTTTCTATTTTTTAAAAAGTTTTTATGTCATGCACATTAACTAAAATGATTTATAAGGGTTAGTAGAAAGTTAGAACTGTCTTTTTTTTAAAATACATGTCATATTTACCCACAATTTATGAAATATAATATCAGAATGTATTTTGTTGAACAAGAAAACTTCCTGTCACTTAAAAATTGTGAGGTTTTTGGTCGAATCTAAAAAAATAATAATTATTACGAATTATTGTGTCTCTCTATAAGGATCAACAATAAAACGTCTACAACAGCTTTAGTAATAAAAAGGAGTTTTTGTATAATGATCAGGATCCCAAACAGATCCTAAACTATTTCAACAATTTTATCTGAGAATCTAAAAGGCTAATGCTCGATTTGATAGAAATTCCAGCTTTAAATGTAGATTTAAGAATGTCACATGTTTTAAACTAAATGGAAAACAAATCACATTCTTAAATCTGAATTTAAAGCTGAAAATCGTATCAGAAACCGAGCGTAAGTAACTCGAGTATCAATTTTTTACGTTTAAATTAATCTATTCAGGATTTAAAATACTCTATTTTAGAAACTTTTTTGAGAATCCAAGAGGCTGGATAACTTAGTATCTACTGGAATAAGCATAGAATCAGTGAAAACTATTCGAAACTATAATTCAGAATCTACAGAATTTCCATCCTGAATAATTGTTTCAGAGACTTTTATATCCGAGAATCCAGAAGACTAAACAAGCATCTACGGGAGAAGCACAAAATCGCTGAAAAAGAGTAAAAATTACTTTAGAATTTCTATATGCTAAATTATTTCAGGGATTTTTTCTAACTCAGCATCCGAATCAATAGGCGCAGAATCAACGAGAAGAGAAAAAAACAAAAAATAGAAGAGAATAAACATAGCTAAGCAAACTATTTCAGAGACTCCAGAGAATTCAAAAGGCAATTCAGCATCTACCGGCAAGCACAAAATCACTGAAAATGAGTCAAAATTACTTCACACTGTTCAGAATTTCTGTCCTAAATTATTTCAGAGATTTTCTCTGAGAATCCAGAAGAGATAACTCAGCATCCGAAGCGATGGACGCAGAATCAGCGAGAAGAGAAGAAAACAAGAATAGAAGAGAATAAACACAGAGAGGCACTGTTTTCACGGCGCAGTACACAATGGCGCAACATTATTAAACCTGCAGTTATTCAGTTTGCGGTAAAACAGGGATGATTTAAGAGCAACACCACACCAGACTAATGACCTTTAGCGGTATGAACTGATGATTTATGTTGCGGTTTATTTTGCTCAGTTATTACCATTACACATACACAACAACACTTCATACGTGGATGAACGTTTTAAAATTAAAAACAATAAAAAATACCTATGCAATCCAATAATTCCAATCTCGTATTTTACGTTTCTTTAGCGTGTTATAAATTCGACTGAATTTGGTTTTATTTCAGTTTTTGAGCAATCAATCTTACAGCTCACGCAATAAGATAGGTACGTCGACAATACTATTATGAAAATCAGTTGGAAATAATCCTATTCAACTACAGAATTGAAACTGGTAAATAATATTTTTTTGTAATTAAAAGTCGAATAATTTGTATTAAAAAGATTATCAACGAATCTATTGAAAATGGATTAAACCTTTGGTATGTAGACATTGAATACTAAAAAAATATCAAAGCACGAGCATTTTTTTCTCGACGTACGTTTCTTGTGTGTGTGTGTGTTTTAAAGACCACCAACAGCTAAGGTTATTTGGGCCTAGCACCAATTCATATTTTCAATTCAGTATTTTTTTTTAAATAATAAATTGAAAATTCAATTGATACTTTTACCAGCTCTCGGGCTAGAACCCGGGAACTGGGGACTTGTAATAGAGGAACCATGTTAACATCATCAGGAGATAATTGAAACTATGATATAATGATACTAACATGGTAGTCGAGAAAAAACGGCCTGTGCTTTCGCGTTTTGTGAAAACTTTTTTAGACGTGATTGAAAAAAACTATTCACTAAATATTATAAAGCATGACTCGTCTAAAAAACAATACGTAAAATTTAATTTCGAATTTTTAAAAAAATTGTAGCTGAAATTTATTTTTTGATAATGATTTTCATATTTATAATTTTCAAAAAATGTGTTTTGTAGGCTCATATGGCGATGTCAGATATATCAAAAAAGTTAATAATTTTATTAATTTCAGTATCTATTCTTCTTATAGAATCTTATTCCCGCATTCTCTATAAAATATATTTTCTTTTTTATTTATATATTTTTTGTTATTATTGAGGTACCTATACTAAACCTCAGGTTAATTGATAGTACTATTATTTAGTAAATTAGTATACACTCTCAAATGCTTATGATCTCTGTTGTCGAGCGTCTATAATTTACAATATCTGGTATACACGTTTACAAAACAAGTTTAATTAACTATTCTATTTAAATTTTTTTAAACAATCAACAGAAAAATTATCGATATTATGCAGTGCTATGCAATCGCATAAATTATATTTTTCCCAACTGTTCCGTACCCTACAACTGCATAAAATTCAAATTATTTGTTGAAATTAATCACAGCATTTATTAGAAAAATATGCAGTGTTTTAAAATTTAATGTATATTTTCCAATGTTTAATTATAATGAATAATTGCATCGACAAAAATGTCAAGCAAAGTTCATGATTAACCCTTTTATATGAGCTAATAATTTGGTGTTGATAAAAACTGTAATAAAGTGAGTTTTACATAGACGATTTTCGATTATCGTTAATTAAAAATACATTGTGTTTAAATAAATTTTCAACAGACTGGGAGCCTAGCAGGTAATTATTAAACCAACATTTTAATATAGCTTTTATAGCACTTTAGGATATATTTTTATTGAATAGCTCAAGTTTGTCGCTCTAATTCCCCGACAAAGTGAACATTTAAGCTCCTATTATATTTCTAATAAAAACTATTAATTTATAATTTTAAAAAATTTTAGACAAAACTTGTCGGAAATATATAATTTTCTATAATTTGTGTAATAACTATTTACAGCCTAAGATGTACCGAATGGGAGATATATCATAAAATACTTTTTTGGCGCGATTTTCCCAAAATGGTGGCGAAAACGAGATAATTAAAACGTCACAAAGCTATATAAAGCTACATAACTACTAATCTGAGAGTTTTCAAAACTACCTGATTTTTTTCAGGTAAATTCGTCATCGCCTGAAGTTCTGAACCATCGACTTACACTACTGCCTTAGCGGTTAAAATGTGTCCCTCCGAAAGAAAAAGATAGAATGATCTCTATATCTCTCAATAAGCCGATGGAGCCAATAGCGAATCGCTTTTAAAAAAAGATAGAGATGGCCAAAAGCCTACTCTATCTTCCTCATTCATGTGAATCCGAAAAATAACTACAACAATATACCGCCAGGGTACGACCTGTAGTGTAAGTCGATGTTTTGAACTACCTATATCTGACATTTGAGGTTATGTTCATCTTTTTCTTTTGTTTTATGCTAAACGCACTCTCATTTTGTTATTTGCACACGTATTGAATTAAGTAGAAGTGTATGTTATAACAGTGGCCGCACTATATTTTTATAGAACTTGATTTTTAAAGAACATGATCGCTAATAACTATAGTGAAGTGATTATTTTAATAATTATTATTTCACGTGTATACATTAAGTTGTATCATAACATAATTAACAGATATATTACCTATGTAACGTATAATAGGCGTATAGTTAATTTAACAAGAACAATACGTACACTTAAAGATATCTGTTTACAAACAATGTACAAGAAGGTGCCAGTGAAACACCTCCAGCACCTCACATGATTATATAACATGTTAGTATATATTATAACAAACATGTAACATTATACATACTCGCCAAATTTACGTAATCTTCATGAAACTTCTACTATATCATGTTACAAGTTAAGAAGAGTTCGGTAGGGATTTGGGGTGAATGAAGTGCTGCCAGAGTAAAACACGTCCCCGAAATTTAAGGGTTTTACGAAGTGCTGCTAACCTGGAAGACGAACCCGAAATTTGGTAGATTTTATGGGGTGATTGCAATGCTGCTAACCTAGAAGATGAACCCGTAATTTGGTAGATTTTATTGAGTGATCTAACCTAGAAGACGAACCCGAAATTTGGTAGACTTTATGGGGTGATTGCAATGCTGCTAACCTAGAAGATGAACCTGTAATTAGGTAGATTTTATGGAGTGATCTAACCTAGAAGACGAACCCGAAATTTGGTAGAATTTATGGGGTGATTGCAATGTTGCTAACCTAGAAGATGAACCCGTAATTTGGTAGATTTTATGGAGTGATCTAAACTAGAAGACGAACCCGAAATTTGGTAGATTTTATGGGGTGATTGCAATGCTGCTAACCTAGAAGTTGAACCCATAATTTAGTAGATTTTATGGAGTGATCGTAGTGATGCTAACTTGGAAGATTATCCCGATATTTAAGAAAATTTTACATCATTACAGAACAGTATGAAAATTTTTGAGGAATAAACAAAATGCAGTGGATTTCTTTTATTTTAAAAAGGAAACTGTATTATAGAGACTTCTACAGGTATTTGGGATGATTGCAGTGTTTTCAGTTGGGAAATTTGAAAGGTTTATAAAGTAATTTCAGAGCTATCAACATGAAAATTTTCATGAAATTCGACGGAATTTTTTGTTGTTAGGGAAAGGATTAAATAATTCATTCATTTGAAAAAAATACTTTTTCTGACAAAATATAATTTCTCTCAGATATTGTTCAAAATATTCAAGCTTATAGAAAGTCAGTACAACCGCACTTCTGTATCTCTTTTGGTTAAAAATCTATGGATGTTTTCCAAAAATAAAAAAAATCTTTAAATGTCAATAGCTTCTAAACTAGAAGAGATACTGAAATTTTCGTTTGCTTTTTGAAACTAGTGTTTTCTTTCTATCAGTATGGCAAATAGGAAAAAGTTGCAAAAATGTTTTAAACCATTTTTAGGGGGTGTATCAAGTAAGCCACTACATTTTAAATTTTTTTTAATCTCTTTTGTTGGTTATTCTCAAAGTGACCGATTTTGTAAATTTTTACGATTTTAAATATTTTTGCGTTGAGCTAACATTTCCATACAAAAGCAAAAGTCATAAAGAGATAGATAGATAGTTTTCTTTATTCAGATTGCCGTACATATAGCATAGAATGCGTCAAACATACGTGAATAAAAACTGCTTTATATTACAACACATTTAAAATCTATATTATAGTATTCATTTAGACTGTATATTATTTTATTAAGAAGAATGTTTTTTATGGTACTTTTTAATTTAGTTACCTCTAGATTTAATATTTTATATGGTAGTTTGTTGCATATTTTTACTATTGTGTTATAAGGACGTTTCAATGTAATATTTAAGATTAAGAAAAATCGCAGGATAGTGGACAAAATATTTGATTTATTAAATTAAATGTACGATGTTTCGTCTATAGATTTAGACTTTTAATTTAATAAATCAAATATTTTGTCCACTATCCTGCGATTTTTCTTAATTTTATTATAATCACGATGGACGCGATTTCTAATATGAAGTAATATTTAAGTTGCTAGTTTTATAGTATAGTTAGTTTGATTAATGAATCTATTGTTTTATAAATCAATTTCCTCAACCCTACAATAAGTTTTCCTATACATATAAGTATGTTTACATGCAATACACAGATACATTGTTGGAGTATATTAGAGTACCATCTTAGATGTGTGAAACTTGTGAAGTATATTAGCCACAAGAGAAATGGTTTCGGGGGTAAATCAAAACATTAATTTAATTACGAGGCTCGTAAAGTTGGCGCGACTCAAGAACGCAAAACAACGTCCGCGGTCGACATCTTAGACTGTGAGTTTATAATATAACTTAACAGTTGAAAAGCATTGAATGCGGTTTAAGAACAGTCACATTCTAACAACCATCTCTGCTTTCAGTATTATTTTCAGGTCACTATATTGCAGGGGATTACAATTTTTAATACGAGCTTGCAAGATGAAATATTTATACTTTATTTATGATTCTTATTCGCTAATAAAATACGCTACAAATTAGTTGCCAAGTGCGGTAGTGATTTATAGAATAGCAATTTAGATTGCAATAGCAAATTTAGATGAATTGAATGTAGAGGGCAGTATAGCCTAGTGGTTAGCGTGCTTAGTGCCGCAACCTCTGGACTGGATTGCCGTGGGTTCGAATCTCACCTGCGCTCATGGATGTTTTGTGATGTTATTTAGTGTAGTTGAAAGACGCTAATGACCTGAGATGTCGACGCGTCTATAATCTACAATAAATAATTTCTAATTCTTAAATTTGAATCTATACTACACTCCGGCTTCGCCCGGATAAAGCTAATATACTCTAACATAAAGGAAACTATTGAAAATAGTCACATTCATCCGGATTTGTCAAGCACAATAAACTGTGCATATTTCAAAACGCCTGCAGAACTCACCGTTGAAGAGTATTTGTGTGACGGACAAATACGAACATTTTCTATTTTATATATTATAGTTAAGACACAAAGAGGTTAATAGTAATTTATGCAACTAGTGGCAAAAGTGACGGATTATATGACAGTCGCGATTTTGCGATACAAGCCGAAGGCAACATAACCTTAAGAGAGTATTGTAAAATTGCGACTGTCAGATCCGTCACTTTTACCACGCGCTAAATACAATATTTTTTGCAACAACTGCTTCAAAAGTTCAATTTTAATCAAATAAAACACAATTTAAATATTTTATTAATGACATTAGTATATAGCAATACTACGCGCGCGTGTTATAAATTAAAACAAAACAGTAGGTATTATAACTTTATGGAACGGAATGCGTTAAAATTTACTTTAAATACTACCGTTCGAACGCTTCAGAAGCTTCCATAAAGAATCACTTTTCAAACGGTACACAGCCATCTAAAATTGTACTTTTGATGCAAGTGTTGCAAAAAGTTCATTTATTTGTCTACTCTAAATGAACACTTAAAAATTCATTCACTGTTTAAAATCCCATTTCTTCTCGAATACCATACGTTACGACAAAAAGGGAATGAGCAGTGACTGAAAATATGTAAAGCAAATCGAGGATCTCGTACGCAATCCTGAGCTAAATTAGCTGGCTAAACTATGAGATACCGTAAAGTGATAAAGTACATTCTGCTTCTAATATTATTTTCCTATTGTGACGTTCCAAAATTTAAGATAGTGAGTCATGCATAGTTCCTAACAAGGTTAATAAAGCGGACAAGCATACGCGTCCCGCATGCATAAAAACTGTGCCGCTTATAGTAAAGTATAATTGCATGACTCACTATCTTAAATTTTGGAACTTGACTATAATTCTTTGTAATGTGTAAGGAACTTTTTTTAGGTAAAGCACTTTTAAAATTAGTGAATAAAAATTGTTATGTCCTTAATCCACTTACATCAATAGATCTTTTAGGTCGCGATGGCTTCCTTCGGGCCCCTAACACTTAAATCTTAATCTACTTGCATCGCTCATAAATATATTAGTCTTACAATACCTACTGTGAAGTGCGTTGACTGTAAACATTTTCAAATCTAGTTGGTCTTTTTTGAATGAACACTACACAAGTAAGTAGAGTTCATGGCTCAATAATGTAAGCAGTCAAGAATACCATACAATTGAAGAGAGGTTTTAATTAAAAAGTCGAGTGTATAAATGTTTAAATATTCATTTAACCTAAAGTGCGCACACATACATGGCCAGTAGTTACAAAACTTTTATGCTCTGGTTTCCTCATCACAAATCTTTAGGCTTATTTAAATTAGCACGGTTAATTGTTAAACTGATAGAAAAATTGTTAAACTGTGTTTTAAAGAGCACTAACAGCTAAGGTTATTTGGGCCTAGTACCAATTCATATTTTCAATTCATTATTTTTTTTTAATAATAAATTGAAAACCCAATTGACATTTTTACCAGCTCTCGGGCTAGAACCCGGGAACTGGGGACTTGTAATAGAGGAACCATAGCAACGCCATGTAAACAACAGCATTGCTACACTCTCGGCCATTCTCAAGCCCTAAAGTGATAGATACTATTCGTTTAGAAACCCAGGTAAAAAAATTTACAGATTTCGCAATCCTTGCAACCATCGAGGACATTGGAAATGATAACAGCATATATGAAACATAATTAACTGTTTATTATACACACAATATTTATCAATGCTCTGTTTAGTTTTGTCAGGAATAACCCTATTATTCTTCTGTTATACACGCGTTCACTTTTGCTTGATTACTTAACTTTTAAATGGATTTTTCTACAGTATTTATTAACATTTGCTCAAAAATAACACCGCAGATCATCGCAAATACCTCTCAATTAACTAGACATGATATAAAACACATTTCGAAAAAATTGCACTTGTTCAATTTTGCATGATTGCTCCTCACTTGATCGCGACACCGTTGTCTTTTGGCCTTGAACGAAAACTCGTAACTCTGCCCCCATATACGAACATAAACATTTCCAATGTTAAAAGCTTTTCTACAATATTAACATTGACTTTTCAGTTCTGACGAAATTAGTGTATAGTATAAACAACAAACAAACAATTTAATAGGTTTGTCACTTTTTAATAGAATAATATTAATGTCCAAAAAATGACTATTAAGCTATTATGTGACTGGTCTCTACACTACAATACACCCTTTCAATTTTTTAATCCATTTTAGATGTCTCGATAACGTTTGTAGCCTTAATATATTCAATTGAACTGCCGCTTTTCAGTAATCTCACAGTAAATGAACGTACGTACAGATTTTATGATGTAATTGCAAATTATTTACTTTCAGTCAATGAGAGTTCACTGAAAAACTCAACTGATAAACATTATGTTTGTGGAAAAGTCAAGTAACTTTATTTTTTCATATTTATAAAAAGTTCAAACCAAAGTTATGATACATATGTTAATAAATTAACAAGTCAATTGATGAAGAACAAATAATGTTCGAAACGTTGACCAGTAATTAAACCAAATTGACCAAAACTGCGTAAGGTTTAGAATCCTGTAAAGTGTAAACTTAATTTTAATTATTAATGTAATTATTTTTATTATTATTAATGTAATTATTTTATTATTATTAATGTAATTATTTTCAAAAAAAAAACCCGCAAACATTAAGAAAAATAATAATAAGGGTAAATGGAAAATGAATTCGTCACAACATTATCAGAAACTCGATATGTAATAATTCATTTTATGAACAAATGGCGCTTTGCATTGTGATCTAGATAAGATGTAATTGTTCACAACTCATTTTGCTCCCGTTTTTTTTACTCGCGTTTATCTTCTGGGATTTCGAACTGTACAGTTGCATGTGTACCACTACATATTTATAAATAATATCCACAGACAGAAACCAGAACTGCATTTCAGTGTAAAGTGCATAAAAATAAGTAGGTACACATGTAAAAATTAAGTACATTTGTTGCACAGAAACTGTCAGAAGTTATAATTGTATCTATAAATTAATTTATAACAAATAATTTCCACATTTCGTAAGCAGCAATTATTGTGTTACTAGGGTAAAAAGTTGACGTTTGCGACGAGTGTGAAGTTTGCCACAAGAGCGAAGCGAAGATGGCAAAGTATTATATATGTTTGTCCGGAAAAGAAAACGAACTTTCAGAAATGAACTGGAGCGTTGAGGCATATATCTACTTACAGACAGCCTGCCCCCAATTCGAAGAGAAAAAACAGGAATTATCAAAATCGGTTCACAAAATATGCAGGAAATATGAGGTGACATACATACATAATAAAAAAAATCAGTCGAACTACTGAACCGATTTTAGGAAAATTTATGTGGAACCACCCTGAAGGTATGCCCTATTAAATAAAATAATAATCATCAAAATCGGTTCACAAATGCAGGAGATATAAGGTGACATACATATATAAAAAATACATAATAAAAAAAATCAGTCGAACTACTGAACCGATTTTAGGAAAATTTATGTAAAACCACCCTCAAGGTATGCCCTATTAAATAAAATAATAATCATTAAAATTGGTTCACAAATGCAGGTGATATGAGGTGACATACATACATAAAAAATACATAATAAAAAAAATCAGTCGAACTACTGAACCGATTTTAGGAAAATTTATGCAGGAGAAATCGGTGTACCTACATACATAAAAAATAAAAATATGCGCCGAATTGAAAAATCCCTCCTTTTATTGAAGTCAGTTAAAAATAGGCACCTAGGTACATGCCGTTCGACCAATCACAATTCAAGAAACAAAGGGTCACGTGCTAATGACGCACATATTGGATTACTTCGTCTTGAAAATGAATATAGGATAGTATAATAGATATATTTGTGGGATTTGTTGGCATCGGACAGTGGCTACAATAAAATGCATCGTCAAGTGCATACAGAGTTATGCACACGCGCATCTGTGAGCGCTGTAAATGCCGACTGGCTATGTGTTTATTTAATAATTTAACTTAATTTGGATAATGGCTGTTGTTATTTACGTTACAGCATTTTATTGCACAAAAGGCGCACCGATCTCGATGTAAATTATGTAATATAAATAAAATTTCTGAAATACCATTTTTGCATTGGTAATCTTAATCAAACATCACCATTTTTATTTGAGTCATAAATACTAATTCCTCTGTTCTAAACTATAGGGTAGTTCCGGACCTGTATAGTGCCATAGGAACTATGTTCGGGCTGTCGGAGACGTTTTCTATTTTCTATCTTTCCCTAGAACGCAACTTATAGGATGTCCGCATAGTTCCGATTTCATCACAAAATCTGTCACCAACGATCACTGTGTTCGCTCGCTGCCGAGAGAGAGACTCTTTACGCTTGCGTATACGCTTCCGTGCGCCTGTCAATACTTACTTCGCGGCACACTGTGGATTGTGGAATGAAAGATAGCGACGCAAATGAACTGTCAGAATTTTTTGAAAATGACGTGGAAAGTAGGTACTTTGTAGTGGGTATGGCAAAAAATACCATATAGTCTCGTACGTAATGGTATTACGGCTCGTGTGACTGTAAAAACTCGCTGTCGCTCGTTTTTACATACTGTCATCACTCGTCGTAATATGCCCCATTATACGTATCTAGACATACAATCTACTATTCTTGGTTCATTAGAGATAGAAAAATAATAACATCACCAATTTTGAAACAATTTGTATAAATGTGTTTTATAAAATTAAGTTATTAACAGACATTGCAACTTGTAAACTGGTAGACTAGTAGCTCCCCACTTTTAATACTTTAATGATATATCGATTTAATTCTAGATTAAAAACCAATTATCACCCAGACAATATTTCATTTAACAAGTCTGTAATTTACTTTTTATAATAAGCATAAAATACCGACTGTGTCATAACTTCACAGTTACAAAATATAAACTACCTGAAAAATAATTTGAGGGAATTCTTTTGCTATATGCAACCTGAAAAAATTTTGGAGTTGAATTGAATAAAAAAGTGATTATTTATTTCTAAATATTATTTGCCAGGATTCATGCCACATCAGATAGAGCCTTGTGAAAGACGAACGGACGGACAGACAGACATCGTAGGCTCAGTATTCAGTAATAGGGTTCCGTTCGGAGGTATAGAACCCTAAAAAATAGTTTATTTTTCGTTAAAATTCATCATAGAAGATAGCTTTTTAATGCATACTGCAGCCGAAATCATTGAGCATCGTAGAAAATAAACACAAAAATATGAGCCGTCGTGGGACGCCTGGCAGATGTGAAACATTTTCATAGTAGTTCCAGAGATAAGAATTTATGATTTATTATCCCCCCGCGAGAAACTCTTACCCTGCGACGGTATTAAAACAGCAATACACAGATATTCATACACACACTCTGCACACATGTAATATAGCAAGTGTGTAACGGTGTACCCCCACCCCGCGAGAAACTCACCCTGCGAAGGTATTGAAACAGCAATACACAGATATTTACACACACATACACACACAGAGACACACACACGCGGCGAGTGTGTAACAGTGTACTCCAATCCTGCGAGAAAATCTCACCCTGCGAAGGTATTGAGACAGCAATACGCAGATATTTACACACACATACACGCACAAGTGGCGAGTGTGTAACAGTGTACCCCAATCCTGCGAGAAACTCTCACCCTGCGAAAGTATTGAAACAGCAATACGCAGATATTTACACACACATACACAGACACGCACACGTGGCGAGTGTGGAACAGTGTACCCCAATCCTGCGAGAAACTCACCCTGCGAAGGTATTGAAACAGCAATGCACAGATATTCACACACACACACGTGGCGAGTGTGTAACAGTGTATCCCAATCCTGCGAGAAACTACCCTGCGAAGGTATTGAAACAGCAATACACAGATATTTACACACACATACACACTCACACGCACACACAGACACACACACGCGGCGAGTGTGGAACAGTGTACCCCAATCCTGCGAGAAACTCACCCTGCGAAGGTATTGAAACAGCAATGCACAGTTATTCACACACACACACACACGCGGCGAGTGTGTAACAGTGTATCCCAATCCTGCGAGAAACTACCCTGCGAAGGTATTGAAACAGCAATGCACAGATATTCACACACACACACACACGTAACATAGCGGTAACAGCTTGTACTGCAGTGGGTGGTCAGACGCGACGTGCGGTCTGAGCGACGTAACATTAAATCGATTTTACACCCGCGTCATAAAGAGTTGATTTCAAACTTTTTCCAATCAAGTTTAAAATTCCCACGTTATAAGTAGATTAAGTATACAAAATGTCTGTTGTACGTATGTTACTAAGCATATAGGAGCAAGTATAGAGTCGAAGTACTAGAGAAGACGGACCCGACATACATAAATTGACACGGCTCGGCGTTGAAAACGCGATATGCCGATATCTGCTAGCGGTATCATATATGTGGTGAGAGAGTGCCTATAGACTATGTCTGTATGTATGTTTGTGAAGCATCATTCAATGTACAGATGTGGTATTTCTCTAGTTAATCTGTATAAACCTGTGTTCACACAGGCTGAGACAAAAATTCCTTTAAAATAACCTATATTCTACCAAATTCATTTGTAGAGCCAAATTTCAGCACATACACAAAATACCTACACTTATCTATTCACTTTGACAAAACAAAAAATAGCTAATGTTCTTTATTTTTTAACCAAAATTTTGTAAAAAGTTCGATTAAGTAGTTTTTGGAACAAAACAACTTATTTTCAAAAATGTTCAAACGCGAAAAGTAAATTATTCTAATCTTACAACAAACAATTCAAGGTTGGCTTACTTATTGATCGTTAAAGTCTCCATGTAATTTTAATTTATTTTCATATGCACTTGTCAATGCTATATTTTTACAGATACGGAAAATTGACAAGAAACGAAAATCAAAATATTTCGCATTGAAAATTATTTGAGATAATCATTTTCATCATAGAAAGCCGCGTTTACAAGATACAATGTAAAGCTATATTTTTAATGGAATGTAGTAAATATTTTTCAAAAATTAGAAAGGGCACAGTTTTAGGAACAACAAATTCTTTTATCGAAAATGTCGAATTGTCTGAATTAGTCGAGTTATTATCAATTGAACAAAAGTACTAACGATAATTATTCGATTTTTATACTTAGGTACGCATGAAAAATTTTCTGGAAGGGTCACATTTCTCACATGTTTACAAGATATATCCACCATTTTATTCGGAATTTAGTCAATATTTTTAAAAGTTTAGTGTTGTGTCATTTTGAGTCAACATAATACTCTACATTGTCGACACAACATTGTTTTGTTTTGGCAGTTTCTATTAGCTACGCTTTTGAAACAAACAAGTAATTCAAAATTGTAATCCCGTTGTGATCAGACCTATTTTAGACTTGTCTTGATTAAATCAAATTTTATTGTGTTTTATTTATTTATTTATAATTTTATATAAGGATCTACGATATTAATAAATCAAGTCAAAAAGATCTTTATATTAGTAATTTTAGATTTGCGAAAAAAAAATGCTAATCTCTACATAGTATAAATTGAAGTCGCTTTTCTCGTCTGTCTGTCCTGTCTGTTTAACCGCTAACTCCTCCTAAACCAACCAACGGATTTTGATGCGGTTTTCACCATCAGTTAGATAATTTTTCACGGAAGATTTATATATTATATAGCATAATTAATAAATAATAATTAATAAATTAAATTCGTAACCCGAATGTAAGAATTCGCAACATACTTATATCATAAAAATGACCGTACTGAACTGTTCCACTCGTAGCGCAGAGGTTACATCGCAGCGTTCTATGCACAGGGACCTGGGTTCGGAAACTGATGGCATCGTAGAATTTTGGGCTTTTTTTCTAAATTCTACATGATATTTATTTATATATTTTTATTTTTGACAATAATTATTATTTTTACTTCCCACCTCTACTATGGTAGGGAAGTAATGGATTTATTCCGAAAAAAATATTTCGAGATTTTAAGAGATTTTCACGTTTTGAGACCTTAGCAATCGTTTAAGATCATTTTCTGAGTGATGTCTGTATATGTGTGTGTGTGTGTATGTGGTCAATTTTTCGCCTTCGATATCGTAAAAACGGAACAACATACGGCCATGCCGATTGTTCTGTTGTGTTTATCAGCCTTTAACTTAGATCTGATTAGAGTTTGAGTCAAATCGGTTCAGTGGATCCTGAGATATTCAAAAAAACGTTCTCAATGTCACGTATTAACATAGGTAAAAAAAAAATATAAATGAATTCTAGATGTTATAATATGAAAAAAATGTAAATATATTTTTTTTCTCTAAAATGTATAGTTTTCGAGAAAAAAAATATTTTACTAAAAAAAAATAAAAATTGTACGTAAATCAAGGTAACCATGATTTTTGCTATATTAAGCTAGCCATCAGTAGATCACCAAACAAAAAGGAGGGCCATGCTTTTTTCAAAGAATAAAAATTAAATTGTGTTTTAAAGACCACCAACAGCTAAGGTTATTTGGGCCTAGTCAAAGAATAAAAAAAAAGAGTGTTTATTTTTTGCAAATATTTACTAGGTGGGAAGTATAGGACTGGTCATCAGTCGAATTTTTTAGTTTAGTTTGCGCTCATCGAACGAGCGTAGCGAGTAAGTAGTGTATTGCACCCGGGCGAAGCCGGACGGGGCTGCTAGTAAATAATAATAATAAGAAATTCCTATTCAAGTTGCAATCAAATCCAATTGCGATCTCTTTTCGATTTAATAACGAGTTTATCCCCTGATCAAAAATCTATCTTGTGTGATGGTACTGGATTTTGTGATGATATTTTAGTACGTGTTTGTGTTGACGCAATAAAAACACAATTCTCGCAGTGGGAAGTAATTGACAGTTCATAACAATTCGATATCTGTCAAGTTTACGACCAATTCATAACTATAAAGCGTGGTCGTAAAACGTGTTCCGTACGACTTTGACACACGCTACATACATGCATAATAATATTAATACATACATAGACACACCAGTTGTGCTCTGAAATATTTAGTTTAATCAATAACCTATGAATTATTTACAGTGTAGCCGATATCTACTGCAAAATACATTATTTATACCGACAGTATTATACAGTATGTGTGGTTATGTATATATTCTAATGTTGGTAGCTCTTCATAGCTCCAAGTACACACGATATTCCAAAGACGCCGTGTTTCTGTAAAAATTCAGACAAATTGTGCTGTTCTGTAATCATGTTAGAAATTAAATAGGTAATTGGTTGTAATAAAGTTTTTGTTCGTACTCGTATACTTTTTATTTTTGGTACCATTCATATATTTTGTCATGAGAAAATTCTTGATTTATGTATTTTTTTATAAAATTGAAGTTTTAGTATTTAAATATTTTAGTAAACCTGGACGTTTTTCAAATCCAGACAGAAACACAGACGGAGTCTCAAAACCCGGATGGTCCCGGCGAAATCAGGATGTATAGTAGGCCTATCTAAAATCAAATACCGTTTCATGTTTTTATTTTCGTGTCAAAACCATCCAAGTAAGTGCAATTAAGGACCTTCGTTTAAGTTACCAATTTTTCCGTGCCCAGCCTCTAACTGAGTTGATTTAGGAAGATTTTATTTATTGTAAATAATAGACGCATCAACAACTTAGGTCATTAGTGTCTTGATTACATTAAATAACAACTCACTTAAAACTAAATTACATAACAAAACATTCATGAGCGGAGGCGGGATTCAAACCCACGACAGTCTGATCCAGAGGTCGCGACGCTAACCACTGGACCATACTGTCCTCAGATTTAGGAAGAGTTAGAGTTAGTATAGACTATAAAAGCGTCGATTGTTTCGTACAATTTCGGGATAATTCTGGTTTAGCCCGAAATATCACGGAACGGTCGATATATTTAATTGATCTGGTATAGCAATTAAATATATCGACCGTTCCGTGATATTCCGGGCTGAACCGCACGTTCTGCTTTACTCTATTGCTGAAAACAGCGCCGACAATCATCCAGATACCAGCTAATGCATATTTAGATCAATGATATAAATCCAGCATTAAACACTGTATAACAACAATCGAAATTTTCAAGCTCTTGTATGTTGTTATCTGTAGTTGCAGAGCAACATTATTCATATACTTTTAAATCGGTTATAATAAGGCGATTGTTTCCGAGTTAATTGTCGTTGATGCATTGGCAGTGAATATTGTTATATCATAGCTGCATCTCTATAGTTGGTATTCGACAGTCAACACTCGTTCTGTGTTTCTAACATACGCAATGAAAGTAAAAGGCCATTCTTCAAATACACACCTTGCCATTTAACTGCCACCTATAAGTAGATAAGATACCGATTACAGAAAATATTACCGCAAATTGTTTTTAACTATGCAAGATAAATCGTAAATGCACAGATGTTTGCAAAGCAATGTATAACTAGTCAGTATTTAAAAAGGAAATAATAGGAATAAAATTTCAACTAGCTGTACCTCTTACCGTTTGTGATATAGAGTCTTGCGACAGACATCGTAGGAGGAACCCTAAAAATTATTTTTTAAGTCAAACTTCCTTAAGCGCGGTAAGCAGGAGTGTTTCTGATCGGGTTTTTGCGTGGCGGAAGTGGTGCGGTACTTGTACTAGTAACAAATGGCAGTAAGGAATAAATGAAAAGGGCTTCCTCTATTCCAACGAATATATGCTTCCCAATTTTGAATTTCCTTTAAAATTATGGGTATTTAATTGCTGCTTAAATTTAAAAAATATATTGTTTCGTAATTCATTCAGAAATAGTAATTCTTAGATTATAATATTTTAAAATATTTCTCATTATTTTTGGTATTTAGATCGTAAGGGAACAAAACTACATTAAAAACCGTTTTCCAATTTTTTTTATAACATCACAAAATGCTTGGGAATAGAAAAACGGAAGAAGCAATGACAAACAAAGT
Organism: Mongoloraphidia duomilia; assembly: GCA_039654895.1. NCBI lineage: Eukaryota > Metazoa > Arthropoda > Insecta > Raphidioptera > Raphidiidae > Mongoloraphidia > Mongoloraphidia duomilia. The sequence continues at coordinate 5,818,107 of CM077520.1, read as the reverse complement.
TCTGGATGAACGAATGATTGTAAATTATAGACGTTTGGCAACAAGAGGAAAAAAGGTGAGATAGAAAAGATTGGAACTTGGCAATTGGGAAACGGTAATAAAGGAGAAGAAAAAATGGAGAAATATCGAAGTTTGGGAAGCGGTCCGAAGCCCATCTATAAATAGACACAATATTTAATTAATGTGAGGAACCTAATATATTTAAATATAAGCATAATTATTTTTTTCTCGTCAAAATGTAGTAAACAATTCAGAAATCAATTCTGTACAAAAAATGTTAGGCCTGACATATCAGATCATCGGTATACTATATATTTTGATATATACGATGTGGATACATAAAAAGTTGACAAAGCTGCACAGAGTGAGTCTAATCAAGGCGTTTTTCAACTTTTTCATGACAGTTCTGTCGAATGTTGTCTGATGTTAACGTCAGACAAACATTTGAAAGTCACAATCAGAAAGAAGAGACGTGGAGGAAAGCGAACGTTCTATTGGATAAATAAGTAATACTATGTAGAAAAAGAGACTTATTTTCAATTCAGCCTGTCATGTCTTTGGTTCGATAATGAACATACAGAAAGCAGGGGACTCTTTGCTGCTCTTCTTACAGAATGGCGGCAACAGTTGAAAGAACAAACGCAGCCGCACAGTTAACTGTACCTAAGCAGCTAGAGGAGTCACATGAAAACGTGTGCGAAGATGTTGTATTCATTCTACTCTCAGTAGCGCACTTCTAAAAGGGGTTAAATTATTATTGATTTTCAATAAATTGCTTAATTCTTCAGTTCAGGGATAAAACGTCTAGTTAACATACCTGGAAACGTGTGCCCAGATATCTTAGTAGCGGTCTTCTAAAAGGAATTACTAACTGACTTGCAAATTTAATTGCTTATTTCTTCAGTTCAAGCCAATAATATTTGCAAACATATTATATGAAGGGAATGTAGAAAAAACAAGTTATGTCCTTCTGACAAATGGCTGAGTAAATTGAATTTAAAGTTAATTACATTCCTTGTTCTCTTCCTATCCAATAATTTTTAGTTTAAAATACACGGTGATCTACCTATTTCTTTTACCCCACAATTTACCCAGTGCTGAATACCGTTACGGGCTATCAGATGGCACTAACAGCTCAAAAATCAAAAAAATGTGACATACCCTGTTCTTTCCCCATTCCCTTCAATTATTATGTAAAGGTGCACACTGCACATACATTAACGAAGCATATCCGAGTAAACATTTTCTCCTGCAATTGGCCGCTCTTGTTAACTATTTTTGATTTTTGTCTGTCTACACTGAAAACGAGCAAGCTCATAGGTGGACTACAATTAATTCCTAGCCTATTATAGAGCAGGGGTTCCTAACTTTAGGGTAATTACCTCCGTGTGGGTGAAATGGCTATCTCACAGAGGTCAAAAGATTCTGGATTTATAAGTAAACTAGTATGTAAATGAAGAGAATGGGGAAAGAACAGGGTATGTCATATTTTTTGATTTTTGAGCAGTGCCATCTGATAGACTGTAACGGTATTCAGCACTGGGTAAATTATGGGGTAAAAGAAATAGGTAGGTCACCGTGTATTTTAAAACTTAAAATTATTGGATGGCAAAAGAACAAGGAATGTAAATAACTTTAAATTCAATTTACTCAGCAATTTGTCAGAAGGACATAACTTGTTTTTTCCACATTCCCTTCAAATAGAAGTATAAAATTACCCTCATTATTTACTGTTTCGGAATACATTTTTATTTATAGATTTTATGGAAGTATCCCGGAGAGGAAATAGAAAATCCGGTTCCGTTAGGTCTTGTACCATGCCCCATACTTTAAGTGTGCAAAGTTTCAGCTTCCTCGGTCAATTCGGGGGGCTTCTGGAGGGTGTGGAAAGAAAGACAGAAAATTTGTATCGTACTGTAATCTGTATTGCATTTTTGCTTCATAAAAAATTATTTTAAGAAGAGGGTATTACCGGATAAGTCATTGGAGTAACACGACAAAAAAGGTAAGGAACCATTGCTGTAGAGATATAGGTCACGTCGTATTTTCTGAAAGAGTTCCACATTTGAGAATGAACTGTGATATTATCAAAGTTTGTTAACATATTTGAGCTTTTTAATTTATTCACTTTTTTTGAAAATATTTCGGCTCTTCCTCAAACCGATAGAAAATGCCATATTGAATTCATTATGCTCAATTCTGCATCGCTACAATTTTTTGGGTTTAGGGATCTACAACGAAATAAAGTAATTATTACAACGAATCACAAGAACAAGACGATGGTGGTAAATTACTGTTTAACAACGGAAAAAATATATACTGGAAGTAAAGAGATTTAAAGATGATAAAGAAAATGAACATTAAAAAATTGATTTCGAAAAATTACGTGGCACTTTGTGGTTGTCCATAGTCCCGATTATTTTCGTATTTGAAGATCCTTTGACTAAAACCATAAGTGCTAAAGAAAAGCCTCTCCCAACTATACACTGAACTCGGTAGAAGATAATTTAACATAATGCTATGTGTACGCCATTGTAAATATTTTAAATTGAATAATGCTCATGTAGCGTGGTTAAACGTAGTACTTCTTGACTTCATTATGAAAAAAAGTTACATGCGACGCACACCTTTGTCGTAACGAATCGTCCGTCAGTTGTGAAGTCATACCTGATGCTTGCTAACTGAATTATTTATAATTTTGTTATGTGAAAATATACAAAGGTATGTTTTACTTATATGATGTGAGGTTTTAGATTAAACTGATAATAATAATTCATATAAAAATCATGTAATTTTAAAAACCTATTTTTTTAAATTTATGATTTTATTAACAATATAATGAAGGATGAAAACCAACGAAGCTGAAAATAAACATTGGGTTAATTAGATTAAGTATATTTTTTATATAAATTATAAAAATAAATGTTACACCCAAAAACAAGTCGACGTTAATTTCGTGGTATGACACGCATACCCAAAAAGCGTGCAGGTTTGTAGATCTCGCAGAAGTGGGATATTGACATTTTGGAGCTCTATTCTCCGATGTCCCCATGTCCTAGACATATTTTTTTAAAACAACTTTCAACTACTGATTGGCTTTAAATACCAACATCTTCCTCATCCAAACATCCTTCTCAAGATAAATCATATACTACCTACTTTCAAACAAGAACAAAAAAAAGTAGATTCTCATAAATACGAAACTATTTTTAGGGTTCCGTACATCCGATGAAAAAACGGAACCCTCATAGGATCATTGTCGCGTCTGTCTGTCCGTCCATCCGTCTGTCACAGCTTATTTTCTCCGAATTAGCTGGACGAAAAAAGTTGAAATTTGGTACATATATAGGTAGGTACTATATAGTTAGGTGACCCGCAAATCGCAATCATGGACGTATAGCGTAAATAAACAAATTCTGATTTTGGAGGTTAATTTTAGAGGGCAAACTAGAAAATAAAAAAAAATTTCCAAGTGCAAAATATTCATGTGATGTATTAAATGAAAGGGCTTGTTATGAAAAACACAAATATTTATTTTTTATAATTTTAAAATGCATTAAAAGATATTAAAGAAAATATACGAAAAATCGAGCAGTCCCCATCCCCTTATCTCCGAAACTACTGAGCCAAAAATTTTGAAAAAAATAGGGAATATAGGGCCTCTCTCATAGTTTACAGGAAAACCTAAACGAAAATCCTAATGATACATTTTTAGAGTGTTGGGTCTCCAAGTCACTATATGAATATTATTCTAACTAAAATTCTAAAATCCTAAGTCTTTAAATTCCCACGGGAAACGAAAAATAATACGAAAATCGAGGAATTCCCCCCCCCTATCTCCGAAATTACTGCACCTAAAATTTTGAAAAAAAGGGAAAATAGGGCCTCACTCATAATTTACAGGAAAACCTAAACGAAAATCCTAAGTCTTTAAATTCCCATGGGAAACGGAATAGTACGGAACCCTCTCCACGCGAGTCCGACTCGCACTTGACCAGTTTTTTCGCATCTACTACACATGTGCACGTGGTAATTTCCTCAAGTAATCGTCCCATAAAAGTAACACTGGGATATGCTTCGTCCTGCGCAAGAACCACATCCGTCAGTAATTAATGGCAAATACCACACATTACTAAAACGGCATTTAACATATAAAAAATACTTCCAACAATTAATTGCACATATAATGAATCAGTTTGTTTTCTCAATGCAAAAACTAATAAAAGCGATTAATTAAAAAGTACTACAGCGGGATGTAATTAAAAATCAACTGTGTCTTCGTGCCTTGCATGTTTTATCTGGTGACTTGTTTGATGTTGAACAGCTCTAAGATAAACTACAAGTATTTCCATTAGTAACGAACATATATTAATGTCAGTTCTTTTCAGCTGATTAAAATATGGATACTATCAGGAATTCATTTATCAGTGTTCACACGACTGTCAACAGATAAAAAATTAACTCATCCAAAGATATCGACCGGGTTATATTAATTAATGTTTCCCTGATAAAAATGATAAATTTATTATTTAAAGGGTAGGAAGATTAAAATTACTCCAGTATATAGTAGTTTGACCCAATGAATGTTAATAATTGAAGGAAGGTTTGGTTGAGGGTCAAAAATAATGAAGCTTTAACAAGATAATAATAATAATAATAATAATAAATTTATTAATCCAAGGACAATACAGTATAGGATAAGTCACGACAAAGTTAAAATTTAATCATTAAAATAATTATCTACACTATAGTACATCTTATTAAGTAAAAAATTTTTAAGATATTTTTTAAATTTCAAAACATCATTAATGCATCTAATGTTGGATGGCAGTTTATTAAACAAGCGGATAGCCATGGGTAGAGGACCATTTTTTATGACTTTAAGCCGACTAAAAGGAACACGAATCTCTAATATCGCTTGTGGTTGAAGGAAGGTTTGGTTGAGGGTCAAAAATAATGAAGCTTTACCAAGATATCGCTTGTGGTTGAAGGAAGGTTTGGTTGAGGGTCAAAAATAATGAAGCTTTACCAAGATTTCGCTTGTGGTTGAAGGAAGGTTTGGTTGGGGGTCAAAAATAATGAAGCTTTACCAAGATATCGCTTGTGGTTGAAGGAAGGTTTCTTTGAGGGTCAAAAATAATGAAGCTTTACCAAGATATTGCTTGTGGTTGAAGGAAGGTTTGGTTGAGGGTCAAAAATAATGAAGCTTTACCAAAATATCGCTTGACTGGCTTGAGGCCCTGAAGATGAAATTAAATATTTCGAAACGTTGGCCACAAGCGATATTTTGGTAAAGCTTCATTATTTTTGACCCTCAACCAAACCTTCCTTCAATTATTAAAATTACTTCAAGCGATGACTGAAGATTAAAAATATCATTAGTTGAATCATTTCTTCTTGATGCTAATTTGAAGCCGTTGAGATGAGATATTTTTCGACAAGACGGAAAATATCGAAACGGAATTAATAATTTACGAGCTTCGAAAAATCTCAATAAAATGGTGGAATATAAAAAAATGCATAGAATCAGTTATGAATATATTATGATCAAAGGAAAAGAAGTTGTTACTCTTTCTTACTTTATTACTTTCTAAAGTAACAAGGAAAAAAACTAGTGAAAGTATCAATTTGGTTCAGATAACCTTAGCAGTTGGTGAAGCATATCCGTGATACCTTCGAGTCCTGATACACTTTTTTCTAGACTTTATCTGTTCTGTAAAATTATAAATTATTTTTGTAATTAAGAGTATAAATTATAATTAAGAGAATTATTTCAAATAGAAGAAATTAAAATGACAAACACCGTTCAGTGCGAAAGCATGAGGACAATAACAGCTTTTGTAACTGATTTAGATAATAAAAAACAAGATTAGAGAGAAACTTGGCACGTAAACCAACTGTGCGAGGCGCCATTTATAAAATATAACAAAACAAGACAACGGAAGTTTTATAAAAATATTCAAAACAATAATATAATTAATCTCTGCATTACCATTTTTCACATGTAACGTTAACTCTTTTCAAAAATATTTCTAGAGGGATCACTTTCTAAGAGTGTTATTTACTATGCTATTATAATACTCATGGCCTAAATTATATGATATTCTTTGTTATCACTATTACTTGAAAATAATTTAGAAGTTATTTCTTTAAAAATATTCGATAGTTTTGTCCATGAGAATTTTTCAGTTTCACGTTTAAAGAAAAAAAATAATGTGTTTTTCTTAATTTTTCGTGTTAGTATATCGCTAGATAAAAATACAGATGCTAAATATAGAATATAATTAATTAATTGTAGATTATAGACGCGTCGACAACTCAGGTCATTAGCGTCTTCAACACAACAAATAATTCATTTGTGTATTAGAATCCGCCAGCCGGCATACACAAACCGACTGGTACAAGCTCGGGTCCCTGGGAGCGCTAATTCCCAAAGAACATTGAAATGCAATTTGCGATAGCAACCACATTCCAATGTCCCCCCCCCCTAGGGGAAAGATAGAATATAGATCTCATTGTTTTTTTAGATAATATATACTTACCTACACGAGTATAATATTATGAAAAATAAAAAATGAAGAAGGTTTCCGTGTATTCATTAGTTAACTTTTTAACGCCACCAAATTTGAATCTGGGAACTAAAGCAATTTTTAATGAGTCATTAATCTATTTTTCCAATTTTTTCTTATAAGTTATATGTCATAGTTTAATTTTTAGTTAAAATTTTACAACCTTTTTAACGCCACCAAATTTGAATCTGGGAACTAAAGCAATTTTTAATGAGTTATTAATCTATTTTTCCAATTTTTTCTTATAAGTTATATGTCATAGCTTAATTTTTAGTTAAAATTTTACAACCTTTTACAGACTTTTCGGTATCATACTCGCAATATGTACAAGAACAGTACAGTTTTTTGATAATTCATAAAGCTATCTTTCGAATTTTTCTTATCAAATGCATATACATGTCATCGATTAAAAATATTTCATAATTTAGTTGTCTTTTTAATGTCAAAATTCATCAGCTTTTCGTTCCGACATCGCTTTATATCTACAAGAATATTGTTGTTTGATGATTCATAAAGCTATATTTTTAGCTATTATTGTGATGAATGCTGTACGTGGAAGTAAGTATAAGCCATAAATAACTAAAAAGGGCTCACGTACACATCGGGTAACAAAAAAGCAACGTCGACAATGTAGTTGTAAGCGAGTGGTAGCAATATCGGGTGAAGTAAAGAGAGGTTAGCGGGGAAAGAAATTGCAAAAGCTTGTCCGTCCAATTCCATCTCATTAGTGGAAGGAAATGTTTGCTCTTGTGGAGTTGAACAGGTGATGGTTGTCGTCTTGTCTCTTATGTGAAATGTCTCCACATATCTTCACAGAATTGTCAGTTGAACTCAAAAGAAATGAAGAACGTAGATGGTTAAATTATTGCCATCCACTTCCAGAAACTATTCGTCTACTTTATTTTGAAATTTCACTTGAAAATATACAGCTGAAAGTCAAAGAGTAATCCCAAAAAAATTGTTTTTTTACCCCGTTTGAAGGTTCATACATTTTTAGTTGCCGGCGATCACAATGACACTTTTCAATAGCAGATAGTAGATAGAGGTTCAATATAGTAGACTATTATCAAAAATAGTAGATCTGGCAATCCTGATTAGACCACAAATCAACCAAAAATCTGCGGACGTCAAAACGGGCTATTTTTGGGATTACTTTTTTATAGTGCAAGAATAATTCTTCTAATTTTAAATAAAATTTTTTGGTGTTACGAAACATAAGATACTTAAAATGACGTAACATTTTATAAAGAATACACATGTTGTATGGCACTTAGAGTAACATGGAATAGAAATAACCTTTATAAAAGAATGGCCGAACCAAAGTCTGGCTGTGTCCATGTGATACGAGAATATACGACAGGGTCATTTATCACCATTTGGAAAACAGTGATATACCCTTCCTCCATACAACCATACAGCATCTAACACAACATAGTATGAGGTTCTCGTTCTCCCTTTCTTTTACCTAGGTATGTGAAGATACAGTGTCTTCAAACAGTACTGCCATCGCAGGGCACATACCTAACCTCAACTGTAAATATATAGCGTGTTACAGAAAATGGCACACATCAAAACTAATTTAATAAACAGTAAAAAAATTAAGTTAAAAAAATCCCTTGTAGTATCCAAACGGCTGGATGGATTTTAATAAATGAGGTGTCATTAAATTCGTCTTAATCTCTGGAGTGACACAGGCTATATGATGTCACGGAAAATTCAGTATGGCGGACACTAGACGCCATTTTGTCGGAATGTAAAAGTAATTTTTCTTCTAAATATGTATATCGATATGGGTATCAAAAGAAAGGTTTAGTTGAGACTATATTTATTATTATAAGTATGTAATACAATACAAATAGCACTAAAAAGACGTAAACAAAAAATTAAATTAAAAAAATCCGACTGACTGAGTCAAAATCGAACTAAAAAGATGGAAACAAATTCAAATGATAACATGCAGTCGGAAGCATCAGATATTTCTGATCAACATGTTGCTACATGTATCTTGTTTCCATTTTTTTAGTTCGCTTTTGACGCAGTCAGGTTTTTTGATTTTCTCAATTTAATTTTTCAACAGCGCTTTCTAGTTCTCTGAAATCGTTTTAACGAGACCTTTTCTTTGATACCCATATTAGAAGGAAAATGACCTTTACATTCTGACAAAATATTGAATTTTCCGTGACGTCATCTACCCTATGTCACTCTCGGGATTAAGACGAATCTAATGACACTTCATTTTGATACATTTTTAGAGTATAGGGTCTCCAAGTCACTATATGAATATTATGAAGTATTAGAAATACCTTGTATTATGTCCGTCTTGTGACTTCTTGTGATTTAACACGACGCGTTTCAGCAACGAGTTGCCATCTTCAGGTGTGGTTAATTATTTTTTTTTAAAAACACACATTGAGTATTCGTAACACTATATAATATTATGATGCTAAACACTGTTTACTATGTCGTGGATACTTCAATATCCACGACATAATACACAGTGCTTAGCATCATAATATTATATAGTGTTATGAATACTCAATATGTGTTTAAAAAAAAAAATTAACCACACTTGAAGATGGCAACTCGTTGCTGAAACGCGTCGTGTTAAATCACAAGAAGTCACAAGACGAACATAATACAAGATATTTCTAATACTTCATAATACACCTCATTTATTAAAATCGATCCAGCTGTTTGGATGCTATACGAGGGAATAAAAAATCCCACATACATACAAAAGAACATCTCAGTAGCTTATTTTTTGTAGAAGGTTTAGGTTTGTTGGGGGCGGCTTCGCCCGGATGAAAATCGAATTGAATCCGTTATACTGAACAGTGTTGAATGTGATTTTTACCATTCGACAGCTATTTCTTGGGGAAGATTAGGTTTGTTGGGGGCGGCTTCGCCCGGATGAAAATCGAATTGAATCCGTTATACTGAACAGTGTTGAATGCGATTTTTACCATTCGATAGCTTCTTTCTTGGGGAAGATTTAGATCTATTAACCACATACAACAATTCAGCATTTTTAATTATACATTCGGTATCTTTTTTTGTACTCAAGATTTATCTTTACAGACAGTGAGGACAAAATTCGGTTGACTTACAACATTACAATGATAAGACGCAGACATAGTTATCGTTTTGATAAAAATATAAAAAACTTAGTATTTGTAAAGTGAATTATTTATAATTTATAGATACGCAAATGTTTTTTATAAAAGCATAGAGAAGAGTATTTTAAATTTTTTTGTCTGGTAAAAATACTGACAATATTTTTTTTGGGTCACGTCGTCTGAAAGCAAAAATGTTGTAGTAATTTGTTTGTCTCATACCAATTAGTATTACAATATTTTCACTAAAATTATCTTTAAGTTTTAATAAGTTAAATATTTCTCTAATTTCCCGAAGAAACGTAAAAGACATAGAATAATATTTTTGTACTTCACTTTTTTTTTGCAAAAACTAAAACTAAGAATGTCTTAAAAAATTAATTAATGTGAAATTGAGATTTCATCTCCAGCACTCTTTATTTTTTTTCTGATACATAATTATGTTTTGAATGCAATTTGTGAAATACACCGTCAAAAAATATTGCTGTCTTGTTATTTTCATTTAAATTAATATGGGTGTACAAATTCTGTGTTGCTATAAAATAAATATTAGTAAAAAAAACTTTTTAGAGACAAGCTTTTATTTAAATGCACTAAAAAGAAAAAAATAATTTTTAATAAATTAGGTTCATAATTATAAAAGCGTGGGTCGTGAACTCTATGATAGTTTATTAGTCACGACCCACGCTTTTATAATTATGAACCTAAATTATTAAAAATTATTTTTTCCTTTTTAGTGCATTTAAATAAAAGCTTGTCTCAAAAAAGTTTTTTTTACTAATATTTATTTTGTTCATTTTAGTCTTTCAAAATTTCAAAACCCGGGTGTCGTAGGGGTTGAATTTCGAAAAATCCTTTCTTAGTGGATGCTTACGTCAAAAAAGGAACCAACTGTCCAAATTTCAAGTTTCTAGCTTCGGCGATTTGGCCTGGGCGTTTATTAGTCAAAAAAGCCCTTCATCCCCGTTTGAACCCCTTAGGGGTTGAATTTATTTCTAAAAACGATTTATTCATGTATTGTCATCGGGAATACATATGTGTACAAAATTTCAAATCGATCGGATACGTGGAAGTCGTTCAAAATTGAGTTGCAAGTTTTGATCTAAACAGACACACAAACTAACTAACTAACATACATTGCAAGTTAAATAAAAGGTTAAAAAAATGTTTACTTATATAGAAATTGTGATTCAAAATGTGGCAATTCAATTATTGAAGGTCTAAAGGACGATGTCTTCCGTGGCCGGATCAAAAAGAAGCAGTAATATTGATTGTTTTATAAATTACTTTTCAACACAATTATCTTAAGTCGCGAAGACGTCTTTAAACCAACAAATTAAAAAAAGAGTGTGTGTGTACTTATGTACGCACGTCAGAAGTTATAGATACTTCTTTGGCGTAACAAAACAAAAATAATTTCAAAAATTTTTTCCCGCGTGCCAGTACTTACTAAACGTTTGTAAAAAAGACGATGAAATAATAAAATAAATTAATTTAATTTAATTTAATAAATTATTAATTTATTAAATTAAATTAATTTATTTAATATTATTAATTATTAATTTATTAAATATATTTATTTATTATATTTATATCTAATTATTTATTTAAAAAAAAGCATGTTTGTGTTGAGATTCGATCCCGAAACCTATTGCGTATGACGCGGCGGTGCTATCCGTTACGCTACGTACATCTTACACAGCAGTGCTATATAATAGAGTTTATATTAGAAATCGTGTCCATCGTGATTATAATAAAATTAAGAAAAATGGCAGGATAGTGGACAAAATATTTGATTTATTAAATTAAATGTACGACGTTTCGTCGATAGATTTAGACTTTTTCATAAATATTGGTATTTTTATGTATGTACTTGAAAAAGTCTAAATCTATAGACGAAACGCCGTACATTTAATTTAATATATCAAATATTTTGTCCACTATCCTGCGATTTTTCTTAATTTTTATATAATAGAGTATTATAATCATGAACTTCCGACTAACTTCATGGTGTTAATTTTCGTGACGCGATGCGCGCGCATCGTAAAAATTCACTCTCATCATTTTTCCATAACGCGCCAAAAGAAGTATAACTTCAAAAAAAAAATGTTACAATTATTTGAAAACACTTTATATAAACTCCTTCCTACATACAAAAAGCAATATTTTTTAAAATCCCATACTTCAGATAGTCGTAAAGCAATCGAGAGAAAAAAAGCTATATATATGTTAGTTCGCATGATGGGTTTTATATGTCAGGGGAAAAAGAAAAAGACGATTTTCTGCCAATATCTCCTAAAATGAGATTTCAGTCCACGTTGCGTATAAGATACGTTCTCTGAATACTGAACAGATGATAGAAATTATTCATATAAACTATAAAACACAACTATACTATACATCAATAAACTATCTTGTGCCGCAATTATTTTTATTACAATATGTTATGAATACGAATGCAATAATTTTTTTATTTTGTTGCAGAGAGAGTTTGTGAGAATTTTGGAAGAAAATTAAATGCAACATTTTAGAAAGTACCTACGTCAAAAAACTACCAAACAGGTAAAAATTACCCATTGTAGAAAATTTTATCTATGAAGAACAGTAATAAAGTTGAAAATTTTTTCTGAAAGAAATTGTTTCAAAATCGGTTCAGCTGTTCTTTTTTCTTAACCAAATAGACTCCAAAAAAGTAGATTTTACACAATATCTCGCGAATAAAAAATTATATCGACTTCGTAAGGGTGTCAATCGAGGCGTGTTAACGTCATTTTGATCCGACATAAATTTTATAAAAATCGGTTCAGCGAAGAGCTGCCAATTACATAATTGATTCCTGCAAATATCGGAAAAAATCATTTTGACAACCATAGTCACAGTCAGGACTCTAACCTGAACCTTTCCACTATCGCGGCGGAATGAGCTTACATTACTCACCCGTGACATGATTACCAATATAACATTCTCCATACACTTACATGAATAGCTCTCGCTATTACGATGATTCACATCTACAAACTAGCTATAATTAATAATACTCGCATATAGTGGAAATCTATTAATTCCTTTGCATATATGGGAAATGTTAGATTTGTAACGGGTGAGTAATGTAAGCTCATTCCGCCGCGATAGTGGAAAGGTTCAGGTTAGAGTCCGGATGGGACTATATGGTTGTCAAAATGATTTTTTCTGATATTTGCAGGAATCAATTATATAATTGGCTGCTCTTCCAATCAAAATTTTCAACTGCAAAACAGCCGTATAAATCTATTTAGTAATAAAGTTTATCCAGTTTCATTTCATAACAAAACTAGCACTGGTTAATTTATAATCAAAGCAAAGGCTAATCTGTTAAAAAAAAGTTTATCTCTTTTGAAAACTAGAAACGAACGCAAAGTTAAAACAGAATCAAAATCAAATGTTATTAAATCTAAAATTAACTACGAAATATTATATAAATCACACTAAAAATGTAATATATCACTAATGTTTCATATGTTTCGGTTTTACAAGTTTATAATACACAATTTTAATTAAAATAAGAGTATTTTTTTATATATACAGGGTGCTGAATTGCTTTGCGGGTAATAGGCATTTAACCCGTAAAATCAAACTTTTGCGATTTCTTTCTCCCCTAATTATTTTAGGAAAAATATCTTCGATTAAAACTTTTAGACCATAAAATTCTGCATCTAAATCATTAAACAAAATTAATTTTGTATGCTTTGTAACGGCAGAAATTTGATATGAAAATGTCAAAATTACTACAGATAGCGATCATGGAACTTGAACAAAATGATTAGAAATTAGTCTGACAGCTAAAACGTCATCATTTTGTTCAAGTTCCATGGCTATCGCTATCTGTTTTTGAGCTAATTTTGACATTTTCATATCAAATTTCTGCCGTTACAAAGCATGCAAAATTAATTTTGTTTATTGATTTAGATGCAGAATTTTATGCTCTAAAAGTTTTATGCGAAGATATTTTTCCTAAAATAATTAAGGAAGCGGGATATCGCAAAAGTTTGATTTCACGGATTAAATCCCTATTACCCGCAAAGCAATTCAGCACCCTGTATATTTACATTTCCATTTTTTTTTAATTTGAAGATGCCACTATACTTTTAAACGTTTATTTATGAGCATATATTTTTATAAAATTAGTAAAAACATTCAACACTGTAAATACACTACATAATATATTAATCCAAAAATCTAACAGAGTGCTAATATTTATATTTTGGGATCATTTCATATAATAATTTTAGGCAGTAGGATGAAATTAATCTTATACTGTAAAATTAATAAATCAGCTATAATTAGAGAAGTTACGCTCTGTATAAATGTATCAACCAACAGAATTTTAAAACACATGTGTTTGTAATCAAACATTCAGGCTTTAGAACAGGGGTGTCAAACTTATTTGACCCGCGGGACATTTCCCATATTAATGTAACTTATGCAGGTTGCATATACAGACACACGGATCTTGCCGTTGCTAAGTTTAAAGCGTCATTTTAATTGTTCAGCCGTCCTTTCAATGAACCATTTTCCTGAGAGTAGTTTCTTGAATTATCCACGAGAGGCAGCACTTGTTGTAGGTCCAAACATTATTTATTCTCCATTAGTGTCGTGTCATTTTAGTGGTATAACTTAATTATTTAATTAATTTAATGATAATAATAATCTAATAATTAAGTTATACCACTAAAATGACACGACACTATAGGGAATAACTAATGTTTGTACCTACCACAAGTGCTGCCTCTGGTGGATAATTGAAGGAACTACTTTCAGGAAAATGGCTCATTGCGACATTTTAATTAATTTGTGAATTAAATCCCCTTAACTCGTGGTAACGCAGAATTTTCTGTCACGAAAATTGATGACGGAAGTGACGTCATGCGTATACTTAAAAATACTATTGATGTGTATAAAACGATCACGTGATGTTACTGACAGAGCAGATCTGCCAAAATTAAATTGATCAATGTTCATTTGTGCCATCACAAGACAAACTTCCAATAGGTACCCTCGATCCGTTTGTATATTAATAAAGGCCTCCTGCACCAAGCGGACGTTCGTTTACTAAAACCGAGTGTATTTTAAAAACAGTTCGTTCTATTAAAAAACCGATTCTACAGTTTATTAGGGCACTAATTTAACTATTTAGATATGCGAAAATAAACATTTCGAAATAAATATGCAATAGTGTAAAAAATAAAAAAGTTTTTTTTTAACATTATTGTATGTAAAGAAAGTATGTTTACACTTAGAAACACAACTTGCAATCCATATATGAATTAAACGATGCAGATTTGAATTTGTAGCCACAAAACAATATTTTTGTCCAAATTTATTGCTGTTTTAGGCTTCAGGTACCGTATAATCTTGAACTACAAGTTAATAAAAATATTTCTATATTACCGACGTCAAAATTCCTTGCAATATTCAAATATATAATCTCACAAAATGCATATGATAACTAAAATATTCGAGTATTTAAAAGTTACTATCTTGTAAAAATTATAGCGCTGGAATATTAAAATATGTGTATCTCAACTAAACATGGATTCTATAAATCGCGTAAATATATATTAGATGTTCCACACGCATCCAGGCAATTAGTAGCCAATTTGCAAATATTAAATTACATAGATAAAATCTTTTAAATTATGTTTAAATATAATGTGTTAGAAACTGGTCACGATTAATCCTCATAAACGGTTTGTATAAAAAATAAATTAATAAAAATCATTTTGTTTATGATTTCAACAAATATAATCAGTGAACAGGCAACCAACAAAATGTATATTGAAATTAAATATAACAGATATTGCAATTTTATTTCAAACTACACCGACCCCGCCAAAATTCGAGGGAGTGGGGATATTTTAAAAGTATCTTATTATTGTTTTTTAACACGCTTATATTAGTTCCACCTGTATGTATGCTTGTTTGTTTGTATCTAAGTAACGGATTCTTTGAACGCGATTTTCACCCACTTCAAAACTTCAGATTGAACTGAAACTTTGCACACTTATCAAGGACCGATGACAATACAATAATTCAAAAAGTTTGTCCCATTATCCTGACCAGGATTTCCAGGACTAAAAAAATAAATTATAATTTAAAAAAACTAAAAAACACGCTTTAATGAACTAAAAAGTAAAAAATAATTAATTTTATTGTAAAAAAGCGTGGGGTAGTATGAAAATATGGTACAAAGCACCCCACGCTTTTTTACAATAAAATTAATTATTTTTTACTTTTTAGTTCATTAAAGCGGGTTTTTTAGTTTTTTTTAAATTATAATTTATTTCGTCCATCATTATATCATTTAATAGAAGTTAAATAAGGACATTTATCTGTGCAACATGTTTTATTTTATTGCCAACGTTTCATCAACATTATTGACTTCTCAGGGCTTAATAACTAGCTATCATTTGAGCCCTGAAGAAGTCAGCAATGTTGATGAAACGTTAGCAATAAAATAAAACAATATTGCACTGGTAAATGTCCTTATTTCCCGTTATTAAGCTTTTATTAATTAAATAGTTTATATACTATTACTAGCGGTCCCGCCCGGCTTCGCCCGGGTGCTAAGAATTTATGAACCTACAGAAACCTTCCCCGCCGTTCTCACAACAACTCACCAAAGTTTCATCGCAATCAGATGAATAGTAATTGTTACATTATTATGGTTATTAATTAATGGACACGCCTCGCCACATTTGTAAAATTATGGAGAGAAAACCAAATTCAAATTGATTAAAATAGGTATTAGAATTTAGAATGTACGAAGCCGTGAGATACTAATTTTCAACTAACTAAAAATGTTTAAATTTTGATTCTAGATTTTTTAATCGGATTTTTTTCTATTATGTAATTCCGGCATTTTGAGAAAGAGCGGACGTGATTATACAGTGGCGTAACTGTTTAGGGCGTAGCATAACTAATAAATAAATTAGTTATGTTACAGAATATTAGACGTACCCTAATCAAACGATTATTATTATACAGAGCTTAGTAGTTACAATTAGAAAATATAGTCTAAAGTTGTAAATGAATTGTAAAATGTATGAATGAAAAATATGTTACGTAAGCATGCAATAGAGAGTTAGTGAGTAAGTGTAAAATATCGATTATCTTTATTTTACAGCGGTTATAAAGGTCGGCACAAGAATATATATGATATGTTTTGAATCGTAAACAAAGATGAAACACGGGGCACAGAGCGTTCTGACAAGAGTACAGCCGTGCTTTGAAACACTTGCACAACGGTCAAAGATACGTAAACGCTGCCAGCGAATATCAGGGATGAGATCCTGTGTAAGAATGGACCAATGGATTGGTATCTTAAACATTTGAATCAAGAATTAATATTTCATGTACATTTTATTTTCTCGGAGGTAAAGGAAATTTTTTGAATTTTTATATGATCGTTTTATAATTTATACAAAAAATTGGACAGTGACTGGACGTCCATTTTAAAAAGATTAAAAACAATTAGGGCTGGTCCTGGATTGGCCCATAAACTGAACCACATCCTAGAAGGATTTTTGTGCTTCCCCATTAGCTGGATCTAGTCCACAAATAGCCTGGATCTTCTTATGAGCTCCAGAAGATTTGGGACTAGATTATCCTGTGGAATAATTCCATCCTCATCTATATATGGACGTCCATTTAAGTTGCCATCTTTAGTTTCCATCTCTCAGGTCACAAATTAATTCTAGCAGACCAAAATAATTTTCTACAGTAGTTTTGTTTTCTTAGAGGTAAAGGACGTTTTTTGCATTACTTATAAAAATTTTAAATATTTATTTTAGTATTTTTGAATTTGTACACAAAATAATTGCAAAGTTTTTTTTTTAATTTTATCATCTCAAAGAAGAACCTTATGAAAAAAAAGTAGAATTAGACAAGTTCAAACTTTTGAGCTGTATTATTTTACTTTTAATTAGATAATTGCTTTAATGCGAAGATTTATTTTATTTATTCTAAGGTCATTAGCGTCTTTTTCAATGCGAAGACATTCTTCTTAAAAGCATTTGCTGGTAGTAAATAGTATTTACCATAGCACAAATAAAACAATACTTTTTAACATTGGAAATGTTTATGTTCGTATATGGGGGCAGAGTTACGAGTTTTCGTTCAAGGCCAAAAGACAACGGTGTCGCGATCAAGTGAGGAGCAATCATGCAAAATTGAACAAGTGCAATTTTTTCGAAATGTGTTTTATATCATGTCTAGTTAATTGAGAGGTATTTGCGACGATCTGCGGTGTTATTTTTGAGCAAATGTTAATAAATACTGTAGAAAAATCCATTTAAAAGTTAAGTAATCAAGCAAAAGTGAACGCGTATATAACAGAAGAATAATAGGGTTATTCCTGACAAAACTAAACAGTGCATTGATAAATATTGTGTGTATAATAAACAGTTAATTATGTTTCATATATGCTGTTATCATTTCCAATGTCCTCGATGGTTGCAAGGATTGCGAAATCTGTGAATTTTTTAAATATATCATGCAATATAAGTATTAAAATAATCCACTATAGAAATCGTATAAATCCAATAAAACTTATATGGAAATTTACATGAAGACTCAAGACTCAAAGATATGGCAGCATTGTATCAATAATCAAGATGGCCACAGATATCTGTACGAAATAGTCCTCGACTTTCCCAGGTTTTCCAGTATCTAAAACACTGTTTTTTCCTTAACTTTTTCTTCATGATCAATAAGCAGTTTGTTTTTATTTTAAAATTTTATTACAATTTACAAAACCAATGAACGTTCCAAATAAATATAACATTATTAGATAAGTTTTCCCATCCCTGGACGTTATATACGACACAAGGCGCACAGAAACCGGTTAATCCTGATTTGCAAATTTTGATTTTATTAACATTTAAATTTTACCCACCGCTTATAGTAAAATATCTACCTACAACAATTTTTCAAAATTGCGTCCTGATATCGAATCTATATAGAGTTTATCGACAGAGTATAGGTTTAGCGTGTGTTTAAAACAAGATATCCGTTACGGCCATGTTATATAATTGCCGTAAGGCTCTCTTGCTACAAAAAAAACTGCTATGTCGGCTTGAGCATCCGCGGCTCTTCAAATAATTATGTGATTATAAAAATTGTTTGGAAGATGTCTCTATAACGCCATGTCTCGCGTTTATTCACACACACATTTCGCACTGTCTTTCTCACTCTATCTAAAAATTCATGCAACGGTGTAGACAGAAATAAACAACGGTCTGCACGTCGCTTCCACACAAAACTGCCGGAATAAACTACAACAACCTAAAAAATATAAATTTCACAGAAATTATTTGTATACCTACCTAGTTTTTTTTTTTATTTTAAGACCATACATTCATCAAAAATATTTGATTTGGTATTACAGAAAAAGAACTACTATTTTAGATATATAGATTATAGACGCTCGACGGCTGAGGTCAAGCAATCAGGCCAGTTTCTTTCAAAATCTAACCTAAGATCGACATTGCCAAGATCATGACATGGACACATTCATTTAAAATATGAGAGACGGTGATGCGAGCGTTACACGTCTCACATATTTTTATACAACAACCTAAAAAATATAAATTTCATAGAAATTATTTGTATACCTACCTAGTTTTTTTTTAATTTTACGGCCATAAATTCATGAAAAATATTTGATTTGGTATTGCCGAAAAAGAACTACTATTTTAGATATATAGATTATAGACGCTCGACGGCTGAGGTCAAGCAATTAGGCCGGTTTCTTTTAAAATCTAACAAGATCGACATTGCCAGGATCATGACATGGACACATTCATTTAAAACATGTGAGACGGTGATGCGAGTGTCACACGTCTCACATATTTTTATACAACAACCTAAAAAATATAAATTTCATAGAAATTATTTGTATACCTAGTTTTTTTTCTTTTTATTTTATGACCATAAATTCATCAAACATATTTGATTTGGTATTACCGAAAAAGAACTACTATTTTAGATATATAGATTATAGACGCTCGACGGCTGAGGTCAAGCAATTAGGCCGGTTTCTTTTAAAATCTAACAAGATCGACATTGCCAGGATCATGACATGGACACATTCATTTAAAACATGTGAGACGGTGATGCGAGTGTCACACGTCTCACATATTTTTATACAACAACCTAAAAAATATAAATTTCATAGAAATTATTTGTATACCTAGTTTTTTTCTTTTATTTTATGACCATAAATTCATCAAAAATATTAGATTTGGTATTACAGAAAAAGAACTACTATTTTAGATATATAGATTATAGACGCTCGACGGCTGAGGTCAAGCATTTAGGCCGGTTTCTTTTAAAATTCTAACCTAAGATCGACATTACCAGGATCATGACATGGACACATTCATTTAAAATATGTGAGACGGTGATGCAACCGTCACACGTCTCACATATTTTTATTTTAAATAACATGCATTTTTGTATACCGTACTTCGCACTGTACAATTGTACGTATTCTTAATAGTAATTAAGATCCATGATCACACATTTTACCATTAATCTAATAAAGAGGAATCAACTTAGAATCTATATTATTGTTTCACATGAAATGTGAAAACAAGTTAAGCATAAAAAGTATTTTGTTATAAATATATTCATTTATAAATGCTGCACAAATGCAAATTCTGGTGATAATTAAAAGGCATAGTTTGCACTACGAGTTATTGTAATATTTTTATAGCATGCTAATAAGAAATAGAAAATCGTACTAGAAAAAGTTTTTGCATGAAACTATTTCTGTATACGTAAAAGAAAATACAAGCTTTTCCACATTTGTAAAGTTGTAATGTCCGAAATGATCGTCAAACTTATTGTTTATATGTAGAATTTTTCAAGTATTGTTAATAATTTAATTTAATCATGTTCTGCCAAGTGCCAAGTGACGAATCTGTGAAAATTAAATATAGGTAACCACCCAACTTGCCAAGCAAGTGCTAGAGTGGGAGCAAAAAAATTATATTTTGTTGACCGAACATCCTAAGAATAAAAGAACAAAAAAAATTCGACTGATGACCAGTCCTATACTTCCCACCTAGTAAATATTTGCAAAAAATAAACACTCTTTTTTTATTCTTTGAAAAAAAGCATGGCCCTTTTTTTGTTTGGTGATCTACTGATGGCTTATAGCAAAAATCATGGTTACCTTGATTTACGTACAATTTTCTTTTTTTAGTAAAATATTTTTTTCTCTCGAAAACTATACCTACATATTAGAGAAAAAAAATATTTACATTTTTTTCATATTATAACATCTAGAATTCATTTATATTTTTTTTTACCTATGTTAATACGTGACATTGAGAACGTTTTTTTTAATAAACAAAGGAAAAATATACAAGTTATATATTGGTGTTAAATCGATTAATTAATTTTTGAAACAGAAGGTAATTCAATCAAAACAAATAAATAAAATCATGATTTAATCTGTCTGTTTATAAGTTAGTTTGTTTAAGAAAACTACTGAACCGATTTTGATCGGACTTTCACCAGTGTTTTGTATCCAGCAGGAGATTGGACAGGCCATGAATGAATGAATGAATTGTAGATTATAGACGCTCGACAACAGAGGTCATTAGCGTCAGGACAGGCCATATTATATCATCGCGCTTTTATACTAAATGGAGGAAAAACTAGTATTGTCGCGAGCGAATTGGCCTATGCTAGATAACTATATACTGTAAATTGTAGCAACAAGAGCTTTGTCGCGTTGCCTCGGATATGACGCGACGGTACGAAGCTGTCTCCGCGACGACTGACTGTATTTCTAATATAGGATGTCGTTCCTTGTCGACGGCTGAATCGGCAGTGTTCCGTCTATCGCGATCACCCTTGCAGTTGGTGATTAAAAAAAAAATCTTATATAACGAATACTGTACCTACGTCATGCACATATTATGGTGCATGTGCAGTGAATTACGTATAATATATTATGCATTATTTAACTCTCCTTATATTATTTGCATTAACCGGCCTCTCGTGTCTGTTATCTCAACTCATTATATGCTCAAGTTTTCTATACTTTTTTGGTGCATAACAATCATTTAAAAGTTAATGCGGCATTAAAACGCAATCATGACACTAGAATATTATGTGGACTTTTTCTCTGGTTATTTTTACCACGTGTGCGTATTAATTGGCCAACGAAAAAACGCCGGTCAAGAGAGAGAAATTGTAGATTATAGACGCTTAATCTACAGTCTTTCTCGGGGCTTGAGAATGGCCGAGCGTGTAGCAATACCGTTGTTTACATGGCGTTGCTATGGTTCCTCTATTACAAGTCCCCAGTTCCCGGGTTCTAGCCCGAGAGCTGGTAAAAGTGTCAATTGGATTTTCAATTTATTATTAAAAAAAAATAATGAATTAAAAGTATGAATTGATGCTAGGCCCAAATAACCTTAGCTGTTGGTGGTCTTTAAAACACAATTTCACAATTATACAGTCTTTCTCTCTCTCTTGACCGACGTTCTTTCGTTGGTCAAATTATAGACACGCGTTTATTAACTTCCCATTTTGGTTTATTGTGCCTGAGATCTTGACATAGTTATAGTAAATAATGTATTTTGTTTCAGATATCGACCACTTCCAACTCTATTTCCGTTACTTCTAATATTTCTAAAATGCCACTCCAGTATGAGATATTAGACGTTATTCACGTTAAAAACCCATTGCTCGTGCAATAGGAAAGCACACGCCCACACGGTTTAATATTGTTACAAAACTGTTTTCTGAGTTGGCGGAATAAATATTTATTTACCATAATTAAAAACACAATAATAATGAATGCAACAACGAAAAGTCAGTTCAACACAAGTAAACAATAACTAAACAGTAATTCTTAAACAAAGCAAAACAAAACAATAAATCGCACTTATACAATAACTCGTAATTATTACCACTACACTAGTATTTATTTTATCAATTTATTTATTTATATCACGGCACTATTTATATCACTGATCCACCGTAGACTTGACTGCGTGACTCGCCGTTGACTGATTCCTTCACTTACTCGCACTGGCTTTTTATATATGCTGCGTGGCGTAAGCCTAGTGTGTTCTCGCTTTCTCTAGAACTTTCGCGCAGGTACCAGTTGTTCAGTAAGCAAACCCCGTTTCTCAGAACTTTTGCCTGCCGTATATATACAGGGTGATCCGTAACAATATCTATCCTACTGTCATTTCTGCGTACTTGGTACCAGCCTGTAGACTAGACTGTTGTGGGTTCGAATCCCACCTGCGCTCATGGATGTTTTGTGATGTTTTTTAGTTTTAAGTTAGTTGTTATTTAATATAAGGTGTTCGATTTTTCTTTATTCTTTTCAAAGTAGCTAAGCACCATTGAGCTATAAAATTGCATGCACGAATTTGTCTACAACTATTTTGATAAATAATAAATCAAATTAGATTATTCAAGAAAAAAATGAAATTTATGGCAAACTGCCACCTAACAACGTTTTACATAATATTTTAGTGTGATTTAATTGCAAGTAACGATAACACGGTATAAGTAGAACAATGCAAATTAAACACCTATTTAAAATAATTGACCTTTCGGTACAGTCGAATATTATGCGAGAATTTTTATCTACACGTATGAAATTTTTAAATTTTTAACACGCTATTTCACTAGAATTTAAAAAATTTGATTAGATTTTTGCATGTTACACTTGTTAAACTTTATTTTAAAATTTTGTTTACAAATTATTATTGCAACTTTTAGATTATCTTTTCATTTATTTCAGTGAAATTTAACCTTTCTTGGAATTATAACCCATTTCAAAAATTAGTAAATGAAAAATATTTTCAGTTAAACAAGGCTGATAATTCCAAATCTTGATGGTTTCCGAGGCTTGTAGGCCGTGGTCCGATGGTATTTCTACCCGACGTTTGGTCTACAACTGCGGTAGACATTTTCAAAGGCGATATGTTCGGCCATTTTCTAACAAAAAACTTCAAAAAATCCCGCACGCGATCTCAGAATTCAGTTGGTGTAGGTATTCTGGTTAAACTATACGAGATAGAGTAGAGTGATGCAATTTGACAATTTGTAGCTCTTGATACAGTCAAATTTAGTTGCCAAACGAAAATCTACCCGGGCGAAGACAGGGCGGAAGGTTGGTGTAATACAGTTTTAAACAGACCAATAAATACTTCAAAACATTTAATTTATTGTTGATAGAGTAAGTAAGCTCACCATTTGTTGAAAAACACTGTATGCACTATATGCAATCATATTAATTATATGCATAATTTAATAAAGCTTTTAAAAAGCAATCTTGATTTCGTATGGAATAGTGGATAAAGTACACAACGCAAATTATAACTAACATTAATTAACATGTTTACATGATCAGATCTAAAACAAATGTCTATTCTTATTGTTGTCAATAAAATAAACCGTCCGACATAACTTGGACTTTTCCTATTTAGTACATACGTCGTGTTCCTCCTTGCATTTTATAGGAGGAATCAGTCATCCACTGGTACTTAAAGAGTATATAATATGTGTAAAATTTTATTAAAATTGTCTGAGCAGATTTCGAAAAAAAATATTTTCAAGTTTTTTTAACCTGTTTCTAGGGGGCTCCCACATTTGAGCTAGCACAATATTTTGCGATTTCGTCTCGAGGTGTAATCGCCATGAACACACATACAAAATTTGAGGAAAATCGATCCACACAGACAGACGACAGACAAACATTTTTTTAACACTTTTGTCAATGTCATTATTTAGCATTTAGTTTAGGAGTTCGAAAGCTGTAACAGACAGACAGAATAGTAAAAACAACAAGGTTGCAGTATTTGGGTACGGAATCCAAATAAAAGGACAAGTGCGAAGAACGAATATTTTGGTTAGTCTTGAAATACGTGACACCACAGCATAGAGAAATATCAGCATAGTCACTCGACTGTCAGCAAATTTCTAAGACTATCAATCTATTGCCACATCTGTGTTTATGTTAAGTAATTACACGACAGCTTGCCTGCTAAGAACATGGTGTGTATTACACTTCGAGTGATTCAGGACGCTAATGACCTCAGTTGTCGAGCGTCTATAATTTACAATTCAATTCAATTCGAGTGATTCAGCTGTGTACAACTATAAACTGTGACGATAGTATGTAAACGTAGTTAATTCTATAAATATGTAGATTGTGTAGTACGTAGGTACCAACAACATGAGGTAGCAAGCATGTATGTGTTTGTATGAGGATATTATAACTGAGGACCGCCCATACGGAACTCCCTTCAGACATGACCAGCTAATGTAGTCATTAAAACGTGAACTCTATCATACTTCATTCCAGCGTTAACAGACGTTTATCTCTGATGACGTGCATTTGGTATTTAACAATATCTACAATACTTAAAAGTGTATGCACAACAAGGATGGAGAATCTTATTGTAACTATAAACTAGCTTCTAAACGCGGTTTCGCTCACGTGAATGTCAATTTTGTCCAAAGGTTCGCATGGATTAATATCGGAATTAACGTGAGCATAGCTGGGTAAAAGTTAACCATAGACAATTTTTAGGTAAATGATAAAATCAAATGATTTTTAACCCCTTATATCCACAACAATATTATTCACATAACAATTAGAGGTGAAAATAATATATATCAGAGAGCCAAGCTGCCATGAGAGGGGATCAGTTACCACTCTCGGGCACTGTGGAGAAATTGGTAACTCACCTAGCCGGAAACTGGGAGTTTCGGGTTCAAGTCATTTGATTTTTTCTTAGATATAGCTTATGTAAATCATGGCAGCTTGGCTGTCTGATATATATTATTTTCACCTCTAATTGTTATGTGAATAATATTGTTGTGGATATAAGGGGTTAAAAATCATTTGATTTTATCATTTACCTAATATTACTGTCTACAAGAACTCAAACCTTTGTTTATTCATAGACAATTTAATAATGGTATTAATACCTTTTTTTCTCCTTCTTGCTACTTCTGGTTTAGTTGTCGTAACGACGCGTTTCGGGACTACGCTCCCATCTTCTGGTTACACTTGACTAAATCAGAAGTAACAAGAAGGAGAAAAAAGGTATTTATACCATTATTACTATATATTTATATATTCTATACTAGGAGACCATATAACAACATGTTCGTATACATTCAATTTAGACACCGAGTTTCATCAAAATTGATGCAGCCGTTCTCGAGTGATTCTAGAAACAAATTTTCCCGTCTAGGTATCAAAAACTCCTCAATAAAATGAAATTTAACAAGTAGTACCAATACTATTTTATATCCCATTAATACTTTATCCGCCGGTTACGGGTTGTGTTTATATTTGCTAGTGCCACAAGGCGATCTTCATCATCGTCCTACCATATCTTGAGTTAGTTGATTCAGTGGAGATAGTTTTTTCCGGCAACAGTGTGAAAGCAACCAGAAACAGAATTGAAACGTTCCTCAAGTTGAGTTGCTCTAGTGGAGACAATAAATGTATGCTCGTTTATGCCTAAATTTTGAAAGAAGTAGCAAGATATTATGGCAGCTACAAGTTCCTCATTGCTTGATTAAATTTATTCCATCCTTAGTACCAAGTACTACCGATAAAAAGTGACTAGCAGACAAACTAAATTGTCGACAGATAGTGTCTAAAATATTTTTTATGTTCAGAATTAAATGCTAAACGAAACGATAAGTTTGTTCAAATGAGAAAACACTATTTGAATAATAATCTAAAAGAATTTTTTCGAAAGCAAGCCGTCTAAGTAATATGCTATGCGTTATTATACAAATTAGAGTTTTTTTATAGACTCCGATATGCATACGGTATGGCACAAGCGCTTTGCATTTTAATTTGCAATTCATTAAGTGATAAAGAATAATCACAAAACAGTGAGGTGTAAACGACACTATAAAAATATAACTCGTCAAGATAAATGTACATAAAAAAAACTATCTGAATTAATTTGGATATCTACAATAAGTATTGCGTGGAATTTTACAAACTTAAATTATGATCTTGAGTAAAGGTGTAACAGAAATCTAAAAATAAAACCATATGACTTTGTGTAAGGATCCAGGCGGGACTTACATAGTTCTTTAGATTTATTTTTTGTGCTTATTTGAAATCAGAATGAAGTGATTTTATTTTGTTAAGAATTTACTGCTCTATTAATATAGCACAAAAAATAAATACCATGATTCGACTTGATATTTTTATCCGGGTTCAATTTTTTGAAAGCATTTTCGAAACCTTTTATTTGAATCTCGTTTCCAATCTCCAAGAGATCTGGACAATTTAATCTTTATCTCATTTTAAATACGTCAAACGAGTCTTTTGACAAAAAAATGAAGTAAACCTATGCATTAAATTATTACATAACAGTTTTTACTTGACTGCGTTGTCGTGTAATATCGTTTAAATTAAAACTAGGGCAATAAAAATAATGGTGCAATATTGGAACGTATTATAAACGCAGAATGGAGGAGGCATTGACTGAATGAAAGGGTTGGAGGAGAAACGATGGACGTAGAAGAGAAGGGGTGAGGTTTTATATTTATACGGAAATGGTTTTATATACGAGTTGGTAGAAAGCTTTTCTTGGTTGTTCCCGGGCCAGTTGACTGCGTTCATAATACCAGTGTTGCCAACTTGAAAAAATTAAATCGTCTGTTTTTAACCGGAGCCAGCGAACATTCGCTCAGGAAAGAATGTGAATTTTCGAAAAAATTTGTCTGAAAATTTATTTCATGATTGATTCGATTCGTGAAGACAAAATATGTTTATTCAACATATGCACACTTTTAGTGTATTTCTTGTCTGTAATGTTGATCTTAAATGGTCGTTTATTGACTGGTGAGGTCATGATTCATTATGAAATGCTTTCCGATGCTATAAAGAAAACATTTGAAAAACCCGTTACATAATGAACCGTTATGTTGGTAGATATCTCTTTTCGATGCTATAATGAAATATGGTTACTATGGCAACGAAGTAAATAATTATTGTATCCAGGCCAATGTTTTTATTATGAGATGTACTGCTGTCAGTGGATCTAAGGTATTTGACATTAGTTCAATTAAAGTGTAAAACCATCTAAATCTTTATGCGTCAGGCGCGATGTTTTCAGCACTCGTATTCGGCTCGCGATGCACACTCGCCAAGAATCGTGTGCCCTTGCCTATACTAAGTACTCGTGCTGAAAATATAGCGCCTGCCGCATAAAGATGTAAATTGTTAAATTGTGTTTTAAAGACCACCAACAGCTAAGGTTATTTGGGCCTAGCACAAATTCATTTTTTCAATTAATTATTTTTTTTTTAATAATAAATTGAAAATCCAATTGACACTTTTACCAGCTCTCGGGCTAGAACCCGGGAACTGAAGACTTGTATTAGAGGAACCATAGCAACACCATGTAAACAACAGCATTGCTACACGCTCGGCTATTCTCAAGCCCCATAAAGATGTATTTAATATACTATTTTGTATTATGTCTTACGCTGTTGTATAGCCAGAATTTGTAAAAAAAAATGGTAGAATTCTTTTAGGGTCTGTTTGATCGAACTGAAATTCCTGGAGTTTCTAAACACAAACCTGTTGTAACTTTTTTAATATTCCAATCGGCTGACTCCATGTCGGTACCATGAACAGTTTCTAAAATTTCAAAATTCACGTTCCAAGAAATTTTATATCTGGCGATTTTCAAGGTCGACAAACACGATTCAGTATCAATACATAGTTTTTCGAAATTTGAATCAATTTTTCGAATAATGACGTGTCTATTCAATTATTTCTAATTAATATACTAGCACTCTGGCTAATGTAGGCTTAAATACTAACATAAATAATATTTGTGCACTTACTATTCTTAACATAAAAAATATTTGTATTAATTAGCACAAAAAAAAGAACTTGCGTTCATTCATAGAAATAAATACTCTCTAGATAATATGCTTGTGTTTTAAAATAATTAAACGAAGAGTAGGTCTGTTAAATTTAAAAAATATATCTATGTACAACTTTTAAACTCTTTTATATAACACATGCACGCTTTTAGTGTTTTTTCGTATCAGTTTTGCGGACCTTAAATGACCGTTTATTGACGAGTGACGTCATGATCCATTATGAAACGCTTTTCGATGAATAATGGAAAAACATTTGAAAAACCCGTTATATAATGAACATTATGTACCTCTTTTCGGTGTTATAAATGAAATATGGTTACTATGGTAACAAAGTGAATAAATATTGTATCGAGTTTTTATTATGAGATGTACTTCTGTCAGTGACATTAAATTATTCAATTAAAGTCTAAAATCATGCATGTGTTATATAAAGTATAGTGTGCAACACGTGTGCTAAATATTTATGCGTCAGGCGCGATGTTTTCAGCACTCGTATTCGACTCGCGATGCTTACTCGCCAAGGCTCGTGAGCGCTCTCCTATTACTCGTGCTGAAAACATCGCGCCTGACGCATAAAGATGTATTTAGCACACTTGTCACACAATATACTATTATTTGAGAAATTAAAATTGCATTAAATTATTACCTAAACGTTTTTGTTTATTCAAATCACTCAAATGTGTGATTAGTGATATTTTTCGAAAATTGACAACCACATGAATTTTTAATAGTCCTCCAGATATAGTTGAAAATTGACTAAGTTGGCAATGCTGTGTAGAACCGTACTGGACTCGCTTCTCTCAACACCACGAGCTCTGTATAGTCTGAATGTATTGATTTTGGTTTGTAGTCGCCGAGAAAAATAAGTCTCCTCTAGCTCCATAAAGCTTACTGCAGAATTCCACAATGTAACTCATAAATTTTATGCGGACACAAAAAATTCCACATTTTATTGTAACATTTTCACGTTTGCAGCTTATACTGGCCTTTTATTCTATATGTAAAGTAGACACAGTACGATTTAATTAATAATATTATATAATTCATGTTCTTTATTTTCATTTTACGGTCGACATTAAAATTGGAAGTGTGAAAACAAAGTTATAATTGTCATTTTAACTAGAAAAACTATTGCATTAAACGTATTTGCTTTTTATTAATTTATTTTTCAATGCTAGAATAATATAATATCGAAGAATTGTTTCCAAACTTGTTTTTCAAAATCCTCGTTTTTTGAAACTCAACCTATGAAGTTTATATCTCGGCGAAATGCAATAATAGTTAATTTGAATAATTTAGTCCTTTTAATTAAAATTATTTCTCTTAAGGGGTATCATCTATTTAAAATTGGAAACACTATATAAAAAAATGGGTGTGAGCTTATGAACACACGACAGAAGTGAAAACTTCAGATTTTCTAATTTTAAAATATATATACCTAATATAATTTTTTAATCACACAGTTTAATCATAAATATATTAAAATTGGCCTATACATTTAAATTTAATGAATATAATACCTACCTTAACGATAAAATTAAGTTTTAGTGTCATCTGTTAGCACACTTTTGAACTACAAAATATATATTTTAGTGTCATCTGTTAGCGCACTTGTGAACTACAAATTTCTTTTTTCTCGTATTAAGTTTTTAGTATCATCTATTAACACACTTTGAACTACGCACCATTATCAGCATATTGCAAATATGTGTTCGTGTTTGAGCCAAGTAGCCCCGATTGTCACCGTCGGGTGCGTTTCACATCACTGTTGTTAACAGACCAGGCAAAGCGCGCCTAAGGAAGTTTTCACTTCAAAAATAATATAGGTACCGAGTGTGTTGCGTAGTGGTGATTCTGGACCCACATTCGGAATCTCAACGTAAACAGATGTGGCATATAGGACTTTTTCCTACTGCATGTCGCCAAGAAACTGTAATTCCTGTACTCTCTCTCTTGTTGGGGTATTGCCCTCAATAATAATTCCAAATCATGACTCGAGCTAAAAAACGTTTCTGTTTGTGTTTATTTATTGTGGATTATAGACGCGTCGACAACTTAGGTCATTAGCGTCTTAAATACAACAAATATAATATATAACTTAAAAACTAAATAACATCACAAAACATCCATGAGCAGAGGTGGGATTCGAACCCACGACAGTCTGATTCAGAGGCCGCGACGCTACCAACTGAGCCATACTGTCCTCGTTTCTGTTTGTGACTGAGTCGTGAGGTCACATCTCTTCATAGGTACGTGTGGAGGACGTGCGTTTATGGTATTATACCTAGCATACTATCTAAAAATATTGTATTGCCTATGTAAACTATATTGTATAAATGGAAACGAACACTCAATGCAAAATTGTGACGTCACACGTGAAGTATATTTTCGTTCTGCTTAATAAAAATGCTATGAAAACTCATACAAGTACCCACTTATTAATATTTTTGATTCCCTAATTTACTATATTGTTACGGAAATTATTTATACCGTTTTATTATGTCCGTAAGAATACACTTTTATTCGCTACGTTGTTATACACGTGTAGAACGCGCGTCTCTGTTCGCCGGGATGTCCCAATCCAATCCCCTTCATTTCCGCCTGGAGACCATTCACCGTGTGCCGTGTTGGCACAATTAGTTCTCGCTAGTGGCGCTAAGCTAATACATACGCCTTGTTGTTATTGTCTATGGTTGTGGTAATTGTTTATGGTTATACGCCAGTGAATCAAGTCGGTAGTACAATAGTCATCAGCCGAACTGAAGCGCCACTGCTCTTGATGCGTGTTACAATATTATGAACATCCATCGACATCAAAACGTGATATGTTTATAGAATCTAATGACCTCAGTCATCGAGCGTCTATAATAATCTACATTTCTCTTTCTCTCCCAAAACATATGTAGAAGATTATTTCACACACAATCATGATTCGCGATTTATTTGAAACGGATTGTACAAACAGTTTTTTAATGATTTACTATGGCGTACTTATAGATAATATTAATAAACTATTTTTAAGTAGACGATACTTAAGATTGATTTATTTCATCTACTACAATGTATGTAATTGTAACAAATTATTTATCACTAAGTTTATTGACCTAGCCCGATTCCAAGAATTGTTCAGCGTCAAATTCAAATGTCAATTAACAAAAACACATTCCAACGGTTGCATTTAGATATGGAATAAAAAAACAGCTGTCTTTATCGCAATGTTGGCCACGAACTTGATTTTAAAATGTTCTAAAATAATTGTGTCTGACCTCATTTTAGTTTTTATAATCAATCTCAATGTCATCACAAATCTACTTAAGGAGACAATAGAAAATGGATGGCTTTCTAAAAAAATATTTAGTTATTTTTATCTTACCGTTTGTTGAAATGGTAAAACGCACCGACGTTGTATCCGAAAGGTAAACTGTTCGATTCCAAGTATCTGACTACAGTTATTATAATTGGGGTTTTTAGAACTGTCATGTTTAAGCCTAAGGTCTGACGCTTACAAGCGATTTTTAATCGACCGACTATTTGGTTGCATGAGTGACTACCAAGGGTTCTTATATCTACAATTAGCCACATTCTGAATACATAATTTATGTTATGATTAATTTCAAATTCATAAAAAGTAGCTCAATGATGTTTCTAAATTTTAAATAAGTAGAAATTTTTTTATATCAAAAGTATGCTATCAAATGATACACAAATACAATCATCAAAACGATGCTATCAAATGATTAGGTACACAGTCTGCAGCTAAAAAAATCTACTTTTAAATACATATTAAGTAAATTTAATTTCTATAAATGTATATTATTTTGTATTCACCACATGAGGTTTAAAAAAAGAAATCTATTCCAAAAAACACGATTTTACATTTTTATATATTTAACATATTTTAATGAAGGAATCAACTTGCAGAGAAATCTATATTTTATTTTTTGAGTTTTTCGCACCTATATTCGTCATTTTTGATCTTTTTCTGTAAAAATACAAAATCTAAACATTCCCCACCCTTAAAAAATCAAAACTAAGCATTTTTTACAGGATAATAATTTCCATTTAAAAAAATTATATTTTAGATATTTATAGACTTCTATGAAAAAAAAGTTTTAAGTATTTCATACCTGTAGTATCCACTTTGGATCTTTTTCTGTGAAACTAAACTTTCTAAACATTCTTCCACCCTTAAAAAAATCAATACGGTACTCATTTTTTACAGGACAATAAAAATGAACATAATACATTTTTTAAGGTAAAAACTTTCTACTTTCACACAATTTCGCACAGAAAACATTTTTTTACGCACGGATACGAGAATTGAACCGTTTTAGTCAAGATTTTAAATTGGACTAGATAAAAAGTGGTTGGTTTTGCTATATGCGAGTTGTGTTATATAAAAGTTGTTGGCTGCAACAGGGGTACACCATTATACCCGTTAACGTTACGGGTTCCATGGTCATTTATATAATGTTTATGCGCTATACCTCTATAAACGTGTTGTGCTTATGCATTGTGTATACTGTGTGCGTAAAGGGATGGATTAAAAATGTTTTATCTGAATTGTGCATTTACTCAACTATACTGAAATTGCAAAGACAAAACGAAAAATATCGAACACTATCAACAATTCTTCTCGTCTCGAAATTCGAAACGAGATCGAGGTTAAATTGACGAGATATCGTCGCTATCGAAACGAGAGATATTCCCGAAAAAGTACAGATACGAAATTTGTAAAATTTCTGACGAGATGGCATTACAAAGTGACTATTCTTGAGCATTCGATTTTATTCGAAAACCGAAATAAATGATCATTTAAAAATTACTCAGGTAAGTTAAGTTTGTATTTAACAAAAAAAAAGGGTTAATTACTGATGTGAACTGAACTACAATATTTTAGAGCCATTTTTGAGTACCTATTCGTTTTTGTTTAAAATTCGAACTGAACGATCAGTCATATTATATAACAAAATGTATAAATTTGCGAAAGTCTAATAAAAATAATTGTCCTTAACTTTAAACAGTAGGTACATATTTCTTAGGAAACCAAAACGATATGAGAGTCAGCCATTGTTAAAAATGAAACAGATTTAAAAAAACTAGGCTTTGTTTTTTTTAATCGTAAAATATGTTGCATTGCACAATTAATACATTTATTTTAGGTACAATTAAATTAATAAACTAAATTATTAATTAATTGAAAGAATGTCATATAATATTTCCATCATATTGTTTTAATTAAATAAGAAATAGGTATACCTACTCTTAAAATTTATATTTAATGTGATTAATTAATAAAATCATAAACATTTAGGATTGAAAAAAGTCTTAAATTTTACGCAAGGCAGATTTTAATATTTTAATAAAAAAATTGCCAATACAATGGAATTTAAGAAACTCTAATTATACTACTCCCACTATTTAATGATTTATTTATTTGACAAATTTAGCGATAGTTTAGGTTATCAGAGTATAAAATTTTCTCACACTTGATTCGACCCCACACTTAAAAATTATCTATAAATTAAATAAAATCACAAATTAAACATACATTTAACGCTAATCGCTTATTTAGTATTTGAACAGTTATTTGGCTTTAAAATGTCAAAATATTAATTAAGATGTATCAAATGTCAAAGTACTAGAAATACCTGTTTATTTTTAAATTCTTACGAATGAAGATCCGCACTGACCAGAATTTGGGTTGATCAAATAATTCGGCAACTTTAGCGATTAATTGATATGATAAATAACTGTTTTAATTAAAAAATATCATGACGATATTAAACTAGATTGGCGGAATCAACGTAGAAAGTTCTATAAATAACATGATACATATTTTAAACTAGGCTTTATTCGTGGATTCGCTCCCGTTAATGTCGATTTTGGCTAAAATCTTTCTTACCTGATTGGTATCTTGCACTGAAGTCATAATCTTTAAACTTTAAAGTAGTTAAATTGTCCCCGACATATTATTATAGTAGTGACTAAATGACTATATTATTACTTTATTGAATGGCTGCTAGATGTCACGAATAACTTTTCTGCGGTTCCGATCGAGTTAATATCGGTTTTTGGCAGAAACATCTTAACCCAAGTGTAGTAACACATTCTCTGCACTTTACCAATTGCTATTAAAATCAGTACCGTTTGGAGTGTCGATGCTATAGTACAGACAGATATACGCGCAGACAATAATTCTGGGTAGGTATAATAAACTACTCAAAACGAAGACGAAATATTCTCCCATTACTATGTTATTTAGGTATTAGTTACTGATTATTTCTCGACTGTATTATTTTTATTGTTATCTTTCGGTAATCCGACTAAATTGACATGCGTTTAAATAATGAGAATAATAATACTAAAATTTAAAAATAAAAACATAAAACAAGTTTCGTGTTTGGTTTTATTTCGCGAAAGAAATAATTTCATGACAGAGTTCACATCCCTATGTCACAGATACACCGGGTAGGTATTCTAAAATAAGAAACCAGGGGACCCCTATTAGTTCTTAGCTTGATTCGAAGAAAAACGCTTTCAAGTTAACCTGCTTGAATCGTAGAATGTGATTATTTCAGTTTGCATTTTTTATACCAAGGTATATAGCAGGGGTGTCAATTAATTTTTATTATGATCAAATTTTCCAGTTAAGATCATCCGCAATCAAAAACAGTCAAAAGAGAATTTTTTTATAAAAATAAAAAAAACATTTAATTATTTCTATAAAAATATCGTAAGTATAAATATTCCACATTTCTCGAATTTTTTTATAGATCTTTTGGCTTTTGAAAATTCAAGTATTTTAGTTGATATTCAGTGAATTGAATTGTGAATTATAGACGCTCGACAACAAGGGGCATTAGTTGATATTCAGTATTTATATACAAAAATATATTATATTTGACGATCTACCGGTAGTTCGTGACTGATGTAATTGACACTCCTGGGTCCTGGTATAACACTATATTTTAAACTATAGGTATCTATAGGACATAGATAGTTATATTTTATTACAAATATTATAGTAAATATTAACAAATAGGGTAACCCTGGGGCAAATACTAAACTAAATGTTATTTATTACAAAAATTACACTAAATTTTATTAAATATTAAAATCAAATCTGTGCTAACTTTTAAAATAAAAATCTTCATGAAATTTTCTATAATCTAATTAAAACTATTATTTTACTTAAATTTTTTCAAAGACTTACATCTTAAGTGGCTCTAGTAATTTATGGATAATGTAGACTCGTCGATGACTTACCTGAAAATAAAAAAGAAAATAATTATATATTAAATAAAACACCGTATATATTTATGTAAACAATCTGTATAAAAATTACGAAAAGTTTACGAAATCAAATCTTCTTAAATTTATTAATAAATGTTTTATTTAGACACAATTGAAAATAAATCTGTTTGAATAAGCAGAGCTCGATTTAGTCTAAAAAAGAAAAAAACAAATGATCGTTTGTCGCAGAAACAATGCAGTGTGCGAATCTTCGTTTATTCGTGGGTTTTTTATAAGTGCTGCTTGTTCCAAAACGAAGCGAATCGATACTACAACAAGCGTTGTGATTTAGCTAAATACAATTTACAATGGATCTATAAGAAATGTCTTTAATTTTTACAATTTGTGTCAGGTATGTAAATTATGTATCTGAAAAACACATGACCATAGAAAATAACGTAGGACGCCATTTATAAAAAAAATCATGTTAAAAATTTCCAGTATTTTAAACCCTAAATTTAATCAGAAATATACACATTATCTTCAACATAAATAGCATTGCCTAAATGCATACAGATATCAGTAATTTTGTATAAATTGCATTTTAAATTGTTAATATCATATAATTTGTGCATATTAAGTTATGAAAAGCAGTAATGGAGGAGAAATTTTGTGACTATAATATATTTTTGATCTCATAATATTAAATTATATACAGCATACATTAATTTGAAAAATAAGCTTAAAATAAAAACATTTATATGCAAATAATATAAACAAATTATAATATCGATACAATATTATACTAACACACGCATAATCTGGTTGTTGTACAGTGCAAGTCTGATAATTTAAACAAATTAGTATTAAAAAAATAATAGTTTCATAATAATCTAAAAAACAGGCTTATATTAGTGCACAAAAAAGTAATAAATAAATTTATTTCCTCTTTTATAATCGTTTAGAAGCGGGGGACACATTTTACCTATATTTCATTTAATTCATCGAGTGTCCCACGCTTCTAAACGTTATAAAAGAGAACGAAATTTATATTTTTACTTTTTAATGCGTTAATATCAGCGTGTTTTTTAGATTATTTTGAAACCATAAATTTTCTTTTCAAATTTTTGATCATTAAGTATAATACGGTATAATATAAATTTTAAACAACTGGAGACATGTTTCCCACCATCAATACCATCACTCCCACCACATACATTCAACACTTACATAAAGCGTTGCTAAAACTATGCTTGCAAATTTACAGTTAGTAGTATTCAGAACTATTAGTTAAAATCGGACAAGTGGAAGCCGCTGAAACCGCCTTATATTTTAATATATAAATCGCAGAAATCATGCAAACAGTACAGAATTCAATTTTCAAAACTTATAGTCTTTCACCTGACGCAATTGTACAATCTAAATTGCCTGATATAATGTAGTGTAAAATTAAATATACATATAGACGCTCAATAATTTAGAGCAAGTTGAATCAATTGTTCAACGATTTTGTGTTGTGAATGACTAGTAAAATTCAAAGCTTGCATTTTGATTGGAATAGCGCAATTCTCTACAAAAAAAATCGTCACTCTTCAATATTATATTGCACAAACAACTATGCCCAACTTTCTATATTAAACGGTCTTTGAGAAAAATGCCTCTGACAGATAGACACCGAGGTGATTTCATAAGTGTTCCGTTTTGCAGATTTGGATACGAAACACAAAAAATATAAAAAGCATAATATATTGCGCAATCTTCACAC
Source organism: Mongoloraphidia duomilia (assembly GCA_039654895.1). Taxonomy (NCBI): domain Eukaryota; kingdom Metazoa; phylum Arthropoda; class Insecta; order Raphidioptera; family Raphidiidae; genus Mongoloraphidia; species Mongoloraphidia duomilia. The sequence continues at coordinate 5,780,476 of CM077520.1, read as the reverse complement.
AAGAATTTTGCACAATTTCTCGTGTATACAGGGTGTACCACACAAAACCGAACATAGGGAACACTCCACTGTGCAAATTAGTTATGATCAGTGATTGCTGTGCCCTTTTCCATGCTTAAAACCATGATAATTAATTTAGTTGAGTTAGCCTTGTGTATTCTATCTTTGTCACGCTACCCATTTTGTTTATGTCTTCCCTGTTGCACTCATTTATTTTCTATGTTCTCAATCCTGTGATACACCCTGTATAGGCTTTAAAATGGATTGTCCTTCGTCCGTTTTCGGGTTGTAATTTAAATTGTTTTGCAGTTTGTTTAGTTCATTAAACAATGGGACCAAGAGCTGGGATTTGAACTGTACAAGTTGAATGGAAAGTGAACTTGAATACACGACACCTAATATAAATATAAATCACATATACACGGTAATTTTATGAAGGCTCATTTATAATAAAACATGCATAAAATACGTCATGGTGTAACTGTGTAAGTAACAATGTGTAGTACACACTGGAGATCTCGCATGTAGTAGGCGTCAGTTAATAACGTATAATGATAACTTATCTTTATGATTTTAAAGATAAAAGAAATTTTTTCAAAATCGGTTCAACCGTTTGGACGCGATACAAAATGGCGCGACGCACAGACTCATACATAATTATTAGGTATCTTCTTAACTCGTAACTGACCTCAGTTGTCTAGCGTCTATCTTCTAAACTGAGAAATTCGGTTACTTTCAACTGGTTATTATTACAGACTAGCCTTGATCCGCGTCTTCGCTCGCGATAATTTCAGTTTTTTGGATTCTGCGATTGCTTAGCCCCCTTTAGTAGAAACCCGATGATTTAGCCACAAGCCCTGCAGTCAGGTTCCATTCTGATTGCTCGAATACCCCATCTTGATGTCGTTTGACACACACACAAACACTTAAACGAACGTAACAACTAACTAGTAAACTCTGTATACTAATATGGATAGTTGATTAGCGATAAAAAATGAGTTTTTGTATGTGGAGAATGTTCAAACACATATTCTTCAAGACTGGCATTAATTTTCACAAAATTAGAATGAAAACTTGAGGTAAGGCTTGTAATCTAATTCTTTCTATAGAAGTCGATCAATTTTCTGACATTTCAAAATAATACTTAATTAAAATTTATTTTTCTATTCCAATATCTTAAGAACACTATTATTGTATAAATTATGGACATCCTAATATCTCAAGTAATAATACTATTAAATTAGGTTTTATTTTGAAATGACAAAAAATGGATCAACTTTTATAGAAAGAATTAGATTATAAGCCTTACCCGAAGCTTTTATTTTAATTTTGTGAACATTAATGCCTGTCTTGAAGAATATGTATTTGAACATTCTCCACATACAAAAACCCATTTTTAATCCCTATCAACTATCCATATTAGTATACAGAGTTCACTAGTTAGTTGTTAAGTTCGTTTAGGTGTGTGTTTGTGTCAAACGACATCAAGGTGGGGTATTCGACTGATCATAATGGACCCTGACTGCATGGCCTAGTCGCTTGTGGTTTAGCCTATCCCAGGGATGGCGAACCTATTCACATCTACGTGCCAAATTTTTTCAGAAAATATACGATTTAATTTATATCTATTGATTATTTGCAGATAAATACAAAACGCATTTTCTTGTGACGGCTATTCCGTATCTCCAGCGTACAAACAACGCACAGCGCTGCATGACAGCTTGCAATATTTCACTCATATTCTGAAGGCTGAAACACGACTTTGTTCAATTAAAAAATGCTGCTTGTGAAATACCAAACTTCTCGTTTTGTGTGTTGGTGCGTGTTCTTCCAGTAAAATTTATTATACTTCAAATGATTTATTTTAACTCACATTTTTTTAAATATATCTGATGATATGAACCAAAAAAATATTTGCATTCTCACTGATATACTCAGTAATCAAAATAAGTTCTGAATTAAAATTATTATTTAGATTTTTATATTATAATTTTTTTTCAGTGAAATTTCTTTAGATACGGTAGGTAGGAGTGGAAAAATCGTGATGGGAATGACCTCCACATCCTGTATTGGGCCCCTAGACCAGGATCTTTGGCTGCCCTCCATGCATACCGCTTCTATATTTGTCGTCTGTTCATTTCTCCTAATCCCGGCTCCCAGGCTAGAGCCCTGTACGCCTCCCCCTTGTTGGGACCATAGGTGGGGGTAAGGAGAAACGAATACAACCGCGGTACTATAGTCTATTCATTTCCAAGATAGAGTAAATTTAAAAAAATACATTCCAACAGTGCCACTTACCTACAGCTTACATTGGCAAAATTTGAAACTCTCCCGACTGACCAATCGCAACTCAAGAAACAAAGGGACACGAGCTGATCTCACACAAAGGTAACTCTACCTTGAAAATGAATAGACGATAGTATAGAGGAATTATTTAACTCGGATACAGATGGCAGTAAAAAATAAATGAAAAGTCGTTTCCTCTGCTCCTATAAATTGTCCTAGATGGACAAGTTTGCATTGTTTTTAGTGTATGTGAACGAGAGAGGGCGCGAAAATATACCTATGAGTGACTGAGAGAGTTTCACTTCTAAAGTGTGGTCTTAAAAGGACACACTATCTCTTTTTTTTAATATACGGGTGATTGGTCTCTATTCCTAGATGTTAATTTTCATCTGAAATCCACTCTTAATTTGGGGATTCTAAAGGAATATTTTACGTAAATAAATTTTATAAATGTGATTTAATAGGCACAAAAAAGAAATAAAAGTTTGTTTTAACTTTTTTTGTAAATATTAACAATAAGATATTTTGGAAATCGAGTTTTCAGAAGTTAATACGAAAACTAAAATGATAACGTAAACGACACGGTATCTTTCTCTTTACTCCCGAATGGACAAGCGTATGAAATGAAAATCTAACAAAGATGGAATAATTACTGCACACGAATGTTAAAATGAGATGACGTATACTTGGAATGTAATCAAAATTGTTTGAAATAGAGAGGATTATGTATGATTACGAACGTGCTCAGGCACATATTGCATTTTTTCTATATAAATGTGGTAACTCCAATTTTTTATAAAAAGAAAATATGCAACTAATTCCTTTAGATTAAGTGTGACTTAACCACTTTCTATACAATGAAAATTCAAACAATAAATATGTTCTATTTTTAGAAGAACGTTTTTTTATGTAGTAGGTAGGTAACTTAGATAGTATCTATAAATTATGATTTGAAATTTTTCATTTGAATATTTCAACCCTTTTTTAGACGTTAAGAGTTCTATCGTCGATGTTAGTAGTAATTTTTAAGAACGTTTATGCGCGTTAAGATTTTTAAACAGGTTAGCCATTGTCACCTATCAAATGTCAAAACACATTTGACATTTGTGATACCCGTCGTTCTAATAACAAATAAGTAGGAAAATAATCTGGTTTGATGAACTTCGTTTTGGCTTAGACCATGAAAAGTTTTGGTTCAGCACAGTTTTATTCTCAAAATTTATTCCCGACATGAGCCGTCTAACATTGTTTAAAGCGTTTATACGTAGTCCTCAGTTTGCTATATATCGCCCTGGAAAAGTCACAAATTGCTATCATGATACTAGTTGATCGAAATCTTTGGTAGATCTTTCTAAAAAAAGTGGTAGGTATCAATTTGGTAGCAACCAGGATTAAAAAAAAGAAGTGCAAATGTTTGCAGGGAATTAATAAATAATTAAACAAACAGCCTTTGAAGTCAACAATTTCCATAAAATTTTAAAAACCAAAATAATGTAGGTACCAACCCATTACAAAAAAGAAATAATAATATCTAAATAAAAAAGAAGATATTTTTTGCAATTTCCTATTGCATGTAATGTTAAACCATAAGAATCTTGGGCTTAAGAATAGCCGAGAGTGTAGCGGCGCTGTTGTTTACATGGCGTTGCTATGGTTCCTCTATTACAAGTCCCCAGTTCTCGGGTTCTAGCCCGAGAGCTGGTAAAAGTATCAATTGGATTTTCAATTTAATATTAAAAAAAAAAAAAATAATGAATTGAAAATATGAATTGGTGCTAGGCCCAAATAACCTTAGCTGTTGGCGGTCTTTAAAACACATAAGAATCTTTTATTTTAACTCAAAATAAAAGAAAGAACACATTTTGTTGAAATCATTAATTTTTCCATCAAAAATCAAATCCATTTATTTTTAAAGTATCTTTTAAAACGTATACTATGGTCATACCAATCTGACCAATCCAATATACGTTATACGTTCGGACTTTCTGACTGGTATGTTTAAAGGACAGACTCGAGTTTTGTCCAAACCGGTTGTCGCGCTTCCAAACCCCGCCTGCGACGCGCACCACCGTCAACACAGCGGCCATATTGGACACGTCTACTATGCTGCTATCTTTGTGTTGTGATTCTTTGCAGTGCTCTTTTAAACAATATTTTCTATTGTTTTTATTTATTTAATGTCGTTGCAAACAAAGTTAATTATCATAATCTAATTAATAAATAACTGTAGTGTTTAAAATCTATTTAAAATCCAGGATGTAAAGAATTACGTGTGATTGGATGGCGAATGCGCAGTTCAGAACATGGCTCCCATGTCTTACTCTGCAATGGAGTTCAATGATACTGTATTTTCTGTTATTTTAAAGCAGTTTTTGCAGTTTTTATTTTAGTAAATTGATTTTAAAAAGCGTTAATAAATATTTTAAACTACTAAGCTTTAAATAATTGTTTTATAAAACTATTAAATAGAACAAAATTAGTTTATAAACTTATAATAATGTTTATTAATTTGTATTTCCATTTTAGTTAAAAATTAAATTGTTAAATAACATGAATATTTAAATCCAATTTATGTAATATGTTTTACACTATTATTGACCGAAAAAAAATGATTAAAACGATAGTGGTAGTGTAAATAATTTATTTATTGGGAAGCTATTTATTTAAATAAAAATAATTAAACACCTGTTTGGTGTAAAATAATAAAAAAAAAACAATATTATTATTGTTAATTTGAAGATAGTTATTAATTTTAAACGTGTAATAGTAATTTATGCAACTAGTGGCTTAAGTGACGGATTATATGACAGTCGCGATTTTGCGATACGAGATTGTAAAATCGCGACTGTCAGATTCGTCACTTTAACCACGCGTTACATACAATATTTTTTGCAACAACTTCCTTCAAAAGTCCAATTTTAAGCAAAGAAAACACAATTTGGATAAAAATTTTATTAGTGACATTATAGCATCAAAGTAATCTATAAAGTACTTTATTACGCACGTGTGTTGTAAAGTAAAACAAAACAGTATTACTTTATCGAACGGAGTACGTTAAAATTTACTTTAAACACTACGCATCAGAAGCTTCCATAAAGAATCACTTTTCAAACGGTACACAGCCATCTAAAATTGTACTTTTGATGCAAGTGTTGCAAAAAAATATTTTATTACCTAGTTTTACACATCGTATTTTTCAAAAATGAGTTTGAACACCGAATATTTGCCTGAGAGAATACGTAAATTTAGTGGGTAAACGGTGAATATTTTCGCTGATATAAAAAATCAATAAACTAAGTCACGCACATGAGGTATCTCTGTTTAAAAAGAGTGAACAACAAACAATAAAATTTTATTGCCAATGAAAATCAAATTAAATTACGGAAAATTGTTATGTAGTACCTGAAAATTAAAACTACTATTTCCGCTTATGGTACAAAAAAAAAATGAACTGAAATAAAATGTCCATTGAGCATTTTGTATTCTAAATGGTTTACATTCTTTATCTATTTATTTTCCACTAAATTGGTTTTCATGCAATTTTTCAGATAACAATATTTTAGGGACGGTATTTTACTGCAGGAAACATTCTTCAAGCTGTTTTTTTTTTACTTTTTTTGGTCGTTCAACGCGTCAGTTAGTAGTAATTTGTCTAATAAAACGTTCAAATTTTAACCTACAAAAATAGGTACTAGAAAAAAATTCAAAGCTCCATAACCAGCTTTTGACACACTTTTTTAAATAGAAAGTAAACCACGGTTTAACATTACTTAATATAATAAAAATCGGAACTGTTTTAGACAATTTTAATTGTGACGAACTTCGTCTATTGATTTTTTATGAACATATTCATAATTAAGATTCGTGTGTACACTAATTAAACTAGTTAATTAAAATGAAATATGTATCATGATTCACATAAATTTGTAATCCGTTATGCTATTAGATACTTTGCAAATTATAACACAAAATTAATATATCCCATTTTATGCAAATGTTTGATATTAAAATTTTAACGCGAAAAATTTTTGATAGCTGAATCAAAAGCATTTGTGAATAATTTAATATTTTTGTTACAGTGCAAAAAGAAGTGTATAAGTAATGATATTTTCTTACAATAAGAATGATTAGAAAAGATGCAGTTGCATTTTTTAATAGTTATTCTAACATTCACTGAATAATATCTACATTTCAATAGCTAAAAATTCTTCGTAAAAAATTGTAAATCAGTTCACCTATAATAGGTACTTAATTTTCAATGCAAAGGTTGATAGAGTATGAGAGAGTAATAATATAGCGATTATAAGCTATCCTTTTCTATAGTATAACAATTAAGAATAATAATAAGAATATAAGAATATTTATTTGTTCCCAAAACATGTCATTACTCAACAAAAATACAATTTTCTGTAATTATACAAAGGGAACTATAGGTGCATCCATTAACTATAGTGAAAGTTCGATTAAAATCGCCTCAGCAGTTTTGATTTAGCGCGGAACAAACAAACTATTAAACAAATAGACAGACAAAAATTCTGAAAATGACTAATTCGGTCTAGGCATCCTAACTGTCGAATTTTTGATTAAATGTTACAATAATGAGGCTGTAAAAATTAATATACGATTATTTCTTATTAGAAAACATTGCCACAAAAACACTGCGTATATTTTATTTCAATACATTAAATATTTACGGAAATAATTTTTTTTAAATTTTAATACCTGCTAGGTCATTAAAGTCAAAGATTTTTTCGTTGGAGAGCAGCCAATTATATAATTGTTTCGAAACATATAGGAAAAAATCATTTTACCAACCAGTGGTCACAATCAGCTTATTCCGCCGCGAAAGTGGAAAGGTTCAGGTTAGAATCCTGATTGTGACCACTGGTTGGTAAAATGATTTTTTCCTATATGTTTCGAAACAATTATATAATTGGCTGCTCTCCAACGAAAAAATCTTTCAATTGCATTTCAGCCGTATAAAAAAACTATTATTATATTAAAGTCAAAGCGCGTTCGCTGCAAATAATATTATATACCTTTATAACTAGGCCGCGTGTGTTCCCTGTACACTGATCTCGCACGGTCAGAATTATTGATATTTGATTGATTGTAGATTATAGACGCTCAACATTCTGAAGTCATTAGCGTTTACGGCCAGAATGTGATAGATAATGTATTTAATATATGGGGTGTAGTTAGTGGGCCGTGATGTTTGGTGCTAATGAAAAATATTTATTTAACCAACTTCAAACATTTATTGTAAAACCGTTTCAAGTGCCAGATAAACAAATCCAATGCCGTTATTTAAGTTAGACGGAGGTCATTTCAATGATGTAATAAAAATTAGTCGTTTGTAGGGTCATTTTTGCAAAATTATTTTAATTGAACACATTACAAAAAATGCAATAGAGGTGGGACTAAGAGTTCTAGGGGTTATCGAGTGGAAAATATGTTTAAATTTCATCATCATCATGAGGTTCCGTATCCTTTACAGGATTTGGGAGATCACTCGATTCCATCGAACCCTGTCTGATGTAGCTGTCTTTAAATGATAAAAAGAGTTAATATTCGAAATTTACGATATCCAAAAAATTAAAAAAAGATAGAGGAAATTCAGGAAGACGGCCGTTTCTTAAGAGTATAAGTACGGGATATTTCAGTATGTGGAAATATAGAGTACATAATAATATTATATAGATATAAATATTTCAACTAAAACAACCAGAAGCAATGTTTGCACGTAGGAAATTGTAAACAAGTATCATGTAAAAATGGTGACACATTTATGATGTTTGAACGTACGTACAAACGATATTCTCAACGTGACGCGTTCAACCAATATTTGAGATGGGACCATAGTCAAGTACGACTATACCAATTGCCAAACCATAGTCATATTAATGTACGTCAAGTTGTATGGACCAACTTAAATTTTTTAAACTTTTTCAACGCCAATCATTTGTTCTACGTTTGTTCCGGACACATACAAAATTTCAGCAAAAAATAAAAAAGTTATTAGTGATAATAGGTGGCCAGTCAACTTGACGTCAAGTTGTGTAGACCACGTCCTAATATAACAATATGTCCAATGTAATAATTTTTCTCAATTTAAAACTTTATTTTGCACTCTAGATTAATTATATGCCATTGTTACTTTTTCTCGGACTACATGTGAATGCTCCAAATACACAGTAACTACTGACGCTCTGTGAATGCTATCAATCAAAATCTACTGCGTGTAATGTTGTAGTCACATAGTAGGATTAGTTATTTTATGAAATGACTAGGCGTTCCCTGTAATGACGACTAACCCGTAAAGCTATGTTAGACAAGCTCTAGTAATTTATTCGTAAAAAAATGATATTAAGAGGAGGTTATAGTGTTAACCGAATGGCCATCGCGATCCGTGAGAGAGCCTTCTTAAAAAAAAGTTGCACATGACTCGTATCTTTACAGTATTTTTGTAGTCTGCGAAAGAAAGAGATAGTTTCGTCACAAATTTAACAAACTCCTAAAACAAGTTGGTGATAAATTTATGCTATCCACTGAAAATACGATGTACATATTTTCATCAATTGCCTTTTTATAAACAAGCCATATTTTTTATACCTACACAATAATAATATGTACAAACTTATACATACACGTATAGGTATAAAAAATATAAAATTAAATAAGGGTAATTATTATAATTATGAAACAAAACATACACTTCATTAATTTAGAAATTTGAATAACCGGAAAAAATAGAGAGTAGTCAAGTTAATGGTCAGAAATAATTTGCTGGCGCCGCTTCGTAGACGGTCCTATATGCTCCGCTTCGGAGTGAAAGGAAATAATAATTATTTTTAAATGAAAATTTTATAAATTGTATAAAAATATATTATCTACGAAATTATTTAGAATTAAGCACCTAAACTTTAAAAACTGAGTTAATCTAAATTTAAATACCCAATAGATAATATTATATAATAATAAAGGAAGTAAGTTGTAGTACAAACTCTAGCTGAGGGATGTATAAATAATAAAGCTTTTTTTTTAAACTGTAGATTATAGACGCTCGACAACTAAGGTTATTAGCGTCTAATTACACCAAACATGCATGAGCGAAGGTGTGATTCGATTTTCGAACTCAATGCGTTAAATAACCGTAACATCAAGTTGTCCTCTAAAAGTTATAGTGTTTGAGGGAAAGTTTGAAAATTTGGAAGCATGTTAATTACGCAATTAACAAAATTAAATTTATGTCATAATAATGAAATAATATTTACCACACTTTTTTAGGATTATAAGTTATTCGTCAGAAAGTAACCATTATAAGACAATTGAAGGAAAGTTTAGTTGAAAATTAAATAATTAAGCTTTACCAATGTTGTAAATTATAGACGCTCGACAACAGAGGTCATTAGCGTTTTACCAATGTTAGGCTAGTGACTTGAGGCAATAGGTAAGACATATTTACTTGTTATTTTCACTAGTTACCTATTAAGAACATATTTATTAGTTTTTATACGTCATGATTAAACTGTTCTAATTTTGTTATACATTTTCATAGGCCCTTATGATGAAAATAAATTTTTCGAAACGTTGGCCACTAGCATTGGTAAAGCTTCATTATTTGATCCTCAACCAAAATTTCCTTCAAATATTTTTATTTATTTATTGTAGATTATAGACGCGTCGACAATTTAGGTCATTAGCGTCTTAAATTACATTAAATAACAACTATCTTAAAACTAAATAACATCACAAAACATTCATGAGCGCAGGTGGAACTCGAACACACGACAGTCTAGTCTAGAGACTGGTATCAAGTATGCTATCTACTAGGCTACACTGCCCTCTCCTTCAACTATTGAGTTAGACCACCAACAGCTAAGGTTATTTTTTTTAATAATAAATTGAAAATCCAATTGATACTTTTACCAGCTCTTGGGCTAGAACCCGGGAACTGGGGACTTGTAATAGAGGAACCATAGCAACGCCATGTAAACAACAGCATTGCTACACTCTCGGCCATTCTCAAGCCCTTCGACTATTGACATTCATTGGAATACTATATACTGAAGATATTATAGTAGAAAATATAAATTAATTAAATGGTCAGTTTTATACAATCTAGACATTTTTATAGGTTTATAGATCTTTGTATCAAGGATAAATCAGAGATCCATCTTAGGGTTGAATCTGGTTAGTCTGCTGATTATTATTAAAGCTACACTTTTTTTAACACAAAATAATAGATAACTTCTAAACTTCGCGGCAAAAACTAAAGATAAAAAAAAATATTTAAACGTCATATCCGCTCTCGATATATCTCCAGAAATATAGCTGTCAACGGATGTCACAAAAAATAAGTGCGCTTCAAAGAATATACCCCTAATTTATAACTGTACTTAAAAATAGAAAGTTTTTTTTATTGTATTTTACGATTTTAAAAGGTTTTCTTTTTTAACATCTGACATTAGAAAGTTGAACGACAATGTTCCTATCTACAGGATTAGAAAAATTTACCGAATTATGGGTTCATATGTGAAGTAGTACCGTTATTAGAAAGTTTTTTTCATTTTTTATTTTTTTACAATAGGTGTACCTTATTTGTTTCCTTTTGACACACGAAAATATTTGAAGAATAATATTTTTTATGTCATAACTCATAAGTATACTTTCTATTTTTTTAAGTTGCACTCCCAAAGCTACGGGTTTCTACATCAGTTATGGTTAGAATTTCGGCCAGCAGTGTGCATAGACTTTTTTAAGAGCTGTACCAAATAAAAATAATGTAAGAATGAGTGTTAAATGTGTTTTTAAATTTTAAGTGATTACGATTGATTTAAAAATACGCCTTAGTAATTCTAACCTATTCTTTCGCGTATAACATTAAATTTGAAAAAAAATTATTTAATGTTTATAAAGTGAAAATGCTTGCTCCAAAATTATAACAATCTTCACTCAAATTATTTTTAATTAAGAATGATGTGATTTAAAATTAGTTTACCTATATTTAAACGAATGTGAAAATTACAATAAAAAGGAAAATAAATTCTTAATGTATAATTAATTGAAAAAAAAATGTTTGAAAATAAATAAATATAAAAATATTTGTGAACTCCAACAATAAAATAGTTCGAAAATTATTTTCGAAAATTATTTTCATTTGTCTTGAAAACCATTTTCGAAAAAAAATTCTCATTATACTTTTGACAAAGTAAAACAAAATGTGCTTACAAAATAACTGTCAAAAATATCTAATAAACCGTAATCATATTGTAAATAAACTATCTGACGATGAAAACTTTTTTCCCTGAGAAACTCAATATCATTTTTAGACAAATTTTATTATTGCATTTGAAGAAAATAAAATATTTTCCTTAATATCAAAAGAAGTAAGCCGTAAATCTGTAACGTTCACAATGTGTTATATTGGCCATCCAGATACGAGTAATGGCGGTGTGGGGCAAGCGACGGCGCAGAACGCTACGTTATACCGGTCGTCGCTTCTCGGTTGATTCGATAGAGTTTGGGCATACCTGAATAACGTGCAGCACCCAACTCACAGGCTATAGCCAAGCTCCACCCTGCCTCTATATAGTAGTTGACCATTTGCATTATTCTATTTATTTTCAAACTGCCAAAAAAACCGTTTTCACACTTTTTAATCCGTGCTTCACGCTTTTGGTTTAGTTGGATTTCTTCGTTATATTTATCGATACCTATTCTAAGCAGGTTAGAGTTTCCGACTATAAAAAACCACTCGTGCAAGTCTTTTAATCCTTGCTTCACACTTTTGGAAAACTTTCAAGGGTTTCGATTTTTTTGTTAATTCAAGGGTTATATCGATAACTATGTTAATTTCAATTCTCTAACAGCTAACTCATCTGAAAGTAGGTTAGAATTTCCGAGTAACAAAAAAAAACGCTTTCTTACAAGCATTTTAATCCTTGCTTTACACTTTTGGAAAACTTTCAGGTTTTGGATTTTTTTGTTAATTCCAGGGCTTTATCGATAAATATGTTAATTTCAATTCTTTAACACATCTGAAATCAGGTCAGAATTTTTAACTACCAAAAAACAGTTTTTGCACACTAACCCTAAGTTGATGACGATGGCCAATTCCTGAACAAAACTGGTTTTATTAATTTATACTAATCAATATGGATTTTGATATGAACCTTATATTTTTCCAAGCGTTGCCAAATAAATAGTAGGTACCTACCCTATTTTATGGATACCTTTGAAGAGATATCTTAACCGATGACTTTCGAAGTAGTATTTACATATCTAACTTAGATTATTATAAAAAAAATATCAAATTGTCAAATTGATCGCACAGGATCTTGAGACAACTTAGAATTATTATGATATTCGGTTTAATTTGTATAAAAATTCAATTCCGTTATTAAAAAAATGCAATTTAAAATCTCAGCGTGTTGGACCACCTAATCGTTTTTTCGAGGTTATGAACTTGGAATACTTAAGTGATATTGAAATACAAAAAGGGTAATTATCTTTATATACCTATGCAAGAAAAAGATTTATATATTATGATGTGAATAGATTTGAGACGAAGTATTATAGAGGTAAAATTTGAGTTATGAATATTCTAATATGATTCATTTGTATGTTATGTAGGTAAATTACTTCATTAGTTCTTTAAAAGTGTACACCTACATAATATATAACAACGATTTATTGCTATAATAAATTAAATTAATCTGCTTAGAAAAAAATGGCCTATTTAGTATTTAACTTTGACACTGAAAAAATCTAAGTATGTGTGGGCTTCGTATATTATTTATAATTTTTAAAAATGTGTTTTTTTTAAAGAAAAGTTTGCCATATTGAAATGAATTCATAAACAAATCTATGGTTATTAACTTCACATATCGCATTAATTTTTTATTATATCTACGCAAAAGTTTTGAAGGATAACTTGTTTTGCAAAAAAATGTTTTGTTAGGACAATAATATGTAATTTTAAAACTATTTGATTTTGTTTGTTGTTTTAATAAACAAATGAAGGTAATCAAGATAGATTGTGTGTTTTAAAGACCACTAACAGCTAAGGTTATTTAGGCCTAGCACCAATTCATATTTTCAATTCATTATTTTTTTTTAATAATAAATTGAAAATCTAATTGACACTTTTACCAGCTGTCGAGCTAGAACCCGGAAACTGGGGAGCTGTAATAGAGGAACCATAGCAACGCCATGTAAACAACAGCATTGCTACACGCTCGGCTATTCTCAAGCTCCTCAAGATAGATTAAAAGACAAAAAATATTATTGTCATTATGAACACAAACAATTTTCAATCGGTATAAAATTTCCTACATTTTAAGCTATAAGAAATTAGTATCTTGATAGGATTTTTCACTGTTTTCCGATTCTGTAGATATAATAGTTCGTACTGGAAAAATGAACGCATAAACCCGAGAACTCATAAAGCGGGAACGGAGTGTACCTTTTTCACATTTCACAACTTGGGGAATAACTGACATTATTAGCTCACCATCTACTAAAAAAAACAACATAACGATCATTTTCTTATTTATAAGTCAAAATAACGAATGTTTGTATGTTTAATTCCTTATATAAGTGAAAATATGTTCAGAACCATTTTTTCCCCTAAAATTAGATGAGCTTTCATCTGTCAAAGTTTGTTGGTGAACTAATAAATCACCTGTACATAGCGTGATAATACATAAATTTCACACGGAGTGTATTCTGTGTTTGAATGTGACAAATTTTAAAGGCGACGCCCGCATACAACCGCGAGATGAAGTGCGGAAATGCAGAGGACGCTCTGACGTCGGGGCGTCCCACTGGCCGCTTTCACAGTATATCTGTACACTTGTAAATGCAGTAAGGCGAAGCGTCGCGTCGATACGATAGCCGTACTACTTCAACCGTTCTTAATGGGTCGATTACACTAGGGCTAGGCGATTTTACACGCTACTCGCACACAAATTTACTCGCTGAAACCAAAGTCGCTCAATATAATAAGCTGTCTGATTCACTCGCCGCGTATGGATCGCTCCCACGACTTATAAATTGCAACATGAAAAATCCAAATTTTCAAAGGGCTGTAACTCCGTACCAAAGCGTTTTCATGCCCCCGTCCATAGGACCATTTTTTCTTAAAATGAATCAAGGAAATTTGCCGGTATCATATTATTTAAACAACCTGGATAGTATACACGATTTTTTTTAACTTCCCATTGGAAGTTATTGTAATGGGTCCGAAAATCGAAATCAAAATGTATAACAAATTTTTATGTTTCAAGGTCACTACACTATTTTTAGAAAGATATCTCTGTGTGTGTATGTGTGTATGTGCACGTATGTACGTACGTACGTACGTACATATGTGTCCATTTCTTTCTAAGACGAAATCTCGAGAATGAAAAATGACAACGACTACGTTAGGGTGCCAATCGACGCGTATTAACGTAAATATGATCTGAAAGAATTTTTTTTTAAATCGGTTCAGCCGTTCTTTTTTCTTAACCAAATAGACTCCAAAAAAGTAGATTTTACACAATATCTCGCGAATAAAAAACTATATCGACTTCGTAAGGGTGTCAATCGAGGCGTGTTAACGTCATTTTGATCCGACATAAATTTTATAAAAATCGGTTCAGCCGTTTTTTTTAAATTATTGTTTAAAATAAATAATAATTATGTTTTAATGATTAAAATGATTACTTTTCTGCGTAATATCTAATTTAATTATTATTATTAAATATTTATCAAACTAGGAAGTACGTCGTGTGGACCTCAAGGGTCGCACTTTAGTCCTAATAAACGACCCACCTCACGGCTTGTTTTATTATTGATGTTAGCTTCCCTTTAAAAAGACTACGCTTCGCCCATATTTAGTAGAACAGACACCACAATTATATATGTACCTATGTAGTATGTTTATATGTATGTACTATGTAGTGTATGCTTAGTCAGGATGTTTTGTCTATAATTTAGGGCCATATAAAATGGATACGTACGTATAATGTATACCTATTTGTTATTTACTTACTAAATTTACAACATGAGTTCATGACAAATTGAGGATATTTGGAATAAGTCCATATTAGATATAAAATTCAGTAGATAGCAGTAATGTTCAATTTTATCTTATATTTGATATTATCAAAAAAAACAATGGTAGTCAACATCTTACAAAATTTACAGAAGTAGCATAATTTATACAATACTATATAATTTACGTAAACATTAAACTCAAAAATAATTTTACGTTATGTCCATTTTAGAAGTGAAACTTCTTTAGCCGCAATAAGAGTAGCTTCGTTAACAGCGTAACGAAAAAACTCTGACGAAAAGCTTCACCGTCATAGGAGTGGGGGAAATGAGCTGCTAGAGGGGAATCGGAGCCGATTGGCTGGCGGGTAGTGTACGTACAAATACGTTGAGCGGGAAACTCGATCTACATGTCGCTTTCTGTTTAGTGTTTACTTATAGTTTTAGGTATTGCAAAGTTATTCTTGAAAAATTATTTTTTGTAATTCAGAAAGATCTAAATTATTGTATAAATTTTAAAATATTTAACGGAGATTCCTTGTGGATGAAAGTGTTACCTACTGCTTGGTAAGATATATAACCGGTTAATAACAGTTTTACTAATAGAACCAATCAATACTGAGAGAGAAAAAGAGAGACTAGACTATATAGACGCTTGATATCTGACGTTGTTAGCGTCTATACCAACCAATATTAATAAGATAGCAATCAACAAATCCTTATCTCTGCAACAACAGCTAATAAATAACCAATAACAGCATTTAGTGGTTGTTATTTATGGAACAGTTATTAAACAATTGTTATTGTTATTTCGTCCCAAAAATAATAGGAACATGAAAAAAAAAATCGATCACCAAATGAAAGGAAATTTAAAAAAAAACCTTGAAATAAAAATCCTTCAGCGATATGAACTTGAAATCGTGTTTAGCCTGGTCATACGTGTTATTTAAACATAATAGAGTTTGATATAGTAAATGAGCATTATGTTAATATCGTTAATAATAATAATTAAGCTACGCACTCGAATATACACAGTTCTCTACGCACGCCTAATATAATATATGACCGATGTATATCAACTTGCTAAGCTATTTGGACGTAGACTGCATGTTCAATTTCGTTGCCACCGGAATAACCCAAGGGTATATTTAAGTAAAGGTGACGTTACATTACTGCGTAGCTGTACCGTGTGTTCATAAAGGGATGTTTTCTGGTAGTATAGGTGCCACTTCACTGAGTTAGGAGGTGATAGAGACGCTGTACGTATACAACTGCCTATACAAAGTTGAGCCAAGTCTGACGTCACAGGCCTAAATGAGCATGGCGGCCAAACAGGGGATAGATTAGGAAATATTATTATCTTCTTCTTCTTACATATAAAATGAATGAGCTGACTAAATATTGTAGCAAACCCCAAGATGTTACGCCACTGCCTACAATAGAAGCGTCGAGAAGGAAAGGTCACAGTGGTGAGGCGTGGAATGGTATCGAAGATACGAGTATCTGCCGGAATGTTCTGGAGAGCGCGAGAGCGTGCTGGGCCAGGCTGCTCGACCTATACAAGCGAAGTACGAGTGAGTCAGTGGTCAATCAGTCGTGAGTCAGTGTCGTGTTGAACTGCGAATATAAATATAAATAAATAATGCTGGTATATAAATATAGTTATTTGTTCAGTGTTATTTAAGTGTTTCACTTTGTTTAAGAATTACTGTTTCGTTATTATTATTTTGTTGATTGTTAGAATTGACATATACCTAGTTGTTGCGTTTATTGTTATTGAATTGTTAATTATATTAAATAAATATTTATTTCGCCAACTCGAGAAAACAGTTTTGTAACAATATTATGGCGACTGGCTTCATTTTTAAATGCGTGTTGCGTCGCGTATCTATAAGCTCCTTGTTCAGTGGTGCCACTACACTTTTGAAACTTTTGTAGTGAGGGTAAGTTCGTCAGACAACGAAAATATGAAAAACGACATGTCAGAGATAGATATAAATTAAGAAAGAGTGAAAATGAAAATAGAATGATTACCAGTTTTAACACAAGATCAGTGGGTACTATGGAAGCATTTAAAATTTAAATGTATCATATAAAAAGTTAATTTATTGAACGCACGGTATACTTGTGCCAGTGCCTGGCATAGGCTAAATCTATTTTACTGTAATCCAATCAGTTTGATTCAAATTACAGACCAGAAACTTTCGAACCAATTCATTAATATAAAATAGACTGTTAAAAACGCGGTGAATGAACAAACAGTTAAAAATTGATATAAAAAGGAACCAAAAATATTACATTTTTAACAGATTACAATTATTTCTTTTTAAAAATCTATAACTAAATTCAAATGGTATTTTTTAAAGATAAAAACATAAAAAAAATACAACCGAATTGAGAACCACCTCCTTTTTTGAAGTCGGTTAAAAAATAGAGACACAAATATAATATCTGCTACATTTATTTCAGGAGGATTTTTTTATGTCACAACTTGTATTATACATAAAATAGTACATAGTGGTCATTTGATTTTTTCTTATAGATATAGCTTACAAATCATGGCAGCCTAGCTGTCTGAGATATTTATTATTTTCACCTCTAATTGTTATGTGAATAATATGGTGTGGATATAAGGGGGTTTTAAAAATCGATTGATTTTATCATATACCAATTACCTATTGGTAATATCTTCAAAAATATATTTACTTTCGGAGAAAGGGACACAAGGGAAGAGAATAACAATATGTTTTTAATTGCTAAATTTTTGATGGGCAACGTTTCTACACTAATTGTGGCTTCTTCAGGACCTTAAAAATTAGCAAATAGGTCGATCTTTTACATCCATTGTCTAAACTTTTCGTATAACTAATAATAAAAAAGAACTAATGTAGTTGATACAAAATCCTTACAAAATAGATCTATCTTGTGAGAATTTTGTATCAACTATATTAATTTTAACACAAAAGTGATTAGAAGTATCTATTCATTATAAAAAAAAAATTTGTTAATTTTTTAAGATCCTGAAGAAGTCACAATTAGTGTTGAAATGTTGGCCATTAAAGAATGTCGTAAATAAGTTTGGTTATTTTGCTTTGAATTCCGTTTCTCCTCAAGTAAATAAACTACAAACAAGGTGTTTTAAGAAGATTAGTTTAAAAAATATATTGTCAAATTTTCAAGTGGAGGAATTTTGAGAATAAATGACAATTGTATTTACCTAAATTTCCTGAAGTGACGAAAAATAATAGCTAAGTTGAAACTTTCCGTCTTGTTTACATAAAATTTTGAAAGGGCTTAATGGTGTTTCACTGTAACACAGTTAGTATCTCTATTTAAATGTCACTGTTGGGAGTATGCAACCTACGTGTGTTTCACACAGTGTAGTAACAGAGCTTTCCAAGCTTTTATTAATTCTGAACGTACTACCTACTATAAACTTCATTATTATCATGGCACGTTTGATTTGTTAAGTTTTTAAAGGTTAAAAAAAAAATCAATTCAGATTTTCAAATTTTTAATAGTAAATTGAAATTCTCATTGATACTTTTACCAGTTCTCGAATTAGAACCTGGGAACTGGGGGCTTGTAATAGAGGAGTCATATGAAAATGCCATATAAATAACGGCATCGTTACACGCTCGGATATTCACAAGCCCTTGATTTGTTAAAATGAGATATTATGAGGATTTGAGATCTAAGTGTCAATTTTAAGTATCCCTTGTGTGACGGTGACGAACCTGAAGTTTAGGATGCTTGTGGATGCAAAATTCTTAAGGAATTCTTCCTTCTCCATAATAATAAATTTATTCAACCACGGAACACTGTATGTACAGGAGGATACAGGAAAATTCGCCGGATTACATCAGGTGCTGAACAGTTTACAGGCGCCGGAGTACCGTAAACTTCAAATTATACATCTACCTAATGTATTTAGGAATCTGGAGAAAACACCAAACTACTCGTGGTCAATGTAACACAAATATTTTACGATTTAGGCATATCTTACTATTAAACTTAGAAGCGAATACCCAGTTTATTATAAAATGTGCAAAATATAAAATCATCGAAGCAATGCTTGGAGAACTCTGATCAAATACTATGTTTGATCAACGCATCAGTAGAATGAGATGGAAAGAACGAAAAGGCGATAGAGTAGAAAGCGAAGAAGAGATTAATTGGTCTTCTCGGCACAGACACGTTCCTAAAGACAGTCGCTCTTTTAAAATTTCACCGGCACAGCCGATGATTGAAACGGATGTGAGTGAACCCAAATTCTATGTGCGACTGCAAACCACTGATTCTTTGACAAATTTTTGGATGACAAGATTTTCTTGACTACTATGGTGAATGGTCAGTAGACAGTGCAAAAACTTTGAAATTCAGTAAGTTTTTATTGTCTGTTTGTACATTTTGTAAGCCTGGCAACACTGTCCCGTAGACGTTTATTTAAGGGAAGTTTACTGTATAAACGTATCTCATTTTTTTTAAATAAAATATAGCGCGAATTGATTGCAAGTTTAAATCACCCGAAAAGTAAAAAATGAATTATTTATGTTTGTAAATAATGAAAAGAGATATAAAGCAGCTATTATGTAGTCAGGATGTGTATATACAAACATTAAGTAATGCAGTTTCGCATCGTAAAATGTATTTACCTTTAGCTTAAAGTGATTTAAATAAAACTAGTAGTTAACTTGATTTTATATATTTACGGCCATCAAACTAAAGTGGCTTATGACGAATTTTCCGTATTAAATACAACTTTTTGTAGCTTTGTTTTGAAAAAGAGACATGTTGATTCCAATGAGCACATCGCATTTTCTGCATTTCGTTCGTTTTAGAAGTTGTTGATTTTTAACCTCCGACGAAAAAAGAGGGGTGTTCTAAGTTTAAAGTCTTTGTCTGTCTGTGTATATATTTGTTTGTAGCATTTATCTCCCAAACGGATGGACCGATTTTTTGAACGCAAGTATTTGCGAGATGTTTTCTTAGCCATGTTTGTATAGAAATCTCGGCCAGTATTATTATTTAAGTTTTTTAAATTTCACCCAAATTAAAAAAAATTTTAAACTTTCATAGATTCTAAATTAAACGAAATACAGAAGTTTTCTTTGGCTTATAGGAATCAGCGTGTCATTTTCCATTTGTATTTTTGATTATTAGTATTATAGAGAAAATACTTTTACTGGAGGTTGGCCGAAATACGGAATGACTAACTGTTCCATTCAGTACTGAATTTATTGTCACATGAGAACTCTATACCACTTTAACTTGTGGACTACAGATATCTTACTATAAACTTGCATAAATAAAGTATATATGTATTTTAAACACATAGAATCAGCATATCACTGCAAATAGATACATCAACATGATTTGCATGGAAAGTATACTTTGCAGTACGGAGTACAGGTATATTATCTAATGTTACTCTTCTTATACGGCGTGGTACTAATATAAATAATGAAGCTATTACGGGATTATAAAAGATAGAAATAATAAATTTAAAATTATTCAAAATTGGAAAACCTATCTTATACAGTAAAACCTGAGTCAACTACATGGATTTTTTACGAAATTTTAATAGATGAATTTTTAATATGTATCATTGTAAAATTTACAATAGTACATAGTAATAAAATTAAGAAAAATCGCAGGATAGTGGACAAAATATTTGATTTATTAAATTAAATGTACGACGTTTCGTCTATAGATTTTGTCCACTATCCTGCGATTTTTCTTAATTTTATTATAATCACGATGGACACAATTTCTAATATAAAAAAGTACATAGTAATTTATACTGTAAATAAAAATATGTCTATGTGTATTTTTTGCTGTAAAAATTTCTCCGTGCAGTAAACTTATAAAGGGTCATGAAGTCAATTCGTCTAACTTAGCAGGTTTCACTATAATAAAGCAGATAATTGTTGTGTGTGTCCGGATTTTCATTCACTTCCAGATGATCTGCAGAGTTGAAATTTGGCATACTAACGGCAAAATTCATATCAATTCTTAACCAAAAGACTATGCATTAGGGCTTTAAAGGATCCGTGTGAAGAACGGATGCTTCTGCTACTATTAAAAAAAAATTTTGATTGAAACGAAATTTTTGTTATCTCGAATGGCACAAGCTTGAGTGAAAGCCTATTCGCAGCACTTCGGACGTCTATGTGGGGTTTAATCGGTCGTATCATAAAACGAATATAGATGTCACCACTTCAGACGAAATGATGGTTTGAATCAAATATTTACTCTTTTGATTGTTATTGTTTTGACAATCATTAGGTTAAATTTGTACAAAGAGGGGGAGTCTTCTTACTTTTGGCATTTTTAAGAAAAATCAAAAATCTCTCTGCTGTTTATATTATTTGAAATTAAAAGTGCGGGGTGTTGGAGTCGATTCAGCGTTATTTTTTCTATAAATAGACTTAATATCAAACGAATCGGGTCGAATTTATTTTTCAATAAATATTCATTGTTAATTAATAATTAACTTGTTCTTATTTAATTTGTTTCTATCAATAAATTTGTTTTTTGTCTTTTTTAATTGGAGATATTTTGTCGTTAGGATATTTCGTTGGGGGATATTTTATCATGGGGATATTTTGTCATGGGAATATTTTGTCGGAGATATTTTGTTGGGGATATTTTGTTCGGGGATCAAGACGCATGGAACCTTCTGTCGGCGTCGACATTTTTGCAGCACCTTGTGTAAGATAAATAGCAATTGAGAAAAGTTAGAAGCAAGACATCGCCGATATAAAAGTTTCGTCTGAAGATCCTTATATTGCAAAGAACATTATACGAAAATGGAAGTTTATAAATCAACTACAAAATATATAAAAACGAGCACAAAACAAACACACTATCTGGAAGACTGGAAGTCGAATAAGATGATTTCTCTGTGGCAAGCGAAGCCGCAGTTGCAACTAACGACTTTTCAAACTGCCTTCACAATCTATGTCTACAGCTACGTTGCTTTTTAACTTCTTGGATTTTTTTCTTTGAATATTGTTGCCCACAAATATACAGGGTGTTGCATAACGTACTGTACAAACTTAAGGAGCATGTTCCTGAGATCATTTCAAGCAAAAAATGTCCTATGAACAAATGTTCAATTCGCCATGATTACTGAGCTACGGACGCTCAAAGATATTAAGATACATTAATATTTAGCAGTGTTTTATTGCAAAAAAATAACAAAGTAACAACAAAAGCAACATAACTATCTTATGTGTTCAAAACGGCCACCTTCAGCATTTGTACCACCGCGATCAAGAATAAACGGCTGTAGCTTGGTAATCATGGCGAATTGGACAGTTGTTCATAGAACACGTTTTGCTTGAAATGACCTTAAGGATATACCCCTTAAGTTTGTACAGTACGTCATGCAATACCCTGTATATGCCACAGAAAATTACACGAAAGAACGACCGAAAAATGCCCGTTTTTAAGCCCTCGAATTTAGAATCGAATTGTATGTCAAATGATTAGTTATGATGAGACTAATAATCACAGAAAAATTTTAAGTTGAGCATATGGTTGGTTTTAAATAGAGACAATCAAAGTTATCAACCACCAAGTATGATTTTCACTGCACAAAATATGTTCATGCTGAACAAACGTCTCTGATAGTATATTGAGTTTTTTTGGGTTGCTAATTTTAAGCTTATTGTGAGTGAACATAATATATGACAATATAATTTTATATATTGTTATAGATTTTTTTTGGACGGATCAAAGGCAACATAAACATTGGTGCAATAAAAATCTAATAGTCATACTTATTGAATAAATGGTGAAAATTGTATTTTAAAGACCACCAACAGCTAAGGTTATTTGGGCCTAGCACCAATTCATATTTTCAATTCATTATTTTTTTTTAATAATAAATTGAAAATCCAATTGACACTTTTACCAGCTCTCGGGCTAGAACCCGGGAACTGGGGACTTGTAATAGAATGTTGAATAAAGCGTTACCACTTTGACCTTCTGTATTTCATCATAACTAACCAAGTAAATGCATATACTCAAGCATAGCTTTCTTTCATCATTAAACTTTTATAAATTTCCAATAATTCGTATAGTCTATCTAAGCGATATTAGAGTACAGCTTAGAAGTGAGATTGTCCAATGCTGATTGGACTGAGTATAGCAATTGATATGTATGTATGCAAAGCTGGCATTATGTATCCCGTAGAGCGTTCCAACTCTAAAACTTACGAATTCCCCCAATAAATTTCCACCATTCCTCTTGGCTTGTTCTTACCTACGCTTGCATTTTCTTATGCACAAGCAATATAACTATGTACATAATATAATGTAGTAGATACAATGATCCTCCAATTTATAAGGGTTGACAAAACATATACATTATACACAGTTAATTACTGTGCTGAAATTAATTACACTTTTACAGTCATGTGTGCACAAAAATGGGAAATTTGCATCATATTAATTATCTCGTGTAAAACTATACTGCATTTATTATGTCACGTCAAACAAAAAGTGCACAAGTCACAAATAGAGGGAAACGAATTAAACACTTTAATTTAAATTTTAACAGAATAATAATGTAAAATATAGCATACTTTGTGTACTAAAATTTGGTTAAGCGTTTTGGTTAACTGTTTATCATGGTTTTAGGTTGATCAATAAAGCTTGACTAAAGCTTTGGCTAATATCAAGTCGAAGGTTTTGCCGAAGCGAAATATTAAATTTATTATAAATTAATAGATTTATACATATTAATTATCTCGTGTAAAACTATACTGCATTTATTATGTCGCGTGAAACAAAAAGTGCACAAGTCACAAATAGAGGGAAACGAAATAAACACTTTAATTTAAATTTTAACAGAATAATAATGTAAAATATAGCATACTTTGTGTACTAAAATTTGGTTAAGCGTTTTGGTTAACTGTTTATCATGGTTTTAGGTTGATCAATAAAGCTTGACTAAAGCTTTGGCTAATATCAAGTCGAAGGTTTTGCCGAAGCGAAATATTAAATTTATTATAATTTAATAGATTTATACGGGTGAATTGCAATTGAAAATTTTTCGTTGGAAAGCAGCCAATTATATAATTGATTCCAAACATTTTGGAAAAAATCATTTTACCAACAATAGTCACAGTCAGGATTCTAACCTGAACCTTTCCATTTTCGCGGCGGAATGAGCTTACATTTACTCATGATGATTACTAATCTAACATTAAATGATTTTTTCCAATATGTTTGGAATCAATTATATAATTGGCTGCGTTCCAACGAAAAATTTTTAATTAAATTTATTGAATAATAATAGTTTATCACACACACAACTTGCACGTATTTTCCCTTGATTTTTTAGGTTCAGCTGAAGGTGAGAAAAAAATATTTAAATTTAGGCTACGGCTAAAAAATTAGCTTTCGGTTGGATTTTATTGATCAATTTGAGTTGACAAATGTACTTCCGAAAACTGCCATCAAGACAGTACGTACAATTCTGTTGAATCAGTTGTTTCCCTGGTTTAATCGGTTCAGTAGTTCTCGTGTGATTCCGGTACAAACATACAGACACATAAACGTTCATAAAACGCGTTCATATGAATTACCGAAAAAAACATACACAAGTGAACGAAATTAAAGACAGAGATCTCGTTAAAATTTTATATATTTGGCGACCTTAAAATTACAGAAGTTTAAAATGTTGCTTATATAATAATTTTGATATAAAAACGTCAAAAGCGTTGCATAAATAAAAAAATATAAACTTTTAAATAATGAAGTGTAATGCACCCTGGCACTTTACTATGTAATAAATACAAGCATAGCTAAACTCTACACCAGTCCACACAACAAGCTCACTCACTGAATCATGATGCAAATAATGAATTGAAAATATGAATTGGTGCTAGGCCCAAATAACCTTAGCTGTTGGTGGTCTTTAAAACACAATTTTGAATATTGCCTGAAACAATTTGTAGAATTTTATTTTTTATTTAGCGCTTAATATTGCACAAAAAATAGTCTCGAATCATAATCGATTTTTGTTAATGCAAAAACGCTGTAAAAACAAAAATGTAAAATAATATTTTCAGGCCAAAAAGACAGAGAAGTATTTTTTTAATTATTTAGTCTACTTTCAAAACAGAGATTAGATATTATGCAACTAATAGACCGAGAGCTATAGTAACAATTTTTTGGTGTTATTTATTAAAGGCCTTATTTTTGTGAAGATGTTGAGGGGGGCATATTAAAGTGCCCTGAGTAAGGGATTTTGCTAGATAGCGGTATGAGAGGGATGCAGACCGCCCCCAACATGTAACAAAAAAATGGTCACAATTATTATTGCTTCACGGCTGAAATTGTTTGTATAGCTTGTCGGTGAACCCAATAATGCCATTATAATATTTGCAGATCGATTGGTCGTTATAATTAAAAAGGTGGCAGATCACCCTGAGAATCGAGGGTTCGTAAATAGAAGCATCACACCCAGCGATGTAGCTTAGTGGTACAACACGCATTGGGGAGGTGCTGGGTTCGAATCCCGGCGGGGGCAGATGTGGCTAGGACTTTTTCCTACTGCCTCGCGCCGAGAAACTGTAATTCCTGTACCGGCCATCTTGTTTTCCATGGTTTCCCTCAATAATTCCAGATAAATATCGAGATGGTTCCTTATTCAAGGCCATGGCCGATTACCTGTCAAACTCCTATGCTCCCAAAGTTTCCTACCTTATCCTAATGTCCTATAATTCCTCCATTCGCACATTGCTATTAAATAAGTTGAAGTATAACAAAAATGTATAAAACGGGAAGTGTTAAAAATGGAAAAATAGTAATGGTGCGAATGGCGTCTGTTATGACATAATGTCGAGAAACGGACGTTAAACGCATTATTATTATTATTATTAAACAACGACGCAGCTCCACGATCTCGGCTATATTTTCCAGCCCAAAAACTTTTAATTAACCAGATTTCAATTAGCTATATTTAAATTAAAATTGAAACTTAACAATTAAAAAGAAAGATCTTCGAGTTGTTTAAACACAACATTTTTTGTTCATTATTTTTAAACAGCTAAAAAAAACTAAATTACTGAAATTAAAATAATGAGATACGCCATGCTGTAATGAACGGTCACTGCAAATATATAAGCATTACGAGTATGTAATCTATGGTATAATCTAATGAGGTAGTAATGTGTCAAGAGCTATATCGAACCTGGTTACAGCCACCCCCATTTCTACACCACTGCGGTGGATTTCGTTAATCTAACTAAATTTACACACACTGTAATTCCGTCTGCCAGCCCAAACCTCTACTAAGCATTATGTACATAAGTGTACATACATATACATATCTGAGCCCACAAGACATAATCGCTTATGTACAATTTTTCTGAATCTTCAGGTATATTTTTGAGGTGTAACTTCTTATGCGAGGGCCGTTTAACGCTACGTTAAACTACACTGTAAGAAATGAGAAGACCGATTACATAGATTATTGATGGTCCATTTATAGCCAGCGATTAATCTGGTAATAGGCACACAAAGAAACAATGCGGCGTCGCAAACAGGTATCGCCACATCGCGTAGATTCCATAAAAACACATTACGCATGCGTGGTTACTAATTTTACATTAATTTGTTTTGTATTCATCCATTTTATATATGTAACTATACATTTTATTTTGTAATTTTTACACACTTTATTGGAATATTACACAAATTATGTAATTTTAATTTACTTTATTTAAAAATCACAAATTTGTTTAACTTTACAGTAAAAGTTCAAGTTTTTATGAAGTTTTCTGTGTAAAAATAAATAATAATGTAAAATCACTTAGAAAATCGAGCGAATTCTACCTTAACTTTCAAAGTATTTTTACATCAATTTTTTACAGTGTATAAATATTTAACGCTTATGTCGGTTTAAAAGGGGCCCGCACTTCAAGTTGCCGTTAAAAACCAGTAGAGGCGTTGTCGTCATTATAAATGTAATATTATTGTTAACAGTTCATTTTTTTGAAACTTTTTGAGTAGTTCGACTACTAGCATATAGAGGACTCTGAACGAGCAATAAGCCAATGCACGTCTGACGTCACCCTACGCTTACACTTTTACCGCATCGACTTTACAACATCGATGCTTGAAATAAAATCACAAAACCTTTGAAAAACACGAACTTACCACGAAAACTAACATCTATAGCGATGTAAACAAAACGAAAAGGCGGACAGAACTTCCCATACCCCGCGTCTACCTATCACGGAAAGTAGTGGGGGGGCGCGCGCCATCTTTTAACGCTTTGCGCAAACTGCACATGCGTCCGGAGTAGCATTTTAGTATTTATTTCAATTAAAATTTATGTAGCTATAAAGATGAAACGTTTTTACACAAATAGAAAAATAAATTAGAAAAACTCGACATACGTAGTTTTGCCTTGTGGTCACGGATATATATACGTACACGCAAACCGTATTGTCTGGAAAATTTTGTGGCCTCTTTCTGCCTTTATAATTACTTTATATTAGCTGTGGTTAGATTAGGCGCCAGTACTGTGGGTAACTCCATACGCATACTTCTACACGTATTTTGCTGTTATTACTCGGATCCCTAAACTTCTAAACTTGAAATATTGCAATATTTTAACACGCGATTTATGTAATATGGGGTGTACCTGCAATTTAAACATGGAGAATTTAAGCTACCAAGTTTTAATTTATCTAGGCCTAGTACCAAATACCAATTCGTATTTTTAACACGCTTATATTAGCTTCACCTGTATGTTTGCGGGCTTGCTTGTTTGTCAGTTTGTAACCGACTTCTTTGAACTTGATTTTGACCAACTTTGAACGGTCAGATTTAGTTTAAACTTTGTCGACTTATCAAGGACCGACGACAATACAATAATTCAATAAGTTTGTTCCATTATCCTGACCAGGATCTCCAGGACTAAAAAAAAAGCAAAAAACTTCAGATTGAACTGAAACTTTGCACACTTATCAAGGACCAATGACAATACAATAATTCCATAAGTTTGTCCCATTATCCTGACCAGGATCTCCAGGACTAAAAAGCAAAAATAAATTATAATTTAAAAAAACTAAAAAACACGCTTTAATGAACTAAAAAGTAAAAAATAATTAATTTTATTGTAAAAAAGCGTGGGGTAGTATGAAAATATGATACAAAGCACCCCACGCTTTTTTACAATAAAATTAATTATTTTTTACTTTTTAGTTCATTAAAGCGTGTTTTTTAGTTTTTTTAAATTATAATTTTCATTTATTTATTTATTGTAAATTATAGACGCGTCGACAACTGTCATTAGCGTCTTGATTACATTAAATAACAACTCACTTAAAACTAAATTACATCACAAAACATCCATGAGCGGAGGCGGGATTCAAACCCACGACAGTCTGATCCAGAGGCCGCGACGCTAATCACTGGACTACACTATCTTCTCGTATTTTTCAATTCAAGTATTATTAACTTTAATAATAAAGTGAAGATTCAATTCAGATTTTCACTAGTTATCAGAAAACTGGTGGCGTAATTTCATCACAACTTAGAATATATTTATTTTTATGGATTTCATTAACACATTAAATTGTCACAATTAAACTAATTAAACGCGTTAATATTTTACATGTGTACCCTTTTATTGTTCATGTTATACTAATCTTTTATCCATTCACATTACAATTAAGAATTTCATGTCTTATAATTATCATTCAATTATTTTGATTACATTTTATCACAATTTTAGGGTAAAAACAAAATATATAAATAAATATTTAAAAATTATTATAATACCAAATCCATGAACGACAAGAGAAGGAACAATGTTGAAAGTATCAATGTAAAGGATAAAATTTTAAGTTTATCTATAAATTTAATTCAGGGGAAAATGTCTGGATTTGGAGATGGAACCTCTAGAAATAATATATTATGGCCATATTTGCCAACGAATTGAATACTTTTTATTAAAAAATAGATACTAGTTTGATTATTTAATAAACTTCAGAAATTAAACTAAACAATAAAACGGTTCCATGTTTGGTATTTAAAATTTCTAAATCGATTAAAACTATCTTGAGAGAATGTAACAAGAATTTGTTCGATAATGAGTTGTAAGTAATTTAGACTGTATTATAATGTCAAAAGTAGCTGACCTTAGTTTAAAATGTATATAGGTAGTAATACATCATGATTAGATCAAAAAGAAAAAAAAGTTGAAAACCTTCCATTGAAAGTGTGAAAAATAATATATTCCTAAATAAGTAACACATATTTAAAACTGTCAAAATAATTAAATAATCCGCAAAAAATATTGTGGATACCTGTACATTATATTATAGTACTTTAACAATAAAAAAAATCGCATCAAAATCAGTCCACTCATTGAAGAATTACGATGGCACAGACAGACATACAAACACAATCCAAATTCATAACACCTCTCTTTTTGGGTAACGGGTTAATAAACTTCAAAATAAACGGTAACTTAACTGATTATTAAAAACAAATTAATTTTTAAATGAGGAAACAAAACCGTGTTTCATGGTGACTTCTGCGCAAACTCATAACTACTATGAATATTGACTGGTTAATGTGCAGAACAACCACTGGCTTTGACTGAGGAATTTTAAGGCAATCAAAGTTCGAACTGAATTTCTTATTTTCTAGCTTTGACCAGCCGCGTTAGTCACTCTTATGACTGCCTAAAAAATCTCAGTTAAAGCTCGAAATAAAACTATTTCGAGCTTTAACTAAGACGTGTAATTATTTCGCTCACTGACCGTTGAGCGCTCACGCTACGGGCTTTGACCGTAACATATACACATAACGTAATAAAAAAGCGTCCTCTATAAAAACAACTATATACGTCTTTGAATGTTAAAATGTCATATTATTAAAATAATTAAGCTATCAAACTTCGCAATAAATGCTGTAAAATTGTTCTCTATTATTAAATATAATTTATTATGAATTCATAACCATTTAATAAAACCATTTTGTAACAGTTTAATGCCAAATACAGCATCTTTACTGTTATATCTGTATTAACAATGACAAAAACTTGAATATATTTAATTTATTAATATATTAATTCGCTAGTTTCAGTTTCCTTGTTAGGAAATTACTAATTAATTATGTATAAATAAATTATAGTTAAAAAATTGCAAAATATTTCTTCTTGAATACTTGGAAATATACACTGATAAACATTTGCCACTGTAAAATCTGATTACAGCTTATAATATACAATCTAGGAAACACATAAATTTATGAACAATCTGATAATTATATCTTTGATAAGTGCTAAAGAAAAGATTTGTATTCAAAACAGTGGTGTAATAAGTTATTTTCTATTAATTGTAAACATCTTTTCTGGCTTCACTCCCCTAAATTTCTACCATAGTGAAATTTTATAAAAATGTGTGGAGAGATAAGCATTGTAGACAACAGACGCTCGACAACAGAGGTCATAAGCATCTATCGTAAGCTATAATAGTCAGTTATAGTTTGTTCCAGGTTATCTCAAAAACTACTGATCCAATTTTGATTGGATATAAACTACATTTTTATCGAACTACATAAACTACTTAGTACAGTGTTTGTTATAGGTACATCAGGGAATTAGAAAAAAAATTGTGTTTTAAAGACCACCAACAGCTAAGGTTATTTGGGCCTAGCACCAATTCATATTTTCAATTCATTATTTTTTTTAACATTGGAAATGTTTATGTTCGTATATGGGGGCAGAGTTACGAGTTTTCGTTCAAGGCCAAAAGACAACGGTGTCGCGATCAAGTGAGGAGCAATCATGCAAAATTGAACAAGTGCAATTTTTTCGAAATGTGTTTTATATCATGTCTAGTTAATTGAGAGGTATTTGCGACGATCTGCGATGTTATTTTTGAGCAAATGTTAATAAATACTGTAGAAAAATCCATTTAAAAGTTAAGTAATCAAGCAAAAGTGAACGCGTATATAGCAGAAGAATAATAGGGTTATTCCTGACAAAACTAAACAGTGCATTGATAAATATTGTGTGTATAATAAACAGTTAATTATGTTTCATATATGCTGTTATCATTTCCAATGTCCTCGATGGTTGCAAGGATTGCGAAATCTGTGAATTTTTTAATAATAAATTGAAAATCCAATTGACACTTTTACCAGCCTCGGGCTAGAACCCGGGAACTTATAATAGAGGAATAATAGCAACGCCATGTAAACAACAGCATCGCTACACTCTCGGCTATTCTCAAGCCCAGGGAATTAGATAAGATACATATAGGTAATAATAAATATAATCACGCTTTACTAAAAGGAGTTGACAAAAACGCGAACGTGGCCATGGGTAACGACTTGTAATAATTAATTTTGAAAATAATTTGAACCGTCACTGGTTGAGCGTTATAACAAGTATTTTCAATGCTTGTTCAGTTTTCTGCAGTTAATTTAGTAAATAAATACAATTTTTCAACATTTTTTACGATTATCTCACTTGAAGCAGAAGTTGTAAATCATCAAGCTTTAATTAATGCGTTCATAATTAGATGGAATGCGCATAACATTGGCGGCTTGCAATTATGCCGGTTCTGCAACAAATGTATTTATTTATAAGTTGAAATGTGCACTCACAACATTATTATTTAGTATCACCTTCTTGCAACTTACTATAGGTAGTATTACACCTGTACTTAATTATAATAATTAAAAACACATAAATTAATTAACAATAATTATTTTTTGCCATATCCACTATAAAGTAGCAGCTTTACATGCATGTAAAGTGACTTTTGACAGGTCGGTGTGCAGATACATATCTTTCTCACACTAGTGTGGGAAAGCATAGTGATTTATGTTTATTCGCTCTGATACGCTCGTTATTACCTAATGACAGCTTCTCTGGGCCTACTATAGAAGTGAAGTTGTCAACACAAATTGAACTGTCAAATTTTTTTGAATATACTGAAAATGAAGTGAAAAGCAGCTGTTTTATAGTGGGTATGGCAAAAAATACCATTTATATCTCGTGCATGATATTCTGACTCGTGCAGACTCGTTATCACTCGTTTTAACAAATCTACTGTCACTACTCGTCAATAATATAAATCTCGCAAAAAAGCTATATACAAACGTTAAAATTATGTTTTTTCCACATTATCGAAAAATAGTTGAATCGATCAATAAGAAGTTGTCTGAGTCGCATAAGAAAATTTTAAGCCGATTTCGAGTTTTTTTTTTATTATAAGTTTTTTTGGTCTTTACACTTTTGTGTATTTAGCCACAATCTAATTTCGAGTTAAAACATCAATAGTTCCTTTGGAGGAATTTATTGAAAATTTAAAAAGCTTTTCAAAGTGGTTTATTAGCCCTTCAGGAATCCCGAAACAAGTCTTGTTCAGATATATAATAACAATTAAAATAACAAGATGCCTCTAAAGAAACTAGCGGATCGCCTGTAACCGAAATTGCCCGATAATTTTGACATTCTTTCTCGTATCTAAGAATACTGAAATAACAAAACGCTTCGTCGGAAATAAGCAGATCGGTTGCAATCGAAGTTATCCGACCGTTGTGGCACCCATTTCTCATATTATTTAAGAATATCAGAAGAACAAGATGCTTTGACGGGAATTGCGAAGCTAACAGATCGGCTGTAACCGAAGTTATCCGACCGATCTGGCATTCTTTTCTCATATCTATTTAAAATGCTTCGTAGAAAATTAGCAAATACGCGTAACCAAAGTTATCATCTTGGAATGATTTTCTCATAATATCTATTATACCAACATAACAAGATACCGTGACAGGAATAATTGTGAAGCTAGCGGATCGGCTGTAACCGAAATTACCCGATCATTCTTTTCTCGCGTCTACTTATACATCGTCTATCAGCACTTAAGCTGAGAAGCGGAGCATATTAGCTAAAAGGGCTTTTTGTTTAACTGAACACCTTAACGGTAAGGTTTGCGGCCATTAAAACTTAATTGCTTCAGCGGCACGTGGCTAAGGTGCAACACAGTGTGATTAAGTGGAAACATAAAAGAAAACGAGCGTTTGTATCAGATTTAAATGTACAAAACCAATTTATTAAATTACATACACCCCAGAATTGCAGAATCCGTCGATGTTTTTCCTAGTCTTTATAGTAGAGATGGGCGATTTAGGCATTAATTTGGTGTAGTTCGATTTCATCAGTATAAAAGCTGGCTCCAGACGACATGGTTAACGTATGCCAATGTTGGCGAATGTGTTTGTTGAGCATGTGTGACTGACGGAAGTAATAATATAGTGTTTCAGTCGGTACACGATTTGGTATTATATTTATTACTTTAAAGATTGTCTGCTAAATTGTGTTTTAAAGACCACCAACAGCTAAGGTTATTTGGGCCTAGCACCAATTCATATTTTCAATTCATTATTTTTTAATAATAAATTGAAAATCCAATTGACAGTTTTACCAGCTCTCAGGCTAGAATCCGGGAACTAGGGTCTTGTAATAGAGAAACCATAGCAACGCCATGTAAACAACAGCATTGCTACACGCTTGGCCATTCTCAAGCCTTGTCTGCTAAATGTCACCGTCACGATCAAGTCATATAAGGTTTTTGTCAAAATCGACATTCATACGAGTAAAGCCACGAGTATAAAAATCAGTTATCACATACTATATCTGAACAATTTTGTGTTATTTTACACCTATAAATACTGTGTAGAAATAATAATACAAAATGGATGCAACGACTTCAATATAAGTAGAGACGGATGTCAGAATGTACAAAACCTGTCATCAAGTCAAAGCTGGTCGGAATTGGGTTGCGAGTTTGAATTGAGTGAGCCAATTATAACAGAACTTGACGTACAGACAATACAAACAGCCACACATCCAGTTATTGCTCTAGGCAATTCAGAATGACCATTGCCGATCGACTTATTTCTTATATCATATTATGTTGGATCCCATTTTGGGGCCGCAAAGCCTCCTTTTTCCAGCTGCAACACGAGGAGGATGAATAAAGTCAATCACTTTACAATACAACGGCAGTGTTCTTCAAATGTCTTGTTTTTTCTGTACATGTCAGGAAAAAGTTGGCGCACAGCTTTCTTGATTCAAAAGACTATTGTAATACCTTTTGTATAGTGTAATGGGATTGGATAATTGTATTTCTTCAATGTAAATACATCGATTATTTTTTGTTCGACAATACAACTCAAATACCTGTTGTTTTATGTAAACTACAGTCTGGTTTTGTTTTCTTCAAATTCTTTCATCAACCTATTTTTTTCTTTCATAACTTAATCATTGTACAGTAGATCCAGTCTCGAAGGAATATAATCACTGAAGATGGTCAATATAGATGTTTTGTGCCATATGAAACTTTGGTCAATGTTTTGGAGTCATCTCAAAGAATCTACACCCTGTCTACATTTACTACTTTCGATTCGACCTTTCGAACGAATCATTGAAAACAAGATGGTCGGTGTAGAGAGAAGACATGCTTTATATGCGAATGCGATATGAAAGTTTGGCCAATATTTAGGAATGATTCATGCCACAAAATCTACACCCGATTTACATTCACCACTTTCGATTCGAATTTTCGAACAATTTTTTAAACGATTGTGATCATTGACGACCTGTGGTCAATATACAAGGAAGGGATGTTAATGACCTAAGTTGTCGACACGTCTATAATCTACAATAAATAAAAATACAAGGAAGACATGTTTTATAGTACCTACCTCCGCCGGTTCCATGAAATTTTTGGTCATTAATTGTTCAGGAGTGGTCAAGTTATGAGAGGGTGATCAATATTTCGTGATCTACTGTATAAACCTTGATTCCTAGTTGCAGAGTAATGTACTTGAATTTATTATTCAGTACGGTAAATCTGAGTACATCTATATTTGTTCATAATATAACTAAATTTAAATAAGCAAATAACTCATCAATTATTCAAATCACAGAAGTTTTTATAACAAATATATATAATTCAATCGATTGATTATATTCACCTTAACAGGTAACGAGTAATTGGCTAGATACTACTTACGATACTTATCAGTAACTGATGCTGCATGTTAGACTGTGGGAATGAGATGAATCAGTAATCAATCAATTGCTTTTGTTGACAATAGATTTGAATCTATTTATTCACGTTCCCATCATGTTTAATCAACAATTAAGATAGATTGTAGTCTATAGACGTCCGAGAACTGAGATCATTAGAAATTAAATCGCATTTTCATCGCGACTTTTCTTTAAAATTTTAATAACACATTTAGAATTGTTCAAAGAATTTAACGTACTTCAAATTGAGCAACTTTACGCTAGAACAATTCCATCCTTCTATCACCATTACTCTGAGCTCCAAACTCCTGTCAGTCATCCATATCCTACAAGGTGGCAAGACCATCATCCTGTACAGGTTCCAAAAATGTCAAAAACTTTTGGCCAGAGACATATATTGTTCCTTGCTCCAAAATTATACAATCATTTACCTCAAGAATTGAAAGTTATTACCAATAAAAAAACCTTCAAAATAAAAATAACAAACTGGTTGCTGACTAATTCAGATGCCAAAGTTGTATTTCAGATTCTATAGCGTAAAATTATGACAATGTACGCAATTCGCTCACACACACACACACACACACAAACACACACACAAACAAACAAACAAACCTGACAAACTGACTCTAATAAGGAGGAAAAAAAATAATATGTAGGTACACGTCCATATATTTCTGGACTCCTGCCCTAGCACTGGTCTCCCAAGTTGGGTAGGAAATCCTTTTTCATAATTATATATAAATTGTTATATGTACTTATTTTTTTTGAGGAATAATAAATTGAATTGAATAAAAGTACAGTATCAAATGATCGAGGTACATAATAATAAAAGCAAGATTGATTGACCGCGTCCTTGTGCAACCTGTCACCTCACGGTTACAAGAGGTAAACCGCACCAACGTCTGTCAATTGTCACACACCACTCCCATTTCATTCCGGTCTACTAACAATAAATTATTACACTGAACCATGTGGGCAATTTTGTGTAGAATTAAATTGCAAACGCTATAAGGAATTCTCGGTCACAAAAAGTGGTGTCTTTCTTAACTAAGATAGTGATATTAAAAAACTATACTTCACTTATTAGCTTCTACCGACAACGAAAAAGATTACTTTAATAAATAAAACACACAAAAACTGGGTATAGCTGTCCAACTTTTTTTTTTTTTTTGAAGTCTGTTAAAAAGAAAATTTACATCATTGAACCTAAAAAACTACTACGAGAGTAGCACAAAAAATCCTTACTGCAACTCTACCCCTACCCCGTGCATCAAGTATAATCATTATTACAAACCGAAA
The DNA here is from genome assembly GCA_039654895.1 of Mongoloraphidia duomilia. Taxonomy (NCBI): domain Eukaryota; kingdom Metazoa; phylum Arthropoda; class Insecta; order Raphidioptera; family Raphidiidae; genus Mongoloraphidia; species Mongoloraphidia duomilia. The sequence continues at coordinate 5,743,764 of CM077520.1, read as the reverse complement.
ATTATGCTCCAAGATCCATCTTTCCGCATCTATCTTTGCGCATAACTCGCCTACCGTAGTAACATCATTTCTAAAGGACAAATTTCGTACGAGAATGGAACGTAGAGAGGGGGCACTCGATAAGATACAGCCCCGTAATGCGCATATAATAGCAGTTTACTGTACTAGGAAAATTATCAATACTAACCGAAAATAATTAAAATGTTTTTGTAACAAGTGGAATTGTTTTCATTTGAAAGTTGATTAGAAAAAGGAAAGGAAATTAAAACTAAACTGCTTTTACTGGGTGTCATGCAGCTAGCTTTTATATGCGTGTGGTTACTAACCTTTTATCGCGTTTACAGATAAGAGGTTACTTGATACCGAAAGAAAGAAAAATAATATACCGTGGTTGGGTAATCTTTCATCGTACGCTGCAGGCAGGCCAGGCCAAGCCAGGCACAGAAACAGTTTAACCTTTCTTTCCTGTTATGCCTTCATACAATTATACAGGCTGATTCAAATAAATGGCACTGCTTCGCCGTACTTACTTTCTCGACCGTGGATTTTCGTTCAATAGTAGGAAACAAACTATAAAAAGCGTCTAGGTGCAGATCTCTTTCGATTTAAATCTGGGGGCTAACCGTAAAAACAAATGTACATCAAGCAGATTCGACAGATCAGTAGGTATAGCGTTTGCTTTGTACGCAGAAGGTCGCTGGTTCAAATCCCGTCGGCATCATAGTGTTGTTTGATTTTTATTACAACTAATTTATTCATATACCATTTGATATTCATTGATAAAAATATATGAGCACTGTGGTTGGAATAAAAACAAAATTAAGATAGGTAGTTACTTCTTACCACAACAGTTTTATTGATGGATGTACATTTCGAAAGCTATGCTTTCATCTTCAGCAAGCACTAAACATGTATAGTGTATAGTAATAAAACTGTTGTGGTAAGAAATGACTATCTTAATTTTGTTTTTGTTGATATTCATTGCCTTTATTTATTAGTGTATTTGCCATATGGCACATACACTATTGGCGTCGGTCGGATGGCGGGACCTAGGGGTCGGACCAAAATTTCTCGACGTTTCATAGCCTCCTGAACATTTTGGCACCATTTTTGGAAATGTCTATTTATATATGTATATATATATATATATATATTTATATATATATATATACGTGCGGGCAATAACTTTCGAAAGAGTTAATTGATTTTGACGAAATTTGGTAGGCACGTTGAAATCCATCACCGCACGAAGCCTATTTAAAATGGGCCCAATCGGACTATTTTAAGGGTGGTTTTTAGGGGTTGAAAAATGTTTTTGGGCCCGAAAATGCCGAAAAAATTCTCAGAATCGTTTCAAAATTGAAATTTAACCTTTTAGTAACGATTAAAATGTGCTTCCAAAATTTTAATAAAATCGGCCCGACAGGACCGGACTTACAAATTTTATGAAAACACTAGTTTGCGGATAGTGCTTTACTTACTGAAGGGTGTATTTAATTTGGTACCGAGGTTGCATTGATAAAAATATTGAAATTAAGAAAAAAAATATTATTTTAAGGGATGTATTAAGGGGTTAAATTTTATATTTTGTTCAAAAACAAACTTAAGTTCACATAATAAAGCCACAATGCCAGTATTAGCAAATACACTATATTGTCGGCAGGGTTTTGGCACTGCGACCCGAGTTTTTTATTTTTCTTATCATACAATTAAACTAGGTATACGAGTATAAGCGAGGTGTGCGCACTGTGCACTTTTAGTTTGTCGCAGGGGCAGACTTTCTCGAGCGGGGGGATGGTGTTGGTGCAATGGCGTTTGTTGCGAGGTGAAAGGGGATGTAGAGAGGGTGTCTAGAAACATACGCGGGGGGTACACGCAGCATGCCCGCAACTTTGAATCGAAAGATATGGTTCTTCACCTAGACGTTTGTATAAACGATCCTTTCTGGGTTTTTCTGAAACGGTGGCATATTATAGGACTATTGATGACACATATTATTTAATAAACAAAATCGATTTTCGTTCATCAGTAAACTACTCTTATTTGGGGGAGTACCTGAGTGGAAAATAAAAAAAATTCTGAGGAATTCTCTAAAAACTGTAAGTTCAAAATTTTGTTTTGTTCCGTCGAACGGTTTGCACACATACGGACGGAGTTCAAAACTCGCATTTTTGGTACGTAGGGGAATCATGGAATATATCTCAATCTATCGAAATATCGAATTCGAATTTATTTCGCTATTACAAGACTCTTCATTCGAAAGAAAAAAAATGGCGATTAAGAGATCATATTTTCAGAGCTTGAAATAGTTATAAAATCTGTATTAAGATCAAAAGTTTCTCGTTTGTGAAATACGACAGATAAAAAATGTTTCCTCAACATTTTAAGAAACCGATATTGTAACGCTCTGTCTAATGGGGGTTTTCGGATATTTTGAGTGATTCCTTATTTCTAGAATGTTTGTTTGTTTTGTCTGAGGCATCATTAAAAAAAAAGCTCGACGGATTTTGATGAATCTTGAACCCAAATTTAAAGTATTTGAAGTTTTTTTCCAGTTAAAATCTGCGGCGAAAAATCGATGTTAACGCTAGCGAAACATTTATATTTGTTTACCTATTTCTAGTCCCAAAATAGCCTTCTGGAGTTTCGACTGCTATTTTTGAATCAGTACGTATATTAGAGAATTATACAGACGTCCTGCATGTCCCTTGTCAGACGATTTGAAGAAGAAATATTGCTAGCTCGCATGTTAGTTACTTCATTTCTTATGAACACGGTTCTTGCATTTCGTTGTTTTCTCAGAAATGGGCACGCACATTTAAGTACCGCCATCATGTGAACATTATACAGTAGGCCACGATTACGAAAAATAATGTCAAGTTCTTTTAAAATTTTGATCTCGGTTGGTGTTCCTGGATTCCTATCGGAACCAATAGTATTACAAAAATTATAATTTTTGAGTTGCAACTTTTTTAGCGATACTTGTGATTCGGAATGACCTCGACACAAAAAAATCAGACTCAACATAAAAATCAAACTTCAACCGCGCGTGCGCTTATGTACGTGAGGCACACAGTCAATTTTTTTAAACCAAATAAAGTATGTTAGTATAGCCGCTAATGATCTTAGTTGTCGGGCTTCTCTAATTCATTATCATTCTCTCTTTTTCTTTCTAAACCGTAGTGATGCATGAAGAATTAGATGATATCGTGGCTTAAGAATTAATAAAAAGCGATATTGATGTTTAATATCTATATTTGCATTTAGTACCAGCGTTTCAGCAGAAATTTTATGCCATCCTCAGGGTACAATGTCAACAAAAACTGTAAACCGTAGTTTTCTCTTAAAACACCACCATCATAATTATAAAACTCGTGTTACTAATTCAATCCAATATCGATTATCAAAAAATGTGTGACCAAAAAAAACAAACCCGTTTATGTCGAATTTGTGGTGAAACAAAATTAATAATAAGTGATCGAATTTACTCACTGTAATGAAGAGAGACGGTACAATTGATTACAAGCCTCGAAGTACTATTCCTATCACAAATGAACGAATGAATTGTGAATTATAGACGCTCGACATCAGAGGTCATTAGCGTCTGTATTCCTATCACAAGACCGTTGGGAACATTTATATTCTAGGTGAACAAAATCAATTCATCAATATCACTTTAAATGCATCTAGATATAAGTATTTCCAAAAAATTTGTTTTTTTGCAGTTTTGAGTTCGAATTTGGGCACTTTTTCTTAACTTCAGTGGTACCACGCGGCTATAAAACAGAACAAAATATGTCAAGTATTTACCTACATGAAGTGAAAATTAGTAATGATTTATGATGACAAAATGCAAAATAAATTACCTACTTAATTCAAGTTACAGCAAAATACATAAACTTTATAGAAATAAATATATGATTGCCATGACTTTATATATAATCCTGATAAAATATGGAAGGATAAAATGCATAATGATTTACTCAGATCGTGTCATTGTATTTTTACACTAAGAAGCTTGACCTACACAATAGACACAAATATCTATTCTTTATTAAATTCCATTTCGAAATTTAGAAACAGATTAAATTGAATTAGACCTATGCATCCCGGCTATAAAGGTAAATTTATACAATATATTAAAGGAAAATTATCAATATTAAGGTCCAGTTATGTTATCCGCACAGACTGCATATATTCGTTCAGCAACGACAAACATTTTTAAAGTAAAACTTCTTTACCCGACATGAGAGTAATTTTGTTCAACAGCGTAACGAAAACGGAAAACGACCCCGCCAGAAGTGGGGGAAATGAGCTGCTAGCCGGGAACCGATTGACTACACTGAAGTGGGGGAATTAAGCTGCTAACGATTGGCTGGCGGGTAGTATAGGTACAATTGCGAGGGGGAAACTCGAGATCGGCACGTCCCTTTCTGTTTGGTGTTTACTTGGTTACCCACCAAGTTTCACTTCAGATGCGTATAGGATTTACACGCATCCAGTATTTTTTGTGCATTTGCACAGGGCTGTGAATTAATACAATCCGCTTTAATAGAAACATTCCATTATAGTATATTGTATATCTAATGGCGTAATGAGGTATATTACTGACGAGTTAATGACAGTATGTAATAGCGGGCGGATCAGTACGAATAAACATATATCACTCTGGAAATGGTTTGCTTTCCCACACTGGTGTGGGAAAGGTACGTTCCCGTACACAGGCCTTTTACTTTACCTAGATAGTAAATACATACATGCATGTAAAGCCGCTATTTTATAGTGGGTATGGCAAAAAAGTTTAAACAATGTTCGTCTGAACAGATAGTCTGTACCTACGTCTTTAGTTTGTGATGTAGACTGTTCATGAAGTTCTTCCATATCTCAAATTTGCAGGCAAAATTGGAAATTATTAATTTCAGCAACATTTTCAAGCAATATTTTTTACAAAAAAAAATAGAATTTTCGTAGTTCTTAACGTATTTATTTGATGAATACATATTATTTCCATAGACGCTATGTTTTAGAAATTTGACTTGGTGGAGCAATATTGTACGTATATATGTGTGTGAGTATACCTCTAGGGCTTCAAAGGGAAGAAAAACAACAAAGAAATTCAAGAATAAAACATATATCTTCCGTTAAAGCATGCTGGCTGTCGTAATCCATCTTCACTTATCTCTTAGCTGGCACAATAGTGTATATATACGGTACCTATAACAGCCGCGGCAGCAGAGAAGAACGCTAAACAAAAACTACAAATGCTGAGGACGGGGAAGACTAAAAGAAAAGACAAAAGGATGTGACACTCCAATTTCCATTTTAGATCGAAATTCTAGAAACAGTTCAACCCCTCTTTTAACTTATATATTATGTACACTCGTTCCTATTGCAGTGAATCCATACATTATATTATATCCTCGTATTTCGTTTACATATTCCAGTAAAAAATTATACGGAAATAAATATCATTCTAGTTTAGACGAAAAAAACACCACTTTCTTTTAATATTTCCGAAACTGATTTCAAAGTGTTTTATTTCTTTACGTATCTGTCGAAATACAAGAACGAGGGTTTGTGGCGATACAACTCTTTCTTAGTGAGTACGGAATGATTTTAAATTATACTGTCGTCCTAAACCAAAATGGCGAATCACAAAAACAGTCGATTTTTAAATATTCATATATTCTTTGTTTCGGGAGATTAATACTCTTCATAATTAAATATTATAATTGCAATATCAAGTTTTCCAAAAAATTTCGAAAGGCTTGTAAATAATTTACAGTTTTTCGGTAAGAAACTCCTCTAGGCTAGTGAGCAAGCGTATGTAACATTAAATGGGTACCAAGAGAAATGAAGTAGCTGAGACTTTGCGAGAAGTATTTCGATTAATTGCAAAGACGACATTATGTGAGTAAAATGCGTGGATAGTGTAAAGCAAGTTAAACACATAGAAGAAGGGAAATACATCGTGGAGAAAGTCAAGAAGGAGGTTGTGCCATGCCGGCAGCATCCTGGGGTCGTAGAAGAGAGCAGTAGAAATTATGTACGATGCATTGGGAGCAATATATCACAGTGCTAGGACGTGCCAGACAACGGAGACGGAGCATTATGGAAGTTGTGTGTTGTATATATAGGTACAGACTCGCGGAGAGGGTGTATAGAGGTGCTTCGGCTCAGCACACCTCCACAGGGTAGTCGTACCTCGTCTCTCATGTACCAACACAATCTAACAGCCCTATACTATTATATTACTTTACCACCCCATATCTAACCAAATATAACTCATACCACGTCTTGCTTCTGAACGCACCGATTTTAGATACAGGTCATACGCCTTGCATTCATTGAACAAAAAAATAATAATCCAGAAATTATTGAATCTTCCATCATTTGAAATTAATATTAACACAATAAATTAAAAATTTAACGCGTGGTTAGCTAAGTAAGGAGAAAGGATTGTAATTTGGTTATAGACGTTCGTCAGAGGTATTTGGTGTCTATATGTTAGCTAAGTAAGAATCATTAAGAAGGTGATCAACCAAACACAGTTTTGCAGTATTTGAAAAAAAGAAAAATAATAAACCAAATCTCCTAAATTTTCTTGTACTATAATAGAAAAAGGGCAAGGTATTAAATTAATATTGCGACGTCAAGGAAGATCATACCGATCAATATGAACATCTTACAGATCCAGATTCCGGGTCGTATTAGATACAAATATTTTGTCGGCCTTAGACACTGCACCTAACGGATAGGTCGATCCTGTTTTGCATAAGTAAACTTTGAAGGAAAAATAAAGATATGAGCAACAAAATATCTGAACAAGTTCTCATCTTTTTTATTTAAGCGTATGTTGATTGATGTGTCCTCCATACTTGAAGAAACTTATTAAGGATTGATTGGATAGCGAGTTTTCTTAATCCATTTTATTGTTTTTTATTCCGAATCTGTCGCCAAAAATAAATGTGTGAACTATAAACCAGATTCTCATCTCTTCCTCAACTTGCCTACTACAATGTAAGATCCCTAGACGATCGTATAGTTGAATGAGACACTTTTGCTTCTTCGTCTCGAACAGAAGAAAGAAAGTTCATTACCGATTCTCATGTCTGTTGTATGTCACCCAAAATGGACCGCGCCCACTCTCTTTAATGATACAAACTAGCTCTTAGACAGAAAAATGCTTCGTTAGCTCGTTTTGTATAAGATATATACATAGTAGGTACATTAAATTTTACTGTGGGCGTTTTTATCTCTTTATTGAATTGACTTAAGCTATTATAACGGCATCTATATATAAGCTAATCATATCGTGTTTATGTAAATTCAATACAGAAGTGTGCTTTCCAGTTACTAATAAGAATTACTGACACTTAAGTGGTTCTTTAAATTACACTATTCAACTATAGGAAACGCATCATTACGAATCAATACGGTTATTAACACGTTGTATTTTACAATTTGAAAAATACTATTACTTATTCATTCACATTTATGATTTGTTAATTCAGTAAATTCTTCTCCCATATTTCATATAATGACTACGGATATGAAAATTGTATTTATGTCATCCAAGTGTGCAAGCTTTCACGGCCGGCATTGTTCCAATTCTTCATGTTCCAATTCTTCATGTGGCAGCGGTCGAAGTGTCCTCCTTGGCGGCTCACAGGTTAGTGACTGTGTGAGCCGCCAAGGAGGACACTTCGACCGCTGCCACATCGCCTTTGAGAATGTCTACCGCAGTTGTAGACGAAACGTCAGGTAGAAATACCACCGGACCACGGCCTACAAGCCCGGAAACCATGAAGAATTGTATTTATGTCAGTTTAAATATCATTACTAATATTATAATGTTGATCCAATAGATTGTAAATCGTCGAGGAACAATTTGGTGAAGGAGCAATAAAAAAGCTTTACCAAAGTATCGGTTGTAGCCAACGTTTCGAAAAATGTATTTACATCATCAGGACACAGCTAGTTTCAGGCGCTGATGATGAAAATATATTTTTCGAAATATTGCGGCCACAAGCGAAACTTTGGTGAAGCTTTTTTATCGATCCTCAAACAAACTTTTCCTCGACGATTTAAATATCATTTTTGTAATTCCGTACTTGCAGCTATTATACACTAGATTTTAAGGCGCTTTTCTCAGCAAAAACTGGACCTATTTTTATGAAACTCATTTGTTATTCGTTAGAATGATGAAAACTACATATCTATAAAATTTCATGTTTCTAGAAATGCTTTTCAAAGGCGACCGAGGGATACAAAATTGTACTTACCAAAATTAGACATTTTGCAGCGGGCAGTCCCTCACGTCGCCATTTTTGACTAAAAGATGTCTTACTCAACAAGATGAGACACCCCGTATGGCCATTAAAAAAATGTTTACCCCCTTTTTGCTATTGTTTGGAAGCCACCTAAATAAAATTCAATAAAAAAATATCGCATTTGTCTAGGTTTAGGCCATCAACCTACATAATATAATATGTCAGTTTCACTTTTGTAGCACTTAACAGTTTAGTAGCTATAGAAGGCTGTGACTGACGTACAGACAGACAGTCAGAATAGTGAAAACAATACGCTTCCACCCTCTGGATACGGAACCCTAATAAAAAAGAATTTTAACAACAAACAGACAATTTTAACTTCGAGTTATTCTGATCAATAAAAAGAGTTTCACTAATTATAAAACCACATTACAACATAGGTGTTCGTTCAAGAGAGGGACACCAAGTTTCATAAGTTATAAAACCACAATACGAAATCGGTGTTCGCTCAAGAGAGGTATACCAAGTTTAATTAAATAGAAAACCACATTATAAAATCGGTGTTAGTTCAAGAGAGGGACACCAAATTTCGTAAGTTATAAAACCACATTACGAAATCGGTGTTAGTTCAAGAGAGGGACACCAAGTTTCATAACTTATAAAACCACATTACGAAATCGGTGTTCGTTCAAGACAGGGACACCAAATTTCATAAGTTATAAAACCACATTACAAAATCGGTGTTCGTTCAAGACAGGGACACCAAATTTCATAAGTTATAAAACCACATTACAAAATCGGTGTTCGTTCAAGACAGGGACACCAAATTTCATAAGTTATAAAACCACATTATGAAATCGGTGTTCGTTCAAGAGAGGCACACCAAGTTTCATAAGTTATAAAACCACATTACGAAATCGGTGTTAGTCCAAGAGAGGGACACCAAGTTTCATAACTTATAAAACCACATTACGAAATCGGTGTTTGTTCAAGACAGGGACACCAAATTTCATAAGTTATAAAACCACATTACAAAATCGGTGTTCGTTCATGACAGGGACACCAAATTTCATAAGTTATAAAACCACATTATGAAATCGGTGTTCGTTCAAGAGAGGCACACCAAGTTTCATAAGTTATAAAACCACATTATGAAATCGGTGTTCGTTCAAGAGAGGCACACCAAGTTTCATAAGTTATAAAACCACATTATGAAATCGGTGTTCGTTCAAGAGAGGCACACCAAGTTTCATAAGTTATAAAACCACATTATGAAATCGGTGTTCGTTCAAGAGAGAGACACCAAATTTCATAAGTTATAAAACCACATTATGAAATCGGTGTTCGTTAAAGAGAGAGACCAAATTTCATAAGTTATAAAACCACATTATGAAATCGGTGTTCTTTCAAGAGAGGGACACCAAAAATGTTGATGATTTACTTTAACGATATTTACTCGAAAAATTACTGTATATAAAACAAGCCTTGTACAATCGCCGTTTTTTTCCACCCTGCAGTTTGTTCGTTGTACTTTTAATAAGCGTATAAAACTTTTTCACCACAACGAAAATATTTATCTTTTCGAGACTTCTTCTACACATATATGTATATAATAACTAACGGTATAATAAATAAGAATTATCTTAAAGGTAAAGAATATTACTAAAGTTATTGAACGTGTCGCGAAAAGTTTACTTATGCTCCGCCATGCTCTTTCTCAATCTTTATTGCAAGGATGGACCGACATTTTAATGGCCCTTTTCGCATCTAATACTAGCATATAAACAGGACAAGTTGGTTGCTTTGTTTGTTACGTTTTCACACAAATACCACTTATTCGATTTGAAAAATTCTTTCACTATTTAAAAGCTTCCTTCCAGAGTTACATACGTTCTATAAATTACGCTAAGACAAAAGGGAGATAAGTAGTAAGCGAAAACAGCGAAGCCATATCGCGAGCAGCTATAGTCTCCCATTCACATATTTCTACAAATCGCACGTAATGAGTGAATTTTGAAAAAAAACATTGTACTACATTTTTTCGAGTCAAAATAATTTCACTAAATAAAAAAAATAGCTTTCCAATAACAACTGAAAAAACCATGCATTCTATGAAAATTTTAAATAAAAAATTTAGATAGGCAAAGGAATGTAAAAAACTCAATTTCAGCTCAAAAAATCAATGCTTATTATTAGTTTTTTCCTGAAAAATTCAGCCCTACTTCTGAACTGTACATTGAAGATTTCCTATAGATAATAAAGAGAGACGGGACGAGTAGCTCGCTGGCTGCGCTATTTTATGACGTCTGAAATTCTACGATAAGCTTAAATGTTTTATTAGGGAAAATTATGTTTTTATTTACGAATGCGTTATGATGCAGGTTTAGGAAACAATACAGGTTGTCCCTGAAATACCTATTCAATATAATTTATACACTGGATTTACGATATCCAAATATATAAAAAAGTTCAAATAAACACACTTTCTAAAATTACTCCTAAGGGAGTTATATACCCTTAAAGATGGCAGTGACAAATGTGTTCTTTGCTAAAACGATTTGAGATACAAATTTTAAATATTGCATGGGAGCTATTCTAGTAAAAATTCAAAAAATGCATTTCTAAATTTTGATTTATCAGTCTGCTATTTTAATATCATAAATCAATACAAATACTTACTAAATAATACTAAAAAAATTTCGACTTAGATGTACAATTTATAGAATTTAAGTAATTTTCAGATTTTTTGTCTGTCTGCTTATCTATCTGTCTGTCAATTTTTTTTGTTCCGGAATATTTCAAAAACTACTAAATCGATTTTCATCGAACTTTCACCGCATATCGGAGAATAAGAAGGCTGCCTGAAGCTGTTAGAAAAGAAAATAATTCAATGAAATTCCAAAAAGAATTAAAAAATATCTTCTAAGATCTGTGCTTTATGATTTTTGTGAAATAATATAATTTTGAATTTTATGACGTTTTGTATTGGCAGTGCAAATAAATATGTAGACTATTATAATATCATCGCGCTTCTGCTAAAGCGGGATGAGCAATCGTCAAGAAAATATTTACAGTAGAATCCGGATAGAACGACTTTCAAGGGACCGGCGACATGATGTCGTATTAACCGGACGACGCACAAAGCGGACGCATAATATATACAATATAATAAATATGAAACCTAACTTGACTTTGCATTTACGTCGCTAAAAACGGTTAGTCGTTAGAAGCGAAGTCGTAATAGACGGACTCTGTACTTGCAAATCCACAAATTTTATGAACACATTACCCTTCGCAGTCGAGTAAAAAACGGCAATAACACGATGTAAGCCGCGGGTGAAGGCTAGTTTAATTTTGTATAGTGTATATTTTAGGAATAAACTGTAGGTTCGTTATGTAATAAATAGGCACATACCTTTTTAGTTTATTAAATGCGTGGGTTATGAAGATAATGGCAAAATAAATGGCACAAAAATATAATTAACATTTACCTGAATCATCTAAATTCACCTGGTTAATTATGTTTATTTTTAGTATGCATCTGATTAAAAAAATTAATTATTACCAAAACTAATTCCTCATTGCTAAAATATTAATATATTTGTGTTCATTATATCTACACAAGCGTTTCCCAACCTTCGGGTCGGGACCCAATTTTGAGTCGCGTTAATTTTTTTTATGGTAAAATACCGAAACAAAAATATAATTATCTTATTTGAAAAGAAAACACTTCATAAATTAACAAAAAAGGTTAAATTAAAAAAAATACTTTTAAATTATTAGTCCATTGTACCATAAGTAATAATAATTGATCCGAGTACATATACAGTATCAGATACTTATAGCTACCTTGTTTTATTTTATATATTATAAAATAAACAATGAGCCATTTTCCTGAGAGTAGTTTCTTCAAATAACCACGAGAGGCAGCACTTATGGTACGTACAAACATTATTTATTCCCCATTAGTGTCGTGTTATTTTAGTGGTATAATTTAATTATTAAATTATTATTATTATTAAATTAATTAAATAATCAAGTTATACCCTCGGTTATACCACTAAAATGACACGACACTAATGGCGAATAAATAATGTTTGTACCTACAACAAGTGCTGCCTCTCGTGGATAATTGAAGGAACTACTCTCAGAAAAATGGCTCATTGGGTCGCAGTATGATTTCAAAAAAATATGTTGGGTCGCGCGTAAAAAATGTTAAGAAACGCTGATCTAATATTGAAATGACACAAACGAAAGAAAAATAGAAAATAGACTACATTTTTACATAAATTTGGTGTGGTTTTTAATTTTTATGAGAACAATAACCTCTATAGTATTTTATTTTTAAAACAACAGCGGATTTAATATTCATTAGTTTATATATCACACATAATTCCTGATTTCTTTCTAAATGTCTTAATTTTAGGAGACAATTTTATTGTTTGACGCGTTACATTTCAGCAAATACTGTTAAATATTGTGGTTTATAAATTTATGTTCACGTAGATTCAAACCTACGTGAACATAAATTTATTTATATTATACTAGCGGCCCTGTCCTTGCTTCGCCCGGGTGCTAAGAAAGCCCGGTTGCAGTACACTACTCACTCACTTCGCTCGTTCGCTTTCTCACTCGCTACGCTTGTTCGCTATATATATAAACCTTCCGTGAAAAATTATCTAAATGATGGTGAAAACCGCATTAACATCCGTTGCGTGGTTTAGGAGGAGTTAGCGGTTAAACAGACAGACAGACGCGGAAAGCTACTTCGTTTTATACTATGTAGAGATAAATTATCAAGTTTTTACTTACGCATTTTCTATGTTCTATGAAAGGTAGATGAACAAGATAACTCACCTGAAAAAAAGAAAAATTATATTAGTTTTTTTTTATAGATAAGTAGGTATAATATGTTTTATTTAATAAACTTCTCAAAAATATAAAGAAATTATTTATAAATGCCTATTTATATTATTTATATATAATTAATAATAATATAATAATTAATATTAATAATAAAATTAATATATAATTATTATTTTGTACCTATTTAGGTATCAAAATTCTTAAAAAAATAATAAAAAAAAGATTTTATCACAAATAAAAAATATAATACTATTGACTGGCAGACATTTTACAAAATATAGATTGCAGGGAATCAAATTTTATTAAGAAAAAATTGCGCGAAAATAGTGATTATGATTTTAGTTGGTCATCGACATAATAAATTAATAAACAAATAAATTGATGTTGGGTTGCAGAAAGTAATATCAAAAAATCTGACTTGACAATTGACCTTAGATTATGATAATATAATTTCAATTTTTATACATGCAGGAACAGTCTAATGTCGTTGTAAAACTCTCTGTCATATAGAACATATTAGATTGAACCTCTACTCACAGAAAAACAAATTGTTGATCTACATAGAAAAAGATAACTTTTCAAGCCAAATTTTGATCAAAATGCGTAGAAAATTGTTATTTCGAAGTGGAGTACAAAAAACTATTTTGAATACATGTATACACAACTTAAAAAATATCGTTTCGATCGATTAATTATTTTTCGAGCAGGATCGATTTAAAGTTTTAATATGATTTTCTTATGGAGAAATATATGTGGTCACAACCTAAGGTAGGTAGTTGTCAAATCAGATTTTCTGACAATGCTTTCTGCAACCCAGCATAATCATGCTTTTTATATTAAAAATATAAAAAAGAAATTGTTTTGTTGAGAAAATGTTTAGTTTTGTGATAGTTGCGAACGATTGTCTAATACTTACTCTACGTAGGAAATACAGAACTGGCTCATCAGTTATTTAAAATAGAATATTAAATTGTCTATTTCTCGTTAATTATAAGTAACCATGAAAGGTTAAAAAAATGGAATTATTTTATAAAACAATAATATTTTTCCAGAACTGCAAGTTTGACGCCATTAAAATGTCAGAAAATGACATTAGCAAGCGCTGGTATCGCACAATCCATACTTCCCTAAAAATGATAACGCTTTCTGTAGACGAGCAAACGATGTGCGTCAACAGGGAGGAACAGGTGATGTGGGACCCGGTGGAATGGGACCGTATACACACTGAGGTGATATGCGTTTTAACAGTATGGCGTCCATGTATAGTGTCATTTCTTTAAAGTGAAGATTATTACAGAAATTCCAATTACTACAGTAAAGTTAAGTAGCCCCAGGAACCATGTTCTCTCTCAGAGTCGTTTCTTATCTTTCCATGGAACGGATTAAGATTTAAGATTTAAAAGTTAGGGGCCGAAGGAAGCCACCGCGACCTAAAAGATCTATTGTGTTCCCCTAGTTTCTTATCAGTTTTTTAGGATTCCTAGGCTGTATATAAAGTCAAGAATCCTCATTAAACTGACGTATTTGAAGTCCTTTGGAAGCATCAAGGGTGATCCAAAGTGTTTTGTATCTTGTCTGTACGATGGCTTCACACTTACAGACAATATGTACATCAGTTTCTTGTGCTTCGTTGCATCTGCTATTCCATGGAACGGAACTTAGCATGCAGCCCATACTCTATATTATTATAGTCCAATTTCATCATACCTCAGTATTCGTTCGCTCCCGAATAACAGTACATATGTACTAAATCGGGTACATGACAAGTTTGGGTAGGCTCAGAGTTTTAGATTTTACGTCTACATATTAATGTTTTGTTTATATTACAATTAGAATCATTGCCTCACACTATCTGGACGTTATTTCCTTCCATCAACGCAAAGGTGCCAGTGAAAAAGTGAAACAAAACCGATCTGCGGAAATGTTTCCCGAAAACATGTCCGCTGAATAAAGGAAACATTCCATGTCAGTTCTATCTTTGGAATTATTTTGTGCAAGTCTACTGCTGTCTAGTCGTATGGAAAGATTGCATACAAAGCCGTAGAGGTAATAATTCCTAAGAAATAAACAGTTTCCCAACATCACAATTTAGTTCCTCTACAACAGTTATATAAGACTGGTCACATCGTTGTAAGAGATTAATCTCTTATTCATCAAAAAGGACGAAAGAATTCCTTACTCTCAGTAGAACAGAACTGAGAATTTCGACAGGACTCTTCACCGGACACTACCTAAGATACACTAAGATATACCATCTTTAAACCATGAGCATGATAGAAGATAACTGTCGCTTCTGCAAGTCGAGGCAAAAGAAACTGCTGAACATATTTTGTGCTCACGCAACGCAGTTTCTTCCAAAAGGCTGCATCATCTAAATGGAAGGTTCTTAAAGCCTATTGAGGTGTGGAAAACAGCCACCAGAAAGGTAATAAGGTTCATTAATGACCTAATAGGTACCTGGAGAATGGGAATCAGTACTAGGGTACTCACAAAAGATCTTCCAGATCGCAGTGAACGAAGGGAAAATCTAAAATGGGATAGACGCTCGACAACTCATTAGCGTCTAATCATTTTAAAGGATTCCAACATGTCATCAAATGTTATCACTGCACATGGAAGCTTCCTTTTAGATAAAACTCACTATATTATATAATAACTATATGTACAATATTCACACCCTGACGTTGTTGAAATATTTACTCATCACATAACATGACGCGTACCAAAAGCTATTATTTTATACCAGTGGTACCTGAAATGTCCGCCAAGAGCACTTAACAGTGTGTAATAAATATCAACATGTTTCACTGTGTTCACGTTATCTACAAAATTCTAATACATGTTCACTTGAGGAATGATCATTTAACTAAATTACTATGTTTTCTTTCCAATCCAATTTTAAAACCTCAATATTATGAGTTGTAATGCACAAAAATAAGTATTAGTTTCCCTAGAACATTAAGACAATAAATTAAAACTTGACGCACATTCCATGATCATTATGATGCTAATATTGTTAGCGAAACGCATGTCATCAAACATTAAATTTACTTTGTTAGTATTTGGAGTTCCTGTTTAATATGTTAAAAAAACATATCGTCATGAGATGAGTATGAATGTTGCTCCCCATAGAAAAATTTGTCGACACCGTTATATTTTTAAGGTCACCAACAGCCAATTAAAATGCAACATTTACTGAACAAAATCATACATCATTAACAATAACGACTAACAATAATGACTAACAATAATGGCTAACAATAATGACTAACAATATATGACTAATAATAATGACTAACAATATTTTACTTAAAAAAGTTTGCTGTAAGTAATTCAACGATTTTCTCTAATGCATTAATGTTTTAAAAAACTACCAGGTAAACAAAACTTGTCTATTTTGTATCTTAAGTGAAATTCCCTGTAGAAACAATGACATTTCTACCCGTCCGTTGTAGGCAAGAGGAATGATTTTGCAAAAAAATTTTTGACAGGAATTGGAGCGCACCAAATATTTCCCGCTGAAGTTCTTAACTCAAAGGTTACACCTGAGAGTGTGGCATATTTGTGTACATAGTTGTGTTTCATGTACAAGTGTGAGAGCGATATTTGGAAGAGACAGAGATAGAGATACTGGGAGCGAACTGCAGGTTTATTTAACCTCCCAAAACCAATTCCCAACAGTGTGTTGGATCACACGTCCAGCCAAAACTTCCCCGAGCTCTCTGCGTGTCGCTCGTACCCCACCTCTGCGCTCTTCTACATGCTGGAGTTTGATAATTAAGCATTTTCAAAGCACTGTTTCAGATTTCTTATGGACAGCAACAATAGCAAACAGTAAATAAATTCCTAACTAGCAATATTATTTTTCACAATTATTATTGATTTATTTACAACTCACCAGATTCATCAGAGAGCAAAAGTTTCATCAATAGACCTATCTAGTTAGAGCAAGTGAGAGGGATAAAAACAATCTAGCTGCCACAATAATGCGGTTTACTGTCTCCTCCAACACGAGCTGAGTTGTATTTATCTCTCTCGCTTCCTCTTACTGGGATGTGTTTCGTTCTGCGCATTGTTGTGGCAGCTGGATTG
This sequence comes from Mongoloraphidia duomilia, assembly GCA_039654895.1. Lineage (NCBI taxonomy): Eukaryota > Metazoa > Arthropoda > Insecta > Raphidioptera > Raphidiidae > Mongoloraphidia > Mongoloraphidia duomilia. Next base: position 5,726,533 of record CM077520.1, on the reverse strand, counting down.
TTTTTATCTCTCTCACTTGCTCTAACTGGATAGGTCTATTGGTATAACCACCCAAATAATTAAAAAAAGTCATTTATAAGTAACTGAGGCTATTGACAAATCATTATTAAGTTCTTGAAGAAAGAAGTTATTAAAACGGATTTCATCAATATGGATTAACTATAACCTACATGATGAACAGAGATAAATGATGACTAAACCCCATTAATGTTTATAAAATCCACCATCTAAGACACAATTTGCTAATGTAAACAGTCAAGCTTTAGAAATACATCTTTGATATAGTCTCTACAATTATGATTAACCTATATTTAAAATGAAAGATGGTTAAATATTTCTTTTTTTTATTTACATTAATAAAAATGAAGATTTGAAATAAGTTTTACAAAATGAATAAAAATAAAAACCTAGATTTATCATTCTGTAACGCATAATTGATTTGAACAAGGAGCAATTTATGGCGAAACAAATGAAAAATATTGATACTAAATCGAAGCAAGTAAGAAAATTCAAAATCTGGTAATATTACGTAACATACAAAAATATGACACATTTTAACGAAGACTCCAAACCACACTACATGAATTTGAAAAAAAGCTACGAAAATATAATATTATATACCTATTACAAAATAATTGTAGTTTTAAAACATTTTCCCCAGCGATCTCCAGAGTCGAAATCAATTGTATCCATGAGGAATCGGATTTCACTTATTTTCCCCCCATTTCCGTTGACCAGGTACCCCTGCGGTTAAGCATGCTATATCGATAATTGATAATAGATATTGATTACAAAGCAACATTAGTTTTTAAAACATTTCCGTAACCATCTTTCGTGTCGAATTCGATCGTATCCGTGATGAATCGGCTCCCAGTTTACATTTTTCCCCATTCCTGCAGGACAGGCGGAATCGTGTTGAGGGAACCATTGTTTAAATGCTACATCGATAGTTTCCGCTTTTTTGAAAATGAAACTTTTTTGCTGTCCGAAGAGAGGTACATTGTTTACATAATTCATTTTGGACGAATTGTATCAATGTAAAGGTTGATTGTTGGCCACGGGTTGGGGCGGCAAACACACAGTACATGCATACAATAGTGTTGGCGGCGGCAGAAGCAGCAGCAGCACCGCATTGTGTACCGACAGCGGCCACTGGTGGTGGCTTATGTGCAAGGGATGGCGGCGGCGATGGAGAGATTAAACATCGAGAGCGCAAATGAACGAGTCGTAAATATCAGCACGTATTTGTAGAGGTATGTGTGAGCGTCACTGATATATAAATGTTTGGATAATGCAGTGCATCACTCATATATAAAATAATAATGAAACATATTCATCATAGGCTTGCGCAAAACCGTTCTAAAGATGGAACGAACAGGGAACGTTTCCTTTATTCAGATGAGAAACATTTCCGAGGAACGATTTTGTCCCACTGTTTCGCTGACACCTTTGCGTTACAGGAAAGAAATGATATTATGAGTGTCCGGGAAACGAACTCGTTGTGATGTTTCACTGGAAAGAAATGATTGAAATCAGGCGCGGAAAAACTATATTTTGTAGAAGCACGAAGGAAAGACTTGAGTAATGTGTTATTTGTTGGAATTGGGAAATGGGAGGATCCGGGCCTTCTCCAATTACAGTGGCCCGGGACGCTTCAGCGTTCAGCACCCTTGGCCAATTCGCGCCTGGTTAAAATCTTTCTTAACCTTCTCTTTACTAGAGTTTAAAACGTCGGGAGCGAATGAATCTGTGATCGTTCACCGTTGTGAGACCTCATTAAGAAATCGGACTATAATAATATGGAGTATGCACATGCTAAAATGCATGCTAGGGAATTCAAGGGATTCAAGGATCCAAGTCTAGTCCATCATGAATATTTCAGCATTGAAAAATTAGACGGCGATTGAGGGTAAGAGAGAATGTTGATATTTTTACCCTCGCATCTCCATTGAAAGTGAACCTTCCTTCCCAAATTAAGACTGAAATTTTACTTCTATCATGTGGGACAGCAACTGCGATAATTTTTTTGAGAGAAACACCTCACATGTCTTTTCAATTTTCTTCAAGAGGTAGACAAACTTCACAGATTAAGGATTGCTGTAAAGGATTTAAAACTTTTCGGTGACTTCAAGTACGCTTTTCGTAGAAATTCTTACTTTTAAGTATCGACTTCGCATCCAGTTAGACAGATAAATTGGGAGCAGAAAATGTTTTTCCTCGACAATTAATTAGGTCTCGAACAGTTCTGTGCTCTCTTGAGAAGGCATTCACACCATTCGTAATGGACCTGATAAAAAACATAATTGGTTCCCAAATATTTGGTGGCATCCAGTTATATTGATATCAATGATATGTACATATTAATGCTATGCCCGTTCGTCCTCTGACACAAACCAACCAATCTATGTGTGTGTCCTTATATATATGTATAACATTGCGGTTGCCTCCGATGTTGCGCAACAATCGGTACCGCGAGCGAGATACGTTCCTGGATCCTATCGGGCAAAGATAATATTTAACAATACTCCATACATATATAACCGGCTTTAATGTAATATATATTACATAGCATAATCAACTATATGCAGATACCGTATATTATTATTAAGTTGATAAGTATTGAAGTATCTTGAACAATCGTTGACCGTGGTCGTTAAGTATCGACCGCTTACTAATTTATTATTAGAAATGTCAAATCTCTCAGGTTCAAATCCCAAATTAGCATATTTAAGTGTCTTATGGTGCTACTAAAATTTTCCCGTGGATTTCCCCGACTAATCGAATCTATATAATGGAAATGGGAAACGTAATATAGATGGCAGCAGGTGTATGGTCACCTAAGTTACCAATGATTTTCATAGATAAACGCGCGAGAAATCAAGTTTTTTCCCTTCTGATAGACTAATAGCATGCAACCACTTATTTTCAGTTCCGATTCCTTAGGAAATACAAAACCTCTATGATTTGAACATTGGTAAACACTAAACGCAGCCCATCGGCATTTTCAATGATTTATTATTATAAATAAACGTATTCTGTTCACACTACTAAAAACTGGCCTCAGATCGAGGTGGTTATATAGCTGGTGCCCCTAGCGTTCAAGTTAGGTAGTGCCCATTTCCATTTGTGATTTTACAAATACGAAGTCGATTATTTCGTACACAATTTAGGTTGATTTCTTATGATTTTTAAAGTAATATTCGTGGGATTTCAAAGGTTTTTTAAGTGAACCGTTGATTTTATGAAATTTTTGTGTGGGAAGTCTTTCAGTTGAGGTTTGTTTGAAAATCATTCCACCTTAAAACAAAGAGTAGTAATTCTTGGAAGAATGATGATTTATGAATTAAGATAAAATAACTACATCTAATATAACACATAAATACAATGTAGAATCGAAGCGGAGCAATGGATATCCTATTTGTTTTGTGTGGGAAATATAAAAATCGTACAACATGCCTTTATGAATTGTACAATTCGCATTACTGCATGACTTTATTGTATTAAAACTTGCTGTGTAGCGTGTTTGGTTTAGAATGACTCAACGCTAAGTTCAATTACATAATTTTCAAACCGCATAATCATTAAACTAGAGAAAGCAGAGATACATACAAGATATACGAATATATATCCATGTATGGGAAGCCTCTTACAGATTAAACTTTTTGATTTTTATTGATGTGAAACATCTTATGTCGGGCTGTGAACAGCCGGGTGAGGGGAAATATGCAACGAAATGTTTGGTCCGCTCCTTCGCTGCTGTTCTCTCCACCACTGCGACACTCTCTCTCTCTCTTGGCTCAGGCGTACACTGCAACACACGCGGTGTTACAGTGCAGTATATAGGATTACGTCAGCATAACAGTTAGTTGCTGCTTTTGAAAAAATATATACTACTACATAGAGAATACCACCGGGGGTCCCGAGACCCACACCCTTTTTTATTATTTGTCAGGATTTATGCCATAACACGCAATCTGTGAACATTTTAACTAGATAAGTACCTCTAACCGTTTGTGAGATAGACCCTTGTGACAGACGGACGGCTCAGTAATAGTTCCGTTTGGAGATACGGAACCCTAAAAACGATATTATTTATTTAACAAAATCAAACTTCTAGTAATCATAACTTCATTGCTCTAACTGCTCAAGGCAGAAATAAATTATTTTTGGCATTATTTATCCTGTAAAAATTAATCATATCGTTTGTTACGTAGGTGTAATATCTTTTTTCGGTAATAAATTGGAAAATTTCTTCACAAATTAAGTTTCTATTCATTACAACAATAATTATTCATATTTGACTGAAAACGTGGTAAAAAATAACACAAATAAACATGACTTTACAAGTTATACGGATACCTTTTCGATTGAGGATAAGCATAGTTGGATACCAAACTAACAACACGTATAGAGTATTGCAAACAGGGGCGGTCGATCATTCAAGGCAGGAAAATCGACAGAAAAATAAAATAAAATAGTTGATATTTACCTATGTTAAGGGACCCGAAAATGAAGAGTGCATGTACAACACATTTTATCTTATAGACCGGGTCTGGCTCAAAATTCGTATAGTGCGTTATCATTTTCAAAAATACTAGAATAATAGAAGTTAAAGGGTAACAAACTAGTAGTGCGCTTATTCGAAAATACAGCCTTGAATAAGACCTAGCTATTAGACTTAGGGTAGGTTTTTCGGACATGTGTAGGTCAGAGATATTTTCCGCTAACAAAGGAAACGTTTCATTTTTGTTCCGTCTCTGGAACTACGTACTAATCGAGCGTTTGGCATGTTTGGGTGGACTTTAGAACTATCAAAATCCGCGAACACACGTAATAGCATTTCTTTCCTTCAATGCAAAGGTATCAGTGAAAGCTGATCTTTTCTCGGACATTTGTCTCGCAAACATGTCCGCTCAACAAAGGCAAAGTTTCATGTTCGTTCCGTGTTTTGCGCAAGCCTAGTACCTATAGACACTATAAAACGAAGATTCAGCATTATAATAACATTAATTATGAAAATGAAATGGGTACAGGCGCGGATTGGCTAGGGGTGCTGGGTGCTGGAGCATCCCGGGCCCCCGTAGTTGGAGAAGGCCTGGGCCCTCTCATTTCCCAACCCAAATAAATTAAAAAAATGGGTGTGTGCTTATGACCACACGACAGAAGTGAAAACTTCAAATTTTCTAATTTTAATATGTATTTATATATAATCACACAGTTTAATCATACATGTATTAAAATCAATTAAATTTTTGAATATAATACCTTAACGGTAATATTAAGTTTAAGTGTTATCTGTTAGCGCACTTGTGAACTACAAATGACTTTTTACTCGTATTAAGTTTTTAGTGTCATCTATTAGCACACTTACGTACTACACACTATTACCAGCATATTGCAAATATGTGTTCGTGTTTGAGCCGATTGTCACCGTCGGGTGCGTTTCACATCACTGTTGTTAACAGCCCAGGCAAAGCGCGCCTAAGAAAGTTTTCACTTCAAAAATTACTCAGGTCTTCCCCTCGGGCCCCTACAAATGTTAGCATCCCTAAAAAAATATAGTCAGCCCGCGCCTGTATGCAGGTACACAGATTTGGAGTGAGGAGGCCAGAAATTTGAAAGAGAGTTTGGTTGAAAATTTTGTCTTGAACCGGACCTGACTACAGAAGGCATATGGACACTAAAACAATGAGCGTTCCGAGCATTTTTTTCGACAACAGAATGCAAAAAAGAACAATATAATGTTTATATGCATACTGTACATTATTTTCCATCTCTAACATCTGTATTATTACACATACGAATGTAGTTAGGTACTAGGTGAATATCGTCTGTCGTAACTCTAAATAATGTTGGTGCAGGTGTGTAACGAAGCTTTTTAATTAAGTGCTTACAACTGCACATCTGATTTGCGAATTAAAAAAATGTGTGCTGTATTAAATTGTCACAGAATATTATGCTGTAGTACAGTAATCTGGGGTTCAAAAAACTCTCCGGCTTTGCACACCATATATACAAAGTTAAATCTGTTAAAATTGAATCAAATCGACTCTTTCTATTTGTCCAGTCATTGAAGAGTAAAGGTACGTACAGTACGCAGCTGGGATTCTAGATGGTAGCATAGATCATAGCAGGGCTTGCTTAAATTAATGCATTATTATATATGCGAGCGTGCACAACGAAGCAGTGAGTGTAGCAGGTATAAGCGCTGTTACAAGAGCTGCTAGATTCAAGAATGTATCTCACCATTCTTTCAGCGCGCTGACTACTACAATCAACGTGTGACAACTGTCAAATATGGCCGTTAAAAGTTTCGCAATGGATGTGACTAGTTTAATAAGTGAAATTTTACCAGTTTTTATTTAATTTGTTTTGAGTTTTCTCTAAGACGTATTTAAAAATGTTAGGTTCCATACGTAAATATTCAAAAAACCGGTTTGGGTAAAATTTTGATTCTTGGTATAAATGATGAAATTCGCCATGTTTAGATCGTTTTCTATTAATAGGGTGGACATGATAGCTCCTACCCAAATTTGTATTTAAAATATACCACTTTGTAGCAGAAGAACACAAATATTCGTCTTCGCTATCTGATATTTCAAACGCGACTTAAGCTTGTATCAATGCTAGTATCAAAGCTTCGTTGTGCAAACGTATAAGCGCTTATAATTTCAGCCACCATCTACCATACATGCTACCATCTAGAATCCCAGCTGCGTACTGCACGTACCTTAAGACATGTCACATGACGCTGACATACCATTTTTAGCCGGCCAATTGCATGAGTGGACTATCAAGCGTTCTTATGAACATGAACACATTTTGCAACTCATAAATCAGCTGATTAAATAGTTTGTGAATTATTTAATTGAGTTTGTATCTAAAATCGAAACTCTTTCTATTTTAGGTAATTGTGGACAACAATATAATAATTATTAATTAATTCAACAATGAATTTTTAATCCACAAGGAATCCACTAGGTAGTGAATAGTATTTCTTAACATATCAGTCAGCATATTATGCCATCATGATTGTTAAACGTCAAACGATTGTTATAAGATATATAAGGGAAAAAAAATTGTCTAGTTATTGGAGAGTAAGACCTGGCGTTTGTGGGAAAAATCTTGAGCGAGTAGCAGGCAGCATCACTAAGTTGGAAAAATACATCTAAAATTCTTCCACAAAAAGTGCAATTTTTTGTATCTATGTACCTAAGTTTTGTCGGTTTGTTTTTCATGCAAGAGGTTTTATCGTACTTTTTTGAAATTCGGCGTGAAATTTTTCATTATTTATGAAAGTAACTATGAAATAATTTTTTCAATTAGAATGCTATTTTACCCTCCGTTTAATAATATATGCGGATATTGTTAATAAATAATCAACTTGAATAATAAATATTGCAACTAGAATATAACTTGTTATCAATTAATTAGCAATAATTCATTATTATTTATTTATTATTTGTAACTTATTGATACATTATTGGATTGTCTATTTAGCTCCCGTTGTCAACGTATTTATAATTATTTCAAGGTGAAATAATGTTAGTTACTTGTTTGAAATAAAGCTTGACGTCCACTATAAGCGAAACCGTGCTAGCTTATTTTCCGATCGAACTATTGGGGAAAAAAATAAAAAAGTGCGCGTGAACCGACACAAAATCGGTAGTTTTGTTTTTTTTTTGGCAACATTTTTGTATTTTTAAACTAGCATTAAGACATCATCAGCTGATTCATTACAGTTTTACAGGAATTACAAGGATTAAGAGATAAGTAAATGTGTGCGAGCAGTTTAAAAATCGAGAATCGAGAAATTTTCGAAAAAAATTGAGTCGAGCAGTGAAGTAAGCAACGTTTTCGTTGCTTGCTCGAGTGGCGCGAACACGCAAATCGAAAAGATTAGAACTGTTTCGAATCGAGTCGGCTCAAAACTCGAAACACTCGCACACCTTTATCGACAAAATTTTAGAACTGTTTTGAAATGTACTGCAAATATTTTAATGACTCCACCAGCCGCTTCAATTTTAATGAACATTGGGCTTAAACATTATTTTTAACTTCCCTTTGGAAGTTATATTGTAATGGGTCCGAAAATCGAAATCAAAATGTATAACAAATTTTTGTGTTTCAAGGTCACAACACTATTTTTACACTATTTTTAGAAAGATGTATGTGTGTATGTGTATGTGTGTGTGTACGTATATGTGTCCATTTCTTTCTAAGACGAAATCTCGAGAATAAAAAATGATATCGACTACGTTAGGGTGCCAATCGACGCGCGTATTAACGTAAATATGATCTGAAAGAAATTTTTTCAAAATCGGTTGAGCCGTTCGTTTTTCTTAACAAATAGACTCCAAAAAAGCAGATTTAACACAATATCTCGCGAATAAAAAATTATATCGACTTCGTAAGGGTGTCAATCGAGGCGTGTTAACGTCATTTTGATCCGACATAAATTTTATAAAAATTGGTTCAGCCGTTTTTTTTTTTTTTTTTTAATTATTGTTAAAAATAAATAATAATTTTAATGATTAAAATGATTACTTTTCTGTGTAATATCTAATTTAATTATTATTATTAAATATTTATCAAACTGGGAAGTTCGTCGTGTGGACCTCAAGGGTCGCACTTTAGTCCTAATAAACGACCCACCTCACGGCTTGTTAATTTATTTGATTATGCAAGTCACTTTGCAGGAATTTCGATGCATCGTAAGAAATGCAATGATGCGTTCTATATTATGTTGTTCTAGTCGTTCAATTCAGCGGTAATAAAGTGATTTAAACGCAGCGAACGCTACGACATTCTGGTGTGAAATTGCACTGCATGGTATCCGTTGAACATGTTCTTATATCTATAATATGAATGCCAATAAAAGTTATATATCACCAGTTTACTAGGTCCGTGTCGTACTGACATTGGTGTATGACGTAGATATTCCATGGAGGACGTACGCCAAACTGATCTGTAGAGCGAGTATGCCGTGAAGTTCATAAGTAGTGGCAGGTGCACGCAGGCGTATGGAACGAATAAACAGAAGTTGCTATGGCAACCTAGTAAAACATTTTCCGCACATCTGTCTGTTAAATGGCTCATTAAAGACCGCTATACATACATAGAAACTAGCTATTTTGTAGTGGGTATGGCAAAAACTGTTTTACCGAACAGAAGGAAAATAACATTGAGCACATTTACAATTTTGTAGTATCAACGGTTGAGAGTTATTTCACGTACGTAAAAATCTCATTAATTTTTGCAATTGTACAATTTATACAGGGTGTCCCAAAATTGCTGGGACACAGAGCTACCACGTGTAGTAGAGATCAAAATAAGTCGTTTGGACCCAATTTATTTATATACCAAAATGTACCGTTTGACCGTGAGAAGTTTACATAAAATTTTGTATATAAAATTTTGTATTACAATTTTATTAAACTTGTACAAGGAATATCTGTTAGCATTATTTAAGAAAACATTTTTTTCCTTCGGAACTATGCGGAATACAAAATTTTTACAAGAGTAATAAAATGAAGATAATTAGTCAGGGGGTGAGGGTGGTTTTAACCCTTCTACAATTTCTTTTGGGTTTCTTTGATTACCGAAAGGAGAGTAATCCTCTAAAATGCACTTTTGTCAAATTTCATTCAATTTGTTTCACTCATTTCTGAACAGCGTACAAAAATGTGTTTTTTTATGTAAATTTTGAACTCTTCTCACGGGCAAACAGTACATTTTGGTATATAAATAAATTGAGTCCAATCGACTTATTTTGACCTCTACTACACGTGGTAGCTCTGTGTCCCATCAATTTTGGGGCATCCTGTATATTGCAAACTTGTCAATAGGATAATATTACTAATTATTGTTAAGTTGATATCACACTGGAATATATTTAGAAGCCTGATGAAGTAATGATTGATAAAGAAACGTCGCTGAAAAAATGATTTTTAGTGTTTGATGCTCACTCCACGTTCCCAATATGTTTATAGTACCTATTAATATAATTGTAAAAATCTCAATTAATTATCTACGAACTAAAAATCATTTTAGAGATAACGATTTAGCCGTGCATTATATTCTGCAAATCTTCAAATAAGACGCGGCGGAGTCTAGCAGCCAAGGCAAAGCTCCAACAGCACGCAATAAGTTCATAAAGTGCCCTCCAGTTACGTTAAGAGCCACAGAAGAACGCAACTAATTAGAAATTGCTCTTGTTTTATTCTCTAATTATAATTCCATCGAGAGAAAAGAACCCCAACTGTGCAGCTATTATATACCAATGTAATTAAAATTATATAAAAGATTGCAAACATGTTATGAAAAATTTATTTCAACATTTTTTTACTTCATATTAAATATTTGTAAAATATAATAACGCTAAATAGATTTATTTTATTAATCCTTCAGTGGATAAACGAATCATTACGTATGGCATATACACTCAGTTACATAAAAAGTGGATCACTTACATTAATAAAGAATAAATGCAGTTTTTTGAATTTTTTTTTATAACTCGGGTGTTATTTGAGATAATTACTGAAAACAAAAACGAACCGATACAAAAAAGGCCAAGGAATAAGATGCAATTAAGGAAAAAATTCTACTGCTGCTGCTACTTTCCGTAGGATTCTTCAAACTTGACTAAAAAAACATTGTCTTATTCTTCCGTCTCCACTGTAATCAAGCCTTGATTGAAATTCAAAATTCATACATAAAAATGTTCCTAAAACTCTGCTCTATCAAACAAAAAAAGAATTTTCAAAATCGGCTTATTAATTTTGAAAATACAACGAATCGAAATTACATATACTTTTAGGTGATCCACTTTTTATGTAACTGAGTGTATTTTTTACGATGCGTGACTAAAGATTATGCCTCCCTTCCGCTGTAGCAAAAAACTAAAGGGTTAAGAAAACGTTTTGAAATTCAGTTTCAATACTTAAAATTTGTTAGTTTATTTAAAAAAATTCATTATTAATAGTTGTACCAAAAGGTGTCCTGAGAACTAGTACTAAATAAATAAATGTACTTTAAAATGATGTATAGATTCATGATACTAGATATGTTATTATAACTTATAGTATCATGATGTAGATTATAGACGATCGACAGCTGAGGTCATTAGCGTCTATATATTAAAATTACAGTTTAATAACCTCGTATGACAAGAGTTCAATATCAGAAGTAAATTACCAAAAATTTGACACCACAAACAGCCCAGAATATTTGGCTGTACTAAGTACTTTGGCAATCTCTTTTTTTAGACATAATTTTTATTATATTTATTTATTATATTTTTATTATATATTGTCACAAACGATTTTAATGAACCAATTTATGTAAGCAACTGATAATAATTAATCCAACAGTATTCTAAGTTAATATTTATTTCATCAAAAAAAAAAAAACGCACGTTGAAAATGAATTTCTGAAATGCTCAGTAAATTATAAAAAATATAAAATTATATAAAAAGTATATGATTTATTAAACATTTAGAATAAAATTTAAATATTAAACTTTTAAAATGGAGCAAATATTTTTCCAACAAACCAAGTAAATTATAAATTGTTCGCAAAGCAGAAGAATTTACTATAATAACCATACATCAAGCGTATCCCATTTACGCACTTTTGGCTTTAGTGGAGCTTTCGAACGAGGTTATTTATGCCTGCGAGCGCATCTGGTCTCATTCAAGCTCATACGTAAAGCTGCAATGGCAGGGCAGGGCAGCACAGCACAAGGAAGACTTGAAGACGGTGGAGGGATGGTGTGTGATGCAAGGTCTTTACAAAAAGCACCCACTTCACCCGCACCCAACACACAACCAACTTATTACTTTCATTTACGATGTAGACAGCTAATTTCCATAAAAAGAACCCAGAGAAACTGTGCAAGAAATAGATGAAAATGTGCTAGAAAACAGAATTTAAGATGACCGCGTAAATTGTTTCGATACAACGTATTTATCCGAACCTTCCCGAAGTTAGCGCTACAAATTATTACACTACATTTAAATACCGTTAATTATGTGACGCATTGACAATAAATGACTAATTTGTGAGTAAACAAATTTAATTTCGAAACACTTTTTGAGAAAGTGAAATTCTTTCAGTTTACCTACTTCGTTTGGGATGTATAAAGGACAGACGTGTGAACTAACAGAATCTGAAAATATTATACAGGGTGTATCACAGGATTGAATACATAGAAAAGTACTGAGTGCAAAAGGAAAACATAAGCAAAATGAGTAGCGCGACAAAGATAGATGCAAGCATGGCTATCTATATTAAATTAATTATCATGGTTTTTACATGAGAAAAGGGTAAAGCAATAACTGATTCTTAATTATTTTCACAGCAGTATTTTCCCTATGTTCTCAATCCTGTGATACACCCTGTATATATTATATATTATATATAATATTCTATATATTATATTATAGGTTATTATCGGTTTTGGTCGGAATATTAACGTAATTCGAGAATTACAATATTAAAAATGGTGCCCTATACTTAAAGCTTAAGAACTAACTCATAGTTTTGGAATGGTGCTGATATTATGATATAGGTATATGAACAGACAGACAGACAAAAATTCTAGTGACTAATAAACTATCATAGAGTTCACGACCCACAATTTTATAATTATGAACCTAAATTATTACAAATTATTTTTTCCTTTTTAGTGCATTTAAATAAAAGCTTGTCTCTAGAATGTTCTTTTTTACTAATATTTATTTTGTTCATTTTAGTCTTTCAAAATTTTATCCCCCTTCGACACTCAGCATGCTCTTAAATTGCCTCCAAAATGCTCTTAAATTGCCCGCAAAATGCTCTTAAATTGCCCCCACAATACCCTTAAATTGCCCCCAAAATGTTCGCTCATCAAGTCCTTTCATTTGATACCCATATCATAAGGGTTGCTGTGGAAATGATAAATCGCCATTTTGTAACGTCAGCCATATTGGATTAAAAATGGCGGCATTTAAGTAATCGTGCATTGTCACGAGATCCAAACGTTTGTGCCAAATTTCAGCCCGATAGCTTCAGTGGAAGTGGGTGAAATATTGATTACAAAATTCCTGGACATACATACATACAAGTGAAGTTAAATAAAAACTTGTAATAAAATCGCCGACACCAAAATGTCTGTTGGACAGTGTTCTTAATTGAATTTTCGCAATCACACGTTGTTTCAATTTGGCATAGAGTTAATACACAAGAAAGATATAACAATGTCACAGTCAAACACATAATTAAGTACTAAACTTTGTATTAAATAAAGGTTTGATATTTTTATTGTAAAGCAATTTATAAATATACACGTCTGTCTGGCTGAATAGTGCATATTTCAGGTTTTCCTCTTATCTTAATACTTGCTTATCTCCAGCCTGACATGCAACTATGCTAAGCCACAATTTAATCTTACTGAATTTGTAAGAAAAGCGGTTTTATATTTTAAAATTGATAAAAAAAGTATACGCAAGTCAAAATAGAGACATCTAGTGTAGATACGCCAAAAACTTAAAAATTTAGTCTTGTCTCCCACATATTTACTTTAAAGATAACATATTTTCGAATTTTCGATACCGGCCTATTTTTAACACGCTTATATTAGCTTCACCTGTATGCGGGCTTGCTTGTTTGTTAGTTTGTAACCGACTTCTTTGAACTTGATTTTGACCAACTTTGAACGGTCAGATTTAGTTTAAACTTTGTCGACTTATCAAGGACCGATGACAATACAATCATTCCATAAGTTTGTCCCATTATCCTGACCAGGATCTCCAGGACTAAAAAGCAAAAATAAATTATAATTTAAAAAAACTAAAAAACACGCTTTAATGAACTAAAAAGTAAAAAATAATTAATTTTATTGTAAAAAAGCGTGGAGTAGTATGAAAATATGATACAAAGCACCCCACGCTTTTTTACAATAAAATTAATTATTTTTTACTTTTTAGTTCATTAAAGCGTTTTTTTAGTTTTTTTAAATTATAATTTTTTTTCTTTTTTCAAAACATAAATCAAGTTTGAAATTAGGAGAGGAATCTCTGTGGCAAAGGATCAAATAAATTGCAATACTGATGATTAAAATTGCATTGTTAGCTAACGTTTCGGTGCTCTTTACACCATCTTAAGAACATTGATGCTCTGAAGATGGTGAAGATAGTAGGAAGAAAGTCAGTCTTCAGGGTGGTTCTTCGGTGACATATTTCACTTTTTCAATTTTTGTCAGTTACGTCTTGAGGGACGATATTTTTAATTGAAGTCATGGCAGAGTTTTGTGACCGATCGAGATTATAATTCGTGATCGAAATACTTGGCAAGTAAAAACAATATAGCCTATGCACTTTCTCTGTTGTTCGACATCTATTTTTATACATCTCTCGCACTCTATATAGTTCAGAGCCGTGCTATCAAGTCAAAACAAATTCCATTTAGAATTTATTGGAGAAGGCTGCACTTTTCTTTCCAAATGCAAATGTCTACTGCAGCATTTTTGTTTAAGAAATTCGTTTATTTTTAACATATGTATATTTTGAATAATTTTATTTTAATTTTAAAAAAATATCCTATAATTGAGAAGTTCATGGCCTACTACGCCTTGTAGATCTTGAAGTCTAACAGCTGTTTTTTAATTTTTTTTCCAAACCCATAACCAAATGCCAAGTAGATACTAAGCTTAGAAGAGATAGGTACTACATATAAAAATTTAAAAAATGCAATTAAAAAATTAAGTTAAAAAATTAAATTATCGCTTTTGAAATTAAGGTCATTAATATCTTTATATAGGATTCCTCAAACCTTTATTTTTCTCGTATTGTATTTTTTAATTTATATATTTTTGAAATTTTTTTATTTATTTAATTTAAGTATACCTAACGCAAGCGTTGGACTATCAAGCTATTTTTATTTTTTTACGAAACTGTTGAAAATTGACCTGTATCAATAGAACAGAATAGAATAGAAAATGAAAAAGTTTATTTGTAAATTAGTATACAAATACAAATTACAAAATCGTCAAAACAAAAAAAATGCAATTGACTATGAGAAGTCTTTATAATGGTATAATGGTTGATTTGATAGTTTGTATCTAATTCAATAAAAAATGTTGAATTTATAGAAAATATGCAGGAACGTTCTGCGTATGAACTTTCAGAACACGCTGTATATATTCCACACGTGTGTATGTGTGTATGCATTTGGCACACGTGTCGTTGTTGGAGAAACGCGACTACCGACGCCGCGTGCATTCGTGACTCGGCGTCGTGAATTATGCTTCTCAGGGGCGGAGATAAGATTCAACTAGAAAATTGAATAGATTGGTTGCAACGCCATCATCTTACATAATATAATGTGTACACAATATATTGATTCGCAACTATTTTGTACACAGCATGATGCAAAAATCAATACATAATAATTTATAAACTTAGCTTGTCCGCGACTTCAATCGATTTTGTACTAAAGGCCGGTTCTCACGGGGCGATTTTAATTGATCAACTAAAATCGAATGAAAATGAGCGTGAGAACCTATATTTCAACTTTTGTTGATCAATTTTAGTCGATTCCACAAAAGTTGGACTGAGTCTAACTTTATCGTTCAAGTATGAGTCATATTCAACTTCAAACTAGTTGAAACTGCTATTTGAAACATGATTGAAGCGTGTGAACTGCGAACTATTGTATTGTCAGTCAACTTCAGTTCATTCGTCTGTCAGTACTGTCAATGTTGTCTGGTATCCCGAAGTGTTATATTATTATTTATAATAATGAAGTGGTCAGAAAAATTAACATTAAATTTCTTAGAGTTGTATCTATCAAAAACACGATTGTTTGTGGAGTCACAAATTAGACTCATACAGAAATAAAGATTGCCGAGAAAATGCATTACATATTATAAAGAGTGAAATGAGGTTAGAAGACCTGTCAATAGCGGACATTAAAAATAAAATTAAATTTGATATCTTCTCGAAATCCACCGTCTAACCCAAAAACGACGTTTTTTGCGTTGTTTCGTCATTTTCATTAAATTTTTTTTTAGTTCGTCCCTTAACAAAGTGGCTATTATTCCTAGACTTGCACCGAAAACTGCATTTGGCGCCATTTTGAAGTTGAAACAGTCAATCAATTTTCATTGAAACGTGGGAACGAAAAGTTGTTCAATTTAAGTTCAATTTTAGTTGATCAACTAAAATCGCCCTGTGAGAACCGGCCTTAAGTCTCATCAATATTGGTGCAACAGACGGAAAAAAACAGTGAGTACTCCATACTCGGTATTCTCAAGAAATATTGAGTATAAACATTCAGACTCGAATACGATGACGACTACATAATATTATAACCTCAAAAAGTTTTGACTAGAATTCTCTCTTATGTGACGACATTACACAAGGTAAAGTAAGACAGAAGCTGAACATTCTAACATGAACATACAGAATAGCACCATTAGTTTGGGTATCAATTTACAGGATATCAAGTTTCATAAAAATCGATTCAGTCGTACTCCAGTCAAGCTCACAGAAACAGACAGACAGATATTCTAGAAATACACCAAAAAATTTTGCAAGAAAACGAAATTACTTATATTTCATATATCAGTACAAATTGTTATCACAGTTCAGCTGCGTTAAATTAAGTGATTTTTCATAGCGTTGGGCGAATACGAGATGTTTTTACAATCGAAACAATCGCAATCGTTCATAATAACAATCGAGTCCACAATCGACTCGGAGTTTGATTTTACAATCGAAATGTTCGATTGTTCAAGTAGATTATTTGCCAGCGAATGAGAATACATATAATCGCGATTCAAGGTTATATGCTAGTCGAATGAAGTCTGACGTTTACGCTACTCGTTCATCGTTGATTCACTGTTCACACTGTTCAGTCGGTCTCAAAGCACTCGATTACTGCACAATCGACCATCCATCGACTCGACCACAGTTGTTGAGTGATGAACGATTATATATTATGTGGCTCTCGACAGTGTACATCGTCTGTATGATTCAGTACTATGCAACTTGGTCTCGGTGAAATATGAAACAACAACAATCGAGTCCAAGTGATAACCATCGAGAGTCATCGAGATGTTTGAACAATCGAGACAATCGACTAAAATATCTCGCAATCGCCCATCACTAATTTTTCACTGTTCATTGAACGTACAGATAATCCTGCTACAAATATTCCTGCTGCAGCAGGAGACATTCCTGCTACACGCAATGTGTATAAAGAAGAGAGATGAAAACAGAGTTTGTAAAGATAATTAATGCTTTTCGTAATAAGAATAAATGATATCATGCATTTTCCTACGTAATACATAAATTATTCTTCTCGCATATTTTGTGTATTTATCTTATAATCCTTAATGCGCTTAACATCCTACGAAATTCTTACTTTTAAAGTTCTTTTCACACAATACACGCTTATTTGAAAGTTAATTTTGAAGTTCACATACAGAAACTATTATAATATAATTAATATAAAATATAATGAATACTATATGGCTCCTATTAAAGTATTTAATCATCTCCCAGATGACATTACTATATTGCAGTCTTTAAACAAATTTAAGGCTGAAGTTTTTAAATATCTAATACATAATTCGTTCTATTCCGTTGATGAATATTTTTGCGCATAATCCTTGCATTCGAATTGACATGTTCCACACTTTTTATGTTTATGGGATATTATTTATTTATTTATTTAAATCCGTGGTATTTTTATACGAAATTAGAACTTATTGTTTTTTTCACAATTTATTAGTTATTTGCTTACATTTTTCTAATTTCGGTGATATAACATTCACTCATTTTCCGACATATCTAAAAAAATCTTTCAAATTTTAATACAGTACCTATATGTAAAATAAAACCGAATTCGTGGTGTTTTTATACGACAATTATAATTTAAAATTAATTCCCAAATTATTAATTATCTGTAACTTGCCAGTTTTTTTTTGAAATCGGAGATACAACTTAACTATACAGGTTTCCCTCCATTTCTAAAAAGTAAAATACAGTAACTGCACTTATATAAAAAATCTCGCACATTTTCCAAACACACTATTGGAGGTAGGTATCTTAATAAAGGAAGAAAACGACTCAAAAGTGGCTTAAGGATCCAATTAAGAAGCAAATACTGTTTTATTGCATTTATTCGCTAACGTTTCGAAAAATATATTTTCATTTTGAGTCGTTTTCTTCCAATATCATCAGGATCACCACAATTCTGTTTTTTAATCAAAACAGATTCTTAACATCTATCTTAATAAACTTTCAACGACATTTTTAAACATAAATCATTGTACATAAAAATAAAAAAAAACTGGACGTCAATTTCCAAATGCAAAAAAGAAATCCTGTCATTTCTAAACATTTAATTAGTTGATTATACAAACAAGTATTGTCATTCGATAATCGAGAAAAAAAATCGCTAACATTCTCACGTCTTGCATGTAAATACAGATGCAATTGCTGCATTTATTGCATAGTATAGAATGCATTCGAAAGAGACATGCGTGTCATAGGCCCGTGACAATTGCAATCACCTTGAATGTTAATTAGAGGCCACCCATGTGGAGGAGGATTCTGAAAGCTCCCACAAGACAACAAGCCGACACAGAACTTACAGGCTGTGTTACAATCATTTGTGCATGGCAATTTTAATGTTAACAAGGAAATCAATAATCAATATGATTAGACTCTACACCGCAATTAAATTCATTTAGGCCCGTATTCACGAAACACTGTTAAAGATAAAAGTTACTAATCTTTCCTTGGAAAAAAATTAACCTTCAATTCACCAATCAATTCATTCGATAGAATAGTAACTTCAGGTACAAATTTACTTTATGCCATACACCTTGGACATTTTGACAAATATTTTGATTCGAAAGCATAATTTAATATTTTTTATTCCTCAATCCTCACATAGAAAGTAGCTGAGGGCATTTTACAGCAGTCCTCAACGCGTTCATAAATGTCAGCTAATTTTATGTGAGAAATGTTTAACCGACTTCAAAAAAAAGCAGGAAGATTCTCAAATCGACTTTATTATGTATTTAATTTAAATTATTAACTGAGAGTTCTCAAAAATTTTGCATGACCTTGTATCTTATCTAATTATTATAGATTATAGATGCTCGACAACTAAGGAAATTCGCGTCTAATTAACAAATTAATTAAAACGTCATCATAAAAGACCCATGAGGGGACGCTAACCATTACACCATTAATAGCTGTCCCCGGCTTTGTATTTGTGTACATACTGTATAATCATAAACAGAGAGGTATGCATTCAATAGTATTGAGGCAGTTGTCACTTCTTAGCGTACTATGTACTACGCTTTACTGATTGATGCCTACCAACGATAAAAGATTTTCCTGTTTAGTGTACCTGATGTAATCAATTCAAGACGTGTAAGCATTTCTACTGGTAGGTATTGATTAGATATCAGAAAGCGATTGAAAAGTACACAATCAGATTTTTATAATTACTACGTAATTACCCAACACTGATAAATGTTCATTTTGAATGTTATCTGTCCTAATATAATCTTTATATATATATTTCTTCTGTCCGTGTGTATGTGACTGAACTCCTCCTAAACGGCTGGTTTGATTTCGATGTTTGATGAAATTTTGTGTGTGAAGTTTATTCGAGAATGGTTTAGATACACAATTTGATCCGATAGAAAATGTAGCGAACGAGCGAAGCGAGTGAGTAGTGTATTAATAAAATCGAGCGAACGAGCGTAGCGAGTAAGTAAGATCGAGCGAACGAGTGAAGCGAGTGAGTAGTGTATTAATAAAATTCGAGCGAACGAGCGTAGCGAGTGAGAAATGTATTAATAATATTCGAGCGAACGAGCGAAGCGAGTGAGTAATGTATTACTCATCGGATCGGGCCTCTAGTATTATGTAAAAGTAAAAGTTTGTATCTATGTGTTACCTTAAAACTCGAGAACCACTGAATCTATTTGAAAAATTCTTCTACTGTTTAAAAGTTTACTTCTAAACGAGTCATAGGCTATACAGGGTGTTTCATAATATATGCGCAGGACTTCAGGATGTGATAGCTCGTCCAAAAATATGAAAAAAAGTTTTTATTAACTTATACCCTCTAAAATGCACCATTTTAGAGATACAGGGTGTTGAAATTGAAAAAAAAATTTCGTTTTTTGCGAATATCTCCGGAACCGTTTATCGTACAGAAAACAGCTTTTGAGAGCATTTTCTACTCATAATAAGCTATGTTTTGTGCGGAAAATCCTGAAGTCCTGCGCATATATTATGAAACACCCTGTATATAATTATTACTATTTTACGGAAAAAGGAGGATGATGGACAGTGAGCGTAAAATAACGATTTACACCCAATCGAAACCGAACTGAGCAGCTAGTAATATTACATAAGTAATTAGAGAAGTGGTCAGAAAAAATATATTTTCTATAAAACTGAATACAACCTTAGTTGGTAAGTATTACACTGCCAAAGATCTTATATAAAATCGCCAAATCTTTCATAAAACATTATATATATTATATACTAGCGGCTACCCGTGGCTCCGCTCACGTATATTAGCATATTGTCAATTTATTATCCCCCCTCCGCGAGATATTCTCCGCCTGCGAAGCGAAGTATGATTTGTTATCCCCCCGCGAGAATCTTTCCCCCTGCGAAGCGAAGTCGAGTTAAAATCACTTGGAAATAGTTCATTAACCACATCCAAATTGGTTCAGCCATTGAGAAGAGTAGCATGTACACACAGACAGATGAACAGACAAAAAAATCGTCTACGATTTTGTTATACGTATAGATATTTCGAATTTTATAAAAGATGCCTTTGTAATAATATTATGTAATACTTTATAAAAATTCTTTTCTAAAATAATTCGACGCAAACGTGTCACGGCTAGTTTATTAGTTTTTATACACACGAAATATCGATATTTTTCTTAATATTTCAGGTCACAAAACTAAAAATAAAATATCAAAATTAATTACCAATTCAAACTGCGTCTTCTACTATAATGGCCCAATGAAAAGAAGGCGGAGCGTCAAAAGTTTCTAATTTAATTTGCACATCACAAAACCATACATAAATTATTGTCAATTATAACAAATTTTATATCGTTCGTAACACATTTACTTACAAAAATAAAATCACGTTAATCGTTAATTGGTAACCAGTTATTCTTTAAAAAATGTTCTAAATTAATTCAATATTAAACAGGATATTTTAGAACGATGTAATAATCCGCGATAAACTTGAATACAACAAAAAAAATCACACAAAACCGAACCGACTGGCTCACGCCAGTCAACTGATCGACAAAATTCTTTGCGATGAAAAAATTGACCTTTACTTGTCCAAAATGTAAACGCGTAACATTTCTATTGTGTTTCACAGCATACAATCACAATGGCTATATAAATTATGTCATCAGGCATTTTATATTAATTTGTTTTTACTCGTTTTATATAATCTTACTACACAGACTATTGTAAATTTGTATTTTATACACCGATAATTAATTATTAAAATATAAAGTGAAATTTTATTGTCAAAAAATTAGTTTTAAAAAATTCATTTAAAAAATTACAAATACAAATGATTTCGGTTTCTTACCGGGCGTTTAAGAACTTAATTTGTTTTTAGGTTTACAATTTTTTGTAAACGGAAAACGTTAAAAAATATAATTAATTTGATTGTTTAATAAAATATTATACACATAAAAACATAAAAATTATGGTAACTAATATATTTTGTACTTTTTCAATACAGTAAACATTCTGACAATAGTTCAAATTCATGTCAGAATTCAACAGCGGCGTTGCCAAAAATTGACATATTTTTTGCAGTAAATACATATTAGGTAGGTATACCTTTTTATCTATTTATATTTTTTACTTTCCATATACGAACTACATAGAGAAAGTCTTATAACTGATCAAAAATTCGATATTGAGTTTTTGATCCCCTGAACCCAAAAAAAGTGGTTATTAAAAAATGTCTGCTGTCTGTGGTGTCGCAAAGCTCAAACCACTGGATCGATTATATTAAAATTTTGCATTGCCTTTTCAGGACGGTCACAGCTTGAGGTAAAGTTGCAAAGCCTGTCGTAACTCAATTGTGGGAGAAGCAAGTCCCTAAAAACCGATAAAAACTAAAAAATATTTTTTTCTCGAGAACAACTCTACAATTTAGATTAAATTTTACACAGTATCATCGTTTCTCGTAAAAAATTCAAGGAGGGAGCCTTTGTGAGTGACGATGTATGTTCTATATGCAAAGACGAATTGTCTGGCTCCTCTAGGTTCCCTTCTTGTGAGTTATCAGACTCTATTTTTTATAATTTTGAATAAATGTTACAAAAACCATAAAAAATGCATGTTCCTAGATTTTATATGACAAACCTTCGCCGTTTTCTTTTTAGCTTTCATCTAAAATTCCCCCCCTCCCCTGAAACTTGCCGCCCTAGGCTATAACCTAATTAGCCTATTGGAAAATTTGCCCCTGCCTATATGGGAATATTTGAGT
This sequence comes from Mongoloraphidia duomilia, assembly GCA_039654895.1. Taxonomy (NCBI): domain Eukaryota; kingdom Metazoa; phylum Arthropoda; class Insecta; order Raphidioptera; family Raphidiidae; genus Mongoloraphidia; species Mongoloraphidia duomilia. Next base: position 5,703,979 of record CM077520.1, on the reverse strand, counting down.
TGTGTCAGACCGTTTATTTTTTTTACGCAAGTTTCAGTGAAATATGATTACTGACACCAATATTGTATGTTAACAATAACAAAAAAAATGTAAAAAATGTAAAAAAGAGGTTATTTTGCTACTAAAAACATTCATTTATAAACAATATATTATCCAAAATTATGTAGAGGTATTTTTCAAGCAGTTTTTCAAAATACCCCATTATTAACTCCAATTACAAAAGAATCAATGACTTACCCCATACCAGCATTCGGACACTTAACACAACATTAGGTTTATTGGAGTTATACACATTTGTTTCGTCAGAAATAATAAAAAAATGTGTATCTCAACCCCACAGTAAGAAAAAAAAAGAATAAGATACCAAGCCGAATATAAAACCTGAATACAGAACAGGTACTGGTAAATTCGAAAGTAACTATGTATAGATGAATCGAAATACGTTATGCATTTTTAACAAAAATTAACAAATAGCGAAATAACCGCGATTATTGTTTTTCATTAACATCAAATTTTCAAGGATACTTTTCTATTTCTCATAGTGAATTTTTCGCAACGCAATTCTTTCAATAAATTTTCATCGGTTGAATATTTGTTCAGGGAATTGATTTTATTTATTTATTGTAGATTATAGACGCGTCGACATCTAAGGTCATTAGCGTCTTTCAACTACACTAAATAACAACTAACTTAAAACTAAATAACATCACAAAACATCCATGAGCGCAGGTGGGATTCGAACCCACGGCAGTCCAGTCTAGAGGTTGCGGCGCCAAGCACGCTAACATCTATACTGCCCTCTTCAGGGAATTGAAGAAGACATTATAAGTTGAAATATTTTAATGGAAATGCTAATGATATCAGTTATGGAGCGTCTATAATCTCTATCTTTTAATGGAAAAAGCAGAAACAGAAAAACTGATACAACTTAAAAATTGTCAAAAATTAATCTATTGCTTTAAAAAATAATTTGCAAAAATAAATCAACTTTCTTGGAGCACTTTTGTCTATCATAAATTCTAGAGAATTCATAATATTTACTTAGCTGTCGAGCATCTATAATCTATCTTTTAATATCCACTTGCCCATAAAATAAACTGAGTAAATACCAACACCTTATTTGTGACCCATCTATATCAGAAAGCAAAACTATAAATCGTTCGATAAGTGAAAGAGGTATGGCGGTCAAGAGGGCCATGTTTTACCACCCACTTGGCGGGCCACAGTAGGGTGTCATAGAGTGACATATTGCTGTGTGGTTATACACTTCTCCTCTCTTTCTTTCTTGTCCAGGTGATTTACCTGCTCATAATGGTGCCCACGCGTTAACAAACACACACACACATAGACCGGGCGATAGGTAGATATGTAGACGATCCTCCCATATGAACTGTCCATCTTAAGAGGTGGCATTAGCACCAAGGGTGGGTGGTGCAATGTAAATCTGACCTCCATTAAAAAATATTTGTGTTGTGTGACACAAATTGATGCAGTACGTGTTAACAAATTTATATGAATGTGGACGCGTGTGCTGCTTATAAAAGATAGTGTTCAATACTTTTTGTAATGTTTAAACTTATTATAAGTAGGTACCTAAATAGTCCGGCCCTAAGGACAGTGTGGTCCAGTGGTTAGCGTCGCGACCTCTGGATCAGACTGTCGTGGGTTCGAATCCCACCTCCGCTCATGGATGTTTTGTGATGTCATTTAGTTTTAAGTGTGTTTTAACATCCCATTGGAAGTTATTGTAATGGGTCCGAAAATCGAAATCAATATGTATAACAAATTTTTATGTTTCAAGGTCATTACATTATTTTTACACTATTTTTAGAAAGATGTGTGTGTATGTGTGTGTGTGTGTGTGTACGTATGTGTCCATTTATTTCTAAGACGAAATCTCGAGAATGAAAAATGATATCGACTATGTTAGGGTGCCAATCGACGCGTATTAACGTAAATATGATCTGAAAGAAATTTTCTCAAAATCGCTTCAGCCGTTCTTTTTTCTTAACCAAATAGACTCCAAAAAAGTAGATTTCACACAATATCTCGCGAATAAAAAATTATATCGACTTTGTAAGGGTGTCAATCGAAGCGTGTTAACGTCATTTTGATCGGTTCAGCTGTTTTTTTTTTAATTATTGTTAAAAATAAATAATAATTATGTTTTAATGATTAAAATGATTACTTTTCTGTGTAATATCTAATTTAATTATTATTATTAAATATTTATCAAACTGGGAAGTTCGTCGTGTGGACCTCAAGGGTCGCACTTTAGTCCTAATAAACGACCCACCTCACGGCTTGTTATTTAATGTAATCAAGACGCTAATGACCTAAGTTGTCGACGCGTCTATAATTTACAATAAATAAATAAAAATAAGTCCGGCCCTGACTGGTATATCAGACACACCAATAAATGTAGTGTTCAGGATTATTCACCTGTCTTACAAAGTTGTTCACTAATGAGTTAAATAACAAATTATAGAACTTACAACAAACTTTGAGTTTGATTTGAGAATTGCCTACAGGTACAATAATATATCTATGGTATAACACGGTATAATTAGAATAATAGAATTAGTTGTTGCAGAAAAACCATAGCTGATTTATACCCGATATATTATATTTATGACCATAGAAAATAATAAGAATTAGTAATCATGTCAAATATAACTTATGCTTAAATTTGAATGCCAAAAGATTTTTATTTTATTCTTTAAAGGAATTATTGAATAATATGTAAATTGGAAAATAAAAAAATAAATAAGAATAAACTAAAAATGTGCAATGACGACTTAATAACAAATTAATAATACAAATATATAAAATTATGTATGCATAAAAAATCTTTAATCACAAAACCTGACAATTTGAACGGAATGTAAGCAGGTATTGTATAATTCAATTGATACACGTGTAGAAAGAACATGTGAATGGATTGTTGTGTGTATTCCTCCGCGTTCAAAAGCATGCTTGATGTTTTACCACTCCAATCCCCACTCTCGAAGCTTCCTTTTATGGTATTATTCGTAGTGCTTTCCTACCTTCAAATGGTTAGTGTATCGGCTGAGCTACCGCCGCGGCTCGTTTAGTTTCAAATTGCGTTAATAGAGCGCGCGCGACACATTACGACGCAATAAATAAGTTCTAAAGCTTCCCGGTACCGGCGCTGGCAGTACTTTAGGAAATTGATTTATGAACTGGTAGCGGTAAATTTTATGGGACTATAATTGACATGGAGTAACTGTTAATCATTTTAACACCGTATCGGACTTCGTTTGTCTAGTTTTATTGATATCGACCTCATAGAAAATATTAATTCTAAACATTTATATCCAATTTTAGAAAAAAATTCATAATTTAAATATGAAAAAAAAATCATTTCTCCGCTACTATAACTACTGCTAATAACAACTGAAATCGATGTAACATCTCTAGAGGCCACCAACTGCTAGAATTATCTGGGCCTACTACCAATTCATATTTTCAATTTTTTTATTATTTTTAATACTAAATCTCAGATTAGTACCTGAGAAATGGAGGTTTGAAATTGAGGAGCCATGAAAACGCCATACAAACATTCGCCATCAGACGCTAATGACCTCAGTTTTCGAGCGTCTATAATTTACAATTATTATTAACATTCGCCACGCGCTCGGTTATTCTCAAATCCCATCGTCTCTTTATACCTAGTTCCAGTATATCTACTGATGATTTCATATATTAAAACATTTGCGTTGTTAATATGTAGGTACTTATTTTATTATAATGCGCGGGGTTAGAATAACAAGGTTCTAACTGCACTTTTTAAAAAAACAAAAATTATTGTGGAATAAGGTTCTATCTGTCATTACGTTTCATGTATAACCTTCACAAAATTCATATTTGGCGCCTTAAACGAGATTCTGAAAGTATAAGGAGGTACCTGTACGGATGTGATCGGACTGCTCGAGGTACGGAGTTCTATTAGCACGTCTTGGAACCGCGGCAGCATTCGAAAACGTGAAGGTGCGCAGATAGAACCTTATACTTTGGTTTAGCTGCAGTTAGAATTTTTTTCTTTCATTATTTAGACGTTATATTATGTTCTTTATTGTAAGTTGTCAGAAATTTTCTTTTGTGGTGAATTATTATGAAAATGTCTCAAACAACTACTAATTCATTAAAATAAAAATTATGCAACTTGTCTTTGTCTTAATGAATTTATACTTAATACAGTTTCAAGCAACAAGATAGAACCATATCATCTTTGTTTAAACTGAAAAACTAGGGGAATAAGGTTCTATATGCACTTTTTTATCTCAAAAACTTAAAAACTAACCCAAAATGTGTACATTGTTTACTAAACTATTGTAGTTTGTGCTCTAGAATGATCAGTTACATAATTATTACAATAAGGGTATTTCAATTTAATTATTTATTGCCCATCTAACATTGATCACCCATTTTCTCGCAATCATGCTTGATGCAGATAGAACCTTGTTATTCTAACAAAAAGCTTTTGAATCAATTTCCCATCTTTCATTATGAAAGATGGGAAATTGATTCAAAAGCTTTTTGTTTAATTGCTACTTAATTTTTAAAAAGCGAGTTACAGCTCGGTTACAGAATGCATTATCCGAAAATCTGATTTGATAAGAAAAGCATTGTAAAATTTTAAATCGATCCTGATCGAAAGATAATTGATCGATTGAAACGACATTTTGAGGACAGTGTAGTGTAACGGTTAGCGTAGCAGGCCTTTGGATCACACTGTCGTGGGTTCGATTCTCACCTCCGCCCATGGATGTTTCGTGATGTCATTTAGTTTTAAGTTATTTGTTATTTTGATTTGATGTAATTAAAAGACGCTAATGACCTAAGTTGTCGACGCGTCTATAATCTACAATAAATAAATGAAACGACATTTTTTTAAAACTGTGCATACAAAATGCATTTAACATAGTACAATTTCCACTTCTAAACAACATTTTTCTACGAATTTTTATCAAAATTTAGCTTGAAAAGCGACCTTTTTCTATGTAATTCAATCATTTTGTTTTTTGTGTGAGTACAATCTAACGTTCTTATACAGGACAGAGAGTTTCACAACGACATTAGACTGTTCCTGTATAAATATAAAAACTGTAATTTTAACGATCAAAATCTAATGTCATTGTTTAATCAGATTTTTTGAGCCAGCATACGTCTGCCTTGCTTACGTTGGCGCCTCGCTACTGACAATAAACCACAAGGAGTAGGGTAAATGCGGGAGAGATGCCGCGGTAGGAGAGACGCCGCATGGCTATTATCTTACCTACCTATTTTTAATTCAAATGTCATTGTTAAATCAGATTTTTGGACCCAGCATACGTCTGCTTTGCTTACGTTGGCGCTTCGCTACTGACAATAAACCACAAGGAGTATTTTTAATTCAGTGGTATTATAATTCGTGAGTTAAATCAGTGAATTTTTATGGGCCAATTTACTCTCACAAATAAAAACCGCAAAAGTTTGCGAAGTAATTTTTCAGTTTGTCCGTGCAAATCAGCAAGTCACGCATGGTTCAAAAACAGACTTAAATGTTGATACATTGTATGGGTAAACGAAAATAAGAAATACATCACGTTTTAGTTTTGCATCAACAACATGTTTAAAACGCGTGCAGAAATTCATACAGGTACCTTTATAAAGAGTCAGATAGAAACTATACTACAAATAAACGAAGACGTCAAAAATGAATTTATGATGATTTCTCGTTGTGATAATAAACAACTCGCGATCAGGGACGTAGTCCGGTATACAATCAGTAGAGTTCAATCGATTTAATCGGCTTCGGTAACCTTCGGTTGAAAATTGCACTTTCGGCATAATCAACATACCGACAATTTCGTCGAAGCTGGCCAAGGCGAAGGTCCGTTAACCGTTTTATGCCTATTGCCTACGCACGGCTACATCAGACATAGCCACGGCGTGTTCTTTTACTTTACTTATTACAAGCTTTTATTTAACTTGCAATGTATGTTAGTTAGCTTGTTTGTGTGTTTGTTTGTTTATTGTTTGTTTAGGTTAAAACTTACATGTCAATTTTGAACGACTTCCACGTATCCGATCGATTTGAAATTTTGTACAGATATCCGATGACAATACATGAATCAATCGTTTTTAGAAATAAATTCAACCCCTAAGGGGTTCAAACGGGGATTTAGGGTTTTTTTGACTAATCAACGTCCAGGCCAAATCGCTGAAGCTAGAAACTTGAAATTTGGACAGTTGGTTCCTTTTCTGACGTAAGCATCCACTAAGAATTAGGATTTATCGAAATGTACTAAAAAAGAAAAAAATAATATTTAATAATTTTGCTTCACAATTATTATAAAAGCGGGTGGTGCGACTAATAAACTATCATAGAGTTTACAACCCACGCTTTTATAATAATAATTATTATGAACCAAAATTATTAAATATTATTTTATTCTTTTAGTACATTTCAATAGACCTTAATATTTATAGTTATACAATATACATGCTGTATTTTGCTTCACGTGTCAATTAGTGTCAACCACTTTCGACTATTTCCGTTTCAAGTAATATTTCTAAAATGCCACCCTAGTATGAGACATTAGACGTTATTCACGTCAAAACTAAAATGTGAAATCTTAAAAAATAAACACGTTATCGTGAACTAAAAGTGCCTTTTTTTTGCTTTATATAGTTTCTTCGACTTCAACCGAAGTTGAAAAAAAATCGCAGCCTGGTTTCGGCTGAAAAAATCTCCTTTGGCTGGACTTTAACAATCCGTTCTAGAGGTCTCATCTCTTGAAGAGGGATGACATGAAGATACTGAATACTAAAAAAGTGTCCATTAGGAGATGCAGATATTAATCATCTCCTGATTATGATGACTTGGTTAGCGAAACGTGCATCGAGAAAAAACCGCTCGTGTTTTCAGAATTTTTTTTAGTATTCGGTGTTCAAAAATTCTGATCGAATTCACACTTTTTTACACTACGACTCTGGGAGTAGAACGTGAACATTTATATATAAGGTTGTGCCTTTATTCCGTACTGCACGCTTAAAGTAATCAACACATATTATCCATAGTATTTAACTGTATTCGTTGCGTGAAAGCATATCACACATAAACTGGATAAACATGCAAAATTTATGTAAATACAGATACATTAAAATGCTCATCAACATAATGAAATTATTGTCACGCCGCGGCGTAATCAATTTATGAAAATACGAAGTCGACTATGAAAATAAAGTTTAAAGGATCCTGCAGACCAACGGACAATGGGAGCGGCCGCGGGAACGGGAGTGAACACAGCGCGAGATCAAATGATACACTGTAAAAAATGGATGTAAAAATACTTTGAAACCTAAGGTAGAATGCGCTCGATTTTCTAAGTGATTTTACATTATTATTTATTTTTACACAGAAAACTTCATAAAAACTTGGACTTTTACTGTAAAGTTAAACAAATTTGTGATTTTTACATAAAGTAAATTAAAATTACATAATTTGTGTAATATTCCAATAAAGTGTGTAAAAATTACAAAATAAAATGTATAGTTACATATATAAAATGGATGAATACAAAACAAATTAATGTAAAATTAGTAACCACGCATGCGCAATGTGTTTTTATGGAACGCGATGTGCAGGCGATACCTGTTTGCGACACCTTTGTCTCTTTGTGTGCCTATTACCAGATTAATCGCTGACTACAAAAGGACCATCGATAATCTATGTAATCGGCCTTCTCATTTCTTACAGTGTATGGCGGGTTACGTTCGCATTTACACTCTAGCGATCCGGCTACCTGTTACGATTCAAAAGATACAGCTTTTTGAAGGCGTAGGCTTAGTATTAGGGGTCCAGTACGGACCCTAAACACGTGACGGAAGTAGTAGTGCGGGATAGGAGAAAGGAATACAACCGCTATACTAGTACCTATAGATGAATTAGTTAAATCGCTAACAGATGGCAGTAAAAAATAAATAAAAAGGCATATCCTCTGTTCCACTGTCCTAGATGGGGCTTAATTAAAAAGAGTTAAGCATTACTTTTAGTGTATGTGAACGAGAGAGGGCGCGAAAGTATACCGGTGAGTGGTTGAGAGATTTTCACTTCTACTGTATGGTCTTAAACACACTCTTTTTTAGTTTCAAATAAAGGACTGTAAATTATTTTTCTAAAAAAAGTAGGAGCTCGCAAAAACATTATTTTTTTAAGACCGCAGTAGCCTCTAAGACCTAGGTCCTAGAGGCTACTGCGGCCTTAAAAAAATCAAAAATCAATTAATAGAATAATAATGGAACTAGAACTAGGTCTAGTTCCATTATTCTATTAATTAATTTTTATTTCTAATAATAAATTGAAACTCCAATGCACACTTTTATCAATTTTCAGATTAGAACCTAAGAACTGGGGGCTTGTAATAGATAGATATTTGTTCATATATCGTAAAATTACATTAATTGAATATGACATGCAAGGTAATAAAAATACATAAAATTAGAGTGCGGAGTTGTTAAGCTCATTCAATCGAGGTTTAAGACGCATATGATGTTTGTTGTCGAACGTCTATAATTACAATAACTAAATCCAATATGGAGGTTAAAATGGTATATAATACATATTCTATAATAACTTCAGAAAAAAAGATTAAATAATTCACAAGGAACGGATATCGATTTGTCGGTAAAATATTGAACGATAAAACTTCCAAAAAGCTGCGGACAAAAAGGTCAATATTATACAAATGCGTGCATGTAGATATGCATATCTTGTCCGTAAGGATTAGCGTGAGTGGAAAATATCACATGCGATGTGACCATCAAAACAAAAACACAATACAATTTCTACCTCGATACTGTTCCGGGTGTTGTGTCTGGTCGTGACGTAATGGGTACGACTGTTCTGAAATTTGGTCAGCACGTCATCGACTCATTTATACCACCAAATTTAAATAAATAATATATTAGCCTCGATTTATACTGAACTGAATACAAAAATGGTGAATTTTAATCAGTCAGATTTTTTTATACCTGATATCACAAAAACAAGAAGCAAAATACCTATCTAAAAAATGTTTCTATTTTTATGATTTATTGTGAAGAATTTTTTTATTAACATAAATATTATACAGACTGTTTGGAAATTAGATTTAAATTTAAGTTAAATAAAATAAAAATAAACTTTAATTTTTTTCAATAATTGTTCAGTTATCAATATTTCCCTACAGGGGAAAAGACAGTACATTAGATCACATGTTTCTTCTGAAAATGTAGCAAAAGTACATAACCAGCAGTGCTGTATCTTTATTTTTTTCTCGAAAATTACATTTTAGAGAAAAAAAATATTTACATTTTTTTCATATTATAACATCTAGAATTCATTTATATTTTTTTTACCTATGTTAATACGTGACATTGAGAACGTTTTTTTTTTAATATCTCAGGATCCACTGAATCGATTTGACTCAAAATCTAATCAGATCTAAGTTAAAGGCTGATAAACACAATAAAACAATCGGCATGGCCGCATGTTGTTCCGTTTTTACGATGTCGAAGGCGAAAAATTGACCACACACACACACATACATACATACATCAGTCAGAAAATGATCTTAAACGATTGCTAGGGTCTCAAAACGTGAAGATCTGTTAAAATCTCGAAATATTTTTTTCGGACTAAATCCATTACTTCCCTACCATAGTAGAGGTGGGAAGTAATAAACTATTACCTAGAATCTAAATGATTCGCGTGCTCACTGAAGGATTATTTTAGCAATCGATTTTGAAACTGAGTAATTTAAATTGCATTGAACTGATAGAATCTTCCACTTTTTCACTTGCATCACTGCGAATGCTTAATAAAAGCGTATATAAAAATTAGCTCTGATTTAAATCACGATTGTTGATCAAACGCCGCAATCGTAAATTTATGCATCTTATATTGTGTGTTCAGGTACGATGCGCCCTCGCTAATGAAAGACAAAGACAGAGATGCATAAAGAAGAGTGAAAACAGTGCAACGGGCGATGATTGACCGCATATATAAACAATCGGCCGCACGACGTCTTACAGAAAGAAATAGAAAGAGATGGAATGAATGGAGAGACTTGGCTTTTGACCGCAGGGAGTCTCCACCGGTGAGTAGTGCAGACAACAACTGACAGTCAGCCCTTAGTTGCAGCCGCAAGCCCATAACTTAGCCAATGAATGATGTACGTTGCATTTACTTGATCTACATGCCATAAATTAAATACCTGAGGAAACCTACGTGCAGTCACGTTGAAGTACGTTTATTAATGTTCAACTACGTAACAATTCTAAATAGATTAAACACAGACGTCGTCATAAATGGTGTTACTATTTTGTTAATTTAAAATGTAATAGAATACCAGTTAATTTGTTCTGTAATTAGGTTTGTTAACTCACAGACAATCACAGAATTGTCCTTCTGACTTCTGCATTACACATGCGCTAAATATTACTAATTGAAAACTAGTCTCAAACTTGTTTGTTGGAACAGCTGACGCGGCATTTACAGTACCTACCAAAAAAAAAACAAGACAGAACCTCAAAAACTTTCGTCGAACCCTCTATAGTTCTATTGGAACACACGGTCACATGCACGGCCGTAGTTTGGCACGATCGCAGGAATTACCTCTAGAGGACAGTGTGGTCCAGTGGTTAGCGTCGTGCCCTCTGGATCGGACTGTCGTGGGTTCGAGTCCCGCCTCCGCTCGTGGATGTTTTGTGATGTCATTTGGTTTTAAGTTAATTGTTATTTAATGTAATCAAGACGCTAATGACCTAAGTTGTTGACGCGTCTATAATTTACAATAAATAAATAAATAAAAGGAATTACCTAATGTACATGTCTTAAATTAAAAGTTCACATACTATCTGCAACATTGATTGTTAGCAAATGGTTTGCAAATCTATTGGAACAACTTATTAGTAATCAGGGATTTAGCGAGACTGCTGTAATAAAAAAATTCACTGCGCATACTCTTGACGTCCACGGGTTTTAGATTCACGGAGATTTGAATTGTGTAATACTGCAAATTCAATGATAAGTACCTATAACTTGTGAACTATTAAAATACTTATTTAATACAAATTTACAATAGTCCCGAAGTTAGCACAATGGAACTGTATACGTACTAATCTAGGAGCCGAAGGAAATGTTCTTTCCAGTGTATGGATTAATCTGGAGAAATCGATGACAGATGAGATTACTAAGATAATAATTTAATCGGTTTTATGTTGTATCATTTCCAAACAGGTACAGTCAAATACCACAGTTGTGTGTCCACCTATCAAAAGCTGACTGTGATAAATTAAACATACGGGGAATTATGACACGCCGTAGTTCGGTAATATCTACATGGATACCTGGGTGGTCTCACTCATTAGCCATATACATACACAAACATCATGGCTTCACCATGCTTTTTTGTTTTATTTATAATAAACTTCCATGTTAAAAATTGTCTACAACTCGAATGATTAGAAAAATAGAATTGAATTGTAGATTATAGACGCTCGACAACAGAGGTCATTAGCGTCTAAAAATAAAAAAGTAAACAAAAGAAAAGCAAAAACAATAAACCAAAGCAAAATTAATGCAAAATCAAAAGTTGACACACAAGATTAGAAAAATACATTTCTTTCTATAAGTATATTGATGCTAAACATTTAGAGGTCGTGCGCAACACCTACTGGTTCCGCTTTAGCTGAGAAGTTCGTTTTTGAGCGTCTATAATTGATTTGTGGAACACCTCTTGAATTTTCAAACAGGATAGTTACTAATTGCTTGTATAAAATTTGTTGTAAAATCAGTTGGGAATCGGGCCTTCAATGGAAGCTTAACATCGTTTGTTTTTGGCTGAAATAAAGCACGGAATGCATTTTGCATTATTTTGATACAGTGGCGTACTTAGGGTAGGTATACGTTTTTTGCCTTTAATGTCGTAGCTGAAACTTCAATCACATCAGATTTTACAGTTTTGTAATTGACGTATATTTTCATTCTACATAACAAAAAAATTTCCCGCAAATAACTTAATTGAACAATTAACATTCCTAATAAAAACACTTCCATAAAATCAGTGGGGAGTAAGGAAATTTCAAAATCTACTTGAGTGAATGAATGAATTATAGACGCTCGACATTTATCCACTTGAAGTTATCAAACTTTCTATATACAATACTAAATGAAGCGATACATCTAAACAAGTATCAGGTAATTTAAATAAAGTTGTATTTTGTTTCACCTGTCAAGGTTGTGGCAGTACCGTGATGAACCCGCGTGGGCCAACAGTAGACAAGCATACAAAATAATCGATCACAATTTAGATAATGATACGGTTCATGCATCTCCATATACATATTTTATCATATAACAAAATCAGATAGCATGGTAAACTTATTTTATTAAAGGTAAACTTCTGCTTATAACAATAATACATCTGACATTTTTGGTAAAATATAGTTAACGATATTTTAACAGTGGGTGTATGGATTTCAGTAATAATTCAGCTGTTCATTTCTTGATCCAATGGAAAGAGGAAGCACTTCCCATCACATGCCTTGGGGAAGCATTTCTCAACTCATGCCTTAACGATTCATTTTCCATCAAATGCCTCGATGTCCTGAGAAAGCAGTTCCTATTAGGTACTCTATTACATTCCTTGAGGAAGCACTTCTTATCACATGCCTTGAGGAAGCACTTCCTATCACATGCCTTGAGGAAGCACTTCCTATCACATGTCTTGAGGCAGTTTCGCGAAAAAGAGATTGACCGCAACATTTTTAATACTGGAAGGTGCTCTTCCGAATCGCTTCTCTATATCAAGTAACGGACAAGGAAAGCTATAAAAGGTATTCTCTTCTCTCTTTTTATCATCAATAGTCAACATATTATAATAATATTTTAAATAGTATCAAGACACCAGAACCACTTGACAATGGGTTGACGATTTTGATAAAATTTGGCATACTATTTGTTGGTCTCCTACCTTAAAGTAGAGGGCACTTTTTTCCGACTATTAACGCAAGCGAAGCCGAGACTAAAGGTTAGTTAGATATATAATGCTTGTTTTTTTACTTTTATTTATTTTTAATTTTTGTGAAATAGGATACAAATGTTATTTATAAATTATAATTCAAACACTTTTAAATTTAAAAGGACCCTAAAACTAATTCATTTATACTCGGTTCCTGATTCCACTTTCAAAGTACTCTTTGTGCTTGAATTACCGTGGTTAAATTCAGTGCTAAAAATACTTTTGTCTTAAATCTACTTTCAAAGTCGTGCCAGAAATCGAGCATTAAACTGTCAGTACCTAAGTAGTTTCTTTTGTATTTAAGCAACATTCTTTAAGAGTATTTATTAGAATAAATTAATAACTAATAAGTAACTTGTATTTAATTGAAATATTTTTATAAAATTGAAAATAATTGCAAACTATAATATAATTCAGTAATGAATGCACTGATCTAAAACACTGGGAACCAACACCCATGTAATAATTCATTATTTATCCACACAGCGGGTTGCAATAAATTAATTACTTTTAGAGCAGCAGAACACAGTATATATATCGTGTATGCATAATATTTCACCATCCGGGACAGACTTCTACAACGGTTTTACCAATATATCATATTCTGTTATTTTTTATTTCAGTGTACATATTTATATTTTCATTACAGATACTAGACAAATTATCAGGAGCGTATTTGAGAAGACGATTGCTTCCTTCCTAAATTTTGTAAAAAAATTCTTGAAATTTAGCAGCTCTCCTCGCTAAATTCAGCAGCACTTAATACAATTTCTATCCCACTTCTGATTTATTGCTATCAATGAAGGCCACCATATTTTTATTTTTAATTATTATTAAACTAAGATTCAAAGACGCCTCTAATCATTCTAATCTAAATTATAAGGTACTTTTTTTAAAGTATCCATTTTAAAATGCTTGTGTTTTTTACTTTAAATGCTTTAGTCAAATTATTATGGCTATTCAAGTCACGTATTTCCATCAAAAAATTTCGCTTGTCAATCAAATCAAATTTAATATTCAAAACTTCAATCGAAACTTTTTTGCAATACCACTCTAAAAAGTAATATCATTGGTTTTTAGTATTTGTTTGATTCCAAAAATCGTTATGAACTTTATGGCTACTGATTACTTGCTGCTTTATAATTATTTTACAGATGAAGCAATAGGATCAGATTCAATCCTAGGATTGGTCTTTGATTTGCCCTTACTCCTTAATACAAATAAGTACAGATAAAAATATATAAATTTGCTAAATTAAGCAAAAATAAATTTTACAGTAGTAATTTATTAATCTTTCTTCACTTTACATTTCCATATTAAATATTAATTTATTAAAATATTATATACATGCAAAATAATTATAATCGGCGATTCGAAGTTTAAAATTATTATATTTGTAGATATCGATTTTCACAGAATAATTGTACACATATTTAAAATAATTATCACAGTTTATAATCTCATTATTATTGTAACATCTTTATAACATCACAAAAAAAAGTAAGTGAAGATATACAAAAATCACATAAAATAAATAAGATTTATGGTCTAAAATATATATCATGTTCTCTAGTAGTATATTTTTCGTTTACAGGCAATCGAGTACAGTACAAGTGAAAAAATAATTGTGAATCAAATAAAATAGTTATAATTTTGAACAATATGACAGTACAAAAAAACAGACCCATTCTCATGAACGTGTTTATATATAATATATAAACACATTATGTTACTAACTGACATATCAAAAGTTATGCCATCAAAAAAACTATTTTTAAGCTTATGATAATTTCCTGACATTTTTAGGTTTTCATATATAATTTGCCTTCCTGTGGTCTCATTAAACTGAACAGATTGTCTTGTGACTATTTTTTGATTTTATTTATCAGAATATTTTGTATTTTTGGGACATCTGTTAAATTAATCAGAATGGGTTTTCAGTATAATTAATTTCAGAGAGTGAACTTTTATAAATAAAAATTACTGGACTGTACTAATACAATGCTGTTGTATAAAATCAAATTTAGTCTGAAATGTTCATTGTGCAGTAATTTACTAAATGACTCATTTAGTCATTTTCTAAGAAATTTATGCTGGGTTGAAAAGTGCATTGTCATTGAGGTGACAATAACCTTAGATTGCGATCATATAATTACAGATTTTATGCATGCAGGAACAGTCTAATATTATCAAACTTTTTATTATTTAAAACATTAAACTGTGCAGTGTGCATATAGAAAAACACCTGACTGATCTACATAGAAAAATATCGTTTTTTAAGCTTTTTGATCAAAATACCATTGAAAATTGTTTGGATCGGCGTTACACTTACGAAGCATATTCCATGAGCGTTTAGTATTTAGAACCGTGGAACGGGATCGGTCCGCAATGCGCGGACACTCAATATAATTTCTTTCCTTCAATGCAAAGGTGTCAGTGAAAGAAGGTAGTTCTTCGGACATGTTTCTCCGAAACATATCCGCTCAACAAATGCTCATCTCGTCTTTGGAACAATGTAGATACTAATCGAGGGTCTAGCATGTTCGGGTAAGTTTTATTCACAATACATCCATGAGCGAGGTGGGATTCAAATCCACGACATCTTGCTCCAAAGGCCGCATGCTGACCACTACATCAATCTGTACCTACTCGGGTAGGCTCAAAAACTGTGGATCATTTCCTTCCTTCAGCGCAAACGTGTCCGTGAAACAGTGGAACGAGATCGTTTCTCGGACAAAGGAAACGTTTCAAGTTCATTTCGTCTTTGGAACAAAGTACTAATCGAGCGTCTGGCATGGAACGTGATCGGTCCGCAATCCACGGACACTCCTAATATTATTTCCTTCCTTCAACGCAAAGGTGCCAGTGAAACAGTCGGTACGAGATCGTTCCTCGGACATAGGAAACGTTCAGTGGTCGTTCCATCCTTGGAATTGTTTTTCGCAAACCTACTGTCGATAGTTCTCTATTTTCGCTTGAAAAATGCAAGCATCATCCACCGCGCATGGAGATAAAGTGAATTCTATAATGCTTCTTCGCACGCTAGAGCGCAGTTTTAGTGAATTAATCCAACATACACTTCACTACTGTGCAGTGTGTACTATCAGATGTTATATACGCACTCAGAGTAATCTATGTCTGTATTGAATTTTTCTCCGAATTTACGAGATTTATGTGCGAATAATACATTATTTATACCTCTATTGTACATGTGTTGATATAGTAGTATTATTTCCTAGTTTTATACGATTTTTGTACTATCTATTCCTTATAAAAATTCACTTACGTCTATTTTTATTATCTATACTGATTTTGCGACAGTTTATTATTAAATTTATATTAGAAATCGTGTCCATCGTGATTTTAATAAAATTAAGAATAATCGCAGGATAGTGGACAAAATATTTTTGTACTTGAAAAAGTCTAAATATATAGACGAAACGTCGTACATTCAATTAAATAAACCAAATATTTTGTCCACTATCCTGCGATTATTCTTAATTTTATTATTAAAGTTTTTTTTTTTTTTTTTTTTATTTGAAAACGAAAAAACAAATATTCTGCGACTTGGCTTCTGTGGCCATTATCGCTATATATACAGCGTGTCCACGAAAGCTCTATACAAATGGAATTTTTTTTTATTAATTATTGGAGCAAAAATTTTTTTTCTGTGGAAAAGTTCTGCTTCGTCCAAAACCTCTAAATTCAGTGACGGATTTTGGAAGGAGAACTGTTCTTTGTATGGAGAGAGATGGAGGACATGTTGAATTCTGATTTATAATTCTGAATAAATAATTACTTAGAAGTTAGTTATGTTATAATTTTGAATTAAATTTGATTATGTAACTAATTTTGCGAAAATCTTGAATATCGCAGATAATTTTTATTTTTAGTAAAATAAAACTTTTTGATTTCCCTCGTATAACTTTAGGCCGAAACAAATTTTCTTTGGTGTTTTAGAGGTTTTGGACGAAGCAGAACTTTTCCACAGAAAAAAATTTTTGCTCCAATAATTAATAAAAAAAAATTCCATTTGTAAAGAACTCTCGTGGACACGCTGTATATAGTGGTATTATTATTAAAGTGAAATATTTATATTAGCCTTGTTTAGTGATAACTTAGTATTCTTTAGTTGAAAATGTACACTTGGTATTAAAAAAAAAAAATAATTTTGAGATTAACATAGAAAAATGTTAGTAATGTAAAATAAATAACATTAGGTAACAAAAAAAAACTTTTAAATTATTTTATTATTTTTAATGTTATCAACTACCTTATTCTATTACAGAATGTGATATGGAAGAGTGATAAAATCGCAATTAAACTGTTTAATTGTATTTTTTTCAGACAAATATTTGGATAGACCACCAAAATACAAAATCCATGTATAACCGGAGGTACGATGAATGGTTTGTTATACCTAAACGCGATCAGACCTTAAGAAAATGAAGCTTAATTACACCAATTCGGTGTTGTAAGGATTACCCCATTAACATATTCCGTTGATAGTTGAGAGATAATTATACAAAATGAATCACTCAAGGGACGGTACAGTGAATTCCTTACAGCCCGATGAAAAAGGAAACCGGAGATATTCAACTGCGATAATCAAGACTGTTTTGTGTATATCTGTGGCCAGAAGACAAAACTGCGTATGTCCAATTTTTGATTAATTCTTTTCTTTATCAGTAGATTTATTTTTCAAACTCTATTTTAATACATTTTAACCTCCCAGCAAAATTCGAGATGAAGACATTATTCTGTTATTCGTATGACTTTTATACATATCTGTGATTACAAGACAAACCACATATGACGAACTTTTTTTTTTATTGTTACAAAAAAGCAAAGTGAATCGGTTGCTGTAGCCATAATCACTACACAAAACAGAATACAATGGATTTTTTATTTAATGTAGAAATTAGGAGAAAAACTCAGTGGCAAAAGGATCAAATAAAATTTGCGATACTGATTATTAAATTTGCATTACTTTCTCCCATGTAGTGGTTTTTCAGTGACAGAATGCTTTAAAGGGCGAAAGTCGATCGTTTGAAAATGTGTCACTGTGTGAGTAATGTCAACTCAGTCCGCCGCGATAATGGAAAGTTTAGGGTTAAAATCCCTACGGTAACATAGGTTTGAATTAATGAATTTTTCCTGATTACAGCATTGTGTTACGTCATTGTTCTTACTCAGGTGTTTCATATACTGTTTGCAGTCATTTTGCATTCATTTAATTATTTCTAAAAACTGCTTTCACAGTTTTTTTCAAGTTTGAGTATTTCGACTTAAATGGCATATAGAAAATTATTCGTCTGAATAGAATGCGTTCTTACATTGAATTATTGAAAGAAAATAGCGCCTTATTTTGATATAAATTAAATTGAAAACTGTTAATGAAGCATAATAAAATATAATAACCGATAAAAAATATAAAATATGTAAATCCTGTTTCAAGAATTAACTTACAAAGCGTAGACGGGCATAGCATAATGCAATACATATAACATTCCCGTACATGTGTTAAAAATACAATGTGTTGCTTAATATTTGGGACATCGGGAAATTATAGTCTGTAAAATTAAACATTTGCAAATATTCGCTCTCCTGTATATTTTAGAGCAAAACGGTGAAGAAATAATGTGGGTATATGTAGAATTTCAAAATGCCTTGCTTATTCAAATTTCATAACCGCTCTTTTTCAAAATAATAAATAAACATTAGAAAAGTCGACATATTTATTTACTCGAAGGTAGATTTTGAAACCTGAAATCGAATTGTTTTTTTTGCTTTTCGTATTTTTTGTATTTGCCTTTCAAATAAGATTAAAGAGAAAAAAACATTCACGTTTAACGTTTTTAACGTTAAAAATTACGGCTAGCTATGAATTAATGTGTGGGCTTTTATTGTGAAAGAAAAAAGTTATGACATTTGAAAATAGAAATATATCGTTGAATCAAGTCTTCATGGTTTCCGGGCTTGCAGGCTGTGGTCCGGTAGTATTTCTACCTGACGTTTCGTCTACAACTGCGGTAGACATTCTCAAAAGCGATGTGGCAGCGGTCACACCGCCTTTGAGAATGTCTACCGCAGTAGTAGACGAAACGTCAGGTAGAAATACCACCGGACCACGGCCTTGCATACCTGGATATATCGTTGTATGTATTTTAAAATTCTGAACAAATTATTCCTTTACCGTTTTGCTCTAAAGTGTATAGGAGAGTCAATATTTCCAAATGTTCAATTTTACATGCTAATTTCCTACGGACCAAATATTAAGTAACACACTGTATATTATGTATATACGAACACATTCATAAACAGTTGCTGGCTAAAGAATAATTGCGCACTCATAAATATGTTCAACTGTCATTGTCAACACTGTATTCAAATGTTATTTATCAAAACAAAATATCGCGTAGGTTAAACTGTTAAAGTACCATGCAAAAAGCAACCAACCACTTCCTTGACGATTGTTTCCAGGATTACAAACTCAACCAGAATCGATAAATTTCTAAATAGTATCTAGTATTCGTTTCAGCAAGTATTTTTGTATTAAACTATTTACGACTTTAATTAAATTGAATAGAAGAATTACATTTTCGATGGAGCAGTTGTTTAAATTCATATTATTGTTTTTTTCGTCCAAGATATTACATCTTAATAATTTTTTATTTATTGTAGATTATAGACGCGTCGACAACTTAGGTCATTAGCGTCTTAATTACATTAAATAACAATTTCCTTAAAACTAAATGACATCACAAAACATTCATGAGCGGAGGTGGGATTCGAACCCACGACAATGTGATCCAAAGGTCGGCTATGCTAACCGTTACACCACACTGTCCTCATCTTAATAATAGCTTAATAACGGATAAGGACATTTACATATTGCGTTGGTAAATGTTCTTATATTTCCCGTTTTCAAGCTATAATATTAAAGATTTGTTTAAATATTTTGAAGTGTGTTTTTTAGCTAATTTTAAATTGATTAAAGTTTAGGTTTCTGGTACGACTTTCATAGCTTTACTTTCAAAGTGAGGACATCTTGGTGTAACGGTTAGCCTGCTGGCCTTTGGATCAAACTGTCGTGGGTTCCTCCACTCATGGATGTTTGGAGATGTCGTTTAATTTAATTTGATGTAATTAGACGCTGATGAATCAAAGTGTCGAGCGTCTATAATCTACATTAAAATAACAATACTTTCGAAATACTTTTAGTACTGCAGGATTACCATGGAAACATTCTGGACTAAATCTACTTTCAAAGTCGTACCAGAAATCAAGCAGAATTATAAATATTTAACATAGATAAACCAAACATGCCCTACATAAAAAATTGTACAATTTCCCTCAACACCATTTTTTACGAAAGAAGAAAAATCAAATCAAATATGGGCTGATCAAATTGTTAGAGACGGGATAGTTATCAGGATGATGAAATAAATGCAGTTCAAGAACATTCCAATTTATTTTTTCCAAGGTCATTACTCAAATTTTTATCTATAGTCTTTCCCACCAACAGATATATCACGTGAACACCACATTCTTGGCTACGATACACAAAATATCTGATTGGTTGTTCTGGTGTGTTGAATTTCAAGCGACCAATCAAATACTGATCACGCAGTTTTATTGCTATATTATAATGTTATTGAAATAAAGTAAACCTAATTAAAAAAAACAAACAATTTGTATATTATATTCCACGTAAAATTGGAGTACACAAAGGTACAAAAAATACCAATTATTTTTAATTTTTATTGATATTTATTTAATGCCAGGTTGTATAATATAGAAAAAAAAACACTTTCATAGCATTGCAATCTTGTAACTTCTTCAGCGCAAAAAATTTTTTTTGGGTTTGTTATATTTTATTAATTATTATATGTAATGTATTCTTTACAAAAAAAAGTAAAGCGTATTTAGGCACTGTAGGTATTAAAAAAAGATAAAATCAGTCGGAGTATTTTTTAATGTCTTAAAATAATTATTTACATTTAATTTTAATGTACGTGCATATAAATTATTTATGCATGGGGTGAAATTGTGGTATAACGAAAAGGATGTGCCGCACATTCAAATAAGGGTACGGAAATATACAACTTATGGAGTTGTATATTCAAAGTACTACATCTATCTTCGTCGCCTATGTGATGTTGTCTTTTACATGTGTTTATAAAGCAGTTACCCCAGGCATGTTTAGAATTTTAAAACGTGTTTTATATCAGTAAACAATTACTGTTTTTTTTTTGATTCTGAAACATGACATCGAAATATTAACAATAACACTATAGGTATGATTAAATCTACAAAGTACAATTTCAATTTATTAAATACCAGCTGTGATTACCCAGTGTCGCCCCAAAATGACAGCTCCCAGTTAAAATAGCTTACTGAGATGTGCCCTAAAACCTTTTCAAATATTGTCTCTATACCCATTCGTGGAAATCACATGTAAAACTTTTCGTGAGTCTATATCGCGTTTAGTCTGAAAAACAATTTTCACACCAAATTCCATCGTATTATATATTATATAGTGGGCCATTTTAAAAGTTAAAAATTTAATAATAAATGTTAATCAACTGTGCAGATAAAAAATGGAAACCAACTCAATTAGAATAATGTGCACGTTACTTGAACTCCCAAGAATACCTAAATATTTTTTTATTTAATAAAAAGCACATTTTATTCAAATTTTATAAATACAATTAAAAATTAATTAACTGAATATATACCCGGACGTCTTCAAATATTTATACGCAATATGAATCAGCTGGTTACCCAAAAATTATGAATGGATGTGAATAAGCATAATATAAAGGAAAGGAAGGGTACAAAGACAATATGTTGAGAATAGAATTAATTTGTAAATATTAGTGAATGCCTTCCTCTTTGCAAAAGACAAACAAATATTGTACAATGAAGTTCATAAAATAAAAATATAATTGAAACAGACATATTTATGTTTCTTTTTACTTCTCAGTCATTAATCATCATTCATCATATAAACATGAGAAAAAACGTTTTTGAAAAATGACGTTTAAATTCAAATTACGGCATCTTTTCAACTTACTGTTTGTATCACCCGCTCTTCCACCAATGATACGTGTCTACGACACCATCGCGAAGCTACATCCTTCGAGATTTCGGCGCTTTGTTTCAAATCGGACTTCTTTCACCAGGGATACGGAGACGTAAAACTCGTAGTCATATCTGGTGAAGCGTCAATATTGTGTATTACTGGTGGGAACGCGGCTACGAGTTTAATGTCTCGGTATCTTTGATAGGTTAAAAGTCAGGATATGGACACTTACTAATCCCCACTACATGTTATTCATAAGGAGGTTTGGACTAGAGCGATACCAACCCAGTAATTCTAGATAGGTATAAGTTAACCTCAAATTTTAACATAATAAATAAAAAATGTCAGTATATTTGTTAAAAATTAATATTTCTCTATTCCTTTCATATAAATGAAAAATATTAATTATTATTTGCAAAGTACTTAGACCATTAGAAACATAAAATGAAAAATGTATTTATTTAATTATTTAGTATTGGTATCGCTCTTGTCCAAACCTTCCGAATAAAGTGTAGAATTTTGCAGTAAATTTCCGACCCCTGGGAAAAGTTCTATTTGATGCAATGTAGGGACCCCAAAAGTTTGCAGGATCACTGTAGTATCTTAGTAGTTAGTACTACTTGAGAGGAGAGAGGTCGAAAACGGGAACATAATTTACCAACATAAAATTATAGGTTATTATTTTACGACCCCCGTAATATTTAAATTATCAACACAAGCTCACTCACTGTTACAATAATTGCACTTACGCGTCCAATATTATTTACTGTTACAAATCGATAGGAGAGAAGTGAAAACACGAACCGCCTGCTGATTGGTTAGATGTCCATAATATTATTCTTACAAGAAATGTAGTATACGTTATTTTGAAACTTGGTAGATATTAAGCCCAACGTTGTCCATATCCCCCATAACTAATAAATATATATAGCCTAAACTACTCTCAGGATAATGCTCTATACAACCGTAAAAATCAAATTGAAATCGGTACAGCGGTTTTCAAGTTTAAGACAGACATACAGACGCAAGGAGAGAACTACATTATAGTATTGTTTGACTAACGAAACAATATTTTTTAACTCACGAATCTTTTTAGTAAATATGGAAATTAACTAATAAAAAAATTAAGTGCATATAGCAAAACTTTTGAACTTGTAAAATATGTTGTCTACTTCCGCAATTATTTTAGCTATATCCGCGATTATTTTAGAATACTTATCATAAGCAGTTGCAGGTTTTATGTTTATAGAAAAGGTGGTTGAAAATGAAAATGTTTCCATTAAATGATCCTTTGACATGCAATGTGAACCGTCATCTTTTTCGTACGACGTTTTTAGTACACGTGTCGTTTTACTTTAAATATAGTTACATAATATTATGCATTTTTGATAGGGTACTGTTATTATTAATAATTATGTGATCACAAAACAACTTAAATTGACTATTATATTTTTGCCATATCCACTATAAAATAGCTGCTTTACATGCATGTAGTGATATACCTATTTATGGCAGACCGGTGTACGAGAACGTATGCTTCCTACACTTGTGTGGGAAAGCAAACCATTTCCATAGTGATTTATGTTTATTCACATGATCCGCCCGCTATTATATACTCTTGTGAGTGCCTAGGCCTTTTATAGGAGTGAAGTTGGCGACACAAAATGAACTATCAAAAAATCTTGAAAATACTGAAACTGAAGTGAAAAGCATTTTTATTTATTGTAGATTATAGACGCGTCGACAACTTAGGTCATTAGCGTCTTAAATTAAATTAAATAACAACTAACTTAAAACTAAATAACATCACAAAACATCGATGAGTGCAGGTGGGATTCGAACTCACGATAGTCTAGTCTAGAGGCTGGTACCAAGTACGCTATCCACTAGGCTACACTGCCCTCGAAGTGAAAAGCAGCTGTTTTATAGTTGGCATTTGGTAAAAATACCATATATATCTCGTGAATATTAATATTATGACTCGTGTGACTGTTAGTCACTCGTTTTAACACACTGTCACACTCGTCAGTAATATACCTCAATACGCCACTAGATATACAATTTACTATTATTATTTATCGTGGAATCAAGTCGCTGCTACTTTCCCATATTGTCAGTGACAATAATTACGTTTGATTTACTTTCTTTATTTCATAAAAAAACATTTTATTTTAATTGCAATGGGACAGAGGTTAAAATTTACGGTCTAAAAAAATGAAATTGAATTGTGTATAAATGGCTTACTTTTTGCAGTATTAAACTAGTTCTATATCACCATTATCACCTCGGATATTATTACATTAAGGCTGTGTTAAAAATATGTTCTACTTGCATTATGTTCCAAACTGGACTCTGCTTTAACAAGCAATTAACCAGTTGGGTTTACTCAACACTCAATGATGACTGAAGAAAGAATTAGAAATTTTTTCTCAATGGCAACAGGATCATTAAATTGCAATAAAATATTTGCAATATTATTGATCCTGTTGCCACTGGGGAAAAAATTCTAATTCCTCCTTCAATCATCATCAATACTGTTACGGATCACCCTGTATATAAACGACAGGCAAGAGTTCTGAGAAACGGGGTCCGCTTACTTTAACAACTGGTATCTGCACGAAAGTTCTAGAGAAAGCGAGAACACACTAGGCTTATTCCATGCAGCCTATATAAACAGCAGTGCGAGTGAGTGAATCAATCAGTCAACGGTGAGTCACGCAGTCAAGTCGACGGTGGATCAGTGATATAAATAGTGCCGTGATATAAATAACCAAATTGATAAAATAAGTGCTAGTGTAGTGATAGTAATTGCGAATTATTGTGTATAGTTGTTTGTTTTGCTTTGTAATTACTGCTTAGTTATTGTTTACTTGTGTTGATTGTTAGAATTGACTTTTAGTTGTTGCATTCATTATTATCGTGTTTTTAATTATTGTAAATAAATATTTATTCCGCCAACTCATAAAACAGTTTTGTAACAATACTGTGGATCGATTGTAAAGTAAACTTAACCTTTAACACTCAATATTATTATCAAAATTGTACCTAGTTTAAACAATTTTGAAGAAAAATTAATGAATAATGTGCTTATGAAACAACTCATAGTTTATCAATGTCGATGTTTTAACTCCTTCTTCATGAAATTTTTTTGTAAATGAATATTTAAGATTATGTGGTTGAAAAACATAATATTGGTAAATTTTGTTTTAAACCAGCTTTTTTTCGGAGACATGAAAATATTGAGTCTGCAGCCGCAGTGGCGGCGTCAGAGGGTAGGCCGGCTGGGTAGGCCTACCCTGGCACAATCCCCAATCTCTAGGTTATCTTTTAAATACGTTTTTAACCCTCGAAATTTCAACCATTTTTCTTGTAATCTGGGTTAAAATTTTATCGAGCACTGAAATGTTGGGAATAAAATATGTTATTGTACCATACCTAACACTGGCCCACCCTAACAAAAAAACCCTAGCTCCACTACAGGTAACTGTGCAGCCGTCATTAACAATGAGCTCGAGCGTCTATAATCTACATTTCATTCATTCAACAATGAGCTCAATTATTGTTCAATTACAATACCTTACAACTTTTGCATGGCGAGAGAAACGGAACTTATGGTGGAAATGACGGGATGAAAATTTCGATGATGAAGGAACTGGTAATGCAAATTAGGTCCTTATATAATTGTCATTGGAACTACGTATGTGTGCCAAGTTTCAAGTCGATCTAATGTGTGAAAATGGATCAAAATTGGATCACAAGATCCCTAGCTAACTAACAAGTGAAGTTAATAAAAAATTAAAAAACAAACATTTCTGAGTAAAATTACATATAGGCATCAGAAATATAATTTCACTTATAGGAATGTTTTAAAATTGTATTTTATTTGTATTTTATTTATTTATTGTAGATTATAGACGTGTCGACATCTCAGGTATTAGCGTCTTTAAACTACACTAAATAACAACTATCTTAAAACTAAATAACATCACAAAACATCTATGAGCGCAGGTGGGATTCGAGCCCACGGCAGTCCATTCCAGAGGTTGCGGTACTAAGCACGCTAACCACTAGGCTATACTGCCCTCTATTTTATTTGTAAATACAAAATGCAAATAAAACAAGGTCGTCTTGAAAAAGGATTTTAAAAACTCCGAAACATTGACATCAATAAAATTAAGTTATTTTAGTGGTCAATTAATTATCTACTGACTTTCCAAAGTTATTTTTAAATTACACGAAGGCAGAATTAATATTTTTTGATTAACTACTTTCGGAAAAAACATTATCGCATCACCTCAGAAGTTCTTCCTTGTAGACGGAAAATATAGTTTTCCAAACTGCAAAAAGTAATTGTGTAGAGGCCAATAACCCGTATAAAAAAAACTGCAACATATCTCAAATTTCTTAGTTACATCTAATTATATTATTTAATCATTATAAATTGAACATCTTTTGCAAGTTAAACAACGAAATAATGTAAAATTAGATGAAATTTTAATGTAAGTAGCATGTATTTTTTAAATGAGACTTTTGGGACACATCTATATGAATTCATTTTCTCTCTCACAACATAATATTTCTTTGTCGCGCTAATGTTTCTGAAGGCTATAACTCATTTAATACATAGAATATAACACATACAAAGAGAGAGAGAGAAAGAGCGAGCCAAAGGTACAGTGGTCCATATAAATTTATGTGTTGACTTTCTTCCCCAATCCAGAGACAAACATCAACTCTCTTTAATTGGTTTACTATGTCTGAAGAAAGGGTATGTACACATGTATATAGTTAGTAAAATGGCTGTAATACGACTAAACCGTGACCTCTCTTATAAGTTTATAACCAAACCAAAGTAATCAGCACTCTGTTTTACCTACTATTAAATAATCAATGTGTGCCGCACACCTATCATAATTATAAATATAGAGTGGTCGATAAATCATGCAAACATAGTTTAACAGAAAAATAAGTTTATTGGCATATCTGAAATTATTAATATACCGAGTGTTTGAAATTTTTTATGATCATTGCTGTTTAAATTAGTCGTCTTTAAACTTAGGTCTATATCGCAGACCCTTTAATTTTAAAAAACGGTGGACTCCCAGGCTATTTCTAACATCTTAAATTCAAAACACTGATCAATAAATTATCGATTTTTTTTGTTTGGGGTCGTATGTACAAATTGAGGAAACATTCTTTCAACAGTAGCCAACCCTTGGGGGTCAGCGAACCACAGTTTAAGAACCGCTGGTTTAAATAGTGAAAACTGTCTGACAGAAAACTTTACGAACTTCTTTTGACTGCACTCGAATTTGGGTCTGGTAATGACGAAATTATTTTTGTAAAACTATCAATGTAAAAGTGAAATAAAAAATTAATTAAAATATGGAGTAAGTATAACTACTTTTTTCTAAATTTGGAAGATAAATTCCTGAAATAAAAAAAATAAATAAATAAAACATACCTATCACCAAGTTTATATGATTGTAGCAGTTGCCTTAACATGACAGTGGCCTTAACATGAGTAATTTAAGAAAAATTCAGACACAACATTTAGTTTAAAAGTGTCTTTCGTTCGAAGTTAATAATCAATAAGCAATGCATCAAAAGTGTTTGCTTCTGGTAACCGTATAAAAAAAAAGGCAAACAAAAGCAAAAACTCATAATACAAACTTACAAAAACGAAAATTATGTCCATCCAAATTTTACATTTGACCAAAATGTTTGTCAACAAAATTTTCCTGCAAAAAAAAAATAAAAAATCGTATTTAAAATCATAATGAGACCAAAAAAACAAGTCTTAAATTCTGGTCTTGTTTTTTTGTATAGGTACCTTCTAAGCACGCACTATGCTGCTTGAAATGTCAAGTAATTATGCATAATTACGTATAATTACTATGCTTTTAAAAAAGTCATTATAGAAAAAGTCTTTGACACCAGGGGCGCACATAGCATTTGAGCGATACACTGACGTCAAACTTATTTCACAACTTACAAAATTTAATTTACTTGCTAATCTTTTTTACTTGTACAATCAATGTAAAATTATTTTTTTTGAAGCATTTTTATGCTTGGACGATGTTATGCACCAACTAGTTGATCCACCTTTCCTCAAAACTGAGTTCTTTAAATTGAAAATTATTTAGTTCACATCTTGCATTGCGGCACCAAACTATTTAAAAAAATGTATATTTTCTAAGTCAGTTTAGTTTATTTTGCCAATTCATTCGGGACGCTTATAACCTCAGTTGTTGTAAGATACTTTAAATTATAGACGCTTGACAACAGAGGTCATAAACGTAACTCAGTTGTTGTCTTGTTGATCGTCTATAATACACAACTGAAAATAATAGGTGACTGGTTGCAAAATATCGTCCATTTATGAATGTGAAAAAAGTAAAAAAATGTGCGAATTTAATAATTAATTAATATAGAAATTAGGAGAGCAAAAACTCAGTGGCAAAAGGATCAAATAAAATTTGCAATACTGATGATTAAATTTGCATTTATAAGCTTACGTTTCGGTGTTCATTGAACCATCCTCAGAGCATCAATGCTGTCAAAAAGTCAGTATATTGTACACTATTAATTTATAATTGAACATCATGAATTTTTTGTGATTTTTTTAAAAAAAAGATATAAAACAGTCACTAGATAAAAATCTTAAATTGGACTTCTATCCAATGATCGGTTATTCTTGGTGCAATGAGCACCGACACGTAAGCTTATAAATGCAAATTTAATCATCAGTATTGCAAATTTTATTTGATCCTTTTGCCACAGAGTTTTCTCTCCTAATTTCTACATCATCTACGGATCACCATCTCTCTATATCATAGAGTTCTTCAACATTAATTAATATGTTATGTTCCTTTTGTATTTTTTTTAATTGTGACCAGAACCGGCTTCGAAAACCAACGAGACATAATATCATTAATTAGATCCATTGTCATCCCGGTATTACACAAACTTCTTACAAAGTATATTTTAATATTGTTGTTTAATTTACATCAAACAGCTAATAAACTATAAGCACATACCTACTTTTGTTTATATTATTACATTCAACTCCTATGCACGTATACTATGTAATGCAGATTATATTATTGTTTACTTATACTAAGGATGGGAAAAAACCATACAGTAAATATGTGAGCCTCGTATAAAAAACAAATTTGTTATTTTACAAACAATAGAATCTCCAGTTCCGGACACCGTTGGATTAATTATCAGAAATGCCGGATTACCTACTGGAAAGATACAGGAAAATAGCATAGAATTGATTTACTGCAGTACGTGCCGGACGGTTGCCGACACCGACGTACCGTAAACTCCAAATTATAGAGTAAGTAAAGCATTTAAGATGCTGGAGAGAAGTATCGGTTTATCGGCAAGTGCCAGACTAATGATAGCTGGATTAGTGAGATTCTACAGTACGTAAGTTTCTTTATTTCCGGTGTGCGACAATGTATCATATTAATCAACTGATATGAAATTTTCAAAATAAAAATCTGCTAAAATGCGATTTTAAATGTAGGTACCTACTTACTTAATGAATATGTAGAAAATTATTTGATAATCTTCAGAAAAGATATTAAGATTTGGAGCTTTCCAAGACTCTGATCGTACTTTTTCCGTAAATTAAGCGCACGGGTTTGTATTTGTTTAGGTTAATTTTTTTATTATCTGAAAAATAATATTACATAAGATTTAAAATTATAAAACAGCATTTTTTTCAACAGAATAAACATCTTTTTTATTAAAGTTACAAAACATTGTTTTATTAATAAGGGCGAAATCATGAGTAACACCTGTATAAGTAATCATTTTTAAAAATACCAGTTAAATACGTCGTTATAACTAGTTAAAAAATCAAACTTTTAAAAACGTCAGATTATAATATATTAGTACTGGTTCGAATGTAATTATGTAACCGAGATTCCACGGATCACGACAGGACACTGAAATAGTCCATTGAACATTCTTTTCCGTCGAAAAATTTTTTAACAAAAAAAAAACCTCCTTCAAAAAGCCACTAAAAAGAGGAAAATAATGAAATTTTGAGGTCTGCGCCAATTTAATAAAATATGAAGTCGATTAAAAAGTATAGAGTATAGTGATTAATATCTTCTTTTTAACTAACTTCATATTTTATTAAATTGGCACAGACTTCAAAATTTCATTATTATCCTCTTTTTAGTGGTTTTTTGAAGGTTTTTTTTTGTTAAAAAGTTTTTTATTTTTTACTTTTTAGTGTCAAAAAGTGACATTTACCTGAAAAGAATCAAACGCCGTTACTCACTTTTATTAAACCGACTTTCTTACGCTGTCTGATAATATGTCAAAAAGTCTTAAAGAATCACACGCCGTTACTAACTTTTATTAAAATCAGCCGAACTACTGAACCGATTTTGATGAAATTTCTATGGGACTAATCTGAAAGTATATCCTTTCAAATAAAATTTTTTTTTCCAAATCGGTTTATAAATGACTGAGTGATGAGGTAACAAACATAAAAAAAAATAAATACAGCCGAATTGAGAACCACCTCCTTTTTTTGAAGTCGGTTAAAAATAAAAACATAAGTTTTGTGCAATGAAAATGCGTAACCAATCCGAGTGTTACCGAGAATCTACGATAGGACATTTAAATATAGGGAAAGTGATCGTCCTTCACCATCGAAAATCAACTTCCTTGTTCGGGCGTCGCGTGTTATTGCATAGGTACCTGGTTTTTGGTTTAAATTAAGAATCAATCTTACATGATTGTACTGTAAAGCCCTCACATAGTACTATATATAGTAGTATAGTAATAGTATATACCGTAGTAAGGCAATAGGCATACGTCGATGGGCAGATATGATTATAGGCTGCCAGAGTAACGGCTCATAAAAAGCAAATAACTGTCACGTCCAGTAAATAAAATAACTTTACCGTGTGCGTGTCTCGTGGAGATATAAGCTCAGTGATCGCTTGTATTGCTATATACCTATTGTAAGCATTTGTGCATAATATAATCTGTGTGTACAAAACGTGAATGCTTCACTCACTTGTATGCGAGGTGCTACTTATTTGGAACATTTAGCGGGCAATCATCCCCTCGATAAATGGCAGGGGTTTCGGAGTTCAAGGTTTTCGATTTAAATATGTGTACAGCTGTAAAATCTGTAGACATCATTGGCGGCGTTAGAGGGTGGGCCGGGTGGTCCATGGCCCACCTCAAACTGTCTTGGCCCAACCTGGAATAATCTCCAATCTCTAGTTTATCTTTTAAATACGTTTTTAACCCTCAAAATTTCAACAATTTTTCTTGTAAATTCTATTAACAAGTAATTTGGGATAAAATTTTGACGAGCACTGAAATTTTGGGAACAAATATTATTGGCCCACCTTCAGAACACCATGCCTAAGTCTGGCCCATCTTAACAAAAAATCCTAGCGCCGCCACTGATAGGCATTTTTAAGACTACTGTCAGGACTGTCTATTGTACCAATTCATATTTTCAATTTTGTTGAGAATCCAGTTGTTGCTGTCAACAGATTTTGGATTAGAAGCTAGGAATTGTGGGTTTAAAAGCTGTGGAAACGCCATATAAAGAACAGTATCCCTACAAACTCGACTATTCTATTCAACTCGAAAAAATCGTATGGGTAAAAACAACAATTAAAAACACGGTCAAACGTAGACGTGCGTTTTTACAACCCTTTTTATATGCCTGATTTTTTTCAACATTTTATAGCAAATACTTTTGCAGATAAGAGGACGAGACCAATACTTTTTTTGTGTACATTTTTATAAAATAACTTATAGGTAGGTATGATTACATTATAAAACTAAAAAAAAATAGTATCTTTAAAGTAAGCTTTTCTCAACAATATCCCACATGCTAAATATATTTTTTTTTTAGTTTTCATCTTATTGGTCGCAGAGGAGGACCCTCTGAATATCTGTGGAACACACTATACAATATGCAATATGCATGCCAAATTTTAACTTTCTCTATTTAGAAATTAGGGGCCTGTGAAAAACTAGACAGACATCCGACAACGGAGTTCCGTTTTTTTACAATTTTTTGTACAAAACCCTAAAAATTATTAATTAGTGCGGACAAAATAATTTATCAATTTAGTGTTAAGGTCTTTACCTTAATCAGTTTAAGAGCACTTTAAGTTGAAATAACTAATAATTCCTAAAAAAAAAAAATAAAAAACCTATATATACAGTCTAAATAAGTTCGCTGCTAAATTTGGGATATCAGCAATTTAAAATCAAATT
This sequence comes from Mongoloraphidia duomilia, assembly GCA_039654895.1. Taxonomy (NCBI): domain Eukaryota; kingdom Metazoa; phylum Arthropoda; class Insecta; order Raphidioptera; family Raphidiidae; genus Mongoloraphidia; species Mongoloraphidia duomilia. The sequence goes on along the minus strand of CM077520.1, from coordinate 5,671,546 downwards.
GTTACGCTAAAATAAACTGACATGTTAAAGGCGCATAAATCTAACACAACAGTGAAAAATACGGATGTAAATATCACTTTAGGACAATTTAAATTAGAATACAAATACTCGTAAAATGTTTTATGAAAACTGTTTTTCTTACACATAGTATATGTAGCTGTGTGATACAATCTTATCATTTTAAATAACTTCAGTAAAGAGTGGAAAAAATATGAAATATCTAACAGCTGTTCTATTTCCCACAGGTGCTAAAACACCTAGTAAATCAAGAAGAGGATAGCTGGAGCATTTATGTTCAGAGACAGCAGTATAACATTCCTGTTGTATGCTATCATAGAACTAGCGTAAATACGTTAAGAAATCCGTATTAAAACACATATGCAGGGTTTGTTCTTTTTTTACTTTCCCATATACGGAGTATAAAGACCATCAACAGCTAGGGCATATTCGTATTTTCAATTTAATGATTAGTAAACATCAATTAGCTCTTGCCCTGCGGTACTGGTTTCATGCGAGTTCGAGCGTAAGTCATGTAGATGTAACTGTTAGTGCGTGTGTGACATACAACTACAGTACACCTATTGCCGTATACATAAGCGACGCCAGCAGCTGGCGTCTGCTATTCTCAGTTAAATAAAATACGAAAGTGTGTTTGTCTCAGTATGTCTGTTTGTTACCTCTTCACGGTTTAACCTTTCTAAAGAGATTACTTGAAGCCCGACAAAGGACATAGGCTACTGTTTATCCCGGAAAACTGTTCCCGAAGGAGAGTATTCAAGTCATGCATTCACACTACTGTGCCTAGATACCTAAATGGTGTTGGAGAGACGGTACGTTTCCATAGTTACACTTACGTATTATGTATTTGTGTATTTTGGAAAAGACATTAGCATTTTTTAACTGTCAAAATAGGCATTAAATTCATAAGACCCGGGCGAAGCCGGACCGGACAGCTAGTATTACTATATGGAAAGTTAGTCCGAGTTGTTTAGGAACGTTTATTTGAATAATTTGCCGTGATCGTATTCGAATTAAAAGAACAAACCTTCTACATGCATCTAAACGCCCTGTGTGGAACGCACAGTATGTTTATATCAGAAGAAGAAGATAGGTACATAGAAAGATGTAAAAAAAAACATAACTGGAATAATATATATTATTCTGAACTGTTTATCCATTGTAATGTTTTCAAAGTACTCATCAGCGGAAGAACATTAATTCTTAGTTAGAATAAATCTAAAGCAAAAAATACCTTAGTAGTTACTGATTTCAAAACAACGAATCAAATTCGTATTTATAGCTGTGTTAGTTCTTTTTAGGGTTCCGTACCTCAGTTTGGAGCCCTATTATCCTGCCTACGATGTATGTCCGTCTGTCACAGGACTCTATCTCACAAACTGTAAGAGGTAGCTAGTTAAAATTTTCACAGATTGTGTGTTGTTATGGCATGAATCCCCGCAAATAATCAATTAATTTTTTTAAAGATTTCTATCAAAATGATGGACGCGCTTACGTTATTTTTATAGACTAAAACAGACGCTAATGACCCTTGTTGTCGAGCGTCTATAATTCACAATTCATTCATTCATTTATAGACTACACGTGTGACTCCCATCATTTTGATGGAAATCTTCAAAAAGAAAAAATCAACGAATACATTCATAGATATAATAACTGATTTATTGTTCAAAATTCAGGGTTATTTTTAATTTCTGACAAAGGTGGTTCGACTAAATTTTTGTACATACCTATTAAGACAGTTTAAGTGAAGGGTCATACTCATACCTAATAATAATATCTGTAAGAGTAAATAGTGAAATATTTTTCTTTTCAAATCGATCACAGATTAATACCTAAAAAGCCAAGGTTGAATGTTTAGATCAACTCCGCCTCAGGGAATTCGTGAAAACGCCTTCCCAAAATAAAGTAACGTGATATTATTTGCAATGTTCCGCGTTTAAATCTATTTGTATGATCAAAAAATAGCAGGGTTTAACAACCAGTAAAGTTATTTCAAAACTACCAAATTGTTTGTATCATAGATTTAAAAATGAAATGAACGGTACATTTTTATAATCGCTGATCTCGCTTTAAATGGAAACAATTTTGTAATCAAAATTGTGAACAAATGTGGGATCAAAATTTTGTGAGTGTAGGTACAGCTAAATAGAAAAAAAGATTTGGTATAAATTTTTGCATGTGTATAGGTAAAGTTCAGAATTTCCTAGGACATTTTTTATGCTTGTATAAAACAAAAAAAATAATAAAGAAAACCATTTATTCAACACATGCACGCTTTTAGTGTTTTTTTTTCATGCCTGTAAGGCGGATCTTAAATGGCCGTTTGTCGACTGGTGACGTCATGATCCATTATGAAACGCTTTTCGATGCTATAACGAAAAACATCTGAAAAACCCGTTACATAATGAACCATAAGTCTAATGAAATATGGTTACTATATGGCGACGAAGTAAATAAATATTGTATCAAGGCCAACGTTTTTATTATATAATGTACTGCTGTCAGTGAATCTAAGGTGTTTGACATTAATTCAATTGAAGTCTAAAACAACCATGCAATGAATAAAGTACAGTATGCAACACGAGTACTAAATCTTTATGCCTCAGGAGCGATGTTTTCTGCACTCATATTCGGCTCGCGATGCACACTCGACAAGGTTCGTGTGCGCTCGCTTACTGTTCGTGCTGAAAACATCGCGCCTGACGCATCAAGATGTATTTAGCACACTAGTTACACAATATACTATTATATTGTATATTAATAAATTGTTACATAATATGAATTTACTTTGGATATCAAAAATTAAAAGGAAAAAAATTTACGTCAATATATTCATCTGGAAGACTCGTGATGTATTTAGTTGCATAAAATATTAAGTACCCCTGATTCATATGTGAACACTGTAGAACATAAGTAGACAAATGTTGTGATTCCCACAGTTAATAAAGTTATTTTTTGTAATCGAATCTCGGATAAATTTTACTAGAGCTTTATTTTCTCTCTATAAATAAGATTTGAGCGTGATAACAGTCTATATAAAATACCCATGAATATGCTAATTTCGAAACTATATGGAGAAATTATACAGTTAAATAGTCATTATTCTTAATAATAACAAGCCGTGAGGTGGGTCGTTTATTAGGACTAAAGTGCGACCCTTGAGGTCCACATGACGAACTTCCCAGTTTGATAAATATTTAATAATAATAATTAAATTAGATATTACACAGAAAAGTAATCCTTTCAATCATTAAAACATCAATAATTTAAAAAAAAAAAAAAAAAAAAAAACGGCTGAACCGATTTTTATAAAATTTATGTCGGATCAAAATGACGTTAACACGCCTCGATTGACACCCTTACGAAGTCGATATAATTTTTCATTCGCGAGATATTGTGTAAAATCTACTTTTTTGGAGGTTATTTGGTTAAGAAAAAAGAACGGCTGAACCGATTTTGAAAAAATTTCTTTCAGATCATATTTACGTTAATACGCGTCGATTGGCACCCTAACGTAGTCGATATCATTTTTCGTTCTCGAGATTTCGTCTTTGAAAGAAATGTACACATACGTACGTACGTACGTACGTACACACACACACACACACACAGGCATCTTTCTAAAAGTAGTGTAAAAATAGTGTAGTGACCTTGAAACATAAAAATTTTTTTTCCTTTTTGATTTCGATTTTCGGACCCATTACAATAACTTCCAGTGGGAAGTTAATAATTACCTATACAACTGTAAATCTTAAATTATTTACACAATGACAAATTTATAATATGAACAACAACAATCTCTCCATTTTTTCGAGCAGTACCTATAGTTGATTATCAAGACAAATCGTTTTCTTCCGAATCAGCCCGTTATCCTAGTAATACGGTGAGTTGTCGCGACGAGAGCTTCGTTTCGTTGTCTCGTCTCGAGAAATGTCGCTCGACACGACATGGTAGTACGAAGCTGTCGCCGCGATAATTCATTGTATCTCCAACATAGGAGACAGAAAGCGTTTTTGAAAAATATCATCACACAAAATGTTTTTTTTCCGCTGAGTTATTATTTTATTTACACAAGCTTTTTTTAATATTACAAGCTTTTATTCAGCTTTACGTGTTTGTTTGTTGGTTTATTTGTTTGTCGGTCAGTTTAGGTCAAATCTTGCAAGTCAATTTTTCATCACTTCAACATGCACAATCGATTTGAAATTTTGTAAACATAATGTATTCCCGATGACAATACATGCATCAATTAATAATAATAAATTAATGTTTTAATAGTAAACATTTTTGAATGACTAAAAAGAATAAATTAAAAGCTAAGTAGACCTACATAAAAAAATACGTAATATTTAATAATTTAGGTTCATAATTATTATAAAAAAAAGCATGGGTATTGACTAATAAACTATTATAGAGTTTAAGACCCACACCCACGCTTTTATAATAATTATGATGCTAAATTATGAAATATTATTTTTCCCTTTTTAGTTTTTTTACGACTAACAAATAAATGTATAAAAATGGCGTTTATATTATAATTATTAAAAATTCTATCTTACTTCTTTACAAAGCTGAAGGTCATCATTAACGGTAGGTTCATAAAATAGTAAAAAAAAAGTTAATTTAGATGTTTTAACCAGATATCGGTTTTAATAACATAATTACTATATACCTATTCATATTATTAAATAAACATGCAGCGACGCTAAAACACGAAAAAAGAATATTCCTCCCAAATACATAGTTTTAACAGTAAAGAACAAAATACTGGTTAGCATACGAAGTGACTCGTTTCATTTAGTCGCCACCTTTACCACTCAGACAAATAATGCAACAAAATAACTGATTTTCCATTAAATTAAAAAAGTACTTAATTACTAAAATTTATTAAAGAAAAAATTGGCAGTTTTTTGTTCTTAAGTTCATCAAGTCATATTGATATTTCAATTTGACAGTGGCGTATTTTTAGATTTGACGCCCTGGGCCTATAAGGTTTGCCGCCCCATAGTTAACAAAAAAAGCCAAAATCTTTTAATAATGAAAAAAGGCCATATAAAAGAATAAACATCCCGACTAGTCCCGAGAGCGACGAACACACCGACTGGCAACACGAACGCCCCACGTCTTGTGATTATGAAAGGCGCCCAAAGCTGAGCGCGAGAAGCAGCTTGCACCGCCCCTCGCAACCTGCCGCCCCGGGACATGGCCCTAAGGTAAATACGTCACTGCATTTAGGGTCTTTGAAAAAAGCAGGACTCGTACTAAATTAGCTCGGTTCGATCTGGAATAATAATTTGTCACTTTTAAAAAACTTAAGAATAAACGGAGGCCCGCGCACCGGATTGCATTTTCTATTTTGTAAACGGTTTAAGTAAGCTGACAATTCGCTTGATGGACTTTTTGAGACGAATCTAGTATTAAATAAATACTCGTCTTTTTGGTTGTATGAATGAATAAATTGTGAATTATAAACGCTCGACAACAGAGGTCATTAACGTCTGTTTTTTGGTTGTACTAAGCTACATTTTTAGTATCTATATAACATATTTTCTAAGTATTAATAAAATATTCACTTATTCAAATCGAAACTAAAAAAAACTCGGGTCGCAGTGCCAAACCCTGCCGACAATATAGTGTATTTGCTAATACAGGCATTGTGGCATTATTATGTAAACTTAAGTTTGTTTTTTGACAAAATAAAAAATTTAACCCTTTAATACAGCTCTTAAAATAATTAAATTTTTCTAAATTTCAATATTAGACATGGATTTTATCAGTACACCCAGTTAAATACACCCTTCCATATCTAAGTAAATCCGTATCAACAAACTAGTGTTTTCATAAAATTTGAAAGTCCGGTCCTGTCGGGCCGATTTTATTAAAATTTTAGCAGCACATTTTAATCTTTACTAAAGAGTTAAATTTCAATTTTGAAACGATTCTGACAAATTTTTCGGTATTTTTGGGCCCAAAAACTTTTTAGAACCCCTAAATACAACCCTGAAAATGGTCCGATCGGGCCCATTTTAAATAGGCTTCTTGCGGTGATGGGTTCCAATGTGTGTACCAAATTTCGTTTCAATCGATTAAGTCTGTCGAGAGTTATCGTGTACACACACATATATATATATATATATATATATATATATATATATATATATATATATATATTATGTATATATATATATAAATATATATATATATATATATACATATATATATAAACATTTTTAAAAATGGTGGCAAAGTGTTCAGGAGGCTATGAAACGTCGAGAAATTTTGGTCCGACCCCTAGGTCCCGCCATCCGACCGACGCCAATAGTGTATGTGCCATATTATGGCAAATACACTAATGATTACTCGCAAATCCTTAATATTTTGTGACACCCTGTATGTGTTTGTAAATTATACGAGTGTACCTCAGCAGGCCGCCTCCACTGTAAGTCGATTGTTCCCACACTATGTAAGGATTTCAACACAGGACATTCATTATCAAAGGATTAATGTGCGCGACGCGCGGGATTCAAATGTTGAAACCAGTGCTGGCAACACCTACGAATGAAAATACCTACACCAAAAAGTCCAGCGCATTGCTTATCATACGGAAGCAGAAAGGATTATATGAAAAATAAATACGCTTTTATTAATGAATTATTTCGGAATGAAAAAATAATACAGCGAGAATTTTGATTTATATACAGGGTGAGTTCGACCACCCGTATCAGTCGTTTTTTTCGAAAACGACTAGTCGTAGAGAGTTGTATTAAAAATTTGTATTATAAAAGCCCTAATAAAGATTCGAATGGTGATAATTTTTTTTTCCGGGAAGGTCGGCTTCCCTATTAGTTTGCTCCAGAATGTCCAGAACTCCGGAATTATAAATGTAACGATAGGTCGAAAGTGGTATTGTTGAAAAGATCTTTAAAAAACAAGCAAGTTTTGTAGGAATTTTTTTTTTATTACTGCCACCCCTGCAAATTTCTATAAGTATAAATATAAATTATTATATGTTCAAAACTCCGGAATTTTAGAAAGCACAATAGGTTGAAAGTGGTGCTGTTGAAATGCTCTTTAAAAAATAGGCAAGTTTTGTAGGAAAAATTATTTAATTACTGCCACCTCTGTTAAGTAACCATCGTTTGAAATTATTAAATCAAAATTTCATAATAACGATCGAAGTCGGCATTAAAAATCTAGCAACCTTAGACATTGTCACAAGTGTTCAAACTGTCTTCCATTTACTCTTTAGTACATACTACTGAGCTCTTCTGGTTATACTGTGAGTGTACTTCTTCAGTGTTTAATGATCGATAGATAGGTAACTAGATTTTAAATGCGGACTTTTAAAAAGTTCGTTATTATGACATTTTAATTTAGTAATTTCAAATAAATATTACTTAACAGGGGTGGCAGTAATAAAAAAAAATTTCCTACAAAACTTGCTTATTTTTTAAAGATCTTTTCAACAATACCACTTTCGACCTATCGTTACATTTATAATTCCGAAGTTCTGGACATTCTGGAGCAAACTAATAGGGAAGCCGACCTTCCCGGAAAAAAAATTATCACCATTCGATTCTTTATTAGGGCTTTTATAATACAAATTTTTGACACAACTCTCTACGACTAACCGTTTTCGAAAAAAACGACTGATACGGGTGGTCGAACTCACCCTGTATAAAGTGGTCTTTGGTGGACTAAAACAAAAAACGCAACAGCATTTTAGTGTTCACCAATTGGTAGAAACTACGCATTTTATAAAAATATTAAGTTCAAAAGAATGTTTTAGTTCATACAAATAATGCCAACAGATCCTTTGACTTGGTAAATTATTATCAGTTAGGTAGGTGTAATAAGTTTATAATAAAAGATACTTTTTTTCTGTGACATGAAAATATTTTATTTCTAGTGGCGAGAGAAACGAAACATTTGGTGGAAATGACGGGATAGTTACGGAAATTTTGATAACGATAGAACTGGTTATGCAAATTAGATCCTTATAAAAATATTGTGTTGTCATCGGAACTACGTAGGTAGGTACTTATGAGTACAAAATTTCAAGTCGATCGATTATGTGGAAGTGGGTCAAATTTGACCCTAACAACAAACTAACTAATAAGTGAAGTTAAAAAAATATTGTAAAAATACTACTAACTATATAGTATTAAGTGAACAAACATTTACTGTTTTAAAAAAAAATTTAACTTTAAAGGTTTTAAAGCTGATTCTTTTTTAAAAACAGTAAATGTTTGTTTGAATCCTTTATAAAATGCCTTTTCGTTTTTGAGAGTTCTTAGTTTTTAGTTTTCGATAAATATCAACATACAACGGGATAAATAAGTTTAATTCCTAAATAAAAATGTGTGTAGTAACTTTAGCGCCGTTTATATAATATTTGCCTATCGTTCTGTCACTTATAATTCAATAAATTGATGACCAATGAGCCATTTTCCTGAGAGTAGTTCTTTCAATTTATTATCCAAGAGAGGCAGCACTTGTGGTAGGGACAAACATTATTTAATCCCCAGTAGTGTCGTGTTATTTCAGAGGTATAACTTAATAACTTAATAATTAAATAATTATTATTATTAAATTAATTAAATAATTAAGTTATACCACTGAAATGACACGACATTAACGGGGAATAAATAATGTTTGTCTCTACCATAAGTGCTGCCTCTCGTGGATAATTGAAAGAACTACTCTCAGGAAAATGGCTCATTCAAACAAAAAAAAATCATAATATAATTAAAAGTTCGACAGTTTTTAAATATATTATAATTTTGTCTGTTTTAATTGGTCATCAATCTATTGAATTAATTTTTATTTATTGTAGATTATAGACGCGTCGACATCTAAGGTCATTAGCGTCTTTCAACTACACTAAATAACAACTAACTTAAAACTAAATAACATCACAAAACATCCATGAGCGCAGATGGGATTCGAACCCACGGCAGTCCAGGAATTAATTTTTACACAGACGTTAAACTATGTATTAATATTTACTTATCGCGTTTGAGTTATATAGCTGACCAATAAATTATTGCCAATTTGAAATAATGCACACGCCACTGACTTATTACATAGACCAGAATTACAGACAAGAACCGTATAGAATAGACGCCGGTATAATCTATACTCAAGTACAGCCAACTCAACAAACAGTCTTTGTAGTCCTGCAAAGCCAGGGCCTGTTCGAAAGAGACCGGACACACTGACCAATACACAAGCACATATTTTAGCCACGGCCAATGAAGGTGTAAAAGATTTCAATGCCGTAGTATAACACTCGTGTACCTGTCCAACGGCTTGTTCTATTTATAATCTATATAGACGAATCATGGAGGTCCACGTTCATAATTTTACAGGTAAGTTATTTTCTCTTTCATAGCGTGATCTGATGGATGACTGCATTTTGTTAACGTGTAATGGAGCTATACTATTCTGTAAATGTAAAAATTAATAATTCTGTTCAATTTTTGTCCCTTATGAAAATATAAATATTGTATTAATTATCTCAAAACATCTCGTTGAAGGTATTATTTTAGGGTAAACGTGATCTGATGGATGACTGCATTTTGTTAGCGTGTAATGGAGCTATACTATACTGTAAATGTAAAAATTAACAATTCTGTTCAATTTTTGTCACTTATGACAATATAAATATTGGGTTATCTCAAAACATTTTTGAACTTTGAAGGCATTACTTTAAGAGATACAGGATACTGGGCAAAAACAATTCCATGATGGTTGAAGAAAAGTCTTCATGTGGTGTAAAGATCAAAACAAATACGCCATACTGACATTACGTTTTGCTATTTAATTTTTTATTTTGATCCTTACGCCACACGAAGACTTTGTCTTCAACCAGCATTAAGAGAAAATTATATAAGTAAAAATTTCAAATTTGTTTTATTACATTTATTAATATATAAGCGCTTTCGACTTTTCAAATTTCAGTCATCTTTAGTGGGGCTGTTTAGTTGTATACGAAGAGTAAATTCGGTTTTGCACTCAGATCGAACCGAGCGCTCTAATGCGTTCGAATTTACATTAAGTTAATTAATGTAACATTATTTTATATCATGCGCTCGGATCTATCTGAGCGCAAAACCGAACTTACCTGAAGAAACTTGCTCGAGAACTCAGTGTAAATGGCTTAGTTTGACACCGTGGCTTAAATCGAGTTGATGTTAATGTTTTTTTTTCTATTCCTTCACATTCCCAAATAATGAAAGATTTACCTAATATAATTATTTCAATGAATGTTTTTAAAAAAATTGTTTAATGTATGCGATTATATTTATAAAAATTTGAATAAAATTAAAGTTATATTTCATGTCAGCTAATTGCTGTTAAATATTATTTTATTACAACACTAATAATAATTATTCATAAAAATATAAGTAGTGTTAAGTACATGCATCTAAATTTTAATATACAATTATTAAAACACTCATCAGGTAAAATTATTTATAGGAAGATGATTTTAATTTAAATTTTAGTACAATTAAAGATTATAATAAGAATATGGTGATAAACAACACATTTTTATATGTAAAAATGTAAATTTTAATTTGTTTCATATAATAAAATTATAGTGCGTATCAAACTTGTGGATCATAATGATCTGATATTGTAGATAAAAGCGTGGTCATAGAAAAACCATTTATTTTTGAATTTAACTTTACAAGGCTCCTTTTTCACTTCCACGTGATCTAAAACATGCTTGTTTCTTTGTCGCGGATAATCTCAGGGACTACTAAACCGATTTGAAAAATACTTTCACTGTTCAAAAGCCTAGACCAGTTCCCGAGTAACATAATATAGTTAGGGATTCCGTAAGCAATTTCGGAACTAAATTGCTTTATTTATTTATTGTAGATTATAGACGCGTCGACATCTAAGGTCATTAGCGTCTTTCAACTACACTAAATAACAACTAACTTAAAACTAAATAACATCACAAAACATCCATGAGCGCAGGTGGGATTCGAACCCACGGCAGTCCAGTCTAGAGGTTGCGGCGCCAAGCACGCTACCATCTAAGCTATACTGCCCTCAACTAAATTGCTTAAACTATAAGAGATACATTACTGCGAAAAATATCTGATAAAGTTGCTCTTGATTATTTCGTTGCCAAACTACTCGGACGAAGCCGGATCAGAAAGCGCAGAAACGCAGTTTGTGATCACAACTCACAAGATATCACTTAAAATTTAGTGTTCGATACCGAAAGTTACCCCCTGCACTCTCCATCTCAAATCCTTTCCCCTCGTCTAAAAACGATTACAGCTCTCCAGACTCTATTTTTAAAGCTGACGGGTTCGGGTAAACGGCAAATTAAGGATCGAGAATCACACTATACAAATCCTACCGGCAATTTTTTTGATAAAAAATTTTGGCTACGTGTGAAAGATTACGTAATTTTTAAAACGTTTTATTCAATTTTTCGCCTGAAGGATCTGTAGTGTGTTTCTTGGTCCTTTCTTTGGCGTTTACTCAAATTCTTTAGCTTTAAAAATAGCGTCGGGAGAGCTATAACTGTTTTCAGGCGAGGGAAAAGGATTTGAGATAAAGAATGCAGGGGGTAACTTCCGATAACGAATAATCTTAATAACGAATCATTCAATGTTTCCCAAATTGAAATATATTTTTGTTCTGCATATTATGCTCAATAGGTTAACGTATGTCTATTGTGTCTTGTAAAGTTTATATTAAATATTTTATTAACTGAAATACGAAGAATCAAAACAAAAGAAGGTAAATACAAAAAGAACGGCTGTAAAACACAGAACTGTAGGAGTTAAACAAAACGGAAGACAATTCAACTAACGCAAGATTTATAACAAACAAGGTCTATATAATACGATTTATTCCTACATATATATAACAATTCCTACTGGTTAATGCTCTATATTCCCTCCTCATTTAGTATTTTCCCACATCCGACGTATAAGAAAATGTCTCTTATTTAGTTTCTGCACACAGGTTTTGTTTGCTAAATAAATTGCAATCGAAGACAATACGATTTTATATGCAAATTGAGTTGTGCGGAACTGTTTTTATTTAATATTCGATGTGCAGGTTATTTTAAGTCTGCAAGTCTTCAAGACAATTGCCGACTGTATTTATTGATCTTTAATTATATGGATTGTGGATAGTCGGCTAGTCCCTATACTACGCCAGAAGCCACTATAAGGGGAACAATAACCGACTCGACACGACATCCTATATTAAGATAGACTTTCGAAATTTTCGACCGCAACGGGAAGCACCGATTAAATGGAATTGAATATGAATTTGTTCAAGATGAGCGACCAATTAGAATAGAATAGAATGTTTATTTGTTCACGTGACACATTGGCGTCTACGCATGTGTAGAGTGCGATGCGAGACGCTTATATGTCGTAGTCTCCCGTTGCGGTCGCAAATTTCGAATGGCTACCTTCAGAGATATAATTTTAACGGGAAATTTGAATGTTGAATTATCAATCTACGGTTAATAAGCTTTGTACGTTGTTTACGTATATAACGATATAATAGCAACACAAGTTAAAATGTTAGCCAATATCCGAACGTCCCAAAAACCTGCTCCTAAAATACCGCATTAGTTAGTTTCACGCAATGGTCAAGACGCTAATGCCCTAAGTTGTCGACGCGTTTATAATTTACACACAATGGTCACCATTCACAATCCATATATTAAAAGATCAATGATTTACACAGAATGCACCTAAATATAAAGGTCGATTTAAAGTAACCCTACAGATATATGGTTTCCGGCGCTGCGCCGACATACATTTTTTTTACTATACACGCCCCATCCCTAGCTATATGAATCAATGTTATTATGCATGCTTTTATAAAAATGCTGTGTAATTTCAATTTTTTTTAAATTATAGTTTCAAAGTAACATTTTTCGAGGTTTTGCCTGGAACTATTATTTTTGAAAAGCCGGAAGCTTCAAATAATTATGTACATTTACGGTTTTATGCAGGAAAATAAAAACTGTAACGTTACAAAAATCAATCATTCTATAATTTGATACATATAATATAAATATCTTAACAGAAAGTTGTCAAACAGGTATGATTTTATTATCCTAAAATTATTAATTTTATTTATTGTAAATTATTGACGCGTCGACAACTTAGGTCATTAGCGTCTTGATTACATTAAATAACAACTTACTTAAAACTATAAATGATATCACAAAACAGCCATGAGCGGGGGCGGGATTCGAGCACACGACAGTCTGATCCAGATACCGCGATGCTAACCATGACTGGACCACACTGTCCTCTAAAATTATTAATAAGATAATAAAATCGATGTAACTCGATCCTATAATAAGAATAAATCTATATACAAGGACGTATGTTCGTTCATCTTATCTTGACAAGATAAGATGAACTAACATACGTACTTGTAGCACCATCCATTAATGGTAAATAGGTAAGTTAATAGCCATGCGGCGTCTCTCCTACCGCGGCATCTCTCCCGCATTTACCCTAGTGCTACCTTCTTAGATAAACTTCAAAATCTGACCATAATCCAGTACAAAATTATGTATAATTGATATTTTAGGTTTCGTTATGTGAAAAAATGAAGATTAGTTTCGTAAGTACGAAGCAGAAAATGAACATCCAACTTTCTTACCTCCAATCATCAATACTTTTATGGTTATTAAACTACGATAAAATTATATTGATTTTGATACGGTTCTATGGAACACGAAATTACCAAAATGCACCTGTAATCTTCTTAATTAATTTTGTAACCGCATCTTGTATAAAGTTGATGCATCAGACAGTGTTGTTCAACGTTTTATAAATCGGAATTCATCAATTAACATTATTTTATTAGTTCACTGCACCGTATAAGTTCACCAGACAATATTGGACATTCATCTTCGAAATGATGCCAGGGAAAAAGTGATTATTTTCTTTATTATATAATTAATCGATTTAATATCCTGCTGAAAATGAGTCAGACAATTGCAGAGCCGCTTTAAAAATAAGTTGTGGTAAACTGTATGATTAGTGCGTTTAGCTACCTACGTTTTTTGTTAATTTTTTTCAAAACTTTTATCTTCACCGACACGTATTCGTTCGACACCGACAAACGCCCTGCTGTATTTGCTTAGTAGCAGAAACATATTGTTACGCAACGATACAATGGGTATGATCAGTGAGTGAAAATAGCGATTTGAACCCGCACTGTAACATAGATTATCGATAGTCCATTTGTAGTCAGCGATTAATCTGGTAATAGGCACGCAAAGAGACAATGGCGTCGCAAACCGGTATCGCCACATCGCGTAGATTCCATAAAAACACATGGCGCTTGCGTGGTTACTAATTTTACATAAATTTGTTTTGTATTCATCCATTTTATATATGTAACTATACATTTTATTTTGTAATTTTTACACACTTTATTGGAATAATACACAAACTATGTAATTTTAATTTACTTTATGTAAAAATCACAAATTTGCTTAACTTTACAGTAAAAGTCCAAGTTTTTATGAAGTTTTCTGTGTAAAAATAAATAATAATGTAAAATCACTTAGAAAATCGAGCGAATTCGACTACCTTAACTTTCAAAGTATTTTTACATCAATTTTTTACAGTGCGGGCGAAATCGGACATAGTAATTAGAGAAGTTGTCAGAAAAAATATTTCTATTATAAACTGAATACATTGATATATCGATAGATAATATCTATAAAGCTTACGGATGATGACCGCCAGCTGAGAACTTCTGGTTTAATGTAGTAACTCTTTATATTAAAATAAAATACAAGTCGACAAAAAAACCAGTGACAGGTGTCCTGTAAAATTAATAAGAGCTATTTAAATGTATAATGTTAATAACAGTACATAATTTATAGAAAAATATGTTTCTAAAAGTAAAATGTGGAAATCGCATGAAATTATCAAGTCTAGCATAAATTTAAAACATAAATTTTACTAATTTACGTTAAACTCGATAAAAATCTATAGCAAAGTTGAATAATGATTAATTTTGCTTTATATATTTTCGCATAGCGTTGATAACTTAATATAAAAAATGGGTCTATTAACTTATTAATGTTTGGAAGAAAAAAGCTATAACTACCCCTTCATCAATGTAATATAACACAAGTCTTTAACGTGACATCACTCGCGTTGAATGAATAAACGAATTGTAAATTATAGACGCTCGACAACTGAGGTCATTATTGCTCGCTTTAATGTCGTTTTCTTTAGCTACTACTCAGCCCCTTAGAAGCGCGATCTTTAATGTATAACAATTAACAAAATAGCTTGAAAGTTTTATTATAATCGAGAACAGTGTAATCCAGTGGTTAGCGTCGCGGCATCTGGATCAGACTGTCGTGGGTTCGAATCCCGCCTCCGCACTGTGTTTATAAAAAAACGAAAACTACATTTTAATAAAAACCGATTTCTTTGCATGTAAAATGTTATTGGTTAAAAAAACATGGACATTTCCCTAGTTCAGGGTACATGTTAAATATGCATTAATAATAATTAATATTATTATTATTATGTTATTTCATAATTTTAAAAAGTAAGATGCAGGTGTTTTCGTAAAAATAATTAATACTGAACGACATTTTATAGCGGAGACAAAAATTGTTTATATATTGAATAACAACAACTAAGCAGATTTGAAATATGTATAAACAGAAATAATTTGTCTATAAAATTAATTAATAGAACGTTGCCACACAAGAAGATTTATCAGCCCTTAGGGTTACCAGACTATGGATATTTCAATTTATAATTAAAGCAGAGCAGTTCAAATAAGCGTACTGATTTTTCATTTACAAGCAAGTTGTAAATCTGACTTTAAAGTTTAAATTTACTTTAAATATTATTTTTGAATTTAAACACTAAATTTTGTTTTTTAATGTTTGGTACTTCACGTAATAATTTTAAAAACTATTTTATATCAATAATTTTCCGGTTAAAAAACCTTTTTTTCGAGGACACGAAAATATATTTCGCATGGAGTAAAAAACAGAATTTTTATGGTGGAGATGACAGGTTGACGAATAAATTGGTTTATATCATACAACATTAACGTAAGCGAAGCCGCTATGGCAAAGAATAGTATTTTATATAGAAATTTTAATCATATAATCAATACAATTATTATTGCAGAGCGTAAAATAATAAATTGCAGTTTTAAAACCAAGTTCGTGCAACAAAAAATCTCGACAAAGTTAATAATGGCCCACGGATGTTTCGATTACGAAGCGTGAAATATTTAGGTTAAGACTTTGAAGGTTTTAATGAACAAAACAAAAACTATGGTTCTGAAAAAAAATTCTTCAAAAATTTCAGTTCAAAACTTTGTTCGAAATAATAATTGGTTTAAAGGTGCGATAGTTGAATATCTGTCAAATATGAATAAGTAATTAATTAAAATTATAATAATGTATTTTAATTAATATTTTTATGTTCTTATAGTCACTATGCATTTATTTAGACAAATAGATACAAGGTTTTGTAGTTTATAGATGCTCGATAAGAGAGGCCATAAGCGTTTAAAATAAAATGAATAAATCAAAAGAAAAATAAAAGAAAAACAAAATTAAATAATAAATGAATATATACACTCAGTTACATAAAAAGTGGATCACCTAAAAGTATATGTAATTTCGATTCGTTGTATTTTCAAAATTAATAAACCGATTTTGAAAATTCTTTTTTTGTTTGATAGAGCAGAGTTTTAGGAAAATTTTTATGTATAAATTTTGAATTTCAATCAAGGCTTGATTACAGTGGAGACGGAAGAATAAGACAATGTTTTTTTAGTCAAGTTTGAAGAATTCTACGGAAAGTAGCAGCAGCATTAGAATTTTTTCCTTAATTGCATCTTATTCCTTGGCTTTTTTGTATCGGTTCGTTTTTGTTTTCAGTAATTATCTCAAATAACACCCGAGTTATAAAGAAAAATTCAAAAAACTGCATTTATTCTTTATTAATGTCGTGGCCATAAGTAGGCTGGGAATGTATCGGTGTTTAGGAACAAAACAAATGAATAATTTCTTTGACAGTCCGAATTTATTGATGGTTATTATTGTTTATTGTTAAGATTTTCATTTATGTGGATAAATAATGGTAAAAACAAATAACTCCTGAACAAGTTGCAATCATAATGGCATTGACTAATGATGGACGCAGCCTACTTATGGCCACGACATTAATAAAGAATAAATGCAGTTTTTTGAATTTTTCTTTATAACTCGGATGTTATTTGAGATAATTACTGAAAACAAAAACGAACCGATACAAAAAAGGCCAAGGAATAAGATGCAATTAAGGAAAAAATTCTACTGCTGCTGCTACTTTCCGTAGGATTCTTCAAACTTGACTAAAAAAACATTGTCTTATTCTTCCGTCTCCACTGTAATCAAGCCTTGATTGAAATTCAAAATTCATACATAAAAATTTTCCTAAAACTCTGCTCTATCAAACAAAAAAAGAATTTTCAAAATCAGCTTATTAATTTTGAAAATACAACGAATCGAAATTACATATACTTTTAGGTGATCCACTTTTTATGTAACTGAGTGTATAAAACAACAACAAACAAATTTATTATACGTAATGTAGAACTATAAAAATAATAAAAACCCAGCAATTTTAAGGTGCTATTTATTTGTAGTATTATTTCTGGCCAGTTGCATTATATAATCCGGCAGTTAACTGACAATTAAAATTGTGTCACAATTCACAATAACTTTGACGCCAGTTGCCATAAAAAAGAAACAATACTATTCTATAAAAAGCAATACTGCCATAAAATAATAAGAAGCAATACTGGGTTCATTCAATACTTCATGAGGGAGAGAAGCAATACTGATCTAAACTTTGGCCAGTGATAATTTTCCTTATGATACTGTGAACTATTTCTTTCGTGTCGTCATTTTCTACTACGAATTTTAAAGATTTTAAAGAAACTGTGTCTTTAAAGGGCACGTCAATGTTTTGGTATGCATTTTCATTAGTTATATATGCATCAGTTCCGAAGCGAAGCTATGTACTGTGTAAAGCCGGCTCCAGACAACATGGCCAACGTATGCCAATGTTAGCGAATGTATTGGCGACTAATGTTGAGTATGGATGGGTATGTGTGATCATTTGAATATGTCCAATATCCACTCGACATGATTCTGTTTGGCCAGCGTTAACCAAAGCTTAGTACACCCAATGTTTAGCGAATATACACTAGCATTAAACAAAATGGGCAGCGAAGATGACGCAATTATTGCAAGTGCTTTAGAGATAATAATTTCTTGTGCTCTTAATACATGTCTCATGCAACTCATAAATCACAATCACACGAACATACACCACGTAGTAAAAACTGTCCACTCGTCTGGATGAAAACAAAGTCATATTTGCAAGTCGAGATCAGAGTTGGGCAATATTTTTGATGTGTGTTCAAAGCGAATGTCTTCCAATGCCAACGTTGGTGACTGTTTGTTAAATATAGGCCATATGAAAACCATTTACACGGTATGGCAATTTCCCGAATGTCAACATTGGTCGACATTTTTTATGTTGTCTGGAGCCGGTTTTAGAAATCTCCTTCAAATCTTATGTCTTCCAAAGCCAACGTTGGTGACTGTTTGCTAAATATTGGCCATCCACATGGCATGGCATTTGCTCGAATGTCAAAAATTGGTCGACATTTTTTATGTTGTCTGAAGCCGGTTTTAGAAATCTCCTTCAAATCTTATGTCTTCCAAAGCCAACGTTGGTGACTATTTGCTAAATATTGGCCATCCACATGGCATGGCATTTGCCCGAATGTCAACATTGGTCGACAATTTTTATGTTGTCTAGAGCCGGTTTTAGAAATCTTCTTCAAAGCGTATGTCTTCCAAAGCCAGCGTTGGTGACTTTTTGCTAAATATTGGCCATCCACATGGCATGGCATTTGCCCGAATGTCAAAAATTGGTCGACATTTATTATGCTGTCTAGAGCCGGTTTTAGAAATCTCCTTCAAAGCGTATGTCTTCCAAAGCCAACGTTGGTGACTTTTTGCTAAATATTGGCCATCCACACGGCATGGAAATTGCCCGAATGTCAAAATTTGCCATGTTGTCTGGAGCCGGCTTTAGGAGGTACCCATGCGAGGCGACACGGGTTTCAATTGTTAGTAGGTATAGAAAGAGAGTTAGCTGCAGGAGACTGGATGGAGGAGGCCTTCGCGGCGCGCTCCTCCGTTATACACTCCTCACATTTGAATGGCCTGGCGACCTCGTGGAGGCTCGGTCACAACATTTGCTAGAGAGATAACTCTTGGCTTTATTGATTAGGGTCGTCCGTTAGCTGTTAGCAGTACCACATTCACTAGTCTTGTACTACATACTACACCTTCAACAAGATTCGACTACACTGTGATATTTTCTTCTCTGTTAATTTGCGGTTACCTATATCTGTGCGCAGAGATTTTTGAAATTATACCCCTTTAGAAAGGATAGTGAATTGGAATGACGTCGAATCAAAAACCAACTCAAAAAATAAAAATTCATGACGCTGACAGGGATAAAACGGCTGTTACGATTTGAATGAAATTGACTGAAAAGGGGTTTTGGGGGACAAAAATCGATGTAGCTAGGTCTCAAACCAAGAAAGTTTTCATATAGATTTGATAATTTTAAAAATCTGTTTTTTGATGTTTCAAAATTGTGTAATATTGTAAGCAGGCTTTGGATACTTATGTATAGATAGATGCTATGATAACAATGGATTTTATTAATAATAATTATTTATTAATTTTAAAAATGCTGAGAGGAGAAAAACAAAAATGTTAGTGTATAACATCAACCGTACGCTTATGTGGGTGAGACACATATCCTTTTTTTTTATTTAATTAGGTGTTTAGATCTGAACTTGTCCAACAGGTATTTTTTACAAAAAGAAGGTAAGCTTGCATATTGTATCGGAGATACGGAAATACCTAAATATTTGACAAATTTTGTCTCAACTGCAACCGGTTTTGACAAAACATTGTTGGGTTTTATGCAATTAGAGGTCTAAAGAAGGACACATTTGTAAATGCTAATTAATTAATTATATGAAATTATTTTTAAAAAATAACATATATGGATAAAATATCTAAAAGTTTCTATAGCACATTAAATAAAAACTATTTTTAAAAATTCATGTTTAAATCAGTGACATTTTAGTACCATTTTACTTTTGGCAAATATTTTTTATATACATTAATAATTTATTTTTTATTTATTATTTCGTAACCGGATATAGGTTGTGAAGATTTATTACTTTTAATAATTAGGAACACAATGAATCTGGATTAAAATAACATCGACATCGTTAGTACAAATTTTTGATTTATGAATTTGATTTATCTAGGTTCGAAATATGTTTACTGAAATAAAAATACATCTATCCTTTAGATTGGTTACAACATGGCACACAATTTAATAGTTTAAATTCAGATGAAAAAAAAATCTTATGCACAAAACACCAATTATTTAACCGACTCTTTTTGTAGTTTCACTATAATATGATACGGTTAGCATTACTGTTAGGAACACCATCGAATGACGTAACATTACAGTGCAATACTAGAAAAATTCATTTTAAACCTACGTCACCTTCGGAACTCAAATCCGAAACTTCCACTATCGCGGCGGTTGAGTTATCAATTAAATTTTATTTTATTTATTGTAAATTATAGACGCATCGACAACTTAGGTCATTAGCGTCTTGGTTATACATTAATAATAACAACACACTTAAAACTAAATGACATTACAAAACATCCATGGGCGGAGGTGGGATTCGAACCCACGACAGTCTGATTCAGAGGCAGCGACGCTAACCACTGGACCACGACTGTCCTCTATCAATTAAATTAAGGTAATATTATGAACCTTCTCGCATACGAGTGCTAATGCTGCATGGATGAATCTAAGATGAAATTTTTTCCATTTCTTAATTTTTATTTACAATGTATTCTTCAACGTGAGTCTTTTTCTAGTGCACTTAAAAATCTCACTTTTAGTATAACTTTAAAAAAAAAAGTTGAATGATCTTCATTGAAAAAAAACAACAGAAAACAGTTGAAACACGACGAAAATAAAGCAGTGCATTTCGTTGTAAGTTGTAAGACGTTGTCGGAATGGAATTACATCGTTAACGGTGTAGTGTTGAAAGTGAGCGTTCAATATAATGTAAGTTTGTTTATGTGTGCGTTCACCTATAGATGTACTCTGTAAGTAGACTTGTAGCGCTACCGTTTTACAAGGCTTTAGATTCATGTGCTAAGAGTTGCCTGCTTCTCCAGCCTCCCTGTAGAACATCCCCTTCGTCTCACTCAAAACCACCACCACTTAAAATCGTTAAATGACACGGATTACGTAATTGAAACATAGAGCTCCAATTTCAGGATCGTCTATTATAATATTACAATCATTTGCCGTTATTTTGATTTTGACACATTTTTAAAACCACTGTAAATTTGCCGTTGAGACGAGATGAGAAATGAGACGAGATGTGAAATCTCGACACGAGATTAACACTTTTTCTCGTCTCGTATTTTACGACAAGATCGAGATTAACAATTTTTCTCGTCTCGTATTTTAAGACAAAATCGAGATTAAATTGTTGAGAGGACAGTGTGGTCTAGTGGTTAGCGTCGCAGCCTCTGGATCAGACTGTCGTGGGTTCGAATCCCGCCTCCGCTCATGGATGTTTTGTGATGTCATTTAGTTTTAAGTGAGTTATGTCATTTAATGTAATCAAGACGCTAATGACCTAAGTTGTCGACGCGTCTATAATTTACAATAAATTAAATTGTCGAGAATTTGTTGCTACATCAAAACGAGAATGATATTCTAGAGAAATTGGCGAGGAGAGATGTAAAATTTTTCGGATTCTTTATTCGCGGCTTCAGTTGCGTGAAGGTCGATTTTGCTCAACGTTCGCTCGGTTTTAAATTTTAAATAAAGTGTATACAGATCAAAGTACAGCAATACTTTTTAAAGATGATATAAAAATCTGTTTTTGATTGAAAAAACAGAATAATATGTGGTGATACTGATGAAATTGGAAGAAAACGACTCAAAAGTGGCTTAAGGATCCTTAAGCCACTTTTGAGTCGTTTTCTTCCAATACTTTTTAAGTTTGGATACCACTTCATATAGTGGACAGTTTCATCAAGATCAAAAAGTCAAAGGAACAGACAAAAATTCAGAGGCCGCGTTCTTTCGTCCGGATATCATAAGGAATATCCGATAACCTCAAAAAAAACCACAAAAAAAGAAATGAGAGGCAGATGTCACGTTATACTATTGAATTGATTATAAAGTGAGGTTATACAATCATAGGGAACTAGTAGGTAGCTTAATAAATTAAAGCTTCTAAATAGTACACGGTTCATCCCAGCTCTAATGCTTAATTAAAAATTGCGGAATTTTTCCCCCTTAGTTTTAATGTAAAATTAATGCATAATCATGTAATTCTTCAAAAATAAAATTTTAATTTAAATAGAAAGAAGTCACTGCAGTTACAAGTTAATTAGTAAATTAATAGTGCAGATATTAATTATAGAGCAATAAATTATAGAAAACATTTGTCTGTTTATAAATGTCTTCATTCCGAAAGTATTTTATGCAATTCATTAACACTTTTACCTTGACAAAATTTATGATGGTCGAAAATTAATACATAATATGAAGAATAAAGATGCATAATTTATAATTGCTTTATTAAAAAAAATGGCAAGCGGCACAGTAATTACAACTGATCCGTAACCGAAGACGAATAACTACTTGTAAAGTTTTATTTATAATGACGTCACATCTGTCAAAAAATGTTAACATGACACATGACACAAAACACAAATAAATCCTAGATGACGTAGCTATGGCAATTCGCGTCACACATTTTTTGTTACGTATGATTCTACGCTCTATATACAGTAGGTTAAACCGGTAAGGTATACATAGGACACTTACATTGGAAAAAAATGATTGGATCAGAATGAGCCATGACTCATAATGTACGTGTTGATAATAGGGTTGCTATCGTAATTTTAGTGTTTTTATTTTAGTTACAATTATTTTTATTTTACTTGTGGTTTAAATGTCAAGTAAAATAAATATAATTGAAACTAAAATAGAACAACTAAAATTACGATATCAACCTTATAATATAAACCTTATATAAACACGTACATTATGAGTCATGGCTCATTCTGATCCGATCCTTTTTTCCCAATGATAAATGTCCTATGTATATATCTTATCGGTGTACATACTGTATAAAAAAATTCACAGATTTCGCAATCCTTGCAACCATTGAGGACATTGGAAATGATAACAGCATAATATATGAAACATAATTAACTGTTTATTATACACACAATATTTATCAATGCACTGTTTAGTTTTGTCAGGAATAACCGTATTATTCTTCTGTTATATACGCGTTCACTTTAGCTTGATTACTTAACTTTTAAACGGATTTTTCTACAGTATTTATTAACATTTGCTCAAAAATAACACCGCAGATCGTCGCAAATACCTCTCAATTAACTAGACATGATATAAAACACATTTAGAAAAAATTGCACTTGTTCAATTTTGCATGATTGCTCCTTACTTGATCGCGACACCGTTGTCTTTTGGCCTTGAACGAAAACTCGTAACTCTGCCCCCATATACGAACATAAACATTTCCAATGTTAAAAAGGTGCGTAATGCTTCACTCACTTATTTTCCATTGACATCGATTTTTACAATATAAAGAAAAAATTTACAATGTTTTCTTAATTAAAACTGTTCTAAAAGAATACGGTCACTGAATAAAAACATTTATTTATAATAAACGTGCGCATATTTTAACTTATAAATTGTTTTCTTGAAATGTTTTCAATTTTATTCAAATGTTTAATTTAATTTTTCAATTAAAATTCTATTTGAATATGCAAAAACATAATTCATTTTCACTTAAGAAAAGAAACACATGAACGATAAAAAATATAGAAAATCCGGAAACTAAAGTATTGGAAATATTTATGTTTATTTAGAATGAAAGTAAAACAGTGACTACATAATAAAACATCGTAACTGCGATAATATAGTTAGTCTATACACAGTAAATATATACAGCTTGAAACAAGTAATAAAACACACGTAAAGCAGAAGGAAGGTCAGTAACGCAGTTAAATTTTATTGGGACCTCTTCATGAGCACATTTTGTTTATACTGTACTACTAAGGATGGGATAAAATTAACGGCCGTATTTTAACAAAAATACAGCGTGTTCTTAATATTTGTTCGATTTGTACTCGCAGATTGACGTTTTTACCGCGCGGCGGACGAAAACATGAAAGGGTCAAGAAAGTGGAGACTTCAAACAAAAAAGTTCGAAATCTTTAAAATACATTTAAACATTTTTTGTTAATTGTAAACGGTTGCATGACCTTAGATGTCGAACTTCTATAAATTACGCAATAACTAACTAGTAAACAGTTGCGCAAGTGACGCTAATGACCTAAGTTGTCGACACGTCTATAATTTACAATAAATAAATTACAATAAAGTTGCGCAAGTGTTTTGGCATACGTAGAAAAATCTGGGACTATTTTGAAAGTACTGATTTTTGTAATTATACGTTTTTACGAGAAGTGTTGATACGTAACTACCGTAAAGACGAGGTTTAACTGTTACTAATTTTACTACGCGACTGATATACGATAATTTGAATCAAATCTGGAGACTGTGCCTGCTAAGAACATGGCGGTCGCTTGCGCAGCATGTATGCGCGAAAAGTTTTACACTTTCTCTAGCTAGCTGAACTGTGGCTTAGACAATGTCCGTGCTGGAATGAATGAATTGTAAATTATAGACGCTCGACAACTGAGAATGTCCGTGCTTATATGCGTTTGGACATTAATTATTTTTTCACAACGCCGCTATTGAAAATTCGATTTTCGGTACCTGTTTAGCGAGTTGAAACTGAGAGTTTCAACCCTAGAGATGAAAATTGTCAGTTGTCGGTTTTCTCTGTTTTTTACCGTTGTTAAGAGAGAGATAGAGCGATTGAGTCGCGCCAACTTCAATTCGCATATAATACTCGAAAACTTCAAAATGACGCACATAACCCTACATAAATTTCACATGGATCAGACAGATCTAATGTTTTTGTGGCTTTTTTGCGCGCCAAAATTGCAGGTACCTCAAATCGAATTGTCAATAGAGTTGTTGTGAAAAATAATATACATTTACTCGGAACGAAACACAGCGAATGCAACACGTGTGAATTGCTGCCCTTACACTAGTTGCAAAAGCTGTGTTTCGTCCCCTGTAATGCAATATCCATTGATTATTTAACGATTTTAACTCAGCCCTGAATTAAAGACGATTGAAACAGCACAAGGTGTAACTTTGAACATAAAATATTTTTTACTACCGGTCATCGGCACTGCAGGTAAGTAAACACAGTTATGTAAGTTTTTTTTTATTTTTTTAACAAGGTCAAACATTGCATTCAAAATTATGGAATTTTGCAAAAAACTGATTTTAAAATGCATTCATGCATATTCTTTTGTACGTTTGTTGACCTTCTAACGGTATTACTGTCAAAAATATTTTTACGGATGTAAAAAATTGATAGTTCCAACAAATATTTGAAATATCACGAAACACAAAAATACTAAAAAATTATAAGACATTATTTGAAAATCATTTTAATATCTTCAGCCTATTATTTTTTCGATTCTATGTTTCCTGTGAAGATACAAATGCCTAAATTTTCCAATTTTGATAAAATGATTAGAACAGTTTAGAATTATTCTGGAATCTTTAATCATCCAAAATTAATGGAAAATTCAAGAGTGAAACCATTTATTATAATTTATGTTTATGGTCTTAGTTATCGAGCATCTATAATAATCTATAGTTAGCTATCAGACGTACTATTTATATTTAATTGTATTCAACGTAATAAGTCATATTTTTTCTCGAAGAAGAAGCGTTTTGAATTGAACTTTTTTATCCTTTAAATGAGTAGAATTTATTCTCTAAAATGCTTCTTATGTAAAATTCTTTTTAGTAATATAATTAATATATAAAACAAATATCATACAAATCAAATTTTCAAATAATTATAAAATCAAAAGATAAACAAAACACATAGGTACACTATCATTAATTAAATCTTAATTAAAAATCAATAACAAACAGAAGAAAAACAACCATATCTATATAAAAACGTTCGATAAGCATAAAAGTACGCTGATTGTGTGTGGTGTGCGTGTGTTTTCGTACAATCGTCTATACTCCTGGCTTTATATCTACGATCACAAAACAAAGCGGTTTATATTATATTTTTGCTAAATGAGCTTTATGATAATTTAGCTTTTGATTTGTAATTTTTTTGCCTTGTTTGAAGTTTATTTACCACAAGGCAAAATAATATTTATTTGCAAAAGTCTTTAATGGCCACTGTTATTTATAACACTAATTGTTTTTCCTTCAGGACTTTTTTGATGCTCTGAAAAAAGTACAATAATAAAGGTACTGTCAATTAGAGTCGACTTAATAAATCATACAACAAATTGTGATAAAAAAAATTAATTACTTAATTTAAAATTATATACGCTTTCTGTACCAATCCGAAGCGAACATTTATAATTTTTTTTTGTTTGTTCAGCCTTAACTTTTCGCTACCGGAACAGTTAAAAAAAAAATTTTCTTTTTAATTGAACATCCTTTAAAAACTACTAAAAGGAGAAAAATAATTAAATTTTGACTATAAAACCTACTTTTAATAAATTGGCGTCGACTTCAAAATTTAATTATTTTTCTCTTTATAGTGGCTTTTTAGAGGTCAAAATTTTCTTATAAAAAGCTTTATTTTTCACTTTTTACTGGCTTTGCAATACGTAGTTTGTACGTTATTAACAGATTTCTTTCATGACATTTCATTACTAAACTAGAAAAAAAACTACTGAACCGGTTTAAGTAAAAATTATTACGGAACACCTCGACATCTTCTTTAACACAATGGAGTCAAAATCATCCAGAAAGGTTAACCCCTCGAGAAGTTAAGGCTGAACAAAAAAAAAAAACTAGACGTGAGCCGTTTTGCTTTAAGACCACAGATAAAGAGCGGAGTTAAGAGTTACGCGAAGAAAGAGTAAATAAGCAAGGCTATAAATACTATTTGCACCAAATAAATTTCCAATGCCATAGAAACAATTGTAGCACGAGTTTTATGGTTCATTCAATTGGCACTTTCTTAAGGTTTTCGCTGAACGCGACCGGGCGACGGTGTGGGCGCGAAACAATAAAACCTGATGCATTGTGATTGTATACGACAGTCAGATGTTAGACCGATTCACGGGCTCAGAGGTGACTCTAAATTGAGATATATACTAACTTACACACACACACACACACACAAATCACAGAGACAATACGCACTTGCGATATTTACATACAGTGCAATTGTACGAAATACATTTAATAACAACACCAAACCCAGACGCGACCGATCTAATCAAGTTGGAGAAATTAAAATATCTTTTGCTTTGGAACACAATAAAAGGACAGAAGCGACTGAAAAAATTTGGAAAAATTTAGCTTCTTCATAGATCTTGCTAAAGACGCAAAAATTTATTATTTTGAAATTCCTTAACGTTTTCTGAAGTTTTAAGTAATTTACGAACGCGACAATTTTAATTTTTTCTCGTTGAACATACAGAAACGTGAAGAATTGGAGCAAGTATATATCCAAAAATATCCAAAACAAAATTGGATACCATGAATCCAAAACAGATTTCATGAATATCAATATTAAGTAATAAATCTAATATAATGTTATCGTAGTTTTAATAAATTATTGATACCATCGGTCGTTAATCTACCAATTCTTTGCTTTTCAAATGGTATCTACATCAAAAAATTATTATTTTGAAAAACTTATGAAAAAATAAATTCATTTCAATTTCAATAAAGAAATTCTAGCTTTTTTTGGCTCAATATATCTATAGAATCTAATATCAAGATGTTTAAATATTTTTTAAATTTGAAGCAATTATGAATGATTTTTGCGGGAATTTAATGGGTCCAAAAAGTAGTATCCGTTATCTGAGAGTATACCGGCCGTAAGCCAAGGGTTAAAGAACCAGTTTAAGATTTTATTTCTACTTAATCCGTTTAGCAAACACATAACAAATCAATAGGTGAATATAAAAATACACGAGAACATCGCATCTGTGTAAGCATTATGTAGATATGCAACCATAATTCAAAAAGATGTTTCATTTGGTTGAGCAGTCAGCCGATCCTTTCCCCCTCGGTCAGTGCACCGGGTTATGGAAACATCGTGCACGAGGGTTTTAAGTCGGACCGACCACCGAGCCGAACCAACCCCGTATCCAAACGCGGAGAGCTCGTACAGAGGTATATACCTTTTACCTTAACCGCCATCATCTAACCATACACCCCTTTGCCCCGTCTATCGTCCTATGCTATACAACTGCTACCTATTTAGGTTTGTGGTATCTTCATTAGGAATGTCTTTTCTAATATATCACTGGAGATTTTACATCTGACATATAATATTTCATTTATTTCTTTAGAAATTTAAATCTGCCGTTAAATATAGTTTTTTAAAAAACTGGTGCAACCGTACCGTCCAGTTAAAACTTAATTTTGTTGTCAGTTTTTTTTTTATATTTTGTTTTGAAATTGTCTTGCAATTAACTTTCCATTTTTTGAAAAATATAAGCAATAGATAATTCATAATATATGAAATAATATTGGGAACTCTTGAAGTTTCATTTGCGTACGGGTTTTTCGAGGTTTTTGGATACTAGAATTTTTGTCTGTTTGTACCAGCTTCACCTGAGAACGGCTAGACCGATTTTGATGAAACATCATACCAAAACTCGAAGTATAGGCTAAATTTTATTCGGCTATGATTAGGTTTATATCAAAACCGATACAGCGCGGTCGAACCCGTGGGAATACTCGTATTAATCCTCAAATTTAGTCACTGAAGTTCTATATTATTACTTCAGTCAGCGACTGTTAGATGTCAAGGAAAAATTTAATACTTGAATATCTATGCATTACTTACTTAAAGGTCGTCCGCTACATTTATCATTACTATACGATCAGGTAAGATAGGGTTTCTGATAACGCAATCGAAGCTTGCCAGAAAATTACTTATTACATTTAGCAGTAATTAACTGAAGTAATAATATAGTACTTCAGTCAGTGGCTGTTAGATGTCAAAGACAAATTTAAACTACTTTAAAGATAGTCTGCTACATGCTCCGATAAAGTAAGATAATGTTTCTGAAAGTCTGATAATACAAATGAGTGAAGAGTATAAAATCTTTTTAACTTTGAATAAAAATTAAAAACTATTCCAAAATGAACGAGCTTTATTTTTCATCAGGTAAATTCTCACATATATTTTGCGTCATCCCACGTATAGTGTACACATATATACAAGGTTTCCGCAAAAAATGCTGCTATTTAAAATTCAAATTTCGACATACAACGCAAAATATCAATTGTTTCCTCATGTCTGAGACTATGAATTTGTTAGTAATGGCACGTCAATGCTTCATATTTTTAAAGAGTCGTGCTGGTCAGGCCTCATTGATTACTGATTAATTGACGGAATACTCAATAAATATTATTTTTAATAAATATTCATAGAAAACGTTTTAATAAAACTTACGTAAGTAATTAAAGACTTGTTAAGATTAATCACCTTCATACTGAACATGACGTGTAGCAAAATAAAAATAATTCAAATCAAAAGCATATAACTTTTATTTAAAACATTACTAATTTCCGAATATCCAAAAATACAATATGGCGTCCGCAAGAAAAAAAAGTTTGTGTAAGTATCCCGAAAACCAATTAATTCTCTATAAGTCATTCTATTCTTCGTAAAAAGTTGCTCTACGGGGTGTTTAAATAGTTTTTCGATACAATCAATACTTAAAAAGTTACAGTCGATTTTAGAATTTGGCCATTTTAACGTTTTTTAAAATAAAACAAAAACTGCACGGAATTCATTTGTTTTCTCGGCGAATTCTTAATAGCTAAATAATTTCGCACTGCTTTGTCCATTTAAGCGGCTTTTCATCTCTGATAATAACAAAGTTACCCGCATTTTAGGTCACGTTTCCGTGAACAGCCTGTATATTATACTACTTGTAATGGAAAATCGCTAAATGCTAAAGGCTGTCGGTGATCAGATCTTATACAGAAAACAGAAGAAATCTGCACTATGGTTGTTGGAATCATGTGAAGAGAATGTAATACATACATACAAACAATTATTTTTTATATAACAATACACACAAATATGTACATGTCTAGAGCCGCGATCCATCATTACGTGCAACTTACAGGTTATGTAAACACCATGTTCAGTAAAAACTAATAATATATGTTTTATAAGCACGTATTGGCGGATAAATTAAATTATAAATTTTTACTTTTTGTGCAAAATTTTCGATCCAAAAAAACATGGAACGACTAACCGCAGAATCAGAACACTACCTATTAAAAATGATATAATGGACGATGTTCTACAAACAACCAGTCAACTCGCAACTGAATTTAGTTTTTGATTTCATAACTACTTGGTTAAAAGCGCCATTTATAAGCTTTTAGATAAAAGAAGATACATTTTAACAATGTGACATTTATCAATTTGAAAATCGTGGGAAGTCAAGTTATCATTTTGACTATTTGTACTAACTGAACATGATCATTTTTCACCGTGAAAATTTAATAATGCCAATTATTCACAAACTGCTAAAAATATTCATAATAATAATATATACTTTCTGGAGTAAAGTGATACCTAAATATTCAAGCGATTTATGACTAGAATAATACATTAATAAAAGTAGTTTTTAATCATTTAAATAAGAAAGACTAGTTTACAAAAATATAAAAATATCTTAACTTATTTAAAACCAAAACACTGAAACGTGTTCAAGAAATTACATTGCACTGATTCTTATGTGACAACGTGGACTGTACGGAAGCGCGACGCGGCAAGACGCTTGGCGACCAATCTTAAGAATCAGTGAACGTAATTTTTCCGCTGTTCGGCAGCACTTTAGTTCTTTCGTAACACCAGAGAAGTGAATACTTTAAAAACTTTTGAGACTGATATTTTTATCTGACTTCGAAATAAAAAAGTAGGGTTATGAATTCTATATCTCATAGTTGATACGATTTATTTTATATCCAGTCATGCGGCGACATTTTATTACCGCCGGTTATAATTACAAATAAGGAAATAATAGATAACTAATTATTTTTTATTTAAATAATTAAATAAGTACCTATCTAATTATTAATTAGCTAATAAGAGTTTCCATTGTACAACAGACCGTTCATGAACTTTAAACGCGATTTTAATAAGATCAATTACAGAAAGCAATTCCCAAGCTGTAATTATGTTTTGTATGTATGTAAGATAATGGGCGGCAGCCTTGGATATAAAATCACTACACGTAATATAATACCTACACATTCAAGATCATTGTGCTCATATAATATATAGATGCAAACGTTCCAGGTAGATCATGAAGTATGACCATAGAATCTAGATGCAATGTACATGATATTGTGCAAAATGTTTGGTGACACTTATCGCAATCATAATATCTAAAGTAGACTTGGGTAGTTCCGGACAAGTGTAGTTCTTGTTACTATGTTCTCTATATTGCGGAGACTTTTCATATTTTTCCTTAAGCCGGCTCTAGACGACATGGCTAACGTATGCCAATGTCGGCGAATCTATTGGCGACCAATGTTGGGTTTGGTTGGGCATGTGTAATCATTTGAATACCAGTATCCACACAACAGGATTCTGGTTGGCCAAGCTTAGTAAACCCAATGTTTAGCGAATATACACCAATATGAAACAAAATGGATAGCGAAGACGACGCAGTTATTATATAGGTGCTTCGGAGGTAATAATTTCTTGTGCCCATGCAATAATATTGTTACGGAAATTATTTATACCGTTTTATTATGTCCGTAAAAATACACTTTTATTAGCTACGTAGTTATACACGTGTGGAACGCGCGTCGCCGTTCGCCGGAATGCCCCTGACCTCTCCCCATCCGCCCGGGGACCATTCACCGTGTGCCGTGTTGGCAC
The DNA here is from genome assembly GCA_039654895.1 of Mongoloraphidia duomilia. Taxonomy (NCBI): domain Eukaryota; kingdom Metazoa; phylum Arthropoda; class Insecta; order Raphidioptera; family Raphidiidae; genus Mongoloraphidia; species Mongoloraphidia duomilia. Next base: position 5,639,308 of record CM077520.1, on the reverse strand, counting down.
AATTAGTTCTCGCCAGTGCCGCTAGGCAAATACATTCGCCTTGTTGTTACTGTCTATGGTTGTGGTAGTTGTCTATGGTTATACGCCAGTGAACCTAAATCGGTAGTACAATTACATCAGCCGAACTGAAGCGCCACTACTCTTGATGCGTGTAACAATATATTGACAAACACCGCGTAGTGAAAACTGTCCAGTCGTCTGGATGAAAACAAAGTCATATTTGCAAGTCGAGACCAGCCTTGGCCAATCTTTTTGATGTGTGTTCAAAAAACCACCCTCAAAGCGAATGTCTACCAATGCCAACGTTGATGACTGTTTGTTAAATATTGGCCATATGTAAAACCATCCACACGGTATGGCAATTGCCCGAATGTTAACATTGGTCGACATTTGCCATGTCGTCTGGGGCTGGCTTTAAAATGTCCATACAGTTCCAACTTCGTCACGGATATCTTTACTGTCACCAACTGGGAATTAGTATTAATATTATAGCCGTATGCAAAAAACAAACGTAGGACGATGACATTTCGTTACTATTTTTTTTTACAGTCTTTAACTTTAAAATTCAATTTTTCAATTTTTAACTTCCCACTGGAAGTTATTGTAATGGGTCCGAAAATCGAAATCAAAAAGGAAAAAAAATTTTTATGTTTCAAGGTCACTACACTATTTTTACACTACTTTTAGAAAGATGTCTGTGTGTGTGTGTGTGTGTGTGTGTGACGTACGTACGTATGTGTACATTTCTTTCAAAGACGAAATCTCGAGAACGAAAAATGATATCGACTACGTTAGGGTGCCAATCGACGCGTATTAACGTAAATATGATCTGAAAGAAATTTTTTCAAAATCGGTTCAGCCGTTCTTTTTTCTTAACCAAATAACCTCCAAAAAAGTAGATTTTACACAATATCTCGCGAATAAAAAATTATATCGACTTCGTAAGGGTGTCAATCGAGGCGTGTTAACGTCATTTTGATCCGACATAAATTTTATAAAAATCGGTTCAGCCGTTTTTTTTTTTTTTTTTTTTTTTTTAATTATTGATGTTTTAATGATTGAAATGATTACTTTTCTGTGTAATATCTAATTTAATTATTATTATTAAATATTTATCAAACTGGGAAGTTCGTCGTGTGGACCTCAAGGGTCGCACTTTAGTCCTAATAAACGACCCACCTCACGGCTTGTTTTGGGTTGAATTTATGCAATAGAACTTTTTTTTAATAATATAGGCATATAAAATTACGTAATTACGTATTTTTAACTTCCCATTGGAAGTTATTGTAATGGGTCCGAAAATCGAAATCAAAAAGGAAAAAAAATTTTAATATTTCAAGGTCACTACACTATTTTTACACTACTTTTAGAAAGATGTCTGTGTGTGTGTATGTGTGTGTGTGTGTGTGTACGTACGTACGTACGTACGTATGTGTCCATTTCTTTCTAAGACGAAATCTCGAGAATGAAAAATGATATCGACTACGTTAGGGTGCCAATCGACGCGTATTAACGTAAATATGATCTGAAAGAAATTTTTTCAAAATCGGTTCAGCCGTTCTTTTTTCTTAACCAAATAACCTCCAAAAAAGTAGATTTTACACAATATCTCGCGAATAAAAAATTATATTGACTTCGTAAGGGTTTCAATCAAGGCGTATTAACGTAAATATGATCTGAAAGAAATTTTTTCAAAATCGGTTCAGCCGTTCTTTTTTCTTAACCAAATAACCTCCAAAAAAGTAGATTTTACACAATATCTCGCGAATAAAAAATTATATTGACTTCGTAAGGGTTTCAATCGAGGCGTATTAACGTCATTTTGATCCGACATAAATTTTATAAAAATCGGTTCAGCCGTTTTTTTTTTTTTTTTTTTTAAATTATTGTTAAAAATAAATAATAATTATGTTTTAATGATTACTTTTCTGTGTAATATCTAATTTAATTATTATTATTAAATATTTATCAAACTGGGAAGTTCGTCGTGTGGACCTCAAGGGTCGCACTTTAGTCCTAACAAACGACCCACCTCACGGCTTGTTATTTCTACGTAATAGTTACAGGATTCAAACATTCTATAAAAATATTTCTTTAAAATCTCACAATTTTAATTGAATCAATTTTGACGTTTAGTCGGCAGGCGAAAAATCGGAAATATTTCGAGTTTAACACATAATTTATTTGTATGAAAGAGGAATTAAATCTTGCACAACACAAATTATGAATATAAATGTGAGAACATATTTTATCTTTTTCTATCCAAATTACTTTGCTTCGAGCGGAACAAGAACAACAATATTGAAGTCGCTGACAGCCGATGGTTCGATTGTATTTGAACATCATTGACATCGAGAATGGACTGTGCAACATTCCAGAAAACGTATATCACTCAATAGATAGGCCGTGCTGGCTGCCTCTTCACATCTTTTCCTAATCAGACTCGGACAACTAGCGTCACAGAGAGACTCAGATCAATATCCTGTACAGAAATTCAAATTCTGTCAAATTAGGATTGGCGTGGCAACCACAATTTGTTATATTTTCATTTTCTGCCACCAGATGTCTTACCGTCAAATGTCAAATCCACATAAGAAGGCGTGACTTATCCAATAACCACATTTTGATATACTTTGATTTTCTGCCACCAGATGTAACAATGCTAAATCCCAATAGATTTCCCAGAAATTTAGATTCAAGTCACTAGCGTTCACAAAGATTTAGACACGGGCCAAGTGAGTTCACAGACACTCGATCCAATAGCGTTTTGAGAAATTTAGACTCGGACCAATAGCGTTCACAGAGACTGACAGCCACTTTATTTTATCTCGCTCACATAACAGTAGACAGTTTCTACTCAGTGCAGAACTGAGTAAGAGATTGCGCGCCGGCGCAGTCCACTTTATAGGTCAATTCTGAATACACACAGAATATAATGTAACAAATGAATGTAAAATAAAAACGAACAAAGCATGTTAAACGATTTTAAGTAATTATAAATTGATTTATTGATCTATCAATAACACAAACCTTGCACTGGCCGTGTCAACCATGGAACATGGTTTAAATGAATTATGGGTAGGTACTGTTCTAACGTAACACATTCATACAGGCTGACTCAAGCACTTATTAAAACTAAAGCTATAGGTACAAAATTGGCAAAATTATCCACTGATCCGATTGATAAAGATTTGAACAAAACATAGTCAAATCGGTGAATTTTTGCAGAACGAAATAATATTCCATTGTTACTAATTTTTAGATTTATTACAAAAATTAACATTTGTGTTTATCACATATCGTCGAGAGTCTATTAATATTTTAAAATTGATTCAATAAACACGATTTTGGTTACATTTTTTTAAACGAGCTTTTCTTCGGAGACTTGAAAATATTGTACCTAAGTTTAAGTTTTGTCACCAGAACTACGTAGATAATATGTGTGCAAAGTTTCAAGTCGATCGGTAGATCTACTGTTCATCAACAAGAGGTGTCCTGTCACGATCGCCAATTGTAACGTTTCACCATCATCAGATAGGAGACACGAAAATATTGTACTGTCATCAGAACTACGTAGATATGTGTGCAAAGTTTCAAGTCGATCGGTAGATCTACTGTTCACCAACAAGAGGTGTCCTGTCACGATCGCCAATTGTAACGTTTCACCATCATCAGGTAAGAGACACGAAAATATTGTACTGTCATCAAAACTACGTAGATATGTGTGCAAAGTCTCAAGTCGATCAGATATGTGGAATTGGAGGGTCAAAATTGGATTGCGAGATAACTAACATGTGAAGTTAATAAAAAGCTTGTAAAATTAACTATAGTTTCCAAAATAGTACTCTATTTGTTGTGCTCTAGTACTGGATAGATTGGTCTTATAGAAAAATTTAGTATTAATTATTATACATGTATATAAGTTGCAGCGTTCAATCTGGGACACACTGTATGCAAACTGGTATTATATGCAGCACATTGTGGACAGGTAAATGTTATACGGTATATGCACAGAGTTGTTCTCCATATTTTAATACCACGATCGATATTATGATCTGACTGTGAAGTAACCTTTATAAAAGAACAAAACTATGTAAGTCTGCGAATAATAATAATCAAAAGGCTAATAGATTTAAAGTGAAATAATTTAAGCTTTAAAGCTTTAAAGTTCTCACTTCTCAGTGTAGAAGTTCCCTGAAGACATGGCATAATATCAATTTTAATCTACAGTATAATCCGGATAGAACGACTTTCAAGGGACCGGCGACATTATGTCGTATTAACCGGACGACGCACAAAGTGGACGCATAATATATATATAATGAAACCTAACTTGAGTTTGCATTTACGTCGCTAAAAACGGTTAGTTGTTATAAACGAAGTCGTAATAGAAGGACTCTATATAATATAAAGAGGTAAAGTTAATTGTCTACGTTAATCTCAGAAACCACTAAACCAGTTCATTGCTTAAAAGCCTAATTTTTTACGAGTGACACAGTCTATATAATATATTATTACTCTACGAAGGGGATGAGCAGTGAGCGAGTTTTTTAAATGAAGTCGCGATATCTGAGCTAAGTTGGTGTACGATGGCTAAACTACCTATACAGATATACAGTAAAGTTACATATTATGGGAGATTTTGTTGCTCCTGATTATTTCGCTGTCAAACCAAATTCTACTCGGGCGAATTCGGGGCAAAGCTTGTATTTTATAAAAATCTAATATACAGGGTGCCCCAAAATTGCTGGGACACAGAGCTACCACGTGTAGTAGAGGTCAAGTCGATTGGATCCAATTTATTCAGAAATGTTCAGAAATGAGTGAAACAAATTGAATGAAATTTGACAAAAGTGCATTTTAGAGGATTACTCTCCTTTTGGTAATCAAAGAAACCCAAAAGAAATTGTAGAAGGGTTAAAACCACCCTCACCCCCTGACATTTTTTTCAGAACTTTCTTAGGGGTGGTAATACGGTTCTCATTTTTTTTAGCGAGAAGACTGATTAATTATCTTCATTTTGTTACTCTTGTAAAAATTTGGTATTCCGCATAGTTCCGAAGGAAAAAAATGTTTTCTTAAATAATGCTAACAGATATTCCTAGTACAAGTTTAATAAAATTGTAATACAAAATTTTATGTAAACTTTGAACTGTTCTCACGGGCAAACGGTACATTTTGGTATATAAATAAATTGGGTCCAATCGACTTATTTTGACCTCTACTACACGTGGTAGTTCTGTGTCCCAGCAATTTTGGGACACCCTGTATAATAACAGCAGCTAATAGGAGCCCGGTACCTCTTCCAAATTCAATACAAACAATATGTGAGTTTTGTATCTCAAGCCACGATGAGGACGGCCGAAAAATATTTTATTACAATAGTGTAAAAATAAATATACCGAACCAATGTTATTAATGTAAAAGTGGGATTAAAAAAAATTATAAAAACAACATCCTGGAGAAAGGTAACATTATTAATATTAACGATTTTTAACGAACATACCCGATATAATATTATCTAGTTGATCTTCGGTGACAGTTAACCTATAAAATTTTTTAAATATTATTTCGACAATAAATATCAGTTTAAATTTTAATATGTAAAGAAGTGAGCAAATTATAATTTCGACCGTTATGGAAACCTAGATATTAAAAAATCTACATTAACATGTGAATTCATTTCCAATTAATAAATTTACCTCCAACGGCGGACATTCGTAAACCAATTGGAATGTAGTCGCGATGGAATATAAATTATTGCCGCGCTTGCTTTCTAAATAAATTAGTGTTACATGTTTTTCAGAATATGTATTCGAACTATTCGTAGATGAAATAAGATAGCACAGTGGAAAAATTAAAATATTAACTGTACGCGAAAACATTATTCATGTAATGAAATTCATAAAGAAAACATAATATACTGTGAAACCTGTGTATGTTGGGCAACTACGGTTCCACCAAAATGTGGCCAAGTATTTAGGTCACCCAGTGCCGGCTTTAGGGGGGGGGGGAGCAACCTAGGGAGACCCGCAAATTCAAAGTTCAATTTTCTAATTTTACAATTAATTTTAAAAGATATAATTTTTACTAAAAGACGCTTGACAGCTGAAATCATTAGGAATTTGAAAGTGAAAGATGCATTCAAAGTTACATTACTATGTTAATTAATAATGTGACTATTACAAACGGGATTACAAATCATTAATAATTGTTTTTAATACGATAAGATTTGCATAATTATTATGTTTAGAATATTTTCTAATTTCCACGAGATTTTGACGCCAATGCTTCATCTATTAAGTCCGCCATTCACGATCCAACGCTGCAGTGTGATTTTATCGAATGCGATTGCGTTACAATTTTGTTAGAGATTGGAGGAGACCACGCACTTAACTACCTTACAGTACGAGTTTTGCTTTAAAACAGTAAATATTTCTAATCAAAATATACTTTTAGCGACTTTTGCGCTTTGTATAACCGAAAAAAAAATTAATTTAGGTTGTTTTTTAGGGTTCCGCAGCCAAATCGATCAAGTCGTTTTTTTTTTGTTTCAATAAAACGACTGCAAAAAAATAGATTTTATATGAAATCTCGTCCAAAAAAATGTTATCAACTTCGTTGAGGTGTCTATCAAAGCATGTTAACGTCACTATGATCAGACATAAATTTTATAAAAATCGGTCCAGCCGTTTTTAGTGTATTTGCCATATGGCACATACACTATTGACGTCGGTCAGATGGCGGGACCTAGGGGTCGGACCAAAATTTCTCGACGTTTCATAGCCTCCTGAATACTTTGGCACCATTTTTGAAAATGTCTATTTTTATATATATATTATACAGGGTGTCCCAAAATTGCTGGGACACAGAGCTACCACGTGTAAGGTCAAAATAAGTCGATTGGACCCGATTTATTTATATACCAAAATGTACTGTTTGCCCGTGAGAAGAGTTCAAAGTTTACATAAAAAAACACATTTTTGTACGCTGTAATCGAGTGTAATCGAGTTATATGCTACATAAGTTTCACTTCAATCTCGCGTAAAGTTGTTTTCATCTAAATAAAATAAAACGATTTGAATTAAAAATAGAAGTCAAAAAATATTACCTAGCTAAGATAATATTTTTTTGTCAATAAATTTCAAGTTGACATAATATTATAATGCGTTTTGTAAGTTCGAAGGGTCAATAACGGTGTCACAGATTTATGCAATATATGTATGCACAATATAGAAAATGCCAGTGTACTGCACAATGTGCGATTCAAATCAATGAATGAACTTCTTGTTCAAGAGTAAACACAAAATGTACCGTACGTATAAAAATATAAAAATAAAATGCACTCTACTTCGATCTTTACCTAAAGCAAGGTTAACAATTACGAACCTTTAAGATACAGCAGCTTTCTTTTATGGTCCAAGCTATAGAATAAAATGGAATAGAACAGAATAGAATAGTAATAGTACAAAAGTCTATTGGACAGCACTAGTAAAATTTTATTATTTAATTTAATATATAATCTGATGAATAAAAACATCAAGTCGGTGGCAGACTAATTAATTTTTTTAATAATTATGATACATTTTTAGAGTGTTGGGTCTCCAAGTCACTTTATGAATATTATGAACTATTATATCATAATATTATATAGTGTTACGAATACTCAATGTGTGTTTTTAAAAAAATAATTAACCACACCTGAAGATGGCAACTCGTTGCTGAAACGCGTAGTGTAAATTCACAAGAAGTCACAAGGCGGATATAATACAAGGTATTTCTAATACTTCATAAATCATAATATTAAAATTTTATTATTAAATTTAACAGATAAAATGATGAAAAACATCAAATTGGTGGCAGAGTAATTTAATTTTTTTAATCATTTTTGTTGTTAGTATCTCGAATACGGCTCAACACTACTTGATGAAATTTATACATTATGCCTTGCAAATTTTTTTTACATACCTGGCAAACCTCCAATTGAGAAGCGGTCTTCCAGGTGTCAAAAAAAAATTTGTAAGGCGGACGATGATAATTGCAAATAATTGATATTTCTAATCTGTATAAATTTCATTAAATAGTGTTGAGCCGTTTCGAGATACTAACAACAAAAATGATCTAAAAAAAATAAATTTGTCTGCTACCGATTTGATGTTTTTCATCATATTATCCGTTAAATTTAATAATAAAATTTTAATATTTTGAAGTATTAGAAATACCTTGTATTATGTCCGCCTTGTGACTTCTTCTGAATTTACACTACGCGTTTCAGCAACGAGTTGCCATCTTCAGGTGTGGTTAATTATTTTTTTAAAAACACACATTGAGTATTCGTAACACTATATAATATTATGATATAATAGTTCATAATACTCATATATAGTGACTTGGAGACCCAACACTCTAAAAATGTATCATAAAATTTTAGTAGTGTTGACCTGTAGACTTTTAGACCGTTAGAGCTTGGACTATAAGATAAGTAGCTTTCTTTATAAAGTTGTTGCTGCGTTTAACGATTTTCAACTGTTTTGTTTGAACTGTATGTTTGAATAAAATGAATTAATTCAAGCGAATCTTATTATAGTATCAAACGAGTTATAATTAGTACTGATCAAATAATCATGATTTGTCGCAAATAAGCATTACTTTCACCGCATTTTGAAACACATATACTTATTTGACCCACACTTTTTTCTGTCCGCATAAACTGTCTACAAACCCAGTTGTATTATGCCAATCAGTTTATTGTACTTCTTGGGTGAAACATGACAAGTTAAGCAATGAGCAATATTTTAAAATTTAAAATGATTTTATGACCACATATTATTAATTGAATTCCCATTGTTTAAACTTGAACGGACTATAATGTGTACTCGCATTCATGTGTGTAGATTGTAGATACACATGAATGTAGTAAGAATACATAGAAACACTAAACAGATGTGTGGTACAGCCACATGTAGATTTGTACATTACCACAAAATTACTTAATACACGAAACGTGTAACAGTCATTGCATACAGAACGTGCGTGTATAATATACAGTGTGTTCAAAACTAAATTAACATATTATGTGTTTTCAAAGCAGCGCCGTAATTAGGACCTGGCAACCGAGGCCCACGCCAGAGTCACAAATCCCGGAGAGCTTAATCAGCGATGCGAATAATGGTGGTTTGTCAATGAATTTTTGAGGGCGCAAAATCAGAATCTTGCCCTGGGCGCCGATGATTCTAGCTACGGCGCTGGTGAAAAGTAACGTCTAATCATGAGTTTGTGCAAATCGAGGATATAGTCATAAATATGTATTATTTAAGTTGGTACGCAGTGTGTTCAAATTTTAAGACATGACTAATGTGGGTTTTCATCTGATCGGAAAGTAGCACCTAATCATTCAAGTGTGCACAAATCGAGAAAGTAGTACGATAGTCATAAATGCTTATTATTTAAGTTGGTACGCAGTGTGTTCAAACATGGTCAACATGTTTTCATCTTAGCGAAAAGTAGCGTCTAATCATTCAAGTTTGCGCAAACCGACAGATTATTACGATAGTCATAAATGTGTAGGTATTTAAGTGGATGTGTACAGAACATGACGAACGTGTTTTGATCTGAGCGACAAATAGAGTCTTATCATTCAAGTTTGCGCAAATTCACAAATTATTACGGTAGTTAAAAATGTACGTATATTTAAGTTGACATGTACAGAACATAACGAACGTTACGTATAGTTTTCATTTGAGTGAAAAACAGCGCCTAATCAGTCAAATTTGCGCAAATCTAAAAATTAGTACGACTATAGTCAAAACGTTAGAGATGCTTTATTGTTTATATGGCGTTTTCATATTGCTTGTTGATGTGTACAGTACATGACGAACGTGTTTTGATCTGAGCGAAAAATAGCATCTTATCATTCAAGTTTGTGCAAATCGACAAATTATTTCGGTAGTCATAAATGTACCTACCTACCTATATTTAAGTTGACATGTACAGAACGTTACGTATAGTTTTTATTTGAGTGAAAAACAGCGCCTAATCAGTCAAGTTTGCGCAAATCTAGAAATTAGTAAAACAGTCAAAACGTTAGACATGCATTATTATTTATATGGCGTTTCCATCATTGCTCGTTTATTACACCCCCACTTTCTAATTTCTTATCTGAGAACTTGTGAAAGTATCAACTAGATTTGGGGTTTTGAGAATAACCAGAACTGGTGAAATTGAACATCAAATTTATTATACGGTTAAGTTTACTCTAGTTGGTACCTATAGAGTAAAATTACGATCCACAATATTGATGATGATTGAAGGAAGAATATTAGAAATGATACAAGCGTATTGGTTCTAGGACTCTAAAAGTTGGTCTTAAAAAATAATTCAGTGCACATCTAATACATAAAATTCTTGTGTCGCGGTGTTTGTTGCCAAACTCCTCCGAAACGGCTGGACCGATTTTGATGAAATTTTGTGTGCTTATCGGATAGGTCTGAGAATCGGCCAACATCTATTTTTCATACCCCTAAATGTTAAGGGTGGTCCACCCCCAACATTTTTTTTTTATTTTTTGTACAAAATTTTTTGTTTTTATTTTTTCATGATTCAGCATTGAAAAATACATACAATTCTAAATTTTCACCCTTATACGATCAACCCCTGATTTTTAATCGCGATTTTTATATTAAGCTTTAAAAAATACATATATGGCGAACGAGCGAAGCGAGTGAGTAGTGTATTTATAATATTGAAGCGAACGAGCGAAGCGAGTGAGTAGTGTATTTATAATATTCAAGCGAACGAGCGAAGCGAGTGAGTAGTGTATTAATAAAATTCAAACGAACGAGCGAAGCGAGTGAGTAGTGTATAGCAGTCTGGGCGAAGCCGGGCGGGGCAGCTAGTAATATTGTAAAGTGCAGTAAAATTAAGAAAGTTTGTAAGAAATTGGCGTGAAATCAATACACAAAACCATCTATGAATGAATCATTGGTATTTGCATGCAGCGTACAATAAACTGCATCAGCTGTGTGATGGCGGTATTTAGGGTAGATATAGGTCATTTCCATGATTGCAAGTTCTCGAGCCGTGTAAACCGTAACAAACTTTTCGAGTGGACTGTACTTGTATAAATGTATTGTGTGTATAAAGCGTACACAACACGACGGTCCATGCCCAATGCCCTGGTCCCAGCCAGGCTTGTCGCGACCAAAAACACCGGCCGAATGAGTAAGCACGAAGTGCACACGACTGTGCCACTGTGGCCCTAACAGCAATCCATTATTACTCTTTCACTAACTCGCCAGTCGCCTTGCCGCCATGTTTTCACTTCACCGCTTCATTTTCAGTTCTCTGTTTTTTTTTTGTATGTTAGTTGTTGTTATTTTTCTTTTTCTATACTCACATTTACGCAACTATTGAAAAAGAGTTTGAAAAACTTTTTAATCCGAATAAATTGCTCTGATACAAACGGTGTTTACAATCGTATTTTGTTCAAATTTCTATCAGAAACTTTTTACTAAAATTCAGAGATGTACAAAATGGTTTTAAAAAAGCATTTAAATACAAAATGCAAAATACTTTTCAGATTTACTATTTCAAATGCAAAATACCAAATAGTTTTGCGTTTTGTATTTCAAATGCTAAATGCAAAATAGGTATTTTCAAAATACTGTTTCAAAATAAAATACCTTTTTACCAAATTTCAGATATTTTTATTTATTTTAGGTATTTATCATGAGAAATAGAGACACAATGCCGAGCCGAACAAAAACGTCTAATAACATGGCACCTTATGCATGACATTTTGGTCATATTTATCAGTACGCGTATCAATAAATTCTGTTATGTTAATAATAATAATAATACTACTCACTTAAAGTCACATAAGGCGCGCACTCTGACCAAAGAAGAAAAAAGGGCGCGCAAGGGTAGCAGGCGCCTCTATCGGTCAAATTCGGCAATTCAAGTGTCATTCGTTCATTTCATTTTGTTTGACTGGTGATTTTGCATTTTGAAATGAATATTAAAAATGCAAAATACATCTCGAAAGGTATTTCAAATAAAATACAAAATGTTTTTTACTAAAAGGCATTTAAATGCAAAATACAAAATAGGTATTTTGCATTTTGTATTTGCATTTTAAATAGAAGTATTTCAAATAAATCGCATCTCTGCTAAAATTATACAAGAGACGTAACACGAATTAATTTTTATTTTTGAAAAATTCAGTACGATTATAAAAAATCGATTTCGCAGGTGTGTAGTTTCATTTTGAAGAGCTTCAAAAAATTCTTTTTGATTGTAACCTACGCCCTCCCCGCCACCAATTTATTAGAATGGCTCGGTGAAATATCACGGATGTGACACAACTTACAAGTGACAGCAGGCTGTCAAATTTTTTTGAAATTAAGTGTTTCCATATTTTTTGAAAAAACCGAGGAACTCAGTATTTTTTGTTTTCAATTAACTTCGTTTGTTTCGGTTTTCAAGCCCATAAAAGTGAGCCCTTTTTTAAAAAGATTTTTTGTTTTTTCTTAATTAATTAATTAACATGTTTATGTTTTGATTTTTATGAGGCTTTTAGTGCGTACACTTCTTGCGCCTGAACGGTAATCCGTTACCAGCGCGTAAGCAAATAATCTAATCTAACGTATTGCGAAATCATTCTTTGCTTCTTTGACTTCATAAGATTCAGTTCATTTTTTGTCAAATAGCGATAAAGAATTTAAAAAAAATATTAACTTACAATTTCGTACCATAGACTTCAGTGTATTGGTTAGGATTTAAAATGCATACATTATTTTCACATACCTGAAACCAAAAAAGAGATGGCAGTTACAATTGTTACAAATTAAATATTAAAATAAAAATAATATATCAGTTTTTAGGATCATGGGTCAATTATTAGGTCCATAGCACCCACCTTCTGTTAAAAGTTGTCAATATTACATCGAATGGAATCAGATTTTGGACGTTCAATAAATGAAAAAAAACACAACAATCAGTCACTTGACCGCAACAATTTTATTATTGGATGCACATTTTAAAAGCAACTACTAAACAGTTCAATAATTAATAATAACGCACTTTTAATATCACTGGTTCAGTTTCAATCAGGTACTGACCGTGTCAATAAAAAATACAAGGAATAAAAGAAAGAATTACGTAAAAGTCTAGAAGTTAGATATTGATGTGAACAGGGCAGTTTTGTAATCGCTTTTTCTAAAAGGGACCATAGACAATCAGAGATAAAATGAACTGGCACAAAATGTCGAAATTGAACAAGGCATTCGTCAAACATGTAGAATCACAATATTTATGAACCCTTTAATTGTAAAAAAATATTTATTTTTTACTACTTGGGTAACAGAAGGTGGGGACCATGGTGTGACAAAGATAAAAGAGTTTTCTCCTTCAATTATGCTGTGGGATATACACTAAATTGCGGATGTATATAGACCTTACATAAATTATTGTTTTGATTCTTAATTAATCAAACAGCGCATGCATAGGTTCATATATTATAATAGACAAGTTTTTATAAAGTTCAAAAATACAATTTATAAAATGTCAGCTATTTTAATTAATAGCAACATATTTAAATAAAACAGGTTATATTGTATACCTATAAACGGTTCTATGGCAACAACGGTGGTCATATTATTATGGAATACGGTGATTAGAGTTATTTTGATATAAATAATCTATCAATTTTTTTTATTGATAAAAAAAATGTTGGGCTTGAGAATAGCCGACCGTGTAGCAATGCTGTTGTTTACATGGCATTGCTATGGTTCCTCTATTACAAGTCCCCAGTTCCCGGGTTCTAGCCCGAGAACTGGTAAAAGCGTCAATTGGATTTTCAATTTATTATTAAAAAAAAAATAATGAATTGAAAATATGAATTGGTGCTAGGCCCAAATAACCTTAGCTATTGGTGGTCTTTAAAACACAATTTAATTTTTAATAAAAAATGTTCTCGGAGAAATATCTTGTAAACAATTATATAGGTAAAACAAAATTTAAATTATTGAATTTGTCTGAAACACATTTTAATAGGGGGCATTTTTATTAGATTTTAATTTTTATTGTTACGGAAACGTACCAATAATCTATATTGTCTAATATAATAATATAACAGGGCTTAATATACCTATTATAGTAACTTCCAGAATTGTTAAAAATATCGACAGAACTTTTAATTAGCAATAATTAAATAATTTTTTAAACGAAAAAATAAACGATTTATAAAAAAATGTACTAAATAATATAAAGTGATTTTAGTTACAATTTCTGGAATTCCACTGTACAAAATTATTGTATATTAATATTATATCAGCATACTAAGCTAGGTATTGAATTTTCAGTAATAAATGATTTATTATATAACAAAATTTAATATTCAAATTTAATTAAAACTACAAACGCCTCGCTCTGATAAAAACTAAACCAACATTATAGATAATCAATTTAAAACTTGGCGAGAATTCTTTTTTCAACAAAACAAATAGGCGATAAAAACCCAAATGCAATGAACCAGGATTTCAGTGGTTTTCAATGTTAAATTAGAGAGGTATATATTTTGTCACACAACAAATTTAGGCGGTAAATTAGGCAACATACCAAAGCTGCCAGGATATCAATTCCATCACAAATAGTTATTTAAAGCATTTAACCCGAATGGCGCATACCACTTAAAACAGTTGAATGTAGTAGGTATAATACGGTACAGTGGCGTACTTATGTTCATTAATAATTAACATTTGTAATATTTCGTCTCAAACAAAATAATTATTAAATTTACAGTAAGCGAGTAGCGACGTTTATTGGTACATTTGCTGAAACGTTTTCAAAGTTAGTTTAAAGAAAAAGTGAAAATAATATTGTTTTGTCAAAAAACGTGCTTTTTTCAAAGCGGCGTACCTTACATTATGTAAATCACAAAAAAATGACACTTTTAAATCTTTAAATTTACCATTCCAGAAAACAAAAGAAAACTTCTATATCTCTTTTAGTATGGACGTTCAAATATTTTTTGATTTTTTTGAAGACATAGATTCTACGCTAACAGAGATACAGAGACGCGCTTCACGCGTGTGTTCATCAAATTCAACGTGTTTTTTTTTCTATAGGAATGATTTTTTACTTCCCACCTCTACTATGGTAGGGAAGTAATGGATTCAGTCCGAAAAAAATATTTCGAGATTTTAACAGATCTTCCCGTTTTGAGACCCTAGCAATCGTTTAAGATCATTTTCTGACTGATGTCTGTATGTGTGTGTATGTGTGTGTGTGTATGTGGTCAATTTTTCGCCTTCGATATCTTAAGAACGGAACAACATACGGGCATGCCGATTGTTCTATTGTATTTATCAGCCTTTAACTTAGATCTGATTAGATTTTGAGTCAAATCGGTTCAGTGGATCCTGAGATATTCAAAAAAACGTCCTCATTGTCACGTATTAACATAGGTAAAAAAAAATATAAATGAATTCTAGATGTTATAATATGAAAAAAATGTAAATATTTTTTTTCTCTAAAATGTATAGTTTTCGAGAAAAAAAATATTTTACTAAAAAAAATAAAAATTGTACGTAAATCAAGGTAACCATGATTTTTGCTATATTAAGCTAGCCATCAGTAAATCACCAAACAAAAAAGAGGGCCATGCTTTTTTCAAAGAATAAAAATTAAATTGTGTTTTAAAGACCACCAACAGCTAAGGTTATTTGGGCCTAGTCAAAGAATAAAAAAAAAGAGTGTTTATTTTTTGCAAATATTTACTAGGTGGGAAGTATAGGACTGGTCATCAGTCGAATTTTTTTAAATATATCCAAGATAATTTTTGTTTCTATAGAAAATGCAAAAAAAAAATGACACCCATA
Organism: Mongoloraphidia duomilia; assembly: GCA_039654895.1. Classification (NCBI taxonomy): domain Eukaryota; kingdom Metazoa; phylum Arthropoda; class Insecta; order Raphidioptera; family Raphidiidae; genus Mongoloraphidia; species Mongoloraphidia duomilia. The sequence goes on along the minus strand of CM077520.1, from coordinate 5,623,430 downwards.
AAATATTCTAAACCAAAATATTTACTCAAAAAAATTAAATAACGCCTTTAACCCTTCAAATGGAGCTATAATTATTATGCCATAAGTAAATTCATGGTTGATTATTTTGATATAAAAAATTACAGTAATGTTTTCATTTAGAGTCAATAATTCCATTAAATGTATTTTCCTGAACATAATTAAAAATACAAATAATTCACAAATACTTGAAATAAATAAATACTATACCCAGGGTCAGATTTACCCTAAGTGCCGCCCTAGGGCACCGTGAAAAATGCCGCCCCACCCTGAAGTTTTTTTCACAATTTTGTAAATAAAACTGCAGTGTTCATAATTTTACACACATTCTTAATAATGAGAAAAATATTTTATTTATTTTAATTTATTAATGTTTTCACGTTTCAAATTTTGCCGCCCCTGAAAATTTGCCGCCCTGGGCACTAGCCCCTAGTTCCCCTAGTGTAAATCCAGCGCTGACTATACCCATTCAGTTCATTTTATCGAAATAAAAAAAATAAAATAATGGCAATGAAGGTATAATAAATTAATTTGTCACAACTGCAAAAATTGTTAATAATTGCATCGGAAACAGCCTGAGTTCGGTTCTGTTTAAACCCAGTGGCGCGTATTCATTCGTATGGAGTGGGTCATTCAGATACACGGATGTAAAAGATCTGCGGCCACGAACTGACAGAGCCGGTGATGCATTGCCGGCGGCACGGACGCCCCAGTAATGGATGTTGGTCTCCTGACCAGCGCCGCGACGTACCGCGCCGCGCGTCCAACACACACACACATACAGACAAATCAGTAGTAAAAAATCAAAATGACTCACGTCAGATGTTTTTTGTAAAGTACTGTTAATACCGATGTAATTCTCCAGTGATCTCGTGAATAATAATTTAATAATGCGAAAAATTAATACAGGGAGCAATTCAAAGAAAACGTAGAGTAGGACGAGAGGACAGTGTTGTGTAACGGTTAGCGTAGCGGCCTTGGAATCACATTGTCGTGGGTATTGAATCCCACCTCCGCTCATGGATGTTTTGTGATGTCATTTAGTTTTAAGTGAGTTATGTTATTTAATGTATTTAAGACGCTAATGGCCTAAGTTGTCGACGCGTCTATAATCTACAATAAATAAAAAATAAATAGAGTCGGGCGTAGGAGGATCTCATGGCTAAAAAGCTCACGAGAATGGTTTGGTAAATCATCCATTGAATTGTTTCGTGCTTGTGCATCTAAAATATTAATAACCAATATTATGATTGCCTGCAACCTTCATCGGGAGACTATGTGCTTAGAAGAAGAATTAATAATAGGCAGGACGCAGGTTAACCTGAAGAGCCTGTTCACTTTCATTGAAGGCACAAGACTGTTAAGGGACTAAATTACTATTGAGGAAGCAGGATTTTAGGAAGCCTGTTTTCTTTTTTTCGTAATCGGATTTTAGTTTTTTAAACTTCCATTTTCATTTAGAATTTTTAACTTCCCATTGGAAGTTGTTGTAATGGGTCCGATTTTGCGAATAAAAAATTGGGACATATCTGCACGTTTTGAGATCCCTAGAGTCCGAATCTACTGTTGTTAGAGATATGTCTGTGTGTTTGTGTGTAGGTTCGTACATTTGTGAACTTTTTTCGGTTCGCATTATCTCAAGAACAAATAATGATATCGACATCGGACCAATAACCCTTCCTTTTTCGCGTCGGGTAAAAGTTGGATATACGACCCTTTGCCTTTTTGTTACAGATATCGTCTCGTACACCATCATCGAAAGCACACACCTACACAATTGTACATGCCTGAGCTTTTGAGGTCGGTGAATCTCTCTACAGTACACACAAACACACAATCTACGTGTCACTCTATATCCCAAACATGTAAACAAAACGTGTAATAATGTATGGGATACTATTATTATGATTATTGTACATTACAATGCCATTTGCATATTTAGTAAAATAATTATTGTTTATGCGTCCTTGTAAATATTTAAAAATACGTAACGAGCAGTTTTATCGAACTATGAAATTGTAACGGCATCAAATTTCGTTATCTTGCAGACTTCTCAGGTATTTTGTATGACAAACAAAAATTCTGGAAACATGTCTTCACACGAAAAAATGTTCTGAATCAATAATTTTGGATGAAATGACCGATAGACGGACACTTTGACATTTCATCCAAGATTGTTGATTCAGAACATTTTTCCTCTTTAGAGCTATAAAGAGAAACGTGGTTTGTAAGTATTATTAACGTCTATATTTTTTACTATAATTATTTAAATATTTTTAAGGTCGAAACCTTACAATTAACCTGGTTAAAGTTGATTGTAAATTCATATTTTTATTGTGAATATAGTCCACGTGATTTACTTGCGTAACAATTCAACATTTAGTGTATCATCATTTAAAGCTGTCATTTGCATAAATGCATGCAAAATAAATACCCACACGGTTTAATATAATTTCGAAAACAGAAACTGTTAATGCAATTATATCGTCTTTAAGAAAACTATAATTAATTTTAAACTTGCACAAAGAAAACAAAATATCTAATGCGTTCATACAAAATAATTGTCCATGTAAGCAACACGCATCAATGCATTAACATGATGCAGTACACCATTAATTATTATTTTTGTTCATTTTTGCACAAAATACATACAACATAAATCATGATACAACAAACACGTTGCTTAAGAGGGGTCTAGACCCTTTCATTTGGCCTAAAACTGCATTATACAAGCTCCTAGTCGTATTTTTTCCGATTATAGACCCCCCCGTCAAATTATAACTATTGGCCCCTTCTCGGAACACTAAAGGCCATTTTTAATTTTTTTTAATGTTACTTCTGAATATTAGAATTGAATTGAATTGTGAATTATAGACGCTCGACAACAAGGGTCATTAGCGTCCTGAATATTAGATGGTATAGCGTCAGTTTTGCTTAAAAAGCATTAAAAAGCTTGATAGTGCGCTTAAATGAATAATTTGTAGTAATTTGAGACCAAAGCGGATCATCTATATTCTATAGCCAAGTTCAAAAATTTAGAATAGTGAGTCATGCGCTTATAGGTATTTATTTCAGTATTTATATAAGGGGCACTGTTCTTATGCATGGTACGCGTATATGCTTACATTGTTTCATTGGTTTGCCGTTTCATTAATCTAGTTACGAATTATGCATCTTAAATCTTGGAACTTGACTATAAGTTCAAAACAAAAAAGGTTGAGATAGTATGCATAGTGTGTGTCTGTTTTGCACTTGGGTTACGTCAAAAGATACATAGTATTATTTTTCGTCCTTGTCATTTCATTTAAACCACATGGTATGTTTTATTAGTGTATTTGCCATATGGCACATACACTATTGGCGTCGGTCGGATGGTGGGACCTAGGGGTCGGACCAAAATTTCTCGACGTTTTATACCCTCCTGAACAGTTTGCCACCATTTTTGAAAAAGTTTATGTATATATGTATATATATGTGTGTGTACACGATATTCTCGACAGACTTAATCGATTTAAACGAAATTTGGTACACACATTGGAACCCATTACCGCACGAAGCCTATTTAAAATGGGCCCGATCGGACCATTTTAAGGGTAGTATTTAGGGATTGAAAAAAGTTTTTGGGCCCAAAAATACCGAAAAAATTCTCAGAATCGTTTCAAAATTGAAATTTCACCCTTTAGTAAAGATTAAAATGTGCTGTTAAAATTTTAATAAAATCGGCCTGACAGGACCGGACTTACAAAAATTTCATGAAAACACTGGTTTGCGGATAGTGATTTACTTACTGAAGGGTGTATTTAATTTGGTACAAAGGTTGCATTGATAATATTATTGAAATTAAGAAAAAAAATATTATTTTAAGGGATGTATTAAGGGGTTAAATTTTTTATTTTGTCCAAAAACAAACTTAAGTTTACATAATAAAGCCACAAGGCCTGCATTAGCAAATACACTATATTGTCGGCAGGGTTTAGCACTGCGACCCGAGTTTTTTAATTATTTAGTATCGATATTTTGATTTGTTGTGTTAATTGAAAGGATTTATTTAGTCTTGAGTGAGAGAGACCTCTTAATTTAACACTGAATTAGTAACTCTGAACGAAATTCGTTTATTTTTTGATAAACTAGCTGAAGGTCAAATGAATACTATTTAATATTCTCATAATAATATTGAGGAACTGAATAGCTTCCATGAAGCGCATCAAGCTGCATAGTTTAATAATCAAGTTTAAATAATTTCCCATAAAAATGCGCAAGTCTAATGATTCTTTGCATTTTTTTCATTTTTACTTCCCACCTCTACTATGGTAGGGAAGTAATGGATTTAGTCCGAAAAAAACATTTCGAGATTTTAACAGATTTTCACGTTTTGAGACCCTAGCAATCGTTTAAGATCATTTTCTGACTGATGTCTGTATGTGTGTGTGTCTGTGTGTGTATATGTATGTGTGTGTGTATGTGTGTGTGTATGTGTGTGTGTGTGTGTATATGTGTATGTGTGTGTGTATGTGTGTGTATGTGGTCAATTTTTCGCCTTCGATATCTTAAGAACGGAACAACATACGGGCATGCCGATTGTTCTATTGTGTTTATCAGCCTTTAACTTAGATCTGATTAGATTTTGAGTCAAATCGGTTCAGTGGATCCTGAGATATTCAAAAAAACGTCCTCAATGTCACGTATTAACATAGGTAAAAAAATATATAAATGAATTCTAGATGTTATAATATGAAAAAAATGTAAATATTTTTTTCTCTAAAATGTATAGTTTTCGAGAAAAAAAATATTTTACTAAAAAAAATAAAAATTGTACGTAAATCAAGGTAACCATGATTTTTGCTATATTAAGTAAGCCATCAGTAGATCACCAAACAAAAAAGAGGGCCATGCTTTTTTCAAAGAATAAAAATTAAATTGTGTTTTAAAGACCACCAACAGCTAAGGTTATTTGGGCCTAGTCAAAGAATAAAAAAAAAAAGTGTTTATTTTTTGCAAATATTTACTAGGTGGGAAGTATAGGACTGTCATCAGTCGAATTTTTTTGGCATTGTTTTGAAGTTCAACTGAATTTAATGACCGCAAAAATACGCAAACCTTGATTATTTTTAATATGTTTTTTGGAAAATAATTTAAACTTTTTCAAATTCAGTATGATTTTTGCCAATCAAAAAATCTAATGAACGTTAATGCAAGTGGCAGTCATTTTCTCAGCTGTTACGTATCAGGGATGTCAGACAGGCCCATAACATTGTCAAACTATAAGATTGCATAAGCAAAGACAGCAGGAAATCGTGTACGTGTAATTCCTGTCTCCGTCTCTGTAGATATTATGAACAGTCCTCCTCTTTTTCTCTCCTAACTTATCTCGCTCAGTTTTGTGTGTTTAAATGAAATGGGCCCATAGTTCACGCGGAATGACTATTAGCACATACAAGTGAAACGCCCGCGAGTCGCCCTTCTTCTTCCCCCCTTTACCCTACTTAATGCATGTTTGAGCACGAACTCGTTATGATCAAAGATATAGCGCCGGTTATTATATAAGGTAAGTTTATTTATAGGTAAGTGCGCTTATGATTTATATTTTCAATGTACCAAATGAAAATATTTGTTTGGTGTTATTTAAAATAGTGTGGAGATAGCATATTAACTTTATGTTTGCGAGAAGTAATGTACAGGGCGGAAATAACCTCCTCTTTGTATAACCACCACCACTTCAGTGCTGCTAGTGACTTAAAAGTATAATATACAGGGTGTACGGAAGCAAATAGTGTAAGACCTCGCGTGATTAAAAATTGCAAGATGTTTGTAATGGCTAATATTTTGAGATTAGCCACTATTTAGCGTGTAAATAAATACACTACAGTTAGCAAGTCAGCGGTCCGCATCTCCTGCGTCGGGGCGCTTCAAAAGTTGTAAAAAACTAGTGTTTTGTAAAAGCTGAAATTCGGCACAGGGTTAATTTATTGAATATAATCCACGATAAAGAAAATCAGGCATCATTTTGATAAAACAGTGGGTGGAAGTTTGGAACTTCTACCGACAGTTGGCTAATAGGTCGGACTAAAATTGACTGTATACGAAGTTGAAAGACATCAGACTTTGAAAGTAACTTAACGATGTCAAATTTTGTTATAAAATTATTCATTAACTGTCAACTAGTTGTCTTGAGCCTTAGACAAATTCATTATTTTCAATTTATTATTATTATCATTTTTGAAACCGTTTTTAGTGGAAAGTTTATTTATTTATTTATTTTATTTGCCAACAGACATTGTTGTCCAATTACAGGTAAAAAACAATTCGTGCAGCAGACAAAGTTAAAAATAAAATAGAAAGAAGTAAAAGAAAAAATATTTTTAAAGAAGTACATAAGCCTAAATACCTTAAGAAGCCATATTATGCATTTATAAAATAATTAATAATTTCATTTAATTTTAGAAAAGTTAGTTAATAAAGAAAAATATTTCCCCCAACAAAGAAAATATATTGCAAAATTTTGCATTGTGAATTTTGACCTAAATTAGGTAGTACCATTCTGATGTTGGAATGGTAAAAAATATTAACAATGTTGTATTATGGTAATTAACAATGTTTTAAAAACAAACTGTGGGGGTCTACAGAGTAAACTCCGAAGTGAAGTTTTAAATACATTTGGAATAAATTTCCAACATGTCAGAACGCGAACATGCAGTTCTATTGTTGCACATATTGCCATTAATTTATTGCAATAATTAACGCACACATTTAACGCCCCTACCTCCCAGGTAAATATATATAAGATGCAATATACATGTGCAATACGCAGTAATCGTGTTACTATAAATTTATATATGAGATAATATGCGAATATAATTTAATATCTGTTTATAAACAATTTATAATTTATTTATGTGCGGCTGGGCGTATCTCGTACGCACTATCAGTATCGAAAGAAATTCAATTAACAAATGTTCACTATTACTTAAACGCAAGTGCTCAAGCATACTATACTTCATTCGCGGAAACGAGAGCAACATTTCTTCACACACGATTAGCCATCATTAATAAATCAATATGGATATACATATAACACGGTGAGTCTTATGGGATTGCAAAATACGCCGAGATTTTTTAATCAGATTCAAAATAAAACGATATGTAACACTGATCTAAAACGTGCATATATACCCATGTTGCTACGTAGGATCTGCTCGTCACTGTACAATTCGGTGATACACGTTTTTAAAAGACTAGAGTATATATGCTAATGGCTAAACTGTCTACCGTCTATAATCTACAGTCTCCCTTTATTAGCAGTTACTTGATTTTTTTATCATTATACATTTTTAGGTTCGAATCTCAAAATAAAAAGAAACAAGAATACTTTTTTCAAGATTATTCATTTTTCTTATAATTACAGATTATATCGTAGTAGAGTCGAGTAGACAAAAATATTAGTAAAAAAACTTTTTGGAGACAAGCTTTTATTGAAATGTACATTGCAATATTAAAAGGAAAAAATTATATTTAATAATTTAGATTCATAATTATTGTAAAAGCGTGGGTTGTAAACTCTATAATAGCTTATTAGTCGCAACCCTCGCTTTTATAATAATTATCATCCTAAATTATTAAATATTATTTTTTCCTTTTTAGTACTTTTTAATAAAAGTTTGTCTCTAAAATGTTTTTTTTTACTAATATATTATTTTGTTCATTTTAGTCCTTCAAAATTTTACCCTCTTTTGACCCTCGTAGGGGTTGAATTTCGAAAAATCCATTCTTAGTGGATGCTTACGTCAGAAAAGGAACTAACTGTCCAAATTTCAAATTTCTAGCTTCAGCGATTTGGCCTAGGCGTTGATTAGTCAAAAAAATCCAACACCCCCATTTGAACCCCAAAGAGGTTGAATTTAGTTCTAAAAACGAATGATTCATGTATTGTCTTTTGGAATACATATGTGTACAAAATTTCAAATCGATCGGATACGTGGAAGTCGTTCAAAATTGACTTGAAAGATTTGACCCACACATATTAACTAACTAACGAAAACAAACACAGCAAGTTAAATAAAAGCTTGTAATAAAAACACTCGATCTTGTTCCAATCATTGACATTCGCGAAACTGGATTAAAAGAATGTGTCGGAACTTCATTCCGTAATTACTTTAAAATATTATTCAATGGCATTTAAAGAATCCAGTTCATTCTTAGAATAAATACATATACAACAGTTATAAATCATAGAGATCAAAATAATTAAAGGTAAAAAAATCATTGATCTATTGCATTGAACTGCACGAATTCAGAAACAATGATTAAGTAGTATACAATGAATAATAATCTTTCTTTGTGATCTGTTTAAAATGAAATCGCCCACGCGCATGCGAGTTAAACGTGTGTAAAGTTGTTCTTTATCATCATAGTAGTAACCAATACAAACTTGGGTTGCCTTTCGATGCAATGGGGGGAGAGCGAGCAATGTCGAGTTACCTACGTCAAATGATTGATTTACTTTAAAAGCAAAAGTCTGTCTGTGCCGACAAGACAATACCTTTGCCAAGGTGGAGCGTCGAACTTTACATATTCACTCATCAAGGATGAATCAATCAGCTTATGACCACACGACAGAAGTGAAAACTTCAGATTTTCTAATTTAAAATATATATATATAATTTACCATGATGGATTAAGTATGATGTATTAAAAAATTTAGCGTCTGATAATTTTATTTATCCAAGTTCCCATTATTTTTTAATAACTGCGACGTTTCGCGAACGTTTGTTCGCTTCTTCAGGCAAACTGTAATTAGACAATTATATTGATATTTTTACATGATCATAAGAGAAATTATTTTCTCTTATGATCATGTAAAAATATCAATATAATTGTCTAATTGGGTTTTTAAATGATTTTTTTTTTTTACTTAAATGGAACGACCACATACAAGTTTTATAGCAAAACTGTTTTTTTTAATTTGTTTGCTTACTAATTAAAAAGTTATATTTAAATAAAAATTAATTTTTAAACTCAGTTCCGATAACTCGCCGAAAGAATCCGAACGCGTGTGACGTCATTATGTTATCTATGGTCTTTGTATCCATGGTAACCAAGTTAAAAATTTATTATTTTTGATAGTATGTGTAATACATATACACAAATACCAACAAATGCAGACACATTTTAACATAACGACGTCACAAACATTCCTGGCGCGTTTTGAAGTCACGTGATATTTTTTAAATTTTTATACATTTTAATTAATTTTTAGTAATTTATCTATAGCTTTAAAACAATTTTTCTTTTCGATTTTCAATATTATTTATGTTAAATTATTAGAAAAAATTAAAAAATTAATAATTTTTTTTAAACTTAAATACCTAATTAGGTACAGTTTGCCTGAAGAAGCGAACAAACGTTCGCGAAACGTCACAGTTATTAAAAAATTTAGCGTCTGATAATTTTATTTGTCCAAGCTCCCACTATTTTATACATTATATATATAATTTTTTAATCACACAGTTTAATCATAAATATATTAAAATCGGCCTATACAATTAAATTTAATGAATATAATACCTTAACGATAATAATGTTTAACCTTTGAATTTGGATTTTGACAGCTGCGCTGTTCAACTAAAATTCATGGAGGATTCGATAATTTTGTCCTACACTTTAAATATAACAGTGATCATATACAATAACTAGCCGTTACCCGTGGCTTCGCCCACGTATATTTCGATTTATGATTTATTATCCCCCCGTGAGAAATTAATTAATTATTTTAGGCCATGACTTAGTGTTAGTAACGTTATTTCAGTCGAAGAAACGGGTCTCCGTCGTTTGTTCGTCAAATCAAGTCATGTTTTATGCGTCCTAACTGCACTATTATTGTTGACGACTTTAAAGTAAAAGTAGATACGTTTTTTCACAAAATAAGAGTTCGGTGAGCATATAACTACAAGTATAATTTTTTCCCATCCCTATTATTCATGAACGCGTTGTAACACAAGATCTACATTCTATCAAGCTCTATTCCGTTTCATTCTGCAATTTAAATTAACGATTATATTAAAGGTCCATTCACACAGGCAAGCATAGAGCACCAACGCGAACGTAAGAAATAGTGCCTGGGCATCTAATGAGTCACTATACTATGATCCGTCTCCTATGCTACAGATAAACGTGATTTCACAGTTACCCTTAATACAGTAATCGTAGACCCTATACAAAATAATAACGGGATTGCGAGACGTCTGTAATATCGTTTTTTTTGCGAGTTTCGTAGGGTTTTCTGATATTTTATATGGTATTCAGACGGGAGAATGCATTCCTAGAATTTTTGTCTACCGATTTTAATATATAAATTCCACATTGATACTGTCAATTGTTATCCACAGTTTTCACTTTTCACCTATAGCTACGTTCCGGACTCCGGTTAAGTTAAGATGAGGTTTTTACCAAAAGAGAGAGATACTAGATTAAGCGTCTATAATCTACAATCTCTCGCTCTCTCTCTTTCTTGAGCGGCGTTTTTCCGTTGGTCAAAGTATAGTTTCGGGTTTCGAGTACAAGCTAATACATCAGCAAGCAATATTAGCTTGTTTTGTTTCTCTTCAGAGCACGTTCTTACATTTATCGCAAAAGCTTACTTTTGACGCATGCGTACAATCGTTATTTAATTACATCTTAGATTTCAAGACCGCTGCTGTTGTACTGATTTATAGACTACAGATAAATGTTACTGATAATAAGAAAGTAACCCCTGTTTACAGTTAATTAAAGATTTTTATACTAAAATGTTTTATGGATTCTAACATTTTTAATTTGAACATACATTTTAAAAATACAGTTAAAATAGTTGTAGCAGAGGGTTTATTATAAGCAGAGAAACAAGTTATGAAAAATAAATCTGCAGAGCTGAAAATTAGGTTACTGATTTTTTTATAAATATCATGATAATAATTTTTTTAAAGTGTTAATTTACATTATTAATTATTATTGCTACACACATATTATTATAATGACTGAATCGATTTTGATGAAACTTGGTTCGCCACGAACTTATCTAGTGTTGATGACGAGACGAGAAATCTCGACACGAGATAAGAAATTTTTCTCGTCTCGTATTAAGGTACAAAATCGAGATTGAATTTGTGAAGTCGAGAAAGACACTCTCGAGAAAGTAGGTACCAAGACAAAAGTTGAAAAATTTACGCGACGAGAATAATCATTCCTCGACGAGAGTCGACGAAACGAGACGACGGCATGATACACAATCTTAGGTAAATATATAGGATGCGTTTAAGACAAAGTTCTCGTCAAAAGTTGTTGATAAAAGTGAGTGTAGATTTTTATTTATTGTAAATTATAGACGTTCGACAGCTTAGGGTCATTAGAGTCTCAATTACATCAGATAACATCATCAATTAAAATTAAAGACATTACAAAACATCCATGGACGAGATGTAATTCGAAACTACGATAGCTTGATCCAAAGGCCAGCACGCTGACCATTACACCAAGTTGTCCTCGGAGTGAGTACGCATTGTTAGTTGTCGGGCGTTTATAATTCACAAAAATAAGCAATAACTCAAATAGATACTTAAATAGCACAATAATGAAAATATGCAATTTTGAAAAGAAAAAATATACAGTTAATTTTACTCTTATATGCATACAAAATGTCCGCACAATAGACTAGCTAAAGTGATTCAGATAATTTATGTTTAGAGGTATATTAACAACAAATAAATTCCGTTTTTTATTTGAACATGCAAAACAACTTCAACTGTATTAGCTATATGCAATAGATTATTATTCATTTATGCATAACACTGTCTTCATATAGTTTGCGAAACTATTATATTTCCAGTTAAAAAATAGAAAGAAAAAAAACTTCGGGCAGCATTTTTATTTTGAACAGACAAAATTAATTACTACCAAATAAATTTGTAAATTTATTGTGCTTGATATAGTCAAATATCTATTTGTATAACATTATTATCCAATTGAATTTGTAACGCTAATGCAATTTATATTGATCAAACAATAAATTATATGTTAATGAATTCAACTTATGTAATATCCTGTACATACAAAATTTAAAATAATAACATAATATTTATATGCGGAATATATAATAATATTAATGCCTGTGAACGGGACCAGTTATAAATTATGGATTTTATTATTATAAAAATCAAAATTATATTTTTATTAACTTAGCTCGCCTTTGAGCGAAACTATACACGGGTGGATTTTCAGCGGCGTTTTTAACGCGGCGGATTTCACGTCCAAATCGAAACCGTGCCTACAAACGAGTGAAACCAGACGAGCGTATATTCCGTTCGTCTAGTTTCACTGGTTTGTAGGCACGGTTTCAATTTGGGCGTGCAATCTGCTACGTTAAAAACGCGGCGGAAAATCCGCCCGTATAGTTTTGCTGTAAAATGTCGATTTAAAAAATACTCTAACTCTTAAATTTGAGTAACAGTTATGCAAGTGCGTGCAGCAATTTTCTGAAAAAAACAATGAAAACGCGTTCTTGCGCTCTAGGTAGATAATATTGGCTTCAACGGAAACTATCAAAAAAAGTACCCTGATGTTAGGGTTGCCAAATTGGGAAATTTTCCCCCAAATTTGGGGGACAACTTTTCATGAGGTATTTTTTTGGGGGTTTCTATTTTTTACTGTGGCTAAATTGGGGTAATATAGAAATGATACTCCCTTGTAAAATCTACATGTTTAACTCATTTGTACAACAGAACTTATTAATCCAAATATTTTTGAAAGGTTTAAAATAGGAAACCCCCAAAAACACCCCAGAAACCCCCAGAAATACCCCAGAAACCCCCAGAAGCACCCCAGAAACCCCCAAAAACATATTAGAACTAAAACTAAATGATTATTTGATGTTCATGTTTTAGGGTATTTTTTAAATTTGTTAATTTTGGGGGATATTTGAAAATTTGGTTTATGAAATACCTATTTAAATTAGGTACATGAAAAACCCCGTTGGAAAGCTGAGAATAAGAAGAAAAAACTGGGGGATTTTTTAAAACAAATATAGTGATTTTGGGGTATATATTATTATTCGGTATCGTTTGAGGGATATTCTGAAAAGCAATCGAGCACCGCGAACCTGGTGGGCCGTTCGCATCGTCCAGCCGTTCTCGACAGAAAAACTGTTTGAAAACGCATTCTCCTATCTAGGTAGAAAAAAATACCCGCAAAGAAAACAAAATTACAGACAGACGTCTCGTTACTATTTCATATATTTAGTATTGATTGTACAATTTCTTGTACGTGCATTGTGTATTATGTAAATACTTTGAAAACTGCACCAATCAGAGACAACGGAAATTATTTCAATAAAAAGTATTGTTAAATCCCGGAAATATCCGAACAAACCACGAAGTGAGGGCATTTGAAAATTTATAAACAAAGTTGGTGAAAAACAACCGTGTAGCTGATACGAACGTAAATCTGTATAGCGAATGGGGAAGCAGTTTAGAAATAAAGGTTGTGTCACACTTATACTGCTGATTTTACGGCGCTGAAAGTATCCACTTTTCAGTAAAAAAAATCTAAAAAAGTAAACATGTAATATCCTAAGATCCCATTGTAAATTTAAGGTTGATTTATATTATCCGGTCAGACACGGCTCGGGAACGTAGCGTTTCCGGCAAGACAAATATTTTTACATGCATTTCAAATACGAATATTTATACTTAGCGGATCCCGTCCGTTCAGTTACTTATATCAATACTCGTATTTGAAATGTATATATGTAAAAATGTTTGTCTTGCCGGAAACGCTACGTTCCCGTGCCGTGTCTGACCGGATAATATAAATCGCGCTTTATACGTTCATCCGTATATTTAGTTAAGATATAATTAAAATGAAAGATTAACTATAAAATTATATAAAGTATATAGTATATACGACTTTTAAATTTTAATTAGCGCAAGTAAAAATTTTTTTTAAAATGATTTGGTCCATTTTCATTTCAATTTTTTGCCTGTATTGATTCTCGGTCTTTCATTTGGCGTTTACCCGAACACGTTAAGCCTTAAAGAGCGGGAACCGTTTTTAAATACTCTAAACAAGAAAATAACAAGCCGTGAGGTGGGTCGTTTATTAGGACTAAAGTGCGACCCTTGAGGTCCACACGACGAACTTCCCAGTTTGATAAATATTTAATAATAATAATTAAATTAGATATTACACAGAAAAGTAATGACTTTAATCATTAAAACATAATTATTATTTATTTTTAACAATAATTTTAAAAAAAACGGCTGAACCGCTTTTTATAAAATTTATATTCAAAATGACGTTACATGCCTCGATTGACACCCTTACGAAGTCGATATAATTTTTTATTTCGCGAGATATTGTGTAAAATCTACTTTTTTGGAGTCTATTTGGTTAAAAAAAAAGAACGGCTGAACCGATTTTTAAAAAATTTCTTTCAGATCATATTTACGTTCATACGCGTCGATTGGCACCCTAACGTAGTCGATATCATTTTTAATTCTCAAGATTTCGTCTTAGAAAGAAATGGACACATACGTACGTACATACATACGTACACACACAGACATCTTTCTAAAAATAGTGTAGTGACCATGAAACATAAAAATTTGTTATACATTTTGATTTCGATTTTTGGACCCATTACAATAACTTCCAATGGGAAGTTAAAAATTTGGATTGAAATCGCTCTAATTGAAAAACGCATCGGTGTGTTGTTGTGCATCAGAGAGAGCAATATACGCCAGTGTGGCGAGTAGCGACGACTACAGAAACAACTGAACAGTGTGTGACGCGGGCTGCTAGTGGGATCGCAGGGGCCTTTGATATATGACACGCGGATAGAAAATATGCGTTGTAAAACGCGACACACTGATTTATGGTCACAGAAACAGAGATGTAATATTACGAACGAAAGAGTAATCCCGAGAAACAGAATTTTTATAATATGTCTGTATTATTATTAGTGTAGGTTGAATGCATATTATACACGAATATATTATTTACTGGGCCTGGATCTATAACCTTCGACTATACATACAATAGTGTATACATTAGACACACGATGTTCGTCTGTCAACAAAAGAATGGTATATAAAAAAAGTTGAATGTCATAATTCACACTGAACATTAATAAATAAATAATTTTTGAAACCTATCACAGCTAAAGGTACGTGCAGTACGCAGCTGGGATTCTAGATGGTAGCATATATAGTAGATGGTGGCTGAAATTATAAGCGCTTATAGGTTTGCACAACGAAGCTTTGATACTAGCATTGATACAAGCTTAAATCGCGTTTGAAATGTCAGATAGCAAAGACGAATATTTGTGTTTTTCTGCTACAAAGTGGTATATTTTAAATACAAATTTGGGTAGGAGCTATCATGTCCACCCTATTAATAGAAAACGATCTAAACATGGCGAATTTCATCATTTATACCAAGAATTAAAATTTTACCTAAACCTAT
The DNA here is from genome assembly GCA_039654895.1 of Mongoloraphidia duomilia. Lineage (NCBI taxonomy): Eukaryota > Metazoa > Arthropoda > Insecta > Raphidioptera > Raphidiidae > Mongoloraphidia > Mongoloraphidia duomilia. Next base: position 5,607,923 of record CM077520.1, on the reverse strand, counting down.
TTTTTGAATATTTACGTATGGAACCTAACACTTTTAAATACGTCTTAGAAAAAACTCAAAACAAATTAAATAAAAACTGGCAAAATTTTATTTATTAAACTAGTCACACCCATTGCGAAACTTATAACGGCCATTTGACCGTTGTCACACGTTGATTGTAGTAGTCAGCGCGCTGAAAGAATGGTGAGATACATTCTTGTATCTAGCAGCTCTTGTAACAGTGCTTATACCTGCTACACACTCACTGTTTCGTTGTGTACGCTCGCATAATATATAACAATGCATTAATTTAAGCAAGCCCTGCTATGATCTACGCTACCATCTAGAATCCCAGCTCCATACTGCACGTACCTTAAAAAAGCTGTTGAAACTCGGTGTGGAATAAACTGAACGTTGCTCTGCCAAACCGAAATCGAGTGATATTTTGGTCTCGGAATAAAGTCGTGCATTTAAAGGCCCAATTCCAGGAAAGATCTAAATAGAATGAAGTGGTCCACAACGTCCTCTAGGGGATAGGGAACTAATTCATCATCATCAATTCCTAGAAGGTGGAGGACGGACAGTTTATAATATTTTCGATAGTCAGTAACCAAATTACCGGTTATTGTCGATTGATAGACCAAGTTGGCATCATCAGGAGAAGATTAAAACTGAGTTTTAATCATCTCCTGATGATGCCAACTTTAAGGGTGGTTTTTAGAGGTTGAAAAATGTTTTTGGGCCCAATAATGCCGAAAAAATTCTCAGAATCGTTTCAAAAATGAAGTTTTACCCTTTAGTAACGATTAAAATGTACTGCTAAAATTTTAATAAAATCGGCCCGACAGGACCGGACTTACAAATTTTATGAGAACACTAGTTTGCGGATAGTGCTTTACTTACTAAATGTTGTATTTAATTTGGTACCGGGGTTGCATTGATAAAAATATTGAAATTAAGAAAAAAAATATTATTTTAAGGGATGTATTAAGGGGTTAAATTTTTTATTTTGTCCGAAAACAAACTTAAGGTCACATAATAAAGCCACAATGCCAGTATTAGCAAATACACTATATTGTCGGCAGGGTTTTGGCACTGCGACCCGAGTTTTTGTTGATATGTTTAAATAATTAATTATTTTTTGCTTAGCGTAATTATAAACTCCTGAAAAAAATAAATGCAATATCAACTTATTAGTAGAAATTCTATTAATGAATTATACATATCTTAGAAACAAACATTATCTTAATGTAAGTAAAAAAATGGCTGCTACTACATTTATGGTTTTTAAACACTAAATAGGAGCCAATTTTCATTATCTTTTTAACTTCCCACTGGAAGTTATTGTAATGGGTCCGAAAATCGAAATCAAAAAGGAAAAAAAATTTTTATGTTTCAAGGTCACTACACTATTTTTACACTACTTTTAGAAAGATGTCTCTGTGTGTGTGTGTGTGTGTGTGTGTGTGTGTACGTACGTACGTACGTACGTATGTGTACATTTCTTTCAAAGACGAAATCTCGAGAACGAAAAATGATATCGACTACGTTAGGGTGCCAATCGACGCGTATTAACGTAAATATGATCTGAAAGAAATTTTTTCAAAATCGGTTCAGCCGTTCTTTTTTCTTAACCAAATAACCTCCAAAAAAGTAGATTTTACACAATATCTCGCGAATAAAAAATTATATCGACTTCGTAAGGGTGTCAATCGAGGCGTGTTAACGTCATTTTGATCCGACATAAATTTTATAAAAATCGGTTCAGCCGTTTTTTTTTTTTTTTTTTTTTTTTAATTATTGATGTTTTAATGATTGAAATGATTACTTTTCTGTGTAATATCTAATTTAATTATTATTATTAAATATTTATCAAACTGGGAAGTTCGTCGTGTGGACCTCAAGGGTCGCACTTTAGTCCTAATAAACGACCCACCTCACGGCTTGTAAGTTGTATTTTCGCAAACATAAAAACAAATTATAAAACGTGCTATACCATATTAATAGAATCAGAGTAACAAAAAAATTTGTAACATTATGATTTGATGTAAAAAAGTAAATAGTAAAAAATCAGAGATGAAATAATAAAGACATTAAAAAGTTTTAGCACGTAGATAAACTAAAAAATACAAAAAAAAATGACCACAAAACACTAGACCATAAAATTGGTCTGTATGGTCATTGCGTCTGCAGACGCCATGATGTCATACTTATCCATCTCTATAATTAACTTGGATCGATAATTATTCTGCATTTATTTATGACATTTCATATTCAAATAAGACATATTTTATCACCAACACTTTTCAACACTGTTTTTACTCAATTAACACAAAATATATATAATTACAAGAACTGTTAAAAATAAATGTAAGCGTCACAACGCTGAAAAGTAGACTAAATGCCAACGGAAATATGGCAAACTATATCTCCCTGTACCGAACATATAACAAAAAGCATTCCTTCCCCCTGCCCCACTTAATAATAATCATAGACATGTCCTGGTATTATAGATACATGTATAATGTAGAGCTGCCAGGCTAAAAGTAAATGCAACAGCAGGGTCGCCATAGTTATAAAAAGGTGAAGGGCCTTCCATACATGAATGGAAACCTATTATTATACTCCTCATGCGGTTTTTTGAGTCCACTTTTTATAACATGATTATATACAGGATGAAACAGAGAAGATTTGACTCGAATGGTAAAAATTAAATTAAAAGATCAGATATTACTTATACGCCTCGACCCTCGTGCATTTTTTGAATTTAAAATACGATTATATACAGGGCGCAACAATTAACTCGACTAGTAAAATATATGAGCACTGTGGTTGGAATAAAAACAAAAATAAAGATAGTTACTTTTTACCACAACAGTTTTATTGATGGATGTACATTTCGAAAGCATAAAAATATATGAGCACTGTGGTTGGAATAAAAACAAAAATAAAGATAGTTACTTCTTACCACAACAGTTTTATTGATGGATGTATATTTCGAAAGCTGCTTTCATCTTCAGCAAACACTATAGTGTTTGCTGAAGATGAAAGCAGAGCTTCCGAAATGTACATCCATCGATAAAACTGTTGTGGTAAGAAGTAACTATCTTTATTTTTGTTAGTAAATAAATAATAATATGATTAAATACAAAGTGAAACAGAGATCAATTGACACGGCTGGTAAAAATTGAATTAGTGCGTTAATATAAGCGTTTTTTTAGAGTTTTTAAAACTGTAAATTTTATTTTTAAATTTTTAGTCATTACTATTATATTGGAGACACGTTTTCCCACCATCAACACCAGAACTTCCACCACTTGTTTTATTATTTCCATTTTTTGACTTGTTATGTAAATATTATTATAACCAAAATATCAGAATATTGTAATGTCATCAAAACTACATACGACTGCAAAGTTTCACGTCGATTGGACATTTGAAAGAGGGTGAAAATCGAGTTACAAGATTCTTTTTACATACAACATACATACAAGTGAAGCTAATATAAAAATATTAAAAATACAAATAAATGAAGAAAATCTAAGGCAATAGAACAAAATGTAATATAATGCTTAAATGTAGTGCGAGTGTTTAGCAAATGCCACTAGCTGTACATACTACATTGTGCATATCTGCTTTGTCTACGTTCAGTTCGGCTTAAAGTATAGTTAAAAAGACTTCTATGAAAATCTGTAGGTGCGTGAAATCTTCAATAAATTTGACTTTCTGAAATTCGAATATATACTCTAAATTTTTCTAGTTATTTTTGTTACATCCTGTACATACACAGATGTAGACTGACTTTTCAACCATCTATAATGAATCAAATCTTTTTTTTATATGATCATAAACAATTATCAAAAACATTTTAGATCATTCTTAAACTTTTTGAGCGCGCCAATACATTCTAAATAAATAAACTTGATTTTTTTTTAATTTTTAAACTATCAACTCTTTTTCTTTCAATAAGCAAATGGCTCCAGGGGAATCCTTCATGTACCAAACACAAAAGTCTAACTACCTAACACTATATTTAAAACTACTATTTTCAAAAAAAAATGTTAAGAAAATAATTTCTCAGATTTATTTTCAGGTGTCTTAACTAAATAAACGGCAATTAGATAATCATTTTCCTTTGGTTATTTCGTACGCAACAGTTTTTTTTTGTCAATTATATATTATATCGAAAATTTACTGAAAAATTCTAGGCGTCACTTTGATGGATGAACAACGTTTGATCTTTCAAGAAAGACGGAAACCATTCAATTTTTATGAAGAATAATAACTAATTAACACTAATTTGTACTCAATTGTTTATATTATGTAAAATAATTTAATTTATTTAAATTATAGCAACTATTTGATTTTTCTAGACCTTTTATAATATAATATTGTTACTTTAGAATCATTTGTATAAATGATTTTATGGACGCCTCACACGGTATAGGTATACATAGACACTATACCTGTAAGTGTTAATAATTTCGAGGTCATCAGTAAAAAAATAAAGAGTGAACAATATTCTTAGACAACCGTACAAAATTTGTTGGAAATTATAGCTCAAAATTTTTACTGAAATACGTTTAAAGCTCGATTTATATTATCCGGTCAGACACGGTGCGGGAACGTAGCGTTTCCGGCAAGACAGACATTTTTAGGTGCATTTCAAATACAAGTATTGATACGTGTCTGAACGGACGGGAACCGCTAAGTATAAATATTCGTATTTGAAATGCATGTAAAAATGTTTGTCTTTCCGGAAACGCGTTACGTTCCCGCGCCGTGTCTGACCAGATAATATATAAATCGACCTTAATAATTTTATCATAACTTATCCGACGTCTTTTTCAAAACAAATGTTAATTTACAAATTACAGTCGACTCCCTCTGTAAGTCCAGAGATATTAGGAAATAAAGTTCAACAAATTTTAATTTTACCCTTTCACATGCATTAAGTCTTGTACATGCATTCTGGGCATATGATTCGTATCGCGAAGAGAGTCTGACTTGTTTTGTTACATAAAGAAAGTTTGAAACTAACTACCCTTTTATGGAGTTTGTGTAAGCAAACACAAATGCAACAGCGGCGGATTTGTATTTTTGCCACCCTTTGGCTATAACCAGTATTTGCCACCCTCTTCCCCAATTCCTCTACCAAAATTCCTTCGATTCAAATATCGTAAGTAAAACACTACTTTCTTCTTGTTTTTCCGCCCCTACAAACTTAACGCCCTGGGTTATAGCATTAGCTACTTTCAAAAGTTTTGCCTGTCTGTCAATTCGTTTGTTCCCTGTTAACTCAAAAACTACTAAACTGATTTTGATCGAACTTTCACAATAGTGTTTGTTATAAATCAGAGTGATAAACTATAATCGCGCTTTAAATTTAAAGGGTGCTGAGCAGTAGTAAAAAAATAGGATTAACGCGAGCGAAGCCGCAGATAAAGGCTAGCTAAATATGGCTTTATCTACAATTATTTTTTATTCAAATTATTTTTTTTCGTCCATCATATATCTTTATTCTTTAAAAATAGCTTAAGAAAGGGAAATTAAGACATTTTCATGTGCCGTATATGTTTTATTTTATTGCCAACGTTTCATCAACATTCTTCTTCAGGGCTCAAATGATAGTTATTGCACACTAGTCAAAATCATAGTTAATAAGTTACTTCTCCATGTATAATTTTTAATATGCAATTTTCGGTTTTTCTGAGCATTTTATTAATGCATTTATAAATAAAAAAATAGTACCTATGTTATCTAGGTCCTCAATTTTTATCTTATTACATTTTTTTAACAGGTGGTTTTTAGTTTCAATATAGTTATATTGTCTCAAAAAAATATTACTGTTTTCTGTAAAGTTAAAAAATGGACAATACCAAAAACGATGTAAGCGTTGTCCTTGTAGAAATTAAGCACAAAAGAAAACCGATTTTATTAAAACTTTTTACAGGTAGTTGGTATCATTCACAACCTTGTAAAACACAATGATAAATATTTTTATGGCCGGTTTTGTTGATTTTTTGAAAGTAAAAAAAAACTAACGGTACATCAATATATCACAAGATGTCACAGATTTCTACGTCTTAATACTTATTTCCTACTGTTTTTTAGTGATTTATTTTTTGTAAAGCTATTAAAACTGCAGTTAAAATAAAGATACTGAATCATTTTACGAGTTTATTTTTTTCATTGTATTAATTAATATCTATATGAAAAATTGATATATTCCCAGGAAAAGAAAATTAAGAAATCAATTCAGTGTTAACTATCATTAACTTTTTTGTTATTGAAGCTACGACATCGGTTAAACGGGCAAAGGTTAATGAAAAAAAGTAGAAGAAATTAAAAGTTGCAATTTCGAGTTATTGATATAAATTTCTTATTTCAAATGGAACGTTCTGTATATTTTACGCTGAACTGTCCGTAGGCGATCGATTGGGATACCCTGTATATTTTATCACATCAAAAATATTGTTAGAAATATATTATACTTAAAACTTTAATCTCAGGTGATTTAAAATAAATTAAATTTTTAATTGAATTCTAAAAGAGTTATTATTAAAAACTTGCCGCTAATAAAAAAAACAACGTAGATACTCGTATAATCAGGGCATTTTAAAGCAATCCGATTCAATAAAGCGATTAGAATATTTATCGAGAAACAAATCAAATTTTTCGCACCAAAATTATCTCGATATAAGATGATTACGTTTAATATATTGCATAAATATACCTCACAAGAAGGTACATTGCGAAAAAAACTATTAATATTCTGTATACACAAGTTTACAGAATGTATCTGTCAGTTGCCAGAATTACATTTCTTACTGCTTTCTCTGGAGTAAATATTAGTCGTTCACTATACAAAAATTCATACGAATTGGTCTGTCATTGAACATTTTTTATCAATTTTTTATACTTGATAAATCGTGTGTAAAATTAATAGAAGTCTACTGATTGCGTTACCTATTTTCTACTATCGTTTCCCGGTAAGAACTGTTGAGATATTTCCATTTTTTTTTCAAACCAATTTCGATAGAAATAGTAATTCGTTATACAACTTTTTTTCCAGTGTCAATGATTTACAATATTGAAACTGGAACTCTAACTGGGAGAAAAATCAAAATAATTTAAATATAGTACTTATCTAACAATAAAGCTTTAAAATAAAAAACATTAATGTATTAAAATTAATTAATTAATTCTAATTATTATTTTCAAGGATTCATGTCACAACAACATATTACACAATCTGTGAACATTTCAACTGGTTACCTCTTACCGTTTGTGTCTTGTGACAGACGGACGGACGGACAGACATTGTAGGCTCAGTAATAGTCTAATAGAGTTCCGTTTGGAGGTACGGAACCCTAAAAATGTACTATATTTAGATATGTTACAAGGTGAAATATTTTATTTCAGAAAATATTTTACCACAGATTTCGACTTTATAAAATCTTGAATTTTTTAATGAATCAAAGTCTGTGAAGACCAGTTGGAAATAAATATAAAATTGTCAAACAGAAGCTGGAAGAACATTGTTAATAAAGATTTTGAGTTATATTATTTTAATCATTTATTCAAAATGTGACTAACAACGCCCACATTATTTTGAAAAAGATTTTTTTTATGTGCACACGTCTTCTCACAAAAAATCTCTAACGGAAGTGTGTCGTAGTTCCACTGTTAGCTATATTCAATCCTCCTTGGTCATCTGTCAATTTTTTCGAGGTTATGATTAGTTGTCATTGTATTCGAATCATGCTTACACATTTCTTCTGTTAGAACCTTTTTTGAATGGCAGTAAAAAAATATTTTTTTAGTTTTAAATATTTTGTCTTGTGGAAGCCGAATTTCGAGTGTTTCCCTAATTTATAATAACTAAAAGCAACGATTTTGATGAAACATTTTTAAAGACAAACTAAATACAGAGACTGTTACGTCATGGAAATATTGAAATTAGAAGGAGATTATGATATGTAACAAAACAGAAATATGTAATTATGTGTAGCTACCAATTAAAATAAATCCTTGAACCTCTGAACACTTCCAATTTTTTACAAGGTGTTCACTTAAAAATGGCACATTACATTTTTTCAATCTTATTACGATATCTATCCCGATTTTCCTTCACAAACTTTGCAAGGAGAATTTACTTTGTGTCAATCAATACGAAATTTTATGCGTCTGTACCAAAATCACTCGAGAACATTATGGACTGATTTTGATGAAATATTTTTTATTCAGTCAAGATTCAGATTTGGTTTCTATCTAAACTGACATTAACGCGAGAGTATCCGCAGTAAATCTTGACTTATAAAAAATAGAACTTAAATGATAATATGTTAAAAAAACCAATTTGATCAAAAAAACAAAATTTAGTTCCTTTTAAAAATAGTTGTTTTCAATGAAATTATTAACAGTTAAATAACTGGATAGACATTATCAGTTTCGATATAGATATTGTAAATTATAGACACTCGTTTTATTAGAACCTTTATTCGACATAATATACTAATGTAGTAGTACAGAAATGGACCGATGGGTTGCGTGTGTGTGTTTTAAAGACCACCAACAGCTAAGGTTATTTGGGCCTAGCACCAATTCATATATTCAATTCATTATATTTTTACTTCCCACCTCTACTATGGTAGGGAAGTAATGGATTTAGTCCGAAAAAAATATTTCGAGATTTTAACAGATTTTCACGTTTTGAGACCCTAGCAATCGTTTAAGATCATTTTTTGACTGATGTCTGTATGTGTGTGTGTGTGTGTGTGTGTGTGTGTGTGTATGTGTGTGGTCAATTTTACGCCTTCGATATCTTAAGAACGGAACAACATACGGGCATGCCGATTGTTCTATCGTGTTTATCAGCCTTTAACTTAGATCTGATTAGATTTTGAGTCAAATCGCTTCAGTGGATCCTGAGATATTCAAAAAAACGTCCTCAATGTCACGTTTCAACATAGGTAAAAAAAAATATAAATGAATTCTAGATGTTATAATATGAAAAAAATGTAAATATTTTTTTCTCTAAAATGTATAGTTTTCGAGAAAAAAAATATTTTACTAAAAAAAATAAAAATTGTACGTAAATCAAGGTAACCATGATTTTTGCTATATTAAGTTAGCCATCAGTAGATCACCAAACAAAAAAGAGGGCCATGCTTTTTTCAAAGAATAAAAATTAAATTGTGTTTTAAAGACCACCAACAGCTAAGGTTATTTGGGCCTAGTCAAAGATTAAAAAAAAAAAGTGTTTATTTTTTGCAAATATTTACTAGGTGGGAAGTATAGGACTGGTCATCAGTCGAATTTTTTTTTTAATAATAAATTGAAAATCCAATTGACACTTTTACCAGCTCTCGGGCTACAACCCGGGAACTGGGGACTTGTAATAGAGGAACCCGATGGGTTGCCATCTAATTTATATCAAGTTAATTGGTTCATATCTGTATTATAATGCACTACACTACACCAGAATCACAAGCAACGTTATTCCTAGTGCTAACAATAAAATTGTCACTCTAAACTTGGTAACTTTATTTTATATTATTTCGCAACGACCTTTATTAAACGAATATACATACATAAATGTATTTATTGAAGTAGTTTTTTAACACTGCAAGTTTAACTTAACAAACACGTTATAATTAACAACTTAAGATAATTTTAATTATGTAAAAGTACCGAAAAAAGAATGCTAATTGTTATTAATTATTTAAACCGGAAAATTGGTCTTACACAGTATTCAACAAAAATACAGAATAAAAAAAAATAATAACAAGCCGTGAGGTGGGTCGTTTATTAGGACTAAAGTGCGACCCTTGAGGTCCACACGACGAACTTCCCAGTTTGATAAATATTTAATAATAATAATTAAATTAGATATTACACAGAAAAGTAATCATTTCAATCATTAAAACATCAATAATTTAAAAAAAAAAAAAAAAAACGGCTGAACCGATTTTTATAAAATTTATGTCGGATCAAAATGACGTTAACACGCCTCGATTGACACCCTTACGAAGTCGATATAATTTTTTATTCGCGAGATATTGTGTAAAATCTACTTTTTTGGAAGTTATTTGGTTAATAAAAAAGAACGGCTGAACCGATTTTGAAAAAATTTCTTTCAGATCATATTTACGTTAATACGCGTCGATTGGCACCCTAACGTAGTCGATATCATTTTTCGTTCTCGAGATTTCGTCTTTGAAAGAAATGTACACATACGTACGTACGTACGTACGTACGTACGTACGTACACACACACACACACACACACACACACACACAGACATCTTTCTAAAAGTAGTGTAAAAATAGTGTAGTGACCTTGAAACATAAAATTTTTTTTTCCTTTTTGATTTCGATTTTCGGACCCATTACAATAACTTCCAGTGGGAAGTTAAAAATAAAAAACTGTAATATCCAATAGCTACCAATACATTAAAAATAAAAAATTGATAAGCACGTGCCAAATTTTTAACTGTATAAAAATATTGTTTAATTCAATTCAAACGCAATTTCTGGAATTGATATCAGCATAAATTCCAGAAATTCGCAAAAACTGATAAAAAGTCTTGCCTAATGAATAATAATCAATCAAACAAATTAAATTCTATTTTATATTTAATACCGTTTATGTTAATTACTTTTTGTTTACGAGGTAATCACTAATCACTGTTATTTTCCATTTTCCATGCTTATACATTATAACTTAAATGAAGCGAAGTACTATACAAGATTCAGCATTTGATTTGAGCCCATAGGAAAACCCAAGCAAACTCAAATTTTGTTGATTTTCTGTTTTCCAGTAGGTATCTATTTTTTTAATTATCATTATAATTTACAACCTTAGAAAGCGATTGGAATAGGTTTTCTAAACCTGATATCACCAGTTTTGATAAATAAAAATTTAAATTTGATTTTGGAATAATTTTTACAGTTAAATTGTAAAACATTTTTTGTACACGTTTTTTTTTTCAATTTTTATTTCCCTTGAACCTAGTTTTCTCAAAATCCATTTGCGATTGGAGTTTTAATAACTATAATGATAATTATACAAAGAAAAATGACAGGACTTAAACGTTGGTTCGCTGTATTAGAGGACGTTATAACAGACGTCTACTATAATTTCATGCAGAATTCAAAAACACCTTTAAAATATTCTCCTCCGATTCTATTTGCATCTTTTTTCAATGGCACGATGATGACTTTATATATACAAGGGCCAACGCACACAATATGTTACCTTTTGTCACACGATATTGCGATTAAGTAACTTGGATATCGTTAGATGTAGTTACAGCGTCGTTATAGCTAGAGCCTGGTAACCGGGGCCCATGGCCAGGAGCGCTAACCCAGAGAGAGCGAAATCAGCTATGCGAATATGATTATTTTCAAGCAAAGAGCGCGAAATCAGAATCTTGCCAGGGGCGCCGATGATCCTAGCTACAACGCTGTGTACTGCACAGCACAGTCTTCGCTGAAATACGCAACTGGATGTACACGACTAGCTGAGAAATTGTCAATCGCGATGTAGTGACAAATCGTAGCATAATATGTATTATATACGTTGGTCAAAATCAACATCAAAATACATTTTTAAAATATTTCACCCTTCGGAAGTCCGACGTGAGTCTTTCCATTAGTGTTGCCGTCTAGACAAGACAAGACTTTCAAAGTCTTGTCTTGTCTTGAAATATCAAGACTTCACTAAGTCTAAGTCTAGATTAAAAAAACTCTTGTCTTGTCTAATATCAAGACTCTTGATTACTTTCGAGAGTCTAGATTAACCGAGTGGTTTACTTTACCTACTACTACTTAGTTTATCTAGACTCTTGAAAATTGTCTAGAGTTTTGATCTAGATAAAGCAAGTCTTGTCTTGTCTTGAAAATTTCTAGACAAGACTTTTGCAAGTCTTGTCTTGAAAATCTAGACAAGACAAGACAAGACGGTCTAGAAAGTCTAGATCTAGACGGCAACACTACTTTCCATACCTTTTTCCATATTATGGATAATGGAAGATTCTAAGAGCTGAATATTTCCATTCCAACTGCACAATTATCTGGACTTATGTATATAATTTGAAGTCCACAGATTGTAGACTATATTTAGAGAGAGCTTAAAGCTAGTAGCTGGTATACACAGTACAGCCTTTACACAGTTTCCCCATGGGAAGTGGGCGTGTGTCAAGTAACCCGAAGTAGTAATACATCATCACTCATCCGGAGTACATTGCCTGCAAAGCTGAATTCCACTAACCTCGGTACTTTCTGCTGCATACGATGTGTACTTGGTTCTGGGCACTAATACCAAATACAGTGGATCCTCGTTTATACGGGTCTTGAATTGAATTGTAGATTATAGACGCTCGACAACAGAGGTCATTAGCGTCTAACCTATATATTGATTTACAGTAAGTAATTTTATTCCTCGTTCGTTTATACGAACCTTGATTATTTTATTTATAAATAGGGTAAATGCGGGAGAGATGCCGCGGTAGGAGAGACGCCGCATGGCTATTAACTTACCTATTTACCATTAATGGATGGTGCTACAAGTAATAGGTAAGTTAATAGCCATACGGAGTCTCTCCTACCGCGGCATCTCTCCCGCATTTACCCTATTATGTAATTGCTGATTTAAACATATCTTAAGAAATTACCTAAACCCACTTCTCACAGAATCTATTTTGTGCTCTTATATGTACGTACTACGTAGTATCTCGTTTTGAAAAATTGGCCGCCATTTTATTTTCAAATTAGCGAAAGTACTTTAAGAAAAATAATTATTTGACCACATTTTTAGTGGTATAAAAATACTACTACCATGAATAAAGTGTCTACAGTAGGTAATTACCTAATTTTAAAATTATTGTGATTTGAATATAGCTAGGAAGACATTAGTTCCAAAACGTTCAGACAATCATGGTATATTTCGTAATTTAAAGAAGACAAAATCGAGTGTGTCATAAAAATTGTCATCAAAAAACAAAATAATAATGATAAAACAATTTCGAATCACCCATATCCGATGCATTATTTTATATTTATTGCCATTAAAATATGCAAATCTGCATTTTTTACTGTGTAAACAATTACCGACTGCAAATCAATGATTAGATGAACATGCAAACACAAACAGGTATAAAAAATATTAAATCGCTGGAAGGGTTCGTATTTTATACTGCATTCATTTTCATAAAAATCGGAAATCAAAGCCAATAAAAAACTCCCTATCATACTAAAAAAACTTCAGAACTGATTTTTGACGATCATGATTGTAGATTATAGACGTTAGACAATTGAGACTTTTAGAGTCTTTAAACTTTTTTTTCGGCCACTAACTGCCGGGATTATCTGAGATTTGTACCAACTTACATTTTCAATTTTAAAGATAAATTGAAAATCATGTTGATACTTTCACCAGTCCTATATGTATCCTAATTATTATTATATATATAATATCCTAATAAGAAACAAAATTAAGAATTGGGTTTTTGTCTTTTAAATAGTTCATCAAGTCTGACCATTTCCGCTCTTATCTATAGGTATATTTCAACGGAATATGCATATGAACACCTACCAACAGCTAAGGTTATTTAAGTTTACAGCATCAATTCCTATTTTCAATTTATAATTTTCTAATAATAAATTGAAAATCAAATTGACACTTTGACTAGCTCTCGGGTTAGAACCTGGGAACTGGAGGCTTGTATAGAGGAGCCATAGCAACGGCATTGCAACACGCTCTGCTACTCTCAAGTCCATGATCAACTTTTTATAATGAATAATAATTGAAAAAGGTTAAAGAATTTCTTCCGTGGCGTATGGATCAATAAAAACGCAACACTGATGTGAAATTTCAACGGAAGAAATTTTTCAACCTTTATCAAGGATCACAATTTCTACAAGAAAATCGTATAAAATACGCACTACAATAAATAACTATATTAGCAATTAGCGCATATTTGCTATTTGCATATTTCTTAGTATTGTGTCTTTTCATAATTTACAACGCAAGAATTTTACACCTATTAAATTTTTATATATTGGCACGTAAATAAATCAGTACTGACTACTGACATAAAATTATTACATGATTTGCACGATGGCTATAAATAAGGTGTAATAATAAAATAGTAACGTAACATGAGCAGTAGCACATAGGACACATTGCACACGCTGTACAAAAGTAACAGAGACCTACGCTCTGCTACGATATTGATTAATACATTTATCATACTGAATTGACCCACTTTCACTATATATTTGCTTAGGTCAAGATGTATTCTGCCTATATCTATATCATGTTTTTTTACACACTGTAGTAGATATGCATATCGAATGTACCAAAATTTTAGGGCTAAAAACTTTGATCGTGACATAGCAAACCGTATCTCGCCTGACCGAAACACATCTGTAATCTGTACAAGTCGATTGATAAATGCTAGTGTTGCCGTCTAGATTTAGACTTTCTAGACTCTTGTCTTGTCTTGTCTAGATTTTCAAGACAAGACTTGCAAAACCAAGGATGCGCGCGCATTTAAAGAAAACCACTCGGTTAATCTAGACTCTTAAAAATAATCTAGAGTCTTGATATTAGACAAGACAAGAGTTTTTTATCTAGACTTAGACTTAGTGAAGTCCTGTCTTGATATTTCAAGACAAGACAAGACTTTGAAAGTCTTGTCTTGTCTTGTCTAGACGGCAACACTAATAAATGCGCATGCATCGAAACTTATACTTTATAAATAATTAATGACAATCGAAAGAACTTAATTTCTTGTTCTGCCCTCCGGAAGTAACTAAGTACAGATGTGAAGTTTCGAAGAGAAAATCTTCTTGGCTTAAGAATCAAGGAAATTTGGGATTATTTGAAGGGCATTTGAGTTCTGAAAATGGAAAAAAATCTCTCGAAACGTAAGCAATATAAATGCAAATTTGAAACATCAGTATCGCTGTGTTTTCTTGATTCTTAAACCAAGAAGATTTTCCCTTCGAAATTTTACATCTGAACACTGAGGTTAAAGACATAGAGGGTTCCTATACAAAATTGAAGCCAGGTTTGACGTCACAGGGCCTAGTAATCATGGCGGCACAACACGGAATGGATTGGGAATATTATTCTCTTCTTCTTCTCGCATATAACTGGCTTCACTTTTAAATGCTTATACTTCCTCTATAGAGTCCATCTAAATTATTGCTATTTTTCTACATCAAATTGTAACAATGGTCAACTTCAAACTCAACTTGTATAATTTGCGAGTAAAATTTATACCCAGCCTTGTATAATTTGTCATCTTTTATCCTGAGCACTAATCAGGACTGAATCGATGTGTATTGACATGTTGGTTACGCGACACGACTGGGCTTGATCGGTCCATTAAAATAATTTCTATCTTCTTTGAATGGCGTTGCATCACGGAAAAGTCAGGGTGGAAGAAGTCGGTCCAGAAAAATATATTATGTAGGTATGTGGACACAAAGATGGGCGTTTCGAAAACGTTCTAAAAAAAATCTTTTATTTTACTGTTGGCTTGTGGAAAATTATAGTCCTACAGAGATTTTGATTCGCCACACCTGAAGTAGTAATAAACATTGTGAACCATTTTTAGAGTGTTGGGTCTCCAAGTCACTAGATGAATATTATGAAGTATTAGAAATACCTTGTATTATGTCCGACTGGCGACTTCACGTCACGTCACAAGACGGACATAATACTTACAAGGTATTTCTAATACTTCATAATATTGTGAACCAACTTGTAAAATTATGAATTTAATTGACAGCTCGCAAATAAATGCAAAATATATTAATCATTTCATTTTAGCAATTTCTCTTTTGATCATTTTACTTCAAAACAAAACATTTTAGTAATGTAATAAATTGGTGCTAAAATACAATAGTTAAAAAAATCACTTCAAAATTATACAAGTAAATCGTAAATTTTAAATAGGCTTAATAAATTATTTTTATTGATGAATATCAGAGATTAATTTGTCGTTTTAATAAAAATGTGTCGATAATTGGCCGTAAGATATAACATCAAAAATTAAAAATCCGTCAATGAATTTGAATAATATTTATCCTACGTGCAAATCAAAACGAAAAACTAATTTATTTGCTGTATAAGTTAATAGGTAATAAATTATTCAAATCTTAATAAGGCAACGTGTCAAAAAACTAAGATTTTAAAAATTGATTTTCAAATTGCACGAAAGAATTGCAAATAATAAATCATATAAAAAGCTGTAAATCAAAAAAATCCGTACCTATTATTTAAATTTAATACTAGGGCAAATTTACATATATAGGTACCTATATACACAAAACTTATCAATATGGTAAATAAGTCGTATTTATCCGACGTGGCCCAATCGTTCATTCTTGCGATTGCGTAATGAGATAAAGCCTAAAATCTTCTCTAATCATTTCTCAATCTATTCGTGAAAACCGCATGAAAATCGGTTGAATACTTTCCGAGTTCATCGCGTTCAGACTGACAGACGTTGGCTTTTATATTATGTAGGGACATTTTTTTTCGCCTTTTTATTTGCATAATAAAATATAAATACACCAGCTGTATATTTTAAATATCAAAAAGAAATTTTTCTATTTTTTTAATGATTTATTATAATCATCATACTACAACAAACATCGATCATCAAATAAACAAAATATATTATTTTAAATTAATTTGTCACATAGGTAATAAAAAAGATTAACACCTACTTCAAATTTAACCAAAAGTTATTGTTTTTAGTAAACAATTCAATAGCCCCTGTGTGCTGAACTGGTAACACCCCTTTAAAAAAAAAAAGTAAACAATTCTTTACAGTTGAATCTATCACATTGCATTGAATCCTTACAGAATGTGTAAGTTACGAGCATCATAAGCGGGGCAATGAGGATACAAATATTAAGTAAACATTTTTCAAGGAAATATTTCTAGGTGTATCCACATTGATCCATTTATGGTGCTTCTAAATTAGGTATATTTATATATCGGGTAGGTAATTCAACGCACCTATAATGTGAATGGTTTGACTACTAGAAATATAAAGGATTATCCTTATCTGATAAGTGATCCATTTATTTAAGTTATCCTTTAAATCCTATGGATTATCTCATGTCTTACACTTTTAAAATAAACTAGAACGAAACATGTTTTAAGTTTGCTATTATTGTTAACTTATTAATTTTTAATTATAATTTGTAACAAGTAAAAAATTCCATGAATTTTTTCAATGCACTTCGCAATACGTTTTCTAAAATAATTTTAAACAACTATTGCTCTTTTAGTTAGTATTATTATAATGAAGATTATTATAATTATTACAAATACATTGACGATATAAGTAGGTACTCAATTCTCTACCGACGGTAAATTAAATATAACTTTACAAAATGATCAACATCAAGGTTTAATAAAATTACAGAAAAAGGTTTTCACAAAGTATAATATTAATTATTTTCAGTTAGAAATATATTATCTAAAAAGAAAATTAAAATTATACTATCAAAGTTACAACGGAATAGGCTTAAAAATCTTTCATGCTTTATAATTAATTTTTTGCTTTCAAAACTTTGTTTTGAAACATCGGATGTATTAAAATAGTCCCAAAATTGCGAGTATTTTTGTGAATCCGATATAAATCATAATTAGTTATCAATTTAAATTATCAATAACACAAATCAATAATCGAACATTGTTGTAACGAGAACAATTATTTTGAAGCCAAGGTACAAAGGTACAAGGTACAAATTTTATGAAAATTATTTTGCAGGAAAAATCGTAGCTATTCAGTTATCCAATAAAAACGAGACTTTTCTTTATAATTCACACAAAAATGCAAACTATTGTTAATCAATATTTTATCATTTTCAATTATAAATATTTATACAGTCGGCACGAAAATAATTAATTCAAATAAAATACAAATTAATTTTTCCCGCGTTTATAAAACTGCCCATTCAAGTAATATTACCAACACATTCAAAGCGCTTAAATTAACCTAATTTAGAACTACTTTAGTGTTCCAATAATACAGAACAGCTGATTGCATGAATACGCTTAATCTAAAATCAACACAGTTCAACGATGGTAAGAAAAAGATAGTATTATTGAGCCAACAGTAAAAGTGAGTGCGATGAAAATACGCGATTATATATTGTGTATGTTGTATAAGAGTGACGGAGATATAGACAGTTGTGTTGGCTGGAAAAAGAGAACAACAAAAAGGTTGATTTTACACGCACTTGAGTTCAGTATACGGGTTTATGATGAGAGAGGACCCTCAAATAGCATTTACATAACTTGTGACAATGATACGGTTTCATAATGACATCACTATAATATCCATTGCACTTGTTGTGTCTATGTGCGTCCCTTTATATCTATTAGTATAGTACAGCCGTTTAGTAGTGACAATCAAATACTATAATACATTATTAAAAGATAGGTGTGAAGAACTGTTTTTAATTAAAAACAGAAAAGTGGTGATCCTGATGATAATGAAAGAAGACAGCTTTGAAATGGCTTAAGGATCCAAAAATAATAAGCAAATACTGTTAATATTGCATTTATTAGCTGACGTTTCGAGAATTATATTCTCATCCTCAGAGCTCAAATGCCGTCAAACGTGACAGTAAAATTGTCCAAAAACTTAAAAAAACATACTAACATTTTATTTGATTTTATTGAAGTGTAAAAAAAGTTGTTTTATTGATTTGATTTTGTACACAAAAATACTGAAAACTTTATGTTTTATAGAATTTGATTTTTTTTTGTGGAAAAAATTTTTTAATTTGCCAGATTAACTGATTTATATTTACGTGCTATAAGCTAGAAACTAAGTGTCACGTTTGACGGCATTTGAGCTCTGAGGATGAGAATATAATTCTCGAAACGTCAGCTAATAAATGCAATATTAACAGTATTTGCTTATTATTTTTGGATCCTTAAGCCATTTCAAAGCTGTCTTCTTTCATTAAAAGATAGGCTTGGTCTGTTGGTAAAACCACACTGCTAACTTCCCATTGGGTAGCAGGTGCCCTTAAAGATTAAAAAAAAAAACCTAATTGAAATTTTCTGCAACCCTAATCAGATGTTAATTATGTAAATAGGAGAGCAGTTTAGCCTAGTGGTTAGCGTACTTGGTGCCGCAGCTTCTAGACTAGACTGTGGTGGGTTCGATTCCCACCTGCGCTCATGGATGTTTTGTTATGTTATTTAGTTTTAAGAAAGTTTTTAGTGTAGTTGAAAGACGCTAATGACTTGAGATGTCGACGCGTCTATAATCTACAATAAATAAATATGAAATTGGTCCGGAGTCGATATCGCTATTTGTTTTCGAGATATGCGAGCCGAAAAAAAGTTCAACAACGTACAAACGAACGTACGTACACACACAGAGGCATTTCTCTAAAAACAGTAGATTCGGACTCAAAATGTCCAAATATGTCAAAATGTTTCATTCGCAAAATCGGATCAATTACAATAACTTCCAATGGGAAGTTAATAGTACATAATAGTAGGTACTCTCGTTGTCTTGCGGGTTTTTCAGATATTTCGTATGAAATAATATTATGTATGTATTTGATTAGTCAAAAATACTGTATGTACTGTTCAATTGACAATAATAATTATTATTATTATTACGAAGATAAATAAAAGAGTTATTAATCAATAACAATTTATTTTAATCCAAGAACCCATGAACCGTATTGAATTATTATTATTATTACATTGACGGGAAACATCTAAAATATTTTGTTTTGACTGATAAATAATAATATTTGGAAATACACAACAAAACGCAAAATACATATTAATTGTAGATTATAGACGCTCAACAACTAAGGTAATTACCGTCTTAATTACATCGAATAACATCATCAATTAAAACTAAACGACATCGCAATACGTTCATGAGTAAGGTGGGATTCGAACCCACGACAGGCCAGAACGCTGACCATTACACTAAGCTGTCCACTCTAAATTATTAATATAAATCGTAATATCAATGGACATATTAACTTCAAATTGTAACAAAAAAATAAAATAAAACCCAAATAAACCAAAGTAAAAATTGTAAAAAGACTTCAACGGTATGTACCGAAACAAACCCGATTTAAATATGACTATTTCTAATTCGTTTATAAAGCATGTATTTTTTATATTTTCAAAGTATTTTTTGAAAGAAATTTAAATATTTGGTAATAAATTTTGTATTTACTAATCAAATATTTTTTTACTAAGTATATAAACATATTATTGATTACACTCCATCGTCTAACCAACAAGAATGGGTAGTAGATGAATACCTGAAAATCAGCTCTATTGTGACTATTGTTACGTAATTTCTATGGGGTGAACACAACTCAAACTTTTTAACACTCACTGACATCTATCGAGTTTAATGCACATTATAGTTAAACACTCCAAAAAAACGCCACCTATGTACGGCTGAACTATACCTCTCTTTTTTATAAGTTTGATATACTTGATGCAGAAATGAATACCTTGAACGCATACCAATTTACATGTACCTTGAACTTTTAATAGTCGATGTAAAATTTCAATTGGCTATTTTATTTCTACATTTTTTTCATAAATTAATTTATTGCACAAAATCAATCGGAATATTTAAATATTAAATACGTGATAAAAAATTAAGAGTGGGGAACATTGTGTTGTAAGTTGTGTGACATTGAAAATTTGTGTATTTTTCGAACAATATTGTGGCCAATTTTTTTCCCAGTAAATCGTAGTACATAAATCACAAAAGTACTCCGCTAGAAACCTAGGCCCTAGATTTGTATTTTATCTTTCTTATAGAGAAAGAATCTTTGCGAAATGTTGACAAATAATTCTGTAATCAGTTGACAGCCGAAGTTCGGCTGCCAACAAAAAGTAGGGCTTCGGCTGCCGAAGCCTTACTTTTTGTGTAAACTCAGAGCATTCCGACAGCCTTAAGAGGGCTCCGCATTTAAGTCCAAATACATCCTTCCGATTCACACAAATAATAAATTAACTAATAAAACCTAATATATGGTGTTTGAATGCAGATGACAAGGACAAAAAATAATACTATGCGACGCTTGTAATGCAAAAAAGTCAAAAACAGACGTTCACTATTTACGTTATCCCGACCTTATTTTTTAACTTAGATAGTCTGTTTTAGTCTCAAATTAGAAATGAAGAAGTCGCCTACGCGCTACAGACCACTTTTAAAAAATATTGAAAAGATTTTTCAGTAGAGTTGACGTAAACTCATCTAATATCCAGAAGGCTGTTGTGTGGTCTGAACTCATTTTTTTTAAATATGCCTTGTAAAGAAGAAGATACCATTAGCTTAAATTTGATGCAAAAATGTAACCTTGGGAAAAAAACGATCGGGAGCGTGTAATAAAGTTTATGGCGGTAGGGATGAGACTATAAAAATCTTTTAATTTTATAAATACTTATAAGTTTAGCTAAAACAAAATAGTATCGCGTAATATTCTTCCAATTTGCCCACAATATTTAATCATCAATCATCAATAGCATCTTCTAGTCAATCTTAGCACTAATTGCACTGCATTTTAATACAAGTTTTTTTAATTTTAAGTTATAGCAATTTTTGTTTCCATGATGTTTTTTATGCATTTTTTAACACGCTATTAGCTTCATTTCTATGTATGATGTGTGTAAAAAAATCTTGCAACTCGATTTTCACCCTCTTCAAAATGTCCAATTGACGTGAAACTTTGCAATCGTATGTAGCTTTGATGACAATACAATATTCTGATATTTTGGTTATAACAATATTTATTTAACTAATTAAAAATAGAAATAAAAAGACAATGGTGGAAGTTACGGTGTTGATGGTGGGAAGACGTGTCTTCGGCCGTTTAAAATTTAATATAATATATAATGACTAAAAATTTGAAAATAACATTTACAGTTTAATAAAAATCTGATTAATAAACTGTATTGTTTCTTTATAATCAATCATTTTTTTACCAAATATATACCGTGTTAGTAATCGGTACTCAAAAATCTCATTGTAGTTACAACATTGCTTTCTTATAGGTGCTACACTAAAGGATCTAAAAACAAAGTAGGGATTTAATCGTTGTGATCACCTACAGTTTTTGGTCTAATTTAACAACATTTTTGTGTTTTACATAAAGTTAATTAATAATATTAGCTTTAAAAGATAGTTATAAAAATTCGTTTAAAAAAATATGTTTTTTTGTTATTGATTATTTTATATGTTATGTATTAATCCATTTTTAATAAAATAATAAAAAAAATTCTTTGTTAGAGATATCCGGATATAACATAATAAGTGATACTTAATTAATTTTAGATTTTTTAATTAGAGTGGTTTAAATAAAAATAAACATTAAAATAACACATTTGTCTATAATCACAGATTACATAATTAAATTATATCTTAATTACGCATCTCGGTAAATACAGTGTGTCCACAGACTCATCCTCAACATGGGGATCTCCGTTGTTATGGGAGATAGAGATTTGGTTAAATGAGACAAAATGTGCAGAATCTCCAGTACTACTACCCTGCGTAGTCAAACTTTCCATATTTTGCTTGGTTCGCGACCGACAGTTGAAAAACGAGATTTACCTATTTTCGTTTTTTGTTTATAACTCGCTTATTAAGTAAGTTAGAAAAAAAATATTTTCACTTTCTTAAGGCCCTTTTTTATGAAGATTTCAAATCTCTTTTCATATTTTTATTTACTTTTATAGTTTTAGAGATACTTGTATCAACTTTGTTTTTTTAAATACACGTCAAAGATGGCCATGACACCATTGGAAAGAGATTTTTTTTCTCTTTAATTTGATATGAGGGTTGATGGATTTATTTTCAAAAATAACAGAGTTATACGTAAAACACTGATTTTTAATAGTAGGCTATGCTAAATTAATTGATAAAACAAGAGAAGGCTTAGCAAACAGTTGAAATTCGCGTTGGCTTAGTAAACGGCTGTTTTGTTTTAGCTGTCAAAGTGTAGTTATTTGACACTTTATTAAGGTAATAAACTTTCATGGCGCTAAAGAAAACTTAAATACGAAAGGTACTAATCACTTAACTACCTGCTACTTAAACAGGTGCTATTTTATTGGTGCTAAAAGGTTACCTTCCTTAATGCTATTGTAAAGTTATTTGTAATGGGATTTGTGGGCGTTTTTATTAGCTCTCTATAATGCATACGATGGAAGAAAAGTGTTTTCATAATATCGATTGAATATTTATGACCAATAAGCTAACTTTTTTTAAAACAAGTTGCATATCAAATAGTTGTGCTTTTTTACCGCATTTTATAATACGATTCTCTATCAGACATCCTTTAAATTTTGACCTACGACATAAATAGCTATGGTATGCTGATATAAAATATAATATTTGTTTAACGAATACAATTTTTGTATATCAGTAAACGTGGGAGAGTCAATTAATAAAATAAGTTAGTAAAAAAAATACTTGGCTAATTTAGAAAAAAAGAATAAAAAAGAAACATATGTACCGGAAAACTGACCTGCAATGGCCATCCACGGATAGAAGGTGTGATTTGCAGTTTGTTGATGAATTTGTGTTCCGACAGGTTGCGAAGCTGACGTATTCAAAGAGCAGGGATTGTTCCATGACGCTAATGAATTGGACGTTCTTCCGCTTCCAGCAGCTCCGGGACTCGACGCAGGTTCTCCACCGACAAGTCCTACCGAGGAACCATAACCTCCGACGCGCGAATCCGGCGTACACGCCGCGGGTCTAACGGGCGCTACAAGACTGTTGCTGGCGCCTACTGCGCCCCCACCTCCGGCGGCGCTCTGCCACACATCTTTCACGGCGGCTGCCGCCACGACAGCCGCATATCCGTTTTGATCTGCCGTTCCTTTCGAACAATCTGGTTTGGCGTTCGAACTGTAATTAGTAACGGAATTCTGTTGGGATGCATCCGCCGAAGAAGAGTATAATTTACAGGCCGCCGCCACCGAGGCATCGTACGGCGAATCCTGGGGCGGTCGCGCCTGGTGTAACGAATGATGATGATGATGCTGACTCGAGGCATACGGTGACACTGACATCCCAAGACTCAACGGGAACGAACGATATGCCGCCGCTGTTTGATCATGATGGGAGGCAGCACCAGCCGATCCCGTACTCTGGTGATGATGACTTCCGTAAAAACCACTTTGTTCGAAATATGAATTCATCTTGAAATATTATAATAAATATAGGTCCTAAAAATTCTTTAGAGGTATCGCGACAGCTCCAAAATAATTTGTCTATTCACACCGAATTAAACTGCAATCCCGTCAACAATTATTCAGCTGTCACACCTGTCACTCCAACTAAATGTCACTACACTATTCTGTTTCCTTATCACTGTTTATCGAGTTTCAACAGGCTCATACAAACAATCACCAACTCACTCCACAACACATTAACTGACATTGATTCATGTCTATAATAATTATAATGTCATATGTAATCAAGAAACCACGTTCAAAATATTCAAAGAAAACAATCGTTAATTAGAGTTTTCAATTCATTAATTAAATTTATTTGCATGTTTGTTAAAAAATATATAAAAATGTCAACCGGTAATAATAATTGGTGTAGAGCACGCGTCTGTATACAATTAATACAACCGTAAAATGTTGTATAGTATATTTAACTGTTTAATAAAAATGATTATTGTTACGACGTCATAAAAGTGGGTAATAAAAACAAATACGATGTAATGATTGCACGAGTAGCGAGCATCAACTGAATGAGGTGTCGCAGTAGTCAGTGGAACACCACGCGATCAAAGTGGGCTAGGCTTGTTTGTCTCTATATACGCGTTTCTGTGTGTGTGTTTGTGAGAACGGCGCGGCGTGGCGCGGGCGTTGAGTATTCAGTATATACCGAACGCGATACTAAGCAGCGAGCGTCAGCGTCAGACTGAGCGAGTGCAGGGGAATCGGGCATTTAATGTTACCGGATCCGCGCGCACCGACGCACTACTATTTTAACCTCTATGCTTGCTCTGTTAACAATCCACAAACATCTATACAGGACTATAACAGTCCGTAGGGGCTCAGATCGCAGGCTCACTACGCACTCCTAGCGCTTTGCTCTATTGTTTTCTTCTCACTTCAAGTGCCACTACATTCGTCTCACTCACTCTTATACGACCTAACACATCATTCTATCCCCCACCAGTGTAATAAAAAGAGACGGATGCTGATAGCAGTTTGATATCAATATTTTATACACAGTACACACCTGTATTAAAAATAGGTGCACTAAAAATTATCATCACTTTTTTGGACACATTTTTTTTTATTGTGTTACAAACATTTTTTAATCGAAAAAATTAAAAGTGTTTTTTATTTGTGAAACGAAAAAAAATTGGAGGAGTCGATATAAGTGTCGGTGAAAGTAATGAAACTGCAGTAAAAAGGAATAAAAATACCTCATTAAAGGTTATTCAATAAAGTGAGAAGGAGTCATAAAAGGATAACATTAAAGGGGTATTGAATAGACCAATGAGAGTTGAATTCGTCACGGCTTTTGTATAACCTACGCAGCAAGAATATAGTCCCAGTTTACAGTGGCTGCTAGTGATCGTTCTCCCCCCCTATATAATGTAATCTATCTTCTGTTAGTACCCGCCTCTTTGCACAGTCTGTACTCATACACATGCATGGGCAACACACACATGCGGCCGAATGTAAGCAAGCAGAGCAGTCTAGGAGGCAAACGTGGAACTAAACAACATTTCAATATAAATTATACCTACTATATTGTTCTGTCTATATTGTGCATTTTTATCTATTTTTACGCAAAAAAATTAAGTCGACTTAAACGTGAAAAAGACAAAGCTGTGACTATTGCAAATCTTGGAATTTATTTAAAATCGATATCATGAAATTTACACAAAAAATTAACAGACAAAACTTGTAGGTACTATAAATGCCATATACTCTTTTTTTTGTTTAGGTAGTTGTATAAACTCTAGTGATAAAAAAATAATTATTATAAAAAAAATGGAAAAATGTTGGAAGAAAGATTAATACTTTGTGATTGTAAAAGAAGGAAAAATACCATATTTAGTGTAATTCGACTGTTATATTTAAATAAAATTAAGAAAAATCGCAGGATAGTGGACAAAATACTTGATTTATTATAAATGTACAAAGTTTCGTCTATATATTTAGACTTTTTCAAGTACATCCTGCGATTTTTCTTAATTTTATAATCAAATATTTTATCCACTATCCTGCGATTTGTCTTAATTTTATTATAATCACGATAGACGTACGATTTCTAATATAAATGTTATATTTAAATTTTACATAAAAAGTAGTTTAAAAATTTTGACCGTCTAGTTCGAAATATGATTAAGTTAAGCAGTGCAAACGTTCATTAATTGAGAAATTGTAAAGAATACTATATAAGATTTGAAAATGTCCGTACGGAAAAGAAGCAACCAATCGTATAAAATTGTGAAATATTAATGGACAATATCAGAATACACAACAACTCAAAATTTGTTAACTTCAGATGATAGCTGCTCTTATAGTATCCCAAAGCAAATCGATTTTTTATGCAAACAAAATAATTTCCTGGTCTTTTCAAATTTTAATAGAACTACCTATTCATAAATTAACTAGGTACCTATGTTTTTTGTAAAGAATATTTCATAAGTATTACCGATGTGGTTTTCGGCGACATTAATTCTCCACATTGTCATCATAATATAATTTTGTTTTGAGTTACAAGTTTAATACAATTTCTCGTTGTGAACAGACATCGTAGTTCTGACTAAATAAAAAAAATCTTGCAACTCGATTTTCACCCTCATCCAATTGTCCAATTGACGTGAAACTTTGCAGTCGTACATAGTTTTGATGACAATACAATATTCTGATATTTTAGCTATAATAATATTTATATAACAAGTTTAAAAAATGAAAATAAAAAGCATATGGTGGAAGTGACGGTATTGCTGGTGGGGAAACGTGTCTCCAGCCGTTTAAAATTTATAATAATCTAATCCATTGACGAAAAATTTGAAAATAACATTTATAGTTTCAAAAAAATTTAAAAACACGCTGATATGCGCACTAAAGAGTAAAAAATAAATGTCTTTCTCTTCTATAACGATTAGAAACGTGGGGAACTCGACGAATTAAATGAAATTTAGGTAAAATATGTGTCCCACGCCTCTAACCGTTATAGAAGAGAAAGAAATTAATTTTTTACTCTTTAGTGCGCTAATATAAGGGTATTTTTAGACTTCTTGAAACTATACATTTATATTTGATAGATATTTGATAGATAATATCGTCGCTCTCTAAGGAGTATAGATAGATAGATAGTAATTTATCTGCAGCGACCAAAAAAAAAAAAAATAAAGTATGCAAAACGTCAACAAAAATTTACATTACACAATATTTACATTAGATCCTTAAAACTATAGGGAATTGCAGATATTAAATATTTCTTTAATGCGAAATTGAATTTTTTTGTGGTTTTTATATTTTTTAAATTTTCCGGCAGCTGGTTTTGAAACTAAAAAGAAATACTCAAAACGATAAGATATACTTTCTGTGAGGTAAAAATTGGAAAGAAATACAAATTAGAAAATGAAAGGCAATGCATAAATTAACAAAATTTTCACTATAAGTTTAAAACAAGGAAAAATACAAAAATAAAAGTTTTTAAAAGCAGGTCAAAAATAAAACACAAGACTACCTATAAATTTAAATTAAAAATAGTAGTCACAACTCACAATTAACTTCAAAGACGTAGGAAGAAATATTTGTATTTATAACTTTGTCTTGCATTTAATGCAGTCGAAAATTTCTATAAACATAAAATAAAAACACACGAATCATTGAAGAATTTATCCTGACTGGAATTTATTAATTCAACATTTTATAAAAGAATCATATTATTGCAAAAGTTTGTGGTAAAATAAAATTCTGATTTTTGGCACGTGGCTTGGATGTCAGTGACGTCATTTACGCGACTCTCCAAAACTCCACCTGGGTATATAAACGTCAAAGTTTACGCAGTCACTGAATATATAGATTCACATCAGGGATGTGAAAAAACTTAACACAAATACACAAACTTAATCCAAATTTTTCAATTTTGTTTAATCAGTTTTGTTTATTTATTTATTGTAGATTATAGACGCGTCGACATCTAAGGTCATTAGCGTCTTTCAACTACACTAAATTACAACTAACTTAAAACTAAATAACATCACAAAGTATCCATGAGCGCAGGTGGGATTCGAACCCACGGCAGTCCAGTCTAGAGGTTGCGGCACTAAGCATGCTAACCACTAAGCTATACTGCCCTCTTAATCAGTTTTGGTTTTATTAAAATTTTAGTCTAATGTTGACAGTGGCGGACTAAGCCCGTCGGAGGCCCGGGGCGGCAGAATTAAATGAAGCCCCCGGTCTGCTTAGAAATTGATGTATTTGTAGTGTAAATTTCGTAAAAAATGAATAATATAGATGTAATAGCTGACAAAAAAATCAAATATTTATAATAAACGTAGGTAGGTAGGTAACCTACCTATACGTTTATATTTTGTATATGTACGGGGCCTCCAATTCCAAATTATCTCTTACTTACTAAACATATTTTGGCCTTGTTTGGGATTTGATTAAGAAGGACTTCTCGAGATTTAGAGGTCCCCCAGGATCAGAGGCCCGGGGCGAGCCGCCCTCCCTTAGTCTTCCACTGAATGTTGAAATAATAACATTGCTAAGATTTGTCATTTATTAAAGTTTTCTTGATTTATTTTTTATTTATTGTAGATTGTAGACGCGTCGACATCTCAGGTCATTAGCGTCTTTCAACTACACTAAATAAAAACTATCTTAAAACTAAGTAACATCACAAAACATCCATGAGCTCAGGTGGGATTCGAACCCACGGCAGTCCAGTCCAGAGGTTGCGGCACTAAGCACGCTAACCACTAGGCTATACTGCCCCCAAAGTTTTCTTGAACCAGAATATAAGTTCTGGATGAGGAAGTTTTTAAATAATTTTTTAGTCTGTAAAAACTGTTCCCTGTACTTATATAATCACTGTCTAAGATCATTTTTAGGTTAGTTTAATCAGTTGTGAAATTTAGCGTCGATATTACTTTTTATTTCAGTTCTATAGGGCCGAACTAAAATGTAACTACGTAGGTATAGGTATTATGTAATATATAGAGCCGTAATTTTTTTCGGACCTAATAGGTCACCAAATTCACAAATTCTAAAAAAAAATACTTCAAAATAAGCAGTACTTATAATTTTGGTTTTATACGTAAATTTTCACGCTTATGGTAATATTATGTAAAATAACACATTTTTGCAGACATTACGGAGTTCATCTCTGGTAGGTCCGAATTTTCAACTCTACAGTAATAAACAATTTTTTAGCAAATAAAAAGTTTATTATATTATTTTTCATTACATTGCTCGCTAGATATACTTAATGAATACATATTATTGTATTTTTTTTATTTAAAATTATCAAAAAAATATAAATAAAACAATATATCAGTTCATATTAGTATACTTTTAGGCATAATGATAATCCATCCACCATTTCATTCCATTTGTACCCAGCACACGTTTCAGTTTAAAAAGGAAAATATGATACACTCAGCAAGGAACAATCACGAATATCGTTCAATGTTTTTATGTATAAGTTGTGTATATTTCCCGTTCCTGCATGTAATAATAACGTGTGTAGTTTATTATTAATTTAGAAGTATTTTATATTTCTTGTATATTACATACCTTGTAGCCACCACATTTGCTGCTTATCAGTTTTGGATATCAAACATAAAAATGTCGAGAATCTGGATGTCTACTCTGAGTTCTTCAACTTCTGTCACGATCCTGAAAAACAAAACGAAAAACTGATTGTCGGTTATGCTATATGCATTCAAATATTTATAACTGTCTAATGTGTCTGTCTTTCCACGCCATCTAGAAGCTCCCTGTTAACCTACGAAGCTGAAACTTTGCACAATTTTGGTGTAAGATACCGGACAGAGACTGACCGAATCAAATGTTTCTTCCTGGGGGCAGAAATATGAGGGTTTTCGAAAAATATGATTTCACATCTTGTATTCTTGGACTTCGACCTTACGTCTGGAGAAGATAGGCTTGAACATTACTTTTTGTCAAACCCGTTTATTTTTTTATTTATTGTAGATTATAGACGCGTCGACAACTCAGGTCTTAGCGTCTTCAACACAACAAATAACATATTTGTGTATTAAAATCAGCCAGGCGGCGTACACAAACCGACTGGTACGAGCTCGGGTCCCTGGGAGCGCTAATTCCCAAAGAACATTGGAATGCAATTGCGATAACAACTACATCCCAATGTCCCCCCTGGGGCGGGGTGTCAAACTCGTTATAAAACAGCTATTTTACATGTATTGCTGCATTTATATCGTCCTATAATGGGTCACTTAACAGGCAGGTGTGCGGGAAAATTACCTACACGTGCTCTAAAAAATTTTGAAAATACTGATAATATAAAAAGAAATGTCGCTATTTTATAGGCGGTATATATGACAAAAAATGCCATTGTATATCTCGTGCGTAATGATATTATGACTCGTCTGACTGTTAAAACTCGCTGCACTCGTTTTAACATAGTGTCACTACTACTGTTAGGTAGGTACTATAGTATATAGTTTCAGTTTTGTAGTTGATTAAAGTATTATAAATTTTTAAGGTCTTGAAAATGATACTGATAAAAATGAAACAATGAAAATCTAACAAAGTTAAAAACCATATTAATTATTTTATTTTAAAATGCATGAAAATTGGCGGTCAATGCAGTTGAGTGAGAAAGTTAGTGCGGTATACCTATACCATTTATTTTTCTAGAGTTTACAAACAAAATTTCTGAAATGTTAATGAATCACCAGAAAAAATATAATTGTAGTTATATACATGTTTCAGTGAAATTATTTGTCTAGGTATATGAAACCATTTACTACTAACATTAATGACTTCATTGTGTAATCTATACACCAGACTAAAATATCAAGAGGTGTGGTGGCCAGTTAACAGCAAATGAGCCTCACAAAGTGAGTGTATTAAGTGAAGATTTTCAATTTTACTCTGAGGCATAAAGAAAAAATGACAGTTATTACGATTGTGCTGCAACCGAAGACGTAGAATGAATGAATGAATTGTAAATTATAGACGCTCGACAACAGAGGTCAATAGCGTCTGAAAAGAAAAAAATGTAAACAAAACAAAAGCAAAAACAATAAAAATCAAAAATTTGACACAACAAAATAAAACCATTATAAGTACAAGTAAAATATGTCATTTACCGAAGACGTAGAAATACTTCTAGTTTTGTAATAACGTCATCTGTCAAAAAATATTAACATGACAACATGATACAAAACACAAATTATGGCGTAACTATGGTAAGTCGGGTCACACATTTTTTATCACACATTTTTTGTAACGCATCATTTTACGTAGTTCTATGTTAAGACTGCAGAGTGTTGCTGCCGCCTGTCGGTTAAAATACAAGGCTTAGTAAATATTTGTGAACTCTTCAGAACGAAGGCTCATCCCTATAGTTTACCTTTACACGGATCACATACATACATACATACATGATCGTATCTGTACTTGTGTGGTATGTGTGTGTGTTTAACTTCTGAATCGAGCCCATTCTGTGACATTTACGAGACTCTTCAAGTAGCAATAAAATCCACTTTTACGGCCACATTTTACCCTAAACGTCTGTGCTTATTGAAATAAGCAATGCATAGCTTGTCCTTTTCTTACTAACACATCTCGACATATGCATGAATTTAAAACATTTAAAAAACAAATCAATACATACCGAATTAAAATTATCGTTAATTAATTACACTTATCAAAAGTAGGCAGTTTTTATTACGTCTTAGCAAATGTATTCGAGATGTCGTCGTCAAAAAATATTCTCAAAGATTATTAAAAAAATGACAAGAGGCACAATAATTACGACTGTGCCGCATAACCGAAGACGTAGACCTAATAGTTTTATAATGACGAAACATCTATAAAAATATGTTTGCAACAAAAGTTCAATTTTAGATGGCTGCATACCGTTTGAAAAGTGATTCTTTATGGAAGCTTCTACTGTATTCGAACGGTAGTGTTTAAAGTAAATTTTAACACACTCCGTTCTATAAAGTAATGCTGTTTTGTTTTACTTTATAACACACGTGCATAAAATGGTACTTTATAGATTACTTTACTATAATGTCACTAATAAAATATTTATACAAACTGTGTTTTATTTGCTTAAAATTGAACTTTTGAAGCAGTTGTTGCAAAAAATATTATATATAATGCGTGTCTTAAGTGACGAATCTGACAGTCGCGATTTTACAATATTCTCCTAAGGTTTATGTTGCATTTATACCAGAACGAGTGTGTGTTTACCACGCGAGCCAAAAACCTTATCGCATAATATAATCCGTCACTTAAGTTACTAGTTGCATAAATTACTATTATATGAAACATGATACAAAACACAAAAAAACTATTACGTAACTATGGTAACTCGTATCACACATTATTTTGTCACACATTTTTTATAACTCATCATTCTACCTCCTATATACCGCCGGGATGTTGACACTCTCGCCTGCGGCTCGCGTACCAACATCCCGAGCTTTTTATACTGAATTATACGAGTTGTGTACACATTATATTTGAAATATACAACATATTCGACTTTAGAGTTTTATTGAATTAATTCCAAACAGCTAAATCTCACTGACAGCCTTGATCCAATATTTATTTACTTCGTTACCATAGCAACTATATTCCTATATTTTTCGTATGGCGTGAAATATGCATTATTGTACACTAACGTCACAGTCTATATCTTACGCACGTCTTCCTATATTATACTGTCGTATGGAGTAAAATATTGTATTATTGTACGCGTGCGATATATAGATTATTTTAAGCAACCGACTAGAGGCACGAATTGTATAACATTTCAAATATGTGTTACAAAAAATAATTGAAACAGAAGTAAAAATGCATGTAAAATAAGAACACATTATTTAAATGTTTACAAGGTATAGG
The DNA here is from genome assembly GCA_039654895.1 of Mongoloraphidia duomilia. Classification (NCBI taxonomy): domain Eukaryota; kingdom Metazoa; phylum Arthropoda; class Insecta; order Raphidioptera; family Raphidiidae; genus Mongoloraphidia; species Mongoloraphidia duomilia. The sequence continues at coordinate 5,574,781 of CM077520.1, read as the reverse complement.
TAGAACGTATTATAATAATACGAGACTTTTAAAATAAAAATAATTATATGCAAATGTTGTAAATTAATAATTAAAACGTTATTTTCTTATCAGCTTGTAAAATGCGTAAATCTGCAAACTCGTAAAAATCAAGACAAGGTAAAAATAAGTAAGCGTGGTGATTTTTACAGGCGAATCGTGTTTTTATTATAGTGTTTGTGTTACAGCAGCCATACTTAGTTTTATAATAATAATATTATGTATGTATATGAGAGTTGTAAAATAGCATGTAGGTGTTAGGAGTCAGTCAACGGGGGTCGGCACATTTGAGGGACGGTTTTATTGCACTTTTACGACGTAATAATCATTACAGTGATGGTTTCATTTGACTGAAGTGGCCACAAACTACAGTTGTTTGTTTATATCGATGGCGAAGGCACACTTCTCACACATTTATCACTGTACACACACATACACTACAATAACAGGGATGGATCAACATTTGACCCGGTCAGGGCCGCTCCTGGAGTGATTGCCGCCCGTGTGCGGATTTATTTTCGCCACCTTTCTAAATATAGATTTTTATAGATATCGTATAACGTTTTTGCTACACCATTGTAACAAAACTGTTTTGAATTTGGCGGAATAAAATTATTTATTTCAATAATTAAAAATGTATACAACAATATACAATAATTTATTAACAATAAAAAGTCAATTTCAATATGCAACACTGATATACAACACTGTTTACACAATCAGTATTTCTCAAACAAAGTAGAACCACAGATTTATTTTTAGCTGTACGCGCTGTACGTTCTTCGCTGTCCGTTGTCTGCTGTACTTATATAGCGGTTCAGTCCGACCCCTCCACGCTCGTCGCGCATTCTGGAATATTCTCGTGCCTCCGCGTATCTGCCACGCCTACACTGCATTGTTATTTTTTTCCAGAAGCATCTATTGCTGCCAGTGGCGTATCTTCTGGGTTTTCGTTACACTATTTTTCACTATTGCATTTTTTCTAAATATACGGCAACTCGGTCCGGCCACCCCTTGACATGGCCGCCCGTGTACCCTGCACAATTTGCACATACAGTGCAACCTCGATATTACAAAACTGAAGGGAATTAGAAAATATTCGTTATACCAAGTAATTTGTTACAATGAGGTTTGTTATATAGAGGGTAGGTTGGACTACGATTCGTTTTAACAAGGTTTCTCAGCCATTGCAACTTTGAAACTAACAACAGTGACAAACGAGGACAGAGTGGTGTAACGGTTAGCGTAGCAACCTTTGGATCACACTGTCGTGGGTTCGAATCCCGCCTCCGCTCATGGATGTTTTGTGATGTTATTTAGTTTTAAGTGAGTTGTTATTTGATGTGAACAAGACGCTAATGACCTAAGTTGTCGAGGCGTCTATAATTTAATAAAAATAAAACAGTGACAAACAGCAGTGTTTACATTACTTAGCATCAAACAACAATGATTGTCTTATACGAAAAATTTAACGTGTCTGAACCTGTCGAGACATGAATTATTGTGGAATTGAGTGTGAATAATTGATACGATACGTTATGTAAAGGTTATAAGTTGACAAAATAGAGGTAAATAATATTTTCTATTTATATTTTGCAATGATTGAAAATTCGTTATAAAGAGGTTTTTGACAAATGTATTCGTAATGTAAAGGTATATTTTGCATTAGCTCTTACGGGCAGTTCTAGGGGATTTCGAAAAATTTGGTAAATCGAGGAAATCGTTATATTGAGGCTCGTTATATTAAAGTTACACTGTATTATGGTAGCTGCGGCCCTGAACCCGTCTTTATAAGCTTCCATATCGAAATTCTGAGAGTCTACAAGTTGGGATAAAGTCTTTAAACATATAAATAACTGAAGAAATAGGTATCAGAATTCTGGAATTAATGAAAATATTAAAAATAAACTTTCTGGTTGAATTCCTGGGAATTTTGGACAAGTTCAAATAAAAGATCATCATGGAGACAACAAATAAAAGCGAGAGAAAATACTTAGATATTATTGTAATTGCTTCGAAGTTCAGAAGTATTTTTTCATGTCTTGTTTTTTGCTTTTTTTAATATTATTTGTTTGCAGAGTTGTGTGAGTAACTTAAATAAAAAAGATTACTGGATGAGGTACCAAAAGAAAAAGGAGAACCGCAATAATCAGTTGAGAGTAATATTAAAAGAATATTTAATAAAACTAACACCATAATACAGTTATAAATTCGAAGTTGCTATAATTAAATAAAGCAATTTGATCCTTGAAAACAGTGTAGAAACTTGTCGGAAGTGAGCACTTCCTTGGCACGTAGGATCAATAAAAGCAATACTGATTAATTCAAAATTTGCATTTAATAATTAACGTTTCGGTATTCTTCATACCATCTTCAGAGTCTACAAGAATAATTATAATCTTGATACAATGGTTGTAAGTAAACGTAGGTGAGAATATTTATATGGTAAGAAACAATTATTTTGTGGAAATAAAGTTAAAATTAACAGAATTAAATATGTTTTTATCTTACCAAAATGCATTTCACACACACACTCTCTCTCTCGTATTTTGCGCACTGCACAAATGTTCTTGCGCAGAAAACGAGAGAGTATATCTATAATCTATAGTATCGCAGTCTTTTGCGCAGTAACAATTATGCCAAGCTAAGGACAAATTATATTTAAGAGGAAAATAAATTTTTGATATATTTTTTTAAAACTACCTTCTTGTCTGGACAAGTTCAAATATTTAGTTTGCGACAGTCACTAACAAAGAGCTCAATTGTTCCAAAATTGTCATATTGCAATGTAGATACCTTATCGAAACTTTTGCATGGCGGGAGAAACGCGATTTTTATGGAGAGAAGCGGGACATTTATGGTGGTGGTGACGGGTCGTTATGGAAATTTCAATCACGATTCCCGCATTCCCCAATAAAAATCTACGTCTGTAAATTATAAAAATTGAAAAATCATGCTAATAAGACAAAAGACAGAAATATTACTTACTCTTAGAAAATAGAGACGTTTGTTTTTACTTGAATGAAAAAAATTGTGGCCATAATTAATTCCAAATTTAAAAAAAAAAAAAATTGCATGTACATTTTTTTACAATTATACGCAGTTGCTGTGAATTTCTTTTAAATACGGTCGTTCCGGTTTGATTGTTTAAAAGGTGACAAAGTTTTCCCATCCTTAAAATGTATACTAGGCAAGCGCAACATAAGTATAATAAGTGCCTCACGGCTTGTGGCCATTTTACGACTTTTTAACTTTATTGCGCACATGTTTAACATGTCTTACAGAAAAATGATTACAAACACAAGTCATAAAACAACTTTATATTTGTTTTGAGATTTTTATAGTTTCAAGGACATTTATTGACTCTTTAAATGTTTATTTTATTAATTAGTGCTATAAATATTTTATCTTACAGATATAGATTTCTAACACTTATAGCCTAATTTTCTTCAGAAGTCATTTTTATCCTATTTTATCGATTTTTAAACTCGTAAGAATTCTTTAAAAACAAGAACTTCTAACCCGTACCTCGTTCCACTGAAAACACTTGTTTTCCACGGTTAACATAAATTATTGTAGGAATATTATATTATAAAAACACATTTATTTATCTAATTGTAATAGCTGTAAATAGGTTATTACTTCCCACCTCTACTATGGTAGGGAAGTAATGGATTTAGTCCGAAAAAAAATATTTCGAGATTTTAACAGATCTTCACGTTTTGAGACCCTAGCAATCGTTTAAGACCATTTTCTGACTCATGTCTGTATGTATGTGTGTGTGTGTATGTGGTCAATTTTTCGCCTTCGATATCGTAAAAACGGAACAAAATACGGCCATGCCGATTGTTCTATTGTGTTTATCAGCCTTTAACTTAGATCTGATTAGATTTTGAGTCAAATCGGTTCAGTGGAAACTGAGATATTAAAAAAAACGTTCTCAATGTCACGTATTAACATAGGTAAAAAAAATATAAATGAATTTTAGATGTTATAATATGAAAAAAATGTAAATATTTTTTTTCTCTAAAATGTATAATTTTCGAGAAAAGAAATATTTTACTAAAAAAAGAAAATTGTACGTAAATCAAGGTAACCATGATTTTTGCTATATTACTAGCCATCAGTAGATCACCAAACAAAAAAAAGGACCATCAAAGAATAAAAAAGAGTGTTAATTTTTTGCAAATATTTACTAGGTGGGAAGTATAGGACTGGTCATCAGTCGAATTTTTTTAGTGTCATATTAGTACCTACAACGAACATTTTTGAAAAACAAAATACTTATGAATTAAATTGAATTTTAAAAACATATTATGAAGACTTTTATTTTAGAAAATTGTAAATAGTAGCTGCTTAGACTTTTCTGAGCTTGCAATCGAGAAAATCATATCTATTTTATTCCAAACTGAAAAGTAGATAATAATTATTATTTATTAATTTCAAAGTTATGTATATTTCAAGCATTTTTCTATTTTTTTCATTCTAAGGGCGGCCTATAGGGTATCAAAAAACTTTACTACAAAATGTATGACCTCTATTATCGAGCGTCTATAATTTACAATATCTATCTAACCTCGGCAATACAAACTTATATTATTATACTTATATTTGTAACATATCTTTACATAAGTTTAAAATTTTATGCAACAAAAAGTCAGACGCTTTAGTAAGGTTTATGTCCTGACTACAATGCATTTCAATGCACAATCGGTGCATAAAAAGTGACCATCGCACTGCACTCTGTCCACAGTAAGCTAAACTATTATGCACAACGTTACTGTGGGGTTGAATAGCTCAGGTATAAACCAGTCTGAAAGACGTTTTCCGTACCATTTGGGTTGAATCTGAATACTATATTGAACAGTTCAAGGCCAATATTTCATGAATTTATGCTTGAATAGAAAGCTCATAAATTTAATAATATCACATCAGTTGGAAAATAGACGATATTTTAAATGTAACAGAACGTTATTTGTAATGTTATTTATAGTAATTTATATACTACCTTCAATAAGGTCGCGAAACATAGGCGTAACTAGAGAGGGACATGGTTAACATGGCCCCTCCAACAGTACCGTCTGCCCCCTCCCCTAGAAATAAGAATTAATAAAAAATAACAATTTTTTTCTATTTTTCCATGTTACCTCAACAAAAACTGTTCAGACAGACAGACTGGGACCCGGCTCCTCCCAGATTCAAATCCTAGGTACGCCAATGATCTCAATTTTTCCGAGTATAAAATTTAACTTATCTACTCCTAATATTAGTTCTAAAGAAACTAAACGTTGTTAGGAATTAAAAACTATAAACTGGAAAATTATGTTCCATAAACGTAGTTCAACGGAGGTCACGGAGGTGGCAAGAGGGTTCAATGAGGGATCTCTATATTAGCCCCCCTAAAAATAAAGTATAAAATATTATAAATAACAATACATGAGTTAGGTAATTGTGGACAACAATATAATAATAATATTAATTAATTCAACAATGAATTTGTAATCCACAAGGCATCCACTAGGTAGTATAGTATTTCTTAACATATCAGTCAGCATATTATGCCATCATGATTGTTAAACGTCAAACGATTGTTATAAGATATATAAGGAAACAATCAGAAGCCACTGTCGGAACTTGAACCCGAAATTCCCAGTTTCCGGCTGGTTGAGTTGCCATTGACTCGCACAGTGCCCCGAAAGTAAAACAATCGTTTGACGTTTAACAATCATGATGGCATAATATGCTGACTGATATGTTAAGAAATACTATTCACCACCTAGTGGATGCCTTGTGGATTAAAAATTCATTGTTGAATTAATTAATAACTATTAAAATATTACAGTTTCGTAGAGGTTGTTGAGGATGTACTAACCCAACGCTTAACTGAACTTGTCAGAATGGAACAAAAATCTACAGATTTTCTTATGGTTGATATCTATATATTATAGACGCTTAATAACTAAATGTTGATATTAAATAACACTATCTTATTCGTATCTTTTAATGGAAAAACAAGAAAACTCATGAAATTCCCAAAATATGTTTTATTTGCAATTTTAAGGACCACTACCCAAACTATAGGCCAAAACACAAATGTTTTGTAGTTTTTTTCTTAAATCAAATAAAACACTCAAATTATTGACGTACCAAGAAATAATGATTAATTAATTTTTGATATTAAATCATTTTTCTTGTCCATGCTATACGATATAATTTAAATAATTAGATGCATACTATCTTATACATTGGATTATATAATTAGGTAACTATCTTAGTAAACATTATGTGTAGGCTTTTGCTGATTGTTGCAGAGCTATTACGTTAATAAATGCTACGCCATGTACAGATTGTCACAAAACAGTTATGGGTATGTAATAATATTAATAATTACTACATAATTTTTATTTAGAATAGACTGGTTAAAAAGATCTATTGAAAATGATTTTATTTCCCAATGTTTAGTCTGTCTAGAACAGCGATTTTAAATTATGATCCAAGGATATTTGATGGTATGACGAGCTATTTTCGAGGGTCCACGAAAAATGTTAGCTGGCACTGATTTACATCATTTAAAATAAAAATGCAGGTTGATCTTATCCAATTTGTTATAATTAATAACCTCGGTTGCGCTGGTGAAAAATTAAACAATAAAATGTAACAAATTAATGGTGTTATAATATTATATGCATTTTTCTATATAGCCTTCTAAAAAAATATGACGACAGTGTCGCCTGGTATTATTAATTTCAAATACTTATAGTGAATTCTATAGAATTATCGCTAGGCACTTGGTAGAACATGATTGAATAAAAATTAATAAACAAACACTTGAAAAATTCTACACATTTATTCATCTCAACGATTGTTTCGGGCTTTTAACCCATCATAAGGAGTTTACTTTAAAGTAAACTCCTAATGATGGGTTAGAAGCCCGAAACGATCGTTGAGATGAATAAATGTGTAGAATTTTTCAAGTGTTTGTTTATTAATTTTTACTTATAGTGAATTTAGTTGCGGTAAGGAATTTAATTTTATTTTATTGATATAATGAAAATTGTTTGAAGAGAAGTTTAATTCCTAGAAATTATTTTCTACAACGAGGTTGTAAATTTAGTACACCCTGTATAGATAGTTGCACAGTAGCGCTCATTTAAATTTGTATCATAACATGCCATCGAAGTAGCGACCTAAGTGCTGTAAATAAACGTTTCTTAATCAACAACGCCCATGGCTATTTTATACAAAGAATGGAAGTATTTAACAACCATATAAAATAATTTGTTAAAAGGCTACAGTTCGAGACATCTACCAGCGGATTCACCAACTATGAGTTATATAACAGAAAGATGAGATATTAGAAGAAGACCATTACGGACACTGAAAACTTGATCATGATTTCTATTTATAATAAATTACTAATAGTAGATTGTATTTCTAGTGTTGTAATAAGGTATATTACCGACGAGTAGTGACATTATGTTAATTTCTAATACTTATAGTGAATTCTATAGAATTATCGCTAGGCCAGCGTGTTTTAACAGTCACACGAGTCATAATATCAGTACGCACGAGAAATATATGGTATTTTTTGCCATACCCAATTTTTACTTTATTTTCAGTAATTTTGACAATTCATTTGCGTCGCCAACTTCACATTTATAGCAGGCCATGAGTAGGTAATAGCAGGCGGATAAACATAAATTACTATGGACACTGTTTGCGATAACTCTTTGAGGAACGAGCCTTGTAAACGACATTTTTATGTTATTAGAAAGAACCCCGTATAACTTAAATATTGCCGTAGGATTTTTTTGTCCAGCGCTTAAAACGGCTTCACAATACATTTTTGAAGTTGACTAAAATAGACCACACCTTTATTTTTCCTTTCGAGCGACTGACGTCACATGCCCCGAATATCACGGCTAACTCTGCAGCACACATATTTAATACATGTCCCATTTTGATAGTAAATTGATAGCAACGGTGTAATCGATCTTAGGCGATCTGGTTGTAAAGATTATAAAGCCCGCCTCGCGGGTGTTGTGACGTAAGCAGCTATTAAAATTTATAAATTTGTATATCCTTAAATATTTAACGTATTGAAATGAAATAAACGCCTCCCCCAGAGGGAACATTGGAATGTAGTTGTTCTCGCAATTGCATTCCAATGTTCTTTGGGAATTGGCGTTCAAATGTTGTTATTGTCCTTAGTTGTTGTGTTGAAGATGCTAATGACCTGAGTTTTCGACGCGTCTATAATCCACAATAATAATAATATTGTTCTTATAATTGGTGTTCTTGGTGGAGCCAAACCGTCACTGTTGGCAAATATAAAAGCTATCCCGGCATGTCAGCGTAATGCTGAGTAACTAGTCTGCCGCATGCAAAAGGCTGTGCTTATTGGGTCGCTTCGTGTACTTCGTGCGCACGACCCAAACTCACTGTAATCGCCCATTTCATGGTTTGAGACGCGGTTATAGTTTCACCTTGCTTCGCAAGTATCCCTTGTGTGACGGTGACGAACCTGAAGTTTAGGGTGCTTGTGGATGCAAAATTCTTAAGGAATTCTTCCTTCATGATAATAATAATAATAAAAAAGAAATAAACGCCATTGTGTTTCTGGCAATGATTTATAATAAGAAACAGTTATGTATTAATTTTTGATGTGAAACATCTTATGTCGGGCAGTGAACAGCCGCGTGAGGGGAAATATGCAACGCAATTTTTGGTCCGCTCCTTCGCTGCTGTTCTCCCCACCACTGCGGCACTCTCTTTCTCTCGGCTTCCGCGCGCTCACGCCGCAACCGCGTGTGTTACAGTGCAGTATATAGGATTACGTCAGCATAACAGTTAGTTGCTGCTTTTGAGAGTGCGTATAAATATGACACGAGGCGAAGCTCTGTCTTAATCTTACAGTCACATATACTAAATATATACTATTACATAGAGAATACCACCGAGTTCAAAAACGTTTTTTTTGATGTTTCACATCTGTTGGGGGTCCCGAGACCCACACCCTTTTTTTATAGCCTGATTGTGTCTGTTGTTGTTTGGATAGTAAGATTCTATAAGCAAAAGTCGAGTGACTTCGTCAAAGGATTGTCCTTCTGTATGAAAATCAATATGTATTATTCACTGAAACCAGATATCTAAAAGGCGTGAAGAGGAGTTTAAAAGGTAAAAAAAGAAACTTGTATATAATGAGAGAAAGAGAGAAGTCAGTTACCTATACACTGTGTATCATAATGGTTGTTGTTACTACTTAGTAAAAGTAGTAATGGCACGTTAAAATGTCGTAAAGTGACTTTTTATTAGCCATAAAGATCTACCTTAAAGGCTGAATGAAACGTGTTGACTGCTATGGTACTACAGAGGTGTTATAGGAAAGCAATTCACGCATGTGCTTCTTTTACAATAATGTCGATTAAGATTTGATTACCACTCAACACACGGGCACACCTATCCTGTCCTATCAACGCCACTAACTAAGTACTCAGTTACACTTTAATCCATATTTAATCGTTTAGTGCCTATTTTATGGCACATTCGAACACTAAAATGATTTGTTTATCAATTTATGGTTTTTACGATTGACTTACTTATTTCAAAATAATTATTTATTACTGTCACTATTTCGCTGCTACTGTTGTGTCTTTTTGAGTCAACATAGTACTCTACATTGTCGACACAACATTGTTTTGTTTTGGCAGTTTCTATTAGCTACGCTTTTGAAACAAACAAGGAATTCAAAATTATAATTTCGTTGTGATCAGACATATTTTAGACTCGTCTTGATTAAACAAATTTTGTTGCGTTTTATTTATTTATTATTAATTTTATATGAAGATCTACATATTATTAAATCACGTCAAAAATATCTTTATATTACTGATGCTGGGTTGCATAAAGCGTTGTCAAAAAATCTAATGTGACAACGACCTTAGATTGTGACCACTATTTCTCCATGAGAAAAGCATTGTAGAATTTCAAATCGATCTTGCTAAAAAAATAATTGATCGATTGAAACGATATTTTTTTTAAACTGTGTAGCATCTATTTAATATAGTTTTTTGTACAATTTCTATTCAAAGCAACATTTTTCTACGCATTTTGATTAAAATTTAGCTTGAACTGCGATTTTTTTCTATGTAGATCAATCAATTTTGTTTTGGTGTGAGTACAATCTAATTATTATTATTATTATTATTGTAGATTATAGATGCGTCGACAACTCAGGTCATTAATGTCTTCAACAGAACAATTAATAATCCATTTGTGTATTAGAATCTGCCAGCCGATATACACAAAACGACTGGGACGAGCTCGGGGTCCTGGGAACGCTAATTGCCAAAGAACATTGGAATGCAAATTATTGTAAGAACAACTGGGGGAAGTACAATCTAATGTTCTACATGACAAAGAGTTTGACTGCTCTTGCATGTATGAAAACAATTATTTATAGAAAATTTTTTCGTTGGAAAGCAGCCAATTATATAATTGATTCGAAACATATTTGAAAAAATCATTTTACCAACCAGTAGTCACAGCATATAAGGAAAATGTTAGTTTGGTAATCATGTCACGGTTGAGTACTGTAAGGTCATTCCGCCGCGAAAGTGGAAAGGTTCAGGTTAGAATCCTGACTGTGACTATGGTTGGCAAAATGATTTTTTCCAATATGTTTCGAATCAATTATATAATTGGCTGCTTTCCGACGAAAAAATTTTCAATTGCAATTCAGCCGTATAAATCTTATTAATTTATCTGTAATTATTTATGATCATAAGCTAAGGTCATTGTTAAATCAGATTTTTTGATAAAGCTTTGTGCAACCCAGCATTAGTGTGATTTAATAAATTCCGATCCTAAAATGAAGTCTACAAAAATAAATATTTTACAGTCACAGAAGTCTGGAATTATTTTTACAGTTATTATATAATGTTATCGAAAAATATTCTCATAATATATACAAGTGTATTCGTTTAACAAATATAAAGATATAATAATATAAATGCAATAAAGTATAACAAAAAAATGATCAACAATGCCTGAAAGATACATTATTTTAATAATTTATGGCAATGTTGTGTCGATAGGTCAAAGTGCAAATGAATAACTACAATTTTATTAGACTATTAGTACCTCGTAAAGATTATTTGGCAGTAAAAACTATCATTATAGCCTACTAAAATAAATGTTTATGTCTTATTTATAATACATATGTACCACCGAGCTTGTATGTAATAGATATATAATATGTTTTAATAAGTACAATCACAGTCTTGCAATTAATGTTTCATTTTATCCAATTTAATGCCCAGTTTCACTCCTGAGATAATACTATGTAAGTTTACTGCAGCAGTTAACTATCGATTAGTCACTTAATATCAGTGGCGACTCGCCAACATAGGCACATTGCTATAAATTTAATAGCGGAATAACAAATGGTTTTTTTTAATACATATAATATAGGTACCTACATCCTACAATGTGTTTAACTTTACAACTTTATATTTATTTAATTATTATTATTAAAATTTTGGCCAACTATACCTATACTACTCGCATGTAGTGTGTTTTCAACGTTAAATTGCTATATATAAGAAGAGATCGGTTTCCACTCTCGGGCACTGTGGAGAAATCGGTAACTCACCTAGCCGGAAACTGGGGGTTTCGGGTTCAAGTCCCGACAGTGGTCATTTGATTTTTTCTTAGATATAGCTCAAAAATCATGGCAGCCTAGCTGTCTGAGATATTTATTATTTTCACCTCTAATTGTTATGTGAATAATATGGTGTGGATATAAGGGGTTTTAAATCGATTGATTTTATCATATACCAATTATACCTACTATCATTATCATTACATTTGTATTACTTATAATTTTACTGGAAACCAGTAGCCTCAAAAATAAATATGAAAAATAAAAACATCATAATATAGGCCTAGTTTTATTGAAAATAGTTGCACAGTGGGCCCTTGTGGGTCTGAGTGCAGCTTGAATCTTTTCCTGTCCCTAATAATTCATCTATCTATTTGCTCAAAATTACAAAAAATAATAGAACACTTAGATTTCGAGCATTTTTGTGATTTTGAGCAAATTTTTGTTTGGGACATTTTTTCAAAATTCATAAAAAAATACAAAGCAAAAAATTTTAGTAGGTATTTTTCGAGTGAGTCTTTTCCGATTCGCAACGTGTTTAACAAAAAAAAATATTATCATACCACCCGAGAGCAAACGAACGAAGCGAGTGAGTAATGTAATTATAATATTCAAGCGAACGAACGAAGCGAGTGAGTAGTGTATTGCAGTCCGGACGAATTCGGACAGGGCCGCTAGTTTTTAATAAAAATTGTGGACACTACGTCTAGAAGTAATAGATATATAAATATTTCTTGGAAATTCTGATAATTCAACTATGTATATAATAAAGTGATAACCTTTGAAAGAAATTAAATGATAAAAACACCAGCATAATCATAGAAGAAGTATGTATATATGGATACAGAACCATTAATCATTCTGGACTATGATAACGATATTATTAATAAATTCCAATGTATCTACTAACTATGCAATTTACGGATTTGCAGTAATTTCAATCAACATAAATTCTCGATTCTTTTCTATGATAACTATTGATTTGTAGTTTTCAGGGTATAAATTTCAATATATTACTCGTCGCACGCTCAAGTAACGCTGTTGTCGAGCGTCTATAATTTAATCTGCCTATATTGCAGGTTTACACAGCTTTAGGATTCCGGGCAAAACAGTGGACTTTAGTCGCTAAAGTTAAATCGAGAGTTAAATTAAAATGTGATTATTTGTTCGGGGAAAAAATACTAAATAGTAAATGTTGTGTATACTGTAAATTTATTGTGACCTTAGAATAGAGTATTATTTAAGTTATGATTATGTAAGTTGTTAGAAATTGTATTTTATTTTAAAACTTGATTTATTCTTATTAAAACTGTTTGACAAAAAGTATTGAATTATTTTCCATAAATAAATATTACCACCGGACACAACAGTAAAAATATAGCAGAATCTCACTAATGCGAAGCCTTCTGTTCCGGGGCACGGTCGGATTACCGAAAATGCTGTAAAATACCGAGATGAAATTTAGAAAAATGTCTCGTATTTAGAAAATTTTCTTGTCCTGACATACTAATTTTCATGATATAGACCTGACAAAAAAGTTATCTAAATAAATATTTCGCTTTAATATTATACTTTAAGAGGACAGCTTGGTGCAAAGGCGTCGCCAAGGGGGAGCAGGGGAGGGCAGCTGCTCCCCTCTAGAGGAGCTTTAAAAATTTTGATCGCAACCTAGAAGATTTTAATAATAAAGTAGTCGAAAAATTCACAAGAAACCCAAGAAGATAATGTTTTAATTAAGATTCTTGTAGTAAACGATTAAAACATTACAAATCGTATTTATTTTACCTACAATTATTCATATCCTCTATCTATTATCTTGCCCCTCCCTGGCCCATTGGCTGGCGACGCCCTTGGCTTGGTGTAATGGTCAGCGTGCAGTACCTAACTGTAGAAAACTCGTATCACTAATGACGCCAGCGTAAAAGCTAAACAATGTTTAGCTTTGACGCTACATTTGACGCTAGAAGCCAGCGTCAAGCGTCACATGAAAATGCACCTTTAGAGATGAAATAATGGTGCCCTTAATTATGAAGCGACAATGCAGTTATTACTTTTCAACAAACTGGCTATAGTAATAATATACCTACCGCATATACTAAAAATAGACAGATTGTAGATTATAGACGCTCAACAGCTGAGGTCATCAGCCTCTATCATATTAGAAATGAGATGCTTTATGACATAAACTGAAATACCTACAATATAAGCAAATGAATCAAGACGTAAATTTTTTCATACCTAGCTTTTTCTGTATTCAATTATTCAATAAGTATTGATCTTTTTGTTAATAGATTTATAATTCAGTACACGTAAGTTTGATTGTTTGGCTTTGGTATTGTTTAGTAAATTGACATTTTGACTACACGGCACTTTGAAATAGTATCTGGTAGTAACAAATTACTAAAACATTAAATTTAGTGAATTGACAGACTACACCCTTATACTATACATAATCAACTTTATATATTGAAAAAGGTTTTTAACAATTTTTGTTTATTTGAGGACAGGATGCATTTCGGTTAATTTATATACTACTATAAGAACATTGTATTTGTAGCCTATGTAAGTCGAAAATTGTGGACTGATCTCGAGCAGATTTTCACGAAAGGAAGTCCAATCTCTGACCGTACAGAAATCTACTGAGCAACATTTTATTACTGAGTAAGTATGATGAAAAACATCAACTCGAAGGCAGACTAATTCAATTTTTTTTTTATAATTTTTTGTTGACACTAATTGTCAGTATCTCGAAGACGGCTTGACACTTTGATGAAATCTATAGCATTTGTGGCGAAATATCAATTATTCACTATAATCATCGTCTGTAAAAAAATTGTAAGGCAGTGACGATAAATGTAAATAATTGATACTTCTCTATAATCTGTATAAATTTCAGCAAGTAGATATTGATGTGTATTCGAGATACTGACAACAAAAAATGATAGATTTAATGTTTTTCATATCATATTATCTATTAAATTCAATAATAAAATTTTAGTAGTGTTGTCCAGTAGACTTTTGTACGGTCAAAGCTTGGACTAATAGAAAATTTCATCAGTTTGAACATATTAAAGCCATGTTTAATCGAAATCGGTTTAGTGGTTCATTAGTTATTCCGGTTTTATTTTTATTTATTTATTGTAGATTATAGACGCGTCGACAACTTAGCTCACTAGCGTCTTAAATTACATTAAATAACAACCAACTTAAAATTAAATAGGTAACATCAAAAAACATCCATGATCGCAGGCGGGATTCGAACCCACGACAGTCTACCAGTCTACCAAGTACGCTATCCACTAGGCTACACTGCCCTCTTATTCCAGTTTTAGTAAACGCGCGTGATTTAAATGGTTTTTTAATGGAGTAGGTATGAAGAATTTCGAACCATTCTTTACGCATTGTAAAGACGAACTTGGCATCAATTATCTATTATTATCCGCGATCTTTAAAAGATCGATGACAGAGATACATAGTTGATTGCCCACGTCCTGATGCACGTGTATTGTAAACTAATGAAGTACTTGCGGTTTGCGGCTGTATTAACAGTCATTGACTTTAGACGAAGAACTTGACTGCTTTGCAAAAGACTTTCTTGATCTCGTCTCGACGAAAGACACTTTTTCTGTCCTGTATAATGGACAAAATCAGATGGACGACACGTTACCGAAACTACACCTTTGTCGTTACGAAAGGTCTGTGGATACTTTTGGAAAAGTAAGAGCATCCGATACCTACAAATACCCCCTGCACTCTTCATTTCAAATACTTTTCAGAGGGCAGTGTATCCTAGTGGATAGCATATTTAGTACCACAGCCTCTAGACTAGACTGCCGTGGATTCGAATCCCACCTGCGCTCATGGATGTTTTGTGATGTTATTTTGTTTTAAGAAAGCTGTTATTTAGTGTAGTTGAAAGACGCTAATGATCTAAGGTCGACGCGTCTATAATATACAATAAATAAATAAATCAAATACTTTCCCCTCGCCTAAAAACGGTTATGGCTCCCCTGAAGCTATTTTTAAAGCTAAACAGTTCGGCTAAACGCCAAATGAAGAACCAAGAATCACACTACAGATCCTTGAGGCGAAAAATTAAAAAAAATTTCCTGCAAAAAGTTACAGCTTAAATAGTAAATTATGTCATTTTTCATGCGTATAGCCAAACATTTTCATCAAAAAATTCGCCGGTAATATGATACAAAATAGACAAATACGATTTTCTACTCTCCCCCTGCGAACATTTTTTGGGGAACTCCCTCCAGCACCACCTCCTTTTTAATAAAAAAAAAAAACTCCATTGCACCAACACGCCCTCCCCGCCAGATGCTCTCCCACTGAGAGAAACTCTGCACCCCGCGAGGGTTCGTCTAAAAATATCACCAAAAATCGTGTGTTCATTTTGTATAATTTTACCAATTCGTCTATAGGATCTGTATCCTGATTCTTGGTCCTTCATTTGGCGTTGCACCACACCCTTCAGCTTAAAATAGCATCGGAAGAGCCATAACCGTTTTAGGCGAAAGGAAAGGATTTGAGATGAAGAGTGCAGGAGGTATTTGTAGGTATTCAATGCTCTTAAGCAAAAAAAAAAAAAATACAAAATTCTAAATAATATATAAATGTGAAAATCTGGTTGTTTGCTATAGAACTAATTTTTTAATGCACTCCTATGTCTATGCAAACGGAGCAGCGGGCAAAAGCTAGTCAATTATAAAATCAGTTTTTTTAACTTACTTTTTTGTGGATGTAAAAAACATAATATACATGTTGTATCTAGAAGTAACTTTTATTAAACTATTGTCTATATTCTATAATGTACTTTAGCACAGAACAAAAATAAATTCTTATTTGAATAATAAATAATATTTTAATTTGGTTTATTTAATCACTACTTCCACTATTTTCATCTTCACTTGTCTGTTTTAGATCATAAAACTGTTCTGTTTATTCATTATAAACAAAGCACCATGATTTCGCGACAAGTTTTGGTACGTTTAGAGTGCGATTTATACACCAAAATACGCTGTTAAAATATTGTCAACAAAAAATTTACTAACAGTATTTTTAATTGCCACTATAATTTGCAGTCTCGCGTTGTCTCAACTAACTGGTTTTAGTTTTAGATAAGGAATAAAATATTTTTGCAGCAGATAGGACAGATGTCATAAGCAAGGTTAGAAACTGATTACATCACCTGCAAATTGAATTATTGGTTTTTGTAAGGTATAAATCGGTTTTTGACTTGTAGGCGATTAATTACTAACTAGATTGTAGAATATTATAAAAAAGCTAGCGGTTACCCGTGGCTCCGCTCACGTATTTTTCGATTTTTTATGCCCAGTAATATAACAGCTCGTATACATTCTCACTCTCTTCGCTCGTTAAATTGTGTTTTAAAGACCATCAACAGCTAAGGTTATTTGGGCCTAGCACCAATTCATATTTTCAATTCATTATTTTGTTAATAATAAATTGAAAATCCAATTGACACTTTTACCAGCTCTCGGGCTAGAACCCGGGAACTCGGGACTTGTAATAGAGGAACCGTAGCAACGCCATGTAAAAAACAGCACCGCTACACACTCGGCCATTCTCAAGCACTCTCTTCGCTCGTACGCTCAAATTTATGATATTTCTTAATACATAGGTTATGTCCGCGACTTCGTCCGCGTGGATTTCGGTCAACACTCTGTTGCATCCCCCCTTAGGGGTTGTCTTAAAAAATCCTAAAATACGTCTTGTTTAATTATTAGTCTTGAAGAGCTGCATTTATAAATAATTATCATAGAGATATCATAGATAGAGAAAGGAATCCACCTAAAAAAGTGTCGGTGTTAAAAGATAGGGATGGAGAAGAGACGTGTTCTTCTATCTATTTCTATCACAAATATATAACAATAGTTACAAATGTAAATTAACTATACCTACTATACATTTTTAAATTCACAAATGCGTCAGAAGACAAGAAAAATAGAACCTATTTTATCTTTTCCAACTTGGCAATATCACTTACAGTTGTGCCTAGTATATGACTGCCCTACTCTATGTATGATATATATATATATATATATATATATATATATATCTCTCCGTGGTATTTACAGACGCTAATGACCTCTGTCGTCGAGCGTCTATAATCCACAATTCATTTCAATTCTATGTTAATTCGAGTTAATACACGCGCAGGGAATACGATTTTCTATACAAACATTTTCACTCCATTTCACCCCCTTGGAGGTCGATTTCCGAAAAATCTTTTCTTAGTGCACCTCTACACTTTGTAAGGAATATATCTTCCGAATTTCATAATTCTATCTTCAGTGGTTTAGGCTGTCCTTTGTCAGTCAGTCAGTCAGTTATGGAACTGTTTTACCTTGTAAGTTTTAACAAGTGAACCATCTTATAATATATAGATACGAAAAGAAATACTTTGTATGGATAGATATTTTGAAACAAATGCTTACGATCAGCTCAGACAAGTGTGTTTAAACTTTCAAGTGTCTTATTGATACGGCTGTTGAAGTTGATGTACGATGAGTGCAAGGGAGACAAAAAAAAAACGCATTCAAGTTTTTCATTCTACGATGTCTTTCAAAGCAACATAATGCCGGTAAACGTGAGCGGCTTAATTTTTTTACAATTACGCCTTATTTTAAAATAGTTTTTTGTCCGCAAAAAATTTGCAGTTGAAAACGAGTTTGATTAAACGTGAATAAATAGCAGGTTTTATTTCTGTATACATTTTGTAACGTATAAAAATTAGAACGAAGGATTGAAATAATTTACTTATTGCCAGATGCGTAATCAATATTAATACATACTAGATAGATCAAGAGCTAGTGACAATTTTTTGGTGTTATTTATTCAAGGCCTTATTTTTGTGAAGATGTTGAGGGAGGCATATTAAAGTGCCCTGAGTAAGGGATTTTGCTAGATAGCGGTATGAGAGGGATGCAGACCACCCCCAACATGTAACAAAAAAAAATTGTCACAATTATTATTGCTTCAAGGCTGAAATTTTTTGTATATCTTGTCGGTGACCCAATAATGCCATTATAATATTTGCAGATCGGCATTTTGTTCTGCAAATTGAAATGTATGCTTAAAACAGTCGCCGTAACAACATATTAAAATTTGAACCTTGAACTAATAATATAAATTTCGTCGGGTACATGACACGTTTAGGGTGATCTGCCACCCCTTTAATACTGACCGATCTGCAAAAATTATAATGGTATTATTGGGTCACCGACAAGATATACAATCAATTTCAGCTTTGAAGCAATAATAATTGTGACCATTTTTTTTGTTACATATTGAGGGCGGTCTGCATCACTCCCATACCGCTATCTAGCAAAATCTCTTACTCAGGACACTTTAATATATGCCTTCCTCAACATCTTCACAAAAATAAGGCCTTGAATAAATAACACCAAAAAATTGTCACCAGTTCTCGGTCTAAGAGTTGCTCTAGTAACAGTTAGAACAAAAACGCCATATGACCCAATGACGTTACGTTACAGTGCAATATCAGAAAAAATTATTTGTTTAACCCGTAACCGTCGGGATTCAAACCCGAAACTTCCAGACTCGCGCTGGACATTTAGACGTGTCACTGCGGAATTGATAACTCAGTCAACGCGTGTCTGGAAGTAATGTGACGCCATTTGTCTTTCTTATAATTAGATATAAATAATTTTTGTTGACTATTTTTTTAGGTTAAATTAATTTTGATTAATTGAAATAATCTTGCACGTCTATTTGTGGATTAATTTTAATTTCTATTTTTATACTAACAGGTTACAGAACGCAGCTATAGAATATATTCATTATTCTAATTCATATGGCATGCAAGCAAGCGACATAAGCGCACACTGCAAAACAAGTATTCTTGCGCCCGACAAACAAGTTATAGGTACCTATCTAACAGTTTGTACTTATTCATAATGCTGTACTTGTTTGAAACAAATAACATTGATATACGTTTATCTGTTGAATAATCTCTTAATTATAAACCAGTAAAGTTAACTATACTTCGTTGCACAATGCAAATAGTTCAAAACATTATTTCAAAATAAACTTTTACAGTAACTTTACAATGTTGGTAAAAGTGCAAAAAAATAATTTTATTTATTAATTAAATAGAATTTACAGTTTTAAAAAAATATAAAAGATAGGCTTATACATACCTATAATATATTAACGCACTAAAAAGTAGAAATAAAATTTCTTTGTCTTCTATAACGTTTAAAGGGCTTGAGAATAGCCGAGAGTGTAGCGGCGCTGTTGTTTACATGGCGTTGCTATGGTTCCTTTATTACAAGTCCCCAGTTCTCGGATTCTAGCCCGAGAGCTGGTAAAAGTGTCAATTGGATTTTCAATTTATTATTAAAAAAAAATAAAATAATAATAATAATGAATTGAAAATATGAATTGGTACTAGGCCCAAATAACCTTAGCTGTTGGTGGTCTTTAAAATACAATTTAATATATAACGTTTAAAAAAGTATAGATATTTCATTTAATTAATCGAGTGTTCCACGCTTCTAAATTTTATAGAAGAGAAAGAAATTTAATTTCCACTTTTTAGTGCGTTAATTAAGCGTGTTTTTTGGATTTTTTTAAAACTGTAAATTTTATTTTCAAGTTTTTGTCATTATAATATATTATATTAAATTTTAAACGGCTGGAGCCACGTTTTCCCACCATCAACACCGTAACTCCCACCACTTGTTTTCGAATTAATGTATTAATTTATAGTTCATCTACAGAGAAACTATAATAAATTTATTTGATCTTGGGGAAGATAAGTAGTTTGGGATTTACCTAATATTATTGTCGAATGTTCGGTTAATCAGCAAGTGATTTTGCCAAATATTCGAATATAGTCCAGAATTAATTGCCTCTTAAACAATTTTTATTGAACAGATCATTATATTAAACACCTTTTGAGAAAATATCGCAGTTTAGAACCATATTTGGGAGATATTGCTACGTTCGTGTTCAATTATGTTTCATGAACAATTGCAAAATGCTCAACACAATTCATTCTTTAGCAACAATGTAGTCAAACAGCTAGATAATTGATTATTATGCTATAAGGTCAAGTTTTGTCGGGAATTGGCTTTGAACTTTTTCTTCACAAATGCCAGGCAAGTTTTTCATTAATGTAAAGTCAACTAACATACCTACTTTACCATGTTAAAAACATTTCTCCTTTTCACTATTCTATTCCTGTTACTTTATAACACCGACAATAAAAGTTATTTAATATAATTCAGTTTAATATTATAATAAAATAGACTTCAAGGGTTTCATTCCATGAGTTCCCCCAAGAGATGGCAATAAGATCAATTATTATTCAATACGGTTCATGGGTTCTTGGATTAAAAAAAATGTTATTGATTAATAACTCTTTTATTTATCTTCGTACGACGTTTCATCTCTTTCGAGACTTTATCAAGTACTGTAACAAAAATATAAACGGATACATCAAGTCAAGAGTTGTCTATTTTGGAGAATAACAATTATAATTAGAAATAAAAAAATTTTGCCTCAACAACGGGTCATTAATTATCAAAAATTGTACTTAAAATACAAAGACATGAAAATAATAAACTATAATTATAGTAACGTCGTTCCATCCTTAATCAATAAAATAAATAATTTTAAAAATACTAATAATGCAGTAAGAAAACAACTACCCGTTCTTTTTTTTAATCCAAGAACCCATGAACCGTATTGAATTTATTAAAAAATGGATATGAACCGAGTGAATTGTTTAATCAATTATTATTATTATAATTTGATATTTTTCGATATCGGCGCACTAAAATTAAAATTTCATTTTAATCGTCAAGAGATTTATAAAGTAAAATTAAAATTTATAACATTTGGTACCATCCGAGTACCATCCAACAAATAAATATTTTCGTAATTAGCTGGGTTTTTGTTGAGAAGTCTGAAGATTTTCGTAGGTAGATTTCTTAAAAAGGGTAAAATTAATTTTGGAAATAATTTTATGTTCTGGCCTAAGCTTATTAGTAACTATATGAGTCACGGACAATTATTTTTGAACTGAAGTACTTCTAAATTATAAGTGCTACGATAATAAAATTTACATATATTATGTGAATTGATGGTACAAATGCTACTTATTTTATTCGACTTATATTTAGGGGGCTCCTGTACATCGAAAAAGGGGGAAAACAATTAAAATTTTTAGAACATAGCCTTATGGGATGTCTAGTGTCTACGAACAAGTCTCATTTATAGTAGACTAAGAAAAACAATTTAATTTCTTTTTTAGTTCAAAATGGGGACGTAGGGAATCTGCAAAGCGGACAATTTTGGTGTCCCCTATCACATTTGGAAACTAGTTGACTTAGAAACATGACAGAGTCCTCAAGATTAATAAATTTCATAAAATCGGTCCAGTAAGCGGTTCAAAAACTCGTGAGATATAAGAGCGTCAAGAACGGAACCCTCAGTGTCCAAAGGAGACAGGTACCTACTTGATCGATTTTAACATTGGAAATGTTTATGTTCGTATATGGGGGCAGAGTTACGAGTTTTCGTTCAAGGCCAAAAGACAACGGTGTCGCGATCAAGTGAGGAGCAATCATGCAAAATTGAACAAGTGCAATTTTTTCGAAATGTGTTTTATATCATGTCTAGTTAATTGAGAGGTATTTGCGACGATCTGCGGTGTTATTTTTGAGCAAATGTTAATAAATACTGTAGAAAAATCCATTTAAAAGTTAAGTAATCAAGCAAAAGTGAACGCGTATATAACAGAAGAATAATAGGGTTATTCCTGACAAAACTCAACAGTGCATTGATAAATATTGTGTGTATAATAAACAGTTAATTATGTTTCATATATGCTGTTATCATTTCCAATGTCCTCGATGGTTGCAAGGATTGCGAAATCTGTGAATTTTTTAATGTGAAGTATACAAATATCTATAATAGAAATTCTTAGCTGGTAAATTTGCGTTATAATAATTCAAAAATATCGACAAAATAAAACAGAATATCAAAGAAGGTGACTGGTGAATATTTTCGATAATACAATAGAGTTGAGAGAGTTTTCTCATTTCTGGGGTTACTTCAGTGACAGCCCATAAATCCACTATCGCTGTTGTCTGAGTAGAGCACAGAGGTACCATTTTGCTTTTAGTGAGAATACAGTTTAGATAGCAATGTGTCATCGGGTCACCGCCATATCGGCATGTTTATGTTGAAAGGTTAAATATAGAATACTTATTTCCGCTTCAATCTTCTCAGCTCGAGTTTACAATACCTAAATTTAACACAAAGCGCTTTAGAAGTAATATTTAAATTCCGTGGCTAAAAGTTAAAATCGCTTATATTTTATTTTGTTACACGCATTAAGAGCAGTGGCGCTTCAGTTCGGCTGATGACTATTGTATACCGACTTAGGTTCACTGACGTATAACCATAGACAATTACCACAACTATAGAGAGGACAGTATAGCTCAGTTGGTAGCGTCGCGGCCTCTGAATCAGACTGTCGTGGGCTCGAATCCCACCTCTGCTCATGGATGTTTTGTGATGTTATTTAGTTTTAAGTGATATATGATATTTGTTGTATTTAAGACGCTAATGACCTAAGTTGTCGACGCGTCTATAATCCACAATAAATAAAAAACACAACTATAGACAATAACAACAAGGCGTATGTATTAGTCTAGCGGCACTGGCGAGAACTAATTGTGCCAACACGGCACACGGTGAATGGTCTCCAGGCGGAAATGGAGGGGATTGGATTGGGGCATCCCGGCGACGCGCGTTCCACACGTGTATAACTACGTATAGCTAATAAAAGTGTATTTTACGGCCATAATAAAACGGTATAAATAATTTCCGTAACAATTTATTAAAAAAAAATGTATATGTTCACACATACAGGATGTTCCGGAAGAAATGGTACATATTTTAGTTTGTTATAGTATCGTTCCTTTTGAGCAAAAAAGTTCATGTAAACATGTGGCCAAATATTCAATGAATAAAGAAAATTATTGCGATACGAAACCTTGGATCGAACCGAGTACCTTTAGATCTTCAGTCGAACACTTTACCGACTGAGCCTGGCGAACAACGTTTATAACACCATCGTTCGGCTGGCTCATTTAGAGAACTCCATGCCTATAGTGAAGTATAGAAGTACGGGCTGGAGTCAGTATCGTAGGAAAATAAAAACATTAATTTATTAAAATTAAATGATTATTAACTTCCCATTGGAAGTTATTGTAATGGGTCCGAAAATTGAAATAAAAATGTATAACACATTTTTATGTTTCAAGGTTACTACACTATTTTTACACTATTTTTAGAAAGATGTCTGTGTGTGTGTGTGTGTACATATGTACGTACGTATGTGTCTATTTCTTTCTAAGACGAAATCTCGAGAATGAAAAATGATATCGACTACGTTAGGGTGCCAATCGACGCGTATTAACGTAAATATGATCTGAAAGAAATTTTTTCAAATTCGGTTCAGCCGTTCTTTTTTCTTAACCAAATAGATTCCAAAAAAGTAGATTTTACACAATATCTCACGAATAAAAAATTATATCGACTTCGTAAGGGTGTCAATCGAGGCGTGTTAACGTCATTTTGATCCGACATAAATTTTATAAAAATCGGTTCAGCCGTTCTTTTTTTTGAATTATTGTTAAAAATAAATAATAATTATGTTTTAATGATTAAAATGATTACTTTTCTGTGTAATATCTAATTTAATTATTATTATTAAATATTTATCAAACTGGGAAGTTCGTCGTGTGGACCTCAAGGGTCGCACTTTAGTCCTAATAAACGACCCACCTCACGGCTTGTTTAATTCTAATAATTATTTGCCACGATTCATTCTACAACACAAAATCCGTGAAAATTTAAACTACAGCTACCTCTTATCGTTTGTGAAATAGAGCCTTGTGACAGATGGACGGACGGGTGAACATCGTAGGCTCAGTATTAGGGTTCCGTTCGGAGGTACGGAACCCTAAAAATGTATTATTAGCTATAAACTTAGTGTTATGTCTAATAATTCCTTAATAAATCCAATATATTTGTTATTTCTAACGCTAGTAGTTCGTTGTTCTTTTAAATTACACTTTTCATTTAAGAAAGTCGGCTTATGTTTTGGAATGTTAAATGAAGTACAGTCTAAGGTTCTTGAACGTAAAAATAATGTCCACACTATCATTAAGATGATACGTCTTTTGACATGAACATGAAAATTATAATCTATTCCAACATCCCAGCCTTCAACAACACGACAATGTATTTTTAGCCATGTTTAAGATGACGGCTTGTTTTGATTAATGTTTGAATAGGTTGACGGGAATGAAGCCAGTGTAATACTTTTTTTTTTTAAAAAATGTTCTTTATTAGAAAGTCGACAGTTTCGTAAGAATTTCTTACATCCTCAGGACCCTTAATGTGAACAGAATTAAGATTATGAACAAATACATTGTTGTTACAAATTAATTATAATATTAAAATTGATACAATGGTAGATACAATGGTCTCATCTATAGTGATATATTGAACAGTCCTCAGATAAATTTATCTGAGGACTGTTCAATATATCACTATAGATGAGACCATTGTATCTACCATTGTATCAATTTTAATATTATAATTAATTTGTAACAACAATGTATTTGTTCATAATCTTAATTCTGTTCACATTAAGGGTCCTGAGGATGTAAGAAATTCTTACGAAACTGTCGACTTTCTAATAAAGAACATTTTTTAAAAAAAAAAAGTATTACACTGGCTTCATTCCCGTCAACCTATTCAAACAAAAATGTATTTTTAGATCTGGCGCTATACATACATTAATTATGATCACATAAGGGAATGTTGCCCAAAATGTGGTACGCTGCAACAAAAGTGTTGTCAAAACAAAGCTTTGTGTAGTTCATACACTCTAAAATTACAAATGAAAATAACGATTTTTATAAATTTTGAGAAATTATTATTTTGTAATTTGAATTTAATTTAAAGTAATAATTGGATTAAAAATTACGAAAAACACATAAGTATTTCAAAAACAAGCCGTGAGGTGGGTCGTTTATTAGGACTAAAGTGCGACCCTTGAGGTCCACACGACGGACTTCCCAGTTTGATAAATATTTAATAATAATAATTAAAAAACTCGGGTCGCAGTGCCAAAACCCTGCCGACAATATAGTGTATTTGCTAATAATTGTGGCTTTATTATGTGAACTTAAGTTTGTTTTTGAACAAAATAAAAAATTTAACCCCTTAATACATCCCTTAAAATAATATTTTTTTTCTTAATTTCAATATTTTTATTAATGCACCTCGGTACCAAATTAAATACTCCCTTCAGTAAGTAAAGCACTTTCCGCAAACTAGTGTTTTCATAAAATTTGTAAGTCCGGTCCTGTCGGGCCGATTTTATTAAAATTTTAGCAGCACATTTTAATCGTTACTAAAGGGTTAAATTTCAATTTTGAAACAATTCTGAAAATTTTTTCGGCATTTTTGGGCCCAAAAACATTTTTCAACCCCTAAAAACTACCCTTACAATAGTCCGATTGGACCCATTTTAAATAGGCTTCGTGCGGTGATGGATTCCAACGTGCCTACCAAATTTCGTCAAAATCAATTAACTCTTTCGAAAGTTATAGCCCGTACACACATATATATATATATATATATATATATATATATAAATATATACATATATAAATAGACATTTCCAAAAATGGTGCCAAAGTGTTCAGGAGGTTATGAAACGTCGAGAAATTTTGGTCCGACCCCTAGGTCCCGCCATCCGACCGACGCCAATAGTGTATGTGCCATATGGCAAATACACTAATTAGATATTACACAAAAAAGTAACCATTTTAATCATTAAAGCATAATTATTATTAGTGTATTTGCCATAATATGGCACATACACTATTGGCGTCGATCGGATGGCGGGACCTAGACGTTGGACCAAAATTTCTCGAGTGTATTAAACCCATGGTACAATACCGTATTTTTTCAGTATAAAACGGTTTTTTATTTTTTCACACTACAGTTACGGTGCATGTTTCAGTATTGCCAACTGCATAATAGGAAAAGTTCCTGTTCTCATTTTGGTGTTAAACCAGTTTTAAACGGTGTTAAACGTGTTATACATGCTGTATATAATAGTAAAATACGCAGTATTTATACCTAGTATAAAACTGGGGTATATTATTTTTTTACATACCGTATAATACCGTTTTATACAAACGTTTTATACCAGAGTATTATATAGGCATTTACATCACTAAAAATTAAAGACTTAGGTAATATATTAAATTTAATTAAATATAAGTAGTAAAAATGTATTATGATTTAATAATTAATTATTATATTAAAAATACATTTAAAAAAGGCGTTTGTCGCGGCACACACGAACGAAATAAAACTTTTTATATTGTATGAATAATATAAAATTAATTGATCAGAATGAGCAATGACTACATTAATTATTAATTTATTTAGGGTAATTATGGTAATTCGCGTAACGCCATTTTTTTACCCATTTTAGTTTCATCGAGCCAGCATTTCACCCTTCAAATCGTCGAAACAGTGTCTCTAAGAAGTTTTACTTCAAAATAATAATCAAGTAAAAGATTCTGAATTAAGTTCCCAAAGTTACTAGATCAACGTTTCAATAAACTGAATTTTAAAATTTCTGATTTTCGAGTAGAAAATTGTTAGTCAAATTGAAAATTACACGTGACCTAATTTAAAATTATTATTTATAGATTTCGTTTTGTAATTTGATGACCAGCAATAAAAAATTTTTCTTCAGCGAAGACTATTTATTTCCCAACTATATTTTCAAAATGTTGAAATTAGTAGGTTTATTCAATAATAATATGTGCTCAAGTTTAATAAATTAAAAAAACGGAAATTTGTGAAAAGTGTTTTCTTCTTTACAAGATAGTTTTTTCTTTCTCCGTCGCAATGCAATAAAAATTTAAGTTTACTGACTATTTTTTATATTAAGGTAATTTCCGTATAGATAGATAGATAGATAGATAGATAGATAGATATATATTTAACAACATTTGGTACAGTTAGTACAATAGTTGCAAGTCAATACAAAATATGCAATTAAAATGTATAAATATCTATTTTCGTAATATTCCTTTAATAATAAATAAAAATTGTTTTTAAATCAAAATCAGATATCGTCTGAGAACCGACATTGCGTAAATAAAATTTCAATAGTATATTGCTTTACAAGGGACGAAACAGCGTTTGCAACTAGTGTATCTACTTGCGTAATGAAATAGGTATATTACGCACGAGTAGTGGCATATGTTAAAACGAGCGATAGCGATTTAACAGTTAAACGAGTGATAATATCATTAAGCACGAGATATATATGTGGTATTTTTTGTCATACTCCCTTTAAAATAGCTGCTTTTCACTTCATTTTCAGTATTTTCATAATTTTTCACATTTGACATGTACAGTAAACTCGCTTCTAATGTAGGTCATAAGGGATATCTCGCAGTCTGTACAGGCTATAGTGTATAGAATATAGATAGGTATGTATCTGCTAAGCTCTGTCGTTCAACTGGCTCGGTGGCCGTACGGGTAGTGTTGCCGTCTAGACAAGACAAGACTTTAGTAACAGCGGTGTCCCAAATTAGGCAAATGTCCGATATTAGGGCACTTTACTCTATACGTTGGTCGAAATCAACACCAAATTACATTTTTAAAATATTTCACCCTTGATCGGAAGTCCGACGTGAGTCTTTCCATTAGTGTTGCCGTCTAGATAAGACAAGACTTTCAAAGTCTTGTCTTGTCTTGAAATATAGAGTCTTGATAATAGACAAGACAAGAGTTTTTTAATCTAGACTTAGACTTAGTGAAGTCTTGATATTTCAAGACAAGACTTAAGTGAAGTCTTGTCTTGAAATATCAAGACTTCACTAAGTCTAAGTCTAGATTAAAAAACTCTTGTCTTTCAAGACTCTAGATTATTTTCAAGAGTCTAGATTAACCGAGTGGTTTACTTTACGTACTACTACTTAGTTTATCTAGAGTCTAGACTCTTGACAATTGTCTAGAGTTTTAGCAATATTCTAGATCTACATAAAGCAAGTCTGACTTGTCTTGAAAATTTCTAGACAAGACTTTTGTAAGTCTTTGCTTGAAAATTTAGACAAGACAAGAGTCTAGAAAGTCTAGATCTAGACGGTAACACCACGTACGGGTTTTCGCTATACGCTATCGAATACAGGAATCCTTGTTCCAGTCTGGCTTTGAAGTATGATATTGAATTTATTGATTTTTTCTTTATCGATTTTTCTTTATTTATTATTAAAAATAATATACATTGAAAAACATTAGATTACTATTGAATTTTACCTGCCTGTTAAATGACCCATTACAGGCCTACATAGTATATTATGTATGTAAAGCAGCTATTTTATAGTTAAAATTAAATATGCTTCCATAGACAAATGAGAAATACAAAAAATAATAATTTATTTATTACATTCGCTTGTTTTTTCGCGTCTTTTGTTTTACAAAAAAAAACATAACAAGCTTATAAGCGTATGTAATTTAAGAATACGAAAGCCAATTGAAGGCAATTGTCGGTAGTCAATTAAAGCCGGTAAAACAATTGAGATACGATCTGATATTAAATTGCGTCAATAATTATTATTGCGTCTGGAAGTTGGACGTGATTTAATGTATATTATACTGCCATAAAGGTGTACTATAAAAGCTTAATTAGTAATATTGATCAATTTAAACGATTGCGCTTTAAATTGTAGAGAAGAATAGTTGCTACAACTTACAACTACCGTGCAGATTACTAGTTAATTTCACTCTCTTATTTATTTATCGTTTTATTTTAATAAAAAAGATAGTGCGCAAGAAATGAAAATAAATTATAGCATTGTAGATTCGTGTCTGTTTTTTTTTTTTGTTTTTTTAATAAAACGCGCACCTACTAGGTTATGTGTGTCGTTATAAGTATATTGAGACAGGTAAATATAGTTTGTGCTTTAATCGTGCCTGTTTAATTTTCGTCATAAATAGTACCTACAAATTAACTACTAGTTGTTAAATCTATTTTATTTAAATAAATAAGAAATAAGTTCGAGTTTTTCTATGACAGAATTTATGTTAAGATAAATATTAATTAATAAGCAGGCTCAAAAACATTTATGCTAAATAAAATATATTCATTCGTCCTCAAAAGGACATCATCCGGTGAAAAATATTTGAAAAAAAATATAACGAATTTAAATTTTCGACAAATATTAAAAAAAAGAAATATCTAAATGTATAAAAGTAATAAAAATTAATAAACAAACACTTGAAAAATTCTACACATTTATTCATCTCAACGATCGTTTCGGGCTTCTAACCCATCATCAGGACTTTACTTTAAAACTGAAATGAATAAATCTGTAGAATTTTTCAAGTGTTTGTTTATTAATTTTTATTCAATCATGTTCTACCAAGTGCCTAGCGATAATTCTATAGAATTTGTATAAAATTAATCTGTAACAAAATAATTTAATACACTTTGCGGATAAATTTTTCTTTTTTAAATATTTGTTGAAAATTTAAATTTGTTGTACCTATGTCATGTAATTTTTCAAATATTTTTCACTTGTTGATGTCCTTTTGAGAACAAAACTAGCCGTGATATTTTATTTGGCATGTGCGTTTTTGAATGAAAATATAACAGTTATAACTTATACGCTAATGAAATTATTTTGCAAGTACATCTTACGAGAAAACATTTCTTTTCTATATTTACTTATAAAATTATCTAAAATAATTTTAATAAACACGGGGCACGTTGTTAATGATTTATCTACATTTGAAATTTGATATTTGTATGTCACAGATTTTCGAAATTTAATGTTTATGAGCAGAAATAGAAACATTTAGGTAACTATTTTTTACGGAAGATAATTACAAGTAAACATACCATGTTTTGGTGATTTATATTTAGGGTTATTGCAACAACCAAGGACATCTTTACATTGGTTTAAAGAGGTAGTCAACTCTTTTGTGAAAACAATTAGAACGCTGTGCGTAAAAAAGTTCAAGGTAAAAAATACTTTTAGGCTATTTTAAAAAAGAACAAACATTACAGGGAGTAAAAAATGTAAAAAGAATTTATTCTGGCCACGTATTATTACAAATAACATTGGAAAAAAGATTTAAGAAAATTGACATTCAAGTATGCTATATAATTATGTATGAGTATTTTGAAGCATAATCTATACCTACACAATATACAGGTAGCTAATTTATTCTATAAACTTTAATTATATGATTCGATTGTAATATTATAAGTATAGGTACTACTACCTATTTAAAATAAAATTGATGAGCAATATATTAATTTGGTCAGTATAAAAAAAATAAAAACAATATATTTTGCACGATATTTTAAAATAATATTTTCCTGAACAATTTTCGATCAGCATTTTAAAACATTATTTTGTAATAGGTATTTAAATTTTAAGGAAAATATTTTTCTGAACAATTTTAGATTTGATGTATTAACGTCTGATTCTGTTTAAACTGATTATAAATTAGCAGAATTAATATCTGAAGAAGACCCAAATGAAGCCCGAAATGTAATATTAAATTATATATTGGTAGATTCGTGTCCATAATTTTTGGAATAGAATCAACACTGAGTCTTGTTGAACGTTTCGTTCCTTTATTGCAACTTCCTCAACAACTGCACTACATATAATGACAAACAATTAGCATAAATAATACCAATACAAATCGCAATAATAATTATATATAGATTAACATACGTACAACAAGATTCAGTGTTAATTCTTTTTTGAATTTTCTGTCCAATTCCTTGCGATTTTTCAAGGTTAAATAATATTTATTTTAAGTATACTTATAAACAATTTTAAATTTGACTAAATCATTCTTTCAGTACTTAACAACAGAATTTACATTAAAAAAATTGAAACAAAAAAAGTCACTCTTGATTGTATAAATTATAAACAATATATTATTTCTGCATAACCATTGAATAAATAATTAATTGTCAAGCATTTTTACAAGACGTAACTAAATAAAGACAGTTTTAAACGAATTTTCAATTTTATCTTTGAGAAAATAGTGCAAAAATACACAAAAGGGTATTTTTCATCAGTACAATTTTCTTTCGTTCCCAGCATGCAACGTGTTTCACCAACATGGCTGGCGTGCATGACTGCGGGGTTCCGCAGGCGTGGCTTGGACTCTACGCTCTAACAGGGTACTACATACGCTTACACATCGGAAATTTGTAAACAAAAGAGAATCTGTTACTCACGTTAGTTCAAACTGAATTTTCACAAATTTTCACACTGAAACTTGTCTTTAACTGTCACATTTTCGATTATTACATGTCGATAGTTTTCACAGTGTTTCTTTTTTTGGTTAAATCGCTTGTCACAAGTTCATGTTGTTTGGAAAAGGAAGCCATGTTAGTGATATATCCCCTCTTTCCGGCACGCTACATATTTTAGACGCCACTATACAATATACATACAGCATCACGAAAATGAAGTAACAACAACTAAATTCAACAAAATTTTGTCTATTTTTACTGTTTTCATTTGAAATTTACTTCTAAATAATATTTTTTTTCATTGGTAAGTCAGTTAAAATCATAAGTATGGTAGATTTTGAAAAAGTAAAATATTATGTAATTGTTTTGTGATGCTGTAGACATAGTTATGATACCAATAAATGCATGGGTCACTTTATTTACAAAATGTTTCATTTGTCACGCCACAATTTTTTTCTGATGATGCAAATCCATTTTTTTAAATTAAATAACGCATTTTTGACGAGGTAATACATGCGAAAAAAGCCTTTTTAAAACAAGTTATATCTTATCAAAAACAATTAAAGAGTTAAGATGTAGATATAATAATATATTTCTTAAGATTAGATATTAGTATATGCAAAAATTATAGCAATGGTTTCGACCTATAGTTGCTAAGTTCGAATTGAGTAATTATTCGCAATAAGTATTATAAATTTGATTCACAAATCACTAAAACTACAAAAAAAACAGGAATTTCACTAGCGCAATGACAACATTTTTTTATTCCTTTTTGAAATATCTATAAAATAGTACCTTAATCAATATTAAAATTTACCAAAAAATGGGTTTTTATAGTTGTGTAAAAATGAGCTATTTTAAAACTCCAAAAAATTACATGAATTGCGTTTCACTTATAAGACATAAATTTGTAGGCTAAATTACAAGATAATTGTAAGGTGTTTTTTATATTAATTACGCAATTAAAAGGCTTACATCTAATCCATACATAAAGAAATAGCTAAGCGGTGAGTTTTTTATGACAAATTAAGGTTCGTATTCACCAAGCTCAATTAAATTTAAACCTATAAGATTGATAACAATAATTTTGCTACAGCTGCAGGTCAAAAAAAAATTATTTTATGTATTTTAAATTACCATGATAGAAAAGATAGAAAAATTTGACACTGAAACTGCGGTGAACTGGAGCTTTAGCTGTATAAAAATATCTACTATTCTGTTTTTTATAAAAAAATAATTGTATCATGACATTTTTAGTTATATTATAGGACAAATAAAACACTGAAAATAACTTGCATCGAAACTAGTAAAATATTTTAATTGAGAATTCAAAAAAATAACTAGACATTCAGTTCTAAAATTAAAATGAACGTAGGTCAATGACACGCTAATTTCGAATAACTTTAAAATATATCATGTACACACAATATACGAAAAGTGCGGTTGAAATCAATATATATGTGTACCTAATATATAAAAGGCAATTCGTCTGTTTATCTCTCTGTACGCGGTAAACTCGTAAACTATTCAACCGATTTTCATCCGGTTTTCACGAATAGATTGAGAAAATATTTGGAAAGTTTTTAGACTCTATCTCATTACGCTATTATAACAGCGGGCTAAGTATTTAATGAACGAGTATAATGTCGGGTAAATACGGTTAGTTGTGTATTAAAATCTTAGGCTCAAATATCGAAAACGCTCACTGAGCGAAAAAATCGACCACAACGCATTGTGGCACATGTGAAAAGGCCACAAAACCAAATTTGTGTCATGGCTATTAAAAAACGCGCACAGCACGTCGTGGTCATGTAAAAAAGTCACAAAATGAAATTCGTGTTGTGGTTCTCTTGATAATCGACCACAACGCGTTCTGGCACATTTGTGAAAAGGCCACAAAACGAAAATCGTGTCGTGGGTTATTACAAAAATCCTCATAAAGCCTTGTAATGCAAAAAATCCATCAAATCAAAATTCGTGTTGTAGTTCCCTTGATAATCGACCACAGTGCGCTCTGGCACAGGTGTGAAAAGGCCACAAAACCAAATTCGTGTCGTGGCTATTAAAAAACGCGCACAACGCGTTGTGATAATACAAAAAAGTCACAAAGCGAAATTCATGTTGTGGTTCTCTTGATAATCGACCACAACGCGTTCTGACACAAGTGTGAAAAGCTACAAAACGATAATCGTGTCGTGGCTATTACAAAAACGCTTACAACGCGTTGTGGTAATGCCAAAAAGCCACAAAACTAAATTCGTGTTGTGGTTCTCTTGATAATCGATCAGAACGCGTTTGGCACTGGTTGGTGCCACAACGTGTTGTGGACGCTTATTAATATAGCCATTACCCGTGAAAGTAAAAAATACCTCTAGAAAAATAATTAATGAACTGCATATTCCTGTTCACCTAAATTTTTTATTTAAATCAAATGTGGACAAAAACGATTCATTTTGTTAAAAGTTTTGCGTAACAATTGCAGTAACAAAATCACAAATATAACTTAATTAAACTGCAATCTGCTTTTACTTATTAGTCTGAGAGCGTGTCAAATATATAAAAAATAAAACAGGAGAAAACAAAACGTCACTGAGAATCTATAATAGAATTAACAAAGTTAACTATTTTTTACATGGAACCTTTATCTAAATTTCTTTCTTTTTCAATGTTATAGAATTCGTTTTTGTCCACATTTAATTTAAAGAAAGATTTTAAACTGGAATATACAGTTAATTAATTATTTTCCTAGAAGTATTTTTTTAATATAGCAGGTTATGGCTCTATTAATAAGCGTCCACATCGCGTTCTGGGCGACTGTCAAGAGAACCACAACACGAATTTCGCTTTGTGGTTTCTTTACATTACCACAATATGTTGTGCGCGTTTTTGTAATAACCACGACACGAATTTCGTTTTGTGGCCCTTTCACAAGTGCCAGAACATGTTGTGGTCGGTTTTTTCGCCCAGTGAATGTTTTCGGTATTTGAGACTAACATATATAATATAATAATGAATATTATACCAGATACATATATATAAATATCATATTTATTGATCACTTATATAAATGTAAGTATAGAACTTAATCTAGAGACACTCCGCTTGGCATATTTATATGGCGCGAATGACTGTTTATTAAGATTTATTAAAGGCATCATAATAAAAGCACAATTACTGTAATTGTTTTTGTTTATAGATAACATGTAATATACAGGGTGTCCCGAACTTAAATTCGTCTACATAATAAAAGGTGGGGTTGAGTTGAGTAAAAAAAAAAAACAATATCTACTTATAAATTTATTGCATTTATTTTGGGTCCATATTCTTGTCTATATTATGTTTACGCCTTTTTAAAATCTTCTACATTTATCCGTTTTGTGGTGTTATTATCAATTTGAAAGCTGTTTTTATAGATACTATTTCAAAAATATATAAACATTAAATCTTATAAAAGAATAAATACTTGTTTAGGTATGTGATAACAAAGCCTTAAATAAGTTCCGTTTGTATAAAAAAAAAAAATATTAAAAAATCAAAATGAAAACTAGATTTTTCTATTACGATTTTCTTAATATGTTCAACCAACTGCAGGATTGTATTTTCTTTCGAAAGGTTAAACCAAGAATTTCTTTCGCAAAATGCAAATTTTATTTATACTTTTGCTTTAGATTGATAATAATAATTTGACAAATAAAAATATCATAATAGCGCGGCACTAAACTCGAAATATTCAAGTTGCATATAACTGTTTGTTAACTGTGGTTAATAGATCTTGATTTTAACTATACGCTAACTCTATAGTCAGTGGCATAGCTACCGTAGGGCAAAATGTGGCAGTGCCACAGGGTCTCTAAACTTAGAGGCCGCCCTTGGCCAATCCTAATTTATGTTTACATAGTAAAGTTCTAGCTTTGAAAAAAATATTTTTTATATTTTGATAAAGATAATATTGGTTAGGGGCCACGTTTATTTTTTGCCCCGGGGCCCTTTGCCACTTAGCAACGCCACTGTTTGTTATAGTTATTTTTAAAAGATATACTTGAATATAATATTATGTGGATTATAGTGAAAAGTGATAGTTAAATAGTCATCTTAAATTTAGACTTTTTTTTATTATAGGATTTGTTAATCAAAAACAGAATTAACCACAAACACCAAACCATAGTAATTTAATACTCGACGTACGTTTCGCCAACCAAGTTGGCATCATCAGGAGATGATTAAAACTCTGATGATGCCAAAGGTTCCAGCAACATTCTTGGATAGGATTTGTCGGCCTTTGTTGTGTAGAACAGTTAGCCACGTCAAAATTTTATTTATTATTTAACCTTTCAAAATTTAGACTTGTAAATGGAGTTTATTCTTAAAAATTATATATCTATACATATTTCACAAATTATAAGTATAAATATTTTTAATAAACATTATACGATAACAATGCGAGTACTATTACGTCATAATTCTATTAATTATCTCATAATAAAAGGTCACTCATAGTATAGGTATAACCGTATAGGTTACCTTAGTGCTATTTAAATACAGATTATATACATAGATGCAAGCTCAAGGACTGGGTCGTCTACTTATAAACCATATAATCATATAGGTACGCTTTCAATAAATGAAACATATTATTTGGTGTGAATAATAATCCATCTAACAGATTTCCTGTTGATATAGTTAGCTATTTTCTATGTGATTTCAGATTAGCTAAATACATTTTTTACTGAATTATATTTATCCTTAACTAATTTCAAATAAAATTAAGAAAAATCGCAGGATAGTGGACAAAATATTTATTTAATTGAATGTACGACGTTTCGTCTATATATTTAGACTTTTTCCTGCGATTTTTCTTAATTTTATTATAATCACGATGGACACGATTTCTAATACTAATTTCAAATGTCAAATATTTTTTTTATGTAAAGGGCTTGGCAATAGTTAGGGGAGTGCTGTTATTCATATGGCGTTTACATGTTACAAACCCTTAGTTCTCGCGGATTTTAATTTGGTAATAGTTAAAAGTGGCAATTGATTTTTCAAGACTAATATAAATACTTATCCATTGAAAATATATAATACTAGGTTCAAATAGATCTGACCTGACAACGAGTGGCCTTAAATAAACAAAAAATGGCTAGAGTGACGGTGTCTGTTCACAACGAGATCTTAAAATTGTTTATATTTTAAAAGAACTGAACTCTGCATACTTTGCAATCTTAGTAAACATTTATTGAAGCGTGAGAATAAAATTGGTACTAGGCCTAGGTGGTTGTCTTTTCCTAAATAACAAAATTACTATACTTATTTTTCTTCAAAATACAAATGTATAAAAATGTTAAATGTGATCATAGATTTCATTTTCTATGAAGCTTTTTTTAAACATATTTTTTAATGTGAAAGATTCTATTTTTACCCTAAAGAATATTCATTATTTTTAATTTCGAAATCATCTCGTGTAAAAAATGCATAATTTATAATGTTTTACACAGTTTTTTTTTAAATGTCAAGTCTTTTAATGGAAAAGCAGATATTTTATCAAAATGCAAAAAAATTGTTTGCTACATTGTAAGCATCATTTACTATTTTTAAAATAAAATATAAAATCTATTCATTTTACCATACAGACACAGGTGATCGATAAATTAAAGTTTGTGTGCTGATTGTGCATTAATATCTATTTATTGATATGTGCATATCATGGCACCTGTATTGATAAATATCTTATTAATAGAAAATTATAATAAGAAAAACATATAAAATGGAGGATATAGAAATAAAATTGTTAGTTCTTTAAACAATTGAGAAGATTTTCAATTATTTCATTTTACTAATATTATATAAAAATAGGCAATTTCTATATTATATTTTTTAACCAGTCTTCAAGTTCCACAACGAACTAAATTAAAATTTTGTTTATCAAAAATACTATTTGGTAGGAGTTCATAGTTTGGATTGAACATATTGTAAGTTGAAAAAATACTATTTGTCGAACCCCAAATTCTAATACATTATTTGAGAATAGTCGAGCGTCTAGCGATGCCATTATTTATATGGCATTTCTGTAGCTTTTCTGTTACAAGCCCCCAGCTCCCAGATTCAAATCTGAGAACTGTTAAAAGTATTGATAGTGTTCAATGTATTCTTAAAAAATAATAAATTGACGGCTTGAGAATAGCCGAGCGTCTAGTGAAGCCATTATTTATATTGCATTTCTGTGACTCTTCTATTACAGGGCTTGAGA
This sequence comes from Mongoloraphidia duomilia, assembly GCA_039654895.1. NCBI lineage: Eukaryota > Metazoa > Arthropoda > Insecta > Raphidioptera > Raphidiidae > Mongoloraphidia > Mongoloraphidia duomilia. Next base: position 5,536,459 of record CM077520.1, on the reverse strand, counting down.
ATAGCCGAGCGTGTAGCAATGCTGTTGTTTACATGGCGTTGCTATGGTTCCTCTATTACAAGTCCTCAGTTCCTGGGTTCTAACCCGAGAGCTGGTAAAAGTGTCAATTGGATTTTCAATTTATTATTAAAAAAAAAATAATGAATTGAAAATATAAATTGGTGCTAGGCGCAAATAACTTTAGGCGTTGGTGGTCTTTAAAACATAATTTTCTTCTATTACAAGCCCCCGGCTCTTAGGTTCAAATTTAAGAACTGGTAAAAATATCAATTGAATTTTAAATTTATTATTAAAAAATAATAAATATTGAAAATAACCTTAGGTGTTGGTGGTCTTTAAAACACAATTTCCTTCTATTACAAGCCCCCGGCTCCCAGGTTCAAATCTAAGAACTGGTTAAAATATCAATTGCATTTTAAATTTATTCTTAAAAAATAATAAATATTGAAAATACGAATTGGTACCTACTAGGTCTTCACGCCTTGAAAAAAAATAATAACAAATTGAAAATCTGATGCTAGACCCAAATAACTCACGCAGTTGGTGGACTTAAAAGAATAAATAAAACATTATTTCAGTAGCCACCTGAATTACAATTTTGAATTCGTTTTCAATTAATTTAAATGTACCGCTGTATTTCATTTTCTTGAACAGCTGCTTATTTCATATGTTCACTAATTTATAATAATATTTATGATACGTTTGTGAGCACAAGTTTATGTTTATTTAGTAGACAATAAAACGAACACTAATGTACGAATAAAGACTTTATAAATCGTAGAACGCTTAGAATAATAGTACAGTAAATACGTACTAGTCAATTTTACTATGTAGATAAAATATACATAAATGTATATATCCACATATAGGGTATAGAAAACAGTGTTGCCATTTGAAAATCGGAAGAACTGTCTCAAATAAAAAAATTAAGCAAAATCGCAGGATAGTGGACAATATAATTTGATTTATTAAATTAATTTAATAAATCAAATTATATTGTCCACTATCCTGCGATTTTGCTTAATTTTATTATAATCACGATGGACACGATTTCTAATATAAATGTCTCAAATAAAATTTATAGTTTAAAAAAAATTAAAAAACACGCTAATATCAACGCTCAAAAAATTAGAAAATATTTTTTTCCGTCTTCTATAACGTTTAAAATCGTGGGGAACTCACTGTGCCATATTTCATTTAATTAAACGAGTAGGCGCTCCACGCTTTTAAACGTTATAGAAGAGAAAGAAATTTATTTTCTACTTTTTAGATTTTTTTTTGAAACTATACATTTAATTTTTAATTCTTTAGTCTGATAAATTTCAAATTTTGCGGCACTAGAGTACAGTATTAATTGTGAAATTGTGTTTTAATGACCACCAGCAGCTAAGGTTATTTGGGCCTAGCACCAATTCATAATATTTTCAATTCATTATTTTTTTTTAATAATAAATTGAAAATCCAATTGACACTTTTACCAGATCTCGGGCTAGAACCCGGGAACTGGGGACTTGTAATAGAGGAATCATAGCAACGCCATGTAAACAACAGCACTGCTACACGCTCGGCCATTCTCAAGCCCTAGAGTACAGTCTAATTATCTGATATGGAGGTGGTAGCTGTTTCATTAGATATATGTGCGCGCATTCTCTCCATTTCTGCTTATGCATTTAGTGACGACACGTTTTCCCACCATCATCACCGTCACTTCCATCATATATTTTTATTTTCATTTTTTTACTTGTTGTATAAATATTATTGTAGCCAAAATATCTGAATATTGTATTGTCACCAAAACTACATGCGACTGCAAAGTTTTACGTCAATTGGACATTTGAAAGAAGGAGAAAATCGAATTGCAAGATTTTTTTATATACTTATACATAAGTACCAACGGCAACAACATACGTACAATAATATAAGCGTATTAAAAATCGGGAGAATTGTCAGCAAAGACTATGTATGTAGTACCAATTTGGTAGATTGTCGGAAAATTCTTATTGAAAACCGGTCCAGCATTAAAATCCTTCTTGCGCCAGAGTTCTGTACATAATTCCCAAAAGAGTTGACGCATAAAAAAAATTGAAACATTTTATCTGCAGGAAAACTTATTTTAAAATAAAGGAAGTTCATTCATGGTACACTATTTAGAGAATCGTTCATCCTGAACTAATTCGTATGAACGTCCCACCATCCTTATGATTTATACTGCCCAAAATTTAAAAAAGTAGGTAATGAAAATCTGACCTTCCCTATAGTTTTCTTGTAATATTTGCCAGTTTCGTTATATACATAATTTTTTTCAAAATTTTAGACCTAATACTTTCGGAGTTAAGAGGGGTCACGTATGTTTTTAGTGCATTTTTATAAAATTACATAAAAAAAATCAAATTGAGAAAATTTTTTTAGTATGTTCTAAAACTAAGTGAACCCTTTCCAAAGACCGTAAACGAGACCGTAAACTAAATAAAAACAATTTTATTTTGTCACTTCATTGGCCGCAGAGGATTCAAAATTTTTTTAGCAAAACGACTCCTGGAATATTTGCGGGCCGTAATACACTAGCTATGTTGAACAGTTTTGGAAACAGACGAACAATCGAGTCTCGCCATAAGTCTTACGGAACCCTAAAAATTAGTTTTCTCGACAAGTTGAGGGCATCGGCAACAATGTAATAGTTGAAATGGGCATAATTCAGTATGCTTATTGTCCTGGGTCAGTTTTATATTGTATGTAAATGATATAGGTAATCTTCGTGATTAGATCTTTTTGTCTCTTTAGTACCTATATCCAAAAGCAGATGTCTGATCGTTTAATAATTAGAACTATCGATAACATAGACGTCGAATTTTGAAAGTTGTCGTGGACGTTCTCGCATTATCCATTTAACTTTTTTTTGCAATCAACTTTGTTCATCAAATAATTATATGGTTTATAATAATTATGAGGGTATACTATTATAATTAGGACGTTCCAAACTTGAAATTACGGTCAGAGCATTTTCACTATAAGTAGCGAATTAGATAAATAGATAGAATTTATTTGTTTAAGTACCACTCAACCATCTCATCATATCACATACACGCAAGAAGTACGCGGCTGGAGGCCTATATAACCTTAGCTGTTGGTGGTCTTTAAAACACAATTTCAATTTTACACGGCTGGAGTGTCAGTATCACAGAGGCTTCAAAAAAATAGAGTTATTTTTATTTTTAATTATGTTTTGAATCACGTCCAGGAAAAATTAAATACAGTGTGTCCACAGACTCATCCTCAACATGGGGATCTCCGTTGTTATGGGAGATAGAGATTTGGTTAAATGAGACAAAATGTGCAGAATCTCCAGTACTACTACCCTGCGTAGTCAAACTTTCCATATTTTGCTTGGTTCGCGACCGACAGTTGAAAAACGAGATTTACCCATTTTCGTTTTTTGTTTATAACTCGCTTATAAAGTAAGTTAGAAAAAAAATATTTTCACTTTCTTAAGACCCTTTTTTATGAAGATTTCAAATCTTTTTTCATATTTTTATTTACTTTTATGGTTTTAGAGATACTTGTATCAACTTTGTTTTTTTAAATACACGTCAAAGATGGCCATGACACCATTGGAAAGAGATTTTTTTTCTCTTTAATTTGATATGAGGGTTGATGGATTTATTTTCAAAAATAACAGAGTTATACGTAAAACACTGATTTTTAATAGTAGGCTATGCCTAAATTAATTGATAAAACAACAGAAGGCTTAGCAAACAGTTGAAATTCGCGTTGGCTTAGTAAACGGCTGTTTTGTTTTAGCTATCAAAGTGTAGTTTGTTGCTAATTTGTCAGTTTACTAAGTGATTTATTAAATGTACTTTTGTTATCATGGAACCATTTTGTAACAATGAAAAATTTGATATGTTATCTTGTTACATTCTATGTCACAAAAATTTGACCAGATCTGCAGAAATGTACTTCGATCAGTATCCAGAACGAAGGCAACAACCTCATTCGTCTATTTACAGAAACTTAAGAGTAAATTTAATAAACTATGGATCATTTAAAAAGCCGTTTACTAAGTCAACGCGAATAAGTGAAGAAGACAAAACTACTGTTTTACGATCAATTGTTGAAAATCGCTTATTTTTTATTGTTACAAAATGGTTCCATGATAACAAAAGTAAATTTAATAAATCACTTAGTAAACTGACAAATTAGCAACAAACTACACTTTGATAGCTAAAACAAAACAGCCGTTTACTAAGCCAACGCGAATTTCAACTGTTTGCTAAGCCTTCTGTTGTTTTATCAATTAATTTAGCATAGCCTACTATTAAAAATCAGTGTTTTACGTATAACTTTGTTATTTTTGAAAATAAATCCATCAACCCTCATATCAAATTAAAGAAAAAAAAATCTCTTTCCAATGGTGTCATGCCTATCTTTGACGTGTATTTAAAAAAACAAAGTTGATACAAGTATCTCTAAAACCATAAAAGTAAATAAAAATATGAAAAGAGATTTGAAATCTTCATAAAAAAGGGCCTTAAGAAAGTGAAAATATTTTTTTTCTAACTTACTTAATAAGCGAGTTATAAACAAAAAACGAAAATGGGTAAATCTCGTTTTTCAACTGTCGGTCGCGAACCAAGCAAAATATGGAAAGTTTGACTACGCAGGGTAGTAGTACTGGAGATTCTGCACATTTTGTCTCATTTAACCAAATCTCTATCTCCCATAACAACGGAGATCCCCATGTTGAGGATGAGTCTGTGGACACACTGTATAATAAAAATATTCACAGGTAGTCAGGACATTTAATAAAACAGAACTCTGTTTTGATTATAGTTGAACGTTTTGTCCATAATAAAAGGACGAAACGTTCAACTAAAATCAAAACAGAGTTCTGTTTTATTAAATGTCCTGACTACCTGTGAATATTTTTATTTTATTTTTAATGTTTTATTTACTGAACACAAAATAAAAGAAAATTGGAAATAGGCCTCAACATCAGGTTGGACTTAGGTCCTAACTCCTAATCCTCAATTAGGATAAAATCGTGATCCAAGACACTCGAAAGTTACGTATCTTGGGTTCGATGAGAATTCACTATGTAATTTGGAAATTAAAGAATATTGTCGAGCTTATTCACAGTTAAAAAAAATATTATAGACATAATCTTGTTGCTCGAGTATTGGAGCACTCACGCACTCAAAGCCTATGGTCAAAAATTGTTAGCATGCGACAAAAATATAGACTTATCCACATTAAAAAAATTTAACACGGAAAGCATATTGCTGTTTTAAAACATACCATCAAAATTTGTAATGTGATTAAAGTTTAATTTATTTAGTATTTGTATTGAAAATTTCCGGAGTAAAATTTATTTGGCAATAATCAATAAATCATTAAAAATACATTATAAGCCAAACAAATATTCCAGCCGAATTAATTATCATAAATGAATTTAAAATTCAGCAGTAGTCCATGTTAATATGTTAATTACCGACATTCACTTTTAGGTTCAAATTGTTTGTGAATTTATAATTAACAAAACTGTTAGCTATTCTATTAAACCGTACATGTAGATGTGTAGTCAATACCTGCAACATATCCGAGGCATCAAGGCAAAAATATGTATGGTATAGTTTTTTATGTGTAAACATCTAGGCTCCCCCCCAAATGTCATGCGGTGGCAATATCAAAAAATTTATGTGATAAAAAAATCGAACGGATGTACAGTCGCGGACTTAATAAAGTTTACATTTGAGTTTTTCAGTGTAAGTTCATAAAAAGTCAATAGTTTAGCAACAAATTTAGTTTTTAATAGGTAAATGTAAATGTCAAAAATTAAAAGAAATAATTGTCGTTTAAATGCCTAGAAATTATTAAAACGATGACCAAAAAATAAGAATTATTGCAACATTAGAGGAAGGAATTTGCTAGTAGCAAATATTATCAAATCTTCTTATGTTTTAATTGAATAATATTGAGTAATTTGGCTTGTATAATAAACAACTGAGGTGTTTTGATAATAATTTCTTATTGAATTTTTAGGATGTAACCTTAGTAATTGATACATTACTATCAAAAGCCAAATTACAATATGCAAAAGTTAAAAAAACCGGTAACTAGATGATACAGGTGTTAACTTTTTTAAGTCCGCGATTGTACATCATGCATAGAAAAATCAGTGCACACGTCAGCTATTCCACTGAACTGTACGTACAAATAAGATGTTTACACATACTATAAGAGTACTAACTGGACATGCGCATAAAAAGATGTTTACACAAACTATGAGAGTACTAACTGAACTCAAACAATTTCCTTGTTATTTTTTCTGTACCTATTTTCGGTTAGACTTTTCATCTCTATATTTTCTGTAAATATATTTCATTTCTACGTAAGTTCAGAATTTAAACTACATTTCAAAACGGCTAACCCTTCCGTGGACGTGTGATCTGCTACAATGAACACACACTTCCAAGTACCTTTCCACTACACGACGAATCGACTGAATTCCAATTACCAACGTAGAAGGCTTCGCCGTTTCTGGGAGTTTGCCTAGATTTAAAATGTACGTTGGTAAATAAATTTAGTTTGTCGTGTAGTAGGAACGTACCTCGAGGTACGTGGTCGGCATTTCTGTTTTTTTTTATGTGAAACATCTTATGTCGGGCTGTGAACAGCCGCGTGAGGGGAAATATGCAACGAAATGTTTGGTCCGCTCCTTCGCTGCTGTTCTCCCCACCACTGCGGCACTCTCTCTCTCTCATGGCTCAGGCGTGCACTGTAACACACGCGGTGTTACAGTACAGTATATAGGATTACGTCAGCATAACAGTTAGTTGCTGCTTTTGAAAAAATATATACTACTACATAGAGAATACCACCGAGTTCAATAACGTTTTCTTTGATGTTTCACATCTGTCGGGGGTCCCTGCACCCTTTTTTTTAATTTCTGCGAAAAAGAAACTACAGGATAACCCACTCACTCACCGCAGTGTTAATAATCCGTTTAAAAATGCAACTTAAATTCATAATTTATTTAAAGTCGTATTAATACATTTTTTTTTAAATTAGCAAAAATTCGACATAGGCCGTTTTGTATTTTGGTCATAGACTTATACAATCGCATGTAATTCAGTAAATGTCAAATTTACTACTTTTTAAATGCCATTTCACAGTTTAAAGCACATAAACAATTTCTGTTACAAAATTAATGTCCGTCCTACACGAAACATGTAAATCTAACAAAATAAATCTGCAATGTGGCTTAAAATTTTTTTTAACACAAAAGTAAAATTTATGTCCTATTAAAAAAACTTACACATTCATATTTTATTTAAAAAGTTTATGCAAACAAACCTTTTTGTACGTATAAAGAAATAGAGCAATAATAATACGGTGAATGAACAGTATACCCTTTTGGTAACGATATACCAGCTTAGTAAATGTGCTATTTCGGTTCATAAACGGCACATAACCTGAAGTGGTGTGTTTATATCGCGCAGCCCACTGCTGCCAAATTATAGAGAAAAAATAATGTGTGTCAAGTTGTATGGACCAACTTAAATTTTTTCAACTTTTTCAACGCCAATCGTTTGTTCTACGTTTGTTCCGGACCCCTACAAAATTTCAGCGTTTGTTCAGAAAAAATAAAAAAGTTATTAGCAATAATAGGTGGCCAGCCAACTTGACGTCAAGTTGTATGGACCACGTCCAAATAACAACATTTTGAGAACTTTTATTATGCCAATCGTTTGTTCTCGGTTTGTTCCGGACACCTACAAAATTTCAGCGTTTGTTCCGAAAAAATAAAAAAGTTATTAGCAAAAATAAAAGACCAACTAGTAGTATGTTTACACTACTGGTCAAAAGTAACATACTTACATCACTTTACTTTTGACCAATAGTGTAAATATTCTAGTCGTTGGTCTCTTATTTTTGCTGATAACTTTTTTATTTTTTCGGAACAAACGCTGAAATTTTGTAGATGTCCGGAACAAACCGAGAACAAACGATTGGCATAATTAAAGTTCTCAAAATGTTGTTATTTGGATGTGGTCCATTCAACTTGACGTCAAGTTGGCTGGCCACCTATTATTGCTAGTAACTTTTTTATTTTTTCGGAACAAACGCTGAAATTTTGTAGGGGTCCGGAACAAACGTAGAACAAACGATTGGCGTTGAAAAAGTTGAAAAAATTTAAGTTGGTCCATACAACTTGACACGCATGAAAAAATAACTAGATGTGAAACATCTTATGTCGGGCAGTGAACAGCCGCGTGAGGGGAAATATGCAACGAAATGTTTGGTTTGCTCCTTCGCTGCTGTTCTCCCCACCACTGCGGCACTCTCTCTCTCTCTCGGCTTTGCGCGCTCGGACAACCGCGTGTGTTACAATACAGTATATAGGATTACGTCAGCATAACAGTTAGTTGCTGCTTTTGAAAAAATATATACTACTACATAGAGAATACCACCGAGTTCATTAACGTTTTCTTTGATGTTTCACATCTGTCGGGGGTCCCGAGACCCACACCCTTTTTTTTGTCAGTTTGGTTTTAATTCGCTAAAATCTCAGATCAGGTTAAAATTAATTATTTTAATCAAAAAAAAAATAATTATATAGGGAAAAAATTCTCTTAAAAATTTTTTTCTCAAAAAAATGTGCTTTTGAAAAATTTTTTTTTGTCAATTTGGTTGTAAGAAAAATTTTAGTTTCAGAAAAAAGTGTTTAAAATAGATATTATCTATTTAATACTAGGAGATTTGTTTCAAAAATAAGAAAACAAGAAAAACTTAAAAAAAAAATTTTGGGGCAAACTTAGAGATTAAAATTGTTTTAAAAATAAAAACTGAAGTCTTAAAGAAAATGTTTCAGAAACAGTCTTTGATATTAAAAAAATGTTTTTAAAAAAGAAAAATTTGATCTATAGAAAAATTAAACATTATTTTGCAAAGTTAAATTTACAGATGTTTAGGAATGTCCGATTTTTGAGAAAATAAAAATCTACTACGATTAAAATCTAAGCAGCTTTATTACGTAATATTGGTGCTAGCGACTATTTATGAAGTGTTTTACCTTAATTTGCTATAAAGAAAAGAAATAGCAAACCAACATTTTAGAGATCCCCATACGCAAAAAAGAATATGGAACTGGAGTTTTATTTTATTGGATCTGGCAACAATGTCGCAGCAAAATAGGTAGATACTAGACAGGTACGCGTCGCGAGTGGGTGAAGTCTCAGCAGTTGGAAGACATGAGACAGAAATTCATATTCAAATGTATAAACCACATGTGCTCTCTGTTTTCTAGAAGTCAAAATAAACCACATTCCAAAGCTCTACCATCTAGTTTCCCGTATATTGAAGATGGCGACAGCACTACGTAACAAGAAATAAGACACATTTTAATAGAATTTAGTCTTAATATTTGTTGTATACAAATAATACATTATCAGATTTGTAGAGATGATGATTGAAGAACAAATGCTCAAAATAATAACTAACATTACGATATTTTTGATATCATCATCAGAGTCAAATTACCCAGTCAAATATAAAATTAAAAATATTGTAATAATTTCTCAAACTTATACCCAGAAAATTGTAGCAATATTTTTATTTATTTTATTTATTGTAGATTATAGATGCGTCGACAACTTAGGTCATTATAGCGTTTTAAATTGCATTAAATAACAACTTAAAACTAAATAACATCACAAAACATCCATGAGCGCGGGTGGGATTCGAAGTCACGACAGTCTAGTCTAGGGGCAGGTACAAGTACGCTATCCACTAGGCCACGCTGCCCTCAGCACTATTTTTAAAGATCGACTGAATGTTATGTGAATGAAATTTTTATGAATAAACAAAGTATACATTTTATTAATAAATAAAATAAACTAAATGTGAAAAACATTAAAAAAATATTACCTTGAAAAGTTGATCTATCGAAATATGCAAAAAAAATTGAGATCTGATGATAAAATTAATAAAATATTTTAGAATAGCAGTGTCTTGTGTAAATACGCCATTCAACGTTTTATAGACAATATTGTCTTAAATATTTATATTTTTTTTGGTCAGTTTTTTGACGAATTTTGTAAAGCTTTATTTTTTTGATAAAATATAAGAAAATGCAGTAATTTATCTTTTACAGCATTTATGGTGCTATAAGAAATTACAGTACTGTAAAATGTATGTCTCACTTTACCTTATGTAATATATTTGTTTGACAAAAATTTAACACCACTTTAATTTTTTACATTGACTCACACCATTAATCACAAACAATTAAATCACTTTATCTGTAATATTTTAAAACGGCATTTTCAAGTTAGTTTCTTTTCACATCAATACGCCCCATATTACTAAAAAAAAGTGTATATGCCTCACCCACATAAGCGCTCGGTCGAAGTTATACTTCATATATTTACATTGTTCTCAGCAGTTTTAAAATTAATAATTATTTATTATTAATAAAATCTATGGATATCATAACATCTATAGATGAATATCCAAAACCTGCTTACAATATTACACTATTTTCTTCAACTTTATTAAAAGCAATGTGAAGAATTGACTTTTAAAATTAAAAAATCTATAAGAAAACAAATTTTCCCTGGGATGAGACCTAGCTAGATTTTTCCCCCCAAAATTTCATCCAAATCGTTAGAGCCGTTTTATCCCTGTCAGCACATCACAGCATTTGACTAATTTTTGAGTCGGTAATTTCAGAGACGGTAATTTTTGACTCGAGGTTATTCCAATTCACTTCTGTCGCTAAAGATAAATTGGTTAAGTACTATCTTTGTTTGTACACCGAGGTTCCGTACTTGCAGCTATCTCACGAGTTTCTGAGGCGCTTATCTCAGAACTAAAGGTACGTGCAGTATGGAGCTGGGATTCTAGATGGTAGCGTAGATCATAGCAGAGCTTGCTTATAAATTAATGCATTGTTATATATGCGAGCGTACACAACGAAGCAGTGAGTGTAGCAGGTATAAGCGCTGTTACAAGAGCTGCTAGATTCAAGAACGTATCTCACCATTTTTTCAGCGCGCTGACTACTACAATCAACGTGTGACAACTGTCAAATGGCCGTTACAAGTTTCGCAATGGATGTGACTAGTTTAATATGTGAAATTTTGCCAGTTTTTATTTGATTTGTTTTGATTTTTTTCTAAGACGTATTTAAAAGTGTTAGGTTCCATACGTAAATATTCAAAAAATCGGTTTGGGTAAAATTTTAATTCTTGGTATAAATGATGAAATTCGCCATGTTTAGATCGTTTTCTATTAATAGGGTAGACATGATAGCTCCTACCCAAATTTGTATTTAAAATATACCACTTTGTAGCAGAAGAACACAAATATTCGTCTTCGCTATCTGACATTTCAAACGCGACTTAAGCTTGTATCAATGCTAGTATCAAAGCTTCGTTGTGCAAACCTATAAACTCTTATAATTTTAGCCACCATCTACCATACATGCTACCATCTAGAATCCCAGCTGCGTACTGCACGTACCTTAATACTTTGAAAACGTTCAAACTTTTTTAACCAATACCTTTTTTTGCCTACACTGAAATTGATTTTTATTGCAATAAACTTTTCTTCCTCTCAGTGAATGAACGTTTGAATGAACGGTTTATTAGATGAATATTTTCAGGCACAACCAAAAAAGATCACGTTATTATAGGTGCAAAATATATTTATGTCTTCAGTGAATATCTTATAGGTTTAGCATAATAATCAGATATATTCTTGTACGGTTTAGGCCAGCTACAAGCAATATTTTTTCGACACGAACGTTCACATTACATAGAATGTGTTTACATAATGTATTTGTATAGGACTAGTTATGTACACGGAACTGAAGCTGAACTATGTAACCAAAGTGCAGTGTCCGAAACAGATTTAGGTTTACGATTCAAGGTTATTGAAAATACCTATGTATCATCCAAGCCGTTGCTTTTTATAAATACTACCTGGTCGGCAAAACGTTATTATACTTTTTTAACTTGTTGCGAATAAACTGAAGATTTTAACAATAGAAAAATTCGACTGATGACCAGCCCTATAATTCCCACCTAGTAAATATTTGCAAAAAATAAACACTCTTTTTTTATTCTTTGAAAAAAAGCATGGCCCTCTTTTTTGTTTAGTGATCTACTGATGGCTAGCTTAATATAGCAAAAATCATGGTTACCTTGATGTACGTACAATTTTTATTTTTTCTAGTAAAATATTTTTTTTCTCAAAAACTGTACATTTTAGAGAAAAAAAATATTTACATTTTTTCATATTATAACATCTAGAATTCATTTATATTTTTTTTACCTATGTTAATACGTGACATTGAGAACGTTTTTCTTAATATCTCAGGATCCACTGAACCGATTTGACTCAAAATCTAATCAGATCTAAGTTAAAGGCTGATAAACACAATAGAACAATCGGCATGGCCGTATCTTGTTCCGTTTTTAAGATATCGAAGGCGAAAAATTGACCACATACACACACACACACACACACATACAGACATCAGCCAGAAAATGATCTTAAACGATTGCTAGGGTCTCAAAACGTGAAAATTTGTTAAAATCTCGAAATATTTTTTTCGGATTAAATCCATTACTTCCCTACCATAGTAGAGGTGGGAAGTAAAAACGAATACTATATCTTGGTTTGAATCAGGGTTGCCATCCGTCACGAAGTTACCAAGAAAATCTCGAAGAGTTTTTTGGTTGGTAGTTCAAAACAAAGAGTACTTTAAATTTTTTACCCAAAAAAGTAAATTAATAAAAAAAATTGTAACAAAACGTGGAAATTGCGACCCCGCGTGGATGGTTTTCATATGGTCAATATTTAACAGTCGCCAACGAGAACGTTGGCCTTGGAAGACATTCGCTTTGAGGGCAGTTTTTTAAACACATATCAAATTGGCCAACGCTGGTCTCGACTTGTAACTATGACTTTATTTTCATCCAGACAACTGACAGTTTTCGCTACGCTGTGTTTGTCAGTGTGATTATGATTTATGAGTTGCATGAAACATGTAAAGAGCTGGGCGAGGGTAGTATAGCCTAGTGGTAGGCGTGCTTAGTGCCGCAACCTCTGGACTGGACTGCCGTGGGTCCGAATCCCACCTGCGCTCATGGATGTTTTGTGATGTTATTTGGTTTTAAGATAGTTGTTATTTAGTGTAGTTGAAAGACGCCAATGACCTGAGATGTCGACGCGTCTATAATCTACAATAAATAAATAAAATAAAGAGTTGGGCACACGAAATTATTATCTTTAAAGCACTTGCAATAATTTGCGTCATCTTCGCTATCCATTTTGTTTAATGCTAGTGTATATTCGCTAAACATTGGGTGTATTATAAGTTTGGTCAATGCTGGTCAAACAGAAATCGTGTGAATAAAGGACATATTCAAATGCTCACATATGCCCAACCATACCCGACACTGGTCGCCACTACGTTGGCCATATCGTTTGGAGCCGCCTTTAAAACGCTCATAGTCGAACAAAGTCGATTCAATGCGTGCCTTACAATATTGTTCAATAATATAATATAACAATCTACAGTTTTGTTTTTATCACCATGTAAAAACATATCAGCTATTCTGAGACACTCTGTATGATTTCAGTGGGATATCTTGAACCGGTCCCAAGCGGCTGTTTCACTTTTGCCCTAAGGCAACGTTCCTTGCTCCTTCATTCTATTCGTAACAGAACCGGCTTAGGTGAAAATGTTAAATACAGATCTAGCGAAAAATCTTTACTAAAACTGAATTTAATATTACAGATCTGATAACAATTTCACTGAAGTAATTCGATGTGAGTTTGAAAGCGACTGTATAAGTGGCTCAAAATTTGATACAAAATTCAGTCATAATTTTAACGGGAATAACTGAATACTTGTTAGTAAATTGCATATTTTATAGGGCGTATGGATAATAAAAGAGGTAAATTATAAACCATTTGAATTTTAAAACAGTTACTAGCTTTTTAGTAGAAATTAAGATTGGATCTTAATCAGATTAAACTTAAGTTACCTGAAACGATTCAAGCGTTGTTTAAGATTGATCAATAAAATATTAATTTAAAAAAAATAAGAAACTCAGATTAAAAGATTTGTGACGTAATTTCTGCTTTTATTTTAAAACTGATGTTCTCGAAAGATAAATTTACAGCCACGTTATTCTATGAGTCCGTTTTATAATTTTGTTTTAATAAAAAATATTAAGACTAATATAACGATTATACTTTCTAGTACATATATGTTATTTTGGATATAAAAAAAATTAGACTAAAGCTGACCGTGCCAGTTATTACTCCGTGAAATCCTGTTCCAAACCGTCTTTATTTTATTTATTTATTGTAGATTATAGACGCGTCGACATCTCAGGTCATTAGCGTCTTTCAACTACACTAAATAACAACTATCTTAAAACTAAATAACATCACAAAACATCCATAAGCGCAGGTGGGATTCGAACCCACGGCAGTTCAGTCCAGAGGTTGCGGCACTAAGCACACTAACCACTAGGCTATACTGCCCTCTCCAAAATGTCAGTTCAATACAATACATAGGTACCTATACTTCAGCACAAATAAATAAAATTGTAACTTTGTCTGCAACGAATTCTTAACGAAATTTCGATTTTAAAGATTTTGAAAAATTTTATCTACCTATTTTTTTTTTCAGTTTGTTTGATCCGGGTTAATTCAAAACTTCTAAATCGATTTTAATCAGACATCCCGTTTCTACTAAATCTAAGGGCAGTAGCAACCAAAAAGCCGCCATTAACGCCAGCAAAGCAGCTGATTCTCGGCAATATATCATAACAGACGCCATTCGCACAATGACTATTTTCCATTTACCACTCCCTGTTATTTTCTACATTTTTTAAACTTAGTCTTAATTAAAAGCAATGTGAAGAATTAAACAATATAAAAATAGTACTTAAATTATTCGCCACGTATATCAGTTGAAAAAAATGGGTGTGTGCTTATGACCACACGACAGAAGTGAAAACTTCTGATTTTCTAATTTTAAAATATCTATATAATTTTAGAAAGAATATAACAAAAATTAAAAACTATATAAATAAATATCATGTACCTACATTTTAGAAAAAAAATACGTCAAAAATTTCGAACCGAGGTTCCTATGCATAGAACGCAAAGATGCTGCCTACATCGCTATAGGTGCAACTGTGTAGCGCGCCGTTTTTATGATATAAGTATGTCAGCCGGGCACAGTTGTAAGAGAGTGACCCGACAGTACCCAGAATTGTATTAACAGCATACTGCAAATACGTGTTCATATTTGAGTCGAGTAACCCCGATTCAGCGAATCTCACCGTCGGGTTGCGAACGGTTCATTTTCGTTCAACACCCAGGCAAAGCGCGCCTAAGGAAGTTTTCACTTCAAAAATTCTCAGATATATTCTTTGTTTATTTAGGCTAAGAGATACGATCTAAACAAATAAATTATTATAAGGAAGACGGTACTGTTTTTTTTTAATCAATAATCATTGATCGGTGATCACATGTTTCTACGGTGGCACTTGTTATTCGAACAATGGTTTGCGCATGATCGACCACATGTCGTGATTCCCGATTCGGTATCAGAATTTACTTAAAACTACGAAAAATATAGAAGTTTAACTAATATTGTGAAAAATATCGGAACTAGAGAACGTAAAAAATAAATACAAAAAAGTAGGTAAAAATTATTTATGGGAGTTTCTCATGCGAGAAATTGATTAGCATAAAATTTAATATGTAAGACTATACGATATTTAGGGCTGTGAAATATAATTATTTTTTAAACCACGGTATCCGCAATATTATTCTATTTTTCCAATTTAATCTTTTAGTTAAAATTACTTTTTCGCTTCTTTTCACTATAATAACTGACACAGGGAAGATTCATGTCTAAGATAATAGCTATGTTCCAACCTGCTATAAATGGATCGTTTTGAAACGATAACGTAACTGTTTTTATCGGTTTTGTGCGCATGCGTCAACCTTGTACGGTTCTGTGATGGTACAAACGTAGACATTGGTTGGAACACTTTCGTGACCGTTTTGTGCATCAAATCATGGCCTCCATGTATCTACCATGCATATGATCAAAAAATATCAATTGTCATTTGTCAAATGTAAATTCCTAATTTCAGGATTTTTTTATTGTTAAAAACATTTTGAAAATGAATAACTTATTTGATAGCTAGTAAAACAAAAATAAAACAAATTACAAATGAATAAACAACTGTCTCAAGTTGGTATTGAACAGAGACAAATGTAACAAAGTGCTAAATGCGCATGTCAGTTTTACAGTTTCATTTTGGTTTCATGTCTAGAGCATGTACCGAAATGATCGTTCGGAAACCGTTCAGAAACTGTCACAAATTCGGTTGGAACGCTTTAAGAATCGTCCACAAACGATCCCAAGTTCGGTTGGAACGCGTTCTATCCACTGCGTATGAGCGTGACGGTAATATTACGGTATTCAGAGTGGTTGGAACAAAGCTAATGTTTTTAATTTGAGCAGCGGTTGTTAAACTAGTAGTCTGAGGACACCCCCTCTTCTTCAAAAAAATATTTGAAGATCCCACTGCTGTTGAAATATTTTCCAAGGTTCAAGCGCTAATTTTCCGAAGTATGTCGTAGTCCGAATTATTAAAATGACTTCATCGTATTTTTACATTAAAATTATTCACCAAAATCAATTTTTTAGTTTACTTACAAGTTTATAATTCGTGTCACCTTTCAATTTAAATCGTTTAAGCCCAATGAAATTGTTGATTGATGCAATTTAGGATATACAAATTATATTGTTTCTCATCCCCATTTTTTTGTTAATTTCGTTAATTTGCATCAAAAATATTTTTCTTAGAAGTGTAGTTGAAACAGCTACTTCGTGTTAAAAAACCAATAAACATCGAAAATGTGGTCATTATTAATATATTTCAGAAGCTATAAATAATAAGTTTTCTCATATTCATTCGCTAAAAACAACACATATACTAAGCAGGTAATGAAGTAATTTACAAGTTTTCTTAATTTACCGATTATAAATCATCAAAAATCATAAATAATAGTTTTATACGGCTGAAATGTGATTAAAAAATTTTTTTCGTTGGAGAGCAGCCAATTATATAATTGTTTCGAAACATATTGGAAAAAATCATTTTACCAACCAGTGGTTACAGTCAGGATTCTAACCTGAACCTTTCCAATTTCGCGGCGGAATTTAGCAATCACGTCACGGTTGAGTATTGTAAGCTCATTCCGACGCGAAATTAAAAAGGTTCAGGTTAGAATCCTAACTGTAACCACTGGTTGGTAAAATGATTTTTTCCAATATATTTCGAAACAATCATATAATTGGCTGCTCTCCAACGAAAAAAATTTATCAAAAACATGTGCAATATTTTTTGTAGATGATACTTATTTGTTGTAGGAGACACGGTTGTTAGATTCTGTGATAAGTCAGTAGCTTCCGTAAAAACGAACGGTGTGTCGTATCGTATATTTGGAAGTGGGGCGAGGGGGGAGGGAAGATGTCGGTGAGCAAACGAAGAGTGCATAGCGATTCAGTGTTCTCTCACAATGATTTTATGATCATTTTACTGCTCGTAAAAATCTAACTTATAGCCTGTTTATGTTTACTATCGTTTAGCCGGCGTAAGTCCGTGTTGCTCCAACCTGCAAACTTGTCTGGTATACGAGGTGATGCCACAAACTTAAGTTGAAATATATTCCTGAACTCTTACTGAATACGAATTTAGGATATTTTCCAGTGATCAAAATAAAATATAAAACTTTGTTATAATGAAAGTTTATGCTTTAAAATAGTTATTAGAATTTTTATTTTTATTAATTAAGTTTCGTAAACATATTTAAATCTTCAATATACAGGGTGTCCAAGACTTGCGTTGTCGGCCGATATATTGATTTTGGGTGAAGATAGAAAAAAAGTTTAAATACAAAAGTTGTATAAATTTTAATTTTGTATAACCTAAAAATATTTTCAATTATACAGCCTGTCCCATTTAAGCGTGGCAGATCAAAGCTATGTTTTTTTAACCTAGCACCCTGTTTTTATTTGTTTTTTCAATCCTGCACCTAAATGTGAATAGAAATTGTAAGGGAAGCCATGCTCGAAAATTCAGTAATTTTTGAGTTATTCAAGTTTTTCAGAAATTTTTGACATATGCAGACCTTTACCTAAAATTCGACATAGCCAAAACAGAAACCTTTATCAAACTGAAATTTTGAGGATCATTAGATAGTAGACGGACAAATCAATGTCTGGCGTGAAAAAATGAATTTATTATACAGGGTGTTTAAAATAATGTACTTCTTTTACCTAACTTCAATCACGTGTAACTTTTGATTTTTAAATACAACGAGGTTATTTTTTTGCTGGAATTGTATTCTTTAGGATAATTTCTAACACTTTAATTAAGGGTTGTCCATACCTAAACCTAATATTTTCGTATTAAAATATTTTTAATTTTAAGTAAAAAATGAATGTATCCATAGCAACGGAGCTTAGATTGTTTACATCATGTTCACATAGGTACAAAACGGTATTTTTCAACACTCTGTTTCTGATATAATTAGAATCGATTTAGTAGATATAAACGTACATTCATAAAAATATGACGTCATAGGTTCGTGAAGCAAAAACGATTATTATTACAAAAATTATTTTTGAGCTAATTTGAAATCAGGATGAAGTGATTTAGGTGTCATTTTGTTCAGAATTTACTGCTCTATTAATATAACACCAAAAAAATTTTTAGTCAAACTCGAGATTCTGATATTCTATCGATTAATTGATAGAATATCCGGATTTAGAGTTTGTTTATTTATATATTTTATATTATATTTTAAGCAGCTCCTGATTTTACTTTTTTTAATATTTAATATTAAATATAAATAAATTAAGATATTCATTGGACGCTTCACAACTAATTATTATAATATATTTAAATTTTAAATTGCTGGAGACACGTTCTCCCACCATCAACACAGGTCACTTCCACCATAATATGTTTTTATTTTTTTTTTTAACTTAATGTAAATATTGTTATAGCCAAAACATCAAAAGATTGTATTGTAATGAAAACTACATATGACTGCAAAATTTCACGTCAATTGAACCTTTGAAAGAAGGTGAAAACCGAGTTGCGTGATTTCTTTACATACATACAACAAACAAGTGAAACTAATAAGTGTGTTAAAAATGACTTGAAAAATTCACAGATTTCGCAATCCTTGCAACCATCGAGGACATTGGAAATGATAACAGCATATATGAAACATAATTAACTGTTTATTATACACACAATATTTATCAATGCACTGTTTAGTTTTGTCAGGAATAACCCTATTATTAACTTCCCACTGGAAGTTATTGTAATGGGTCCGAAAATCGAAATCAAAATGGAGAAAAAATTTTTATATTTCAAGGTCACCCCACTATTTTTACACTATTTTTAGAAAGATGTCTGTGTGTGTGTGTGTGTGTGTGTGTACGTACGAAATGGACACATACGTACGTACGTACGTACGTATGTGTCCATTTCTTTCTAAGACGAAATCTCGAGAATGAAAAATGATATCGACTACGTTAGGGTGCCAATCGACGCGTATTAACGTAAATATGATCTGAAAGAAATGTTTTCAAAATCGGTTTAGCCGTTCTTTTTTTTTAACCAAATAACCTCCAAAAAAGTAGATTTTACACAATATCTCGCGAATAAAAAATTATATCGACTTCGTAAGGGTGTCAATCGAGGCGTGTTAACGTCGTTTTGATCCGACATAAATTTTATAAAAATCGGTTCAGCCGTTTTTTTTTTAATTATTGTTAAAAATACATAATAATTATGTTTTAATGATTAAAATGATTACTTTTCTGTGTAATATCTAATTTAATTATTATTATTAAATATTTATCAAACTGGGAAGTTCGTCGTGTGGACCTCAAGGGTCGCACTTTAGTCCTAATAAACGACCCACCTCACGGCTTGTTCTTCTGTTATATACGTGTTCACTTTTGCTTGATTACTTAACTTTTAAATGGATTTTTCTACAGTATTTATTAACATTTGCTCAAAAATAACACCGCAGATCGTCGCAAATACCTCTCAATTAACTAGACATGATATAAAACACATTTAGAAAAAATTGCACTTGTTCAATTTTGCATGATTGCTCCTCACTTGATCGCGACACCGTTGTCTTTTGGCCTTGAACGAAAACTCGTAACTCTGCCCCCATATACGAACATAAACATTTCCAATGTTAATATTGTTCACAAAACTGTTATTTGAGTTCACTTCGTATATTTATATTATATTCGTTCAGTTTTGCTTTGATTACATCACTAAACACAATGATACGGCTATAAAATTGTCTGACCTACGACAATGATTATTACGTGATAATATTCGGAACTGCGGAACGATGGGACGAAATATTTATTTTTATGTATGCCGAAAATTTTATAGGAAATGTGCATATAAAAATAATTTTTAACGTAATTGAGAAATTATTAACGAACACTTTATTTAAATTTGTAAATTGATAATTAATAATTTAATAGTTTCGACTCACTTGATAATAATAATTATAATATAGTTTTTGCGTAAAAAAAATCATGATTATTGATAATGAGGTCTATATTGAAAGAAAATTATCAGCATTGCATTACATAAGATAGTTTTTGCCATACCCACTACAAAATAGCTACTTTCGGTGTATGTATAGTGGCTTTTAATGAGTCAATTAACTGGCAGGTGTGCGGAAAAAATTTTATTTTCCGCACTAGCGCAAAAAAAAACGGTTGCCATAGTACCTTCTGTTTATTCGCTCCATACGCCTGCGTACGCTTGCGTGCGCCTGTCATTACTTACTTGCACGAACTTCGCGGCACACTGTGGGAGGAAAGATGGTGACGCAAATGAACTGTCAGAATTTTTTGAAAATGACGTGAAAAGTAAGTATTTTGTAGTGGGTATGGCAAAAAATACCATATATGTCTCGTACTTAATGGTGTTACGGCTAGTGTTACTGTAAAAACTAGCTATCGCTCGTTTTTATATACTGCCATCACTCGCCGTAATATGCCCCATTACGTATCCAGACATACAATCTACTCTTTTGATATACAAAAAAAAATTGAAAACACGCATACAAGTTCGGCTTGCACTTGACTGGTTATTTATAGTTTCCATTGCAAGAAAATATTTTTTATGTATTTTTATCTCTCCAACGTCCTTTTGCCGTCGGATGTGAATGCTTCAGACTCGAAGTAAATTAATATACCTACTACATAGTTTTATCGAGAGCTAGTGGCCAGGTCCGGTTTCGCCCGGGTGCTATGAATTTATGATTTATTAGTACATTACTCATTGGCTTCGCACGCTCGCTCCAGTTATTATAGCCTATGTCCTAAAGCAAACACCTATCGAACAGCTGTGTACATTTTTTGAAATTGATATTTTGAAACTATCTCCGATTTTCACCCGGACGAAGCTGAGTCGGACAGTTTCAATTATACATCTAAACCTTCCTCGTGAATCAATCTATGTAATCGTGAAAACCATAACGAAATCCGCTCATCAGTTACGGAAAAATCGGTCTTCTAAAATTATCCTCGATTTTCACCCGGGCGAAGCGGGGCTGGCCAGTATTAATTATACATCTAAACCTTCTTCGTGAATCAATCTATCTAATAGTGAAAACCGGAACAAAATCCGTTCAGACAGACGTGGCGGGGAACTTTGTTTTATATTGTATATTGATCTATTTTATGGTCATTTTGTAAATTAATAACAAAGAAGTTTTGCTAAATTTAAGGTACAAATATGTCCGCACTTTATTAAGAAAAAGGTTAACTTTACGTTAACGAATTGGTAGGTATGATTTTTAATTGAAAAAGCAGAGGAAATTATATGCCTATATAGGATGTCCAGCGAGTTATAGCTAATTTATGCATTAAAATTAACTAAGAAGCATTATAATTTAAAAGTTTTAATAAACATATTTTATGAACAATGAACATGAAGTGTTAAAATATATTATTATGAAAATAGAGGATTTTTCATTTCTATGAAAAATGCGTCAGATCGAGCCTTGGAGAAATTGGAGAAATTATTAACGATCCACTTTATTTAAATTTGTAAATTGAAATTTAATAATTTAATACTTTCGACTTACTCAGGCAACGCTTCCTATGAAACAGGCAAAATTCATAAAATCAAGCCGTGAGGTGGGTCGTTTATTAGGACTAAAGTGCGAACCTTGAGGTCCACACGACGAACTTCCCAGTTTGATAAATATTTAATAATAATAATTAAATTAGATATTACACAGAAAAGTAATCATTTTAATCATTAAAACATAATTATTATTTATTTTTAACAATAATTAAAAAAAAAAATGGCTGAACCGATTTTTATAAAATTTATGTCGGATAAAATGACGTTAACACGCCTCGATTGACACCCTTACGAAGTCGATATAATTTTTTATTCGCGAGATATTGTGTAAAATCTACTTTTTTGGAGTCTATTTGGTTAAGAAAAAAGAACGACTGAACCGATTTCAGATCATATTTACGTTAATACGCGTCGATTGGCACTCTAACGTAGTCGATATCATTTTTCATTCTCGAGATTTCGTCTTAGAAAGAAATGGACACATACGTACGTACGTACGTCCACACACACACAGACATCTTTCTAAAAATAGTGTAGTGACCTTGAAACATAAATATTTGTTATACATTTTGATTTCGATTTTCGGACCGATTACAATAACTTCCAATGGGAAGTTAATAAAGATATTACAACGATGTTCGAGGTGTCACTTGAAAATCAATGCAAAGCATAGTCCTATGGAAAACAATGCGGTACAACCAGAGCTGAACCCACCAGATTATTTTAAATATTTTGAGCATAGTTCACTGAAACACCCTGTACAACAAATTGGTTTGGAAGTGTTTGTGTAGTTAAGCACGAAACGCTGATTATAATAATGCATGGTATTTAGGAGCCCTTTTGATAAAAGCAGATATTATATTCGTGAATATTTCAGACATTAAATTATTGCCTTACAAGCATTAATAATATGTATAATGGAGAAAGCTTTAGAGTGTAATTTTATTGATAGTCAATTGCGTGTTTTGGTCTTACAGAGATAAGATTTATTAATGTATTTTATTTTCACAAGTTCATTCTCCGTATTTGCCATGAACTTTGAATTATAACATGCCATACTGAACATTATTTAAGACTAGAATACCGTTTTGGAAACTTTTGTGCGTTTGAAGATAAATTTTGTTTTTATTTTTGTTGTATTTTCTATGAGTGCTTTATAGCGCCCAAATTAATATACGAAGACCCATCATACGGAAAAAACCCAAATTATAAGTTTGAGAGATGAATAAAAAATCATCTTTGAGTCTTATTTCCAAATGTCAGATCATCGCTAGAAATTATAAGACTTAATTCCGGACATGTATAACTCCAGGAACTATGTCCTTAGAATGCATATTTACATGTCCATGCTCCGGCATTTAGTTCAATTTCATAACGAGATCAGGTCGCCATTTGTCAAGTTCAACGACGGCCACACTATGAGTATTCGCTCGTTCTCGAATGGGAGTGCATATGCACTACATCAAGCGTCTGGAATGTTCGGGTAGACTCAGCGTTTTAATATTATATTCCTCTCTGTTTAGACTTCAGAATTGTGGAACGATATCCGCGAACACTTGTGACATTATTTCTTTCCTTCAACGCAAAGGCATACCACTATCAGTGAAACTAGGGAACGAAATCGTTTCTCGGACACGTCAGACATGTTTTTCGGACAGGTCGGAAATGTTTTTCGTAAACATATTATGTCCGCTCAACAAAGGAAATGCGCCAAATTCGTTCCGTTTTTGGAACTATGTACTAATCGAGCCCCTGACATATTAATATGTTCGGGTAGGCTTTAGAACTGTGGAACGAGATCGGCCCGCAATCCTCAAACACTCATAATAAAATGTCCGCTCAACAAAGGAAACGTTCCATGTTCGTTCCGTCCTTGGAACTGTTTTGCGAAAGTAATAGAAATTGAATAAGAATCCTAGCAGTGGAATTGTCAAGTTGGGTAGATATATTTCTATTGCGCAAAAATGCATAAAGAAAGAAGGGAATTCCGCACGCTATTTCTGAACTAAATTGTTATATGCTGATTAAATCACAAGGGATACAGTAAACTGGTTGCGCTTGATTAATTATTATTTCCAAACCAGAATCTATCCTGGCGAAGCCTGACCGGAAAGTTAGTATTAAATAAATCAGGATATAAAATTTACAATAAAAAAAGCCAGAAGTACAGCCTTAAATAATTTATTCTGATCATAGTTTCAGTTGGTAGTCATAAATTAACAGTTTAATTTATATCTGATTTGTTTTAAATTTATAGAAATATAAAAACACTTTTAACCGCAGGCTTTGTTTATTTTTTGACATATTATTTCATAAAAAAACTAGAAGACTAAAGTCGCTTATAAACTAAACAGTAAACAAGCATTAACCCAAAATTATCATCACGACAACATTTACAATAATTATAGTAGACGATATTTTGATGTTCAGAGTTCGTAACTAAATATTTTTCAAAAAAAGTTTATTAAATTGTCGTGTATTTTTGTATATGCTTGTATTTATGTATTAGGCCAGTTCCCAGAGCTAAATAAAGTACGTTAATTAATAAAAGGCAAATTGTCGGGTAAATGGGTTTATACCGGTTTGAAAATGAAGCGTTCCATTTTGCTGCCTTGGATCCCGAGCGGAAACATCGGAAAAATCACAAATGAGTTCGATGTTTCACGTTTTGCACTCTATCTCCGACCCCATCACGAAATCCTACAAAATCATAGAGCACTTTTTTGTTTTCTATAAAATTACAAAGAAAATAACAGAAAATTAACTAGCTACGTTGATTTGTTTTGGAGATCTGGTGAATTAAAGGTTGACCCAAAATGCTTGGAAAAATGAAATTTTTTTGTATTTCATTTCGTGACTTTTTAGCTCTAGGGACTTATCTATATCGTCCCTCATCTCACGTAAAGACGTATCTGCGATTTACACCACAATTACGCCACTTCGTGAGAAGAAAGTCAGACTTAAGGGCGGTTGTTCGGTGGCGTATCTCACTTTTTCAATTTTTGTCAGTTAGGTCTTTACGTGAGATGAGGGACGATATGTAGACGTATCTGCCGTTTACATCACAGTTACGCCGCTTCGTGAGAAGAAGGTTTAAAAGGGGGGTTGTTCGGTGGCGTATCTCATTTTTTCAATTTTTGTCAGTTAGTTTTTACGTGAGATGAGGGACGATATGTAGTTACGAAAAAATACTGACTACATTAATTAGATGCCGGCGTATATAAACCATTTTAATTACTATAATAATAGATGATAGCGCCCACTTCTAATTTAATGTAGGTAGGAAAGGCGATTGTAAAATAAAGGGAAAATATATTATCGTTTGTTAATTCCTTTTTGAAAGTCTGTTTAATTTTTTTTTATTAAAATTATTTTTATTTACATTTAGAAATACCTTTCAATTTAAAAATGAAGAATGAAAAGTATAGCCGGTATAGTTCAAATGTTTTTAAGTTTGTAATATTGTACGTTCAAAATAAATCTTACTTTATTTATAAATCATAATATCATACAGTGGCGTCGAGTATTTTTTTAATTCTCGTTACATTTATGATTTAAGTTTTACTTCAATAATAATTAATTATTGTGATATGTAGAGTGTGTTTTATGTAATCATGTCTTCCCGAACTTAACCAGATAAATCTATTTCCCCTTCAACCAATTAAACTGATACAAAATTTATAAGCGTTTTTCGAATGCTGTCCATTTTAAAATTTAGTACCTTCACTGTTTTAATCTCCCGGTGTCAAATGTTCTTAATATGGTAGGTTGAAGTAAACAGTTGCGGATTGGGTTACACTTACATCTTCCATTCATGTGGGTCTAAAATATTCCAAAATTTTATGTCCGCGTAGGATTTTTGTCTATTGCACTAATGAAATCATTTATTGTAACTGTTTTTGTTTGATGCCTACGCCACTCGATCCATTAATGTACGACATGTACCTATACTATAATATTAGGTAGAAATTTGTGGCTAAAAGGCAAACCACCTATGTCGAATTTTTAGTGATATTTCTGAAGTAAATTAAACGTAAAGGAAGTAGTGTGATTCTCGGTGCTTCATTTGGCGCTTACCCGAACCCTTTAGCTTTAAAAATAGCGTCTGGAGAGCGGGAATCATTTTATAGGCGAGAGGAAAGGATTTCAGATGAAGGGTGCATGGGGTAACTTCCGCTATCGAATACTCTTCATGATTTCTAAAAATTAAATGTATTTCGAAAGAGATTTTTTAAATTTAACATTTTAGTAATAGCATGGGTCATGCATGTATTTGATTTTTCGAAAAATGAACTGGATAATTAAATGAATTAAGATGACTCGATCGTCATTAATTGTCTTAAATTCGACATAAACGGTTTTGTTTTTGGTCATAGATTTATCAAAACATATTTTTAATTTTGATACATTGCTTTTATATTATTAAGTGTATGCAAACGTAAATAAAGACAGCGTCGCGTTTTAACCGATTATATGTTATTATTCGCTAGTTTCTTTAGTTTTTTTAATTCTTTACACAACGGATGCATTTGTCCAAAGTCGTAAATTTTGATTTAGTGATCATTCGTGACCGCTTATGGACGCACAAAATAAAGATCTGTTCAGAATAGTTATTTATTCGACCACTTTGATTTTATTTCTTTATTAATCCTGCAGAATTTACAAGAAATATAATTCTATAATAAATCACAAACCCTGGTTTAAAAAGAACCTAAAGCATTTCAACTAGGGAATGCAATCTCGAGCCGAGATTGGCAATTCGAGATCCCGCGAGATCAGTCTGGGTTCGAGATTGGCAATTCGAGATCTCGCGAGATTGACTCGCGAGATCTCAAGAAATCTCGACAATATCGAGATTTCGCCTACTTTTAAAAAGAACGTATTATTTTGTATCTAAAATACTTAAAAATGAAAACTACTTACTTGGGACAGTGATGACTGTCTCATTATGTACGCGTGTGATTTATTGTGTAGTACACTGTGCAGATGATTATTATTCATTACTTTCCTTAAATAAATGTTGTTTTTTTTTGTTTCAAGATTCAATTAATGTTTTGTTTTATTTTCAAAATATAACAGCAATACCCCAACTCACACAGCGCACTATATGTCAATTAATTATTTTGGAAATATTAGGGTAAGTTACTACTAGTAACGTTCACGAACATTTGGTTTGAATTGTTCTTAGATATATTCAGTATTCACTTAACTTTGTAATTTGTTAGCCATCTAATGCTTGTTATAAGTTAAATAACTGTCAATTTCACTCAAGAAAACAATAATTAAAACAATATATGCAGATAAACAAACAGAATCAATTAGCGCGACTGTAAAAACTATTACGTATAAGTTATAAGTTTTTTTTCAAGCGCGTTCGTTCTTGAAATCTCGTTCGAGATCTCGATCATATCGGGTCGAGATCTCGAACGAGATTTCAAAAACGAGATTGCCTGCCCACGAGAATAAATCTCGAAAAATGGCTCGAGATCTCGCGAGATCGAGATTGCATTCCCTAATCACGATGTTTTTTAATCACACTATTAAATTTTGGCAGCTACGTGTTCATTGGCTATTGCGTCTCGTTACCATAGCAACCCGTCATTTAACAGTGTGTTTAAAAAAACATCATGATTAAAATGTACGATAAACTGGCCATTAGAGTTTTTAGGAGATTCCTCAGAGATTTTTTTCTCGATTTCTTCAAATAAGGGTAGTTACTGATGATCAAAATTAGAAAACTCGGTTTCGAATCCCGTCTGTAACACGTACTTTTGTAAATAATCCATTTACAAAAATTCTTGTTTTACGTTACTTTTAAAGTTCTGTTATTGTGACCGTACCATAAGATTAAAAGCTCATGCTTTTTATTTCGTGCATGTTTATTTACGATGCATCGAGGTGCGTGTTCAGTTAACTCTAACGCATGCGCACTTTACATATCAACACTGCATGTCTTTGAATCTTCTATGTTCTCTGTATTGGTATATCCGCTGTACTTTGATATTTTTCAGTTGAAATGTATTTTTACTCACAAACTTAAATAACAAAGAAAGCTTTCTATAAAGACTGAACGATTTTATAATATTGTGCGTTCTTGCGTTTAATTAATTCACTGTCGACAGAACAAACAGACGCTGATGATCTCAGCTATCGAGCGTCTATAATATACAATCTCTGTTTCTTTCTCGGCATAACAACGTTTTGTTTTGATTTCTAGGAACCATCGCTCTAAAAATAAATAAGTTGAATTTATATAAAATCTCGTTATTGTATTAGTTCAGTATCCATGACGACTATGGTCCCAGCTAATTATCAACTGAAATGAAACGTCTTTATGCATGGTAGAGTGAATTGAACTCATTCAACTGAACGTGTAAAGAAACGCTGCACCCCAGCCCCTCTGCGCTGTTGAGTCGAGTCAGATGCTCAAGGCATCGTTACAGCGATATTTACGTGTGTGTCTACAGTCGACGGGACTAGAAGTTTCACTTGTGTAGTGTGTAGCGTAAAATGCACGATCTCATTTTTTTATGTTGGAATTTTTCAAAAAATAGATCGTACCAAAATAGTATTTGTATTTTGGTTCGTACTCGGCGTGATTTCTAGCCTCAGCGAGATTATGTTTTTCGAACTCCCTCGGGGAGAAAATTGAAAACGTGATTCTGTTAGGTTCTGTCCCGTGCCCTATATGTACTACAAGTATGCAAAGTTTTATCTTCCCAGATCAAAAAGAGAATTTCCGGTGAATGTGGAAAAACAGACAGATAATATGTAGATTGCTTACATTTTTCTAGATTTTATTGACTTAAGCAAGGTACCTTTTTTAATAATAAAAATAATTGTTTCATTAAAAGCATGTTCACTCTATTTATGGAAGGTAGGCTGACGGATAAACGAGGTTCAACTGTAGACATGTTATATATATACAGGCCGACAAGTATAATTCATTTAAGATTTAGTTATGGTCGCGTTCTTTTCATTCATTTTATTCATGTTGTAGTCATCCATTAAACCTAATTATTTTTTTGAAAAATGAATACATTGTAACAACTACCAATTAGGTGGTACAGGCATAAAATATACGTGTAATATTTTTAATTATAATTTAATTTGAAACATATTTTTGTTTTTAATAAATAATGATGAGAGAGTTATACAATAAATATTGAAAAAAAGATGCAAAGCACAGTACCGAACTGACATTATTTTAAAATGTATCTGTTTAGTACTACTTCACATTTTCAATTTAAAATTATTGATGTGAATAACGTCTAATGTCTCATACTGGAATGGCATTTTAGAAATATTAGTGGGTGATATGATTTGAAAATTTGAATCTTGAACTAATAATATAAATGTCGTCGGGTACATGACACGTTTAGGGTGATCTGCCACCCCTTTAATACTGACCAATCAATCTGCAAATATTATAATGACATTATTGGGTCACCGACAAGCTATACAAACAATTTCAGCCTCGAAGCAATAATAATTGTGACCATTTTTTTTTGCTACATGTTGGGGGGTCTGCATCCCTCCCATACCACTAACTAGCAAAATCCCTTACTCAGGGCACTTTAGAATGCCTCCCTCAATATCTTCACAAAAATAAGGCCTTGAATAAATAACACCAAAAAATTGTCACTAGCTCTCGGTTTATTAAGGGTGGTTGTTCGGAGACGTATTTCCCTTTTTCAATTTTTCGTCAGTTATATCCTTACGATATGATAACTGGTTTTCATTTTTATCTTGATTTTTTGAGAAAGGTAAGAGATATTAGTTCCAATGTTTTTTTTTAGTTTTGTCAAACCGTATATTTATATAGCTGCAAAAGTACACGCGATATTTTCGTCTTTTTTCATACTTTAATTAAAAAAATGTAAGGAAATATACCGCTTCAGTACGGACCGACATATAAAATTACCATTTACAATGGAATCAAGTCCATTAATCAGTTGTACTTCTAACAAAGTATTTATGGAGATTTACACAGAGCGTGGTATGAAATTTCATACTAGCACGCATTTGTGTAAAAAATGCCTGACCATGTTATTTATATAGATAATCCCAGAAGTTTTTGTAGTTTATATCATTTTAAGACAACCTTCAATGTAATATATTATTATTAAACAAAACAAGTCAAGTTGCGAATATTTTTTGCACGCGCAATATTTAACGGTAGATATTAATATATTCATCGACTTGAAACGAATAAACTTGTCCAAGTAACAAGTTAAACACGCGTATTTTACTCACAGATACTATAGACGCTCGACAATTAATAATAGTCCCCTACTTATATTTGACAACCCATCAGCTTGTATTTGATCCACTGAACTTGAAAAACAAACATTTTTTTTGGTTTTTTCTTTAAGAACTTGTACTCCTAGAACATGTTCCATAAAACCTGCTCTTTAAGAACATGTTCCCTTAGAATCTGTTTCATGAGAACCGGTTCTTTCTTTCATAAGAAGAGATTTTTTGAGAACTTGTTCCATGAGAACCGATTCTTTAAGAACCCGGTCCATGAGAACCTGTGAAAATAATAGTGTCAGAATTATAACTGTTTAATGTAATAGTTCTTAAAGAACATGTTTTTAACGACCGTGTTCTAAAAGAACCTGTTATCTGGTTCCTAATTCCTATGGAACAGGTTCTTGTTCCATAGGAGCCTAAGAACCGTTTTAAAAACATGTTCTTCAAAAAAAACTATTAATTACTATTAGACAGTATTATTCTTTTCAATTTTTAATAGTAGATTGTATGTCTAGATACGTAATGGGGCACATTACGGCGAGTGATGACAGTTTGTAAAGACGAGCGACAGCGAGTTTTTACAGTCACACGAGCCGTAATACCATTACGTACGAGACATATATGGTATTTTTGGCCATACTCACTACATAATACCTACTTTTTACGTCATTTAAAAAAAAATCTGACAGTTCATTTGCGTCGCCATCTTTTCTTCTAGTGTGCCGCGAAGTTCGTGCAAGTAAGTAATGACAGGCGCACGCAAGCGTACGCAGGCGTATAGAGCGAATTAACAGAGGTTGCCATGACAACCGTTATTTTCTGCGCTAGTGCAGAAAGTAAACCATTTTCCGCACACCTGCCTGTTAAATGGGTCATTAATGGCCGCATACATACATCGAAAGTAGCTATTTTGTAGTGAGTATGGCAAAAAATAAATTATTTTGCAGCAACAATTCTGAAATTACTGTCCCAGCACTGATTGAAACAAAAAAACCATTTATAAAATGTAATCAGAATATAATTAAAAACAATAACAATAATACACAATAGAAGTCCGTGAGTGTAAGTATTTTTGGGGGCAAAATGGCGTCACATTCACGCATTGAACGCGCGTGATCTGAGAACTGCTTCGTTGTGTCATGCGAAAAAGCAATTAAAATTCTTGGTTAAATAAATGTCTTTTGTATTCATTCTAAATAGTGTGTACATTGCTATATTAACAAACCGATCGCAGTTTCAAACGCTATTAAGAGGCGGATTCCTTAATTTTCTTTGACGGTTCGTAAGTCGTATACCATTCAATGTAAACGCAATGTTAATTACTTCATTTATATAGTTGAACACACATCATTTAAAAAGATACAAAATCAATTAATAACTTCATACAGTAAGGTCACGCTAATTCGATAGAGTATGTTGCACACGGTTGTCGGATTATCAATTATGTCGGGTTATAGAGTACCGTCTTAAAACAAAAATGGATTGGTTAAACCCTGAAGCCATGGGTTGAGGTTTCAAAAAAACAAAAAATAAAAATGCACAAAATTCCCAGGAAACTACCCCCTCGGCCTATCCATATTCGCTGGAGTATAAACAAACACTATTTTCAACATCCGACGGAAATCGCTTCAGTAGTTTTTGAATTAGCCCAGAACAAACAAATTGACAAACATACAGACACACAAATATTGTGAAAATTCGGTGTAGATATCCTATAAACTGTACGGTGAAGTCGAAACATTAAAAATTACAATTGCAGACCTACGCAACAGATATCTATACTAATATTATAAAGCTGAAGAGTTTGTTTGTTTGGTTGAACGCGCTAATATCAGGAACTACCAATCCGATTTGAAATTTTTTTTTTGTTAGATAGCCCATTTATCGAGGAAGGCTATAGGCTATATAATATCACGCTACGACTAATAGGAGCGAAGCATCAATGAAAAATGTTGCAAAAACGGGAAAAATTATTCCTTTTGAGAGCTTCCGTTGCGTGCGCTGCGTAAACGGTTTAAGTTACGCAAAAATCATGTATGACGGAATTGTTCCTCTTTAAAAGTTCTAAAAAAAAGTGAGTAGTGTATTGCACCCGGGCTTTCTTAGCACCCGGGCGAAGCCGAACGGGTACCGCTAGTTAATAATGGTAATAACTGATATTAAAAACCAAAATACTTTAAAAAAAATTTAAATGTAGTGCGAGTGTTCATCAAACGTTAATATCATAGTATACCGGTGTTTTATAGACGCTAATAATCTTAGATATATATTAATTATTATTTAAAATCATTCACTGAATATAAACAAAGTGAATACAGTCGTTTCTTTATTTCAGATTTAAATTTAAGATATGGCAGTAACGTGTTCTGGTAATGTGTTATACAATCGCAACGCCAAAATTGGTGGTCGAGCGTCTATAATCTACAGTAACGATTTAACTAACTTACCAACCGGTGTAAAACTTTTGGCTGCGTGTAAATCAGCCTTTATAGTGATAAATAAATAAATAAATTAAAGTTATATATAAAAACACGAAACTTCATTTAAGTAAAAAAATTAAATTGTATTCTTTCAAGACTCATGAATGTTGCAAACAATGATTTTGTTTTTTCCATTAGCCGTGCATCAGATAAATCTTTAGAACTCGGGTCGACTATTGTAATTCATTCTTTTTGGTACGAAAAAGTTGTTTATTTTCTTAATATAAAATTCCTATTATTTTAAGTTAAAAAATCACGTACGGTGCGATTTCGTGATACTGAATGTTTTTATTAATTCTCAAGTATCAGTTACATGAATGAGAAAATATATTTTATTCAATGTTGTGCAAAGCCAAGTTCACAATGCTCAAATACATGTAGTTTCCGATATTACAAGCTGATTCGTTCCTTATCTACGCGCGTGCTTTGAAAGCCCGTATTTATTTTATTTATTCATTATTGCCATTAATGTTCATAGTTATGATGCGGTTGACAACTTATTTTTGAAAAAAAAGGAACTCGTAAACCAATTAGTAGCGAAAATTCGTAAGGCGAGAATTGCTTCAATTGGGTTTTTAAACGAATTTTTTTTTTACTTAAATGGAAGGACCACATCAAGTTTTATAGCAAAACTGTTTTTATTTAATTTTTTTGCTTACTAATTAAAAAGTTATATTTAAATAAAAATTAATTTTTAAACTCAGTTCCGATAACGCGCCGAAAGAATCCGAACGCGTGTGACGTCATTATGTTATCTATGGTCTTTGTATCCATGGTTACCAAGTTAAAAATTTATTATTTTTGATAGTATGTGTAATACATATACACAAATACCAACAAATGCAGACACATTTTAACATAACGACGTCACAAACATTCCTGGCGCGTTTTGAAGTCACGTGATATTTTTTAAATTTTTATACATTTTAATTAATTTTTTGTAATTTATCTATAGCTTTAAAAAAAATTTTCTTTTCGATTTTCAATATTATTTATGTTAAATTATTAGAAAAAATTAAAAAATTAATAATTTTTTTTAAACTTAAATACCTAATTATAGAAATTATCAATCAATATATAAAAATAAAAAAATTATATAGGTTACACTTTGAAAAAGGAAGAGAGTGTTGCTATGGAGAAGTAAGGGTCGTAAATTTTTTATGGATTAGTGCTTCACACTGATTCTACTACAATTATTACATTAATTTTCGATTTGTGGTACGAATTCTAAAGTAGATTTAAGATAAAATTTTCTTTTGTACTTAATTTTGATTTCTATGGTAATTCAGTGCTATAAAAGAATTTTAAAAGAATGTTGGGTTTCTGGTACTATATTTGCAACAGTAAAAGTATTTTTAGCACTGCATTACCATGGAAATCACGGTAAATTTCAATGTTAAATGTAGCTACTTTAAAACTATCTTTGAAAGTTGTACCAGAAACTCAGCATTAGCTGGTACCAGAAACCGAGCCTACGTTTTTAGTGTTTTGTTGAAATATTACCTTAAGCTGGTAGATTTATACTTCGGTAACTTTTTTTTATCTTATCGGTTAATAAACATAGTTTATACAGTTTTGTTATAACGGTTTATGTGTGTTCAAATAATACCATCGATATAAGATTACTATCAAAGCAAAAAACTACATATTATATTTTTTAAAGAGTTGCGTACAATTTCAATGAACATTATGTTAAAGAATTTGATAGCGAAATAATTTTTATACTACCTTATTTCATGTATTTAAAAATAACCACGGAAATATATAAACACATATATTTCAAGTTGTTGACTATTCAGAATTGAATAGAAAACGGATATTTGCAAGCTCATTCTTTTGTAAGCTTTTGAACACACAACGCAAGATACACGATTATCACATTCACTTCACATTTTCACATTAAAAAAAGATTCGAGAAATATCAGTAGAAATGAAAATAATTATTTAACAATCTCAAAAATACAATAAATTAATAATATCACAACCAGCGTCGTCTTAAAAACATTATCAGATGATATTAGAAAGATCAAAAAAATCAAGAAAGATATTATAAAATATATATACAGGTTGGCACATTTTAAACAATGCAGTGAAATATCTCGTAAATGGTACAAACAATAAAAAAATGTTTTATACAAGTGTCAAGTGGGACAGATTTAACATAGGTGGTGCTGTGAAGGTCAGGCGAAGGTCAGCTTCGATTTTTTAATTGTAACAGTGCAGTTTTATTCCAGAATACGATACAGTATTTAATAGTGAACAGTAAATTATTAAGGTATATATGAGCTATAGTTAATAACACCACCTATGTTAAATCTGATACAACAGTCTTCCGTCCCCCTTGACACTTTATAACTTTTGTATAAAACATTTTTTTATGGTTTGTACCGTTTATGAGATATTTTACTGCATTGTTTAAGATGTGCCACCCTGTATAGTGGATTTATTTTATCTCAGTTCAATACATTTTTTTATAGTTCGGCTTAGCAATTTTTATGTTACTGTCATTTATATCCTTTTATAAAGTACTTTTAAATATAACCCTTATAATACTAGCCTTTACCCGCGGCTTCATTGTGTAAGATATTGTTTTTAAGACGAAATTAGTCATTATATTTTCTACATGTAAATTTGAGTTTGTTTTATAAATTACTAGGAATTTGATTAAAACTATTTAAACTATCAGATTTATGTAACTTCGAAATGTTAAACTATTTATCGAACAGCACTTCACTAAACTGTTAACTAAAAATATAAAACTTTTTCACCAAACGTCAAAAACGGAACTGACCATAATGTCAGCTAATATTTTTTGTTTGACATGTGAGTATAATGTTTACCCTACCATGAAGTGATGGTAAAACATTACACACATAAACAACCCTTGTAAAGTGTTGTTTTATGGCACCACAGACCGAGGTCAGTCTTCATGAACCTTCACTGCAGACAAAAAAGTTTTTTTTCTAATCGTTTTAACTCTAGTAGAAGTAGTTATATAAGTTGTAATGCCGACTGTCTATTTTGTAAGGTCACTAACAACTAGGGTTATTTGGCTCTAGTACCAATTCGCAATTTCAATTTATTAATTTTCATAAAAATATATTATGGAC
This sequence comes from Mongoloraphidia duomilia, assembly GCA_039654895.1. Lineage (NCBI taxonomy): Eukaryota > Metazoa > Arthropoda > Insecta > Raphidioptera > Raphidiidae > Mongoloraphidia > Mongoloraphidia duomilia. Next base: position 5,500,363 of record CM077520.1, on the reverse strand, counting down.
AACAATATAATAATTATTAATTAATTCAACAATGAATTTAATCCACAAGGCATCCACTAGGTAGTGAATAGTATTTCTTAACATATCAGTCAGCATATTATGCCATCATGATTGTTAAACGTCAAACGATTGTTATAAGATATATAAGGAAAAAATCAGAAGCCACTGTCGGGACAGTATCTTATAACAATCGTCTGACGTTTAACAATCATGATAGCATAATATGCTGACTGATATGTTAAGAAATACTATTCACTACCTAGTGGATGCCTTGTAAATTAAATTCATTGTTGAATTAATTAATAATTATTTTATAAATTTTCAATAATAAATTGACAATTCAATTGATAATTTTACCAGCACTTAGATTAGAACTTGGGAGCTGGGGGCTTGTAATAGAAGAGCCATAACAACGGCAACGCTACATGCTCGCTGCTCGGCTATTGTCAAGCCGGATGCGACAAACCACTTCCGTGACCCAGGAGGAGAGACGCCAGTAAAGATGTTTACAACACCACTTCCGTGACCCAGGGGGGAAGCCAATAAAAATGTTTATAGATCAAAAATACGCCTTAATAATTAATTAAACGTTAGTGAATGAATAAAGATTGTAGTCAAAAAAACTGAGACGCCTACATATATTTTTTGAATTTAATCTAAATCAAATAAAATTTTAGAAAATGTTTATAAAAGTCCATAAAACTATTTTTTAATTAATTTTTGAGTCATCATAAATTATTTTTCATACCTACTACAGAAAAATAGTTGTAAAAATATTTACAATATAGTTTGCGAAGTTAAAAAAAGAATTTTTAAAATTATCTTCGTCCTTCGATAAAGAAACGTTTTTAAGAATTATTTTTAAACCTTTGGTGAATTGTATTTTGAAATATATTGCAGCAATATAAATTTTCTAAAGGGTATTTTTAACAAAGTATCCCTTTATGGTTATTAATAAATGACCTTCACATTTCTTTTTTAGAACAGAAAGGTAAAAAACTAAATGGCTAAAAAACAGACTACAATATATGCCTCAGACCTTGTCGTGATAATTATTGTTGTATAGGTAGGTAAAAATTTATTGTTTTTTTTTCGTTATATAAGCACTAACTTAAAAAGTTTGGAAAAATGCAACATTTTTCAATAACTTCTGATAATACAAAACGTAGGTAATATATTAATTATGATTACTCACCAGTTGTTTGAAGATGATCAAAAAATAGAAGGTCCTTCTGGAGCTAGAAAGAGAGAAATAACTTTATTAAATACAGATAAGTACGAATATAATTTTGAAAAACAAATCCCACCAAAATCACTAAAAAACACAAAGACAATAAAAGACGAATGACTAAAGCGCTAGGTCTCTAAGTGGAACATTGAAATCAGCCAAGTTTTATATGTCAATACTTTTCATTTACAATTAATTATTGAACTTGGCTCTATTAGATTTCATAACTTTTTAGTGCTACGCGATCGCGAAACTTGACCTTATTTTTACAGGAATTGTTTTTGGTGGGATTATGATTTTTTTTAATAAACATAAAAACCAACTGAAACTTCCACCAGTCCTCACTTTAAAATCTGGAAACATTAACGATTTAAAAGCTCGTGCAAATTTATACAATAATAAAATTACATAATTTCTGTACGATTTCAAAGAAGGAAAATGTTTTACATAGAATATCGCTGTATCTACATTCGTTTGATTTTTATTTGGTCAAGCCGTAAAAGACATTGTGCATTTAAAAAGGATTAATTGACATTTCTGATTGGTTTAAATAGAACAATTAAGAATTATGACTACAATAATTTCTAACTTTCAAAAGGACTAGTGATATTTAGTTCGTATTTAGTTCAGTACATAATATAGAGCATTTTATGAACACCGATATACAATATCACTGACCACAAAGTTGGCTATGTCCAATTTCAATAACTTCTTATACTTTCAGAATAAGTACTAGTTTTTGTAAAGTGTTTTATCTTTAAGCAAACTCTGAATCAAATTTTAAATGAATTCTCCTATTATTGTTTTTTCGTCCATCAATAAATCTTTAATAATAGCGAAATAAGGATTTATATGTAGGTACAATATTTTTTATTTTTTGCTAACGTTTCATCAACATTGTTGACTTCTTCGGGGCTCAAATGATAGTTACTGAGCCCTGAAGATATCAACAATGTTCATGAAACGTCGGCAATAAAATAATACATGATGTACACCATGCATTATTTTATTGCCGACGTTTACCGTTAATAAGCTATTTTTAAATCGAATTTCAATACAGTTTAAGTTTGATCCTCTAATTTTAAGTCGAAATCCACTGTTGCTGAGAAAGTATGATGAACTGCGGAGAAGTGAACTTGGAGTAAGTAGTTCTCACTGAATTTTTATAGGAAACATTTTTCAAAATAAAATAAAATAAAATAAAAAAATAAAAATTATGTAGGTGGGTCGTCGAATGAATTTTCGGGTCCCGAATAAGGTTTGGAAAACTTTGCTCTAGGGTGCACGGGTGACCTGCAGTAGTTTATTTTTCTTTGCCTTCTAAATGATTATACTTTATCCCATGAACCGATATAGCAATAAAATTGAGTGATCAGCAACTGACATCAAAAATTGAACCTAAGCTACTTCACCTTGCGACCGCACATAAGTATATACTATCTATGTATAACATCGACATGTTTACAGCGATCGATAAAGCCGCAGTTTAAGCCAACCTCAGCGTTGGAGTTATGTCGGTACATTAGTTTTCATCGTGTTAATAAATTAGCATGTAAACATAATACGCGGCAGAGGTCAGATATTAAACGTTAATATGTATCATACATACTATATATATGTATAGAAGATACTGTATTAGGTACATAGTATTTAATATGTACTTATATTTTAGCAAACTATTCAGTAGTAATGCTCGATAAAATTCAATATTCGACAAAAAATCAAGAAAATTACAATTTTAATGATAAGCAAAAAGAACCGAGTTTTACATTGTTTATACGTCTCTCTATTTTCCGTATAAAGTCCAATATATTTTCGAATAATTAAATTTTTCTGTCTTCTCTTTTGAACGAGAGGGCAGTATAGCCTAGTGGTTAGCGTGCTTAGTGCCGCAACCTCTGGACTGGACTGCCGTGGGTTCGAATCCCACCTGCGCTCATGGATGTTTAGTGATGTTTTTTAGTTTTAAGATTGTTGTTATTTAGTGTAGTTGAAAGACGGTAATGACCTGAGATACTGTCGCGTCTATAATCTACAATAAATATATCTTTTGAACAAGCATCTCTATTAAACGGAAAAAATTATTAACAGTCAGTTACACGTATAATATCGTGGATTATTTTCCGTTTACTGGCCAACTTACACATGGTGACATGCTACTTTTTGTATGGAAAACGCGGATTTATCAATAATTGCATCGATACTAAATCGCGATTCAGACGCTAATGACCTCTGTTGTCGAGCGTCTATAATTCACAATTATTATTATTACTCAATCGCGATTTGTCAATCACTCATCCACTCGAATTTCTCGGTCTTCTGTTGGTAGCTACTTAATTGGAAAATCGTCCTACAAAAAGTAATGTAGCAAACCCCAAGATGTTACGCCACTGCCTCCAATAGAAACCACGAGAAATAAAGGTCACAGTAGTAAAGCGTGGAATGGTATCGAAGTTACGAGTACCTGCCGGAATGTTCTAGAGAACGCGAGAACGTACTAGGCTGGGCTGCGCGACCTACATAAGCGAAGTACGAGTTAGTCAAGTCAGTAAGTCACCGGAGAGCAGTCAACGGGAATCAGTCAGTATAGATTGTACTGTGACAGTATTGAACAGCGAAATAAATCTGATATAAATACAGTGACTAAAATAATTACGAATAAATAATCCTTGTATATATAGTTATTTGTTAAGTGTTATTTAAGTGGCTCGCTTAGTTCAATAATTACCATTTAAGTTTTTTTATTGTTAGAATTGACTTTTCGTTGTTGCAATTATTGTATATACATAGTTAATTGTTACGAATTATTGTAAATAAATATTTATTCCCCCAACTCAGAAAACAGATTTGTAACAGTAGCATGTGTGCGTTGGCCCTTAAACGGACAAAATATAATGAACACTAAATTAAACGAAATATTGTGATTTAAGCCGGTTTGTAGGTACTCCTATGTGAACGGGCTTGAATCCCTATAGTCTATTATGCATAAACATCACGTGCATCTGAATCACGGGAAGGTAATTGTGTTACACGTCCTAAATAAGCTAGAGCGCCAACTCTCGCCATGCAGCAGCCGTAGAAGCCCATAGCCTGCCCATTACTAATTGCATGTAAGTGTAATGGCGTGACAATTGTGAATCACGGTTAGTTTGATATTAATTTAATTCATATGAACGTATTCTATTACAGTCCCGGTGGATCCATACAAAACGCTAATAACTTATTTATCACAAACAACCTCATTTATAGCGTACTATGATAATATTATGACTTAATAAAAATAGGTAAAAAAACTTTTAAGTTAAACGGTTTTTTAAATGTACTAAAAAGAAAAAATAATATTTAATTTAGCTTCATAAGTATCGGCTGAAAGAAATTTTTCAAAATCGGTCCAGCCGTTCTTTTTTCTTAACCAAATAGACTCCAAAAAAGTAGATTTTATACAATGTCTCGCGAAAAAAAAAATTATATCGACTTCGTAAGGGTGTCAACCGTGGCGTGTTAACGTCATTTTGATCCGAATGAAATTTTATCCAAATCGGCTCAACTGTTTTTTTGTTTAAAGAAATAGACGGCCAAAAGTGAATAAAAAATGATTTCGACTTTGTTAGGGTGCAAATAGAAGCATATTAATATCAACAAGACCCGAAAGAAATTTTATCAAAATCGACCAAGCCGTTTTTTTTTTGTTTACATAAAACGACTGCAAAAAAGTAGATTTTATACGAAATCTCGCCCAAAAAAATGTTATCAACTTCGTTGAGATGTCTAAATTTTAATGTGTATTCTTGTATTTCAATGTGTATTTTTTATATGTGACTTATTCCTAGACATCTGTCTGCTTATGGAAAATAAAAGTATTGAGTATTGAGTATTAAAGCACGTTTACGTCACTATGATCCGACATAATTTTTATAAAAATCGGTCCAGCCGTTTTTTTTAATTTATTGTTAAAAATAAATAATAATTATGTTTTAATGATTAAAATGATTATTTTTCTGTGTAATTTCTAATTTAATTAATAATATTAAATATTTATCAAACTGGGAAGCTCGTCGTGTGGACCTCAAGGGTCGCACTTTAGTCCTAATAAACGACCCGCCTCACGGCTTGTTTTTTATTTAAATTAAATCTGGCGTCATAATTTACAATAAAATGACTTATTATTCGTAGCAACTCCTACCAGCTGGAACTGGCACTGTCAAGTTGGGTAGGAAAACTTGAATCATGAATATTGTAAATACTTATAAAATGTAAAAAACGAGTATCTAAATAAATAAAATAAAAATAAATCCATTCTTACTAGGCTAACCTAATTAGATAACCATCTAAAATTTATTTAATTGTGTTGTCATTTCGAGGTATTTTCAGTGAAATATTTATCATTATTTTTGTCTTCCGGTATTCTTAATTAACGAGAATTGCAATTATAATTGGCATAAATCGTTTGACACATGTAGAGACAGTCCTCTCACACACGGTCAGGTATAGTTCTGCAATGAAATGAAGCCATTTTGACCGTAATTTATTGCGTAGCCATATTTGGCGCAGTAGTCTGCAGTCGACTGTGGCCGACAGAGAAAAGCAGCGCTAAGGAGTAGGTACAATACAATCAATCCGTGGGATGCTGCCTGAGACACCATCACATATCGGCTTTAGTTAACTACGCAGGGATGTAACTATTCTAGTGATGGGCGAATACGAGATATTTTAGTCGATTGTCTCGATTGTTCAAACATCTCGATGACTCTCGATGGTTTTCACTTGGACTCGATTGTTGTTGTTTCATATTTCACCGACACCATGTCGCATAGTACTGAATCATACAGACGATGTCCACTGTTGAGAGTCACATAATATATAATCGTTCATCACTCAACAACTGTGGTCGAGTCGATGGATGGTCGACTGTGCAGTAATCGTGTGCTCTGTGACCGACTGAACAGTGAATCAACGATGAACGAGTAGCGTACACGTCAGACTTCATTCGACCAGCATATAACCTTGAATCGCGATTATATGTATTCTCATTCGCTGGCAAATAATCGACTTGAGCAATCGAACATTTCGATTGTAAAACCAAACTCCGAGTCGATTGTGGACTCGATTGTTATTATGAACGATTGCGATTGTTTCGATTGTAAAAACATCTCGTATTCGCCCAACGCTAAACTATTCAATGTTAACTATTGCTAACTTTTTTTATTATTGACTGATTCTTGACCGCAGATTCGTAGATGTCGATTTTTTTAAGGAAAGTCTTAATTAAACAGTCCGCTATAAGTTTAATTATAAATTAATTGTATAAATCTGTATTTTTAAAATCGACACAACAGATAAGCGCACTATACTTAAAAAAAACAAGATTTATTGTTACTGGAAGCATGTTCCTGACGTCACTTCATCGACAGGTAGGCACAGCCAGTTAGTATAAAATAACTTAAATAAAACCTCCTTCAAAAAAGTCACTAAAAAGAGAATATAATAATAAAATTTTGAGGCCGACGTCAATTTAAATTAAATTAGCGCCGACCCCAAAATTTTATTATTTTCTTCTTTTCAGTGTCTTTTTTGAAGTTTCTTCTAAATTTATTTTATTTTTTACTTTTCAGTGGCTTTGCAATACGTAGTTTGCACGTTAACCGACTTCTGTAAACTAAAAAAATAAAACCACAGGACCGATTTTAGTAAAATTTATGTGGAACCACTCTAAATGTATGTCCTATTAAATAAAATAAGAATCATCAAAATCAGTGCAAAAATGCAGGAGATATGAGGTGACATATACAGGGTGATTCATAATATGTGCGCAGGACTTCAGGATGTGATAGCTCGTTCAAAAATATGAAAAAAGTTCCTATTAACATGGGTCCGCAAAAGCACCGTTTTCGAGATACAGCGTGTTAAAGTTGAAGAAAAAATTTCGTTTTTTGCTTATATCTGAAGAACGGTTTGAGGTACAATGTTAAGCTGCCGCACACATTTTCTACCTTAAAATTGCTTTGTTTTTTTACGAAAATTTTTTTTTTGTTACCAGTGGTAGAGATTTTGAAGGATTGAAGGGTATTTTTCCCCCTAACTTCTACGCCACTGGAAAAAAATTAATTTTGAAACACGTTTTGGAACCGCCGGGATATTCTACACAAAAAAGGTACTCTTGTCTTGAAGCGCTACAGTCAATCGTTTCCGAGAAAAAGAGCGTTTTAGGATTAAAAACATGATTTTTTTACCTACGTACTTGATTTTATAAGTTGACAAAATGTCAATAAAAAATTACACAAACAAAACAGACCACCTTCAAAATCTCTACCACTGGTAACAAAAAAAAATATTTCGTAAAAAAAAACAAAGCAATTTTAAGGTATAAAATGTGTGCCGCAGCTTAACTTTGTACCTCAAACCGTTCTTCAGATATAAGCAAAAAACGAAATTTTTTTCTTCAACTTTAACACCCTGTATCTCGAAAACGGTGCTTTTGCGGATCCATGTTAATAGGAACTTTTTTTCATATTTTTGAACGAGCTATCACATCCTGAAGTCCTGCGCACATATTATGAATCACCCTGTATATAGATAACATACATAATAAACAAAAATCAGTACTGAACCGATTTAGGTAAAATTTATATGCGACTATTTTGAAGATATGTCGCCCTATTAAATAAAACAATAGTCATCAAAATCGGTTCAAAAATACAGGAGATATGAGGTGACATACATAAAAAAATACAGGCGAATAATAATTGAGAACATTCCTCCTTTTTTTAAAGTCGGAAAAAAGTACGAATTTTTATTAATTTAAAAAATTAGTAATAGTTGCAACCCTGTACACTGGGTATATACTAAGCACATCTGTGACTGTGCCCCCTCTCGCAATCGTACAATGTATGATCTTATACAATGGACATTAAATCTTTACGTAAGAGAATGTAAATCTTACTCCACGGGCGTCTCTTAGCTAATGTTACTACACTTTCAAGGAATGTACATAATATAATATATTCACAACATTGAACTTGTTACTGAATCTCCTTCTATAATATATATATATATATATATATATATATATATATATATATGTGTGTGTGTGTTCAGATATCATAAAGAGCACAGAGTGCCACAAAACATTAATTAATTTTATTGCAAAATAGTTGAACGCTCTGATCAATCAAAAGTATGAAAGAAAAAACTTTTTAACAAAAAAAAAACCTCCTTCAAAAAGGCACTAAAAAGAGGAAAATAATGAAATTTTGAGGTCTTTGCCAATTAAAAATATGAAGTTAGTTAAAAAGAAGATATTAATCACTATACTATACTTTTTAACCAACTTCATATTTTTAATTGGCACAGACCTCAAAATTTCATTACTTTCCTCTTTTTAGTGCCCTTTTGAAGGAGGTTTTTTTTTGTTAAAAAGTTTTTATTTTTTACTTTTTAGTGTCAAAAAAAGTAACATTTACCTTAAAGAATCACACGCCGTTACTTACTTTTATTAAAATCAGCCGAACTACTGAACCGATTTTGATGAAATTTCTATGGGACCAATCTAAAAGTATATCCTTTCAAATAAAAAAAAATTTTTCAAAATCGGTTCATAAACGACGAAGTTATCCGCGAACATACATAAAACATAATCACATATAAAATATATACGGTCGAATTGAGAAACCTCCTTTTTTTGAAGTCGGTTAAAAAATAGTTCCGTACAACACGTCTTCATCTGTATATTAATACGTGAACATCTATAATTGTGGTACCTTTTTTACTATTTATTATAAAAGAAGGAGAATGAAACTTATATCATTCGAAAGGTACTGTGCCATAGATATGCAAAAAGAATCATGTGTGTATGTTGTCGTTAAGGCAGGTTAAATAAAGTGAGCATGATTTCCAATGAAAGCATGCCTTCCCTGCACGGGAGAATATTACATGCAAAAGCGTTGTTTCTCTCTCTGTTTAAAAGGATAATAGAGCACATCCGCTAGACGTAGTGTAGCGGCATGTGCAATAATTAAATGCCTAATGCACAATGTTGACTCGCGAAATATTTGTAATTTTTAGCACATATTTTTGTGGCATTCTTTATATGAGCTTCGCATAATGTATATAATATGATATTATGTATATTTATTACTTGTGGTAACGCAATGTTGATAAAATAAATTTTAGGATTTTTTGTTTCCTTTCATAAATAATAATTGCGTCTTATAGAATCGGTGTGGTCTGCATCTTAGGATAATAGAATTATTCCTTACTCGTATTATGGATAGATCTTTTGCTTATTTTATTTATATTAACATAGTTTTAATATATTTCATTTTGCAACCCGGGAAAAATGATCATAATGTATTACCCATATATGGTCATGCAAAAAAATTTGGCCATATATGGATATACATACAGGATGTTTAAAAATAACACCGACAAAGTATATGGGAGACGGTTTCTAAGTTGATTTTAAGAAACAAAGTTTCTATAGACGTGCGTCCGAAAACGGTTTGTTACGGAGTTGCAGCACTGAAAATTTGTATCTTTTTTCAAATATTTGTAACAGATTCAAAAAGTTCTAAAAGAGGGCAGAGTATGTGGCCCCGAAAAGTTCCCACGCTTGCCAAAAAATCAAGTTCGTTCGATTGCGCTGCTTAGTACAACCGTGTTGTCAATTTTTCATTTATTTATTGTAGATTATAGGCGCGTCGACAACTCAGATCATTAGCGTCTTCAACACAACAAATAATCCACTTGTGTATTAGAATCCGCCAGCCGGCATACACAAACCGACTGGTACGAGCTCGGGTCCCTGGGAGCGCTAATTCCCACAAAACATTGGAATGCAAACTGCATGTTTCCCCTGAGGGAGCCAATTTTTCGAAAATCTAGTCAGCTAAGTTTAATTTTCACACAAAGAAAATATTTCCGCCGTTAGTTTTTCGAAATTCGATTCAACTTTTCGAATAATAAGGCTATTTTGTTATTTCGAATCAGCACTACCTCCCTGGCGAAGACAAGCTTATCTAAACGATAATATTATAAATTGGTAATTTCCGCACTTTATACAATACAAGCACTATTTACTGGCTATCGATCGATGTGTTCCTATATATAGTAACGCGCCTACAAAGTCTACATCATGGGAGAGTCATGTTTTTAATTTTTTATGATTTATATAGAAGTTAATAACTTTAATAAAAATAAACTAAATCGTAACTTAGTCTGTAATTGTAAAGTTTTAAGGACTAGAAGAGCGAATTTTCGGTTTTCATAATTTTTTTCCTGTTTTTCAAATTTCAATCTATACTAATATTATAAAACTTAAGAGTTTGTTTGTTTGTTTGGTTGAACGCGCTAATCTCAGGAACTACTGGTTCGAATTGAAAAATTATTTTTGTGTTGGATAGTCCATTTATCGAGGAAGGCTATATGCTATATAATATCACGCTACGACCAATAGGAGCGGAGCATCAATGAAAAATGTTGCATAAACGGGAAAAATTATTCCTTTTGAGAGCTTCCGTTACGTGCGCTGCATAAACGGTTAAAGTTACGCAAAAATCATGTATGACGGAATTGTTCCCGGAAGGTTTATATATATAGCGAACGAGCGAAGCGAGTGAGTAATGTAATTTCTAAACGACTCAACGGATTTTGATGCGGTTTTCACCATCAGTTAGATAATTTTTCACGAAAGGTTTACATATAGCGAACGAGCGAAGCGAATGAGTAATGTAAATAATATTCAAGCGAACTAGCGAAGCGAGTGTGTAGTGTATTGCACCCGGGCTTTCTTAGCATCCGGGCGAAGCCGGAAGGGTACCGCTAGTAAAGAATATAGGGTAGATTGAATGTCCATGTTTACGGAGAAATTAAAAATGCACAATATAAGTAGTGTACTTTAATTAACTGATAGTTGCATAAAGCAACATAATTGTGTAGTTAACAGCTCACACGTTTAGATAATAATTTGCATTTTTAGATAAAATTTTAATTATTAGTTAATTTTTCAAAACCTTGTTAACGGCTCTAAACGTTGTTAATTTTAAGATACCTATCTTCATGAAATGCTGAAACATGAGAACTTTCATTTTCAATTAACTATGCCCTTTAATCCAGTTTGAAAAACACGTTTAGTGTTATAATTAGTGTTTTATATGCAGAAATAATCAGTATACATAATTAATTCTCGTCTGTCGACTGTGCAGTATTTAATTATTAGGTAATGGCAAAAAATATGGAAAATTACAATTAAATACACACGCTATTTTTTAAATTGAAAGTCAAGTTGGAAAACGAAGTGCTTTAGCTTTGCATATTATACAGGTTATAAATCTATATAATAATATTAAGAGGCTACGAGGCGTTTTTTTGTACGACCATCTCCTTTTAAACTACTGAGCCGATTTCAACGATTAAGATCTCATTTGAAAGGACTCGAAGTATAGATGCGCACTAAGTGGATTTGAATGATTAAAAATCGATTTTCAAAAAATCAATTTTTAACGTTACACAATAGATAATATATCATAAGCATGTTACCAAAGCTTGATAATTAAGAAACACGACTTTAAACTCCCCCGGGGGGTGCACACTGCACGGTCTACATGGGTTGCAAAACGTCCAAAACACACACACACACACACTCATCTCTGACAAACTCACTCGTTAATAATAAGAAGAAAAAAAAATATAGGTACACGCCCGTTATATTTCTGGACTCCTGCCCTAGCAGTGGTCTCCCAAGTTGGGCAGGAAATCCTCTTAATTTTCATAATTATTATATAAATTGTTGTAACTATGTTTTTGAGGAATAAATAATTTGAATTTGTAATTAAATTGGAAAACGCTTAGTTTTAGGACAAAAAAGTTTATTTTGAATCTGAACGCCGATTAATTTTCAAACAAAATTACGTATATTTAAAAAAAAATCACTTCGCGTTATCACTTTGGAAACTCACGACCAAAACGTAATGTCCTTTTCAACCACTCAAAGAAAATTCAAGCTATAACAGCCGTTATATGTCTAAAATTTGTTTATTTAAAAAAAAAATTTCCTCGATTTAAAGCAACAGCTGACGGTTGATTCCATTTTAAGACGCTACTGACCTGCGTTGGCGGGCGTCTATAATTTACAATATCTATCTGTCACTTCTACTTTTTGAAAAAATCGTGAGAGATAAATTTGAAAAAAAATTATCTTTAAAAAGGTCAACAAAATTGCGGAACATTTTAAATTTATTTCGGGAAAAATAAGTAGTATGACCCTTCCTGTTAAAACATTATCTCTATATTGCATCGAAATTAATATATTATTTAAATAACGGTTTATATTATCCTTTTAACACAAATAAGTTTTTTTAATAATTTACTAACTTTTACCCGCCATTTCTTTCGCGTTTATGTCGATTATGACAAAAACCTAATCATAAACCGAAAGTGGCCAGATAAAAATTATCTTATACTTTATTAAGTTTAGGTTTAGCGTACCAAATTTCATCGATATCGTCAGTTGTTCGCAAATGAAAAAAATCTATCTAGGTGTAAAAATCACCGAATACTCCGCAAGGAAACAAATTTAATTACAGACAAATCCCCTACTAATTTTATATATCTGTATTTAATTGTGAATTTTGTGTTATTCTAAAAAAAATATATTACGACTTAAGATTTATCATCGTAAGTAAGTTAAAAATTTCACCTTTCATTGTAAACAAAAGACAATCAACCCGGTCAACACAGCAAGTGTATTTTTTTGTACTTAAAATGTTTCCCTTGCATTTTTGAGTACAGAGATAATAAATTTTGATCAAAAGTTGTTATAAAACAATAATTTATTCTGATAAATTTCGGCCATACTAAAAACGCCTAGCTAATGCATAAAACAAGCTTTTGAATAATATCATCGCCCAGTGCCGTGGCCTTCTACTTCCCTTTTTTCCTCGACTTTTAAATGTTGTCAAACCGGTCCACGTATCAGCTTTAACAACAGACAGTTTTTGTTGGAATTTTTTTATGTAAGATCACAACAAAGTCTCTTTACGAGAGTTCATCAGCCTGACTTAAAAATTACACATTTTTAGGAAAGATTCACATCGAACCAACAAACTGGTATAAAATAATTCATTTATTCCATTCCACTTTATTCTATTCTAGTCTAAAAGGTACGTAAGAGGTTTTAGGGAGAAGGGAGCTTTCAAACATCTTAATAATTTAAAAGAATATCAAAAGCTTTTTCCAACCCAATTATTCAATTTATTTCATGTTGTTATAGTGAAGATTAAATTTAGCATCTAACTGAAGTACAGTCACGGACTTAAAAAAGTTTACACCTGTATCATCTAGTTACCGGTTTTTTTAATTTTTGCATATTGTAATTTCGCTTTTGATAGTAATGTATCAATTACTAAGGTTACATCCTAAAAATTCAATAAGAAATTATTATATTATTATTATATAATCCAAATTATTCAATATTATTCAATTAAAACATAAGACGATTTGATAATATTTGCTACTAGCAAATTCCTTCCTTCAATCTTGCAATAATTCTTCTTTTTTGGTCATCATTTTAATAATTTCTAGGCATTTAAACGACAATTATTTCTTTTAATTTTTGACATTTACATTTACCTATTAAAAACTAAATTTGTTGCTAAGCTACTGACTTTTTGTGAACTTACACTGAAAAACCCAAGTGTAAACTTTATTATGTCCGCGATTGTACATTTACAGGGATATTTTTGTCTACAATGTTAACAGTATCAAGAAGTTTAAACATCTGATTCGGAATGAGAACGAAATTAACAATTAAAATATTTGCAAAATAAACTTCTCTGAAAAGAACGGTTCAGTAAAGTTTTTTTTATTTTAAAAAGTAATATTTTTTTAAACAGTTCATTTTTCCAAACACATTTTTGATTTTTTTCGTAGTCTACAATAAAAAAGGCATGTATTGCGGCACACTTTTAAAGAATGAATAATATGAAAATCAATTAGGCCTAGAAGAACTTGTACACTGTGCGTCGTGCGAAGTCATAAGTCGAATGACTTGTAGCGGCACATAGTCCGACCACAATTTACTGACGTTCGAATGCATCTACAACATGTAAGACAGACCCCGCGAGAAGTGGGGATACATTTGAAACATTTGTTCTCGTCACCACATTTCTGTATACACATTTTCGTTTCATCGAGCCAGCATTTTACCCTTTAAATCGTCGAGGTAGTCCCGCAGCATAAGAAGTTTCACTCCAAAAACTGTTCAATTTGTTGTCGCTTAGTTGTGTGTCTTACTTATATTTTTTAAACCTAAGTGGACAAAAAACATTAAGTGATTTCATCCTAGTTAGGTACTCTAGATATGTAATTTAAGAATTCCAGAATATGTGGCTTTGAAATATTACCTCGGGTGATAAAATATTGTTAAGATTATATATTCAGTCATCATAAAAATGATCATATTTGTGAAATGTAAATAAAAACTTGTTTCAGAAAAAAATGTTGAATTTTCTTAAGGTTTTATTGTTGTTCAAGTGTTGAAATTATTAATATCATATTCTTTACAACATTTTTCTCAGTAAACAGATTCCAAAATATTTCAAGTGAATAAATTACAGAAAGTGAATTACTCACACCTGGTAAAAAATAATCATAAATTCAAAGAAAAATTTCAACACATAATTTTTAGATTTTTTTATCTGCGAATCTACATTTTGAAGAAAAGTATCATTATCATTAGGATATGAGAACATTATCAGATATCTTGTAATTAATATTTATTAGATACTAGCGGTTACCCGTGGCTCCGTTCACGTATATTTAGATTTTTTATGCCTTTTCATACAAACTTCAACACTCCGTTGCATCCCATCTTTAATAAATCCTAAAATAAGTGTTTTATTATTAATTGTTTTGAAGAGTATTAATTATTATACCACGATTCAAGTTGATACACGCAAGAAATACGATTTTCTATACAAACATTTTCACCCCATTACACCCCACTAGGGGTTGATTTCCGAAAAATCCTTTCTTAGTGCACCTCTACACCCTGTAAGGAACATAACTTCCAAATTTCATGTTTCTTTTTTTTAATTTCATGTTTATAGCTTCAGCTGTTTGGCCTGGGCGTTGATTAGCGAAAAAATCCTACATCCCCGTTTTACCCCCTTAGAGGTTGAATTTAAAAGAATTCTCGAATATTGGTTTGCTTACTTTTAAAGAAGAGTTAGTATGTTGAATTCAGTACCTCTCACCTTAACGATTTGTGGGATATGAACATTTTGTCAAAAAACTCTACACGTCCTTTAACCTCCTTAGGGGTTGAATTTCAAAAAATGTGTAGTTGAAAGACGCTAATGACCTGAGATGTCGACGCGTCTATAATCTACAATAAATAAATAATTTCAAAAAATCTTTTCCTAGTAGATTCTACGTCCTATAAGGAACCTATCTGCCAAATTTCATGTTTGTAGCCTTCATAGTTTCTGAGATTTCGTGATGAATCAGTCAATCAGTCACGACATTTCTTTTTATAAATTAAGATTTTTATTGTTTATTCTTAATTAATTAGATATTTTAGATTCCAGTGAGGAGATTGTAAATTAAAAACACTAAGATCTGGCAGACAAAATGTCTAGCTTATTTGTATTGTTAAAAAAATGCAATCGCCTTTATTACAGTTTTAGTGCGTTCGCATTTGAGCTGGTTCTTGGAGATGCGATTACATAAAACGAATAAATAATATTAACCAAGTATTAAATACACATTATGTATTATGAATAAAATTGTCATGGGGCTTTGGCTATATTTTATAGTCGAGATAATGCATTTCCAGAATTTTGTGTGTCTATTTGTACCTACCGACATAACTTAAAAACGGTTCTCTAATTTTGATTAAACTTAGTATATTTATCAGTTAATTCTCAAACTAAAAGTTCAGCGTAATTTGTGCCCAGTTACGCTCGGGTTACCATAGGATTTCTGTCAAGACCGACATTAATTCAAGCAAACATTCGGTGAAAATCGACGTTCACGCAAGCGCCACTTCGGGAAAAAGCTACTTCAAAAAAATTGCATCTATTTCATTTTGTTTATTTTCTATATTTATATTTATTTTATTTATTTCCAATACGTATATCAAAAAAAAAATACAAATCTATAAATAAAAGGTTATCCGCCCAATTTTGCAAAATCAGTGCTAGGGCAGCAGGACTCAAGAAGGATCTATCGTATATTTTTTTGTTACTTGAGGTTTATTGGTTGAGCTGTTGATGTTTTTTGCAATTTTTAATCGAACGCTTTTAACATCAAGGGCTGAGGAAATGGAATGTTGAAGTTTTTAAATATAGTAGCGATGTAATAATACCCAGAAGGTGCTGAAATGATATAACTTAGATCAATAAACATAGAACATCTGTTATGATATGAATATTACAAATGTACTTGAAATAGACACAATTCAATACAAGCTTTGAAAAAACAAATATATAAATATTTCATCTTATGTTATAAATCAAAGAATTTTAAAGTAACACAGTCTGTTGATTTATCTAGATGGAACTTTGTTCTATTTATTCATTAGCTGTGTTCTGCTTCCTATAAACTGAAATAAAAATATTTCAGTTCGCCATTGGTAAATTTAGTTTCGATGTTAAAATACTGATATTGTAAAAATGAAATGATAAATGGGATTGAAATGGTTTTTTAGGGAGAACAGTGTGGTTCAGTGGTTAGCGTCGCGGCTTCTGGATCAGACTGTCGTAGGTTCGAATAGAGGAACCATAGCAATGCCATGTAAACAACAGCATTGCTACACGCTCGGCTTATATACTTACTGTATATTATAAGGACTGAGAAATTCTAAAAAATCCATCTTAAAAATCCAAAGAAATAGACTTTGTGGATTCGTATAATGGTTTCTAATCCGAGATTGGCTCGATGTGTTTCCCAGTTATACAGTCGCATCTGTATCCATCTGCTTGCCCATGTAATCTTAATATAACATCGTATGCAAAGCGTGCTTTAGCACCAAGCGTGCGTTCATTGGTTACAGCACACGTACTTGAACATGATTTAAAGTAGGGTTTATTTATTACGCTCCTTTACATAAAACATACACTAACACACGCTTGCTAATACATTTAAATGTATTTCATACACGAACCAGTGCCGTGCGTCATTCTCACTAGTATCCGATTTCTGGAACCATGGTTATCATATCTTAAGACTTAAGAGCATTGGGAGGGCAGTATAGTCTAGTCACTAGTGGATAGCGTACTTGGTACCAGCCTCTAGACTAGACTGTCGTGGGTTCGAATCCCACCTGCGCTCATGGATGTTTTGTGATGTTATTTAGTTTTAAGTTAGTTGTTATTTAATGTAATTTAAGACGCTAATGACCTAAGTTGTCGACGCGTCTATAATCTACAATAAATAAATAAAATTAAGAGCATTGATACGTACAAAAAAACCCTGCACTCTTCATTTCCCCTCGCCTATAAAAGCTGTTATGGCTCTCCCGACGCTATTTTTTAAGATTGTTCGGGCAATCGCCAAATATAATTAATTAATTAATTGTAGATTATAGACGCATCGACAAATCAGGTCATTAGCGTCTTCAACACAACAATTAATAATCCATTTGTGCATATTAGAATCCGCCAGCCGGCATACACTAACAGACTGGTACGAGGTCAGGTCCCTGGGAACGCTAATTCCCAAAGAACATTAGAATGCAATTTGCGATAGCAACTACATTTCAATGTTCTACCTGGGGGGGGGGGGGGAATCGCCAAATGAAGAACCAAGAATTACACTACAGACCCTTTACACGAAAAATTAAAAAAAAATTAAATAAATTCGTAATTGTAGTGATTGTTTTTCTTGGCGGTATATTGGGGACAAAATGATGCGTTACAAAAAGTGTGTGACAAAAATTGTGTGACGCGAATTACCATAGTTACGCCATAATTTTTTTTTAAGATTTATTGTCATCAAATAAAAACATAATACAATTATTTTTGTTCATGGCGGTTCCAATTTATAAACTTTAACCTGCGCTCTTCTCTTCTTTTTTTTGACAATAACGGGTGTTACTAAATAGCGAATTATTATTTAATTAGGAAAAAACACTTAAAAAACCTATTCATATAATTTGTTTATGTTTTGTATCATGTATGCGTCATGTATAATATTTTTTGACAAATGTGACGCTTCAGTTGCGGCACAATCGTAATTACTGTGCCCCTTGTCATTTTTTTGAAGTGAAAACTTCCTTAGGCGTGTTAGGCACTAATTGCCTGGGTACTGAAAAAATGTGAAGCGTTCGCAACTACTTCCATAAGAATTCGCAACCCAACCGTAAGAATTCGCAACATACTTATATCATAAAAACGGCCGTTTACACACTTACACCCATAGCGCAGTTGGTTACGTCTTTGCGTTCTATGCATAGGAACTTGGGTTCGAAACCCGATAGCAGCGTAGAATTTTTGGCGTTTTTTTTTCTAAATTCTACATGATATTTATTTATATATTTTTTTATTTTTGTTACTTATATTCTTTCTTTGACAATAATTATAATTTTTTGGAAACCAAGATGGAATTAATTAAAAATACAATTTTAGTATTTTAGTAGGTAATAAATTATTTTTAGTTCATAAAGGCGCTATAATAGATGACACCAAAAATTAGAAAATCTGAAGTTTTCACTTCTGTCGTGTGGTCATAAGCACACACTCATTTTTTTAATTTTCCAAGGGAGAACAAATTTGTATTATAACAAGCCGTGAGGTGGGTCGTTTATTAGGACTAAAGTGCGACCCTTGAGGTCCACAATAATTAAAAAAAAAGGCTGAACCGATTTTTATAAAATTTATGTCGGATCAAAATGACGTTAACACGCCTCGATTGACATCCTTACGAAGTCGATATAATTTTTTATTCGCGAGATATTGTGTAAAATCTACTTTTTTGGAGTCTATTTGGTTAAGAAAAAAGAACGGCTGAACCGATTTTGAAAAAATTTCTTTCAGATTATATTTACGTTTATACGCGTCGATTGGCACCCTAACGTAGTCCATATAATTTTTCATTCTCGAGATTTCGTCTTAGAAAGAAATGGACACATACGTACGTACGTACATACGTATACACAAACACATACACACACACACATACACACACACACATACACACACACAGACATCTTTCTAAAAATAGTGTAAAAATAGTGTAAAAATAGTGTAGTGACCTTAAAACGTAAAAATTTGTTATACATTTTGATTTCGATTTTCGGACCCATTACAATAACTTCCAATGGGAAGTTAAAAATGGTTGTTTATGTAATCAAAAATCATCTCCAAAATTCGATGAGGCATACCTATTCGTTAGATATTCGTCTTAGTTGCGCTACTGATATAAAATAATGTGGTATGACTGTATGCAAATGAGAAATGACTATATAAGAAGATCAGAAGAAAATAGATTATTTTTATCTCAAAGATTAAACGGCAAAGTAATATAAGGATGCACATTGTTTTAAAAAAATAAGGATTATAATACGGTTTACATATAATATTCCTTCAATTATTTTAAAAACTTCTTGCTATTCAGAATCAGAATATACTGTAAATAAATAAAATAATTTTGTTTGATTAACTCTAAAAATTGCGAAAATTATAATACAAAAACGTTTCTTTAAAACGGTACCGGTGTCCCCCCAGGGGGGACAGTGGGATGTATTCCAATGTTCTTTGGGAATTACTGCAGGAGAAAATGTTTTCAAGTTAATTTTGAATACATAATTGTATTTTGAAATGAGATATATGATTTATTTTGTGGCAGAATTGTGACGTTTGTTTTCTGCTGAAACGCTCTTGAATTATAACGAGTATAATTACATTTCAGTCGAGTAAACAGACATGTGACGAAATTTAAAATAACTTTGAATTACCCGATGTTTTTCATTTAATCTATAAATTGCCGAAAATTAATTTAATGAGCGGTTTTCCATTTTACAAAGAACCAAATTATAAAACTGTTCTGTTAACATTAATTTAATTACAGAAAACGACCTTATTTTCCAACGTTTTATTAATAATTTTCTTTGTATTTATCCGACAGCTGCCTATTTGATTTGATGTCATTGATTTTTCTAGAGCATTACACTTATTTATTATTTCATTTACTAAAACATTATTAATAGCTATAAATATAATTCCATTTGGGAATGATTGATTAAAAAATATTGTTATCCATTGACCACTGGCATCTTTGAGATGATAAGGAACAAATAAGTTTTTGGAAAATAAATATTACAAACTGATTCGATAACTTTGATGTGTTCAAATTTTTTTTAAACAGAATCTCATATTTTCTGTAATGATTTTGAATATACCTACAGATTTTGTGATATTAATCGACATGAAACTAACTCATAAATTATCATTAATTGATCATTTAAAATATAAACGATAGTTTGAGAATAACCGAGATTATAAGGATGTCAATGGTTCGTGTATTACAAACTCTAAGGTCCCTTGCTCTAATCTGAGAAGGGATGATTGGATTTCCATCTTATTACCAAAAATATTGATAAATTGGAAATATGGTTTAATATTAGGACCAGATAAACATAACAATTTGGTTTGTATCTTAAATTTTAGAACCATTTGATAGTGTATCAAGTTTCATCAAAGCCAGTCCAGCCACTCGAATGATTTTGGTACATTCTAGTTATAGAATTATTGATCCTTGAGTCATCCTTTCTGAGTGAATTTTTTTTATAAATTTTTTATAGATACTATACTGATTTCTAGGGTTATCTGTACCAATTCATATTTTTAATTTGTAATTATTTTTAATAAAGAATTGAAAATCCAGTTCTCACATTAGAATTTGGGAACTGGGGGTTTGTAATAGAGGAAGCCGTATCGCTGCGCGCTCGGCTTTTCTGAAGGCCTATAGAAAAAAAGAGTGTGTACTTATGTACGCACGTCAGAAGTTATACTCCTTTGGCGTAACAAAACAAAAATAGCTCCAAAAATTTTATCCGGCGTGCCAGTACTAAACGTTTGTAAAAAAGACGATAAAATAAAGATATTAAATAAATTAATTTAATTTAATAAATTATTAATTTATTAAATATATTTATTTATTATATTTATATCTAACTATTTATTAAAAAAAAGCATGTTTGTGTTAAGATTCGAACCCGGGACCTATTGCGTATGACGCAAGGCCGCTACCGTTACACCACGACACACCTTTCATAGCAGTGCTATATAATAGGGTATTATAAGCAAGAAAAATAATAATGTAAAAACAGTATGGTTTGGAGTACGAACTCATATTTAACGAAAGCGGCATAAACGAGCGTTTGCATGGCAATAGCTTTTATAAATGTTATTCAAAACTGAAAACGCTCTTGATGTCAGATTGTGACTGGTGTAACGACTCTAGTTGAAGTTTTACTAACGACTAACTTCAAGGTGTAAATTTTCGTGGCGCGATGCAACTTCATGGTGTTAGTAAATTTTCGTGATGCGATGAGCGCGTATCCTAAAAATTCACTCTCATAATTTTTCCATAACGCGCCAAAAGAAGTATAACTTCAAAAAAAAACACTTTTCAATATATTATAAATTTTGAGTATAAGACCACGTAATTAAACACTTGCTGTACTTTATACTTAGGATCTTTTCAAGATCCCATCTATTTTAATGGTCGTTGAGCTTCGAAGTTGGTTTCACCTGAAGCATTGCTATGGGTGGCGTGTGAGATAGGGGGCTTTGCGTGTTCTGCATTTATGCAGTTCAACATACCACTAATATACAGAATGTAACAAAAACATTTGCAAATTTATAGCGGAAATTGCACCGTACATTCAAGACTAAACTACAGATAAATTACATTATTTAACTTTGCTGTTTTTGTTTAGAACTATCTTGTCTAAAATATTTGTTCAGTGTTGAACATTTTTTAGAAGCGTTTTTGTGCAATGACATAAATCTTGTTGTACTCACGGACAAGGAACGATAGTATCTTTTGGTACTCAGTGACTGTTAGTAATTCTGTTTTGTTCATAATAATATTTACATTTAGGTACAGGAAAAATGTAATTTTTGAAATCTGTCCTGGCACACGGTTTCTTAAGTCATTGGAGCTGGTTAAAAAAAACTTACAAATTGGTTGAGGCTTTCGCGGCCAGTTGATGAGCTGGTATTGTCCTGATTCGGGTCTATAGGCCGTCGTTGGTTGGAATTGCTTCCTAACGTTTCGCTAGCATGAGTGGCGAGCTTCTTCAGAGGTCCTTCCATCTCCGATGCTGGATCCAGCAATTGTCCTGATTCGGGTCTATTGTTCCAGTTATTTGAAAGAAATATTTTCACAGGTCCTTATTTTTACCCGACTGCCCCAGAAGGACGGTAATATTTTTTAATAATACTAACATATAAAATGTAGTAACGAGAGCTCTGTCTGTGATTTTGTGTTTTTGCTAATTTTTTAGGATATTTTGAGTAGATAACTTAAGCTGGAAAATAATCTGATTTTAAGAACGAGAACATATTTTAAACTTAGAACACATCAATGGTGCCTGAACTTAAAATACAGAGGTGATACTTGAAAAACTTGGATGCGCACTGAACCCGGCGTCAAATAGTGGAGAGATACTACTTCACACAGAGCTGACGGAGTGTTCGCATCGGTATTTGAGTTTCTCGAACACAGCTCACCTTAGTCCCGTTTCACATGAGGCGTACCACGCGCCTACGTCCTACGCCGCGAGTAGGACGTAGAACGTCGACTTTCTTTACACATGGTGTAAGGGAAGCAGTATCAAAATGGACTCGCAAGTGTGTACCTCGGACGTTGTTGCCGTATAGCGAGCCACGTCTCATGTGCCACCATGCCCTGACGCCTGGCGTACCTACGTCAGACGCGCGGGCCAGGCGTGAGCCCGCGCCGTAAATTTTGCGCGCGCTGAGAGAATCCCGCTTCACGCCCGCATCTGAAAGGTTACGTTTGTTCAATGCCAACCGAGGCTCAAGCGTAGGACGTAGGACGCATCGTAGCCTCATGTTGCACGTTGGATGTCTTATGTCCTCTTTTGCGCTTTTTACTATACTTTATTCACGTTGGAAGACCTGACGGTACTTATTTTGATCGGATACGCTCGTGTTAATATACGATTTCGGCCACGACATTAAAGTCAACAAAGCCGCGGCAAGCCATACATAAGATAGCTTAGATTTTAGAATATAACTATTCGATCTTCTGTAATTAAAGCCACAGGCTTATTTCCGCCTAACACCAATTCATATTTTCAATTTTTATTAACTTCCCATTGGAAGTTATTGTAATGGGTCCGAAAATCGAAATCAAAAAGGAAAAAAAAATTTTATGTTTCAAGGTCACTACACTATTTTTACACTACTTTTAGAAAGATGTCTGTGTATGTGTGTGTGTGTGTGTGTGTACGTATGTACGTACGTACGTACGTACGTATGTATGTGTCCATTTCTTTCTAAGACGAAATCTCGAGAACGAAAAATGATATCGACTACGTTGGGGTGCCAATCGACGCGTATTAACGTATATATGATCTGAAAGGAATTTTTTTAAAATCGGTTCAGCCGTTCTTTTTTCTTAACCAAATAGACTCCAAAAAAGTAGATTTTACACAATATCTCGCGAATAAAAAATTATATCGACTTCGTAAGGGTGTCAATCGAGGCGTGTTAACGTCATTTTGATTCGACATAAATTTTATAAAAATCGGTTCAGCCGTTTTTTTTTTTTTTTTTTTTTTTTAATTATTGATGTTTTAATGATTAAAATGATTACTTTTCTGTGTAATATCTAATTTAATTATTATTATTATTAAATATTTATCAAACTGGGAAGTTCGTCGTGTGGACCTCAAGGGTCGCACTTTAGTCCTAATAAACGACCCACCTCACGGCTTGTTAATAATTAATTGAAAATCCATTTGTTACTTTTACCAGTTTTTGGATTAGGATCTGGGAACTGGAGGCTTGTAACAGAGGAGCCATTCTGTAATTACAATGATCAAAAGTTATCTACTTTGCCGGAGGATAGTGTTAACAAATGAGGATACAGAACCCTTTTAGATTTCATTTCTAAAGAGAACATGCATGTATCAACTGAATAGACAACATGCAGACAACAACAACGACACAACAACTAACAAGAGCATATTTTCATGTCACGAAGTATGTATTTTTTCAGTATGTTGTATGTGGATTTGTATGAACAACAAAGTAAGTGTATGCTGTGCTAACAGAGGGATGCCTTGTTTCATGCACTCTCAGTGTCGTAAAATGTGTACATGTAGGGTTTTCAGACACTAAAATATAATATGTGCTTGATATCTATATATTATTACTACGTATGTAAGACTTAGAGTTAATGGATGCAGAAATAGTTTCTTAACCCGCGGGATGTGCCATCCTTAGAGCCTGTCCATGAATGAATTGTGGATTATAGACGCTCGACAACAAAGGTCATTAGCGTAGAGCCTGTCCAGATGAGGCGTTTTATACACGAGTCGACTCGCGCATAGACACTCGCGCGTTCCCGAGATACTAGAGCTACATATATTCCGTCCAGATGATGCCGCGCGTTTCCTCACTCGCGCGTAAAACGCTGGTAATGAGCGCGACTCTCGACTCGCGCGTTCTACGCGCAAGCGCCGCGCGAGTCGAGATACTCGGGCGCCATTGCTGCGTCCAGTACTACGCGCGAATCCGTAGCGAGTGGACGTATTTAGTACAAAATGGAGCGTGATAACTTCGATACCGAGTCCATGTTTATAACTGGGATTTGCATGAGTGAACTCGCGCGTTTCAATTTATATTGCGTCCAGATAGCGCGTTTTACGCGCGTTCCTACGCTGGGAGGGATGCAAATTTTATTACTCTATTGGAATAGTCTGAAGACTCCATATCCCATATGGCTACTCTTTTTTCAATTTCGTCAATTAAAAGTTCGGTATCGAAGTTATCACGCTCCATTTTGTACTAAATACGTCCACTCGCTACGGAGTCGCGCGTAGTACTGGACGCAGCAATGGCGCCGAGTATCTCGACTCACGCGGCGCTTGCGCGTAGAACGGGCGAGTCGAGAGTCGCGCTCATTACCAGCGTTTTACGCGCGGGTGAGGAAACGCGCGGCATCATCTGGACGGAATATATGTAGCTCTAGTATCTCGGGAACGCGCGAGTCGACTCGCGCGTAAAACGCCTCATCTGGACAGGCTTTAAGAGAACGAGATGTGAGATGCCTTCCAGAAAATTTGTTGCCACTGTCCCTCGTATTTCTTTTCTTACTAATCGAAACCTGTAATAGTACCTCGAAAAACTTTTAATATTTAAGTTAATTAATACGGAGGTCGTTTCTTAAATTTCGGGATGTCCCTTCCCAAGAGGATACAATAGAGATACATACATTTTGTGTGTGCTTCGTCTTCAAGCCACGATATGAGTAATAAACAGTAAATAATTGAATATACTATATTTCGTTCCGTCTTGTGACTTCTAATTTTTGTTTGTGAAAATTATGACGTGTTTCGGCAACGGGTTGCCATCTTTAGATAAAATTATTTAAGAATCACTTATATGGTTGTCTTCGTACTATAAATAATTTAAAGACAATCATGTGAGTGATTATTTAATAATTTTATCTGAAGATGGCAACCTGTTGCCGAAACGCGTCATAATACATAAACAAAAAGAAGTTCCAAGATGGAACGAAGGTATTTATTCAATTATTTACTAATTATTGCCAAGAAGGTGTGAGTTTCCTTTCAGAACATTTCTTTATATGCGTTACTAACGTCTCCAACATTCTGAATTTTGATGTCGATACATTTTTGGTGCTTTAGAACTAAGTAGTCAAGGTCATGAAAAACACAAAGATAGAAAACAATTAAGGAATAAGAAAAAATGAAAACTGAGAATCAGACATTTTTTGTCTTCACTGAGTCATTTGGGACATGAAATTCATGTTTGGAAATATATTTTTGTGAACATTAAGATTTATATTCTCCATGTTTTTTGCAATATTGTACAATATAGATATATCGAGAATGTGGAGTGAACATCAAACACTAAAAAGTTGATAACGCACTAGAAGATTTTAGATAATTATTTTAAGGTTAAGTTACAATGTTTTTCGTAATTTGAAATGTTTAAAATCAATTCATTTTATTGTATTTACAGATTACTTGTTTATAGTTTCCATAAGCCTGATGAAGTTATGATTACGTCGCTGAAAAAATGATTTTTAGCATTTGATGTTCACTCCACGTTCCTGATATATAGTATACTGTGCGACTAGTGGGATAAAGAGGAGATTCCTCGAGTGTGGATTTTGCCGCACGAGCGTAACGAGTGCGGTAAAACACACGAGTGGAATCTCCTCTTTCGACCAATAGTCGCACACAATATTTTGTTCAACTACCGCAAGAAATATGTCATTTCGTGGCTCTGCTGAGCGTGGGCGAAATAATGGGTGACCTGATTGATTGCGTAAACGTTCCCCGCAATGAGCGTGGGCGAAATGGGATTTCGTCAACAATCAGGGAACTCATTATTTCGCCCACGCTCAGCAGGGCCACGAAATGATTTATTTCTTGCGGGTGTTGAACAAATTATATTGTTCAATATATTTTCGTAATATTATAATGAAGAAAAAAAATATAAGAGATTGATAACGCTGGTTTCGGCTTATAAATTTTAATGTAAGAGTACGTGATTTTTAAATTGTAAATATGTTATTTAGAAAAAATATTTTAATCGGTTTGGTGTCCTGGTTTTTCTAAAATTTAAACATATTTATGTAAATATAAATGTAACAGCACAATTAATCTTTTTGAAGTATAATTTTCAAGTGTTTTGGGAAAATGTGAGTCTCATGTCATCATATAAGCATATAAATAGGTATTTCGTAAATAATTTTGTGTATTTCAAGTGTTCTAGTAATGTGACGAAAGTCTAAAATCACGTATCTTAAGAAGTTTGGAAATTTATTACTTTTGTTCAAGTCTATAATTTTGTTGGCAGTTGGACAACAAAAAAATTCTTTAAATTTTAATGAATCTCAAAGAAACTATTTACGTTTTAGAAACACAACTATTATTTCCTTTATTATTTTGGAAAATTTATACAGTCAAGTCTTTTTTATGCGGTCTATAGATACGTTTCGCAAAAAACCGCCCAATCGTACAAAAATAGTATATTGTGCGACTAGTGGGAGAAAGAGGAGAACAAAATATTGTGTGCGACTATTAAAGAGGGGATTCCTCGAGTGTGGATTTTGCCGCACGAGCATATGCTCGTGCGGTAAAATCCACACTCGAGGAATCCCCTCTTTCGACCAATAGTCGCACACAATATTTTGTTCAACTACCGCAAGAAATATGTCATTTCGTGGCTCTGCTGAGCGTGGGCGAAATAATGGGTGACCTGATTGATTGCGTAAACGTTCCCCGTAATGAGCGTGGGCGAAATGATATTTCGCCCACTAGTGGGCGAAATGGGATTTTGCCCACTCTGCACGTCAACAATCA
This sequence comes from Mongoloraphidia duomilia, assembly GCA_039654895.1. Classification (NCBI taxonomy): domain Eukaryota; kingdom Metazoa; phylum Arthropoda; class Insecta; order Raphidioptera; family Raphidiidae; genus Mongoloraphidia; species Mongoloraphidia duomilia. The sequence goes on along the minus strand of CM077520.1, from coordinate 5,472,548 downwards.
GGGAACTCATTATTTCGCCCACGCTCAGCAGGGCCACGAAATGATTTATTTCTTGCGGGTGTTGAACAAAGATATTATTAAAGTTGAAAAATTATGGATACGTTCCGTAATCTAAAACCGCATAAAACCAAAGCAACTGAAGTAAAAAATAGTTTCTGAAATCTCTAATTTCTATGAAAAACCTTATTCAGTCTTTGATTGCAATGCTTTCAAAATAAACTAGAAGAATGTATCGTTCTTCCTATATGACTTTGAGCCAGATTTTTATATATTTTTTGATCTAAATAAATGATTTAAAATCAGGAAAAAGTCACAAAAATTGCAAGTTTAACACAAATCGTTGAACAAGTGAAATTTTTCAGTATTTTTAACATACATTTGTAATGAAAAAACATTTTTGTCATACCCACTACAAAATAGCGGCCATTAATGACACATTTAACAGGCAGATGTGCGGAAATTGGTTTACTTTCTGCACGAGCGCAGAAAATAATGGTTGTCATAGCAACTTCTGTTTATTCGCTCTATACGCTTGCGTGCGCCTGTCATTACTTACTTGCACGAACTTCACGGCACACTGGAGGGAAAGATGGCGACTCAAATGAACTGTCAGAATTTTTTGAAAATTACGTGAAAAGTAGGTATTTTGTAGTGGGTATCGTAAAAAATACTATGCATGTCTATAGATACGTAATGGGGAATATTACGGCGAGTGATGACAGTATGTAAAAACGAGCGATAGCGAGTTTTTACTGTCAAACGAGCCGTAATACCATTACGTACGAGACATACATATAAGATGTCAATTTGACTTCCCGTAATTTGAAATCGCATGTCGTGCTGTAAAGAAATATAGATATATCTATCACGTTTTTTGACACCATTCTTAGGACAAGAAATTTTTTTCAAGTTTTTAAACAACAAGCGACATTTTGTGAAGCTTAATGTTTAATTGTAGCTAATAAAAAAACAGAAAAACAGTAGTAAAATGTATTTAGCGATCACAGTTTGAAATTTGCCGAGAACATTTTTTACAATCTGAGTGAACATTCACCTTAACAATTAGTTTATTTGGTAGATACGACGGGAAGTTTTGGAAGTACGTATTAATCAATTATGATGTGAAGGCCTGTTCCAAAATTTTTCATAAGTGATTTATGAAATGAAAAATTAATTAATTAAAGATGGTTTTTTTAATGAAATTTTTCATTTCATAAATCACTTATGTAAAATTTTTGAACGGGTCTTCACATCATAATTGATTAATTAACAATTAGTGTTAACTACAAACTGCATATTAACAACGGACGCAATTTATTATAAACTTTTAGCTTAGCAATCAACCGCTTTATTTTGACGTAGGCCATTTTAAAATGGGAATCACGATCGAATCATGGGAGGTATGGACATTGGACAACGCTAAAATTAAATACATTGTTTACCTAATTTTGCACGTTTTAGTCGTCTGATTTTTTTACAAGAAATCTCAAAAACCAAACAGTAAGAATAATGAAATATTCATTGTAAATTGACATTACATTTGTATCTAATGTTAAATATCTGATTTACATATATTTAAATAACGATATTTCTAAATTTTGGCATTTATAATGAACTGAATTTGTAATACAACACACGTTTTTCGAATCTTCCCACATAGTTTTGGAATAATTTGCATGCGAAACCTTAACGTAATTATCTAAATAAGTGTGAAGTATATAAAATATTATCCCAATGAGAATTGAATTTATTTATATCCATTACATATAATACGTATACGTGAATACATACAAATATTTGTACACATGTACGATTATAATGATCCAGTCATGATTCACTTTTGTATATGCTCATATACAATGTTTGTACATAAGAAGCCATTGACTTCTACACATGTCAGAAGTTTCAAATATGTTCACATTACTCTATAAATAAATTAACTTCAGGATAAGGAAATTTCCCCGAAGCGTCAAGAGCGCCATAGAGTTTTATTTATTTATTGTAGATTATAGACGCGTCGATATCTCAGGTCATTAGCGTCTTTCAACTACACTAAATAACAACTAACTCAAAACTAAATAACATCACCAAACATCCATAAGCGCAGGTGGGATTCGAACCCACGGCAGTCCAGTCTAGAGGTTGCGGCGCCAAGCACACTAACCACTAGGCTGTCTGCCCTCGCTCCATAGAGTTACTTTAATATTTGCCCCCTCAGAAAATGTTCATAGGAACAAAACGTTTTCCTATTGCGCCTCCCCATAAAAAAGTAGCTCTCGCATGTAGTGGAATTTGTAAAACAATTTACTTATGTAAGAGCTCTTACATAATAAGAAATAATAAGAAAGTTTTACAAACTCCACTACATGATGCGAAAGCTAATTTTTTAAGATATAGTATAGTTACAGAAGAGGATCCTCATACATGCGAGAGCACTCAACATGGATAGGAAATAATTCACCAGATCCCGTTAGGGCTTAAGAAATAATTTTTTTAACAAACAATCATTATCACGGTAGAGTAATTGATAGCTCATTCTGCCGGGAAAATGGAAAGGTTCGGATTTGAATTCCGACTGTAACATAGGTTGATTAAAAATGATTTTTCTTCAATGTGTAAATGATAAAATTTGGCTCTTTTCCATTTAAAAATATATCTATACATTAAAACAGCTGTATTACAATCAAATAAAATATTAATTTTTATTATTATTAAATTGTTATAACGGTTAGGAGCCCTCATACTCGCACTTGGCCGATTTTTAAACGACTTAAAAAAGGAGGTGGTTCTCAATTCGGTTGTATTTTTTTTATGTTTGTTACCTCAGAACTCCGTCATTTATAAACCGATTTGGAATTTTTTTTTTATTTGAAAGGATATACTTTTAGATTGGTCCCATAGAAATTTCATCAAAATCGGTTTAGTAGTTCGGCTGATTTTAATAAAAGTTAGTAACAGTGTGTGATTTCTTAAGGTAAATGTCACTTTTTGACACATCAGACAGCGTAAGAAAGTCGGTTTAATAAAAGTGGGTAACGGCCTGTGATTCCTTTAAGGTAAATGTCACTTTTTGACACTAAAAAGTAAAAAATAAAAAACTTTTTAACAAAAAAAAACCTCCTTCAAAAAGCCACTAAAAAGAGGAATATAATGAAATTTTGAGGTCTGCGCCAATTTAATAAAATATGAAGTTGGTTAAAAAGAAGATATTAATCACTATACTATACTTTTTAATCGACTTCATATTTTGTTAAATTGGCGCAGATCTCAAAATTTCATTATTTTCCTCTTTTTAGTGGCTTTTTGAAGGAGGTTTTTTTTTTGTTAAAAAGTTTTTTTTAATATTAAGTGCCTTCACACTAAAGGGTCCATCCCCCTTCAAGACTTTCATTGAATAAAATATTAGTAAAAAAAAAACTTTTTAGAGGCAAGCTTTTATTGAAATGTACTAAAAAGGAAAAAATAATATTTAATAATTTTGGTTCATAATTATTATAAAAACGGGGGTTGTAATCTCTATGATAGTTTATTAGTCGCAACCCCCGTTTTTATTTATATTAATTATGAACCAAAATTATTAAATATTATTTTTCCTTTTTAGTACATTTCAATAAAAGCTTGTCTCTAAAAAGATTTTTTTACTAATATTTTATTTTGTTCATTTTAGTCTTTCAAAATTTTACCCCCCTTTGACACCCGTAGGGGTTGAATTTCGAGAAATCCTTTCTCAGTGGATGCTAATTACGTCAGAAAAGGAACCAACTGTCCAAATTTCAAGTTTCTAGCTTCAGCGATTTGGCCTGGGCGTTGATTAGTCAAAAAAACCCTACAACCCCGCTTGAACCCCTTAGGGGTTGAATTTATTTCTAAAAACGAATTAATCATGTATTGTCATCGGGAATACATATGTGTACAAAATTTCAAATCGATCGGATACGTGGAAGTCGTTCAAAACTGACTTGCAAATTTTGACCTAAACAAACAAACACACAAACTAACTTACATTGCAAGTTAAATAAAAGCTTGTAAAAATATGGAAGTCATGATTCTCAATAGCGATTTTTCATACGCAAATGAGAATGTTAAGAAGCGCTGTCCAAATATTCCATGTGAGAGGCACCCATACGTTTAGGCGGTAAAATAAGAAGAATAAAATGACTATATATACATAATATAAGTTAAGGAAAATAACGTGTTAAGCTCTTTTTCACTGGAGGACTTGATGAATGGCGTTACACTACGGTGCGAGATGTTGCTTAGCCAGTTGTAAGCGACAGTACACAGGTGTGGCTCTCTCTAAGAGAGACAAAGACAGATTATAAGTCATGTTCTGCATATATCATCCGCTTGTAAGAGATAAGAATCATTATCTATATACCTACATACATACGTATATGTCTAAAGTGTAGGTTTATTTCATTTTTTTGTATATTTTGTAGAATTTCTAACAAGGAAGGTGGAGTAACAGAACGAATTCTTTAAAAAAGACTGAATCTAATCAAGCGGCTCGTCTACACAATTTCTCTTTTTAATGATTAACCTAAGACCTTATGAACTATGAACTTAGTAAACAAAAAAAATCTTGTGATCTTTTACACAACTTGTAAAGTAATATAATATTATGTAATATACTATTTGCATGATCCTTTCGTTTTCTAATCTTCAATAACCACTTGAATTCACGATTTCATAATTCATGGATATAAATTGTCATCTTCCTGTTTGGAGGGCAGTATAACCTAGTGGTTAGCATGCTTGGCGCCGCAACCTTTAGACTGGACTGCCGTGGGTTCGAATCTGACCTGCGCTCATGGATGTTTTCTGATGTTATTTAGTTTTAAGTTAGTTGAAAGACGCGTCTATAATCTACAATAAATAAATAAATAAAATCTTCCTGTGGGTTGCTATTTTTACCTTAAGGTTCAACGCACACATGCTACTTTTGTATCACGATTATGCGATTAAGTCGCTTGTAGGTCGTCAGATGCAGCTATACCAACAGCGTACGACCGCATACTATTCGCTGAAATATACTAATGATGTATCACGAAGGCGCGATTGACGAGCACACTACGAATCGGAAACAAACGCATCGATAGCTAAATCTTATTTTATTTATTGCGTACATTATAAACGCGTCGACATCTCAGGTCGTTAGCGTCTTTTAATTACATCAAATAAAAAATTTCTTAAAATTAAATGACATCACAAAACATTCATAAGCGGAGGTGGGATTCGAACCCACGATAGTCTGATCTAGAGGCCGGCACGCTAACCACTAGACCACACTGTTCTCGATAGCTAAATCGAGCGCATCCAGTTGACTAATCGCATGATCAAACGAGACATTTCGAGTAGCTGAGTAATCGGTAAACCGTGATGCAGTTGCTAAATCGCGTAGCATGTGTTCGCTGACCCTAAACTATACAATACTTTTAATAGAACATCCGTATTCAACACTTTCTGCAAAAGTCTGTAGTTCTGTACTCTAAATTGCACCAGATATTTTTTAAAATATGCTTTAAACACCAACATAACCATTCAAAATTAACAGAAAAAATGTTTAAATATTTTAAAATGGAAATTATTGTATTTTAAATTAAAGACCCGTACTTTCTCGTTGAACTTCTTAGCCTCTCTAGGTTTTTTGTTCTCCACCACTAAAACACGAATCTTCGAATATATAGACCCGGCACATATGAAGGGCTTGAGAATAGCCGAGAGTGTAGCAATGCTATTGTTTACATGGCGTTGCTATGGTTCCTCTATTACAAGTCCCCAGTTCCCGGGTTCTAGCCCGAGAGCTGATAAAAGTGTCAATTGCATTTTCAATTTATTATTAAAAAAATATAATAATGGATTGAAAATATGAATTGGTGTTAGGTCCAAACAAATAACCTTAGCTGTTGGCGGTCTTTAAAACACAATTTAATTTTTTTTAGCAAATATGAAGCTCCGATAGTATTTTTTTTTCATCTTGAAATACAATATCTCTTCTATGTTTTCTTTTAAGCTCATAAAAAATGTCGCTAGTTACAATATGTCTAGGTATAATATTTTATGAATAAAAAGCATTAAAGTTACACTAGAAAAAATAAAAAAATAAATCACATTTATTTCCTACATTTCATGTACTTTCCATTGTGATTCTTACAATATGCATATTTATACTGTACAGATCTACATAATATTATATAATGTATGCTCATATCTTTTAAAAACGTGGAAGTGTTATTCCAATATTTGTGTTTTGTAATATAAATAAGGATGGGTTAAAAATTGGGTTCCGTTCAAGTAATAAAACGACTTGATTTTAGGTTTGTGTAATACTGTTCCAAAGACGGAACGAACATGGAACTTTGAGCGGAAATTATTTCGAGAAACATTTCCGAGGAACGATCTCGTTCCACTGAAGATACTTTTAAAAGTATCTAAGATACTTTCAAAATTAAAGGTCCATTAGATGACACATAATTTTAAAGTATCTTTATAGATATCTTCAAAATAATCTAAGATACTTTTGAAAGCATCTAAAATATATTTTTAAAAGTAGATATCTAAGATACTTTTAAAATGTAAACTTTCACACACAGTCTCTTGTATTTTTTGAGGAATTGACTTTTTAATACCTATCTTGTATTTAGAATCTAGATACTTTTTTTAAGTGTCTTCTGCAGCTCTGCTCGAGACGATACATAAATTTACTCCCCGTATTATGAAACCCCAAAATTTGACATTAGATTATAGACGCTCGACAATTGAAGTCATTAGAGTCTTTCGAGTATTTCTTGAACACTTAAAAGAAAAAGCCACGACTCCCACATCCATAAAAAATGAATTATAATGTATTTTTGATTCACAACATGGATTTTTACTTAGATAAGTGATTAATAATAGGATTTAGATTATGGTACTAATGAATATTTATTTAAAAACTTGTTTCAATTTTAAATCCATTTTGTGAAATATTGAATTTAAAAAAACACGCATGGAAATATTATAGAAATCGTTTTTTATGATTTTTAGCTATTATCTATTTAGTGTCAGATTTTTATTTGTGAATGCTTGTTCATAGAACCTTTAGAACCCACTTCAGTGTCAAATTAGGAAGTAAAAAATTATTATTTAAAACATATATATTTTGAAGGCCCGCGCATTGCGTTGGGACGGTTTTGCGCTAAATTGATCCGATGTAGTGCGTGGAATCACGCTTATTAATTAGACTGTTTATAGACGTTCGACAACTAAGTAATCATATTTTTTAAAATATTTGATCGTTTGCTTCTGTTTAAAATTATTAAGTATAAAACGGCAATATCTTTACAATTTATTAGACGCAAAATGTAATAATACGTCTTTTTTATTAAAAAATGCAGAGCATAAAAATCATGCTAACTCTAATGTATTAAATTTCCAAAAACTAATATTTTGCATTAATGGCAAAAGTAACGAAGTTTGGATAGCGTTAAAGGAGATGAGAAAATTCAACTAAAAAGTCTTAAAATTACAACGCTCTTCTATAGCGTACCGAGGACAGTCCCGGACTAAGAAGTGACTTAAATTATTATTATGATTTTAATACAATTATCGCATGGCACTTGGTAAAACATGATTGATTAAAATAAATTCACAAACACTTGAAAAATTGTACACATTAATTAATCTCAACGATCGTTTCGGGTTTCTAGTTCATCATCAGGCGAGTTCAAACTAAAATTAAAGTTATTATGAAGTATTAGAAATACCTCGCCGAGTTGCCATCTTCAGGTGTGGTTAAATAATTAACCACACCTAAAGATGGCAACTCGTTGCTGAAACGCGTAGTGTAAATTCACAAGAAGTCACAAGACGGACATAATACAAGGTATTTCTAATACTTCATAATATTCATATAATGACTTGGAGATCCAAGACTCTAAAAATGTATCTTAAAATTAAAGTCTATAAAGTCTAACAAACAAATATAAATAATTAACCCAGGTAAAATCTGGATTGTCAAATTACCTGAATAACAAAATAATGCATATGTAGCTTAAACCTAATTAAAAAAATTAATAATAAAAAGTGGTGGAACCTTTGGTGTAAAGATACGAAATGTTATAATTACCACAAAACACTAAACCATAACAAACACTCTCGACGTACGTTTCGCCAACCAAGTTGGCATCATCAGGAGATGATTAAAATTATCAGTTTTAATCATCTCCTGATGATGCCAACTTGGTTGGCGAAACGTACGTCGAGAGTGTTTGTTATGGTTTGGTGTTTTGTGGTAATTATAACATTTCGTAAAAAAATAAATAAACAAACACTTGAAAAATTCTACACATTTATTCATCTCAACTATCGTTTCGGGTTTCTAACCCATCATCAGGAGTTTCAACTAAGTTTTAGTTATTATTTTATTATTATTATATTATTTTCATCTGAGACTTTTCGTAATTAATTATAAATAATTTTAAAAACTAAAAACGCCTTAATCCGGACCTGTTTGTATGTAGAGAAAGGAAACTGTAACATCGACTTTGATTATATTTTCATGATTTACTATTATTCGCCAAGAGCATTTGAATGATAAACTACCCTATTTAAAAGTTCTGAAACGTTCTGCGTCTAGAAGAAAATTGGATTCGCGCTCTAAGATTTATACTAGATTAGCATGGAAATTAGTTTTGTTACGAAGGAAATTGCATATGCGCCCCCACGTGGTGGTAATACACAGCTCCCATTTGCACTTGACTTTATCCAGAACAGTTAAGGCAGCTCATTTTTACTTCGACATCTACTATGGTAGGGAAGTACTGGATTAAGTTCGACATTTTTTTTAGGGATATTAATAGATCTTCATGTTTTCACACACTCTCTCTCTCCCTCTCCCCCCTCTACCTCCCTCTCCTTCCCGCTCTCTCTCCCTCTCCCTCCCTCTCTCTGTATATGAGAACGGCATTGGGCCATGCGTTGTATTTGTCAGCACTTAGATCTAAATTCAATTTTGAGTTAAATCGGTTCAGTGGTTGCTGAGATATTCAAAAAAATGTTCTCAGTGTCACGTATTAACATAGGTAAAAATATACATGCATTCTAGATGTTAAAATATAAATAAAATTTAATATTTTTTTTATAAAATGTAGATACAGATTTCGAAAAAAAGTTTTCTAGAAAAAAATTGCATGTAAATTATTTATTTTCCTAATCAAGATGTCTATGGTTTTAGTAGATCAAGAAACAAATGAGGCGGTCTTGCTTTTTATATTAAGAATATGAACATTGTAAATTATAGACTCTCGACAGCAGAGGTCATTAGCGAAGAATATAAAAAGAGAATTATTGTTTTGTTGGGAATATTTTCAGTTACGAACGATTGTTTACTAGGTGGGAAATTTTACTGTAGTCTGCATTACAAAAGTCTGCATGCCTTGCGAGCCTTTAAAATATCCACTAGAAATGGGTAGTCGTACAACTCTTCACAAAGTGTTTAAGTGGTGAAATTGAATTTGCACCATGTCGTCAAATATTTTAATACGTGAACTTTTAAGTATATTTTAGGACCGTAACGTTTCTAATATTATGTTAATATTCCAATAACAATTTCAGTAATAGTTAATAATACGTTTAATATTTTTAATAGTCCTTATAATAATGTAAAATTTTACGGGAAATTATTTTTTTAATAATATCGTTATTCACTTTCGCGTTTCTCGCATTTTTATTTTATTGGTATTATATTAAATATTACACGAATCTCAGTGATGATATTTTCTTTAAAAGGTTGTACCCTTTTGAGAGCATAAATCATTATTTAAGAATTATTGAGCAAAGAAACACATTCAGTTCAAGATTAATGTGGGGATTCTGGTTCGATCCTTCAAAGATAATAAGTAGATTGTATATCTAGTTTCGTAATGAGGCACATTACTGACGAGTAGTGACAATATTTTGAAACGATCAATGACGAGTTTTAACAGTCACACGAGTCATAATATAATTACGCACGAGATATATATGGTATTTTTTGCTATACTCACTATAAAATAGAAGCTTTTCACTTCATTTTCAGTATTTTCAAAATTTTTTGACAGTTCATTTTGTGTCGCAAACTTCACTCCTATAGTAGGCCGAGACACGCACAGGACGGATCAGGCGCATAAACATAAATCACTATGGAAATGGCTTGCTTTCCCACAGTAGTGTGAGAACCCAAAAAGTTAGTATTGGTAATGTTACTTCTGAATCTGCTTGCATCACTTTAGGTGTGCCACAAGGATCGGTCCTTGGACCTTTACTTTTTATTCTTTACTTGAATTGATGTCTGACAAATTCGACTCCTTGTAGTCTTTTGAACGAAATAAAATAATAATAATAATACGTTCCCGCACACCGGCCTGTAAAAAATCATTTTACATGCATACATATTGCGTTATAAAGATCTTTTTGGTGATATTTTATAATATCGTAGATCCTTATATAAAATTAATAATAAATAAATAAAACACAACAAAATTTGATTTAATTAAGACGAGTCTAAAATACGTCTGATCAGAACGAGATTACAATTTTGAATAACTTGTTTGTTTCAAAAGCGTAGCTAATAGAAACTGCCAAAACAAAACAATGTTGTGGTCGACAATGTAGAGTATTAATGTTGACTCAAAAAGACACAACAGCGTGCATGTAAAGCAGCTATTTTATAGTGAGTATGGCAAAAAAAATTTAGAATCATGGCTACATTTTACAAACGTCAAATCTCTGCATTGAAAAAATAATTATATTTACAATATAGTTTTTCTTTATATTTTTCAGAAAGATTTGCATACAAGCATCGATCGAGACTCTATTTGGATCATATAAATATATAATATCTTGCGTCGTTGGCTAACATCGAGTTATCGAGCAGACATTTTTATCGAAGCAATTCAAACTCTATTGACTGTTTACACAGATACGTGTACAGCAGTGGCTAAAATATTAACAGCCATCTACAAAGAAAAATGATGTACAGCAGTAACCTTGTCTGTCGATTTTATAACTGAAAAAATTGTACAGAAGTGGGCCTCAAGAACTATCCATGTGGCAAAACAAACGATGATTTACCCGACTGGTAAGAATTATTAGTTTTTTATTCATGAAAATGATTTTTAAGGTTTTGAATGAAATTATTGCTACAAAATTAATGTAGACATAGCGATTCTGTACTGATGTTTAAAGTTGGATTTATTTTAAGAATTAATGGAAATGAGCACTTCCGTGGCACAAAGGATCAATAAAAAGCAATACTGATTTTTTTAACGTTAGTAAAATGCAAATTTAAAAAAATCAGTATTGCTTTTTATTGATCCTTTGTGCCACGGAAGTGCTCATTTCCAACAATTCTTAAAACTGTTTTCAAGGATCAAATTGCTCTATTTAAATATAGCAACTTCGAGTTGGATTTATTGCTAGCGTTTCGAAAGATGCACCTTTCATGTTCAAAGCTGAAATTCCGTTCAAATAATCAATAAATCGTCAGTTTAACATAAAATAACCCTTTTAGGTTCATTTTGTTGTCCGTTTGTCTGTCTATCGACCTTTTTTCTCAGAAACGGGTAGTATCATGTTGACATTACAACCCTATAGTCCTGAAAAAAATTTAAGCTTCTAACTCAATTCAATAAAAATTTTTAAAAAAATCATGTATTTTTAACCGACTTCAAAAAAAAGAGGGGGTTCGAGGAGGTTCTCAATTCGGTTGCATTTTTTTTTATGTTTGTTACCTCAGAACTCCATCATTTTTAAACCGATTTGAAAATTTTTTTACTGAATAGGGTATACCTCGAAGCTGGTCTCATATAAATTTTACTTAAATCGGTTCAGTAGTTCGGCTGGTTTTTATTAAAAGTTAGTAACGGCGTGCGATTCCTTAAGGTAAATGTCACTTTTTGACACATCACACAGCATAAGATGATAAGAAAGTCGGTTTAATAAAAGTGAGTAACGGCGTGTGATTCCTTTAAGGTACTTAAATGTCACTTTTTGACACATCACACAGCGAAAGTAGTCAGTTAAGTAAGCGAATATATTGGCAAGTGACTAAACTACGTATTGTAAAGCCACTAAAAAGTAAAAAATAAAAAACCTCCTTCAAAAAAAGAGGAAAATAATGAAATTTTGAGGTCTGTGCCAATTTAATAAAATATGAAGTCGGTTAAAAAGTATAGTATAGTGATTACTGAATAGTATCGTTCTTTTTAACCGACTTCATATTTTACTAAATTGGAACAGACCTCAAAATTTCATTATTTTCCTCTTTTTGGTAGCTTTTTGAAGCAGGTTTTCTTTTGTTAAAAAGTTTTTTATCACGATCAAGAATTGTTACTTCCCGTTGATCTAGAATCTTGAAATTTGGTACGAAGGAAAGTCTCATAGCACAAGTAGTGGAAAAATATTCGAAAATCATTAATTTCTAATTTTATGTGGAATTATTCAGCCTATTATAAACAAATTTTGATCAGATTTAAATGAACTTACCTACATACACGATAGCTAAGCTTTTGCTATTTGAAGTTTTTGCGGTCATTAATTCAAAGTAGAATAATATGGTTGATGGTATGGAACCCTCGGCGCGCGAGCCTTTAACTCGCACTAATTGTTCGGTTTTTTGTTTAAAAGAATAATTAAACTTAGCGGTAAACAATTCATATTAAATATAAAAATAAATCTGTTTTAATACATTTTGTTTATTAAAAGAATCTGCAATAAATTTAATGTACCGTGTAATAATTTAATAGCACTCAAAGGTCTGTTCTTATCATGCATAATTATTTTTATTTATATTTTACTCGTAATTTCTTATTTTGAGTGATCGTTTTATTATATATTTAAAAAACAGTACCACCGTTTTTTTACTTTATAATAATATAAATATCGTATGATAATCACATAATACTGTACAGATAATTTATGGTTAGAACGCCTGATAACCTCGGGCGAAATATAAATTTTGCTTTCAATTAACGTAAGACATTTATTGGTTTCGGTTCAATTATCAGATAGTATAATATAGTAAAACACTTTAGATATTCAATATAAAACAATATCGGACTTATATGCTGTGAAATCACCAATAAAAACGTTTTATCTTACCTATTAGCGTGATCTATATTTCCATATTACGAGTAGATATTAAAACTAAAGAGTACGATCAACTTGATTACTCGTCAAACTTACAAGCTTTTGGTTCCATCTCTTGAAGAGGGATGGAAATTTGGTGAGAAGACCCTGACTATTAAAAAAAAAATTACAAAAGAAAAATAGGTAAAAAACTTTTAAGTTAAACGGTTTTATAAATGTACTAAAAAGAAAAAAATAATATTTAATTTAGGTTCATAATTAGTATAAAAGCGTTGGTCGTAAACTCTATGATAATTTATTACCCACGCTTTTATACTTATGCACCTAAATTAAATATTATTTTTTTCTTTATCGTATATTTATAAAACCGTTTAACTTAAAAGTTTTTTTATCTATTTTAATTTTTAATTTTTTAGTACGATTTACACCCGGATGAAACCGGGCCGGTCAGCTAGTTACCATAATATTGTATTGTCACCGGAGCTACACATGTGTGCAAAATTTAAACTCAATCGGATCACGGGAAGTTGGTGAAATTTCAAAAGTACGATTTACACCCGGATGAATTCCGGGCCGGTCAGCTAGTTACCATAATATTGTATTGTCACCGGAGCTACATATGTGTGCAAAATTTCAACTCAATCGGATCATGGGAAGTGGGTGAAAATTCAAAAGTACGATTTACATCCGGACGAAAGCCAGGCCGGTCAGCTAGTTACCATAATATTGTATTGTCACCGGAGCTATAGAATAGAATAGAATATACATTTATTTGTTAAGCCAACAAGGATACAAAGCGTCATAAATTAATTACATTAAACATATTTTGCATGGTCGTACATACACTCTTTAATTAAAAACTGTTTTAGGTTCTTTTTAAACAATGTTAAGCTGTTTATATTTTTTATGTCGGAGGGTAATTCATTGTACATATACATTCCGGAACAGATTGCACCTTTACTATAATAAGTGGTATTAAAATTGTCAATATATATGTTGTTTTTTTTTCTTGTGTTGTGTTTATGAATGTCCAAATTTAATTTAAATTTACTTAAATTGCTCTTTATATAAATAATTGTTTCATATGAGTATAGACTGTACAGAGTTAAAATATTGTAGTTCACAAAATACTCTTTGCAGGATTCATATTTGGATATTTTAAATATTGCTCTAATAATTTTTTTCTGCAGTAGGAAGACTCGTTTGTGCGCTGTAGTTTTTCCCCAAAACATTAGGCCATATTTTAATATAGAGTATGCCAAGGCATAATAGACCATAATCAACGTTTCTGTTGAATGTTTGTCCCGTAATATTTTGATAGAGAAGATTACCCTATTCAACTTTTTACACACCATGTCAACATGCAAAGCCCAATCTAAATTGCTATCTAATATAATTCCTAAGAATTTTAGTTGGCATGCTTTCTCAATCTGCTGACCATTTGATTGGAGGTTGAAATTCGTTTTATCATAGTTTCTATTTTTATAAAACATGTAAAAAGTTTTGGTGACATTAACCATCAAACGATTAGTCTGACACCATATGTACAACATTTCAACTCAATCGGATCATGGGTATTAGTGGGTGAAAATTCAAAAGTACGATATAAATCCGGACGAAAGCCGGGCCGGTCAGCTAGTTACCATAATACTGTATTGTCACCGGAGCTACACATATGTGCAAAATTTCAACTCAATCGGATTACGGGAACTGGGTGAAAAATCGGTCGCAAAATTTGAAACAAAGATAGTCACAAATAAATAAACATACAAATATACGGGGTCAAGCTAAATAAAATCGTTAAAAAAATAGAAATTCCTTCTAAAAAAGCCACTAAAAAGAAGAAAATAATAAAATTTTGAGGTCGGCGCCAATTTAATTACTAAAACTTTTTATATATCTACACTGACCGGCAAAAAAAAAACCGGTCACCCTAAAATATTTCACAAAAGTACTGAAATATTGAATAATTTTACTAGATATTGATAGTAGGTTAAAGAACCATTTGTTGTTAATACGGAATGCATAAATTAGCTGAAAAGAGACCACAAATAAACATACAAAAATTTTAATTGAAAAAAATAACAGAAACAATGCAAATACGATTTCTATCTTATTTGTATAAAATTAAGATGGGCTGTTTTGAATTTTTATTAGCCTGTATGTCCTCCTCGAACTCGAATTACGAATCATCAAAATCGGTTCATAAATTCAGGAGATATGAGGTGACATACATAGATAACATACTATAAAAATACATAATAAAAAAAAATCAGTCGAACCTATTTAAGTAAAATTTATGTGGGACCACCTTGAAGGTATGCCTTATTAAATAAAACAATAATCATCAAAATCAGTTCACAAATTCAGGAATATAAGGTGACATACATAAAAAAAATACTGTCCAATTGGGAACCCTCCTTCTTTTTTGAAGTCTAGGCTAATAACTACAAAACAGGAAACCACTTTTCTTTCTTCCACCATTGCTTCTTTCTTAGTGATTTTGGTCTCTATAAAGGATAAAATATGTTTTTCCTTCATTTTACGGTCACCTTCCCTCCCTACATTCAATAATTCGGCAAAATTATTAGTGATTTGCCATATGGCACATACACTATTGGCGTCGGTCGGATGGCGGGACCTAGGGGTCGGACCAAAATTTCTCGACGTTTCATAGCCCCCTAAACAATTTGTCACCATTTTTGAAAATGTTTATATATATATATGTATGTGTGTGTGTGTGTGTGTGTGTGTACACGATAACTCTCGACAGACTTAATCGATTTAAACGAAATTTGGTACAAACATTGGAACCCATCACCGCAAGAAGCCTATTTAAAATGGGCCGGATCGGACCATTTTCAGGGTTGTATTTAGGGGTTCCAAAAAGTTTTTGGGCCCAAAAAAATTGTCAAAATCGTTTCAAAATCGGAACTTAACTCTAGTAAAGATTAAAATGTGCTGCTAAAATTTTAATAAAATCGGCCCGACAGGACCGGACTTTCAAGTTTTATGAAAACACTAGTTTGTTGATATGGATTTACTTATGGAAGGGTGTATTTAATTTGGTGCAGATTTTGTACTCATAAAATCCATATCGAAATTTAGAAAAACTTAATTATTTTAAGGGATGTATTAAGGGGTTAAATTTTTATTTTGTCAAAAAACAGACTTAAGTTCACATAATAATGCCACAATGCCTGTATTAGCAAATACACTATATTGTCGGCAGGGTTTGGCACTGCGACCCGAGTTTTTTTTTTCTATTGTAGTGAGTTATTTACGGCGATTTCTAATTGGATGTGGGTAGGGAAGTTGATTCTAAAACGAACAGAAAAATTATTTTATCATTTTTAGAAGAATTTTGGTTAAAATTTTACGTGCCCTACAAATTAGTATCAAAACTGGATGTATACGATACTTTACCTGGTTAAGTTTGGGGTAAGATAAATATGATGAAGGTTTTAAAATAAGGATAAGGTCGTCGCTACTATGAGCGAAGCCACGGGTAAAGGCTAGTAAGAAATATATTAACAGAGATACAAACTGGCTAACGATTCTTTGGGTAAATAATATTGTTCCAAATCTTGACTCAAACATTACTTATCTGTTTTTGTGTGAGTGTGTCGTTTTTTACAGAAATGATATGCAGTCTCCACATACAGTGTATGTAGTAAATTATAATATAAAACACATGAAGCGCAACTCATGAAATATGTAAGCATGTTTTTAATATATAATCGGAGTTCGGGAACGAATCAAGGATAACTCGTTCATCACTTTATCTTGTACATACATAACGAACCGGAGGTCTCATAGACATACAAAAAACTGTGTCTAACCTAGCGTTGGGCGAATACGAGATGTTTTTACAATCGAAACAATCGCAATCGTTCATAATAACAATCGAGTCCACAATCGACTCGGAGTTTGATTTTACAATCGAAATGTTCGATTGCTCAAGTCGATTATTTGCCAGCGAATGAGAATACATATAATCGCGATTCAAGGTTATATGTTGGTCGTATGAAGTCTGACGTTTACGCTACTCGTTCATCGTTGATTCACTGTTCACACTGTTCAGTCGGTCTCAGATCACACAATTACTGCACAATCGACCATCCATCGACTCGACCAGTTGTTGAGTGATGAACGATTATATATTATGTGGCTCTCGACAGTGGACATCGTCTGTACGATTCAGTACTATGCAACTTGGTCTCGGTGAAATATGAAACAACAACAATCGAGTCCAAGTGAAAACCATCGAGAGTCATCGAGATGTTTGAATAATCGAGACAATCGACTAAAATATCTCGTAATCGCCCATCACTAGACTCTAACCATGATATACAGGGCCCGTCGGGCAGTAAAAGCGTTGTCAGACGTCCCGATTTTTGTGGGACGATCCGATTTTTTTACCTAAAATTGAATGTCCCGTGAGGGACAGCTAATTTTATAATTTTTCGAAAACATTTAGATAAAGGTAATATCTTCAGCTAAGTACCAAAATGTAGACTTCGGAAAATAAGTATCTACTAGCGGTACCCGTCCGGCTTCGCCCGGGTGCTAAGAAAGCCCGGGTGCTAAGAAAGCCCGGGTGCAATACACTACTCACTCGCTTCGCTCGTTCGCTTGAATATTATGAATACACTACTCACTCGCTTCGCTTGATCGTTTGAATATTATATTTACATTACACACTCGCTTCGCTCGTTTGCTTGAACGTTTTAAATACACTACTCACTCGCTTCGCTCGTTCGCTTGAATATTATAATTACGAACAAATTTGATTACCATAAAAAAAGTTATAGTGAGTCAACCTTAAAAGATAGACATATGCTGTCGCGGCCTTTTTTTTAGAACTTTTAAAGGGGAACAATTCCGTCACCGCCACCGTTAATGCAAATGTCAAAACAATAAACTGTTTATTTGTGTGACACCGTTAATGCAAACTATTTCCAAACGATTTTAAGCCCGACTTTGCTTCGCAGGGGGAGAGATTCTCGCGGAGGTGGGGATAATAAATCATACTTCGCTCCGCAGGGGGAGAATTTCTCGCGGAGGGGATAATAAATTAACAGTATACACAATATACGTGAGCGGAGCCACGGGTAGCCACTAGTATACATATATATTACATACATAGATAGCGCGAAAAACATAATCCTGCCTTTGCAATGGGGTAAAAAGACGTTTTAACACTGAAAAAATATTTTTAATTCAAAAGAAATCTGACAAGGTATTACAATAACATTATAGTTCTATAATCTATAGTACAGGCTATAATATAATAGGTACAATAATTTATACATTAGAATTAAAGTTAATTATTACTTTACAAGACGTGAAACAAATATAATTTATATAAAAATAATTTTAAAAAATTTAAAACCGACTTCCAAAAGAATCACAATTTCTCTAAAAAGGATAAGATAATTTTGCCATTTGTTTTACAATTATTATCTTCGTTCTTATCTACCTACTTTCAATAAAAAATCGACGCGCGACTAACCTTGGTAGTCAAAAAAAAAAGAAAAAAAATTTAGTACATGTCTACTCCTTGAAGATGGACTTTGGTCCGAAACGATCGTCGAGAAGAAACAATTTCTGTAGAATTTTCAAATGATCTAAATATTTGTTAATGTATTAATGGTTCTAAACTTCCCAACATCAAAATAATATCAGTTGACAGAATGAATAGTCTACATTCGTTTTTGTATCAATGAGCGAAGGAGGCTCCCTCCATAGCTAGAGAAGATCTATCTGCCTCTTCAGGAGGAGAGCAGAGAGTCTCAGGCGTTGGATGCTGGGTACAGAGGAAGACGTGACATACATACACGAGCACACGCCACAGTCTGACCAACCATTAAAAATAACACAACATGACGGCACTACGAGCCGTATAAATAAAACTCCACCAGTCTGGCATGATCAGAACGCGAACGGCCATGCTATATATTTTGTATACAGGGCCGTACTCTGACAGTCAGAGTTGCAGAAGTACTTAAAAAAAGTATCTAGACACAAGATACTAAACAGATATAATTTACATTTTTAAAGTATACCTAAGATATTTTTAAAAAGTATTTTAGATACTTCAAAAATATCTTAGATACTTTTAAGAAGTATCTTACATATTTTTAAAAAGTATTTTAGACTTCCAAAAGTATTTTAGATACTTTTTAAAACTATCTAAAGTATGTGTCACCGATTTACCTTTTTTAAAAAGAGTATCTTACAAGTATTTTAGATAGATACTTCAAAAGTATCTTAAGATACCAGATATTTTTAAGAAGTATCTTTTTCAGATCCAGATACTTTCAATAAAAAGTTTCTACGATACAAGTAGATACTTGTATCGTAGAAACTTTTTATTGATAGATATTAAGATACAAAAAGTATATAAGATACAAATAAGTATCTTAGATACGAGATACTCTCCAGCTTTGCTATTATTGATGTTGAATATATACAGTAGAGTCGTGATAGAACTATAGTCTTTCCCATCAATAGATATAGTTATCACGTGAACAGTAGGTACAGTTTGGCTAGGATGCACAAAGTATCTGATTGGTTGTTCGGCTGTGTTGAGTTTCAAATGACCAATAAGATGCTGTCAGATACTGATCACGAGGATTTATTGCTATATCGGTTCATGGGTTAGAGTATAATTTTTACACATAGCATGATTTCAAATCAATTTGAAAAATCTAGTCAATTTAGCGACCGCGACGGGACCATTCAAACTCCACAACTTTAATGTCATTTCATCTATCTTTTATTGTAGATATTATAAATTATGGACGCTCGACATCATAGGTCATAAGCGTCTGATTATTAAAACTCCAAATTATTATACAGTAGAGTTTGTCTATTACGACTTCGTTTATAACGACTAACCGTTTTTAGCGACGTAAATGCAAACTCAAGTTAGGTTTCATACAGACGTACTATGAAAGCGTATCCGTATAGTACGACTCCGGTTTAAGCGGCCAATTGCTTTTAGCGACCTAATTTTATAATAATCGTCCGGTTAGAATGAAATTACAATATATATTGTTCCTCTGATCAATACACACATATATGTGCAATGTTTAATTTTTATTAAAGTTACATAATACATACATATGTACATTGTACATATTATGTATTTGTATTTTATTTTCATAGAAATTAATCTATTGCACACTTACTTATATGTATTATATAAAAACAAGCTTAAATTATGCGGTCGCTTTGTGCGTCGTCCGGTTAATACGACATAATGTCGCCGGTCCCTTGAAAGTCGTTCTACTGTATTATTAAATTTAAATACAAATTGTATAAATTGTTCCAGAGGCAAAAGAAAAACTGCGTAGAAGAAGTCTTCAGATACTCTAAACTCTAAATACTTTTCTATTAAATTAAAAAAAATTATTACTGCTATAATATGTCAGGAACAATTTTCCCGCAGTTTAGATCGCGTTAATGTAAGTTTTGTCAATAACCTTATCTTAACCCGATCGTAACCGGATAAAAAATAGCCTATACCCACTTTAGGTTTGTGTAGCAGTAGACAGTGTATAGAGTTTAATTAAAATAGGGTCTACCGTTTTACAGGTGATGCCGGTACAGGCTGAAAAAAATTAGGAGAGGGGGAGGGCCAGTAAAAATGTTTACACATCAATTAAACCTTAATGAAACCCTGTTTACCAGTCTATATAAGTACAGTGACAGTTCGGATGCTAGATTTTGTTTACTATTTATTTCTCAGACATGTGTTGAAATAATTTGGTATTGAAGAAGGTGAAAAAAGAACGCATTGTTTAATCATAAAGATATAACCAGTAACTTCATTTAAAATGAGTGCATATATTTTGACCTTGACAGAGATAAATTATTTCGAGTGAAGAGCATTTTCTAAAAATATATAATGAATTTTTAATAATTGTTAACATATTTTTCAAATTTTAAATTTTAAACGGTTTTATAACATACCATTTCGGTGAATTCACTTCGCTCGGTTTTATAATTAATTAATACATTATTCACTCGCTTGACTCGTTCACCCGATTTTGTAATTTATTAATAACTAGCGGCCCCTTCCGGCTTCGCTCGGGTGCTAAGAAAGCCCTATAAAATCACTATAAGTATACTTATAGTGATTAATATCTTCTTTTTAACCGACTATATATTTTATTAAATTGGCGCAGACCTCAAAATTTCATTATTTCCTCTTTTAGTGGCTTTTTGAAAGAGGTTTTTTTTGTTAAAAAGTTTTTTATTTTTTAATTTTGAGTGTCAAAAAGTGACAATTACCTTAAAGAAATCACACGCCGCTACTCACTTTTATTAAAATCAGCCGAACTACTGAACCGATTTTGATGAAACTTCTATGGGACCAATCTGAAAGTATATCCTTTCAAATAAAAAAATAATTTTCTAAATCGGTTTATAAATGACAGAGTTCTGAGATAACAAACATAAAAAAAAATACAACCGAATTGAGAACCACCTCCTTTTTTTGAAGTCGGTTAAAAACAGTGACTCCGTTAGACTTAAGATCTTTGTCTGCCTAAGCCACTGTGTTGCGCGAAACAATTGTTATAAAATAAAGTTCTTAATTGTAATTAAAATTAATTAAAATGTTAAACAGTTTTATTTTAAATGTTTAAATTGAACTACCATAGGAACAAATATGTTTGTGGCCTGTGGGTGTAGTAATATAGTTTCTCCGCGTTGTCACAATATATCTCATTGTTATACGATTTGTTTTTTTAGGGACTGATCTGATGTATAGAAAAATATTTTTCTTGATATGTTTAAATTCTATATTTTATCGCAGACGATTTGACATAATATCTCTAGTTTCTTCGAAAATAAAATGCGTTGGTATTTTTATTCTAGTTAATTTTTTGAATACATTGGCCATTCGGTTTTTCGAGTGATTGCTCACCCTTGACTTTTAAGTTTTTGATATATTTAAATACAATTTTTTTGTTTCCATTAAGGAAACATTTTTTAAACCGATAATATTTTTTTTATCTACATAATAATATTCACTAAAGACTTGAGAATGGCCGAGCGTGTAGCAATGCTGTTGTTTACATGGCGTTGCTATGGTTCCTCTATTACAAGTCTCTAGTTCCCGGGTTCTACCCCGAGAGCTGGTAAAAGTGTCAATTGGATTTTCAATGTATTATTAAAAAAAAATAAATAATGAATTGAAAATATGAATTAGTGCTAGGCCCAAATAACCTTAGCTGTTGGTGGTCTTTAAAACACAATTTTTCAATTTAATATTCACTAAAATCACACGAAATTGTCTATCGTAAAAATATTATTAGGATCACATCCAAACCTTTTGACATTCTCATCTTAAATCTAGAGATATATCTCTGTTTATGAGATTATTAAATTAAAAAAAATAATATTTTTACTAGAAAACAATCCATGTGTGAGTTATAAATGGACTATTACAGTAATTGTAATGTGTTAAAAGTATATTAATTAAAATTTAAATGTTAATAAAAATTAAATAAACCCATAATAAATAACTGTGAGATAAAAATAATGTAGAATACATAAAATGGTGTGTTGTTAATGCTATTATAAATTTTCAAGATAATTAAATTTCTGATACGAGCTGATATTTATCTCCTATTTGTCACGAATTGTAGATATTTATATAATAAATAATTTTTATTCTCTACCAACGATCTTCGTTCGAAAAAACTGGTTTAATTCAAATGGACGTATTACTTTAACAGAAACGAATATTAGAGATACCTAGATACTGTAAATTATGGATGCTCGACAGATCATGTCATTAGGAATGGGACGTTGGACATCAATCAATAAAACTGATGTTTTATTATTGTTCAATTAAGTTATAACTTATTTTATTGGAGACTATAAATGTTTAATGTGAATAATTGAATAACCACCGTAGATCTGTAATGTGTTTCTTGTTTCTTCGTTTGGCGTTTACCCGAATCGTTTAGCTTTAAAAATAGCGTCGGGAGATCAATAACCGTTTTTGGGCAAGGGGGAAGGACTCGAGGAAGGATTTAAGATGAAGAGTGCAGGGGATATTTGTAAATATCCAATGCTCTTAATTTGAAAATACAAAACAATTTTCTCAAACACAATTTACCAATTTTTACAAAAGTCCTGTATATGATAATATCTGCACCCTCGTAGTAATAAATCAACTGAATATATTTGAAAAACAAACATGGCAATATTACAACTGAGGAAAAATATGTACATAGCGTACAAATATTGCTGTAGCATGTATAACTGCACCGGAAGTTGAAATATATCAGCGCAGAGAACGGAAGTCCCATTCTGTTGACGAGCATGGTACGGCCATTGCGCGTCATGGTACAGTACTCCAGCATCAGTGTTGGGGACTGCAGCAGCGTCGGTCGACGTATAGTTGGCGGCGGCGTCGTTCCCAGCGTCTTTCTATAATACTACTAACAACTACTTGATTTTGCTTCGAAGGGGGCGTCGACATAGTGTACGAGCACAATGAGTAAAGCGCGCGTTACTCTGCAGGGGGTGGCTGATCAAGCTTGAACTTCTGTTAGAAATATTCACTCCATTGTTGATATTGTTGGTGAATTCTGCAGACGGCAGACATCGAAAAGCGCTCCAAAACTAGATTTAATGTTTTTAATACAGTTTGTTTAATATTATAACTGTCAAGACTTATGATGTAACTACGTAGATTATTTTTTGTTGAGACAATCCTAGGACTCGTCGTCGATTTGTCATCCACTGTTGGTAGAGTGCCCGCGGTGAGAGATGAAGCCAGGCACGTCATCAATAATATGCTAATGAACGCCTGCTTGCCTGCAGACAGTGCCGTGTGCATAAAACTGCACATTGGGTTTTATGACGTTAGGTACAATTTTGGCAAACTGCTATTCATGACAATAAACAGCCAATAGCAAGCTACAAGGCGGGCGCAATGCATTCACGTTACTATGACGCGGTGGCTTCTCTTTCGCCGCGCGAGGTCTAGGAATGGTGAATTTCACAGACGTGTCACCAAAAAACGTTCCAAAACAATATTTAATGATCTAATAATGTTTTTTAAAGAATCCAATGCTTTAAAATTAAAACTTTTAAGTTTTAAGCTTGAAGTCAACTTATGATGAAACTATATTTACTCACTGTTGATGACATAATCAATACCAAAACTTGATTTGCTTTGATGCTATTTTTTTAATTCCAGAAATTTTAAGTTTAAGTAGGATTATAGTCAATAATGTGAAAACACCCTGTTTTATTTCCGTGTCCATTTAAAAATACGTTTGAACTTTTGCTTAGCGACTTTTTTGAGGCAAAATTTTTGAAAATAAAGTCTATTTTATACGTAGATTTTTCAGCTTCGAAAATTTGTAAAGTTTCGAAATCCGATTCAATTGTTGATGAGGATATCTGAATCTGCTTGCTTGCTGCTGAACATACCAACCATACCAACATGAGAGAGTAAAAATACACCACGGACACAAAATACATATCCGCCCACAGAAAAAGATAAAAGAAGTAAAAAAAAAGTGAAAGCAAACATTGAACACACGGAAGGATTCAGTTAATGGAGTGGAAACTGATGATCTATGGATGCTTTCTAACGGGGAGACACTATTCGCTCCAGTCTATATTCTTTTTGACCAGGCATGGCGGAACTTCGTCCCTGCTGCTTCCTTGAAATATTTATTTAATCGACACAAAACCCATGCACAATAAATCTTTTATTTGTGATTTATTATTATGAATAACAAACATATTTTATACAATACTCAGGAAAGAACTGACTTAATAAATAACAATATATGAGTTAGTTAATTGTGGACAATAATATAATAATTATTAATTAATTCAACAATGAATTTTTAATCGACAAGGCATCCACTAGGTAGTGGATAGTATTTCTTAACATATCAGTCAGCATATTATGTCATCATGATTGTTAAACGTCAGTGGCTTCTGATTTTTTCCTTATATATCTTATAACAATCGTTTGACGTTTATAAACAATCATGATGGCATAATATGCTGACTGATATGTCTTGTGGATTAAAAATTCATTGTTGAATTAATTAATAATTATGACTTAATAAAGTTTATTGGGATGAATAAGGAAATTAATTGAAGCTGCGCATAGAATATTAAAGCTGGAATTTGTAATATTAGTTGATTTTAAGCGGCTAGGGAATTCACTAACAAACCCTCACAAGAAAAAATAATCGCACGGACTAAAATCAAGGGAATAACCTAATTAAAACCAACCAGTCTCAAAATTCAAACCGTTCCAAATATTAAGTGGAAATTATAGAATAAAACGTCTAAAAAATGTAAGGAACACTAACTAATAGGGTTATCTGGGCCTGCTACTAATTCATATTTTAATATATTATAATTGATGTGTAAACATCTTAATATCCCCCTCCTTAATTTCTGTTAGAGTGAGTCTGTAACAAATTGTGAGTCGCAGAAGTGACGTAAAACTTTACTGTCATGCACAATATTTTACCCTCCTTGGTCAATATATACTTATTCCAAGTATTCATGGTTTCCGGGTTTGTAGGCCGTGGTCCGGTAGTACTTCTACCTGACGTTTCGTCTACAACTGCGGTAGACATTCTCAAAGGCGATGTGGCAGCGGCCGAAGTGTCCTACTTGACGGCTCACAGGTCAGTGTTGTCAGTGACTGGTGTCCTCCCTTCTTGTACCAGTGTGTTCTCTATTCGGTCGTATCCGTCTCTCTGTAATTGGTCAACTGCGCAGTGTGTAGTGGTGGGGGTGAGTTCTCTACTCGGTAGTATTCCGTCCTTGAACGATTGGTCATTGGTTTTGTATGTCGGAGTGCTGGTATCCAGGTTTTACTCAGTAAAATCTGGTACTGGGCCGTGGATGCTGGTCGAGAGTCTCAGCTAAGATAAATATTATCGGAGCTTCATGGTTAGAGATGGGAACAATCGAGTGTGTGTGTTTATAGTTTTTACTTGACGTATATTTAGTTAGTGGGGCTCATTTTTTTTAGAAAATTAGTGGTCCGCACATCAAAAAAGGTTAGGAACCGCTGATTTATTTAATTTAGCTCAAAAATAGAATGCGGGATCCCTGAATTGCTTTGAATTATCACTCACTGTTCATCCATCTTTTGTTTTAGCGTAATAATATAAAACTTACGTTACTCGAGTCTCGAGAAAAAGTAGGCTTTTATACAGTGAAAGATTTTTTCAAATCGGCTCAGTTATAGTTCCTGAAATTACTCACGACAAAAACATAAAATTTTTCTTCTTTAAATAATTTATTATTACACACACTTTTGTAGTTTTGTTAGATGCTAGGCTCTCTTGAGGCAGCACTTATGAGATTTCAAGGAACATGGTGTAGATTTTATCAAAATCGGTTCAGTAGCTTTTAAGTTAATAACGTTCAAATTTACATCACCCGTAAGAATTTAATACATTGGTACCTAGTCTTGCCAAAAAACGTTGCTGTTAATAACTGTAAAGCGAACTAAAGTAATAAATTAAATATGTATCCATATTTAGTAGACTTGACACAACTTATCTTAAAGATTTTAATATTACAGTTAGTATAGCTTATCTTTAAGTTAAAAATAGAATATTGGCTATCACTGTCAAAATAATGCAAGTAAGTAAATTATTAAATTATGCAGTTGAACTTTTTATGACAATTCTCGATTAGTTCCTTATCTAAAGAAGAGGGGTGTTATGTGTTTGTGTTTATTTAAAAGTTTATTTTATATAATTTTTATGACATATCAAAAGTTTTTAGCGATTTGGAGAGTTTTTGCTTATTTAAATTCACCACAGCTGCGTGCTCTTTGGTTCAAAGTCTATTTAAATTATTAAAAGATAATAATTGAAAATACAATTCCTAGATCTCAGATACGCCTTGCAGTGGTAGATTTAAAACAAGTTTTTATTATTTATACTTTTTGATTAGCATTAAATTAACAAAATCCACGATGTCGCCACTTTATCTATCAGTTTTTAACAGTTAATTATTTAACATTTTTAAACTGACGTAATTAAGTACCGTTTCATATTATTTTTTCAGGGTTGCCAACTATTCTTCATTTATAATAAATTAATAAGATTTATACGGCTGAATTGCAATTGAAAATTTTTCGTTGGAAAGCAGCCAATTATATAATTGATTCGAAACATATTGAAAAAAATCATTTTACCAACCAAAGTCACAGTCAGGATCCTAACCTGAACCTTTCCACTTTCACGGCTGAATGAGCTTACAGTACTCAACCGTGACATGGTTACCAAACTAATATTTGGAAGTGGAAAGGTTCAGGTTAGAATCCTGACTGTGACTATGGTTGGTAAAATGATTTTTTCCAATATTTTTCGAATCAATTATATAATTGGCTGCTTTCCAACCAAAAATTTTCATTCTTCATTTATCCACCACATTCTTTGACTCATCCTCCTTACGGCTGGAAAATTCCCCCAAAATGTATTGAAACTTGAAATGTACTTTTTTAAAATTTAGGGTAAATAACAAAAAATTGTGTACAATTAAAAACTGCATGTTTTTTCAGTCACGGGATTGTTTATTTTTTTAATATTGTTCTTCTGGTAGTTTTATCAATGGTCGTTTAGAATTAAGTCTTAATTTTTTATCATATAAATGTCTCACCTACCCTAAGCATCTAGATTAATAATTATTAACCTTAAATAATTTTTTTATGAGAAATTCTAGTTGATTTATAATATAATTCTCATAAATACTTTTTATATTAAAATATTGGCGCGCTGGTTCGCTCTAATTTCGATTTTGACAGCAAACCAGTCTAACCTAAAAAATGTAACTCGTTCTCGAGTGATGTCAGTTGTGCAGAGACGACCTATTCACGGATTATTTGAGTCATATACATTCCTTCGTGTAGTCATCGTAATAAAAAATATAGTAATGAAGTAACGACAATACGGTACCTAATTTAAATAAAGGCCATTGAACCGGCGTATCGACAATAGGGAAACATTGTTTAAATTTGTAAATAAAATAGGACAAGGTCATCAGCCGAATAAAATCAGATGTTGGCTTAGTAACAAAACATAGATATGTCAACGGCAGGAGAGAAGTGTAGATAAAGATGTTGAGGGGGGGACAAACGGTAGCTCCTGACGGACGAAAATCGCTTGACTCGACATCAACAATAGACAGACACCGTGAGATTATACAAGACCGATAGGTAATTTTCGATATGTAAATAATTTCAGACAAGTCAATTGACAATCATGACAAGTAACTCAGTCTGTTGTATTGTACGGCCATCAGCACACAATAGGGTTGAAATATTAAATGTTTGAACGTAGGTAAATAACAGTCACAATGAACGGGCTGATATAGGGTTGGAAAGTAGCGCTACGTCGCTTCGACGCGACGTACACTAGCTGACTCGACGTCACGTGATTTGGCTAGTCAAATTGCCGGGAAAACCGACCCTATAAAAAGGGCAAACACGCTCATTTTTATTCATTAGATCCTGGAAAATTAAAATATAAACAACTCTAAATACAGAGTACCGGACTAATCCCCGTACGGCGATTCAGCTTATAAAGTATGTGGTATTTTTAAATTAAGATAATAATTTTATCAGTCAATAAAATTATCTCCAATAATGGAATGCAATGAAATTGATTTAGGCATCACGAAATGTAAATGAATCTATGTTGATTTAGCAACGATAATAATGGCATTATAATAATAATAAATCAAAATAAAAGCCAAAGCGCTTAAAAGTATGATAATACAGATTAAATAAAGGTACGCTAAATATTGATTGAATAAATAAATAAATAATATTAATATGATAATTTCAATAAGTTTGAATTAGAAAATCTAATTCAAATCAGCGGTTTTAAACTAGCTAGAGATAAAATGTTGATTATAGGTTAAACGTTTATTAGAAACTTAAATTCAAAACTTATCGAACCGGGTAGTTTTTTATACTATAGTTATTTAGTTCATGAACCTTTTCCATTCAGGTATAAATTGACAATTATACGATAACTGTAAAATTCGTTTTGATACTGAATAAATTATATTAGAAGTTGTTTGAATTGACTTACTTGTTTTGATGAGTAGCTTTACTTATTTCAGCCGCACAAACTCACACCTTACATTACGCCAACACATACTACACTTTCCCACATCCGAATTGCTGGGCGGTTCGCCAATACTGAGCAACCATTTTGGTGTGGCAGTCCAGTAATCCGGCACACATCTAGTACACTTCACACGATTGTAATCCATCTGGATCATAGTTCCGGCCTTGTGTCTGGTGGGTTACACTCATACACAACCAATTAGGGGTAGTAAATGGGATCTTGACCCTTGGCTCTGAGCAATCAAGCGAAGGTACAGATTCCGTTTGCTATCTAACACGACACCATTCACCACAACGACACTATACGCCCCACAATTAGCGAAGTGAGTAAAAGTAAGAATAAGTGAGTAAAAGTAGCAATAAGTGGACACTTAATTGTCCTGGCATCCCGAAATCAATCAATTAGAGGTGTGGTGAAAGCCCATGTCCGGTCGAACACGACCGTAATTTCACTGCAGTGGCGTGCTGCCGGGCCCAAGGGGTAAGTTGATAAGACGCCAACACGGTTGTTCAAATCACCGTCAGGCGTTCCGGCAGGTAACAGCTGAGGGGACAAGCTGAACGCGATCACACAGTACAATCAGAAAAAATCTGGTAAGGGACGAAATATTCGAATAACCCATAAGAAAATTAAATATTAAAGAACATAAGCGGATCAAGCACGCCTTGACGCATTAAAAAAAAAAAAAATAAGAGATTGTTACCAATTATAATTTAGACTGCTAATATGTTTGGGTTTTTTTTTTGTAATTTTTCCCAAATTGTACAATACTGTTTTATTTTTACTTTTTTATTTCTTTTACTGTTAGACAGCAGGTCACGTGGAACGCTTTTTTTTAAATTTAATATGTTGTCTTTTCATGTACAAAATTGTATTTTAAGTTAATAAAATTTTATCTTATCTTATCTTATCTAAATATTAAAGACAATCTGTTAACATTGCCATTTTTTCCCATTGTGATTTTCATTTCCGCAGTTTATCAACTTTTCAAGTGAGAAATTATAATGGATTTTGATTATTCTCATAAGTACCTATTTTGACGTGAATAACGTCGCATGTCTCATACTAGGGTCCCACTTTAGAAATATTGGATGCAGCGGAAATAGTCGGAAGTGATTGACATGTGTGAAACAAAACAGCATGTATATCTTAGTTAAGGTGATCTTGTGGAAAAGTACGAATTTACTGACAGCAGGTTCAAATTCTGAAGATTTCAATACTTTATTTATTTACGTATTTTTATAATAAAGATATATATCTGGGTATTGGATAACAATTTAAGATATGAAAAAAATAAAATTACAATTATTTTATTTATTATTTTTACGAACATAAGATTTTATAAGATAAATAAAAGTTAGTGTATTTCTTATAATGACAACGAATACAATTATTTGTGTCTAACAGTATTCACGTCATCTGTGATCCGCGATACAGGCATACCTATTTTTTTCTCACTCTCCTTTTTTTCTCCATAGTTGGCAACCCTATTGTTCTGATCATTAGTTAGAGTTTGTGCAATTTATAGCGATAACGACACGAATTTGCTAAAGTGGAAATGAAAGCTAGAAATATTGTGACGAAAGTAATTTAAAAGCAGCTTTTCTATATGTATGTTTAATATCTTAATTACTTTATTAATCTTTATTACTTATTTTAAATATGCAAAGTACATTATTATATAAACACGTTTTGGATGTTGTCTATGTAGGCACATTCATTGCATCAAAATAGAGACATCATGACTAGGTTCAACACTTAAAGGACAACGTCTCTAAGTAAAATCGAAAAACACACGAAATTATGCAATAAATACTCATTTTTACTATGCAAATTGTTCATGTCCATATTCAAATTATTATAAGAAAGCGACCAAGTGCATGTCGGACCACGCACAAAGAAGAGTTCCGTAGTCGGGGAGAACGTATCCGCCATGTTGGATTTTAAATACTTTTTGATTTTTTTCGTAATTATCACCTTAAATACTATATATGTTCCAAATTTCAATGCTGTAAGTCTCTAGCTCGATTGGAAGTTTTATTTCGTGTCAGAATCCGCCATGTTGGATTTTTAGTCCGCCATGTTGAATTTTCATTGATTTTTGATTTTTCTCGTAATTATCACTTTAAACACTATCTATGTTCCAAATTTCAAACCTCTAGCTCGATTAGAAGTACCCTAGGTTTTATTTCGTGTCAGAATCCGCCATGTTGGATTTTTAATCCGCCATTTTGAATTTTCATTGATTTTTGATTTTTCTCGTAATTATCACTTAAACACTATCTATGTTCCAAATTTCAAACCCTAGATTTATGATGATCTATCAGTCAGTCAGTATTTATGATGATCTATCCCTCAGGGATGCCACCTCATATTTTTTTTCGCAATTTCACTACACCATTGTTTAGCGGTCTACCTTCCAAATTTCATCTATATAGTGCTAATAGTCTCCGAGAAAAATGGCTGTGACATACGGACGGACGGACGGACGAACAGAACGAAATTATAAGGGTTCCGTTTTTGCCGTTTGGCTACGGAACTCTAAAAATCGCAGGTACTTGGACTGCAGTAAATTGAAGTCAATGTTGTCACATTTACTAATTTTTATCACTTTATTCTGACTTCATAGACAATTTTACTGCTATATTCCTTGAGAAATGTAAATATAGTGACAGGGTCGAAAAATTATGGTGACCAAGTCGAAGATAAGGTACGATTCTGATTGTACTACGTAAAGAAAAGTTGTTTTCCGCATGGAGCTTGTGTGTGCGTGTGTCTGTCTGTGGAATTTTTTATTTCCGTTCACAACTTCTACAAAAAATCTCGAATTTGAATGTTTTGTTTAATGTTTGTCTTTACCAACCAAATCACTAGTTTTATAGATTATAGACGCCCAGTAACTAAAGTCATTAGCGTCATCAGTGGTTTTGGCTGTTCGATCGAAAAAGTTCTAAGCGATAAATTGTTTTAAATCGAGCAAATCGAACAAAGTTTTATAGACAAATTTTCTAAATTTTTTTCTTTTCGATTTAAGTCGAATAATCCAAAGAGACAATGTTTAAAAACCATAAAAACATTCCTGAACCTAGCTGCCCGGTCCGGCCTCGCCCGGGTACTATGAATTTAAGGTCGTTGTCGTGCTACAATAATATTCAAAAGTTTCGTTCATAATACGCTGTAAAACAATAAATAAGTACAGTGTTAAATGTAAAAAAAATTTGTTAGAGATTGTACCTAAATTCTTGTTCACATAGTAACACATATTTCACTTAGTTTGTTGGCTTGGATTATATAAAAATATCAATCTTTTCTCATAAATTGTTGAACTTTGCGTTATTATATCTCAACAATAAAAAGGTCAATGATTTTTGGATTTTCTTTTTTAAACTCAGAACAAAAACATCAATGAACAGTTAGTTTTTTGAAAATTTCTGACTGTTACTTTTTTTTAAATTAAAAAACTTGTCAAAAACACAACCTTTCCTATGCTCTCCGTGTTAATTATCCGAACTTTAATTAAGTTTATCATGAGTTAGAGATGGTCAATCAACTTCAAGTTGAATTGTGGATTATAGACGCTCGACAACAAAGGTCATTAGCGTCTGTCAATCAACTTCAAATTTTAATGGTATTTGTATTATAGTATCCGTAATGAGTATACGAAAATTTAGAATTTTCTGACACTATGCCCATAGCACGACAACTACCCTTGACACGTAACTATGGAAACGAAGAACGCATCATTAATTCATGACTCCTGTCTTTTCAACACCATCGAAAATCGAGAGTTGACTCTGAGATTAAAAATATCTACTCGATTTTTATTTGATGCAGGGAAGAGTGTCATTTCTGTAAAAATAATAAAACAACGTGGAAATCGAATTTATGAATTTTCCGTGTCAAAATATCGATTCTTGGAAAAGTTTTCCAGTCCTGATTAAACGATAGCTGCAGTAGCGTGATGTTTAAGGGCGTTTCCAGAGACATGGCCTTCGGTGAACAATAGTCTTGTAGACGAAAGAAAATGTTGGAAAATTTTTCACTGCTAAATAAAAAAGCAAGTTTGCAAAAACTAGAATGAACATTATTCTATTCTTCTTTTGAAAATATTTGCAACGTACTGCACAATGAGAAAAAAGATTATTTCAACCTTAGAATTTTCAGAATTAATATTAGAAATCAACTTGTAATGACGTCTGAAATAATATTATAGTTTTTTGTAGACCTAAATTATTATAGATTTTTATACAACATGTAAAAGTTTCGGTGACCCTGGATTAATTAATTACTACAGGATAATTTCCCTATAATATAAAAAGACTTTGAAGTTAAACGGTTTTATTTTAAATCATCAGCTGTACCAAAAACTAGAAAATAATTAAGACACAAACCAAGGGGCATTTTGTGTCGCTGCGTCAGCGGAATAAGTAATAATCTGGGACTATTAACAGACTAAAATAAAAACGTGGGACGCATTTAAAATATTTCTGTTGGTGGGCTTGGAAACACATTTTTCTATACAAGCCGTTCTTATTTAATAATTATACAGACATGATATTTTTGAGATAAAATTCAAATATAGCCCCATTAATATGTTATGATCTTGAAAATAGGCGGTTAAAAATTTTGCTTTTACTATGAATAAAAAAAATTGTCAAAAGTTCCTTTCTTTAAGACATTTTTTCTATCAATTATTTATCATAATTAACAATTTTTAAAATCAGTTATGTAAGTATTGGCGATTTGTAAGTACCTAGGCCAATTTTTTAAATATTAGACCGATATTTTAGGCACCAAAATATTACTTAGCATCTTTTACTGTTTTGGAGATCGTAGTAGTGACAAAATGACATTGATACACCTGTATAATAAAATTAGTAATAGGGTTCTGTTCAACAAAAGACACAGGGGATATTTAATTGACTTTTAGAGTTCTTTCTAAGATTCATGGTTCAATTTGTTCTGATTCGTTAATTTTCAATCACAATCTTAATTTAATGTCTTTGGAGATAAAATGCAAACAAAGAAAATGCATTCATATATCTAGACATACTTATATCTATATAAAATGCACCACAACAGTAATTTGATAAAATTATTTTTATTAGATTTAATTATTATAATTAGGTAAAGTATACCTATTATCTGAAATATAAACTGACCATCTCAATTATTTAATTGATCTGATATAGATTATTATTCATAATGTATTCATTCATAGGTTTCTTGGTATATTGGGGGGGGGGGAGTTTTAATTGAAGCAACATGCTGAGACTTCGAAAGAACGTAGCGTTACGGTGGTATCATAGTCACGTTAATAGACCGAGAGCTAGTGACAATTTTTTGGTGTTATTTATTCAAGGCCTTATTTTTGTGAAGATATACAAGCTATACAAACATTTTCAGCCTTGAAGCAATAATAATTGTGACCATTTCTTTTGTTGCATGTTGGAGGCGGTCTGCATCCCTCCCATACCGCGATCTAAATAAATCCCTTACTCAGGGCACTTTAATATGCCTCCCTCAACATCTTCACAAAAATAAGGCCTTGAATAAATAACACCAAAAAATAATTATTAATTAATTCAACAATGAATTTAATCCACAAGGCATCCATGCCTTGTGGATTAAATTCATTATATTGTTGCCCACAATTACCTAACTCATATATTGTTATTTATTTAACACCAAAAAATTGTCACTATAGCTCTTGGTCTATAAGGTCAGTGAGTGATTCACCACAAAAGTTTTCGAAAACGCCATGAATGAAATAAATTCCCAAACATGTATTTTTTATGCTAATGGCTATTGCCGAAGTATTAATTATTAAAATAATAAAAAAAATAAATCGCGATGGAATCGTATAGTCGCATAGCTCGGAAACAGTTTTCGACTACGCGATGAATGAAATTTATTCACTGACTTAAATTCGAGTTCACAAAAACGACGCGGCGCTCGCATCGTTTGTATGACTTTCTGGTTGTAATCGTTAACGTTGTCCTATGACGATTATATTCCATTAAGGTTTGAGATTAGATGTCAAACAAGACATTTATTGCAAATTACGTTAGCAGGCGTTAAGAGCAATAATAGCACAATTGTGCCATCCAGTAAGTGTGTGTACCCATATCTACGCACCATATATCTCTGGTCACAAGAGAAAGTAGCTTATGTAATAAGATTCCATGAATATTTCAAAGTTTTGGTCTGTGATAGTATTATAATTTTCAAAATTTTCTAATTATCATCTGATGTCTTCTTGATAACGAAACTAGCAGCAATTTTAATTTTTAAAGTGAAACTGAAACTTTATTAGTCTCGTGTTTTTTTCGTTCAGTTATGCATGTCGAGAGTCACGTCACGGCTAATCAAAGCGATCGACCAGACCAGTACTCATCGAAAAACAGCGACGCACAGTGACGTTATGTTCGTAATTGTATTATACGACTGTGAGCAACGCTGTATTTCGTTCCGAGTAAATGCATAATATTTTTCACAACTCTATTGACAATTAAGAAGTTTCCCTTTTTTATTTTTTTAGTCTAAATCATATTTTTAAAAATTACAAAATTAATGGCGGAAGAATTTTTGAAATATCTTTAAAAATAACAAAGTTATGCTACTTCAAAGTTTGAATTTGACAATAACTCCAAGAAATTCCGTTTTCAGTCCGGGTGACGTCACGAAGTTATTTTCAGTTTGTATGTGTGGTAATTTAACATGCTAACTTCCCATAAATCTCTTTCTTTAAACTCGTAAATTGTTATGGAAACACTAAAAACAAACCAGTTGATGACGGAAAATATTGACATAATATCTAAATTTTTGACAGTTAATTTTGATTTAATATAAATAGAAAAGTCTGTATTACAACAAAATAGTTAGTAAGTAACTTAGGTTTTAATTACTCACAAAGCTAAAAAACAACAAACGTGTATCGCGTGACGTCATATTCATAAATCAGTTTCTTTTGCGACCCCACGTACAAGAAATTGAATATCTCCGTTGAAATTAAAGATATCAAAATAATTCTTTCCAAATTTTTAAAGTTATCTTTTATTTATTTAATTATTGTAGATTATAGACGCGTCGACATCTCAGGTCATTAGCTTTTTTAAACTACACTAAATAACAACTATCTTAAAACTAAATAACGTATCACAAAACATCCATGACCGCAGGTGGGATTCCAACCCACGGCAGTCCAGTCCAGAGGTTGCGGCACTAAGCACGCTAACCACTAGGCTATACTGCCCTCTTTAAAGTTATCTTTATTACAATGGTGTGACAGTATCATAATTAAAATTAGTATTTTCGTCCAATGGAAACTTCCTAATTCGATTTGAGGTACCTGCAATTTGTGTGCGCAAAAAAGCCACAAAAATGTTAGAATTGTCAGATGTATGTGAAATTTATGTGGGGTTATGTCTGTCATTTTGACGTTTTCGAATACCTATTATATGCGAATTGAAGTTGGCGCGACTCAATCGCTCTATCTCTATCTTAACAACGTTAAAAAACAGAGAAAACAGACAACTGAAAATTTACATCCCTATAAAGTTGAAACTCTCAGTTTCAACCCGCTAAACCCGCTAAACCGAAAATTGAATTTTCAATAGCGGCGTTGTGAAAAATGTTTTTATACACAAATTGAAACTAATTTTGAATACTTATATAAAATAATAACAAAAAATCGCCATAGGCAATTTTTTCTTGATGCTACAGATGTGGGGCGTGGGTGGAACATTCCTGCTAACAATTAACAATAAAGCACATTATCCTGAGGCGGTCCTGCGGCTTTATATATACACTTTAGCCTATAAGGCATTACTTACTTACTATACGTACTTCGCCGTCGGATATTATAGTACTACCTCAAAATTTGGACTTGCCGTCTGATGACATTAAAAAAAATTCGACTAATGACCAGTCCTATACTTCCCACCTAGTAAATATTTGCAAATATTTTCTTTGAAAAAAGCATGGTTTTCTTTTTTGTTTGGTGATCTACTGATGGCTAGTAATATAGCAAAAACCATGGTTACCTTGATTTACGTACAATTTTCTTTTTTTAGTAAAATATTTTTTTTCTCGAAAACTATACAATTTAGAGAAAAAAATATTTACATTTTTTTCATATTATAACATCTAGAATTCATTTATATTTTTAACTTCCCATTGGAAGTTATTGTAATGGGTCCGAAAATCGAAATCAAAAAGGAAAAACAATTTTTATGTTTCAAGGTCACTACACTATTTTTACACTACTTTTAGAAAGATGTCTGTGTGTGTATGTGTGCGTGTGTGTACGTACGTACGTACGTATGTATGTGTCCATTTCTTTCTAAGACGAAATCTCGAGAATGAAACATGATATCGACTACGTTAGGGTGCCAATCGACGCGTATTAACGTAAATATGATCTGAAAGAAATTTTTTCAAAATCGGTTCAGCCGTTCTTTTTTCTTAACCAAATAACCTCCAAAAAAGTAGATTTTACACAATATCTCGCGAATAAAAAATTATATTGACTTCGTAAGGGTGTCAATCGAGGCGTGTTAACGTCATTTTGATCCGACATAAATTTTATAAAAATCGGTTCAGCCGTTTTTTTTTTTTAATGATTGTTAAAAATAAATAATAATTATGTTTTAATGATTAAAATGATTACTTTTCTGTGTAATATCTAATTTAATTATTATTATTAAATATTTATCAAACTGGGAAGTTCGTCGTGTGGACCTCAAGGGTCTCACTTTAGTCCTAACAAACGACCCACCTCACGGCTTGTTTTTACCTATGTTAATACCGGACATGGAGAACGTTTTTTTGAATATCTCAGGATCCACTGAACCGATTTGACTCAAAATATAATCAGATCTAAGTTAAAGGCTGATAAACACAATAGAACAATTGGCATGGCCGTATCGTGGGAATCGAAATCTGACCTAATAAGCCGCTACGCTAACCATTAGACCACACTGTCCTCACTTCCGACAATTTCCGCTGCATCTAATATTTCTAAAATGCCACCCCAGTATGAGACATTAGACGTTATTTACGTCCAAAAAGATACTAATAATACGTCATCCTCCACTCACGAAATAATTTAACAAAGTTAACTAACTTCAAAAAATAATTAAATTATTTTTGTTTTCGTTTTATATTGACCTTTTCTACCATTCAGCTAGAAATTGGCGAAATGATTTCTCTATTATAATCATAATGGTTTGTTTACGTTGACTTCTAATTGAATGTAGGTAGGGAAGGTGACTGTTTTAAACTGTTTTGAATTCGGGTCAATTTTTTAAAAGTTTTTACACCTCTTGGTGTCCTTATATTTTATTGTAGTACTTATACCTATTTACTGATTATTATTCTACGAAGAGAAAAAGTCCATCAATAACTTATTTACGGAGTATTATTTAAAGAAGGAAAATATTTAGTGTATTATTCTATGAAGAATAAGACTCACTCAGTAACTGATATATTAGTTAAGAGTACTATTGTATAATTAATATTATTATAGAAAAACTCGGGTCGCAGTGCCAAACCCTGCCGACAATATAGTGTATTTGCTAATACAGGCATTGTGGCATTATTATGTAAACTTAAGTTTGTTTTTTGACAAAATAAAAAATTTAACCCCTTAATACATCCCTTAAAATAATTAAATTTTTCTAAATTTCAATATTAGACATGGATTTTATCAGTACACCCAATTAAATACACCCTTCCATAAGTAAATTCGTATCAACAAACTAGTGTTTTCATAAAATTTGAAAGTCCGGTCCTGTCAGGCCGATTTTATTAAAATTTTAGCAGCACATTTTAATCTTTACTAAAGAGTTAAATTTCAATTTTGAAACGATTCTGACAAATTTTTCGGTATTTTTGGGCCCAAAAACTTTTTGGAACCCCTAAATACAACCCTGAAAATGGTCCGATCGGGCCCATTTTAAATAGGCTTCTTGCGGTGATGGGTTCCAATGTGTGTACCAAATTTCGTTTCAATCGATTAAGTCTGTCGAGAGTTATCGTGTACACACATATATATATATATATAAATATATACATACATATATATATAAACATTTTCAAAAATGGTGCCAAAGTGTTCAGGAGGCTATGAAACGTCGAGAAATTTTGGTCCGACCCCTAGGTCCCGCCATCCGACCGACGCCAATAGTGTATGTGCCATATTATGGCAAATACACTAATAATACTGTTAAGTAAGTGAGTACGTGAGTGAGTTTTATTCTTGCAATGTTGAAGCAATGAAGGTTTCTGCACAGAAAGCTCTACATCATCGTTCGAGCGGAACTTCTCACATATCGCAGACAGACGGACATAAATTACTTTACTCCATTACATTTAGCCGAAATTTATCTCCCTTTAGTTCTTTAGGCTATTTATTTTGTATATAATACATACATGTATACCACATACATATTTATGTACCAGATATAACCAGAAACGTTATATTATCTATGTATTTGGTACGAATCTATGTACATATATTGCGACGATAATAAATTATTGAAATACGTCAAACATATAAATAAATTAGTAAATTATACCGCAGTGAAATGTTTTACTACTAGATTAATTAAAATGAAATTTAATCCGGTACAGTTATCTGGAAGTAATCTTGCTGGCTTGAGACTAGATTAGTTAGTAGGGATTTCGTTCTTGCGTTTACATGGTTTATCTGTTACATCAACTGTCATCGCAAGAATTAGAGAAATAAAATTCAATAATTTGGATTGTCAATATAATAAGTATTCATTAATCTCTTAAAAGAGGGACGAGCACAAACTATACTTATTTGTTACAAATAATAGATTTATAACGACGCACATACCCTGGTAGCTGCGCGTCTTATTAAAAAAAATTCGACTGATGACCAGTCCTATACTTCCCACCTAGTAAATATTTGCAAAAAATAAACACTCTTTTTTTATTCTTTGAAAAAAAGCATGACCCTCTTTTTTGTTTAGTGATCTACTGATGGCTAGCTTAATATAGCAAAAATCATGGTTACCTTGATTTACGTACAATTTTTATTTTTTTTAGTAAAATATTTTTTTTTCGAAAACTGTACATTTAAGAGAAAAAAACTATTTACATTTTTTTCATATTATAACACCTAGAATTCATTTATATTTTTTTTACCTATGTTAATACGTGACATTGAGAACGTTTTTTTTAATATCTCAGGATCCACTGAACCAATTTGACTCAAAATCTAATCAGATCTAAGTTAAAGGCTGATAAACACAATAGAACCATCGGCATGGCCGTATGTTGTTCCATTTTTACGATATCGAAGGCGAAAAATTGACCACATACACACACACACACACACTCACATACAGACATCAGTCAGAAAAAAATCTTAAACGATTGCTAGGGTCTCAAAACGTGTGAAGATCCGTTAAAATCTCGAAATATTTTTTTCGGACTAAATCCATTACGTCCCTACCATAGTAGAGGTGGAAAGTAAAAAAAGAGGGACGAGAAACACAGAACTGAATATTAAAAATAACCACAAAATACCAAACTACTAACATTTTTTTCCCGACGTACTTTTTGCTAACCGTATTAGTGGTTTGGTCAAACTGGTGTTTAGGGATTATTTTTTCCATCCAGTTTTAATGTATTATTAAAAACAATATTAAAATAAAAGTGTGATTTTGATACCTACTAAGCCCAGAAAAACCACATATATCTAGTTGGTAAAAAATAATTTTACATGTATGGATATATAAAATTGGTCTAACATAATATATTTTTTCATAAAAAACACTTCCTCTTTTATATTTAAACCTACTTTAAAATGAAATGTAATTTCCAAATTTGGAAATATAAGCACATAAAAATAATATTACCAATTAAGATATTTAGAGCAATATTAAAAAAGTGTTCTACCTGCATTTTAATGCTTTTAGAAAGTATATTTTTTATGAACTTTGTAAACATTTTTATTACAAATTTTAATATAGTTAAAAAGTTGATATTAGATTAAATGCAACTGTAAAATTAATTTGAATACTTCATAATTTTTATGAAATATACCTATAAACATATTATGATAAGGCCTTCAATTTTGAGAGGATTTAAAAAAAAGTATAAGTATCTTTTTACACCGATTTTGTCATACTTGTTCGTCTGGTTTTCTGTCGATTAATTATTTTTATCATATATTTGTGCAAATTATTCTAACAATAGTAATAACAGAAATCTGTTAGAAAGTTACAAAAGAAATAAAGATTCAAATGGGCCTTATCGATATACATTTCGAAGAAAATTAGATTTATATATTATTTTTAACCGACTTCAAAAAAAGGAGGTGGTTCTCAATTCGGTTGTATTTTTTTTTAATTTATGTTTGTTACCTCAGAACCCCGTCATTTATAAACCGATTTGGAATTTTTTTTTTATTTGACAGGATATACTTTCAGATTGGTCCCATCAAAATCGCGTAAGAAAGTCGGTTTAATAAAAGTGAGTAACGGCGTGTGATTCCTTTAAGGTAAATGTCACTCTTTGACACTAAAAAGTAAAAAATAAAAAACTTTTTAACAAAAAAAAAACCTCCTTCAAAAAGCCACTAAAAGGAGGAAAATAATTAAATTATGAGGTCTGCGCCAATTTAATAAAATATGAAGTTGATTAAAAAGAAGATATTAATCACTATACTATAATTTTTAACGACTTCATATTTTATTAAATTGGCGTAGACCTCAAAATTTCATTATTTTCCTCTTTTTAGTGGCTTTTTGAAGGAGTTTTTTTTTTTATTTGTATCGTATGAGGTTTATAAAAAGAGATCCATTATATAAGAATAGATTAAAGAAGTATTTCCAAATATCTATTTCTGACTCATCTTCATTCTAACCCTCTAATGTATTGTAAATGGCCGCGTTGACAATTCTAACCACCCTTATTTTTCTATTGAAAAGATAAGTATAGATATTTTTGGTGAAACGTGTTATTCAATACATCCGTAATCCATTAGTGAAAAAGCCCCAGTGGAGCGAATTAGGAGGGTTAAATGTTTGTGACGTTCTTTTAATCAAATCAGAATACTAGAATGACAAAGATGTATTTTAAATGTTTTTCAATACATACACAAACGATTCACATGTGTGAAAATAAATTCCAATATAGGTAATATATTAAATTAATTTTATTTTTTAATCACGCTGTTAAATGACGGTTGCTATGGCAACGGTCAACAATTTGCCAAAATGAAAACGCTTCAACCAATGAACACATAGCAATCAAAAATTAACAGCGTGATTAAGATTTATTTATTTATTTATTGTAGATTATAGACGCGTCGACAACTTAGGTCATTAGCGTCTTAAATACATTAAATAACAAACAGCGTGATTAAAAAACAGCCTATTAAAATTATACGATAATTCAGCAGAAATGTTATGTAATTGTAAAAATGTTTGTTTAATGTTAACAGTACCTGAGGAAGTCATAATAAAGTGACGAAACGTCGTATAATTAGCAGATGAAAAATCATTGACTTTAATTACTGCAGTCCAAGTACCTGCGATTTTTATAATAATAATTCATATTATAATTGTTAATAATTATAAATTGAAAAATGAAAATATAATTACTGTTAGTGGCGTTCACCAAAAATTGTTTAACATTTTTGTTAGTGAAACATTTGAGATCCTTAAATTTGAAATTTGGTGCTCTGGCTCCTTAGAAATATTTAGTTGTTTGACAAAACGATTGTGTATTTTTTTTTAATAATTTGAAATCGCTCAAGTACCTACTCTAAAACAGGTATAGGTAATGGATACCCCATTGTACATATTATAGGTATTATATATATATTCGTCGGTTTGGTTAGAATTGTTTTGATTTTGAAAAAATCGTGTTTGAAAAGTTTACAGGCTATTTTAGGGTTATTTTGGCCTAACAGCGATTCATTTTTTCAATTTATTTTTTTTTAATAATGAAAATTCAGTTGATGCTTTTATCAGTTCTTGGACTACAACTTTGGGAACTGGGAGCTTATAATATAGAGTAACCATAGACATTGGAGCCGCCATATAAACAACGATTATTATGAACCCCTGAGGTATTTTACCTGAAAGAAATGCGTAATTTGAGATAGTAACTAAAATAATCTATTAATTTATCTCAAAACAATTTTGAACATAAAAACATAGAATAAGAGCAAAAATCGCAAAAATGAACTCATTCACTTTTTCTTATAAAATGACGATATAATAAACAAAACATTTTTTCTCGTAAATATCTACATTTTA
The DNA here is from genome assembly GCA_039654895.1 of Mongoloraphidia duomilia. Taxonomy (NCBI): domain Eukaryota; kingdom Metazoa; phylum Arthropoda; class Insecta; order Raphidioptera; family Raphidiidae; genus Mongoloraphidia; species Mongoloraphidia duomilia. Next base: position 5,428,984 of record CM077520.1, on the reverse strand, counting down.
GAAATTGATTTGTAAATAAAGTACAGCCCTCCATAATTTTATTAAATAAATAACAATACGAACAGCTTATCGACATTTTCAAAATAATCAATTGGTTTTTCTGTCACTACCTCCAAAATATTCTTTATAAAGTTTTATAGCTGACACGAAATAATAGTTTCTCTAATCCTGTCGGTGAAAACGATGCTCAAGTCAGCCTCTAGTGGTGATTATACCAACTACACACATTCACTCAAACAAGTCCAACAAGTCTTACAAATAAAAGCTTTTGTTTTAGTATGAGCGCTGGCATCTATGCGATAATACAAGAACTACCGATCTCGATAAATATTGATGAACTTTATAGCTACAGTGATTTATTTTATAGGTAATTTACAGATAATAAAATGTTGATGAGTTATACAGTGTATGTAATAGACACTGTAGGTACGAACATAATATGTTTAATTCAGTAGCATAATATAATAATAATATGATACTTAAATATAATAAATTTTACATTTTGGGAATTATTAAGAGTATTCGTTTCAAATTCTTTCCCCTCGTCTATAAAACGGTTTCCGCTCTCCTGACGTTGTTTTTAAAGCTAAAGGGTTCGGGTAAACGCCAAATGAACAACCGAGAATCACAATACAGACCGTACAGGCGAATTTTTTGAAAATAAGTTTTTGATACGTATGAAATATTACGAAACTTTTTAAAAAGTTTATTTTTTTCAGAAATTGTTTTTTAATTTTTTGTCTGCAGGATCTGTAGTGTGATTTTTGGTCCTTTATTTGGCGTTGATCCGAACCCTTTAGCTTAGAAAATAGCGTCGAGAGAGCGGAAACCGTTTTATAGGCGAGGGGAAAGGATTTGAGATGAAGAATGCAGGGGGTAACAACATTTCGTGCCTCTAGTCGGCTGCTTAAAATAATATATATCCATCGCACGCGTATAATAATGCAATTTTATGCTATACGACAATATAGCCAAGCGTGCGTAAAATATCAACTGTGACGTCAGCGTACAATAATGCAATATTTTATTCCATACGACAGTATGGTATTGTGCGTTGGTATGGCAACGAAAAAATAAATATTGTATCAAGGTCAATATTTTTAGTATCTAAGTATATGTAGTGCTGTCAGTGAATTTACGCGGTGTGACATTAATTCAATACAGCGCTTAGCAGTTGAATGTTGTAGATAGATATTGTAAATTATAGACGCTCGACAACAGAGTTGAATGTTGTACATTTCAAATATGTGTTGCAAAAAATAATGTATACAACTAGTACAATTAAGTATAAGTCGCTCGGTGTGTTGCGTGCCAACGTCACCCCTCGCGTCTTATATTTAATTGTACTAGTTGTTTAAGCTACTATTATAATATAAGCAAAAGAAAAAATACAAATTACTGTCGTGATGCGAAAGAGTCAGAATAGAGTGTTTGCATGAACATTTTGTGTTATATTAATAGAGCAAAAAATTCTGAACAAAATGACACCTAAGCTACCTTATTTTTATTTCAAATAAGCTCAAAAATAATTTTTGAAATAGTTATGTAAGCCTCTCCGCTAAAAACGTTTTTGCTCGAGACATAATTATTTTGGAGGCATTTATATTATATTATAATCTATATCTACTAATACTATCTAAAAACTAAGAAACAGACTGTTAAAAAATACTGTTTTGTCCTATGTAAACAGTCTAAGCTATGTATCTACGCTAACGGCCACTCAAGTCAAGCTTTGATTTCACACACTGTTTTAGATGACATGATTTCTTTTGTAATCATTCATATTTTAATAAATTATTGCACTACAACGAATCATCCATGTTTCTCAGATTTTTGAATTGTAGTCAAATTGACGTATATTTTCGTGCTACGCAATAAAAAGCGATAAAAAAAACATGCAACTACCCTATTAGGGTCGAATATGCATACCGTTATATACCATAATATATCAAACGATTAAAATACCATTATCATTCTTGAAAAAAAAAAGCTTGTATGTATTTTAAATATACAATTATAATACAATTTTGTAGACCAAATTTTGTTTAAAATGCAATAAGGAAAAATTAATTTTACCTTAATTTTGATGTAGTTTCGTGTCAGAGCGCCTAAAAAACTGCCCGAAATCTCGTCAAATCTGGAACAAATAATATCTAGTTATAAAAATAATGTCAGTATGTAGTGTTTACATTTATGAAATTGTTCGTCCTTAAAAATATTTTGTAGCTCACATATTTATGTGAGTTTTTGTTTGTATTTTATATTTAGTGTCGGTTCTGAAGTTTGGAAAATATGTAATAAGAAAAGCGTCAACAGCGTTATAAACAACTCAATGGTTGAACAATAAATATATGAAAACATCGCGTCTTTCTATCGTAAACATAAAACTTTCCGTGTTTATTTACAGGTTGATCTACAATTCATTTAATGCATTTTTAAAAATTTCACATTGACCCAGAAAAATATTACTTTACAATATTAATCTAATAAACTTATTCCACAAATTACACTGTAAATAGTGAAAACTTCACAAATATTTATTGTCTTAACATTACAATGCTCTTCAGGGAAAAAATTCCACATGTCACTGTTTAGATTCAAATCCGAAACTTCCTGTTAATTGTAATTGTATTTTAAAGACCACCAACAGCTAAGGTTATTTGGGCCTAGCACCAATTCATATTTTCAATTCATTATTTTTTTTTTTTTTTAATAATAAATTGAAAATCCAATTGACACTTTTACCAGCTCTCGGGCTAGAACTCGGGAACTGGGGACTTGTAAAAGAGGAACCATAGCAACGCCATGTAAACAACAGCGCCGCTACACTCTCGGCTATTCTCAAGCCCGAAACTTCCTGTTACTCTACAGTGCACATGTAAGTAGATAATAATTTTATTTCGTACATTTTTCACTATTTACAGTGAATTTGTGTTGTTGAATAAGTGTTCATATTAATTAATATGCTATCATTAACCAGAAGTTTAATTCCAATTTTATTAATAGTTTTCAATGTTTCTGGTGAACCTGCCTCACTTTAAAAGCTTTAAAAATTTTAGATAAGTCGTATTGAAAATTGAAAGATATATGAACTGGAACAACTTGGTTAGGAATGAATGAAATTGTGAATTATAGACGCTCGACAACAGAAGTCATAGCGTCAACTTGGTTCGGAACTATACAGTTGCAGACTCAATAGTCAATACAGTTTACAGAGGAAGGTCTCATAATGAGCTAGATAGCACCATATTTACAAGGTTATAAGTATGAATTTCCAAATAAAAATTTTAATTAGTGCCATGCTACTAAATAGGCAAAATCTTTTGACCCTTCCTTAGGCATATGTTGTCCAATTAGTTATTATCTTTTGTGTTTTATTTTTTAACATTGGAAATGTTTATGTTCGTATATGGGGGCAGAGTTACGAGTTTTCGTTCAAGGTCAAAAGACAACGGTGTCGCGATCAAGTGAGGAGCAATCATGCAAAGTTGAACAAGTGAAATTTTTTCGAAATGTGTTTTGTATCATGTCTAGTTAATTGAGAGGTATTTGCGACGATCTGCGGTGTTATTTTTGAGCAAATGTTAATAAATACTGTGGAAAAATCCATTTAAAAGTTAAGTAATCAAGCAAAAGTGAACGCGTATATAACAGAAAAATAATAGGGTTATTCCTGACAAAACTAAACAGTGCATTGATAAATATTGTGTGTATAATAAACAGTTAATTATGTTTCATATATGCTGTTATCATTTTCAATGTCCTCGATGGTTGCAAGGATTGCGAAATCTGTGAATTTTTGTTATTGTATTTAATATTTTATAAGGACAGATGGAAGACCAATCCTATGATTGAACCTAATCCAATTGCTTCTTTTTTAGCAATAAACTGTTCTTACGAGTAAAGACAAAAATCCGAAAGTCATTTTTATTTCTATGTGGAATTATCACATGACAAACTTATTTGTTCATCGAAATTCGAATAAATAATTTCGAGACATTTAAACGACAATAATTATTTCGTTTCATTTTAAAATTGTGTTTTAAAGACCACCAACAGCTAAGGTTATTTGGGCCTAGCACCAATTCATATTTTCAATTCATTATTTTTTTTTTTTTAATAATAAATTGAAAATCCAATTGACACTTTTACCAGCTCTCGGGCTAGAACCCGGGAACTGGGGACTTGTAATAGAGGAACCATAGCAACGCCATGTAAACAACAGCACTGCTACACGCTCGGCTATTCTCAAGCCCTCGTTTCATTTTGGATATTGACATAATTACCTACCAAACTAAATTTGTTGCTAAACTACTGACTTTTTCTAAACTTATATTGAAAAACTCACGTGTAAACTATATTGAGCTATACTCTTTATCTATGATATTGAGTTCGCGACTGTAGGTATACATATAAATCAGCCTGTACATTTGTGTCATATGTATAGATAGAGTGAATATGGAGGTACCTATAAAACAATAACTCAGCGGCTTTTTCGCACGGTGAAGTTTTTCCTAAGGAAACTCGCCATTCCAACCATCTTAATCATGATAAAATGTGATCACGTAGTAGTATATTATGTAGTATATGTTGAACGCAAGCATAGTTCGTTAGCAATAAATATCTTCTCCGGATATGAACCAGCTACCGATCGCACCATTCTAATGGCTCCATTATTTCTCCTAATGGAGTCTAGACTCTAAGGAAGCGGTTGAGTTGTTGCACTCTTTTAATGTTAGATATTGAGCAGAGGGTATTTTCTTTTTCGTCCTCGGCAAATAGGTAAAGAAAATAATCTTATGGAAAACACACAATGTAGATTTTCTTGTCATAAAATGCAGATACATGTACAGGGTTTTCATGAAAGTTTCCAAGGCAATTTTCTTACATGCAACCTTCAATTCACCAATGCTCGATTTGCGATTTATTTTACAATGAACGTGTCTCTATTATTGATTTTGTTCGATTTTATGGAAAAAAATACCGCACATTTGATATCCTCAGTAATTTGGTCATTTGGACAGTAAACTGCTCTTTCATTGCTCGACTTTTTGTTAAACCGGATCATTTCGATATATTCGGTAATAAGATATTTTATGATTCATTTATTTACATATTCTCTCGTTTTGATATACATTATATACATACATTATTTTTCATAGTATTTCATTGTTTTAAGATAAGTCTCTTACATTGTTTTATTATAGATATATTATAAAAAAAATATTTTTTTCCATACCCACTACAAAAGAGCTACTTTCCATGCATGTATACCGGCCTGTAATGAGTCATTTAATAGGCAGTCGTGTAGAAAGTATTTTCATAACATAACTAGTGCGGTCAGTAAACGGTTGCCATAGTAACTTTTATTTAGATTTCGTGTCCATATAGTAATATAATAGTAACTTATTCATTCTATCCGCCTGCTAATATATACTCACGGCCTGCTATAAATGTAAAGATGGCGACGCAAATGAATTGTCAAAATGTTTTGAAAACACTGAAAATTAAGTGAAAAACTTATATTTCGTGCGTAATGGTATTATGACTCGTGTGACTGTAAAAATTCGCTATCGCTCGTTTTCACATACTGTTACTACTCGTCATTAATGAAACCCATTACGCATCTAGATATACAGTCTCCTATTATTTAAAAAAAGGTTTATAAACAGTAGTGTATTATTGATTTTTATTATTTGCCAGGATTCATGGCACAACACACAATCTGTGAAAATTTCAACTAGCTACCTCTTACCGTTAGTCTTGTGATAGACGGACAGACGGATAAGTAATAGGGTTCCGTTCTGAGGTACGGAACCCTAATAAAATAAAGCTATTTTAATTTTATAATATATTTATTGTGAATTATAGACGCGTCAACAACTTGGGTCATTATAGTGTCTTGATTACATTAAATAAAAATTCGACTGATGACCAGTCCTATACTTCCCACCTAGTAAATATTTGCAAAAAATAAACACTCTTTTTTTATTCTTTGAAAAAAACATGGCCCTCTTTTTTTTAGTGATCTACTGATGGCTAGCTTAATATAGCAAAAATCATGGTTACCTTGATTTATGTACAATTTTTATTTTTTTTAGTACAATATTTTTTTTCTCGAAAACTGTACATTTTAGAGAAAAAAATTTACATTTTTTTCATATTATAACATCTAGAATTCATTTATATATTTTTTTACCTATATGTTAATACGTGACATTGAGAACGTTTTTTCTAATATCTCAGGATCCACTGAACCGATTTGACTCAAAATCTAATCAGATCTAAGTTTAAAGGCTGCTAAACACAATAGAATAATCGGCATGTCCGTATGTTGTTCCGTTTTTACGATATCGAAGGCGAAAAATTGACCACATACACACACACATACACACCCACACACACACACACATACACACACACACATACAGACATCAGTCAGAAAATGATCTTAAACGATTGCTAGGGTCTCAAAACGTGAAGATCTGTTAAAATCTCGAAATATTTTTTTCGGACTAAATCCATTACTTCCCTACCATAGTAGAGATGGGAAGTAAAAACTCACTTAAAACAAAACATCCATGAGCGGAGGCGGGATCCGAACCCACGACAGTCTGATCCAGAGGCCACGACACTAACCACTGGACCACACTGTCCTCGATTTTATAAAAGAATTACCGTTCTCTTTCCACACGTGTATCGAGCTATACGAAACGCGGCAGGCGTTTCTAATGCGAACAATGCAAACGATCATAACTCACACATATATGATAGTTTTCTTGATGGAACTGCAAACGTTGCTGTAACAGCAGAAGAAAACGGCTCGGGAAATCCCATATTGAATATCGTAAATTTGTTCGAGCAAATGCAGCACTGACTTTTTTCTCGTTCGGTCGTTAATGTAAAAGCTTTTTGGCATACGTAGTACTGCATTCAGCATTGTATAAAACTATACAGATCTGATGCAGATACAACTGGCTTTAAGTGTTTGCAAAACAAAAGAATATTGAAGTGAAACTTCTTTAGCGAGATTAGTGAATCGATTAAGAATTAATTGTAGATTATAGACGCGTCGACAACTCAGATCATTAGCGTCTTCAACACAATAAATAATCCATTTGTGTATTAGAATCCGTCAGCCGGCATACACAAACCGACTGGTGACGCTAATGACCTAAGTTGTCGACGCGTCTATAATTTACAATAAATAAATAAATAAACAAACCGACTGGTACGAGCTCGGGTCCCTGGGAGCGCTAATTCCCAAAGAACATTGGAATGCAATTTGCAATAGCAACCAGATTCCAATGTCCCCTCTGGGGGATTAGTGAATCGAAATGACACGAAAAATAACGAGACATAAATTCAGATATGTCAGTACGTGCTCACATAGAACGACTCAGATGGCAACGTGGAGAAACGCATTAGTGTACCGTGTATGACATTGCAGGTTCGCGTCAGCTTGGAGTATTATGAAATATTAAATTTATTGCTTTTTTCTTTATTTATTAGGTATTAAAAATAATAAATCGAAAAAATGAAAAATGTGTAGATATACACGGTGGCACATCTTAAACAATGCAGTGAAATATCTCGTAAACGGTTAAACCATAAAAAAAATTTTATTCAAAAGTTATAGAGTGTCAAGGGGGACAGAAGACTGTGATATCAGATTTAACATAGGTGGTTCTGTGAAGGTCAGGCGAAAGTCAGCTTCGATTTTTTAATTATAACAGTGCATTTTTATTCCAGAATACGATACAGTATTTTAATAGTCAACAGTAAATTATTAAGGTACATATGAGCCAAAGTTAATAAATATTGAGATAGCAAACTTCATTTGTCAATTTGGTTCTTTTATGAATTGAATTCAAGCCAAGAAGACCGGTGCGTAATATCATGACTATCTGCTATGCCATAATTTAATGTCGTTCATTTTGGCTGTTATTTAATTTCTAAATATCTCAATATTTCTTTAGCTGATATGTACCTTAATAATTTACTGTTCACTAATAAATACTGTATCGCATTCTGGAATAAAAATGCACTGTTACAATTAAAAGATCGAAATTGACCTTCGCCTAACCTTCATAGCACCACCTATGTTAAATCTGATATCACAGTCTTCTGTCCCCCTTGACACTATAACTTTTGTATAAAACATTTTTGTATGGTTTGTACCGTTTACGAGATATTTCACTGCATTGTTTAAGATGATCCACTCTGTATATTATAATAATTTATTTATTTATTTCTAAAATTCGCATGGTTGACGAAGACGAAAGAAGTTTCACTTCAAACTTGCGATTACGGGGGTGGCACACACTTGCCTTTTTTCCTTTAATGTTTCGTAGGGGAATGTAAATAAATGGTGATTGGGTCGAAAATGTATACTTTTAAATTTTACGCAAATTTTTTAAAGATATTCAAAGTTTTCTTAAAAACTTATAAAAATTTTAGAGAAAGTTGCGATTTTATTTATTTAATAAAAATTATTTTAAAAACGTCATCTTTTAATATTTTTCTTTCTAGCTTTTAAGAAATTTGATCTTTTAAAATATATCATAAAATTAATAAAGCACGTAGTCAGAAATAATTAAATTATCATAAACATTAAAAACTTTACAAGCAAATCTCTCGTTTAATTTACGTGGACTTTTAGCTTATAAAGTATAACTTTTATATAAAATAAAATTATAAACCATGTGAAGTTTTCCAAACGTGCCATAAAACAAAGTTTCTAGTTTCACGGATCGTTCCACATGTAAATATAATTCAGTTTATGGTACTTAAGGGTGTCGTCCAAGTGCAATGTACGGACGTCGCAATATCTGTAGCGTTACAGGTTAGACTGTGCACCCAACAACTGGGTTTTTCTATAAGACATGACAGTTGAATCAGAGAGCTGATTTTCGACACAGATAGACGATCCAACCTCTTTAAGGTCCAGTGGGGTTATCTCTTATTTTTTATAACAGATTTTGAAATGTCATAAAAAATAAAACTTCAATTTTTTTATTTTGTTTTTGATACTCATGCGCTAGACGTGCTGGAATATTAGGCAAATGTTTGGTATAGAATACTATTGTCATAATTCAAGAAGATTTTTTACTGGCACATTTCTTTTAAATAATTTTTTAAAGTACTAATAGACCGAGAGCTAGTGACAATTTTTTGGTGTTATTTATTCAAGGCCTTATTTTTGTGAAGATGTTGAGGGAAGCATATTAAAGTGCCATGAGAAAGCAGTATGGGAGGGATGCAGATCGATTGGTCGGTATTAAAAGGGTGACAGATCACCCTGAACGTGTCATGTATCCGATGAAATTTATATTATTAGTTCAAGGTTCAAATTTTAATATGTTGTTACGGCGACTGTTTTAAGTATATATTTCAAAACCGAAATTTCTAAAATATAAATTATCTTCATTCTTACGGTGGGACATTTAAATTTTAAGGTCAAATAAATTTCTCGAAGCGACGCGGGCGCCTCTTATAGAACTTATCTACTCTTTGGTGAATGTATTCGCTGTTGTTCCGCATTACTCTGTCACAGTCTAAGTTGCTGATAAACAGTGTCGACGAGAGATGCAAATTGGCTGACGGTTCCTGTGGGGCCCACAGGACCTTTTCGGACGTCTCTTATATAAACAACAAAGAGACAAATGCCTTAACTTCAGGACGACAAAACGTACTTACTCTGATTTTTTTCCAAACCGAATTCATTTTCATTTAATTAAAAAACTTATACCCACCTTGAAAAAAATTATTAAGTTATTTGTCTGAATATTTTTTCCAGACCACCCTGTCCTCTTTATTATTTCATTAAATTGTACTTATATTTTGTATTGGATTGCGTAGCCCATCGCATATGTTGACGTAAAAAGCATAGCTTCTGTCGGGTGTCCCATGACACCTCTTGACTTTTTTTTTAACACGCTTTTATTAGCTTCACCTGTATGTTTGCGTGCTTGCGTGCTTGCTTGCTTGCTTGCTTGTTTGTTTGTCAGTTTGTACCCGACTTCTTTGAACTTGATTTTGACTAACTTTGAACGGTCAGATTTAGTTTAAACTTTGTCGACTTATACAATACAATAATTCCATAAGTTTGTCCCATTATCCTGACCAGGATCTCCAGGACTAAAAAAAAAAGCAAAAAACTTCAGATTGAACTGAAACTTTCCACACTTATCAAGGACCGATTACAATACAATAATTCCATAAGTTTGTCCCATTATCCTGACCAGGATCTCCAGGACTAAAAAGCAAAAATAAATTATAATTTAAAAAAACTAAAAAACACGCTTTAATGAATTAAAAAGTAAAAAATAATTAATTTTATTGTAAAAAAGCGTGGGGTGCTTTGTATCATATTTTCATACTACCCCACGCTTTTTTACAATAAAATTAATTATTTTTTACTTTTTAGTTCATTAAAGCGTGTTTTTTAGTTGTTTTAAATTATAATTTTTTTAATTTGTGAGTTCGGTTTGTGAACGAGTATAAAAAGAAAAGTTTTACATTACAAGGTCTATTGATTTTTCATTGATTACAAAGTTATTTTCAATTAAGTAGACCGAATGATTACCGTATTATCGTAAAAAACTAGCGTCAAGACTAAATTCGGTTCCCTGATTATAGTCAACTTCTAAACAAGTCGCGTACTACAAAACTGTCACTACGTGAAAAGTGACTCTGATGACCGTAAAATCTCTTTCGTACGAGCCGATATCGGTCGTCAAAGTCTAAGGGGAGTTAAGAAACTTCAAATCCCTTTCAAATAACATTTAGAGTTGAATCAAATCCCTCAAAGCATAACTCAATTCTATAACATAATAATAATAGATACACTTTTGTATTGTTACGTATTTTGTTCTTTGACATTATTTTATTTTTGGACAGTTCTTATTCGTTTTTTATTGGCTTAATGCAATAATAAATAATAACACGCCGTGAGGTGGGTCGTTTATTAGGACTAAAGTGTGACCCTTGAGGTTCACACGACGAACTTCCCAGTTTGATAAATATTTAATAACAATAATTAAATTAGATATTACGCAGAAAAGCAGTCATTTTAATCATTAAAACATAATTATCATTATTTTTAACAATAATTAAAAAAAAAAAACGGCTGAACCGATTTTAATAAAATTTATGTCGGATCAAAATGACGTTAACACGCCTCGATTGACACCCTTACGAAGTCGATATAATTTTTTATTCGCAAGATATTGTGTAAAATCTACTTTTTCGGAGTCTATTTGGTTAAGAAAAAAGAACGGCTGAACCGATTTTGAAAAAATTTCTTTCAGATCATATTTACGTTAATACGCGTCGATTGGCACCCTAACGTAGTCGATATCATTTTTCATTCTCGAGATTTCGTCTTAGAAAGAAATGGACACATACGTACGTACGTACATACGCACACACACACACACACACAGACATCTTTCTAAAAATAGTGTAGTGACTTTGAAACATAAAAATACGTACGCTTAAAGTGAGGTATCTAGTAGGCTTAAATTGAGGCACTCGCTAAAGGGACTGACGCATACACAACGAGATCTTGTTGTGTATGCGTCAGTCCCTTAGCTCGTGTCTCAATTTAAGCCTACTAGAATACCTCACTTCACGCACACGTATCGAAAATAACTATTATTTATTATTTACAGATATTATAAGGAAAGTGTATGGTCACGAACGTGTAAACATCGTGCAATCTATAGTGCTACATTTATTGTTTAAATATACCAAAATCGTTAAGTGTATGCTGTGACAAGGTGATTTACAGTATTTAATATAATTTTTTGTGTTGTGAATAATAATTACTACAGTAAAAGTGAGTAAAATTTATTTTATTTAACTAAAACTATATAATACTAAAGTAGGGTTAAACATCACATCACACCGACCGCTCCATAATCTTGTCAATCCTTGCATCTCCTTCGATTTAAACCTGAAAAAAAACAGAAACAATATATTATTAATATCAAATAACACTAATCATCTGCCCCTGGCTGCCGCCAGGTGGCAGACAATACTCTATATAATACAATGTGTCAAAATATCGTACGTAAACAAAAACAAATAAAAACACTTACAATCTACTACTAAAACTTTAAAATCATGCAAACTACCAAAAATAGCGTATCCAACCAAAGATACGCAAATAACAATTCATCAACCACTAATACTAATCAACAACAAAATAAAAACACAACAAACAATCAACAAACATATTCATCAGTTACCAAAAAAACAACATTCCAACACCCGAAAAAAGATCAAGGCATTATCTTAAATTCTATAGATGGGATTAAAATTAAAGAGTATATTATAGCTGTGGCAAATATAATACAAGCCAAAAATATAATAGCCGCATCAAGAATACCAAACAACCGAATAAGTATGTTTCTATCACATAAAGATGTAGTTGACCAATTCGTTAAAGAACACTCCACAATTACAATCAATAATCAAACAGTAAACGTTAGAAAACTAGTAACACCTGCAAAAAAAATTGTGATATCCAATATAAACCCCATGATTCCCAACGAGCCATTAGAAGACGCATTACAGAGTTTTAAAGTAAAATTAGTATCACCAATTTATTTCATGGGCACAGGAATGACAGAACCGGAATTCTCACACATTGTCTGTTACCGTAGATATGTCTACGGAGTAATCGACGACAATACCGAACTCCCCGAATCCATATTAATAAATTTCGACAATTACGAATACCGAATCTTCATAAGTACAGACGAATACAAATGTCTCAAGTGCAGACAGAACGGACATTCAACAGAACAGTGTCCCGTTGAAAAAAACATTACCCCAGCTCTCACAAACAGGAAAAGACCTGCTCCATCAACCTCAACACAATCAGAAACACAAACACAAACCACAAACAAAGAAATAGACACAATACACTCAGACACAGACCCAGACACAGACTCAGACACAGACCAAACACAAGAAAACACATCAAATACAATAACAGTTGAAGCAATGATCCATAACGATTATGGAAAAACACTCACACAAATTAGTAACACTCCTCAAACACAATCAAACCTACAAAATAATACAACAGATACACACAATATACAAACAGCAGAAGAACACATAAACACACAATCTGTTATCACAAAAAACCCTGCATTGAAGCACAAAAACACAAATAACCCAATTAAAAAAGTTAAAAATAAAGTGAAACTCAAACCTCAAAAGAAAAAAATCAAATTGTTAAGTCTAGACGAAATACTAGAACCTATAAAAACAATTATGGGGAAGAAACCGCAAATCTACCCTTTGACATATTCTCAACTTACACAATTCTTAGAACAAGCCAAAAATACCCCCGACCCAACAGATATAATTAAATCCTTAAACATTGAAACCGAAAGCTTAACAGACATGTTGAAAGATTTACAGCCATTATTAGGTCGCGTTGGAAAACTTAAATTCACCAGAGTAATTAACAAAATCAATAAAAAACTACTAAAACCTCTAGAATCTGATCTGGAGGACATAGATTTTGACTTTGAAGAATAACAATGGATAAGATACTTCAGTGGAATTGTAACGGGTTTTATAAACACATCGACGAGCTCAAACTAATTGCCACAGAACACGACCCAAACTATATTTGCTTGCAAGAAACACACCTCAAAACCACACACAACCCTATAATAAGAAACTACACTATACACAGAAAAGATCGCCTAACTCGTCAACATGCGAGTGGAGGAGTAGCCATATTAATAAAAAATTCAACCCCAGCAAGGCTTTTAAATATAAACTCAAATCTAGAAGCTATAGCAATAGAAGCGTACATTCCTAATAAATGCACTATATGTAACATATACATCCCACCAAACGAACACCTTGACGAAAACGAATTAAAAATATTAATTGCACAGCTACCACCACCATTCATCCTGCTAGGCGATTTCAATGCCCACAACCCCCTATGGGGTAGCAAACACACGAACACCCGAGGGAAAATAATAGAAAAAATCATTGATAACGACAACACGTTTCTGTTAAACACTGGACAACCTACATATATTTACCCCGCAACAGGCGAATTATCATACATAGATTTAACCATATGTCACCCAAGAATTGCACCAACACTTACCTGGACTACTATAACCAGTCATCACTCAAGCGACCACATCCCCATCCTTATTACATACAAAAATACAGAACATCCACCAACATTCCCTCCTAAATGGAAACTCGAACAAGCCAACTGGGACCTGTACCAAATATCCCTTCTTAAAGAAAATTTCCAATTAAATGAAAGTGATGACACTGACTCATCAGTAGAAAAATTTACTAAAACAGTGATAAAATCAGCTGAAATTGCTATTCCTAAAACAGTTTATAAACCAAAAACACAGTGCGTACCATGGTGGAATAAACAGTGTGAAACTGCAATAAAAAATAGCAAAAAAGCCTTTAACAAATACAAACGTGAAAAAACTCCAAATAACTACGTCGAGTACAAAAAACTTAGAGCTTTTGCAAAACTAACTATAAAAAAAAGTAAACGAGAATCATGGGCCACCTACGTTTCAAGTATTAACAGTTCAACATCTTCCACTGAAGTTTGGAAAAAAATTAAAAAAATTAAAAATAATACAACTAATTTTAATATACCGATCCTAAAATATAAAAACAAAACAATAACAAAGCAAACCGAAATAACAAACATTCTCGGTGAAAATTACTGTAACACCTTCAGCTCAAAAAATTATAGTGAAAAATTTCGCGAGTATAAGAACAATACGGAGAATCTACCGTTAGATATCCGCTCACAAAACGACGAAATTTACAATAAACCTTTCACAATACAAGAGCTCCGTGAAGCCATTAACAGCAGCAGCAATACTTCACCCGGACCAGACAACATAAACAACAACATGATCAAACATCTACCAGACAGTGTCAAAATACAACTTTTAAAAGTGTTTAACAAGATATGGATAGACAATGTATTCCCACAGCAATGGCATAAATCCATAATTTCCCATTTCTTAAACCAGGCAAAGACCCTACAAACCCCAATAGCTACAGACCTATATCATTAACATGTTGCATGTCGAAATGTTTAGAAAAAATGGTTAACAATAGATTAATGTGGTTCCTAGAAACTCAGAATATACTCGAACCAAACCAGTGCGGCTTCAGGAAAAAGAAATCTACTATTGATCTACTAATTAAACTGACAACGGATATCCAGAACGCTCAAATAAATAAAGAACATGTTTTAGCCATTTTCTTCGATCTAGATAAAGCCTACGACCGAACCTGGAAACACAATATTATTAAAACACTAACAAAATATGGAATAAAAGGGAACATTACCATCTTCATACAAAACTTCATGGCATCACGATTTTTTAAAACTAGGGTAGGAAACAAATATTCATACGAATTCCCACAAGAAAACGGTATTCCTCAAGGCTCCGTATTGAGCACAACATTATTTTTAATCGCAGTCAACGACATACTAAAAAACATCAATTACCCAGTAAAAGCACTACTGTACGCCGACGACCTAACCATATACTGCAGTGGGAAAAGTACCAAAGACCTGCAACAACATCTTCAAAATGCATTATCCAAACTTGAAAGCTGGTGCTCAAACACGGGATTTAAATTTTCAACACAAAAAACAAAATGCCTACTATTCACTCGTTCAAACAAGATTATCACAAAACCAAAACTAATTCTAGAAGAAAACGAATTAGTGTATGCCGATGAAATAAAGTATCTAGGAATGATCCTTGACAAAAAATTAAAATGGACGTCACACCTGAAAAATCTAAAAAATCGAATAAAAAAAGATCTTAACATACTTAAAGTATTATCACATCAAGACTGGGGAGCTGACAAAAATATTTTATTAACCATCTTTAAAGCACTCATAAGATCGAAAATAGACTATGGATGCGAGATCTATTCATCAGCAAGTGACAACCTTCTAAAAATAATCGACTCTGCATATAACACAGGTTTAAGACTGGCATACGGAGTATTCTGCACAACACCACTTGATAGCTTATACAGTATCACCGGAGAACCCCCACCTACTTTGAGAAGACAAAAAATCATACTGCATCGTTACATAGGAATCACAAGTAACCTAAACAACATAAACAGATCGAAGACAATCACCCCGCAATACCAAAATAAGTATAGCAATGGTAAACACCCAAATCCGTTCGCCATTCGAGCGAAAAAACTGATCGAAGACCATAACATACCGGAATATCAAACAGTTCCTAATGATTTTAGTACAATTCCTCCTTGGATAAAGAACCTACCCGAAATAAATCTGGAACTCAGTCAAGACAAAAAAATAGATACAAATCCGATAATATTTAAAAAACACAAAAACGCTATCTTATCAAAATACCCTAACTACAAAACCATTTACACAGACGGTTCTAAAATAAATGGTCAAAGCGGCTGTGCCTACGTCAGTATAAAAAATAAAATAAAAAATATGTATAAACTACACCCGATAAGCAGCATTTTTACAGCAGAGTTATATGCTATCATGAAATGCTTATTCGATGAAAAATCAAACACAGATACCACAAGCGTCTTAATTTTTAGCGATTCAATGAGCGCATTACAAGCCATAACCGAAATGTATACAAGCCATCCGTATATAATAAGCATTCAAGAAAGCATAACGGAGATACAAAAAACAAACAGAAAAATAGTCTTCGTCTGGATACCATCTCACGTGGGTATCGAGGGCAACGAATTAGCCGACCAAGCAGCCAAAGAAGCCGCCACCTCCAACGAGCCCCCCACAGAAGAGGAAGTGATAAGTTTTGATTTCAAAAATTATATAACAAACAAATTAACAGATCACTGGAACAATAATTGGATAACAACCAACAACAAATTGAGAGAAATCAAAACAACAGTCGCAAAATGGGAAACAGAACAAAAACTATCTAGACGAGAACTGATCGCAGTAACTAGACTCAGAACCGGACATACCAACATAACCCACAGGCATCTAATTACAAAAGAACCACCACCAATATGTAATGTATGCCAAACACCCATAACTGTAAAACACATCATTCTTACCTGTAACAAATACCGCAACGCCCGGCACCAACTTGACATCCCCAGCAGAATCGAAGAATCCCTAAACAACGAGCCAGTAAACCTAAAAAAAATAGTGGAGTTTATAAAAATAACAGACATAATAAAATATATTTAACATAAAACTTACCATAAAATTAATAAGTACTTATCGAAAAACCAATACTTGTTTGATAATTAATACTTACCTGATAATAATTAATACTTACCTGATAATAATTAATACTTACCTTTTATTGTATAATACGTATTGTATTATATCATTGTATAATAATATATAAGATGCCATTCGGCAGCAGTGCTAATGACCATAGTAGTCGAAGCACATTTTGTTTTGTTTTGAAATAAAAAAAAAAAAAAAAGATATTATAATCTTGAAAAGGACTAACATTTTTAGTCTAAACGTCGATTTAATTTTTATTATTATTTATACAAGGTCTGTTTTATATTGGTCATTTTTTATTTATTAAATTAATACAGACGTAATCGTAGATTGTATATCTAGATGTGTAATGGACAATATTACGACGAGTGATGACAGTATGTATGTAAAGTCGTCGGTTAGATATCACTTATCAAGGGTACCCAAACTTGAAGTATATATGGTACAATTTATCCGACAACGTTTATTTTAATATAAGGTTCCTGTCCGACATTAACGCCGCGGGTAAATGCTAGTATAATATAAATTAAAGTGAATTAACTATTAAATCTGCTTTATGATTTTATATTTTAGAACGTGTTGTCCAAGGAATCGCGAGGGATATATTTTGTACCTTCGGAATGTGTTAAACTGCATAGCGGCCTATGCAACAAGGCAATAAGGATCTAGTTACGAGGTAATGTATGTAATAGTTATGTCCTCTTTGATGGTCACTAAAGACTCCGTCATCAGCCCTCTGCGGCAATATTCTCGTAATCTCCACCGCTTTCAACTTACTGACAGACAGACAATGCTTGCAAGTTGCAATTCATTTTACTGTGCTTTATTTCTTAAATGATTATAAAAGCGGATAACATTTTTTTGGTGATTTATTTATTCAATTCGATTGGGATGCGCCTCCTATATGAAATTATTGTTTTCTCCATATCATTAATAATAATTTTTATTTATTTATAAGTTATAATATATGATTGACAATTTTATTGGAAAAAATCGTTTTATCAACCATAGTCACAGTCAGGAATCTAGCCTGAACTTTTCCACTATCGCGGCGGAATGAGCTTACAATACTCAACCGTGACATGATTCTCCTTATATGAAACGGAATCAATTGATTTCACGAAAAATTCAATATGGTGAACTCTAGACGCCATTTTGTCAATACGCAAAAAATTGGTAAAACCTTTTGTGCGGGGTATCAAATGAAAATACTTCATGAGTAGATTCAACTAAAAGGGAGAAAATAAAAAAAAATATTTTATAAAAAAAAAAAAAAAGACTGCGCAAAAAGCGAACTTAAAAGATGGAAACAAGATCAAATGCTAACATGCAGTCGAAGGAATACATGTATAGTAACAAGTTGAACAGAAATATCTGTTTCCTCCGACTGCATGTTATCATTTGATCTTGTTTCCATCTTTTACAAATTACTTTATCTAAATAATGCAAGCAACATTTAGCAAAATATGTACTCTATGAGTCTGCTTTCTTCATTTTTTTGTTTTACTTTAATAATTATTTAACGAATTCAAACCAAAGCCTTAAAGAAAAATTATTTAAAAAAAAACAAAAAGCCCGACTGCGTAAAAAGCGAACTGAAAAGATGGAAACAAGATCAAATGATAACATGCAGTCGAAGGCATATATGCAGTAACAAGTTGCGCAGAAATATCTGATGCCTCCGATTGCATGTTCTCTTTTGATCTTGTTTCCATCTTTTCAGGTCCCTTTTTACGTAGTCGTGTTTTCTGTTTTTTTAACTTCTCATTGGAAGTTATTGTAATGGGTCCGAAAATCGAAATCAAAATGTATAACAAATTTTTATGTTTCAAGATCACTACACTATTTTTACACTAGTTTTAGAATGATGTCTGTGTATGTGTGTGTGTGTACGTACGTACGTACGTATGTGTCCATTTCTTTCTAAGACGAAATCTCGAGAATGAAAAATGATATCGACTACGTTAGGGTGCCAATCGACGCGTATTAACGTAAATATGATCTGAAACAAATTTTTTCAAATTCGGTTCAGCCGTTCTTTTTTCTTAACCAAATAGACTCCAAAAAAGTAGATTTTACACAATATCTCGCGAATAAAAAATTATATCGACTTTGTAAGGGTGTCAATCGAGGCGTGTTAACGTCATTTTGAACCGACATAAATTTTATAAAAATCGGTTCAGCCGTTTTTTTTTTTATTATTCTTAAAAATAAATAATAATTTTGTTTTAATGATTAAAATGATTACTTTTCTGTGTAATATCTAATTTAATTATTATTATTAAATATTTATCAAACTGGGAAGTTCGTCGTGTGGACCTCAAGGGTTGCACTTTAGTCCTAATAAACGACCCACCTCACGGCATGTTTAAATAATTTTTCTTCAAGCCTTTTGTTTGAATTCGTTAAATTATTAATGTAAAAACAAAAAAATGAAAAAAGGAGACTCATAGAGTACATTTGCTAAATGTTCCATTATTTAGATAAAGTAATTAGTAAAAAATTATAGTCGTGGCAACACGAGTAACAGAACAGACTTAACAGCTGCAATGGCAGAAACTCGAGCGTAGCGCGTTAAAAGCGTTCAGAGCGCATTTTCATGTTGTTTGTTAATGAAGTCTAATGAAAACAGATCGTGTACGTCGCACCATACCACTGTACCTGCAGCTATAGTAGTTATATTTCTATGATATTTCAAACCGAAACAAAATAAACGTTCACTAAAGAAACGAAAATTCTTCATCACAAATAAATATTAAAGAAAATTTAACCGACTATTCAAGAAAGGAATCAATATGTCTCTAAAAAGATTAATAAAAAACTTTTTAACAAAAAACAACCTCCTTCAAAAAGCCACTAAAAAGAGGAAAATAATGAAATTTTGAGGTCTGCGCCAATTTAATAAAATATAAAGTCGATTAAAAAGTATAGTATAGTGATTAATATCTTCTTTTTAACCAACTACATATTTTAATAAATTGGCGCAGACCTCAAAATTTCATTATTTTCCTCTTTTTAGTGGCTTTTTGAAGGAGGTTTTTTTTTTGTTAAAAAGTTTTTTATTTTTTACTTTTTAGTGTCAAAAAGTGATATTTACCTTAAAGGAATCACACGCCGTTACTCACTTTTATTAAACCGACTTTCTTACGCTATCTGATGTGTCAAAAAGTGACATTTACCTTAAGGAATCACACGCCGTTACTAACTTTTATTAAAATCATCCGAACTACTGAACCGATTTCTATGGGACCAATCTGAAAGTATATCCTTTCATTTAAAAAAAAATTTCCAAATCGGTTTATAAATGACGGAGCTCTGAGGTAACAAACATAAAAAAAAAAAAAAATACAGCCGAATTGAGAACCACCTCCTTTTTTTGAAGTCGGTTAAAAAATGGGAATGTCTGTATCGCGGATACAGACAGATAACGTTAATACCGTTAAACACAAATATAATTGTATTAACACATTCGTTTCTATTTATCTTATAAAATCAAATATCTTCGTAAAATATAATAAATAATAAAATATTGTAATTTTATTCTTTTATATTTTAAATTTTTATCCAATACTTATATTATTTTCATTATATAAAAAAAAATAAATTATTAAAAACCTTCGGGATTCGAACCTGAGCTTGGCTTTTTAACCTGTCTACTACTTTACCACATAGCCACCTGGCTGATGTCAACATTGACCTTAAGGACTTGAGAATAGCCGAGCGTGTAGTAATGCTATTGTTTACATGGCGTTGCTATGGTTCCTCTATTACAAGTCCCTAGTTCCCGGGTTCTAGCCCGAGAGCTGGTAAAAGTGTCAATTGATCCTGGGGGGCCTCCAAATCTCGAGAAGTCTTTCATATCAAATCCCAAATAAGGCCAAAATATATTCAGTAAGTAGGAGGCAGTTTGGAGGCCCCGTACGTATGCAAAATATAAACGTAGGTAGGTCACCTACCTACCAAAGTTTATTATAAATATTTGATTTTTTTTGTCACCCATTACATCTATATTATTAACTTTTTACGAAATTTACACTACAAATACATCAATTTCTAAGCAGACCGGGGGCCTCATTTAGTTCTGCCGCCCCGAACCTCCGACGGGCTTAGTTCGTACTGCTATTATGGGCAAGTTACGTTCCCGCGCACTGTCCTGTTAAAAGTCACTTTATATACATGTAAAGCAGCTATTTTATAGTGGGTATGGCAAAAATAATGTGCTAGTTACGTTGCGCCAGGTTAAATTGTACGAATAGTATTTGACAAAATATTCAAAATATATTGTTTGTTATTCAGCGCGTTCCCCTCAAATTGCAGCTGCGATGCAGCGCAGTGTATTTTGTTTTCATTATTTGCATTATTAAATTGTTGTTTGTGGTTGCACTGGCTTACTGAACACACAGTTTTTGTATCATAAGCGTCACGTAATTGCAGTTAGATAACCAAAATTACCATTTAATGTAAACACATATTACGAACACATTCACAAATATTTTCAGTTGTTGTAAAGTCACTGGAAAATGTGTTAATAAATCGATTTGATTAAAAACTATCTATATTATTTGATTGGAATATTATAGTTTAAATTGCTCAATTTGTGATTAAATTTTTCGATATTATTATTGAGTAGTAAAAGTACAGTCTTACCAGTTAGTATAAAAATCTACCGGACAATATTACCAAAATTTTGTTATTTAATTTAACAGATAATTTAATTTAAAAGACTACTGCCGGGTTTATCGTACATTTAACATGCTGTTTTGTTAATCGCTATTAAATTTTTACACCGAATAACACATAAAACATACGTAGTAACCATAGAAATAACAGCGAATTAACAAAACAGCGAGTTAAATAATGTAGGATAAACCCGGCATAATTCTACTTTTTTATCATTTTTTATTGTTAGTATCTCGAATACGGCTCAATACTACTTGATGAAATTTATATAGATTATTTACATTTGTAATTATTTGTCTTACAGTTTTTTTTTGCAAACCTGATAAACCTCTCTCTAAATGTTCAGTATGAGGTCGACCAGACGTGCGAAAAAAATTTGCAAAATAATAGATATTTCTCTATAATCTGCATAGACTTCCTCAAGTAGTGTTATGCGTAATCGGGATACTGACAATAAAAAATGATAAAAAAAATTAAATTAGTCTGCCACCGATTTGATGTTTTCCATTATAGTATATTCTGTTAATAATAAAAATTTAGTAGTGTTGTCCAGTAGATTTTTGTACCATTAAAAAAGATTTAAAAGTTCAGTCTTACCAATAGGTTATACCCTAAAAAAGCAACTAATATTTTATTCCAATAAATTAATAGATTTTTTATACGGCTGAATTGTAATTAAAAATTTTGTTGGAAAGCAGCCAATTATATAATTGATTCCAAACATATCGAAAAAAATCATTTTAGCAACCATAGTCACAGTCAGGATTCTAACCTGAACCTTTCCACTTTCGCGGCGGAATGAGCTTACAATTACTCAACCGTGACATGATTACTAATCTAAAACTCTCCTTAAATACTTTGGAATCAATAGATTTTCACTACATGCGAGTGTTAATTCAATATAGCTAGGTTGTAGAAGTGAATCTTCGTACTAGCGAGAGCTCATCATTAACACTTGCATGTAGTGAAAATCTATTGATTCCAAAGCATATAAGGAGAATGTTAGATTAGTAATCATGTCACGGTTGAGTAATTTTAAGCTCATTCCGCCGCGAAAGTGGAATGGTTCAGGTTAGAATCCTGACTGTGACTATGGTTGGTAAAATGATTTTTTCCGATATGTTTGGAATCAATTATATAAACAAAATTTTATTTTATTCCAATGTTTTTGTTCTGCATCTACGATTACAAAAAATATTTCGTCTGCAAATTTTTGCGGAAATGCTTGGGATTAAAAACCGTAAACATTTTTTGTTAAACATCCATAAATTTACTGAAAGGGTCATTCTATTATTGCAAATATATGCATTCTTCTTTTTTTAACAATTTGGCGTGAAGACCTCAAGTCTTTAACTGTTTCAGGAAATGTTAAAAACTTTATTAGTTTCTTACATTGTTATGTGACTTTACTAACCCTAAATAATTTATGGGTTGAACACTTTTGTGCACAAAGTAATAAACAGTTACTTCTTGGAAATTCATGTTTTGTTATTAGTAAAAAAATGTTTGTTAGTGTTAACCTTACATGAAATATCTACTTCGTCCTTAAATTGTCTTTTATTAAAAAAAGGCATGTGTCGCGGGACACACGAGCGAAGTAAAACTTCTTATGTTATGAATAATATAATAATAGACGTTTATTCTACCGGGTGTCCGGTCTCAAAATCGAACATAGGGAATTAACGTTGTGTGCCATTTTTAAGTATTTTGGCTTTTACTTCTACTCGTATAGACTATAACAAGAAAACAAACAGGTAGGACCTATCTAAGTAATGATTTAATTGTTTTTTTATTATTAAACAACGAAAAGTAATACCTACTTAATAAAGAAAATAAATTTATAATAAAGTTTTTTGACAATTTTATTACAGCACACTTCTTTCAGTGTTTTGTTTTTCGCCTACTTAATTTGAAATCATTACTGCAAAATCGGTAATTTTCAAATTGGTATTTTGAAGTAAAAATTTCATTTTTGGTCTTATTTTTAGAATCATTTGATGCGCAATAATTTTATCTTTCTATAGGTACCATTACCTTTCTTGTACGTTGAATTGGCGAACACGAATCAGCAAAAATGAACAATACCGTGTTAAATCCCTATGTTCACCTTTGAGACCGGGCACGGGGTTATTGATATAATTGATTATTCTCTACGTGGAAATTGTTATACATTTTTTGAAGTGTCTTTAGTTATTTATTTCTTTACAAAACAAAAAGAAAATCAATTAGGGCTAGGAAAACTTGTACACTGTGCATCGTGCGAAGTCAGAAGTCGAACTCGAATGACTTGCCACTAGCTTTATACGTACCGACCAATCACAATGTTTTGTCCCTTACTCTACTCGATGAGACCCGTTCATAGCCATAGAAACATTATTTTCTTACTGCCTAGGTATCTTTTCGATATTAATTGGAAGGTACCTAAATAGGTCCAATAAAATAATTGGCATTTATTTTATGACACTTTAAATATTAGGAGCTAGAAGGCTGTGATATAAGGACACATAGTGAGAACAATGTTTAACCCTTTGGGTAACACTAATAAATTAAAAATCAAGTTGCACTTTACAACTTCTCAGATTAGAACCTGTGAATTGAGGATTGTAGCAAACAAACCAAGGAAACATCAAGTAATTTTATGGTTTTTATTTGAATTTTTAATAATAATTTTAACCGTGTCGCGTTTAATGTACTATGTTACAAGATATGTTCTGTTTCTACTGCAGTGATATTTCACAATTTTCATCTACAAGATTGCCTATAAGTTCTATTCTCGACTTCCCGCTCATACTTCTGAGGGGTTGTTACAACGCCTTAGACTTGTAAGGGGAGTGTAAGGTCGCCCAGTAAGCATTTTGTGGCACTGACGTTCAAATAGAGTCCTTTAAATACTGTAAACTATTATTTTACTGAGGATAAAAATATATGAGCACTGTGGTTGAAATAAAAACAAAAATAAAGATAGTTACTTCTTACCACAACAGTTTTATTGATGGATGTACATTTCGAAAGCTATGCTTTTATGTTCAGCAAACACTATACATCTACAATAAAAAATGGTGGAACCTTTGGTGTAAAGATACGAAATGTTACAATCACCACAAAACACCAAACCATAACAAACACTCTCGACGTACGTTTCGCCAACCAAGTTGGCATCATCAGAAGATGATTAAAGTTTTAATCATCTCCTGATGATGCCAACTTGGTTGGCGAAACGTACGTCGAGAGTGTTTGTTATGGTTTGGTGTTTTGTGGTGATTGTAACATTTCGTGACTATACATCTATAGTATAGTGTATAGTGTTTGCTGAAGATGAAAGCATATAGCTTTCGAAATGTACATCCATCAATAAAACTGTTGTGGTAAGAAGTAAGAAGTAACTATCTTTATTTTTGACTGAGGATGTTTGAATAATTGTACTTAGGCCCGGATTTCTGCCTAGGCCAACAAGGCACCGGCTTAGGGGCCCAGCCGCCGAGGAAGCCCCGGCCAGGGCGGAGATGGAAATTAAAGAAAAAAAAGCCCATAAATTTTGTAAGATAACCCAATTGGCGACTTTTTTTGCCAAATTTACATCCAATCCCATTTTTCATTTTTTCCCCTTTTTCTGGGCTTGGGGACCCAACTGTTATGTGCCTAGGGGCCCTGGGTCTTTAAGTCCGGGTCTGCCTGTACTCTTACAAGATGTATAAACATTCCGATTACAGCCACATCTAACCTAAAATAAATATATTGTTTCTGTTCATTTTTCGGTTTATACAAGTTGCGTTGAAATCTGTACACCTTTAATTTCACTACATTTGCAAATGTATCACCTCTACGTATATGACTTACGTTCCCCGTACCGTGGGACGAGAGCTAAGATGTTTACACATCAATAAAAGTAGAAACATGATTTTGACGTGAGTTAGTTTAAAAAAAATAATTATTTTAATTTCTCAAATTTGCATACAGACATGCAGGCGCGAAAATATAAGAAGATTATTTCTTCTGCAAATTTTGCAAACGCATCGACAGACAATATAAAGGGACTTATCTTCTAGTAAACAGCTGTAACAGTAAGTATATTTTCAATTTTGTGTATGAGAGTTGAGGGTTGCTCGTTCTCGTAATATTTATTTAACAAAAAACCAAAACAGTTCAACTTCACTGTTCGATGTCGGTTACAAAAAATACACTTTTACAAATTACAACAAATATATTGCGTTTATATTTGGAAAAGTATTCTTAAATTTGCCAGGAAAAACATTTTTTCTTGAGAAACCATTCCCTTCAACACCATTTTAATTAGTATAAATTTGTATAAAAGACTGTTTTGACACCTTCTTATATATGAAATCGATGTAAAATTGTCTCATCTTTCGTTTAAGACAGGTTTCGAGCCGATCGGACTTTAATTGAGCGAACTACAAGCAAAAAACACAGTTGCGTGACGCATTTTTCGTTAGATTTTTTCGTCACAAATCATTTTACCTCTTATACAGGGTGATTCCAAAGTTGACGTTATCCTTTCACCAGCGAATAGGGCTTCAACAAATAAGATTTTTTTTCCTTTGGCGCTTTTTCGAAATATCAACATCAACGGAGATACAGGGTGTCAAAGTTTTATTTAAAAAATTAAAATTTATTAATAACTGCCAAACCACTTGAGATATTTAAGAAAAATTTTGTAAAAAAATAAAATACATATGTATGTATTCAAAACTTAATTTTAGGTGCCCATTAAAACGGTTTTTATTTTTTTACTCGAAAACAAGGAATTCAATAATAATTTTTATCTTTAGAAAAATCAGTTTTTTTTTCTACGCGCGCCACTGATCAACCCAAAAATATTTTATTTATTGAAGAATTTCCCTCCCGCGTAGCTATTGACACCTACAAAATTTTTCTTAAATATCTGCCAGTTATTAATAAATTTTAATTTTTTAAATAAAACTTGACACCCTGTATCTCCGTTGATGTTGATATTTCGAAAAAGCGCCGAAGGAAAAAAAATCTTATTTGTTGAAGCCCTATTCGCTGGTGAAAGGATAACGTCAACTTTGGAATCACCCTTATATCGCCAGGAAAAACGTAGTTCTATACGTCAAAAAGAGGTGATCAATTATTCGTCGTGTGTGTTTTAAACACCACCAACAGCTAAGGTTATTTGGGCCTAGCACCAATTCATATTTTCAATTCATTATTTTTTTTTAATAATAAATTGAAAATCCAATTGACATTTTTACCAGCTCTCGGGTTAGAACCCGGGAACTGGGGACTTATAATAAAGGATACATAGCAACGCCATGTAAACAACAGCATTGCTGCACGCTCGGCCATTCTCAAGCCCTATTCGTCGTGTGTGTTTGTATTATGGCTGTAAGTATGATAATGTTCATTCCAGGAACTACTAGATTGATTTGATAAATTATTTCTACTCGAGTAACATAGGCTATACATTGTTACACTACGATAAAAGGGGGATGAGCAGTTAGCGAAAAATGTAAAACGAGTCGGGGATAATTATAAGCAAGGCCGCAATTATTCCAGGAAATACTATGGACTAATGAAACTTTTTTTGTGTAGGCATAGTCTAGAACTCTATAAAGAAGAATCCTAGTCCTTAACACAAAAAAGTTAAACATTTTTCTAAAAATTGAATCGACTTAACAATTTTGCACTTAGTTTTACAACCACCTTCCCTGCCTACATTTAATTTAAATTTGGCGCAAATAAACAACTATGACTTCTAAACAGTTTAAAAATACATTTTTTTGATCTTATTGAAAATAAAATATTTTAAGGCATATAATATGTAATAAAATATTTACAAAAAAAGATAGGTAAGCGTTATATGAACAAAAAAATGAGAATTTACGCCCCCATACCTATCGTCACAAAACCCTGACCTCTATAAGATTTGCCCTTGCAGATATATTTTATTATTCTCAGGAGAGCATTTTTTACGTGTTTTTAAGTTTTTACGACCAAACCTCTATAATAAACCGTTCCATATACCATATTATTGCACGGATTGTGTCTAACCTGCAGACAGTCAATAAAAGCGGCATAGACGGTCAGATTTATCGAAACTATTTGTTGAAAAGTATGAAGGAGGCCAGTATAACCTAGTGGTTAGCATGCTTGGTGCCGCAACCTCTAGACTGGACTGCCGTGGGTTCGAATCTCACCTGCGCTCATGAATGTTTCGTGATATTATTTAGTTTTAAGTTAGTTGATATTTAGTGTAGGTAGTTGAAAGACGCTAATGACCTTAGATGTCGACGCGTCTATAATCTACAATAAATAAAAGAAAAGTATGAATTTTCATTGAAATTTGCTACATAAACGATTTTATTCATCCACGTGCACGCTTTTAGTGTTTTTTCGTGTCTGTAATGCGGATTTTAAATGCGCGTTTATCGACTGGTGACGTTATGATCCATTATGAAACGTTTTTCGATGCTCTAATGAGAAACTTTTGAAAAACCCGTCACATAATGAACCTCTTTATGAGACTACTTCGACATCTTCCTGAACCCAACTGAGTAAAAATCATTCAAATCGGTATAGCCATTTCTGAATAATCGGTGTTCATACATTTAAAAAAAAAATGTTTGACCAGCGAAAGAAAGCCGGTCAAAAGAATGTGCATATAGCAGCATAAGGGCTCTTATTTAGGGTAAGCGGCATGAAAACAAACGAACGACTTGTGGATAATTCTGACAATATGTGTTAAAACGCTTGTGTCAGATTGTGAACACCTTCTCCGCCTATCCCACTTCTGCACCGACGTTCTTTCCTTGGTCGGACAGTACATACGCGTTGTATTGAGAACTTCCTCCTTTTTGTATGAAGTCAGTTAAAAACGATAGTCTATGTCCCCCATGGTCTTACGTCTAGGTATTGTCCAACACAACTGTCGGTCATCGCAGGCTGTTAAAGCCTTCAGACATAGTTTAGTGTACGGGTTAACCATTGGTTTTATTGCTTTTTTACTACTTCTGACACAATACTTCAATGTCAAAACGTCACTATGACACGAGCTCTAACAATAACAGACACTAAATAAAATCGCACAGTCATCTCTTAACAAACCGATAATTCTATCATTAAATTAATTTATTTCCTCAAACATTTTCAATCAACCATTTTTAGCTGAACTTTAACATCCAGAACTGAAAATTCAAATCAGTTTTGTCGATTTATCCAGACGTTGTTGTTGGATTAGAACTAATCTGACGCTGATTCTTTTTTTGAACGTGTTCCATTGTACACTGACCCCTTTTGGTGCGAACGGTTTTTTATGTGATTTTTTTAGTAATATCTGGGTGGCCGAGCTTTGCTCGGATGAGTTCAATAAAAACAGTACTTAATATGCTGTGAGATATTATTTTCTCAGAATATTATTCCGAAACGAATTTATTTTTGTAACATAATTTAAAATAATTGTTTCTGATATTTTAACTACCTATGTGTATTTTTAAGCGTAAAAACTAAGTATCAACTTGAATCAAGCATTTTTTCCTGTAAATATTATTTAGGTCGCCATTTTCAAATCTACCGCCGTTATTGTTTTGTTGACTGAAGAACTCGCAAAAACCGATTTTCATAGATTGAATATCTTGTAAAAATGTTCGAATCAGATGAAATTTTGCTCGCCCGTTAGCATTTTAACAATCCAATTTTAAGCATTAATACCAAATATCAACTTTATCGAAGTACTTTTTCTCTGTGATGTCATCTTAACAACTTCCAGTAAATTTCAAATACTTTTTTTTGCATAGGTACCTACCTATTGAAAAACTCACAAAAATCGATTCTTTTAATAACAAACGTCAGACTAACTTTTTTTGCATGTATCTTCACCATAGTTTTTAAAAATCGATATGTTTTGATACACATGCCTGCGGTGCTAGAAGTGCGGCTCTTTGGGCCGCCGTGCTAATTTTTAGATACGCAAAACTTTTTTGTACGTATCTTAACAATAGTTTTTAAAAATCGATGTGTTTTTACACAGACCCGCGCCAATATTTACATATTGTGCAAGACACTTCTTATATTAGTGTTCATTAACAATTTTAACACTTGTGATATATTATATAAAATCTATGTAGAAATAGACTTAGAATCAATTTAACTTTAATTGAGCGAGTTATAATAAATAAAAAAACACCTTTTTTTTAATTGCTCCCCTCTGGAACCAAAATTCCTACCTGGATCAATTTCTCGCCCCGAAAAATCCTCATTCTGTAAATTTCATCAAATCGTTAGTCGTTTTTGAGAAAAAAAGGTCTAGGTAAGATTATACGTCATACTACATTTAACGTACCTACTTACCTATACTACATATTTTATATAAGTAATATAAAAATAACATACCTATTTATTTAAATATTAGCTAAAACTACTTACATATTTATGTTTAGATTTTATTGTTGTTATTTTTTTACTTTTCAAATAATTACTGATTATTTTAATAAGTTAAAGATTGACTGTCAGATTTGACATAAATAATGAAAATAGTTTGTTTTTTCCAAAGCCTACTCACAATACGACACTGTTTTATGACGTTAAAAAACTGTTTTTTAAAATGATAAAATCGATAAGAAAACGAATTTTTCCAGGGATGAGACCTAGCTAAATCGATTTTTTGCCCCCCGAAACCCCTTTTCGGTAAATTTGATCAAAATCGTTAGAGCCGTTTTCGAGAAAATATTTATATAGATACATAGAAACATATATACAAGATTTACTCGTTTAATAATATAGGGGGATTTAGCACATCTTTCGGCCTTGTAAAAATGTGTCCGTTTACAAGATTTTTAGAATTATTATAACAAAAGTATTCTTTCCGTTAAAATGGGTTACAAGGTAACTTGTTCGTGACAATGACAATTATTATTTAACTAAATAGCGGAAGTTAACTGCTTACGTGTCTAGCAAAATGTTGCTTGTTACTTTTTAAGATTTTAGTATGTAGTTAGATCCTTGACAGAACGTGTTGTTTTGGTTTGTGTGATAATAATCATAACAGTGCGAGAACCATTTCCTCTGTTGTCGAGCGTTTATAATCTACAATATCTACCTACAGACCACTTTGCAAGCAATGGAGTTTGAAAAATTATCGGCCATGGCCTTGAATAAGAAACTATCTCGAAATATGTTCATAATTATTGAGGGAAATCATAGGAACAAGATGGCTGAAATTATAACCGGAAGCCGCCAGGAAAAATATACAGATTGTTGGCAGCCAATAAGGAACCATCTTGAAATTTAATCGGAATAATTGAGACAACGCAGGGGAAGTCAGTAGGAAGAAGATAGGTACAGATTTTTGGATGAACGTGTTGATAAAGTTTTTGTGATCATAGTGCGAATAGAGAAAAAGGTTATTAGGATAAGACAGCTAACTTTGTAAGCAATGGAGTTGGCCTTCAATAAGGAACCATCTTGAAATTTGTTTGCAATTATTGAGAGAAAGCATTGGAACAAAATTACCTGGAAGCTAGTAGGAAGAATTTCCGGCATAACGTGCTCATTAAATTTTTGTGATAGTAATAAAATATCATAGTGCGAATGAAGAATTTAATGGAAATTAGGATAACGCAGGCAACTTTGTAAGCATTGGAGTTGGATAAAGTTATTGACCATGGTCTAAGAAACCATCACGACATAGGTTTAAAATTATTGAGGAAGATTATGGGAAACCTTAATAAACAAGATGCCCATAAATGAATTACCAAAGGTAATAAAAACACCAGCCTGAAACTCAAATTCAATACTTTCCAAATGCGAGGCCGCACTACGCTATTTTCTCGATGATTTTGTAATAATGAAAATGTGATGTTAATATCGGAAAGTTTGATATGGGTGAATAACAAGGCAAATATTTAAAATGTTATTGAAACAATTAGTTTAATTCGCAATTAACACTGGCTGGCTGTCAAATTCAAAATTGTCTCTGAAAAGAAGGTAACGAGGACGTCTAAGAAAAATCTTACAGGTAACAAGGATTAAGTTATGGTATCAAGATATCAAGAAATCTACAAATCGTGGCTTTACATGATAGAGAATGATAGATGGCGCCGGAAGTATCCGAATGTAAGAAACGTTTTTAATTGTAAGTACACAAATATATTAAGTACGGTATAAATATCTTTTCAGTAAATCTTGATTTCCACCCTATTTTCATCACTAATTTTGCATCCATTGTGCCAACATGTTCTAGAAATATTGCCTCAGGGGCTCATGTTATGTCAATAATAGTGTACGCGGTGGCTGTTTTAGTAAAATATGATATCTGATATTTTTCAAATTCAGTATCCACCTAGAAAATGCCTCACTGCAGAGTCCAGTGAGCAAAGAAGCAATCCTTGACTATATTTCTCAATGTTTTGGAATTTTTTTTTGCAAATTTCAAAATGGTAGCTGAATTCAGCGAACATAAAAATACGTACGTCTTTGAGATTTCAATGCAACTGTCACGAAGTATTTGGTAAATTATTAATGCAATTATTAATTCAATTACTAATTCAATTTCTAATTCAATTACTAATTCAATTACTAATTCAATTACTAATTCAATTACTAATTCAATTACTAATTCAATTACTAATTCAATTATTAATTCAATCAATATCTCTATTATGATTTTCCATTTGTATATTCAAACCCATTGCCTTCTCCCTTGAAACTAACAATATGCCACCATATTTAAAACATTTCGAAACGATATTTTAATTTTTTATAAGGCAAGTCGTTGGTAATAAAGAAGTCCTTATATAAGGTTTGGTGACTGGTTTATAACCAGCAGGGACCGTAGGTGGTCCAGCCGTACTTTTATCAGATATCAATCTAACGCGAGGTCGAAGGGACTTACAAGGCTGACCAGTAGTGCATATGTCAACCATGTAACGTAACGATATATCGTACGCCGATGTAGGGATGTCCATTAATGACAATAGAAGACTAATTTTCTAAAACTAAAATAAAAAAAAAAAAAAACGATGGAAGTTTATGACCGGCATTTTCCTTAAGGTTATTGTTCAGTCAGATTGTAAAAAATGATCTCGGCAAATTTCGAACTGTGGTCACAAAATGCATTTTACAACTGTTTTTATTGACTACAGTTAAGCATTAAGTTTCACAAAATTGCGCTTGTTGCTTAAAAAATTAAAAAAAATAATATTTTTGCCTTAAAAATCGTGATATTTGTCAATATTCACGACATGAGATTTCGAATTACTGGAAGTCAAATTGACATTTTAAAGTTTTTGCTTCACAAATGTATATTAAAGTACTGAGATATGGTGCTTGTTCAACAATTTTTTGAAATTTATTTTTTTCTGCACATAAATTTGTGTTAAACTCAACCTATTTTCGTCATTTTTACCTGATCTCAATTAATTTATTTAGATCAAATCATATATGTCATAATATCATCATGTCATACGAGAAGAATGATAATTTATTTTGAAAGGATTACTATCAAAGATTGAATAAGATTTTTGACAGAAATGAGAAATTTCCGAAACTGTTTTTTAGCATTTTGTATTCACACACACATACATATGCTCGTATGCGGGTAAATAAGGGGGCATATTGAACAACCTTAATTACAAAATTGCGCAGTAATGATATTTTTTTCACTAAAAAAGCTGCCAACGTAATAATTTCTATCTTCGTAAATGCTTCACTTTTGTTATTTATACTCCTAGTCATATAGACATGTAACATTTCATTCAAATCGGTTGTCATCTTTAGGCGTAATGAAATAAACAGGAATAAAGTGTAATATTATTTCTCGGGAACTACTAAATCGACTGGGATAAAAAGTAGCATAAGTGCTATTTCGGGTCATCAATAATATTACATGCGTGCAAAATTTCATTAAGATCCGTTGAGGCGAGATTGAGTAGCAAACATATAAACAGAATGTCACATTTTTATCAAACTAGCGGTCTGGTACGGCTTTGCCCGGGTGCTATGAATTTAGATTTTTACAGGTTGGGCATTTTTTAAATTATTTTTTCAACTATATTAAATTTACGTTTTTATTGGTATACACTATTTTCAATTAAGTCACCATGACAGTTAATAAAAAATGCAAATAAGAAACTGATGCGTTACTGCAACAACCTGCCACTAATAATATGTAGTAATGGTAAAAGATATTGATCCATTAAAAAAAATCCCAATGTATTTTTTCTATGTTCGATAAAACCGTTTTAAAGTCTAAACCTTTCTGACATCAAAACAAACATAGCCTGTAAATTTGAACTCAATCGGTTTAGTAGTTTCCGAGACTATAAGCCTCATTTTTATATAATATAAAGATTAAGTAGAAATTAGGAGAGAAAAACTCAGTGGCAAAAGGATCAAATAAAATTTGCAATACTGATGATTAAATTTGCATTTATAAGCTTACGTTTCGGTGCTCATTGCACCATCCTCAGAGCATCTAAAATTAAGTTTGAATTTATAATTTGTTTAAAATTGTATGACTTTAACATTAAAAACACAAAGCAAGCGAAAAAACTTACCAATGCTGTCAAAAATTCAGTATATTGTACATTTAAATTACACAGTGTACAATTTTTGACAGCATTGGTAAGTTTTTTCGCTTGCTTTGTATTTTTAATGTTAAATTCATACAATTTTAAACAAATTATAAATTCAAACTTAATTTTAGATGCTCTGAGGATGGTGCAATAGGCACCGAAACGTAAGCTTATAAATGCAAATTTAATCATCAGTATTGCAAATTTTATTTGATCCTTTTGCCACTGAGTTTTTCTCTCCTAATTTCTACATTATCTACGGATCACCATTTCTCTATATCATAGAGTTCTTCAATATAAAGGGTTAAGGTGATTGCAATTAACTGAAATTATTCAATTATCTAGAAATAGGTCATCCCTGTAATTTCAGAAAAGCCTTTGTGGTAGCAGTGCTATGCTATGTTCTTTACAGTCTTTATTATTGCTTTATAAGTCGTGAGAGAATGTTACTGCTGTGCGGTTACTCAGAAAGTACAGCTAGAGATTAGGAATTCTAGAATTATAGTTTCTTGAATTTTTAGCTTTTCGGTAAAATAAAAATAATTATAATAAAATAAAAACTCGGGTCGCAGTGCCAAACCCTGCCGACAATATAGTGTATTTGCTAATGCAGGCCTTGTGGCTTTATTATGTAAACATAAGTCTGTTTTTGGACAAAATAAAAAATTTAACCCCTTAATACATCCCTTAAAATAATATTTTTTTTCTTAATTTCAATAATATTATCAATGCAACCTTTGTACCAAATTAAATACACCCTTCAGTAAGTAAATCACTATCCGCAAACCAGTGTTTTCATAAAATTTTTGTAAGTCCAGTCCTGTCGGGCCGATTTTATTAAAATTTTAACAGCCCATTTTAATCTTTACTAAAGAGTTAAATTTCAATTTTGAAACGATTCTGAGAATTTTTTCGGTATTTTTGGGCCCAAAAACTTTTTTCAACCCCTAAATACAACCCTTAAAATGGTTCGATCGGGCCCATTTTAAATAGGCTTTGTGCGGTGATGGGTTCCAATATGTGTACCAAATTTCGTTTAAATCGATTAAGTCTGTCGAGAGTTATCGTGTACACACATATATATATAAATATATATATAAATATATATATAAATATATATATATATATATATATATATATATATACATACATATATACATAAACATTTTTAAAAATGGTGGCAAACTGTTCAGGAGGCTATGAAACGTCGAGAAATTTTGGTCCGACCCCTAGGTCCCACCATCCGACCGACGCCAATAGTGTATGTGCCATATTCTATGGCAAATACACTAATAAGAACACCTTGGTTATAATGATTGGATAAAGTAACAACAGGATACAAGGCTTATAATTTAAAAACAGTTATTCACTAATCATTTTTAATGGCCAACGTTTCGGCAAACATTTTTTGCCTTCCTCAGGACCTTAAATATTTTAGTGAACCGTCACAAATTACAAATTACAAATGTTTTTAAATTTTAAATTTGTGACGGTTCACTAAAATATTTAAGGTCCTGAGGAAGGCAAAAAATGTTTGCCGAAACGTTGGCCATTAAAAATGATTAGTGAATAACTGTTTTTAAATTATAAGCCTTGTATTCTGTTGTTACTTTATCCAAAAATAATTATGTAATCGATTGAGATGTATAAAAATAAAACAAACACAATAACGTTACAATAAATTGAAAACGCGATGTACCTATATGTTACGTCGATAACACGAGGATCATCAAGAGATGATTTTGGATTATACCTACCCTAGTACTGGCCTTGATAAGTTCTCAGACGCTAGTGACTTCTGTTGTCAAGATAATTCACAATTCAATTCAATTCCTTGCTAAGTTTGGTAGGTCAATTCTAAAGACTTGAATTTGTATTTTGTTAAACGCAATATATATGAGTTTATTGCGGACAACAATATAATAATTATTAAATCAATAATGATCCCGATCCACGAGCATTTACGTAACCCGTAGGTGATCGTAGATAGTGAATAATATTTTTTCTTAACATTATCAATCGGCAAACTACGCCATCATGATTGTTAAACGTCAAACGATTGTTATGATGTACAGTCGCGGACTTAAAAAAGTTTACATCTGTATCATCTAGTTACCGGTTTTTTTAATTTTTGCATTTTGTAATTTGGCTTTTGATAGTAATATATCAATTACTAAGGTTACATCCTAAAAATTCAATAAAAAATTATTATCAAAACACCTCAGTTGTTTATTATACAATACAAATTACTCAATATTATTCAATTAAAACATAAAAAGATTTGATAATATTTGATACTAGCAAATTCCTTCCTCTAATCTTGCAATCATTCTTCTTTTTTGTTCATCGTTTTAATAATTTAGAGGCATTTAAACGACAATTACTTCTTTTTATTTTTGACATTTACATTTACCTATTAAAAACTAAATTTGTTGCTAAGCAACTAACTTTTTGTGAACTTACACTGAAAAACTCAAGTGTAAACTTTATTAAGTCCGTGACTGTACCTACAAGGAAAAAATCAAAAGTCACTGTTAAGTGTTAAGAAAAAATATTATTCACTACCTAGGGGTTACGTGAATGCTTGGGGATTGAGATCATTGTTGATTTAATAATTATTGTATTTTGTTGTTAAATTGCGTATTGTTGGAATAAATTTTTTATTTATTTATAGTTTCAACTTGCAAACCAACGAATCAGTTTTAGAAATTTCATTTTGCAATTCTATTGACAATTTTTTTACAAACAAATTATTTTTGAGACGACAAAATAAATATTCTTTTCATAAAATTCTGTGCCCGTTTATTAATCAATGGCTGATAAAAATGTTTTCTTGAGCAAATAATTTTTTGTAAGTTTTTTCAACAATCTCTTCATAAACATTCATAACTCAATCTTAGTTTATTTTTGAAATAAGTTTCCCGTATTAAGCTACAATTTATTAAATAGATGAGACCGTAGGGTCGTCGTTTATTTAACATTTCCATGACTGAATTAGACGCTAATGACCTCAGTTGTCGGACGTCTATAATTTACAATTAATTAATCCATGACTGAACTACCACACATTTTCAGTTTCTAGGTTCATATTCGAGAACTGGTGAAAGTATCAGCTGACGTTTCAATTTATTATTGAAATTAATATTGAATTGAAATTATGCATTGGTGCAAGTAGCAGATAACTCTTGAAGGTAGTGACTTTAAATATTTTAAAAAAGCCTCTTGAAATAAAGTTCGATAAAAAATCTTGATAATGGCACTCCAACCATATTTTCTCGGACATTCAGAATATCTGATCAAAATATACTAACAATTCAGATCGCGTTTTCATGAACATACACGGTCGGTAACATAGCGCGCTGTTTAAAAACATATTTGGTTCCACGATACTTGCATACTGATTCATCATGCCAGGTAAAAAAGCATAATGATGTGAAAATATTCTACATTCAATTAACTTCAGGCGGTTTATTTTTCGTCTGGTCCGTCAAAAAACGAAATTTTTTTATATTTAATTTGAACATATTCATGTCATGTAAGTTTTGAGAAATTCTATAAAAAGCGTTATATTTATTTAAAATAGAGATTGTAGATTATAGAAGCTTGATAATTACTGAGATCATTAGCATAAATACAACAGCGATGCGGTAAGAATTTTAGAAATTTCATTGATTTTGAAAAACACACATTGATTTAGATAGATCAGATTTTGCAAAAAACAGAAGAGTTTAATAAAATTAAGAAAAATCGCAGGATAGTGGACAAAATATTTGATTTATTAAATGTGCAACGTTTCGTATAATATATCAAATATTTTGTCCACTATCCTGCGATTTTTCTTAATTTTATTATAATCACGATGGACACGATTTCTAATATAAAATGAAGAGTTTGTTTGTTTGTACGCTCTAATCTCAGGAACTACCACTCCGATTTGAAAAAAAAAATGTTTGTAAGATAGCCCGTTTATTGAGGAAGGTTATAGGCTATAGTTTTTCTAAATTCAATCCCAGAGGGAATAAAACGGGAGTGTAGGATTTTCTGCCTATATTTATTCTATACTACTTAAAGCTGAAAATATTGTCCGAAGTACATAGGGATTTTGAGCACAAACAAGCAACGCTAGGTTTGCAACTAGTAGATACCTAAATTGAAAAAAAAAGAAAACAATTTGAGTTGGGATTTTAATTTTTCCTAACTACGGCAAAGTCAAAAAAGGAATGTATATTTTTTTTGTTAAAACGAAGTACTAAGACTGGCGTTTGCCCGCGGCTAATGTCTAACAAAAACATTATTCTAATCCGACAGTAGCCGAATAAAAAGTACCTTATATTTTAAGTTTGGGATTCCAACCGAAAGTGTACCAAGTTCATTCAAAATCGGTCAAGCCGTTTTAGAGTGATGCAGGTACAAACAAATAGACAGACAAAATTGTGAAATGATATTTTTCCATCGAGATGTCACACAAAATATTCAAAAACTTTTAAAAATCCGCAGATAAAAGAAATTAGAGACAGAGACCCCGTTACTATTTTATTAGGGTTACGGAACCCTACTTATTAGTATAGGTACTAGCCGTATATTTACACGGCTTCACCTTGGAATTAGCATCCTGGGATACAGCAGAAAAGCCTTTTAAAAAATGCCTGCTCACTTTCAATGTTATTTTTTTTAACCTAAAATACGTTCTTTTGTAGTTCTATAAATTACTTGACTTATGCAAGAAAAACTGCATCGAAAATTTATTATCTAAAAAAGGAAGAAAGTGCTGCATTTTCAGTTTAGATATTTATTAGTGTGTTTTTAAGTTTTATATTTATACGTGTTTTTCAGCACAACCTTTTAACGTGATTAAAAACTTTTTCAGAGAAATAAGTTTGTTCTCAAACATATCTATAAATTATTAAAGAAAAAAACTAAATACATATTCATAAATCTTCATAGTTGCAATTTTCTTTTATAAGAACAATAGTGATTGATCAGCCGACAAGCTCGTAATATCTAACACTTCAATATTGGAGCATTTCGCACCTGCGGCCTAAAAGTAATCAATTTCATATACAAGAGTAAATCTTCTTGAGAACATCATACTATATAGGAGGAATATATACAGGGATAGACCAAAATTACTATAGATACAAGTAAATTCGTGCAACTCTTGACAGTTTGCCTACATTCCTATGACAGTGCCATCTATGAACTCGGACTGTCAACGGTGTAGCGACAGTTGGCTACATTATTTCTCACTTTCTATAATGTAGTACCGCCTCGAGTACCGCCTAAATAATTTTTCTTAGTTACGCGGGAAAATTGAAAAAATCAATCTGCTGATTACATTAAAATATTGTTTCTATAGTATTTGACAATAAATGTCAAAGCTTTTTTAGCAATTCAAGCCGCGCGCGGAGCTAGTGTTACTTATTGCCAATTTTAGGCCACACTGTAAGAAATGAGAAGGCCGATTACATAGATTATCGATGGTTCATTTGTAGCCAGCGATTAATCTGGTAATAGGCACACAAAGAGACAATGGCGTTGCAAACAGGTATCGCCTGCACATCGCGTAGATTCCATAAAAACACATTGCGTATGCGTGGTTACTAATTTTACATTAATTTGTTTTGTATTCATCCGTTTTATATATGTAACTATACATTTTATTTTGTAATTTTTACACACTTTATTGGAATATTACACAAATTATGTAATTTTAATTTACTTTATGTAAAAATCACAATTAACTTGACAGTAAAAGTTCAAGTTTTTATGAAGTTTTCTGTGTAAAAATGAATAGTAATGTAAAATCACTTAGAAAATCGAGCGAATTCTATCTTAATTTTCAAAGTATTTTTACATCCATTTTTTACAGTGCAGAGTTGCGCGTATTTTGTATGGTGTTTTTGACTAGACAGATGTATCATTTGAATCTATGTTTTTTAAGAATATAAATTACCGGAAAACCTTAAAAATCAATAGCCTGGATTATTTGGGTCTAGCACACATTAATAAGTTCAATTTATATTTTTTAAATATTAAATTGAAAATCCAAAAATGCTATTTTTGTCAGCTGTTCTTAATTAGAATTGGGAACCATGGAAATAATGATATTATTCGCTGTTTATAATAAAAGCTAAATTATTTATTTATTAAATTAAAAAAACAGATGATTTTATTTGGTAGATCCTGTATTATTATAAGGTACCTATACAGTGCAATAATGTGTAACGGCTTTCCCATTGGTAGAAGGCACCGCCGCCTTGCTCTGCTACCACCCACAGCCACTGACTGTGCAGGTTCTCTCAGGTCTTCAGTAATTTAGTTAATGGCACCCCTGCACAACATCTAGCTGCAGCAATAAGTCTTCTGTTACAAGAAGTAATGGTCGACGAGCACGCCAGTGTAGTATCTCTCTCTCTCTCCCGTCTTTTTCTCTTTCTCTTACTCTTTCCACTCTCACAGCAACCCCTACCAAACCCCCGACGTCTCAAAACCACCCCTTTGTTACATATACAATGGTTTCACTTGGCCTAACTTTCTCTGTTAAGTCAGTTTTAAACATTACAATTTTTAAATCAATCGGTTTTGACCACATTTTGCCGGTATTTTTTATGAAAATATATAAGCCGCTTAATAATTTTGCCGTTAAAATTATTATAAATACAAATTTTAACACGGACGTCGTGAACAAATACATATAATTAAATAAATGCATAATGACTGCAAACAGTATATGAAACACCAGGTGTTTCATACACTGTTTGCAGTCATTATGCATTAATTTAGTTAAAATTATTAAGATTCCATGCATACATACGAGCATGTAAAGTAGCTGTTTTATAGTGGGTATATATGGTAAAAAACTTGGTCACTGGTCACCCTTCATTCAGCAAAACATATGCTCAATTTAAATTATTTCTGTGATTGTTATCTCATGATCATAACTAATCATTCGATTCTAAATTTTGAGGGTCCAAAAACGATGTGTGTCAAGTTGAATGGACCAACTTAAATCTTTTCAACTTTTTCAACGCCAATCGTTTGTTCTACATTTGTTCCGGACCCCTACAAAATTTCAGCGTTTGTTCCGAAAAAATAAAAAAGTTATTAGCAATAATAGGTGGCCAGCCAACTTGACGTCAAGTTGTATGGACCACGTCCAAATAACAACATTTTGAGAACTTTTATTATGCCAATCGTTTGTTCTCGGTTTGTTCCGGACACCTAC
Source organism: Mongoloraphidia duomilia (assembly GCA_039654895.1). Taxonomy (NCBI): domain Eukaryota; kingdom Metazoa; phylum Arthropoda; class Insecta; order Raphidioptera; family Raphidiidae; genus Mongoloraphidia; species Mongoloraphidia duomilia. The sequence goes on along the minus strand of CM077520.1, from coordinate 5,387,223 downwards.
AAAATTTCAGCGTTTGTTCCGAAAAAATAAAAAAGTTATTAGCAAAAATAAAAGACCAACCAGTAATATATTTACACTACTGGTCAAAAGTAACTCATGTAAATCACTTTACTTTTGACCAGTAGTGTAAATATACTAGTCGTTGATCTCTTATTTTTGCTGATAACTTTTTTATTTTTTCGGAACAAACACTGAAATTTTGTAGATGTCCGGAACAAACCGAGAACAAACGATTGGCATAATTAAAGTTCTCAAAATGTTGTTATTTGGACGTGGTCCATCCAACTTGACGTCAAGTTGGCTGGCCACCTATTATTGCTAATACCTTTTTATTTTTTCGGAACAAACGCTGAAATTTTGTGGGGGTCCGGAACAAACGTAGAACAAACGATTGGCGTTGAAAAAGTTGAAAAAATTTAAGTTGGTCCATACAAATGGACACGCATCCAAAAACGGGCGAAAAGCACTAATTTGTAGGTCGTTCTTTAGTGCTAAAAGTACTTTTATACACTTAAATGTTCACACGATCAAGTTTCACAACTATTAAATACAAATAAATGTTTAAAGGTACGTGCAGTACGCAGCTGGGATTCTAGATGGTAGCATGTATGGTAGATGGTGGCTGAAATTATAAGCGCTTATAGGTTTGCACAACGAAGCTTTGATACTAGCATTGATACAAGCTTAAATCGCGTTTGAAATGTCAGATAGCGAAGACGAATATTTGTGTTCTTCTGCTACAAAGTGATATATTTTAAATACAAATTTGGGTAAGAGCTATCATGTCCACCCTATTAATAGAAAACGATCTAAACATGGCGAAATTCATCCTTTGTACCAAGAATTAAAATTTTACCCAAACCGGTTTTTTGAATATTTATACGTATGGAACCTAACACTTTTAAATACGTCTTAGAAAAAACTCAAAACAAATTAAATAAAAACTGGCAAAATTTCACTTATTAAACTAGTCACATTCATTGCGAAACTTGTAACGGCCATTTGACAGTTGTCACACGTGGATTGTAGTAGTCAGCGCGCTGAAAGAATGGTGAGATACATTCTTGAAACTACCAGCTCTTGTAACAGCGCTTATACCTGCTACACTCACTGCTTCGTTGTGTACGCTCGCATATATAACAATGCATTAATTTAAGCAATCCCTGCTATGATCTACGCTACCATCTAGAATCCCAGCTCCATACTGCACATACCTTAAGTCAACATACTGTTAGGAACATCCATCGAATGACGTAACGTTACAATGAAATCATTTTAAACCTATGTCGCCGTCGGGATTAATTCAGTAAAAACAATTTATTATTTAATCGTGTCACTGTAGAGTAACTGATCCGCCGCGATAGTGGAAGACTCGGGTTTGAGTCCTGATGGTGACATATAAGTTTAAAATGAATTTTTCTAGTATTGTATTGTAACGTTAAGTCTTTCGATGAGTGTTGCTAACAGTAATGCTAACTTTGTAGAGTAAATGATAACTCAGCCGCCGCGATAGTGGAAGATTCGAGTTTGAGTCCCGACGGTGACAGGTTTAAAATGATTTTTTTTAGTATTGCATTGTAACGTTAAGTCATTTGATGGGTGTTCTTAACAGATATGCTTAGTTAAGCATTCATTTGTATTTGCAAGTACTTTTATTTTAAATCCACTTTCAAAATCGTACCATAAATCGAGTATAACCGATTTAGGATAAAATAAAATATTAGTAAAAAAAACTTTTTAAACACAAGCTTTTATTGAAATGTACTAAAAAGGAAAAAATAATATTTAATAATAATTTAGGTTCATATATTATTATAAAAGCATGGGTTGTAAACTATGAAAGTTTATTAGTCGCAACCCACGCTTTTATAATAATTATCATCCTAAATTATTAAATATTATTTTTTCCTTTTTAGTACATTTCAATAAAAGCTTGTCTCTAAAAAGTTTTTTTTACTAATATTTTATTTTGTTCATTTTAGTCTTTCAAAATTTTACCCCCCTTTGACACCCGTAGGGGTTGAATTTCGAGAATTCCTTTCTTAGTAGATGCTTACGTCAGAAAAGGAACCAACTGTCCAAATTTCTAGTTTCTATAGCTTCAGCGATTTGGCCTGGGCGTTGATTAGTCAAAAAAACCCTACATCCCCGTTTGAACCACTTAGGGATTGAATTTATTTCTAAAAATAATTTACTAATGTATTGTCATGGGAATACATATGTGTACAAAATTTCAAATCGATCGGATACGTGGAAGTCGTTCAAAATTGACTTGCAAGATTTGACCTAAACAAACAAACACACAAACAATCACACAAACTAACAGACAAACATTGCAAGTTAAATAAAAGCTTGTAACAAACTAACATACAAACATTGCAAGTTAAATAAAAGCTTGTAAAAAGAAGAAGATTGTAGATTATAGACGCTCAACAGCTGAGGTCATAAGCGTCTATATGATTTAGGAAATGCATCATATTATAATATTGTGTGCGTGTGATGATGGTTTTATAAGGGTGGTACTACAGCGGTGCGCCACTAAGAATCTTCGCCCGATCATGGCTACTGCATGTTTGTATGTGTTTGTATGCTTTTGCTATCCGGTTGAGCAATACATCACGTGGCCCCTCCCTGACATCTCAATATATGCTCTGCGCTTACAAACACACATACAGACATATACAAACAGAAAGACATACAGACAGAAAGAAAACCTACACCCCCATATATAGGCGAGTGTCAGATGTATAATGGGTTTTAGATGATATTTACTGGTATTTTCCGTGAGAAATATTACAAATTATATACTATATAAGGTCTTCGGCGACTGCACAAACAAAGATTTATCACCACAATATTGTACGTGTTAACAAAGAAATAGACAAAGATTATTATTTTCACAGTTCATAATGCACAAACTATACCTACATACTGTTTTTTCTACTTTAGCCATGATGCAAACATATTATACTCATGAATAGTACAAAGTAAAGAATGAGGGCACTCATTTTAATAATGATAAACTGCAAGGATTATATGGCTCTAGCAATTAACGGTCATATTTTCAATTTATCATTATTTTTTTGATTTTATTTAATTTATTGTGGATTATAGACGCGTCGACAACTTAGGTCATTAGCGTCTTAAATACAACAAATATCATATATCACTTAAAACTAAATAACATCACAAATCATCCATGAGCAGAGGATTATTTTTTTTTTAACATGGACAAAAGAAATTTGCGTAAAGGTTTAAACCTGGGACCAGAAAGCTTAATACATAAAAAATATAATATAATGCAAAAAAATATGTCTGAATCGCGGGTAGGTAAGACAGATGAGGTAAATACTGTTAAATACAAATAATTGTATTCGTTGCCATGGAAAGTAATAAATTAACTTTTATTTACCTTATAAAATCAAATGTTCGTAAAATATGATAAATAAAATAATTATAATTTTATTTTTTATATTTTAAATAATTGTTATCCAATACCTATATATTATTTTTATTATTAAAAAATATAAAAACAATATTAAAAGCCTTCCGGATTCGAAGCTGGGACTGGCGTTTGTACCTGATGTCGATAGACTCGTACTTTTTTACACGACCATCTAGCTTACTGTGTTTGTCACATTACCATAATATAGTCATACATGTTGTGTTTTGTTTCACACGTCAACCACTTCCGACTATTTCCGTTACATCTAATATTTCTAAAATGCCACCCCAGTATGAGACATTAGACGTTATTCACGTTAAAAGATATAGTTTCTATTGCACCGATTTTATAATTAGCCTTTTCATGTGGCCATATTGATTACGTCACCACCCCCACATGAAGGATTCCAATACCTTTTTTTTGCGGCTTGCATACGTCGAGAACAAAAAATAATGATATCGACTCCGGATGACAGTGTATTCCAGTGGTTAGCGTCGCGGCCTCTGGATTAGACTGTCGTTAGTTCGAATCCCGCCTCCGCTCATGGATGTTTTGTGATGTCATTTAGTTTTAAGTGTGTTGTTATATTTTAATGTATTCAAGAAGCTTAAGACCTAAGTTATCGATGCGTCTATAATTTACAATAAATAAATAAATACCTTTATAATGTGGTTTTTATCCCCGAAACTTTTCCCTGTAGCGTAGTACCTATTTGATTGCGAATATAAAAGTATTTCGACTAGAGTGACCAACGCTGCTTTTCACGTAGGGGAAGTCCCGGCTCAAACAATGAGTTTAATCATTTGATCACTGCACTGAGCCCTCTAAGGCAATATTTTATCATGGAGGAAATATATCAGGATGTGTAATTAACAAATTCAAAAGCCAGCGGGTTTGTGAGTGGCATAAGCGACTGGTTCAATTTCGAGGCATATATGTAAATTGTATATATAGATATATTTTAACTAAATACAAATACTATGTGGATCTAATGGGTGAGTTGTATACAGAAAGGGTATTACACAAACCAGTAGCTCTCAACATGTCAAATATTAACTTAATATTTAATTTCAATTTAAAGGTATTTGATCATACTTCTTAATAAAACAAAAGAGTTATGATTAGCTAATTTAAAATATTTTTTACCTCGTTTTTTACTATATGACACTTTATAATAATATAACCACTCGATAGGTTATTTCTTGCGGAAGGTTCAGATCTATAACAACTTTTCGGTCCGGCTTCGCTTTAGTGCAAATCGGATTGATTCCAAATTAAATTGAAACCAAGTTTATGTGAATTGCGGTGTGAAATATAATATTATAGCCAATAATAATAATAGGTCATGGGCAATTAGTTATAAATTCAAGCGAGCCAGGGAAGCTGATGTACGTGGGCGAAGCCAGACGTGGAATCTAGTGTAGTATAAGTAATGTTTTCATAAATTTGACACAATAAAAAAACTTGAGAACTGCTGATATGTCGGCATACAGGATCATACTGTGAGCTCCATATATATCGAGATAATTGGATAGCACGGATCAAGTCAGCTTAGATAACTAACCCGCTCCCAATATCATATATCTCTGAACTTAGACTGTACACGAACGACGCAATATCAACAATATACGTAGTCACATTCTAAACACATTGTTTCGAGGGAGAAAATAATGACCATAGATTTTACTTGGTGAGTCGGACATCACAAAATATTAAAGAATCGAAATACGTCAGAGAATTTAATCCTTGTGTTCAGTGTGTGCGAAAGAGAGATAAGAGATTATTGTATTCCTAGTGAGTTTATGTGAAACTTGATATCACTGTATAAATAAACCTAGTAAACCGCATTCGTCTGTTTTTGATATTAAAAATAATTTTATTTACAACTGGTTCCTGTGCATGGTGTTACCAAACACCCTAACACCACGTTCCTGTGTTAATATTTTGTTACAGAATAAAAAATAAAATTGGAACACTAGGTACTTGAAGAATAATTTTATTTTTTTAAATTTTAGACCCCTGACACATTTTTTATTTATAAACGAATTAACTGTTAGAAGGGGTTTTATTTATAAGAAGAAATTATAATATGTCATTGTTGGGATTTGAACTCGAATCCTCTACATTCGCCGAATGCAGCCATATTAGAAAAAAATATATTGACCTGATGTCTTTACTGTAGCATAGCTGGTAAGAGTACCTCCCGCGAAAGTAAATTCGAGAATAAAAATTACGACAATGGAATATATTTTTTTTCTTGTTAAAACATTTAAAAATAAAAATAATTTCATTATTACTAGCTGTACTTACCCGCTGATGCCATGTGAAACGTGTATAGGTACCTATGTTAAAGTCTACGTTGAAATAAGCCAGGTGGCTGTGTGGTAACGTACTAGACTACCGACAGGTACAAAGGCAAAGTCCAGGTTCAAATCCCGAAGGATTTTTTTATTTTTGAAACAATTTCTTATAGCAACCCTTAAACCCTTAAATATTAAGTAACTCGTAAATAAAAAAAAACAAACAAAGCATCTACTGCATATTTACATTTGATCTTATGACCCATAGCCAACTACAAAATTGTAAATGTTCTCAATGTTATTTTCCCTATTTTCACACTGTATATTATAAGCGTTGGATAAAAATTTAAAATATAAAATAAAAAATAAAATTACAATAATTTTATTTATTATATTTTACAAACATTTGATTTTATAAGATAAATAAAAGTGGACGTATTTCTTTCCATGACAACGAATATAGTTATTTATGTATTCACGTCATCTGTCTGTATCCGCGATACAGACAAATCCACTTTTTGAACGTTACAATTCATCATATTATAAAAGATAGATAACTTACATAATATTTATTAGTTGTAGATTATAGAAGCTCGACAAATAATATCATTAGTGTCTAATTACATCAAATTAAATTAAACGACATCACAAAACATTCATGAGCAGATGTGAAATTTGAACCTATGGCAGTTTGATCCAAAGACCAGCCCGCTAACCGTTACACCAAGCTGTGCTCGATAGAGTAACTGACGCTAATGACCTAAGTTGTCGACGCGTCTATTATCTACAATAAATAAAAAAAAATGGGCGTGTGCTTATAACCACACGACAGAAGTGAAAACTTCAGATGTTCTAATTTTTGGTGTCATCTATTATAGCGCATTTATGAACTAAAAATAATTTATTACTAAAATACTAAAATTGTATTTTTAATTAATTCCACCTCGGTGTCAAAAAAATTATAAGTATTGTCAAAGGAAGAATATAACAAAAATAAAAAAATATATAAATAAATTTTATGTAGAAAAAATATCATGTAGAAAAAAAAACGCCAAAAATTCTACGCTGCCATCAGGTCTCGTACCCAGGTCCCCATGCATAGAACGCAAAGACGTACCACTGCGCTATGAGTCGATTTCATTTATTTATTGTAGATTATAGACGCGTCGACATCTCAGGTCATTAGCGTCTTTCAACTACACTAAATAACAACTATCTTAAAACTAAATAATATCACAAAATATCCATGAGCGCAGGTGGGATTCGAACTCACGGCAGTCCAGTCCAGAGGTTGCGGCACTAAGCACGCTAACCACTAGGCTATACTGCCCTCGCTATGAGTCGAAGTGATGTAGACGACCGTTTTTATGATATAAGTATGTTGCGAATTCTTACGGTACGGTTGCGAATTCTTACGGAAGTAGATGCGGACGCTTCACATTTTTTCAGTACCCAGGTAAAGAGTGCCTAACGTGCCTAAGGAAGTTTTCACTTTAAAAATAGATAGAGTAACTTACTACAAAGCCGTTAGGTGAATGATAACAGCATATCGCAATGCAGCCGTTGGGTAGAGCGGGCAATTCAAATGGCTATTAACACCTGAATTATTACCAAGTGCCGACAGCGGTGTTCTATCTCTGGCTAGCTTCATATACTCCTACACACACACACACACACACACATAGGTATAACATTGGGGACGTTGTATTGTTTTGTTATACACACAAACATACAAAACAATGAATCTATACGTGTGTTTCCTATTGTATTGTGTAAGCTGATGCGTTTAGAGTACCGACGCAATCATGCGAAACAAAAGCTATCAGATACGCCTCCTGTGATAAGCGTTGCGTTTAGAAATTATGCAAAAATTGCATAGGTACATACCAATACATATAAATAAAATCGTAGCTTTGTCTGTAATTGTAAGTTTTTAACTTTTCGACTTTAATGCACAGTTTATATGATTTACAAGAACCAAATTAGCAATTTTTAGAATTGGTCTCTTCTTTTTAAACCAAAAAACTACTGAACCGATTTTTGATCGGATTTTTGGTGTAGTATTTGTTATATATCAGGGATCATGATGGGATATGTCTAATCGCGATTATATATTAAAGGAAGTTGATCAGAAGCCAAAAAACGGATATATCTAGATCTCTGGTACAGACAGATGATGTGAATACCGTTAAACACAAATAATTGTATTTGTTGCCATGAAAAGAAATACATCCACTTTTAATTATATTATAAAATAGCATATTCGTAAATTAATATAATAAAAAGAATAATTGTAATTTTATTTTTTTTTATTTAAATTTTAACCAATATATTTTCATTATTGCAGATAATTTAACAACGCATAATTTAAAATGTGTATTATATAGGTACTTGTTAAATATTATTGATATTTACGATAAATAGTATATTGTGCGACTAGTGGGAGAAAGAGGAGATTCCACTCGTGTGTTTTACCGCACTCGCTACGCTCGTGCGGCAAAATCCACACTCGAGGAATCTCCTCTTTTGACCAATAGTCGCACACAATATTTTGTTCAACTACCGCAAGAAATATGTCATTTCGTGGCTCTGCTGAGCGTGGGCGAAATAATGGGTGACCTGATTGATTGCGTAAACGTTCCCCGTAATGAGCGTGGGCGAAATGATATTTCTCTCACTCTCTACGTCAACAGTCAGGGAATTCATTATTTCGCCCACCCTCAGTAGAGTCACGAAATTACATATTTCATGCGGGTGTTGAACAAAAATATTTAAATCAGTAATAATATTGCATCACGTATAGTAGTCTCCACCATATATACCCGTACTTCCACCATAAACTGCTACCTACCGTCATATATTCCCGTTCTTCCGCCATATAGATACGTAATAATAAAATACGCCTAATTTTTTGTGATTTACATTTAAAAATCTTTTCTTTTTATTATTCCTTAACAATATACAGGGTGTATCACAGGATTGAATACATAGAAAAGTAATGAGTGCAACAAGGAAAACATAAGCAAAATGAGTAGCGTGACAAAGATAGAATACACATAGCTAACTTAACTAAATTAATAATCATGGTTTTTTACATGAATAGAGGGCAAAGCAATCTCTGATCTTAACTAATTTGTACTGTGTACTTTTCCCTATGTTCGGTTTTCTGTGATACACCCTGTATATAAAATTGTTTTGCAAATATTTTTTCACAATAATTTATACGTGTCGATTATTGGCGTTTTTGTCAGTTAGGCGAAAAATTGACCATATACACACACATACACACACACACAGAGACATCAGTCAGAAAATGATCTTAAACGATTGCTATAGGGTCTCAAAACGTGAAGATCTGTTAAAATCTCGAAATATTTTTTTCGGACTAAATCCATTACTTCCCTACCATAGTAGAGGTGGGAAGTAAAAAAAAAACTCGGGTCGCAGTGCCAAAACCCTGCCAAAAATATAGTGTATTTGCTAATACAGGCATTGTGCTGTTATTATGTGAACATAAGTTTGTTTTTGGACAAAATAAAAAATTTAACCCCTTAATACATCCCTTAAAATAATATTTTTTTTCTTAACTTCAATATTATTATCAATGAAACCTCTGTACTAAATTAAATACACCCTTCAGTAAGTAAATCACTATCCGCAAACTAGTGTTTTCATAAAATTTGTCCGGACCTGTCGGGGCGATTTTATTAAAATTTTAGCAGCACATTTCAATCTTCACTAAAAGGTTAATTTCAATTTTGAAACAATTCTGAGAATTTTTTCGGTATTTTTGGGCTCAAAAACATTTTTCAACCCCTAAAAACCACCCTTAAAATGGCCCGATTGGGCCCATTTTAAATAGGCTTGTGCGGTGATGGATTGCAACGTGCCTACCCAATTTCGTCAAAATCAATTAACTCTTTCGAAAGGTATAGCCCGTACACACACACACACACACACACACACACACACACACACACACACATATATATATATATATAAATATATAAATATATATATATATAAACAGACATTTCCAAAAATGGTGCCAAAGTGTTCAGGAGGCTATGAAACGTCGAGAAATTTTGGTCCGACCCCTAGGTCCCGCCATCCGACCGACGCCAATAGTGTATGTGCCATATGGCAAATACACTAAAAATACTTACATATCTACTACAATTCAAAATCACAAAATTTACCATATTTAGACCACTTTTATGACACAAACCATTTTCGAAAGGGTTCGAGTATAATAATATAAAAAAGAAATCACAGCACACAAATACAGACATATAAAAGAGGTATGAAAGAACGGTACGTGTAAACATACGTGTATAAAGTAGAATTTAAAATATATACTTTATATGAATAAAACTGTACAAGTTATATTGAATATAACGTGTCTAAATATTCCACGGAACAGTTTCAACGAGATCTCAAGACTATGATATGGCTACTTGTGTTGGCTAGATGGGCTATTGGGTAGGTCTTCAACGGAAGGCGTACATTGCCCATTCGACTAACCATTTCACTGAGCGGTATGGCCTATTCAAACTGTGATATAAAGAACGAGCTTTCTCACTATACGCTTTTGAACACGTTCACAATTGAATCGCTTATATGTTCGAACTTTATCTTACATTGTTTAATATTCATTGAAGACGTTTATACTAAATTTTTACTCAAATCGTTTCGTTCTTTTGTTTACAATAGATATCCAATCAAATCGCCAGGTTGAAGTGATATTTTGATGACGCAAATTAACAGTTTTAGGTTAGGTTCGTGACTGTTGTGATTGTGAACGGAATGGCGACACCTTGCAATGAACCGTAAAAATAGTAAACTTCTTCATTGATTAAAAGAAAACGTACCATTCATAATTTTTTGTTTATTATTGGTAGTATTTTAATTTAAATTATATTTATGATGAGTATAAACTGTTGAAGATGAGTTGATTTTAAATTAATGATATTTTAGGGCCGCCAACTGCTAGGATTATCTGGTCCTAGCATTATAATTTATGTTGTCAATTTATAATTTTTCAGTTAATAATAAATTCAAATTTCAAATTCAGTCAATTCATGACATCAGATTGTAGACGCTCGCCAACTGAGGCCATCAGCGTCTATAAAAATAATATATAAAAAAATAACGTTGGTCCATTAATTGTTTAATAGATGAAATGTGCTTTAAATTTGTTTTTAGAAGATTACATACGCTTTGCATGCGATGAAACACGTTAATTTTGCTAACTAAATTCATGTAGTGGGAAGGTACTTCAACTACGACTACGCAATCATTTTGAATCAAGAAATAGACAACCGGATGCCCAAAGAAGGCTTAAGTACCTACTTGTATTGTGCAGACAACAAAATACGTTAGACATACCCTAAAAATAATATGTGTAATATTTCGCTCAGAAAATTCACTGGAAGGTACCCAAAAATGTTGATCATGCAGTAGTGCAGAAATACATAGAAAAACATAGCTGCTCGGTCTGGCTTCGCCCGGGTGCTATCAATGTAATGCCTATTTTGATAGTTAAAAATACATGAATACATGATGCGTAACTATGGAAACGTAAAATACATAATTAATCCATGACCTCCTGTTTTTCCAACAACATGTAGGTATGCACACTGTGCATACCTACATGTTGTTGGAAAAACACAGTGTATGGATAATATGGAAAAGTGAATGCATTGCTTGAATGCTATCCTTCGGGAACAATTTTCCGGGATAAAAAGTAGCCTATGTCCTTTATCAGGCTTCAAGGAATCTCTTTGCCAATTTTCGTCGAAATCGGTTCAGTGGTTAAGCCGTGAAGAGGTTACAAACAAACAGACAGACAAACAAACACATTTTCGCATTTAATATTATTTTGGATGGACTACTGGATGATTCACATAACCACTGAACAGTTATGTATGCGACAAAATACGTTAGACGCGCGCAGTTGTAGGTTATAATGGGCAACGATAAAATAACCGCTGAATTGTAGGTATATAAGAACAACACCTTTGTGGGTTTAATTAACTGTGATTCGGCTGTTGCGTTGCTTGTTTTGTTCATAATTAAGCTCATAAACTATGTACCTACTCGTACGTATAGAGCGACAAAGAGGAGGGAAAGCTCGCCTTCCTATATACGGGGTGACTTTTATACTCAGCAGGATTTTTTGTCCTCTATTACAAGCCTTCAATTCCCAGGTTTCTAACCTGAGTATACTGGTGACAATGTCAACCAGATTTCCAATTTATTAATAAAAAAAATTTTTAACAAAAAAAAATCCTTCTTCAAAAAGCCACCAAAAAGAGGAAGATGATGAAACTTTGAGGTCTGTGCCAATTTAATAAAATATGAAGTCGGTTAAAAGTATAGTATAGTGATTATTGATTAATATCGTTGTTTTTAAACGACTTCATATTTTATTAAATTGGCACAGACCTCAACATTTCATTATTTTCCTCTTTTTGGTGGCTTTTTGAAAGGAGGTTTTTTTTTTTGTTAAATTTTTTTTTATTTTTTACTTTTTAGTGGCTTTACATTACTTAGTTTAGTCGCTTGACAATAGATTCACTTACTTAACTGACTTCTTTCGTTGTGTGATGTGTCAAAAAGTGACACCGACTTTCTTATCATCTTATGCTGTGTGATGTGTCAAAAAGTGACATTTACCTTAAAGGAATCACACGCCGTGACTCACTTTTATTAAAAATCAGCCGAACTACAGAACCGATTTAAGTAAAATTTATATGGGACCAACTTCGAGGTATATCCTATCCAATAAAAAAAGAATTTTCCAAATCGGTTTATAAATGACTGAGTTCTGAGGTAACAAACATTAAAAAATACAGCCGAATTGAAAACCACCTCCTTTTTTTGAAGTCGGTTAAAAAATAATAAGTTGAAAATATGAATTGGTACCAGGCCCAAAAAAATCCTAAGCTGTTAGTGGTCTTAAAAAAAGAAAAATTGTAGAGTAGTTTTACTGGGTGGAACTAATAATAATAAAATTTCTACTTAGTGAGGTTGCGCAAATTGGGGGCACATCCCAAAAAGGTTTTCAGGGAAAGCGCAGAATTTTTCACATTTAAAAAATTAATTATTTATTTTTCCCTGATAACGTTGACATTTTTTCTTTACAGCTATATATGACAAAGCCTTGAGTACGTTTGTATAAAAAAGTGAGCGTTCAACCACTAAAATTTTTCAAATGCCGTTTTTTCAGATAAAAAATAGAACCCGAGCTTCGCAAAGACGTAAAATTTCAGTGTATTTTTTACGAAAATCTCGTTAAGTGTCTGTCTTTGATGTCCTGTAACATCAATTAATATTAACAACTACTTGGTGCATTATTTTTTTGTCGACTTACTCTTTTATGTTACTGGCTAAATCAGTCGTCAGTCATATCGAATAAAACTTAGTAACAAAAAATTATGTATGACTCGTAGTTGTCATATAGAACTTCTAGCTCAGTTTTATGAACACCCTTTATAAAGCAACTATAAAATATTAAACCAAATTGCTGGAAACTAGTTTGTAACATCGAATCAATTTTATAGCATTTAATAGACTAAATGCACCTGGTGATAGTATATACAATTATGTTTGATTAAATTAATCTCTTTAATGTCCCACGTATAATATGTCACATTTATTTAGTCGAGTTGTCATAATTTACTAAAGAAAACGGGGTTATTGTGCAATAATTTTTAAATCAAGAAACATTCAGATTCGAATACGATGACAGTCACATATAACCTCAAAAAATTTTGACAGATGACCAAGAAGGGTAGAAAATACCTGACAAACACGCGACACGCACATTTCACCGAGTCACTATAACAGCAATTTGGGGAGGGCGTGTCAGTAAAGATATTTACACAACAAATAAATAATACATAGAAAATAATGGTAAACAGCGAGTAAAAATTTTTATTCAGTCAGCTTAATTTGAAATTAAAACGATGTTGTTGAAACTTTAGAGGGCTTGAGAATGGCCGAGCGTGTAGCAATGCTATTGTTTAAATGGCGTTGCTATAGTTCCTCTATTACAAGTTCCCAGTTCCCGGGTTCTAACCCGAGAGCTGGTAAAAGTGTCAACTGGATTTTCAATTTATTATTAAAAAAAAAAATAATGAATTGAATATGAATTGGTGCCAGGCCCAAATAACCTTAGCTGTTGGTAGTCTTTAAAACACAAACACTCAAACTTTAGACATGAGGTTTAAAAATTAATATTAAATTTTTTTAAGAAATTAAAAAATTCAAGAATGTAAAATATTTTTTAATATTTATTTAAAATAACTACAATTTAATTAATCAATGTGGTAGAATCTGATTTAAATGATAAATAAAAATTTGATTGTCATCAAATAAGAAAAAAAATTTACCTTTTCTGTGTCCCTAAAACCTTCGCTATGTTGGATTCAAATTTTTGGTCATCATAATATGCTTGAACTTTTAAATTAATTTTCGTGAAAAAATAAAAAAACCAACTGCATTTGAATTAATTTTTTTTTTCAAAAACTGTAGATTTGTATAGAAACACAAATCTCGTTTTTTTTTGCCGATTTTTACATTGTAATATAAAAATACGCAATTTTACAAATTCAAATTCAAACAGTGTTTTTTTATTGAACGAAAAAAACGTTTTTCGATTAAAAATCGCTGGCAGTGGAATAACGGGCGCAAAGCAATAAATCAATTGAATTGAAAGCGGTAGCAATAAATTAGAGTGCAAAATGCATGGTGGCGGCGATCTCAATGGGCGATAAGACCGGTATGTTCGCATTAATCATCGGACATGTCATTTCGTCTCCGGCAAATAGCCAGAATCAATATTATTGTCATTGGGCATCGCATATTGTATTTGTTGCATCGTGTATGCATATGGTATTCTCATTTTTTTCTTAAAATAAAATTATGTTGAACAATATATTTCACCTCAAAACACTAATGCTGAGTTGCAGAATGCACTGTCAAACAATTTAGATTGTGACCACGCATATTTCTCCACAAGAAAAGCATTTTAGAATTTCAAATAGATCCTGCTAAAAAAATAATTGATCGATTAAAACGATATATTCCACTTTCAAACAACATTTTTCTACGCGTTTTGATCAAAATTGGTCTAAGGTCATTGTTAAATCAGATTTTCTGACAATGCGTTATGCAACCCAGCATAACACAAATAAAAATTAAAACCCGACGTTAGTCAGTTTTTTTATTTTGTGCGTCACTGTCTATACTTTATATTGTTTATTTATTGTATAGATTATAGACGAGATGACAACTTAGGTCATTAGCGTCTTTTAAATATATCAAATTCAATAACAAATAAGTTAAAACCAAATGACATCACAAAACATCCATGAGCGGAGGTGGGATTCGAACCCACGACAGTGTGATTCAAAGGCCTGCTACGCTAACCGTTACACCACACTGTCCTCTCACTTTTTATATTGTACCTACACTGTTGTAATACACGCGCGTTATTCTCCCCTCACAAATAAAATTTTTGTCTTAACTTTTTTTCTCTTTCGCCCTATTGAGGTCCTAATACTACCTATTCATTAAATTAGTATTGTTTAAAAATATCTATATATTTAAGACACAAGCCGTTTTATTTCGATAGTCCGTCAGCGATCTCTATTCAATCGATTTACATAGGAATAACATTTTTAAATAGAAACTTTTTGTCTACATAATTATGACGTGCCGTCACTATTTTTCTTTTGAGAATTAATTACAGTTTAAATATTTTTACAAAGAAACATTTCGAAACGCTTCTTTTTAGCATGTTTGTCTATGAATTGAGTTTCATAAAAACAGCTTGAAGAAATTCAAAACGAGTAACCAAACATACAGCAATCAGATCCAACAAATTATTCTCATTATTTTTTTTATTTTTTTTTTTAATTGAAAAATGCAGTGTTAAGTATTTTGATAGATACTGAATTTTATTCTTTGGAAGAATATTAATAATAATTTATTATTTTGTCTTGTTCATTATTAGAACGTTTTAAAACTTTTTTATGAATCGAGTTTCATTTAACTGCTCGGCAAAGCCGAAAGCAAACAGACAATCATGTTAAAACGGAGAGTTCAGAATTGTTTCTTTATAATAATACAAACAATTACGATTATTTCTTTATTATTTAAGACAGAGGTTTCCTAACTAGTTTCATTTAACTGCTCGGCAAAGCCGAAAGCAAACAGACAATCATGTTAAAACGGAGAGTTCAGAATTGTTTCTTTATAATAATACAAACAATTACGATTATTTCTTTATTATTTAAGACAGAGGTTTCCTAACTAGTTTCATTTAACTGCTCGGCAAAGCCGAAAGCAAACAGACAAGCATGTTAAAACGGAGCATTCAGAATTGTTTCTTTATAATAATATAAACAATTACGATTATTTCTTTATTATTTAAGACAGAGGTTTCCTAACTGTGCGTCGCGACTCCCTAGGGCGTTGCGGTGCTATCCTAGGTGAGTCGCGAGATGATGCACATAGGTCAAATCGAAATCAAAACGAAGTACAGGTCACAAATAAATTTGGAAAAAGAAATGAGAGTAGAAATTTCAAAACTTCAGCCCCGATCAGAAAAGCAAGCTCGTCCTTCTCATTAATTGTATTGTAGTTTTTTATGTTTTCTAATTATTAGAATTAGAATCTAATAAATACCTAGAATAATTAAGATTGTATATTCTTTGGAGTTTTCGTTGAATAACAAAGTAATTTTATTTTCTGCTAGAGCTACAGACATCAGGTATCTTCTTTTTGAAGGGCGTCGCAAAAAATTTGCAACCTGTATAGGAAGTCGCAGTATTTTCTAATTAATATCGTCACTCAATCGAATTTCTACGGGGTCAATCTAGTTTATAGATAAAAGAATGTGTAGTTTGCTTAAGGCAGCTTTTTCAAACATAAAAAAACGCAGGGAAATTGGTGTACACATACATATATACATACAAATAAATGTATATACGAGAAGGTATTCATATAGTATACTACTAGCACCTATGTATATTATGTAGTAGAGAAATTCTCTTTTTCGCTTTTGCATAGAAATACATTTCGAGAGCGAATTCTCGTCGACTTTTATAGCCCATTACAGAGAATTATGTAGATTAAAAGTTGCAACTGTAATTGCGATTTAAAACTTTACGTTGAAATGTAATCCTCCGGCGCTAGTTCCTATGTACTAGCACTGTCCAACAGTTAACACTTAAAACATAGTTCGTGAATAGTTCTTCTCTAACACGTCAAATAAATTAAACTAATGATTCGAATTTGAAATTAAAGTTTAAGCGCGAAGAAACTAAAAGCAGATACCGTTATTTACATTGTTAATGCTTCAGTTTCCAGGATTTCTTATCGTTGTGACGCAATTTCAATAATTTTAATTCTTTTCTTTGAAAGTAGTTTGGTTTCTCAGTAAAGTATAAACGAATAACTTTCGTTTTCATTTTTAGGGTTCTGTACCTCAAATTGAAAAAAACGGAACCCTTATAGGGTGTCTGTCTGTCCGTCCGTCCGTCCGATCTCCCCCCCCCTATCTCCGAAACTACTAAATTACTTTCAACTCAATTGTGTTATATAGTGTATACAATAGAATTTTGACAAATTAAAATTTTTAATTAAATATTTTTTTTTCCATAAATTGTTACAAAATGGTTCCATGATAACAAAATTAAATTTAATAAATCACTTAGTAAACTGACAAATTAGCAACAAACTACACTTTGACGGCTAAAACAAAACAGTCGTTTACTAAGCCAACTCGAATTTCAACTGTTTGCTAAGCCTTCTGTTGTTTTATCAATTAATTTAGCATAGCCTACTATTATAAATCAGTGTTTTACGTATAACTCTGTTATTTTTGAAAATAAATTCATCAACCCTCATATCAAATTAAAGAGAAAAAAAATCCCTTTCGAATGGTGTCATGTCCATCTTCGACGTGTATTTAAAAAAACAAAGTTAATACAAGTATCTCTAAAACTATAAAAGTAAATAAAAATATGAAAAGAGATTTGAAATCTTCATAAAAAAGGGCCTTAAGAAAGTGAAAATATTTTTTTTTAACTTGCTTAATAAGCGAGTTATAAACAAAAAACGAAAATGGGTAAATCTTATTTTTCAACTGTCGGTCTCGAACCAAGCAAAATATGGAAAGTTTGACTACGCAGGGTAGTAGTACTGGAGATTCTGCACATTTTGTCTCATTTAACCAAATCTCTATCTCCCCATGTTGAGGATGAGTCTGTGGACACACTGTATATACGCGAATCTTCGACATGACGTGCTGTGACGTGACCTCGACACGCGTAACCGCACGGAAAAAAAAATGAGGCTGAAAAGTTTCATTTAAAAATAATCCTGCAGTCTAAAAATGCCGGATTAAATAAAATCATTGCTACTAGTAGGTATTATTGTTTTTATTGGATACGGTAAAGTAAGAGAATATGTTCAAATGAAATAAGAACATGTTGACCAGTGCCTGCGTTCAAAAAGAGTTACGGCATCGGATTATATGGCACCCTATGAGCATGACCAGCTAGAGTACCCGTAAAGTGTACTTTTCTGTATATAAAATGGATCTATATTATCTACACACATATTATATACCTAAAAACGTACTACACTTTCATGAATAATTTAACTGGGAATGTGTATATGTATTTAATTTTTTTTGTGCGTATTTTAACCGGTACATTGCGAAATGTTTAGAGATATTTGTTATTTTCATTAGAATAATGCGAAGAAGATACATATTTTAGATATTTTCCATAGAAAGAAGCACTTAATATTATAATTATTTTATCTCCTGTCCATATTAATAAATAAATAAATGATGGTATATTGGTAGGTATGTGGACAAAAAAATTTTACATCTACCTATATTTTTTGTCTACATAACTACGAATAATATACCATCATTTAAACTTATTATTTATTTTTAAAACAGATCCAAAAACATATTATAATACTTATTTTATATCGGGACTTGATTTATCTTTAATGAAAAAAAATCATAATTTTCTTATGTTAATATACCTAATTTTCTAATTATTTGTCTGACTTTTCAAATATTTTTTTAAAACCGACACAAGCCATGATATTAAATACAAAATACGTGTTTTTGTTTATTTTGATTTATTGTAAATTATAGACGTGTCGACAACTTAGGTCATTAGCGTCTTGATTACATTAAATAACAACACACTTACTAAATGACATCACAAAACATCCATGAGAAGAGGCGGGATTCGAACCCACGACCGTCTGATCCAGAGGCCGCGACGCTAACCACTGGACCACACTGTCCTCGAATCGTGTTTTTGACTTTGTTTTACAAATAAATATTTCTTAACACATATTCTGTTGTAATTTTCCGTAACAGAACATATAAAAAAAATTTTTTTTAACATAAAAAAACATTTTCATTCAACGATTTTTCTAAGTAGGTATATTTAGAGGTATATTTTAATGGATATTAAGATTTGTGCGAAAAATAATTTTGAAACGAAAATTCTTAGACCCAATGTTTGTAAAAAATCAATTATTTTATTATAGGCAGTACATAATAAATTTTACACAAAAGTGATGAAATTATTAAAAAAAATTAGAAAACTTTTATGTAGGTACAAGAAATATTTTTTTCATCAAATTCTCATCGTTAAAATTTATTTCTATTTGACATAATTTTTTTATTTTCAGATTTGCCGTACCTATTCAAGTTAATTTTTAATGACAGTCACGATTGCAGATATAGAAAAATTAATAAAAGGTAATATTTTTAATAAATTAATTAAAATATAGTTGACGATCTTATCTCATAAATCTATTTTATTATATTTTATATTTATCGGCCATAGATTATATAAAATAAAGATGACATTTATTAACTATAAAAGCCATGATAAAAAAGTTATTGTCTTTAATAATTAAGAAGAAACTAATTATTTTAATATAAAGAGCTTTCTTTTTTAATTAAATGTTTAAAAAATCACCTTTATTTTAACATATAGCCTAATTCATTTACATCTGATTTTAAACCGCTTTTAATTATTATTCTGAGATACTAGAGTAAATAGTTTTTTTTACTTTTTGAGGAAATTGCATAAACGTTGTACCTACCAAATAATCAGCTATGGGTCGTAATTTTTTTTGTAACATAAAATGCTTATCTATTGAAAATCTTAGCCCGAATGACTCTAATGTGGATAATTTCGACCCAGTGCAAACTTCTCGTAGGCATATATTTCATAATAATAATATTTTTTTTTTATCAATATTCATATAAAAAAATCAGAAAAAGATGGAGATACCGTTCATTTTAAATGTTACAGGCTACAGCTGACAAGAAAAAATCAGTAAAATTATACAAACACATAATGTAGTAAAATTTTAATTTTAATTATAAAAGCTTTTATGCTACCTATATGGGAGACGGCTGTAAAACTTCGAAGCCCAAAAATTGGCATACTATTTATTTCAGAAAAAATATGATTTAAAAAAATTCGACTGGAGACCAGTGCTATACTTCCCACCTAGTAAATATTTGCAAAAAATAAACACTCTTTTTTTATTCTTTGAAAAAAAGCATGGCCCTCTTTTTTGTTTGCTGATCTACTGATGGCTAGCTTAATATAGCAAAAATCATGGTTACCTTGATTTACGTACAATTTTTATTTTTTTTAGTAAAATATTTTTTTTCTCAAAAACTGTAGGTACATTTTAGAGAAAAAAAATATTTACATTTTTTTCATATTATAACATCTAGAATTCATTTATATTTTTTTTACCTATGTTAATACGTGACATTAAGAACGTTTTTTTTAATATCTCAGGATCCACTGAACCGATTTGACTCAAAATCTAATCAGATCTAAAATAAAGGCTGATAAGCACAATAGAACAATCGGCATGGTCGTATGTTGTTCCGTTTTTACGATATCGAAGGCGAAAAATTGACCACATACACACACACACACACTTACACATACATACAGAAGTCAGTCAGAAAATGATCTTAAACGATTGCTAGGGTCTCAAAACATGAAGATCTGTTAAAATCTCGAAATATTTTTTTCGAACTAAATCCATTAGGTACTTCCCTACCATAGTAGAGGTGGGAAGTAAAAAAGTTGAAGTGAAATTATTTTTTTATTTAAATATGTTACAATATTAAACATTAATTGTTATTAATTTAGAACGTATTTTTGGCATGTCGGATCAAAATGTCACACAGCAAGCACCAATGTTCTTTCAAGTAAATGTTAAATAAAATAGATAACGATAGGTAAATGTTAAAGAATACTCACCATTCATAAAACGTCCATATAGAAACAGCTTAATCTGAAAATAAAAATAAAACATCAATCAGAGGCATCATTTTGAAGCTAATAACAATAAAAATCATGTCTTCTAAAGAGGTGACCCACAAAAGTGCACTTGGACTATCAAAGCAATGTGTTTTTAATTTTTCATTGCCTATAAAAAGTGCATAAAGATATTTTTTGTAGCTTTTTTACTGTGTGTAGCGCTCGTATAATCTTATATTGGCGCATGAGCACATCATTGTACGACTTTTATTGATTTCAGTAGCACATAACAGCACTCCACGCTTATAATGTGATCGTTTTTATGATGTTGCAATCGTGCGACGTAACAGTCTAATGTCAGAGCGGGAACAAAACGTCAGGGGAGAGCGTGTAACGACCGCGTGTTCAGAATGTGATGTAGCATTTGTCTGTGCGAACGGCACGGTACATAGTCTGAACGATTCGGAATGTGTGAGAGACGCGAAGGGGGGTAGCGTAGTATGGCTGACTTGGATTGGGACGGGCTTCGCTTTGAAAGATAGCTTCGTCGAGATAGACGGCAAGGGGACTTTTGTAAGAAGATAGGGGGCCGCGTGTGTGAGAGCACAAAGGAACCGGTTTGGGTTTTGATGGGTTCCCTGCTGAGAGAGGACGATGCCGACATGTTGGCATGAGACAACACGGGGTACCTACGTACATTTTAATATAAAGGCGAATCAGAGTAATTGCCTTGAAAAAAAATAAGCCAAAGATAGAAATTTTGTAAAAAAAAAACTTTTTAACAAAGAATAAACCTCCTTCAAAAAGGCACTAAAAAGAGGAAAATAATGAAATTTTGAAATCTGTGCCAATTAAAATATGAATTTTATTATTTTCCTCTTTTTAGTGCCTTTTGGAAGGAGTTTTTTTTTTTTTGTTAAAAAGTTTTTTATTTTTTACTTTTTAGTGCCAAAAAGTAACATTTACCTTAAAGAATTACACGCCGTTACATATTTTTATTAAAATCAGCCGAACTACTGAACCGATTTTGATGAAATTTCTATGGGACCAATCTGAAAGTATATCCTTTCAAATAAAAAAAAAATTTCAAAATCGGTTTATAAACGACAGTGTACGATTTAGTACTATGCGACTCGGTCTCGGTGAGCTATGAAACAACAACAATCGAGTCCAAGTGACAACCATCGAGATGTTTGAACAATCGAGACAATCGACTAAAACAGGGGTCGGCAACCTGCGGCTCGCGAGCCGCATGCGGCTCTTATGATGTCAAGATGCGACTCTCCAGTTCCATGCGCAAATATTGATAATTATATTATTTTATTTTCAAAACTTATAAAAAATATTATACTGCAAAAAAAACTTTAAACAGGATAAAAACACTCAACAGAGAACAGTGAGAATAGGTGAAGTAAAGAGTATACGGACAGCTGACATTTTTTAAATGTGGCAACACTGTTCTGCTTGTTTAGTTATAATCCTAATCAAATATCATAATATTGAAATAAAAATGTTAGTGGCCCTTTAAAAACTGGGAAATTTTGTAAATTGTAACTTTTGGGTCTTCCGTCTCAAAAGGTTGCCGACCCCTGGACTAAAACATTTCGTATCGCGCATCACTAGTTCAGTTTATTTACTTTCTGTTCACCTATATGTGTACCATGCAATGAGATAGGGGAAGCTGGAACACATGACATGCAGGCTAAGGTACCCTACAGTAAGACAAACGAACATAATACAGATAGTGAAGAATTTATATAAAGATCTTAAGAGAGTGGAGTGTGGAGACATCTAGTAACTGGCTTAAGAGAGACAGAGATAAACTGAGATCATTTTATGTGCAGGTGAAGTATTTGTTTACCACATTACTGTCAAAAATAATTGGTTCTTATCTTTAAAAAAATGTATCAAATACTTCTAATAAATAACATACTCAATGTTAACATGCTAATCTGTTTTATTTTACAAATGAATTTTTTATGTTCAGGACATCTATAAAATATGTAACGGCGGTTAGTTTTCTATAACAAACGTGTTAAAATTATTTTCTCGGCAGGTTCATTAAACAGATACATAAGTATGGTAATAATTAGGCTTTTTTCATCATCTTTAACAATCGACTATGCGTTGACAATTTTTTAGTTTCTACAAACAATTAAGATAATAAAATCATAATAATTTAGTGTAACATTCCTAATATATTGGAGGGGCAATTCAGAGTTAGGTTAGTTGGATTATTTCGGTTTTAAGACCAAATTGATATAAATGCATTATTTTAATTTTGTGGAAAATTACATTTATAGTTTCTCGGTTTCGTCTCATGCTTGACACTTCATTAGTCTCGTTTTTACGGATGCAGATGTCGAGTCGATATCGAGACTCCTGCGTCTATATCGTTATAGGAGTGCCGGAAAAGTTTTAAGTTATAGAAGAAAATTTTTTTTCCGGAAATAAAAACTTAGTTGTATTTCAGATAAATGATTTAAAGAAAGATGAAATGAAATAAAGTCAGTATTATTAGCCAAGCGTATTAATTATTTGATTTATTTTTTGATCTAAGTATCAAATTTTTGTAAAAAAAATCTTGGCGTTGTGTTGAAAAAAAATTGAAGCAGCAAGATTAGACAGAGACGAGGCGGATGTCCATTAACGAGATGATACTGTATCAACGAGGCCGAAACGTTTCAAAAACCTCATCTCACCTAAAGACCTAAGATATTCTTTTTTAAATTTATTTATATGTATAATTTTTTTAGGTATATATATTATAAGCAGATACTTGTATTTCCAAATGATTGCATAAAAAAAATACATACATTGAAGATAGATATTATTGTAAATTATAGACGCTCGACAATAGCGGTCATAAGCGTCATTGAAAATACTAATTGGTATTAGCCGCAGGTAACAAGACAGTTTATGAATGTTGTTATTTTGTTTTGAGAAATTCGTGTTTTGTCTAGAATCGATAAACTGAAATTTAGAAAAATGTACATGTCTCCAATTGGCATGAAATCATAACATTACGCCAATCTTTAAGTTCGCTATTAATATTATGAATTAGTATTAGAAATACCTTGCATTTTGTGATGTCCGTCTTGTGACTTCCTGTGTTTTAACACGACGCATTTCAGCAACGAGTTGCTACTTCAGGTGTGGTTAATTTTTTTTTTTTTTAAATTACACATTGAGTATCCGTAACACCTTATAATATTAAGCACATGCGTATTATGTAGTGGATTGTGGAGTACTCCACAATCCACCACATAATATTATTATAACGTCTTACGGATACTCAATATGTAATTAAAAAAAAAAAAATTAACCACACCTGAAGATAGCAACTCGTTGCTGAAACGCGTCGTGTTAAAACACAGGAAGTCACAAGATGGACATCAAAAAATACAAGGTATTTCTAATACTTCATAATATTCATATAGTGACTTCGAGACCCAACACTCTAAAAATGTATCGCTATTAATGTTTCTCGAAAATCGGTACAGCCGTTATTGTGCAATTTCCGAATAAATAGACGGAATAAAAATCGCATTTATATAGATTGAACACAAAAAATAATTGGATAAAATCTATGGAAATCTATGTAATAAAAGTGTAGTACAATTAAATTTAAATTCTAATTATTACTGCTGTTTTAAAAGGGCGAAAAAAATCTTCAAAACGTGCATTTTAATGCATATAAAATAGCTCTGAGACATAGACTCAGCTTTGCACATAGATGTACAACATTCTATGTAGAATATATCTGCGACTATAAGATAAAATCGCTTAATGCCGATACATTTCTACCCGACTATCTTTTCTTTTGGAAGCTTGTTTCATACATTTGTGTTAAACCTAACCGGGTTCTTCATTTTTTAGAATTTTTTATTTTTAAACGGTTTTATTTAGCTTGACCCCGTATATTTGTTTGTTACTATCTTTGTTTCAAATCTTGCGACAGCTTTTTCAATTACTTCTATTTAACCGATTCTTATGAAACTGTGCACACACATTGAGTTCCCGTGACAATACAATATTATGATAATTTCAACTTGGTAACGAAGATCTGATGATAGAATCAGGAGGTGGAAAGTTGAAAGGATGATGAGTTTGCATAATGATATGGGCCAGAAATCAAACTAAAAACTAGAAAATAAAAATAGGTAAAAAAACTTTTAAGTTAAACGGTTTTATTTTAAATCATCAGCTGTAACAAAAACTAGAAAATAATTAAGAGACAAATCAAGGGGACTTTGTGTCGCTGTGTTAGCGGAATAAGTAATAAAAATGTTGGGCGCATAATAATCTGTATAACGACTGTATAATTATTAAATAAGAACGGCTTGTCTAGAAAAATGTGTTTCCAAGCCCACCAACAGATATATTTCAAATGCGTCCCACGTTTTTATTACTTATTCCGCTGACGCAGCGACACAAAGTGCCCTTTGGTTTGTGTCTTAATTATTTTCTAGTTTTTGGTACAGCTGACGATTTAAAATAAAACCTTTTAGCTTAAAAGTTTTTTTACCTACTTTTTTTACAACAATTTTAGTTTTTGAAGTGAAACTTCTTATGCTGCGCCACTGCCTCGCCGATTTGAAGGGTGAAATGCTGGCTCGATGAAACGAAAATATGTTTACCAAAATGTGGTGATGGGAAAGAATGTTTAGAATGTATCCCGTCTTCTTCCGCGTCGGCAGTTATGTTATATAATATATAGTATAGTGCAGGGATGACGAACCTATGGCACGCGTGTCAAAATATTGTCGGCACGGCATTGATTTAGGTATTGAAATAATTAAAAATATGTCAGATGTTGTCGAAAAATTTTTACAACCATTCAAATAACAAATACGAGATCGACACAAGTAATTTTGATTACTTTTTTGTCCACTAAATTTCTTTGGTTGTTTTTTGGCACGCTATGGCTACGTTAAACATATATTTTGAAAAAAATTGGCACGAGTTGATATGAAAAGGTTCGCCATCCCTAGTATAGTGTGTAGATGCATTCAAACGGCCAGTGGCAAGTCATTCAACTTCTGATTTCGCACGAAGCACAGTGCCCTAATTGATTTTTATATTATTCATACATAAGAAGCTGAAATCATTCAAAATTCAAATCGGTTAAAATCTCGAGAAGTCAAGGCTGAACGAACATAAAAAAAAAATTATAAATATACGCGTTGATCTATTTATTAGAACCTCCTGTTTTTTTAAGTCGGCTAAAAAATATTAACCTTCGTGGCTTTGCTGTAATCGTATAAAAAATTACGAGAAATATGACATACGCCGTTTTGTACTTTGGCCGTAGATATGTAGATACAACTCTATATATACCTATGTACACTGGAGAGGTCGAGCCGACGGAAGAAGCAGAAAATGTATTCATGACGTTAGAACTCGGCCTGAGAGCCATTTTCAAGACGCATTGTCATCCGCCTTCCACTACGGCACTCCAGGGATGAATTCTAAACGTTTTCATTTTAGTTTTTCCTATCTCAAAATTTTCTTGCATAAGGCCTTTTCGGTTATTTATTATACAAACATAAAATATCTCTTACACCATTTTAAAAGTTTAATGGTCTCTTATGACTATACAGGGTAAAGCCATTGGCTTCCGACCACTCATCTGTTTTTTTAGAAATTTGAAAATATTAATTTGCAAGTAAGTTACACATTAAGCAACATATATGTAACTCACATATAAATTATAATTTCTCTTCGCACTTGTGGAGTAAACTAGAGATTTAAAATAATATTATAATTTTCTTTATCACATAATAATATGATGATGTAATAATTAATCTGTTCTGTCTACAATAATCATACTTCACTTTATGACCTCTATTATCGAGCGTCTATAATACACTATATGTGGTTGAGTATCGGTGCTTTTATTGCTTTTGGAGTTTAATAACTTAGACTTCATTGATTGCTATCGTGTAGTGTATTTTGAAAATAATATAATTTTTGGTTTGTTAATACCGTGGTATATTTTAGAGCATGCGCATGCTTCAGTAAAGTCAGTCTAAAGCTCTAAGGCCTAAACTTTACAAATAATAACTTCAACATTATGACCAGTTCTTAAAACATCCAGGGGTGGCAGTAAATATTGACAAATGTGGAAAATTTAATTAAATAAATAAAATATAATTTATTGGATGTATTCATTTTCTCAAATTACCTACAGATACCTATGTTCATTACTTTATTTTACCTAAAACACTCAAACAATTTGTTAAATAGTGCTTAGGGATGCTAATAATTTTGTCTTATAAAAAGGGATCGCGAACTTTTAAGAATCTGTGGGTTAATGTAACAGCCAAATTAGACGCTAACTCTGACCCAGGGATCGGCAACTGGAGGACCGTGGTCCAAGTCCGGACCGCGGAAGGTCAAAAATTGGACCACCAAAATTATTTAAAAAATATTTTTTTGTACTTCGCTACGAAAGTTTTATTTTCGAGTGCTTTGTGGCGGTAACAAAGAGGTACATTTTGAAGAACCATTATCACTCAAGATTAACGACCGCCCACCTTGAAGACACTCTTCGCATAAGCTGCTCCCCGCGTGAAGCTAACTTTAAAAAACTGACTCAAGACCGCAAATGTAATTTCTCCCATTGATTTTTGAATTCAATTATGCCTATCTATTGTATTTCATATTATTTTGTAAGTGAAAATTAAAATAAAAAATTAATAAAGAATATGAGTTGTTTTTTTTTTTTGGACCTCGATAAAAATTTTCAACAGTATCCGGACCCCACCTATAAATTATTACTTGCCGACCCCTGCAGTCTGGCCTGTCGAGCGTCTACAATTTACAATATCTTTACCTACATCATAGTCAATAGTAATACAGCTGACTCATTTATAATATTAAATAATTTGTAATTATACTCACATTACTTTAGTTTGTTCTGTCATTCTGCAAAAATATATCGAAAAGAACAAAACGATTTAATATTTATAGCGAAATAAATTATTAAACATTGTAACACACTACCGTAATATTTATTTATGAAATTAATCAATCGCGTTCTGAAACAAAACTGACTTCTTTATTCACAAATCAAACTATTTAATACAATTATGTAATGTTCGCCAAGATCATTTATACAATTACGCAATTTATTAGTAAACCCATTCATGCACAAGCTAGTTAAGACTACATATCTATAATAAAAATTGTTTAAAGACGTACTTAAAATTATTGTAATAAGTGACAGAATTTGCATTGATTGTTTTTTCAAACTAGACAAAGGTTTGATTAAATTTAAGTAGCGTAATAAATTAGTAACTCATAGCAAAATCTTTCAGACTAATAATATTTAAAAATGATTGGAAACTACGCATTATTTCTCATTAATAAAAATCTTTTACATACTACATCAAGGTCTCGATTTGCATCGTTTCGAAGCCGCCTTTTTAAATTAAATATTTACATTTTGAAGTTGTGTTGTTAATTGCTGTATGTAAATTATCCTTAAACAAAATTTTTCGAAGAACTGTTGCGCTTAATAAAATTCAAACTAATCGAAACAACTCGCAAAGTCTCAGCGATAAAACATATTAAAACAATATAATCGTCAAATATTTTCTGATTCCTGTGGAAAATAAAAAATAAATAAAATATGTTAGTTTACTTGAAGTAAGCTTTCGCAAAAAAAAATATTTCTGTCGATAAGAGTAGTAGACCGAGAGCTAGTGACAATTTTTTGGTGTTATTTATTGAAGGCCTTATTTTTGTAAAGATGTTGAGGAAGGCCTATTAAAGTGCCCAGAATAAAGGATTTTGCTAGATAGCGGTATGGGAGGGATGCAGACCGCCCCCAACATGTAACAAAAAAAATGGTCACTATTATTATTACTTCAAGGCTGAAATTGTTTGTATAGCTTGTCGGTGACCCAATAATGCCATTATAATATTTGCAGATCGATTGGTCAGTATTAAAGGGATGGCAGATTACCCGAAACGTGTCATATATACCCGACGAAATTTATATTATTAGTTCAAGATTAAAATTTTAATATGTTGTTACGGCGACTGTTTTAAGCATATATTTCATTTTGCAGAACAAAATGTCAGTATAATTAACCTCCTCTCTTAGATGGAAACTTGTTCGCCTAGGTATTTATATCGTTCTGCAAGCGGGTTAATACCGACATTTTGTTCTGCAAATTGAAATATATGCTTAAACCAGTCGCCATAGCAACATATTAAAATTTGAACCTTATACTAATAATATAAATTTCGTCGGGTACATGACACGTTTAGGGTGATCTGCCACCCCTTTAATACTGTTAATCTGCAAATATTATAATGGAATTATTGGGTCACCGACAAGCTATACAAACAATTTCAGCCTTGAAACAATAATAATTGTGACATTTCTTTTTTGTTATATGTTGGGGGCGGTCTGCATCCCTCCCATACCGCTATCTAGTAAAATCCCTTACTCAGGGCACTTTAATATGCCTCCCTTAACATCTTTACAAAAATAAGGCCTTGAATAAATAACACCCAAAAATTGTCACTAGCTCTCGGTCTATAAGATAGGTATGCCAAACATATTATTATTGTTGACATTTGTCCAAAGTGAGCAGGTAAATTGAAAAAAAAGAAAGAAAAAAATAACATTTCCGCAGAAATAGTACAGCAACAAAAAAATTGGTACGTGTATACAAAAATACACAGATGAAAGTACTTTTATTGAAACGATGACAAAAATCGACATATAACAAGTATTTGAATTGTGTAATAGCAAAGGAAACTCTGAATCGAGAAAGTCTGGGAAAGGGTAGCGCAGAAATAAACTGGCGTCTGTGATGATTACCCCAGGGGCTCCCTAAGGAAGAATAACAGGGATAGAGTATAACTGTATATGTGCGATCTGGAAATTCACTCGCGATCGTTTCGTCTTGTTTCTTTTTAGAGTGAGCTCCAGACAGAGACAGATAAAGGACGGGGATATTCATGCTGTATACTGGATGACGTAATAGTAACGTGTATACAGGACGTAACGCCGAAGATTTTGATGACATATTTCTTGTAAAATTATGAATCGAAAAGCACTTTCTCGTTTTTATCTTCAAAGTGTAATAGATCTTCATGGTTTCCGGGCTTGTAGGCCGTGGTCCGATGATAGTTCTACCTGAAGTTTCGTCTACAACTGCAGTAGACATTCTCAAAGGCGATGTGGCAGCGGTCGAAGTGTCTTCCTTGGCGGCTCACAGGTCAGTGTGTCAGTGACTGGTGTCCTCCCTTCTTTTATGCCTAGTACTAGTGTGTTCTCCGTTCGATCGTAGTCCGTCTCTCTGTAATTGGTCAACTGCGTAGTGTGTAGTGGTGGGGGTGAGTTCTCTACTCGGTCGTATTCCGTCCTTGTACGATTGGTCATTGGTTTTGTATGGCGGAGTGCTGGTGTCCAGGTTTTACTGAGATTGAGGCCTTCATCTTTTTGATTGAAATCCTGTGTGTGTTTTTGTATTTCTATGGCCTCTCTGTGTATTCGTGGGTAATAACTCAGCGTTCTGTCTATGCCTACAAGCCCGGAAACCATGAAGACTTGGAACAATGCCGGCCGTGAAAGCTTGCACACTTGGATGTAATAGATCTCTCTCGAAATAAGAGCGAGAGATCTTTATTGCTTGTTCTGCATGAAAATGAGAGAAAAAATATGGTTGCGCACGTGTAACGAAACTGTCTCTCCAGACAGCGCCGTTAAAGTAATTTCCTGTTCCCTAAGAGAGAACAGAATCAAATTCTTCCAATAAAGAAATTAGACGACGAAAGTTCTAAAAATGTATAGGTATTTATTTTGATAAGTTCAGACACTTGAATTAATTAGCTTTCTCCCTTCACCGGTGGAATCAACTTGCTGGCCAATACGTCTTAAATCACTTGGATATTTTTGTAAACTTGAACAAAATGATGACGTTTTAGCTGTCAGAATAATTTCTAATCATTTTGTTCAAGTTCCATGGCTATCGCTATCTGTTTTTGAGGTAATTTTGACATTTTTATATCAAATTTCTGCCGTTACAAAGCATGCAAAATTAATTTTGTTTAATGATTTAGATGCAAAATTTTATGTTCGAAAACTTTTATTCGAAGATATTTTCCTAAAATAATTAGGGGAGCAGGAAATCGCAAAAGTTTGATTTTACGGGTTAAATCCCTATTACCCGCAAAACGATTCAGCACCCTGTATAGAATATCTCTCTGGGAAAATTTAGGTGTACAAAACATTAATTTTATATTGACTTAACAAGAACAAGTAATGTAATAAAATATTTCACAGTTTTTTTTTAACAATTAATAACTTGGTAGTTGCTCGAGGACAAAAATTATAAAGGACTTTTCGATTCGACGTTTCTCATATTGTTGTGTCTTTTTGAGTCAACATAATACTCTACATTGTCGACACAACATTGTTTTGTTTTGGCAGTTTCTATTAGCTACGCTTTTGAAACAAACAAGTAATTCAAAATTATAATTTCGTTGTGATCAGACATATTTTAGACTCGTCTTGATTAAATCAAATTTTGTTGTGTTTTATTTATTTATTTATAATTTTATATAAGGATCTACAATAATATTAAATCACGTCAAAAAGATCTTTATAATATAATATGCTTTCAAAATTCTCAGCGTTACATTTAGTACATTCTGTAGTTATATTGTTATACTGTATGATCTCAATTTAATATTTCTTAGCATCAAAGAACTTAAGAAAACTAGTTCTTATATGATCGAGTTTAATTCGCTAAATTTATAGTTTTATCACTATTATAGAAGTGATAAAACTAGTCTCGGAAGTATCAATTAAATTAATTCGCGATTTTATAACGTCGTATAATTTAATTAATAAAAAAATAAAAAAACGGGCTTTATTGAAATCACAAGTGTTGTCAAGTCTACTAAATATTATACGCTAATACATTTAACTTTTGAGACTATTTTCGGTTATAAAAACACGTTATTTGAAGTAGGTTTATAGTAAATTAAAGCAGGTACTTCATGCGTAGAGAGTTCCGTACATCATTCACTAAAGTTTTCCTATAATTTTTATCCAGGCTTTACAATATGCATTAAATGAATAATCTATATATATAAAAATCTCGTGTCACGGTGTTTGTGTTCATACTCCTCCGAAACGGCTTGACCGATTTTCATGAAATTTTTTGTGTGTATTTGGTAGGTATGAGAATAGGTCGTAAAGTATATTTCGTACCGCTAAGTGATGAGGGTGTCCCTATTCAGAATTTTTTTATCTATTTTTTTAAAGAAAAATTTTTTTTGAATTTTTTATTTTATTTATCTTTAAAAAATACATATATGGCGAACGAGGGAAGCGAGTGAGTAGTGTATTTATAATATTCAAGCGAACGAGCGAAGCGAGTGAGTAGTGTATTTATAATATTCAAGCGAACGAGCGAAGCGAGTGAGTAGTGTATTAATAAAATTCAAACGAACAAGCGAAGCGAGTGAGTAATGTAATTATAATATTCAAGCGAGAACGAGCGAAGCGAGTGAGTAGTGTATTTATAATATTCAAGCGAACGAGCGGTACACTCGTACACTTGGCTTACTGTGACCTTAACATAGTTATACATGTTTTTCACATGTCAACCACTTCCGACTATTTCCGTTTCATCTACTATTTCTAAAATGCCACCCCAGTATAAGACATTAGACGTTGTTCACGTAAAAACTGTTCAGTTTTTAAGAAATTTTTCGAATAAGATAACGAAACTAATGTGATTTTTTTTGACATTCGGTATGTGTATATGCGTACACTATGTATGGATGTGTGTGTGTGTGTGTGTGTGGAAGGAGATTGCAAATGCCCACCGGATATGAATGTTGGCGAGTGCAGAAACTCTTACAGAAGTTTTGTGGAGCGGAACGGAAGTAAGGACGAATGACAATCGAGACAGGAAACTTTGTAACGATGCCCATTTCGTTAGTACAGGATGGTCGCGACCTTGTCTTCATTACTAAACTAATATAATCATCTATATATATCATTTATGTTAATTTGGGAACGCTGGAGACAAATAGGGTTTCCAATGTTGTAGAACAGTGATCGAGAGTATTGTAGCAAAACCCCAGATGATACGCCGCTGGCGACAATAGAACCATCGAGAACAAGTAACAATGGTGAGGCGTGGCATGATATCGAGGACACAGGTAACCACCAGAATGTTCTGAAAAACGCGCGAGCGTGGGGGGGGTGTCAAGCTGTTAGCTCTATATAAGCAGGAGCAGTCACCGGAGAGAACAACGAGAGTCGTGTGACAGTGTCGATTGGAAATAAATACAGCATATAAATTGTTCAGTGTTATTAAAGCGCTTCAGTTCGTTTAAGAATTACTGTTCGTGTTATTATTATATAAACAGTGTTGACTGTTAGAATTGAGATATAATTGTTCATCTTATTGTTATCTATTTTTGTTACATTTTTAATTATTGTAAATAAATAATTTATTCCACCCACGTAAGAAAACAGTTTTGTTACAGTATAATGACAAAATCAAGCACAAAAATCCTTAGAGGATGTGGTGTACCTTTTTGGGCCAATCAATTCATGTGGGGTTTATCGTACATTTTAACCACACTGTTATATCAATTTGCTGTTATTTCTATGGTTACTTCGCATGTTTTATGTGTAAACATTTAACAGCGATTAACAAAACAGCGTGTTAAATGTACGATAAACCCAACATTAATCTTTTAATCTATGTTAATTTGGGGATTTTAAGACAAAAAGGTTTTCGATGTTGTAGAAAAGTGATCGAGTGGTGTAAGGAAAGATCTCGAACTGCAGGTTTTCACAAAATTCAGTTATTTTGACGTCCTATGCATTTTTCATTTTATTTTATAGTTATACTTATAGCTATTGCAACATCATTCTTGCACGGGGGTACATTTTAAAAATTCTACCTTAGGACAGTTTTTTTTTCATAAACTATTTTTGCTACAGTGTTCGTTAGAATTTTATTAAAAGTTCTAATTAAAAATTCTACCTTCAAGATTTTTCTCCGATTTTTTGTATCGATAGTTTAGAAATTATTATAATATATTGATAACGACTTTAATTGAAACTAAATATCCCGTGACTAAAGAGTTAAAATCAAAAGGTCTTTATAGCATTTTTTTGTTGCATTTTAGTAGACCTATCTAAATTCACCCCAATCTATGGGGTAAGCGAAAAAAAATTTTTGAGTACACTTTCAACTCTATAGCAGGAGGTCTAAAAAAAATATTTTTCCAAAAAAATTTTCATTTTTGTTTTTGGATCATTAATCTAATTTTATCTTAATGAGTCGACGGGAGACTTGTGACATACAGACAGACAAACAGACGGACGCACGGACTGACCGAAACTACAAGGGTTCCTAGTTTCTACGGAACCCTAAACACGAGATGCGTTTCATTAAATTTAAATTCAAAATATATATCTGATGGTTTAAAATCACAATTATTATTAAAATTATTATTTACATTTACTAAAAGGTAATTGTATTTTTATAAAACGTTTTCCCTGTCTGTATATATTTACACTGTACACCCAAACTTACTCCTTGCAAACTTTCTATACTATCTCCGGAATACTTTTTTTCTCTTTTGTGGTCATTAAGTACGGATCATTTGCGAAGAGCAATTCAGAAACATCTATAGATACAGACAATGCCATCGTTCGATTTCCATTTAACTTACGTCTTTGATTTTGTCTTTTTCTTTCTATCGTAACATTTAAGATGAAACGTAGCGCTCATCTTATTTTAGTCGACTTGATTTCGAGTCTATATACGTATAAAAGGGAGCAAAACAGTATAAAAACGTTGTGAGATTGAAATAATGTCAGTAGAACTAAGATGGAACAGTATAAAATAAATTGTGTGAGAGAGAGATAGAGTGAACGATTTAAAAAGCTTTTAATGAGGAATGAAATGTTCGTGATGGATATTTTGAAATAAGCGCAGACATAAACAAGTCTAAAGTGAGCTATCTAACCGCTAACTGAACGATAACGTTGACGTTTAGAGACTGTTTGATTGTCGTCAGTTGCGGTTTTCAATGATGCTTTAATTACCAAAGCAATTTTACACCATTCGTGTACATTTTTTATAATTGATTCTCCTTTATCTTTATTGTGATTTTATTCATTTAAGGGTTACCTTTTTTTAACATGCACCTTCCCTATTGCAAATCTATTTATGCAGACATTTATTAATTTGATTTTGACAAATAATGAATAGATATCTGTAATTTATATTAGAAATCGTGTCCATCGTGATTATAATAAAATTAAGCAAAATCGCAGGATAGTGGACAAAACAATTTGATTTATTAAATTAAATGTACGACGTTTCGTCTATAGATTTAGACTTTTTCAAGTACACACATAAAAATAACAATATTTATGAAAACTAATATTAATTACTAATCATAGCAATTAACATAAGATAGGGTACATAAGACAAAAACATGGTAACATGGTAACAAATTATGTTGACTATAAATTTTAACAATCAATAATAATACTAATAATACAAATGTTAGCATAATTTCATAATATAATTGTACTGACTACTTAAATTTTGAGTGTCTGTTCTATAATTGATTGAATTGTTTTTTCTAATAAAACACATTTCACTGATATTGCGTTTCTTCCAATTTGACTCTTTATCTAATATTTGAACTTCATTGAAAAGAAATTTATGCCCAGTGTCGAAATGATGAGATGACAACGCCGTCTTATTATCACTTAATAAGTTTATGTTTCTACATCAAATTATTTTGTCCACTATCCTGCGATTTTGCTTAATTTTATGATATCTGTAATTTTGTAGAGCATAAAATTTTCTACAAAAAAGTACAAAACGGCACATGTCTAAAGTAAGTGAATAATTTAGAAATGCGGGGTGCTTGAAATTATTGTACTAAATATTATGACACTTTTTGTTAATTAGGTTCTGCAAGATTTTGTAATAGAAGCGCAAGTTCTTTGGCAAAACTATTGAAAGTATAATATTAAGTAAGATTAACTCGGCACCTAAATTCCACAAAATTACTTCGCCGAAACTTACTAAAATGGTGTCTGGCCTGCAGTTCACCTCTACGCAACAATATCAATTTTGAGCGCTCCGCATTTCTAAACTTTTGACTTTAGAGATATGCCGTCGCGAACTTTTTTGTAGAAGATTTTATACTTTACAAAGCTACTGGTATGCAATTTTCACCTATCTTAGCATGGTTCTCACACAAGTTAACTGGGAGCTGGAAAAACACAGTTTAACGAATTTTTGAAGTGAAAACTTCCTTAGGCGCGTTAGGCACTCTTTGCTTGGGTAGTGAAAGTGAACCGTTCGCATTCGCACGTTCTCATTCGCAACTCGACGGTGAGATTCGCTGAATCGGGGTTACTCGGCTCAAACACGAACACGTATTTGCAGTATGCTATTAATAGACGTCTGGGTACTGATTGGTCACTCTCTTACAACTGTGCCCGGCTAACATACTTATATGATAAAAACTGCACGCTACACAGTTGCACCGATAGCTAAGTAAGCAGCGTCTTTGCGTTGTATGGATAGGAACCTCAGTTCGAAACATGATGGCACCGTAGAATTTTTGACGTATTTTTTTTCTAAATTCTACATGATATTTATTTATATATTTTTTAATTTTTGTTATATTCTTTCATTGACAATAATTATATTTTTTTTTAAACCAAGCTGGAATTAATTAAAAATATAATTTTAATATTTTAGTAGTAAATTATTTTTAGTTCATAAATGCGAATAGATGACATCAAAAATTAGAAAATCTGAAGTTTTCACTTCCACACCAATTTTTTATCTCCTTGAGGAACGCCATTTGGGGAAATTACAGATTAAAATGCACGTAGTGTAAATCTTCTTCTAATTAAATACGAACATTTAGAATGTCAATAACAACTTTTCGATTATTGAATATTTACACACAGTGATACCAATAAAATATAATTCCTATTGAGCACAAGTACGAATAGGGGAACTTTTTATATGGTAATCATTTCGAGACAGGAATACCGAAAAAGCTGCTCGTTTTTATTTTGGGGTGACTTAATTGAAAGTTTGAATGAAACAAGTTTTAAATTTATTGGTTCACTTAAAAAAAATACATTAACATGACAAAGTCTATGATTATTTAGCAAACAAAGATCCTTTAGAACTGAGATTGATATTAATTTTACAGGTTTGCCATAACATTTTATTAAAAATAAGTTAAATTTTATAAGTTCACTCGAGGCATCTATTTTTATTTATTTATTGTAAATTATAGACGCGTCGACAACTTAGGTCATTAGCGTCTCGAGGCATCTAATTTACCTATTGTCACAATATACGATTAAAAGTAAAATTAAAAATTTTGAAAAACCCCGACATAAGTCCTTTAAAAACGGTTATCTCTGTGTTGCGGACGTACAGGCAGAATATGACCGCGTGAATACCTAAAATTAAATGTTCGTAAAATATAATAAATAAAATAATTGTTACTTTATTTTTTAAATTGTTATGCAATAGCCTAAATATTTTCAATATTAAAGAAATAATATTAAAAGCTTTCGGGATTCGAACGTGGCTTGTCTGTAGACTCGTACTTTTCCAAACGGCCATCTGGGTTACTGTATCTGAGACCTTACTGTGTACCCGCGTTACAAACATATTTTTAATTTAAAAAGTTATACTTGTATTTTCAAATGAATTTTATATTTACAGTAAATGTAAAATCTATTATTTCACATCTAATTTTGGCTTTATCGTACAATTTTATTTTTTAATCACGCTGTGAAATGACGGTTGCTTTGGCAGCCATCAACAATTTGCCAAAATGAAAACGCAGCAACCATTGAACACGTAGCCATCAAAATTTTACAGCGTGATTAAAAAACATCATGTTAAAATTGTACGAAAAACCAAGCATAAGTGTTCTAAATGAAAAACAGTAAGAATAAAAATGTATCCCAATATTTGTTTAACCGCATTTA
This sequence comes from Mongoloraphidia duomilia, assembly GCA_039654895.1. Classification (NCBI taxonomy): domain Eukaryota; kingdom Metazoa; phylum Arthropoda; class Insecta; order Raphidioptera; family Raphidiidae; genus Mongoloraphidia; species Mongoloraphidia duomilia. The sequence continues at coordinate 5,349,093 of CM077520.1, read as the reverse complement.
GGCATTTTTTAACCCAATATTAAGCTGTTCAACAAGTTAAAAATAACTTTCTAGCATGAAAAAAAATACTATGAGCTAAAGATGCGTAGTCGAAAGTCGTTAAATATAGGCACAGTAGGAATATAAGGTAATACAAAACAAACATTTCTCAATACTTATTTTGTTCAATGAAAACGTTAATATTAATTGTAGAAATTGTTGGAAGTGAGCACTTCCGTGGCACAGAGGATCAATAAAAAGCAATACTGATTATTTCAAATTTGCATTTATACTAACGTTTCGGTATTCTTCATACCATTTTCAGAGTCTACAAAGTTGAAGCCAGAAACATTGGATTCGAAGTTGCTATAGTTAAATAGAGCAATTTGATCCTTGAAAACAGTTGTAGAAATTTTTGAAAGTGAGCACTTCCGTGCTACAACTGTTTTCAAGGATCAAATTGCTCTATTTAACTATAGCAACTTCAAATTCAATATTCCTGGCTTCAACACGGAAGTGCTCACTTCCTACAATTTCTACAACTGTTTTCAAGGATCAAATTGCTCTATTTAACTATAGCAACTCTAGAAGTTAATATTAATTTTGAAATGCGAATAAATTGATAAGAGAAATCAATTATGTGTACAACATGTTTAAAAGGTTTTTAAAAATTTCACCGCTTCACAAAAGTACCGTTTGATGTAATCGTATATGTGTTTGGAAAATTTATGAACTCTTCCATGCATATTTTATTTATTTGAATCGACAGTATTTGACAATTTTAAATTTCACGGTTCGTTGTTTTGATGTCGAATACAGATGACTAACAGAATCATTACAGTCTATTGACTTTTATGGAACTATCAACTGCAAATGTTAAAATAGTCATTTATTATATCAGTTTAGTTTAACGGAAATTACACGACTTTATGAAGCAATGATGAAGTATTATTTTATTGACAGAAAAAATGAATTATCGTTTAGGGATGGCCAAAACGCCGATCGCGGTTTACCGGAGTCGATCATTTTTGATAGCTAAAAGCCGTAAAATTATCCAAATTTATGTTTTTGGTTGTCACGTCCATCGTAACTATACAGGGTGCTGAATTGCTTTGCGGGTAATCGGGATTTAACCCGTAAAATCAAACTTTTCCGAATTCCTGCTTCCCTAATTATTTTAGGAAAAATATTTCCGAATAAAAGTTTTAGAACATAAAATTCTGCATTTAAATCATTAAACAAAATTAATTTTGCATGCTTTGTAACGGCAGAAATTTGATATGAAAATGTCAAAATTACTTCAAAAACAAATAGCGGTAGCCATGGAACTTAAGGTTGTTCGGACATTAATGCACTTATAAGATTAAAAGCTAATTTTTTAATATGTTATTAATCGCTATCAAATACGTCTAAAATAATTTTTTTAAACAAATCTGACGAAGGGTTATCGCGTAATTAATTATTAAAAAACGGAAATTTAACATGTAGTCTATAGAGAATGTGGACAAAATGCACATATACCGAATTATGTAGCCACTTCTGATAAAGATGAAAAAACAAAAAACTTCTTTTTTTATTAATCAAATTTCGTAGAATACGTTAAAATAAAAATAAAAATTTTCTGACGAAGGCTTTTAAAAATATCTTAACAAGAATGACAAAAAATTCACGACAATATCAGTCCGCCATGCTTAAAAATGAATAAGTCACGTGACTCACAAAAGTGTGGCAACGTCACGTAAAATAAAACGCGCCAACTTTGAATTGTAATGATTTCTGCTTATTTCTATGGGTCGTTTTTTTATGAAAAGAAATTAATTTTTTTTAATTTATAAACTGCGGCAAAATAAAAAAATGAAACAAAAAAAATTTTAACATATAACCAGTTCCCTCACTGGTTGAACTTTTCGCCTGACGTATTCTTTCACACTTAGAACATTTCAAATGATAGACACTTGCTAGTCCACAAATATCTTCTTGTACGAGAAAACGAAAAGATAAAGGCCAATCACATGTCATACACATTTCCGCAGCTAATTTTTCCAAATCGACGATTCGTCGTCTACTTGGTAATTGTACGTCTAAATTTTTATATTGCGTATGTAGTCTTTTCACGCTCTCACTTACATTTTTTTTCCAATTTATGATATTTTTTCTCGCAAGTGTCTAAATTGATTTGCATTACTCATTGTAATATTATAGATAAAATACAACTGAACACTATACAGCAAGATTTCCATAAACAGCTGTCAAACAAACAGCTATTAAACGCGATGTTGCCAGATCTATTTTATGTGAAAAAATACTTGAGTCAAAAGTCATTTATTTATTATTTTTGGTAATTAAATTATTAAATTAATCCAAATAAAAATAATGATAGTTAACGTCTAAATTATAATAATGAATTTATGTATTAAAATTTTTAATTTTAGTAAAAAAAAAATTAGATTCTATTATGACTTACAGGGTACTGTCCGAACAACCTTAAACAAAATGAAGACGTTTTAGCTGTCAGAATAATTTCTAATCATTTTTTTCAAGTTCAATGGTTATCGCTATCTGTTTTTGAGGTAATTTTGATATTTTCATATCAAATTTGTGCCTTTACAAAGCATGCAAAATTAATTTTGTTTAATGTGAAATGTTGTATAGGGCTAGAGAATAGCCGAGCGTGTAGCAATGCTGTTGTTTACATGGCGTTGCTATGGTTCCCCTCTATTATAAGTCCCCAGTTCCCGGTTTCTAGTCCGAGAGCTGGTAAAAGTGTCAATTGGATTTTCAAGTTATTATTAAAAAAAAATAAATATTGAATTGAAAATATGAATTGGTGCTAGGCCCAAATAACCTTAGCTGTTGGTGGCCTTTAAAACACAATTTTTTTTGCTGTATGTATATAGCAACAAAAAAATATTGCATAAAAAATTAACTTATAAGTTTTCAATCAGCTAGTTCAGGTCAATTTTAAATATGACACAAATAACATAATATTTTATAGATGTAATTGATTTTGCAATTTTAATTTGACGTTAATTTTTACAAAAAAAGTGGAACTCCTTGTCCGTGACCAGATTTGTATGCAGTCTGCAAAATATTTGCATAATAAGCTAGTTTTACAAAACTACTTTTTGATATGTTTGATAGAATTTTAAAAGTAAATGGAGAGATTTGTAATGTGGGTTTTACGTAAGTAAATGTTTACTGACCTATAAAATAAAGTCCGACGGCTCTCAACTTTTTAAAAGAAGATTTAACATCGCAAAACAGTTTTTAAATTAACTGATTTTTTAAAATATATTTTAATTATTTTCTTAATTAAATCATTTATGAAATATTATTCAGATTGTATTTGTGAAATTACATTGCCTTAAAAATGTTTAATATGTTGCCGCATGATATTAAAATATTGAATTTTAATAAGTTTAAAAAAGTAATAAAGGCAGCTTTAGTCAGTCAATGTTTTTATAACATTGATGATTTCTATATTTAATATGTATTTTATAGTGGACCGATTTATATTTGGTGTTTGACGAATCCTTGTGTAATTGTATTATGGATTAATAAATTTCTATTCTATTCTTTCTATATTATATTTTTACTTTAAAAACATTTAAAAATTATAAAAATAAAAAATATAGGGTTCGACAATGGTGGTTTTTAAACCACCATGTATATGGTTATCGTTGAAATGTGAGAAATAACAGCGACTTTATTTTTAATTTTGGTATCTGCAATTTATTAATTTACGGTATTTTTTGAAAATAACTGCTCTTAAGTGAGCCGCCATTGCAGTTTAAAGTTTAAACATTCTTGGCATCTTTCTAGAAAGTTTTCCATTATTCTTCGTAATAAATCAGGTCCAATATTTCTAATTTCATTTCGAATTGCGTTTCAGATCTTGAAGTGTGTGTGGACGCTACCATGCACTCGGAACTGACCCACCCAATTCAAAATTGTGTCCCGTTTTGGTATTCTTCCGTGCCTTAAATTCACGTCTAAAATTGAGTCTGCACAATGCTCTGTGTTCGATAAAAATTTTCAACAACGAAAACACGCTGATTTACTGGAAAATGACCCATAACTGGACAAATTGCATGAAATGAGTTTAACAATTACAGGCAACTGACGGTCGTACGTCTACAAATTATTATTTTTCATTTCATAGGCTACTCAAATCTACCGGTACTGATTGCCGGACCCTTTATATAGGTACGCAACGCAAATAATACATATTATTATGAAGTTTAAGAATTTACGATTATAATGTAGTAATACATTTTTTGCCATACCCACTACAAAATAGCTACTTTCGATGTATGTATAGCGGCCTTTAATGAGTCATTTAACAGATAGTTGTGCGGAAAGTGTTTTACTTATCGCAACTTGGGTTCAGGGAATAGGATAGGTTATTATATTAAACCTGTGCATAGGGCATTCTGTGTGTAAGACAGAGATCGATACATAAAGCAATAAGTAAGAATGAGATAAATGATCGCTAATAAGATGTTATGTGGTTACTGTAAATTAAACTGATAAAAGATTTACATTTTTACAGCATAGAAGGAGCGAAAAAACAAAGATGACGCTATTAGGTTGTATAAATATTATTTATTTACAGTAACCACGTAACATCCTATTAGCGATCATTTATCTCATTCTTACTTATTGCTATGTATCGATCTCTGTCTTACACACAGAATGCCCTATGCACAGGTTTAATTTGATACAATCTGTATATCATCTATTTTATATTAAAGAGAGCTGACAAGTAGTAAAAAACTTCGGTTTTTATTATTTGCCAGGATTCATGCCACAACACACAAATTATTGGTGAATACTTCAACTTGCTACCTCTTACCGTTCGTGAGATAGAGCTTTGTGAGTTGTGACATACGTACGGGCATCATAGGCTCAGTAATAGGGTTCCGTTCGGAGGTACGGAACCCTAAAAAACAACATTAACGCGATCGGACTAGCACGGGTACAGACTAGTATTTATATATAGAAACAACAGCATGCATTAGCTCTGTTTGTGTAGATAAAGTTGTAACATAGAGAACATAAAACAGTTGATTCACAGGGGCGGGTGTGCGCGGGCGTCAGTTTTATTGTCTGACAGGCCATCAAGGTAACAAGTAGCCTCTGTAAACACCATTGCACCGTATTGTGTTGTTTTAGGTACCAAGGCTATACTTGGGTACTTGAAACCGACATTTTGTTGAGATTAAAATTTTAAGAGTGACCTCATATTGCGTGTGACATATCACGTGTATAACTGTAACCCCGAGATCGAATTTGAGAAGAGCCTGCAGTAGCAAAGCTGCAAAAGAAACTTGGAAAAATTATCTAGATACAAGATACCAAACAGTTAATATCCCAAAAGTTATAAGAAACAAGATACTTTCGTTTGACAATATAGTCGAAATTCGATAACTCGAACCATGACTTGCCACAAAAAAAAATCGAGTTATCAAGACTTCGAGTTATCAAATAATATAGGGCAATCAGTACTGGTGGCTTTAAACCACCTAGTATATGGTTATTGTTGAAATGTGAGAACGAATTTATGTTTTTAATTTCGGTAGGTATCTGTAATTTATTAATTTACGCTATTTTTTTAAAATAACAGTTCTTAAGTTTGCAGTTTAAAGTTTAAACATTCTTGGCATCTTTCTAGAAAGTTTTCCATTATACTCTTCGTAATAAATTAGGTCCAATATTTCTAATTTCATCTCGAATTGCGTTTCAGATCTTGAAGTGTGTGGATGCTACCATGCACTCGGAACTGACCCACCCAATTCAAAATTGTGTCTCGTTTAGGTATTCTTCCGTGCCTGGCAACTTCAAATTCACGTCTAAAATTGAGTCTGCTCAATGCTCTGTGTTCGAATAAAATTTTGAACAACGAAAGCACGCTGATTTACTGGAAAATGACCCATTACTGGACAAATTGCATGAAATAAGTTTAACAATTACGGGCAACTGACAGTCGTACGTCAATTATTTTTCATTTCATAGGCTTCACAAATCTACCGGTACTGATTGCAGGACTCTTTATTAATTTTCACTCTTGACGCTACTGTCAACCAATTGTGTTCGAGTTATCGCAGTTCGAGTTATAATACGTTGACGCACACACTGTTTTTGATTTTTAGAAAATTCATCTTTCAATACATTATTGCAATCCCACGGATCATTCAACGTTTCTCAGATTTTAAAGTTGTGTTCAAATTGACGTATATTTTCGTGCTACGAAATAAAAATAAGATAAAAAAATCATGCATATACCCTAGATTACATAACCAAACAAAATTTGTTTAGGTAATTCATAAACGACAAATTTAAAAGTTCAAAACTTATAATATTTAATCTAGAGGTAGGTGTGGTTGTAACTGAATTATCTTTGATCAATATTCTTAATTAACTTTAATTTGTTTGAAGTCAAGTGTTTTACTGACACGGTTTGCTTCCTACTATTTTTATCTCATTGCTACATCAGTATCATGTTACCTCCCACATTGTATGACGGTATTTTAGTAATAAAACACATGTGAACCAACACCTACACATGTTGGCATTACAAAATAAGATATTGCATAATTTTGTGGATTGTATAACTGACATTTTTGTTAATAGTTTTTGTCTCGAAATGTCTAGTTCATTTTAGCAACGCTTGCAGTAGATAATAATTGATTAAGAGTTTTGCAATAGGTATACAGGATGTTTATTAAACATACGGCAAACATTCAAGGGGTTAAGATAAGAATCTTTCGGACAGCAGGACACCGAGAAGAACACTACGACCACGTCGAACACACCACTGAAGATGCTTGCCGCAGTTGCAAGAGAAACGTCTGGAAGAAGAATAAGATGCCATTCCGTTATTCCTTGGGTTATTCTAAGAGTAGTTATTTTATGATTTTCGGAAAGACGATTTGTTTCGAACATACAGGGCGATAAAAATTTTTCTACAAAAATAATATAATATTTTATTACATGAATACAACAAAGTTTGGGAACGGGTTATTTAGGCATTAACAATAAGTAGGTATACTTGCCAAATTATATTTTATTTTTAATCGACGTTTCGACAATAATCTTGTCTTCCTCAGGATCTAGAAATAATAGGTTTTCATTTGTCTTTTTACCCGACTGCGCGACAGTTCTTTTTCACGCGTATCTTGGTTCTCGATATGTATGTGGGATTTTTTATCCCAAACGGCTGGAGGGATTTTAATAAATGAGGTGTCATTCGATTCGTCTAAACTGTGCAATGGTTATAGGCTAGGTTTTGTTTTTATAAAACCAAAATGGCGACCGTACAAAAAGTTTAAAATTGCAAATCATTAAATTTGCGTTCTCTAAAATAACCAAATTGCTTTGTTTGCAAATTCAACGTTAAATGTATAGGTGACATACTTTTAAGCTACAAAAAAATATTCAATCTTGAAACTTCCTTAAAACTTTTAACATTGACAATATTCATGAAAAAAAAACTTTATGAAAGACTTGAAGAAAGCTCATATACTCCATTTTTCATGTGAAAATATTTTGTGCTACGAAATAACTTTTTTTTTCTTGTATGCGACGGTTCACTAAATCATTTTTGGCCATCAATCTTGTAAATCATATTAAACATTCATTTAAAATTATAAGTCGGACGGAAACGCATCTATAATTTTAAACAACCCCTAAAAAACTTTTTATGGTTTTGAATCCAACCGTAACGAAATATCTCAATTCAATTCGGAACGGTCAATTAAAAGAAAGAAAAGAAGAAAAATGGATATCCAAACAGGTAGATTCGAAATAGGAACGTCTAAATTCAAATATATACAATCATATATTGTATTGAGACAAAGCCTACTGAGAGACTAACGATGTCTTTTGTCTGAAATACATGACATGTTAATCCTTAAGATAGACACATTAATTATATGTGTATCTTTGTTTGGCACGAGTAAAAAGACAAGAAAGGAGATGTGTGATTGCTTGTAATTCATTCAAACGGCCATTATAAAGTTGTCGGCTCAAGAGAAACCAATCCCGAGATATCGCATTTACCTGCATGCTGTTCCACGGAGACACAGAGAATTATTGCTTATTGCTTTTCCTACATTCTCTATGTAATATACAACACGTATAAGAGATACTTTAGATTTGGTTTAATGTTCTTAAATGATATACGGTGCTGGCTTGCCGTACTGCTTACCTACCTCACAATCACACGCGGAAAGGATGGGAAAAAATTGGACCATTGCTATGACCAGAACTAACCAGAACTAACCCTGGAACTGGCTTTGCCAAGTTGGGTAGAAAAACTTAATACTTCAGTAAATAAATAAATAAAACTAAACAGGTTTGCATAGTAGTCTTTCCAGGACCGTCTCAAACTGTCATCGCATCGGACATCGTGTTCAGAGGGGCATCGAAACTAATTAAAAATGCGGGCAGAACCATTTTATTATCTCTATAATTGAGTGTAATATTAATCAGATAAAGCAAGGCCTTAACATTAAGACAAATGTGAAACTGAGTTTTGAGGTAAACAATTTTAATGTTATACAGATTGTATCAAATTAAAGCTGTGCATAGGGCGTTCTGTGTGTAAGATAGAGATCGATATAAAGCAATAAGTAAGAACGAGATAAATGATCGCTAATAGGAATTTTCTGTATAGTTACTGTAATTAAATAATACCTACCCACGCAAAAAAAATTTTGGATCCTGGCGGCCAGCAGCCTTAGGAACGTTAGGGTCTAGTGGGTCCTTTCCTAAATCCTAGATAAACTAAATTAAGATTTTAGCTTAAAAATAATTCAGCTATTTTTGATGATAGTTTTGATTATAAAAACATTCGTAGTGAATTACCGAAATATTTTTCAAGTTAATATAATACTAACAGCTATAATTTTGAAAAAATCTTGGGAGTTCACAAGCTGAAGAAATAACAATAAGATAAATAAAATTTGTCTAAAAAGAACAAAGACTGATAAAATTATTGATTCTTCACAAACTAGTTAGGACTTTAGAATGGCCGATCGTGTAGCAGTGCTGTTGTTTACATGGCGTTGCTATGGTTCCTCTATTACAAGTCCCCAGTTCCCGGGTTCTAGCCCGAGAGGTGGTAAAAGTGTCAATTGGATTTTCAATTTATTATTAAAAAATAAAAATGAATTGAAAATATGAATTGGTGCTAGGCCTAAATAAACTTAGCTGTTGGTGGTCTTTAAACACACACACACAAACTAGTTATTAGATCGTCATATTAAAAAGTCTAAAATTGCAAATGCCCCAGGGGGGACATTGGGATGTAGTTGTTATCGCATTCCAATGTTCTTTGGGAATTAGCGCTCCCAGGGACCCGAGCTCGTACCAGTCGGTTTGTGTATGCCGGTTGGCGGATTTTAATACACAAATATGTTATATTTTGCTGTGTTGAAGACGCTAATGACCTGAGTTGTCGACGCGTCTATAATCTACAATAAATAAATAAACTAAAATTGCAAAGATGAAATATTTTTTTGAAACCAACTTTTTGAAATTGGAAAATATGAGTGATATTTGCTAGTACCAGCCGAAACTTAAAAATATGGTTCTTATATCCCTAGATAACTTTTCTGTCTTTGTCGATTAATTTAAAAAGAATTTAAAACGAAGTAACATTTGGTTGGGGATTTCGGTAGACAGTGGGATGATAAATGAGTTTGTTTTTCTACAAAATGGAGATAATGATTAATGATAAGTGGTTCAGTTAACCGACTCCATGATGTTTTAATATTGAAAAAAGCCAACTTTTTTGTATAGGTACCTTTTATAGATATTAATTACCTGGTTATTGACTAAGCATTATAATTATTTCGTTACCGAACATAAAAATAGTTAAATTCCAGTTGTGAATTTCTTGCGGTAAACAAGGTATAAAAAGAAGAATATTTACAGTTCTTTTCAAAAGTATCCTCCCCTCATCTTAACTTTTAAAAGAATTGAGTTAAAGTGTTCGAAACTTCGGACAAAAACGAGGTAAAATTACATAAACTATCTTTTTAACATAAATTTGTTTTTGAAAATTCAAAGATGGCACCAGGGGCACTATCAACAGAAAATTTTTTGTTACAAAATATATTTTATGTGATAAGATTTTATCTAGATTTTGTACGAACTTTTAACTCAAAGTGGAACTTAGAACTTGAAATTTTGGTTACAAAATAGGCTTTTTCCGAAATTGCTTGAGTTGGATCGAAGACATGAGTGTTCTTAACTGTTTTAGCCAACTTTTTTCATACTTGTAATGACATTTTGAAATGAGGTTTTCTCTTTTTCAATGAATATTTATATAAACATAATGTGTTTCTCTTATTGAAGTCAAACTGATTTAATATTTTTTCAGGGTCTATTTTCCGAGATTTTTTTATTAAAATTTTCTCCAAAAAAGTAGTCCTTTGAGTCTTATGCAAAATTTAAGAAAATGAAGTTACGCGGTTTATACACTAGATGACGATTTGATTTCACTACTGATTACTTTATAACTAGATGTTTTCATTGATTCAAATTGGCATATATTTTTCCCATCCAATTAAGAATGTAATTTTAATAGTTTATGGATCCTACAAAACAAATTAATAGTTATAATTTGTTCGTTTAAAGAGTTCATCGTATACTTTAATAATTGAACTGAAAAACGTAGTATTTGTTTCTTGTAGATAAAATAGACATTACTTTTTTGTTCTCAGCCAGTCATCCCCTCAATGTTATTTTTTTGAATTTTTAAATTAAACTGGAAAGAATCTATTCTACCAGATATTTTTTGGCAGAATTATGGTCTGAATTATATTTTTCCTCAAAAACATAAAAATATTAACTACTAAAATATGAATGAGAAAATGAAAAAGCTTATCCTTTAATTTCAAAAATGACTATACATTCGGTCGCTTTATTTATTTTTATAACACATTTTTTATTATTTCTAACATCTTTTGCGAACTAGATATATAGTTCACTGATAAAGCTTCTATTCGGGAAGTATTGGTTTCTGCTTCCCAAGAAATGAAATGTGGAATAGGATTTCTTGCTGCCTTTTGCCGAGAATTTGAAATGTTGTCCCAATTTATTATCCTTTCTGAAATCTATAAAATAACTTAAAGAAAATACGAATTTTGATTTTATAAATCATCTAACTATGCCATTATTATTGCGCTATTCCAATTTATTCTTGAATTTTTAACCTAAAATAATAATTCATAATTTTTAAAATTGATAAATTTGGATATGATGTGGAATGCCGGTCAAGAAAAACAGGAATAAATTTATACAATAATTGATATGATTCGTTTATTGAAAAAACAGGTTAGCGAGCACGTCGTTGAGTTAACAAAAATGAAGTGTTCAGTTTATAAATATTTATATTTTCATAATAGTTATGCAACACTTCAAAGCTAAAAATTATACATAATAAATTATAAATATGACAAAAGCCCGGGAAGTACGAATTGAAATTTTATTTTTATTTTAACAAAAATAAAACTCCTGAAACCAATGATGAGCATTTGAACACCAAGAAAATTAGTGAAATAATAAGTAATAAGAAATCGATTGCATTTTAAGCTTCGGTCAGTTGATTTTGACCATTTTATCAAATTGCTTGAGATAAATTGTATTTTTGTGTTCGCTATAATAAAAAAGATTGTACCTATTTTATATCAATGTTTCTGATTACCTCTCAAAAAATTTGTCGAAAATTCAGTTTTAAATAATATTTTGAGAAGTAATAAACGAGTTGTTGGAATGTTTAAATTCGTCTTCCCTGTATAATATATATTACGTGTAGTACTAGTATATATGGCATATATATCTATAAGAAGAGAAGAACTCAAGTAAAACATGCACTGCATACATATACATATAGCTCGTTTTTCTCCACCCTATCTGCATAATATCTTGCAAGCAAGCAGCATGTCGAGTCGAGACGCTGTAATATTCATAACTTTAAACTTTTTAGCCCTTTCTAAGCCTTTATTTATCTTTATAATGTTGGTACCTATAACGCGTTACATTGTACATCTAAATTTCAAAGTGTGTTTCACATATAACCCTTCTTTATAGTCTTATTTCAATACATCTTTTGGAATCCTCTTTGGAAGTTATTCACAATTTATTCGTAGATATTTCGCTTTCTCTACTTTAGACCCTCATTTACATTTATCTTACTTTACGAACACATAACAAGGGATGCTGTACACACATAATACATACTTTTACGCAAAAGATTTTCGTCTGTATCTTTTACACTTACTTTGACGTCTATGACGCATATACATGACGTGTTTATACTCTAAATAAACACATATGAATTGATAAATGTTGCGAACGTCACCGAAAATGTCGTCCTAAACACTTCAAATACATCATAATAAATGGCACACAATGAAAAAATGGCACACAAAATTGTTTCAAATGAAAGATGATAACTTGCGTTATAATTTCTATTATTTCATTATAGACAAATAGATAGATAAAAAGTTAACATTGAAATTAATTAAAAATATATAAGACTCACTTATTTTCTATGTCTCACTGAATTAATTATTTGAAAGTTAATTTACCGATTGAAGTTAAAGGTACGGGATTAATAAAAAACAATTACTGATTAATTAAAATGTCATTTAATTATTAACTTTTCGACATACTTCATTTCATCTTCAGAGTTTCAAAATATGCTGTCAATAATCAATATTATTAGTATTTTGTTGTGAAAATAAAAGTTTTTGCAATTATCATGTTGAAAATTTCAATGTAACTATATTTTAGTATAATACTAATACACCATAGTAGCAAGATATATTAAATCACCTACGAGAAGCCCTCGCAACTCTATATTGATAACTCGGCCAGCGCGAATCTGAAAGTTTCGGGTAAAATAAATAAATTTTTCTAATATTGCATTGTAACATAACGTCTTTGGGTGTTTCTTTTATAATAGACGCTCGACAGTTAAGGTCTTTAGCGTCTAACAAACTGTGGCTTAATTATGTAAACAGAATTATTTTTATGGTTTAACGTCTCTTCACTCTTAAATTATAAACAAATTTCTAAATCTGAAAAATTTCGGAGATATTTTACAAAAAAATGGAAAAATATCTATAAGACTGGTCACAGGCTTGCATATTATTAGGGTATTTGCCATATGGCACATACACTATTGGCGTCGGTCGGATGGCGGGACCTAGGGGTCGGACCAAAATTTCTCGACGTTTCATAGCCTCCTGTGCAATTTGGCACCATTTTTGAAAATGTTTATATATATATATGTGTGTGTGTGTGTGTTCGCGGCATAACTCTCCAAAGACTTAATTGATTTGAACGAAATTTGGTACACATGTTGGAATCCATCACCGCACGGAACCTATTTAAAATGGGCCCAATCGGACTATTTTAAGGGTTGTTTTTAGGGGTTGAAAAAAGTTTTTGGGCCCGAAAATACCGAAAAAATTGTCAGAATCGTTTTAAAATTGAAATTTAATTCTTTAGTAAAGATTAAAATGTGCTGATAAAATTTTAATAAAATCGGCCCGACAGAACCGGACTTACAAATTTTATGAAAACACGAGTTTGCGGATAGTGATTTACTTACTGAAGGGTGTATTTAATTTCGTACAGAGGTTGCATTGATAATAATATTGAAATTAAGAAAAAAATATTGTTTTAAGGGATGTATTAAGGGGTTAAATTTTTTATTTTGTCCAAAAACAAACTTAAGTTCACGTATTAAAGCCACAAGGCCTGTATTAGCAAATACACTATATTGTCGGCAGGGTTTGGCACTGCGACCCGAGTTTTTTATTTTGTATGCTCACAGAATTCAGCGTGTTGTTTTCTATAATTAAATTTCAAAAAAAATTGAGAGATCTTTATAAACCAATGTGCCATTTGTAGATCAAAAAATTCAATTAAAAACAAAAATTTATAATCGCGACTATTCAATTGTTTGAAATGTCCTTGTTTTGTTTCCAAATATGGCGGAGAGCAATTGTTTCATGATTGTATTGACTCAAGTTTTACACAGTTATAGAAATTCAAGGCATGCCTAGAAGAAATACATACGCCATGGGGCTAATAATCCCAGAGCCGACCGTCGGATTTCCTATGCATCTGGCAGATAAATAAGGAGCAACAATTATTAATATTTTTTTCTGCTGGAAACTGAAAAAATAGGGCTGCCAAGGGGTTGCGGGAGGACGAACTTTGACATCTTATGATTATCTTATGAAAGTACTCGTTGAGACTGACATTTTGACGTCAATTCTATTTATACATAGATAAGATAATTAAAAAAATGACAGTAAGCGATGTCTCTATCCCATGATCCTGCAGAATAATAAAATCGGCCTATACAATTAAATTTAATGATTATAATATCTTAACGATAATATTAAGTTTTAGTGTCATCTCTTAGCGCACTTGTGAACTACAAAATATATGTTTTAGTGTCATCTGTTAGCGCACTTGTGAACTACAAATGACTTTTTACTCGTATTAAGTTTTTAGTGTCATCCATTAGCACACTTATTAACTACACACTATTACCAGCATATTACAAATACGTGTTCGTGTTTGAGCCGAGTAGCCCCGATTGTCACCGTCGGGTGCGTTTCACATCACTGTTGTTAACAGCCCAGGCAAAGCACGCCTAAGGAAGTTTTCACTCCAAAAATAATTATAATTCCAACTCCCTATTTGTCTACCCCAACGCTAACATACAGAAAAAAATTGTCTGTGTTTACGATACATAGGAAATTTGACGGTGGGCTCTCCGTCTATAACAACGCAAACGGAGTGAATCAGGCGCTATGGGGGTGGGAGGGTCGGTTGGCAGAGAAGTTAGTTACTTTGAGCAACTGATTTATGTACGCAATTTCCCTTCAGCGTACGGCACGTCGCTGCATGCAGAAGGAGGCGTTGTTTGGTGCCTGCAGAATCGAGAGCCGATACGCGTTTTGCTTGCCGACACAAAAAATGTTCAAGCTCAAGCTAGAGAGCTAACTTATTTTAGAGCCGCAAACACTGCAATGGTGTTTATTTCATTTCAATAGAATAGAATAGAATACAATAGAATAGAATAGAATAAATTTTATTGTACTTAAAAACAATAAATTGTATGTACATAGTCAGAATGGTTTGGTACTAACGATTAAAAAATTCATTGAAGTTGTACAATGGTTTTATGGCACAAATATTCTTTTATTTTTTTTTTAAATTTATTAAAGGGTTCAACATTTTTTATGGACTCAGGGAGTGCATTATACAAATGAGAAGATGTATAGTGCGGACATTTTTCGTACATTAAGTATTTACGGAGATACAATTTTTTTAAATTTTTATACCTGCATACGTCATTGAAGTCAAAGACCAGCGTTATTTTTTTTATAAATAGACTTAATATCAAACGAACCGGGTCGAATTTATTTTTCAAAAATTTGGCAAATTTGTACAAAGGGGGTCTTCTTACTTTTGTCATTTTTAAGAAAACTCAAAAATCTCTAGATACTGTTTATATCTTTGAAACTAAAAGTGCGGGATGTTGGAGTCGATTCAGCGTTATTTTTTCTATAAATACACTTAATATCAAATGAATCGGGTCGAATTTATTTTTCAAAAATTTCGCAAATTTGTACAGAGAGGGGGGTCTTCTTACTTTTGGCATTTTTAAGAAAACTCAATAATCTCTTAAATACTGTTTATATCTTTGATACTAAAAGTGCGGGGTGTTGGAGACGATTGAGCGTTATTTTTTCTATAAAAAGACTTAATATCAAACGAATAGGGTCGAATTTATTTTTCAAAAATTTCGCAAATTTGTACAAAGAGGGGGGTCTTCTTACTTTTGGCATTTTTAAGAGAACTCAAAAATCTCTCAGATTCCGTTTATATCTTTGAAACTAAAAGTGCGGGATGTTGGAGTCGATTCAGCGTTATTTTTTCAATAAATAGACTTAATATCAAACGAATCGGGTCGAATTTATTTTACAAAAATTTCGCAAATTTGTACAAAGAGGGGGGTCTTCTTACTTTTAGCATTTTTAAGAAAACTCAAAAATCTCTCAGATACTGTTTATATCTTTGATACTAAAAGTGCGGGGTGTTGGAGACGATTGAGCGTTATTTTTTCTATAAATAGACTTAATATCAAACGAATCGGGTCGAATTTATTTTTCAAAAATTTCGCAAATTTGTACAAAGAGGTGGAACTTCTTACTTTTGGCATTTTTAAGAGAACTCAAACATCTCTCAGATACTGTTTATATCTTTGAAACTAAAAGTGCGGGATGTTGGAGTCGATTCAGCGGTGTATTTGCCATATGGCACATACACTATAGGCGTCGGTCGGATGGCTGGACCTAGGGTTCTCGACGTTTCATAGCCTCCGGAACACTTTGGCACCATTTTTGGAAATGTCTATTTATGTATGTAAATATATATATATATAGATGTATGTATGTTGTGTGTGTGTGTGTGTGTGTGTGCGGGCTATAACTTTTGAAATAGTTAATTGATTTTGACGAAATTTGGTAGGCAAGTTGCAATCCATCACCGCACGAAGCATATTTAAAATGGACCCGATCGGACTATTTTAAGGGTGGTTTTTAGGGGTTGAAAAATGTTTTTGGGCCCAAAAATACCGAAAAAATTGTCCGAATCGTTTCAAAATTGAAATTTAACCCTTTAGTAAAGAATTAAACGTGGTGCTAAAATTTAAATAAAATCGGCCCGATAGGACCGGACTTATGATTTTTTTAAAAACATTAGTTTGCGGATACGGATTTCCTTACCGAAGGCTGTATTTAATTTGGTGCAGATGCTGTAATGATAACAATATTGAAATTAAGAAAAAGCTATTATTGCAAGGGATGTATTAAGGGGTTAATTTTTTTATTTTACACAAAAACAAACAGTTCACATAATAAAGCCACAATGCCTGCATTAGCAAATACACTATTTTGTCGGCAGGGTTTGGCACTGCGACCTGAGTTTTTTACATCGCGATCGGTTGTATATTTCAGTGTAAGACTTAATCGCAAAATTTATTGTGTTACAAATAGATCAATTTTTGACCAATCCCATAATGCGCTACAAGAATGTACGAACTCTATTTAAAGCAATTTTAAGCTCTCTAGTTGTACGACTTTACGTGCAGGTAGTACATATTCCGTAGTTCTGTTGCGGTATCCTGCGGAGACGAACCACGTTAGCAGGAACTGGCGCTGATGCTCAGCACGACTCCTGCTACCCTCTCTTCAATTTCCTGCTGGAAATGGCCATCCCACTCGGCTCTTGGCTGCTTGTGTACCATCTCATACCACTTCTACTCTACTCTATATAAACATTATTTTAATTCCGTACCACAAGTCGTTAAACGAGTCGCAGATGGGCTATTTTTTTCTTGTGTTTTTCAGTTAAAACATATTAAATGTAGGTACGAAATGAATTCGTTTTTTATTTTTAGTTTTTAGGTGTTCTTTGTTAGTTTCTTGAATTAAGAACTTTCTAATTTGCTGTTAGATAATTATAATTTTTTAATTCTGTTTACTTAACCCTTAAACAGTCACGTGGGGTACTTTTTGTACCCCAGTGCCTCTTTTCATCAATGTTTAAGAGAACAAATATCCTGCAGTATTTATTTCCCTCCGGAATACAAAATGCATCCCACATGACCGTTCGAGGGTTAATTTAAATTAATTATTATATAAATTTATTTGTTTAGTAGACTAAAACGATATAAGACATGTTAATATGAAAAAATGTGACAACTGAGCTAGTTTGTGGAGACAATATTTATCGAGGACAGTATGGCTCAGTTGGTAGCGTCGCGGTCTCTGAATCAGACTGTCGTGGGTTCGAATCCCACCTCTGCTCATGGATGTTTTGTGATGTTATTTAGTTTTTAAGTGATATAATATGATATTTGTTGTATTTAAGACGCTTATGACCTAAGTTGTCGACGCGTCTATAATCCACAATAAATAAATAAATAAAAAGACAATATTTATCAGTGTGTTGAGAAACCTTTAGAAAAGTCACCGTCGCATGGATACATGCATTCCGTAAATTCACCATTTATAAAAATTATACAACGTGTTTATCGACTTAATATCATAACTGTGGGATCATAACCCTGCAGTGTTAAAAATGTTATATGAATATGGGCCCATTATCTGTATTTCCAAGGTAATCATATTATTATTAAAAACATTTTTTTCTGCCAATAAATGTTTTTTATAGAGGCGCTGATAACCAGAGGTGCTGAGCGTTTATAATTTTACAATTTCAGAAGTAGTATTTTTTCTAAACATATTTTAACCATCGTAGCTTTGTATCGAATAAAAATAATTGGATTTACATTGACTTTTTCTCCTCGAAATTACTCTAGGAAGAAGGTTCCGAAGTCATAACTTAAAATCATTGAAAAGTTTATATAAAACTCTCTAGAAATTAGGAGAGAAAAACTCAGTGGCAAAAGGATCAAATAAAATTTGCAATACTGATGATTAAATTTGCATTTATAAGCTTACGTTTCGGTGCTCACTGCACCATCCTCAGAGCATCAATGCTGTCAAAAATTCAGTTAATTTATAATTAAACATCATGAAATTTTTTAAAAAAAGATATAAAATGGTCACTGGATAAAAATCTTAAATTGGACCTCTTTCTAATGATCGGTTATTCTAACATAATATCATAGAGTTCTTCAACATAAAACTCTGTCCTTTCTTTTAAGAATAAATCAATAATTTCTGTCTATATTAATACCATCTTTATAATAATATTGTATTAAAAAATATAGATTGTTAATTTAAAAAAGATAATTTCTGATTTTGGCAAGTATAAACAAATTGATGTTTTTTACTGTTTAAAATAAAAGGAGAAAAACATTTACACAAATCACAACTAAAGAAAATAATAGCAATTCTGAGTAAATTATTAGTTCAATTTTTTTTTATAATTAAATTTTTAAATACGTATTTTATTGATGTATGAGATGTTCGAGTTATGTAACAATAGTAATATCTGCGGTTACAACGTGGATTATGTTGATTTTAATTATTTTTAGCTCTATATTCTGTGGTGTTATTTTTATGATCACAAATTCGAAGTAGGTAAACATAAACTGAAATAAAAAGCGGCTTACTATATCGTCCTAAATATTATTATATTATTTTACTAAAAATTCGACATACACCACTTCCCCTTGCGATAAAAAAACTAATAACAGTAGATGATGAATATGGAAATAAGTTTAAACATCGAAACCTACAAAAATGAAATTTCTAGACTGTATAAAAATAGCTTACATAATATGTACATTAAACTTTTTGAGATAATTTAAAAACTAACCAAATTTTTACGCTATTTACTCGATAAGATTTCAACTTCTATAACACATAGAAATAACAATTATTATTCTGGGGCAGGAATTCCATTAACGCGTTATGGAAGCTGAAAAAACTCTTTAACGGTGTTCAGCAAATAAAATGAAAAATTTGATAAGTCACGAATGTTATTTCGTAAGTAAAGACTGTAGCAGACGTTACCACAGAAGTGGGTTACAGAAGCGACACTCACTATTTGGTACCTACCTTAGATCTTGCATGTACAAATTAGGGTAAGTTCAGTTTTCTGTTCAGATCGATTCAAGCGCTCTAATGCGTTCGAATTTACATTAATTTTACATTATTTTATATGCTCTGAAAGATCTCTCGGATCGATATTATTTTATGACCTTGAACTCGGTAACCTGAACAATATATTACGCGAGATCTATGCATGGTTTAGCAATAAAACAATTTTCAACATAGTATACTAATTGATCGTGGGTATAAAATACATAATATGGCCACTGGCGCTTCTGTGAGTCTCTTCTGTGAAGTTAGGTTAGTGACACACTAGACACACACACAATGTATTATTATTATTATTACTGTTGGGTATTACGTTCACGCATACCTTCGTACTGTGTTCTATACTCCTTGTTGATCCTAATTAACGATTCCTTGCTATATGAAATTCTGGCTTATACGTGTAAACGCTTCCTTTCGCCGGCACATACATGTTGTTCCAACGATAGTTTTAAGACAAACATTTTTAGTCAGTATATTATTATTTTAAATTTTAAACGGTTGGAGACACGTTTTCCCACTGTTAACACCGTTACTTCCACCATTTTTTAAAACTTGTTTTGGGTAATATAAATATTATTATAGCAAACATATCAGAATATTGTATTGTCATCAAAACTACATACGACTGCAAAGTTCCACGTAAATTGGACATTTGGAAGAGGGTGCAAATTGAGTTGCAAATTTTTTTACATACCTACATACAACATACAAGTGAAGCTAATATAAGCGGTTAAAAATAGCTACATGAAATTATTATTTTAACAACACTAAAAAAAAAACGTCGTAGCGCCAACTCTATTTTTCTAATTTCGAAATTTCTATTGAAAAATCGGAACCTTGCATTAAAAAATAATGCCATTTTTAACCGACTTCAAAAAAAGGAGGTGGGTCTCAATTCGGTTGTATTTTTTTTTTTTTTTTATTTTTTTATGTTTGTTTCCTCAGAACTCCGTCATTTATAAACCGATTTGAAAAATTCTTTTTTTGTTTGAAAGGATATACTTATACATTAGTCCCATAGAAATTTCATCAAAATCGGTTCAGTAGTTCGGCTGATTTTAATGAAAGTGAGTAACAGCGTGGGATTCCTTAAGGTAAATGTCACTTTTTGACACATCAGATAGCGTAAGAAAGTCGGTTTAATAAAAGTGAGTAACGGCGTGTGATTCCTTAAAGGTAAATGTCACTTTTTGACACTAAAAAGTAAAAATTAAAAAACTTTTTTACAAAAAAAAACCTTCAAAAAGCCACTAAAAAGAGGAAAATAATAAAATTTTGAAGTCTGTGCCAATTTAATAAAATATGAAATCGGTTAAAAAGAAGATATTAATCACTATAGGTACTAGATGTACTTTTTAACCGACTTCATATTTCATTAAATTGGTGCAGACCTTAAAATTTCATTATTTTCCTCTTTTAGTGTCTTTTTGAAGGAGGTTTTTTTTTGTTAAAAAGTTTTTTTTACTTATATAAAATCTAATTAAAAAAAATTAAATGCATTAATTAGATATTTAATAACGTTGAAATAAAAGTAATGGCGTTTCTTGTTTGGTACATTTTGTACAATATACGTAATACATTAAGGATGTTCTATACGCGATAACGAAATTTCATTTAAGATATAATTTAGTGTATTAATTAAAACGGTTGTTTAATTATAGTGAAACATGGAGTGTGGCTTTAAAATTATAGTCATAGGGAGGAGGTAAGACGTGGAGTTACATAGAGCGTACTATACATGGCGTACTGCACCCTACATTGCCTTGATATATACTAAATTCAACGATTCGAAACACTAAACTTCAGATGAAATAATATCTCTCATCTTACGATGTCTACAAGTTATAATTATTTCTAGAATATTATGTAGTAGGTATTACCAATCATTGGTTATCTATAACATTGATGTATCTAGGTACTTATTTAGTGTATGTTTTGAAATAATTTTCACTTTCATGATGAGCTCTCGCCAGTACGAAGATTCACATCTACAACCTAGCTATAATGAATTAACACTCGCATGTAGTGAAAATCAATTGATTCCGAAGCATATAAGGATAACGTTGGATTAGTAATCATGTCATGATTGAGTTATCGTAAGCTCATTCCGCCGCGAAAGTGGAAAGGTTCAGGTTAGAATCTTGACTGTGACTATGGTTGGAAAAATGATTTTTTCCGTTATGTTTGGAATCAATTATATAATTGGCTGCTTTCCAACAAAAATGTTCTATTGCAGATCAGCCGTATAAATTTATTAATTTATATTATCTCTATGTACATACATTGCACAGGGTCAGCTAAATAAAGAAATGATTTTATAACAAACAAAAAAAAATTATTAATATGACTGTTGCCTAATGGAAATCATTGCCAAAAACATAATGACGTTTCATTTGGTTCAATATAAGTACGTTAAGTATTTACGGAGATACAAATTTTTAAATTTTTCTCAATCGGAAGTTACTTCCTGCACTCTTCATCTCAAATCATTTCTCCTCGCCTAACAACGGTTACCGCTCTCCCGATGCTATTTTTAAAGATAAAGGGTTCGGGTAAACGCTCAATGAAGGTCCAAGAAACACACTACAGATCGTATAGGCGAATTTTCTGAAAAAAAGTTTTGGCTACGTGTGAACGATAACGTAATTTTTAAAAAGTTGTAAGTTTTTCAAGGACTTTTTTTCAATTTTTCGCTTGTTGGATCTGTGCTATGTTTCTCGGACCTTCATTTGGCGTTTATCCGAACCCTTTAGCTTTAAAAATAACGTCGAGAGAGCGGTAACCCTTTTTAGTCGAGGGGCAAGGATAGTTGAAGAGTGCAGGGGGTAACTTCCGGTAGAGAATACTCTTAATACCAGCTTACGTCATTTGCGCCAAGCGCGTTTCTCTGCAATTATTTTATACTTCTATATAACCAGCCGTCTATCTTCCCTGTACATTGATCTTGGAAGGGCGAGAATGAGACAGATAATTTTGAACAGTGTATATTATTCCTTATACATAAACAAATAATGTAAACCATATATTTCGTTCTTATATCCCTCCTCTTAACTGCAAACAAGAATTTAAAAAATGTATTCATTTCAAACGGGAGAGTTGAGGCGCCATATGATGACGTATGAAGTTCACTAACGGTGTACGTCATATCCGCCCATAGATAAAGACAGGTATGTCTCTATGAACAGAGAAGCATAGACGTGAATGGAGAGAAGTATATAATATTTTGTTCCTTGTCACTCGTCAGTTGTCAATTTGTGGTAAACATAACCTAAATATATACAACAGCTGAATGTCAATTCACTAGGTATCTCTTTTTAATGTCTATGGGATCTAGTCTAAGAGATCGGTGGGCGTGATTAACTGCAGGCAGCCAATCAGCTAAAGCTCAGAACTTGTGACGTATTTCCGTCGCGGGATAATTCCATGTTCAAAATTACATTGAAAATACACACTTTTGGGAATTTTTTTCTTATAGAAATAGCTTCCGAAAAATTCTCAAAAAATTGTTTTATTATCTATTTGTAACGTAGAATCCAACCCTAAATAAATTATAATTTAAAAAAACTAAAAAACACGCTTTAATGAACTAAAAAGTAAAAAATAATTAATTTTATTGTAAAATAGCGTGGGGTGCTTTGTATCATATTTTCATACTACCCCACGCTTTTTTACAATAAAATTAATTATTTTTTACTTTTTAGTTCATTAAAGCGTGTTTTTTAGTTTTTTTAAATTATAATTTATTTTTGCTTTTTAGTCCTGGAGATCCTGGTCAGGATAATGGGACAAACTTATGGAATTATTGTATTGTCATCGGTCCTTGATAAGTGTGCAAAGTTTCAGTTCAATCTGAAGTTTTTTGCTTTTTTTTTTAGTCCTGGGGATCCTGGTCAGGATAATGGGACAAACTTATGGAATTATTGTATTGTAATCGGTCCTTGATAAGTGTGCAAAGTTTCAGTTCAATCTGAAGTTTTTTGCTTTTTTTCTTAGTCCTGGAGATCCTGGTCAGGATAATGGGACAAACTTATTGAATTATTGTATTGTCGTCGGTCCTTGATAAGTCGACAAAGTTTAAACTAAATCTGACCATTCAAAGTTGGTCAAAATCAAGTTCAAAAAAGTCGGTTACAAACTGACAAACAAGCAAGCAAGCAAGCACGCAAACATACAGGTGAAGCTAATATAAGCGTGTTAACAAAATGTGGGACGAGCCCATTGAAAATATGAATTTGTACTAGACATAGGTAACTCTGGCAATGGGTGGCCTTAAAAAAGTAGTTTTGTTGAAAAACGGACTTAAAAAAATAATTGACTCGGTTCAGTGAATAGAGTATAGTATAGTTGTAACTGCAAGTCGAGACATAAGTTTTCCTCTATACTTATGGTAGTGTACATGTAGGTACGTAAAATTTAGTTAAGTTCACTTACTTGTTGGATAATGCCATTACCTACACCTAAATACATTAATGTGGTTACCGTATAATTCCATTCACTAATCATATTTATATTTTTAATGCTTTCGTACATGCAATTGCTGGAACCTATTCTATATTGAAGAAAACATAATATTTTAAACTTTAACTGAAGAATATAATATGCCGTAAATTCCTTAATATCTAAATTATTGATTTGTTCCAATAATCTGTTTCCATCTTTCCGAATAGACGCTGACGGTCTTAGCTGTCGAGCGTGTATAATCTACAATATGTTTATCTCGTATTTTTGACGCTGTCTTTTAACATAACGTCTGTGATTGGCCCACCACACTCTGTCTCTGTGCCAAATTTTTACGTCAGATAGTTTCAGAGAAAATTGCCTGTGACAGACGGACGGACACCGAAGTGATTCCATAAATGTTTCGTTTGCACGGAACACTAAAAATATTAGTAAAAAAAAATTTTTTTGGAGACAAGCTTTTATTTAGATGCACTAAAAAGGAAAAAATAATTTTTAATAATTTAGGTTCATAATTATAAAAGCGTTGGTCGTGACTAATAAACTATCATAGAGTTCACGACCCACGCTTTTATAATTATGAACCTAAATTATTAAAAATTATTTTTCCCTTTTAGTGCATTTAAATAAAAGCTTGTCTCTAAAAAGTTTTTTTTACTAATATTTATTTTGTTCATTTTAGTCTTTCAAAATTTTGCTCCCCTTCGACACCCAGCATGCCCTTAAATTGCCCCCAAAATCATCAAGCCCTTTCATTTGATACCCATATCATTGCGGTTGCTGTGGAAATGATAAATCGCCATTTAGTAACGTCCGCCATATTAGATTAAAAATGACGGCATTTAAGTAATCGTGCATTGTAACGAGAACCAAACGTACGTGCCAAATTTCAGCCCGATAGCTTCAGTGGAAGTGGGTGAAATATTGATTACAAAATTCCAGGACATACATACATAATATATACATACATACAAGTGAATTAGGTTTATTAAAAATTTTGAAATTGTTGTTATAAACATTTCTGTTCGTTCACTACAAATAAGGTATGTTTATTGCAAACAAACGTTGCTTAGTTCAATTAAATGTCTCAATTCGATTTAAACAAATTATTTATTTAAATAGACTACTTCAATTTGTTTAATTCAAGCATGGAATGATTGAGCCAAACAACATTTTGTCAGACCAACAAAATAAAAGCTAACTATATATTTGTTTGCGACAAGTAATCCTTTTTCTCAGTGAAGTTAAATAAAAGCTTGTAAAAACAAAAAAAAAAAATACTGAATATCATGACGCTTGTTTGTTTCATAAGACGTATACAGTTTTAGCATTTTCGATATTTTTTATAAAAAAATAAACGTTTAATTTTTTCAAATGAATTTATTATTAATTTTTGTAAAGCTTTCTATATATCGTCACTATAAATACGTCGCCTATAAAACATGTATGTGTGTGTGAGTGTGTGTGTGTGTGTGTGTACGTAATATTAAAGTGAATTTTAGAGCTCACGATGCGGCATTAATCATGGTAGACAACAGATGCGCACCGCTGCCGCCACGCGATGCGGCAGGATTGGCTCAGGACTCAGGACGGCGGTTTTGCAATATCTCACAACTTTCTCAACGTGATGAGACATCTGCTTCAGCCAACCGCCTGGGATTCTGATATTCCTGCAACATTACGTAATACAGCACGTAAAGAAAATATAAAATTTTATCGAACGTTCACTTTTTAAACGTCAATAACAATCTTAGACTGCGGTTAGACCATTCCGAGATCCTAGTGAAGAATTTCATTAAATTTTAACATTGGAAATGTTTATGTTCGTATATGGGGGCAGAGTTACGAGTTTTCGTTCAAGGCCAAAAGACAACGGTGTCGCGATCAAGTGAGGAGCAATCATGCAAAATTGAACAAGTGCAATTTTTTCGAAATGTGTTTTATATCATGTCTAGTTAATTGAGAGGTATTTGCGACGATCTGCGGTGTTATTTTTGAGCAAATGTTAATAAATACTGTAGAAAAATCCATTTAAAAGTTAAGTAATCAAGCAAAAATGAACGCGTATATAACAGAAGAATAATAGGGTTATTCCTGACAAAACTAAACAGTGCATTGATAAATATTGTGTGTATAATAAACAGTTAATTATGTTTCTTATATGCTGTTATCATTTCCAATGTCCTCGATGGTTGCAAGGATTGCGAAATCTGTGAATTTTTTTTGTAGAACACTACAATATACAAGGGCGTACACAAAATTTTGTGGGACAAGAGTTATGGGAGTAAACATGGGGACATTCGTTTATCATACTGTAATTAAGGATTGGGGAACTTTCAGGAGGCAAAGTTTAAAAACGGGAAATAAAAGAAATTATTTATAGGTACGAAGTAAGTTAATGAATTTTCACACTTTATTCCATTATTGCAGCTGCAACTTCCCTGCTTCCCTTGCGTGCGCCCATGACTACATTATTGCAGATTTTGAAAATTCATAAAAGAATTCATATTTTTCATTTTTACGTGAGAAAAAGAAGTATGAAATATGTAAAATTCAAATAGCAGTGATGGCATGATTTTTAGATAAAGTGGGAAACTTTAATGGCACGCGAAAAACCGGAAAGATATTCTGACATTTCGAGAAATCCAAGAATTATCGCTTTTTGTTTCGAAAGTAGTAAAAATACCTGTGTGCGTGATTAACTCGTGTCCCTTTGTTACTTGGGTTGTGATTGGTCGGTCAGGAGAATTTCAAATACTGGACTGTATTTACCTATTTAAGTATGTTGGAATGTATTTTTCAACTTACATCTTGGAAATGAAGAGACTATAGATAATAATAGTTAAAAACTTATTGTTTTTTTTTCAGAAAATTATAGGTATAAACTATTCTATAAATTGTAGACAATAAATATTTTTCTACATAATATATCAGTAAACTAGTGATGGGCGATTACGAATGTATTTACAATCGAAACAATTGTAATCATTTATAATAACAATCGGGGCCACAATCGACTCGGAGTTTGATTTTACAATCGAAATGTTCGATTGTTCAAGTCGATTATTTGCCACATAGGTTATAGCAATAGCGCAGCGAATGAGAATACATATAATCGCGATTCAAGGTTATATGCTAGTCGACATACGTTCACGCGACTCGTTGATTGTTCACTGTTCAGTTGGTACTCACTACTCTGTGATCTCTTTACTATTGAATTCGTATTACGCGACTAGTGCATAATCGACCACAATTGTTGAGTGATGAACGATTGAATATATTATGTGACTCTTGACAGTGTACGATTCAGTACTATGCGACTCGGTCTCGGTGAAGAATGAAACAACAACAATCGAGTCCAAGTGACAACCATCGAGAGTCATCGAGATGTTTGAACTATCGAGACAATCGACTAAAATATCGTAATCGCGCATCACTACAGTAAACAACTTTTTTATTTAGCATTGATGTTGACGTATTTTCGGTTGGTTAGTTTTATTAACTTTTAACAAAGAAAATGCAAATATAGCAAAAATATTTCAGATTTGACAAAATCTTTGCTGTGATGAACGAAAAATAACGATATATTTGACTATGTATAGCGCATCTGGTACGATCTATTCAATTGAAAGTGGCCTAATATTCCCCATTTTTATACGTCTTAAAATCTAAAAATCAGACCTGCCTAACTGATATCAACGCCCAGGCTCAACTACTGGCCATAGAAACATTAAATGTGGATGATATATATTCTTTGTATAATCAGGCATCCAAAAAGAAAAGGTTTTTCGAATTTCCACCCCTAAGGACGTTAAATGGGGGTACCTACATGTGTTTTTAGAGATTTAATAATTCTGTCCATATCGTGGTAGCACCACGGTCCACAATTGATATTGGTCTTCAAAATTCCACTCCTAATGCTTTACACGATGCCTCTTTTGTGCATCTTGACGCATGCGCTTAAGCGCAATGAAATTACATACCTATCTGCATGCGTCATCTTATAACGCACGATACATAGAACTGAGAGGCAAGACGACGCAAGTGTGTACTGAATCAGCCGAGGCTTTCTTGCATCATTCATGCGTCTTGTGTTGTTTTCTTTAGTAAAATGGAGTAGACTAATAAAAAACTCTTGAATTTATTGACTCATATAATATGCAATTTTCATGTGCAACGAACTCTACGTGTAAATACTGTGATGCATAACGAAAAGAGATGCGACTTTTGCCTCCTATTTCAAGCGCAAATGCATGCAATGGCGCATGATTTGCCGCACGAAATAGTACATTGTGCCACAAGGGAGGAAAGTGCTACATTTCCTCCCGTGTTGCGCATACTATTTTTTCTCCTGCCGGGCCGAAAGTTCGCAAAATTGAAAAAAAAAATTATTAAAATTATTATTTTTATTTTGTTATTAAAATTATTGAAAAATAATTTTAAAGGAAATAATTTTGATGTGTAGGAGACAGAAGTAGGTGCGTGAGAGCCGGCATAAGTACTATTGCGCACGCGCACTTGTCCGTACCACGGGAATCAAGAGCGACTTTGTTCCCGCTTGGCAGGTAGGAGAAAAAAGAGGCATTGTGTAAAGCTACCTTAAAAATGGGTGCGAAAAATAGATTTTACGTTTTCCATAGACTTAATAATTCCAATCACCCTGCAGGTCTGATGTAATTTTGAACATGTTATATTTTTACAACTTCGTTAAAAGTGTTTTTTTTAAGGTGTCTAAAGGAGGGCTTGGCGTAACGATTAGCGTGCTGGTCTTTAAGAAAAAAACAATCGTGAGTTTGAATTCCACCTTCGCTCGTGGATGTTTGTAATGCCGTTTAATTAAATTCAATTTAATTTGATGTAATTAGATGCTAATGACCTGTCGAGCGTCTATAATAAATAAATCAAAAGAGATGAAAAATGGTGTCTCGATCATATTTCGAATCTCACGCGAACGAAATCTCGGGCAACAGCTCTAATAGTCTAACAAAACGCGTATGCCAGATTCATCTGAACGCAGACTAGATGCAGTACATAGAAGGACGCCGTGAACGTCGGCGTCGTTCGACGTCGACGGCAGGTGGTCGCATGGCAAGCACGTACTTCGCAATGACTTGAATGGTACACTAGTGCCGTCTAGAGCCCCTGCTTCGCGTCGTATAGGCAATCCCGCACCACATTTGCCCAATCTCTGTGTGTTTTCTTGTATGTGTGTACTCATCTTGAACGTCGTCTCATGATATTCAGTATGTTCCCTACTTCACTCAATTTACACAGAGAATTCAGACCGAATTTCTCACTTCTTCACAATTGTTAGTCTCCTGCTCCTCCTATACTTGAACATATCTATTGTATCGTTACAATACGTGTCTAGTTTTTGATTATGCCGTTTCGATGTTGATCTAAATCGAAAATAACTACATATTTGCGCTATTCAAGCTCAACGAAACAATTTTATTTTCTTTTACAAATTTTCTGATTTATATACAGTATACCATGATCACGTTATTATATATTTTTAAAGTGAAAACTTCTTTAGCGACATCTATTTGAAATCTTATGTAACGATAAAGGGGAGTCGAGCGCAAGGTTATTAGAGTACAGGTTGCCTCGTTCCATCTGACCAATCAGCGCAAGCGAGGGAATGACGTCAGCTAGAATTTAGTTTAAATCAAGTACAAAAATTGTTGAAGATTATGCTTATTTATGTTAGGTGCTTCGTGCAGATTTTTTCTTAAAATTGGCAGGAGACAATAAACAGAAGAATAGATGTTAAAAAATAGGATAATTTTTATTTTTATTACAAAATTTAGGTTTTAATATCTATAATAATGGCAGATCTTGTTAATTAGTACCTATTTTTTTAAATTTAAGAAACGTATAGAATTAACTAACAAATTGATAAATTAATTATTTTATCTTTTATATTCACAAAATATTAAAAATAACCACAAAACACCATAACACTTAACAGCTATCGCAAAATTGACAACTTATCATATTTTTTTCACTAACAGAAGAATCATGTTTCTATTAGGTATTGAAAAAACATATCACACTACCATGGTTACTGTGATTTTTATTTCCAAAAATTAGCAGCGTCCATGGTCTGATCTTTTCTATTGAAGTGAGCAAGCATGATATATTCTGAGTGACGTCATCCCCCCCACTACTATCTATCGGAATGAGGCAACCTATACTCTACTAACCTTGGGAGAGCAGCCAATTATATAATAGTTTCGAAACATATTGGAAAAAATCATTTTACCAACCAGTGGTCACAGTCAGGATTCTAACCTGAACCTTTCCACTTTTGCGGCGGAATGAGCTTACAATACTCAACCGTGACAATATTAGTTTAGCAATCTTGTCACGGTTGAGTATCGTAAGCTCATTCCGCCGCGAAAGTGGAAAGGTTCAGGTTAGAATCCTGACTGTGACCGCTGGTTGGTAAAATGATTTTTTCCAATATGTTTCGAAACAATTATATAATTGGCTTCTCTCCAACGAAAAAAAAAATTTTCAATTGCATTTCAGCCGTATAAAACTATTATTTATTTTAATTTATATAAACAGCAGAAAAAGGGGAAATGCTTCAATAGAGGGGAAATTTGTATCACCTAGGTAACCTACCTATTTTGACATTTTAATTTATAATATAAACAGCAAATATTTTTTATAATTTTTCTAAAAAATATTCTAATGAAGTTTTTAGTTCCCCCGTGAGCTTATGTGAATGAGGCTCACACCTTTTTTGCTACATGCACGTTCAAAAAGCAGTTTTTGAGCGTGTTTTTCGGTCGGTAAAAGAGGAATTGACCATAGTTAGGCAATAAGGATAGAGATCAGTTTACGTCGTCGATCAAGCTATAAAAAATGTGTAGAAATAAAAAATGTCCTAAATGTTTTACTGGAAAAGTTCACTGGGTAATTTATTATAAATTTTAATAACTGAGTTCAGTAGACCCGTTCAGGACATTAAATATACTAAACTTATATGTTAAATAATACAACAAAATTTATGAAAACTTTAGTTTGAGAATAGTTACTGAAGGGTATATATTATTTGGTGCAGATGTTTGATTGATAAAATGTATGCCGAATATTATTGAAATTGAAAAAATGTATCAGTTTAAGCGGTTAAAATGTTATTTTATCCGAAAACAAAATTAGAATTCACATAATAAGCAGAGCTTGAGAATGGCCGAGCGTTTGGCAATGCTGTTGTTTACATGGCGTTTCTATGGTTCCTCTATTACAAGTCCCCAGTTCACGGGTTCTAGCCCGAGAGCTGGTAAAAGTGTCAATTGGATTTTCAATTTATTATTAAAAAAAATAATGAATTGAAAATATGAATTGGTGCTAGGCCCAAATAACCTTAGCTGTTGGTGGTCTTTAAAAACACACACACATAATAAACATTAAAATTTTGATTATTAGCAAATACATGATTTCGTAATCGGCAGAGTTTTGCACTGCGACCCGACTTTTTTATTCTAATTTAAACGAAATAGCTTTTAAAAATATTTCATGATCATACCTTATGCATTCATAAGCAATATTTCATTGTAAATTTGCATACAAATCTCATTTACCATTCTTTCTTTTGTAAACTTTAGGAATTCTTCTGCATTTTTTATTATTTCAACTTTGCATGTATTTCTACTAAAAAAGAAGAAAAAGAAAATAACATGGAAATTATAATGTCGTAAAAATATTTAAGAATAAAAATATTTTGTTGGTATAGAAGAAAAAGAGAGAACGAGAACGAGGTGAGCTCACGTAGAAAATGAAATCCAATAATTTAATGATTCTGTCAGCACATTTCTCATTTTAGGCCGTTACACGGAACGCCTGTGCACGTGCAAAGATGAGCCTCAATGCCCTCAATAAATATAACTTATCCTTTATGGCCACTTTTTCTTTAGTGTAAATGCTTATACGTACTGTTCTATGTATGAAGAAGGAATTGTAAGAAACTTTAATTTACTGAGCAACATACACATCTATGAAGCTTTCCGTCCACTATAAATTATTGAAGCTGTGTATTCTGCCATCAATAAAGTTATATTTATTGTGAATTACAGACGCAATCACAATATAAGTCATTAGCGTCTTAATTACATCAAATAACAAATCACTTATAAAACTAAATGATATCACATTCATGAGTGAGGTGGGATTCGAACCCTCAACAGCTTGCTCCAAGGGTCAGCACACTGACCATTACATCAAGCTGTCCTCCATCAGTAAAGTTAGCAAAATATTTCAAATAGTTTGATTTAAATAAACTCTCTGTAACTCAAAAATAACTAACGATTTGTTTTTGAAAGCTCAGAAAAATTTCCGAATCGCAAGCAATGCGGATTGTTACTTTTATCCAAGAATGTAACACCCAGCGATATGTGGCGATTCGAGTGGATGCGTATAGTGAATCGCACACGGTGAGCTTTTTTTCAAATCACAGTATCTTCGAGTAAAAAATCGTAATTAGATTTTCAGTATCTAGACAGAAAGTTAAGACTTTAATATTTCACGCTGTGATAATGAAAGTTCCGATAAAAAATATGCACGCCCATGCCAATTTTTTGCAATTTTTTCCCGGTTCGCTTGGAAATTGTACAGCGGCGCACAGAAACGCTATCAGGGAAACTAAATATCAGGAGCTGAAAGCTGAGAATTTTCTCTTCAAAATTCTGCGTTCGAAAAAAAATTTACTATTTTTTGCAAAGTTACATGAATTTAAAAATTGATAATTTTTGACATCGTAAAATTTGATCTCCTATTTGATTTGAAATATTTATAAAAGCTCTCGTTTTCGTATTCTAATATAGAGATGATAAAATTTGAATGGTTACTACTTTTTTCTCCTACCTAGGCCGAAAGTTCGTACTTTCGTCCCTGCCAAGCGGGAGCAAAGTCGCTCTTTATTCCCGTGGTACGGACAAGTGCGCGTGCGCAATAGTACTTATGCCAGCTCTCACGCACCTACTTCTGTCTCCTACACATTGAAATTATTTCCTTTAAAATTATTTTTTAATAATTTTAATAATAAAATAAAATAAAAATAATAATTTTAATATTTTTTTTTTCAATTTTGCGAACTTTCGGCCTGGCAGGAGAAAAAATAGTATGCGCAACACGGGAGGAAATGTAGCACTTTCCTCCTTTGTGGCACAATGTACTATATATTCAGAAAAAAATATGACTAAATGTTTTTGTAACACGTTTTCAATTTTTAATATAAAACTTTAATAAATAAATGTGGAACTAATCGGGGCGGAAATAGGAAGGGGATGAGAGATACGAATATAAATAGAGGGATGGATGTACGGAGTATCACTTAGTAGTAGCAGTTGTAACATGTGTTAAAATAGGGTGATAGAAAAATAAACCAAGAAACAAATAACAAAAACAATCATTATGTACACTCGCGTCGTTGAGCCGCAACGAGCACGGTTCTTTGACTGTTGTCTTAGACACGACTAAATTGTTTTTTTAATACAGGGCCATCAACAAATATGTGGCCATCCTGCAAAAGAAACAATTTTTACTTCCCACCTCTACTATGGTAGGGAAGTAATGGATTCAGTCCGAAAACAATATTTCGAGATTTTAACAGATTTTCACGTTTTGAGACCCTAGCAATCGTTTAAGATCATTTTCTGACTGATGTCTGTATGTGTGTGTGTATGTGTGTATGTGTGTATGTGTGTGTGTGTGTATGTGGTCAATTTTTCGCCTTCGATATCTTAAGAACGGAACAACATACGGGCATGCCGATTGTTCTATTGTGTTTATCAGCCTTTAACTTAGATCTGATTAGATTTTGAGTCAAATCGGTTCAGTGGATCCTGAGATATTCAAAAAAACGTCCTCAATGTCACGTATTAACATAGGTAAAAAAAAATATAAATGAATTCTAGATGTTATAATATGAAAAAAATGTAAATATTTTTTTTCTCTAAAATGTATAGTTTTCGAGAAAAAAAATATTTTACTAAAAAAAATAAAAATTGTACGTAAATCAAGGTAACCATGATTTTTGCTATATTAAGCTAGCCATCAATAGATCACCAAACAAAAAAGAGGGCCATGCTTTTTTCAAAGAATAAAAATTAAATTGTGTTTTAAAGACCACCAACAGCTAAGGTTATTTGGGCCTAGTCAAAGAATAAAAAAAAGAGTGTTTATTTTTTGCAAATATTTACTAGGTGGGAAGTATAGGACTGGTCATCAGTCGAATTTTTTAATACAGGGCCATCAACAAATATGTGGCCATCCTGCAAAAGAAACAATTTTTTTAAAATACAACAATACCTCGCCAAAACAGAAAGGATACGCTTCTGACGTCCTAAAACTTCATACACACCGTTGTATAAACATAACCTTTTGACACCGTCATAACTTTTTAACAAAATAATAATATATAAAATTCCAAATATTCATAGTTTCCGGGCTTGTAGGCCGTGATCCGATGATATTTTTACCTACAATTACTGCGGTAGACATTTTCAAAGGCGATGTGGCAGCGGTCGAAGTGTCTACCTTAACTTACCCGTGAGCCGCCAAGAAGGACACTTAGACCGCTGCAACATCGAATTTGTTGTAGATGAAACGTTCAGCTAGAAGTACCATCGGACCTTGGCCTACAAGCCCGAAAACTATGTAGATTTGAAGCAACGCCGGCCGTCAAAGCTTACACATTTGAATATATGAAATATTTCTAAAAATGCGACAAGCTAACATTCTATATAAGTGGTATTCCAACTTGTCACAATTTTCCGGTTAGCCTGTATATTACGCTTGTATATTTAACTTCAAGAACAGGGGGAAGACTTGCATATAATATGTATGCGTTCAAACGATCCATTTATTTCACTCGAAACTTGTCATTCCGCTTAAAAATCGTGGTTTGGTGAAGAAAGCGATCAGGAAATACTTATATTTATTTTTTTGTAGAATGGTACACCTGTTCGAAGTGAAATAAAAATCTTTATTTTGAAAACTAACAGTACCTATTCTTGTTTAATTCAATTTAAATTGCATAAAAGTTAATTGAAAATTTTTGTTGGAAAGCAGCCAATTATATAATAATTTGATTTCAAACATATCGGAAAAAATCATTTTATCAATTATAGTCACAGTCAGGATTCTAACCTGAACCTTTCCACTTTCGCGGTAGAATGAGCTTACAATTACTCAACCGTGACATGATTACTAATCTAACGTTCTCCTTATATGGTTCGGATTTCGGAATTAATTGATTTTCATTACAAGTGACTGTTAATTCATTATAGCTAGGTTGTAGAAGTGAATCTTCGTACTAGCGAGAGCTCATCATGAAAGTGAAAATTATTTCAAAACACCCTTAATGGGATACTTACATTAAATGAGTACCTAGATATATCAAAGTTATAGATAACCAAGGATTGGTATTACTACATAATATTCTAGAAATAATTATATCTTGTAGACATCGTAAGATAGTCTACAGTTAGATACATAATATATAAAGCACAATATAGAAATCAACCAACAAGTTTTGGTTTTTTTAAATAAATTAATAGTTTTTTTTATACGGGAGTGGAAAGGTTCAGGTTAGAATCCTGACTGTGACTATGGTTGCTAAAGTGTTTTTTTCCGATATGTTTGGAATCAATTATATAATTGGCTGCTTTCCAACAAAAATTTTTAATTGCATATCAGCCGTATAAATCTATAAATTTATCATAAAAGTTAATTCTTTTGAATTGTGAATTATAGACGCTCGACAACAAAGGTCATTAGCGTCTGTACAGAAACGAAATGTAAAATAAATTTTTAAGTTAATTCTTTTAACAATTTCCAAAAACGAGTTTATAAATACATGTTACAATAATTAATACATTACTAAAGACGCATAGAAAACAAATGCTCTTTAATGGTGAACATTTCGAACTATTTCAGTTCATCTTCAAGATCAAATTTTTTTATTGAATAGATATATATCTACCTTATGATATAGTTCACTGCTTTCCATTTTATAGAAATGGTTTGTAAATACTATTTACCCGTTAACGCGTCATAGTAGCTACAAGACGGAACAATGGTATCTATTTAATTAATTATTACTCATAACGTGGCTTGGAGACCAAACACACATAAAATGTATCATTTTTTTGTCTGACATTTTGTATGAAAATGCTTATAAATACAAGAAACTAGATGTTACTAAATTTTCTGATCATTTATAATTATAAATAATTATTTATGCAGAACCTAATATTACAAAAAATTTAATAAGTTAATCTTTTATTATTTTCTCCCAGAAAAAAGTTAATGCATCTAGCAAAACAAACATATTTATCTTAGTGAACAAAAATAATTTCGTTGGATTACCTATTTCTGTAACACATGACATAGGTCCATGTTCTTGCCCTACATGATTTAAATGTCATCTGTTAAAATAGTTACCAAGTACGAAGTTACATAGGTTGTGTATTTAAACCTTTCTATAGTCAAGACCATAATATGTATATGCGAGAATGTTAATACAGAATGTATCATAATGAACTAAACAAAACCTTTACTATGAAAAACAAAAAAACTCGACTACGACTAACACAAAAATACAAAACAAGCTTCCAAAATGAAAAAGAAATATATTTTCCAAAAAATAAGTAAGTACCTATTCTTACACAAAAACACGCGGAATAAACTATAACCACACGCGTTTTTTGATTTAAAAGTGATGGCAATTTTTAATCTTCCAAGAAAAAAATATCTCCAAAACTAAAAGAGATGCAGAACTGCGAGTGATCAGAATCGATTCAGAGTGATTTTTTTAAATATGAAAGGCTAATATCAAACGTACCAGAGAAATAATGTTTCACTCAAATCGGTTAGTTAGGGATGATGAAGTAACAAACTGAAAATGTTTAGTCTTATCCCTCGGGAACTACTGAATCGATTAAGATAAGAAGTAGCCTGTGCTAATGTCTTAAATTATCTGCATGCAAAATTTCATCCAGATCTGTTGCGAAGTTGAGGTGTGATTGAGCAACAAACCGGGGAAAAAATTCGCTCCACTGTTTCAATGAAACTTTGCGTCGAAGGCAAAAATTATTGAAATCTTTCTTAACCTTTCTTTAAAACGGTGGGGTTACCCGAACTTGTCATGTACCTGATACATCACATATGCACTCTTATTCGGGAACGAACTAATCTCTGACCTTCACCGTTGCGTTGTGACATTTCATGATTGGATTCGGACTATAATATTAAGGAGTATGGACATTTAAAACTAGGTAAAGATAGGAAACATCGATATGGTTCCAGAGGACAGTGTGGTCCAGTGGTTAGCGTCGCGGCCTCTGGATCAGACTGTCGTGAGTTCGAATCCCGCCTCCGCTCATGGATGTTTTGTGATGTGATTTAGTTTTAAGTTGATTGTTATTTTGATGTAATCAATCAAGACACGTCTATAATTTACAATAAATAAAAATAAATAGACATGGTTCCAGGAGCTATTCAAGTCCGGAACTACCCAAATCTATTTTACTTATTTATTATGGATTATAAACGCTCGACAACTTAGGTCAATAGCGCCTTAATTAAATCAAAAAACATCATCAATTAAAACTAAGCGATATCACAAATAGTGTTGCTGTCTAGACAAGACAAGACAAGACTTTCAATTTTCGAAGTCTTGTCTTGTCTTGAAATATCGAGACTTCACTAAGTCTAAGTCTAGTTTAAAAAACTCTTGTCTTGTTTAATATCAAGACTCTAGATTATTTTCAAGAATCTAGATTAACCGAGTGGTTTACTTTACCTACTACTACTTAGTTTATCTAGACTCTTGAAAATTTTCTAGAGTTTTGGCAGGAGTCTTGATCTAGATAAAGCAAGTCTTGTCTTGTCTAGAAAATTTCTAGTAAGTCTTGTCTTGAAAATCTAGACAAGACAAGACAAGAGTCTAGAAAGTCTAGATCTAGACGGCAACACTAATCACAAAACATCCATGAGCGAAGTGGGATTCGAATCCACGACAGCTTGATCTAAAAGGCAGCACGCTAATCATTACACCAAGTTCTCCTCTATACCCAAGTTTAGTAGGAATATAGAGATATTTGTGGTGTTTTGTTCCATCTTGTGTACGGATAGGTAGAAAGTTAAACTAGTCGCCTCCCTCTGAACACCAACACGGAGGATGGAGGAGTCTGAGACGATGTACAATGGCATTCCTTGGTACTCTCTAATTACATTTACATTGGACGGGATGGAGTACAATTATTTTATTGCGACTACAACATGAGAGTTTGGGGTTTAATTCAGATTGCTTCATGTATTATTCGGTATATTTAAACTCCCCTTTGGAATATGTTTAGTGTATTTATGTTGGCAGTTATCATTATGTAAATTTTATTACACATATAAGAAAACTTGAGGAAAATATTTAGATAAGAATATAGCTTAAAACTATCTGCTGCGTGATTTTCGAATTAAAAAGTCACCTTTTTATTGCCATTTTTTAGTGTATTTGCCATAATATGGCACATACACTATTGGCGTCGGTCGGATGGCGGTACCTAGGGGTCGGACCAAAATTTCTCGACGTTTCATAGCCCCCTGAACAGTTTGGCACCATTTTTGGAAATGTCTGTTTATATATGCATATATATATATTTATATTTTTGGATATATATTATATATACATATATATGTGTGCGGGCTATAACTTTCGAAAGAGTTAATTGATTTTGACGAAATTTGGTAGGCACGTTGAAATCCATCACCGCACGGAGCCTATTTAAAATGGGCCCAATCGAACCATTTTAAGGGTTGTTTTTAGGGGTTGAAAAATGTTTTTGGGCCCAAAAATGCCGAAAAAATTCTCAGAATCGTTTCAAAATTGAAATTTAACCCTTTAGTAACAATTAAAATGTACTGCTAAAATTTTAATAAAATCGGCCCGACAGGACCGGACTTACAAATTTTATGAAAACATTAGTTTGCGGATAGTGCTTTACTTACTGAAGGGTGTATTTAATTTGGTACCGAGATTGCATTGATAAAAATATTGAAATTAAGAAAAAAAATATTATTTTAAGGGATGTATTAAGGGGTTAAATTTTTTATTTTGTCTAAAAACAAACATAATAAAGCCACAATGCCTGCAGTATTAACAAATACACTATATTGTCGGCAGGGTTTTGGCACTGCGACCCGAGTTTTTTATAGTTTAAAGTTAATTGCGAAAAATTATAAACAGCTATTTTTGTTAAAAATAATAATAGGCAATTAAAATAATTTTGCTTACACGCACCTGTTGCAACTGCAAAAAGTGGTTTTTTCCATACATATTATTTTTAACAAAATCTAATTTTTTATCTGAAAACGTTTGCGTTAAACCGTTATTTAAAGATAAAAATAGATTGGCAATCGATAAAATATATTTTATATTACATGACACTAAATTAAAAATCATCGCGTAACATTTTCATGCATTTGTAAAACTGATTATTAAACATAAAACGCGCCTTTTTGTTTCAACCTACGAAAATGAAACGCCTACTAACTATATTTCGTAAATTATTATACAATCTGTAGTAATAAAAAACAAAAATTATAACTCAGATGTCTTATACTAGTTCTGTTTTTTCAGAGAATATGTTTGACACCGTGCGCTATGTAAAACATAATATCAATGTGTAGACACTAGACATATTTTAAATTATACGAAGGAATTCATATTTTTTGAAGATAAACTTTTTTAACTGAGTTTTTCACGTAAGTCAAACCGTTACGGTAACCGTATTACATGCAACGTTACGCGTCACATGTAACCGGGTTACGTGCTTTTTAAGTTTCACTTCAAACACACGTAAAGAATATACAGGCTGAGGCACATAAAGTGTTACAAGCTAATAATTCAGAAAGTATTGGTTGTAGCAAAAAAGTTTTCAATAAAAACTGTCTGGTAACAAGGGGGGCGTATATGTTGGTAAAATAGATTTTCTTCTCGATTGATATGCTGAGGTCGGGTCAAGGTCACCTCTATTATTTTTAATCAGACCATATGGATTTTTTCACGGAATCTTGTAGCCGTTATTGAGACAAACCTAACGACCTATGACATGAGGTTATTCAAGGTCATAAATAAATAAATAAAGCAGTTGTGTAAGATGAAAATAACTAATTATTAATTAAAACGTTACAATCAAGTAGCTAGCAAGTTACAATAAATGTAAAGATGTTAAATGTAAACAATCGATTCAATTGCGAAACAAGGCTAGTTGATAGTAACGTTTTTAAATTAATAATTAGTTATTTTCATATTACACAACTGCTTTATTTATGACCTTAAAATAACCTTGAATAGCCTCATGTAATAGGTCGTTGGATTTGTCTCAATAACGGCTACAAGATTCCGTGAAAAAATCCACATGGTCTGATTTTAATTTATGTATTTATTTATAACAAACATTGTATGTTGTCACGAGATACCACATTAAAATTGACTAATATTTTCAATTATAAAAAAAATGTTAAATATAATATAAAAACCAAGCATTACAGAAATAATATTACGGAATAACGAAATATTGTTCAGACAACGGATACAAATGAAATATTTGATAATTTTTAAGGTTCTGAAAAAGCATTGCTATTAAAGAATTTAGCAATTAAATATTGTTATTTTGCTTTGTATTCCGGTTTTCTAAAGTAAATTTTTTTTCTTTGATTTCAGGCTTAAAGTTCAAAAAAATTCACCCAAAATATTGAAGATTAAATAACTCGTTTTTTGATATTCAGGTATGTATTTCTGCAATCCTATTTTAAGTTATTTTACTTCACTGTTTTGCTATGAGACGATGAAAGCAGGACTTTTTCTCAGTTTGGTCCAAGCAGCACGAAACAATCGGAACTTTGAGAACACATAAATAAACAAAAATCCAACCACTGTTTCGGATGCACGGCTTTTCGAATGCATTTTTAATGTACAAAAGTGGATAATATTTTTATGGTTCCTGTATAATAACCGCTTAAAACTCAACAGTCAGTGAGCGATATTTGAGATTCCCTCGTAGAATATCATGGCTCACTTTAGTTAGCCGACGTTTTACAATAAAACATTGAAAAATATGAAGTCCGTTGTCCATAAACAAACCCAATCTCTTTGTAACCGTTGCGCTGGAAAGGTCCAGCTCAGGTCCGCTGGTCCGCGGTCCCCTGCATTTCAGCGTACAGTTTTGTTTTTACATTAATTAAAATAACATCGCGTTTGTTACAAAACATACAAATATAAAAGGGATCGTCTCGACAGATAAATTTACTCTGTTAATTAAAAATGTCAATTAGCAAATAATTTAGAGTAATTAATATACATTATAGAAAATACATTAACGCCAACTACCAATCTATAGAGACATGAAATCAATATAGAAAAGTAGATAAAGTATTAATTGTATCATTGACATGACATTTCGCTTATTCGAAATTATTTTTGCTTTTTATGCAAATAAGAAATTTGAGTAACATGTTGAGAACAATGATTAGAATCATAATATACAGGTAGCGATCCTGAAGGTAATACAGATGTTAAATTTTGAAGAGGAAATCTTCTTGGCTCAAGGGTCAAGAAAACAGGGCGATAATGATGTTATTAAATTTATTACTGATTATTTAGACGGAATTTGAGCTCTTGATCCTTAAGTCAAGATGATTTCCTCTTCAAATTTACACAATTGTTAGTTATAACAAAAACTAGAGTGAGTGAGAATTAAAAAATCCAATCTATCCGTTGGTAAAATTATACGACAAATTTTAAAAATAAAAGGATCTGTACCTCCTGCGTGCAAGCATCGTTTTTTACGTTTTTTTTTTGTCATTTATTTAAACACAATACTTTAGTAATTTGTTATTTTTTTCTGAATAATGATGATATCGACTACAGCAAAACTAAAAATGTTTTTTAATATTAAACTGAGAAATCAATTGATACTTTCTCCAGTTCTTAGAATAGACATTTTGACTGCTGGCCTTTTATAATTGACGAGCTATATAGAAACGTTATATAATATAAGTATAATGACAATCTTACTAAGAAATAGATTATTTTCGAATTATGAAAGCATTATAGAAATGTTTAATATCAAAAATTGTCACAGATATTACAAATAGGTACATATTAAAAATAATTTGCAAATTGAAAAATTATTTTAAAATTCACGCAAAATTGACATGACAAGCAAAAAACACTATAAAATATTGAAAAGCGATTTTGTAATGCTCTTGTGAATGAACTTCTATTTACTACTGAACTTATCACTTTATCAATATGAATTTTATAAAGCAACGACGAATATAAACCGAATAGCGGTCAGGGTTGAGAAAACAACGGGACTGCATCACCGATAAGTCCCATCTATTATGGTGAGTTTCTAAAAAACACTCATTAATTCCGTTAAAATCAAGCGATTTAAAAAATTGAAAAACTAATATTAAATAACATAGAAAATCAATAAAACACACACTTGAAAAATTCTACAAATTTGTTTATTTAAACATTCGACGAAATAGCTACTTTCGATGTATGTATAGCGGCCTTTAACAGGCAGGTGTGCGGAAAATGTTTTATTTTCCGCACTAGCGCAGAAAATACCGGTTTACATAGCAACTTCTGTTTATTCGCTCTGTACGCCTGCGTACGCTTGCGTGTCATTACTTACTTGCACGAACTTCGCGACACAGTGTGGAAGGAAAGATGGCGACGCAAATGAACTGTCAGAATTATTTGAAAATGACGTGAAAAGTATGTATTTTGTAGTGGGTATGGCAAAAAATACCATATATGTCTCGTACGTATTGGTATTGGTACAATCTACTATTAATAGAGCATCCTACATTTTTTTTTAGAAAATTACAAAGTCTATTGTGGTCTGAATATAGCGCTGTATTTATTTTATTTTATTTATTATAAGCAACGACATGTATTTAATATTTTTAAGGGACAGATGGAAGACTAATCCTATATTATTGAATCT
Source organism: Mongoloraphidia duomilia (assembly GCA_039654895.1). Taxonomy (NCBI): domain Eukaryota; kingdom Metazoa; phylum Arthropoda; class Insecta; order Raphidioptera; family Raphidiidae; genus Mongoloraphidia; species Mongoloraphidia duomilia. Next base: position 5,305,958 of record CM077520.1, on the reverse strand, counting down.
GATCCAATTGCTTCTTTTTTAGCAATAAACTCTTCTTTTATATTTTATCACTCGTTTCGCTCGTTCGCTTGAATTTTATAATCACATTATCACTCGCTTCGCTCGTTCGCTCCCAGCTGGTACATGACACACTCGCTTCGCTCGTTCGCTTGAATTTTATAAATACATTACCGACTCGCTTCGCTCGTTCGCTCCCGGGTGGTATATTACTCACTCGCTTCCGGGAGGTACATTACACATTCGCTTTGCTCGTTCGCTCTCGGGTGGTATGATTTATATACAAAATCTTTGTTTTATATATACAGAATAAAAATCTTTGTTTTATATATTATACATAATATAATAATACATTACCCACTCGCTTCGCTCGTTCGCTCCCGGGTAAATTTTTCCGATGTTTTAATAATTATTCTGTTAACCAGGGCGGAGACAAATCCAAAAAATCAAAGTTCATAAAAATCGGTTCAGCCATTCTCGAGTTATAAATGGTGTAACTAACACGACTTTCTTTTATATAAATATATAGATTAATTTATTTATTCTTTTAACTTTGACTATATGTAGGTGAAAATATTTAATCATCCTTGAATTAGGTATAGAATATAACATTTGTGTTCGGCAACACAGCATGTCATACAAGCTCATGAAATGGCCATATATAGAGGGGTAGATACCGTACAATATACGACGCATAGATGGGCTTGTACACGGTCGGGAAATGGCCGCACTAAAAATAAATGGATCATTTGATTCGGAAAAACTCGATCGATCTTTCTCTATATATGTATGAATTGTACATCTGTATTATATACATGTACATCCCCATACATGGACATATGTTTTACATTTATTGAACATCTATATGTATTGAAAATAAAATATATTCGATCTATATCGAGATTATTCAATGGCCACAATTTTGAAACAAAGTAGGTGCAAATTACGTGACTCGAATTTTTGAATTTAAATTACAATTTAATCTTTATTTACGTTCCGATGTGGGATGCAGTTTCAGTTTCGTATTAATGCAAATACGTAATCAATTAATAACATTAAATTAAAAAAAAAACTAAAACCCGACTACGTAAAAGAAGAAAACAAGCGTGGTAATGCTATTTCAAATAAATTGTGCCAGATGTTCACAAATCAAAAAAATGGGATAGTATTATTTTGTTATCATCATTAGTTAAATTGTGTGTGTATTTAAAGACCACCAACAGCTAAGGTTATTTGGGCCTAGCACCAATTCATATTTTCAATTCATTATTTATTTTTTTTTTTAATAATAAATTAAAAATCCAATTGACACATTTACCGGCTCTCGGGCTAGAATCATCATTAGTAGACAATGTAGAGTATATTTTAATGCTGACTCAAAAAGCACAACATTAGATTTCCATAAATCGTTTAAAATAGGTATATTGCATATTGAATATTTGGTAACGATCAATACAGTAATATAATATATCGACGACATATGCATGAGCTAAATTAGTAAAAATATAAGCAATCGTTAATGAGGAGGTATTTCGTAATGTTTGTAATCAGTGGCGGCGTCAAGTTCTATTTGCTAAGAGGAGACATTTGCAAACTAATCGAAGGGTGCAAGAAAAAATTGTACTATACATATTATTATGTAGGAAAATAGATCGAGACTTCTATAAAACAACAATAGTTGTATTCTATAATTTTTAGGGGAGTCACTAAGTAATTCAAGATAGAGACTGGTCCTCCTTGTTGTCACCACTGCGCAGATGACTGATTGTGTGTATTTTTTTAAAGACCACCAACAGCTAATGTTATTTGGGCCTAACACCAATTCATATTTTCAATTCATTATTTTTTTTTAATAATAAATTGAAAATCCAATTGACACTTTTACCAGCTCTCGGGCTAGAACTCGGGAACTGGGGACTTGTAATAGAGAAACCATAGCAACGCCATGTAAACAGATGACTGATGAGATTAGATTAAATTATTTAATTGGCAGTCAAACTCATTTCAAAATTGTTCCCCAATTGGATTAGGTACTAAAAATCTCATTTAAATTAAAAAGTTTACAAATTAAGACTTTTATGAAGAAATGGTAAGTACCTACCTATAGAAAAAAATCATCCAAATCGGTTCAGCGGTTTTCTAAGTATAGCTTAAAGGTGATTCATAATCTTGCACGTTAAAACTCTCGCCTCTTAACAACTAAACTGTCGAATCATTATTATTTACAAACTTACTTTTTTTTAAATTCCACCAACTGCAAAAGTTGTCAGCACGCATTTATATTGTTAAATTATTTTTAAAAATAAATTGAAGACCTAAATAATACCAATTCTCAGAAAGTTATATTTTGTTATTTCCAGTTTTTCAGACAATTTCATTAAAAGAAAGATAAATTAAAAAAATCTAGATTCCCTGCTTAATAGTTTTATGAAAACCATTAAAGAAAAATTAATAGATTTATACGGCTGATTTGCAATCGAAATTTGTTTATTGGAGCCAATTATATAATTCAGCGGTTCTCAATCTTTTTTGGTGACGGAACCCTTTTGGAAAGCGAAATACTTGACGGAACCCTACAATAAAACAATAGTTTTTAAAAGTGTATTCTTTATGAATAAGCATAATAAAAGTACAATGTAACAGTTACTTATTACTTACTTACATAACAAGTATAATAATAGAAGATATTAAAAAAGAAAAAAATCTAACTAATGGGAGGTATGAAACTGTTTTTTATTTTTCATCAATTGGTTGATATCAGGTTTGATAGAGGACAATTGAAGTCTCATATCAGGTTCAGCGTCCAGTCTATTGCGGTATTTTGTTTTCGTGGTTGCATAGGTTGAGAATCCTGTTTCGCACAAATATGTTGTTGGGAACGGGAGAAGAATATTCAGAGCCATTTTGGCAAGCATTGGATATTCATCACGGATTCTGTATCAAAAATCGTTAAGAGGCGTCGTTTTAAACAGTGACTCCATACTTGTGTCTGATGACATTTCTAAAAGAGATTCATATATCTCGTTTGACATACTTTCGGGCTTTTGTAAGTTGGGTAAAAAAGGATTATGAATCCATGAATTTAGTTTCATTTTTGTATTCTGTTCTTCTGGAAAATACTTCTCAAAAGATGAGCGCATCGAAGTGAGATATTTGACCAATTCTTCAAATACATCATCTTGAAACATTTCTGAAACGTTATCGCTAACAAACTCACTGAGTGACGTAAAACTTTCTATTTCTCTCTTTCCAACGCAAATAATCCAAAAATCTAATTTTTTTTCTAAATTCTTGCGGAACCCCTACAGAAGTATCGCGGAACTCTAGGGTTCCGCGGAACACACTTAGAGTATGGCTGATATAAGTGATACCAGGCATATCGAAATAAATCATTTTACCAACCATAGTCACAGTCAGGAATCTAACCTTTCGCGGCGGAATGAGCTTACAGTACTCAACCGTGACATGATTACTAAACTAACTCCTTACATGCTTTTGAATCAATTGATTTCCATTACATGCGAGTGTTATTTAATTATAGCCAGGTTGTAGATATGAATCATCGTACTAGCGAGAGTTAATCATGAAAGTGAAAATGTCTTGTATCAATTATATAATTGGCTGGTTATCCAATAAAAATTTTACCATTAAAGATGTTTCAATATTCGGGGAGGTAAATTTAAGTAACGCCACTGTTTATTAACCTCACAAAAATATGAAGTTGAAGCAACGGTTCGTAGAAGAGTTTAGAATCAACATACATGCCCAACTAAACACGTGGACAAAACAAACATAATTCTCAAAACTACTCTAAAATATCGTATATATGTAAATGAGCATTCTAAGCTTGGAGACGCAGTTTAGAGAGTTGTGTTGGAGCACAGGATGAGTAAGTTGGGCTGCTGATGTACACAATATGAACATATAAGTGTGCTAGTGCTACCTCTCATCAGATATTTTAGTCGAGTAAAAACACAGTTAAGCTGCTCTCCTACAAATTAGTCTTTGAAAAGAGACACTTAATGTCGTGGATATAAGAAAAATATGTGTGTCAAGTTGTATGGACCAACTTAATTTTTTTCAACTTTTTCAATGCCAATCGTTTGTTCTCGGTTTGTTCCGGACGCGTACAAAATTTCAGCGTTTGTTCCGAAAAAATAAAAAAGTTATTAGCAAAAATAGATGACCAACAAATATTATGTACACTACTGGCCAAAAGTAAAACGACAAACTAAATTTCAGTAGTGTACTTATACTAGTGGATGGTCACCTATTTTTGCTAATAACTTTTTTATTTTTTCGGAACAAACGCTGAAATTTTGTAGACGTCCGGAACAAACCGAGAACAAACGATTGGCATAATCAAAATTCTCAAAATGTTGTTATTAAGACGTGGTCCATACAACTTGACGTCTAGTTGGCTGGCCACCTATTATTGCTAATAACTTTTTTATTTTTTCGGAACAAACGCTGAAATTTTGTAGGCGTCCGGAACAAACGTAGAACAAACGATTTGCGTTGAAAAATTTGACAAAATGTAAGTTGATCCATACAACTTGACACACATAAGAAAAATGGATATGTAGTGTACAAGGTCATTCGTAGGCCACTCTCCTTGCAGTCAAAGTTAAAGACACAGAAAACACGGAAAGAAAGAATGTACAACAGCATTTTTGAAGTTATACTTCTTTTGGCGCGTTGAGAGTAAAATTTTAGCAGGTAACGGAAACAGTTAGCAAGCAACGGAAATGACGAAAAATCGACAGTATGAAGTTGGCCTCATAATAGGCAGGTATATAGTCGACGCTAGCATTAGTCATGTATAGTAACTGCTAAGCTGTCTGCAACAAGGTGGGCAGCAGTCGTGGGTTTAAAGGCCTCAAGCCATATGAACTCTACAAGGTATCAGGATTCGAGCCCACAGTTAGGAAAATATGAAATATGTATTTGATTTTTTCTTTTTTTTTAAGGTTAACAACAGTAACAGTGGGCCTAGCACCAATTCATATTTTCAATTTAATACTTTTAATCGATTTTTTCTTTATTATTAAAAATAATAAATTAAAAAACATTAAATTATAACTGAATTTTACTTATTATTTCATTAATTTAGATAATTGATCACAGATTTTTAGTTTGGAAAGCTGTCACTAAATATCCCTGCTAGTAACTTATTTTTAACCGACTTCAAAAAAAGGAGGTTTCTCAATTCGACCGTATAATTCGACCTATATATTTTTTATGTTTTATGTGTGTTCGCGGATAACTTCGTCGTTTATGAACCGATTTTGAATTTTTTTTTTATTTGAAAGGGTATACTTTCAGATTGATCCCATAGAAATTTCATCAAAATCGGTTCAGTAGTTCGGCTGATTTTTATAAAAGTAAGTAACGACGTGTGATTCTTTAAGGTAAATGTTACTTTTTGACACTAAAAAGTAAAAAATAAAAAACTTTTTAACAAAAAAAAAACCTCCTTCAAAAAGGCACTAAAAAGAGGAAAATAATGAAATTTTGAGGTCTGTGCCAATTAAAATATGAAGTCGGTTAAAAGTATAGTATAGTGATTAATATCTTCTTTTTAACCAGCTTCATATTTTAATTGGCACAGACCTCAAAATTTCATTATTAATTATTTTATAGTCTAGCCTGCAGTTATTACAAGATGTCAAACTAACGAACATTTAAATTGTGTAGCCTCCATGATCATGCTTACTCAAATAAGGGCGACGAATATTAAAGTATAACTTCTAACGCGCGTACATAAGTTCATGCACCCACTTTTTTTTGTTTAGCTTTGGTGAAATTTCTACCAAACACCGTTTACTAAACTGAAGACTACTCGTGAATTGATAATATTAATTTGACTTTCGTTGTGCCTTTGAGATGTTTCACTGTGTTTTTACTTTTAAATAAATGCACAAGAGAGCATGCACTGAGAGGATGAAACTAATGCATTACGAGGAACACTTGCAAAATTCTGATTTAAAAAAACTATGGTGTTTTAAAAAAATGTAATAATAAAGATGACTAACTATAAACGACGTTTCAACCAAGATGTTGGCCCTTTATTATTGATAAAAAGTAAAAATAATTAAGAATAATTAAGTATCAAACCTGAATAAATTACGAATAAAACAAAATTCAAAAAATTGTACTTAAATTGAAGAAAATTATCAATAAGTACAATTTTTTTGACAATTAATTTATTCAGGTTAGATAATTAATTATTCTTCATTATTTTTGTTTTTTATCAATAATAATGAATGTTTATTAAATTTTTTATAGTTGTTCTTGAAAAAGGCCAAAACGAAGGCCAACATATTGATTGAAACGTCGATCAATTTTTAATATTTTAATAGTATATACAATTTTATAATAATAAAGATAAATTACTTTAGTTCGTTTCGCGATTTTAACACAAAAATACGAATAATATTATTTGTTTCTTCGAAAAGAGACTTTAAATAAACCACTAACATATCGAATACCACGTTTGAGGATGCTTAATTAAAAACATAAGTACATATAGGTATCTATATTTGGCTAGTTTCTCCCGTATACCAAATATATTTCTGTAAACATCTAAAGCCAGGCTTCGCGCATTTTGAAGGCTTAAACAAAGCTGTAAATTTATTAGTTGGAAAATCCAGTTAAAGTGTTCAGTTTAAGCTGGATTAACACCCCATTGGCTCAAGTCTAACGTCCGCCCTCACCTAAGAGATACACTATACCACTGAGAGAACGGCTTAGCTGTAGGTACATTGACTGTGCATTTTGGCTCGTAGCCCATCGGTGACGTAATATTCTATTCTTTGAACATTATTAACCCTTCACTAGACACATGGTTCACAACAATAAGCCAATTGTCTATTTTTTCTCCAGTGGACTACGATTAACCAGTCACGTGATTTAAGCAAACGCGACTATCCGCCGCGTATTTAACTGGACAGTTCCGTTTTTCGACACCGTGTCCTGTATTTTTTAATACGTAAAAATGTCATGTCTTTCAGGCAATGTCCCGTAAAAATTCCATATTTTGGTCAATGTAAAAGTCCTATTTTTCTATATCAAAAAAGCATTTTTTTATTTTTTATTTTCAAATTTACCGTTAGAAAAAGGCACGCTGTTGCCAATATGCAAAAAAAAACTTCGCGTGTTCCTTTTAGTTAAGAAATTAGAAACTGCATGGTGGTTAAAAAAAGATTGATAGGAAAATATTCATAACTTAAATAAATAAATTACCTAAAATTGCGTTTGAAATCAATATGTTTGTTTATCTGCAAGAATTTGAAAAATATCTGAGAAAATTTAAATTTTGCCGGAAATGGCATTTTTATTTGTAATTCACGCGCCCTCTAGAGGGTGTATTCTCGAAAATAATTATCTGTTTTTATATATATTTTTAATAAAATGTTTAGGGAGCTATGAACATATTTCATTTTTAATTAAACAGCTGTCTTTATAAACATTTATACAGTATTTAATTAAAAAAGTCATATCACTGTTATTTTTCTTCGTGTAAAATAAGCACTTTTTAAATAATCGCTGTTATCTTAATATATTATACTTAAATATATAATAATATATTCATTTGAAAACTTCCAGAGGGCAGTGTAGCCTAGTGGATAGCGTACTTGGTACCGGAGCCTCTAGACTAGACTGTCGTGGGTTCGAATCCCACCTGCTCTCATGGATGTTTTGTGATGTTATTTAGTTTTAAGAAAGTTGCTATTTAGTGAAGTTGAAAGACGCTAATGACCTGAGATGTCGACGCGGCTATATTCTACAATAAATAAATAAATGAAAACTTCCAACAAAAATACACCAGATGAAATAAAAAGTTGTACGATTTCGAGTGGGGAAAGAATATGGAATGTTTCTACTTTGGTTCTTTAATAGAAAAAAATTATTATTTCATATTATTTCCTCCTTGAAATTATACCTTTTGTCGGAAACAGTTTTTCCTTTGGCGCTCAGTTTTCGAGATATTCTTGATGAGAATTCTCGAATGAACACCTGGTATATACTTTTACGGGTTAAATAATATTATATATTTTGAAAATTTTTAAATAGGTAAAAATACACTCGAAAAAATTAATATGCTTACAAATAATAATAATCATAGTTTAGTTGTTTATGAATTAAATTTTAGATAGATAAATAGATAATTTTGAAAGTGTAGCTTCAATTCAAACCCACGTTTGTGTAACAGACTAATCGAATTTTCTTAAGAACGTTCTAAAATTGCCAAGTAATCTAATAAAAACCGAATCTAACGCTCTATCTTAATTAGAAATCGTACTTTTTAATGTCACAATCACATTAACTGACATTTTTTACTCTTATTTTGAATTTCATATCATTTATCTTCATAAAATACAAACGATGTTTTTTTTTCCAAAAATTTTACAACCAATTAAACAGACAAAAAGACTGTAATTAAAAATTTGTCGACGTTTCGCCCAAGTTGTTGGCCCATTTTTTAAAAGGTTGTGAATGTTTTGAAAAATATTCCTACAAAGGAAATAAATTAATAAAATTACCTACCTATGTAAATTAAGATTCACACATTTTCTTTACCACTGTTTGAAATGGTTGTTCAAGTTTTCAAGACGCTAATGGTTTTAGTTGTCGATCGTCTATAATTTGCCATATCTATCTTCAAACCTTAACTTATTACTGTTTAGACTAAACTAAAAAAACTCGGGTCGCAGTGCCAAACCCTGCCGACAATATAGTGTATTTGCTAATACAGGCATTGTGGCATTATTATGTGAACTTAAGTTTGTTTTTTGACAAAATAAAAAATTTAACCCCTTAATACATCCCTTAAAATAATTAAATTTTTCTAAATTTCAATATTAGACATGGATTTTATCAGTACACCCAATTAAATACACCCTTTCATAAGTAAATCCGTATCAACAAACTAGTGTTTTCATAAAATTTGAAAGTCCGGTCCTGTCGGGCCGATTTTATTAAAATTTTAGCAGCACATTTTAATCTTTACTAAAGAGTTAAATTTCAATTTTGAAACGATTCTGACAAATTTTTCGATATTTTTGGGCCCAAAAACTTTTTGGAACCCCTAAATACAACCCTGAAAATGGTCCGATCGGGCCCATTTTAAATAGGCTTCTTGCGGTGATGGGTTCCAATGTGTGTACCAAATTTCGTTTCAATCGATTAAGTCTGTCGAGAGTTATCGTGTACACACACATATATATATATATAAATATATATATATATATATAAATATATATATATATATAAATATATATATATATATACATACATATATATAAAAACATTTTTAAAAATGGTGCCAAAGTGTTCAGGAGGCTATGAAACGTCGAGAAATTTTGGGCCGACCCCTAGGTCCCACCATCCGACCGACGCCAATAGTGTATGTGCCATATGGCAAATACACTAAAAATATGAATCGAATAAGAAATTTGTGTAATTCGTTGATAACAATAAATGTTTATAATACCCAAAACTTAACATTGAAGTTTCGGGTTCGAGATCGTAGTTATTTAATTTCTTTCTTATACAGGCTGTGGTTTAGAAAAGGTGACATTGGGAAAATAGCACTGAGAACACTAACAACCTAAGACCTAATGTAAATATGTAGTAGGGCTTGAGAATAGCCGAGAGTGTAGCGATGCTGTTGTTTACATTGTTGTGTCATTTTGAGTCAACATAATACTCTACATTGCCCTATAACATAATCTTATACAAAAGATACGTAGACGATGTGCTAATAGCAATTCCTAATGATAAATTAGATGTTACTCTTAAAATCTTCAACTCATATCACCGAGACATTCAGTTTACACTTGAAACCGAAAATAACAATTACATTCCATTTTTAGATATAAAGGTTATTCATACACTAGACAACTCTATTTTGACAGACTGGTACCTCAAACCTACCCACTCAGGCAGATATTTGAATTTTTTCTCTGATAGTCCGTTTCAATACAAAGTTAATGTAATAAAAAACCTCATATACCGATCAACACACATCTCTAGTCCACAATTTCACAAAAAAAACCTTGAAACAATAAAACAATTTCTATTAAAAAATAACTATCCGTCCTCATTAATCAATACAATTACTAATAAAACTAAGATTCGTAACATCAACAACAACAATAATAACACTAACAATGGTAACACTAACAATAATAAAAATAAACTACACACCTACTACTCTATTCCATACATCCCTATATTATCCGAGAAAATAAAAAATATATTCAAATCAGAGGATGTTCAAATTTCTTGTAAAAATCATAACTCTATAAATAAAAACTTCTTTTCCAAACTTAAAAACAAAAATGAAAAACTACAAAACTCGGAATTAGTCTATAAAATCGATTGCAAGAATTGTGATGCTACATATGTTGGTCAAACTTCTCAATATCTGTCCTTACGATTAAAACAACATAATTATGACCTAAAAAAATTTAAAAAATACTTTTATCCCAATTCCAATCTAACATCGCTAGTACAACATAGTTACAACAACAATCATGAGTTTGATTTCAACAATACGAGCATATTAATTAAAGAATCCAACTATTTCAAACGGATATTCTTAGAAATGGTATTTATTAAAAAATTTAAAAATAGCGTCAACAAACGTACAGATATTGAGAATTTGTCCCATATATATAGTAACTTAATCGATTTATTATAACCTTTTACATAATTGTCTCTGTTAAATCCTATCAAATTGCTGTTTTTTCGTTTTCACTACTCTCAACTTTCAGTATAACGGATATTAATTAGAGGTGAACATAGATTTTATTTCCAATTTTATCAGTGAAACTACATTTTACTTTTAACAATTTTTATGAGTTTTTATTTAAAAAAAACCAACAATGTCAACACCATGTTCATTAACCGATCAAACAAAATACTGAAAGAAATTGACAGCATTTTGGTAAGATAAAAAAAAACATATTTCAATTTTTGTTAATTTTAACTTTATTTCCACAAAATAATTGTTTTTCACCATATAAATATTCTCACCCACGTTTACATACAACCATTGTATCAACATTATAATTTTTCTTGTAGACTCTGAAGATGGTATGAAGAATACCGAAACGTTAGTTATTAAATGCAAATTTTGAATTAATCAGTATTGCTTTTATTGATCCTATGTGCCAAGGAAGTGCTCACTTCCGACAATTTCTACACTGTTATCTTTATAGTCACCCGTTGCTATGGAAAATTGTTTAAAAAATTCACTGCACTACACAACACATATTTACATTAGGTCTTATGGCCCATAGCCGACTACAAAATTGTAAATGTTCTCAATGCTATTTGCCCTATGTTACCTTTTCTATGCCACACCCTGTATAGCCTTGTAATGTTGATGGCAAGTTGCAACATAGTTGTCTGGAAACGGTAATTCACTAACGAAAGCTAATTCGAATTGTGGAAAAGGGTTATAAACTTTCAGTATATTATAACTGTATAACAAACATTTATTTAAAAACCGGCCAAATGCGAGTCAGGCTCAATAATAAAAATAAACAAAAATAACAATAATAAAAATAGAGTTAGATAGGGCAAAAAAATTAACAGATTTATTTATATAAGCTCGTTTTTAAAAAGTTTTTTTTACGTATATTTTATTTTGTTCTTTTTAATGTATCAAAATTTTTCTGTATCAATTAAATTATTTTTAAAACAAAACAAAATATATGTATATTAGCAGAATATTTACTGAATAAAAAAAATATAAACGGAACCATAAAAATGAATCGGTACGAAATGTTTTGTTAACTTCCCATTGGAAGTTATTGTAATGGGTCCGAAAATCGAAATCAAAATGTATAACAAATTTTTATGTTTCAAGGTCACTACACTATTTTTACACTATTTTTAGAAAGATGTCTGTGTGTGTACGTATGTACGTACGTACGTACGTATGTGTCCATTTCTTTCTAAGACGAAATCTCGAGAATAAAAAATGATATCGACTACGTTAGGGTGCCAATCGACGCGTATTAACGTAAATATGATCTGAAAGAAATTTTTTCAAAATCGGTTCAGCCGTTCTTTTTTCTTAACCAAATAGACTCCAAAAAAGTAGATTTTACACAATATCTCGCGAATAAAAAATTATATCGACTTCGTATAAGGGTGTCAATCGAGATCGACTTCGTAAGGGTGTCAATCGAGGCGTGTTAACGTCATTTTGATCCGAAATAAATTTTATAAAAATCGGTTCAGCCGTTTTTTTTTAATTATTGTTAAAAATAAATAATAATTATGTTTTAATGATTAAAATGATTACTTTTCTGTGTAATATCTAATTTAATTATTATTATTAAATATTTATCAAACTGGGAAGTTCGTCCTGTGGACCTAAAGGGTCGCACTTTAGTCCTAATAAACGACCCACCTCATGGCTTGTTTTGAATAATATTTATCTAAAAAGGAAAGAAAAAGTGAGAAGAGCACGTAAACCGCAGATTGCGCAGTAAAACTTCCTAAAATTAATCTATAAGCAGAAACAGCAGTTAAGAAGAATGTGTTAGATACTGCAAAGAATTTTACTATTATAGAACAAAGAACAAATATTACAACTTGCATGACTTGACTTTCTTACGTGCCACGAATAAAGGAATGCATAATATATATGTACAAAAATATACAGGATGTCACAGAATAACTATTCCTAATTTTTAGAAATGATAGAGGGCTCTTAAATAAACATTTTTTATTAACAAACTAGTGTCCGGAAATAACAACTTTATAAAAATTGTTCGAAGTTACGACCACCATTTTCGATACACAAGTTATAACGATGTGTAATCAACTGCCGAATTCTTCGAAATAACTGCGGACGTTCACGAATATTTCCGGACACTAGTTTATTAATAAAAACTGTTTATTTAAGTGTCGTCTATTATTTCTGAAAATTAGGAATAGTTATTCTGTGACACCATGTATATAGTTATACAGATGTGCATGACAAGACTTAGATCATGATATAGAATATAGGTTGACGCGTTCTAAAAATTATTTAAAACTACTTATAATCCAACCTGAAATAATGTAGAGTAACAAATCATTTTGGTTTGAAGTTTTTAACAAATTTCCGTCGTTTCATAGAGTATAGACACTTAGCCTTATTTTAAATCATTCCCAAATTAAATCAAACTTTAAGACAGTTTTAAACGTTGCCTATTTATCATAATTTATAATAATATATTAAACTATCGGTCCCGTTCGGCTTCGCCTGAGTACTAAGAATTTATGAGTATATTTATGAGTTTATTAGTTTATGAGTACTTAGGATTAAAAATAATGAATTGAAAAAAATTAAATTATTATTGAATTTTACTCTCGTAACGGCCTGAAATTTACGACAAGTATACATGCATGAAAAGCGGCTATTTTATAGGGGGAGGACAAAAAAAATCTTAACCTGTTATTCAGTGTTGGTGTAAATGGCTATAAGACATTAAAAAGAAGCGACCACCTATTCGAATAGTGTGTATCATGTAGGCCCTGACGTACACTCGCATACACACATATAGGGAAGAAAGTTGAAAAGGATGAGGAAAGATGGAAAGCGCAATTTCAGTACGCCATTAACCTAACTCCCTAGTCGGTGTGGGCCGCATGCCGTAGCATCAGGAATTCTTTATCTCCCTCTTTCATATCAAACACAAACATTCGCTCTTCTCTATAACACAAGGTGCAGCCAGAATATATCCCTCTTCTCTTTTTCTTAAAAATAGTTTTCTTTCTTTTTTGTGTATAACTTTTCTTAAGTCGCCTATCTCTTTTTGCAAACGACAGCAGAATTTTGGAAAGATGTTGTATTGATATAAGAAAATCGATTCAAAAGTTTTTATTTTGAATAAGCTCTTCGAATAATTTATTCAGAATCTGTTTCCACAGATTTACAGTTGGTTGGTAAATTAAAAAAAATGTTTACTTTCTTTCATAGGTTTTTATAATTTTTTTATAACTTATTATTCTTCCAAATCTTTAAAAATTATTTTGCGGTGTTTAATAAAATATAAATTCGACCCGATAATTTTCAAATTTAATTTTGCTTGTCGAAAAAGAGGCACTGAGCAAGTGGGATTTCTGTATCTCTTTTGGATTAGAATAACTCCTGCTTCTAAAGTTCAATATTCGAGCACTGTGAGGCGGGCGTAAAGAGGCGTATTTTAGTCACCGTGCGTGAAAGTCCAAAGCGTGCGTAAAAGCACCGTCACAGTGCGTAAAAGTCCAAAGCGTGCGTAAAAGTACAATCTCTACATCTTATAAATTCGAAATCTCCGCACTTTGTACAATACAAGCACTTACTGGCTATCGATCGATGTGTTCCTATATATAGTATCGCGCGTACAAAGTCCACATCATGAGAGAGTCATGTTTTTAATGATTTATACAGAAGTTAATAACTTTAATAAAATAAACTAAATCGTAACTTACTCTGTAATTGTAAAGTTCTAAGGACTAGAAGAGCGAATTTTCCGTTTTCATATTTTTTTTTCTCACTATTAAACTTTAGAAGCAGTCGTTATAAAAAAATATGTTCGATTCGTCACTTAAAGTGAGATATCTAGTAGGCTTAAATACCTCACTTAACGCACACGTATCGAAAATAACTATTATACAGTAGAAAATTAATCATTCGGAGACCCTTCAACGCAAAATGATTTTAAGGTCTCTTACTATAGAAATTTTTAAAAATGTTTTTTTTTGAACCACTTATTTTATTCTCGTTATTATTGTTTCATCTCTTTTATGAATTAACAAAGTTAAAAATAAAAAAGTCTGCGAAATTGAGAACCCAAGAAAAGATTCTAGATTATAGACGCTCGACAACTTAGTTGATGATCCAAGCGTGCCTTTTGTGATTAATGCATTAGAAATATTCCGGAAGAGCAATTTTACAGTTCATGAAAATAAATGTATGACAAAATATTCCCGTGTGCTCCATGTAATTTTGTTGCAGAAGAAAAAATCTTTGATATTTAAGATCACCTATATAAACAAGCACAACTGTACATATATACATAGACGATGTAAGTGAAGAAAGAGAGAAAGGGGTTGGAGGTTGGATGCAAGCAGCAGACTAAAGCAGCAATATCTCTTGGAGGATCGAGCTTCGCTCGACTTCTCAATCCCCAGGCCTTATCCGCTGGAAGTTGGGAATTGCACTTCTAGCAAAAGGCTTAGTGTGAGCTGAGTTGCCGTTGCTGCTACTACTGCTGCTGCTTGCCGTCCAATAGCGCCACTGTCGCCTTCCAACTCGCAGACAATGGAACTCCAGTGGCGACACAAACCAGCCGTCAATTTAATTTTTTATGCAATTTAAATATAATAACACACAGCATTTCAATTTATTAGTGTATTTGCCATATGGCACATACACTATTGGCGTCGGTCGGATGGCGGGACCTAGGGGTCGGACCAAAATTTCTCGACGTTTCATAACCTCCTGAACACTTTGGCACCATTTTTGGAAAAGTCTGTTTATATATGTATATATATATTTAGATATATATATGTGTGCGGGCTATAACTTTCGAAAAAGTTAATTGATTTTGACGAAATTTGGTAGGCACGTTGAAATCCATCACCGCACGAAGCCTATTTAAAATGGGCCCAATCGGACCATTTTCAGGGTGGTTTTTAGGGGTTGACAAATGTTTTTGGGCCCAAAAACGCCGAAAAAATTCTCAGAATCGTTTCAAAAATGAAATTTAACCCTTTAGTAAAGATTAAAATGTACTGCTAAAATTTTAATAAAATCGGCCCGACAGGACCGGACTTACAAATTTTATGAAAACACTAGTTTGCGGATAGTGCTTTACTTACTGAAGGGTGTATTTAATTTGGTACCGAGGTTGCATTCATAAAAATATTGAAATTAAGAAAAAAAATATTATTTTAAGGGATGTATTAAGGGGTTAAATTTTTTATTTTGTCCAAAAACAAATTTAAGTTCACATAATAAAGCCACAATGCCAGTATTAGCAAATACACTATATTGTCGGCAAGGTTTTGGCACTGCGACCCGAGTTTTTTATAATTTAGAACTGTATTTTTTAGCAAATATTTTTAGGTTGATGATTATTATGGGATTTATTTCTGAAGGGAAATTATTAAAAAAATTAATTAGGTTCTAACATAAATAATTATGACAGTGTTAGCGATATTAAGTAAGACCCGTCACCTACACCATATTTATTATATGCAATCAAATAATCTATTAATTCTCAAAATTTAATATAGTATAAAAGGAGTATCTGAAAATATAAAATTTCCTTGAAATCTGTTTTTTTTTTTTGTAAAAATGAACCAAGAAATTAAATTCCCGAAAGTATTATAGGCCAAGAAAATACAAGACCCGTTACTTCCAGCATGTTTATAAATTTCGTTTAGCATTATCCCTATATTATTAAACGAGCAAATCTTGTATATATGTACCTATATAAATATTTTCTCGAAAACGGCTCTAACGATTTTGATAAAATTTACCGAAAAGGGGTTTCGGGGGGGCAAAAAATCGATCTAGCTAGGTTTCATCCCTGGAAAAAATCGTTTTCTCATCAATTTTATAATTTTAAAAAACAGTCTTTTTAACGTTATAAAACAGGGTCGTATGGTGAGTAGGCTTTGGAAAAAACAAACTATTTTCATTATTTATGTCAAATTACTCTGACAGTCAATCTTTAACTTATTAAAATAATCTGTAATTATTTGAAAAGTAAAAAAAATAACAACAATAAAATCTAAACATAATTATACTTACATAATTATGTTTAGATTTTATTGTTGATATTTTTTTAACTAATATTTAAATAAATAGGTATATTACTTTTATATTACCTATATAAAATATGTAGGTACATACGTTACGTATACTGACGACTTATAGGTAGGTATGTAATTTTGTTCATAATAACGACTAACGATATTGATGAAATGGGAACTTTAAGTACTTTTTTTTAACTCATCCGAGCAAAGCTCGCTCATCCAGATATTGTGTTATTATTAATAAATCGTCAATTAATGAAATAAATACTCTGTATATTATGGTTTTCAGTTCGCCACTGGTAAGCGCGAAATGCCGGGAGCCGGGGCCCCTCTTTCGAAACGCGCGGTGGGTGGGCAGACGCCCGCGGATGGGTTGAGATGAACGTATACGTTCACATACACTTCATTTAACAGAGATAACGGTGGGAAACGCTGCACGAACGGTTAAAAGTTTCGTATCGCTGGTTCAGTTCGCTGTATGTATCAGCAATAGAAAGGGACGGCTGGTGTAGACGAGTGGGACAGTCATACATACACACCGTGTGTCCATTTTATAGCGATATATAGTTTCGATAGAATACACTTTTCAAAGCCAGGTTTCTCTGAGCTTAGTATAGAAAATTGTTAAATTGTGTTTTAAAGACCACCAACAGCAAAGGTTATTTGGGCCTAGCACCAATTCATATTTTCAATTCATTATTTTTTTTTAATAATAAATTGAAAATCCAATTGACACTTTTACCAGCTTTCGGGCTAGAACCCGGGAACTGGGGACTTATAATAGAGAAACCATACCAACGCCATGTAAACAACAGCACTGCTATACGCTTTTTAATTTTGTGTTTAATCCAAACATTGGATTCGTTAAATCCATTTTTCTCGAAAACGGAACGTGATATCGAAATGAAACAAGAATACATAATTTGTGTAGAAATGATTGCTCTTTCAGATTTTGAATGAAATTTCATATTTGATGTACAGGGTGAAAAGTTATTTACCTAAATGTATGTGAAATCGGTCGTAAGTGGCGCCCTCTATGAGCAACAGGAAATTGCAATACGTATCTTATTCGTCACCTAAAAAAACATAGCTTCAAAAATTTTCAAGTTTCTACCCCAGATATTTTCGGAATTATGGCAAAAAAACGAATTAAAATTTTAACATTCAACACCCTGTATATCCGAAACTATCAACATTCGAATGAGGCATGTTTGCGTCAATGGCCACCATTTCACGTGTAGTATTTCCAGTTTCCGGATTTCCCATTCTTTATGAATCACCCTGTATACAGGGTGAGTTCGACCACCCGTATCAGTCGTTTTTTTCGAAAACGGTTAGTCGTAGAGAGTTGTGTCAAAAATTTGTATTATAAAAGCCCTAATAAAGAATCGAATGGTGATAAATTTTTTTTCCGGGAAGGTCGGCTTCCCTATTAGTTTGCTCCAGAATGTCCAGAACTCCGGAATTATAAATGTAACGATAGGTCGAAAGTGGTATTGTTGAAAAGATCTTTAAAAAATAAGCAAGTTTTGTGGGAAATTTTTTTTATTACTGCCACCTCTGTTAAGTAATATTTGTTTGAAATTACTAAATTAAAATGTCATATTAACTAACTTTTTAAAAGTCCGCATTTAAAATCTAGTTACCTATCTATCGATCATTAAACACTGAAGAAGTACACTCACAGTATAACCAGAAGAGCTCAGTAGTATGTATTAAAGAGTAAATGGAAGACAGTTTGAACACTTGTGACAATGTCTAAGGTTGCTAGATTTTTAATGCCGACTTCGATCGTTATTATGAAATTTTGATTTAATAATTTCAAACGGTTGTTACTTAACAGGGGTGGCAGTAATTAAATAATTTTTCCTACAAAACTTGCCTATTTTTTAAAGAGCTGTTCAACAGCACCACTTTCAGCCTATCGTGCTTTCTAAAATTCCGGAATTTTGAACATATAATAATTTATATTTATACTTATAGAAATTTACAGGGGTGGCAGTAATAAAAAAAATTTTCCTACAAAACTTGCTTATTTTTTAAAGATCTTTCCAACAATACCACTTTCGACCTATCGTTACATTAAGAATTCCGGAGTTCTGGACATTCTGGAGCAAACTAATAGGGAAGCCGACCTTCCCGGAAAAGAAAATTATCACCATTCGATTCTTTATTAGGGCTTTTATGATACAAATTTTTGACACAACTCTCTACGACTAACCGTTTTCGAAAAAAACGACTGATACGGGTGGTCGAACTCACCCTGTATATATATTTTTAAAAAAAATAGAAAATCTGAAGTTTTCACGTCTGTCGTGTGGTCATAAGCACACACCTATTTTTTTTAACCTTTAGTATTTTCCAAGAAAGAATTTCGTGGAGTAATCAGTATTATTGATTTGGCTATGTTTTGTGATCATACAGACATATATACGTATAAACATACAGTAAGAGGAGAAAAGCAATTGTCATACATTAAGTCTGAAGCGTAAGAGATACCTTAATCCCCGTAGAACGCATTTTTATGTATCTAACTAAATCCTTCTCTATGGTACCACCGCACATGTATGCGCCCATACATCGTTAACCGTAATTTAGGACCACTTTTTATTTTATTTGTGATTATTGATTCAAATTATTGTAACTTTTAACACAGAATTCACTGAACGTCAATATAAATTTCATACTTGCATACTTTTAATAACATACTGATTTTTTGTGCTATTCTGTATCGTCAATGTTAGAATTTACAGCGCTTTTAAACTTTTGTCTCGATTTAACTTATGTATAACGTAAATTTTATTAGACAAAAAAAAGTCAAGACAGAAGCTATGCTTTTTACGCATTGTATATAAAACAGAATTCATCAAAGCTATAGACAATACAATTGAAAAGTTATTATTTGACCGCCATTTTGAAATCTGATGCAATTTTATTTTTGTGTGTCCTATGAAACTCTTAAATATCAAATTTCAAAAATATCGGACAATTTTTACGAAAGTCCATACCTATGGCCGGCATTTTGAAATCTGACGCCATTTTATTTTTTTGTGTTCTATAAAACTCTCAGATATTAATTTTACATAGGCCACTTCATATTTTATTAAATTGGCGCAGACCTCAAAATTTCATTATTTTCCTCTTTTTGGTGGTTTTTTGAAGGAGGTTTTTTTTTTGAAAAGTTTTTTGTTTACGTGGTTTTGGTAATGCAAATTGAACCCTGATCAGTATGGATACGAACGTAAGAATCCAGATTCTATCGTTGGTGGTCAATGGGTATATGATGTGCTACTCGACTGAATATATTATTTATGTAGACGTACAATATAGTAATTATGGACATAACGTCGCTGCATTTCGATGAGTCCTGGTCTTGTCGACTACTATCACACTTGTATGCAATCGTACAATATAAGTAGTTATGAACATAACGTCGCTGCTTTTCGATGAGTACTGGTCTGGTCGATCGCTTCAATTGGACGTGACGTGAAGCTCGACATGCTCAATCGAACGAAAAAAAACGAAGCTAATAAAGTTTCACTTTAAAAATATAGTATAAATTCTAGAATTATTAAAAATTATTCTATGAATTTTGTCTATGAAATTTAAGCAGTATATCGTATTAAAAACAAAATAAAATATAGTTACTTCTTACCACAACAGTTTTATTGATGTATGTACATTTCGAAAGCTAAGCTTTCATCTTCAGCGAACCCTACATCAATGTAGGGTTCGCTGAAGATGAAAGCTTAGCTTTCGAAATGTACATCCATCAATAAAACTGTTGTGGTAAGAAGTAACTATATTTTATTTTGTTTTTATTCCAACCACAGTGCTCATATATATTTTTAGTATATCGTATTGTAGACTAGAACTTTTTAAAGTAAAAAAAAAGTTCGACGATAGAATTGAAGACTTTACTGAATAAAATTAAAAAAAGCACATTATGTTAAAACAAAAGAAATTTTCCCCTACTTTAAATTGAAAAAGTAAACCTTTTCACGTTCTGTCACTCCATTTAGAGTCATTAAAAAAAGCAACACATTTCTAAATAAACATTGGGGGTAGGCGTTGTAGGGTTTATACATACAAACATAGGTAGGTAGGTATATATATAAAATCCTCAACCCCAAAACGTTGCAGTTAGAAGGCTAGAAAAGTAAGTCTAATGGGGTCTTAGGCCATACAATCAAACGACCGGGACGACCATTAAGATAGTCTCCACAACGATCGTAGCAACCTTTGATGGCGCGTTCACTTGTCGTTATATTATACATAGGTTGACCCATAACAACAATCGCACCGCTCTACTTCTGCTGTCTTCCGAAGGGTGCAGAAACACATTCAAGCGTAGATTATAGGGTCATAGTTACACTGGCCGATACTTATCGATAATCAAACTATAATTATTATTTACTAGCGGCCCTGTCCGGCTTCGCCCGGGTGCTAAGAAAGCCCGGGTGCAATACATTACTCACTCGCTTCGCTGGTTCGCTTGAATATTATAATTACATTACTCACTCGCTTCGCTCGTTCGCTATATATATAAATCTTCCGTGAAAAATTATCTAACTGATGGTAAAAACCGCATCAAAATCCGTTGCGTGGTTTAGGAATTACATTACTTATTCGCTTCGCTCGTTCGCTATATATATAAACCTTCCGTGAAAAATTATCCAACTGATGGTGAAAACAACATCAAAATCCGTTGCGTGGTTTAGAAGGAGTTAGCGGTTATACAGGCAGACAGGCGCGGAAAGCGACTTCATTTTATACTATGTCAACACTAGCATATAAAACTAGCCCGTATACCCGCAGCTTGTTCGCATTATTGCCGTTTTAATTTAACCGACATCAAAAAGGAGGAGGTTCTCAATTCAATGAGTATGTAATTTTTTTTAAATGTATATCCACCGATTACTCAGCAATGGCTGCACCGCTCTTTTCAGGATGTTGTCGGATTGATCCTATATCATTTTTTCTTAAATCGGTTTAGCGGTTTTTCTATAGTGATAAAAATAATTTTTTATATGTTATCTATAATTTATGTATGTTAATTCATATCTCCTGCATTCATGAATCGATTTTGGAAGATTCTTGTGTTATTTAACAGGACGTATACCTTCGGGGTCGTCCCACATAAATTTTATTTAAATCGGTTCAGTAGTTACGATAACGTCCAGTAAGCGCACTCAATGTCAAAGGTAGTTTTTTTACGCGGCTATCGTGTTCTTTCGCTGCTAGTTATTCGTGTTCATGGTTACTTTACTGATACAATCAAGTTGTTAGTATTTCCATGCGTTACGTGTGTTTTAAAGACCACCAACAGCTAAGGTTATTTGGGCCTAGCACCAATTCATATTTTCAATTCATTATTTTTTTTTAATAATAAATTGAAAATCCAATTGACACTTTTACCAGCTCTCGGGCTAGAACCCGGCAATTGGGGACTTGTAATAGAGGAACCATAGCAACTCCATGTAAACAACAGCATTGCTATACGCTCGGCTATTGTCAAGCCCTCCATGCGTTACATTTACAAATAAATAAATACATACAATATTTTGTAGAACTAAACAACTAAAAAATGAATTGAAAAATCAAAAATAAATTGAAGCTCTATAATCTCCGCTGTAATGATGCATTCGAAAGAGCTTTGGAGCAGTGATGTAGCGATAGCAACGCTACGCTGGTATCAAAGTGCAATGGGGTGCGAAGATCGTTATTCAGTATTAAACTGCCTTTCACACTAATTGCAAATGGCGCTTGTTTATTGTTCGCAAACTGTGATTCGTCCATATTCACGACCATTAGACATACGATATATAATAATATACGTACTTACTTTGTACTCCTTGTGTACTAAATAAGCCATTAATTAAATATAAACATATGGTACCAAAATATATTATAAGCAACACGTTCGAATTTGTCTTCTAATAATAACTTAAGAAGTATTTAATTTATGCTCGGTTGCAGAAAGCATTGTCAGAAAATCTGATTTGATAAGCAAAGCCTTGTAGAATTTCAAATCGATTTTGCTAAAAAAATAATTGATCGATTGAAACGATATTTTTTGACAGAGTTTGAAAACGACATATTAGACTTGCATAATATATAAAAATTGTATTTACATGGCCAAAATCTAAAATCATTGACAAATCAGATTTTTTGACAATGTTTTCTGCAACCCAGCATTAGTGGTATCAAAAATAGCGTTTTGACAAGAGAACTGAAAAAATCCATTGCAACAGTAGCATTTTACAAATATACCTAAATGCAGAACTAAAAAACATTTGCACACAAAAATTCCATTTATAAGCACACCGTTTTTCAAAACCTTTTAATTATTTCACGGTTCTAAAAAAAAACAGAATCATAGGTATTTTTAATTAGTGAATGTTTTGCATTACTGTGGAATGTGTAAGCCATGTAACTCTGTATATACGTAGATTGTAGATACATAACATGGCTACAAACATATTTTAGTTAAAATGTATGAGCGTGTTCAGACCGCAGAACACATTGGTACAATGTTTATGTTGTGGTATGCAATGTCGTGGTCCAGGGGTTCGATACCGTGTATGTGGTTTGGCTAAGTCCCGTGTTCAGTAGCCAACCAAACAACAGTCCTATATGTGCACATTAAATGTTTCTATAGCAGACAAATGCCGATCTATAAATAACAAATGAAAACTATTCGCATCAGCACCTCTATCGACCGATCGCGAAACTAATTGGACACAGATAGCGCAGCATATTTTCTAGTTTGTGTGGTTAGGTGTCATACACAAAATTCATTAATTATTGTTTTACATACCTACACAAAACTAATAATCCAAGAGTTCGAGATCAAAAATTGCTTGTAATGAGTCCGATTTTGCGAATGAAAAATCTGGACATATCTGGACGCTTTGAAGTCCCTAGAGTCCGAATCTATACTGTTTTTAGAGAGATGTGTGTGTGTGTGTACGTACGTTCGTTCGTACGTTGGTCATGGATGTATTGTGATGTCATTTAGTTTTAAGTGTGATTGTTATTTGATGTAATCAAGACGCTAATGACTTAAGTTTTCGACGCGTCTATAATAAATTTACAATAAATAAATAAAGATATCGACTCCGGAATCCGGACATATTTACATAATGAACACACCTAATTAGGTTTGCAGAAAATTTCAATTAGCGTTTTTTTTTCGTTTTTTATCTCTAAGGGCACCCAATGGTAAGTTAGCAATGTGGTTTTACACCAAGACTCTTTTTGTAAATTGAGATTTGCTAGTATTTAGGCTACGAAATGTTATAATTACCACAAAACCATAACAAACACTCTCGACGTACGTTTTGCCAACCAAGTTGGCATCATCAGGAGAGTGTTTGTTATGATTTGGTGTTTTGTGGTAATTATAACATTTCGTATCTTTATACCAAAGGTTCCACCATTTTTTATTTTTAGTATTTAGGCTGTAAATAAATATACTAATCAGCGACTCATCAATCGGGATCTCTGGCGTCAGGGCACTTTAAAGGGTGTAAAAAACGGGTGTTTTGTAAAAGCTAAAATTTGGCACAAGGTTAATTAATTATCCGAATTATTTATCCATATCTAAACCACAGCACTGGGCTATAACAAGCATTAACTATGCTTGTACCGTTTGGCTCTTTGAGCTTGTGACAGACAGACAGACGGACGGACAGACGCCGGAGTGGGGCCACAAGAGTTGTTTTTTCAATTTTGGTACGGAACACCGAAAACGAAACGGATTTATATTAAATATAGAATTATTTAGTCCCTGAACGAAGGATTTTAATAAATAGCGATTTGTGACAAAATGACGGTCGCTAAAAGTGAAAGTTCTGATTCTTGATGGAAAAATCACTAGTTAGTGCTGAAAAAAACACTACACATCGGGAAAATATCCTTCGTTCACGCATGGTATGTATTTATTTTATTTATAGTAGATTATAGACGCGTCTACAACTTTTGTCATTATAGTGTTTTAAATACATTAAATAACAATTGTCTTAAAAGTAAATGACATCACAAAACATCCATGAGCGGAGGTGGGATCCGAACCCACGACAGTGTGATCCAAAGGCCGCTACGCTAACCATTACACCACACTGTCCTCTCGCATGGTATGTAACATGCTAGGACAAGACGTACCATATAACTCCGTTATAATTTTTGTCGGATTGACTTACAATTTTCAGAGAATATTCTCGAAAGGTGGTACAACTTAAAACCTCAATTTAAAAAATCTATTTTTCGGAAATTATGGCAGCATAACCTCTCAAAATATGTGGCTAGCTAAAAGTTTCGCCAAAACTGCTTACCGTAGGGCGTAGGTCAAACATTGGGCATCGCTGTTGTAGGATATAACAAATTCAACAAAATAATTATATATAGAGTAGGTATTATTACATTATGTAAAATTATATTTTTGTGTGTTTTTTTAAATATTGTTTGCAAATACAAGTGAAAATGGTTCTATGTATGTAATACATAGCCTGTGTGTCAGAGATAATAACCACCAAATAAATTTTCTCTCAGACTCTTGAAATGTTTGCTTTTACAAAAAAAAATATTTTTGTTTTTCTGTAAAATGAAATGCTTGTATAATGATATTAAAATATAAGTTATTGTTTTATTTTGTTTTCAAAAGAATAAAATCTACTTCTATTTTCACTAAACCGGTGCCATATCTGAATAAACATGAATAGTGATAATTTATGAACTAATTTAAAAAGTTTCTGCAGAAGAAATAGTGTAGAAAAAGACAGTATCTTGCCGATACTGAGTTTAGAGAGATGTGTAAACATTTAGAATCGAATACAGCTACAATATATAACTACAAAAAATATTAGTAAAAAAAAACTTTTTAGAGACAAGTTTTTATTTAAATGCACTCAAAAGGAAAAAATAATTTTTAATAATTTAGGTTCATAATTATAAAAGCGTGGGTCGTGAACTCTATGATAGTTTATTAGTCACGACCCACGCTTTTATAATTATGAACCTAAATTATTAAAAATTATTTTTTCCTTTTTAGTGCATTTAAATAAAAGCTTGTCTCTAAAAGTTTTTTTTTACTACTATTTATTTTGTTCATTTTAGTCTTTCACAATTTTACCCCCTTTTGACACCCGTAGGGGTTGAATTTCAAAAAATTCTTTCTTAGTGGATGATTACGTCAGAAAAGGAACCCACTGTCTAAATTTCAAGTTTCTGGATTTAGCAATTTGGCCTGGGCGTTTATCGTCTTCATTTATAATTGAGGGTCCAAAACAGTGGAATAAATTAATTGTTAGCATTAGATGCCTTAAAAATAAAAAACAATTTATTAACAATTGTAAAGAAGTGCTGCTTCAAAATATTAAATACCTATAATTAACAGTGCCTAAATTTAATTTGATCACAAATGTTTTGTTTTTTACTTTGTATGTTTTTACGTTTATAATTAATATTTTATTATACTTCTTGTTATATGTATATGTGCTATAGTGATGCGCACGATATATTTTTATATTTCACTCATGAGAGGGTATGCTGAAAACGGCTACGGCTAAACATTTCCCTAAATAAAGAATTTATTATTATTATTATTATTAATCAAAAAAAACCTACATCCCTGTTTGAACCCCTTACGGGTTGAATTTAGTTCTAAAAATGATTTATTCATGTATTGTCATCAAGAATACATATGTGTACAAAATTTCAAATCGATCGGATACGTGGAAGTTGTTCAAAATTGACTTGTAAGTTTTGATCTAAACAAACACACAAACTAACTAACTAACATACATTGGAAGTTAAATAAAAGCTTGTAATAAACATTGCGTTAGAAGTTAAACTCTCTCACTTCCGCTCACTTACTACACTTAAATAAAAAATTGACAACTCCTGTGTTTTAATATTATTTTTCACCCATTTCAGCTCCATCACTATAGAAACGGCTATTTCCGTTACGCTTTATTCATATCCGTTTGAAATCACTACGACTAGAGAAGTTTTACTTCAAAAATGCTTCCAGCTGACCAAGAAGAAACACACAGACCCGAGAAACTCACAAAAAACCGTCTATCGTCAACTTGAACCTCGAATATCTGGCAACGCCGGCACGATATCGATGGGGACTTTTTACACGTTTTTTAAAACGCCATAACGAAGGTATATACAAAAATTTAGCTAACAGGGAATTATTCCGCAGATGGGTCGTTTTTATGTCTGAAATAATTTATTGGACTATATAACAACGTCATCTAAGTATCGTCTGAGGGCTTTCTGGCAAAAAAAATAATTTGGAATATGGAAGTTATGTATCTATGCTTCCCCAGTTTGGAGATATTGTTGAGAAATGAACGTTTAACACATTATTATAATAATTTTTATTATTAAATTATCAAAGTTTGGACTTTAAACAATATTAGATTTCACAAGACTATTATTTGAAAGTCCGAAAGATAATTTAAATTTATCATGTTGAAAAAACCTAATATATTTTCATTGAAAAGCACCCTTTCTACATCATGAAGCTATCCGAGGGCATTGATAATGGAAAACAGAGTAAGGTAAACTGACATATAAACTATGAAGCAGTGGTTGTAAAACAATGGCAACATTAAGAAAATCAAATTCCAATACGAAAAAACTCGGGTCGCAGTGCTTTATTATGTTAAGATAAATTTGTTTTTGGACAAAATAAAAAATTCAACACCTTAATGCATCCCTTAAAATAATATTTTTTCAACTGCAATATTATTATCCTTCCAACATCTGCACCAAATTAAATACACCCTTCAGTAAGTTAATCCGTATCCGCAGACTAGTGTTTTCAAAAAAATTTTTAAATCCTGTCCTGTCGGGCCTATTTTATTAAAATTTTAGTGGCATATTTTAATCTTTACTAAAGGGTTAAATTTCAATTTTGAAACGATTCTGATTTTCTGATATTTTTGGATCCAAAAACATTTTTCGACCCCTAAAACCACGCTGAAAATGGTCCGACTGGGTCCATTTTAAATAGGCTTCGTGCGCTGATCGACTCCAGCATGTGGACCGAAAATTCGGTCTAAAGCCAATCTATATTTTTAATTTAATACCTATTTCAAGTCGCTATGTTGTTTACTTCACAAGTAAACTCCTTCCGTATGCCAGATCACAATTCTCAATTAGCTGTAATACGTTTCAGAGCTCTCGTAATACCCGATTTTTAGCTCACTTCCACGACATCCGACAGAGAAGTGGGCATGGAATGTGACAGCGCGAATATGTAAACATGGCATTCCCGCTGACACTGCTCCTGCTATTGCCACTGCCCTGTGATCCCTTCAGTGGTGGTTTTTTGTGCGGAAGACAAAGGGACTAGCAGCGCAAGTAAGAATACTACCCGTCTAGAAATTTCAGTGATGCAGTGATTCGGCCCAAATAAGGCATACCGAATGTCAAACTTACGGCAAGTGAGGCTTCCAAACTAGACCGACGTCTGGGAAGTAACGCAGTTGCGAGACTCCGCCAAATTTGGCTTCCTAGCTAGGTAGCAGTTTGGAAGCCGCACTTGCCTGTGGCATTCTAAGCCTAATGCGGCCCAAACTTGGTTTCCTAACAAGGCAGCAGTTTGGAAGCCACACTTGTTGGTAGTATCCTAAGCCTAATGTGGCCCAAACTTGGTTTTCTAACTAGGCAGCAGTTTGGAAGCCACACTTGTTGGTAGTATCCTAAGCCTAATGTGGCCCAAACTTGGTTTTCTAACTAGGCAGCAGTTTGGAAGCCACACTTGCTGCAAGTAGAAGCTCGTGTTTAGAGGCTGCGCTCTTGACTCGCTTACATGACGCCGAGTACGTTATATATGGTGCGTGGAGCGAGCGTGTGTTGTGTTGTGTTTCGTATGTTTTCTGCCATTTAGCGCCATGCCATCGCCAACAACAATAGAATAGAATAACGAAAAAGTTCTAAACTTTTTAGAACTATATGCGAGTGAGCGGCTCATATGGGTTCTTCCGATAAAAATCACAAATTTAAACAACAAATCCATGACGCGTGGGAACGAATTAGCGATAACCTCCAAAATACTCTAATAGAGGAGTTGAATTATTTTGGGCAGTGCAGCAGGCAGTGCGAGGAGCAGCGGCAGTAACTGAATGTAAATGAGACATAACATTTTGAGAGTTTCTGGTTTGATAGGGTGTCCACCATCAACAATAGCCGAGCAATCCCCATTCATAATGTACGCATGTGTGTGTGTTTGTGTAATATTATCAAGTCACAAACTGAACCCAGGCCTGCAGCATATTAGTTTCGGTACTTTGCAAATGGACACTGCGTCGGGTGAGCTGTAGGAGTTTGTTAGTATGAAGCGAGCTGGAGCCAACCCCGGATGGTTAATTTCGAAACGACTCCCCGATGGATTCTCTGGCTGGTGGCGCACTGTTCCAATATCAAATGTCAGAGAATAGAAGAGAAAGGGTTATATGTTTGCAAGCTACGTACATTATAATGATAGGGCTAGATCAACTTCTATCCAGTCAAAATTATTCCCATCTATAAAACGAGATGCGAGGCCAAAGAATAGCAATATTTATTTGCTAAATTCTTTAATGGGTAGTGTTGCCGTCTAGATCTTGACTTTCTAGACTCTTGTCTTGTCTAGATTTTCAAGACAAAACTTGCAAAAGTCTTGTCTAGAAATTTTCAAGACAAGACAAAACTTGCTTTATCTAGATCAAGATTCTTGCCAAAACTCTAGACAATTTTCAAGAATCTAGATAAACTAAGTAGTAGTAGGTAAAGTAAACCACTCGGTTAATCTAGACTCTTGAAAATAATCTATAGTCTTGATATTAGACAAGACAAGAGTTTTTTATTCTGGACTTAGACTTAGTGAAGTCTTGATATTTCAAGACAAGACTTAAGTGAAGTCTTTATATTTCAAGACAAAACTTAAGTGAAGTCTTGTCTTGATATTTTCCACTAAAAATAGGTGATACCAGGTGTCGGACCCATTAGATGCATTCTTCAACAGTTTATACGGCAAAATCAATGAATTATTTTGCTCAACCCTTTGACGCCAAAACGTGCAGAGAGTATTGCCATTCCATCCTGTAGCGTCCGCGGGATGTTATATATGGTTATGTTTGTTTAGAGTAATCCCGCACAGTTGATGGGAATATTCCCGAGCACATATTATATTCTCCTCCCAGTTTGGGGATATACTGGGAATAGGTACACATATTATACTGTACTGTATACCTACCTACGTAGTAGTGTATACTGAAAAGCGATGTACCTACATAGGTCTGCTATTAAACTCTGATGGTGTGTGAAACAAAAATTATGTTGATGACTATATCTGCGGCCGAAAGGTAAAACCGTGTATGGCGAATATTTGGAATTTTTATTTATATCTTCGAATAGATTTCGGATAAAAATTGGATAACATCAACTGTGACATGATTGCTAAATTTATATTCTCCTTATATGCTTATATGATTCTGAAGCATATAAGGAGAATATTAATTTAGCAATCATGTCACAGTTGAGTATTGTAAGCTCATTCCGACGCGAAATTGGAAAGGTTCAGGTTAGAATCCTGACTGTGACCACTGGTTGGTAAAATGATTTTTCCCATATGTTTCGAAACAATTATATAATTGGCTGCTCTCCAACGAAAAAATCTTTCAAAAAAATATTTTGTTTTTGTAAACTCAATTCGAGGACATACCGTATATATTAAGATGTAAAGTTTGTTTATTTATTTGTTTATATGTCCACGGTGTTCTCTGAAAGCAATCTGAAAAATCATTTCACTGTTTATAAACTTACTTCTTCAGCAGTGGCATCTATTTTTATTGTAGAAAAAATTCACAGATTTCGCAATCCTTGCAACCATCGAGGACATTGGAAATGATAACAGCATATATGAAACATAATTATTAACTGTTTATTATACACACAATATTTATCAATGCACTGTTTAGTTTTGTCAGGAATAACCCTATTATTCTTCTGTTATATATGCGTTCACTTTTGCTTGATTACTTAACTTTTAAATGGATTTTTCTACAGTATTTATTAACATTTGCTCAAAAATAACACCGCAGATCGTCGCAAATACCTCTCAATTAACTAGACATGATATAAAACACATTTCGAAAAAATTGCACTTGTTCAATTTTGCATGATTGCTCCCCACTTGATCGCGACACCGTTGTCTTTTGGCCTTGAACGAAAACTCGTAACTCTGCCCCCATATACGAACATAAACATTTCCAATGTTAAAAATGGAGAACTGGGTCGACTATGGATGGTTCAATAGTCATTATTCGACATACGAGGTTTTGCCTTTTGGTCATAAATATAACAACCCGTGCCTATCCACCCGGTCATATCCCACTCCTACCTGTTAAGGTAAAACAGATAGTTATTATGTTCAGGTCTCGAAATTAATTAATAACGATGTTTGAAGTCAAAAATAGCCACCTGAACATAACATAACTTGAGTAGATATTGAGATCATAATGTTTCGACAATGACATTTCATTTTTTTGCTATGTGGCCTTATAATTTAGCGCAATTTTCACATTGAAGTAATATTAGGCATATTGCAAAATTTTCATAGTATTTATGTGACAATATTCCAATTTCTAAACTTTTAATTTTAAAGGTTTATTTGTAATATTATTGTGTGATATTATACCTACGTAAAAATTTGAAAAAAAAATTTACTATGGTTCATAATGACAGGTTCTTTGTAAAAACCAACAAAATGTTTTTTAATATTTTTAACCGACTTCAAAAAAGGAGGTGGTTCTCAGTTCGGTTGTATTTTTTTTATGTTTGTTACCTCAGAACTCCGTCATTTATAAACCGATTTGGAAATTTTTTATTATTTAAAAGGATATACTTTCAGATTGGTACCATAGAAATTTCATCAAAATCGGTTCAGTAGTTCGGCTGATTCTAATAACAGTTAGTAACGGCGTATGATTCCTTAAGGTAAATGTTACTTTTTGACACATCAGACAGCGTAAGAAAGTCGGTTTAATAAAAGTGAGTAACGGCGTGTGATTCCTTTAAGGTAAATGTCACTTTTTGACACTAAAAAGTAAAAATTAAAAAACTTTTTTACAAAAAAAAACCTTCAAAAAGCCACTAAAAAGAGAAAAATAACGAAATTTTGAGGTCTGCGCCAATTTAATAAAATATGAAATTGGTTAAAAAGAAGATATTAATCACTATACTTACTATACTTTTTAATCGACTTCATATTTTATTAAATTGGCGCAGACCTCAAAATTTCGTTATTTTCCTCTTTTTAGTAACTTTTTGAAGGAGGTTTTTTTTTGTTAAAAAGTTTTTTATTCATAATAACTAAGTATTAAAACATCTCCATGCAAAGAGTCTAAGCAAAAATTTAAACTCAACAGAGTAAGTAAAAATTATTTGACCTACAGTCAGCACTATTTTTAGAAAAGTGTAATTTCTAAAGCAGTTTAATATATTTTGCTAACTTATGTAAAATTAGAGGTATGTGATTTTTATTTAACTCATGATACTATTATAGATTTAACTATTTATTTCAGAATACCATCCAAAAAGATTGCCAAAATTAAAAAAAAAACTAACACATTTAGCAGTAAAACATGGTGTCATATTTTCCAATTAATACGTGATAAATAATGACGAGAAAATTTATCGGTGTTCCAAAATTTCAATTTGTTTGAAGTGAAGAATTAAAATTAAAAAAGCGACTTAAATTAATAAAAGCAAAACAGTGAAAGCTTTTATTGGCATAAAATTATGTCAGTAAAGGAACATTTCTTATAATAGATACCTAAAAACAGCCATGGCTCGTCTATAAAAAATCCCCAGCTCCCAAATTCTAATCCAAGAACTGGTAAAAATATCATTTAGGTGTTTAAGCGTTTTATTACAAAAATATGTCAAATGAAATTACGAATGTGGTACCGGTGGCTCACGGGTGCAACCTTGTGAGCCAACTTGGTGGCGACGTCGCGAGAGTGGAGGGGGGGAAGAACACGACGAAGCCTGGCCAGGTAGGCAGGTGGACGTCTCGCGCCAAATTCATGAAAAATTGCAAATTTCTGGAAATCAGATTATAACATTGTAAGTAAATTTATAAGAAGTCGACAAAAAAATATTGAATTCAGAAATTTCTCAAAAAAATAATTAATGATAGTAAATTATTATTTTTCAAATTTAAAAATTATGTTGTTATAAACAGTTAGAATACTTCATTTATAAGTACTCGTATTACTAAAGGCGATTTTGCTATAATATATGCTGATAACTTCAGCTGTTGATGGGCTTGAGAATAACCGATCATGTAGCAGTGCTGTTGTTTACATGGCGTTGCTATGGTTCCTCTATTACAAGTCCCCAGTTCCCGGGATTTAGCCCGAGAGCTGGTAAAAGTGTCAATTGGATTTTCATTTTATTATTAAAAAAAATAATGTTTTGAAAATATGAATTGGTGCTACGCCCAAATAACCTTAGCTGTTGGTGGTCTTTAAAACACAATTTAACAATTTTTATCAGCAGTTGAGCGTCTATAATCTACAATCTAATTTTTTCCCAGATTCAAATCTGAGTGGTTTATTTATTCAAAATAGTAATTAAATAAAAAAATGAATACTAGGTCCAGATACAGACGCTTTTTATCTCAGTTGTCGAGCGTCTATATCTAAAATCTCTCTCTCACCACTTTGGCAGTCGGTGGCCTAAAAATGATTAATAGGGTCATAATTTTTTTATCTAAAAATAAATAGATATTAGATAATAAATTATGATTTTATAGAAATTTAAAAAATATGGTCAACTAAATACCCGGAATAAATTATAAATTATACGATTATTATTTATGTAAATCACAACTAATGAAACCGGCGGTCCATGCACAAAAAAAAAACTTAAAAAAATCAATAAAAGTTTTACGACACCGCGAAACGATTATACGGTGTACACAAATCACCGTAATAACAACATTACGGTACGGGATCTACATAGGTACTTGTAAATAGAATATTAAAATTTACGACCACTAAAACTAATTTTTTCCGCAGTAAAATTAAATTTATAGCTATTTATATGACAGTAAAAAATATCACGCCCCCGGCTGTCAAAAAATGTGTCAACAATAATCAATTTTGCAGTTAGATAGTTGTTAATAGTTACGAGCTTTTTACGACCGTTGTAAAGTCGGGGGGGCTTTAGCCCGACACTCGTTTATGACCACTGTGGTAAAGAGAGAAGTCGGTACCACACACAGAAATGTGGCACGGTGTGACCATTCATTCAACTTGATATGTTGAGGGGTTCGTCACATGCATCTATCTTTGTAACATGACGTGTTTGTTGTATTATTGTTATAGCAAACATACTTAAAAACGACAAACGGCAAAAGTAAAAAGTATCTTGCTTTATAGATGTCAGCACGAGTCTATCTCATACTTCAAAGTCAGTTCATTTCACTGATCTCGGAATAATTCGTTGTTGTTTTTGCACTTGTAATAACTAATTAAGTTTTGTAATACATCATTAGAGCAAGATATAATATATTATCAAATCACCTATGAGAAGCATTCGTAATTCTAAATATATAAGAGAGACACTTAATGACGTCGCAATACAATGCAATATCAGTTTTTTTTGATTTTTACTTCCCACCTCTACTATGGTAGGGAAGTAATGGATTTAGTCCGAAAAAAATATTTCGAGATTTTAACAGATTTTACGTTTTGAGACCCTAGCAATCGTTTAAGATCATTTTCTGATTGATGTCTGTATGTGTGTGTGTGTGATGTGTGTGTGTATGTGGTCAATTTTTCGCCTTCGATATCTTAAGAACGGAACAACATACGGGCATGCCGATTGTTCTATTGTGTTTATCAGCCTTTAACTTAGATCTGATTAGATTTTGAGTCAAATCGGTTCAGTGGATCCTGAGATATTCAAAAAAACGTCCTCAATGTCACGTATTAACATAGGTAAAAAAAATATAAATGAATTCTAGATGTTATAATATGAACAAAATGTAAATATTTTTTTTCTCTAAAATGTATAGTTTTCGAGAAAAAAAATATTTTACTAAAAAAAATAAAAATTGTACGTAAATCAAGGTAACCATGATTTTTGCTATATTAAGCTAGCCATCAGTAGATCACCAAACAAAAAAGAGGGCCATGCTTTTTTCAAAGAATAAAAATTAAATTGTGTTTTAAAGATCACCAACAGCTAAGGTTATTTGGGCCTAGTCAAAGAATAAAAAAAAGAGTGTTTATTTTTTGCTAATATTCACTAGGTGGGAAGTATAGGACTGGTCATCAGTCGAATTTTTTTTTAACCCGCCACCGTCGGGACTCAAACCTGAAACTTCCAGATTAACCCTGGCTGAGTTATCAATTATGAGTACTTGATAACTCAGCCAGCGCGAATCTGGAAGTTTCGGGTTTGAGTCCCGACGGTGACGGGTTAAGCAAATTAAAAAAAATCTGATAAACGCATTGTAACGTTGGACGTCATTGGGTGTTTCTCTTATATATTAATTTTTGTATTTTTTATCAAAGTACTAATTATACTCATTCCACTTAGGTATATTTCGTTTTGATACAAGCTGTTCGTGACAAAAGGGGATGATCTTTGAGCGAAAATAATTTGCACTCGGATGAAGCCAGACTGGGTAGCTTGTTAGGTATAAGTTAGTTAAAAGCGTTTTATGAGAAAAGCTCGTTTATGATACCATCATAGATAATAGATAGTTTTATAGATAGACCACTCGACCTTCAAGGTCAAATTTACGTTTTAGTTCTTACACGAGTCACTAATGCTTATGGCGCTGCTGGTACTACTACGTGCCTGCAGGCGTTTCCGTAGATACTCTATTACGAGCCCCCTATTCCCAGGTTTATTTATTTTTTAAGGTCATCAACAGTTAAACGTTATTTGGGTCTAGCACAAATTCATATTATCAATTTATTATCAAAAAATAATAAATTGATAATATGAATTTGTGCTAGACCCAAATAACGTTAACTGTTAATGGCCTTAAAAAATAAATAAATAACTACTATAGTATCGTAAATTTCAAACTAGCTTATGTAGATTATTGACACTCTGAAATTAGTTTACAGGATTAATATTTGTAGATATAGGAAGATTGAAATTGTCAATTCTTTTTAAAACTATAATTTATTTAGAGTAATTTCTTAACCCTATTTACAGTTTTATTTTTAACTAATTTTTTTTTAAATCTAGTTAATAATGACATTTTTTTTAATTTTATCTGTTTAACAAATCTTTCATATACCTAATCATTTTAATTTATTATTTACTTGAGTCCGTATAATATATAAAAATAATTTAGAAATATTTGACTTCAAACACATGAAAATATTATCCACTGATTAAAATTTCTTGGACACATGAATTCCAAACAGGGCTTGTGTCACAAAGTCTCGAATAGTGAACCAATTTTTCACCAATTTTTAACTGCATGCTCGGAATCAGTTCCATTTAGTGTTGAGTGTCGTATGTTGTAATTCAGAACGTGAACCTGCAACTAAATCAATTAAAGATTAAAGCAAATACTGAAGGAACGCTTTCTTAGACTGTACTACAAAATGACATATTGGAATAAAATAATAAAGGTTTATCAAAATGATTTTGTAGAAATTATTAATAATAATTATTTATGTAACAAAATGCCTGGACAAAAAATGATTTAACACTGAAATTTTACGAAATACATTAAAAGCAGTTTTAGAATTTAGATCACAAGTTTAACTTACCTCGGGATCGCCTGGTAGAGTATGAAAAATAATCTTATTTTGAGGCAAACAACAAGAATAAACCATTTTTTTAGAAAATATGTAATATTTTTTGTAAATTACTACGAAACAATTATTTTTTGTAATGACAGCTCATCAAGACTAAATTGTTTAAAATTAAAAATATATGTGTTTCCGTGGTTACAATAAATAAAAATTGATCGCTGCGCCTTCCGCGAATCGTGTAAGAACTAAATTGAAAATTCTAATGGAAATATACGAAGTGAGCATAGCATGGATACCATTTTGAAATGTTCATTTTAAACTAAATAATAAAATAGATATACAGAGTGTCCGGATTTCAAGTGTACATAGGACATTTAGATGGGAAAATGGTTTTTCCCAATTTGCTGCTTTCCTATACATTTTACAGAAAAAGCATACTTGGCAAAAATGAAAGGCATGTATACTCATATATTCCTTTCATTTTTGCCAAGTATGTTTTTTCTGTAAAATGTATAGGAAAGCAGGAAATTGAGAAAAACCATTTTCCCATGTAAATGTCCTATGTACACTTGAAATCCGGACACCCAGTATATTATAAATACAGATAAAAAGACAAAAAGCCCGGTCTTCTATTTAAGTATCGAAACTGTCAATAGCGGAGGCAAAAAATGATCTGGGTACCCTAACCAATATGTTATCTTTCTCAAAATATAAATGCAGCATTTTTTTCACAGCTGAAAATTTACTATATAACCATAGTTTTAACTGGCTTTAGGGCTGGCCAAGGGCCCTCTGAGCTTTGGGGCCCTTGGGCACTGCCCCACTTTGCCCCACGGTAGCTACGCTACTGGAAACTATACAGTTTATAGAACAGATATAATTATGTGTTTTACTCCATGACTAAATACTAACAGTTAGAATTAACTTAAAAAATTGGAAATCCAAACGGATAGATGGCATTACTATGAAATTATCTGTGCTTATATTGTATTAGTACAAAAATGATAAACACTTCAGTAAAAATATTTTAAACAAAGGTCCTCATCCACCAACCATCAAACATACTGTGTATCTTTTTTCATAATGCATTATTAGTGCAGAATATTGTCTTTAGCGTTCCTAGTGGTTGGATAGAACAACAGATCAGATTTCTTATTTGTAATTACTTTTATGACAATGATTTCGGCTGAAGCAAACCAACGAAAATTGTTGAGATTTCAATAGTTGAAGCTATAAAATATTGTAATTTAATTAACTAAAAAAATAGAAATGAAATAAAATTATAACAATTTACAACGAGTAGACTTTTTAAATATTGTGTGTAATTTAAGTAAAAAAATAAATAGTTTAAAACGATATAAAGTAAACCTTTTATATATCTTGTAGGTAAATGGATTAAAATCTGTCAAGTCTGCAGTTTCTCTACAGCAAATGGCACCAACAGCGGTGAACAAATAATAGTGTAAAAAACATAAATAAAAACTCAATTTCTAGTTCAGACAATGAACTGAAAACTATATTTTATACTTTATTGTTTTGTTTTCGTTAGTTCAACAAATACACTTTGAAGTTGCAGTTTTAGGCATACATAAACTTTGACAGTGTTGGATTTCAAATAAGAAATTTGTATAACTCTTCGATAACAATAAATGTTAGTTTATAAAGCTACTGGGTTGCAAAAAGCATTGTCAAAAAGTCTGATTTGACAATGGTATTTAACTCTTCCGAAAAAAGCTCGGTCATCCATAGGTAGAATATTTGACAGTATTCCTAAGGGCATAATCAACATCAAAAGCTACCGAATATTTAAAAAATATATTGTTACAAAACTGTTTTCTGAGTTGGCGGAATAAATATTTATTTACAATAATTAAAAATACAATAACAATAAATGCAACAACGAAAAGTCAATTTTAACAATAAAGAAACTTAAACGGTAATTATTGAACTAAACGAGCCACTTAAATAACACAAATAACTATATATACAAGGATTATTTATTTGTAATTATTTATGCCACTGTATTTATATCCGATTTATTTCTAACGTTTATTTATGTCGGTCATTTACTCAGTTACTTCAGTACTATTTATTTACATCCACTCCACTATTTATATCACTGTACTGACTGATTCGACCGTTGATTGACTAATATTTATATCACTGATCCACTTGATGGCACGACTCACCATTCTATGGTTCCCCCAACACGACACACTCGCTGTTTATATACCTGCGTGCGGTGTACGCTCAGTGCGTCCTCGTATTCTCTAGCGTTGTCTAGAATCTACGCGTAGGCACCGGTGTGTTCAACGTCAGACACCGCTTCTCACAATTCTTGCCTGACGTTTATATACAGGGTGATCCGTAACAATATTTTTGAGTATTTAATAGAAAAGTATCCGTATGAAATATTTATAATTAATGTCTTTTTTGTGACGCATTCTTTACCAGCATGGTATAATTAAATAAATAATAAAAAGTACACAAATAAGTGTTGCTAATATGTATACCTAAGCAAAATAATGATGTTTCTATTTTTTTGCGAATTGAATAATGTCTTTCTAAATAAAGCTTGGGGCATTTTACTTTTTGTACATGCATAAAAATTATTCGACGTGACATCTCTCGGGTGGAAGAGAAAGTATACTTTTCGTAAATGCATACACCTACCTGCATAGTGAGACGTTGTCACGTCAAAATGTACTGTGTTACGCGACAGTGGAAAGACAAGGCTGTCACGTCGATAATGCAGTTTTCTACAAGACAAAAACTATTTAACGCGACATCTCTCGGGTGGAAAGGGAAGTATACTTTTCGTACATGCATACACCTACCTGCATAGTGAGACGTTGTCACGTCAAAATGTACTGTTACGCGACAGTGAAATGACAAGGTTGTCACGTCGATAATGCAGTTTTCTGCAAGACAAAAACTATTTGACGCGACATCTCTCGGGTGGAAGAGAAAGTATACTTTTCGTAAATGCATACACCTATCTGCATAGTGAGACGTTGTCACGTCAATATTTTTATTATTATAAGTAATTAGAAATCTCGAAGTGCTTAAAGTATAAAGTCAACTCACCTCTCTTGGATCAGTTATAGATAGATAGATATAAACTTTATTCTGTTAATACTGTATATACAGTGTAGAATGCGTCAGTATAAAAGTATACAAATTAAAACTTATGATTAAAAAATTCCTCGACAGAATTATTACTAGAGATTAAGGTCAAGGATCGCATAGTCCGTTCCAAAGCTGGGCAATCCTAAGAACTTCGTGCTTGAAGCACTTATAATGATTAAAGCACTTTGCTTAAAGCACTTATAATGCTTAAAGTACTTTGTAAAATAGATGCTGGATATGATACATTTTTAGAGTGTTGGGTCTAAGTCACTATATGAATATTATGAAGTATTAGAAATATCTTGTATTATGTCCGTCTTGTGACTTCTTGTGATTTAACACTACGCGTTTTAGCAACGAGTTGCCATCTTCAGGTGTGCTTAATTTTTTATTTTTAACCACACCTGAAGATGGCAACTCGTCGCTGAAACGCGTAGTGTTAAATCACAAGAAATCACAAGACGGACATAATACAAGGCATTTCTAATGCTTCATAATATTAATAATAGATGCTTGATGCTTAGAGCACTTGCATAAAGACTTGCTACTTATTTAGCACGTAAGCAAGATAAATTGCTTATTGTAAGCATTCAACAAGCTTTGAAGCATCAGGAATGCTTAACGAGAGTTTTAAATGCTTTATAATCATTTTTAATGAAATATATTTCCTTTATCCTTATATAATT
The DNA here is from genome assembly GCA_039654895.1 of Mongoloraphidia duomilia. NCBI lineage: Eukaryota > Metazoa > Arthropoda > Insecta > Raphidioptera > Raphidiidae > Mongoloraphidia > Mongoloraphidia duomilia. The sequence continues at coordinate 5,265,541 of CM077520.1, read as the reverse complement.
TTTATAAATAAAATGTATGTTTTGAACTTTTGTACTGTTAATGTTGGAAGTTAAGAAGTTACTTTAAAATGCTTTTAATGCTTGAAGCTTAACTTTTTCAAGAACTTTAGTGAGTGTTTGATACTTTTAATCATTTTTGAAAACGAAAGTGCTTGCTGCTTGAAAAAATCGAACATTTATGAAAGTAACAAATATTTAGATCACTTGGAAATTCTACAGAAATTGTTTCTTCTCGACGACATGTCTACTCCTTGAAGATGGACTTTGGTCCGAAACGATCGCCGAGAAGAAACAATTTCTGTAGAATTTCCAAGTGATCTAAATATTTATTATTAATCATGTTCTACCAAGTGCCGAGTGAAAATTCAGTGCAAACTATATTTATAAAAGTGTTTGATGTTCGGTGCTTCAAGCATTTAGGTTCGGTGCTTTGCCCAGATCTGGACTCCTTTCTTATATAATTATAAATTATCTCGAAGTGATTAAAGTGTCCAGCCAGCCCTGTCCTGTTCCGTCAGTTACAACAATGTACACAGTGTATAGGGACACAGAAGCGAGCCGGAGACCGGAAAACTAACAATCGCTTCCTGCGTTCACGAATATATTCCACAAACGACCAACTAAGCTCATTTCGCGAGACAGTTATACGTGTGAGTTAGAGCATTTCTTTTCGCTTTATCCCTCCGGCTTATCTCGGACGTAAATTCGTGATTTTAATACGAGTTTCTTGGCAATTTTCTAAGGGTGGCGGCACTGTACACTGAATACGGGTGCAGCACCAGCGCCAAAGGATATACTTAAATTTTATGTTGGCTTTTTTAAATTAGGGTATATTGTTATAAGCAGTTAAGAGCAATCTACAATGTGGATATAATATATTTTAGTGGCGCCGTTATGAATTGCTGGTGGGGAACTCGGGAAGCTTTAATGAAACCTTATTATGCGTTCCTTCTTACCGACTCTTTTCCCTAAAACGTTATATTATTATACATTAATGATTCATTTTACTATAATGTCATTTTAAATTGAAAGTCTGATGAAAATTATGCTGTTATGGAAATGAAAACCGTCTTATGTATTGTGTATGTTTAATCGGCTGGTGTATTTTAATACGTGGCTGCGTTATTAAATTTCGCGCGCTTTTCTTTTCCTATATAGGGATTTTCTTTCTATTACTATATTATTTACAACATTAAAATATTAATTCATACACAGTGTATTACACGTAGTTGTTAATTATTTGACAATGATTTAAAGAACGTAGAAATTATTTCAAAATATATTTATTAGTGTATTTGCCATATGGCACATACACTACTGGCGTCGGTCGGATGGCGGGACCTAGGGGTCGGACCAAAATTTCTCGACGTTTAATAGCCTCCTGAATACTTTGGCACTATTTTTGGAAATGTTTATACATATATGTATATAAATATTATATTTATTTATATATATAGATATATATGTGTTCGCGGCATAACTCTCGAAAGACTTAATTGATTTGAACGAAATTTAGTACACACGTTGGAATCCATCACCGCACGGAACTTAAAATGGGCCCAATCGGACTATTTTAAGGGTAGTTTTTAGGGGTTGAAAAAGTTTTTGGGCCCGAAAATACCGAAAAAAATTTCAGAATTGTTTCAAAATTGAAATTTAATTTTTTAGTAAAGATCAAAATGTGCTGCTAAAATTTTAATAAAATCAGCCCGATAGGACCGGACTTACAAATTTTATGAAAACACTAGTTTTGCGGATAGTGATTTACTTACTGAAGGGTGTATTTAATTTGGTACAGAGGTTGCAATGATAATAATATTGAAATTAAGAAAAAAATATTATTTTAAGGGATGTATTAAGGGGTTGAATTTTTTATTTTGTCCACAAACAAACTTAAGTTCACGTATTAAAGCCACAAGGCCTGTATTAGCAAATACACTATATTGTCGGCAGAGTTTTGGCACTGCGACCCGAGTTTTTATTTATTTATTGTAGATTATAGACGCGTCGACATCTCAGGTCTTTCAAGGTCTTTCAACTACACTAAATAACATTTATCTTAAAACTAAATAACATCACAAAACAACCATGAGCGCAGGTGGGATTCAAACCCACAGCAGTCCAGTCCAGAGGTTGCGGCACTAAGCACGCTAAAAGCATTTCAAAATATAATAAAATAAATAAAAAAATGTTTTTAAGAGTATTCGATAGTGGAAGTTAGCCCCTGCACTCTTCATTTCAAATCTTTTCCCCTCGTCTATAAAACGGTTCCCGCTGTCCCGACGCTATTTTTAAAGCTAAAGGGTTCGGGTAAACGCCAAATGAAGGACCAAGAATCACACTATAGATCCTAAAGGCAAAAAATTGGAAAAAAAAACTTGAAAAAACTTACAACTTTCTAAAATATTACGTAATCTTTCACACGTATCCAAAACTTTTTTTCAAAAAATTCACTTGTAGGATTAGAATATCGATTAGGATCGAAAAAAAAAAGAAAAAACAATAAATTTAACAAAATTGTAGAAATGTTGAACGTAAATTCAAAAATTAAAATTGATGAAAATTAAAATAAGATTAAATTTGAATACTTTTTTGAATTATTTAGCGTTTACAAGTTTCGTTTTATTTATTTTAAAGTGATTTCCGAGTAGTGGAATTAATTTGAAATATTCAAATGCTACTTAAATTCGTGGCAAAAAATTTAAACTCAAATGTTTATGACTTTAAAGGTACAAAATCAAAATATGAAATAATCTGATTACACTCGTACTTCAGATATTTTTTTATTTATTTGACATACTCGTACATCTGTGTGGAAACGTCGCGTCGCTTAATTAATACAAAAAAATAAATTTTAATCGGGAAGATATTATTAAAGAGTTTAGTCACGTCTAACCACAATATGCTCCCATCTTCAGCAAATACTAAACTGCTGAAGATGGGAGCAAAGCTCTTGAAACGTACATTCATTAATAAAATTATTGTGGTTAGACGTGACTAAACTCTTTATTATTAAATGAAACCACAGTGATCTTAATTATTCTTACGGGAAGATATTCTTGATTTGGTACCTTTAAAAAATTTATATCTGTTAAAAAAAGACAAAGGGCACAGTAATTACGATTGTGCTGCAAAGAAAACATAGAACTACTTCTATAGTTTAATCTTAATATACTAACTTGACAAACTAATCTATGGTAATTCGCGTCACACATTTTTTGTAACGCATGTTTTCGTCTCGCATCAGTTTATCTCCATATATACCGCAGGGAAAGACGTAGTTCTACGTCTAAAAAAATTGGCATTTTAATTTGGTAGTGATAAAAACTAAAAATTAAAGTTATGTATTCTGTTACAGATTAACTATTTGGTAGGTACTTGATCGAACTAATTTGTGATGTCAATCTAATTTTTTTATTTAATTTTCAACATCATAGTACTTTCATCAATGAATAATATCTAAATCTGTTATGAATCAACCTGTAAATATTTTCATACTGTTTAGAATTTCGTAAATACACAAAATTTTAAATACATAATATTATTTATACAATAGTATGTAATATTTATTTCATTTTTATAGCAAACTGAATAGACAGGTACTTATGTTTGTGTATATTCATCTATAATATACATTATATTGTGACGTAATGCTTTGTAAAAAAATAGAAAACGAGAGCAGTCTAAAACCCACAAAATATCATTACATAGAAGCAATGGTCCTCATGATTTGAAAAACTTACAAACTTTTTTCTTCATGGTAAATTTATTCTCATTTGAGTTATGTAACTGCTTTTAACGATTTTGTCATATCCAAGCAATATTTTCCCAACTTAGAATGGGAACGAATATTTCAATGGAATGTTAAAATGTACGTCGACAGAAAACACAGTACCATTCATATTTCACGTTAAGTTTAAAAAAATAGCATTGGAGTTCGGTCTCTATATTATTTTTCTCCCTTTCTTTTCATATTCAGACACCTAAATAACTCTAGAAATGGAAAAAAGAAATATATTAAGAAAACAGTGAAATGAAGTATAACTTGTTTTTTCGGTATGTACAGGTTGATTTATTATTCAATAGTCAATTTTGAATTGGTGATTTTACATAGGTATCTATCCTGAATTTTATCCGAATTATAAATTAAAAATGTGAATTAGAACGCATCCTTCTGAATTTTTGCCTGTATGCCTCTTTCGTTGTACCAAAATCACTATCGATTTTGTTAAGATTTGATAGAAATGCTATTTATACTAACGTTACTTATAACATCTATACGTATATAGAATAGCCGAGCGTGTAGCAATGCTGTTGTTTACATGGCGTTGCTATTGTTTCTCTATAACAAGTCCCCAGTTCCCGGGTTCTAGCCCGAGAGCTGGTAAAAGTGTCAATTGCATTTTCAATTTATTATTAAAAAAAATAATGAATTGAAAATATGAATTAGAGCTAGACCCAAATAATCTTAGCTGTTGGTGGTCTTTAAAACACAGTTTATCAATTTATACGTATATATAGCAAAACTGTGTGAAATATGTTTCCAAAATTGTATAATCGCGGTGTATATTATTATCGATCTGGAGGCCAAAACAGCAGATTTTACAATTTTCGTCTGTCTGTGTGTGTGTACACATCACGTGGAAACTACTGAACGGATTTTAATGAAACTTGACATGTTGGTAATTTATCCTAGGTCAAAAAGGAGTTCCCGCGGGGTAGTCATAAAACTATATCTCCGGATGACTGAATGAAATAAATTAATAAAACCTTCATGTTTTTGCTACTCACCAATATATGTCGCTAACAATAATATTTCTGCTACTCACCAATAGATGTCGCCACGAGTATTTCATAACGCGCTATAACGTTGTAGTTCACCCATGAAACGCTTTTCTTAAGATCCAATTTGAATATCTTATAGAAAACAGTAATATTTAACGGTTGTTAAATTGCACGTGCGATCAAATTCCAAAACGTCGCGCGAACTAACTCGCGGGTACAGCTAGTATAAAATAAAAACGGAGCTTCAGAGTTTACAGTTTCGTTTTCTTCACGGTTTTTGAGTATTTTGTACAACACCTAGATGGGAAAATGTGTTTCCAGAAATATTGTCTGTATGTCTCTCGATCTGTGTGGGAAAGATACGTTCCCGCACACCGGCCTGTCAAAAGTCATTTTAGATAGATGCATGCATGCATGTAAAGCAGGTATTTTATAGGGGGTATGGCCAGTTCCGTCTTCACCATAAGGGCACGTAAGGAACGAGCCCAGGGCTCTCAGGCTGATGGGGGCCCCGAAATGCATAAATCCAGTGCCAATGCATTTTTTATCCAATTATTCGATTTAAAAAAACACATATTCTAAAAAAACCCGCAAACTATGTGTGCCCAAGGGCCCATACATTGCATAAGACGGCACTGGGTATGGCAAAAAATACTTTTAGTGTTAAAAGTCGTAGGTACCAGAAACGAAGCACTAGTGTAGAAATAAAATATGGTTGAAAATCTTTGGGCACAATAGATCAGCCTGTATAAGATCAATATACGGTGCTGGGAGCGGACCCCCCTGATGACAAATGGTATTCGTGATAATACGTAAAGGCCCGACCAGCACAATGGCGTAGATTGAGATATGAACTAAAGAATAATGGATGCAGCAGGGAGGTGCCTAGAGAATGTAAGGTAGAACTGTTAAGGGTACGACATGATTAATGTCATCATTATATAGAAATTATTTGTGAACCTTGAATTTAACATGGGTTAATACTAAAATGACCTCATGGAAATAACGTTATGGTTTGTTTTATTGTAAATATATAGTTACAAATGTATTTTGAATGAACGATTTGCTTTGAAATTTTAAAATATACGAACATTAAACTATAATACTCATAGAAATGAAAAATACGCACAGTATAAATTATTAATGGGATATTTCTAATGCTGTGTCAAATTGAAAATTATTACTAAACTTTTATTCGAAGTTGTCATTGAAGATAATTATTATTATTGTTTTTATTTATTGACTATGAATTAATGATATTTATTTGTTTTGGAATACATAATTTTGTAATTTGATTGCGTGATGATTTTTGTATAGGTTTTTATGTCAATAAATTGTAATCTAAGCAAATTAATAATTTTTAAGAACCATAAAAAACCGCAACTATTTATAATGAAAATATTAAGATTATGAATAAACAAAATATCATATTTTTAAAAAATCACTTGTACCTATTATAGGCGGTTGCAAAAATATACATAGCAACAATTATAAAAAAAATTCAAAAAATAACACAATTTTACAATTAAATTAAAATAATACAATTTTAAGGTTGCGCCATTTTAATTACTAATACTTTTTATATATTTACAGCTTTTATTAAATTGGCGCCGATCTCAAAATTGTATTATTTTCGTCTTTTTATGGAGTTTTTTTATAATTTTTTTTTTATTTTCTTCTTTTTGTGGCCTTGCAATAGGTATGTTGTTTCCGCATTATTAACAGACGTCTTTCTTGATATTTGCTACTAATCTAAAAAAGAAAACTACTGAACCGATTTAATTAAAATTTATATAGGACCACTCTGAAGGTACCTATGCCCTATTAAATAAAACAAGGATCATCAAAATCAGTTCACAAATGCAGGAGATATGAGGCCACATACAAAAAATTATTTTTATTTCCTAGATGTATAGATTTTTAAAATATCTCATAAATATATCTTGCCGCAAGGATATAAAAAACAAATAAGTAAAAAATATAATAAACGCATAGGTACACACGTATAAGATTTAAATTGTCAGTCTACAGAACAAAGCAATTCATGATCTAGATTCCCAGGATTTTGTAACAATAGATGACTAGAGAATAGAAGGGAACACATCCCTGGATAAAAGAATAGATTTGATACAATATATAAAGTATGTATAGAAGAGATGTAGGGTATAATGAATAAATTTGCATTGTACAAAGACGTTTTAAAGAATGATTTCAATGACATCTGCTTCTGTTATGTAGTACAGCTATGTATAATCAGGAAAAGTCTCGTTTTATATTCAGAGAAAATCTCTTCTGACTTATCTTCAACAATTGAAATGCATGCTAATAAAATGCAAAAATAATTCCATACATAAAATTTGTTGAATGAGCTTAAGAACAAAACATATGAAGCCATAAACTATTGTGATTAAAAAGTTATTGGTGTGGTTGGTGAACTATTTAAGTTGACAGCTAAAAATAATTAAGAGACCACTAATAAAAATTAATTGGATATATTATGATTTAAGTTGCAGGAGAAATTCTTCAATGAATAATTGAAATCTAGTATCCTAGCATATAAAGAAATGGTTTTTATTTAGACACAAAAATACCAAAACAATAACCCTTATGCTCGATCTTCTGATACGAGTTTGAAAATAAATTTAAGATAAAAGTGGTTTAGTACGAAATTTTACCATGCTAAATCCAGAAATTGATCGTAAGTGCATCAACTAAAAGATATTAGCTCCCGCATGTGAGATGGTACAACCTATAGTAGTACCTAGCTTAAATCAGCTCTCGCAGGTAGTGATATTTCAGTGACAAATTGCTTCATTAGGAAATAATTGATTGTTTAAAAACGTGTCACTGTAGAGTAACTGTCAACTCAGCCACCGCGAAAGTGGAAGTTTCGGGTTAGAGTCCCGATGGTAACATAGGTTTGAAAAATGAATTTGTCCATTGTTGCATCATATTGTTACGGCATTTCGATGGGTGTTTCTAACACAAATGCAAACTTTGCATTCATTTGTATGATAAAGGAAATGTTCATTTATAACTAGAGAATCACTCATTCATTATTTTAGATTATTTTAGATGAGGTTTATTTTTTGTTTCATGGAAATTCTTTTGCGAAAATTTTAAAGTATAGAATATAGATCATCAAGCTGAGTAGAAGTTCGGAGGAAAATACGGCTCTGGGAGAAAATGGGGGGTATTTAATATAGTATTAATATTTCTTTTCTTATAATTTCAAATAAAATATGCTCAAAAATTAATATAGAAAACTCAAAATTGGTAAACGTTGGATCATGCCGAAAATTCAAATATGATTACTCTTTGAAAGTTGTTATGTATTCTATGTACCTCTAATGTAAGATGCCTTTCAAGTTTCAATAAATGAAATTCATAATTTTATAAAGGCAGTCATGAGCCAAGCAACTTCACCACAACATCTGATAAAAATAGTTTTAACAGCTTTTATTGTAAACATTAAATTATGAAAATCTTGAATATTAAATATATAATAATTATAAAAGAGTACAGTATTGTACTTCCAAATACATTAAAAATAAACAAAACAATTGTAGTTAACTCATTACCGCAGTGAGCACTAGTAGCATAATAATTTAGATCAGATTGTAAATTTTAGACGCTCGACAAGTAGGATCATAAGAGTAGGTACCACTGCTAACACAAGATAGATAAATAAATAGATATTAATTTATTAACATTTCCAAAATAATCGGGTGCAATACGTCAAAGTACCAAACAAGTTTCCAATATGAAAAGTAGTTAGGCAAATAAGTTTGAAATTTTGAAAATGACACTAAACATGTTTTTTCCGACTATTTTTCATATTGGAAGCTGGTTTTGTATTTTTGTGTCAGCACTAGTCGGTTTTTTTGTTTATTTAATAACGTTTTTAACTTTTTCAAACAACTAAAAAATTAAACCACGACCGCAAAACATTTTTGTATAACATATTTCACCCTTTCCGGACTGCAAATACATAAAATGAGAATAAAAAATATATTGGGCATATGAAATTTGTGACACGAAATGTTTAACAATATATCTTATTGAGTACATTAAATGGTAACCATGACAAATTCAAAGATGGTTCAAATTAAACATTACAAAGTAATAAATTTGACACACAATGTTTTTATAACCTGCGTAATTTTTTGTTTGCGTAAATAAAATTTATGTGAGTACTCCATCTTATAACAATAGCACGTAATACAAGACTTTGCGTTTTAAAATATGTAGGATAATTTTGGTTTTGCAATATTGTCTCCCCCTTCTATATTATGTAAACGAATGTAATGTAGGTAAATATAGATACATAATATGTACCTTTTGGTATACAGGGTGCAAAGTATTTTTTTTGGATACGAGAAAGGTAACAAGGAATCTTTTTTTTTTTTTGATGCGACTATAGCATAGCATAATATGTTGTAGCGCCGTATGCAACCGCTTTCTCAGTGAGTCTGTAATTCTGTTTTACGGTTTCTAATTTTTTCTGAGAAAAAATATACATAGTCTCAAAAAGTAGTAAAGTACTGAAAGAAATAGTTTAATACAAAAATCTGCATTTAAGGTAGTTGTCGTACTATGGGTATAGTGTCAGAAAATTCTAAATTTTCGTATACTCATTAAGGATACTATAATACAAATACCATTAAAATTATCTAACTCGAGATAAACTTAATTAAAGTTCGGATAATTAACACGGATTGCATAGGAAAGGTTGTGTTTTTGACAAATTTTTTAATTTAAAAAAAAAGTAACAATCAGAAATTTTTAAAAAACTAACTGTTCATTGATGTTTTTGTTCTGAGTTTAAAAAAGAAAAATCCAAAAATTATTGACCTTTTTATTTGTTGAGATATAATAACGCAAAGTTCAACAATTTATGAGAAAAGATTGACATTTTTATATAATCCAAGCGAACAAACTAAGTGAAATATGGGTTACTATGTGAACAACAGTTTAGGTACAATCTCTAACAAAATTTTTTTACATTTAACACTATACTCTTTTATTGTTTTACAGCGTATTATGAACGAAACTTTTGGATGTTATTGTAGCACGACAGCTACCTTAAAACAGTTAATATTTATCAATTAAACTGATGGCTGCTTTAATTTTCTAAAAAACAGCAAACCACACTTATGTGAACTTTAGAATAAGTAGGTAATATCGTTGAATGCGGTGATATATTTACATGCTTACTAATTTTATACGAAAATATCAAATTTATTTTAGATGCAGTTTTCTATTCTGAGTAGAGTTTTTCAGTACTTTTTAAGCCTAAAATGCTCAGAATAGGTGATATTTCAAACAAATTACCTCCCCGTGTTACAGGATTATTGGATGATTTTTCAATAAACATAAAGCAGTCATAAAGCAAGCATCTTTAACTCAAACGAAAATGTTAAAATTGTTCTATATGCAGTTTTATGCTTTGAACAGGTTTTTTTCAGTACTTTTTTGCTAATATTTACAAAAAATCATATCCCTGTGTATCAAAAACGATTATTGTACACCATGTATGTACCTTTTGCCATATTATGTATCCAACAGAGAACACCGTCCCTTAAAAAGAGAATAAAAGCGTCCATTTTCACATAACACCGAGGAAAACGCGCCATATACGTTTAAATTGCATGCTTTGTGGTTTCCAGCCGCCTGATTCCAAAACGTAATTGATTCGTATTTATTCACAAGGTACGTCATCGTAGAATAATTTTAGACTTGCAATAAATGCTTCCACTTAAACCTTATCTTATTTTCCACTAGAAATATTTCACTGAATTATTTAAAATTTAAATAATTGCGTGCTTATTTAAATTTTAAATATTGTAAAATACATTTTATAAAAGTTAAAATATATCTATCTGTAGATAAAACATACTTACATAATGTGTTATAAATGCACATATAATCGCCGCGATAGTTTGAAAAAAATCTTGCAGCTCGATATTCACCCTCTTCTAAATGTCCAATTGACGTGAAACTTTGCAGTGTGAGTACAATATAATATTCTGATATTTTGACTATAATTTATAAGTACTTATAACAAGTTAAAAAATGGAAATAAAAAAAACCGTAAAAACATATGGTGGAAGTGACGGTATTAATGGTGGAATAACGTATCTCCGGCCGTTTAAAATTTAAAATATTATATAATGACTAAAAATTTGAAAAAAAATTTATAGTTTCAAAAAAAATATGAAAAAAACACATATCAACGCACTAAAAAGTAGAAAACATTTTTTTTTCTATTCTATAGCGTTTAGAAGCGTGGGGCACTCACTTTACCTATATTTTATTTATTTAATCGAGTGCTTCACGCATATAAACGTTATAGAAGAGAAAGAAATTTATTTTCTACATTATAATGCGTTGATATAAACGTGTTTTTTAAATTTTTTTGAAACTGTAAATTTTTACACACGACTCATAATACCTAACTGTGTACGCACGGTCCGTAACCATGTATAAACACTATTTTACATGTTCGTGTTAAAAAACATGTATTTATAAAAAAATATCAGAAACAGTTGGGTAAAAAAATTAATTCAGGACTTATTATTTTCATTAAGACCGTCATATTGATTTTTTTAAATAATATAACCTATTCCAAATATTCATGGTTTCCGGGTTTGTAGGTCGTGGTCCGGTGGTATTTCTACCTGACGTTTCGTCTACAACTGCGGTAAACATTCTTACTTCGACCGCTACCACATCGCCTTTGAGAATGTCTACCGCAGTTGTAAACGAAACGTCAGGTAGAAATACCACCGGACCACGGCCTACAAGCCCGGAAACCATGAATATTTGGAACAATGCCGGTCGTGAAAGCTTGCACACCTGGATAATATAACCTATGTCACACGTTCCACTGAGACGAATCAATTGCTGCGACGAGAAAATCTTTTATACATAAACTGCTAAAATCAGTCTTTATTTTTGGCTTCGACGCCATAGTCTAATAAAAATAGCTACAAAAGCGAATTTTAAAAGCGAACGACGTTGTTATTATTTTGAATCGAATATAGTCAAGTTTGCAGTGTTACCAACTACTATATTGTTTTGCCACTGGCGGTTTGAGTCGCGATACCAATGGACAGATTAAAACAGAATTATCACTTCCGTTGGGAATTCCGAGATATGAGTTTTGCTGGCGGCAACGCGACAATGGCACAGTAATAACGGATAGCAGTTGAATTATCGCTTATATGTGAAACTCAAATATGAAACTAGAGCCTTTTTTCAACATAAAATTGCATCAATTTATTATTTTTCAATATAATATCCACAATTTCTTTTTAAAATAGTTATTCAGTTTTTCAATTAAATGTCGATCATATATTTTGTGATTCCATTAAGCTCGGTTTCCGAAACCACTTTCAGCTTTAAATCCTTTGTTTAACAGATTTTAGAAAAAGGAAGATTCTGTTTTTCCCTAGTATGTATGTTTGTCTGTGTGCGATTTTTTCAGAAACTACATGACCGATTTTTATGATTCTTATTTTATTAAATAGGGCATATATTGGGGATGATCCCATATAAATTTTAGTTAAATCGGTTCAGTCGTTCGACTGATTTTATAAAAAAATGAGTAACAGACAGTAACACCGTCAAGGTAAATGCCAGTTTTTATACAGCGAAGTCGGTTAATAACGTGCAAACTACGTATTGTAAATGCACTAAAAAGTAAAAAATTAGAAAAAAAATAAAACCTCCTTCAAAAAAGTTACTAAAAAAAGAGGAAAATAATAAAATTTTGAGGTTGGCGCCAATTTAATAAAATGAAAGTAGGTATATAAACAGTTTTAGCACTTAAATTGGCGCCGACTTAAAAATTTTATTATTTTCCACTTTTTAGTGGCTTTTTTTAACACGCTTTTATTAGCTTCACTTGTATGTTTGCTTGTTTGTTTGTCAGTTTGTAACCGACTTCTTTGAACTTGATTTTGACCAACTTTGAACGGTCAGATTTAGTTTAAACGTTGTCGACTTATCAAGGACCGACGACTATACAATAATTCAATAAGTTTGTCCCATTATCCTGACCAGGATCTCCAGGACTAAAAAGCAAAAATAAATTATAATTTAAAAAAACTAAAAAACACGCTTTAATGAACTAAAAAGTAAAAAATAATTAATTTTATTGTAAAAAAGCGTGGGGTAGTATGAAAATATGATACAAAGCACCCCACGCTTTTTTACAATAAAATTAATTATTTTTTACTTTTTAGTTCATTAAAGCGTGTTTTTTAGTTTTTTTAAATTATAATTTATTAAAGGAGGTTTTATTTATTTTAAATTGTTTTTCAATTAAATAGAGATCTTCAAAAGAAATGACATTCTTAAATCTAGATTTAAAGCTGAAAGTCGTATCAGAAAGCGAGCATTAGACTGATAAACAGGGCAGGGTTACAGGGGATACAGTTATTGATTATTGATGTAAAAGGCATAAAAAATTAAAAAATGAGGGTATACTCACCATTTTTTACTGCATGTAGCCGCACATCTGCAAGTAAACAGAAAACAAAATTAATATCTTTAAAAAAGGGTATGTGCCTAACCCACATAAGCACACGGTCAAACATTTACATGTTTGCTTTTCCCCTCTATAAAAAAAAAATAATTATTATTAATAAAATGCATGGATGTCATAGCAATACTACACTATTTTGAAACGTCAAAAAATTGATTTTTAAAATTATAAAATCTATAAGAAAACGAATTTTTCCTGGGATAAGACTTAATTAGATCGATATTCCCTTTTCAAGAAATTTTATCCAAATCGTTAGGGCCGTTTTATTCTTGTCAGCGTTTCATTAATTTTTGAGTCGAGGTCATTCCAATTCACTACCCTCGCTAAAGCAGTATAACTTAAAAAATTAGTATACCTAGGGTACTCGCTATCATCTGTTAGCAATTTTCTACTATTTATTTCAATGTTCACAGGCCTAAATCCACGGTTTCGTTCCTGTGAACGTCAATTTTGCTCGCAAAATCGCTTGCATAGAATTTGTCGGTTTTGATAGGAAGCCTAGCTTAAAATGGGACAAAACATATTTATAAAGTTCTACCCTTTGAGAATTTTCACAAATTTATTTATTAACTTGCTATTGGAAGTTATTAAGTAATGGGTCCGAAAATCTAAATCAAAATGTATAACAAATTTTTATGTTTCAAGGTCACTACATTATTTTTACACTAATTTTAGAAAGATACTGTGTGTATGTGTGTGTGTGTACGTATGTCCGTATGTACGTACGTACGTACGTGTCCATTTCTTTCTAAGACGAAATTTCGAGAATGAAAAATGATATCGACTACGTTAGGGTGCCAATCGACGCGTATAACGTAAATATGATCTGAAAGAAATGTTTTCAAAATCGGTTCAGCCGTTCTTTTTTCTTAACCAAATAGACTCAAAAAAAGTAGATTTTACACAATATCTCGCGAATAAAAAATTATATCGACTTCGTAAGGGTGTCAATCGAGGCGTGTTAACGTCAATTTGATCCGACATAAATTTTATAAAAATCGGTTCAACCGTTTTTTTTTTTTTAATTATTGTTAAAAATAAAAAATAATTATGTTTTAATGATTAAAATGATTACTTTTCTGTGTAATATCTAATTTAATTATTATTATTAAATATTTATCAAACTGGAAAGTTCGTCGTGTGGACCTCAAGGGTCGCACTTTAGTTCAAATAAACGACCCACCTCACGGCTTGTTTTTTTTATCTAATTAATCTTTTAAACTTTTTACAATATATCTCGGAAATATTCTGTATAAAATTGAAAACAAATTACTCAGACGAAAGTTGCAAAGTGTGAAAATTGTGAATTCGAATTTCGAAATAAGAAACTCGAAATATAAATCTCTTTATTAAGACTGTAATTAATAGTCCAGCTTAAGTATATTGTTATAAAATAAACTCTTTAAAAACAAATAATATTTGGAGTAATAAAATAAAAGTCTTCGATTATGTTTAAAACACATTCTTGAACGTTCAATATTTCTTTAAATTAATATCTTTGAGACTAAGTTTTATCTTTATTCTTATAGTTTGGTAATTTTACGTAGAAAAAGAAATATTTTGAACGTTTGAACTTTTCTCAAACTTTTATACGAAATTATATTTCAAATTGTTTATTTATACTGAAACCTGAAATATTTTTTCAGGACACATCAATAAAACAGACATGAAACAACAATAAGACGAAGTAACATCGATTTCAGATGGGAAAAAACAACATTGGAAGACATACAGCATCCTCTACTGTATACACAACATAAGAGAAAATAAGAAAAATGTTGCTTCTAATGTCCTTAAATTATTCTGTGACCGCCTACCAAGCTCGCGGATTGGTCGGATACTGGAAACAGGGTAACTATGGAAACCGTTGGCGGAGGAATATCTGATACAGAAACTAACAGCTGTACTACTGGAGCCACGAGAAGTCTTCATCATCGAACTTGTTTGCAAGTTTCTTCTTTGTCGTATATATATCTACATATACACTCCCTTGCCAGAAAAACCGTTTCCCAAACTATGTTTCGCGGAACAAAGGTGTACCGCGAAAAGTCAGTGTTATCGTAAAAAAAATTCGACTGATGACCAGTCCTATACTTCCCACCTAGTAAATATTTGCAAAAAATAAACACTCTTTTTTTATTCTTTGAAAAAAAGCATGGCCCTCTTTTTTGTTTGGTGATCTACTGATGGCTAGTAATATAGCAAAAATCATGGTTACCTTGATTTACGTACAATTTTCTTTTTTTAGTAAAATATTTTTCATATTATAACATCTAGAATTCATTTATAGTTTTTTTTACCTATGTTAATACGTGACATTGAGAACGTTTTTTTTAATATCTCAGGATCCACTGAACCGATTTGTTTCAAAATCTAATAATATCTAAGTTAAAGGCTGATAAATACAGTAGAACATCGGCATGGCCGTATGTTGTTCCGTTTTAACGATATCGAAGGCGAAAAATTGACCACACACACATACACACACACTCACACATACAGACATCAGTCAGAAAATGATCTTAAACGATTGCTAGGGTCTCAAAACGTGAAGATTTTTTAAAATCTCGAAATATTTTTTTCGGACTAAATCCATTTCTTCCCTACCATAGTAGAGGTGGGAAGTAAAAAATCAAGTTCTCAGGTTTTAGTCTGAAAACTGATAAAAGTATGATTTTTTTATTTGAAAAATAAAATTACTGTATATTTACTGGATATATATATTTTTACTTCCCACCTCTACTATGGTAGGGAAGTAAAGTCCGAAAAAAATATTTCGAGATTTTAACAGATTTTCACGTTTTGAGACCCTAGCAATCGTTTAAGATCATTTTCTGACTGATGTCTGTATGTGTGTGTGTGTGTGTGTGTGTGTGTGTGTGTGTATGTGTGTGTGTATGTGTGTGTGTGTATGTGGTCAATTTTTCGCCTTCGATATCTTAAGAACGGAACAACATACGGGCATGCCGATTGTTCTATTGTGTTTATCAGCCTTTAACTTAGATCTGATTAGATTTTGAGTCAAATCGGTTCAGTGTATCCTGAGATATTCAAAAAAACGTCCTCAATGTCACGTATTAACATAGGTAAAAAAAAATATAAATGAATTCTAGATGTTATAGTATGAAAAAAATGTAAATATTTTTTTTCTCTAAAATGTATAGTTTTCGAGAAAAAAAATATTTTACTAAAAAAAAATAAAAATTGTACGTAAATCAAGGTACCTAACCATGATTTTTGCTATATTAAGTTAGCCATCAGTAGATCACCAAACAAAAAAGAGGGCCATGCTTTTTTCAAAGAATAAAAATTAAATTGTGTTTTAAAGACCACCAACAGCTAAGGTTATTTGGGCCTAGTCAAAGAATAAAAAAAAAGCGTGTTTATTTTTTGCAAATATTTACTAGGTGGGAAGTATAGGACTGGTCATCAGTCGAATTTTTTTTGAGGCTACAAACTGGCTTATCTGGGCTAGTACTAATTAACATTTTTTATTTGTTGTTATTATTTTTAATAACAAGCTGAAAACTCAGTTGAGGTTTTTTGTACCAACTGGCATTAAAAGTGTAAAAATATCGGTTTTAAACCTTATATTTTAAAATTTGTGGAATCAAAACTACAAAATTTGGGTGTACAAAATAATGTTAAAAAATACACCTTAAAAATTGTTGTTTTTCGTCCATTTATGTGGCTAATATTATGGCAAGGGATTGTATAAGTATACATATTATGTATATTATATATTATATAAGAGCTTTCCAAAAACACGTTCAAGTTTTATTTTACGTTAAAAAGCGCATTTAGTGAATTTTTCAACTGTCTTTAAAATGAAACAATAAAGTAAAAATTAAATATGTTTTAGGCCTGCGTTCATCGACTCCAGTTATTACAAACGGTTGCTGGGGTTATAAACTAAAATAATCAGACAAAAAAGTTGATAAAATAAACACTGGGGAGCTGCAAATCGACAAAATTTGAAATTGCCTAGGTTTTCTTATAGCCCCAGTCAAGTTAAAGACCCCGTATGTCGAGCACTGCCTACTCCTAGCCTACCTTTTCTCGAAGCGATTCGGCGCATTTTTTAACCCTCTTAATTAATTATAAATCTTGTAAGAAATTTCAATATTTATATTTTGAAAACGGTGTCGATTTTTTAAGATTAGTATTTTCTAATAATTTAAACTATTTTTGTTACAGATCACTCAAAACATGCTGTTGACTTCAGTTGAAGAGTTTCAAAAACGTATAGAATATAAAGAGGAATCTTTTTTGAAAAAAGAAATTTTTACAACACATAATATCTCTCAGGTGTTTTTTAAACATACCTTAAAAATTAATCGTTCCTAGCACGTTGAAACGAACGCAGGTGTGTATCTATTTTAGTTTTAGGAGTTATGAACCTTTTTAAGAAAAATATTAAAACGGTCGTATCTTTTAAACCAAAATATAACAAACAAAGTATGGGAACACTTTTGATTCGCACTGTATATATTATTTATGTACACTGTACAGTCGCTATTATAGTTAGAGCATTAATATCAATTAATCATAGTTAATTAAGATATGTAGATTATACATAATTAGTTGCAGTAGATTAATTAAGTGATTAAGCTCTATAACAAAAGATAAGTATTTATGTAATTTGCATAATAATATTCTTGCAAATAAAAATACAATATACTTAAAGTATTTCCGGTAAACGAAATACGGCATCATAAGTAAAAGCCAAAAAAATTTGTAATTAGCTACTCCTAATTCGCAATTGAAAGATTTAATTCTCTAAACATACAGAGTGTTATATTAATACACTATCAGTTTAGCAATGGCGATTTTTTTCGGCACAGTTTTGTATTACCTACTCTATTTTTATTAATTAATTTAAATATTAAAATTCATTTCTTTAATTTTAAATTTAATAATTTTTTTCATATTATATACCTACTAGCAATTTTTTTTAATAGTTATTTTCGATACGTGTGCGTAAGGTGAGGTGT
This sequence comes from Mongoloraphidia duomilia, assembly GCA_039654895.1. Classification (NCBI taxonomy): domain Eukaryota; kingdom Metazoa; phylum Arthropoda; class Insecta; order Raphidioptera; family Raphidiidae; genus Mongoloraphidia; species Mongoloraphidia duomilia. Next base: position 5,247,211 of record CM077520.1, on the reverse strand, counting down.
TCTAGTAGGCTTAAATTGAGACACGAGCTAAGGGACTGACGTATACACAACCAGATCGAGTGCGCTTACCTCCACTCACCTAACGGCTCGTAGGGGTATACAGCGCACTCGATCTGGTTGTGTATGCGTCAGTCCCTTAGCTCGTGCCTCAATTTAAGCCTTCTAGATATCTCACTTTAAGCGGACGTATCGAACATAATTTTTTATAACGACTGCTTCTAAAGTTTAATAGAGAGAAAAAAAAAATTATGAAAACGGAAAATTCGCTCTTCTAGTCCTTAGAACTTTACAATTACAGACTAAGTTACGATTTAGTTTATTTTTATTAAAGTTATTAACTTCTGTATAAATCATTAAAAACATGACTCTCTCATGATGTGGACTTTGTATGCGCGATACTATATATAGGAACACATCGATCGATAGCCAGTAAGTGCTTGTATTGTACAAAGTGCGGAAATTTCGAATTTATAAAATGTAGAGATTGTACTTTTACACACGCTTTGGACTTTTACGCACTGTGACGGTACTTTTACGAACGCTTTGGACTTTCACGCACGGTGACTAAAATACGCCTCACAGTGCTCGAATACTGAACTTTAGAAGCAGGAGTTATAAAAAGTAAATGTTTCTTGAGCAGGTATAAATTATGAAATTTGGATCACCCAAGCAGTGTTTTAGATTCAGTAATTTATATTATTACTCAAATTTGAACTTGTTTATTTATCGAAACGTTGTATGATGCTCATTCATTATTACTCCTTCAAATTTTTAATCAAAAAAATTATGTTCACCAAATAGAAAACTTTCGAATTAATTGGTTAAAAATATTTTCACTAAATCTGATATCTACCTAATCTTCGAAGTCCTAAGATTATAATATATGATAGCAGAATAAATTACTGAAAATAATGTTAAAATCGGTTTTTAATATACATCAAACAACATAAATTTCTTATTTCCTGCAAATAAGCGCAAATTTATGAAATCCTGTTCTTTATATAAACGCTATTTATATGCAAAACTAAATGCTTTTATAACTTTATTTATGTATTAGATGTTTTTTCTTCTAATTTCATGCTTTTTTATACCAAAACTGTCGTGAGAATTATATGTCGAATTAAATACAAACGTCAACTGATTTTTAACAAACTGAACTTTCCAATAATTTATTTTATATATTAATAGATTAAGGGAAGTATGTGTGGAGGTAATCGGCGTCGTAGCTAGGATCATCGGCGCCCTTGGCAAGATTCTGATTTCGCGCTCTTTGCTTGAAAATAATTATATTCACATCGCTGATTTCACTGATTGCGTCCTCTCGGGATCTCAGGACCTAGCTACGACGCTGGAGGTCATGTGTGTGTGGAAAATAGTAAAATAAAACATGCATTAGCAATAATTTTTATGTCATGTTTATAATCAATTTCTTCGATGTAAACTAACACAAGCTATTAAATTTGCCTATACAAAACGAAAAGCAGGTATGACTACTTTATGACGTATACACGAATATTATTTTTCGATTTATATATTTAAACGAATACACAGAATCCATAGTACCAAGTATAATAATGTACAATAAAGATATCATAGCTTCAGATCAAGGCAACCGCGGTATGGCATTGCCGACTGTTTTGTTGGATGACAAAGGCAATGCATTAAAATAATTGCCTCGTTATACTCGTTTGCTATGGAGTATCATGTCATAGACCTAATTATCGTAAATAATCGAACGAACATCGGTTTGCTCTCCAACTTCGAATCATGCAGAGGTTCTGAAAGTTCGTTCCCATCTCAATTTTTGCCGGTTTTATTTCAGAATTTTGTTAATACTAGTATTGATACAAGCTTAAGTCGCGTTTGAAATGTCAGATAGCGAAGACGAATATTTGTGTTCTTCTGCTACAAAGTGGTATATTTTAAACACAAATTTGGGTAGGAGCTATCATGTCCACCCTATTAATAGAAAACGATCTAAACATGGCGAATTTCATAATTTATACGAAGAATTAAAATTTTACCCAAACCTGTTTTTTTTTTAATATTTACGTATGGAATCTAACACTTTTAAATACGTCTTAGAAAAAACTCCAAACAAAAACTGGCAAAATTTCACTTATTAAACTAGTCACATCCATTGCGAAACTTATAACGGCCATTTGACAGTTGTCACACGTTGATTGTAGTAGTCAGCGCGCTGAAAGAATGGTGAGATACATTCTTGTATCTGCCAGCTCTTGTAACAGCGCTTATACCTGCTACATTCGCTGTTTCGTTGTGTACGCTCGAATATATAACAATGCATTAATTTAAGCAAGCCCTGCTATGATCTACGCTACCATCTAGAATCCCAGCTCCATACTGCACGTACCCTTAGATCTTTCTCAACAGTATAAAACACGACTTCGACGTTACCCCGACAAGGGGCGAACGAGACCAACTTGCTAACAATCAGACGACAGCGAATTTAGTGTCTCGATATTTCTGATAAAGAAGTTCTTTTTGAAACAATATGTATAGAACTAGAGACCTCGGAGAAAGTCGCGAGAAGTGTCGCGGTATCGTCGAAATCGCGTTTAACTCTTGAGAGCAGTCGCAGTGGCGTAACGTACATCCCCACAGACCTCGTGTGGCGGGGAGGCCCAGCCATCATAGGGGCCCAGCCAGATGGATATATTATATTCAACTACTTTTACAAACATAGTAGGTACATAAAGTATAAACTGCAAAATGTATCGTGATAAGGGACCCAAACTTAATTTTGCGGGGGGACCTTAAGAGTTTGCATTACGCCACTGAGCAGTCGTACATTTTGGGAATCACTGCAGTAATACTTACACAATGTAATGGTGTAAGGTAGTACGTTTGTACATACATATGTAATATATAATATTATGTACATAATATTTATAGATGAATATTTTCTGCTGAAAGAAGTAATTATATATTCATAAGTTTTTGTAATAATATATCTGAAGAATAATTCTCGTTTGAGAAATTTTTTCTCCGTTATTCAAATTTACGCCATTGCGTTTTAGGCTAGGTTAAATAATAATCTACCAAATATAGACGTAAATTTGGATTTAAAAAACCATAGAGAGTATATTTTATTTATTTATTGTAGATTATAGACGCGTCGACATCTAACGTCATTAGCGTCTTTCAACTACTCTAAATAATAACTAACTTAAAACTAAATAACATCACAAAACATCCATGAGCGCAGGTGGGAATCGAACCCACGGCAGTCCAGTATAGAGGCTGCGGCGCTAAGCATGCTAACCACTAGGCTATACTGCCCTCTAGAGAGTATACTTAAACGTATATTTTATATTTAAGATAGGTAATTTATTTAAATTGCCAATAATTTCAGGATGAAAAATATTGCTGTTCCAACAGAAATAATACTGAGGTAAAAGTTATGTAACAGTATCACTCATTTTGCCTAAATTAAACAAAGCTGTTTAATTACACTAAGATGGCAGAAATACAGAAAAAGCTCCTCGGTGGGCTGATCACGTAGAGCGCATGCCGGATAGCAGGGAACCACGGCAGGTCTTCAGGACTCATCTAAAAGAAAAACGTCTCCCAGGGCGCCCGAGAAAACGCATGACATAGGTATAGAGGAAAACCTTAAAAGGTTAAATACCAGAGGCTGGGGATGACGAGCTCTAGACCGTACAGAGTGGAGAAAAGTGCTGGAGCATGTCAACGCCCTTCATGGGCTGTAACGCCACGGAGTAGTGGTAGTAGTTTAATTGCACTGAACAAAATTAGGAGGTAACTATATCTGTTTATTTTTGAAGGTTTTTAAATTGACTAGGGTTAGAAAATATTAAATATCCCACTTCTGAATTTTAAATTATAGACGCTCGATAACTGAGGTCATTAGCCTCATATCCCACTTCTGATGTTGGTGGAGCATGTCAACGCCCTTCATGGGCTGTAACGCCACGGAGTAGTAGTAGTCGTTTAATTGCACTGAACAAAATTATAAGGTAACTATATTTGTTTATTTTTTAAGGTTTTTAAATTGACTAGGGTTAGAAAATATTAAATATCCCACTTCTGATGTTAGAATCAGACCACATTGTGTATAAGTCTTAACGTTAAAAAACTCTATGATAAAAAGATATAGTGATCCGTAGATAATGATTGATGTTAGGAGAGGAAGTCTCCATGGCAAAAGATCAAATAAATTGCAATACTGATGTTTAAAATTGCATATCTTTGCTTACCGAAACGTAAGCAAAGATATGCAATTTTAAACATCAGTATTGCAATATATTTGATTCTTTGTCACAGAGACTTCCTCTCCTAACTTCAATTATAAGTCTTAACTTCAGAAGTGGGATTATTAATAATATCTAACTATAGATAAAATAAAAAAAACGTTTTGTTTTTAGGTAAATGCATTTCTGATGTTGATTCGCTTCTCTACGTTTGATGAACAACGTTCAATATAAAAGAATATAATTAAGTGATTTCATATCAAAAGCACAAATGTCCAAAATTATACGCATTTTAAATGATTTGTATGGTATATAATATCCACAATGACAAATTGAGCACTAATAAATAAAAATACATGATTCTCTAGCCTCGACAAACAAAATTTATTTTTTTTACCACAGTAAAGTCAGATTAAAAAGTAAGAGCACTGCTCAGTAATGTTTCAATATTTAACTCCAAAAATAACTTTACTTATCAATAAAATAATGTTGCCATCAAATTTGTTGGAGCGTCAGTAATAAAATATCAAAGAACGTAAGATTCAGACACACTATATGCATTTTTTGAGTATCGTACCAGATCTAGCTGGTTTTACAAGCAATTTAATATTTTCAATTATAAGTTCCTGGTGGAAATGTCGCCTGTATGTAAAACAAAGATCATTTTTTGTACCGGTTGGTTATTTTGATAAATTTATATAACATTTCTGTAGAAATACATAATTACCGATGCATAATTATCTCAGCTGTCATGCCATTGGAAACGCAATTCATATTTTCAATTTATTAGTATTTAGAAACATTTGTGTCCAATATAAAATTACAAAACAAATGGAATAGTTCTAAAACTACTAACAAGGGAACTATAAACCCCAAGTAATATAGGCTATCTTGTGAAAGAACGGTTGATTGATACTGGTGTTTACAAAAAAGAAGGTTTTTAACACGCTTATATTAGCTTCACTTGTATGCATGATGTACGTTCTATGTAAAAAAATTTGCAACTCGATTTTTGTCCACTTTAAAATTTCCAATAGACGTAAAAATATTCAGCTTTATGCAGTTTTGATGACAATACAATATTCTGATATTTTGGATATAAAAATATTTATATAACAGGTTAAAAAATGGAAATTATAAAACAAGTGGTGGAAGTTCCGTTGTTAATGGTGGAAGAACGTGTCACCATCCGATTAAAATTTGAAATAATATCCTAATATTATAGGCAATGACTAAAAACTTGAAAATAAAATTTATAGTTTCAAAAAAATCTAAAAAATATGCATATATTAAAGCACTAAAAAGTAGAAAATAAATGTCTTCCTCTTCTATAACTATTAAAAGCGTTGGTCACTCGGTGAATTGTCCCAAGGTTCTAAACGTTATAGAAGAGAAAGAAATTTATTTTCTATTTTTTGGTGCATTAATATAAGCGTGTTTTTATATTTTTTTCTTGAAAAGATTTTTTTCTTTCTAATTATAAATAACTTCTATTATTTTTTCAAGTGTATTTCACTAATTATTTGTATATTTTATTTTATATTTCTTGACAAATTTATGCCACTTTTGGTTTTAAACAAAAAATGTTCAAAAAGCACATCAATAATCTAGACTATGCCCGACCGAAATTTCTATACCAAAACTATACCAAATTTTATGGAATTAATAAAATTACAGATGTATCAAACTGTACATATTATAATGATAATGTTTTAACTATCAGATTATATTTAATTTATGCTTTAACCACGTTAAATTTCAAGACAAGAAAATAAAATAATTTACATAATGATCGTTTTATGTGTCCACAAAATGTAGATAAAACCAAATTTTATGCTATCATTAATGCCGTTAATTAAAAATTTAAAAAAGCAACAGGTATCGGAATGTATTAATTAATATCCAATATCGAGTTTCCATCATGGTTGTTATCTGGTAAGATAAAACAGCAGGGTATTTAATATCATTAAAAATGTTAACTGTGTACTTTAGATTATCTTTAAATTCTTATGTTTATAATCAAGACATGTACGATGTTTTATGAATAAAAGCTCTGAAGAAATTTGAATTTGATATCTAAAATTATTATTTCCCATGTCATGTATTAATGTCATAAAATTAAACACGTATTTGCTATTATTTTATCTTCCTACAAAACACTCTGATAGTCTTCACAACGACAAGTAAAGTAAAATGCTGGGTTGCAGAAAGCATTGTCAGAAAATCTGTTTTCGCAATAACCTTAGATTGTGATCATACAATTCCAGTTTTTATAGTAAACTCAATATAAAACAAATATGGCTGAAGGACCGAGACAAAGACTTGAAGCATAGCAAAAAAGATCTCAAAATCATTAGTATTGATATATTTTAAGGCAAAAAATTCGCCAAGCTAAGTAAAATATTCTGATTTCTGAATTTCACGGAAAAACTAAATATTCAAAATTCAAAATCCGGTTGTTATTATTATGTTGCAAATTAGCATAAAAATATTAGTTTAGTGGAAAATGTCTGCCCGATTATTTATTTTTGATTGAGAATATTAAACGAGTCCCTTGAAATGACTACGATTATAAAATGATGACTAATTATTTTTGGAGACTTTCAGTGTGCCCAACACAAAAAAGAAACTCAAATTCGGTGTTTGTGATACTGTTTTTGAATCTAGTTTTTTTATTTACTGTAATAAATACAGCTATACCTATTCAGTAACATAAAAGGCGTAATAACAATCTCAATAAAGCTAAGATTATTTTAGGCAGCAAATTAATATTCTAGAAAATAAACAAGCCATTACTTAGTAATTACCGGTTTTAAGTGTCGTTAAATTCTTCTCTAATGATGTGTAATTAAATAGTAAAACTATAAGAGAGTTAATTTTAATGACGGTGGCAGAACTATTAAAAAAACGAAAAGAAAAGGTGGAATACTTTCTTGTTATTTCTGTTTTAAATTTAGATACAAGTTTGACAACATTAGTAATGAAGTTCTGTAAAAATGTCACCTGTTAAAAAGAACTAAATAATTACGGGATGCGCAATTTTTATTGTGAAAAACCACTTGTTTCAATATATTTCTGAAGAATACTCAATTAATGAGTTTTTGAATGATCGGTGTGCAGTAGCTGATTTCAATGTATACATTTTATCGCAAATTTGATCATTGTAAATTGACATATTTCACATAGAATTCGAAGTTGCTATATTTAAATAGAGCAATTTGATCCTTGAAAACAGTTTTAAGAATTGTTGGAAATGAGCACTTCCGTGGCACAAAGGATCAATAAAAAGCAATACTGATTTTTTTAACGTTAGTAAAATGCAAATTTAAGAAAATCAGTATTGCTTTTTATTGATCCTTTGTGCCACGGAAGTGCTCATTTCCAACAATTCTTAAAAATATTTCATATAGTTTGTAAGTATTACGAAATGAATAAATGACTATTACTATTTTTAAATAGTTATTTGTTAAATTTATGGATTTATAAAACGGTAGCTTTCAAGCCCAGCTTCACCTAAATAGATTTTGATTTGGCCGCGAAATAATCATAAGATTAACACATTAGCCAGCTACACCAATTTTCCAATTGCTTTTCATTTTCGCTCACTGTTCATCCTTCTTTTGTCGTTGTATAACAACTATAGTCGGGAAGAAGTGGGCTTTTAAGCTATGAGTAAATTTTTCAAAAAATTTTTAAATTGTGTTTTAAAGAGCACCAACAGCTAAGGTTATTTGAGCCTAGCACCGATTCATATTTTCAATTCATTATTTTATTTTTTAATAATAAATTTAAAATCCAATTGATACTTTTACCAGATCTCGGGCTAGAACCCGGGAACTGGGGACTTCTAACAGAGGAACCATAGCAACGCCATGTAAATAACAGCATTGCTACACGCTCGGCTAATCTGAAGCCTGAGAAAATTTTTCAAAATCGTTCATTAGTTTCTGAGATTGGCGAGTAGAAACAAACTTTACCTCCATAATTCCTCAATAAGTTGATTCCCTTATAGATCGGGCGCCAGCTTTCCCATAGTCAATAAAACACAGAACCTTGTGTCATGACAGTTAAATTCTGGCAATGATGTTGAAGCCTGAAGCTAGAAAGATGTTCTTTTTTCCAAACTTCTATATATTGTATTTTATCAATGAAATATTTTCTCCTTTTTTCAATGAAAATAGGTGTACTATTGTCTATTGGAAACAAAAATACTTTATTGCGGTGATACGGTTTCGAATGTATAAGTTTTACAATCTAAGAACAACCCTTTTATGAGATTTTACGCAACCCCTTCAGAGTTTTATGACTCTTTACCCACTTTCTAAACAAAATATATGACTGTGACAACGTAAACATATTTTTTATATATCTGTTTACAGTCTATATGTCAGTGAAATCTGTTTTTTATAAATAAATCTCACATCATATAACTAAAAGAGTGGACAAGTAATAAAAGAGAAAGCTATGTCCTGTTAAACTATTTGGACCATGTATATGAATTGAATAATAAAACTCTTTGAATTGAAATTGTATTTTAACATTTTCAACCCCAAAATGAAAGTTTTTTTCAGGTTTGTTTATGGTCAACGAGTTAGTTTCAATTTAGACGTAAACCTCTTCGCTAGGTTGAAGTTTTTATTAAATATATGAATTTAATTTTTTAAAAATTGTTAATAACTTCGTGAGGAATTATTTTAATAGTGTAGTGATTAGTGTTTCTAGTGCATACGCAATTTTAGAGTGTTTGTTTTTGTCTGAATTACTACAACTTAAACGGTCCTATGGAAATAATTCTGATGTGAAATTTTGAAGAAATGAATGATTGGCTAAAGGATCAAAAACACCAATATACTGACAACAAAAAATTTTTAATTGCAATTCAGCCGTATAAATCTATTAATTTACCAATACTGATGTTATATTAATTATTGTTAACGTTTTGGAAGATTTACTCTCATCTTTAGAGCGTTTGCTGTAAGAATTTCTTAATGTGTCTGAGTTCTTACTCCATCAATCATTCCTTATCTGGTGAGTGCATTTTAAAAATTATAAGATTAGCTACTTCTGATAGTAACAGGCCCGAATTTAGAAACTTGCCGTCCCTAGGCAGTTGCGAAAATTGCCGCCTCCCCCACCCTGTAGGGGAGAAAATAAGATGATTTTCGATACAGAAACTTATCGAATATTCGATATTAAGCCAATATCGAGACTTGCATAAATCGATGCTTTTCTCGATTCGGGCATTGTTCACTTATAATTTTGGTACGCGTGCCAACGAAATAGGCGGGAAATTCAATTCCCACGAATATAACAAGTTTCCAAAGTTTCCGTCAAAATTTGCCGCCCTTCAATTCTTGCCGCCCTAGGCAACTGCATGGTAAATCCGGGCCTGGATAGTAAACTTATAAATCTGTTATAAATCGTAGTTTAAGATCAAACTTCTGCAAACTTCAAAGGTCCTAGTCGATAAGTTTCTTTCAAGATTGCAAAATAAAAACAAACATTTACAATATTTACATTACCAATAACGATTTTTCTATAAATAGATCTATGAACTTTGACATTTACGACGTTGATTTTCCTCGAGTTACTTGGAACCATTTTATGAGAATGAAAAATAAATTTATATACGACTAGTCTTACAACTACAAGATTTTTGGGGTTCCGTACCTCAAAAGAAAAAAAAGGAATTTGAAATTTGGCATAGTAATACATCTTATTGACCCTGCACATATTTTGCACTAGTTAACACTTTAAAATATTCATATACGAATTAAAAATGTAGAGGGGAACAAATTAAGTACTTAGAAATGTTTTGATTTTGTTTTAATTTTCGGTATTTCTTGACGAATTGTAGTTTTTAATAACGGCCTAAGAGCCACTTTTCGAACATTTTCTCTGGACAGTAATTCGTAAAAACGGGCTTGAGAATGGTCGAGCGTGTAGCAATTCTGTTGTTTACATGGTGTTGCTATGGTTCCTCTATTACAAGTCCCCAATTCCCGGGTTCTAGCCCGAGAGCTGGTAAAAGTGTCAATTGGATTTTCAATTTATTATTAAAAAAAATTAATAATGAATTGAAAATATGAATTGGTGCTAGGCCCAAATAATCTTAGCTGTTGGTGGTCTTTAAAACACAATTCACACAATTCACAAATTCGTAAAAACTTTAATCTAGCACATTAATAAGTTCCATGCCGGTTTAAAATGTTCTAAAAGAAACGCCGACGCAACATGTGGGTACAAAAAATGCAATAACACTCATAAAGCATAATCTACGAAAAACATGATAAACAATTTTCTTCACTTTACGCAACATAAAAATTTTAAAACAGGCTAAACAAGTCCTTATTGTAGCTAAAAATTGGTATAATAATTTAAAAGTTATTGAGTGACCTAAGAAAAGCAATTTCCCTCTTTTTCTGATAACGTATTAATACGCCAATTATTCAAGTTCTAATATAATGAGACATTAAGCACATTTTTACGAGATTTTCCATGACAAGAACAAAACAATCAAATGATGAAGGAAAAAGCAGTTTTCCTCATTTTCTTTTTACCTAACACGCCAAATATTCAAATTCTAATTATATGGAAAGAAATTTTTATGCAATTTTACATGACAAAAGCGAAAAAATTTATTGATTCAGGAAAAAGTGTTTTCCTCATTTTCTTCTTACGTAATACGCCAAATATTAAAATTCTAATTGTATGAAAAGAAGCTGCACATTTTTACGCAATTTCACGTGACAGGAACTAAAAAATTAAATGACTCATGGAAAACTAGGGTTACCAGATGGCCGGAATTTCCGGGAATGTCCCAGAATTTAAGTCTTCTATCCCGGAAATGCATAAGTTCAACGAATTCGTGCTCGCGATCACAAGAAACGATGCTAAGTAATACTTATTTATTTAGCACTATCTGCAATTTCTGTACATAGGTTGTATGTATTTTTACTTGTATTTAATTGTATTCTTCGGACTTACTTTATGTCGGTAAAGACAAATTGGGAACAATAAAATGAATTATTAAAGATTCACAAGAAATTATGTGTGATATACACTCAGAAGCGCGTCCCACATCTCACCGTGTACTGGTGTGTGATAAATGATTAAAATTAGACGTTTAATGATAAATACGAAACAAAAATTAAATAATAAAAAAATGTTTTTGACAATAACTCCCTCCCCTGAAATAAATTGCCTTCGCCTTAGAAATGTTCCGAAAATATTGGTTTTTGATCTGGCAACCCTATGGAAAACATCTTTCCTCATTTTCTTATACAGCGCTGTGTATAAAATTAACATCTATGTTACCAACTATTAATATAAACAAAGTTCTTAGTTGAGTTGTATAGATGCCGGCACAATCTTTTCTACTATACTAGCGGCATCTGTATATTACCGGTCACACCGGCTTCACACAAATAATGAAACCGGTTGTATGCAGGTTGTTTCATCTGGGCAACAGAGGTTGTTTTCTAAACAACGTTTAGTAACAAACGACAACAGATGTCCCGTTTTAAAAACAGTAAAACGCTAACAATATTATAATAATAACAATATAAATTACGATTGTTAAAAATAATAAATTTGTAACTTTATATAAATGAAGTTGTAAAAATAGTAAAGTAGTTACTACTGTTCTGTCACGTTATAAATTATAGACACCTGTTTTCGTCTAAAATCAAATCGGTCATAAAATCTCCACGATTTAATTTTATTGCCGCTATTTAATGTGAAATTATAGTTTTATTGAACGTACAATGCTCAACAAAAGTTGAGGATATCGTGAATTAATACAAGTAAATAAAATCGTAATGTGTAATTTAAAGCGCGGGTAAAGGCTAGTAGATAGGTACCTACATATTAAAATTTTCTTTTATCTTGAATGAGAAATTTATAAGTATTTGTTTGCATACGGAGTTAAATTTTTAATAGTTTTAATACGCCATGTTTCGTAATTATTTATAAAAATCATAACATGATTATAACTTATTACCTACCTACTTAGGTAATATGAATTATAAAGTATGAACTATAGTTTTTGAAATAAGAATTTCATTTCTTTTTTCACATAAAGATTTTAAAAATAAAAAATAAGCTAACCAAAATATAAAAAAAAAAATGTGAGCCGTCGTGGGACGCCTAGCAGATGCGAAAAATTTACATTAGCTCTCCTCCTGTAAAGACAATTACTGAAAGAATTTTTAGAATCGGTTCAGTAGTTCCGGAGATAAAGAGTTTATGATTTATTACCCCCCTCCCCGCGAGAAAATTCTCCCCCTGCGAAGATAATTAGTGAAAGAATTTTTAGAATCGGTTCAGTAGTTCCGGAGATAAAGAATTTATGATTTATTACCCCCTCCCCGCGAGAAAATTCTCCCCCTGCGAAGATAATTAGTGAAAGAATTTTTAGAATCGGTTCAGTACTTCCAGAGATAAAAATTTATGATTTATTACCCCACACCCCCACGAGAAATTCTCCCCCTGCGAAGATAATTAGTGAAAGAATTTTTAGAATCGGTTCAGTAGTTCCAGAGATAAGAATTTATGATTTATTACGCCCCTCCCGCGAGAAATTCTCCCCCTGTGAAGATAATTAGTGAAAGAATTTTTAGAATCGGTTCAGTACCTAGTTCCAGAGATAAGAATTTATGATTTATTGCGCCCCCTCCGCCTCGCGAGAAACTCTCACCCTGTAAAAGTATTGAAACAGCAATACACAGATATTTTGATCTAAAATTTACCGTTCCATGAAACTTGCCGCCTTACGCTCTAGTCTAGTTAGCCTATTGGTAAATTCGCCCCTGACTATAGGCATATAAAATTTAAGGAGTATATTGAAAATAACATATAAAACGTTCCTCGAACGTTACTTTATTAATTTACTTTCTGTTGACACCGACTTCGCTTCTTAATGACAAACTAACACTAAAATCGAACATAATATACAACACAATAATTAACAACACACAAACACCCAATACTCAGTAATCGTCTACACACATACACACACATACATTTCCATCCAATCTCGAAATTTAAATCAGTACTTCACAAACCACGACATAATACACAGTGCTTAGCATCATTATATTATATAGCGTTACGAATACTCAATGTGTGTTTTTAAAAAAATAATTAACCACACCTGAAGATGGCAACTCGTTGCTGAAACGCGTAGTGTAAATTCACAAGAAGTCACAAGACAGACATAATACAAGGCATTTCTAATACTTCTTAATATATTATACAGGGTGAATTCGACCACCCGTATCAGTCGTTTTTTTCGAAAACGGTTAGTCGTAGAGAGTTGTGTCAAAAATTTGTATTATAAAAGCCCTAATAAAGAATCGAATGGTGATAATTTTTTTTCGGGGCGGCCCGGCCCAGAAGCCAACTCCGGTATTATAAATGTAACGATAGGTCGAAAGTGGTATTGTTGAAAAGATTTTTTAAAAATTAGCAAGTTTTGTACGGATTTTTTTTTTTATTACAGCCACCCCTGTTAAGTAATATTTGTTTGAAATTACTAAATTAAAATGTCATAATAACGAACTTTTTAAAAGTCCGCATTTAAAATCTAGTTACCTATCTATCGACCATTAAACACTGAAGAAGTACACTCACAGTATAACCAGAAGAGCTCAGTAGTATGTATTAAAGAGTAAATGGAAGACAGTTTGAACACTTGTGACAATGTCTAAGGTTGCTAGATTTTTAATGCCGACTTCGATCGTTATTATGAAATTTTGATTTAATAATTTAAAACGATTGTTACTTAACAGGGGTGGCAGTAATTAAATAATTTTTCCTACAAAACTTGCCTATTTTTTAAAGAGCTTTTCAACAGCACCACTTTCAACCTATCGTGCTTTCTAAAATTCCGGAGTTTTGAACATATAATAATTTATATTTATACTTATAGACATTTACAGGGGTGGCAGTAATAAAAAAAATTTTCCTACAAAACTTGCTTATTTTTTAAAGATCTTTTCAACAATACCACTTTCGACCTATCGTTACATTTATAATTCCGGAGTTTTGGACATTCTGGAGCAAACTAATAGGGAAGCCGACCTTCCCGGAAAAAAAAATTATCACCATTCGATTCTTTATTAGGGCTTTTATAATACAAATTTTTGACACAACTCTCTACGACTAACCGTTTTCGAAAAAAACGACTGATACGGGTGGTCGAACTCACCCTGTATATTAATCGGATACGACGATTGATTTTTTGTCGTAGTGTATTGTTGTATATTAGTAGTGGTGGTTGATATAATATTGTGCGACAGTCAAAGATGTCGTTTATGCTCACTTTATCGTTATTTTAACGATCTCTTTATAATCTGGCCAAACTGTAGGCATTATCTTCATATTATAGCCCATTACCATATGTTCATGGTCTGAGCTATGGGACTATATAGGCACGTGGCTATCTTGTTTTATTTGGCTATTTCAAACGCACTTTTACAATTTTAACTGCAGTAAAACTTATTTTTACGATATTTTTATTGCAACAAACTAAACCACCGATGAATACAGCGGGTGCTAAGAAGAAGACAAGATAAAATTTATGGACAGGTACTAAGTCAACATTACAAAAAATACTACCGTTTAAAATAAGACACTATAACAAAAGTTAAAGTTCTGTAACACGTTTTTAAACGTTATTTTATAAACTTCCAAGTTTACGACACAATTTTAAACAAATACAACATAATTTTATGGTTGTTTGCTTGAAATTTTACTACTTTAACACTTTTGATATAAGATCTTAACTTCCACTCAAATGGTTCAGATTGTAGAGTTACATTTTTGGAAGCAATTAACATAGTAATTAAAAAAACAATGGAAATTTAACCGTCTAGCTTCCACTAATACATCGTTATTGTTATATAATCAATACAGAGAACCTCTCAAATTATCATTGAAATCAGGGATTCCTAAACTTTTTTGATCATGACTCTAATTTAAAATTGCAAAAGCTTTCGCGACCCTTAACAATTTTTTCCTCACAATGTACAAAATAGTCTATAAAAAAGATTTTTCAGTAAAAAAATGCAGCATTTCAAATTTAAGTCGTTTATTTAAGAATTTAAGTATACCCCAGTGACCCCCTTCCCGCCTCTTCACTCCGTTTTTATTTGATTTCGTGTTCTTATTTAGTTTTTTTTTTCTATTATTCGAATGTAATGGTATAATCTCGAGAGCTATGAATTCTATAATCAGTGAAACAGGCCGTGAACCTAAAAAATCAGCCCGCGACCCCACTAAAGGGTCACGACCCCGCCTTTGGGAACCCTTGATTTAAATAGAAAAAATATCTAAAAACGGGAATTTATAAAAACTCTCATAGTTGCTTTTAGAAAATAGTAATTTAAAAAAATCAAATTTGATAATATAGGATTATAGTATAATATTAAAGTTTAAAAAGTTTCATCTCGATAATAACAAAATATAAATAGTGAACTCTTACTTACTGTAACTAGGGGTGCAGTAAAGTTTAAACTGCATATCAAAACGGTTTAATAAGGTGGCAATAATTTTATTTTTTCAAAAATTCAATACAGTCAAATTATCTTAAACTAAGTACGACTAATCTCGTAATTTACCACATTTGATTTTCAGATCATTATTGTATCTGTTGTGGTCATTGTCATATCGTTAAAAATGGGTAGGTATGTCTGTATAGCGGGTACAGACAGATCATAATAATTGTATTAATACATCCTGCACTTTTATTTATCTTATATAAAATCAAATGTTCGTAAAATATAATAAATAAAATAATTATAATTTTATTTGTTGTATTTTTTCAATAATAGATTATCTATTGTTGATAAATAACATATTTTTTATCAACATTAAATTGATAAAAAAAATGACAGACCCCCTGAACAAAAACCGCCACTGTTTAAAACTAAATAAAAATAAAAGTAAAAAAAAATTCAATGATCAAATGAAAACAAACATCATTCGTATATATTCAAAAGAAAAGTAGATATTATTTTTTCGATTCCATATGGTAATAGGTCACTTACGAGAAACAGTAGCTCAATGAGCAATTTGTTATTGTAGCGATAAGAATACAATGGCAAGAAAACCGCCGACAGAGGTCGTGAAATGGCGCTAGCTATGGTGACGATATGACTCTGTATAGCCTCTAACAATTGATGAAATTGTTCCTAGCTCCCGCTTTATACTCGACCGTGTAGATGGGAGCTTGCAGACTATACAGAGAGCTTTGCCAACGAGCTGACAATATGTATATATACCCACACAAACCCACCCATGAAGCTGGTTCACATAAGTTGAACACTTGCTTCAATCAATACTATAGCGTCCCGGTCCGGTTTCGCCCAGGTGCAGTGGTATGAATTTATTATTGTTACAAAACTGTTTTCTGAGCTGGCGCAATAAATATTTATTTACAATAATAATGAATGCAACAACGAAAAGTCAGTTCTAACAATCAACACAAGTAACAATAACTAAACAGTAATTAACACTTAACTATATACAATTAACTATATACCAGGACTATTTATTTCTAGTTATTTATGTTTCAAATATTTATATTTACTGTATTTATATCAGACGCACTATTTGTCGCTCAGTATTCTGCATTGACTGCGTATTCGACACTACACTGACTGCTCGACTGATTGCCTCACTCACTCGCACCGGCCGCTTATATACGCTACGCGGTCCAGCCTAGTACGTTCTCGGTTTCTCTAGAACTTTCGTGCCGGTACTAGTAGTTACAGTAAGCAGACCCCGTTTCTCAGAACGATTGCATGTCGTTTTTATACAGGGTGATTCGTAACATTATTTATATTACATTACCCACTCGCTTCGCTCGTTCGCTCCCGGGTGATATATGAATTTATGATTTATTAATACATTACTCACTCACTTCGCTCGTTTGTTCCCAGGTACTATATTACCTACTCGCTTCGCTCAATTGCTCCAGTTATTATAGCTTATGTCTTAATCTTAAAGCAAAATATCATCAATAACAATATATATGAGTTAGGTAATTGTGGACAACAATATAATAATTATTCATTCATTCATTCATTGTTGAATTAATTAATAATTATCAAAATATCATCAATCATACGTTGAAAAAAAAAATGAAATCGGTTCAGTAATTTCTGAGATTACATCTGGTTTTCTTCCGGGCGAAGCCGGGGTCGGCAAATTTAAATTATACATCTAAACCTTCCTCGTCAATCAATCTATGAAAAATCCGTTCAGTATAGTTACGGAGAAATCGGTCTTCTGAGGATACCCCCGATTTTCACCCGCGCGAAACCGGGCCGGCCAGTTATTATAACCTATATACGCAGATCAAAAGTGTAGTGTTTTCGTCTCTCGCGAAATGCTATTCGGATCGAAAGTAAGCGAAAGTGGCGCCGTCCTACGCAATTACTGTAAGCTATATCTGACAGTTCGTATAACGAACATTTACGATGTTTTTGTGAGTATTTAATGTAGTTCTTTCAAAGTACTTATTACGAAAAGTACTGTGCGTTATTCGGGGCGATTGCAAAATGTGCGATTACCGCCCTCGCTGCGCTTTGGTGAGCAAACGTCACTCGTTACCGCCCTAGTTGCACAATGTACTATTTATTCGGTCTGAAGAAAATTAAAAATTTATTTTTAACCGGTTTCAAAAAAGGAGGTTTCTCAATTCGACCGTATATATTTTTTATGTTTTATGTATGTTCGCGGATAACTTCGTCGTTTATGAACTGATTTTGAAATTTTTTTTATTTGAAAGGATATACTTTCAGACTGGTCCTATAGAAATTTCATCAAAATCGGTTCAGTAGTTCGGCTGATTTTAATAAAAGTAAGTAACGGCGTGTGATTCTTTAAGATAAATGTTACTTTTTGACATTAAAAAGTAAAAAATAAAAAACTTTTTAACAAAAAAAAAACCTCTTTCGAAAAGGCACTAAAAAGAGGAAAATAATGAAATTTTGAGGTCTGTGCCAATTAAAATATGAAGTCGGTTAAAAAGTATAGTATAGTGATTAATATCTTCTTTTTAACCAACTTCATATTTTAATTGGCACAGACCTCAAAATTTCATTATTTTTCTCTTTTTAGTGCCTTTTTGAAGGAGGTTTTTTTTTTGTTAAAAAGTTTTTTCTATGAACAAACTTTTGTGAAACACATTTTAGATCGATTACTTTAGTGTATGTACAAACAGTCTAGTACAGAGCTTTCATACAGATGGAAGCACAGTACAATGTCATTATGAAAATATCAATACTGCAATTTCATCGTTCTGTTACGGTAGGTATACCTAAAACGTTGCCTACTATTCTATTGTAAGCATAACCGTAAAATAAATGAAAATATTAATTCTAGTCAATAGATAATTGCGATCAGTATCCAATTTAAAATATATTTTTTTTACTTTTAATCATTGAATGATGCAAATGTGAAGAAAGCGACAGTTTATAGGTAATAAATAAATCTGTAATAGTCGGTTACATAAAAAAAACTAAAAAATTGAAATAAAACTCGGACATGCCCTTCAATTCGAGTACCTATTGCTATAATAAATTTATGTAATATCGGCCATAAAAGATGAAATACATTTTTTATAAAAAAACTTTTTAACAAAAAAAAACTTCCTTAAAAAAGGCACTAAAAAGAGGAAAATAATGAAATTTTGAGGTCTGTGCCAATTAAAATATGAAGTTGGTTAAAAAGAAGATAATCACTATACTACTTATACTTTTTAACCGACTTCATATTTTAATTGGCACAGACCTCAAAATTTCATTATTTTTCTCTTTTTAGTGCCTTTTTGAAGGAGGTTTTTTTTTTGTTAAAAAGTTTTTTATTTTTTACTTTTTAATGTCAAAAAGTAACATTTACCTTAAAGAATCACACGCCGTTACTTACTTTTATTAAAATCAGCCGAACTACTGAACCGATTTTGATGAAATTTCTATGGGACCAATCTGAAAGTATATCCTTTCAAATAAAAAAAATTTCAAAATCGGTTTTTAAACGACGAAGTTATCCGCGAACATACATAAAACATAAAAAATATATACGGTCGAATTGAGAAACCTCCTTTTTTTGAAATCGGTAACAAAATATTTATGAACAGCTTTGAAATTGAAGTTATAGCAAATTAAATAGTATTCATGGATGTTATATTATAGTTGTATTACGTAATTAATTAATTTAGAGGGCAATATAATGTTTTTGAGTCTTCAAACAATAATACTAAAGAGAACCGTATGCTTTTGGGTAATTTGGCACTTGAGAATTGTTATACATATCTTAAACATACCGCGAACGGCCAAAGAAAACTAAAAGCTTACATCTATGTCTATTTTATAGAGGTTACAACGTACCTTTTATCGTTATCTTTATTTGACATACAGCTAAACAACACTTTATGTGTTGTAAACGCATGTCTTTACTTACTTACTGCAAAGCTCATTGTTGACTGTTTGTCGACGACGGTATAGAATCACTTGTATATAGCTATCACACTTTAAGCGCACGTGTTAAACAGTAATAGAATCACTTACAGAAGTTAACAAAACGATTCAAGAGGTATTCTAGCCAATAGCAGAACCGTAATGGCCTCCACATGCTTCGTTACTTTGCCACGAGATAGCAGTTAAATAGCACATCATAAATTTTATTTATTTCCCGCCCATTGCCCCTGAAAGGCGGTGCTAGCGTTTGTGACGTCACTATTCCCCCTGGTATCCAACTGGTTTTTATATTGATCTGCTTCTCTTTACACCCAACATTCAAGTCCACTGCCAGAGTCAGCAGCTAAATCATTATTATTATAAATTATAAGGTTTTAATTTAAAAAACTTTGTTATACCGATTTAACAACAGTTTTTCGAATTTTCATTCATACAATGTGCTTTTAATAATACCATGTCTATTCCAAATGTATGTATATTTAATGATTTTAAACACTTTTTGAGTAACGAACCGATGTATTTATTTAATAGATTTCTGTATTAAATTTTAGTTTAATCGAAAAAACAGTGCATGTAAAATTAAAAACTACCTACTTTCATTTTAATTTGTGAAATTCGATTTCAAATTTAATATGATATTTAAAGCCATGTCCTTTTTTAAACATGAATATTTTTAACGCTTTAGCTGCTAGGCTATTCCTATTTTTTTTTTAATGAGACAATACTTTCATTTCCGAATTACAATTACGCTATAGAAAGACAGAAAACACTTTTATTTCATTTATATGGGGATAAAGATTATAAATTATAAATGCTCGACAAGTAAGGTGATGGGCGCAATACATAGACAGATTTTTTTCGTGACATATAGATATGGAAATATCATAAAAACTTTTTTTTTGTAAATGCATATACGTACCTACTAGCTCATCGCTGCGCATTATAGGCCAAAAAAGTACTGAAAAAATGTTTTTACGTGAGCTAAATATTAATTACTAAAAATTATTTCCTCGCGTATATTACAGTATAATGTACTTAAACATACCTATATACCTACAATTTCCAAAATATGATAATTTTTTTGCGGTCATAAGTATAAAAGTTTTCTCATAGACATACTCGTAGGTAGCTCTTTTTTAGCTAGATTCTTAAAAATCCCTATATTATTAAACGAGCAAATCTTGTATATATGTACCTATGTACCTATATAAATATTTTCTTGAAAACGGCTCTAACGATTTGGATCAAGTTTACCAAAAAGGGGTTTTGGGGGGCAAAAAATCGATATAGCTTGGTCTCATCCCTGGAAAAATTCGTTTTCTTATCGATTTTATCATTTTAAAAAACAGTTTTTTAACATTATAAAACAGTGTCGTATGGTGAGTAGGCTTTGGAAAAAACAAACTATTTTCATTATTTATGTCAAATTACTCTGACAGTCAATCTTTAACTCATTAAAATAATCAGTAATTATTTGAAAAGTAAAAAAATAACAACAATAAAATCTAAACATAATTATTTTTTTAACTAATATTTAAATAAATAGGTATATTATTACTTTTATATTACCTATATAAAATATGTAGGTACATACGTTATGTAGTATGACGTATACTGACGTATAATAATATTATCTACTTATAGGTATGTAATTTTTTTTCTTAAAAACGACTAACGATTTTGATGAAATGGGAACTTTAAGTACTATTTTTTTTGAACTCATCCGAGCAAAGCTCGGTCATCCAGATATTAATATTAATAATTTTTCCATGGATGAGACCTAGCTAGATCGATTTTTTGCCCCCCAAAACCCTTGTTCAGTAAATTTCATCCAAATTGTTAGGGCCGTTTTCGAGAAAATATTTATATAGGTACATATATACAAGATTTGCTCGTTTAATAATATAGGGATACAGGACTATACATAGAGAAATAATTGCGCTGATTTCTAATTTAATGTAGGTACAGAAGGTGTTTGGCAACATTATTTTTTCCTTTTTATAAAAGTATTTGACGTCGTTTAAAATTTTTTTAAATTATAATTTCAGTACAATTACCTACAGAAACTAGACTTACTCAAATATATATCGACGCATATGACCATGTAGCAATGGCGGAACCAGGGGGGCGGGGGGCTTAACTAGAAAAATTAAAATAAGACGAGAAAATGGGAAACTTGCGTTGTAGGGGTGAAGAAAAATATTTTTGTAAGTGCTTCAAAGTCGAATTAAAAATTTATTTTTAGGTTAGGATACTTCGGAGGGTTTTGCGTCCGCCTCACCTTGAATAAATCCTGGATTCGCCCTTACCACGTAACTGCGCGACTTCTTTTAATTAAAAAAGAATTCTAAAAATATAATAATATGCAGATGCAAGTAAGTATAATATGCAATACGAAAAACAGCTATGATAATAGATATTGATGCCGTTAAATTATTATTATTATACGCATTTCTTAAGAAAATGATTTGTGGGAAAACTCGAGGTTAAAAATAATTTGATTTATTACATTTGTTGAATGTGCATTTACGATCACTGATAATAAATTATTAATAATAATTGTGCATAATATAATTGCAGCGCCTTTCGTACGCTCGTAAAATATGGCAAACTTAACCACGCAGTTTCTTTTTAAGAAAAAAATGTAAAAAAATATCCATACAGGGTGAAACAATAAATAGAATAATTATGGTACAATAATTAAATTGAATAAAAAAATCTCTTTCCGATGGTAAAATTCAATACTAGAGTACCTATCTACATTTTCTCTTAAAATAATCTTTCAAAGTCGTACCAGAAATTGAGCAATTAGGTATTTAAGTTTAAAAAAAATTATTATTTTTTTAATTTTTTCTAATAATTTAACATAAATAATATTGAAAATCGAAAAGAAAAAAGTTTTTAAAGCTATAGATAAATTACTAAAAATTAATTAAAATGTATAAAAATTTAAAAAATATCACGTGACTTCAAAACGCGCCAGGAATGTTTGTGACGTCGTTATGTTAAAATGTGTCTGCATTTGTTGGTATTTGTGTATATGTATTACACATACTATCAAAAATAATAAATTTTTAACTTGGTAACCATGGATACAAAGACCACAGATAACATAATGACGTCACACGCGTTCGGATTCTTTCGGCGCGTTATCGGAACTGAGTTTAAAAATTAATTTTTATTTAAGTATAACTTTTTAATTAGTAAGCAAAAAAAATTTAAAAAAAAGTTTTGCTATAAAACTTGTATGTGGTCCTTCCATTTAAGTAAAAAAAAAATTTCATTTAAAAACCCAATTATGTCTTAATTAAAAATAACAAGAAACGATAAATTATTATTATTAGATTAAAAAATTAACATGATCTGCACAATTATATTAAAATATAAACAAAACTGTAATTTTTCCCTAGCTGTCTTAATTTTTTAAATTAGATTAGTTTTAAAGACCACCAACAGCTAAGGTTATTTGGGCCTAGCACCCCAATTCATATTTTCAATTCATTATTTTTTTTTAGTAATAAATTGAAAATCCAATTGACACTTTTACCAGCTCTCGGGCTAGAACCCGGAAACTGGGGACTTGTAGCAACACCATGTAAACAATAGCATTGCTACACGCTCGGGTATTCTCAAGCCCCTTAATTTCCGCTTACTTGATAAAAAAGCGTGGTTCCTAGTTTTTCCCCTACTGGTCTTAATTTTGATTAATTAGAAATAGTAGAAAACTACAAATTATTCGATTAAAATAATACGCCTTAATCTTCATAAACTATTAAATGGCAAAACTACAGACGAGGCACTGCCATTTATTAGAGAAATGGAGCTTTTAAATGACACGAGTTCCACCCCCTTGCTCAGTGCTATGGGGAATAACAAATTGCACTTTATCTGTCAAACGCATCGGTGCCAACATGAACAAAAGGATGACAAATACCACCCTCTGTGACGGGCCGAACTTCAAAAAAAATATGTCTGCCATAGCGAAGAATAAATGTGATATGGAGTACCTGACAAAAAGAACATCACTGAGTTTATATTATGTTCAGTTTTTCACACTTATTTAAATGCGATTTATAATACCTCCATAATAAATAAAAATGCGGTCAAGTGCGAGTCAGACCTCGCGCAATGAGTGTTCCGTACAATCGTCAAATATATATTTTTTATTTAAAAAATACATATACCGTGCGAGTTTTTTCAAAGCGTACATAGACTGTTTCACAATTTAAAATTGTGGTATAGACATTGTTGGTATCTATCTGATCTGCCTGCAAAACTGCACACTAAATAACGCAGAGACTTGCCGACAACTATTTCCACCAGAACACAAATTGTACATAAGAACCTTTTCTTCCACTGTGTACATTTTTTTATAGCAAAAATTATAAATAAATCTCTGAACTTATAAAATTTATTATCACAACTCAATAATAATAAATATTGTAAATAAAAACATTCGTTTCCATAGTTTCTAACAATATCTATACCACGATTTATACCACGATTCAAATTGTGAAACAGCCTATGTACGTTTTGAAAAAACTCGCACGGTATAAACTGACATTTACTTATATTATAAATGAGATGTTTTTCGTTTCCATGGTTACACCATTGTAAGCTGTGCATAGCCCACTCACACGTTTGTACTTGATTTTTATTTATTGTAGATTATAGACGCGTCGACAACTCAGGTCATTAGCGTCTTCAACACAACAAATAACATATTTGTGTATTAAAATCCGCCAGCCGGCATACATAAACCGACTGGTACGATCTCGAGTCCCTGGGAGCGCTAATTCCCAAAGAACATTGGAATACAATTGCGATAACAACTACATCCCAATGTCCCCCCTGGGGGGCGTTTGGAATGTTGAATACATTATAACCTAGTCATTGCGTCAAATATCTGTAATTTCTTCAAAATATGTATACATAAACTTTACAATGTTGTCTATACTGTTTATTTATCATTTTTGACATTATGATATACTTGCTAAATTTATTTCAGATTTTTACGATTAATACTTTAGAAATGAATAGAGTGCCGAGACAAACGATTTTCGCGGTTTTTAATTTTTTTTCTTTCATTAAACATCCTACTCGATGGGTTGAATTTTTGTCATTTTTTCATAACCTGTTTGACCCTGATTACTTATTGCCCGTAATGATCCGAATTATTTATCCATATGTAAATCACAGCATGGGGCTATAACAAGCTTTAACTATGCCAAATTTCGAGTCTCTAACTTGTACCGTTTCGCTCTGTGAGCTTGTGACAGACAGACAGACGGAAGGACGGACAGACACCGGAGTGAGGCCATAATTGTTCCGTTTTTTCAATTTTGGTACGGAACACTAAAAACACAGGCTAAGTGCGAGTCAGATTCGAGCATCGGAGGTTCCGTACAATAATAAAAATAAGGAGTTAGGGAGTGGTAAAAAATTAACAGATTTATTTATCTTAAGCTTGTTTCCAAAAAGTTGTTAATTCGCTAATGTTGCCCTAAATCTCAATGAAACAATTTTATTTTTATAACAGTTTGTAAAAGTGTTTTATATTTCAATTTTATAAAATCTTAATTTTTAATTTTAATTAACTAAATAAAAGTTAAACAAGCCATTGAGTAGGTATAGATGCATAATTATAAGAAATAATTTAGTTAATATATCAAACGAAAAAAAATATGTTGACTGTAAAAAATGTTACAAACGTACATTTGAGGTTACAAACGTAATCTTAAAATAATAACTCGTACCACCTTTCTAGCGTGTACACATAAATTTTGAGAAAACATGTATAATTAAAAAAAAACTATTATTTTTGTAAACTATCTCCAAGTCAATTATTTTTGTACAACGTCTCAAATACCGCCTTATAAAATAAGAACAGATTTATGAAAAGGCAGCATTGAATGAAATAAAAATATCAGCAGGGAAAATGAAAATACTGTAGAATCCGGATAGAACGACTTTCAAGGGACCGGCGACATTATGTCGTATTAACCGGACGACGCACAAAGCGACTGCATAATTTAAGCTTGTTTTTGTATAATACATACAGGGTGATGAATTGCTTTGCAGGTAATAGGGATTTAACCCGTAAATAAAATAAATTTAAATAAAATATAAATAAATAAATTTACATTTTCTATCGATGCACCATCGGTCGGATCTTTGATAAACGTGCTTTAGAATCAAAATATTTGACGAAATGTCCAAGGTGAATGGTATAAAGTAAATTTGTACCTGAAGTTACTATTCTATCGAATGAATTGCTTGGTGAATTAAAAGTTAATTTTAATCCAAGAAATACATTTATTCTAAGATTAGTAACTTCTATCTTTAACAGTGTTTGGTGAATGCAGGCCTTAAGCATTTATAATATTAGAATAGCAGGTAATTTTGATCAGTTTATTTTATCTCCTGATATTCTTATTTTATTTACCAGACAGCGCTATACACAACACACCTTGCTCAATGTTCACGGTATACCTATACTCCCCTTTCAATCTTCGGAACGCTCTTCGCCACAAGATTCTGACCGCTCCAAGGAATGCTAGTGAAATAAATTTTCTATATCTTCTGTAGAAGAATGTTACTTTCGGACTATGGATAGAAAAGAGCCATAAGGCAGATACTGTCATATATATCGTACGTACATGGCACGTACATGTGTGTGGGTTATACCTCACATTCTGAAACCTATAGCCTATACAGTGGCGTAGATAAGTTTTTGTTCTGGGGGATGATCTATTGTTGAAAAAAAGAGTACTTATGTATACGCACGTCAGAAGTTATACTTCTTTGGCGTAACAAAACAAAAATAACTCCAAAAATTTTATCCCGCGTGCCAGTACTAAACGTTTGTAAAAATAATAAAATAAAGATAGTAAATAAATTAATTTACTTTAATAAATTATTAATTTATTAAATATGTTTATTTATTATATTTATATCTAATTATTTATTTAAAAAAAAGAAAGCATGTTTGTGTTGAGATTTGAACCCGAGTCCTATTGCTTATGACGCGGCGGTGCTATCCGTTACACCACGCACATCTTACATAGCAGTGTTATATAATAGGGTATTATAATCATGAAAAATAGTAATGTAAACAGTATACGGGTGTTGGAATACGAACTCATATATAACGAAAGCGGCATAAACGAGCGTTTGTATAGTAATAGCTTTTATTAATGTTATTCAAAACTGAAAACGCTCTTGTCACATTGTGACTGGTGATAATAGGATATTATAATCATGAACTTCCGACTAACATGGTGTTACTTTCGACTGGTGTTAAAACGTAAAAATTCACTCTCATCATTTTTCCATAACGCGTCAAAAGAAGTATAAATTCAAACATTTTTTTATCAACCATGAGATACTCATTTTGCTAATGTCTTCCTTGTTGCAATCATTAATTTTCTGTACGTTACAGGGACGTATCAATTTTATTATAATCACAAAAAAATTGTAAATGTATTTTGATTGTTTTATTTTGGGCTGTATAAATAAATGCCTTTTTTAAAAATGACATTTAAAAATTCGAACTAAATTATATTGTTCTGGGGGGGGGATCTGAACCCCCTGAACCACCTCCGTATCTACGCCATAGAGCCTATACATAGGTCGTATGCGTATAAGGAAAGAACAGAAAATAGTTAATCAGCTATATGGGCAATTTATGGCTGAGAAGAGAAGGTTTACGATGGAAGTACAATTTATCATTTCGTCATTTCTACATACTTATGTTATATATCTATGGATGCTGCATAAACACTACTTTATACGGATTGCTTCAAAAAGTCGCCACACTGTGTTACAGGAAACTTTTTTGTTCAAGAAATGTTGAATTGTAAAAAATATTGTGAATTCATTCCATTTTAAAAAATCAACATTATGCCACATCTTGTAAACGTGACTTTACATGATCAATATTTTATTACCTAATAATTTCTCATACCTATCGAATATTATTAGTTCAATTAGATTACTATTTTTTATATTTTCAATTATGGCCAAATTAGACTAGAGACATCAATGGTCAGTAAAGATTGATATTGATTTTTAAACCCTTATACATCCTTTATTTTTGATATTTTGATATATATCCAAGGGAACTGTTTTGTACAAAAACATAAACTCTAACGGAGTTTCAAATAATATTGCATACATCCAATGTAAGAAAAATAAACTTTATATTGTCCTATCTTGTAAACTCAACTTTATATTATGATGAATATTTTGTGGCAGAATTTTTTTATGCTACAGAAACGAATATCTTGCTTAATTGTCGATATTTCCTATTTTTAAAAATAGTGAAGTTACGAAGAAAAAAAATTACATGAATACTGAAGACTTCAACGATCGATAAGGTTGGCCGTAAAGTAATAATGATCACAAGCTTTTGCCTGTGACATAATAAGTACAAAATTTATTCACTTTTGTATAAAACCATGAAACTTTATAATATAATGATATAATAGGGTCACTTCAAAGTTTATCCAGGGGCCCTAAAATTCAAGTTGGCGGCCAACATTTGAAATTTTCTTTAACTACAACGGCCTGATTTGATTGATTTTCAGTGTATATACATATATTTTTATTTAAAAAAACTGAACTGATTTAAGTAGCACCCTAAAGATATGCCCTATTGCTTAGAAACAGGATCATCAAAATCGGTTCATAAATTATTGCAGGAGATATGAGGTAACATACATACAAAATGAATTTGATTACTAGAAATTCAACTACTGAACCGATTTAAATAAAATTTATATGGGACCATTCGTAAACATTTTGAACAAAACTGCGTCGAAATTATTCAAATCGGTTAACCCCACGAGAAGTTAAGGCTTAACAAACATAAGAAATACGTAGGTTAAAAACAACAGTATATCATCTGTCTCAGTTCCAAGGGAAACGTAGACGATGACAAACCTGGCGGAGATAAAATGTACTCCGTTCGGTATCCTCAAAACTAAGGACACCCCCACAGCCATAGATTCTCGAGTGTATGTTTTAAAGACCACCAACAGCTAAGGTTATTTGGGCCTAGCACCAATTCATATTTTCAATTCATTATTTTTTTATTTTTTTTTAATAATAAATTGAAAATCCAATTGACACTTTTGCCAGCTCTCGGACTAGAACCCGGGAACTGGGGACTTGTAATAGAGGAACCATAGCAACGACATGTAAACAACAGCATTGCTACACGCTCGGCTATTCTCAAGCTCATTGTGTTTTAAAGACTACCAACAGCTAAGGTTATTTGGGCCTAGCACCAATTCATATTTTCAATTCATTATTTTTTTTTTGATAATAAATTGAAAATCCAAATGACACTTTTACCAGCTCTCGGGCTAGAACCCGGGAACTGGGGACTTGTAATGGAGGAACCATAGCAACGCCATGTAAACAACAGCATTGATACACGCTCGGCTATTCTCAAGCTCTCATAGATTCTTGATCTGCATATACAACCATGTCGGGGAATCAACGTTTCTTTTTTTTGATGATATTAAGAAACATCCTGTATATAAACGCGTACACGTTATTATGTATACTGTACTCGTATATTATATTCTGTTAAAGAGGGAGATTACGGCTATTTAAATGGCTGTTTTTATATTATTATTATGGATGTTAGAAACGATTTGGAAAATTTATCTGCCATAAAAATGTTTTAAGGCATAATAGTGTGCTGCAAAAACGTTACAGTAAAATAGACGATTGATAATAAAAACAAAACGTGGCGTTACCTACAGAGGCGTTACCTATATAAATATAGTTATACTATTTTGATAACGTAAGGCCATTTCCTACTTTCTTATTATATGCAATTTCACTTTAACAAAATCGATATTTTGTAAAAGGTAAACCGAGAGTTATAAATAGGTATATTTTAATATTTTAAAATAAAAATATGTACGAGTAACGAGTATTTCATCGTCTATATGAAATGTAGCAATGAATGATTTTAATAGGTAACTATATATTATCTATAATTAGTAAAATTGCATTTGTCTATTAAATCGAGCATCACGCAAAAATGAGAATCGATTTTCACGAAATTGTTAACATTATTTAACAATAATTTTTGTTAAAAATTAATAAACAAACACTTGAAAAATTCTACACATTTATTCATCTCAATGATCGTTTCGGGTTTCTAACCCATCATCAGGAGTTTAAATTAAAACTTTAGTTTTAGTTTAAACTCCTGAGGATGGGTTAGAAACCCGAAACGATCGTTGAGATGAATAAATGTGTAGAATTTTGCAATTGTTTGTTTATTAATTTTTAATCAATCATGTTCTACCAAGTGCCTAGCGATAATTCTATAGAATTTATATAATTTTTGTTTCCTTATTAACTTCTACCGACAGCATAACTTTAATAAATAATACAAAAACGAATACCTACTGGCTATTGGGATTTTTTATGCAAGTTTTAAAGAAATATATTTCAGAAATTAATTCATTTTTTAGCTTAAAACATTTTTAAAAATGTTATTTTTTTCCGTTTATTTGTTACATTTTCTTCCACAAATTCTAAGAAGGATATCTACCCATATATTTCAGAAATTAATTCATTTTTTAGCTTAAAACATTTTTAAAAATGTTATTTTTTTCCGTTTATTTGTTACATTTTCTTCCACAAATTCTAAGAAGGATATCTACCCGTCGGAGGCCCGGGACGGCAGAACTAAATGAGGCCCCCGGTCTGCTTAGAAATTGATGTATTTGTAGTGTAAATTTCGTAAAAAATGAATAATATAGATCTATAATGACTGACAAAAAAAATCAAATAGTATCTACCTATTTATAATAAACGTATAGGTAGATAGGTATCTATTTATATTTTGTATACGTACGGGGCCTCCAACTCCAAACGCCTCTTACTTACTAAACATATTTTGGCCTTGTTTGGGATTTGATTAAGAAGGACTTCTCGAGATTTAGAGGCCCCCAGGATCAGAGGCCCGGGGCGAACCGCCCCCTTCGCCCCCCCCCCCTTTAGTCCGCCACTGTATCTACCTTCTATGTATTTTTGTTATTTTTAAAAACAGCCGGCAAAATTTGTACTCAGTTGTAAATTTATTTTGTAATAAGACTTTAATTAATAATTTAATTTTTAAACAGAAGATTTAGGATTTTTCCTATATTCAGTTTCTACATACATTTTACACTGATATTCCTGTCTTGTGTACAAAATTCCCACAGAATAAGTCTATAAATTTTATGTTCGTACTAAAGCTCATGCTATAATTATAAACGTCATACCATCGGATAAAGGATAGGTATCATTACCAAACCTGCCACTTAAATTCTTAGCTCTAATGAAAGTTCATAGTACGCTTAGAAGTGAATTTAAAAATCAGTCTGAAATTATAATACGTAAAGGATTTTTTTTAATAATTCATTTTCGTGCCAGAATACATGGTCTACCAGCACTGATGTAGTCACGTCAGGGCTTCGCCCCGATATTTTTGTGGTTAAAACTACCTACACACTGCTAAAAATTATTTATTTTTGGATTTAAATTTTATCGTTTTATTAAATAATTTTACCTTACATCTTATTTAATCATTTTCATAATTACATTTTTTTTTGAACCGACCATTTTGGAAATTAGAAAATAAAAAATATGCGAATACGAAACTAAACGAGGCAACTTATAATGTGGGCAAACTTTCCTAGTTTTTTTTATTTGGTTCATTGTACATATCGATTTAATTAATACACTTTTGTCTCGTTTCTTGTTTTCTTTTTTTTTTCATTTTCCGAGCACCGATGAGGGGGAAGGCAAATGAGGATTGTGTCTAAGGGCACCACGCAGGATATTAATCCGACCTTGCATAAAAAATAGTAACAAAAAATTAGGGTCGATTGGATGTGACGTGACGTTCGACATGCGTAACCGAACGGAAAAAACGAGGCTAATAAAGTTTCACTTTATAAAATTGAATTTGAAGATGTGTAAAAAATTACCAAAAAGTCAAGATAGGTCACGAAAATAAAGCATCCATTTAAGAAAATTTTGTCGCAATGTAAGGTTATAAAATTTTCAATGTGAATTCACGATTATAACAAATAAGAATTGTTTATCCCCATCTTCATATTTTTATGGTGTATTATGTAATTTGAACAAATTACAAATAGGCAATTTTCTCCTAGCTGTTGACAAAACAAGTTGTACTTAACAGACATCGTAGTGTACTCAGTAAATTAGTGCCGGTTCGACGGATAAAGCCTTTTCGCAGCTATCAACAGCACATCGCGAACAACCAACTGAACCGACCCCAACTTTGGCTCTGACAAGGCGCAAACGAGTACGCACATTTTGAAACAGCGATGATCTCAAATCAAACAATACTATAATATAGTCAAGTTCCAAAATTTAAGATAATGAGTCATGCATAGCTCGTAACAAGGTTAATATGGAGCGGAAAGCAATGAAGTAATGTAAGCACACGTGTCCCATGCATAAAAGCTGCGCCGCGGTTATAAGTATAAGTGCATGAATCATTATCTTAAATTTGGTACCTAACTTATCTATAGTTGTGTCTACCCGAACATCGAAAAATGTAGCGGAAGTTCCTCAAAATCGAAATTCAACTACGGGACCTAGAAATTGAAATGTGCCACTAAAATTTTAACGAAATCGGCAAACTTACAAAATTTATAAAAAACACTAGTTTGTAAATAGTTAATTACTTATGCTTGGTTTCGGGTACGACTTTCAACAATAAATCTACTTTCAAAGTAGATTTAGCATGAATTTCAACGCTTATGCTGAGCTGCAGAAAGCATTGTCAGAAAATCTAGTTTAACAGTGACTTTAGATTGTGACAACAAATATTTCTTCATAAGAAAGCATTGTAGAATTTTAAATCTATACTGCTCGAAAAATAATAATTGATCGATTGAAACGATATTTTTTTTTAAACTGTGTGTACATCTATTTAACATAATTTTTTGTATCATTTCCATTAAGAAACAACATTTTTCTACGCATTTTGATAAAAAATTAGCTTGAAAATCTATCTTTTTCTATATGTATATCATAATATCAGTCATTTGTTTTTCTGTAAGGACAATCTAATGTTCTATCCAGGTGTGCAAGCTTTCACGGCCGGCATTGTTCCAAG
This sequence comes from Mongoloraphidia duomilia, assembly GCA_039654895.1. Lineage (NCBI taxonomy): Eukaryota > Metazoa > Arthropoda > Insecta > Raphidioptera > Raphidiidae > Mongoloraphidia > Mongoloraphidia duomilia. The sequence goes on along the minus strand of CM077520.1, from coordinate 5,214,332 downwards.
TCTTCATGGTTTCCGGGCTTGTAGGCCGGGGTCCGGTGGTATTTCTACCTGGCGTTTCGTCTACAACTGCGGTAGACATTCTCAAAGGGTGGCAGCGGTCGAAGTGTCCTCCTTGGCGGCTCACATTGACCTGTGAGCCGCCAAGGAGGACACTTCGACCGCTGCCACATCGCCTTTGAGAATGTCTACCGCAGTTGTAGACGAAACGTCAGGTAGAAATACCACCGGACCACGGCCTACAAGCCCGGAAACCATGAAGACTTGGAATCTAATGTTCTACATTAACAAAGAGTTTGACAACGTCATTAGACTGTTTCTGCATAAATATAAAATGTGACTACAATATGATCTCCATGTAAGGTCATTGTCAAATAAAATATTCAGACAATGAGTTTTGCAACCTAGCTTGAATTTACATTTTAAAAGTAGATTTAGCGAGACTTACTGACGGGTGCATTATATAATTTGGTGGAGATATTAGATTCATAAAATATATGCCAAATATTGAAACTGAGAAAAAATTAATCATTAATTAAGGGATGTATTGAGGGGCTATTTTATTATACAAAAACAAAACTTCACATAATGACACATTTACACTATTTTGTCGGTAGGATTTGGTACCCAGTGTTTTTTCGAGATTGGTTTTGCGTAATGGCAAACAAGTGACATATAAATAATAATAATAATATTTATTTATCACATAGTCAACAAACATTGAATATGACAAGCAAGTTTTACGAACAAAGAATATAGTTTATAGATTATAATCATCATTAATTCTAAAAGGCATTGATAACTATTATAACATTAATTATAAAAAATACTATGAAATATTTTGATAATGTTTTAATCAAATAAAAATCTATACGGTTTTAAAAATGTAATGTATAAATTCTCTGAATAAGATATGTATATTATTCTTGCATACTAATAAAAAAATATTAATTAGAAAAATATTACAATTAACAAAGATAAGAAAATACATTTTTTTAAATTTAAATATGCAGGTATTTTTAAACACATTTTTTTGTTAAAAATATGATTTGTTATAGCAAAGCGTGTAGTGTAATAATTATATCAAACCGAACATAAAATTTAAATAAATCTCTGTATACAAAAGGATTCTTATCGCAGTAAACTAAAAGGAAAAAAAACATAATATTATATTTTATATAAATCTTTCAAATGTATCCCACTCATAATTTCTATAATCTTACCGCATTGCATAAGGATTAAAATCGTCTAAAAGGAAAATTAAAACGACGAAAAAAGCATGAAAAAGAACAGCCCCTATTGTGTTTCGGCCCATAGCTACTCGAACCACGGGTAGGTAAAATAGTCGCTAGATAGGTACTATATATTACCTCCATAAGTTTTGTACCCCTCCCTTTGCTAATAAATATTCTGTTTCCTATTGAAGCTGTTAGTTCCATACAGGGAGGATTACTTAGGGCTTCCAATATTACAGGTCAAAACATTTCACAATTCACCCACATTTACGAGTATACTGTGGAACGCTCCAAATAAAAACTTCACCTATTATCTACGACCAAGATCCTCAAACACTTCAATCTTATTTCTTGATCGCGCATTTTTTCTTATAGTTGTCAATTTTTCTACCCCCATAAAAAGAGTTGCAGTTTTGTTACAAAAAGGAATTGCGATTTTTGCAACAATTAAAAATCTCTCAGATATACTTCAAACATTAATAAAGTAAGGGCCGGTGCATATATCAATTTTTAACCGCACAACTGTTTAGTTGCTTGTCAAAAGTCTATGGGATTAGATGGAACTGCGCATACTATTGACATGATAGTTGTACAACAAAAAAATCATAATACCGCATCGATCGTCTTTTGACTTTTCTGTTGAACAACTATCGTCGACAGTTTATTGTCCACAGCTGTGTATTGACGCAAGCATACGCTCGACTAAATAGTTGTTCGGCGACCCATTGTTTTAATAGTGAAATTATGGCACAACTGATTGATTATATGCGCACCTCTAACAACTAAACAGTTTTATCGAGTTGAAATGGCGACACGTACACAACTCGACTAAACTATTTAGTCGTGGAAACAATTGTGTGTATGCGTCCGGCCTAAATGAAATCGAATAAAAATACGCGCAGGTCGATATCTCTTTTAGTTTAGAAGTTATAACCATTTGACGTTTCTAAAAAAAGAACTTGAGTATAACGCATTAATATATTTGAAATTAAAGAAAATGTAGAGCTGCACGTATGCTTATATTGGATTCAGCGTGATGTATTTTAAATATTAAACGAATCTCAGAGATCTTAGTATCAAAAAAATCGCAGTTTTCCAAAAAAGACGAAACTTAAAAAAAAATTCTATCAAAAGTGTTAGATAATTTTATTTTTCGAAACAGCTATGATAGAATAATACAGTCAATTGATTTAGCAAAGTGGAAGCCCTGCATCACGGATCTACAGTGAGTGAAGCACAAAAGCTGCATGAAGAAGAAGAAGAGTCTTCTAATTTCACGCCCCGACAGTGCTGCCTCCTCGTGGCCCGTGAGCAATCTCCCGCAGCCGACTGTTACACAAATACAGAAAAGAGAAAGAGAGAGGAACTATCATTTCTTCTCATTCACTACACTGAATTTGATTACCACTGTTTACATTATTTCAAAATCGCTCCTACTTCAAAAAAAAAATGAAAAAGTGCGTTCTATAAACATTACGATCAATTATCTCGAAAAATCCCTACTCAAGATTAAGGCCATGCTGTAGAAATAAAACTCTCTCTCTTACACGCACTTTGATATAATTTCGCGCCCTCTCTCGTTCACATACACTATTAAACAAAGTACACTTTTAAGTAAGCGCCATCTAGCACAATTTATTGGAACAGAGGAAACGACTTTTCAATTATTTTTTACAGCCATCTGTAAGTGAGTTAACTAAATTCTTCTATACTATAGTACCGCGGTTATATTTCGTTCCTCTTACCCCCACTAAGTTTCCGTCACGCTTTTGCCATACACTGTCGATCGGAATTACTTCTACATGCCACGTTTAAGAAGTTTCACTTAAAAAAATATGTTGTATCTCTAAGCAGTGGCGAATTAAGCATTTTGGGGGCACCCAATCGTCATTTGATTTGGAGGCCTCCCGTCTAAAATTTTATGTTTGTATCAATTAGCAAAACGTTCAAATTAATAACTAATATTTTATTTTGTTCCTTTTAGTCATTCAAAAGTTTATCCCCTTTTGACTCGCTTAGGGACTCAATTTCGAAAAATCCCTTCATATAGTGGGTGGTTATGTCACAAAAGAAACCTACTGTCCAAATTCCAAGTTTCTAGCTTTAGCGGTTTGATCTAGGCGTTGAATAGTCAAAAAAACCTACTCCCTCCTTTGACCCCCCCTTAGGGACTGAATTTAATTCTAAAAACGATTGATTCATGTATTGTCGTCGGGAATGCATATGTGTACCAAATTTTAAATCGATTTAAACGGTGTTAAACGTTTTATACGTGCTGTATAAAATACGCAGTATTTATACCTGGTATAAAACTGGGGTATATTATTTTTTTTACATACCGTATAATACCGTTTTATACAAACGTTTTATGCCAGAGTATTATACGCATTTACATCACTAGACCCAACACTAACAACATATCTACAAAATCAAAACTACCCGAATTTTTGCACAGCAAACCCCAATTTTCTGATGGATATACTACAATAAGTTTGAATACCAGTTGATACTAAATGTGCATTTAATTAAAAGTTTGTCCTTAATTTTTTAATGAGTATACGCTTGAATAATCCCAGTCAACAAATATTTTCGGAATCTTCTAGAATCTAGGATGTTACCATAATTTTACAAAAATTATTTCTTCAAAAATTAATTCCAAAAGATAACTAAAAATCGTCTTGCTAAATGCATGAACAAAATAGATAATAATATTTTAAAATAAATGGAATTTTCGCTTGTCGAATCTATATCGGTTATAATCTAAATATTTATTATTCCAAAAGCTTTCATTATAGTGAACAAATATAAAAGCTCAGCAAAATTTCCAGTGCAAACTTTTGCAAAGTAAGTAAACTATATACGCAGCACTGCAGGTCATGTAAACATGCCAATGCAGAGCGGCCCCCTGCCATCCCCACGTTCGCTTCACCCCCGACTGAGAGATAGAGAACTGCGCGCGTTCTGCTATCACCGGTATATATAGTAGTAGGGATGTGTTAAGCTTTATAATTACATTTATTCGCAAATAGCAATTTCAATGTTCTTTTTTAAGGTTGGATAATTTGAGATTTGTTTTTTGAAGTTCTATATTTTGAATGTTAATATTTAATTGTTGTCTTTTGAGACTTTGATAGTTTGAGTGATGTTTTTTGAGGCTCCGCTTAACTTGATTTGCAAGTGTAGTAAAATTAAACGTTAAGATAAACAGTTCAACGTAACTAGTTGCCTACCTACATATTTCTTCGATTATTCTATTGTGTTTATCAGCCTTTAACTTGAATCTGATTAGATTTTGAGTCAAATCGGTTCAGTGGATCCTGAGATATTAAAAAAAACGTTCTCAATGTCACGTATTAACATAGGTAAAAAAAATATAAATGAATTCTAGATGTTATAATATGAAAAAAATGTAAATATTTTTTTCTCTAAAATGTATAGTTTTCGAGTAAAAAAATGTTTTACTAAAAAAAGAAAATTGTACGTAAATCAAGGTAACCATGATTTTTGCTATATTACTAGCCATCAGTAGATCACCAAACAAAAAAGAGGGCCATGCTTTTTTTCAAAGAATAAAAAAAGAGTGTTTATTTTTTGCAAATATTTACTAGGTGGGAAGTATAGGACTGGTCATCAGTCGAATTTTTTCGAATGAAACCAATATGAGTTCACATGTTTACACATCAACTCTCGTGAGTACCAGGTCACCCACACCTTTTCTTATTTTAAATTATGTAATTGCAATGCAAGCCCTAGACGCGGCGTACACTGTGTATATCTCCACCCATTTCACCTCTTTGTAATTACACTAAATTACCTAGAGAAGTCAGTTTCTGTTATCTTGTATTGCACATTGTCTTGTACCTATATTGGTATATATTTTGTTGTAATGGCTACACACATTGGATTAGTCCAACAGTAGCTCTCAGAATACAACGTAGTTCCTATATATAGCTCTACCTATCCTATGTACTAGTTATGTATGTAGGTATATACCGAACCTCCGACAAAAAAGCACAGCCGGTTATGTCGATTTTTTTCGTATTTTTTTCTGTATCTTTAAACATAATGATTTTTTAAATTGTCAAATAAAAAAAATATTTTAAGAACCACCGGCATAATAGCCTTTAAAATAAATAGTATATTGTGCGTCTAGTGGGAGCAAGAGGAGATTCCTCGAGTGTGGATTTTGCCGCACGAGCGTAGCGAGTGCGGTAAAACACACGAGTGGAATCTCTTCTTTCGACCAATAGTCGCACACAATATTTTGTTCAACTACCGCAAGAAATATGTTATTTCGTGGCTCTGCTGAGCGTGGGCGAAATAATGGGTGACCTGATTGATTGCGTAAACGTTCCCCGTAATGAGCGTGGGCGAAATGCTATTTCGCCCACTCTGTACGATCAACAGTCAGGGAATTCATTATTTCGCCCACCCTCAGTAGGGCCACGAAATTACATATTTCTTGGGGGTGTTGAACAAATAAAATTAATCTGTTTTATACTAGTTGGTTCGTGGGGTTCGACTTTCTTTGGGCTAAGTAGGATACACGACTATTTTAGTCTTTTTAAAGAACTTTTTATATTATTTTCTGAAGTTATTTCATCACCTACTGAACAGAATTATACACAGCGAATTTCACTTATAACGCAACATAGGAAGAGTTTTGTTTACCTGGTACTTATGGAAAATAATGCATTAATGTGAACCGATTTTCCCTAATCGTTAATTAGACGATTAGGGAAAATCGGTTCCCTTAAAATTCAACATCCACTAAACAAAAACATACATCACTAATAATAATGACTGCAGACAATATTTTAATTTAAAAAAATGTGCTGTATTTTATTTTTTTAAACTAGCGGTACCCGCCCGGCTTCGCCCGGGTGGTATAAAATTATGATTTAATAGCGGTCATCCAATGCTCCGCTCACGTATATTTAGTATATTGTTAATTTGTTATCCCCCATTCACATTTATAATATTAGTATAGATTAAAATATCAGTGGACAATGGATGTTGCATATTAAGTGAAACGTTTTTCTCTAAACGTTTAATGCATTATTGTTTTCCATAACTACCAGGTAAACAAAACTCACCTATGTTACGTCAAAGAAATTCATTGTATTCTGTTACTAAAAAAATACTATTAATCGGAATCACTCCCAAGTCCTATACCTACCACGCCTAAAGAAGTTTCACTTCAAAAATCGAACCAACTTCGATTTAGCTCATTGCAATTTGAGTTGAGGCTTCCATGCCGGAATTCCAAGAATTCGCAATTCCGGAATTTCAGACCAAATATTTAAATATATCAATTCTGAAACTGAAGAAATTAATATCGGAATTCTGAAATTAATGACATATATGATATCAAAAATAAAAATACAGCATGTTGTTGCTTAATCTTCCGAGCAGAAACTTGGCCTTAATATTAGTAAACTGTAGGTATAGGTTTTAAAATTTTTTTTTTTAAATAATTTATAATTTTCAATATACTACATATTTTTACAAAAAAAATTTCAAAATACTTTTAATTATAAAATTACAGATTATTGAGGATGCTACCAAGTAGCGAAACGTATAATTTTTCCAATTTTATCAAATAAACTGTTTTATGACAAATTTTACTAAAATTTTCTTTTGGTAACATGACTGATTAAATGACTGAACAATTCCAAACTACATTTCTTAGGTTTTTAAAGTTTAATATTCGAAGTGTGCCTAATATCTTGGTTGATTTTTTTTTGTTTGCAAATTTTTGACTCAAAGTTTCATTAAACGTTTTCTATGTCAATAAAAATATTTCGATTTTAAAAATGGCGTGTTTATTCTGCATGCATAATTTTTGTAGACCTTCCTCGATATCGGAACTAATTCCGCGGAATTTCGGAATTGGGAATAAAATATCGAAACCAGTTCCTGAATTGAAAATGATCCCATATTGGAAGTCCCAGAGATGGCTGCAATAATATTTTTTTCAGGTTACCACATACTCGACATGAGCGATTTTGCCTTGTGGTCAAGATTATATAATACAGTATCAGTTCGGTGAATGTTCCTATAAGGAACTTTTATACATGCATAGGTCCATGCAGAAGTTAAGTAAATTGAATCAGAATCATTTAAATTTTTTTGTTATTTTTAAAAGAAAGGAGTATTTTGAATGTTATAACCAGAATGAATATTTTTATATGATAATACGCTATAAAGACAATTTTTTAAATTGAATCAATTCTCGCCCGAGTTACAACTACTGTAATAATAATAAATTTAAGTAAATATAACTTTAAAAGGCAAATTTTATACTCTTTTTATCGTTTAAGTAAATTAAATTTTTATAACGAAATTCATATTATGAATTACTCGTATTGCAATTTTATTTTATAAAATACCTAACATATCTAGGTATTAATAAACAGATAAATAATTAAATCAAACGATTTAAAATCCCTTATATCCACACCGTATTACTTAACAATTAGTGAATAACAATTAATATATCAGACAACTATGCTGCCATGATTGTTAGGCTCTATTTAAGAAAAAAATAAATGCCACTGCCGGGACAGCTACTCAAATCCTGTATTTGATTATTAATGAATAATTTTCAATTTTAAAATTATGATTTTTATGCCAAACCTTTACGCGTAGTTCCAGTGTCGTATTAAGGTGTCGCAATATTTGGAAAATGTTGAAACAGTTTACTTCCCAAAAGCATAAACTCCAAATTGGATTCCAAGTCTTTATGGTTTCCGGGCTTGTAGGCCGTGGTCCGCTGGTATTTCTACCTGACGTTTCGTCTACAACTGCGGTAGACATTCTCAATGGCGATGTGGCAGCGGTCGAAGTGTCCTCTTTGGCGGCTCACAGGTTGAGAATGTCTACCGCAGTTGTAGACGAAACGTCAGGTAGAAATACCACCGGACCATGGCCTACAAGCCCGGAAACCATGAAGACTTGGAACAATGTTGGCCGTGAAAGCTTGCACACCTAGATCCAAATTGGATTATTGGGAATCATGATTCAAACAAGAAAATGTTCTTGCATGAGACCTGGCGTTTTGCCGCTGATTATTAATTTATTTATTGTTTTCTATTAACGGCAACAGTGTTTGTCAAATTTGAGTTGATGAATGTCGTGTTCGAATTTTGCCGCCCCTACAATTTTGCCGCCGTGGAATATAGCCTCTTCAACCCCGACATAAATATACAACCTGTACAGTTCGCATATATGACATAGCATTATCATTATTAGTAACGATGTAGGTAACCACCATATTTGTGCAAATTCTAGAAGAAAATATACATATATTATCCGGTTAATCTACCCGATAATTGGGCATTTCATGAAATGAGCATCTTAGTTTGTAGCTAGATACTTATTTCATGAAATGTAAATAATTTTCTCGATGATGATGCTACGAACATACGAAATATCACTAATGTTTCCATTACCTTTATGTATACTAATATTATAAAGAGGAAAAGTTTGTTTGTATGTAGTGGGTAATCTCTGGAACCACTGAACCGATTCTAAAAATTCTTTCACTAATAAAAAGATTTTGATAATTCTCGCGGGGGGGGGGATAATACCTGTGGGATAGTAACAAAACGTAACTCTGGAATTATTTTGCATTTTAGCGCATTTGGCGGAATCCTATATTACTATAATATTATAAACACCACCAGTCCGTCTTAGCTTCGCAAGGGGAGAATTTACTGCGGGAGGGAGATAATTTCTGTGGAATAGTAACAAAACGTAACTGCAAATTTTTTTTTGAGCGTATTGGCGGAATTCTACTATTATTATAAACACCACCGGGGGCTGGTGGTGTTTGGTTCGTTTCGCAGGGGGGATAGATTTTTTTCGAAAGAAACAGTAATTTATTTATTACTTTATTTACGTTCGCCAGGACATTGTCCTAGGTTGAAGGCACAGAAAACAAATTGTAAATGATAATAAAAATGTTGATATTTTACCTTATTTCATCGTTGATTCAAAATTCTGGGATCATCTATTCTGGTTGCAAAAGGCGATGCAAGAATGATTAAATAAAACAAATATTTTCTATTATTTATCGAGAGTTTTTCAAATCACTTTTAAATGTCTTTCCAAAGTTTCTACACAGATTCTCACTTTAGAATTTACATCACACAAAAAAAACATTAGCATCTAAATTATATTTTAAATGCTCTGTATTTGAATTATGTTACAACTGTTCTTATTTTCTCCTCACAAAAACCGATCACCAGTCTACTACAAGCACTTTATTTATTATCTACTAAATTACTAGCCTTTACATGTGGCTTCACTCGCGGCAATGTCTGTTTTTAGTAGAAGGGCGATCACACTCTTATAATCTATCCTGATACCCTGATATAACAAACAAATGGAATCTCGATCGAAACCACCTTCTGTATTGAGTTAACCAAACAAAAATTATAAAAATCACTAAATAAGTCTTTTTATCCTATAAACGGTGCATTTAAGTCAAAATTTCGTTAAAAACTTACAATTACAGACAGTTACGATGTTATGAATATCTTTTGGCCATTTAAATAAAAGAGTCAACAGTATCTATGTGTTACAAATTTAAAAATCTGAACTTTATAAACACGAACTTAGAAATATTTACTAATATATTATTATAATGCATTCGATGCCTAACTGGAATTAATAATAAGCAATCAAAAAATTGCCTGTAAAATCATGTTCATTTATATTGACCTCTAAAACTGTACTGTACAAATATTTCACTTTACAAAATTCTTTAACGTTAATTAATTGCATAACGTAGGTCGGAATTTATCTATTGTAATATTTTAATCTAAAAACAGTTTATGCTGTTTTTACAAAGTTTTTTTGTCACAATTTTAAAATATGAATTTTTATAAAAAAACTTTTTATTGAAATAACATGTTTTTAAAATAATTGAGATTAGTATTATTTAATAAAATATGCATTTTATTAAAAACTCAAAACCGCATTTTGTACGTACTTTATTTGACCTTCAACGATGACTAGCTCATAAAATACGAAAATATTAATGTATTTATAAGGTCTCTAGCATTCATTAACGCGAGCAAAATTTAAATTAAAAAAATATAACTATTATATAAAGTTTTTAAGTCACAATTTAAATCTAACTTGTTATCAAAAATCAGTTTTTGAAAAAGAACGTTTTTAAATATTTATCTATAATAACTAAAATTAATAATATTTAAATGAAACACCGCAATTCAAATAGATATTACAAAATATAAATGTTCACTTATTAAAATCTCAAACTGAACTGTGCAAGTGCAACAGTATAGGTACAGTAACATAAGTAATAACCTTAAGTTATGCAACAGATACAAAACGATTCAAAATTATTGATATAGGTAGGTACGTACTTTTTGATTTATTACAAATATACAATTTATAACAAAACAGGTCGCTGCAGTGCAAAACCCTGTCGACAAAATTGTGTATTTGCTAATACATACATCGTGCCATTTAAATGTCAAATGTAAAATATGTTAACTTAAATTTGTTTTTGGACAAAAACAAAAACTGTAACGAGGACAGTTTGGTGTAAGGGTTAGCGTGCTGGCCTTTGTGTCAGACATTCGTGGGATCGAATCCCACCTCTGCTGAAGGATATTTTGTGATGTCGTTTAGACCCAACTTTGATATTTGATGATACTGACCACTTTATTTGGGGACCCCCCCCCATGTGATATTCTCTTGTATATGTGCATATTACATGCTCTATATATATTCTGTGGACATATACAATTGGATGTACCTTTAAAAAAACTGTAACCTCTTGTATTGGAAGCTTAAGAGGGCTCTGTCACTAACCACTAAATACATATATCCTTAAAACAAACGTTCACTATTCACTCTCTCCCGACCATTTGTGAGATGTTGTGAAGGTTTTTGTGGGTTCATAATTTCTTAGCACTCGGGCGAAGCCGGCCGGGACCGCTAGCTTTAACATTGTGTGACCTAAACGGGAGAGTGAACCAATAGCTTTAACGTAAAAATATTTATCCATCAAAAATAGGATCAAAAGCATGTAATACAATTTTAGGCGAGAAGAAGGGGACTAGACCTCTTTTAAAATTAAATTAAAACGTAAGAAATATATAGAAAACAGTGATGAAACGAATTTTAATAATATATAGATTCCATCATGAGTAGATATTATCGATTAGACAAGCTACTGCATTCATTTAATGTTAATTTATAACTAGTCGATAAAATAAGCAACTATAGATATACAAAATCAAAAAATTCAATCTCCTGTGCATTCAGACCGTTAATAGATCGATGCAAGTGCATGATATTGTTAAAATATATAGGTTGTCTTTTCATTTAACTTTATTTTAATAATTAATAAGGACTATATATAAACACGTGGGTAATAACGAAATGACGGCATCAATGAAGAGGGAAATTCATTTGGATATCAGGCAATAATAATTGTATGAAACATTTAACGTAATATTATGTATGTTAAAAATCATAACCCATATTCGTAGTCGGGTAAAAAGAAGGCGGAAAAACAGTGATTGTAGATTATAGACGCTCAGATGCGAATCGAAGCTGATAGCTGTTGATAATGATTTTTGAAAATATTATTGCAAAATTTTCTTTCTTTGACTGGAGATACAATGAGCCGAGAAGTAGATTCTTGACCCCGTATATTTGTTTGTATATTTGTTTCAAATCTTGCGACCGATTTTTCACTCAGTTCTCGTTATCCGATTGAGTTGAAATTTTGCACACATGTGTAGCTTCGGTGACAATATAATATTATGGTAACTAGATGACCGGCCCGGCTTTCGTCCGGGTGTAAATCGTAGATACTTTTGAATTTTCACCCACTTCCCGTGATCCGATTGAGTTGAAATTTTGCACACATGTGTAGATCCAGTGACAATACAATATTATAGTAACCAGCTGACCGACCCGGCTCCCGTCCGGGTGCAAATCGCATTTTTGAATTTTCACAGGGAAAACGTTTTGCTCCGGTTACGTTTCAGTGGATCGGATAAATGTAATAAAATCAGACTAAGCAAATAAAGCACACTAAAAAATTAAAAATAAAAATAGGTAAAAACACTTTTAAGTTAAACGGTTTTATAAATGTACTAACAAAAAAAATAATATTTAATTTAGGTTCATAAGTATAAAAGCGTGGGTCGTGACTAATAAATGATCATAGAGTTTACGACCCACGCTTTTATTCTTATGAACCTAAATTAAATATTATTTTTTTCATAATTAAATGAATGCATAATGACTGCAAACAGTATCTATATGAAACACCTGAGTTAATTATATATTTGTTCACGACGTCTGTGTTAAAATTTGTATTTATTATTTTTTTCTTTTTAGTACATTTATAAAACCGTTTAACTTAAAAGTTTTTTACCTATTTTTTTTAAATATCATGTAATATTATTGTAATAGGCCATTATAGGTTAACCTGTAAGTTGTCTAATATCATGGAACACACCTAAATATCGACACATAATTATGTATGGGATTGATAAATACATTCTAGGTAAAAGAGGAGATCATCTTTTTGTTATTCAGTGTCCATTAGCGGCAATCTAAACGATCGTCTTGGTTATTCTCGAAATGGAACATGACTGTCAAAGACACAAAGTGCCGCCCATTTCAAGAGATATATAAATGGCGCATTAGAGTCACCTGCGCAGGTGGAACGAAGCGTCTTGGAATAAACGAGAACTGCGGGACCTGTGTGTGTGGGATGGCCGTGATCTACAACCAGAAATATAGTCACAGGTAGACGGTACCTACTTTAGAGTTTAGACTATCTTTGTAAATATAGACAGATCAAAACAGCTGCTTGTTTGATGCCAACATCTAGTTATCCTTTCAATTCAAATTTTTACTATCCCATTTAATTAAGGAGTGCAAAAATTAGATTTTGAATTTTTGGTCGTTTTCTGGTCGTTAATGTATTACGCAAGCACATTTTCGTTGATTTTGGATCCCCTCTCACCCTCTGAAAGATAAAATAAAAAATCACAGACTTCCTCTCAAAGGATAGGATAAGGAACTTTTTATATTTTTTATTAGATTGATATTTTTTAATTTTTTATATTAAATGTTATTTTTTAATTTGTATTAACTTTTTATTCCCCCCCCCCTTCTCCCTCTGCTATCAAAAATAAGGAAAGTCAGAACTCACCCACCACCTATAAACCTGCTTACGTAATACTTGAATAGACCCCTACCCTGAATATATGAAAATGGTTTTTAAAACAAAAAATATACCTACCGCACTTAAAATTTTTGCCGCCTATGTTGGTCTTCTGTCGTGACGAACTCTCACGGTAGCAAACTTGACGTAGATAAATTTCAAGCGATATTCGCTCCTATAATCAGATATCACATTTCTAGACCCCTAAGCACAATTGAAGGGCTTGGTGCAAGAATCGTCCAAGTGAAGACAACATAGTTTTGAGAAAAAGATGAAAAACTGATTTTTATTAATATTTTCGTACCGATTTTTATTAATATTTTCGTAGAAATGTTTGGAGCAAGAACACAGACGCTTCTTGCACCAAACGATGCGGAATATCCACATGGCCAGATATATGATGCTAACTTATTTTTGCCCGATGTGGCGTTTAGCCGTTTATTGCACCAAGGTCTTCAATTAGAAATTAAACCCCACTCTGTAAAAATTAAATTAATGTCTGTTTTTTTTAAAGTTCCTTTCATTATATTTTTTAGTTTTCTTATTGGTTTTTTGAGATCTCCACGGATTTGCTTTATTCATACAGACGCGAGGGGTAAATCGCTGAAGATTTCTAGTGTACAGGTTTGGGGATGTTCGAGGATATCTGAGGATGTCCGAGGAATTCTAGGTATTTCTTGGGATCTCTTCGGGTTAGCCGGGGATGTCTTGGTATTGTCTTGGTGTTGGCTTAGGAATGTCTAGGAGATGTCCGAGAATCCCTCAGGATTTTTCCTAGAATCGGCAGTATCACGCATGCGCGTAGATTTTTGCGCAGTATATTTTGAGGTTAGGTTGTGAGTACTATCACTAACAATTCGACTTGCAATTCGATTTACAACAATAACAACAATATAAAATTAATATTGCAATGGTAAGTTACTACATTTCGTCATTCCTATTAGATTTTCTTCGAATTTCAATACTTTCTACTTCAAAAAAATTTTTTAGTATTCATGTTATATTTTATTGTACACTCAGATGAAGTAGCGATTTGCGTTGAAATGTCGATTGGTAGATGAGTTCAACGATTTAATTATGCTGTAACTCTACGATAAGCAATATCAATAAATTCAAACTACCGGTCATAAAACTATTCCTGTATAATCTTTTTGTTCTCTTACTACATTTTTAAAACCGAAACCCAGCGCTACATACATCTGTGACCATAAGCTAAAGCTACTATGTCGAATTTTGTATATTTTTTTCTATATCTTCAATGACCCATTTTCCTGAGAGTAGTTCTTTCAATTATCCACGAGAGGCAGCACTTGTGGAAGATACAAACATTATTTATTCCCCATTAGTGTCGTGTCATTATAGTGGTATAACTTAATTATTAAATTATTATTAAGTTATACCACTAAAATGGCACGACATTAATGGGGAATAAATAATGTCTTGTACCTACCACAAGTGCTGCCTCTCGTGGATAATTGAAAGAACTACTCTCAGAAAAATGACTTATTAGATTTTAAGTGTATTTGCCATATAGCACATACACTATTGGAGTCGGTCAGACGGATGAACCTAGAGACTGGACCAATATTTAAAATTTTTTTTTGTATGAAATGACGCGAAAACCTTCTATCTTTAACTACACGAGCGACACGACAATATGAATCAAAACTACAAGCTGTGGCTGCTAAGAATATGGCGGTCGCAGCATGTATGCGGCCATTTAGGTTTTACCTTTCAAGTGATTTAGTTGGTATTTCTTTAAGCTTACTCTGAATATTATATCACATTCGTAATGTTTATTATAGATCGTACAGTTTCATTTTTTTTGCCATACCCACCAGTGGCGGCGCGTGAACATTTTAAATGGGTGTTCTGCAGAGTCAACCCGGAGATTGGAGTAGCCCCCCCCCTAATGAGGCAACCTCGAAAAAAAATTCAAAAATACATTTGATGCAATTTTTAAGTGTATTTTTTGATCTGAATAATTTGTCTATACATTATACAATGATTTCGCTAGCGCTAACATCGTAAATAAAGTGATTTTTATAGCAATATTTTTTATTGTATTAAAAAAAAGAGTGTGTGTGTACTATGTACGCACGTCAGAAGTTATACTTCTTTTAGATAACAAAACAAAAATAACTCCGAACATTTTATCCCGCGTGCCAGTACTAAACGTTTGTAAAAAAGACGATAAAATAATAAAATAAAGATATTAAATAAATTAATTTAATTTAATAAATTATTAATTTATTAAATATATTTATTTATGATATTTATCTAATTATTTATTAAAAATAAAAATAATAAGGTATGTTTGTATTGAGATTTGAACCCGAGACCTATTGCTTATAGAGCCACTACGTTACCGCTACACCACGAAGACACCTTATTGCATTGCTATATAATACGGTATTATAACTAAGAAAAATAATACTGTACTAGGTTCTGTGCACCCGTTCTGGCTTTTACGCGTGTAAATCTGTCTCATTTTTACTAAGTCATCTCTCTTTAACACATTGGATTTAGGTGCAACACAAACTGCAGCACCTCCTGCAGGACTGTTTATAGAATATAGGCCTGCGGCATGCCGTCATTCATAATAATGCTATGTGATTATGAAATTAAAACATATTATGCAGATTTATATAATATTTTTTTTGAATTGTGCGTTATTTTCTGGCAGTGCGGCAGCTCCGCAGCTCTCATAGATGAGCCGCCACTGATACCCACTATAAAATAGCTTTTGACAGGCCGGTGTGCGGTAACGTATCTTTCCCACACGAGGCCGCTAGTACTTAATATGGGGAAATTGGATCTTTAATGGAATAAATATCTATCCATCATTGTGCCCCAGTCTTTTATGTTTTTTTTTTGTATTTTAGGGAACAAGATGCTAGCACACGTGTTAAACCCTGAAGCCATGGGTTGAGGTTAAAATAAAAAAAAAAAATACAACCGAATTGAGAACCACCTCCTTTTTTGAAATCGGTTAAAAAGGGATTAGATGATTCTACCTAAATTTATTTTAAATTCGACATAAGCTGTTTTTCTTTTTGGTCACTGATATAAGTTCGATAATGCCAGTGGAGTGCAGAGCAAGGGCAGGGTTTAGAAGACGCGGACGACAGCCTGCATGTGGACTATGGTTATGGACGTACTGTACGTGACGGTGCCCCAGTTTGGGGGGTGGTAGTTAAATACGTGGCCCTCCAGAGAGTACGCTGATGTGTCCACAGTCGATATGATGGTCGCGGCGAGTGCAATATCACCGTGATTACTTTCGCTCGTTCAAAATGTTTCCATGGCTTCACATGTGTTGGCCGTCGACGCCGCACCAAATCACAGTGGTCCGAATTTAATTTAAAACGAAAATAAATTATTTTTTTCGTTATCATCCAAAAGTTTCGTTCATAATACGCTGTAAAACAATAAATAAGAATAGTGTTAAATGTAAAAAAATTTTGTTAGAGATTGTACCTAAACTGTTGTTCACATAGTAACACATATTTCACTTAGTTTGCTAGCTTGGATTATTTAAAAATGTCAATCTTTTCTCATAAATTGTTGAACTTTGCGTTATTATATCTCAACAATAAAAAGGTCAATAATTTTTGGATTTTCTTTTTTAAACTCAGAATAAAAACATCAATGAACGGTTAGTTTTTTGAAAATTTGTGACTGTTACTTTTTTTTTTTAATTAAAAAACTTGTCAAAAACACAACCTTTCCTATGCTCTCCGTGTTAATTATCCGAACTTTAATTAAGTTTATCTCGAGTTAGAGATGGTCAATCAACTTCAAATTTTAATGGTATTTGTATTATAGTATCCTTAATGAGTATACGAAAATTTAGAATTTTCTGACACTATGCCCATAGCACGACAACTACCTTAAATTGTCTCATACATTTAAGAATAATGAAAAAAATCTTGCCCTACGTTATGTCTGTATATGATTGTAAAAAGAAGGTATTTCGCACTAATATAAAGAATAAAAAAAAAACCGGCATAATACAGTTCTTTAAAAAGAAAAAATAATCCACTGGGTCTTGTACCAGTGTAAGACAAATTATTTTTTTCTTTTTAAAAAAACTATTAGGTAAGCCAGGGGTTTTTGAAAATCTAGAATTTTATTTTTACTTTATTACTTTTTGATGAAGTTATTTTTTTACTACTACATCAATTCAATCTATTTAATCTACTTATCATATTTCATAAAACTAGAAAAATCTTAAGAAATCTGACTTTTTTCCGCTTTGATCTCCATTCGAACCACTGTGCAAACTGACCAATAGAATGTATCTACGTAAATATATACAGGCTGTCCCTAAACTTTATGTTTTGTACTTTAGAAGCTTATTTTTGAGTTTAAAATTATCATATTAACACATAGGAATTAGTTCTATATAGAACTATTTTGTGTAGCATTGTGTAAATAAAAATAAAACTTTAAAAACATCCGACATAAGTCCTTTGAAAAGAAAAAATAATCTGGCTAAGTTCACGAATTAGGAAGGTATGAACCCACGAGCCCACTGGTTCAAGCCATAATATTTTTTTCTTTTTTAAAGACAATTATATCGGGGATTTTAAAATTTGTTTAATTTTATATTTTACTTTATCCCTCCAGTGGGTGTGTGTAACCCAATTTTTCCTGAAATAAAAAAATAAAACATCTCCGATCTTCCTATTATTCGAGTGTCGCTAGCGACTAGTCGAAAGAATCCGTTGACTAAATATCCTCGGAGAGTTCAGTGGCGACTCCAAGGGGACCCAGGGGGTCATGGCCAGTGGTCACCCCCAAAGGAAGTTTGGAATTTCAATCCGAGAGGATTTTTTCACCTTTATTGATTGCTACGGGTCAATTCGGCCTGAACATGCTGAAGGGAAGAACGACGCCTGTCTGGTACATTGTTATCGAAGTATGTCAAAAATATTCTTTGACGCAGGAGAAAAAATGTGCCCCCCCCCCATTTAAATCCTGGAGCCACCAGTGGGAGTCGCATCATTTATATATCTGTTTATTTAGATTTGAAAAAAATTAAATCACGTTGACGAATGAATTTCGTTTAAATCGACACTCATGAACGGTGTCTCTTTTTATCACAGAAAAAATGAAGAATTGGATTATTAAAAGAATAATTTAAATTAAATGAACCAGATAACTATTTTGTATTATTAAGATTAAAATAGCGATTTTGTTTTGAATAAACAAACGAATTCGATTAAACAATTCTTGTGAGTGATTAGACATAATCATGCAATAACAATGTTTGACAAAAGCGAATCACGATAAAATTAATTGTTATTTTATTGCAAATGTAGGACACAAATAAACTGAATAGAAAATATTAAATCAATCCCAGACTTATCAAACGTTCCTCTCCATGAAGTCAATGTGCTAAATTACATGTTTACTGTTGCTATTCATACTATCATCACATAGTTTTTAGTAGAACGTACAATACCGTTCAAATGTTTTAAAGAAATATCAAACATCTCGAATATTTTTCAAGTTTGGTTTGTTTATAGAAAATGACACTCTGATTTCTAAACGTAGGCACTGTCAAATTTTCTATTATTATAAAGATCTTTTTGACTTGATTTAATATTATCGTAGATCCTTATATAAAATTAATAATAAAAAAATTAAACACAACAAAATTTGATTTAATCAAGACGAGTCTAAAATAGGTCTGATCACAGCGAAATTATAATTTTAATTTACTTGTTTGTTTCAAAAGCGTAGCTAATAGAAACTGCCAAAACAAAACAATGTTGTGGTCGACAATGTAGAGTATTAATGTTGACTCAAAAAGACACAACATTATGTCTGCAAAATTAAAACTTTTACAGAATTTTACAGGGTAGGTATCATTTTCGAGAATAGTAACGTTAGCGAATTTTCGCCACTTTTCAAAATTCGATGATTGCGGCGATAGAGGCATTGCCGCATTAAAATATTTTGAAATTACACACTTTATGCATGCGCAGATCATAGTTTTATGAATGGTTACTATGGTAATTGCATCGCATTGATACAGTATTATCTACCAGAAATTACCCTGCACTCTTCAATCTTCATCTCAGATCCTTTCTCCTCGCCTAAAAATGGCTACAGCTCTCCCGACGCTACTTTTAAAGCATAAGGGTTCGAGTAAACGCCAAATGAAGGACCAAGAATCACACTACACCTACAGGCAAAGTTATTGAAAAACAGTTTTGACTGAGTGTGAAAGATTACGTAATTTTTAAAAAGTTGTAAGTTTTTCCAAGAAAATGTTTTTTAATTTATCGCCTGAAGGATTTGTAGTGCGATTCTAGGTCCTTCATTTGGCGTTTACCCGAACCTTTTAGCTTTAAAAATAGCGTCGTGAGAGTTGTAATCGATTTTAGGCGAGGGGAACGGATTTGAGATGAAGAATGCAGGGGGACCTTCTGGTGGAGAATACTCTTCAGTGTGTCAATTTCTGTTAGATAAAATAAGATAAATCTTTATTCACCCCTAAGCACAGGCAGAACCTGTGCTATCAGGCTAGTCAATTTACTAAAGTCAAATTACAGTAAACTTAATTTGTAACTAACTGAGGACAGTGTGGTGTAACGGTTAGCGTAGTCGACCTTTGGATGTCACTGTCGTGGGTTCGAATCCCACCTCCGCTCATGGATATTTTGTGATGTTATTTAGTTTTAAGGAAGTTGTTATTTAATGTAATTAAGACGCTAATGACCTAAGCTGTCGACGCGTCTATAATCTACAATAAATTAAATTAATTTGTAAGTAACATTCCTAGACAACTTAAATACTGATGTATTCTACTGCAAGAAGTTTGCGCACATTTGACTAGTTTTAGTAATTGTTAACATTTTAAGAAAAAAATTCACAGATTTCGCAATCCTTGCAACCATCGAGGACATTGGAAATGATAACAGCATATATGAAACATAATTAACTGTTTATTATACACACAATATTTTTCAATACACTGTTTAGTTTTGTCAGGAATAACTCTATTATTCTTCTGTTATATACGCGTTCACTTTTGCTTGATTACTTAACTTTTAAATGGATTTTTCTACAGTATTTATTAACATTTGCTCAAAAATAACACCGCAGATCGTCTCAAATACCTGTCAATTAACTAGACATGATATAAAACACATTTCGAAAAAATTGCACTTGTTCAATTTTGCATGATTGCTCCTCACTTGATCGCGACACCGTTGTCTTTTGGCCTTGAACGAAAACTCGTAACTCTGCCCCCATATACGAACATAAACATTTCCAATGTTAAAAGTCAAACTTTTTAGCAATATTGTAATAACTTACAATGTTTGTTTTCATTCAAAAAGTATATTAGATTTCTTGATCGTCAAAACAACAATTTGGCCAACTTTCTTTCTGTTATAACATCCAATTCAGTAGCACGACGCCGATCAAATCATTCTGCTGTGCATCAGAATGGACTTATATTGGCCAATTCAAATAACCACAATGCTCTGAAGTCAGACGCACACTGTAATAAATAGAGACATGTAGGGGTGTGTGAATATTCGGAATAGGAGTGAGTAGTAAAACTCATTTTTTTTTTATTTATTGTAGATTATAGTTCGTCGACAACTTAGGTCATTAACGTCTTAATTACATCAAATAACATCATAAATTAAAGCTAAGCGGCATCACAATACATCCATAAGCGAGGTGGGATTCGAACCCACGACAGCTTGATCCAAAGGGGTCAGCACGCTGACCATAAACCAGGCTGTCCTCAGTAGTAAAAGTACTCGGACATCAAGTTGAGCAAAAAACTTTAGTGGAACAGTAAACATAATAATTTTTTTATTGGCTGCTCAAACCAAGTATCGCGATAAATGAGCCAAAATTACTGAACTGAATTGAGTTAATGAGGACAGCCTGGTGTAATGGTCAACGTGCTGACCTTTGGAGCAAACTGTCGTAGGTTCGAATTCTTCCTCGCTAAAGGATGCTTTGTGATGTCGTTGGGTATTATTATTGATGCAATTGATGCAATTAAGACGCTGTAATGACCTAAGCTGTCGAGCGTCTATAAACCACAATAAAAATTAATTGAATCAACTAGTACAGGGGGATTTTTTTTCAATTTTGAAAATGTTTAAACGTAATTTATTTTATTTGATTTTAAAGTAACAAATTTTTCTTTTCGAATCGGATATAGAGTATGTTATGATAAAATGTATTCAATTTTTCTTTTCCTTTCAAATCGAATATAGTGCAAAGAGGAACATTTTGGATACTGAATAAAAATAATCGAAAAAATTTGAATTGACTTCAACAAATACCTCTAAAAAGTATAAAATATTTTTTTCTTAGTTTGACAATTACCTTCCCCCTACATTCAAATTGAATGAAATTCTAATTGAATGCTGGGGGAGGTTATTGCAAAACTAAGGGATACATTTTTTTATTTTACATTTTTTAAATTGAACTGAAAATTTTAGTTTATCCTATCCACATAAAAAATTCTTTTAAAATTATCAGGCATAGGACCCCTGGCATACGTCCTCTAAAGACGCAAACAGTTTAATCACACTCGATGCATCGGCTCAAAAACATACGGGTCGAATTGAGGACCTTTTTTTTGTAAATTCGGTTAAAAATGTTAAAAAAAAATTTCCATTCAATTTGGCTCGACAAGACTTAAAAGTCGAGTGTTTACTAAATTCTCGACTCGAATCGAAAAGGAAAATCCACTATTCACACACCCCTAGAGAAAATGTTGATGCTCGCCAATGGTGAACAATCTTGATCTTCCATCAGATTATGTTTTAGTATTTCTATCTTTCACTTATTAAGGGAAATACTATTCAAATTTAAGTTAGTTTTCGTTGAACTAAAGGTACGGATATACCGACAAACTTCGTTGATGCATCCGCACCTTTATTCGTTGAACGAAGCATACGTGAGCAAACATTGCTCGTGTTCAATATTTTTGCTCACCATCTATCCACGCAACCGAGCTCATATATTTGCTACAATTTCCAAACCAATCCGGTATCTGATTAGGTTAACAGAAAATTTAAGAGTAACTTAAAAATTAAATTATTAAAAAACAGTAAATTGAAAAAATAGGGCTCTAAGGGCAGGATACACTCTGGCACCCTATAATGATATAAAAGTACTCGTTGAGACCGACATTTTGACGGAAATTGTATTTATGTAGTCGATGACCTAAGATCCGGCAGAATAAAAATGTTAAAATTATGGCTTCCTATTTGTCTGCCTCAATGTTAATTACTTAATCCGGCTCTAGAAGACATGTCAAATGTCGACTAATGTTGACATTCGGGCAGTTGCGAACGTTCGCATTGGAAGACATTCGCCTTGAAGTTTGAGGGCGGTTTTTTGAACACACATCAAAGGAATTGGCCAACGCTGGTCTCGACTTGCAAATATAACTTTGTTTTCATCCAGACGACTTGAAAATTTTCACTACGCGGTGTTTGTCAATGTGTGAGTATATTATTGTGATTTATGAGTTGCATGAAACATGTATTAAGAACTAGTTACAAGAAATTATTACCTCTGAAGGATTTGGAATAATTGCGTCACCACTGCTATCCATTTTGTTTAATGTTGGTGTATATTCGCTAAAAACTGGGTGTATTAAATTTGGTCAACGCTGGCCAAACAGAATCCTGTCGTGTGAATATTGGACATACTCAAATGATCACATATGCCTAACCATGCCCAATATTAGTCTCCAACATTGGCATACGTTGGGCATGTTGTCTGGAATCGGCTTTACACAGACAAATTTGTCGATACGTTCGAAATCTGACGATAGGCTAACACTGGAACTACTCGAGTACCAGCAACTACTCTCTAGAGTCTAGATCACTGCTGAATATCGGGTCATTTGAGCGCGTTGCGGTCTGCCGATCCAGAGTAATCGAAGTAACGAATGGTTTTCACTATGAGTAATCTTGAGTAACTATTATTGAGTAACGGATACTTGAAGGGAATGTGGAAAAAACAAGTTATGTCCTTCTGACAAATTGCTGAGTAAATTGAATTTAAAGTTATTTACATTCCTCGTTCTTTTGCCATCCAATAATTTTAAGTTTTAAAATACACGGTGACCTTTCTTTTACCCCACAATTTACCCAGTGCTGAATACCGTTACGGTCTATCAGATGGCACTAACAGCTCAAAAATCAAAAAAATATGACATACCCTGTTCTTTCCCCATTCCCTTCACTTGAAATATTGACATCACTGCCGGCTACGATCGGTCAAAACTGGCATCAACACGAGCTAAGCCTTGGAGAGGTTAGTTGTGAATAAAAATACAGTGATATTTTTTCGAAAGAAAAATGTTTATTCAGTTCAGACATTCTGTACATCATTACATTTAATAAGGGATTACATTATAATGTAGGGTTTAATACATTCTTATTATTATGAAACACTATATGCTTAATGTATAGCTGTTTAAAATATTAATATGGCTGCTTTTAAGCGACAGTTTTGTTGAGCGCCACATACTACTATCGAAACTTAAGTAACTTTAGTTTGTCCCGTAACGCTGCTTGATACTTGAAATGAAAAACATGGATGCGTACTGAACTCGGGCAGAGAATGCTGATGTGTTTGTATCGGTATTGTACTTTTTCCGAATACAACGCATCTCGTCTCTGTTGCAACATCGAATGTCCTCTTCTAGCTACGTTACGAGACCTGTAACTAAAGTAACTTATGTTTTGTTACGGTCATCTGCTTATTTCTATAATAAAAACAGTGATCACAATTGACTTTCACACAATTTATTTTACTTATGTTAAGACACAAATTTTTAAACTATTTTCTCTCTTGGAAAATGTATTTATTTTTGAAGAAGATCTTTCAAATTAATCGGCACAAAGATAATACTATCTATTTAAGTCACAATTTATTTATAAGCCATGGTTAAGTCGCTGATTTATCCTGCAACTTAAAAACAAACGATAAAGTATATTATTATTTTAAATGTTCTTAATAAATCTAATTTTTTATTAGTTTTAATGAAGTAAACTGATTGTTACATTAAAAATATAAAAAAAGATTTTTCTAGTTAAAAAATATTTACAAAAAATGTTACAAAACAATAAAATGTGTGATAGCAATTCTGTCACATTAATATAATTAAACTTAACTAATAATTCGGTTTCGAGAAGTAATCTGATTTTGCTCTTAAAACATTTACAAATTTTACAAAGAACTACTCCATTTTTTATGTTTCAATAATATTAATTTGTTTATTAAATTAAACATTACTATTTGCTTAGCCAAAAACCATCGTACAAACAAATCAATATAATCAATTTAAGAACAAAAACATAAACTCAAAATTGCACTATAATAACATGAATTATTTATATTCAATACGTCAGGTACCAAAAGTCAACATTTTGAATTGTGGACAAAAACTGAATTTTATTTTTAAAAGTATATGGTAACACAACCTTTACAAAATCGTAAAATAGCGCAAATATAAATCAATATCTATTGAAACCATACATCTATTAAGTCCTGTATGACGCATTTTGTTTCGGAAGTGTAGCCAGCATATTGAGATAGAGAACTATATCTCTTTCTGTCTCTTTTTATGTCTCTTTCTGTTGCGTAATGCATTTGCCCGAAGATAGAAATAGAACATTATCTTCGTCTTAAATTGTTGGTTACAGATTCACTACATTGTTTCAAATAGGAATGAGCTATATATATAGAAACTTTATGGATAGATATTATATGAATGGAACAGATAGAGATCAGAAATGAGAAAGTGGTATATTTTGAAGATTAAAAACAGAGGGTCAGAGTTTTTTAAGCTACAAGAAAAAAATGGCGTTAGAAAGAAAACCTGAATAAAAATAATTTAAAAAATAATATATTTTCGTTCTTCTACATCCTGTTACGAAAAATAAACATAAGAGGTTTAAAGAGAGAAGATTTCGAAGGTCATTCGAGTGTACCATATACTTTTCACAGTTATTTTAAAAGTTTATAAAAATTGACGCCTAGCATCGTGAAAATTTCGAAAATTCTAAATTCTATGTGCGCAGTGGCCGCTTAAATAAAAAAATGGTTAACCTAAAATACTGTCATAAATTACTAATATTTTTTAGCAGTTACGTTTGAATATTTTCATACTTTTTAATTAGACTTGCTAAATTTTTGCAGAAGAGAACAACACAAAAATTTCTGTTTTTTTACGTATTTCATATCACCAGGAAAATTTTTATAATTTCTAATGTGTATATCTTTCCAATTTACATAGAAAGGAATATTTGAGGAGTTTAATTCAAAAACAGTTTCGTCTACGTTAACTAAAAAGGAGTTATTTTAAAAAAAATTAAATGACATTTCAGATAAAAAAAATGTATTTAACATTCTCTTCGCAATTTTAGTTTCTGTGCACAAAACCAGTTTTGAAATGTATCTCCTCATTTGATATTGCTAAAGATAACTTTACACGATGCCTCTTTTTCGTGCGCCAAATCATGCGCAATAGGAGGCAAAAAACGCATCTTATTTCGTTATGCATATTTACACGTAGAGTTCGTTGGACAAGAAACTTGTCTATATGAATCAATAAATTCAAGAGGTTTTTCATTATTTCACTCTATTTTACTTCACAAAACAACACAAGACATCATGAATGATGCAAGAAAGTCCCGACTGAGTCGAGACACACTTGCGTTCGTCCGCGCCGTCTTGCCACTCAGTAAAATGTCTCATGCGTGTAAGATGACGCATGCAGATAGGCTTAAGCGCATGCATCAAGATGCATGAAAAGAGGCGTCGTGTAAAGCTAGCATAAAAACAATACATTTACTTGACAACAAAATGTTGTTCGAATAGCGTATACACGATATCTAGCTTGGCTAACCAATTTCTAATAATCCTATCACAGGTTTTTTTCAAAAGAGCCGAAAAAGAGCATAACAAAACTAAAACTCAACATCAAACAAAAATGTGTAAATTTTTGATAAAAAAAATTTAGTCATCTATTCAGAAAAAAGCAATCAAATTAATAATAACCAACAAGATATTTTTGAAATAATATTCTATTCTTTTATTGACGTATACATCAAGCGAATTTTTCACAAAAAAAAGAAGTTAGAGGGAATTTTGAAACAAATGTATCACATTCATTCAGAGCAAGTAAATTATGAAAATTTTCTCATTTTTCAAAATAAATATTGACATTTAGAAAGATGCTATCCTAAATACAATTTATTTACAAGTATCAATAGTGCTGTGCAAAAAAATGAATAACAGATACAGAATTTTTCACACGCATTTTTCAAAAATTCACTGTATTTTAATGGCATTAAAAGTTAAGGTAATTTGGACCTAGGACCAACTCATATTTTCAATTTATTATTTTTTAAAAATACATTGAAAATCAATTTGATACTTTTATACTCAGATTAGAACTTGCGAACTGGGGGTTTGTTATGGTTAATAATTCAGTTAGGACTTACTTATTTAAATACTATGTAAGATATATATATATATATATATATATATATATATAGACATATATGTTATAATATTATTTTAAGATTAATAAAAAAAGCCTTTTTAATAATCTTAAAATAATTTGAAATAATGTTTTAAAACACAAAATAGTGTATTCTCAGCTGTTGAGGCGTCTACAATTTACAATGTAATGTAATCTTTATATCCTTTAATGAATTAGGTTTTGAATCTGTATAAAATGGATAAAAAATATTCATTTCGATAAAATAAGATTCATCCCAAAACATTAAAAAAATTTTTTTTACTTACTTGAGAGAAATGTGCTTCAAAAAGTCTGTACCTATTATTGATACTAAGAAACAAGTTGTTTAGGGATATATTCGTGGTGGTATTTCATTAGAAAACAAAATATTGTTGAAAATGCGGGTTCAATAATGAAATGTATTCTTTAAAAAATACTTTTGGAATGAAACTCTGATAGTGATTCTGTAAGATAAGCATTCTTAAATTTTTGGTAGAAAGTACAGGATGCCCATAAAATCGAATCTATAAAGAGTACTTTCAGAAAAAAAGTGTCATTTGTTGATGACGCTAACGTTGTTAACGAAACACGTGTTAATTTTTTTCGTATATTGTTTATTTTTTACAGAATGTCGATTCCAGAATTATTTTAATACAGTAACTTCAGTTGTCTGGAAAGACAGGGGTTCGAGATGTCACAATATTTATAAAAAATTCGAAATAATTTAATTATCATTTTGAGCTACAATTTACATAGATTTAATTTTTTTTTAGTTGGAGAGCAGCCAATTATATAATTGTTTCGAAACATAATTAATATTCTCCTTATATGCTTCTGAAGCATATAAGGAGAATATTAATTTAGCAATCATGTCACGGTTGAGTATAGTAAGCTCATTCCGCCGCGAAAGTGGAAAGGTTCAAGTTAGAATTCTGACTGTGACCACTGGTTGGCAAAATGATTTTTTCCAATATGTTTCGAAACAATTATATAATTGGCTGCTTTCCAACGAAAAATTTTTCAATTGCATTTCAGCCGTATAAAACTATTATTTATCATAGATTTAATGTTCTAACTGTAAATTTTCTTTGAATTGATAAAATATTTCTGTTATCTGAGCATCTATACTGTTCTTTTAAAGAATCTGAGAATTGAACAAAAGCAATAAAAATATTTTTTGTATCTCTCTAAATTTGGAAACTAAACTCGGAGGATTAAATCTATTTTAAGTTGTCCAAGATTAGTTGCTGCTTGTAAAAATATATGTTGAAACAATTAACACGCTAC
Source organism: Mongoloraphidia duomilia (assembly GCA_039654895.1). Lineage (NCBI taxonomy): Eukaryota > Metazoa > Arthropoda > Insecta > Raphidioptera > Raphidiidae > Mongoloraphidia > Mongoloraphidia duomilia. The sequence continues at coordinate 5,186,059 of CM077520.1, read as the reverse complement.
ATAATATAAAAACCATGTACCTATTTCAAAAGTAATGGAAAGGAACGCATTATTGTACAAGTTGGTTCGTAAGTTTGCTGTTTGGTGCGCTAATGTTCAAATTTATACATGTATTTTTAGATTACACCAAGTAAACGTAAAATTTGTCATCAAAATAAAAAAAAATGTAACAGGCAATTTTTGCATGTTTATTCCTACATAATAATATACAAAAGGCAATGTTGGTCTGTTTGTCTGTCTGAACGCGATAAACTCAAAAACTATTTAACCGATTTTCATGAGGTTTTCACAAATAGACAGAGAAAATATTTGGGAAGTATTTAAGTCTATAATCATTATGGTTACATAACAGAAGGCTGACTGCTGAGCAATGAACGAACGGGCAAAGCCGGGTAAATACTTCTAGTTTCTAGAATATTATAAAAGGCGACGTCTGTCTGTCTCAACTCGATAAATTCTGAAACTACTCCACCGAGTTTCATACGGTTTTCACGAATAGATTGAGATTTACTATGTTGTCTAGAAACTGACAGTTTCAACAAAAAGAAAATTAAAGTTGGAAGTTTAAGAACTAATATTGAAAATTTTTTAATGGGAAATAAAAACTTATTATAAATGCGTGAAGTTTTTATTATCTTGCCAACGTTGTTAACTTTTTTCGTTAAACAACACAAATAATAATTTAATTACTAAATTGAAAAAAGTTTCCTCCTGATTCAACAAATTTATTGTTCAATTATTATATTATTGTTACATCGGGAAGAGCTTTGTTTCAATTTAATTATTTAACGTCACCGGTCTTCATTCTTAATTATGTTGCAAGTTAAAATAGTCATCGTGCAGTGTTTTTTCTCAAAGTTTCGATTATTTGAAAGTCTAAATTATAAAAAATCCCCTTTTCCCTATCTGTCATCCCTATAGAATTAGGGGTAAAAAATCCCTAATATGCCATCACTGTCAGAATACCCTTATGAGATTGTTATACCACCACGACTTTCCCTATCGAATACAGGCAAATCACATAAACAATGCAGTTACAATAATAATTTACAGATTACTTACAACATACAGAGCAATAATTACTACGTTTATATTACAGTACAGTAAATGCGAGTTTAAAACGACAATAATAATTATTTAGGTTATAGATTTCTACAAATGAACCATAATTCTTTGTACAAATCGAAACGTCGCGATTTTTATCAAGAAAAATTTAAGAAAGAAATGCATAATTACATTTTCAAAATGTCTTTAAATTATGAATTGTGCGTGCTATACACTGCAAAACCAATAATGTAAATACAAATAAGCTGGACCTACGCGATTCGTTCAACGCTCGTGTATTTACTCACGTTACTATTAATTGGTATGTGATAAAATCAATCGATTTAAAAAACCCTTGTATCCACACCATATTATTCACATAACAATTAGAGGTGGAAATAATAAATATCTCAAACAGCTAGGCTGCCATGATTTTTGAGCTATATCTAAAAAAAAATCAAATGACCACTGTCGGGATTTGAACCCGAAACTCCCAGTTTCCGGCTAGGTGAGTTACCGATTTCTCCACAGTGCCCGAGAGTGGAAACCGATCCTTTCTTATATATAGCAATTTCAAGTTGAAAACACACTACATGCGAGAGTCGACTATTCAAATAAACTGCAAAGCATTTATTATTAAATTTTATTTCGCTCGCTGCGTTTTAATACATTTATGTGTTTCAAATTTGATATCTTTGTCAACGAAATTAAATATTTAATTTAAAAAAAAGTATAACACGACTAATTTTGTTATAAACGGGAAAATTTCAAAATGAAACTTTTTGCAGTTCTAAGTTTTGTTTATAAAAATCGCTCACATTTTAATTGTATTGCAAATTACAATTTACCTGTATAGAGAATAAATATTATATTATTCATTAAATTGCTGAAGAGAGAACAATAAGTTAAAAATTTTGTGTAAAGGTACAAGAAAATACCTTTGTATTATTATTATTAATTTATATATTTAAATTGATTTCTCTTTTCTTATTTGTTTTTTTTTTATTTCTAAGTATGTTATTGTAAAGTCTAAATCGTTTAGTTATGCTTTACTACCCTGACACCAAATTACGTATAAATGTACTAAGAGTTTCAAATACTCGGCCATTTTTTTTTATTATCATCTAATTCACATTATGACAGCAGCATCTATTAAGAAAATATTAACTGAATCTATTGGTTTTCCAAAATAGGATTTTTATACCATGCAGATAGGAAAAACAGATAAATAGTTCTGTGGATTTTTTCTATGACATAACTGTGCATGCGCAGTAGATTGCAGCTGATAGCATTCACAGAGCGTCAGTAGTTACTGCATTCACTTGTTGCTAATGTCCGAGAAAAAGTTACAATCTCGAGTGAAAAGTTTTACAATGCAGAAAAATAATTTTATTATGATCAATTTTAGAAAATACAGATCTGCTAATTTTTTCTCTCTTTCTTATTTTGACATTCCATATGTTAAAGTGAAACAAAAATTTAACAGCGCTGTAAATTGTAACATTGATCATTATACCACTAGGGCCATGCCTCGAGTTACCACAGCAGCTCAACTGGTTAAGTTGCCAGGTTGCTAAGAATGTTTCGCGTGTCGATGCTGGCAGCTGCAACCAAACTGTCAGTCCAATCGACTGGAAGCCGGGTCACTTTAACTACATGCATTTTGGTGGCATCTCTACCAGTTGAACTGCCACTGATAGCTCGGTGAGGCATGGCTCCTAATTTATACAAGTTAACCATATATTATTATCCAAGAGATAATGAGCTTTTTTGGGCAGGTATTTGTTGAAAGTTGAAACTTTCTACCTTCCTTGATGAAGGGATCGAAAACCTGCCATGCCGTTAGTGGTTGCTTTCGAACCAAAAGCTGGTTAAAGTTTTGAAAGCAGTCACGTGATGACAACAGATTACAAATATTCGTTAATAATAATGTAATAAAAGTAACTACTCATGGCGATCTTCGATACATCAAGGAAGGTAAGAAATACCATTTTACGAAGTTCCAGCTTTTGTCAAATTACATGCCCAAACAAGTTCACTGACTCTTAGTCTATTATCATCTGCTATTAAAAATTTTATTTTGCAAAAAAAACATACTGATCGAATTGAGAACCTCCTTCTTTTTTGAAATCGGTTAAAAATATCAGAACCTTCTCTGATTTTGTATATATTATTGCACAATCTCTGGGACACGATAGTCGATATCGCGTCCCAGAGATTGTGCAATAATATATCCAAAATCAGAGAAGGTTCTGATATTTTTAACCGATTTCAAAAAAGGAGAAGGTTCTCAATTCGATCAGTATGTTTTTTGTAAACAATAATATATACACCTTCTAATCCTATATGATTTCGTTTTTCCTTTTGGATTAACCTGATATCAACGCATTGAAAATATTACGCATCAAAAAAAAAAAATACGTTTTTGGAAACTCCATTAAATTTCCTATAAAAACAATGAACACGAAATGACATCATTTTTCCTTTTCTGAATTACTTTGCCATAAATAATATTTGTAGCTGCTTATTATTTAAAAACGAAAAAATACGGAATTACGTTACAAGGTCAACAAGCATACAGTCTGGTCATGTTTCTTCACAGAAATGTCTATCTTGTTTTTTTTTTATTTATTAAGTACAGAATAATTTATTAACCCTGCCGATGACCGCGTGTTTCACAGTGGATTCACAATAAAAAAAAAACAGAATTGCCAACTAAATGCTTTTAGATATTTTGTTACTAAACGAACAGCACAACGACCAACATGTATTTTAAGTTTAAATAAACTCAAAACGGTGCGTTTTTTCATGAGCTACCAACAACTAGGGTTGTTTGAGAAATATTTTCAATCTATTATTTTTTTATAATAAATTGAATATCCAATAATAGATTAGGAAAGGAAGGCGTGGCGGAGTCGCAACTGTCTCCTTCTAACTAGAATCTGCGTTAAACGTACGTTCACCCATTGGCACGACACAACTGTCAAATTTCATTCATTCTACTGGCATAACCTCGTTTTTTTTAAACACGTCGTCGTTAATAGTTAAAACAATTTGTTATGGGGTGGTGTCTTGTACTTGACTGCAGTTATATTAAAAATTATGACTGAAAAAAGTTTAAATTTCCGACTGAGGAAAAAGCTAAAATAATACCTAGATATCCAATACCTAATTGGTGAAAACATTTCTCTTATCCTTTTAGCTTGCCCCCCCTTGATCTAGCTTAGCTCAGACGACTTCAGAACACTTTTTCAACTCCAAATGGAAAGAACAAACTCAATTTCTAATTATAACTGCTTAAATTATTCAACGACAAACGTCAACGAGATTAAGTTAGGTTAGAATAAACGTCACTGGCTGAATCAAATTAGGGCATTCATTTTTCATAAATTTTTAATTTCAAATAAAAAATTATTTCACACGAAATAATAAAGTTTTGTAGCCAATAATGAGAGGATTTATTAATTATTTTTTAGAAACAGTCACTGTTTTGGTAAGAAATGTGTTTTAAGAGAATAGTAATAAATATTCCGTTAAACCCCATACATTTTTGAACGCCAATCGACTTCACTTTAAATTTCGTGCTCAAATTAGGACCGCCTACTTCTGTAATCTATTGGATTTTCAATTTATTCAGTTGTTGATACTTTTATCAGTTCTCGAATAAGAACCTGGGAATTGGGGGCTTGTAATTAAGGAGCCGTGGAAACGTCATATAAACAACGAAATTCGATACGCTCGGCTATTCTCAAGCCTTCATGAGTTGTGTTTAGTGTCAAAGCATGTATCTAAAAGCATGTGCTTCCTTTTTTTTATTTGAACATTGGGTGATTTACGTGCCTCATCGATGAATTAAGGGGAAATATTTTATAATTTTTAACTACTTACCAATAAAATACTCCTTTTTGTACAGTCCAATCAGAGTTTTAAGTAAAGTAGTTTACTAAAATGTAAAAAATGTAATAAATTAAATAAACTAAATATCTGCGACCAGAATGGATAAAAATATGTTGTTAAGGATATCACTAGCCTTAATGCGAATTAGATTGATAGTATCAACAGTATTTTATACAGTAAAGGCAGGTTTAGACGTGTCAATTTCATTTAAAAAATCAAAATTGAAACGATCAATTTCAAGTGTTATTGATAGATAAAAATCCAATGACATTTGATTTATTTTTTGAACTCTCCAATTTGATTGATCTATAAAAACTGATTCGTCTAAACCTGCTTTTTAAAGTATTGCAAATTTATCGGAATTTATAATAACTTTACATCAATTTGTTTTATTTAAATAAAGTTTTGGTGAGGAAAAATTAAATACAAACATGATTTTAAAGAAAAGAGATTTTTATCTTGCAAATTCACATTAAAAAATAAAAGGTATTAAATTTACAGAAAAATTTTACATAATTACAGATGAGATTTTATGTACTTTCCGCACATAATTTTGCCTGCAGCAGGCTCAATTAATTACAGTGAACCGAACAAATGTATTGGCACAATTTTTAATTGGAATTGGATTTGTTTATTAAAAAAAAAATAACAACGCTGCCTTAGTTCACAGTTAACTGATAACGAACTTGAATTATAAAGACAAAAAAATTATCTAACATAAAAAAAACAGTGACATAACAAAATTGGCGCATAAAAGTAACAAAAACATGTGAGTCAAAAATGTATTTGATATATCAGACATATTTTTCATTTCTTCGTCTTGTATAGATTCGTGGAATTTTTCGAGCGTCTATAGATTCTTAGATATTGTAAGGTCGCTCTTCCACTAATATGCGACTACAGCGACGCTACGGTACGTTCTTTAAACAGAGCTTCTCCTACGAGAGATCTCGTGTCGCGTGACAAAAAATAATTGATTTTTAATAAACGGGAAAAGCTCATCGAATGTTCTCAAATTACAGATCCCCCAGGGGGAACATTGGAATGTAGTTGTTCTCGCAATTGCATTCCAATGTCCTTTGAGAATTGGTGTTCCCAGGAGCCCGAGCTCGTACCAGTCGATTTGTGTATGCCGGCTGGCAGATTCTAATACACAAATGGATTATTAATTGTTGTGTTGAAGACGCTAACGACGCGTCTATAATGTACAATATTAATAATCAAATTGCAGAAACTAGAGAAGTGACACATTAAATATAAATTGGTAAAGTTAATAATTTCGAAACTTATCATTTTGTTTGCGGAAAAAATAGCACGATGTATCGATAAGGCCACGTTCGTTACGAAAACTGTGTAGGTAATTTCACAAAAAAATCTCAGCTTTATTGAAACAGAGCTAAAAATAAATTTGGGGTATCAGGGAATGAAACTACAATGAAATTTTGAACAGCTTTTTGATTTTTTTGGATTATTGTTTGAAGGTTGTCGTCAATAATGTTAGAGACATAAGCTTTATAAAATGGTGTTAAAAATTAGGGAGCTGAGAGATTTAAAGATTATAGACGCTCGAGAACTATGAAAATATGTACTTAAAAACCGATCGAAATTTTTGATTTTATTTATCGAAAACATAATAATGATTTTCGCTAAATACATAATATGTATTACATTTGTATTTCATATTAAATGGACTTATTTAGTGCTAAAAAAATTTAAAAGCACGAACCATTTGAGTGATAAAATTTTTTTCAAAATTAAACATAAAAATATAAAATTGAAGTTGACTAGATTTTAATAGATCAACTATTAATACTGTTCCATTGCAAACTGATATTTTAAATCATAATAAGTTAGCACAACTTCTACATTTTATTAATGAAAGAAATTTCATTCTGTATTTTTGAAGTTATACTTCTTTTGGCGTGTTATGAAAAAATGATGAGAGTGAATTGTTACGATGCGCGCGCATCGCGTTACAAAAATTTAACAGAATGAAGTTGCAGCATTAATGATTTCCATAGTTACCATGTAAATAAATTCACTCCAGTCCTTTTATTATTTTATATTTGAATAAATTATTTGCATGCAAATTAAAAATTTGTTCTTAATCACGCCAAAGAAGTATAACTTTTAAGCGCGCGTACAAAGTACAAGCCTCCATTTTTTTTTAAATATGTCTGAATGCCAAATACATAATTTGATTTGCACAATTAATGAGAAAATACTGATAGTCAAAGTATTTTTTCAATTATTTTGAAAATATACTCAAAGTTATGTATCTTATATTATATTATTATGTACATGGCATTAACGTCTCACAAAATTTGTAGTAAAAGTAAACTTTTCAATAAAAAAAGTAATATAACAGTACCTATATTATTGCACAAGTTGGTTTTAACAGAACTGAACTAAACAAATTAAAAGATGGCAAATTGAAAGTTTTAAATTCAACAAAACTTTTACTACAAAACGTACAACTTATAAAGCTCGTCTAGTCACAGAGTTTAAGTTTCGATTTTTTTCCGAAACGTATTACGAATAGTGACGGAACATTACGAACTTGTACTAAACTGGATAAAAATATTTCAATATTAAAAATACAACAATAATTCGCAGTTAAAATAAAAAGAACCAGTTCAACGGCAACAAAATGTTATGTAATAAGAATAATAAAAATAAAATTTGTTACAAAATTTAAAAAATAATTCTCTGAACACAAATAAAAAAAAACTATATACATTTATTGTTATATAAAAATAGGTAAGTAAAATTAACAGGGGGCGTTGCATTATTCACAAACTATTTAATAGATCTGAAAATAAAACACACACAACAAACGTAATATGAGCACATAACACGAAAATCCGACAGATCCATGAGTAATTACGAATAGTTACCAAATAAGTAACGTCTATTTTCACGATAATACTACCTCATTTTTGAGTATTAGCTGCCACTGAGTATTCCTTTAAAATATAATATTATGTTTATATTATATTAATCAATAAATTAAAAACAGTTCCAAAATGTCTGAAACACTTTCATTGATGTTTTTTTTAGGATGAAACATTTCGCAACACAACTGTACGTATATATTATTACATCAAAGTCCACTTTTTCAATTGTTTATTTTTATTCAGTCAGTCATCTGTTTAATGTTTACAACTGTTTCATTGATGCGCGTATTCCAGCACTTGATGTTCATTTTTTTGTTTCAAATATATTACTAAAACTTTTTTCTTACAAACTAGTACGTATTTTGGAGTCGATAAAATTTAAGCATGATACACGAAGAGCTATATTTCAATTAAATATGACATTTTGTTATTTATAAAATATTCTTTCGACGGATTGAAATGATCGTACGTAATTTTTATGTGGGAACCTTAGATACCGCTTTGAGAAGATCTGTTCCGCCGCTTTTATCCAATCCCATCTTCATGGGATCATGATGGTGTTGATGATGTGAACTGTGGTGTTGTTGTTGTGCTGCCGCCTCCAATTTCGCCTGCTTCTCCTGTTGTTGTTGTTTCAGTCTGTCCTGTTCTTCGCGTTCCCGTCGCGCCTGTTCATTGATCTCCTTCACCGCTCTTAATTCCTTCTTCAGTTTCATCCTCCGATTCTGGAACCATATTTTTATTTGACGTTCCGTTAAACACAACGCATGTGCTATTTCAATTCTTCTCCGCCGTGTTAAGTAATGGTTAAAGTGAAATTCCTTTTCTAATTCTAACGTCTGAAACCGGGTGTACGTTTGTCGCCCCCGTCTTCGCGGGCAACCGTTGGGGCCTGGAAAATAAAAAGAGGAATCTACTTACAATTATGAAATCTTATATTCAGTAATAAAACGATACATATACAGGGTGAGTTCGACCACCCGTATCAGTCGTTTTTTTCGAAAACAGTTAGCCGTAGAGAGTTGTGTCAAAAATTTGTATTATAAAAGCTCTAATAAAGAATCGAATGGTGATAATTTTTTTTCCGGGAAGGTCGGCTTCCCTATTAGTTTGCTCCAGAATGTCCAAAACTCCGGAATTATAAATGTAACGATAGGTCGAAAGTGGTATTGTTGAAAAGATCTTTAAAAAATAAGCATGTTTTGTAGGAAAACTTTTTTTTATTACTGCCACCCCTGTTAAGTAATATTTGTTTGAAATTACTAAATTAAAATGTCATAATAACGAACTTATTAAAAGTCCGCATTTAAAATCTAGTTACCTATCTATCGATCATTAAACACTGAAAAAATACACTCGCGGTATAGGTAACCAGAAGAGCTCAGTAGTATGTATTAAAGAGTAAATGGAAGACAGTTTGAACACTTGTGACAATGTCTCTAAGGTTGCTAGATTTTTAATGCCGACTTCGATCGTTATTCTGAAAATTTGATTTAATAATTTCAAACGATTGTTACTTAACAGGGGTGGTAGTAATTAAATATTTTTTTCTACAAAACTTGCCTATTTTTTAAAGAGCTTTTCAACAGCACCACTTTCAACCTATCGTGCTTTCTAAAATTCCGGAGTTTTGAACATATAATAATTTATATTTATACTTATAGAAATTTACAGGGGTGGCAGTAATAAAAAAATTTTTCCTACAAAACTTGCTTATTTTTTAAAGATCTTTTCAACAATACCACTTTCGACCTATCGTTACATTTATAATTCCGGAGTTCTGGATATTCTGGAGCAAACTAATAGGGAAGCCGACCTTCCCAGAAAAAAAAATTATCACCATTCGATTCTTTATTAGGGCTTTTATAATACAAATTTTTGACACAACTCTCTACGACTAACCGTATTCGAAAAAAACGACTGATACGGGTGGTCGAACTCACCCTGTATAGAGCGATCAATTTAATTAGTAACTCTAAAAAAATAATTAATTTATCGATGTAATAATAAAGCTGTGTAGATTTTCACGGCCAGTTTCAATTGTCAAACAAGATGAAAAATTCTTCCAGGCTGATAAGCCGTGGTCAACTGGAGGTTTTCCAGACGTTTCGTCTCTCACAGTTAGAGACGAAACGTCTGGAAAACCTCCAGTTGACCACGGCTTATCAGCCCGGAAGAATTTTTCACCTTGTTTGACAATTATCGATGTAAGTATTTTTATAACAGAAATAATGAAAGATAAAGGACAAAACTTTTAGCTATAAATATACTGTAAGTACGAGTTTAAATGTTCAGTTTCTGATACGACTTTCATTACTAGCAATACTTTCAAAGTACTTTAAGCACTGAATACTTCAGTAAAATTTAGTGCTGAAAATTCTTTTATCTTATATGTACCTTCAAAGTCATATCAGAAATCGAGCATAAATCTACCTAGATAAAATAAATAAAATACGTTTGATTGAATTATTAAATTAATTCATGAATTGATGCTTTTCTCCAATTGTAATCTGGCAAAATTTTAAAAGATTGTTTTAGCTAAGGAAAATTATTTAGACAATATTATAAAAATAAAAATAGTGCAACAATTGCTTCAACACTATTAATGTCTTTTGAAATCTCTACAAAGCAAACAGTCGGTGTCTATTTTTGAACAAATAAACAGGATTCTTGACGAAAAAGAATTTCTGAGCGAAGATAGGAAACGCGGAAGATTTAGGCACAGTTACAAAGATGAATGGTGGTGCGTGAAAGAAGGAGATTAGGACAACGACATTTGGACATCCGTAAGTTACACAATCGAATGATGTGATAGAATTGTCTTCATGATTAAAAATTCAGTAATATTTAAAAACACAGGGAAACTACAGTTTCTAAGTAAATTGAACACTCTACACAAAAAAATATCGTGATAAGATTTGTCTTCTAAATATACGGCAAATCTTTATAATAAAAAATAAATACTGCCGTAAAATAGTTTATATTATGAAAAATTAAATATTAGTAAACTAAAAAAATATAAGAGTTCTGCCAAAATGTGTCTTCTTAAAAAACTTTCAAATTCACGATATTTTTTTGTGAAAACTAAATAAACTTAAATAAGCGTGTAAGTAATAAAAGAGAATTTTAAAAGTATTATAGAAAAAAAACGGGTTTACCTATACAATTAGTAAACAAAAATGTTCTCAACTCTTTAGTAACTTTCTCTTAAAAAATGTTTATAGATACCTTGATTTTATTTTACCCTTGCAGTCATAAAATAACAGACTTTTTAGCAATAAATATTGCAAACAATCTATTTTGTTAAAAAAGTTTGCAAAAACTTTCTATTCCTTATAAATTTAAATTCTTTAAAATCGTTTAACTTTCACCCTTTAGGTAAATAAAAGGGTGCACACTTTTTCTTATAAATCTTGACATTTTTTTTTGTTTGAAACACAAAATAAAAAGTACCGGAATAACGGCAATAAAACATGTAATTCTCATCCAAGACGGCTTAGCATCCTTTATAAATCTTTGACAGCATGAAGGGAACGACACAGCGTTGCCAACTCTAAAAAAACATTCTTTATTCCGAATTGTTTAAAATACTTCAATATTTCTTTATAATTCTCCAGCGGGCTACTGATAACGAAAGTGGGAAAGTGCCTAAATAGTGGATTGTATGTCTACATTAGTGATGTGCCGGATATCCGTATCCGCGGATATCCGAGGGAAAAGAAAGATCCGTATCCGTATCCGTTAGTTTTTTGGCGGATCTTTTACGGATTTTTTACCTTATCAATTTTCAATTCATAGATAAAATTTTATATATTATATAGGTGATTAGGTAATAATGAAAAACAGTTAAATTCCTTTCAGATTATTTTTTATTTTTTAATATCGTGGTCAATAACTTTTTCCCATAACAGATAGTCTCTTTCCAAAGGTCGATGTGCAATATTTAGTATTTACCGCCGCGTACTCTAAGAAAGTTAAGATCCGTATCCGTATCCGTATTCGCGGATCTTGAGACCAAATATCCGTATTCAGATCCGTATCCGCGGATATACATTTTTAACGATCCGGCACATCACTAGTCTAGATACGGCGAGTGATGACAGTATGTAAAAACGAGCGATAGCGAGTTTTTATAGTCACACGAGCCATAATACCATTACGTACGAGACATATATGGTATTTTTTGCCATACCCACTACAAAATACCTACTTTTCAAGTCATTTTCAAAAAATTCTGACAATTCATTTGCGTCGCCATCTTTCCTTCCACAGTGTGCTGCGAAGTTCATGCAAGTATAAGTAATGACAGGCGTACGCAGGCGTATAGAGCGAATAAATAGAAATTTTCTGCGCTAGTGATGAAAATAAAACATTTTCCGCCACATTTGTCTGTTAAATGACTCGTTAAAGGCCGCTATACATACATCGAAAGTAGCTATTTTGTAGTGGGTATGGCAACAAATTTTTTGATCAACGTTATCTCTTTCAACTGACGTGAATAAAAATCCGTAATATATTGCTAAATGGATCCCGAGATTTTGAAAAAAATATGTTTTGGAAATCCAGATATTGCTAGCATAACTGATTTTATAATAAACCAATCAGACGCAATGCAGGGTTTTAACTTTTTAAAACAGGTCTAGTTTTTGTTTTTTTAATTTTTTAATATTGTTAAAATCGATTTAATTTCCGGTTATCGGTATTTTTGTCAGTTAGATGACTGGTCCAGATATTAGCGGATATCTGGCAATACTGGAGCAAGATTTTATAAAAAGTGATCGAACGCATGCGCCATGTAGTTGTTTTAACAGTTTAAAACAAGTCTGGTTTTTATGTTTTAATTTTTTATAGCTTTGAATTGACTACTGAAATGTTGATTACAGATGTGTTTATTTATATACGTATTTTAGGTTATCATACCTCGGAACCAGTTCGATAGTTCCACTCTTATATGGCCGAAGTTTAATTACATTGGAATTTTAAAACAAATTATTATTAATTTATATTCAGTACAGTAGTTATATATTTTTTTATTTTTCATAACTTTTAATTAAACATTACAACCAGTACGGCGTTTTATTAATAATTATCCATAAAATCCAATAATAATGATATTTAAAATGTATCTACTGTGTTATTTAGTCAAATTATTCGCGATTTTAATAACTCTGAATAAAATATGCATTACTGTAAATTTTATAATATTGTTATTACCATATTATAGTTAGATAGGCATCGGATTTGAATAATTTTGTGTTAACATTCTTTTATTGCTCTTCATTTCCGGTAAGTTGGTATGAATAAATGTTTGTATATAGGTGTAATTTTTTGATGATTTCCCCGTCGCATTTACTTAAATATTATGTAACCTTAGCCTATTTTATTCTTGTATTATAACTTACAACTCGTTAAAAACGCTCATAACTTGTCTAACATGTTTTATTATAAAATTAGCAGAAACACTCGTTCATTACTTCAGAAGTTTAAATTCTTTGGGTTAAAAATATAGATGTGTTTTTCTAGTTAATTTAGGGGTAGTATCTATAAATATATGCCGAAATTCAACTCTAAAACTCTTTCGTAGATAGCGACAAGATTTTTTAAAATGCTAATTGTCTTCTTTTGCAATATCGAAAATGTCAATTTTATTATTGAACGGACAAATAGAAAAACGCTTGTAAATTTTGAATGATTTAATCATAGCATAGACCTTAATATGCTAATTGATTTCAACAATATGTATATTAACACTATTTGATGTACAATAATGCAACTTAAAAACAATTTATTTTTATTTTAACCTAAATATGATGATAAAATATAAAACACGTTCTGCATTTTAAGTATTATTAAGCTTATAATATTTAATATATACAAAAATTTAGTCATCGATGGGTACATTAAATTATACTTAACGGTTTTATTAAAACGTTATAACTAATCAATTCCATTACTTGTTTGTATTATTTAATTAACTGTGACCATCTCGAGATCATTTACAGTGGAAAATACAAGAAATCATCTACATCAGGTATGGCTAACAATTAAGACCACCAACAGCTAAGGTTATGTTGCCAACTTGAATAAGACTGAGATTTCATCTCAAGTATCGTTATATCCAAAATTCACTCATTTATTTAATTAGAACGACTTAGATACCTATATCTGTAAAATTCGATTTTTTAAATTTCAAAAATTACGAATTTAAAATCCAACGAATTATTTTTTAAAGACTACTGGCCGGTTTATCGTACATTTTAATCACGGTGTTTTTTTATCATGCACTGTTAAATGAAGGGTTGCTATGGTAACGAAACGCAGCAACCGATGAACACGTAACAATCAAAATTTAACAGTGTGATTAAAAAACACCGTGATTAAAATGTATACGATAAATCGGCCATAAGTGGTTTAAAGCCTTTCTTAAATTAACCTAATTAAGGTGTTCGTGCAATAACACATCAGTCATCTTCCAGAGGGCAGTATAGCCTAGTGGTTAGCGTGCTTAGTGCCGCAACCTCTGGACTAGACAGCCGTGGGTTCGAAACCCACCTGCGCTCATGGATGTTTTGTGATGTTATTTAGTTTTAAGATAGTTGTTATTTAGTGTAGTTGAAAGACGCTAATGACCTGAGATGTCGACGCGTCTATAATCTACAATAATTTAATAGACATCTTCCAATCTTGAGCATCCAATCAAAACGAAATATCCGTAGATCCACTGTAAATTTCTCAAATTGAAGGATTGAATTATTAACCGACTTCAAAAAAAGGAGGTCGTTCTCAATTCGGTTGTATTTTTTTTTTCTATGTTTTTCTATTGAAATTAAAAACAATTTTCCAGTATTATATTTTCCGATGAAAACAATACATATTTTAATATTCATGTATCCGTGAGGTGAATGACTTTTGGTTGGTTCTGCTATCTCAACATAACAAACGATATACAAGTCTCTTGTAAAAGATATGTAATACAGGCGTACATACGTTACGTTATGTACAATAGAATAAATTAACTCGGTGTAATTTCAGTTGAAGCTGGTGTGAAGTGGGCACAGAATGATTTAGAAGCGACACAGATATGGGTTTGGACTGTAATGAGATTTGTGAACCTCACCTCACTGGTATAAAACCATAGACTTATAGAATGGACTGCACACAACAGATAAGAAAAAAAGGGTGTGGGTCTCGGGACCCCCGACAGATGTAAAACATCAAAGAAAACGTTATTGAACTCGGTGGTATTCTCTATGTAGTATGAGCCAGAAACGCAACTAAATACACAGCAAAGTATCTATATTACATACCTATAGGTATATACATATACTTTTGCTTTACAGTACGTTCGTATGTATACTCTCTCTCTTCCCGTGCCCGAGCGCGCGGAAGCCGAGAAGAAGTGCCGCAGTGGTGGGGAAAACAGCAGCGAAGGAGTGAACCAGAAATTTCGTTGCATATTTCCCCTCACGCGGCTGTTCACTACCCGACATAAGATGTTTCACATCAAAAATGTTAAAGGCACTGAGTTATGAAGATATATAGGGACGCTACAAGCATTTAAAAGTGAAGCCAGTCGCCATGTTTAATAAGCCTATAAACGTGGCGACTGGTTACACTTCTCTTCTAATTCTTCTTACATATTATGTAAGAAGAATTAGAAGAGAATAATATATTCCTTAATCCATCCCTTGTTTGGCCGCCATGTTTGTTATGACCTGTGACGTCAGACTTGACTTCAGTCTTGTATTAGCAGGTGTATATATATAGCGTCTCTATACCCTCTATGCTCAATGCTCAAAGGAGATAGGCTGTTTTTTTTTAAACCCATCTTCTGAAAGGACAGATTAATAACTTAAAAACTTCGCGACGACGCGACGGTACCAGTGCTGTTACCATAGTTGTATTAATGGTAGCAACACCGATACAGTTGCACAAGGATTGTCCTTTCTGAAGACGGGCATCGTAAAATCGGATCCATTACAATAATTTCCAATGAGAAGTTAAAAAATAAAGACATTAGAAGTAAAAATAAAAGTATGTGTCAAAAAGGGAATAAAAATGAAAAAGTGGCACCAGAAAGGACATATCATGACGCTAAAGGTACGTGCAGTATGGAGCTGGGATTCTAGATGGTAGCATAGATCATAGCAGGGCTTGCTTAAATTAATGCATTGTTATATATGCGAGCGTACACAACGAAGCAGTGAGTGTAGCAGGTATAAGCGCTGTTACAAGAGCTGGTAGACTCAAGAATGTATCTCACCATTCTATCAGCGCGCTGACTACTACAATCAACGTGTGACAACTGTCAAATGGCCGTTACAAGTTTCGCAATGGATATGACTAGTTTAATAAATGAAATTTTGCCAGTTTTTATTTAATTTGTTTTGAGTTTTTTCTAAGACGTATTTAAAAGTGGGTTCCATACGTAAATATTCAAAAAACAGGTTTGGGTAAAATTTTAATTCTTGGTATAAATGATTAAATTCGCCATGCTTAGATCATTTTCTATTAATAGGGTGGACATGATAGCTCCTACCCAAATTTGTATTTAAAATATACCACCTTGTAGCAGAAGAACACAAATATTCGTCTTCGCTATCTGACATTTCAAACGCGATTTAAGCTTGTATCAATGCTAGTATCAAAGCTTCGTTATGCAAACCTATAAGCGCTTATAATTTCAGCCACCATCTACCATACATGCTACCATCTAGCATCCCAGCTGCGTACTGCACGTACCTTAAAGCAAGACAGATGGACAAGAAATTGCACAGAGTGGTGCCCTATGGAAGGAAAAAGACCGACAAAAAACCCGGTGGAGATCGACAGTTTTGCTGGTAAACTCTGGCACAGAACTGCATCCGATAGGAGAACTGGAAGGGTGGCTTTTGCCCAGCAGTGAGATTATAACGGCTAATTATTTTTACACTACACAATACAGAAGTGAAACTTCTAGTCGCGTCGACTGTAGACACACACACACATTCATACGTATAATTTGCCTGTAACGATTGTAGCGTCCTATATTCTAGCTCAACGGCGCAGAGGAGTGGGAGTGTATAGAGTTTCATTACACGTTTAGCCGCATAAATTAAATTATGTGCATAGAGAAGTTTTACTTCAAAAAACACGCTAACATTAACGCACTAAAAAGTAGAAAATACATTTCTTTCTATTTTATAACTTTTAGAAGCGTGGGACACACTTTACCTTTATTTCATTTAGTGCCTCACGCTTCTAAACGTTATAGAAGAGAAAGACATTTATTTTCTACTTTTTAGTGCGTTATATAAAAGCGTTTTTAAATTTTATTTTCAAATTTTTAGTCATTATATATTATATTATTTCAAATTATAAACGACTGGAGACACGTTTTCCCACCACCAACATCGTAACTCCCACCATCGTTTTTTTATTTCCATTTTTAACTAGTTATATAAATATTATTATAACCAAAATATAAAAATATTGTATTGTCATCCAAACTTCATACGACTGTAAAGTTTCACGTCAATTGGACATTTGAAAAAGAGTGAAAATCGAGTTGTAAGATTTTTTACATACTACATACACACATAAAAGTGAAGCTAACATAAGCGTGTTAATAAAAGACAGAGATTGGCAGGCACTTTATATCATCTCGGTCACACAAAAGTGGATATTTTTACCGTTGTTGTGATAGAATGAGCAATCAAATCTTTAAGTCAATGAGTAAAACGCTACAGTATAGACGCGCGAACTCCGCTGATATCGTGTGGATTTTGTAACGCGAAACTGTCTACCTCTGTTATTTATTGTTATAACTATAAGATGTACGAATAGTAATTTACATACACATCCAGTAACCAAACATATCATGCGATAATTTATTGAAATGGTTTTTGGTTCTCCAAAATTAATTTTTACGCTGTTGGTATATTTTAAATTGCTTGTAAGAAACAAATGACGAAATGTTAAGATGTTTCGAGACAAGAAAAACTATAATATTACATATGCGTAAATGACTTGCCACGTGACTTATTTTTTTGTAATTTGTTCCGTACTGATAACATATTTAGACAGTTAACAAGTACTTTGGCAGCAATATCAAGTAACTGGTAGTTGTTTTATATTTCTGGTCATTATATCGGCACCATTTTCTATATTATACTGATTTAATTTATCGCTTTGAGATTTATTCTGAGGTTAGAAGAAGTATCTATTATACATTTAAAACAGTAAAATAATGTTAGTTTAATAGTTTAATAGTTTTGTATGTTTGAAATTTTGTAATAGGTACTAAATGTTATCAGCAACTCTCCCACCCTAGCACTGGCTTGCCAAGTTGGGTGGGAAATTTCCAAATGTTTGTATTGTTTTTTGATAAATATGTACCCTTGAAGGAATAATAAATAATTAATTAAACTGCTTTTGAATAGAGAGGTAAAAATATCCACGACATAATGAACCCAAATAAAGTTCGTGAATATTAAAAAAAATCTAAAAATCACGCTTATTTTAAAAGTAGAAAAATTTTAAAAGTAGAAAATAAATTAATTCTTTTTCTTCTATAACGTTTAGAAGCGTGGAACACTTCACTTTACCTATATTTCATCGAGTGTCCCACGCTTCTAAACATTCCAAAAGAGAAAGAAATTTATTTTCTAATTTTTAATGCGCTAATATAGGCGTTTTTTAGTTTTTTTTAAAACTGTAAATTTTACTTTCAAATTTTTATTCGTTAAAATATATTATATTATTTAAAATGTTAAACGGCTCGAGACACGTTTTTCCACCATAAACACCGCCACTTCCACCACGTTTTTTATTTCCATTTGTTATATAAATATTATTACGGTTAAAATATCAGAATATTGTATTGTCATCAAAACTATTTATGACTACAAAGTTTCACGTCAATTGGATATTTGGAAGAGGGTGAAAATCGAGTTGCAAGATTTTTTTACATACAACATACAAGTGAAGCTAAAATAAGCGTGTTAATTAAATATTGAAAAGAATTATTTCACTGTAGAATAATGTAATTGAAACACTAATCCAAATTACATAATTATTATATAAAATTGCAAACATTATATTTTTAGCCCAGACATGAACTAAGTATTGACATTTTTTTTTAAATTTCTAGGATCATTTAAGGCGATTTAGCTTCATATATAAATAAGTTATTCTCATTAATAAAAAATATATGAGCACTGTGGTTGGAATAAAAACAAAAATAAAGATAGTTACTTCTTACCACAACAGTTTTATTGATGGATGTACATTTCGAAAGCTGTGCTTTCATCTTCAGCAAACACTATACATGATTGAAATAGTACATAAAGGGTATTTTATACTAATATTACAGGTAATAAAGCAATTAACAAATTGATAGTTAAGTTTTCAATTTGTTAATTGTTTTATTAACTGTAATATTAGTATAAAATACCCTTTATGTATTATTTCAATCATGTATAGTGTTTGCTGAAGATGAAAGCATAGCTTTCGAAATGTACATCCATCAATAAAACTGTTGTGGTAAGAAGTAACTATCTTTATTTTTTGAAGTTATTCTCATTCCTGATCAATGAAATACAGATTTAGTTTATGTAATTTGGGTACATCCTGTATACAATTCAAAAATCGGCAAATAGTGTTTGCAACATAATCTAATCGTGCCTATGTATTTATGTAGATAAAAAATGAAATAAAAAGTTTTATGTCATGTATCCGAATGATCTTGTCCATGATTCATAAAACGATGGAAATCACCGTTAAAACAACCATTACGTGTCTAATTATGAGCCATAAAATGGCTTCTAACTATCGCATAAATCACACGACAGAATACTGGTGCATGCTTAACTTTTCGTCAGGCTGGCTGGCAAGTGGGTTTGGGAACGAGAAAAAAAATCAAGCGTGATTTACGATTTTCTTCTGAAAGGCGCACAGATAGACAGAAAAACGTCAATAACGTGCGTCTACCTACACTGTTTGTACAGTAAAATGCCGGATTTTTATTTATTTCAGCAAGGATTCGAATTATTCAACTTACAACTTCTATTAAATGATAATTAAAATACTATTTTCTGTAAGGGAAACGGTGAATCAATGATACTTCTAGGATGGTATCTTACTCAAAAAAATTAACATTGATAAAATATTTGAAATGGAGCGTTCCATGAAGCCACAAGCTTTCTATTTTTTTTTTGTAAATCTTATTCCGATCTATATTAGAAATCGTGTCCATCGTGATTATAAAAAATTAAGAAAAATCGCAGGATAGTGGACAAAATATTTGATTTATTAAATGTACAACGTTTCGTCTATAGATTTACATGTATGTACTTGAAAAAGTCTAAATCTATAGACGAAACGTTGTACATTTAATAAATCAAATATTTTGTCCACTATCCTGCGATTTTTTTAACCTTATTCCGATCTTTAAAGAAAGTATCCTTCGATTTTATTTTCTGGAAATTCGATATTTTTTGTATATTTTTATTTTGGAATACAATCGTATTGTATTTATCTATTGAAATTATAATTAAAAATTCCATTTAATTTTTTAAGTGGGACAAATTGATTTATTTTTATTTATTGTTGATTATAGACGCGTCGACAACTTAGGTCATTAGCGTCTTGGAACAAATTGGTACATGGAGTATAAATCTTAGTACAAATTAAAAAAAATTCGCATAAAACAGAATTTAACAACTATCCGCCATGATACATTTTTCAATAAACCAATCATAATGGAATTTAGTACAAGACGAAATGTGAGCAATTTTGTTGAACTGTTTATTAATCGGTATTCAACTGTAGTATTTTTAGATGACGTACTATTCCCGAACGAAAAAGAACACTATACATTTATCTCTGTTCAGGATCTATAGAAATAGGGAATCCTTCAAAGCAAACTTGCTCTACTAACTTCTCTGCAGGCACACACAAGAATATAGGTACTATAGTAACATAACAATTTATAACAGGGACGGTCAAACATTTCATGAAATGTTTAGAATGGTTATTTCACGAAATGTCTTAAGCCTGCTCCAGCCAATATGACCAATGTATACCAATGCTGGCGAATGTATTGACGGATAATGTTGGGCATGTGTGATCATTTGAATATGTCCAATATCTACACGACAGGATTCTGTTTGGCCAGCGTTGACCAAGCATAAGTACACCAAATGTTGCCAACATTAAACAAAATGGATAGCGAAGATGACGCGATTATGGAAAGTGTTTCAGAGGTAATAATTTCTTGTGCCCGGCTCTTAATACTTGTTTCATGCAACTCATAAATCACAATAATATACTGCACCGCATAGTAAAAATTGTCCAGTTGTCTGGATGAAAACAAAGTCATATTTGAAGTCGAGGCCAGCGTTGGCCAATCCCTTTCATGTGTGTTCAAAAAATCCGCCCTCAAACCGAATATCTTCCAATGCCAACGTTGGTGACTGTTTGTTAAATATTGGCCATATCAAAACCATCCAGACGGCATGACCCGAATGTCCACATTGGTCGACATTTGTCATGTTGTCTGGAGCCGGCTTTAAACTGTCATTAACTTGTTAGTTACACCAGATGAATGCAATTAACTGCATGTTTGAAATTTTGGCAGAAAACATAATATTACGTTGTGGAATGAGTTTAACCTTCTAGCGGGCAGATAATTAAGTAGTTTTCAAACGTTTCTTGAAAATAGTATAATTTAAGAAAAATTGATGCAAAATAGGAATGATAGCGGTTTTCCACATTTATATCCAACCTGCATGTAAGTAGTTTTCGAACGTTTGTTGAAATAATCTGGGAAAAATGACTGTCAGTTTATCAAACGGGAATTGAAAAGTTGTTTTTGAGACGACCCTGTCTCACAGACTATAAACGATAGAGGTAACCCTACATACATATAACATTCTGACACATATTGTACACACACATAGACCCGTTGTCATGACGACAGCTGGTGCACCTCCCATAAAGAGTATATGGAACCATGTTGTGTGTGTCGTGTGAGAGTGAACATGTTACCCTTCTGGGTTCAAGCCATGTTGAATTTCTATTGTATCTGTTAAATTGAGGAATATATCATTCTACATACCTCTCACATATTATTCATTAGCGCCAGTTCTATACGTGCTAACTGTTTTCTTTTTGTGTTCAAATTTTACAGAGGTATAAAAATAACTAGCTTTAACCCGCGGATTCGCTCGCGTTAATTTCGGTTTAAAAAAAAATCGTATCTTAACCCGAGTGTAGCCGGATAAAAAGTTATTAAGTTTGGGTGGCTAGTTTCATTAAAATTGGTCCAGCAGTTTTTAAGGAAACTGATAAAAATCGACATTTTTTAAATGCGTTTTCTCTGTCATACAAAATACCGAAAAATCCCGAAAAAATAGCAAGTATAGTACAAAAAAAATTCTGGAAAGAGTTTTCCAGTTTAGTTATAGATAGATAGATAGATAGATATATATATTTAGTGACCAATATTGGTATAAAACGTCAGAAAGATACAAAGTAATTATTACATAAATATACAATAAATTCTACACGCTACAAGAAAAGAAATCTTCGAAATTGTACAAACACATGTTCTGTAGCACATTTTTAATTTTATTTTTAAAAGTGTTCAGCGGTAAAGCCTTGATTTTGTCTGGAAGATGATTATAGAATTTGGGTGCCCAAAAGTTGGGACCATTAATTATTTATTGTTTTTATAAAAAGGTACCCTTATGTCAGTACAGCTTCTGTCAATTTTACAGTTTCATTTTAGTTTCATGTCTAGAGCATGTACCGAAATGATCGTTCGGAAACCGTTCACAAACTATCACAAATTCGGTTAGAACGCTTTAAGAATCGTCCACAAATGATCACAAGTTCGGTTGGAACGCGTTCTATCCACTGCGCATGAGCGTGTCGGTAATATTACGGTGTTCAGAGTGGTTGGAACAAAGCTAATATCTACTTATACGATCCGGCAAACTTTAAGCACGGCCAACGTCCGTCTAGTTCGCCACATAGTGTGGAGCCGGTCTTAGCTATTAATAAATATTGTTTGTTTCAGAAGTACTTTGCTCAATAAATCTAAACGGCCATGTTTAAAGTGGACGCCCGCTATGCGACGATGGATGACGTGGCCTCCCCATTCGGCACATATGACACGCCATACGGAATGACCTTTCATATGAGTTGTATCTTATCTGGCGATACTTGTAATGTTTATTGAGACACCGGTAACACATTAATAATTCGAGATAGCGTCTCAACGACTAGAATTCCACATGAAATATGAATCTACGTGCATATATTTATAGAATATACATGTGTTTGTTTGTATACCATTATACAAGTAAGTTTATTTCTTGTTTTAAACAAAAAAAAACTGGTCAAGTGCGAGACAGACTTGCGCATCGAGGGTTAATAAACGGCCATGTGCGTGTCGAGCCACGCAAAGAGTATATAGGGTTCCGTACCACGTAAGTTATGCTAAACCTACAATTTTGATAAAATAAATAAAATAAAAACACATTCATAATCGACTCTTAATGCCCTTTTCAACGATACTCCACAAGAATAGGTACAAAAAAAAATTTGTTTGCCCCCTGTTTGCATGTATGGGCGCTTTCTTTCTTTCTGTTTTTAGTAGTCTAAAATTTGCTACTTTGTTGATGGTCTCTAAAACCTACAATTTTGATGAAATAAATACACATTCATAATCTACTCAAAAGGCTCTTCTCAAAGATACCCTACAAGAATAGATACAAAAAATTATTTTCTTTGACCAGTTTGCATGGGCGTCTCACTTAAATAAACCTCTTTCATAATTTGTTATTCTCTCCATTTTTGGGCCGCGGTAATACATATTGTGTGAATTTCAAGTCCCTATCTCGTTTCGAAACAACATTTTTCTACGCATTTTGATCAAAATTTAACTAAATCTTTTTCTAAGTAGATCAGTCACATGTTTTTCTGAGTACAATAATGTTCTACATAACAAAGATTGACAACGACAATTGGAAGTATAAGATAAAAATCTAAGTTTATTGTTAAATCAAATTTTCTAACAATGTGTTCTGTAACCCAGCATCAATCTTATACTTAGTGAATTGCATATAGGAATCCAACACTAATTCAATGTCAATCTAGGAGGTTTTTCACGGTTAATATCTGTATGCTTTTTACAGGAGGTACATGAAAAAATCTTTCAGACACGAAGGTAGTTCATTCATCTTTTTGGGATAAAATCTTATAAAAATCAGGGATGTATGGATGTTTTAACTTTGAATAATAAAAATATCCATGAAATCCGCTCTAAGTTAAGTGTTGTTATTTTCAGAAAGCTTTTATTTACGTACTATACTTATACTATGATTAATTCCATATATTATATTGGCATTATAGGGTAAAAGCACCCGTTCCAAACCACTTTTATATCTATATTTGACAAGAAAATGATAATGTTATTATTTATAACGCAACATTTTTTCAACATTGATTTATTGTCTACTAATTATGGTATCAATTCAAAAAATGGTATTAACATATTTTACCTATATATCAAATACTCTGTCTATCAATACGTCATAGTTGCTTGTTTAGTCGTCTTTTCTTTTTGAGAATACCTAGCTTAATTTTTTGAAATTTTATACTACAGGTGTGTTCGGGAACTAATGCTTTTACCCTATAAAATGTGTACACCGCGATGTTACTTTGTTCGATGTAGAATATTTTATAAATATTTCAAATTTATATGTCTGTGTATTATTTTTAACATAAGAATGACATTCAACTTTATATGACTTTTGCAATTGAACTATTATTCATTTATTTAGATATAATTTATTTATTTCTTTGTGTGGGTACAATGGTGAAATCAAAGAACCCAATCGTATAAATCAATATCACATTTCTGAACAAAATCAGTTATTTAATGAAGAAACAACACACAATCTGTGAAAATTTTAACTAGCCACCTCTTACCGTTTGTGAGATAGAGCCCTGTGACAGACGGACGGACGGACACCGTAGACAGAGTAATAGGGTCCCATACTGAGGTACGGAACTCTAAAAAGCACATGCAGTAAGCTTTTCATTTATACAGCATATTTTTTTCATATCTTTAATATATTATGTCGGAGGCCCGTATTCATCAAACACTGTTAAAGATAGAAGTTACTAACCTTAGAATAAATTTATTCCTTGGAATAAAATAAACTTTCTATTCACCAAGCAATTTATTCGATAGAATAGTAACCTCAGGTAAAAATTTACTATATACCATACGCCTTGGAGATTTTGTCAAATATTTTGATTCTAAAGCACGTTTACCAAAGATCCGACCGATGGCGCATCGATCGAAAATGTAAAATGATGAATATTGACATATTTTACTGACAAAAGCCTTTACCTGAAAGATATAAAATTAATATTTACCTGAAAAGGTCGCCAGGCCATAAAGTAATTTATGCATTTCGTGCACACCCTATTTAACTAGGCGAATAAATATTTATACCCTTGAAATTGAACAGAATAACTATTCTTACGATTTATACCTGCAGTAAACTTAACTATGTTTGGTGATTTGAGTTATCACTATTTATTCCGAGTGATAGTTATCAGGGGAATAAATCAACGGAATAAATAACTAACTAGGCTCGGTGAATACGGGCCGGAGACATCTAGTGCAACTAACCATTTCATGAAATGTATAAGCAGACTCTTCGTAAATTTCCAGTTATATTAAGATGGCTTGTGTTATATAAATTTAACTCGTAGATATATTTGATCTCAATCTTAGTATGGAATGAAACTATTCTGAATCTCAAAATTATTATTTTTTTCGTTCAAAATAATTATTCACACAAGTTTTCCTCATCCTCAGTGCAGGGCTTTCTAAAATACTTGGCAAACTAATTTCGAATTGCGAATCTTCTACCTCCAGCTTCTCAAGATCTCCAAAAATAATACGGACTCTCTAAGTAAAATTATATGACATGTTGCTAATTTTAATTCGGTAGCTATAAAACTTATTTTTTCGTAATATTATAATATTATTTTTTACCATGAAGACCCATCAGGTAGACCAGTCCAGAACTGATTATAGGAACTCAAAAGCGTCAAGAAAAAAATCTGCTTATATAGAAAAAACGAGGTGTGACCGTCCTGAACACACATGCAAACTTTGAGCAAAGTTAGCCCAGTAGTTTAGACGACAGACAGGCATTTTTTAAAACTACATTTGTGGATTCAAAGGACTTGCAAACGTGTAAATTCACCAAAAACTCAAAACCGAATTTTTGCGCGATTTCCCTATTTATACTTCGTAAAAGGGAAGGTAAAAATATATAGGTGAGGTTTATTTGAAATAATTGGCCACTTTTTTAATTATACTAAAATGTAAACAAAAGTAATGGAATATTTAGGTGTGCAAAAATACACCTAATAATTGTTTGAATCAAAGCATAAAGCATTCCGTTCCGTCATTACAAAAAATAAAGAAAACATATTGCCGATTTCAAATGCAACAAACAAAGACAGATATAGCTTATAACAGTAAATTACGAAATGGCATGTTATGGTTCCATTACCATAGCATGAATGTTGTATGTATTCTGGTAATAAGTTTACATTATAGCCCATATTCCATTGTTCATAATTATACTTAGTGCCAGTTAAACTCATTTACATGGATATTAAAAAGTTGTTTTACTGTTTTTATGTTATACAAGATATGAGAGGATTTTTTTCAACACGGATGGGTTCCGAAAGGAATACTTTGCGTGTTAATTTAATAATTTCAAATTGATTAACTAAATGGATTCGTTTGTATGTTTAAATAAAGACCAATTCGCACTTGGCGACACGACGCGACGCTAGAAAATGCTGCTTTTCAAAAATTACGTGTTTTCAAATGCAAGCAATTCTCATAAGAGCGATGCGACGTACGGCAGCAGCGCGACACGACATACAACTCTTCGGAGAGCATTGTACGATGCTTCGTGCACAGTCGCGTCGCGTCGCTATGTGAAAATCGAGCATATCTGTCGCGTCGCTTCGCGTCGTGCCATGCGAGAATTGGCGTTTTTGTGAATTTATGTATTTATGACAAAAAGTTGAAAAAATTCACAAATGTCACAGAAAAATATGTTTATATTCTATTTGTGGTGGCTACAAGGTGAAATAATGTTAGGTAATATTTTTGGCAATTTTATTTCACACTAGTCTTTACCCACGGTTTCGGCGTCATGTTAATGTTAATTTTTTTGGCAACTGCTCAGGCGCTCAACCCCTTTTAGTAGAAGCGCGATGCATATCCTATTCCCGAATGTGTAACCAACACTGTACGTAAGTTTCCGCGAGTTGGTTAGCCTTTTTTCCCTTAAAATTAAACTCGGTTCAAGCATAATATTATATGAAAATTCTAATTTAAAGCCAAAATTGCAGTGGTTACAGGAACTGTGAATAAAATAATATTGTATATTTTTCTTATTCTATGACAATAAATTTTTTTTTATTATTATTAATTAATTAAAGGTTCATCAAAATCGGTTCCATAGGTTTTGATTTAACAAACAAACATCCTATAACTGTATAGATATATCTACATAAGTATGAGTCGAAATTTCGTTATTAATATATTTAAACATTTTTATAATATTGGAAGCGAAACATTGTTTGGTCTGCGCTTATGCACGGGTTTATAACATTAGTCAATAACGAATTGTCACAAATGAACTGATTTTATAATTTTTAGATTCAAAGAATAGGGAGCTAAGTGTCTTTATGTTACTATGTCAATTTTGCTAATAAAACATTTTTATGCTTACTAAAACACTGAAATCAATAATTTACAGACATCATAAACAATTAAAATTTATGACAAATATGTTTGCTTCTCGGTATGGAAATTACTTATCTGCGCTTACAAGACAAAGTAACTTATGCCAGAGCTGTGTGATAATAGTAGATTGTATATCTAGTTGCGTAATGAGGCATATTATACTGACGAGTAGTGACAGTATGTTACATTCATCAATACAATTAAGCAAAATCGCAGGATAGTGGACAAAATAATTTGATTTGTTAAATTAAATGTATGACGTTTCGTCTATAGATTTAGACTTTTTCAAGTACATACATAAACGTCGTACATTTAATTTAATAAATCAAATTATTTTGTCCACTATCCTGCGATTTTGCTTAATTTTATTATAATCACGATGGACACGATTTCTAATATAAATTCATCAATACGTTTTGAAATAACTCCGTACGAACTAGCAGATACCGTCATTTTTTTCACAGTTACGTATCTGTTGCCACCCTTGCGAGTTGCGACTCCACTGAATCTTTTAACGTTTATTCCATTAAAATTGGTTCAGTAGTTCGTGAAAAACAACATGAGTCTCTTTTTTTGTAGTTGCTTCACTGCAGTTGGGTAAAAACTAAACAAACTAAACTATTGTATATAGTAAGACTTCGTTTTTTGCTTCTTGTCCAATACTTAGTAGAATGAAAATAGTAATAACTAAATTTGCTTCCGTACAAGATGAAAACTCTTTATTGGATTAAAGAGAAATTGACAACATGTTTCGAGAGCTTAAGCTCTCATCATCAAGTCAAGTTAAAACAATATTTAATTTTTCAATTTTTGTAAAATATTGTTTTAACTTGACCTAATTGATGAGAGCTTAAGCTCTCGAAACATGTTGTCAATTTCTCTTTAATCCAATAAAGAGATTTCATCTTGTACGGAAGCAAATTTAGTTATTACTATTTTCATTCTACTAAACTAAACTATGCCATTTTGCCAATTCTTAAAATATCATATTAGAAAAGTACCTACTGTGATTATGTAACTGTTCA
The DNA here is from genome assembly GCA_039654895.1 of Mongoloraphidia duomilia. Lineage (NCBI taxonomy): Eukaryota > Metazoa > Arthropoda > Insecta > Raphidioptera > Raphidiidae > Mongoloraphidia > Mongoloraphidia duomilia. The sequence goes on along the minus strand of CM077520.1, from coordinate 5,157,359 downwards.
TATTAAAGTATTGCAGATGACTAATTTTACAGAAATAATGATATGAAGATTTAATTAATTTAATGAGCTCACGATGATGCTATAAAATTGTAAGCGAAATAATTCATAGCACTTATACAATTATTTTTAGATCGTTCTCTTAAGGCCACTATATAATATAACTCTATATCACATACCATTATATGACGTGCTACCTACATAATATTTCCCATAATTTATTTTTATTAGTTCTAATCTCACACACTTTATACATTTTTATATAACTAATAAATCAAATAATAATAAAAGGTACAATATACACATAATATAATAAGATAATATACTTACAATAACTTCCCCATGATACCAAAACTTTTAGTGTTGCCGGGTAGATCTAGACTTTCTAGACTCTTGTCTTGTCTAGATTTTCAAGACAAGACTTGCAAAAGTCTTGTCTAGAAATTTTCAAGACAAGACAAGAGTTTTTTAATCTAGACTTAGACTTAGTGAAGTCTTGATATTTCAAGACAAGATTTTAGTGAAGTCTTGTCTTGATATTTCAAGACAAGACAAGACTTTGGAAGTCTTTTTTTGTCTTGTCTTGTCTAGACGGCAACACTAATTTAGAAGGAAAATTACTTTTGCATTCTGAGAAAATGGCGTCTAGAGTCCGTCATATTGAATTTTCCGTGACGCCATATACCTTATTTGTAATCTTCTCAACAAAACCTTTCTTTTTATACCAATATGAATGTATTTAGATTATAGTGTTGCCGTCTAGATCTAGACTTTCTAGACTCTTGTCTTGTCTAGAAATTTTCAAGACAAGAGTTTTTTTAATCTAGACTTAGACTTAGTGAAGTCTTGATATTTCAAGACAAGACTTAGTGAAGTCTTGTCTTGATATTTCAAGACAAGACAAGACTTAGTGAAGTCTTGTCTTGATATTTCAAGACAAGACAAGACTTTGAAAGTCTTGTCTTGTCTAGACGGCAACACTAAAAACTTTGTTAGGTAAGAAAATTCGCATATAAAATGGTTAAACAATTAGTATCTCGATACAGTGATATATTCCTCGTTATAACACGGGTCATTTAGCGGTGTTTCGCTATAACGCGATTTACAATTTTACATCATAGATTGACTTTACTTTTTTTAAGATCACCAACAGCAAGGGTTATTTATATAATATAATATATATAATATAATATATATAATATAATATATATAATATAATATATATAATATAACATATATAATATAATATATATAATATAAAAATTGTAATTGAGGAGCTTTTGAAAGGCCACATAATAACGGCATCGCTGCACCTTTGTTATTCTCAAGTACTCACCATATATAGTAATAATCACTGTGTGAGTAAGGTAACTCAACCAGCCGGAAACTGGGAATTTCGGGTTCATGTCCTGACAGTGGTCTTTGATTTTTTCCTTGTATATCTTAATTGTTTGACGATTAACATCACGATGGCATGTTCGCCGACTGATTACGTTAAGATAAGAAAAGTATTTATTTGTGGTTTGGCTAATATTGTCTATTTTAATAATTATTATATTATAACCACAAAAAACTCAACTCTCATTGTTGTATTTAATAATTTTAGAGCTATTAAAACTTGCTATAACGCGGGCCGTTTAGCGTGGATTCGTTATAACAAAGTTTTACAATTTTTAATTCTGAAACTGTTACATATCTCGCCTGGCGCTGTTTCATTTAGCGTTCAATTTTTTTTAAGCGCTAAAGCCGGTGATTTAGGAGGGAAGCCAACCATAACAGTAAAAATGGAGTTTAGAAAAATTATTTGAAGATCAGTAGAACCTCGTTTATCCGAGTTAATGTGGGGATGAGGTACCTCGAATAAGCGAAAACTCAGATAACACGGAAGAAATAAAAAATTCGAAAATTTTAATCATTTTTAATTACTATAAAGTGAAACGTGTAACTTGTCATCATTTCATCGCGTGCCATAGGTTCGCCATCCCTGTTATAGAGTGCAGAGTATTTTTCTAGCGTTTGCTAATTCAACATGTTGAAAAAATCTAACTGAAAATTCAATTACCACAAAATGAAAATGATAGCTGTTTTGTCTTCAGACCATATACGAGTAGGTATGGTTAAAAGGAGCGTCCTCTTTGTTACGTAATGTGGCGAACGACCACCTATTATTATTTATAGTATCATATATTGGTAGTTCACAAAGAAACATCCGCAGGAGTTAGGTATATAATTTCAAATGTTAATAAAATTTATTTCATTGCCGTAATAAAATTTGTAATGACATTTCACATAACAATTAAATTACACATGTTAACATCAACGCGAGCATATAGGCTAGTTACTGGATTTTTTTATTTCTTTTATCTTACATAGTAATTAAATACAGTTAGTGTTAATTATTTTTAGTACCGCTATTTAAAGTTATTGTTTTAAGATGTACAACTCTCACTGTGATTTTTTAAAAAATCCCAAAACGCAATGTTCAAAACCATAAGCGTCGAAATACGTTAGGACTGTCATACGTTCCGCTAAACCAATATTTTGTCCCGTTTTGCTTTTATTGAGTTAAATGACTAATAATAACATTTAAAAAAAAAAAAAAAATTTTAAATTTTTTTTAAATTTAAAAAAATTAATTTAAAAAAAAAATTTTTTTTTTAATAAGACGCGCAGCTACTACGCTAAAGTGGTAAAAACGGAACCAGTATTATGAGACACCGTTGTCCGTCCATCTGTCTCTGTAGCTTGCAAAAAAAAAATTATGTTTTGGTTATTGATTAATCTAGTGAGAGCGCCCACATGACTTTCAAAAGTGGGCGCCTATGTTCAAAACTAACAGACATATTATAATGTTTTTCTAATACGATTCACTCTATTATATTATAATGTCTATAAATGTAGGCTAAAATATGTTATAATTGAGACCATGAAATATTTATACCGGAAATACAGACATCTGGTATCTACCAAACGTGTTGTTTATTTGAAAACAATAGTTATTATTTATTTATTTTCTCGAAAAGATAACAAAAACGCACTCTGCTATATAATGTAAAATTAAAGCGGTTTTTGGTACAAAATTTTATACCTATCAACGTGTTTAGCAGTAATCCATGAATTTTTTTTTATTTCCCACATCTACTATGGTAGGGAAGTAATGGATTTAGTCCGAAAAAATATTTCGAGATTTTAACAGATTTTCACGTTTTGAGACCCTAGCAACCGTTTAAGATCATTTTCTGACTGATGTCTGTGTGTGTATGTGGTCAATTTGTCGCCTTCGATATCGTAAAAACGGAACAACATACGGCCATGCCGATTGTTCTATTGTATTTATCAGCCTTTAACTTAGATCTGATTAGATTTTGAGTCAAATCGGTTCAGTGGATCCTGAGATATTAAAAAAAACGTTCTCAATGTCACGTATTAACATAGGTAAAAAAATATAAATGAATTCTAGATCTTATAATATGAAAAAAATGTAAATTTTTTTTTCTCTAAAATGTACAGTTTTCGAGAAAAAAATATTTTACTAAAAAAAATAAAAATTGTACGTAAATCAAGGTAACCATGATTTTTGCTATATTAAGCTAGCCATCAGTAGATCACCAAACAAGAAAGAGGGCCATGCTTTTTTTCAAAAAATAAAAAAATATTTACTAGGTGGGAAGCTCGGTGGGAAGTATAGGACTGGTCATCAGTCGATTTTTTTTTAATAGGTATGTAGTTCAGTTATCTTTGACTAGTTCATTATTTTTTTGTCATCAACAAAGCCTACTATCAATTAGTTTTACCTTTTATTAAATTATTATTATTATTAATGTACATTAAATGCAATTAACTGAATATCAGTATTTCAATAGAGTTTCCTCTTCCAACTTACTGAATGAATGTAACCATCGCGAGCTACTTTTTTCCCAAAAAAAAAAAACTGCTGAATCTGTTGGATGAAGTGGACTTGAACCCTGGTTATCTGTACACACTTGAATAAAATAACAGTCAGTAATCATTGTACCTTTCTTTTTTGTAAAACGACTTTTCGACCCACCATAGTTCGACGCATAAAACAGCTTTCATAGCAATTTTAGTGTATCCGAACACTCTGATATGTAGCAGATATATAATGTATTCCGACCAGAGACCAGTGACCACCCAATCTGTAGTCGATTCACGTCTACGCAAGCCTCATACGAATTACCAAATCAGTTGACTGCAAACACATTCGCCGCTTCAGACTGGCCAAACATTGTATTATTATGTACTTTTATTATTAGCGAATTCAAAAATATTTCGCCATATTACCAATAAAAAACAAAACCAGCAATATTATTATGACATCACATTTTAACATGAGTAGGGTTTGAGAATAGATCGAGATCATTCCGACGCTCTTGTTTAGATAGATTGTGGATTATAGACGCTCGACAGCTGAGGTCATTAACGTCTAATTTTGTTTAGATGACGTTAGAGTGCCCGCGATGAGAGATGAAGCCAGGCACGTCATCAATAATATGCTAGTAAACGCCTGCTTGCCCGCAGACAGTGCCGTGTACACAAAACTGCACATTGGGTTTTATGACGTTAGGTACAATTTTGGCAAACTGCTATTCATGACAATAAACAGCCAATAGCAAGCTAGAAGGCGGGCGCAATGCATTCACGTTACTATGACGCGGTGGCTTCATCTTTCGCCGCGCGAGGTCTACCATAGACTTGCATTAGACTGCAGAACGTATTTTCAAGACGAATTTTGCAAAATTCAAGATTGCAATATTGTCAGATAATCTGATTTGATAATGACCTCAGATTGTGACTACATCATATATTTCTCCATAAGATCTAGAATTTTAAATCAATCCTGCTCGAAAAATAACTGATCGATTGAAACGCTGTTTTTTTAAACTGTGAATACATGACGTATTTAATACACTTTTTTTGTACTATTTCTATTTTGAAACAACATTTTTCTACGCATTTTGATCAAATTTTAGCACGAAAAACGATCTTTTTATTGCAGTCATTTCTTTTTCTGTGAGTACAATCTAATGTTCACAACGACAGTAGACTGTTCCTACATACCTATTAGTGTTGCCGTCTAGATCTAGACTTTCTAGACTCTTGTCTTGTCTTGTCTAGATTTTCAAGACAAGACTTGCAAGTCTAGAAATTTTCAAGGCAAGACAAGACCAATTTTTATCTAGATCAAGACTCTTACCAAAACAATTTTCAAGAGTCTAGATAAACTAAGTAGTAGGTACTTAGATAATAAAAATTAAAAAAAAAATAAAACCTCTTTCAAAAAAGTCACTAAAAAAGGAAAATAATAAAATTTTGAAGTCGGCGCCAATTTAATAGCCAAAACTTTTCATATAGATATCTACTTTAATTTTATTAATTTGGCGCCGACCTCAAAATTATATTATTTTCCTCTTTTTTTAGTGGCTTTTTGAAGGACGCTCTATTTTTTTTATATTGAGTGCCTTTACAATACGTAGGTTGCACGTTATTAATCGACTTCGCTGTATCAAAACTGACATTTACCTTAACGGTGTTACGCTATGTTACTAAATTTTTATTAAAATTAGTCGAACTACTGAACCGATGTAAGTAAAATTTATATAAGAACATCTCCAAGGTATGCCCTATTAAATAAAAAAAGAATCATAAAAATCGGTCGCGTATATTGCGCACATGCACACATACATAGCTACATACAAGGGAAAAACAAAACCTTCCTTTTTTTTGAAGTCTGTTAGCATAAGTATCACACAAAATATCCGAAAAACTTACACTTTGTATGTGATAGTATTGATTATATTATCACTTACTGAATCTATAGTCAGTGGATTACCGGCTTTAAAATATAAGCTGCATTTCCGCATGCCAATAAAATAGGCTCCGTAGAAAAGTTCTGAATTAATACAGTCTCGTAGAAATCAACGTAAATAATTCAATCACGTTTTGCAGTAATATTTGCTCGTTCCCCCAGGCGTATTTATACAATGTTGAATCGAGTACTAGATAGATATTTAGGTAAGTAACCAATGCACGTTCGTCTCTTGAGCTGGTTCAATACTGTAGATAACAGTTGTTATTTTAGAACTGTTACTGGATAAGAACAGATTTTTAAAATAACAGTTCTCAGAACTATGCTGTTCAGTAAAATAACACTTCTTAAATTTAAATAATCGGTCCTAAAAAACCGGTTTTTCAAAACAGGTTTTTGAAAGAACAGTTGCGAAATGAACGATTATTTTTTGTTCAATTAAAGCAACTAATGGAAATTACCAAAATACTTTCTTTGTCCTCTTCAAGATGGGTATAAATTTTTAAAATAAAATACTGTTATTTCATAACTGGGTTCTTTTTAAAGAACAGTATAACATCTTTAATAGAAAAGGAACTGTTTTGCCCATCGCTACTGTACTGCATTAGATGCAGAAGAAGTAGAAGAAGAGACTAGTTGCTATCAGACGGTCACGAATTACACATAAATTTACGATTTGCAGTACGGAATACTAAAGTACCTAGTATACTGTGCACAGTACAGACATGGTACCTACGCTGCTTCTATTTGATCCCTATCTTTCAAATGATTTATTAGACTGGATTATATTTGAATTCTAAAGGAGTTTAGATCGACATTCAAACTATAGATACATTCAAGTTTTGGATTAGTCGTTGTCTAGAGTCGATATTGCTGTACAATAAATAAAGAAATTCAATACTTAAAGCCTGCCACAAACGCACATATATTTAAAATAGATTAGGAAAGGAAGGCGTGGCGGAGTCGCAACTGTCTCCTTCTAGCTAGAATCTGCGTTAAACGTACGTTGTGAATTGAATCACTCTTTCCCTTCCCCTTCACCCAAAGACACGATACAACTGTCAAATACTCAACTTCCGTGATAAAAAATTCTGCGTTCTGCAAGCTAAGAAATTTTACTTCAAAAATACGTGACAAAATTTCCCAGGTTCCCTACACGTTTTGCAAGACAAAATCATCTGAAGATAATTGGATTAAAAACTAAAGCAACAAAATAATTTTCATTGATCTTATTTAAGTATGCTTTCATATTTAGATATAAAAACATACACTTATTACAATATTATGTAAATAAAATCGTGTATAATATTCAAGGCAGCATTTTATGTTTGCTTAAATGTCTCCATAGTCGATGTTAAAAAAACAACACTGAATTAATTATCAAATATAATGTAATGTAAGAATACACAATAATAATTTAAATAATGGAAATGTAGAAGCAATCTTTTTGAAGATGGGTTAAGACGCCGCCTAAGGTGCATGGAATAATGGTATATAAATTAATTCTTATAGTTATTATACGACAATGTGACAAGAATATAAAAAAATCCAACTGTCTAAAAAAAAACTAGGAATTGTCTATTGGCTGATGTCACGCCTGTTAGGTTTATCTAATAACTTTATACGCTACAAGTGTTTGGTTTTTAAAAAACATCTCATATTACTCTGTGTCTTAAAATATTAAATTATGTGCTTGATTTTTTAAATTAAATTTTGTTTATAATGCAAAAAGTCTTACCTAAAAAGAACTGCTATAATCGTTTCTGAGCATCCATTAAAAATAATGTTAAATAATTTTGTGTCTCTATTAGCCATATTTACCCGAAGTTGCCTGGAATGACAGCCTCCTGTTATAATAACGTAATAGCCTTAAAGCCTTTAATTTAAGTGTCTATATTATTGGATCTCAATATACAATTGATACATTCCACCCAATGTCCCTAATGGCTATATTCGCTCCACTTAGAAGGTTTATTAGAATATTTAGCTTTGTTCCCAAAACATTTGTCATTATACAACAAAAATACAATTTTCTGTAATTATACAAAGGGAACTATAGGTGCATCCTTAAGAAACCCTGTGTTGGATGCACCGTTACAAAAAACATATCTTTATTTTTCCTAGCCGAATATTGAATTATACATTTACATAAAAAAGATCATTGACATCATTTCTTTGCAAGAGCCATTTTTTAATATTTTTCAAAAAAACCTTTGAACCTCGCTTTGAACTATAATTAATATTCTTATACTGAAGTGGCAGCATGTTATAGAAATATGGGCCGGTAAATAGAAAATATCTCTGAAACAGAGATTTATTTGTTTTAGGAACAAATACATTTACGTTTCTAAAGTTGTAATGTCATGAATAAACAATGACAATTTCAATAGATGTAGTTACTACCAAAGTCGCTACCCCATTTTGTGTCTGTCACACGGGAAGAAGCAGTATAAATAGTGAAAGAACTTTCCAAATCGGTTCAGTAGTTTAGTGAGCGTGATGGACTAACAACGGGAATATCATCTGCCTATTTAATTTTGATGTTACCTTAATTACCTATCTAAAGTCTAGATCTTTATACAAGAGTTTTTGATGAAAAGAGAACTTAGTTTTCATCATTCCAATCTAAACATTTTTTACTTCTCATTGGAATTTATTGTTTGGATCCGATTTTGCAAATGAAAAATTTTGACGTATGTCCACGTTTCAAGGTCCCTAGAGTTAATCCATCGTTTTTATTTACAATTTTGTTTAGAAGATGAGGTTCTTCTCTCGAATTTAAAAATACACAGTACGTCAAGTTTGAAAATAAATTAGATTGAGTAGTGAATGTTCCTTATTATGGCATGCATTGCTAAATTTTTATTCATTACTTATCTATTCATTCATAATAGCGTGTAAGAATAATCAGCATTGTATGTTAAATAGAATAGGTATTACCGGAAAATACATACTTACGCACCGATGCATTAGTAAACTTTTTTCTTAAATATAAAAGACAGAGGCCAACCCCTCCTATAAAAATTCGACTGATGACCAGTCCTATACTTCCCACCTAGTAAATATTTGCAAAAAATAAACACTCTTTTTTTTATTCTTTGACTAGGCCCAAATAACCTTAGCTGTTGGTGGTCTTTAAAACACAATTTAATTTTTATTCTTTGAAAAAAGCATGGCCCTCTTTTTTGTTTGGTGATCTATTGATGGCTAGCTTAATATAGCAAAAATCATGGTTACCTTGATTTACGTACAATTTTTATTTTTTTTAGTAAAATATTTTTTTTCTCGAAAACTATACATTTTAGAGAAAAAAAATATTTACATTTTTTTCATATTATAACATCTAGAATTCATTTATATTTTTTTTTACCTATGTTAATACGTGACATTGAGGACGTTTTTTTGAATATCTCAGGATCCACTGAACCGATTTGACTCAAAATCTAATCAGATCTAAGTTAAAGGCTGATAAACACAACAGAACAATCGGCATGCCCGTATGTTGTTCCGTTCTTAAGATATCGAAGGCGAAAAATTGACCACATACACACACACACACATACACACATACACACATACACACATACACACATACACACACACATACAGACATCAGTCAGAAAATGATCTTAAACGATTGCTAGGGTCTCAAAACGTGAAAATCTGTTAAAATCTCGAAATATTGTTTTCGGACTGAATCCATTACTTCCCTACCATAGTAGAGGTGGGAAGTAAAAATACGATACTTTAGCATGGATATAAAATGAGAAGTTTAAAAAAATCACTGCAAGTTTAAATAGAAAAATAATTTAACGTCAGATATTGGATGAAAGGACATATTTTATTGCACATGTGGGAGAAATTTTAAGAATAATTGAAAAATATAATATTTTAGCACGTGTTACAATTTTGAATCAGCCTTTGCATGAATATATAGATACAATCAAATAAAGCATATGCTAACATAAGGGGATGAGGGCAATTTTTATGTAATGTCAAAATAAACAAAATTACAACATCTAACAAATACGCCCACGAGCGAGGGAGCTTGTGTTTTTCGGAATATAAAATCGGGTGCAAATTGAAAATATGTTCGTGTATACTTATAAGTTATATCGTTAGAAATTGGATATCTGAAAAATAATGCATAATTTATGTGCTTGGAGTATTTTGATGCTCGAGCGAATGGAAATGGAAGAAGCGATAACTATAAAAGAAATGGAGGGAGAGGAAATGAAAAGAACGGTGGAAAAAAAGGTGCCTATAATAAATGCCGGATTACATGGGCGGTCTATTGGATTTGGGCCAGGAAAATACATCCAACTTAAAATACACAATTATTTGTCGTGTACAGTCAGGACAGGGTGGCCACAAATATTTGTAAAAACAATTCTTGACTTTTCCAGGTTTTCCAATATCTTTTTCTGGCAAAGTATCGAAAGGGAGATGGAGATTGTAGATTATAGACGCTCGACAGCAAAAGTCGTCAGAGTCAGGTAGAGTAGCAGGCAGTTAGTTTGTTTTTGTTTTTCTTAACCGCTAGACCTTAACGGCGCGGTAAACTCGTCACAAATTTGAATAAGAAAAATACTTATTTTGACATGGCTTTGAATAATATTCTGACATTTTCATAAATTCTCTGACATACAAAAAATATTTCTTGATTTCAGGTTTTTCATGTTTTTGTAGCCACCTTGCAGGAGAGTGTGTTACGAAAAAATGTTATTTGTTGCAAATAGATGACGTTTTTTCATAAGGAAAATACATCTGTAATTTAATTATCCCTGAATATTGTGCATTAATATATTATATTTATGTTGATTTAACAATTATTTTCAAAAGTAAATATTGTTATTTATTTCTGTATTAGCCTGTATCCGCGTTTAGCTCGCTTTAATGCCGGTTTTGCCAGGAACCATATCTTAACCCGGACATAGACGTTTGAAAATTATTTTAAAGAGCTTGGCGCATTAAAAATATTTCCCTATAATGCACGATATTCAATTGTTTTTCTACCGAACAAAAAGTATAATGATAATAGCACTGGGATCATATTCAGAAGGTACAGGTTTCAAATTCTGGCGTGGCAAATATCACATGACTACTTCTTACTGTCTCCCACCGCAGCTGAAGGACGAAATAACCAGTTCTGGGAACGACGTGTATAAAACTCATGTAAACAATGCTATGCGTACATTCTGAGTTATTTTGAGATCAAAGTATCTGATTAAAACCTGGAAACGGGGGTTTGTAATAGACGAGCCATGGAAATTCAATATAGACAATGGCAGTCTTAAGCTCCTCAAGCTCAATGTGTTACTATTGTTGGGTCTTTTTAAGACAAAATCAATATCCTATTCTTGACCACAACATTGTTTTGTTTTGGCAGTTTCTATGAGTTACGCTTATTAAACAAAGTTAAATAAAAATTATAAATATCATTACGATCAAACGTATTTAGACATGTCTAGATTAAATCAAATTTTGTTGTGTTTAATTTATTTATCTTAATTTCGCCAAATACATCTTTATAATTATTAGATACCTATCTTAATAGATCTTCATACTAATTACTATTATTTGTATTTTTTCTTTATATAACAGGAAATGTGATTATTAAAAAAGTCTTTGAAACAAAATAATAATTCTTAAGTGTAAAGAAAGAACAAATTATGTACTATACAGCTACCAAACGACGTTAAAACAACTATGCTACAATAATAAGTTGGAATAGGCAGTTTGTAATCCACAAATGATAGTGAAAACATGACGATAGAAGCAAGCAAATAAGTAGTTCTGATAAACCCGCCACTGAGTGAAACTACGGCAAAAGAGCCCAGGATAAAGGCGGTGGGGACCGGGGGAAGTATAAGCCGTGCTGCTGCACGCTGAAGCCGAGTCTCATCTCAAGGAGCCATTCTCCGGTTTTATGGGCTTGCAGATTGCCGAGGGGACGACGACGACAACACAAAGATAGCTTTCTCTCTCGCACATTATCTCTGTTTCACTTCGGTATTGTGTTTTGTCTCTTTCTTATTCGCACCGCTGCAGCCGGCGTGGCGCGTGGAGCGTGAAGCGACTACCGGAAGTAACTATACTCCTACTACAACTGCAATACTAGATCCTTCAATTCCTTATTGTGCCAATTTTACTACTTTTTTTTTGATAACATTTTCAGTCTCGTTCGTTCAGAGCCACGTTTTCAATCAATATATAGTTTTAGGCGTGTTGATTAATGAGTTCTGTCTGTACTATTGCCACCGAGTCGAAAAGTGACCAATGGTTTCTTAACAAGTTGGAGGTTCACAAATTTTTTGTTGATTTGTGAAGTAAAAGATATGTTATGATGAGACGTCATATTTATCACAAAAAATATCACGTTGACTGTAAGAAAGGTTTCAGAGATATGGAAAATCAAAGTGATCAAAATTGGTTTACATAGCCCAGTAAGTGAAAATGATAAACGTTGAAGACACAACTACAATTTTGAAAATTTTGATTAATTCACGAAATACAAAACGTCAGAAACTGAAGGTGTGGCAAAAAGAACATATTTTCTTTTATTGTTTATAGAAATAGCATAGAATGTAATTAATAAGATAGGTACAAATGTACATTGATCTTTAACACTGAATCATCATTTTCACTTACTAGGTTATGAAGCAATTTTGATCACTTTAACTCTACCTACATATCTCTGAAACCCACTTCTTATGCTCAACTTTTCTGTGATTAATGTCTGATCATACCGATATCAATCAGACGGGGTATTTTTGGGGTCATTCTTTTTTTCGTCTTGTTGAGAAATGTTGACACGAGAGTCTCGTATTTCATGTCTACACGAGAACGTCACGATCGAAAAAGTACCGAGATGAAAGTTTCAAATGTCTCGTCTCGACATACGAGACTATTTTGCTCCAATCCCCTTACGAGGCTATTGTTTATTTCTCGAGGAAACGAGATGGGACGGTTTCACTAGTAGTTCTGCGTAAACCTAATTTTGCATCTTAAGCCAGGAGAATCTCAGAAAGATATAACAAATGAATACTATTTTTTAAGTAGATGACGAAGTCTTCGTGTGGCGTAAAGATCAATATTCGTCTTCTACCATCATCTAATTGAAGATTCTGGATCACAGCTCTACAAAGATATTGTAATGAAGTTTATTAGGTAGGTATAAATTATTTTTTAAATCATTAGTAATGTATAAAATGGCAAAATAACTGAGAACTCTCGTGTTTCATACAAAATACTTGAAAATCCGGTGAAAAAACAAAGAGGTCCCATTTGAATTTTACATATTAGTATTGATAAAATCTGTATTCAGAGATGGGTTGATTATGAGAATGAATTATGATATGAGAACATGAACGAGGTAATATATTACAGCGTTTACGTATACCGATATTATGATCGGGTTTTATGAAGAGAAAGGTATGCAAATGACATTACGTTGCACTGTAGAGGTGACACTGAAAGCACGTTGGTATTATACATGTGTTCATTTTATTGAGCAATCTATATACAGGATGTTTTGTAAACATTGTGGCAAACTTATATATAGCTTGCAGAAGGCATCAAAATAAGCAATTTTGGTCAATAAACCCATGTCCGTAAATGTGACGTTTTGGCTCTAAAAGAAATCAAAGATAAACAGGGTGATAGCCGCTTGCGCACATGTTAAAGACATGCCTAGGATATTTCATAGGGTTCGGACATCAATGACCGTGCCGTGGAGCAAAATGGACGCCATTTTGAGCCGTTGCTGTTGTAAGTTTTATAAAATAATAGTATACCTTAAATTTGTCTTTTGAAACCTACCGCAAAAAAGTGCACATTTCCGGATAGGGGTTTACTGACCAAAATTGCTTATTTTGATGCCTTCTACAACCTCTATAAGTTTGACACAATGTTTATGAAACATCCCGTATAGTACCACTGTATCACTACATACAGTGTCCTATAAATCCAATATCAAAATAAAACATTAGTGATCAGTGATCACCTATATGTTGAAAGGTGACACCTTGATTTTTCTCTCGTATATATGAAATAAGTAGACTGGCTTTTCAAGGCTAGATATTAATAAAATGTAGCCACTATCACTACATACAGCCTGTCTCATAAATCCAATATCAAAACGAAACATTGATGATTACCTATAATATAATTGAAAGGTGACACCTTGATTAATTTTCTCTAGTATGAAATAAAGAGACGGGATTTTCAAGGCTAGATATTAATAAAACATATTTGCTAAAATATTTATAATGATCGACGTTTCGAAATAACAAAGATCTGTTAACAAACATAAATGTTCTGTATTTTATTAATATCTACACCTTGAAAAGCCGGTCACTTCTTGATGATTATATTATAATAACTGCCCGGTCCGGCTTCGTCTGGAGCGTAATAACATATTATAGTCTTAACTCTTAGTAACTATGGCTAATTCAATCATAAATCGGGAATGAAACGATGTAGCGAGCTGAAAATAGTCATATTCATTCAGGTTGAGTTATGAGAACAAGTATCAATTTTTGATTGGTTCTTTATATTTACCTTTTTTCAGCCAAATTTTAATATGCATTGACTACACTCCCTTCCATTGTGTGGCTAAATATGAGTGACTCTAACTTAGACAGAGTCTATCTCTATTATATCCACAATTACGTAAATACAATGAGTGTGTTCTTTGGTCTCTTCTTTTTGATTATTTTCATTAAAATGGTGGGTGCGAACGCTCACAGACTATTTTTGTGCACGCGCTGCTCCCATCATTTTAATGGAAATCATCAAAAAGAAGAGACCAATTAAAAACACGCGTGTATTGAGATTTTGCGGGTTAACTTTTTTAGATGTTTCGATTATATTGCATTCAGATATTTTTGAATGAACATTATTAATTATTACGTAAATATCAACACATGGGGTGAATCGAGTATAGTCATTATACGATAGTAATATAATACTGTATGAGCGGGTATTATATAACATTTATGTAATATTTAGGTACATGTAGGTATGTAGTTTGTATAGTGCAGAATTGCACAGCGTTATCTACATTTGCACCCATTTGCATTGCACTGTTACGTTTATGAATGCATAAATGGTGCTCGTATCGTTGCTTACTACAGCTCTCGTCTGTTTACGTCTATGAACAGGTGAAGATTAAATGTACAGGGCTGTATCGATGCATAAATAAATGCTTGTAAATTATTCACTCGATAACTTATACTGTTGTAATTCGTGAACATTTTTATAGCTCATAATCCAAATCCTTGAAAAAAATGCATATTTTAGTGTTAGATATTTTTTGTCAATTTTTCTTAAAAACATTTTTGATCTTCGAATTTGCGGTAGTGATAAAAAAAACGGACCGCTAAATTTACTGAGCACACAAAACATGCAAAACTACAGTCTTGAATATTTTTCGCATTTTTATAGGCATGAAATAATAAAGACGTCATCTGAGAAATTTGCTTCACATACAACTATTTTTTTTTTGTAGTTTCCCGGAAATGACAAGCCCCTATCTCATTCATTTGAGTTAATACGGGACCTCAGCTTATTTTCGATCGAGTTAAAATGGAGATAGCGTCCAGGAGTCACGTCTTGCTTTACATTCTCGCTTATTGCTCACCCTCCTTGAGTCATAACCTATCAATCGGGAAGAAGTAAGCTTTTCTTTAAATAGTGAAAGAATTTTTGTGTAGATCTTGAGTAATTGACTAACAAACTAAAACATAATTTTATATTATTCTTTTTTTTATATTATTATTATTATTTTTTTTTATTTTTATAGGTAGAAATTTGTTGAATTTATTGGTAGGAATTTGTGCCTGCAGTAGCGGAGTTGAAGCATGCTTTAAAAAATTTACAACTTTTTTGAAACTTAAACAATACCTAAACAGGTTATTAAAAAATTTTATACATAAACATTAAAACACATGTTTTCTTAAAAAAACTGCTCCCCCCAGGGGGACATTGGAATGTGGTTGCTATCGCTAATTGCATTCCAAATGTTCTTTTAGCACTCTCAGGGACCCGAGCTCGTACCAGTAGGTTTGTGTATGCCGGCTAGCGGATTCTAATACACAAATGGATTATTTGTTGTGTTGAAGACGCTAATGACCTGAGTTGTCGACGCGTCTATAATCTACAATTAATTAATTAAATTGAAAAATTCGACTGATGACCAGTCCTATACTTCCCACCTAGTAAATATTTGCAAAAAATAAACGCTTTTTTTATTCTTTGACTAGGCCCAAATAACCTTAGCTGCTGGTGGTCTTTAAAACACAATTTAATTTTTATTCTTTGAAAAAAGCATGGCCCTCTTTTTTGTTTGGTGATCTACTGATGGCTAACATAATTATAGCAAAAATCATGGTTACCTTGATTTACGTACAATTTTTATTTTTTTTAGTAAAATATTTTTTTTCTCGAAAACTATACATTTTAGAGAAAAAAAATATTTACATTTTTTTCATATTATAATATCTAGAATTCATTTATATTTTTTTTTTACCTATGTTAATACGTGACATTGAGGACGTTTTTTTGAATATCTCAGGTTCTACTGAACCGATTTGACTCAAAATCTAATCAGATCTAAGTTAAAGGCTGATAAACACAATAGAACAATCGGCATGCCCGTATGTTGTTCCGTTCTTAAGATATCGAAGGCGAAAAATTGACCACACACATACACACACACACACACACACACACACACACACACACACACACACACACACACACACACACACGCACACAGACATCAGTCAGAAAATGATCTTAAACGATTGCTAGGGTCTCAAAACGTGAAGATCTGTTAAAATCTCGAAATATTTTTTTCGAACTAAATCCATTACTTCCCTACCATAGTAGAGGTGGGAAGTAAAAACTGTTGCGGTCTACATCCTTGGAAATCTACGACTTGTCCATACAAATATAACGAAAGCGAGCATGTACGAATAATGATTTGCATATGTTAGAGAGAGATAAGGGAATTTCATAAACAACTGATTGCCTTTCAAACTGTATCATATTAATTATTATCATCCTGGTAATGCAATTTTGCTCGTGTATTCTATTTGGAATATCACAAAGAATATGTCCTCAAAAATCCTTGGCATTACTTCTGGAATAACGGAGGTGACCGAGTGACTGACCATATACCACCTAGACTACAACCCTGTACATGCATGAATTTTAGCCATGAATATATTAAGTACGTATTCCATGTATATTGTATATACGTGTAATGTCATATCGACAACACGGTAGCCATAACGTACAACTCACCGCTATCTACAACGTTTATAATTATATCATTCTGCAATGAGACAATATCTATAATAACACAAATGATTCGTGTACATTTATTGCCGCTCTACCTACACAGTGGTAACTACTATAATATTATGTGCGATTGTTTATAAATTATAAGTTTATAATTCTCGTGAGAAAACGGTTATATAACATGTAATCTATTAATATTTACAATTTCAATTTTCAATAAATAATACTTGAATAAATTATTATCAATTTGATATTTAATACGTCTAATATTACTACAGACTAATTTATTAATTTCTACTTCGTTTTTTTGGTACTAAGTATTCTGTTTCATTGCGGTAAAATGTCACTTTCTAAATAAGTTGATTATTGCATCATTTAAAATGAGAAAAAAATTATACCTTACAAAAATGTTAATTCATCGAGTGCCCCATACTTCTAAACGTTATAGAAAAGAAAGAAATTTATTTTCTACTTTTTAGTGCGTTAATATAAGCATGTTTCTTAGATTTTTCTAAAACTATAAATTTTATTTTGAAATTTTTAGTCATTATAATAATATATTATATTTAAATTTTAAACTGCTGGAGACACGTTTTCCCACCATCAACACCGCAACTCCCACCACTTGCTTTTTTATTTCCATTTTTAACTAGTTGTATAAATATTATTATAGGCAAAATATCATAATATTGTATTGTCCTCAATTATATAAGTACGACTGCGAAGTTTCACGTCAATTTGACATTTGGATGAATGAATGAATTGTGGATTATAGACGCTCGACAACAGAGGTCTTTAGCGTCTGATTGACATTTGGAAGAGGGTGAAAATCGAGTTGCAAAATTTTTTTCATGCAACATACAACACACATGCAAATGAAGCTAATATAAGCGTGTTAAAAAGCAAAATAATTTAATCATTTTACCAAGATCGGTGTCGAGCAGATTACTAAGTAATGTTTTAACACCATTTGAATAATCGACAGGGTCTGATAGACCCTCATGTGTGATTCCAAAGTTAAATTAAAAAACAAAAATTGAATTAAACATTTTTCTGAGACTGATGTCAAGCATAGAACTAGACAAAGTTTTATCACCGTTTTAAAAATCGACTTGGTCTGGTAGACCCTCGTGTGTGTTGGGTTTAAAAAGCGAAAAATTCATTTTCCCCAGGTCCGGCCGGTATAAACAACGTTACAGCTTTGAGACCGTTTGAAAATTCAACTGGGTCTGATAGACCCACGTGTGTGATTCCAAAGTTAAATTAAAAAGCAAAAATTTAATTAAACATTTTTCTGAGACTGATGTCAAGCATAGAACTAGACAACGTTTTATCACCGTTTTAAAAATCGACTTGCGGTCTGGTAGACCCTCGTGTGTGTTGGGTTTAAAAAGCGAAAAATTCATTTTCCCCAGGTCCGGCCGGTATAAACAACGTTACAGCTTTGAGACCGTTTGAAAATTCAACTGGGTCTGATAGACCCACGTGTGTGATTCCAAAGTTAAATTAAAAAGCAAAAATTTAATTAAACATTTTTCTGAGACTGATGTCAAGCATAGAACTAGACAACGTTTTATCACCGTTTTAAAAATCGACTTGCGGTCTGGTAGACCCTCGTGTGTGTTGGGTTTAAAAAGCGAAAAATTCATTTTCCCCAGGTCCGGCCGGTATAAACAACGTTACAGCTTTAAGACCGTTTGAAAAATGAACTGGGTCTGATAGACCCTCGTGTGTGATTCCAGGGTTAAAAATCAATTTAATTTTTAACATTTACGAAATATTTGTACACATAACGTTAGCATTTATCTGAAAATCAGAAAGCTCAGTTTGAAACAAAGAATCTGTGACATTTACGGTTCTCTCGGTGGTCGTTTGAACACTGAAACATTTGAAAGTTTCGATCGATTTTGGTGTAGGGAAAGAAATGCCATATATACCAGTACTGAATGTATAGAGAACACCAATACGAGCGTACACGAACAAGGCCCGCAATAGGGTCGTCCCACGTATCAAAATTTTATAATTTTGAATTTATTTATATAATTTTATAATTTGAATTTATAATTTTGAATTCAAAATTAATTTATTCCTCAAATAATTGCAAACAAGAATTAAAGAAATTATACATTTTACACGCTGAGCATAAACAGCTATAGGTAATATGATCACGTAGAACACAGTCACACTTCTTTATCTAAGTATAGACAGAAATATATATAAATTATCTTCCTTGTAGTTTGCTTTCAATTTGAAAGATTATTGGGCCTGACACAGTAGATCTAGTCAGGCTATCTCAGGCTGAATATTTTCGGTATAGCGGCATAATTCTATGTTTAAAATTACACACTTTTGGGTATTTTTTAATTAAGCATAAAAAAAATTCCGAAAAATTCTCAAAAAAATTGTTTCATAATCTATTTGTAATGTAGATTCAAAAAAAAAATATAGGTCGATCCCATAGGAATATTTTTTATTTAGTCAATCCTAATTGAATGGTACTAAAAATGTTTTGATAACAACCACTTTTTTCGTTTTGGTGTTTTGTGTAAACTTTTTTAGTATTTAGTGTCTTTACACCAAAAGTTTGTCCTCTTCAAGAAACTCGTTGATGTCAAGAATAATATTTAAAAAAAATTAAACCTATTCAAAATAGAAATTGAATTGCCTTTGAAAAAGATAAACTAATTTTGTTCTTAGTTTTACAATCACCTACCCTACCTAGATTAGACGCTAATGACCTCTGTTGTCGAGCGTCTATAATCTACAATTCATTCATTCAAATAAGAGACCGGCGCAATTTTTTCTCTATATAGTCATAGTTGTTTAACCGCGGTGACAAATTAAATGTGAGCAGGAAAGGTGATTGTAAAGCAAAGGGAAAAATTATTTTGTTTTTTATTCTGGTTCCTTTTCTAGTCTATTAATTGTTTTTTAAAAAAAGTTTAATCACTTTTTGATTATTTTCTGTGTCAAGACAAAAATTTAGAGACGGTTAAAATTAAATATTTGATATAAATTCGTTTCTGTTTCCAGGATGTTGTAAGAGAATGTACGAGGAATAGAAAAAGACGAAGAAGAAAGAAAAGGAAAAAAAGAAGGCGAGTGGTGCGAACGAACAACACAGGGTGGAAGAAGAAATTACGACACGTGGTTAACGATCTGCCGTAAGAAAGATGGGGTACAGTTGTTGGTTGGGTTGGGAAATCGACCTATTCTGCCGTATCGCCGCCGCGACGTCGAGAGAAAACTCAGAGCTCGTTCGCCGGAACGAATATCAGCACAGTCTAACTGTACACACGGTTCACAAAAGAAAAGTCATCAAAATCAAAATAATTTCACTACGTCCAAACAAGTGCAAAATAACGATGCATTTGAAATAGAAGATACAAAATATGAAATGATTTCCTATTTCAAACACAATGTGTAAATGGTATTGAAAAATGCATTTGAAATAAAAAACTCAAAATGGGTACTTCCAAATAGATTTTAAAATAAAATGTTTTTTTATCGCTATGCACTGTAAATTTTGTCAAATAAATTGAAAATCTAATTGACACTTTTATCTGATCTCAGATTACAAATTGGGAAGTGGGGGCTTGTAATAGAAACGCCATTTCGACGAGCTAGATTTTAGGTCAACACCTTGTTCTGCTACCATGCTCACAATGATAGCATCTTAAATCTATTTTAGACATTATTAAACAATAAACATTAAGCAAAGTGCTGCTTGAAGAATTATATATGAAACTAGGATAACGTAGAGAAATTTTAAGAGGATATAGCATTGTCTAAGGAACCATTTTGACGGTTGTTTGGAATTGTCGAGGGAAACTATGAAATTACCGTTTCTCGGTGGAAAGCAGGAACCAATAATAATAAGTTGAAAATATGAATTGGTATGGAGAAAGTTGATGGTCTTGACTCTTGAAAAAAAGTTTTTATAGACGAACGACTTGTACACCTCTACAGTTCACATTTGGAGAAACGGACTTGGATGAAATCGGCTGGATAAGCTAAAAGTTGGAGGAAGAGAGGCAAGTTTTATTTATGACGTCGTTATGTAACGAAATTGATCTCCAAAGAATCTTGAAGTGAATTGCTTTATGGCGTTGAATTCGTTATATCTAGTTATATATCATGTTAGTAATAGCAGAATTATCTGTTGTATGAACGCAAAAAAGTTCGCAATTTACTGACGATCATTCTGTCGGCTTGCGTTTCTTTTTTACAATTTATTTATCTTTTTACTGACTTGTTATAGGAGCTATTTTAACTTGGTAACTTTATTGTTTTTAATATCTGTCTGACATTAGCCAGACAATATTAAATTTCAATTGAGGTTCAAAAATATTTTAACTTCAGAGATGTCCGTTTCACTAAAACCTTTTCGCTGAAGGATAGAAAGAATTGCGAAACATTTATTAATCTTTCTTTATCTCTAAATGTTATAAGGAATATTTCAACCCTTTTTCCTGATAACTTTTTTATGGAAGTGTTTAAAACTAGATTCAAATAATAATCCCTTAAGATATGGGTTTTGTTACTTGAGTTATAGGTTTAAAAAAAAACTTGAAGAACCGCATGTTAAAAAATACCACACTTGCAGAAAGCACTAAAAAATTATCAATTACAATCTGCTAACATTTGCTTCTCTTCTTTGTCTAGCTGTGCGGTACAAAATAATTATTTCTTTTTATAAATATAAATCATTTCACTACAGGAATTACTTTTTGCCACACCCACTAACACACTAGTGTGGTAAGTATAAACAGTTTCCATAGTGATTTATGTTTATTGCTACTGTGCGTACTGCGAACTGTTTACTGCTTGGGAGTTTAGAACTAAAGGCTCGTCTTTATAATATAAAATACTACGCTCAGAAAAAAACTAAAAATATGTATCAGCATGCATTTAAATGCAATTATATTGATTAATTAATGCATTTTATAT
Organism: Mongoloraphidia duomilia; assembly: GCA_039654895.1. Lineage (NCBI taxonomy): Eukaryota > Metazoa > Arthropoda > Insecta > Raphidioptera > Raphidiidae > Mongoloraphidia > Mongoloraphidia duomilia. Next base: position 5,135,278 of record CM077520.1, on the reverse strand, counting down.
TCGACGTCAGTGCATAATATTCCATATATGTATTCTAAACTGCACTTTTACTGCAATGGATGTTTAAAAATATAATTTAAAACATTTATGCAAGATGCAAAACAATAAAATCGTTTAATAATAATAAGTCATGCATGACGCATTGAAGGTCGCGTTAGATATTTACAAACAAAAGAAACCAATAGACTGTGACAACTTTTTGATTGCAGATATATTTATTATTTATAAATCTTTCTATTGTATCGTAGACGGCCGTTGCAAGAAAAACGTAGACACACATCCATAAAAAGAAAAATATGTATCCATTAGTGAAAAAGCTAAATATTGAGCCATTTTCCTGAGAGTAGTTCTTTTAATTATCCACGAGAGGCAGCACTTGTGGTAGGTACAAACATTATTTATTCCCCATTAGTGTTGTGTCATTTTAGTAGTATAACTTAATTATTAAATAATTTATTATTATTATTAAATTAATTAAATAATTAAGTTATACCACTAAAATGACGACACTAATGGGAAATAAATAATGTTTGTACCTACCACAAGTGCTGCCTCTCGTGGATAATTGAAGGAACTACTCTCAGGAAAATGGCTCATTAAGGCGGTGTCGTTGATTAAAAAAACCTTCTTCAAAAAAACCACTAAAAGAGAGGAAAATTAAAGAAAAATACGCATCGAATTGAGAACCTCCTCCTTTTCGAAGTCGGTTAAAATGCACCGTGTAGTTTACACTACACACTACAGAAATGAAACTTCTATTCTCTATTTCATGAACCGATATAGCATGATAAAACTGCGTAATCAGCATCTGTTTGGTTGCTTTAAACTCAACACAGCAGCACAACCAATCAGATCTCAATCATACAGCAACAGAGCATGTGCTGTTCAAGTGATAACTATATCTGTTGGTGGGAAAGACTATAAACACAGCTACGAACAGCGTACTGGTTTTTGCGTCGACTTTAGTTCTGTGTAGACACACACACACACGCACACACACATCCATACGTATTCATATACACACAAGCTGCATGTAACGATCGCTGCAGCGATGCCTACCCAGCGTTCCATTCTAGCTCAACGCAGAGAATTGGGGTGTACAAAGTTTAGCTACACATTCAGCCGCATGAATCCAATTCACTCTACCGAGCGTAAAGAAGTTTCACTTCAAAAAGGATAGTATTGGCTGGGTCTCATTTATAATCTAAATCGGGTTTTAGTACTGTTTGACCAGCAAAAGAACGCCGGTAAAAAAAATGTGCATATATGCAGCATAAGTGCTCATATTTAGGGTAAGCGGTATGAAAACAAACGAACGACTTGTAGCTAATTCTGATAATATGTGTTGAAACGCTCGTCTCAGATCGTGAATACCGGTTCCATGACATTTGATCCCAGTAATTTGATCCCACGACATTTGATCCCACGACAATTGATCCCAACGACATTTGATCCCAACGACATTTGATCCCAACGACAATTGATCCCACGACATTTGATCCCAAAAAATTGTCTATAAACTAACAGAGCCTGATAAGTAATAAAGTTATTAAATTTTATTAATTTAATGAAATAATTTAATCGATTATTCTCTTTGTCGGGAAATTTGTTTGAATTAAATTTGTAGACGTTGTGATATATTTGTAATTACATTGTTATTAGAATTCTAACGAATGTAATAGTATAATGTGTTTATGAGTTAATAATCCTTTAGAGATTATGTAATGATCAAGTTGAATAATTCACTTTTATTTATCATTGCCCGGGATACGTCGTAATTTTGTCAAATATTGTTTTTTATAAATTTTGTTGAAAAATTATTGTACATAGAAACTTTGAAACGTCAAGTGTGCAGTCAATTTGGTCTTTCGTGCTTTTCACATTATAACGAATTGTTAAATATGCCATTAAAGTTTATGAAAAGTCAGCGTGATTATTTGTTATTAATTCATAAAATACAAAATTACGACGTATCCCGGGCAATGATAAATAAAAGTGAATTATTCAACTTGATCATTACATAATCTCTAAAGAATTATTAAATAATAAACACATTACATCCGTTAGAATTCTAATAACAATGTAATTACAAATATATCACAACGTATACAAATTTAATTCAAACAAATTTCCCGACAAAGAGAATAATCGATTAAATTATTTCATTAAATTAATAAAATTTAATAACTTTATTACTTATCAGGCTCTGTCGGTTTATAGACAATTTTTTGGGATCAAATGTCGTGGGATCAATTGTCGTTGGGATCAAATGTCGTGGGATCAAATTGCTGGGATCAACTAACGGCACACCGTGAATACCTTCTCCGCCTATCCCACTTCTGCACCGACGTTCTTTCCTTGGTTGGACAATATTAAGTCTTGTTAGAAGAGGTACACAATTATATATAAATGCATGCATGTGTAATTATAACGGATCTTCTTCTTCATAAATGACTTTATAAGTAGTCAAAGCTGGTATCTTAATTAAAATAGAGTTACATGATATGTTCCTAGCTGTAAAATTATTTATTACTATTCTGTAGTAGCTTCATTTTAAAAATTTTAAGTAGATATTATATTTGGTCATTAAATTTTAATAAAATAAATACACAGACACGTGAAAAATTCTACACAATACTTATTAATCTCAACAATCGTTTCGAGCTTCTAGCCCATTATCAGGAGAGAGTTTTAGCTATAAACCTGAAACGATCGTTGAGATTATTAAATGTGTTGAATTTTTAGTGTTTGAGTATTTATTTTATTCAATCATGTTCTATACCCAGTCCCTAGCGATAATTCTATTTAAATCATATTAAATTTTAAGATTATGGACATCGTAATGTTTTCTAAGACTGAAAGCTAAAAATCTATGTATCTGATAAGAATACGTTTGTTTACAAGGAGTTTTATAGTGTTGCCGTCTAGACAAGACAAGACATGACTTTCGAAGTTTTGTCTTGTCTTGAAATATCAAGATAAGACTTCACTTAAGTCTTATCTTGAAATATCAAGACTTCACTAGATTAAAAACTCTTGTTTTGTCTAATATCAAGACTAGATTATTTTCAAGAGTCAAGATTAACCGAGTGGTTTACTTTACCTACTACTACTTAGTTTATCTAGACTCTTGAAAATTGTCTAGAGTTTTGGCAAGAGTCTTGATCTAGATAAAGCAAGTCTTTTCTTGTCTTGAAAATTTCTAGACAAGACTTTTGCAAGTCTTTTTTTGAAAATCTAGACAAGACAAGACAAAAGTTTAGATCTAGACGGCGACACTAGTGTTTTAAAATTACACGACACCATTTTAGGGATGTGTTCTCCACCACAAAATAAACAAAAAAGCTCATATTAATGTATGTCTCATATTGATATATTACCGAGATATTGAGGCATAAGTTATTTTTTAACAATACAACATTTCTCTGCTTTTTGGGGTTCCGTGCCTCCGAATGGAACCATATTATTTGAATGCAGCATTACTTTGAGATATATGTTTATATGAGCTTTTTTGCTTATTTTGTGATCGAGAACATATTCATACAATGAAAGAAGACAGCTTTGAAATGGCTTAAGGATCCAAAAATAATAAGCAAATACTGTTAATATTGCATTTATTAAGCTGACGTTTCGAGAATTATATTCTCATCCTCAGAGCTCAAATGCCGTCAAACATGACAGTAAAATTGTCCAATTGTCATGTTTGACGGCATTTGAGCTCTGAGGATGAGAATATAATTCTCGAAACGTCAGCTTAATAAATGCAATATTAACAGTATTTGCTTATTATTTTTGGATCCTTAAGCCATTTCAAAGCTGTCTTCTTTCATTATCATCAGGATCACCACTTTTCTGTTTTTAATTAAACAGTTCTTCACATCTATTCATACAATGCAATGGTGCCGTGCAATTTTGAAACACCCTGTGAAATTCCCAATTCTATCCTGCTTTAAAACTGTTATCTGTTTGTCTGTCTGAACGTGGTAAACTAAAGTATTCAATCGGTTTTCATGTGGTTTTCACGAACAGATAGAAGAAAATATTTGGAAAAATTTTGAGTTATATCTCAATACGCTATGATTACGCTGTCAAATCATACTTTCAATTTGTTGTTGATAATTTGAAAATCCATTAAATACTGTGAACTGGGGGTTTACAATAGACGAGTCATCGAAATGATATGTAAATTGTAGGTATAGGTAAATAACGGCATCGCTACGAACTGGGCTATTCTCAAGCTCTGCTGAAAATAGTTTCAATTATAATTTCACCTTTGTTTCAGGTTTGTTGTTTTGCGAGAGATCTGTCAACATCAATAATTAAAGATTTATATACCTATATAATTACAAAATATTGTTTTTTTACCGAAAATTTAGCTTTAGTAATTAAATTTCCGTTACATATATAAATTTTACTGAACATTAATGGTGCACTTAACATAAAGTGAAAGAGTTATGGCTATATAATTTTTGCAAATGATTATAATTTTTAATTACAATAAATTATTACGAAGATAATAATTAGACAGTGCATTTGAATCAGCATAAAAACATGACAGGTACTTAATTATTTTTATAACATAACGTTCGTAAAATGTTAATTAATAAATGTGCATCCACCATTGTTCTGTAAAGTGTTTATTTGGCAACTGTTATACCTATAGATTATGTGTACGGAGGGAAAGCATAGAGGTAACTACAAAATGTTAAAAATAACCACAAAACACCAAACCATTTAAAAATTCTCGAAGTACGTTTCGCTAACAAAGTTAGCATCATCAGGATTTAATCATTTCCTGATGATGCCAAAGTTGGTATCATCAGGATATAATCATCCCTTGATGATGCCAACTTTGTTGGCGAAACGTACGTCGAGAATTTTTAAATAGTTTGGTGTTTTGTGGTTATTTTTAACATTTTGTATCTTCACATCAATTTATTGTAAATTATAGACGCGTCGACAACTTAGGCATTAGCGTCTTGAATACATTAAATAACAACTCACTTAAAACTAAATGACATCAAAAAATATCCATGAGCGGAGGCGGGAATCGTACCCACGACAGTCTGATCCAGAAGCCGCGACGCTAACCATTGGACCACACTGTCGCATTAAAGGTTCCATCACTCTTCATAGATAGAGGTAGCTGACAGATCGCGTTCTTGGTACATTTATCATTGCTTCGATATTCATTTATGGAGATTATTAGAGTGCAAATAATTAGAGAAAACCAAATCGTAACGGAAACCTGTGCACAAAATTTGGTGGAAGAAACCGCTAGTAGTGTATGCAAAACAGAATCTGACACATATAGGGGCAGGCTGAAGACTATAACAGTGAATCAGGCCAGTAGCAACATATGGGCATTGCCCCCTCACGCGTTTTTGAGAAAAACGAAAAAACAGAAAAAGATAAAATGAGAAAAAGGAAATAACGTCTGAAAAAAATTCACAGATTTCGCAATCTTTGCAACCATCGAGGACATTGGAAATGATAACAGCATATATGAAACATAATTAACTGTTTATTATACACACAATATTTATCAATGCACTGTTTAGTTTTGTCAGGAATAACCCTATTATTCTTCTGTTATATACGCGTTCACTTTGGTTGATTACTCAACTTTTAAATTGATTTTTCTACAGTATTTATTAACATTTGCTCAAAAATAACATCGCAGATCGTCGCAAATACCTCTCAATTAACTAGACATGATATAAAACACATTTCGAAAAAATTGCACTTGTTCAATTTTGCATGATTGCTCCTCACTTGATCGCGACACCGTTGTCTTTTGGCCTTGAACGAAAACTCGTAACTCTGCCCCCATATACGAACATAAACATTTCCAATGTTAAAAGATAACTTTATAAAATAAATAAGTCGATTAGTGTGAACAGTGGCCGTCGTGTACATGGTCTATGGAAAAATAAAATAAATCTTTGAAGATCGGTCATAACAAGTGAGCGCACTAATAAATAGTTGTTTCTGGCGTCTCTTTGCGGACGTTTCAACTTTCAAGTGAGATCTTTACGATTCATATTTGTTTGATATGAAACTAACCTCTTTAACAAAAATAAATTATACTGTTACAGAACTGTTTTCTGAGTTGGCGGAATAAATCTTTATTTACAATAATTCGTAACAATTAACTATATACAATAAATGCAACAACGAAAAGTCAATTCTAACAATAAAAAACTCTAACGGTAATTATTGAACTAACGAGCCACTTAAATAACACTTAACTATATACAGTTGACTAAACTAATATTATTTTATTTTATCAGCTGAATTTATATCACGGTATTTATATCAGATTTATTTCGTTGTCAACATTGTCACAGTACAATGTACACTGACTGATTCCCGTTGACTGATCAATATTTATTTCACTGTACTGACTGATTCCCGTTTGCGTGACACCGTCGACTGACTCCCCTGACTCACTCGTACTTCGCTTATATAGGTCGCGCAACCCAGCCTAGTACGTTCTCGCGAACATTCCGGCAGGTACTTGTTGTTTCTATACCATTCCACGCTTTACTACTGTGACCTTTCTTTCTATTGAAGGCAGTGGCGTAACATCTTGGGGTTTGCTACAATACGAATAGGTAGGTACTACTAGTCTTATAGGTGAATTTAAGACGCTCATAACCTCTGTTGTCATAGATGAATTTGATAATGTTGTCAATAGATTTGTATACATAAAAAACTATTGCATCTATCGTCTATTTTCTGACATCATGCCATAATAGCTGCCAATCGTACCCATCACTATATTATTCTATTTATGTCGTCTTTTCGACATTCCATAAGATGTCTCGTGAAATGGCTATCTGGTCAACCTAATAATTTCATGAAATGTATAAGCGTTTAACAAAATTGCCAGTTATACCAGAAGTTGACACCATCCTTCTAGCTAATTTTAACTTTTAACGTTTTTTCAATAGCAAAATATGGTAATGTAGGTTATTTTACGAGCTCAGGAGTTGGGTATAGTTTTGCATAAATAAACATTCTTTATTGGTTCATAGCTTTCTTATATGTTTTGTGTTTTTAATAATTAGATCAAGGATAGAGTATAGCTGACAGTGAATTTCGTGACGAACCACTTCCGTGACTTTTCATCGAGTTACTCCAGCAAAGATTTTGGAGGGCGTCAGTAAAGTTGTTTACACGTCAAAAAATAGGTAAAAATTAATATTACCATGAGTCATGAACTATATCTGTACAACGAATATAGCGCGTACTGAACATTTCATAAAATGCCTAGGCATTTCATGAATGACTGGTTTAACTACAACATTTCATTAATATAAAACTTGCTTAAAAAATACTCGAAAATTAAATCAAACACGACAGACATACAGATATTTAATTTATGAATTTAATACTTTCCACTGTTTTATTATGTAGAGAAATTTTTTATTGGAAAAGGCTGCCAATTACAAAATATTTTTTTTATTATTAGAAAAAAAACCGACTGTGACATAGGTTGATAAAAAATGATGTTTTCTAATAATGCAAAAATAATTATGTAATTGACATCCTTTTCCAATAAAAAAATTCGCTATACATACAGATGTTCATGACTTGAGCATGTTTTCGGAACACTGTCCATAACTATTTTATCTACTGTGATTTGATGTTTGTAAGGAAGTCTATATTTAGATTTCCGCAATTTGATTATTAAATGAAAATCAATCGAAACATCGGCAAAAAATTGTAGATAACCATTGAACTAGATTTTCAGTTTGTACCGACACCCACCAAAAGTCCTTCGAAGTTTTATCTACGTTCAAATTCGGCTGAATTATCTGTTAATACGATTTATTAAAGCTATAGGATTTATATAATTAAATGCTTCCTCATTCCCATTTCATTGTAAGCCACTAAATGTTTCACAAGACTTGTTCTATTTAAGAAACTCTTCTTACAGCCTGTGTTTTTGGAACTACATGGTCGCTAATCTCTTTAGAACTCTTATATTACACAAAACAATGCTTCTTAGCATTCTCATACAATTTATTATCAAAATGTGCCACATGCACCATTCCATTCGTAACTACTTCGGAGCGAAACTTTCAAACTCATTTAGTCGACTGGGGGTGTGAGTCTAAGAAAAGTTTGCAACAACCGCCACCCTTCAAGCAGAACTTCTACATTCACCCCTCACCCTTTTCTTCTCAATAATGGCATTCCATGGTTAAGGATGAGTAAACCGCACAATTATACATTTAACATTAGTGCCAAAAATTAAATTTGATATTAATTTTCTTAATGTCTGAAGTTGATTTACTTTAGAAGAACGGGATACAAAGCAAAAAAATAACAATGACAATAATTCAGGTACATGATATTCAATTTAGATGAATCAGGTGAAAAAATACCTCAAATTAAGTGTTATTTATAATGAGTTTATTATCAATTCACAGCGTTTCGTTAGGTAATCGTAACTTCTGTCTTAAGTTTTTAAATATATTTTATTGTTCCTTTCAATACCTGAAGAAAGTTAGGAATACTTAACGAAACGTAGTGAATTGATAATTAATAGATAGATAGATAGAGATAGATAGATAAATTCTTTATTACGAACATTAAAAATGTTATAATAGCGTCACTTTCATTAAAATTAAAATTAAAAATTAAACAAAAAAGAAAAACAGTAAGTTTAAAATGAACAAAGGATCTATCTCGTTATAACACTTGAGTTCTTTTTCACCTGATTCACCTAAAAAAGATAATAATATTCATTTGTTAAGTTCTTTAATGACAAACTTTTTAACTCTAATTGTAGCTTCTTCAGGACCTAATTGCTAAATTTAAAGGTCTTGAAGAAGATATAATTAATGTTAAAACGTTGGCCATTAATTAATAATCTAGTAAATATTGTTATTCTTTGACGTTGTATCCCGTTCTTTAAAAGTAAACAAAAATAATACCTATAATTATTTTTATAATTTATTTGTCAAGACCACCAACTGCCACGGTTATTTGCGCCTAGTACCGATTCATATTTTAAATAATTATATTATCTAATAACTAACTAATCACTAACATTGCTGGCTTTACTATTTCGTTCATTGCTCAGCTGCCTGTTAAAACCTTCCCAAAATATTAGTAAAAACCGCACGAAAATCGGTTGAATTGTTTCCGAGTTCATCGCGTTCAAATATTTTTTATTTATTGTAAATTATAGACCCGTCGACAACTTAGGTCATTAGCGTCTTGATTACATTAAATAACATAACTCACTTAAAACTAAATGACATTACAAAACATCCATGAGTGGAAGCGGGATTCGAACCCACGACAGTATTATTCAGAGGCCGCGACGCTAAACACTGGACCACACTGTCCTCTGCGTTCAAATAGACATGAAAATGGCTTTGTAGAGATAAATGGAAATTCGCTAACTTGATACTTTCATCAATTCTCGGATTAGTACGCTGGCGCTAGAATTATCGAAACGATGGCAAACTCGATCATTCTCGAGACTTAATTTATTTTTTCACTTATTTTTTAAGAGCACGAACTGTAGGTCTGCATTTTTTATGTTATTTAGATTTGTTCTGAAGCATAATTATTAATGTTTAGCACTGAATATCTGACATTAAAATATAACGTTGAGTGTAAAATTATATATCTAACACGCATCGTACGCACCGAACCGGAAAAATAAATCCTATTATAAAAGTATAATTTATATAAAAAAGTACGTTTGATCTTTATGTGTTTTTTAATAAGTAAGTACCTGTCATGATTAGTTATCGATAGTCTTAATATAATTTTTTAAATTGTAGTTTACAGAAAATTATATTTTGTTGCCTACATCGCCCAGGAATATTATTATTGTAAAGAAATCTTAAGCAGTTGGATACTTAATGATTTTTGGTTTGATACTAATTTAATTTTGATTTTTTGGTAGAAGGTATCAAGAAATGAATCAAGAAACTTCGCGAAATTTTCTAGAATCTAAATGTTTCTCAAATAGTATTTACGGCCGTTCTTCCTTGATATAGTTACCAATTTTTAGTAAAAAAAGTAATATGATGATGACGATAATAGGTAATCAAAATTTTCTGTATGTTTCTCAAAAAGTATTTATAGTAGGTAAATTTATATTGATGGTTCAGCCAAATTACATTAGAGAAAAAGTCATTTTATCAACCGTTGTCACAGTCGGGATTCAAACCCGAAATTTTTTCCACTATCGCGGAAGATTAGTATTTATAGTTCTTCCCAGTCTTAGTAAAAAAATAAAACTATGACAATCAAAGCGTTTTGAATTACATAAAAAGAAGTTCAATATAATATCGACGTAACTGCGAAAAGAGCTTAAAGAAGTGATAATATTGGTATTGTCATGACTAGAAGATAGTTGTCAATGGATCGAAAGTAGTTTAGTCAGAAAGTTTGAGCATATTTTAATTCCGAGTCGTGTTACATAAGACACGTAGTTCAACATGCCATAGTCTGGAAGCAACCACAGGAAGACAGAAAGGGCAAAATAAAATATAAGTTATGGGTTTTAATCTAGAGCGGCGTGCAATGCTGTAGGGAAAGGCGAAACTGCCACTATAAATATCACGGGCTTGGCATGTATTGCAACATATTTTTGTTAGCAAGATAGCAAACCTACCCTACATGTGGGTTGAGGGAACGAGGTTGTGTATAGTCATGTGTTTGAACATACATGTATGTAACATGTATATGTCTTGTACATATTGCACTGAAGAACACGAAGAATGGACAATGCAGTGTATGATAACGAAACATTGGTATATTTTGACAGACAATAATACTAACAGATGAAATTTTAAATCAATATCCATTTCAAAATCAGTTATTAAAATAGAGCTTTTTTAAGCCATAAAAATTACATACTAAATATTATTCGCCGCGAAAGTAGTGATGAGCAAAATCTTGGTTTTGCAGTCTTGGTCTTGCGAAAAAGCAAGACCAAGACCAAGACTATCATTAGATTAGCAAGACCAAGACCGAATGAACAAGAACAAGACCAATACCAAGAGCGAATATGCAAGACCAAGACTGTTTCGGCCCCCATTTCCCTACTATAGTATAGTAGAACATAATAATTAAAAAATGATGTAATTTTGATATTTTTTAACATTTTAATAAAATAAAGTATTTTGTTAGTTAATAATAGATTGTGAATTATTTTTAATTTATAACTATGATGATCTTCAGAAGTAAAAAACTAAAAAAAAGGCAGATAAAATGAGCAAGACCAAGACTTGATACGCAAGATCAAGACTAAATAAGCAAGACAAAGACCAGGCATATTTGAGTAAGACCAGACCAAGACTGAATCAGCAAGACCAAGACCAAGACTGTCTAAGTCTTGGTCTTGGTCTTGCTTTGCTCATCACTACGCGAAAGTGGAAAGGTTCGGGTTTGAGTGCCGACTATGACTTTGGTTGATAAAAATGATTTTTTCCAATATAGCAAAAAAATAATATATTTGGCCGTATAAACTGTACTAAAAATTAAAAATAATAACATTGAAAATATTAATTGGTACTAGGTCTAACCCTTGTCAGTTGGTGATCTTAAAAATGAAACTCGTGAAAGGAATAGCAGTGTATATGGTACAGACACACATTGATAAATATTCGTAGACAAATGTCATCAATGACAAAAAAATCAATCAATAAGAATTGTAAGTGGGTTGGAATATTGAAAATTCTTTCAATATAACAGCATTCGATGCATTTTATCAATTAGAAAAAAAAACATGTGAAAGTAGTTTATACTATTCTTGTCGTATTTTGTCAATTCATTCTGTCTAGACAAAAGTAATTTAGTATGTGCTTAGATTTCTCACCTTTTTTTTGTAATTTATATTTCTACAAATCAAACTTGTTTAGCTATCGAATCTCGTAAGAAATTGAATAAACCGAAAAGAGTTTTGCAATTGTCTTATACCTACAATGAATTTCACTTAAGACGTAACATATAGGCAGGTTTTGTTGACCTGGTAATTATCATAGTCTAGCACGTACCAGTGCATGAGTTACAAAAACTTTTCGGCCAAAATTTTTTGCGCGATTCTCACTAAGATCCATAATTTCGGTGTTAAAACTTTTTTCGAAATACACATAAGTAGATATAAATTTTAAAATGGTTCTAAACATTTTTATTTCTTTTTTTTATACGCAGCAAAGTTTATTAATTCTGTTGAAAAAAATTAATAATGACAATTGACAAATTATTTTGGTTTTAGCCAAAAACAGACCGATCGTATTTTATGATTAGGATTTTTAAATATATTATTATACTAATGCACTTCTTCACTGCCGGATTTCCGCCTAGGCTCACAAGGCCCTAGCCTAGGAGCTCAGCCAGGCTAGGGGGCCCAGTGGCGCAACCTTCATATAAGCTCAAAAGCTTGACTTGCCTTATCAAAAAGCTTTATCGAAAATATTATTTACGGACAGGACTAATATAATTCCTTGGTTAATTATAATAATACCTTACAGATCTTCTGTATTTTTATTTGATTAATTAAAGTCGATTAAAAATTATATATTCTGTACTATAGTGCATTTAATTCGCTAAATTTCCAAAATAGCTTCGAGATGGGGGGGCACAAAATGCCAAGTGCCTAGGGGCCCTGGATCTTTAAGTCCGGCACTGCACTTCTTGAGAGTGCAGAAAACAATTCCATAATATGATTACCTAAAATTTTATATTTTTAATCCCAATTTTGTCAAAACTGTATTTCAGTAGAATTGAATATTATTGTGTTGTAGGTAGACTGTTTGTTATTAATTCTTTACTTTTCTATAGAAATAATTCAATAGGTCGTTTTATTCCTTTTCGTTTTACGATTACCTTTAAGTCAATGTCTTCACCCTACCCTAAAAAATAGAGTAATTTCATTGTTGACTTTTTGCATCCTCTGCATAGCTGATTTATGTTTTATTTACGCCTTGTTCAAAAATGATATTGCAATTGTATATTGATGTTGTGCTTGCACTCTGCAATCACTCTTACTTGTCATAATATAATAGCTTCATTTGATATGGTATTTGTCGCATAATGAACAAGTGACTTGGCATTTTTATTCTAATCAATGCTAATCTATTTTTGTACTAAATTAATATAGATAGATACTTTATATTAGAAATCGTGTCCATCGTGATTATAATAAAATTAAGAAAAATCGCAGGATAGTGGACAAAATATTTGATTTATTAAATTAAATGTACGACGTTTCGTCTATAGATTTAGACATTTTCAAGTATGTACTTGGAAAAGTCTAAATCTATAGACGAAACGTCGTACATTTAATTTAATAAATCAAATATTTTGTCCACTATCCTGCGATTTTTCTTAATTTTATTATAGATAGATACATTTCTTTATTTTAAACATTAAAACGCTATAATAGCGTCACGTATTGTACATAAAAAATAATAATAATTAGTTCGAACACGTCTTGTAGGCGCAGAATTTTCAAATGAATTATTCCAAATATTTTCAAATGGTTAGATACAGCCAATTTTTTTAAAAATATTTTTACTAGGTATTTATGTGACAGATTATTTGAAACGCTTCTAGTGTCTCCGTTTTTCCAAATTTGTTGAGTTTTAGTTGTTGACTTTCTATTTTGAAAGTTTGTGAAATATTGACGAACAATAAATATAAAAAAACAGCATATAAAGACAGAAATATGCATTCAGAAAGTAAACTAGCAATTCTCTCAACAAAGTTGCAATTTTTATTATTTTCTAGCAAAACTTATACGAAATTTAATTTGACGAGCAAATTTTCAGCAAACAAAAATAACTTGTACGAATCGATAAACGATAAAGCATTAGCATCTACACAATGAACAAGAAATTATACTCAAACTTCTATGCTGGAGATGTAGGATCAAAGTGAAAAAAAGTTATAGGAGGCATATTATGCTCCAAAATGTTTTATTATAAATTTAATATTTATAAAATATTAAAATTCTAATGCACTTTAAAATGAAATAAACAAAGGTTATTATTATGGCGTATATAACATAATGTTTAACCCTTAATATCTCGCAAATAAACAAATTTAGGATACATGTTCACTAGAATTTTCCCCTTCATTTTGAGTCCTTCTATCCACTCTAGAAGTTCAAAGTGAACTTTTTGTAACATCATGTAAAATAAACAAGGGTTATTATTATGGCGTATATAACATAATGTTTAACTCTTAATATCTCGCAAATAAACAATTTTAGGATACATGGTCACTAGAAATGTTCCCTTCATTTTGAGTCTTTCTATCCACTCTAGAAGTTCAAAGTGAACGTTTTGTAACATCTTATAAAATAAACAAGGGTTATTATTATGGCATATATAACATAATGTTTAACCCTTAATAGCTCGCAAATAAACAATTTTAGGATACATGTTCACTAGAATTTTTCCCTTTATTTTGAGTCTTTCTATCCACTCTAGAAGTTCAAAGTGAACTTTTTGTAACATCCTGTAAAATAAACAAGGGTTATTATTATGGCGTATATAACATAATGTTTAACCCTTAATATCTCGCAAATAAACAATTTTAGGATACATGTTCACTAGAAATGTTCCCTTCATTTTGAGTCTTTCTATCCACTCTAGAAGTTCAAAGTGAACTTTTTGTAACATCCTGTAAATTAAACGAGGGTTATTATAATGGCGTATATAACATAATGTGTTGACATTTACATTGGTTTGGGTTGCATTGTATTGACATAAGAGCTTTGATTTTTATTACGTCGTATTATATAATAGTAACTGTGTTGCAGTAAATGGTTAAAGGTCTAAGTTTTATAGCTTACTTCCGAAATGGATGCCATATAAAAGTCGTAGACAGTTATAAAGCGTTCGTTAAAAGTGCAAGTTATAATAAAATTAACGGACAGAATTTTCACTTCATCGGTTTTTATATTAAATTACCTTTTGTATATTTAGGTTAGTAATTCAAATATTTTTTTGAAACGACACTTAAGATTTACGTTATTATTAGACGAAGAGGTTAATTTCAAAAACGGTTTTGTCCATGTGAACTAAAATCGAATTATTTGTGTAGAGATTGCAAACAATCTAAAATTAAAAAAAAGAAATTTTAAACGAATTAAAAAAATATATGAGTACCTACATACTGATATTTCAAGTAATAATTAGAAGTTCATTTAATTAGAAAGATTAAAAATACTATGAGATTGTGCAAATTACTCAATTATAATGTAAATGGACAAACGTATTTTGTAATTAAACTCCTTGGTTATAATACTTTTACTTAACCAGCGCGAGCGCTCCCAACATATTTATTTCCAAAATTGTAAAATATAAAATTAATTCAATACTTCCCTAGCAGTTAAAAGTAAAAAAAGTACATTGATACCTAAATCCAAAAATGTTTAAAATTGGTGTAATATAGAAAAAATATTTTTTATAAATCAGTGAACTAATTGAGTCACCCAAAGTACGTATAAATTGATTTCATCCCAAAATAAAATTTGAAAAAAAAACAAATAAAAAATGTGTAGCGCGAAAAATTAAGCACGTACATTATATCCAATGGCATAATAAAACGGGTAATAGAGTGTATACTGTATAGGTGCTATACTGTATACAGAATGCTTCAGAATATATCAAGTTATTCGATTGATGGTATGAATTTACTAAAACAGTTTTTTTTTAAATTGTGATTTTAAACTTCATAAAGATATTTCCTTTTATGATTTGACCGTTTAACCTTGATGTTAAGCGAAAATGCCCGTATAGTCGTCGCGATCTGAACTTCTGGGGCATTTATAAATTATCTTGTAGTACTATTGCATAGTTACTTTGCTCAAATGACCGCCCCAAAGCTTGTAGGGGTTGTGTAGGGGGTTGTGAAGAAAAAGGTAATCCACCATATTGGATTTAGAACGATATTAGATATACTATATTGCATTGTCACGGGACTTATGCACGTGTGCGAAATTTCAAAGCTCTAGCACAATTAGAATTAGTTGAAATTTTGATTGCAAGATTTGTAGCAGACAGACAAACAAGTTAAGTTAAATAAAAGCTTAAAACAAGCCGTGAGGTGGGTCGTTTATTAGGACTAAAGTGCGACCCTTGAGGTCCACACGACGAACTTCCCAGTTTGATAAATATTTAATAATAATGATTAAATTACATATTACACAGAAAAGTAATCATTTTAATCATTAAAACATAATTATTATTTATTTTTAACAATAATTAAAAAAAAAACCGGCTGAACCAACTTTTATAAAATTTATGTCGGATCAAAATGACGTTAACACGCCTCGATTGACACCCTTACGAAGTCTATATAATTTTTTATTCGCGAGATATTGTGTAAAATCTACTTTTTTGGAGTCTATTTGGTTAAGAAAAAAGAACGGCTTAACCGATTTTTAAAAAATTTCTTTCAGATCATATATACGTTAATACGCGTCGATTGGCACCCTAACGTAGTTGGTATCATTTTTCATTCTCGAGATTTCGTCTTAGAAAGAAATGGACACATACGTACACACACACACTCACAGAGAGAAAAAATAGTGTAAAAATAGTGTAGTGACCTTGAAACATAAAAATTTGTTATACATTTTGATTTCGATTTTCGAACCCATTACAATAACTATAGATGTGAAGAACTGTTTAATTAAAAACAGAAAAGTGGTGATCCTGATGATAATGAAAGAAGACAGCTTTGAAATGGCTTAAGGATCCAAAAATAATAAGCAAATACTGTTAATATTGCATTTATTAAGCTGACGTTTCGAGCTCTGAGGATGAGAATATAATTCTCGAAACGTCAGCTTAATAAATGCAATATTAACAGTATTTGCTTATTATTTTTGGATCCTTAAGCCATTTCAAAGCTGTCTTCTTTCATTACAATAACTTCCAATGGGAAGTTAAAAATAACAAGCCGTGAGGTGGGTCGTTTATTAGGACTAAAGTGCGACCCTTGAGGTCCACACGACGAACTTCCCAGTTTGATAAATATTTAATAATAATAATTAAATTAGATATTACACAGAAAAGTAATCATTTTAATCATTAAAACATCAATAATTAAAAAAAAAAAAAAAAAAAAAAAAACGGCTGAACCGATTTTTATAAAATTTATGTCGGATCAAAATGACGTTAACACGCCTCGATTGACACCCTTACGAAGTTGATATGATTTTTTATTCGCGAGATATTGTGTAAAATCTACTTTTTTGGAGTCTATTTGGTTAAGAAAAAAGAACGGCTGAACCGATTTTGAAAAAATTTCTTTCAGATCATATATACGTTAATACGCGTCGATTGGCACCCTAACGTAGTTGGTATCATTTTTCATTCTCGAGATTTCGTCTTAGAAAGAAATGGACACATACGTACACACACACACTCACAGAGAGAAAAAATAGTGTAAAAATAGTGTAGTGACCTTGAAACATAAAAATTTGTTATACATTTTTATTTCGATTTTCGAACCCATTACAATAACTTCCAATGGGAAGTTAAAAATAATAAAAATTCGCCATTGCTGTTTTTCACATCCTGTATAATGTGTATAGTGGCCATATCGCGTATACGCATAAAGCAAATATGATAACATGCTCCCTACAACGAATTTTCATTTGAAACTAATTGAAAAATACTGCAGCTGTGTAGCCCATAAAGTAGAATGGAACGCCGCGTGGAATTAAAGTTCAAATTGGCTGAATGACTGCCATTATAATCTCATTAAAATTGTAGGAATGAAATAAGGGGTGGAATAAAATATGCGAATAGTTGATATACACACCTCTATTTGCCTACGTCATATGATTCACGATTCAAACCTAATGCAGTTTGTAATCTATATGCAATTTGCCGACAGATTGGATATCTTTATTGACTTTATTTGCAATCTAAATGTTCACAGTTGAATACGATAGTTGCGCGCGTCGATTGATTTTGATCTCTTTAAAATGAAAGAAAATTGTAGCATCCATTAAACTTAGATTTTATATTGAATCAAGGATGAACAATGAAGTACATAGAATATGTCCCTACCTACTTCAATGGGGATAAACTACAGTATTTACTATTAACAATAGCAAGTTGCGAGAGTCGATTTTTTTTTTTTTTTTTATTTCAAAACAAAACAAAATGTGCTTCGACTACTATGGTCATTAGCACTGCTGCCGAATGGCATCTTATATATATATATACAATGATATAATACAATGATATATACAATGATATAATAGGTACAATATGTATTATACAATAAAAGATAAGTATTAATTATTATCAGGTAAGTATTAAATTTCGGAAGTATTAATTATCAAGCAAGCATTGATTTTTCGGTAAGTACTTATTAATTTTATGGTAAGTTTTATGTTAAATATATTTTATTATGTCTGTTATTTTTATAAACTCCACTATTTTTTTTAGGTTTACTGGCTCGTTGTTCAGGGATTCTTCGATTCTGCTGGAGATGTCGAGTTGGTGCCGGGCGTTGCGGTATTTGTTACAGGTAAGAATGATGTGTTTTACAGTTATGGGTGTTTGGCATACATTGCATATTGGTGGTGGTTCTTTTGTAATTAGATGCCTGTGGGTTATGTTGGTATGTCCGGTTCTGAGTCTGGTTACTGCGATTAGTTCTCGTCTAGATAGTGTTTGTTCTGTTTCCCATTTTGCGACTGTTGTTTTGATTTCTTTTAATTTGTTGTTGGTTGTTTTCCAATTATTGTTCCAGTGATCTGTTAATTTGTTTGTTATGTAATTTTTGAAATCAAAACTTATCACTTCCTCTTCTGTCGGGGGCTCGTTGGAAGTGGCGGCTTCTTTAGCTGCTTGGTCGGCTAATTCGTTGCCCTCGATACCCACTCGATTTTTTTGATCTCTTTAAAATGTAAGAAAATCGTAGCATCCATTGAACTTAGATTTTATATTGATTCAGGGATGAACAAAGAAGTACATAAATGTCTATACTTCAATGCGGATGAACTACACACTGTAAAAAATGGATGTAAAAATACTTTGAAAGTTAGAGTAGAATTCGCTCGATTTTCTAAGTGATTTTACATTATTATTTATTTTTACACAGAAAACTTCATAAAAACTTGGACTTTCACTGTAAAGTTAAGCAAATTTGTGATTTTTACATAAAGTAAATAAAAATTACATAATTTGTGTAATATTCCAATAAAGTGTGTAAAAATTACAAAATAAAATGTATAGTTACATATATAAAATGGATGAATACAAAACAAATTAATGTAAAATTAGTAAGCACGCATGCGCAATGTGTTTTTATGAGATGGGGGTCACAAAATTACATAATTTGTGTAATATTCCAATAAAGTGTGTAAAAATTACAAAATAAAATGTATAGTTACATATATAAAATGGATGAATACAAAACAAATTAATGTAAAATTAGTAAGCACGCATGCGCAATGTGTTTTTATGGAATCTATGCGATGTGGCGATACCTGTTTGCGACGCCATTGTCTCTTTGTGTGCCTATTACCAGATTAATCGCTGGCTACAAATGGACCATCGATAATCTATGTAATCGGCCTTCTCATTTCTTACAGTACAGTATTTACTATTTACAGTCGCAAACTGCGAACCGGCAGATTGTTTTTGATCTCTTTAAAATAAAAGAAAATCGTAGAGTTACAGTATTTCCAATCGCTTTTCTCAATGTAGTCACTAGTTTATTTGTAATGTAAATAAAGAATAATAAGTTCACGGTGGTTGGAAACTAAATAAACAACCATTTAGCCACAACAATTTTATTATTGATTGTACATTTCGAAAATTAGTTTAGTTTCGGTTGATGAAGAAAGCATAGCTCCCGAAATGTAAACAAAAATAAATCTTCCATATATACGATTTTTTCAAAATTTTCCATAGCCATCTCAGCATTTAATTAATGTAGTTGGCTTTGACTAACATGCATTATATTGTGCGCTTCACTTTGCTCAAACGAATGTCCATAAATAGTCGGATTTATAAAACGAATTCGAGCAACCTTGGAACATACAAGTTTGCTAATTATGTTTTAAAACCGATTGATTAATTTTAGTCTATTGGCAAGATAAATAACGTTACTAATAATCTTAGTATGTAAGAAAGACATCGAACAGTTTATCGAACCCTGTTTTAAATTAAATCACAGTCTGATGTTAATATATTCGATCATATATTAACGTTCAGACAACTAGAATGTACAAATTCACAAGGTGGGGCATGATAATACATTACATCAGTCTGTTAAAGGTATAGAACCGACAATGCCCATGAAAGGCAAGGCTGTGATTGGTTGACCACTTTACAACGCGGTCCGACGTAGTACACTGGATCTCTTTTGTTACTAAAACCATTATGGGGTACTAAGATTAATGGTTATCTGTCTACGGATGAAAAGAAATTGGGGTCTCTATATAGTAAATGAGATGCCTACAGAACAATAGTAGTGAATAAGTTAGATGCTTTACTGCGGTTGAGATCCAGGTTGGATCGCCCACTTTTTACGTGAATAATAAATTTATTGTAATTTAGAATGCAGCTTTATGGCCGCGTGTACCAACCATGTTTTCGTTTCTCTCCACTATGAAATAATTAATGCAGGGGGATATTGGCTCGGTCCGGTATAAATGTAACTCGTAGGTACCCTCTTCTCTAATTTTGTCTTCCTTAACTCTTTTTTAATTTTTTATGTTCTCATTAAAATTAAATGCAGTTTTAATTGAGTCATGTACAAAATGAAAATTAATAAATTATCAAGTTTCGTTTCTTAGATTCAGCGAATATTTTAACCTTTCAAATTGTTAAAAAATACGTCTCAAATTTTCATCTCTTTTAACTGTTAAACCGTAAAGTGGTCAAAAATTAAAAAACTGAGCCTATAAACTCGTCTTTGTAACATAGTACAACAAAATAACAGGTTAATTCAAATAAAATACGATCCAAAAATTTAAGAATTACGAACTTATCGTTATGTTTGTTAATTTTACTTCAAAAAATTTCAACCTTGTAAAAAAATGTCAGTTAAAAATAGTTTTTTAAATTATAATAAAAATTCAGTCCAGCCGAATAGAGTTCCAGGAATCTTAATACTTCCACTCAATTGTTGTACAATTTGTGGGTATATGAGTCGTAAAGCGAAGTGATAATGACTTGAGTCTGAGTCAGTTGCAATTTTTAGCTTTTGTTTGGGGAGAGCTCAATGACCGGTTAGGCGAGAAATTCACTACAAATAAAACAATATAAAGTTAAAAATTGATAATATATAATTATCTTTATAAAAGAAATAAAACAGTAAAATTTGATTTAATCACAAGGATAAAACATCTGGAGGTCAGATATTTTTGTAAAGTGTAGACAATAAATAATTAAATGGTTATAGAATACAGAAAAGTGTCCATTAATTACTTTAAAATGTAAATTAATAAAAAGATTTTGTTAAAGTATCAAAACATCTAAGGATGGGCGCACACCATTTAAGCAGAAGTGTTTTTAGCCGACTTCGAAAAAGGAAGGGTTATGATTTATCATTTCAGCAGTCTAAATAAGCAAACACATTCTTATATAACTCTACGCAAAGCTATATATTAAAGCTTTTTTTTATAAAGGTGTTTTATCATCCAACAAAATATACAAAAGCTGCTTTGTGCACTTTGCTGTATTGGTGTTCGGTTGCATGGAAAAAGCACAATATTACACAATATTATTATTATAATATTATTATTACACAATATTATTATGCAAAAACGTTTTTGCTTAAAATACTTTTGCTTAATTTGTGTGTGCTCAGCTTTAGTAAAATGTCCTCTATTTACAAGGTAGTCTGGTTTTACAAAATTTATTCTGGTTCCATACCAAGGATTTTTTTAAAACATAGGGTGAAGCGTTCATATAAAAACTAAATAAGTACATTCTTTCCAAAATTTCAAAAAAAATTTTTTTAAACAAATGGAACTTCGAGTGGAACCAACATTTAATTATATAAAACTAGCTGCCTGGCTCGGCTTCGCCCGGGCAGGGCTAATTTACTGATTACTCCAACATAAATCGGGGAGGAAACGACGTAGCTAGCTGAAAATAGTCACATTCGTCCGGATTTTCCAGGCACAATAAACTGTAAATTTCATGGCGCCAGGGTTCACCGCTACACAGTTAACAAATGGTGTCAGCGGTGGGATACACTACTGGACCAGCAACAGTAATAATGTATAGCCTTAGTTATTCTGGCTAACTTATTCTAATATGAATCGGGAAGGGAACGAATTAGCGAGCTAAAAATAGTCACATTCGTCCGGATTTTCCAGGCACAATAAACTGTAAATTTCATGGCGCCAGGGTTCACCGTTGGATAGTTTTTGTGTTGCGGACAGATACGAGTATTTTCTATTTTATAGTTAAGATTGCGGAAATACTTGTTTCATTGACTGAAAATTAGATTTAAAAAAAAATCAGAACTGAAAGCTTTTTTTATTTGTTGAATGTTGAAGTGATTCGAGTAGGAATGATGTTATCGTTTAAAAAATAAAAAAAAATACACAACAAAAACACCGTTCAGGCTAACTGAGTGATTTGTAGATCAATCTGTGACACTAACTTCTAAATTATCCATCGTACTTAAGTTTGGGAACAGCCAAAACATGTTATAAACAAGAACGTTATTCAACCCGAAACTACATACATAATGATTTTATGTCGTCCATTGTCGTTGAATAATGAATTGCCGCCCAGCAGTGTCTATTATAATAGTGTTTACCGCCCTTGTCGGTGTATGTAATCTCGCCCCTACGTCATAGATGTACGTGTGGTATATACAGGGTGTCGAATTGGTCATGTGTAAATAGGGATTTTACATGTAAAATCATACATATATGCAATTTCTCGCTCTCCTGATTTTCGAAATCGGGACGCTTCACATCTGGTTGTACCGCAGTGTTTTCCATACGACTACTTCTTTTGAAAAAAAATAATTATATTTTCATTTTTTTGACGTTTTCAATTGTGTACTAAATAAACATTATTCTTATAAAAGAATGTAGGCTTTCACGGCCGGCGTTAATAGAATTAAGATAAGAATCTTTCGGGCTTATGAGCCGTGGTCTACAGCTGGAATGGTTTCTTCTTCTTCTTCCAGATGTTTCGCTTGCAACTGCGGCAAGCATCTTCAGTGGTGTGTTCGACAGCAGGACATCGAGAAGAATACTACGACCACGTCGAACACATCACTGAAGAATCTTTCGGGCTTATGAGCCGTGGTCTACAGCTGGAATGGTTTCTTCTTCTTCTTCCAGATGTTTCGCTTGCAACTGCGGCAAGCATCTTCAGTGGTGTGTTCGACAGCAGGACACCGAGAAGAACACTACGACCACGTCGAACACACCACTGAAGATGCTTGCCGCAGTTGCAAGCGAAACATCTGAAAGAAGAAGAAACCATTCCAACTATAGACCACGGCTCATAAGCCCGAAAGATTCTTATCTTAATTCTATTAACGCCGGCCGTGAAAGCCTACATTCTTTTATAAATCACCTCTACACACTCGACAGCAGGACATCGAGAAGAACACTACGACCACGTCGAACACACTACTGAAGTTGCAAGCGAAACGTCTGGAAGAAAAATAAGCCATTCCAGTAGAGCACGGCTCATAAGCCCGAAAGATTCTTGTCTTAATTCTATAAACATTATTCTATTATCATCTGTATTTAAAACTTTATTTAGGGTACAAGAAAGCCAGAAAGGAACATCGTTCTGTCTTTATTTTTTACAAAGTTATATCGATTATGCCCGTTTCACAAATAGAGTTTCAAGGGTAAGTCGAAGTGTGTGGCGTATACACGCAAACATAGACGTAGCCGTCAAAATACACATATTACATATTAGTTATTAATAACGAAATAATTTTCTACCAGCTTCGTTTATTATTTAATTCATAAAATTATGCTCTAATTAGAATTGATATCGCAGCGAAAGTTTTATTTGGTCCAAGAGTGTACCTTAACGTCGAAACCAGTCGATTTTACAGGTAGGATCTATATCTGGAATTTAAGTTGATTCTAAAAATGTAATAATATAAGTACTATTTCATTGAAAATAACAAAGTTTGGGCCAACTTCCGGAAGTGATAAAACACATCTTTGTTTTCATTGTCCGATTGGGTCCAGCTGCAAATTTTCAAATCCTTGATGTTAATTTTGAAGGAGTTAAGGATATTCTGAACTCGTCTCGAGACATCCTATATATACATGGATGTATATTGTATAATGTATATATACATCGTACATGTCTTCATGCGGTTATGTACTAGTCTGCTATTCCTGGGGCAGTCTACATTATAGAACTGCTGTTAAATCACATGCATTATTGAACAGTGGGGGTGTGCTTGTGCTTACAACATAAAGCTATGTACCGGGAGTATAGTACGAACTTACTACTATACGCCTTGGTTCACTCAACTTAGCAGTGCTTTTGAATATTACGACTACAACATTACGTTTCATTACAGGCGCGTCCAAAACAGAGAGTTTAGTGGGTGGTACGTTACAGTGAAGACTAGGTTGAAGCAAAGGATGGACCGTTGGATCGACTCGGTTCTATCAGGAACTCAGCACTTTGAGAAAACAAGAATACGCACATCATTGGGGTGGTTTTTACCTAATTTTAATAACAATTTCACAGTGGTAAAATTTAAATTTTCGATTGTAATTTTTTTTATCGTAGTTTATAGACGCGTCGACAACTTGGGTCATTAGCGTCTTAGTTACATTAAATAACAACACCTTTAAAACTAAATGACATCACAAACCATCCATGAGCGCAGGTGGGATTCCAACTCACGACAGTGTGATCTAAAGGTCGGCTACGCTAACCGTTACACCACACCGTCCTCAATTTTCGATTGTAGCTCAAAAATGGAATATATTCGGACTTCGTCTTTAAACTCTCTCAAAAAAAAAAAAAACAAAAACAAAAACAGCCCATTATTACAGGAATATATTTATTTAGTTTTCCTTTATCTACTATGTTATCAGATAGCTAAGAAAAACAATGAAAATTGGACACCCTCTACAGTTTATAGAGTTATTTCCGCCTATTTAAATAAGTTATTCGAAAAATCACAATTTACACAGTATCGGGGTAAAGAAAACGATATTTACTCAATCAATAACAAATTACATTTTATTTGTTTTGTAGCTATTGACTTTTGCACATTTACATATTACAGACATAGGTTCGGATAAAGTGGATACATAGGGAGGTTATATAAAAGTATCACAATAAATTTGCCTTTGTGAAGACCGTAAAAATCATTGAAAACCTTTACGGGAGTTAACGACGTTCAGTTGTTAGTTTAAGCGAAATAACTTCCAATTAGGGAAGAATCGAGATCATAAATTTCGATGTGACTTTTTCAATTTGTTTTATTAAAAAAAAAACATTCTTAAAATTTGCAGAATGACAATTTAATAATGACACTTTAAAATCATTGATAATTTTTGCTTAAAGTGTAATTTCTGCAAATTTTAACAATGTTTTTTTTCTAGTATATAGTTGTTTAGTTGCTGTACGTCTATTAAAAAATCTTTACAGTAACCTCTAATTAGGGAGGAACTGAATTTTTAAATTTCAATGTATTCTTTCTTAGACATTTTTGATTTGCTTTATTAAAAAAACATTCTTAAAGTTTGCAGAATAGCTATACATTGAAATCATTATCTAGAAGATTCCCTTAATTAATGGAAAAATTTATAAGTTGTCATTTTAGGCAAAATAACGTCCAATTAAACAAGACATTTCCCAAACGTCTTCTTGTTTTGCAAAATATTTGACATTAACCACAAGTTGAATTATTAGCGATTTGAATGCTTAATGAATTCTATTGGGTATTTTAGAGGATCTATAGCAAAAAAAATTATTTAACTTTTTAAACGCTAGGTATTATTATTCGCTTTTCCAATAAATTCTTGTCATCTAAAATTTTCAACTTCAGTTTTATTTCTTTCTTAAAATAAAAGTCCTTGCGCTAATCAAAAAATGTTTACAAATTAATATTTAGTTCTCTTGAAAACTACAAAAGTACCTTAGGGATACTGCGACATCATATTGAAGGGATTTTGTGGATGTTTCGTACACGTACGTCCATTATTTCATTGACTGTCGTCACGTCGTAGTGATAATCCTAAGTGATCCCTAAGGTTCTTATGAAACTAATTTGATAGATAAAAACGAACACCTAACTGACGAATTATTCTTAACATTTATATGATATGCGAAATATAATTAGCTTTTGTTTAAAATAATAATATATAAATCAAACTGATAAGTACTTAGCTTTTCAATCAATCACGGAAAATAAAAATTCAAGGTAAGAAATACACTCACAAATCGCAATTAATGGATTTCAACTCTTTTGCAGGAAAGACAAGAAAAATGGACATTCGACATGCAATTCTAGGGAGTATAGTCATGTGTACTTGTAATACGTCGTCGTAAATTTTATAAACGGTTTAGTTCCACTTGGTTACAGCATGCTATTTTGTTATCTGTGCATCGTAAGTACCTACAACAGTCGTGTAAATGTTTCTTTTGTAATTATCTTCACTAATAAATATCTTTCTGTTATCAATACGATTGGTCCATGATTTTAACCCCACGAACTACGAAGGCAACCACCTTCGTGGGGTATAATGATGAAATTCAAATATTGTATTATCCGAATACACAGGGTGTCCGACGACTCTGTAACTTCGGAATCTTATACCTAACGTGATTTTGAATTGAAAATATTAATATAAGGTTCGATTCGGATTGTGGTTATTACAAATGAGATCCTAAATCTGTGACCTTGAGCTTTTATTTCTCAGATGATTTCAACATGCTTCAATTCCCATTTGTTACAGAGCTATAAATGTTTCAAATGAGAATTATACCTATCACTTTTATAATATCCCATATCTGTGACCTTGAAATGTAATTTCTTATAGGTTACAGGGCTATTATCTCCGTTCCAAATTAAAATTAGACCTGGCAATTTTATCTCGAGGAACAAGATCCCAAATCTGCGACCTAAAGATTTTATTCTTTAGGTGATTTTGAGTTAAAATGTTATATCAAAATGCTCCGATTTTCATTTGTTCCAAATGAGAATTCGACCTGACACTTTCATCTCGAGGAAGAATATCCTAAAGTGGTGAATTCGTTCTACATAAATTCTTTACAAAATATTGAAGATAACCACAAAACACCAAAATATTTAATAATTCTGGACGAAAATTTCACTAACCATCAGGAGAAACGTACTTACGTTAAGAATTGTTAAACGTTTTGGAGTTTTCTGGTTATTTTTAATACTGAATTTAACTGATTCGTAGGAAGCAGGACAAAGTTGTTACATGAATTATATTAGATAAGTTATTATTAGATAAGTCATTTATTCTGACTTCTTCAGTAATTGAAAAACAATATAGATGAAATAATTGTATGTACAATTATAAAATTACTTCAATAAAATTTAGGTTAATTTATATAGATAGGTAGGTACCTTATTTTCAATTCAATTGTCTAAATTATAAGTTAAATTATTTGTAATACATATTATGGCATTACAATAGTATATACTTAGCATTTTTTAACATTATATGAGTTATTTTCAATTTCACAAAAACGCTTTTATCTTTTTCAACGCACAAGATTATAACATAATTATGATTTTTGACATTCGTTACAAATTTTTAATATTTGCTATTTGTGCCCATCTTCAGTTTACGTTAATGAACTTTGAATTCAAATTAAAATTTTTATACTTGTTACTTAAATATTCAACAAGTTGACATTTAAAACCATTATTACATTAATTTTCTTTTCTTTTTAGTTTATAATATTATTTTAAGATAAAATGTTTATTGTATACGAGTATACTATTTACTCAGTTTTAACAAATCATTGCACCATCCTCAGAGAATCAATGCTGTCAATGAGCACCGAAACGTAAGCTTATAAATGCAAATTTAATCATCAGTATTGCAAATTTTATTTGATTCTTTTGCCACTGAGTTTTTCTCTCCTAATTTCGACATCACCTACGGATCACCATTTCTCTATATCACAGAGTTCTTCAACATTGTAAATGCTGCTTAGATTTTGAGTGTCTGATCTAAAATTAATCGTATAGTTCGTTTTTGTACCTTCACATCAAACAAACGTTCCATCATTCTTCATGGATAAATTCTTTAATTAAAAAATACTAGTATCGGCTTATTTACGTGTTAGATCTTTGCATATTATATTATGTGATGTGAAACATTATCACAGTACCTATGTGTATATAAAATTACGTAACATTATGTGTAAATGCATCAAGGCATGACCAGTCGAACAAGCCAATAAAATTAAATGTAATACAATGACTGATACGGGTTTTTGGTTAAGTTATTCAATACACTAAATGACCAGTAAATGGTTCTCACGTCATTCCACTGGACATTATTTTTGTACGTCACAATGGAGCATCCGACTTTTTTACTGTTTTATCTCTACTATAACAGGGGATTTGTGTTCAGTACAGTAAACCCTCATATAACACGGTAGTCTAAAGCGAAACCGTGCTATACGAAACTAAGAATCAGCAAAATAAGGCGAGGTGTCTTCTAAAAGCTAATAACAATACGCCATTTTTTGGGTTCCATAGTTACTAGAAACTCTTTATATTCGAGTCCTTTTTACTTCCCACCTCTACTATGGTAGGGAAGTAATGGATTCAGTCCGAAAACAATATTTCGAGATTTTAACAGATTTTCACGTTTTGAGACCCTAGCAATCGTTTAAGATCATTTTCTGACTGATGTCTGTATGTGTGTGTGTATGTGTGTATGTGTGTATGTGTGTGTGTGTATGTGGTCAATTTTTCGCCTTCGATATCTTAAGAACGGAACAACATACGGGCATGCCGATTGTTCTATTGTGTTTATCAGCCTTTAACTTAGATCTGATTAGATTTTGAGTCAAATCGGTTCAGTGGATCCTGAGATATTCAAAAAAACGTCCTCAATGTCACGTATTAACATAGGTAAAAAAAAATATAAATGAATTCTAGATGTTATAATATGAAAAAAATGTAAATATTTTTTTTCTCTAAAATGTATAGTTTTCGAGAAAAAAAATATTTTACTAAAAAAAATAAAAATTGTACGTAAATCAAGGTAACCATGATTTTTGCTATATTAAGCTAGCCATCAATAGATCACCAAACAAAAAAGAGGGCCATGCTTTTTTCAAAGAATAAAAATTAAATTGTGTTTTAAAGACCACCAACAGCTAAGGTTATTTGGGCCTAGTCAAAGAATAAAAAAAAGAGTGTTTATTTTTTGCAAATATTTACTAGGTGGGAAGTATAGGACTGGTCATCAGTCGAATTTTTTTTAGTCGTAATAAGTTAACAAATGGACCAAACTACTTGTCACTTAAATTATACAATCAGCTTTCAGTTGCGATAAGAAATTTACCAATTTATCTTTATTTAAAAGAAATTAGACTCAAACTATCAAATCAACCATTATACCATTATAAAGACTTCTCATAGTTAATTGCATTTTTTTGTTTTGACGATTTTGTAATTTGTATTTGTATACTAATTTACAAATAAACTTTTCTATTCTATTCTATTCTATTCTATTCTATTCTATTCTATTCTAATTGTATCATGTCCGTCTGTCACAGCCCCATAGTTCCTAAAATTTATAACCAATTTTTACAACTCTCAAAACTTATGGTCTGATTCTATATAAATTTTTGACACTCCATTAGCTCTGTCAGTCTAATGGCTGGTTTATCGTACGTTTTAATCATGATGTTTTTTTAATCACACTGTTAAATTTTGACAGCTACGTGTTCATTGGTTGCTGAGTTACCATAGCAACCCGTCATTTAACAGTGTGATTAAAAAACATCGTGATTAAAATGTACGACAAACCGGTCATATAAGTTATATCTTCTATGGATATAACATCTGAGTTAAATAATGGGTAATGAATTAGAGACTTTTGTTGGGTTTATCGTATATTGGTTTACCGTACAATTTTAACATGCTGTTTTTTTAAACACGCTGTTAAATTTTGAATGCTATTTGTTCATTGGTTGCTGCGTTTTCATTTTGGCAAATTGTTGATCGTTACCATTGCAAACGTCATTTAACAATGTGATTAAAAAATAAAAATGTACGATAAACCCAACATTATGTTACTATAGAGCAATAGACATTTTATTTTTTTATTAAAAAAAAACAACTGAATAAACGTATTACAAAATAGTCGCGAATTAAGAAACCGCGTTGTACTGAAATAAAAATGGTCATGATCTAACCGTGTTTGAGTGAACACGTGTTATACGGGGGCTGCCTGTACTAGGTAATATATGAATCAGATAAATACGTAATATTATTTGACACTTTTACCGGTATCAAATTTTATTGACAATGTTCAAGCTTATCAGGTTTCAAGTTTTTTTTCGCACGAATTTTTATTTATACTTTTTTTCTAACATAAACAAGTTTGGAAATATGAAAGTGTCAGAAATACATTTTTAGTTACAGATTCTAATAAAAATATACCGTAATATCATAATTTAAAAATGCATGCATGACGCCGAAATTAAAATATTATAAACAAAAAAACTTTTTACATACCTACATAGTTTTTTTTATTACAAATTTCGAATCATGTAAGTCATAAAAGATATTTACATAATCCAAAATGACTTATTTCAAAATACATAATATATTGCATAATTACTGAAGTTTTCAAGGTGTAACATTATTTTTTTTACATAAAATTCAATAATTA
Organism: Mongoloraphidia duomilia; assembly: GCA_039654895.1. Lineage (NCBI taxonomy): Eukaryota > Metazoa > Arthropoda > Insecta > Raphidioptera > Raphidiidae > Mongoloraphidia > Mongoloraphidia duomilia. Next base: position 5,104,407 of record CM077520.1, on the reverse strand, counting down.
AAATTTACACACACCAATTGTATAGTCACAGTGTGTGGGAAAGGCAACATTTATCGCTGTTATGAACTAAGTTTGTGCAGTTTGTTTGATCGTCTATGCGAGGCTTTATAAGAATATGGGGTTCGGATAGTCAAGGTCGTTGGAGCGTCGTCATAATTCATCTATTACAACATTTTTTTTCTTAATGTTTTAAGTATTAGTTAATGTTTAAACGATATAAATTTTTAATACAGTATTTTACATGACCTTTTGTATCCACTGGCTGGCCATACAAATAAAAAAAACGGCCAAGTGCGAGTCAGACTCGCTCATTGAGGGTTCCGTACAATAATTAAAATAAGGGGTAGATAGAGACAAAAAATTAACAGATTTATTTATTTAAGCTTGTTTTTGAAAAGTTTTTTTACTTATATTTTATTTTGTTCTTTTTAGTGTTTCAAAATTTTAAAGTAAAAAATTCCAAAATGTTAACACTATGACAAAAAAAAACAAACAAAAACAATCACGTATCGTCAGTTGGATTTGAACCTGGCTCTTCGTGGTGACATGCGGACGCCTCACGCCTGACTGTTACTCTACGCGACTCTGTTGTAGGACTGCAGAAACAATTGAATACTTGTATATTATACACTTGGTACAGCTGTATACAATATATTTGTGTTTTATTATTGTATTAATCTGTATTACGTTTTGTATTTTTATGACTTTCGCATCCACTTTGGCTACGCGAAGAAATAAACTATCTATCTATCTATCTATACATATTACGTAGTATAGAAATGCGTTGAATAAAAACGTTAATTTATTAAAATTAATTGATTATTTAATTTTAATTATTATTTTCCAGTATTTATGCTACATCAACACACAATCTGTGAAAATTTCAACTAGCTACCTCTTACTGTTTGTGAAAAAGAACCTTGTAACAGACGAACGGGGACGGACACACGGACCGTGGACAGACATCGTAGGCAGGGTAATAGGGTTCCATATGGAGGTGCGGAACCCTAATTATTACACATTCTTAATTTCTAGATTTTAATCTAAAAACTGATAAAAGAATCAAGTAAATTTTCTATTTGAAATTACAATTAATAAAAAATTTACATTAGAAACTGATATCCGAATCAGATGACCCTCGCGTCGATGACCTTTAGTAACGTAAACTTGAGTAATCTGAATGTATTTGAATTTGTATGGATGCACGAAAATACATTAAATAAATTTCATTGTTTTGATAAAATCAATCAATTATGTATTAATAATAATTATCTATCATTGAAATAAAATAGGTACACGATAACTGATTCTAAAGATGATCTTGAAAACTTACTATATAATTATATACCTATATATATTAATAGATAAAAAAGTGGGTGTATGCTTATGACCACACGACAGAAGTGAAAACTTGATTATATGCAAAACATACATAATATTATAATATTATTTTATTATTATAATACGTAATAATAAAAACGTAATTCTTGAAACGATGCACTCCTCGTTAGAAAGTAAACGTGGCAGATGACGACAGGAGCCGAGTATACACGATTCAGCATCACCGACCCGAGCGTGACGGTTCACTTTCGTTCACTATTCAGAAAGAACGTAAAGTCCGCCTAAAGAAGTTTTCACTTCAAAAAATAATACGGTGTGAATGGAAGAATGAATGGGGTTTGAATAGAGAAGGATGAAAGAAGAACGTTTGATCATTTATAATCTTTTAGTAGAATAATGATTATTGATAAATATCTAATAGGTAAGATAAAGAAGGACAATTTTACTGTCACGTTTGACGGCATTTGAGCTCTGAGGATGAGAATATAATTCTCGAAACGTCAGCTAATAAATGCAATATTAACAGTATTTGCTTATTATTTTTGGATCCTTAAGCTATTTCAAATCTGTCTTCTTTCATTATCATCAGGATCACCACTTTTCTGTTTTTAATTAAAAACAGTTCTTCACATCTATAAAGAAGGACGTGGCTAATTACGTATGTAATGATCCAAAAACCACGTGTATTAAAAAAAATATTTACTGCCACCAAATACTGGGATTATCTGAGCCTAGTATTAATTTCAGTTGGTTATAATTATTCAGTCGATTGATGCTTCCACTAGTTTTTAGATGACAGTCTGGGAACTCTAAGTGTTTGTAATATACGTGTCATATAAACTGTATCCTTATATGAGCCCAACATTGTGAAAACCAATAAAATATTGAAATATGAAATATCAGCAGTATAGCATATATGTAATAATTGGCAATGATGACAATATTATATTAAAGCCAAAATTGAAAATGGTGGTTTATGGTTTACAATCAGCAATAAAGAGCATCTGATTATATTTGAGCCAAAAGTATAAACGTATGTGTTTTGGCACTGAGACAAAATGGCGTAGAAATATTTAATATGATATATCAGCATATCCGGCTCAATTTTTTGTCTTATGAAAATTTAACTGTGCAAAGCTCCAAGCTCTAGCGTTTTACAAATATTATAAGGTTAGGGATGTTCTTTACACTATGTTGGCGCTATGTATATTCCACCTATATGGAATACATAACAAGATACAGGGGCATGTGAACACCTTTTGAATTTTTCATCAGTGCAATTTTCAACCAACATAGTTTATCTACTTAAAAATTCTTTAAATTATATTTTACAATTTACATACATAACGAAATGAACTGTGACTTTAACATAAATTTAACACTTTTTATTACAGTGCTGAAAACATAACTAAGCACTTATACACCAGACTCGTATTCATTAGAATAATATTATTTGATTGCGTTGGTACTCCATGAACTGGCAAAAGTATGATATTATTTTTATTGTGGAATTTTTGCTTTGTACAATGCTGATTAAACTGAGCTTGAAACTGAATTCATTTTACCATTAATTAATACCATCCAATATTGAATAATAATAATAATAATAATAAAGTAATCTTTATTGCAGACAGTACATAGACTGTATAATGGCGTCTAGAATGTTTCATGGGTAATAGTTTTTACACTGAAATGATATTAAAATCTTCTGAATTTGTCACGCATTAAACACAAAAAAAAACGCTAAAAATATTTAAACTTAAAAAGCAATGTCAGTAAAATATTTTTTTAGTAATTTTTAGGGTTCCGTACCTCCATATGGAACCCTATTACCCTCCCTACGATGCCCGTCCGCTGTCACAAACTATAGATAGATAGATAGATAGATAGATGATTTATTGGTGCTTACACTATAATATAGTTTACACAAGTCACATTAAATACATTTAAAATTTTATAAAATTATTTTTGAGCAAGTTCTCTCTTAATTAAAATCTTTAATATAAAATGACATTTTTTCTTCTAAAAAACATTTAAAAATTTTTATATAAATTTTTTATTCAAAAATTCCTCGATGGAATAAAAACTATTTTTTGTAAGGTAGTTTTTTATCTGTTCCTTAAACTGGTTAACTGGCAAATCTCTAACAGACTGTGGTAGAACATTGAATAATTTTGGTCCATAGTGGGTTATACCTGTCTTTATTTTTTGGATACGATGAAATTCGATATGTATGTCCATGTTGGATCTAGTGTTATGTGAATGAAAATTATTGTTAATTTTAAATTCAGTTAAGTTTAATTTTACGTACATAATGCATTGAAGAATGTAAATCGACGGCACAGTCAAAATTTTAGAGATTGCAAAATATTCTTTACAGTCCTGTCTGTAAGCTAGAGAATGAATTATACGTAGCGCTCTCCTTTGTAGACCAAACACTCGATTTGCATGTGGCGAATGACCCCATATTAAAATTGCATATGATACCACTGACTGTATTAATGCATGAAATACTAAAATTAGGACGTGTCGAGAAACAATTTGGGAAAGATTTCGAAGAACAAAAATGCTAGGTGTTAATAAGAGGTAGCTAGTTGAAATTTTTACAGATTGTGTGCTGTTGTTGCAAATAATAATTAGAATTAAATAATCAATTAATTTTAACAAATGAATGTTTTCATTTTACCGTAATTCTATACTGTACATATACCGTACTTCTATGCAGTACTATGTTGTAGTGCTGTACCAAATAAGTAGATTGAACGACGGTGTCAAAAGTCGTCCGCCTAGCTTAGTGGTAGAGTGAGACTGAAGACCTAAATTTACCCGGTTCGATCTCGGGTTTCGGATCGCATTTTTTTTTTTATTTATCAAATATTCTGTTAATTATATTTTTATTACTTTAAAATTAATTTAATTAAATTTGATATGCAAAAATTTTGAAACATCAAAAAGAACAAAATAAAATATAAGTAAAAAAAACTTTTTAAAAACAAGCCTAAATAAATAAATCTCTTACTTTTTTATTATTGTACGGAACCTTCGATGCGCGAGTCTGATTCGCACTTGGCCGGTTTTTATTTTATTTATCAAATCAAATAAAACATGTTATCTACAATTTACTGTAGCATGTAAAATACACTAAAATATCAAATTTACTAAATTAAACAATGTATGCGCTATAAAAATTTAGAATAATAATTATACAAATAATATTTTCAGTTTATTAAATCCGAAATGCAAATGAAAATGTTCAAAATTAATCCGCCGTTAAATTATTTCATTATCCTAATAATATATTAACAAATTATTTTTAAAAGCTGGATAATTCATAATCGCCTTTAGAATTTTTGTTACAATATACGTAAGCTCTTTACTTTCTATATTATCGTAAAGAAGAAAATTACTTTGAAAATGTAAAGTCAGTAAAAACAGTTACTTTAACACAAATTACCATACACAATGAGTCATCATGTCGCATTTGTTGTCATTTGCAAGCACCAAGCTTTCCTGCTGTGGGGTCGAGCCGATACAGACTCAAAACACAGTCGTGTCAAACAAAACGGAGCAGGGTCAACAGAAAAGCATTGCAGAGATGTTCACGTCATGTAAAGGCTAAGTTCATTAATTTGATTTTTGAAGTGAAAACTTCCTTAGGCGCGTTAGGCACTCTTTGTCTGGATAGTGAAATAAAGTGAACCGTTCGCATTCGCACGTTCGCGTTCGCAGTCCGAATGTACGCCGTACAGTTGCACCGATAGCGTAGTAGGCAGCGTCTTTGCGTTGTATGCATGAGAACCTCGGTTCAAAACCTGATGGCACCGTAGAATTTTTGGCGTATTTTTTTCTAATTTCTACATGATATTATTTATTTATATATTTTTTAATTTTTGTTATATTCTTTCTTTGAAAATAATTGTAATTTTTTTGAAACCAAGGTGGATAAAATTAAAAACAAGCCGTGAGGTGGGTCGTTTATTAGGACTAAAGTGCGACCCTTGAGGTCCACACGACGAACTTCCCAGTTTAATAAATATTTAATAATAATAATTAAATTAGATATTACACAGAAAAGTAATCATTTTAATCATTAAAACATTAATAATTAAAAAAAAAAAAACGGCTGAACCGATTTTTATAAAATTTATGTCGGATCAAAATGACGTTAACACGCCTCGATTGACACCCTTACGAAGTCGATATAATATTTTATTCGCGAGATATTGTGTAAAATCTACTTTTTTGGAGGTTATTTGGTTAAGAAAAAAGAACGGCTGAACCGATTTTAAAAAAATTTCTTTCAGATCATATTTACGTTAATACGCGTCGAATGGCACCCTAACGTAGTCGATATCATTTTTCATTCTCGAGATTTCGTCTTTGAAAGAAATGGACACATACGTACGTACGTACGTACACACACACAGACATCTTTCTAAAAGTAGTGTAAAAATAGTGTAGTGACCTTGAAACATAAAATTTTTTTTTCCTTTTTGATTTCGATTTTCGGACCCATTACAATAACTTCCAGTGGGAAGTTAATATAATTTTAGTATTTTAGTAATAAATTATTTTTAGTTCATAAATGCGCTAATAGATGACACCAAAAAACCTTTTTGATAAACACTTAGTTATAATTTGTAAATTTCTAACTCACTGCAATAAAAAGATACGGCCTTAAAAAAATCACGTATTTTGATACTGACTAACTCACAAGTATAACAAACACTAATTGACCGCTGTTGTCGAGCGTCTATAATTCTTCAATTCAATTCAACTCAACTCACAAACATGTAGATACTAGAATCTATTTAGAGGACAAGTTAAAAACATATATAGCTATGGACGCAAACCAATCTTGAGGTCGATCGAAGCGTCATCCTACGCGATGATTATATTACGTAAGAAACCTAATATTTATTAAATGGTTATAACGGCACGGACCATTCATGGCGCGAGTTCTACTCACACTTGACCGTCTTTTTAGGGTTCCGTTTCTCAATAAGAAAAAACGGAATCATTATAGGATCACTCGTTTGTCTGGCAGGCTGGCTGGCTGGGTGTCCATCTTTCAAGACCCATTTTTTTTTTAATAGTAAATCTCATTGTAAGTTGGTCGCATCTTGCATAAGCTTATATGCTATGGTAGCGTATGCAAATTCTCTTGCTAGCCACCAAGAGCGTTTGGGTAGCGTTGTCATAGCTGTGATAACAGAGGCGTACAGGGTTAAATAAGCTCAGCTCCCAATTTATTTATATACTTATTAAAAAAAGTTATGAATCGATTTCTCCATAATGTAATATTTCCAGGTCATTTGATTTCAGTGCCAATTGGATCAGTGATTTTGGATATGCAATGTTTTGCATGTTTACCTATAATTTATTTCGTTCAAAATAGATAAGATTAATTGAACTAGTTATAAATAATTTATAATAAATAATTTATAATATGTATACTGGTATCATTTAGCACCTACGACATTTAGAGCGATGACACACACAGCGGTTTGTGCCGACTCAGCAGCCTAAGCGGTGTCAACTCGGCAGTCAGGTGTTTTTTGTGGAGAACGATGTGTCGAGGCGGCTGAGAGTCGGCAGTCAATTCTCGCTGCAGTGTGTGTTTTGCACCACTAAAAAACATTAACATACCACCTCGGCACAAACCGCTGTGTGTGTCATCGCTCTTAATGTTATTTTTATTTTTCAAAAGCCTTTATCTATTTAAAAACTCATTTTTTGTCATATTGGAAAAACTCAGCAAGAAACCAACTTTCTTCGTACACAAGAATTTCTGGAAACAATATGAATGATTTTTTTTTAAATGTTTGTCTCGATTATATGTGTCGCTTTTTAATATGTAATGTATCTATAATAATATCGTCTAAGTATATCTGGCAAATTCCAATGACATTTTTCATATTAGAAGTTATTTGGGAGCATGTAGCTATATTTCTCCATACCGATATTTTAATGTGCGCCACTGGTACACTATATTGCTATGTAGCTACGCAGTGTGTACATACCTACATATTATCTGGCATGCCTATGATAGCCACCCCTCCAATTCACCCGACGCTACTCGAAAAGCGATGTGGCGATGATAAAAAGAGGGATTGGATCACAGAAACTGTACACTTAGAATGTGCAATTTGATATTCTGAACACCATTAAGTGTTATCACATTCTATTATCTTATAATGTTATTCAAGCATCGGATTTTGCGAACCTTAGAATGTGAAAATATCGGTTTTTTAACAGTGATACAGTTGGTTTATTTTAAACAGATATCGTATAGGAATTTTTTCAACAAAAATATGCAATTAAATAAAGGAATTAAAATTTAAAAACTATTTATATATCTTTAAAATACCCTGTTTCAAGTTTATTTACTTTATGAGAAGTGGATACAAGGCAAAAGAAATATTTTTGACGCTAATGACCTCAGTTATCGAGCGTCTATAATTCATTCATTCAAACAAATATTTACCTACTTGCTAAATTCATTAACGGCCAACGTTCAACACTAATAAATTAAAAATATGAATTAGTACTAGGCAGAAATAACCCTGGCAGTTGGTGAGAAAAACGCCTCAAGTACGTATATAATATACAGGCTGTCCCTAAAGGTATAGTCATAAATTTATGGGGTTTTATGGTTTTTTTGAATATAAAATCTCAGTACCTACACTCATATCCTATTAGCGTTTAGAAAATTTAGAAAATCTATTTGCACCGGCGAGGACAGTATGGCTCAGTTGGTAGCGTCGCGGCCTCTGAACCAAACTGTCGTGGGTTCGAGTCCCACCTCTGCTCATGGATGTTTTGTGATGTTATTTAGTTTTAAGTGATATATGTATATTTGTTGTATTTAAGACGCTAATGACCTAAGTTGTCGACGCGTCTATAATCCACAATAAATAAATAAATATTTGCACCGGCCTCACTAGAAAATTTAAAATATAGGATATTTTTAAATCGGCTATTTCTCTATAGTATAATCTGTTTAAATTTTATCAAGTAGTGTTGACCGTATTCGAGATACTGACAACAAAAATTATTAAAAAAATTAAATTAGTTTGCCACCATTTTAATGTTTTTCATCATATTATCTGTTAAATTCAATGGTAAAATTTCAGTAGTGTAATTCAGTAGACTTTTGTACGGTCATATCTTGGACTATAAACAAAACACTAAAGAAAATATTGTTTATTTGTATGTCAAAAATTTATGAATAAGTAAAATGAAAACCAACAGCGCAAAATACCAATTTAATAAATATTCATAAAATTTAATATTTACACATTATGTACTACGGTGCGGTGAGTACCTTATATGAACGAACAGGTTGTCCAATGTACAGTCGCGGACTTAAAAAAGTTTACACCTGCATCACCTAGTTGCCGGTTTTTTTTAATTTTCGCATATTGTTATTTGGCTTTTGATAGTAATGTATCAATTACTAAGGTTACATCCTAAAAATTCAATAAGAAATTATTATCAAAACCTCTCAGTTGTTTATTATACAATCCAAATTACTCAATATTAGTCAATTAAAACATAAAAAGATTTGATAATATTTGATACTAGCAAATTCCTTCCTCCAATCTTGCAATAATTCTTCTTTTTTGTCCATCGTTTTAATAATTTCTAGGCATTTAAACGACAATTATTTCTTTTAATTTTTGACATTTACATTTACCTATTAAAAACTAAATTTGTTGCTAAGCTACTGACTTTTTGTGAACTTACACTGAAAAGCGCAAGTGTAAACTTTATTAAGTCCGCGACTGTACAATAGCGGACTTAATAAAGTTTACACTTGAGTTTTTCAAGTTCACAAAAAGTCAGTAGCTTAGCAACAAATTTAGTTTTTAATAGGTAAATGTAAATGTCAAAAATTAAAAGAAATAATTGTCGTTTAAATGCCTAGAAATTATTAAAACGATGACCAAAAAAAAAGAATTATTGCAAGATTGGAGGAAGGAATTTGCTAGTAGCAAATATTATCAAATCTTATGTTTTAATTGAATAATATTGAGTAATTTGGATTGTATAATAAACAACTGAGGTGTTTTGATAATAATTTCTTATTGAATTTTTAGGATGTAACCTTAGTAATTGATACATTACTATCAAAAGCCAAATTACAAAATGCAAAAATTAAAAAAACCGGTAACTAGATGATACAGGTGTAAACTTTTTTAAGTCCGCGACTGTACATGTATGGATTAAGACATTTGAATTTTGAAATACCTACACAAATCAACATAACAAATTGTAGTCAAATAGGTATAAACAAAAAAATAATATTAGATATTTTTTTTTGTTATTTACTAAATTATACAAATTTAAAAAACATTATTTATGCATTAATGGTCAGTTTCACAAATTCTTGATTCTGAATCTAAGAATATAACTGCCAAAATTCCTATCTCCGTAGCCATCTGACGTTATAATTGGACATTTCATGAAATGTTTAGACAACGTATTTTGATTTCAAAAAAAGAAACACAGTCAAAAGTATAAATAAATAGTAAATTATATAAAAATATATATGAGCACTGTGGTTGGAATAAAAACAAAATAAAATATAGTTACTTCTTACCACAACAGTTTTATTGATGGATGTACATTTCGAAAGCTAAGCTTTCATCTTCAGCGAACACTACATCGTAGTGTTCGCTGAAGATGAAAGCTTAGCTTTCGAAATGTACATCCATCAATAAAACTGTTGTGGTAAGAAGTAACTATATTTTATTTTGTTAGTAAATTATATATCTAGATGAGGTATACTACTGACGAATAATGACAGTATGTTGAACGAGCGATTTAGCGAGTTTTAACCATAGAGATATCATGGATAGAGTAGGGGAGCCATATAGGCACAACTACCTTCATGGAAAAGCGAGATAGAAAACGAAGCAGTTCTCTTTTCCTTGTCTTCTGACGCATTTGTGAATTTAAACATTTATAGTAGGTATTAATAAAATTAAGAAAAATCGCAGGATAGTGGACAAAATATTTGATTTATTAAATGTACAACGCTTCGTCTATAGATTTAGACTTTTTCAAGTACATATATAAAAATAACAATATTTATGAAAATTATGTTTATGTATGTACTATTTAATAAATCAAATATTTTGTCCACTATCTTGCGATTTTTCTTAATTTTATTATAATCACGATGGGCACAATTTCTAATATAAATAGTAGGTATTGTTAATTTACATCTGTAACCATGGTTATGTCTTTGTGATAGAAGACGATAGAAGAACTGCTCTATTCTCTATAGATCTTTTGCATCCACACGTTTTCGGGTGGCTTCCTTATTCTATCTATGATATTTCTATGGTTTTAACAGTCACACGAGTCATAATATCATTACGCACGAGAAATATATGGAATTTTTCGCCTTACCCACTATTGTGTTTTAAAGACCACCAACAGCTAAGGTTATTTGGGCCTAGCACCAATTCATATTTTCAATTCATTATTTTTTTTTTTAATAATAAATTGAAAATCCAATTGACACTTTTACCAGCTCTCGGGCTAGAACCCGGGAACTTGTAATAGAGGAACCATAGCAACGCCATGTAAACAACAGCACTGCTACACGCTCGGCTATTCTCAAGCCCTCTTACCCACTATGAAATAGCTACTTTTTACTTCATTTTCCGTGACAGAATGCTTTAAAGGGAAAGAGTTGGTCGTGAGTAGTTGTCAATTCAGTCCGCCGTGATAGTGGAAAGTTTAGGGTTAGAATCCCTACGGTGACACAGGTTTGAAATGATGGATTTTTCCTGACTACAGCATTATGTTACGTCATTGTTAAAATGGGTGTTTACGTCATGATGCATTCATTTAATTGTTTATTTTTTAACTTAAATAAAGTACATATTATGATTCTCAAGACATAAACTTGTAGGAAAACATTATTTAAAGTGAGAAAAAAATTGAAAACAAGAATTTCCCTTTGTACCGTTATAGTACTATGTTCAATTGACAGTAAATAACTGTTAGATCTGTCTTAAGACCGTCATATAGACGCACGTACTTGTCCTAAGACAATCTACATTGTTAAAAACTCATCAAGACACTTTACCTTGGTAAAACAAAAAAAATCATTAATCCAACAAAACGTTATCGAAGCAAATATATGATGTTATATAAAGTATGCCCCAAGCTACTATACTACCAAGAGAAAAACTCTTTCAGCAAATATTATTGGAGCGATTGGATATCACACTTTTCATTTTTTGGGTCGCACTTGCCCTATTTTATTTATTGTAGATTATAGACGCGGCGACATTAAGGTAATTAGCGTCTTTCAACTACACAAAGTAACAACTAACTTAAAACTAAATAAAATCACAAAACATCCATGAGCGCAGGTGGGATTCGAACCCACGGCAGTCCAGTCCAGAGGTTGCGGCGCCAAGCATTACAACCACTAGGCTATACTGCCCTCTGCCCTATTTCACCTTACTTGTTTTATGTGAAACTATGGCCGGCTTTAAATAAAACGGTACGTTTCAATTCCATGAAAATGTCTAATTTAAAACGGTTGCCAGTCTTATAGAATATACGACAACAATAATATAATTCGGAACTATATAGAATCTATAGTAACGTAATTTATAAAGTGAACAAGTTGAATGTAAATTGAACGTGAATGGTCACAGTCTAAGTGCGATGCGAGAGAGTGCTGGTGCAGCCATTAACGTCGTGTGCAGATTTCGACGCCAATAACTTAAATCCAAGTGTGGTGAGTGTATTTACATGCGCACTAACCGGATCCAGGGATGCTTTGGTCCGGTCCGCCAGTCCATATAGCCAGCGGGAAATTGCCACTACCTCTCGCCGCTCTCTCATGCAGTGGTTTGAGGTGCACTGTTGTATGTGATAAATTGATCGGACTGAAATAGCGCTCCAATTCTGCGGCCATGTTGATACTAGACTTTACCCGCGGATTTGCTCGAGTTATCAGTTTTGACACCTATTAATAATTTAGTTTACTATTTTGTTTGGGTTTTTTTTTGTAATTTTTTCCCAATTGTATAGGTACCGAATGTTTTTTTTTTACTTTTTTCTCTCCTAACTCTTAGACAGCAGGTCACACGGAACGCTTTTTTTTAATTTTAATGTTATTTTTTATATACCTACAAAATTGTATTTGTAGTTAATACAATTTTATTTTATATTATCTATCAATTTTATATTTTAATTTTGGGTACTTAGTAGATTATATAGTGTACCATGTTTCGTTAAAATCGGTTAAGCCGTTCTTGAATGTACAAATACACTGTAGGTATATGTATCTATTCTTCAAGTTACTTCCACCACTTTAATAATATTAGGTAGAGTGCCCGAGGTGAGAGATGAAGCCAGGCACGTCATCAATAATATGCTAGTGAACGCCTGCTTGCCCGCAGACAGTGCCGTGTACACAAAACTGCACATTGGGTTTTATGACGTTAGGTACAATTTTGGCAAACTGCTATTCATGACAATAAACAGCCAATAGCAAGCTAGAAGGCGGGCGCAATGCATTCACGTTACTATGATGCGGTGGCTTCATCTTTCGCCGCGCGAGGTCTACCTATACCTAGTTAAATTGTTTTAATGCTAGAACCTTGCAATATTTATGAAGTGACTCTTCTTAGCTCGTGAATTTTTTCACCACGGTAACTACCTAGTTTGATATGTTAAATTACAAATAGTAAATATTTTCTTATATAAACAGTAATTTTGTGTAATAGTTTTAACTGGAAAATCACAATTTCAAAGCAGAAAATAAATAAAAATCACAGTAAGCTAATTTATAAGTTTCACTTCTACCGAGTGTGAGGACTTTTATATGTAGACGCATAAAAAAATTAAAGCCTTAAAAAAGAAATTAAAGTATTTTTTGGAAAGCTACTGGAAAATAACAAAAATACGCCAAATCACAGCAGGTGCCCGACATTATAGAGTATAGCTAATGTATTAAGGACGCCGGATTACTGGCAGTGCCGGACTACTGGCAGTCAAATTAATGTGATTCTACTGTTTTATAACGTGCACGCATGCATTTTGGGATGAGAACGCTCTATAATTACACATGCAGTGCAATGCTAAAAAGTCTATAGCACATGTTCAGCACCAATATAATGAACTTCAACCGTGATGACACAGTTTGTTATTAGGCGTGTATAATTAGAAATGGTTTTGATGACCGTCTGCGCATGCCGAATGCTGTTTCTCGGTCGATAATCTCACTATATATACCTCTGGTGAATTCAACGTAGGTATATGTTGACTATATTTGTCATACATTCATTTAAATTAAGCTTGATTAATGACCACGCACTCATTTCTTGTTACCATAAATAACCAGATTCCATATGTTAAAACACTCGAAATGGTAATTTTTTTACTGTATTTGTCTGTGCATAGTATACTGGCAGATACACTATTGACATTGATCGGACGCACGGTAGAACCTCGAGGTCACACTAGTGACGCTGTTTCATTCTTGTCGAGAAATTTTATGTCTCGTTTCGGTACTGGTTCGCGAAATAATTTTCGAAAGAAGCGAATGCTGAGTTTCTAGTATGACTTTCAATTTTAAATCTAGATTTAAAGCTAAAAGTTGTACCAAAAACCAAGTACTAATCGATCTAAATGAAATGTCGATGGATATCATAGCACGGAGTCAATTTAAAATGAACGTATTCGGGCCATATTTAAGGGTTAGAATAAATTCTTGGGTTCGTGGACAACGAAAAAATTAACCGGAATTTTTTTCTGATTCGAAATTAAACCTTGTTTATTACAGAACTAGCGGTCCCGTCCGGCTTCGCCCGGGTGCTAAGAAATGATTTATTATCCCCCCCTGCGAAGCGAAGGCGGGCTGGTTATGCTTATAATATTAGTATGAATCCGCTTATAAAATTTACCTATACTGTATCGATTATAACAACTGAAAAAATTATCTTTTAAAGGATGCATTAAAGGGTTAAAAGTTTTTCTAGCCCGTAAATAAATTATATATAGTCTAGTATCTTAATGCATATGTATTAAATTAACTATTTTGTTGATATTAGACCGATTACAAGAATTTAAAAAAAAACCCTTGGGAGGCATTAAAGGGCTAATAGTTTTTTTTGTCCGTCACTAAATTAAATACCATCTAAATACATTAATGCATGCTGAACTATTTTGTTTACAAAGTTTTGCATTGCGCCCACTTTTTTTTGGTTTTAAAATGGAACGAAACGATTCAACTCTATGTAGAGCTGTTCATTAGCAATTTTAAAACTAATATAAATCAAAGTCTTTTCTCATTTAATCAATTAGGTAAGTAAGCTGTCGTAAACGAAATCACTATCTTTTTTTACAATATTACTTTACTATATCTTAAATCACATAAATAATGTGTCAGAAAAACACATAGATTTAACGTATAGATAAGCTTTATTTTTACATAAATGTACTTTTGCAACAACCGTTATCCATAATTTTCATTTTGCTATTTATGAATACGAAATAAGTACATTTTTATTTATTTTTCGTACAGCCAAAAGCAAATAACGATAAATTTATTGAACATTGAAACAGTTCAATGGAATATTTTTACAATTGAACCATTGATTTCAAATAGTTATAGATTTCTCTCAGTATAATTTACACAAAGTGAAGTAATAAGTAAATATTATAATTATAAATAGGTACCTACTCTTTTTTTAATTAATACTTTAATACAATTTTAATTAATTAACATATTATATTATCACTGTTTAGCTCTGAAACACTTTGATTTATTATATTTGTAAGGTTACGCTAAATCTGGTTGAAATGTGGTGTATTTGGAGATTGTGTCCCAAATAAACTAAGAGCTAGTGAACATTTTTGCACATGCGATTTTAAATTTTGTATGTAGATAATTTTTATAATGCAGAACAAGGAAAGGACAACCTCGCCGGGCAACTCGGGTCTAAAGCCACCCTTCAATTTTTCAAAATTCTTTTTCCGTTTTTCTGGACGTTAGGACCGCCAGATTCGCTTGACTTTCAATATTATTAACAACCTTCTGTAAAAATTCCAGGCCGTAGAAAACATATTATTAAATTTATTTGCAACTTAAACATCACTTGTTAATATAAGTTCGGACCAGCCTGGCAAGTGTTTTTTAAACTTGAATAAATAATATGGAACAGTCAAGCGTTAGAATAAATTTTTTCCTATTTTTTGCAATTTTGTAAAATTGACAGAAGGCTTAGGATCCGAGTTGCTCAACTATCTTTATCTGTAATATGCAAAACTACCTTCCTATAAAATTTCAATCATTAGAAGCTCGTGTGTGTATTTAAGGCAAACATTTAATATCAGCAAATAATTAATTTAAAGGGCGTGAATTTTGAATTACGAAGGATTGTTGGGTCGTCTATGTCGAATCGTTTGCGTCGTATATATACTTACTCCTGGATTTAATCTTTATAGTGCAAGGCACTTTATAATTAAGCAATTAATATGTAAATTCATTAAAATTACTTTCATATGTAAATGTTGATTTTATATAATGCCTAAAATAAATAATTATTTGAGTTAAGTATTGATATTGTTAGCTGACAGCACAAAATTCTGAATAATCACAAAAAAACGCAGCGAAATGAATTTTGTTCACAGAAAAAAAACACCCACGCGAGACTTGGAAGATATTATAGTTTACGTATTTATAGAGCGAATTGAAATAGATATTATATACAAGATGTATCAAAAAAAGGTTAGTCCAACATTATTTTTTATAAGCATCCTCGGGTGCAAGTCGCTATTTTCGATGACTGCTCATTCCCCTTTTGTCATATATTTTGTCATATATATCCCATGTTATACTCGTAAGGAAGCAGGCTTTTAAATAGTGAAAGAATTTTTTAAATCGGTTCAGTGGTTTTTGAGTTTTGAGGCATCATAGATACAAACTTATTCTTTTATATTATAATAGTAGGCACCTATATTTTTATTAATTTTGTCCAATGATATTTTTTCACCGAGTAACGGTTTAGAAGATAAATGGGGGAAAACTCCAAATGAGTTGGCTCCGGGGGTAGTTTTTCGTCCAAAAGGGGATGTTCCATCCACGATTATGTTGATAACTTTTTTGTCTCTTATTTCTAATCCTTTTAAGAATGTCAAAAAATTAAAAATATAAATTTTTTTTCTAATAAAAATTTTCTGGGACTATGTAAATAAATATTTAGTACGGTTCGAAAATAATAGTGAGCCATGCACTTATACTTTACAATGTAAAATAAGCGGCACAGTTTTTATGCATGGGACGGGTACGCTTTACATTGCTTCATTGCTTTTCCGCTCCATTTTAAACTTGTTGGTGACTATATGTGTGACTCACTGCTTATTATTTTCGAGCTGAACTGTATAGAAGAAGTTAAGGTAGTTGTCGTACTATGGGCATAGTGTCAGAAAATTCTAAATTTTCGTATACTCATTAAGGATACTATAATACAAATACCATTAAAATTTGAAGTTGATTGACCATCTCTAACTCGAGATAAACTTAATTAAAGTTCGGATAATTAACACGGAGAGCATAGGAAAGGTTGTGTTTTTGACAAGTTTTTTAATTTAAAAAAAAAGTAACAGTCAGAAATTTTCAAAAAACTAACTGTTCATTGATGTTTTTGTTCTGAGTTTAAAAACGAAAATCCAAAAATTATTGACCTTTTTATTGTTGAGATATAATAACGCAAAGTTCAACAATTTATGAGAAAAGATTGACATTTTTATATAATCCAAGCGAACAAACTAAGTGAAATATGTGTAACTATGTGAACAACAGTTTAGGTACAATCTCTAACAAAATTTTTATACATTTAATACTATACTTATTTATTGTTTTACAACGTATTATGAACGAAACTTTTGGATGTTATTATCACAAGACAACTTTCAATTTCAATTTTTTTCAATTTCAATTTTTTATTCCTCAAAAAAAATAAGTACATAACAATTTATATATAATTATGAAAATTAAGAGGATTTCCTGCCCAACTTGGGAGACCAGTGCTAGGGCAGGAGTCCAGAAATATACGAACGTGTATCTATAAATTGATAATATGATAAAATCAATCGATTTAAAACCCCTTATATCCACACCATATTATTCACATAACAATTAGAGGTGAAAATAATAAATATCTCAGACAGCTAAGCTGCCATGATTTTTGAGTTATATCTAAGAAAAAATCAAATGACCACTGTCGGGACTTGAACCTGAAACCCCCAGTTTCCGGCTAGGTGAGTTACCGATTTCTCTATATGTATCTATATATTATTTTTTTTCCTCTTTATTAGAGTCAGTTTGTCAGGTTTGTGTGTGTGTGTGTGTGTGTGTGTGTGTGTGTGTTGTGTGTGTGTGTGTGTGTTGTGTTGTGTTGTGTTGTGTTGTGTTGTGTTGTGTTGTGTTGTGTTGTGTTGTGTCGTGTGTGTGTGAGCGAAGCGCGTACATTGTCATAATAACAACTACCTTAGGTTCGGAAGTTATTTTTTCGGAACATTTTTTTGCCACAACCCGTACGACCCATCTATACCTGTATACGTTGTTTACATTGTTTACATGTTTAATACGTGTAAGTCACGTGAGTTTTCGAGTGTAAGTGTAAATGATGTAATAAAATAGTCACATGGTAGATTAGTGTAGTTTAGTGTGCTCTATAGCTAGTCTAATGCTGTGTTATATGGAGCGCGTGATTGTGCTTTGTTATGTTACGTCACGGAGGTACCTTCAACAAACCCAAACTACCCATACACTATAACGTCACCATATTATATATCTGTGACCAAAAAGTGAAAGCGTTTATGTCGAATATCTCGCAATTTTTACATGATAGTTTGTAAATTTAACAGACGCTCTACAACGGATATCATAAACGTCTAGTAATTTTTACAAATTTTTTAAGTGAATACTTCTTTAGGTACGCGCAGTATGGAGCTGGGATTCTAGATGGTAGCGTAGATCATAGCAGGGCTTGTTTAAATTAATGCATTGTTATATATACGAGCGTACACAACGAAGCAGTGAGTGTAACAGGTATAAGCGCTGTTACAAGAGCTGCTAGATTCAAGAATGTATCTCACCATTCTTTCAGCGCGCTGACTACTACAATCAACGTGTGACAACTGTCAAATAGCCGTTACAAGTTTCGCAATGGATGTGACTAGTTTAATAAGTGAAATTTTGCCAGTTTTTATTTAATTTGTTTCGAGTTTTTTCTAAGACGTATTTAAAAGTTCCATACGTAAATATTCAAAAAACCGGTTTGGGTAAAATTTTAATTCTTGGTATAAATGATGAAATTCGCCATATTTAGATCGTTTTCTATTAATAGGGTGAACATGATAGCTCCTATCCAAATTTGTATTTAAAATATACCATTTTGTAGCAGAAGAACACAAATATTCGTCTTCGCTATCTGACATTTCAAACGCGATTTAAGCTTGTATCAATGCTAGTATCAAAGCTTCGTTGTGCAAACCTATAAGCGCTTATAATTTCAGTCACCATCTACCATACATGCTACCATCTAGAATCCCAGCTGCGTACTGCACGTACCTTTATGTGACTCCGGACGCGTTTGCGGTTTGCGCCAAGCGTAAACGATGACACACGCGCCTCACTACTTTCCATGACGCGGGGTACGGGGAGTTTTGTCCGCCGTACCAGTAGCAGTAACTTTGCAGACATAATATATTATAGTTACGATGACAATAAAATATTTTCATGTCTTCAACCTGATAATGGAGTTTGAGTAGTGCCTATATCGGAAACTCCCGTTGTTGAACAGCAGGTAAAAGCTTGTTTAGAAAAAGTTTAAAAATATAATAAATATTATTATTATTATTGTAGATTATAGACGCGTCGACAACTCAGGTCATTAGCGTCTTCAACACAACAATTAATAATCCATTTGTGTATTAGAATCTGCCAGCCGGCATACACAAACCGACTGGTACGAGCTTAGGCTCCTGAGAACGCCAGTTCCCAAAGAACATTGGAATGCAGTTGTTAGAACAACTACATTCCAATGTCCCCCCTGGGGGATATAATAAATATTTTTTATGTACAAAATTTATACAATACCTTAATGCTCTTGAAGAAGTAGACAATTATTATATAGATTTTTTTTTAAATAAAGCTATTATTCAAAAGCGACGTTTCATCTTTAACCAAGACTTCATCAGGCTCTACAAAAGAACAGAAAAGTGATACAAACAATTTAGACATTATGTAGATTTTTATATTATGCAAAAATTGTTTGTATCACTTTTCTGTTCTTTTGTAGAACCTGATGAAGTCTTGATTAATGACGAAACGTCGCTTTTGAATAATAGCTTTGTTTAAAATTTATTTTTCTATATATATAATTGTTTACTTCCTCAAGAAAATTAAGATATTGCTTAAAAATATTTTTTTCACTGTTCTTTGTAACAAAAATTACTGGAAAAAATTTGAGTCGAATTAAACAAAATGACAATGTTTTAGTTGACTCAGTGAACTGAACAGGTTAAATCGGCTATAAGCGGTTTTGTTCTATTGCCACAGATAAAAATACACGCATAATATATTAAGTGTGCGGACAAATTACACTGACTGGCACAACATAAAATACCTGTGCAAAACGCTACTTGGAATTATTCCTAGTTTCCTACTGCCGGTTATCTTTTAGTTTTTACTTCCGTTGCCGAACACTTATTTTGGAAGTAAATTTATTCACTATGTCTAAAATAAACCCGCCTTTAATTCAAACCAAGAGATTACTTATCGTTACAGTTCAGTGCAGTGGTGGCTCGTCAAAGTAGAACTTACAGGCACCACCTACATTAAATAAACAAACATTTTGACGTTACATCGTCTCACTATGCAGATAGGCATCATGTACGAAAAGTAAACTTCCCTTACCAATCTTTATTTAGAAAAACAGTTTTTAATTTCAGAAAATAGAAACAATTCAATTATTCAGGTGTGCAAGCTTTCACGGCCGGCGTTGTTCCAAGTCTTCATGGTTTCCGGGCTTGTAGGCCGTGATCCGGTGGTATTTCTACCTGACGTTTCGTCTACAACTGCGGTAGACATTCGCAAAGGCGATGTGGCAGCGGACAATCATAAGATCCTCTTCGAAGAAACCCGAGCCATAGACAGAACGTTGAGTTATTACCCACGAATATACAGAGATGCCATAGAAATACAAATGCACACACAGAATTTCAATCGAAAAGATGAAGGCCTCAATCTCAGTAAAACCTGAACACCAGCACTCCGACATACAAAGCCAATGACCAATCGTTCAAGGACGGAATACGACCGTGTAGAGAACTCACCCCCACCACTACACACTGCGCTGTTGACCAATTACAGAGAGACGAACTACGACCGAACAGAGAACACACTGGTACTAGGCATAAAAGAAGGGAGGACACCAGTCACCGACACACTGACCTGTGAGCCGCCAAGGAGGACACTACGACCGCTGCCACATCGCCTTTGAGAATGACTACCGCAGTTGTAGACGAAACGTCAGGTAGAAATACCACCGGACCACGGCCTACAAACCCGGAAACCATGAAGACTTAGAATTCAATTATTATTTTGCTTATACATATTAGCAACAGTTATTTGTGTACTTTCCAGAATTCAGTAGACAATCAACGTGTGATTTCCAAAACTAAAAAGACAGTCAAAATGTACTTTCCAAAATTTATTATTTCTTTCATTCCACGCAGACGTTGTCACGCATAAAACATCCGCGGCAGTGTAGATGACACAGCCTACCCTTTTAATACAACAGTCACTGTATTTTTTTCTGTCCTTGGGGAGCGTTCACAAGTTACGTAACGCAAAATTCTCCAATTTTTGACCCCCTTCCGCGTCACGCTTGGCCAAAATTCCCCTGCTTTTCTTCTGTTACGTTTGTAAAAAGTTTAGGGCTTTTGCGCGCCAGTTTTAAATTCAAAACTTTAACATGCAAATTTTGCTATTTTTGTCAGTTCTAAAATCGTGACGTAATGCAAACCTTGACACCCCCCACGTACCAAGACGGTAACGCCTGACCGGACCTTCTCTCCGTCCAGATTTCGTTATGTAATTTGTGGACACCCCCTTGTTGACTGCATTTAAACCCCCATAAGGTATGCTTTTTTAGAGTAATTTTATTATTGGTATTTTTGTGTAGTGTTTATCGGAAGGACGCAGTCAGTCGTCAGTGCAAAAATACATTTTATAAAACGCTACTTACAAAATTCTATTTGTTTGTGCTGAAGTAGCGATTCTAAAGAACACCAAGAATATATAATATATTATCTATCTATATATATCTATAATCTAATATACTCTGTTCTTATATTATATTATATAATATATTTCAATATGTTGTATTGCACCATGACTCTAATAGGTATTATAAAGTTCAATTTGCTTGAGTGCCTTCGTTCAAAATATTCAAATTTTAAATGATTTGTGTCAACTCGCTGTATTGTGTTTATGAATGAACAGCAAAAATAAAGAATTTATTTAATGAAATTCACAATACACAGTTTAGTTTTACTGTTTCAGAAGGCGTAACAATAGCACCATAGTAAATAATAACAAACTTACTAATACAAACTTTTAATAATAATATTTCTTACTAGCTGTGCCCGCGGTTTCGCTCGCCTCGACTCGTAAATAACAGGATTCTGTTTTGTACCCTATAATTATGTAGAGACTGCAGTAAGAATATTTATTTTATCGAAATTGATGCAATTGTAGTTCTCGAGTTATAAGCAAACAAACATACAGATAGACAATTTTTTTCGGAAATGTGATACTTAAAAACTATCTGTAATTTTTTTTTTGAAAATTCGACAATATTATAGACACATTTTCCTTTACAGCTTTGTTATACACCTGTAAATATTTGTAATCGCATCACTGTTTTAAATGGTTTGATTTATAAAAAAAAAATATCTCAATGACTGGATTCGAACTCGAATCCTTCAGTTCCTGTAGACACATTATTAAAGTCACTTATTTCTAGACATAGTGTATATACAATAGTTGAATGAAAAACAAGTTTATTTTTTTGACATTTATAATCCAATGAGTCTCACATGTTTGTAATTGAATTTTTTATCATTAAAATGTTAATAAGTTTTTTTTAATCGTAAAATTGTACTAAATACCTATAAAATAGAAATTAACATAAAAATAAAAAATAAACAAGCGATAAAAGTGCAATATTTTCAGTTAGCACATGATTCTTAACGCATCAAACCCGACAAACTTCATTTAAAAAAACGAAATTTGATAATAGCTAATCAGTGCCAAGGCCAATTGTGTTTATATCAATTTTTTTATTTGACATGATGACACGTACGTATATTCATTGTCAAGGTCACAATTTTCCTACAATTAATGGCGATTCATTTCTTTTTTTATGTGACGATTACGTAAATTTTATTCATGTGCTTCCAAACTAACGTTTATTATTTTGATTTATAAAATACTAGTTTTACGGTCCAGTTTCGTCGAGTTCGGGACGTCCCCGATTTCCTTTACATTTTCGATCACTGCTGATTCCCATTTTGTCGTAGCGTATCGGAAAGAATTAGACTTCTATACCGTGATTTGTTTGTATTTTTAACCGACTTCAAAAAAAGGAGGTGGTTCTTAATTTGATTGTATTTTTTTTTACAATATTAATTACGCACTAAAATTTCCAAGAAAAGTGTAATCGTATTTTTGAAGTTCGAAACTATAAAGCAAATATAAATTGAAAATAGTTAAAAAAAATATGGAGGGACAAGATTTCTTTTCTCTAAAAACATGTTTGTCACTCAATATATTAAAAACTTATAATATCTGAAGGTTGATTTTGTAATAACTTTTTTCAAAATATAGCTTTCTCCTTTCCATGTTTATATTAATAATAACTTATCTGCAAATTTAAAATTTGATAACTGTTTAAGATAGATTGGGCACTCAAGAGGTCATAAGCGTCTATGATAACTGTTTAATATTAATAAATTATTTTTTTGTCAAAAATAATTTAACAAAAAATTCACATTTATTTGTTAGCTTAGATTTATTGATCAATTTTTAAATAGCCAATAAACACAACCGTTAATTCATGGATTAAGTATACCTATATTTTATACGGTATCATGTGTTCGAATGAGTTAATACTAAGTTTATATATGTATATATATTTTGTATAGGTCGTATTTCAGCTTACTCTTAGGCGGTAACTTAAATTACCATATAATGTCAAGACATGCAAAGTGATAAATTAAAATATTTTATGAAAGTTCAGATTTTACATTTTTGCGCAGCACATAAATAACTTTAATATTCATTGATTATGGAATTACATTTTAATAATTTGTATAAAATTCGAAAAAAACGAAGATGAGTTAAAAATATTTAAGAAAAACTTGGTTACCTATTGATTTAAAATTAATTTACAGGGTAACAGCTGCGTTAAAAAATTGGAGTTGCTGTATATTCCAAAAAGAAAAACACAAGAATAATTTCTAGTACATACCTAATTTATATTTTGGTAAATTTTGTGATGCCTAAATTTCCAGAAAATCCATATTACACAAGAAAATATAGCTAGCCTTTTAAATTATTGTTGTAGAGGGTGCTTCGACCTTAGATGTCGACGCGTCTATAATCTACAATAAATAAATAAATTAAATGTAGAGGGTGCTAAGCGAAGTCTTTCTGCTGTTAGTAATCGATTCGTAATCGATTCGACTTTGAATATTAGAAAAGTAACCACAAAACACCAAAATACCTACACTTTTTAGAAGTTATACTCCTTTCTGCAGCTCCGGGCGAGTTTACGCAAAGCGTTAAATGATGCGTGAGCCCCACTGTAGGTAGTTGTTGAACTAAGAACTTTGGAAAAATTCCGTTAGATGTCATGTCAAAAATACTTTGTAGTATCTCGATTCATATATACCGATGGGGTACATGTTCAGGAGTATAATTAATTGTGCATTCGTTACAGGGGATACCGATCGTGAAAGCCTACACATCTAGATGCTCTTGTAATATGAATTTTATGGTATTAAGGCCTTTCATGCAGAAATGAAACCGCAGCTTGTTCTTGGACAAAAAATAAAAATTTAATTATAACTAAGGAAAAAAACTAAACAATGGATCCGTTTATTATATAATGTCAAGTAGCGTTTATTGCATTTTTATGTATTTTCATATTACAGTTATTAATCTCATCTGGATATAACTATGAATGTAATGTGCAATATAAAATGATGGATGTATCTTGTGACATACTTTAATATACATATAATATACGTATAGCTAAATACAGGGTAAAGGTACTGATTCCCGACCTCTCACCTCTGATCGATAAAGTTACAGTTCATCAGCTGTTCAATATGCCTCCTTTTCACCCGCATAGCTCTACCTTACGAGCATATGAATGTGTGTGTGCATACAAAATGCTGAAAAACAGTTCCGGAAATCTCTAATTTCTGTGAAAAACTTTATTCAATCTTTGATGGTAATGCTTTCGAAATAAATAAAAAGTATGTATTATTCTCAAGCCCGGATCTAGGGGGGAGCGAGCGGGTTCTATCGCCCCGGGCGGCAAATTTACGGGCGGCAGAATAGGCTTTGATTTTTTAAATAATTTCAAATAAAATTGAAATAAAAAAATACAAAAATCTATGGAGGTCACAATACCTCTCTCCGAGAGCATTTTTTAAAATCTGAGTGAGCAGGCACCACTCACCTTATCGATAATATTATTTTCTATCGGTGAGAAAAAAAATTAATTTGGATGTAAAATAGCTATTTTATAATAAATATGTATGACAAAAAATACGAAACTATACAGATTTTAAATTAGTTAACAATTAGATTAACAATCAATATTGTTATTACTTCCTATACTGTACAAATTCACTATTTTAGTGAAATTAACATAAGGACATCAGACGATATTAATCGCCATAACATGCCCTTATTAATTATTGTAGAAAGGCTACAATATTGATTGTTAATCTAATTGTTAACTAAATAAGATACTGTAAGTAATTTTCTCGCAAATAATTGAGATTTAAAATTAGTTTATGATTTTCTTTACTACACTGTAAAAAATAGATGTAAAAATACTTTGAAAGTTAAGGTAGAATTCGTTCTATTTTCTAAGTGATTTTACATTATTATTTATTTTTACACAGAAAACTTCGCATAAAAACTTGGACTTTTACTTTAAAGTTAAACAAATTTGTGATTTTTACATAGAGTCAATTAAAATTACATAATTTGTGTAATATTCCAATAAAGTGTGTAAAAATTACAAAATAAAATGTGTAGTTACATATATAAAATGGATGAATACAAAACAAATTATTGTAAAATTAGTAACCACGCATGCGCAATGTGTTTTTACGGAATGTACGCGATGTGGCGATACCTATTTGCGACGTCATTGTCTCTTTGTGTGCCTATTACCAGATTAATTGCTGGCTACAAATGGACCATCGATAATCTATGTAATCGGCCTTCTCATTTCTTAGTGTTGAAAATGTTCTGTAATATTCTATGTTAGGCTACAGATGTGTGGGGAAAGGGTACCTTTACCCTACCAAGCATATAATACAGGTAAAACTTGGTGAGGTGTAAGCACCAACATTACACATTGAATGTTACTAGGATATATAAACACGCTTAAAGGAGTCATTCCGTGTAACTTTATCGCCATTTTGTTGTAGTTTAATGTTAGATGTGTATATATAGACTAAATGTACGTTATATAATATGCGAAGAAACTTACAGAAAATAATAACATAGGAGGAAAGTTACTCTAAGGGTCCCTCATAAGGAGGATAATTTCAAAACAGAACTCGAGAGCTTGTTAAAATATTGTTAAATAATATTTAAAAAAATATATCGTTTGAATATGACTTTAACCACAAGATTAATTTCAAAAACAACTTTGTGCGGTAACTGAATTTGAAGACAATTTACCTAAAATCCTTTCTGGATTATAGTTTTCACGAGGAGGGTAATTTCAAAGACAAATCTGTCTACATAAATGAAATTTGCAGTGAAATCGTCAAATGGTTATTATGCAAAATATTACACAGAAAATTAATGATGTGCTACAATGGATAAAAATAGGAATTGTCCTTAAGAGTATTATTCCCGGAAGATACCCCCTGAACCGCCCTGCACTCTTCATCTCAAATCCTTTTCCCTCGCCTAAAACAGTTACAGCTCTCCCGACGCTATTTTTAAAGCTAAAGGGCTCGGGTAAAGACCAAATGAAGGACCAAGAATCACAGTACAGATCTTACATTTTTAAAAAATTACGTAATCTTTCACGTGTAGCCAAAACTTTTTTTTTTCAAAAAATTCGCCTTTGGGATCTGTAATGTGATTCTTGATCCTTCATTTAGCTTTAAAAATAGCGTTGGGAGAGCTGTAACCGTTTTAAGATGAGGGGAAAGGATTTGATTTTTATTTATTTATTGTAGATTATTGACGCGTCGACAACTTATGTCATTAGCGTCTTAATTACATTAAATAACAACTTCCTTAAAACTAAATTACATCACAAAACATCCATGAGCGGAGGTGGGATTCGAACCCATGACAGTGTGATCCAAAGGTCGGCTACGCTAACCGTTACAGCACACTGTCCTCGAAAGGATTTGAGATGAAGAGTGAAAGAAATAACTTACGATAGAGAATACTCCAACTTTCTAATGTTTCTTACAAAATAAATAAAACAAGTTCTATTTGAGAATCTCCTCGTAAGAAGTTCTTTTCCCTCCTGTGTATATATTTACTCTAACTCTAACCGAGGATTACGCGTGGCAGCTGAGGTGAGAGAGATAACCATACAAGAATGAGCCTCAAAATGCCTCGTGCGTGAGGGTAGTGGCATGAGGTTGCTAATGGCTTATGTCATATTATTGCGTCAGATATACAGGGTTGACGGTATAAGCCCAGGATCACTTTGATGTCACTTACAGAGTGTCCTGCGACAGTTTAATTAATTTCCGGGCAATATAATCAATTCTTTATTACTTCTGTACACGAATCACTTACGAACACGACCAGTAAAACCGTATCATTTCTTGCAATAATAATCATTTATTACATAATTAAAATATAATACTTTATTGTAATGCCCAGCAGGGTTTGTAATTTATTTAATTTAAACTATTGTAATTTTAGAAAAAACACATATTAATTAATATGTATTTGCATTTTTCTTCAGCTATTTTTTAAACTAAATAATTTATTATTTTTTTAATTAACAACTACATGAAAACTAGAAATTGTATCGAGGAACATAAGTACCAACTATGTAAATACAAATTGTTACCTTTCAAAAATAAAGAATATACCAACTTACAGACTGTAACAAAAAGATATTCACCACAAAATACTGCACGATTTTGGAATTTCCTGATACTATGCTAAAAGTGATACCAGTATTTATTAGTTGATAAAATTCAAATTGCATATTTTAGATTACAATACTAGCTGTACCCGCGGAACGCTCACGTGCATTTAATTTTATTTGTAGATTATAGACGCGTCGATATCTAAGGTCATTAGCGTCTTTCAACTACACTAAATAACAACTAGCTTAAAACTAAATAATATCACAAAACATCCATGAGCGCTGGTGGGATTCGAACCCACGGCAGTCCAGTCTAGAGGTTGCGGCGCCAAGCATGCTAACCACTAGGCTATACTGCCCCCCACGTGCATTTAAAACTGCTGCTGTTATTTTTGATATAATGTCCTGATAATTTATAAAAAATTCACAGATTTCGCAATCCTTGCAACCATCGAGGACATTGGAAATGATAACAGCATATATGAAACAGAATTAACTGTTTATTATACACACAATATTTATCAATGCACTGTTTAGTTTTGTCAGGAATAACCTTATTATTCTTCTGTTATATACACGTTCACTTTTGCTTAATTACTTAACTTTTAAATGGATTTTTCTACAGTATTTATTAACATTTGCTCAAAAATAACACCGCAGATCGTCGCAAATACTTGTCAATTAACTAGACATGATATAAAACACATTTCGAAAAAACTGCACTTGTTCAATTTTGCATGATTGCTCCTCACTTAATCGCGACACCGTTGTCTTTTGGCCTTGAACGAAAACTCGTAACTCTGCCCCCATATACGAACATAAACATTTCCAATGTTAATATCCTGTGAACGACAACCCCTGTAAAGTACGTAACATCAAATAACACTAAAAATGTATGTTTGAATTTAACATTACAAATTATAAAAAAAACACTGTCGTTTTATTACAACGTTAAAAACTGTTAGTTAACAATTACAAAAGACGTATTATTTAATAATTCAACACCAATTAACGTTTTTTAAACAAATTACTAGTAAAAGAATTATGCACAACAATATTGACAGTTCGAATACCTACAGATAACTTGTTTTCTTGAAAAAACAATGTTACCAAACTAACTTACAATGATACTTTATAGTAATATCAAATCCCGGCTGATGTCGCTAGTACTACTCAATTCACTATTTTCACTTACTGCTAATCCTCCATGAGGAATATCGCGACAATTCTAATTCGAGATAAATAACCAGACTAAGGCACGAAATGTTATAATTACCACAAAACACCAAACCATAACAAACACTCTCGACGTACGTTCCACCAACCAAGTTGGCATCATCAGGAGATGATTAATTTAATCATTAATGATTTAATCATCTCCTGATGATGCCAACTTGGTTGGCGAAACGTACGTCGAGAGTGTTTGTTATGGTTTGGTGTTTTGTGGTAATTATAACATTTCGTATTTTTACACCAAAGGTTCCACCACTTTTTATTGTTAACCAGACTAAGGTCTGCTAAGTTTCATTAAAATCTGTCCAGTGGTTTTTGCGTGATGCGCTAACACGTACCTACACCAGTTATTATTTTATTATAATATGTAAGTATATTATAGGTTGTGTGCACGAAGCCTACTAGCGCCGCTAGCGGGCAATAGTGCACGATTGAACTCATTTTTATTGATCTTTTAGACCGCAAAATTTTTTAATAAACGAATACCATTTAATTTCGCTGCGTGCA
This sequence comes from Mongoloraphidia duomilia, assembly GCA_039654895.1. NCBI lineage: Eukaryota > Metazoa > Arthropoda > Insecta > Raphidioptera > Raphidiidae > Mongoloraphidia > Mongoloraphidia duomilia. The sequence goes on along the minus strand of CM077520.1, from coordinate 5,074,900 downwards.
TATAGTATAAATAGCATAGCATAAAAGGTACATAAAAATTATTTATTTTAAGTTTTTTTCTTCTTCAATTTTGACGTATAATAAAAAATAACTAATTAATTTATATCAGACATGGAGGTGTACCTACATCTATGTCTATGGTTTATATTGACAGACGACAACATAACCCAAAACCATGGCGTCTGCAATTTTGCGTAACGGGTTTAAAAGTGTCAAATTTATCATATTTATAGTAATAAATCCCAAATAAGTTAGAAGTAAAATCATAGTTTTACTTACTTGACTTTTTAAACAACAATGCTCACTGACAATTACGGAAAATTAGAGTTCCGAGTTTACAATGGATCTCACAACGAGTGCTTGCGTCGATCTTATTATAACTCTAACCCCCTGCACACAGTCTATACAGATAGAATAGATATCGTCAAGGTTACCGCAGCCTAGTGCTATTTATTATATAATTTGATTAATAAATTCTCATATTAGAGCCAGAGTAGATTCATGAAAATATAAAAACAGCGGCATCCTGACGATCTCGAGTATTTTCATATCTTAATAATGAATTCATAAATTCGATTGATTTGGACCTGAGAGGTGAAGGTTTGTAATAAACGAACCCAAATAGAAACGCTCTCGTCTTTTCTTAAAACTTTTAACTATTTTGTTACATCTTGTATGGTTATTAATTACTTAGACTATATAAATAAATAATCGCAGAAATATAATTGCTTCAATTAATTTTCGATTTTTTCAAGTTAGAATTACGTTTCTGTAGTTGTTTGTAACAAACGGATGACTAAGAAACGTGGGCAGCGAAGCGAAAATGTTAATATGTTATGTAGATATAAGTTATGACTTATAATAACCAACCGTCTCTGTGCAGTGGCGCACTTATTCGTACAGCATCAATAGCGAATGTGTAAAATCTATTTCAGTTAATTGTTTTAAATCTTACGCGAATATCCACTGTTAATTATAAAAGCAATTAAAAGATATTGTTTGATATTGATCCGAATGTTGCTCAAGATAAACATGAGTGATAATCAAAGCTTTCCATAAATAACAACTTTTTGTATTGTAACAAAATTATTTATCCTCGAGGAACCCCGGAACCGATTTTTAAAGTACCAATATTTTTAAACGGTTTTATTTAGCTTGACACCGTATATTTGTTTGTTACTATCTTGTTTCAAATCTTGCGACAGCTTTTTCAACTACTTCTACTTAACCGATTACACATTGAGTTCCCGTGACAAACAATAATATGATAATTTCAACTTGGTAACGAGGGTCTGATGATGAAATCAGGAGGTGGACAGTTGAAAAAATGAGGTGTTTGCATAATGATACGGGCCAGAAATCAAACTAAAAACTAGAAAATAAAAATAGATAAATAAACTTTTAAGTTAAACGGTTTTATTGTAAATCATCAGCTGTACCAAAAACTAGAAAATAATTAGGACACAAATCAAGGGGCACTTTGTGTCGCTGCGTCAGCGGAATAAGTAATAAAAACGTGGGGCGCATACAAATCTGTATGACGACTATATAATTATTAAATAAGAACGGTTTGTCTAGAAAAATGTGTTTCCAAGCCCACTAACAGAAATATTTCAAATGCGCCCCATGTTTTTATTACTTATTCCGCTGACGCAGCGACACAAAGTGCCCCTTGATTTGTGTCCTAATTATTTTCTAGTTTTTGGTACAGCTGACGATTTAAAATAAAAGCGTTTAACTTAGATTTTTTACCTATTTTTTTATACATCATACAACACTATAGAAATACGCTGAAATAGAATTAGAATTAATTTATGGGCAACATTGAATCGTATCCCATGGTAAAAGAGATGCATACAGATTCGACCGCTAGTGAGTTTTCATTTATTTTAATCTATCAGTTATGTACATCAAATTTCTTCAAATTTGGAAACCAGAAAAATGTAAATAGATATACAAAAACATGTTCAGATATAAACAGATTTGGAATTTTCGAAACATCAAAGAATGTAAAGAATTACGTATATAAAAAACAAATATACTTTTCGAGAATTTGTTCATCCTTGAAATACAAGTTATATAGAAGTAATAATAATAATTCGTTCTTTTCTTTCTCTAGCAATTATAAAACTGTGTGCCCGCTTGCTGAGAATTATTGTTTTAATGAAGTTGCGAGAGTAATTTTAATAAGTCTACGGACATATAATATCCCGCTGACTATCAAACGCTGCCATTTCCATTCGTTACGTGACGTCACAATAAACGCTGTGGTCGCAGAATTCTTTATTAATTACATTCCCCAAGCCGAGAGGCGAACCGAGCATCTCCTATATTATATACCGTATAATATAATAAGGTACTGGGTGATAGTCAACTTCTACCAATGCTTCCATGGGTCGATGTTTGGCCGCCTTTGATGGCAACGAAATGGCTCTCGTTATAATTAACCATGACATTTCCTATAGTCCCAACCATGCATTACACCAGATGTCATGAAAATGTGTGTGGTCAAAGGAACAAAATATTGATGTTAATACATAAGGAAAACTATTGAATTAATTATAGCTTAGCTACTGTTGAAATATAAAAATCAAACCGCAGAACGGATTTTGTCAGCATCCAAAATTTAGGTATTGGATGAATAACTACTGACCTAATTGAAGTGAGTAATTTGGAGTCAGGAAAGGACATTTTAGTCCAAATGTTGCCTAGAGTAAACATGGGTGGGAATCGAAAGATCTTGCCATAAATAACAACTTTTTCTATTGCATCAAAACTATTAAGATAAATTAATAGATTTATACGGCTGATTTGCAATTGAGACATTTTTGTTGGAAAGCAGCCAATTATATAATTGATTCCAAACATATCGGAAAAAATCATTTTACCAACCATAGTCATAGTCAGGATTCAAACCTGAACCTTTCCACTTTCGCGGCGGAATGAGCTTACATTACTCAACCGTTACATGATTACTAATCTAACATTCTCCTTATATGCTTCGGAATGAATTGATTTTCACTACATGCGAGTGTTAATTCATTATAGCTAGGTTGTAGATGTGAACCTTCGTACTAGCGAGAGCTCAACATGAAACATCAAAACTATTTATCCTAGAGGAATTGAAATATCGCTTCATCAATATTGATGTTAATAATGTTAAAAAATTATATGATATAGAGAAATGGTGATCCGTAGATGATGATTGAAATTAGGAGAGGAAATCTCAGTGGCAAACGATCAAATAATTGATGCTCTGAAGACGATGTAAAGAGCACCGAAACGTTAGCTAACAATGCAATTTTAATTCATCAGTATTGCAATTTATTTGATCCTTTGCCACTGAGATTGCTTCTCCTAATTTCAATTGATGTTAATAGGTAAGTGAAACAAATTAAATTAATTATAGCTCAACTTATGGTTTATTACTACTGTTGAAATATGAAAATTGCCATCATTTGTATGCATCAGACACATTGAAATATCATTTGTGGGCAACATTGAATCAGGTCTCCCAGTAAAATAGGCAATGTACTTTATGGTTGTGTTCTGTATCAATAGTGTTGCCGTCTAGATCTAGACTTTCTAGACTCTTGTCTTGTCTTTCTAGATCTTTAAGACAAGACTTGAAATTTTCAAGACAAGACAAGACTTGCTTTATCTAGCTCAAGACTCTTGCCAAAACTCTAAACAATTTTCAAGAGTCTAGATAAACTATAAGGTAAAGTAAACCACTCTGTTAATCTAGACTCTTGAAAATAATCTAGTCTTGATATTAGACAAGACAAGAGTTTGTTAATCTAGACTTAGACTTAGTGAAGCCTTGATATTTCAAGACAAGACTTAAGTGAAGTCTTGTCTTGATATTTCAAGACAAGACAAGCCTTTGAAAGTCTTGTCTAGACGGCAACACTATGTATCAACACAGTGCTCGAGCACCCAAGTATTTAGGTATAATTTTGATATTCTTTTTATAAACAGATTGTACACATATCACGAGTAATATAATATCAAACGACAGTGAAAATGATGGCATATACACAAATATAATAGATTATTAGAGATATATGCGTCTGCAGTGTACCTATAATGTTAACTGCTGCACGGTGTTAGCATGTCCAGGTGTTGGGAGTTAGTATTTTACGATCGGCTGCTCGTAAAGTTTTCACCAACTGCCAATCCCATGTTCCGTACGATTGGCTTGCGGCTTTTATCATTATCATTGCCCGTATCTTTACTGCCTACGCTGCTAGACGTATAGGAGAACATGGACCCATTACAGCTTGCTGCACATTATGAATCATATGAACTACATCAACCTGATCCATCCCCACAAATACAGAAATAGACATTCAAAATGGCATCGATCACCGGAGATCACGCCGCGTCGGTAGAAGATTATTCAACCGGGAACAAAAAAAATCGAATAGGTACCTGGTAGACGTGGGACCGACGAAGACGTAGAGGCCCGTGTAAATAAAGCACGGCAGGCTTTTCGAATGTTAAAAAATATATGGAATAGCCCAAAATTGTCTGTGAAAAATAAACTCCGTCTTTTTGATACAAATGTCAAGTCGGTATTATTATACGCATGCGAAACATGGAAATCCTCTGAAAAGAACACGAACGCTTGTCAAGTCTTTGTAAATAATTGTCTGAGACGGATATTCGGGTTGAAATGGTACCATCGAGTTTCAAATGCTGAGTTACTAGCTAGATCAGCACAAATACCAGTAGGGAGAACAATAAAATCAAGAAAATGGAAGTGGATAGGACATTCCCTTAGAAAAGAAGAAACTGATATTACTCGTAGCGCACTAGAGTGGAACCCGCAAGGAAGCAGACAACAAGGACGTCCAAAAAATACTTGGAGACGCACTATGGAGGCCGAAATGAGAGAATATGGCGTCACCTGGCAAGAAGTTAAGAGACTCGCTCTCGATAGACCTCGTTTCAGAGCATTTGTAGAAGCCCTATGTTCCTAAAGGAACCTGGTAGACGCACTCGTTCGTAACTGTCACAAAACTTAATATTTTTTCAAAAAAAAAACAACCCTTTTTAAGGCCTTGTACCTCCGTACGGAACCCTATTACTGAGCTTACATTCGTCTATCACAAGGCTCTACCTCACAAACGGAAAAAGCTGTAGCTAGTTATATCCTTATTAAAAGCATGGACATCTTATTTGTTTACTGATCTACTGATGATCAACTAAAACCTTAATTAGGCAGATAATAACGGGACATCGTTAAATTGGTAGGTACATCAACAACATTAGAGTGGATCTCATCCTAAATATGGTTAATACATGCATACAAAAATGTTGTTAGTTCATTTATAAGGTTAGTTTTAATAATAGTCTAGTAACAGATGTCATACTTATAGTTACAGGCTGCTTTTAAATAACAAGTAGTCAATTTGAAAAAATTATTCGTTTAGCGAATAAATCAGTCCTTCTGAAATTTGGTTGTTAATGGTATTATATGGTATTTTTCTCAGAAGTTTTTAAGGTACGCTCTAAGCTGAGTGGAAGTTTGAATATGGAGAAGCACTTCTGGACGAAATATGGATATTTTAGCTAGTTGATTTGTTAAATATGTTAAAAGTAAACTTAGGAATATTAACAACCAACAAATTTTAATTACTATTGGATTATTTACTATCAAATTTATTGAAATTTAAATCGTAAGAGTAAACAACGGTTCTATTTCCGAGTTCATTATATCGAAAATCGTTAACTGTTAGTTATTTATCAATAAATCTAATTTACTGATGGTGTTGGTCAAACCCGTTTTTTACTAAGATTAGACACTAATTATAAAAACATTTTAAAGCAGATATGAATGTTCTTGTCAAATTAAACTTTATAACATTATTTAAATTTAATCAAATAATATAATCAAAAATAATATTTTTTATCTGTTTGAAAAAAGGTTATTGATAACAAGAATTATTTTCTGATGTCGTGTAAAAAGTCAGTAAAGAACACAACTAATATTATCCGGCATACTCGTATTTTATCTTTCTTTCTAGGTACATGTTTGGGGCTTTCAATGGGGTTTAATATTCAAATTTAATCAGCTGACAGGTAATTAATTATAAAAGTGAGAAATACTAGCAATTAAAAAAATGACAGTTTTTTTAATCACGCAACAATGTGTATAATTGTGCCATTATGTTTATGATATTCGTTAAATATCACACAGTACATTTATTCCACTTGATATTAATGAAAATTTCATTGAAAAAAAAACTTGGCAAATATTTTTACTTCCATATATTTATTACTGCCTCAAAACTTTTAGATTGCGTTGGATACGTCCCAGTTACTCTACAGCAGAGATGGAGAACTTTCCAGAGATGGAGAACTTTTCCACATCTAAGTGCCAATTTTTTTCAAAACATGTCTAATATGGTCATGATGTGCCAACAAGCACCTAAATAAATTTAGTTGACAAAAAAATTAATCATAATTACTTGTGTTGATCTCATATTTGTTATTTGAATGATAGTAAATTTTTTTTGACAACGTCTAACAAATTTTTCGATACCTCAATTAATGCGCGTGCCGACAATATTCTGTCGCGTGCCATCTTAGGTACGCGTGCCATAGGTTCGCCATCCCTGCTCTACAGTGTCGATGATAGATATAACTGCCCCTTATAAGAAGTTTAATAGAAAATTTAACTCTGTGCGAAAGTCTTTCTATATGAATTAACACAAAGATGCTTCAGTAGATGATATAAGTATAGGTACTATAATATTATGTTCCATATAAGCAGCCTTACATGAAATCTCGCACTATATGCGTGTCTATTTTCGATAATACAGAAAAAGCTGTTTAAGTTTGAATTATATTTAGCAATTTGTCCCTAATACTGAATTATATTGTAACAGATAGGCAACTTAATATGAAATTTTACCATACGCGGGAAAATTGTTTCAAAGGAATACAATGAAAGAGTAATTATATTCAGAACAAAAATTAAAAAAACAGTAAAATAATTTTTCAAATAGGTCCAGTAGTTCCTGGAAAAAAGCATACAAATACACACGCCGAATTTTTTTGAAGTCTGTTAAAAATGTATTTTGATAATTTAAAAAGTAATTTTAAATAAAAATATAATTTAAAATTAATTACAAAAAACCCGAAAATAAAAGGAATTGCTGGTTAAGGGCCAGCGCACACATGCTACTTTTTGTTGTACGTTTGCGCGATTAAGTTGCTTGTAGATCGTCAGATGCAGTTGTCAACAGCGTAAGACCGCAAACTATTCGCTGAAATATACAACTGATGTGTCACGAACGCGCGATTGTCGAAAATAGAACACTTAGTAGCAGGTTCGCGCTATTTTATTTCATGGATTCCGCAGGCGTGTGAATGTTAAACAACTGCATCGATTGCTAGACCAAGCGAAAGTGCGACTGAGTCGCGCGATCGAACGAGAAATGTCGAGTAGCTGAGTAATCGTCAAATCGCGATACAGTTCCTAAATCGCTCGTTTTCGATACAAAAAGTAGTATGTGTGCGCTGTCCTTAATGTCGAAAATTGTAAATTGTTTAATAATTGCATTATTAATAAAACTGCCATTATTATTTGTAAACATAAAGTTGATATTCTAAAATTGAATATTTTCAATAATTTCTATATGGAAACAACATTCTAACTATATTAATAAAACGTATAAATTTAATTTACAAAGTTTTAATGATCTAATTTAATTAATATCCTAAGTAACAACAATAAAAGTTAGTGATGTGCCCAGAGCAATAGTGTGCATTCTACCAACTACCACATACCTATTATAACTATCTACTTTTGTACATACATACATACATATTATACATCTAGATTCTAAGACAAGCATGTGGTACTGCGGGAAAACTGGCTTCTGAAACGCAAAAGGAAGTGGGACCGACCCGTTAGTACAGCCGCAAAACATGAAGGAGTGGCAAACGATTGCCCTCCAACGATTTTGAAAATATATCGCACCAAATACGCTGCAGCTAACACAATCGTATCACACCCACTACATTTTATTTGCTTTTTTTTCAATCTACAAATTGTTATTTTCTAAATTGGGAGATTAGAATTTTACAGGACCGAAACTGAATAAAATAACTTAAAAAAAAGCCACCAAAAAGAGTAAAATTTTGAGGTCGGCGCCAATTTATAAACAGTTTTATAGTAATTAAATTGGCGCCGACCTTAAAATTTATTTTCCTCTTTTAGGTGGCTTTTTTGAAGGAGCTTTTTTTTAAGTTATTTTATTTTTGACTTTTCAGTGGGTTTGTAATAGTGATGTGCCGGATATCCGTATCTGATCCGTATCCGCGGATATCCGAGGGAAAAAAAAGATCCGTATCCGTATCCGTATCCGTTAGTTTTTTGGCGGATCTTTTACGGATCTTTTACCTTATCAATTTTCAATTCATAGATAAAATTTTATATATATAGGTGATTAGGTAATAAGGAAAAACAGTTAAATTCCATTCAGATTATTTTTTATTTTTTAAAATCGTGGTCAATAACTTTTTCCCATAACAGATAGTCTCTTTCCAAAGGTCGATGTGCAATATTTAGTATTTACCGCCGCGTACTCTAAGAAAGTTAAGATCCGTATCCGTATCCGTATTCGCGGATCTTGAGACCAAATATCCGTATTCAGATCCGTATCCGCGGATATACATTTTTAACGATCCGGCACATCACTAGTTTGTAATACGTTAGTTTTCACGTTATTAACCAACTCTTGATATTTGATTACTTAACTAAAAAAAAACACTGAACCGATTTTAGTAAAAATTTATATGGAACCACCCTGAAGGTATTCCCTATTAAATAAAACAAGAATCGTCAAAATCGGTTTACAAATGCGAGAGATATGAGGTGACATACATAAAAAAATACATAATAAAAAATTAGTCGAACTACTAAACCGATTTAAGTAAAATTTATGTATGACCACCTGAATGTATGACCTATTAAATAAAACAATAATCATCAAAATCGATTCACAAATGCAGGAGATTTGAGGTGACATACATAAAAAATACAGTCGCATTGATAACCTTCCTCCTTTTTTAAGTTGTTTAAAAATAGACGTCGGCATACGACGTCAGTCGCAAAAAAAGACATAATATATTTAAGTAATATATAATGAGCAGAACTGACTAAACTAACGGACCAAAATGTCGATAGCCCCAAAAATGATGTATGCGAACCAGCTTCGTTGCATATGGTGGTGGAGCGGAATCTGGTGGAAGCAAAGATTTCAAAATTTTTTTTGAAAGGTCTGAACAATTTTTAAAGTATTAAGGAAAAAGTTACGATCTTTTTAACTTGAATCATTCAAATGGCGATAGCATTGACCAGTACTTGGTATATCATAAATCGAATTTCTTAAAACAAAGCCAAGTGCGATTAATTCACAAGTAAATTTCTCGTTTTTTTAATCGAATGATGTCTTTTTTAAGTAACTTTGTATCAGAGATGACAGTTGATGGTACAAGTCTAAGCAGTTATTCAAATTCAAAATTAATTTAATTCCTCAGATAAATACAAATCAATATAATAATTATAAAAAAAAGGATTCCCTGCCCAACTTAGGAGACCAGTGCTAGAGCAGGACAAAGAAACGAAAAAACTAACTTTTTAAAAATTAATTAATTACCTGAATGCCAATTTGGTTTAGAGAGAGATTAAAACATCAAACGCTGTGTTCTTCTAAGTAGAATTTGTACTTTTATGCATTCCAGCAGACATTAAACTAGTGATTTTGACGACAATAAATTAAAGTTACTATTGAAGATGGTTACGATCGGTAACACGTCAAAAAATTGACTTTAGAATGGGTTGAATAATTCGAGATTAGTGATGTAAAAATACGGTATTAAACTTTTTTGTGTATTAAACCCATGGTATAATACCGTATTTTTTCAGTATAAAACGGTTTTTTACTTTTTCACACTACGGTTACGGTGCATTATTCAGTATTTCCAACTGCTTAATAGGAAAAGTTCCTGTTCTCATTTTAAACGGTATTAACCGTTTTAAACGGTGTTAAACGTTTTATACGTGCTGTATAAAATAATAAAATACGCAGTATTTATACCTAATATAAAACTGGGGTATATTATTTTTTTACATACCGTATAATACCGTTTTATACAAACATTTTATACCAGAGTATTATACGCATTTACATCACTATTCGAGATAAAAAATAATTTGACGTTATAGGTGAAGATTCGAAACAAAAGAAAGAATTATTTGTGTGTTGAAATTCAGTAGTTCCATTGGGAACTTTCCAGTAATAACAATTAGACTACAAGAGTAACTAAAACCAAAACAAGAACTACTCCAACAATAAGGACGAAAGAAATAATTTTGAATTGTTTAGAATGTGTTGAAGTTTATAGTAACAACTTTTAGTGTACTGTTACGAGGTACACTGTTGTTTCATAACATTCAGCATTGTATAGTCATATACAGCAGTCTGTATTAGACGCCTTCCCGGGGGTCGTCTTGCAATTTCAAACATACAAACACACATACACAAAAGTCTGCCTCGCTTACACTTATTCCCTCTGTATACTGGTGGAGTGTACAGTGAAAACCCGATTTATACTAGCTCTCTGTTATGGTCAGTTTTAGTATAAATGTTACGTTTATATAGCAAAGAACTATTTCATGATAAATAATATTATCACTGATCTTTATATTAAATAAAAATAAATAAACAAAACACAACAAAATCTGATTTATCTGAGCTACCATGTCTGATTACAACGAGATTGAAATTTGAAGTTAACTTGTTTGTTTCTTTTAGTTTAGCTCAAAACATAGTTGTGGTCGACAATGCAGAGTAATTCAACTGATAAATTATCGATAACAATGCCAAACTACTAAACGTCACATTGCAATACCGTGTCATATTATGGTGCAATACCGCGTATGTCTTGGAAATAAAACGTTAAATAGCGCAAGTAAATATAACTCCATGCACTGTTTGGATTCGCATAAATTTAAAGCTCCTCTGATTGGCTAAATCAAACGAACACCAATTCATAAGTCAAATTGCGCATGATTATATGCTAATGAAGTCGCAGATCGTGCTTCTATGAAATCTCAATTTTGCTCCGATATTACGCGGTATTTTTGTACACAGATTTTAAGAAATTAGTGCAACCTGTTTAAGATGTTGCGATAACTAGGCAGGAAATATGCAAAGAACGTCAATATTCAGATGATTTTGCAACGACAATGAGATACTGTTTTATAATAGCATTTTTACAACACTTGCATCAAAAGTACAATTTTAGATGGCTGTGTACCGTTAATTGAAAAGTGATTCTTTATGGAAACTTCTACTGCATTCGAACGGTAGTGTTTAAAGTAAATTTTAACGCACTCCGTTCTATAAAGTATTACTGTTTTGCTTTACTTTATAACACACGAGCGTAATAAACTACTTTATAGATTACTTCGCTATAATGTCACTAATAAAATATTTGTCCAAATTGTGTTTTATTTGCTTAAATTGAACTTTTAAAGTAGTTGTTGCAAAAAATATTGTATGTAACGCGTGGCTAAAGTGACAGATCTGACAGTCGCGATTTTATAATACTCTCTTAAGGTTATGTTGCATTTACACCAGAACTCGTGTGTTTACCGCACTTGTTCTGGTATAAATGCAGCCTAACCTTAGGCTCGTATCGCAAAATCGCGACTGTCATATAATCCATCACTTAAGCCACTAGTTGCAAAAATTACTATTATATATTAAGATTAAAATATGTCACAAATTTATGTAAATTATACGTGCAATTAATTTATTTTTTGCTTATTTAATATGTGAGATCAAACAGGTAAAGGAAAATGTTAAAGACAACATGTTAATTGTTCACACGATCAAAGTACTCCCAGCTTATTAAATACAAATAAATGCTTAGGTTAGTATTACTGTTAGGAATACCCATTGAATGACGTGACGTTACAAAAAAAATTCAATATTAGTCACAAATTATTGCTTTATTATGATTGATTCTTTAATCGTGTCACTGTAGAGTAAATGATAACTCAGCCGCCGCGATAGTGGAAGATTCGGGTTTGAGTCCCGATGGTGACATAAAATGAATTTTTCTAGTGTTGCATTGTAACGTTACGTCATTCGATGGGCGTGGAATGCTAACTTAAAAATTTATATTTGTTAAAGACAACTTTTTTTCGAAGACATGACATTATTGTATTTCGCATGGCAAGTTAAACGGAATATTTGTGCTAGAAATGACGGGATAGTCATGAAAATTAGACCCTTATAAAAAACATTGTATTGCCATCGAAACTACGCATGGGTAGAAAGTTACAAATCGACCTGATTTAGTCAAACTTGGATAATAAATCTGAAGTTATTAAAAAGCTTGTAATGAATTATTTATTACGAAACTTCTTCATCCACGTTTTGCACTTTCACAGTAGAGTAAGTCAGACCGTTACGAGTCACATGTAACCGGGTTACATATAAGTTTCATTTTAACGCCGAATGAAGGTTACAAGCACCCATTTTTTCTGAGCAGTTTTGACGATGTCACAAGCATCATCAGAGAAAGCAGATTCGCAAATATTGTGTTTCAATTTAGGATGACCTTGAATTTAAAAAGTTTTCCTGGATTTGATGCGCAAAACTTGTCCCCAGACGGACCTTAAATGGGAATGGCACTGTATACGGTATGTATGCATGTATGTTTGTGGCAGTCGTCAAAGCATAGCTATCTCTATACAAGTCGTGCTGAGACGGACTGAAAATTGTATATGAACTGTCGGCTCATGGGAATAGTTTTGGGATGACTATGATGTGTTTCTCTACATATGAAATGGCTACTCTGTTTTTGATGTTATCAGCCAGCATGTCCATAAACAATGCTGTTTAATAAATTCATACTGCTATATGGAGAACTTTTATATTATTATAAAACACATGCATTGACGAAACTTTTTAAATTGCCAATTTTATTTTATCACATACCAAATCAATTATTACTTGTATCAAAAAATGACAATAATACTTATCAAAGTTGCAGTTGTTATTATTTTGATAGCTACGTTGATTCTAAAGTAGTTTAGAGCAAAATGCGATCCTTATAGAATTAATATGACGAATGAAGGAAAATTATTGATCCTGTGCCATGGAGGTTTTCAATCTTCATGTTATTATTATTATTTATTTAGTTATTTATTTTATTTATTCCATATACAACACAATTTCGAAAACAATAATTATAAAAATGTTAGGAATTATCCCACCCAACTTTACAAGCGAGTGTTAGGATAGGCGCACAAAACATATTTGTTGATCAGACATAAGAAAAAAAAACAAAACAAAAAGGCAGAAATTATAATGATGACAAATCGATTTATTATATAGCATACTATATTGTAGAGGTAGTAGATTATAGACGTTCGACAGTTAATAATAATAATTATTATTAGTGTTGTAACCCACTAGCTTTTACACGAGAATTTGCAGTTACGGAATCTACTCTAGCTGGATAAAAAGTATCATATAGGTACTTAAACTTTGGGTGCCATTACCAATTGTTTAGTGTTTCCGTCAAGACGATACTAACAAATTTTCTCGTCTCTGACTCCGAGACGAGATTGAGATTAACTTGTCGAGATCTCGCCGAGACTACAATCTTCGAGAAAACTCGACAAAATTGTGGAATAACGAAATAACTGTGGAAATACATGATTAAATTGAATATCGTTTTTATTTATAAAAAAATAAACACCTAGTGAAAGTATCTATTGGGTTTATATTATTACTAATGATTGAATTGGTGCAGATAACTCTAGAAATTGGTGGAAGGTAACCCTGAATCCGCGGTAGCTATGTGAATCCCGATTTCTGATGTCTTTGCTTCTAAAGGAAACGCATATAAGCTTGCGATGTTTTAGCCACTGCAGAAACATTATCGAGCAGAGATAGGATTGAGTTATAGAGTCGAGATTTTCGAGAAAAGCATCCTCGAGAACAACATATCTCTTCTTCGAGAACGAAAATAGTTATTTCTCGTCGAAACGAGACGGCATTGCAATTGACCTAGTGTACCAAGTTTCATCGAAATCGCTGTTCTCGAGTGACGCTGGTACACACAGATAAAAATTCTGAGAAGATGTTCTCCTGTCCAGGTGTGAAAATACCTGAAAAACTCGCAAAGAAACTAAATTACAGATGTAGACATCTAAAGGCAGTATTTTATATAATAGGATGCATTATGTCGTTTCGTCTTGACGGAAATTTCTAAATTATCAATTCTACTTTATAGCAAATCAATTACTACTTGTATCTACAGATTTCAATAATAAAAATCGCAGTTATCATTATTTTTATTATTATAACCTATAATTTTTATCATCACTGTAAAATATAAAAAAAAAACTCGGGTCGCAGTGCCATAACCCTGCCGACAATATAGTGTATTTGCTAATACAGGCCTTGTGGTTTTATTATGTGAACTTAAGTTTGTTTTTGGACAAAATAAAAAATTTAACCCCTTAATACATCCCTTAAAATAATATTTTTTTTCCTAATTTCAATATTATTATCAATGCAACCTCCGTACCAAATTAAATACACCCGTCAGCAAATAAATCACTATCCGTAAACTAGTGTTTTCATAAAATTTGTAAGTCCGGTCCTGTCGTGCCGATTTTGTTAAAATTTTAGCAACACATTTTAATCTCTACTAAAGGGTTAAATTCCAATTTTTAAACAATTCTGAGATTTTTTTCGGTATTTTTGGGCCCAAAAACTTTTTTCAACCCCCAAAAACTACCCTTAAAATGGTCCGATTGGGCCCATTTTAAATAGGTTCCGTGCGGTGATGGATTCCAACGTGTCTACCAAATTTCGTTCAAATCAATTAAGTCTTTCGAGAGTTATGCCGCGAACACATATATATATATATATAAATATATATATACATATATATATAAACATTTCCAAAAATGGTACCAAATTGTTCAGGAGGCTATGAAACGTCGAGAAATTTTGGTCCGACCCCTAGGTCCCGCCATCCGACCGACGCCAATAGTGTATGTGCCATATGGCAAATACACTAATTATGCATACATTCGTCTTGCTTGTTGCAATGCTTTTGTAAATGGAAAATTGTATACCATGTTGCCGCACAACAAATTAATAAACACTTATATCTAAAAATGATAATAATACCATAAAAGAGACAGCTATCATCATTATTAGTTTCATTAGCAATAAATTTTATTATTATTGTATTATGCATTGTTAGCTTTGCAGTAATGTTGCAAAGCTTTTCTAAATGTCCAATTTTAAGTTAGTTTTTGATAACCATTTCAACTCGTGAAGACACTACATTAAAGTCAGATAGTTTGTTAAACGGCAGAAGAAATAATGCACGAACATCAGTGCTTAATGTTTTCAATTGCAAATGCAAATGATTTTCTAGAATTTCATATTTGTTTTGCGTAACATGCAAAATACTGTGCATTGTGCAATCATATTTTCGTTCATTTCAATCAATTTTTGATGTGAAACATCTTATGTCGGGCTGTGAACAGCCGCGTGAGGGGAAATATGCAACGAAATCATACAACGAAATCATGCAACTAAATGTTCTCCTTCGCTGCTGTTCTCCCCAGCACTGCGGCACTTATATTGTACTGGATAAATAATTTATAAATTAATTGTCCGGGTATATTAAGTTATACATATATCAGTAACAACGGCTGTCTAGACAAGTTCATCCGTAGAGTAGTGGTACGGCTTTAGCCTTCTATGCATGGGGACTTGGGTTCGGAAACTCATGGCATCGTACAATTTTTGACGTTTTTTTCTAAATTCTACATGATATTTATTTATAAAATTTTTTATTTTTGTTATATTCTTTCTTTGACAATAATTATAATTTTTTGAAATTTCATGACACCAAAAATTAATTTTTTTGTTTTTTTTTAAAAAACAAAAATTTGGATAAATTAGAGTAAGTTAGGGCAAATTAGAGTAAATTAGGGTAAATTGGGGTAACTTAAGGCAAAGGGGGCTAAATAAGAGTAAATTAGGATATTTAGGGAAAACTAGGGTAAATTCAAGAAATTAAGGTACACTAGGGTAAATTTGGGTAAACGAGGGAAAATTAAGGTAAATTGTGTTAAATTGTAAATTCTTATCTCTCGAACTACTGAACCGATTCTAAAAATTATTTCACTTATTATCTTCGCAGGGGGAGAATGTCTCGGGGCGTTGTAATAAATCATAAATTATTATATCTGGAACTATTGAACCGATTTAAAAAATTCATTTACTAATAGAAAGCTACACTATCCCTAAGTGATATAGGCTAGATTTTATTTTGATAAATTTGTCAAGTTCAATAAATAAAAGATTCAAGCTATAAAAATGTTTCACATCTGCGAGGCGTCCCGCGACGGCTCACATTTTTTTTATTTTTTTTGTAATACCCACTGCAAAATAGCTACTCTAGATGCACGCATACCGGCCTGTAATGGGTCATTTAACTGGCAGACGTGTAGAAAGTCTTTTACTTACCGCACTAGGAAAATTAGAGACAACGTTAGCTCACAATGGTTCAAGGTCTCAGAACTTGACTGACAAACATCAAAATGTTGATAGTCGAGTGAATCAGCTGGTATTTTCTTTTGATAATTTTCTATCCCATGAATTCATCCCTATTCAAGGCCGATGACCATTATTTCAATAAAAATACGGCAGTCAAACCATGCGTGTCTATTTTTGCTGATAACTTTTTTATTTTTTCGGAACAAACGTTGAAATTTTGTAGGTGTCCGGAACAAACCGAGAACAAACGATTGGCATAATTAAAGTTCTCAAAATGTTGTTATTTGGACGTGGTCCATACAACTTGACGTCAAGTTGGCTGGTCACCTATTATTGTGAATAACTTTTTTTATTTTTTCGGAACAAACGCTGAAATTTAGGCGTTCGGAACAAACGTAGAACAAACGATTGGCGTTGAAAAAGTTGAAAAAATTTAAGTTGGTCCATACAACTTGACACACATAGTCAAACCATTACGAATAAATAATTCTTAAACTAAAATGAAAATTTTTGAAAACAAATGCAGCATTTCTACAACATTCTTTGCATTACGTTATAGTCCAAGAACTTATGCATTTTTTCGATTTCATAAAGATACCAAATGTCTCAACAAACATGAAGTCATCAAGTTAATAAAGATTGTAAACATTGCATAGACGATAAGCTACCGGTTGTGGTAGGTCAAGAACTCTATGTGCTGTCACTAAAGTACCTACATACCTAATGTTTTATAATCATAATAATGTTATAGGCATAATAATAAAAAAGTTACACTGAGATTCAAGTATAAAAATGCTATAAAAATATGATACTTATTCTCACTTTTTGTCTGTGACTTCACATAATAACAATTAAGCTACCTACTTATACTTAAAATGCCTCTATATACACGAAATTATTAACTTTATGATATTTTTATATACAAATTTAGTTGCTCGATTATTGAATCGTAAAATTACAACTGAAATATAAAAATGTTACATTAACTTTATGAGCATTAAAATTGAAATCTTGTTTAGTTACCTATTTTAAAATACAAAATTTTAAGGAGGTAATTTTAGACGACTCGAAACGTTCATTTTTTATGGTTGTATTATACAGTCAAAACGGTTCTTATGGAAAACCAACCAAATTCAACTAATGTTTACTTACAGAGAATTTTTCGTTATAGGTAAATATAACGAAAAATTATCTGTAAGTAAACATTAGTTGAATTTGGTTGGTTTTCCATAAGAACCGATACCTACTCCTTATGCAGTTTATGTAATAAGATACTTAAAAAATGTTTGCTCTATGGATAGGGCTACCTTATTCAGTGTCTACTACGCATATTTTCAATCCATAATTCACTTCGGAATTATATTTTGGGGTGATTCAGTGAATGTAGAAAAAATTTTGTTAATACAAAAAAAGTGTATTCGAATCATGGCAGGCGTAGCACCTAGAGAGTCCTGTAGACGTTTATTTGCACAGTTCAATATCCTTACGGTAATTAACTTATACATTCTAGAATGTGCATGTTTCGTTAAAAATAATCCTGAATTATTTTTAAATTCTGTAAACCATAAATATGACATTAGAAACAATGACATTAGATTGACAAGTTGACATCTCACAGTTGTGCAGAGGGGCCCCCGAAATGCCATGATTCGAATATATAACAAGATACCCAATGACATAAAGAATATTCAAAGCGGGAAGCTTTTTAAGAAAAGTCTCAAAAAGTATTTACTTACAAATGTATACTACAAAACAATGGAGTTTTTAAATAATTAAAATATGTATCTAAGTATATAATTGACGCTATTATGTACAGATTGTACGATATAAATAAAGACATTTATTATTATTATTATTATTATAACCCGAAAACTCGCTATAATGAAAGAACTTGATGTTCCTTGAGTTTCGTTATAGAGTTTTGACTGTAAATATCAAGTGATCTATATAGAAATAAATCGGTTCAAATATTTTTATATGATGTAAAGCCAGCGGCTATTCATTTAAGAAATCTTGCTCGAAATCCTACGTAAATCATTTTGGTAATCAAAAAAAATCAACTAAAATCGAGTATAAAATCATTTGTAGTCACTAAGATGATCTGACAACTTCATGAAATCTCTACGATGTCACTAGTACATAATGGAATTGATTTCTGAAGTCAAAAACAATCTCTTATGCAATCACATGAAGTTATTTGAAATTTCTTGAAATCACGACGTACTTGATGTCAAAATATTCATGAAATCACTTGATATCGTAAGAAGGTTTTTGAAATCTTCATAGAAACACATTTGGATTGTAAATGTCAATAATTTAGAAGTAAACAATGTTTTTCCAGCTGGTCTTATTCGTCCCTAATCTCGTTCTATATTATGTCATCTATATTATCTTAATTCACCAACAATAATAACATTAACTCGTAATCTATATAATTCTATAGAACAGGGATCGGCAACTGGCGGACCGCGGTCCAAGTCCGGACCGCGGAAGGTCAAAAACTAGACCACCGAAATTTTTTTGAATTATTTAAAAAATATTTTTTTGTACTTTCCGCTACGAAAGTTTTAAAGTTTTATTTTCGAGTGCTTTGTGGCGGTAACAAAGAGGCACACTTTGAACAACCAATATCACTCCCCACCTATAATTACTTGCCGACCCCTGCTATAGAACCTTCAGTCATCAACAAATTGATATATGTATATTAAATTTCTTTGGAATTTTATATCTTATATATTATAATTTTGTGTTAGCGTTCTTCTTTCATATTATCTTACTGTCGTATCAAATAATTAATCAATGATCTTTCCGATCTAGAATTAAACAAAGACTTCGAACTACTGTAATACCACAAAACTAAATACCTACATAATTTATTGTGTCTCGGGGAAGAAAATGGACTCACAGTTGTAAAATGAAATGACTTTATTATTCTAATTTCAGCCAAGTCATCCCAATTAATTCCCAAGTGCAAAAAGGGGTCGACCTTTCCCTCTGCACACTGAATGATGGACATAACCATATACAAAACAGTCCTCACACATGTGTGTCGAGAATTTTTATACATATTATGGCCACATATTATTATACGCACATAAAGTATATCTAGCCGTGTATAGGTACTTTCACATGAGGTACTGCCATACGCATATACAGACTGTCCTAGAAAACCGTTGACGATTTTATAAAATTCTGAATGGAAAAATCCTTTATTCGATATTCTCTCGGTATCAACTCGATAATGTTTCGGTAACGACTCGATAATGTCTTGGTATCGCCTCAACATTGTATTGACTCGAGAATGTCTCGATTAGACTTGAGTACTTCCGGATACGTACAGTCGCGGACTTAAAAAAGTTTACACCTGTATAATCTAGTTACCGGTTTTTTTAATTTTTGCATATTGTAATTTGGCTTTTGATAGTAATGTATCAATTACTAAGGTTACATCCTAAAAATTCAATAAAAAATAATTATCAAAACACCTCAGTTGTTTATTATACAATCCAAATTACTCAATATTATTCAATTAAAACAAAAAGATTTGATAATATTTGATAGGTACTAGTAAATTCCTTCCCCCAATCTTGCAGTAATTCTTCTTTTTTGTTCATCGTTTTAACAATTTCGAGGCATTTAAACAATTATTTCTTTTAATTTTTGACATTTACATTTACCTATTAAAAACTAAATTTGTTGCTGCTACTGACTTTTTATGAACTTACACTGAAAAACTCAAGTGTAAACTTTATTAAGTCCGCGACTGTATATCTCCAAGAACCATATCCTCTGTCGGTGATCCTTCCTATCTTTCCTTAGAATAGCATCTTAACATGTCCCATATGTCCATACTCCGGCATCGAGATCTGAATTGACGCTAATGACCTCAGTTGTCGAGCGTCTATAATTTGCAATTCATTCATTCACGAGATCTGAATTCTGTGGCCATTTGTCAAGTTCAGCAACGGCCACAGTATGAGTCTTGTTCGAGGAAAAAACGGTAGAGGGTTATTTCGATTTTAAATTTCACAAGGTATATCCTTTTTAAATCCTTGAAGTTACTTCTGGAACACCATATATATTAATTGTCAGTGTGTGTTGGCTCTTCTGCGCATGTATGCATATCAGAGAGAGAGAGAGACTATAGAAGAGAGAGCTAATTTGTGTTATACTCCAGCATTTGCGAGCTGCTTTTATGTAAATTACGCTATGAACAATGCCGCACTGAAGCTTCACAGACAAAGCTCCGAAAAGTTACAGGGTTGACCGGTTTTAAATTTTTTTAAAAGCAGGATGCGTACATTGAAAACACACCACAATAGATTTGTTCTGTCGAGATCGTTGTGACCATAGATATGCAGATTAGACAGAGCGTTCCCTATCCTACTAATGCTTATACTATTGGCAGAGAAAGAGATAGCTATTGTAGACGACTATCATTATCTCTCCCTAGAATTGTGATTGGTTCTATATTTGATACTTTTTATGTTGTCATGTTATTTGAAAATTGAATACTCATATGCATAGTTCCTAATGCTGCGCGGGTCTGTGGCTAGAAAAGGTGTTGGTTCCTTTATTCCTTGCTTGTGTCTGGCAAATGACTTATCTCCTTCAAGTCAAGAGGGGGGTTTTAAGTTTATTTACATGTTCTGCTTTTCACCATCATGGGCGCTGTAAGTCCTACTCAAGGTCATGTATATGACGAATAACAAACCTCCAAATTATTAGTTATCGTATTAATTGAAATTTTAATTTATTATTATAAATCATAATAAATAGCAAGCATTGACTTTAAATAAATAGTATATTGAAAGGAAATAAATACTTATCAATATCATAATCGAAACTAACTTAGTTTCGGGTCGGATAAGTTATTCATATCGCAGTGCCAGGATTGTAGCATCCAATTCCGACTGAAGTGACTTTAAATCATTAAGGGTTCCGACATTTTAATAACAATAAATAATGAACATTACGAACTCGCTCAGATAAAAATAAATACAATTAAGATAAGAATCTTTCGGGCTTATGAGCCATGGTCTACTGGAAAGGCTTCTTCTTCTTCCAGACGTTTCGCTTGGAACTGCGTCAAGCATCTTCAGTGGTGTGTTCGACGTGGTCGTAGTGTTCTTCTCGGTGTCCTGCTGTCGAGTGTCACAGTTGCAAGCGAAACATCTGGAAGAAGAAGCCATTCCAGTAGACCACGGCTCATAAGCCCGAAAGATTCTTATCTTAATTCTATTAACGCCGGCCGTGAAAGCCTACATTCTTTTAAAAATAAATACGATTATAACTATAAATAGCAAGTAAGATAAATTTTTTTTGTCCACCAGAATTGAACTTTGCGGGAACATTAATTTATTTAACCAATATTATAGTAATCATTCGTAGGCGAACGAGAAAGGGGAGATAGATAGAGGGAGATGTATGTACAAAGAACGGATATAGAGGCGCTAGATTATAATTCGCGCGATGGCTCCCTCAGTGGCCATTTGGAGCTAACCGTCGATTGTCCATCGTGTTACAAGCAAATGGTCAATCGACGCAGTTATGGCGGTATGACCCGAGTATAGTTTGCATAAAGGGTGCAGATACTATACACATATTATGCATATATTTGTGTGCAGCCTATTTCAAAAGGGGATCATTCCACTTTTTATTATTCACATGGGGTGACCACACATACATAGCTACTATATATACATATGTGATCACATGGCAAAGTAGTGTATGTCATATTTTCAATAATATTTCTTAAATATGCAGGAATCTTTGGGCTCAGTATCAATATTCTTCAACTAACAATTAAACTTGTATAACATCAACACTGTTGTTTTGATTGTCGCTAATGGTAGCACGGAGACTTATGTGGGCTCCAAATTTGCGTAAATATATACTGAATAATAGGTGTTCTTATTGATGAAATGCTCAATAAATAAATGGTACGTCTCCATTACACTGATTTTCTTGCTTAAATGCAACGATCGCGGATTTACGCTAATCAGTAAAAGCGTGTCGAGAAAAAAGTGTTGATTTTTTAGTATTCTATGATTGCTTTCCATCCTTCGTCAAGAGATTTATTGATAGTCGCTTACGTTCGTTTTTTAACGGTTTTATTTAGCCTGACCCCGTATATTTGTTTGTTTGTTACTATCTTTGTTTCAAATCTTGCGACAGCTTTTTCAACTACTTCTACTTAACCGATTCTTATGAAACTTTGCGCACACATTGAGTTCCCGTGATAATACAATATTATGATAATTTCAGCTTCGTAACGAGGGTCTGATGATGGAATCAGGAGGTGGACAGCTGAAAGGATGAGGCGTTTGCATAATGATACGGGCCAGAAATCAAACTCAAAGCTCGAAAATAAAAATAGGTAAAAAAACTTTTAAGTTAAACGGTTTAATTTTAAATCATCAGCTGTACCAAAAACCAGAAAATAATTAGAACACAAACCAAGGGGCACTTTGTGTCGCTGTGTCAGCGGAATAAGTAATAAAAACGTGGGTCGCATAAAAATCTGTATAACGACTGTATAATTATTAAATAAGAGCGGCTTGTCTAGAAAAATGTGTTTCCAAGCCCACCAACAGAAATATTTCAAATGCGCCCCACGTTTTTATTACTTATTCCGCTGACACAGCGACACAAAGTGCCCCTTGGTTTGTGTCCTAATTATTTTCTAGTTTTTGGTACAGCTGATGATTTAAAATAAAACCGTTTAACTTAAAAGTTTTTTTACCTATTTTTTTAGTATTCACTTTAAGCAATGTCACCTTGTGGTCTCAAATATATAATACCTAACGTATACGTCGAATGACTGGATTACGAAATTGCCGTTGCTCGCTTCTCCTGATGATAACGACACCTATGTATGTGATACTACGCTCGTATACGGATGTTGTTAACGTTTAGCTATATACAAACACACACACGCACACATAGCTGCTATGTTTAGATTGGTATTCATATACGAGCTTAAAATTTTATCGGATGAAATTATTCCATAGCTTGAATTTTTACTACGTGATGTATTTATTACGACACAAGATTTGTTTTGCAGTAGCGAATAACATTAAAAAAAATTTTGTATTTTTTTTTAGTTCAAATGTGTCAAGAAATAAACCTTTCTGGAAATTATCCGCAATTATAGTCTTTCCCACCAACACATATTGTAATCGCTATAAAATTGGAATTTAAGGACCACCAACAGCTGAGGTTATTTGGGCCTAACACCAATTCATATTTTCAATTCATTATTTTTTTTTTTAATAATTGAAAATCCAGTTAACACTTTTACCAGCTCTCGGGCTAGAACCCGGGAACTGGGGACTTGTAATAGAGGAACCATAGCAACGCTATGTAAACAACAGCATTGCTACACGCTCCGGCATTCTCAAGTCCTGTAATCGCTATAGATAGAAGATCTATTTCTGTATCATTGATATGGAAACAGATCCTCTATCCTTGTCCAAGAATATAGATCACCTACTATAATTGGGCTTCAATTCAGCTATCATGACGCTATATTTCTTGGAAATAGAACAGTCCCGATCTCAGGGTCTGGATTTTCTATGAAAGTGTTATACAATGAAAATTACCGTTTTTTAAACTGTTGGTTATTAAATAAAATATTAATAATTAAAATAGAAATACAATAAATATTATTCTTTGGTAATATTAACAAAGTTTATCATTGTATGTATTTACGAATCCCTAACCCAAAATGAGACTCGGTACTACAGAAAATTATAATCCCGATCCTGAAGCACGCTTAAAATGAATCAAGATACCGGGATTTCAGGATAAGAGCCTATGAATCTACAATTAAATGCAATCAATTTCTAGGTTATATACCAGTACCTAACTTATATTTTTCATGTAGTATTGGAATGAACCTTGCATTAAACTTATTTTTTATTTATTGTAAATTATAGACGCATCGACAACTTAGGTCATTAGCGTCTTGATTACATTAAATAATAACTCACTTAAAACTAAATGACATCACAAAACATCCATGAGCAGAGGCGGAATTCGAACCCACGACAGTCCGATCCAGAGACCGCGACGCTAACCATTGGACCAAACTGTAGTCTGCATTTTTATTGTTATTTATTAGCGAATATATATTTTGATCATTCTCAAGACAGAGAGTGGATAAATTAAATAACAAATTTCGTTTAAAATATAAAAATTGTCAAATATCAAGTGTACACAAATTATTAATTACAATAATATCAATCCCATTTTATAGTTTTTTCTATAAGATCGTTGTTACCTATTTTATTTAATTTATAAAACATATCATACTGGTAAAACGCAATTACATTGTGTGCCTAAATGTAATAAAAAACGGGAATATAATTAAATAGCTGCTTTTGTAATAAATGATAAGTAATATTCGTCCTCAAGGATTGACTGTTTGATTAAGTCAATTAATAATTGCAACATGTCATTGTCATATTACTGAATGCTTTGGTAGAATTAATTAATTTAAATATTTTCTAATTCTGTACTTTTCGTAATTATTGATTTAGACAGCTCTTTCACTACATACAAAATATCAATAAACCAATAATAAAATTAGTTTAATAAAACATATTAAAATGCGGCCAATAAGAATAAACTTTGCATTATAATTTCTACCTTCGAATCACTCATGGTACATAATTATTTAAGTAATTTGTTTATATGGCTAAATTTATGAATTGAAGTAATTGTTTGGATAAGCAGCCAGAGTGTTTTGATTATACAATTTCAAAAAAAAAAAAATATTTTAAGAAGTACCTATACATTTTTTTTAAAAATTAGATATCGTCATATAAAAATTACAAGAGGGAAA
Source organism: Mongoloraphidia duomilia (assembly GCA_039654895.1). NCBI lineage: Eukaryota > Metazoa > Arthropoda > Insecta > Raphidioptera > Raphidiidae > Mongoloraphidia > Mongoloraphidia duomilia. The sequence goes on along the minus strand of CM077520.1, from coordinate 5,049,430 downwards.
TAAAATAGTTAACAATGTTTGCAAATATTGGATAAAACAATTTCTAAATTCTATTTTAATAACCACTATGGGTATGTAAAACAAAAAAATTTTCAATATGCATTAAGATTCGTTCACTTCTTTATAATACTATGTTTTCATTCATTATTACGGATTATCTTTTTCTATATTTTGATAATGTCCAACAGAACGAAACGCCAATCCCCCTATATTATTAAACGAGTAAATCTTGTATATACCTACCTATCTATGTTTCTATGTATCTATATAAATATTTTCTCGAAAACGGCTCTAACGATTTTGATCAAATTTACCAAAAAGGGGTTTCGGGGGGCAAAAAATCGATTTAGCTAGGTCTCATCCCTGGAAAAATTCGTTTTCCTATCGATTTTATCATTTTTAAAAACGGTTTTTTGACCTGTCAAAACATTGTAATATCGTGAGTAGGCTTTGGAGAAAACAAACTACTTTCATTATTTATATGTCAAAATTATCTGACAGAATTTTTAACTTATTAAAATAATCCGTGAACTATTTGTATAGTAAAAAATAACAGAAATAAAAACTAAACATTATTATGTAAGTAGTTTTAACTAATATTTAAATAAATAGGTACCTACCTAAGTATGTTATTTTTATATTACCTATATAAAATATGTATATTATGTACGTTAAATATAGTATGACGTATAATCTTACCTAGACTTTTTTTTCTCAAAAACGAATAACGATTTTGATGAAATTTACAGAATGGGGATTTTTCGGGGCGAGAAATCGATCTAGGTAGAAATCTTGGTCCCAGAGGGGAGCAATTAAAAAAAAGGGTTTTTTTATTTATAACTCGGTCAATTGTCAGATCGATTCGAAGCCTATTTCTACATAGATTTTGTATAATATATCACAAGGGTTAAAACTGTAAATGAACACTAATATAAGAAGTGTCTTGCACAATATGTAAACAATGACAAACAGGCGGCCCGAAGGGCCGCACTTCTGGCACCGCGAGTCTGTATAAAAACACATCGATTTTTGAAAACTATTGTTAAGATACATACAAAAAAGTTTTGTTTAAAAATTTGCACAGCGGCCCGAAGGGCCGCACTTCTAGCGACGCAGGCATGCAGTATATCAAAACACATCGATTTTTAAAAACTATGGTGAAGATGCATGTAAAAATGTTTTGCGCTGCAGGTTTATAGTCTGACGTTTGTTATTAAAAGATATAATATGAATTCTATTTCTTCGAAAATCGATTTTTGTGAGTTTTTCAGTAGGTACCTTCTATGCAAAAAAAATATTTGAAATTTACTGGAAGTTGCTAAGATGATATCACAGAGAAAAAGTACTTCGATAAAGTTGATATTTGGCATCAATGTTTAAAAACGGATTATTGAAACGGCAACGGGCAAGCAGAATTTCATCTGATTCGAACATTTTTACAAGATCTATGAAAATCGGTTTTTGCGAGTTCTTCAGTCAACAAAACAATAACGGCGGTAGATTTGAAAATGGCGACCTAAGTAATATTTACAGGAAAAAATGCTTAATTCAAGTTGATACTTAGTTTTTACGCTTAAAAATACACATAGGTATTTAAAATATTTAACAGAAACAATTATTTAAATTATGTTTCAGAAATAAATTCGTTTCGGAATAATATTCTGAGAAAATAATATCTCACAGCATACAAGTACTATTTTTTTGAACTCATCCGAGCAAAGCTCGGCACCCAGATATTTTTCTTATTTATATGACGATATCTAATTTTTAATAAAAAATGTATACTTCTTAAAAGAAAAAAATGTTTGAAATTGGACAATAAAACACTTTGGCTGCTTATCCAAACAATTACTATAATTATTTAAGTATTATTTTTTTCATATTCACTGTATTTTTATGTTTTACTGTATTCGCCCATAATGAATTGATCAAAATTGTGTCAATTTATTTGGATATTCAGCGAAGGTATTAAGAGTTAGAGGTCGTTACTGCTTATTGTTCTGCAAGAAAAAGAGAGAAAAATATGCATACCGGGTCCTGTCACCTATTCTGCAGCACTTGTGTTGGAATTTTGGAAACTATGGTGAAAAGTAACAAGCATTGAGAAGTGATTGACAAGTGACATTCTTGACAGATATAAATAGACTATTGCCTAGCTGGCAGCTGCCAGATCATCTATGAACACGGTATGCGCACGCAATCCATGTAAAAAAGATAGTTGGAGTAAGTAGAAATTAACGACCAACTTTTTGCAGACTTTCATCAAATTTTATTAGATATAGCGGTACCCGTTCGGCTTCGCCCAGATGTTATGAATTTACGATTTATAGCGATCACCCGTGGCGAAGCGAAGTCGGGCTTAAAATCACTTGGAAATAGTTTGCATTAACGGTGTCACATAAATAAAATAAACAGTTTATTATGTTTAATCGTTTCGACATTTGCATTAAAGCTGTGTCACATGAATAAACATTAAACAGTCAAATTTCAAAATTGACATATTTTTTTTATTTATCAACCGATTTAAATGAAACAAACACTAACTGTTATCCCAAGTTCATCTCAAACATCACTGAAAACCACATCCAAATTGGTTCAGCCATTGCGGAGATTAGCGTGCACAAACACAGACAAACAAAAACATCTACAATTTTAACATATATGTATATATTGTAACGTTTCGCCCGTTTATGTTTGGGACTCCATAATATATAAGCATAGATATAAAATGTGCATAAATTCAGTGGTTAAAATGTCGAATCACAATTAAAAAAAATTGAATCGATTATAAGGAAATCTTTCAATTCGATTTAATTTTTAATTATTAGACGTTAATGTTAAATATAGGTACGTTTTTTTTGAAATCGTACAATAAGCTGAAATATTCTATAGACAGAGATGGTTTTATGAATGTAAAGAATCGCGTATCTTTTTTGCTACAGCTTCGGTAGTATAGCCTAGTTATACGCTACTAAAGCCCATCTTACATGGAAACAATTTTTAGCAAAAACAATTATTTTACACGAAAAGAAAGTATTGTAACATTCTGCTTATTACGAATATTTGAGTGTTTGTCGGATTTTTCGGTGATGGGGGTTTCCTCACTGTTGAACGAATACATTAATTAATCTCCGCCATGGTCTATGTTTCTTACGATATTAATTTTGTTTACAGCACATGCGTCATCAGGACATTCAAAATTATTGAGTTTGTATTTACGAGTTTGTGACTCGCGAGGGTACCGGTAATATTTGGCATATGAGTACAGTATGTGGTATCCGTCAGCAAAATATTGTCTATGAGCGAGTCTAGAGGTTGGCTTATTATAATGATGAGACCTGTTGTTTATTTATTTATTCTAGATTATAGACGCGCCGACATCTCAGGTCATTAGCGTCTTTCAACTACACTAAATAACAACTTTCTTAAAACTAAGTAACATCACAAAATAAATTCTATAGAATTATCGCTCGGCACTTGGTAGAACATGATTGAATAAAAATTAATAAACAAACACTTGAAAAATTCTACACAATATTTATTAATCTCAACGATCGTTTCGGGTTCCTAGCCCATCATCAGGAGTTTACATTTTTTTTAATGTAAACTCCCGATGATGGGCTAGGAACCCGAAACGATCGTTGAGATTAATAAATATTGTGTAGAATTTTTCAAGTGTTTGTTTATTAATTTTTATAACATCACAAAACATCCACGAGCGCAGGTGGGATTCCAACCCATGACAGTCTAGACTAGCGGTTGCGGTACCAAGTTCGCTATCCACTAGGCTATACTGCCCTCGAGAAACCTGTTATTATTAGTGATTAGTTTTTGCTTGCGACTAGACTCCACCCTGAGGGCAGTATAGCCTAGTGGTTAGCGTGCTTAGTGCCGCAACCTCTGGACTGGACTGCCGTAGATTCGAATCCCGCCTGCGCTCATGGATGTTTTGTGATGTTATTTAGTTTTAAGATATAGTTGTTATTTAGTGTAGGTAGTTGAAAGACGCTAATGACCTGAGATGTCGACGCGTCTATAATCTACAATAAATAAATAAATAGACTCCACCCGCGTTGACTTGTAGGCTACCGATTATTTCGTAATTCCAATCAGTTCCTCAAAGAAGAAAAAACTTATTCACGCGGACAAAGTCGCAAGAAAAAGCTAGTTGTACCAGCGACTTCGTCCTCGATTCATACATAACGGAATTCTGCTGCTTCGTGATGACCTAACATAATTTGGAGGTAGGTTTAAGTTTGATCTTGACTTTTTAAGCTAACGATTAAAAATTTTATCGAAATTGATGCAGTAGTTCTCGAGTTATAAGCTAACAAACATACTGTTACGGATCACCCTGTATATAAACGACAGGCAAGAGTTCTGAGAAACGCAGTCCGCTTACTGCAACAACTGGTATCTGCACGAAAGTTATAGAGAAAGCGAGAACACACTAGGCTTATGCCACGCAGTCTATATAAACAGCAGTGCGAGTGAGTGAAGGAATCAGTCAACGGTGAGTCACGCATTCAAGTCTATGTTGGAGCAGTAAAATAAATAGTGCCGTGATATAAATAACCAAATGGATAAATAAATACGAGTGTAGTGGTAATAATTACGAATTATAGTATATAGTTGTTGGTTTTGCTTTGTAATTACTGTTTAGTTATTGTTTACTTATGTTGATTGTTAGAATTGACTTTTCGTTGTTGCGTTCATTATTATTGTGTTTTTAATTATTGTAAATAAATATTTATTCCGCTAACCCAGAAAAAAAAATAGTGCCGTGATATAAATAACCAAATTGATAAATAAATACAAGTGTAGTGGTAATAATTACGAATTATTGTATATAGTTGTTTGTTTTGCTTTGTAATTACTGTTTAGTTATTGTTTACTTGTGTTGATTGTTAGAATTGACTTTTTTCATTAGTATTGTGTTTTTAATTATTGTAAATAAATATTTATTCCGCCAACTCGGAAAACATTTTTGTAACAATACAAATTACAGACAATCTAACGGAAAGGAAAAGAAATTTTATGGAAAATTGCAGGCCATTTTTCCTTGACAGTTTTGTTACACTTATTTTTTCAATTTCAATTCAATTTTCAATTTATTTATTCCTCAAAAAAAATAAGTACATATAACAATTTATATATAATTATGAAAATTAAGAGGATTTCCTGCCCAACTTGGGAGACCAGTGCTAGGGCATTATACAGATGTAGATAGATTACTCGTATGGTTTTGAACAAAACTGTTTCCATCTAAAATGGACTTAACGCATTGCACAACGCCACCTGCCGGGTAACTCCTGCTCCTGATACATACGTGAAACGTGCCAGGACGACGAATTGCCGTATAATAAGAGCACGTGAGTCTCGCGCGCACACAGGCGCTCTGCCTCCCCCTTCCTCCGGTGCTCACACAAACACATATACGCAATACATTACATCTTTTGATAAAGTCATTTAATATTTTAAATCCTTTCAGATATGTACATCATAATACCCGCTTTATAAAATAAGAATGGGGACACTATTCCAGTTGACGCAAATTATTTCAAAATAAAGCAATTTACATAGAAATAGCGTATCCCTTAATATAAATGGTTTAAAGACACATACAGGATCTTCAAAAAGTCACGCATCGTTTATTAGTACTAATATATACAGGCTCCATCGCTTAAAGGCGTGTAATTGAAGTTATTTGCTTAATAAAAATAAATGTACGAAATTCTTCCTAACGGAACTACAACCATTAAAAGTTGAAGTGCTAACATGTAAAAAAAACAGTCATTAATTTTGTTAGTAGAGTAAAGTGCCCTAATATCGGACATTTGCCTAATTTGGGATACCGCTGTTACAAAAGTTCTAAAAGGAAGATGTCGCAAACAATCATTTAAGGTGTATCCAGCAGTCAAACCTTTACTATAGAATAATCTTTTATTATCATCACTTGCTAATATCGGATATACTATCCGATATTAGGACTACATTTTGACATGACAGAAAAATGAGACTTTTTATAAATTTGAATTTTTTGTTCATTTTTGTTCCCTTACAACTTTCCATATTTTTGAACGTTGTTAACGGCACTATATTGTGTATTGTATGTCCAAGAAATTTCATTTAGCTATGCTTTCATCTTCAGCAAACACTATACATCATGTATAGTGTTTGCCTAGCTTTCGAAATGTACATCCATCAATAAAAATGTTGTGGTAAGAAGTAACTATCTTTATTTTTGTTTTTAAATATTTACCTACCTTATACTACATATTTTTTAAGATCGTCAAATAATTATTGTCAGAATCATTTGAATCTTGTATCAATTTATCAATATTTTAAAAAATAAGTAAAAAATCAAATAACCTATTTTCACTAGTTCTTAAAACAGAACTAAGAAACTTGAGATTTGTAGCAGACAAACCGTGAAGCAACGACGCTTAAACAATCTCAATCCCAAAATACAAATCAGATAATTAATTTAACCGATTAGAGCGACGTTAACCAAACTAATTATAGATTAAAATCTGCATTTAAACGTTATACCAAATATTTAATCGAAAAACTGGTACAGGCGCTAAAAAAGACGACGTTAACATTCGGTTATGTGCTGATGTTGCATTTATGCCGAAGAAAATTATCCCAGAATACGATGTACACAGTCTGTGAAAAGTGCAATGGTAGTAACCCGGGACTACTTCGATCGACATGAAGTTCGTCTATGTGTACGGTACGAATTTAGCCACAAAGGACAGAGAGAATGGAATACACGAAGGGGAACATTCACCTACCCTTCAAGCTTTAGTTCAGTTCAACGCCTTGTTACTACTGTACATATTTGATGTTTATATTCAATGTAAAGTGCAAGCGAGTTACCCAAGTCGTTCCGAACCATAGTTCACTATTGATCGCCTACTGCGCTTCCATGACTGCGCCCTTCGTGACTTCACCCCTGCGCCTTGTTTCGCGTTGGCGTTTTACTTCAAACCTACCTACCTCTGTACCACGGCTCCCATGCTGGACAGAATTTCTGTTCGTTGTAACCTATCTATGACTACAAGGTAAAATCGTCTATGTTGCATTTCTGGTACTTTTTTGACGTGAATAACGTGGAATGTCTCATACTGAGGTGGCATTTTAAAAATATAAGATGTAACGGAAATAGTCGGAAGTGGTTGACATGAGACCCCTTTTCAGTAAATTTAATCCAAATAGTTATAGCCGTTTTATTCCTGTCAGCGTTACATAACAGCGTTTCATTAATTTTTGAGTCGGTAATTTTTTACTCGAGGTCATTCCAATTCACTACCTTCGCTAAAGAAGTATAACTTCAATAAATAGTGAGTCCCTGATTTGTTAAAATTGAGATTCGAATACGATGACAGCTACATATAACCTCAAAAAAATTCGACAGCTGACCAAGGGTTAGAAAAGTGTAGTGTTGCCGTCTAGATCTAGACTTTCTAGACTCTTGTCTTGTCTTGTCTAGATTTTCAAGACAAGACTTGCAAAATTTTTCAAGAATTTTTCAAGACAAGACAAGACTTGCTTTACCTAGATCAAGACTCTTGCCAAAACTCTAGACAATTTTCAAGAGTCTAGATAAACTAAGAAGTAGTATGTAAAGTAAACTACTCGGTTAATCTAGACTCTTGAAAATAATCTAGTCTTGATAGTTTTAATTAATTAGTATATTGCCAATAAATTATTTTTAATGTGTAAACATTTTTACTGCTTGACCCCCACTCCACAAATCTCTGCTGGAATGACTCGGTGAAATGCCACGGAAGTGGTATGTCGCTAAAGTGACGGAAAACTTCACTGTTCTAAGTGTTGCCGTCTTAAAAATAATGTAGAGTCTTGATATTAGACAAGACAATAGAGTTTTTTAATCTAGACTTAGACTTAATGAAGTTTTGATATTTCAAGACAAGACTTTCAAAGTCTTGTCTTGTCTTGAAATATCAAGACAAGACTTCACTTAAGAAGAGTCTTGAAATATCAAGACTTCACTAAGTCTAAGTCTAGATTAAAAAACTCTATTGTCTTGTCTAATGTAAGACTCTAGATTATTTTCAAGACGGTAACACTAGAACATTGGAGTTTTGCGTCACTTTAGCGACATACCACTTCCGTGGCATTTCACCGAGTCATTCCAACAGAAATTTTTAGAGTGGGGGTCAAGCAGTAAAAATGTTTACACATCAAAAATAATTTATTGGCAATATAATAATTAATTAAAACTCGTTAATGCATCGTAAATAAGCACGATAGAGGCCATAAATGCAATTCTAAAGTCTGTTAAGATTGTAACATAATATAAACAATTTTAAAAATAATCATACACTGTAAGCTTATCAAAATAATAATTACTCCGTACATGAATAAATTATATTGGAGAAAAAGAACATAAATAATGTTGACTATGACATTCATTGACAAATAATTAATTAAAACAAATGTTAACAACAAATGACAATGTAAAACGTATAAACAGTTAATTTGTATTATGTGTTAGCCAAGTAAATTACCAACGTGCTACTAAAATGACCTTGAACTTATGAAAAAGGTTAATGTGATATTGTTCTCATTTCCGTGTATAATTAAAAAAGTACTCGCCGTAGCTTATTTAAATAAATTATAGGTATAACTTGGTTACATATCAGTTTTTGTCTGACTGCCGCGAAGCCAAAAGAGGGTATTATACCTTTTGGGGGCTGAGCCGATTTTAATAAATGAGGTGTTCAAGGGTTCGTTCCAATCGCACAAATGATACCTACTGGGTTTAAACAAATTTAGAAAAAACAACATTTTAGTGCCATTTTGCTATTGTTATTGAGAATTGACATTATGGGAGGAGTCATCAATATGGCGGCATGAAAAGGATTAATAAATTAAAAATATGATCAGACCGAATTAACTCTGAAAGATGGGACTTTTTATTATAAGTTCTGAAAAAACACTAAATATCGCGATCGCACATACACAATAATCCACCAACGTAACACGTTTGTCTCTTTGGAGCACTTCAGATTTTTTGCCACTAAAGGTACGTGCAGTATGCAGCTGGGATTCTAGATGGTAGCATGTATGGTAGATGGTGTCTGAAATTATAAGCGCTTATAGGTTTGCACAACGAAGCTTTGATACTAGCATTGATACAAGCTTTAATCGCGTTTGAAATGTCAGATAGCGAAGACGAATATTTGTGTTCTACTGCTACAAAGTGGTATATTTTAAACACAAATTTGGGTAGGAGCTATCATATCCACCCTATTAGTAGATATCGATCTAAACATGGCGAATTTCATCATTTATAACAAGAATTAAAATTTTACCCAAACCGGTTTTTTGAATATTTACATATGGAACCTAACACTTTTAAATACGTCTTCAAAAACTCAAAACAAATTAAATAAAAACTGGCAAAATTTCACTTATTAAACTAGTCACATCCATTGCGAAACATGTAACGGCCATTTGACAGTTGTCACACGTTGATTGTAGTAGTCAGCGCGCTGAAAGAATGGTGAGATACATTCTTGAATCTACCAGCTCTTGTAACAGCGCTTATACCTGCTACACTCACTGCTTCGTTGTGTACGCTCGCATATATAACAATGCATTAATTTAAGCAAGCCCTGCTATGATCTACGCTACCATCTAGAATCCCAGCTACATACTGCACGAACCTTAAGACGTATTTTTTTGTCATATCAGATACCCCCTATAAAATAGCAGCTTTTCAGTTCACTTTAAGTATTTTCAAATTTCTTGACAGTTCACATAATAAGACGACTTTACTTGTTATAGGCACGTATAATATGTAGTCGTCATTTGTATACGCATTGCTAATACTATATGTATAGTGTAGATGTTTCTCTCAAGTTGTTCAGTAGCCGTGTAGTCTAAGGCTATGTTGGAGAATATTAAAAATTTGATTTTTTCTTTATTTATCATCAAAAATAATAAATTGAAAAACAATAAATTACTATTGAGTTTACATTAAATTAATATTGAATTTTAAGTTCTCACACTAGTGCCGAAAAGACACGTTCCTACACACCTGCCTGTTAAGTGACCCATTACAAGGCGGTATACATGCATGCAAAGCATTTTATAGGGGTATAATAAAAATTAATGTTTAAAAGCGGCTTCAAGCAAAAAATAATACCTTCGTAAAAATAAATCATTTTATCACACCCAATCATTAATCCAAAACTTATTTCATAGACTAAATACAGTGTAAGTAGATAATGCAATAAATTATGAATGGTAATTAAACGACAGTTAAAAAAGAATACTATAAGGCCACACTGATTAGCCAAAGAAACATTTCAAAACGATGTGTCAAAAGCAAATATTTATAAATAGGACATAAAATATTTTATTAGTACTAACTGGTTATAAAAGGGAGATTTTTACGACACATTTAAAAGCTCGGTTAGAATGTGATTGTTGAATGAACACATCAAACGTATAAAGTTACGTTCATAGATGATATTCACAAGGTAGTGTAATAAGAAAAACATTATGCCAGTAAGTAGTTAAAAAACATCTAAACTGGTAATAAATGACATGACGAACCGCTACTAGTACTACTGACATAGTAACTAATATATGTTACTATAATAAATCAATACAAATATACAAAAATATTAACGGGACATCTGTCTGTGATTTCGTTTTTTTTTTGCACTTTTTTTATAACACCTAGATACGAAAACGGGTTTCCACAATATCAGCCTGTTTGTATCACCATTACTCGAGAACGACTGGACCGATTTACTATAATAAATCAATACAAAAATATTAACGGGACATCTGTCTGTGATTTCGTTTTTTTTTTGCACTTTTTTTATGACACCTAGATACGAAAACGGGTTTCCAGAATATCTGCCTGTTTGTATCACCATTACTCGAGAACGACTGGACCGATTTACTATAATAAATCAATACAAAAATATTAACGGGACATCTGTCTGTGATTTCGTTTTTTTTTGCATCTTTTTTATGACACCTAGATACGAAAACGGGTTTCCACAATATCTGCCTGCTTGTATCACCATTACTCGAGAAGCGACTGGACCGATTTTGATGAAACTTTATATCCTCACGGGTACTTATTATCCGGCTACTGTCGAGTTAAGATACTGTTTATTTTTATTGTAGATTATAGACGCGTCGACATCTAAGGTCATTAGCGTCTTTCAACTACACTAAATAACAACTAACTTAAAACTAAATAACATCACAAAACATCCATGAGCGCAGGTGGAATTCGAACCCACGGCAGTCCAGTCTAGAGGTTGCGGCGCCAAGCATGCTAACCACTAGGCTATACTGTCCCCTAAGATACTGTTTGTTTCATAATAATTAACATGATTGAAATCGCAGGAAATTTATCCTTCAAATTCGAAAACCATAAGACATGACTACAGTCAGAGTTAGTGGACGCTAAATTTGTCATTGGTATAATAAATAAAATTGAAAGGTAGACTGCTAGATGTCATCGCGTCGATCATGTTTCTGTGACATTAAATAAAAGATTGTTTATTTACAAACGCAAAAACTAGTTCTATTATTTCAGAAAATAAAAATATATTCTGTGAGTTTAACGACTATTCCAAAATAGCTCAAAATATTAAAAAAAAGTTACATAAATATAAAATGAGATTCCATGACTCATCAGTTTGCAAACCTTTATTTGAGTACAGGCGAAAGCATCAAATAAAAAAACAAAAATTAAATGGAAGAAAATTTCATTAAATTGCAGTTGACGTAATATTTTCACAATCAGATTTATTTGACTTGATATCATTTAATGATATGATTATTGGCTACCCCATTACCCATTACGCATTATTCAATTATTCATGGCCATATCAATCATATAATATTATAGTTGTCTTCAAATAATATCGTACACAGTATCGCAGTGGTTCCCAAACTGTACAACGCGTCGCTCTAGTGCAAAGTTATGTTTAAAGAGTCGCGTGCCAAGCTATCAAAAATTATAATTCATGATGAGCTCTCGCTAGTACGAAGATTCACTTCTACAACCTAGCTATAATGAATTAACACTCACATATGTAGTGAAAATCTATTGATTCCGAAGCATATAAGGAGAATGTTAGATTAGTAATCATGTCACGGTTGAGTAATTGTAAGCTCATTCTGCCACGAAAGTGGAAAGGTTCAGGTTAGAATCATGACTGTGACTATGGTTGGTAAAATGAGTTTTTCCGATATGTTTGGAATCAATTATATAACTGGCTGCTTTCCAACAAAAAATTTCAATTGCATGTCAGTCGTATAAATCTATTAATTTATCAAAAATTATATTTTTGGGACGAACTTCAAAAATTTGACACAAGCCCATCCGTCCCGGCAAACAGTGAATCTCATTAGTGATGCATCGAGAACGCAAGTTTGTGAGTAATTGAGTATACAAAGCTATACAGTTCGGCCGAACTGTATGAACGCCATTCGACGAACTATGATTGAATAGTCAGTGATACATAATTCTTCATCTAGAACGCAAATGGAAAAAGTTATGCAGTTCGGCCGGCAACACAGTCAGTAATAAATTTCACTAGGAAAAATTTCGCGAAACATTCCCGATATATATTTTCACATTTCGTTTTAGAATTCCTGTCCTATTTAATTATCATAGAGCAGTTTTTTTCAGGGAGACGCAATAAAAAACAGAGATAGCTAATAGAGCAAGAGCTATAGTGACAATTTTTTGGTGTTATTTATTCAAGGCGTTATTTTTGCGAAGATGTTGAGAGATACAAACAATTTCAGCCTTGAAGCAATAATAATTGTGACCATTTTTTTTGTTACATGTTGGGGGAGGTCTGCATCCCTCCCATACCGCTATCTAGCAAAATCCCTTACTCAGGGCACTTTAATATACCTCCCTCAACATCTTCACAAAAATAAGGCCTTGAATAAATAACACCAAAAAATTGTCACTAGCTCTCGGTCTATAAGGAGGCAGCATTGAAAAATTTGGGAACTACTTACATATCGTATGATTATGGTGGACTTTGAACTCAAAGCAAACATAATTTGTCTGTATGTATATTATATCTTAGACAAAAACAACAGCAAGAAGTGTAATAATATAAAGTAATATTGCATGGTTCAAGAACCAGCCAAATGGTAATTTTATTGACATAGGTCAGTATTATGTCAGAATATTATTGTTTGTTTGTATATTTCGTTTGTGTCAGGAAGTGCTCATAGTCATATGTGCAAAAATGTTTATGCCGATTGTAAATTGTATATAAAAACGTTTATGTTATGTACGGAAATATAGATATATATACAGGATGTCCCAAGGAATGCTAGATGTACGAAAATATATCTACGTACATTTTATTAACACTGAATAGCCAACAAGCATGCTTTTTACGGCAAAACATTAATATATTATGCTTGTTTAATCAATAATTAAAGCATTTTTAGCTTAAGTTATGATTTTCTATCACTGCACCCCCATGTAAGAAAAACATAACCAGGGACTGATTTACATAGGACCCACAAATGTCAAGGGCCCACAAGTGTCAAAGGCCATCAGTGTGAAGGGCCCTTAAATGTCAAGGGCCCACAAGTGGCAAAGGCTTACAAGTGTCAAAGGCCCATAAGTGTGAAGGGCCCTCAAATGTCAAGGGCCCACAAAAATTAAATTATCATATATTTTTTAAAATTTTTTCATTAACAATGAGCACTTATCGTATAGTAAAAAATGGGGCCCATTGGACTTCAATAAGCCCTAGGCCCCGAAAAACCTAGATCCGCCCCTGAACAGAAGTAAAATTTGGATGCCAATAACTCGCTAAAATCGGAACGAATCGCTGTTTTAAACGAAATAAACCACGGATTTGTCCATAAGAGATGAATTAGCTATTAAGAAGCATACATGGTTTTGCATACTATTAATTTTTTTTAAAGTTTTAAAGTTTGGAAGCCAATAACTCTCTAACATGATTTCGCGTTCGAATCGATTCGATATGTTTTTAACATAATAGTGCCTACATTGATTTATCCATAAGAGATGAGTTAGACAACAAAACATGGTTTGGTATAATATAATATTTTTACCACAAAAAACATATCACACTAAAGCTTAGATTCCAATAAGTTTCAGACGATAATGACCTCTGTTGTCGAGCGTCTATAATCCACAATTAATCCAGTCAAGTTATTAAAATGATATCGAATCGATTAGATTATAAATGAAAGAACTGGGAATCTTTACATGATATTAAAACGACACAAAATATTTTTATTAGTTAAAAAAAATGTTTTTTCGATCTGGCGAGGTTGAAGTTATGCACTAATTGCATTGTTTTACTTGGAATTTATCAGATAATTCCACAAAAAATCAGATCAAAACAGCACAACATTCATTGTTCTTCTGATTTATTTTACCAATGCTTAATGTTTAGGTATATTATAATTTTTGTTTTATAAATTAATCAAAGCTTCATTTATGGACAAATCAATACTAAGATCCTGTTATTGTCAGATTAGATTTCAAATTATAGACGCTCGACAACTGAAGTCATTAACCAAACATCTTGTCCTATTTTAATGTTTATTTAAAATTAGTTAAAAGAATTTTACTTCAGATAGCTGTAGATAGGTACAGAAAAATTAAAACATAATATTTTGGCATATCCTCAACTTAATGATATATACATTTCATATGTACCAATTTCTCTGATACACCCTGTATACAAATACATAATATGCATGTGTTTACCGATGTTTGTATAAAAATTTAACGATATTGTGACTATTCCAAAGCAAACATATGATATAACAGAAAAAAAATTATTCGCAGATGTTACAAATTTATGTCCATTCAGTTTAGTCTAAACTTTGCGGTATTTTGTGTATAAATTGTGATAGAAATAATATGGAAATTTATTACAAAAACACTAACCAAGCATTTAATAAGTCGTGTGATAAGAGTCGCAATCACTGAAAAGATTTTTTTAAAAGTGCATCAAATTGGACGCGCAGTCAGGATTGGCTCGGAACACAAAAAATTACCGGAAAAATACTTTTAAGTATTATTGTTTAATAATTATTTTTTAATGTGGGAATGAGAACGGCCCACCGTGAATTCTCCAGGTACTGGCAGGACGGCCGCGGGCAGTGAATTGATAAGGAAAAACGGCACTTTTAGAATACACAAGAATAAATGAAGGCCCGCGCACTATTTATTCTATGTATTTTAGAATCATAAGTAACAAAAAAATTAACAAAATTCTAAAATCTAAACTATGTCAATTTTTACTTTCGTGTTCTAATTTATTTTTTTATATGAATTAATAATATAAGGTTGAATTACGCGTCAAATAAAAACATACGTCATTAAAGAATCACGGTACAGCTCAAAAACATATTCTCAAAACTTCGTCGGTTCTTCGGTATTTCAAAAATCTAAATCTCTCCAACTGTGCGAGATAAATTGACTGATTTTCTAAGAGTCCCTCCTCCACAAGAGGGATTCAATACCGATACTGTCACAGGTTTACGAATTGATGAAGTACTTTTGGGTACAGATAAAAAACCAGAATAAAGCGGCCATCGCTGGGCGTGGTTACTGTACAACAAAAAAATAAGAAATATAAGGTATAATTTTACATATTACAAGAACCAAAAACCTGTACCTCTATTATAATAATAAATACCTGCTTGTGTCATGTCAGTACGTATGTGTGTGTGTGGTGAATGTTCAGATATCTGTTTTATACAGTAAATCCTCGATTAGCACGGTAGTTACGTTCCTATGAAGTCTCGTGTAATGCGAACCATGGGTTCTGTGGGACTAAGAACCAGCACAAAAGTTGTTATACGATCCGAAAATTAACAAAGATTTACCAATTTTTATAAAATTGTGTTGTTTTTAACCAAAATTACAGCACATGCGGGACTTATCTAAAAAACTTCGACATAACGGTTCGTGAATCAACAGCGGGATTTCACAAAAAAGAATTGAAATTTTGAAAAAGTGCGCTCAAAATAATAGCATGGTTTTTACACAAAAGCTCCAAATAACGTGTTATGCAAGGTTTGCCGCAATTCTCTAACCGTGTTAGATTAAAACCATGTTATATTGGTAACATAATATTATGTTGTACCTGCGATGATGCCCGAAATATTCTAACCGTGTTGGAATTAAACCGCGTTATATAAGAACCATGTTTAGAACAAAATCGTGTTTTGCAAGTCCTGTGTTAGATCGAAATCATGTTATACAAGTGCCGTGTTTAAAACAAAATCGTGTTATACAAGTACTGTAAGACCAAAATCGTGTTATACAACTAGATACTGTAAGAACAAAATCGTGTTATACAAGTATTGTAAGAACAAAATCGTGCTATACAAGTACCACGTTTAGAACAAAATCGTGTTATGCAAGTACTGTGCTAAAACGAAATCGTGTTATACAAGTATATGTTAGTACGACACTTTGTAAGACAATTTCACGATAATTTCCTCATTTCTCTAACCGCGTAAGTGCGAAGCCTTGTTATATACTAATTTTTATGATTATTGCAACAATTTTGTAACCGTGTTGTAAAAGTATCTACCGTGCTGTATGGGAGTTTCCTGTTCTTACTTTAGTCAAGATATACAATAATGTATATGCTTAAGGCGAGTGTTACAGGTTTTTCTCTATTGTAACACCCAATTGATGGAAATAAAATGCTTATGAGATGTCCAACGATAACAAAAATACTTCAGCTCGCACCGTCTAAACACAGATTTGTAAAATATTTTTATAAAACATGCACGTTTTGTGGATTTTGTTCCTATTTCTTGCATGCCTTTTATTTATTTTATATAGGGGAGAGTTGGGTAAAACGGGATACTTAGTGTTCTAAGTCTCACAACTTTTTAAATGAAGTCATGCAAAGGACTATTTTTTGGCTCCTGTTTCCCTTATAAATAGACTTTTGATTGGCACCATCCTTTATGAGCAAAATAGAAGTCACATAAGAGAAAACTTTTTTTTTTGAAAAAGTATCCCGTTTTAGCTACCTAGTCGGATAAAACGGGATACCTATAGTTTTACAAGTTCCATAACATTTATCCTTCACGAAAAAAGGCACAACATGGTAAATTTAAAATATATTGTGAAAAATACAAAAAAAAACGTAACAAAACCCACTTTTCATAAAAAAAACCATGTAGTTGGATAAAATGGGATACCTCCCGTTTTAAGCAATCACACAGTGTCCGATTTTACCCAACTGTTGATTGCGAAACACGTGACCATATTTTAGTAAATAAACAAAGCAAATTCCTAAAAACTGTTGTGCATAACTATAGTAAACAAACATAGTTTTCTCTAAATCTACTTATTTTCGGTTAATTTTGCCTTTAAACTGAAAAATCGACTTTTGAAAACACGCCAAACATTTTACTTTAACCTAATTTTTTGACACTTTCACCTGTTACGTCATCTACAGTGAATCTAAAGTAGATACGTCACTTGCCCGGCATAAGTAGACATCGAGGGTTATTAGTTCCGCCCCTACCCGATAAATCGTACTACTTGTTTTGAAATAAAACGTGGTATCCCGTTTTACCAGACCATCATGTTTTACCCAACTCTCCCCTATACTTTACATTACACACAGCAAAACTTTATTTATAAATGAAAACACAATCGCGTACCTCCAAATTATAAATTTATGATGTAGCGTTTTTAGTGTACATAAAACTTAAATATATTCGCAGTGAATTAGAATTAATATAAACGTTATAATTATGAGAAAAAATCGATAAGTTAAATGCTGATAAATGTCCAGGATATGCATAGAATAATTTTTAAACCCAAGAAAAAAAACTAATTCCGATTTATAGTAAGTCGATTGTAACTCTAGGGCCAGGAGTGTGATAGAAGGTACTCGAAAAATCGAGTCCTGATCGTATAGTAAAAGTATACTTGATCGCAGGGGCGGGACACCGGGATTTTTCCGGTGGGCCGCTACTTACTTATATAGACGAAAATGGGCCAATGAAAAATACTGCTATTGTACATACATTCAAATATGGGCATGTGGACCGCTAGATTCTATTTTTCCCGGGTCGGTCAGATCATGCCTATCCGCCCTTGCGCCGGTCAAATCATGCTTATCCGCCTATCCGTGAGTGGAAAAAATACTCGCTGTCTTTAAGAGGTCTCTCTCTCTCTCTCACTGATAGTCATTCGATTAACATCACATACGAAATACTCAAAAATTGCATCCGGGATCCTCAACTTGTTTTACATTTTCGCTCATCGCTCATCCGATATTTATTTTA
Organism: Mongoloraphidia duomilia; assembly: GCA_039654895.1. Classification (NCBI taxonomy): domain Eukaryota; kingdom Metazoa; phylum Arthropoda; class Insecta; order Raphidioptera; family Raphidiidae; genus Mongoloraphidia; species Mongoloraphidia duomilia. The sequence goes on along the minus strand of CM077520.1, from coordinate 5,031,088 downwards.
GCCTATGTTACTCAGGGAGTAGGTTTTTAAACAGAAAGAATTTTTCAAATCGGTTTAGTAATTCTTGAGATTACTCGCGACAAACAAACATACAAACTTTTCCTCTTTTTATTATAAACATTAGTAAAGATTTTTTTCGTTGGAGAGCAGCCAATTATATAATTGTTTCGAAACATATAGGAAAAAATCATTTTACCAACCAGTGGTCACAATTAAAAATTAAACATAAACAGTGGCAAAATGATAAATGAAGGGCATTATGTTCCACTTCAAAAACGACTATTTTTAGTGTGCAATCGACTACAAATTTATTCGTTTCTGCCCATTGTATTTGCCAAAAAAACAAGAAATGTTTTAAAAAAAGACAAATTGCATGCAGGAAATAAGTCGTCAGATAGAGAGACATTAATGACCGCATAGACAACAACTCAAGATTTCTGATATTAAATTTGTTCTTGTTTATGATTACAGCTTCTACAGAAATAGATAATTTAAGTTCCGCTATTTAGCTATTGCTTGCAGTAAAACATACATATAATAAATATACATAAAATAAAAGAAGGCTGGACGGCATCAAACGAAAAGATGAATCAATATATAAAAATGTGTTGCATATATTTGTATCTAACATATGCTTCGAAAAGTTGTTATTTCGTATAGCTTAGAGTTCACGTGGAATATTTTTTTTAACATTTTAGACGGGAAATTTACACGGTGTTCACAAAACACGGTCGCATTTTGTCACAAGACATTTCACTAAACATAAAATTTGGGATTTTATTAAGTTTTTTGAACACTCGGATTTTGCTGAATTTTAACTTTATCTGTAGGGTTAATAACTGAATAGTACGATTTAATTTGAACAGAATATATTATGCAATATTTTGGTATCAAATATTCAACCTGAGCTTTTCCAATTACTGATATTATGGACCTGAAATACGATCATCAATACTTAATTATATTAAACTGTATTAACTAAAATTTCCTACAATGCGAATTGTTGCAATTTGTCAACTTTCATCAAACAACTAATTTAGTGAAAATATAAACATTTTTGGCAAATTAAAAATTCTGATTTGGTGTTCATTTATGCAAAATAATTTGCAAGAAAGTATTTTAATGATCTGTCTCATTGATTTAATTTAAAATCTGATATTATTTGTTCATAAATCTTTTGAGAGCATAAGAAAGTTATATATTTTTGTATAGCAAAAGAATTAGAAAGTATTAAGTCAATACAAATTAATATAAAATATAAACGTAACTAATTTTCAATTATTTTTATATCAAACTTATTACTACTGTTATTTATTTATTTACGTCCGATCGTAAAAAATGATCGTCTAGTTTTAGACAAAAGAACAACAATATTTATATTCCAACAAGTGTATCATTTTTATATGGACTCTAAAAAAACAGTATCTGCATGTTTTGCGAAAGTAGACAATAATTTCACGTGTATCTTTCCACAAATAAAATATATTTACTGGAACGCTATTTTGAGTATTTTCTTTGCACCAAAGCCAGTTTTATACGCAAATAATTTCGACGTATTTTTTACCAAAATTATAGTAATCAAAATTTTACAACCTTGTAAAACAGAAATTTTGGTCACAAAACAGATCCTGTGTCCTGTAAATATTATCTATTCTAATTAGTTATAAAAAAAGTATTTTAAAAATTTATTGACAAGTAAAAAATATTTTAAATGTTTTGTAGAATTTAATTGCATTTTTAAATTTTTCTTAGGTAAGTTAATGGTTATATTGGTCGAATATTTGTGCCTGAGATAAGGTTAGATTCTGATTATAAGTAATAGCCTCAAAACGTAAAGAAGGGTGGTTTTCAACATGGCTGTGCAGTGTGCATGTGTGTGTCTGTATGACTGTGGAATTTCTTTCGTTCTGCAAAAATACACCTTTTTAACACGCTTATATTAGCTTCACCTGTATGTTTGCGTGCTTGCTTGCTTGTTTGTCAGTTTGTAACCGACTTCTTTGAACTTGATTTTGACCAACTTTGAACGGTCAGATTTAGTTTAAACTTTGTCAACTTATCAAGGACCGACGACAATACAATAATTCAATAAGTTTGTCCCATTATCCTGACCAGGATCTCCAGGACTAAAAAAAAAAAGCAAAAAACTTCAGATTGAACTGAAACTTTGCACACTTATCAAGGACCGATTACAATACAATAATTCCATAAGTTTGTCCCATTATCCTGACCAGGATTTCCAGGACTAAAAAGCAAAAATAAATTATAATTTAAAAAAACTAAAAAACACGCTTTAATGAACTAAAAAGTAAAAAATAATTAATTTTATTGTAAAAAAGCGTGGGGTAGTATGAAAATATGATACAAAGCACCCCACGCTTTTGTACAATAAAATTAATTATTTTTTACTTTTTAGTTCTTTAAAGCGTGTTTTTTAGTTTTTTTTAATTATAATTTATTAAACTATTTTTGTAAGACCTAATTTTGGGTAATCGGATCAGTGGTTTTGGAAAAATACGCAATTTTGTGCTTATATTTTGTACTTTAATATCGTCTAAGACCTAAGTGAAGGAAATTCTAGGAAAATTCACTGAAATTTTTCATATTAAAAATTATTTTGACATTTGGAACATGAAAATAATTATGTAGTATGATTCTCCATACCGATATTTTATTTTTTTTTAAAGACCAGGTGATGGTTTATGCTGGGTTTTAAATATATGGGTATATACTTTCTATAATACGATATACGTAATTAACCTATTGAATTCATGAATAACAGCTGGTTATTTTTTTTCTCACTCATCTACGACACAAACGTTAAAATTAAAGAAAGACAGACTCATATTCCGAACAGTTTTAAATCTAGAATTAATGAACTAATTCTACTGGAGATATTTTATTTATCTGAATTAAACTGTCAAATTCCGTATAAATAAAATCGGTTTTGTAATCGAAATGAATTATAAACGTAAGATAACACACCCTGTAGACAAAAAGAAAGATTATGTTAAGTCAAAAATAAAGGCAAGCAGCAAATTAATGAAACTATTGAAACTCATGTTACTTATATCTGAAAAATAGGTTAGAAAGAGTATTTTCAATAATTAATTATTAAAAAATTTAGAAGATAAAATAATTTTTACAATGTATAAACTAACAATCTAGCTCTTTGAATCTGAAACAGTTATCTTATTGCCTGTACTATAGTTCAAAATCGCTAAATTTGTTCACCATTTAACCGACATTTCATGTTTTTAATCGCGCCATAAACTTATTCAGAGAATAGCTCTGTTGATTAGTAAATAAATAAATTTTAAATAAATTTCAAAGGGCACAGTAATTACGATTGTGCAGCAAGCGAAGACGTAGAGCTACTTAATTTTAACTTAAATAACAAACATAAAAAATAAAAAAAATACAACCGAATTGAGAGCCACCTTCTTTTTTTTGAAGTCGGTTAAAAATATTAACATGGCATACATGATACAAAACACAAACCAACCACGGCGTAACTATGGTCACACATTTTTTGTAACGCATTTTTATTCCCGCATCATTTTATCCCTCTATATACCGCCGGGAAAGACATAGTCTGCGTCAAAATATAATAATTTACTAATGATACAGTGTCGAATATAGATTATGGCATAATTTTCAGAATTTTTTTATTACACAGCGTAATAAAAAGATTCCAGTTAGGGTTGTCATAATAATATTTTGAAAACTAAAACTTAACTAGAAAATCTTCGGTATTTCGCTTGCAAGTCATGAACTATGTCATCATAAAATTACCTTTTTTTGACTTTTTCTGATATTCGTTCGGTGTAATCATATGACCGCAACATATACAACAAGCCGTGAGGTGGGTCGTTTATTAGAACTAAAGTGCGACCCTTCAAGTCCACACGACGAACTTCCCAGTTTGATAAATATTTAATAATAATAATTAAATTAGATATTACACAGAAAAGTAATCATTTTAATCATTAAAACATAATTATTATTTATTTTTAACAATAATTAAAAAAAAAAACGGCTGAACCGATTTTTATAAAATTTATGTCGGATCAAAACGACGTTAACACGCCTCGATTGACACCCTTACGAAGTCGATATAATTTTTTATTCGCGAGATATTGTGTAAAATCTACTTTTTTGGAGGTTATTTGGTTAAGAAAAAAGAACGGCTGAACCGATTTGGAAAAAATTTCTTTCAGATCATATTTACGTTAATACGCGTCGATTGGCACCCTAACGTAGTCGATATCATTTTTCATTCTCGAGATTTCGTCGTAGAAAGAAATGGACACATGCGTACGTACGTACGTACACACACACACACAGAGAGAGAGAGAGAGAGACATCTTTCTAAAAATAGTGTAAAAATAGTGTGGTGACCTTGAAACATAAAATTTTTTTCTCCATTTTGATTTCGATTTTCGGACCCATTACAATAACTTCCATTGGGAAGTTAAAAATGCAATAAGACCAAAGAAACATTCGTTATAATAGATGTGAAATTAGAAATTTACTTAAACCCCGGACATACTTAATTACCCCGGATATATTCGAAAAATCCTCCCGGATGTCTAAAAAAGAAGACTGGTGTCCGAGGAAAACTAGACGAATGACAACACTAATTCCAGTAAAAATTCTCAATTGCAGATAATTTTAGACCAGACACACGAACATTTTTTTTATACCACTAAATGCATGCCGTTTTTAATTATTCTTTAGTTATTTTTTTTATCTGAAGGTAGATAGTTGAGACTTTTTAACTTCCAAGAAATTACTAATTAGCCAATATATTTATAAAATGAAACCATAAATATATTTAAAACATTTTATCGCATTAAAAAAGTCCTCAGCCAATTAAAACTTTCAGTTTGTAGATCACACAGGTAGATATGAAACAAAACATTTAAATTATTCGGATAATTTCTTTGTTGTACATTTCGAAAGAGTTTTTGATGTGAAACATCTTATATCGGGCTGTGAACAGCCGCGTGAAGGGAATTATGCAACGAAATGTTTGGTCCGCTCCTTCGCTGCTGTTCTCCCCATCACTGCGGCACTCTCTCTCTCTCTCTCTTGGCTCAGGCGTGCACTGTAACACACGCGGTGTTACAGTGCAGTATATAGGATTACGTCAGCATAACAGTTAGTTGCTGCTTTTGAAAAAATATATACCACTACATAGAGAATACCACCGAGTTCAATAACGTTTTCTTTGATGTTTCAGATCTGTCGGGGGTCCCGAGACCCACACCCTTTTTTATATAATGTTATTCAAGGACAGGGTGCAATCTTTGAAAAGGGATACTGCTTTCTCTACATCGGAATTCGGAAAGTAAGCAGCACGGTCTTATAGACGATAAGCAGTAAGAGAATAGGAGGGTAGTTCGGTGAGGGAGACGTTGGTACTAGTTTATTTCCAGACAGAAGTATGCGTTTGCCAAAGTGACTTTTGATAGGGTTTGGGTTGCTTGAAATTGACAAGGGAATGGATAAAAGCAAAAGGTGATTCTAAAGAAAAGACTTCTGAAATAGTCGAGAATTCTTAAAGGTCTCCTTCTATAAATTCCATCAAGAGATAGCAGTAATTTTTTAAGTTATACTTATTTAGCGAGGGTAGTGAATTGGAATGAACTCGAGTCAAAAAAATACCGACATAAAAATTACCGCCTCAAACATGACAGGGATTAGCTGTTACAATTTGGATGAAATTTACTGAAAAAGGGTTTTGGGGGGGGCAAAACATCGATCTAGCTAGGTTTCATCTCAGGAAAAAATCGTTTTCTTATAGATTTTATAAGTTTAAAAATCAATTTTTGGATACTTATGTTTCGATGGCTTAAGGGAAATTTTATAAACTATCATGATATGTCAAAAATGAAAATAAATATCTAAATAGTTAAAATTAAAAATGCCAAAAACTTCAACGCAATGTGTTCTAATGAAAAATGTATGAAGTATAACTTTGATCGTACGCTTATGTGAGGCACACAGTCCATATTTTTATGTAAATCTGATATAGCGAAAATCAAAAACCATAAGTTTTTTTTTCAGTTTAATAATAAATAAAATGTTTTTGCAAATCGTCAATCCAAGCTCACTTTCTTGTCTATTGGATTTTTAGGATTTTCGGTATCCCTAGATAGCAGCTAAAAATGACTATATTTCCCTTTTGCTTCAAACAGTCGAACATTTCCTAGATCTAGGGAATTTTTTCTAGACCTGGCAACACTGGTTAAAGATCCATTACTAATATGTTAAAATTGTAACTGTAACAAAATACATTTTTTATCGTTCTGACGCCACCATTACTGACCAACGAAAATAAAAAAAAAACTAAACACGTTATGTCGAAGTTCGTATGCGTATACAGCACGAGTATGTAAATATTTTTGCAAAAAACAAATAAAACATACATCATTTGCGGATTCGCATTCTTGGTTGTGTTTGTTCTTAAGAGTCTAGACACACCAATACACACTTTCTACAACAGAAACACAGGCTATATATACTGAATTACAATACACTACATACAGTGGAACGTGAGGAAAAAATATACACGTCCGTGGCGCCGACATTCACTCAAACATGAAATGCAAAATACTATCGACATTCAACCGTGAAGTTGCTTGTGCAACAGTGAAATTGAAAAAAGACAAATTCATTATGTCGACACGCCTTTGTCATTTTCCGCTTTATCATAAACCGCATTTCTATGTAATAATATGAAATAATAATAAAGATATACTATATTTGCATTATCCGCATAGACGCAGAACGTATCAAGTCAGCTCCAATCAGAAAAATAGTTTTTTAGACGCGCAGCATCAGGCAATATTAAAATATTTCGTAATTTGTCAATTTTAATTCGACGATTTAAGGTTATAGAATTATAATATTGTCCGCACAAACACGAAACGTATCAGTTCAGCACTAATTAGATTATTTTTTTAAGATGCGCAGTTGCTAGGATATATTTCGTAATTTTATTAAAAATTTGATTCAACGCTTCAAGGAATATTTATATTATATCCGTGCAGACACGGGACGTACCAATTCAGCGCCGATAAGACAAATATTGTTTAGATAAACATACTAAATGGATAGTATCTGTATATACATTTTTAGAGCGTTGGGGCTCCAAGTCACTATATGAATATTATGAAGTATTAGATATACCTTGTATTATGTCCATCTTGTGACTTACACTACGCGTTTCAGCAACGAGTTGCCATCTTCAGGTGTGGTTAATTATTTGTCTTGTGACTTCTTGTGAATTTACACTACGCGTTTCAGCAACGAGTTGCCATCTTCAGGTGTGGTTAATTATTTTCTACTTCACAAACCACGACATAATACACAGTGCTTAGCATCATAATATTATATAGTGTTACGAATACTCAATGTGTGTTTTAAAAAAAATAATTAACCATATCTGAAGATGGCAACTCGTTGCTGAAACGCGTAGTGTAAATTCATAAGAAGTCACAAGACGGACATAATACAAGGTATTTCTAATACTTCATAATACTTTTTATGTTTGTAAAGTGCTTGTCCATATGGAACGGATATTTGTCAATGAAGATGATCAAACTGTAGGCAATAAGTAGGTACAATTTTTTTACGGATCTTACATGAGTGTCAATAAACCTACAAATTACAATTATTAATTGTAGTTTTATGCACACAGACAGCTTTAAGTTAGCGGTTAACTTAAAAATTATTTCTGCTATTATTTAAGTTCAGCCAAAAAAGTTGATAAAGTAAAATGAATCTAATCTACAAACTTTTTGACGATACTCTTAAAAATTCCACAGTGAAAAAATATTTTTGTGTGGTTATTATATGAACTTTTATTTCTCTATCACCCAACGCTATTGCGGACGATAATCAGTCAGTCGCGATACCACTTACACCAAAAAAATGGATTTTAAAATTTTTGTACTTCACTAAATTTTATCGTAGTTAATATTTTTTTTTCTATGAGATCTATTTATCATTTTTAGTCAGCGATATAAAATAGTATCTCTATCGCCTTGCGTTTGAAAACGGCCTAAGATTTTATGTATCATAAATTTGAATAAAAACTCACAAGTCTCTGTATTTAAGAATTTTCAATTATTAAAATAAACTGTTAATAAAACCTAGAAAACTACAACACATTTTCTTCTAATTATAAATATTACTTAATTTCCATTAAAAATGTGCAGTTACTTACTGGGAAAAGGTTTAACATTGTGTTCCAGTAGACATTTCTGTATTCAAGAATTTTCAATTATTAAAATAAACTGTTAATAAAACCTAGAAAACTACAACACATTTTCTTCTGATTATAAATATTACTTAATTTCCGTTAAAAATGTGCAGTTATTGGGAAAAGGTTTAACATTGCATTCCAGTAGACATTTTTTTAAATTTACGGTAATATGAAAGAGTTTTAAAAATCAATTTCTATAAAAAAGAAATTTAACCAAAATCGGCTTGTGCAATAGTTTGTGCAAAAACTGTACATTTCCGAAAAGAGAAAGCCATAAACAATTTTTTACAACCCTTTCATAAAAAAAACGTTGAATTGTGTTTGAACGGTTCAGTGTAAAAGGCTTTTTTATGTATAGGTAAAATACAGAGAGAAAGTTCATCTAATAACCGTGTCGCTAGTGTCATTGGAATTGTACAAATCTGGTGATTTAAACATGTATCAGCTGTCAAACATTACCTGCAGTAATAAATTAAAATTTTAAATAGTCCAATAGATCCGTTATATTAGGATTTAAGTATGCAAAATATAATATGGAAATAATTCATCTAACTTCTAACAGGTTGTTTGCTACAGCGGTCACATGTGACCAATAATAAAATTGACTATAATCCGTTCGTAGTGTGACCGTTAGGCATAAAATATTATCAAGTGTTAAAATATACTTTTTTTAAGAAGCGTTTTAAAATTTCCGTCGGATGTTAAACCTCCATCAAATAATTATTACACAGTGCGTTTGATTTAAACCAACATATTGACTTAAGACTTTACATGTTAAATATCTCCATTTGATTTACGTTGTCCATAAAAAAGTGGCAACGTTATTTTTGCAGACAGTAAACAATATCACAGAAATAAATAATTATTTTAATATAACAACTTTAAAACCGATACTAAGGTTTTGAGTAGATTTCAGAGTTAACCCTAACTATAATATTGTATCTGCGTTTATTTTTTACTTCAAAATGTCTACACAATTTTTTGATTACAAATTTACTACCACAATATCACAAGATGCTTAAAGTAACAAAGAACTTATTTGTACGCAATTTTCAATTCTTGTAAAATTTTGTTTTTTAAATTGACCTGATGATGAGAGCTTAAGCTCTCGAAACATGTCGTTAATCTCTTTGATTAAATAAAGAGTTTTATATCTTGTTCTGGAAGCAAATTTAGTGTTTTACTATTTTCATTCTACTAACTATAGATAGATAGATAGATAGATAGATTCCTTTATTGCGACAGACTAGTCTGTATAATAGCGTCATAATAACAAAAATACAGTATTATAATATTTTAACAAAAATTAAAAACAAATGGTTGTTGTAATCTTACAATAGTAGAAGTACATAAAAGAGACATTATACGATCGGTGTACAAACACAATGTACAGAGCTATCAAAAAAGGACGTTACGTCATAAAAACAGTTTTCTTTTAATATATTCAAAATATTTTTTTTAAATTTTGGATGTTTTAGATTTTTAAGACATACATGCAAATTATTAAATAATTTTTGACCCATGTAATGTGGTCCTTGTTTATATAATTCTAGATTACATTTTGGTAGTCTAATTGCGGGACCAAGTCTGGTATTATAATCATGTACGTCATTGTTGTATTGCACACTCTCTATGTTTAATTTTATATATAGCAGTGTTTCTAAAATGTATATACATGGAAGTGTTAATATTTTGTATTTTTTAAATGTAGGTAAGCATGAGTCTCTAGGTCTAATACCATATATTATTCGTAGTAACTTCTTTTGCCATATGAAAACATTTTTAGATTGAGACGAGTTACCCCAAAAAATAATTCCGTATCTCAATCTTGAATATACATAACTATAGTAAAGCATTAAAAGTGCGTCAGTTCCAACAATATTTTTTAAATTACGAAAAAGAAAACATAAACTTTTCAGTTTTTTTATAATTTCTGAACTCTGAATGCTCCAGGTTAAAGTATCTTCTAGGTATACACCAAGAAACTTAATAATAGAAATATTACTGACAATATTATTATTTATAGAAATATTTAAGTTAAAGTTTGTTTTATTTCTATTAGTTTTGAAATAAAGATAATATGACTTGCTAAGATTTAGGTAGAGTTTATTAGCGTTGAACCAATCTGCCATTTTATCAAGAATAGAATTTGCACGTACTTCAAGATGTTGATTAGTATCAGCAGTGACAATTATTGATATGTCATCAGCGTACATGACTATGTTACTAGTTTCTAAATAATCGGGCAAGTCATTAATAAATAGAATAAACAACAGCGGACCAAGGACGCTACCCTGAGGTACACCATTTTCACAATAAACTTCATTAGAAAGGTAATTATTAATCGATACACATTGTTTCCTATTCGATAAATAGGAGGAGAAAAGATTTTGCACAGTGCCTCTAAGACCAATACTTTGTAATTTCGATAATAATAGATCATGCTGTACAACATCAAAGGCTTTACTTAAATCAGCAAAAATACCTAGTATCATTGTCTTGTTATCAACTGCAGCCAATATTTTATTGTAGAAGGACGATATAGCAGAAACTGTCGATTTATTTGCTAGAAATCCATATGTTGAATCATTTTTTAAGAAGTCACTTTTGCAGAAAAGTTTTTATTTCATGAAAATACGTTCACAATTGTCAATAAATTTTAGGAGACCAAATAAAACATTATCGTTTATCTAAAACTTAATAACAAATGAAGTAATATAATATCAACAATGAATATATTTCCAAAAACTATAAAAATGCAAATTTGTCGATCAATGAATGGAAAAAAATATTTTTTACACTGTTGCTGTGAACATTGCAATTTTTAACAGAAATTATAATGTCGCCTAGCTTCGACCATGACCAAATTTGAAAGACAAAATGGTAGCAATAAAATGTATATTTCATCAATAAAAATAAATAAAATCGTAGCTTTGTTTATGCCGTAAGTTTTTAACGAAATTTCGACTAAATACAGTTTATAGAATACCTGCTTTCATAATTTCTGTGTGTCTTTCTGTTTGTTCCGGGTTAACTTCAAAACTACTGAACCGATTTCGATTGGACTTTCACTATATTATTTACTATTTGTTATACATCAGGAAAAAAGATAAGTTTTGGGTATATAATCGCGCTTGTACTATAGTAGGAAAAAAACTAACATTACCGCGAGGGAAGCCGTTGGTAAAGGCAAAACTAAATAGCAATTGGGTTTAAAAAAATCTAAAAACACTTTTATATTAGCGCATTAAAAAGTACAAAATAAATTTCTTTCGTTTAGAAGCGTGGGAGACACACTACCTATATTTCATTTAATTCATCAAGTGCCCCAAGCTTCTAAACGGTATAGAAGAAAAAGAAATTTATTTTTTACTTTTTAGTGTGATAATATAAGCGCGTTTTGTAGATTTTTTAAAACTGTAAATTTTCTTTTCAAATTTTTAGTCATTATATAAATATTTTAAATTTTAAAAGGCTGGAGACACGTTTCCCACCATCAATACCGGCTCTCCCACCATTTGTTTTTTTATTTCTATTTTTAACTTGTTATATAAATATTATTATAGCCAAAATACAAAAATATTGTATTGTCATCAAAATTACACACGACCGCAAAGTTTAGCATCAATTGGACATTTGGAAGAGGGTGAAAATCGAGTTGCAAGATTTTTTTAAATATGTACAACATACATACATGCATATACAGGTGAAGTTAATACAAACGTGTAAAAAAGGAAAATAATGAGGACACTATTTACGCGGTTTACTTCTTCTATTACAAACCCCCAGCGTAGAAGATCTAATTTAAAAACTTGTGAAAGTATCAATTCAATACATAAATTATTAAAAATAATAATAAATTGAAAAAATGAATTGATCTCTGATAACCCTAGATTGAAAAACGTTATATTAAGGCATCCCGTTTCAGACCAGCCAGTAAAGAATTTTATAACAAAAAAAAAACCGTATCAAAGATAAATGAACATCAGCTGATATAGCCAGTTGACGCAGTGTGACTTGAGATAAGAGGCCATATTATTATGGTACCTTGCAACGCATACATGTGTGTGCACACATGTTTGCGCATACATATATGCGTACGTCTGTGGCTGAATAACAACGGTGCACCGGCCGAAACTTAGTGTCAAGGTCAAAAACGCATACAGTGTAAAGTAGGCAGTGACGTAGTGCACGTGATACGGACTGTCCTTGAAGTAATTCTGACGAAAAAATGGCCCGACAAAACTCTAATTAACGTTCTCAACCTCGTTCTCAACTTTCACATAAGGTCTTGTATATAGGAAAGTAAAAAAAAACATTTAGCTCTCACCTTTGACAAAATTGTAGCTGATAAAATTAAGGAAATAGATGCACAAGAAGCAATTAAAACTGATAAATATTAGAGAAAAAATGGTTTGTGGGGTTGAGTATTAATAAAAAATTACTTTATAAGTTGACGTTTTAAGAAAGAGGAAGATGTAGAGCCCAAACGCTGTTAGTTAAACAACTCTACGTCACCGCTCGACAACGGTAGTTGTTCTCGGTCTCCGTCAGTGGCGTAGTGTTCTATATTAATATTATTTATTTAAATATTCATTATCCTTGGTCAATCAAGCTATATGTCAAGCAGACAGCCCGTTGCTAAGTGAGGGAGGCGCTTGGCTGCCATGAGGCTGATGGCTGATGGTGTTTGGACTTTACCTACATATGTGATTTTTTGTGCTAAATTAATAGAGCAGTAAATCCTAAACAAAATGTAATTTCAATCCCATTATGATTTTAGCTCGGATTTTAGTAAAGCTCAAAAATAAGTTTTTAAATGTTTATGTACGACACACCCGCTATAAAAAGTGTTACTGTAATTGCATGACGAAAATGTGGTCAAGCGTCAGAACATAAAGTCATGTACTGGAAAGCTTAGGTACATTAAATAATAAATTGATATTTGATAGAAGTTGTACAGCTTTAAAAGATCTTTCGAATGCAATTCAACACTATTTAGGATTGACATAAAAAAACAAACATTCTCTATTATCAAACAGTAGGTCAGTGACGAAATTTTATTACTTGCGACAGAATTATTCGCTTCATACAATGACAGTTTATTTGTACAAATATATTCTGGACATGTAATACTTGTTAAACACGCCTTTATGCAAAATAGATACAGTTACGACCATAAAGTTGATTTATTACGAAATAATGACATCGAAAATTTAATTTAATGATACTTAAAGAACTTATCTGATTACTTTTGTATACCTACACAGTACACAAATATACCTTTACCGATAATTCGATTAAAATTTATCCCATGGCATAAAATGGTTTTTTAAAACGTAATCTTGTTTGAATAATTATTTTATTTTTCATTTATCTAATTTTGAGCAATAACGCAAAATACCGTCATATTCCAATAATGATTTTAAGATGCATTTTACGATGATAGTTTTACGTCAAAAGACTTGTCTATAAATGAAAATGACACAATTTTAGTATCTATGCTATTTATAAAATTACCAATAAACTTTTAGACACGAGATATTCAATTACTCAAATAATAATTTTATTAAAATAGCAGCACAATCAATTTGAACACTTGACGCAAGTTTCGCTGAAAAAGCTAGCGTCGTCAAGAGATGCTTATAAATCATCTTTTGATGATATTTTTTACATGCGTCTTCAACTTGCACTGTGGTGATGCTCTAGGGATAAAATTATTGTTCATTCGGTTTGCCTAAAAACGATCATATATTCAGCTAACTTAATACAGTCCAACCTCGATATTACAAAACTGAAGGGAATTAGAAAATATTCGTTATACCAAGAAATTTGTTACAATGAGGTTTGTTATATAGAGGTTAGGTTGGACTACGATTCGCTTTAATAAGGTTTCTCAGCCATTGCAACTTTAAAACTAACAACAGTGACAAACAGCAGTGTTTACATTACTTAGCATCAAAAAACAATGATTGTTTTACGAAAAATTTAACGTGTCTGAACCTGTCGAGACATGAATTATTGTGGAATTGAGTGTGAATAATTGATAGGATACGTTATGTAAAGGTTATACAGAGGAAAATAATGCTTTCTATTTATATTTTGCAATGATTAAAAATTCGTTGTAAAGAGGTTTTTGACAAATGTATTCGTAATGTAAAGGTATATTTCGCATTAGCTCTTACGGGCAGTTCTAGGGGATTTCGAAAAAATTGTTAAATCGAGGAAATCGTTATATTGAGGCTCGTTATATTAAGGTTACACTGTATCATCATATATTATTAATACATGCGCTCAGAGCCTGTTCCTAAAGTTGTTTAGTCCATCAAAAGCAGATAGCGCAGTACGTGGTATTTAAAACAAGATGGTTTACCAACTCACTATTTGTTTTATTTAATGTCCTTAGGACAAAATTATATTAAATAATAATAAGTTCACAAACTAATTGTAAGGAGGGGACCTACATGCTGCGGCATGGTGCTGTCAGATGAATCTATCCTAGAAACCTTTAAACGTATAAACCATCTCTGTAAAATTCCTATGTGACACAACGCGCTCTAACCAACAATTTGAGATGGAAATATATATTTTATTTCTTTCTGCGGACAAATGGTACCGCAGTATCATACTAGCGCAAGCGCCCTATGCAGTTGTCAGCAGATAGAAATAGATATAGTTTTCTACATAATATGGAACCTCTCTATTTTTTACGTCCATCACATATGCTAATATAATATAGTATTGGGTAATAAGGACCAGTTAAATGTATAAATGTTTTATTATTTGCCAACGTTTCGTTACAAAATTGACTATTTGAGCCCTGGGGAAGTTGCAATTTTGTAACGAAACGTTGGCAAATAATAAAAAAATTATACATTTATCTAGTCCTTATTACCCAATACTATATTATATTATAATATGGAACTTACTGTTTTCTATCTCAATGTTTTGATTACACCCTTGAAGCAAAATGCGTCAAATAGAACTCTATTATACACATATGGTATAAATGCTGTATAGTGTATTACCCAGAACTTTATGTTATTGTTCCAAATAAAAATGACAGATTTAAGCAGACCTATTATTTTTTCCAGTAAATGCATTCAATATTAAAAAAAACAGTCTTTTGTTCTGGTATCAGTGGGTGGTTAGTCACCTTAGTTTTGTAAACAATACTGCAAATAAATAATATTAAATTCAAATAAAAGTATTTTTATGTAGGTGTAAATACAATGTAAAAGTACAGAATTGTTTCACAAAATAGTACTACTGGCGTTGCGCGATATTTTGGATAAAACAAGTCACTATCAGACTCGTTTCAATACGATAAAGTAGTAGCTCTAAACACATGCTATTGAAATATACTTTATAGATAAAGCAATTCTACTATCACGCGACATTTTTAAAACTATGACGTCACTGAAGTGATCTATTAAAGCATCGTTCTGCTGTCAAATACATACTGACAATACAATTTATAGTTTAAAAACCTGTTAACATTTATGCAAATGCACCAGACCAAACCTGACATCTGACTTTTAAAATTTAAATATATACTGAATACTTTGGAAATCGCTGTAAAATGAAAATAGAAACAATCGAGTCTTTAAACCACGAATTAGTATTTTTCTGGACTTCGTACTGGGACCGTGTCTTTTATATTGTAACACTATACACACTACAGAAGTGAAACTTCTAGTCGCGTCGACTAGAGACAACTACCACGGAACGATGAATTTTTTCTGTTCCAACACACACATACATTCATACGTCTAAAAGTCATGTCTCATCAAGCTACCAGTGGTAGCTGAAAGGGTTGAGCTGCCATGGTTTTTTTTTAGGCTGCCAACAAAGCAACCAAACAGTTTCAGCTACCAGTAAGATATGTTTCGCGCGTCGATACTGGCAGTCGCAACCATAGCTGCCAACCCGAACGACTAGAAGTCAGGTGAGACATGTTTCATATAACTACCAATTCAGCTGCCACGGGTAGCTCGATGAGGCATAACCCGCAGCTGCAACGATGTCTTCCCAGTATAGAGGAGTGTGGGCGCAGCGTTTCATTACACGTTCAGCCGCATGAATACAATTCACTTTACAGTGCGTAAAAAGTTTCACTTAAAAAAAATTACGATGTAACAAAAAAAAAACTGAAAATTGCCAAAATTGACCCGCATTCCTCATAGAGTGTATCCTTAAAAGCTTCGCACTCGAAATATGTTTGGTTACTTCAACTGATTTCCATAAAAATCGAAATACAACCATGGCATTTAATTAACAGTGTAAGCTTATTATTATTATAATATTAAAAACTTCTCTGTAATGTCTACTTCATTGCGCATACATTTATAGTATATACAAGTATTTATTTACATGTAAAATACATATATGTTATATAGTCGGCACATAATGTACAATACATTGTATGTACCTTTGACAGAAAGTATAATTTATTTATAAAATTACTATTTGTACAATCTGTTATGCTTATGTTTTAAATTTGCATATTAAATTGTAGTTGCGTTGTATTTATAAAACGTAAAGGTTTATAATTAACGTAAATTTCTTAATTTGTTAGATATTTAATCGCAAATATAAAAAATATCAACTTGGAAATTGTCGAGAAAAAGTAGTAATTATAACTGCAGAGTTTGTAGCGTTTGTGATTTGTAGTCAGAGTAATGTAATGAGGAAGGTTTCTTCGTGGCTTAAAGGATAAAAAAAATCGATAATGATGTTCAATATTCACATTTAAAACCAACGTTTTGGCAGTGTTTTATGCCATCTTCAGGGTAGGTACTGAAAAAATTTTGGATAAATAGTATTATATATTCTTAAACTAAATTACAAGAATTGTGCACATTTCTGAATAAAGTTAGTACAAATATCAACATTTACTGATTTTTAGAAAACCTATATATGAAATAATATAGTATTATGTAAAAACTCACCAATGTCGTCAAAAAATTATCAGTAAACTTGTCACAAACATACGAACATTTTTTATAGTTTATTAACATAATTCAAAGGGCTTGAGAATGGCCGAGAGTGTAACAGTGCTGTTGTTTACATGGCGTTGCTATGGTTCCTCTATTAGAAGTCCCCAGTTCCCGGGTTCTAGCCCGAGAGCTGGTAAAAGTGTCAATTGGATTTTCAATTTATTATTAAAAAAAAAATAATGAATTGAAAATATGAATTGGTGCTAGGCCCAAATAACCTTAGCTGTTGGTGGTCTTTAAAACACACAACATAATTCAATAATAGTTGTACTTAAACAAAATATTATAAATTTTACATGAAATGTATGGTCTAATAATGTTCATACCGGCTATAAAATTAAACTGAACTTTTAATTTTGAATGTTAATAGAAGTAGGTAATCTAGAAAAGTTTTAACAAGAATTGATCTAGTTGCTATTCTTCTAAAAAAAATTTCAGTACCCTGAAGATGGAATAAAACACTGCCGAAACATTGGTATTAAATGTAAATATTGAACATCAGTATCGATTTTCTTTGATTCTTTAAGCCATGAAGAAACCTTCCTCATTACATTATCGAGAAAAATGTAATTTGCAAGGAAATTGTTATTTAAAATCGATAATAATGTTGTCGGCAAAGCTTACATGATTAAAGTAAATAAACGCGACATGAATGAAATAGTAATTATTTTAAATTGCGATGCGTTTATCAGTTTATGTTATTTTACGCGTTGTCACACGGAAAGAAGCAAAAACGGTTACTCTCGAGATAAAATACAATTTATTCAAATTGTTACGCTTGCGCAATTCAATAAGAGTCGATTAAAAATCACCATGAAGCGAAACACCGCTTTTGAGTTTCTGCAGAAATGTTACCTTAATGTTAAGAATACAAAAAAAATAATGGATGTGTGTACTTTGTACGCGCGTTAGAAGTTATACTTCTTTGGCGTGATTAAGAACTAATTTTTAATTTGCATGCAAATAATTTATTAAAATATAAAATAATAAAAGGACTGGAGTGAATTATTTATATGGTAACTATGGAAATCATTAATGCTGAACTTCAACCTGTTAAATTTTCGTGACGCGATGCGCGCGCTTCGTAAAAATTTACTCTCATCATTTTTTCATAACATGCCAAAAGAAGTATAACTTGTAAGTTTAACATGCAGGTAATATTTGTCCAGAAACCATCATAAATGATTTTGTTATTAACTTTTTGTCACACCGCAACGATGTACATAATTATACAATAAATACCTACCTATATTAATGCGAAAAACATTTTTTTGTTTTATGAATAAAAATGATGTTATTTTTAATAGTATACCTAAGTATAAAAAAACTTTTATCAAGATAATCGCAAAACATTGAAAAACTTTTTTGTTTTACAAAAACGTATGCTAAATAACAATTATAAATTAAAAGATTTAATTATGTGTAATTATACAACAAATGAAGTCATTGTAAAAATATTAACAAAATAATGATTGTTTGATAACAATTTTTTAATTAACATATTTATCTCAATATGTGCATTTATTTGTATTATATTCCACATTTTCGTTGATTCAAGAATATTATTTTAAGCGCAAAATGCTGTCAAAGATTTATAAGAATGCTATTTATATTTTTAAAGATATTTTGATCCCAGATAAAATAACTTAAATTAAAAACTAAATAAAATAATAAAAAAATAAAACAAAATTATGTACCATTGTACTCACCGCACACGACTCGGTCAAAGGGGCTCATCCAGTCTGTAAAATATAAATTATCTATATATAAATTGGTATAATTGATTCTGGAAAAATAATTAAATTCATATTAGTTACAATTTATGTTTAGCAGTCATAAAAACAAAACAATTATTACAATATACTCTTATACTCTATCCCATGAACCGATATAGCAATAAAACTTTGTGATCAGCATCTGATTGGTCGCTTGAAACTCAACACAGCAGAATAACCAATCACATAATTTGTGCATCCTATAGCCAAGCATGTGCTTTTTCAACTGATATGCCGGTTAGTGAGAAAAGTCAACTTAATTTTGATTTATAAAATTTATCGCACAAAAAAGCTTTCCTAAGTTTTAGTTTCTAGCTTATAGCACGTAAATATAAAACAGTTAATCTGGCAAATTAAAAAAAAAAATTAAAAATTTTCTACAATAAAAAATAAAATCAAATTCTATAAAACATAAAGTTTTGAGTATTTCTGTGTACAAAATCAAATCAATAAAACAAATTTTTTTACACTTCAATAAAAACCAAATAAAATGTTAGTATGTTTTTTTAAAAAGTTTTTTGGACAATTTTACTGTCATGTTTGACGGCATTTGAGCTCTGAGGATGAGAATATAATTCTCAAAACGTCAGCTTAATAAATGCAATATTAACAGTATTTGCTTATTATTTTTGGATCCTTAAGCCATTTCAAAGCTGTCTTCTTTCAAAATTATTTCAGATCTTTGCATATCTACATATTTTTTATTGTAAACGTTCCTGAACTTTAATTTTCTCTGCTCAAGTGAGATGATTGAGACATGTGCGTATTTAAAACTAGATAATTTTGTGTAAAAAAATTGATTTAAATAAATAATCTAATTTCCAAAGCCTGTTGTGTAACAAAATCATGTTTATATCATAGGTGAAAGTTAAAGAGGAATGAGGTAGCGTAAAATCTAGTACATTTTATGGAGTTTGCGCACGCGCTAAACACGTGCGGAAAACTGCGCACCTTTTGCGGAAACAATTGCATATCCGAGACAATTAGCATTTTCCATAATTTCTTATTCTTTTATAAGCTGGCAGAGCTACTATAGTAGATTGTATATTTAGATGTGTAATGGACTGTATTACGACGAGTAATGACAATATGTAAAAACAAGCGAGACCGAGTTTTTACGAGTCGTAATACCAATAGTACGCACGAGATATATATACAATTTTTTGCCATACCTACTACAAAATACCTACTTTTCACTTACATTTTCAAAAAAATTTGACAGTTCATTTGCGTCGCCATCTTTCCTTCTACAGTATACCATGAAGGCCGTGAGTAATTAATGGCAGGCGCACGCAGGCGTATAGAGCGAATAAACAGAAGTTACTATGGCAACCGTTTACTTACCGCCCTAGTGCGGTAAGTAAAACACTTTCCGTACACCTGCCTTTTAAATTGGACTCATTAAAGGCCACTATACATCGTAAATAGCTATTTTGTAGTAGGTATGTCAGAAAATTATATTCAAAATTATAACCAATATTAATATTCAGGTTAACGCAAATTACCAGAAGTTCGAATTATTTAATCTATTTTTATAGAAATTTTTGACTATCTCAAATCATTTCCCCTCGCCTCAAAACGGTTAAGTATAGCTCTCCCGACGCTTTTTTAAAGCTAAATGCTATATGAAGAACCAAGAAACACACTACAGATCCTTCAGGCAAAAAATTGAAAAAACATTAAAAAAAATTACGTAATCTTCCACACGTAGCCAAAACTGTTTTCAAAAAATTCGTCCGTACTACGATTTGTAGTCTGATTCTTAGCCCTTCATTTGGCGTTTATCCTAAAAAAATATTGAGAAACAAATCATGGCAAACCAAATGACTAAAAAGATTAGTTTGTGTGATTTGAAAGTGTGTGATTCTTTTGTTGATAGACGTAAAATAATTTGTTATTTAATGGAAGGGAAATTGTTAGTTTTCTTTAATTACTGCATAAGTAATTAAATTAAAATTGAATAACATTAAATAAAAGAATATTATAATTAAATCGTCGAAAGGGATTTCTTGTCCAACTTAGAAAACCAGTGCTATGACATGAATTTAAGAAAAACAGTAGTAACTCATAAAAAGAGGTCTAGAGTGTTTGCTTGGTTGCTGTTTTTGACCATTGCTCCATAAAATATCTGACAAGTTTTAACCGAATCAATAAAAAAAAAACGCAAAACTGTAATTTTTGTCATAATTGAAAGATAATTTACGATAGAAAAAAAAAGAAAAATAATGAATGTAAATTGATGCGGCAAGAATAGTCAATGAAATAATATTGTCCAAGCTTTGACCGTACACAAGTCTTCTGGACAACACCACTAAAATTTTTATTATTGAATTTAACCTCGAATTTAACAGATAATATGATGAAAGATTTCTCATGATGGCAGACTAATTAAATTTTTTCAAATTATTTTTTGTTGTTAATATCTCAAATACAGATTATAGAGAAGTATTATTAGTGTATTTGCCATATGGCACATATGCTATTGGCGTTTACAATAATTATCATCGTCTACCTTGCAATTCTTTTTTTTTTGTATATCTTGCAGACCTCTCTCCACATGGATAAATGGTTCAATATGAGGTCTGACAGGTATACAAAAATACTTGCAAGGGAGACGATGATAATTGTAAATAATTATTGGTACTTGTAGCTATAACCTGTATAAATTTCATCAAGTAGTGTAGACGCGTATTCACGATACAGACAATAAAAAATGATAAAAAAATTGAAATAGTCTGCCGCCGATGTTATGCTTAAATTCAATAATAAAATTTTAGTATTGTTGTCTTTTGTACGGTTAGAGCTTGGACTAATACGATTGTATTGTAAACGATAACAAAAATAATCAATAAAATTAATCAAATTGAATATTTAACACTCAATTGACTTCCGGAATAATTACATCTTATTATATATGTGCATCTTTTTTATGGCATGTATAGGTGTTTTATTATGTTTATACTAAAAAATTTTATTGCCCGTTTTGCAAATGGGTCATTAAACATATTAAATTGATATAGACACTTAAAAGGTTCATCTAATATTTATGATGATTTTAAAATGTAATCAAAAAGTATTTATGGGAGCACTTAAGAACCAATCGATTACATACGTATATATATATTATATATTACTATATATATAAATGATGGATGATAATTGAAGTTAAATGTTTTTTGATAAAAAAATCGGTCAAAAGTTACAAATTGCAAGTTCTCGGCTAAAATATAGTTTTCAATCAAAGTGGGGAAGTAGCCTGTCTTATTTGAGTGTTTATTTTTGGTGTTGGGAACGACAAACGAAGAATAGCGAAACTAACTCAAAATCAATAATATTTATATATTTTTAATAATTTTATTACTTCGGTAAAAATAAAGCCAACCATTTTATTTGATCTTTACTCAACTAATGGTGGGCTTTTGAAAGCGTGTTAAGACATGCGCATTAGAACCAAGTTATTTTGTAGTGTTCTTTTGTTAATAATGATCAGCGTCGTAGCTGGGATCATCGGCGTCCAGGGCAGGATTCTGATTTCGCGCTCTTTGCTTGAAAATAATCAAATTCGCATCGCTGATTGCACCCTAGCTCCGGGGTTAGCGTCCATGGAGCGAGCCCCGGTTGCCACGACCTCGCTACGACGCTGAATTAATGATACCCACAATTTTACAAAACGGGAATTTTTACAAAGCTATAGTAATTTATCGCAGTTATTCATTTCTAATTTGGAAACGAAAAACATTAGATCAATTTTTACACACAGATTATCTCATGTTAATATCTTTTTAGACAGCAAAATTATATTAACCCAAGCGTTGCCGGTTAAAAATATTAGTGTGATATCTAACAGACAGCTTCCAAAGCTTTGAAAGTTTTCACTGTCATCTTAACGAATTAAATCATTTGATAACCTTTGGCTTGTATTAATGCCGATTTTGACAGAAATCTTATCTTAACACGTTTGTAGCCAAATAAAAAATACCCTATACTCTAAATTCTCGAGTGATGCTGGTACAGACAAGCAGACAGACAGACGTTCCGTTAATTTTTTTTTAAGTATTTTTAAATAACCTGTAATTGATGTTATGTTAATGCATATATGAATTAAATAGTTTTTCAATTATTACATTTTGCTAAGCATAAGTCTAACTTTAAAAGGGCAACGATTAATTAATTAATTTTTCTATCTCATGTTCTTATCGCTTAATCAAGGCTAAATGGAATTCGCGGTGTTATTAGTGTATTTGCCATATGGCACATACACTATTGGCGTCGGTCGGATGGCGGGACCTAGGGGTCGGACCAAAATTTCTCGACGTTTCATAGCCTCCTGAACATTTTGGCACCATTTTTGGAAATGTCTATTTATATATGTATATATATATATATATTTATATATATATGTGTACGGGCTATAACTTTCGAAAGAGTTAATTGATTTTGACGAAATTGGGTAGGCACGTTGCAATCCATAACCGCACGAAGCCTATTTAAAATGGGCCCAATCGGACCATTTTAAGGGTAGTTTTTAGGGGTTGAAAAATGTTTTTGGGCCCAAAAATACCGAAAAAATTGTCAGAATTGTTTCAAAATTGAAATTTAACCCTTTAGTGAAGATCAAAATGTGCTGCTAAAATTTTAATAAAATCGCCCCGACAGGTCCGGACTTACAAATTTTATGAAAACACTAGTTTGCGGATAGTGATTTACTTACTGAAGGGTGTATTTAATTTGGTACAGAGGTTCCATTGATAATAATATTGAAATTAAGAAAAAAAAAATATTAGTTTAAGGGATGTATTAAGGGGTTAAATTTTTTATTTTGTCCAAAAACCAACTTATGTTCACATAATAACAGCACAATACCTGTATTAGCAAATACACTATATTGTCGGCAGGGTTTTGGCACTGCGACCCGAGTTTTTATTTTTTGTTACGTCTTATATGATTACTTATGTATTAGTTTGACATACTGTGTGTACCTCGCAATAAGTGCAATTGATTGCAGTTATCACAGAAATAACAGAACTATAAAAATGAATAAAATATTTATATTTATTTGATAGATGGCAACAATGTTGCAAATATAATTAATTATTGCATTTTAACAAGCCTCAAAAATCATTTATGTTTACACGTGTTGAAATTGAAGTAATAATTTTAATTTCAAATTAATTATTAAATTTATTATTATTATAATATGATAATATTTCCAAATTTAAATGTGATTCTTCAGCTAAGCAAATTTTTCTTATAATTATCAAGGAATTATGTACATTGATTTAAGAATTCTAATGTGATTGTTTTGATAGTATAAAAATTTTACAAATAGTTCGTTTTCAATCTTGTATCCGTTATTTACATTTGACCCTTTATGCATAATGTTATATACAACATGTAAATAAAATATTATGTACATAAATCAAAAAATAGAATCGTTGTCATTGTAGGTACGTCAACAATGAAGATTTATGGGAAATAAAAGTTAGCAATTATCACATAACTACTAAATTAATATAACAGTAAATATGTAAAAGTATATGTACGTATTTGACAAATATCTTCAACTCCAAGTAGATATTAAAATTATTATTAATTCAAAAACTATATCTACGTAAATAATGAAATATAAAATACATTAACTCGTTTGCACTTTGGGATAAATTATTCTTGCAAAAGTTAATAAATTAGAAGAATTAATTTTACGGCTTTATGAATAGTTGTTAATTACTTTTATTTGCTCTGTTAATAAAAGTTAATAATATTGGCCATAAAATGAGCAGGTACAAACAGAATATGGCGGAACTTATTGTGTTAGAAATCAGTTTCCATAAAAGTTAACAAGTAAACAAACTAAACATAAGATAATTGTTTATGGTTTTATGACTGCTGTTAAAATTGTCCCTTTGCTCTGTAATCTTACATAACACCTTTATGAACCTTGTTAATGGCCGCCATGATCTCTCATTAAACTATTTATACACATTAAGTAAGCATCACAGCTACTTGAAAGGTTTTTAAAGGCTAGGCGTAAAATTTGCTTGTACCGAGCTTCTGTAGAAACGATACTTGAATGGGTGCTTCGATAGATATTGTAAATTATAAACGCTCGACAACAGAGGTCTTAAACGTCTGTTATCATGACATTTATTTGTGCCATATTACAAGACGTCAAAACTTCTACAGAAACTCATTTCAAGTATAGAAAGAGCGATAAAATGTGTTAAATGTAATAATAAAATGGCCTACCAGTAATGGACATCCACGGATAACGCGGGATGTCCGGAATAGGTTGTCCTCCGGCGGCAGCACCTGGCTGCTGACACGCCGACGACAAAGGATCAACAACAGCACTGGCGGCCGCCTGGTGATAGAACTGTGCAGCGACGGCCATTGATGCAGACGCGGCACTCACCGAGCTAGCTGCTGAAACAGCCGCGGCAGCTGCAGCACCATTCTGATGATGATGTCCGAGTGTATAATTGACCATCGAGTCTGTTGGCGTCACGTTTGCACCTAACCCGGTTGTATATCGGCACGATTTATCAGCATTTGCGGCATCTACTGCGGCAGCCGCTGCTAGAGCTGCAGAACTAGCTGCCGATGAACTGAATGCCGCCGGTACCATGGAACCGGCACCTGCCGCAGCGGCACCGAACGCCGCTGCGGCTGCCGCTTGTTGTTGTTGATGATGATGATGCGCGGCTGCCGTCGCGGCGCTTACGTACGGATACATCCTGCTTGCGGCGGCGGCTGAAGCAGCGCCTGGTGACGCGGACGACGCGCTGCTATTCGAATGCTGTGGTGACGAGCCTGCCGGCGACGAGGATGTACTGTAGTTGACGGCCGATAGATTTGATGACGATGACTCTATCACAGGTGAACTCGCGCTACTTGGATTGTGGAACAACTGCTGATGATGGAACTGTTGATGGTACTTCGGCAGCATGCTATCAATGATGAATTTGGAACTCATTGCTTCCGGTCGAAGTCACGACACTCTTCGATCATCACTCGACGCATCACCATGTTACTAGTTACCGAACGCGCGCCGCGTAATTATAGCATCGGCTATAAGCTAACACAACGCGACTCGATTCGACTCTAACAGTTAACTAGCGATCGGTTAGTTTTGTTTGTTATGATGCACCGCGTTATACTAAACCGCGACTGGACTGACTGAGTATACTATGTTTATTATCGCCCGCTGTTACGATCTGTATTATTTGTAGGTTATGTAGGTATGTCTATATGTTTGCAGTTGAAAGAGGTGTACCTACTATTATACTATATAATGTAGGTATACGTCTACCTATTTATTTATTAAAACACTATGTAGCTCTACGCAAGTACGTATATGACTGTATTATTATAATAATATTATAATAGTAATAATAATAATAGAGATACGGCAGATATTAAGTGCAACGATACAATAAAACGCAACAACAATTATCGCGCCGCGTGTCTAAGTAGGTATATACGACCCCGACAAGTCTTTATGCTGATCTACCCCCTGGCTGTGTCACCGAACACTTAAAAGCCCAATTCGCATCAAAAGCCTCGTTTAACCCTACAGCGGCAAAGAGAAATTTTCTTACGCGTGCTTCTCCTATACTTCTTCGAATCCTTTATGACCCATGTACGTTCAGTCTATAGCCCTCTGTGCTCTATCCGACGTACTACCTCGGCCAACTATGTGAGCATAATGGCGCAGCCGGTGGTCCCCACTCCGCTCGACTCCTCCAATGACGACCGAGCAGCGGGGTTCAGCGACCAATAGACAACCGGCCCGGGCTCCGCACTCCCCGGACACAGTTCTGTCACATGGAGCTTTTGTAAGCACGCTACGCCGTCGATGCTGCTTCTGCTGGCTTGCTGTCAGTGTGCCACGAGGACTGGGTTTTACTTCGTCATACGAAACGCACACCATCATGCACACACATGTGTGTGTGGTGTGTAAAATACTGTCACTTGAATGCACTTGGCTATGCAAATTCAATGCGATTATAAAAACAATTAAATGCACTCCTATACCATCTACTATCATCATGTCTCTACTCTGCATTTCGTCATTAAGACTATTTTTGATTTATTTTTCTACTATGCAAATATTTTAATTTATAGAAAAAATTTTGTAGACCAAATCCAAAATTAAGTATATATTTATTTCATAACGATCGTTTCGATTTTATTTAAAATCATCATCAGAAGTAGAACTAATGTCTAATCAGACACTTCATAATCAAAAATGAAAAGTTTTTTTAAAAACATTCCCAAGAAATTTTTCTATAAATATGTTCAATCCAAACTATGAACTCCTAACAGAATATTTTAATTATTAAATTAATGTTGACTGGATAGCGTATTTTTTAAATTATTCTTTTAATTAAAAATAAAAACTCTTGAAAATAGAGACTTATTTAAAAACTTACTCGACGATCGTTTTGGGTTATTGACCCATCTTCTGGAGTATAGTTTATGTACTCCTGAAGATGGGTTAATAACTCTAAATAATCGTCAAGTAAATTTTAATAAAATCTGTGTTTGTAGAACTATTTTCAAGTGTTTGTTTTATTTTTTATTTCATGTTCTATCAAGTGCCTAGCTAGAAATCTTTTTTAATATACCTATTTATTAATGACCAACGTTTTTGAACTCAATCAGGGCCTGAATACTTGTAAATATATTTTATTTAAAGGAAAACTATGCATCAAAATTATTTAATTTCAGTTGCACAATTTTTTTTTAAATAAAAAAACATTTAATACAAATATTAAAGGTGTTGATGAAAAACCCAATTGAGGTCAGAAACGTTGGTCATTAACCAAATTCAAATTATTAAATGCTCCAAAGACAAATGTAATTGCATAAGGGAAGTCAGCTACAATTAAAAGTATAGGTATACAAGAAATATATTAGAAGAATAACTGAAAAGAAGCCATATTGCCCATCAATAACTTAATTAATATAATTATTATAAGGTTTGTTGACTATATCATTAACAAAAATATTAAAAAAAGAAATGAAAATACCTTCCAAAACAGACTTACATAAAGATATAAGTATCGTTAAAAAAAGACTGAAAACATAAAATATTTTTTATCACAACTTGTTTTGTCGATCAGACAGTGTCATGGAAAAATTTATAAAAATTCAATTAATAAATATTAGGTCGCAAAATTATTTTTGAATTAAATTAATATGTTTTTCTAACTCCTTATTATTCACAAAGGAAATTAATAATCAATATATGATATACCTATTACCTATATTAATTATTTATAAGGGAAAAATGTAAATGCCACTGCCTTATTATTCATCTTAATATTTTTTTGAAAAACACCTAATATAGGTATTCTAATCGATGATACCTGTTATAAAACATATTTTGTGTTTTTACAAATATTTACAAAAATATTGCTTATATCAGTAAAACTCCCTTAACCTATATGGTGCATTTATTAGTTAAGCGAAGGATTTTAGATAATTCGCAGGCAGAAAAAGAATTTTCAAAACAAAGGTATTTTTAATTCACTCTCTGAATGCTATGTACAGTCCTAACACAATAAATACTATTATTATTACTATAAATGTATTTATTAAAACAAGTCAATTTTAATAGAATGTAAAATTTGTCCGAGTTGATGCACAATTTTTTATTTTGTTTGTTTTGTGTTTTTTGATTTAAATAAAAAAAAAAATTGTCACTGGACACCTACCTATAGTACCTACGGATTTTTTATATTGATATTAGTTTGCCGCGCCGGTATAGGATCGAGATTCTTAAAAGTAATATCCAAGATAAATTGATAACAAAATTATTTCTAAGTACGTATATATTATATAAATTTATAATTAATCCCTAAACAAGTAAACTTTCTGTTTTATTATATTCCGTAAAAAAACAAATTATTCTATAATTCTCAAATTAATTTTATTTATTGGTCTCAAAATTATTGTAGGAAAAAATAATTTCGACTTATTCACCAAACCAGATAGAATATAGAATAACCAAAAACGCATTTTTAACAGTTAATTAAAAATGCGCTTTTGATAAAAACAATAACGCATTTTTTTCACAAGTTGTCGACAAAAACGAAATCTGTGTAATTCGCGAACCGTAACTAAATATAAATAAAGTTACATTAAAACAAACAGGTGAATATTTTAACTACCTAATTGTTTAATGATTTTTTTTATTATTATAATGCAATAAGCAGTTTATTTAATCAATAATGTGAATATATTTTATTTTTGTCTTTTTCTACAAAAAGGTTAATCGACAACAAGACACCAATGCCATCTCTAAGAAGAAGTCAAGACTACTACTGAAAAGCTCGCTCCCTAAAATATTGGTGTTTTTGTCTATCGCATACTTCTTCTTTGAGTTCTTCCTTTTCTATAATATAGAGGTATTCTAACAAACTGACACTTTTATAACAAAAATACTAGAATAGTACGTTTTCAAAATGAGAATATTTGCAGTCACGAATGTATACCTAAATAATTAGTTATTATTTATTTGCGTTAAAACATTAAAATTTATCACTTTTTGTTTTAAGAGTAAAATTTAGTAAATAGCTACATTCAAATAAATATTTTTAAATAATCTATAGTATCCCGTATTATTTAAAATGATAATTATTTTTAAAGGTTTAAGGTAAAACCAAATAATTTAGGATGTACTGAATTCCTAGTTAATTACTGATTAGATTATAGAAATATTACAAATTATATAAAATTACATTTTAGTTAAATTAACAGATATATTATTTTGCTAATAAAGCATTCATATATTCACACACTTATTTTAATTAACTTGGAAAAACTTACCAAACAGCAACGGCAAGCAAACTGAAGAATACCTGCAATTAAAGAAAATACAATAATTAATAATATCGTGATATTTTCTATTCAAAAGACAGCATAAAATCTGAAAATTTTACACAAACTTAAGTGTATCTAAAATTTACAGTCTTGACAACATTAATAAATATTTCTGTTGTGTTGAATTTGAAAAATCGACAAATTTTCGAAGCAAGTTAAATAACTTTTTCTGCTAATACATACTTATATAATTTCATAACATAAAAATTTCGATGCTGGCAATTTTACGTATTAGTTTTAAATACGACCACACTATTTCGGCGCAAATGATTTTGAATTTGGTGACAAAATTGAATGGATTGTGTGCGTAGATTATTTACGTTAATATACGCCACACACGATAAATTTTGTTAACACATGCACATAATATTTATCAATGTGGACAAAAATGCTTCAGATTAAATTAATGTAAAGAACTGATCATATATCCTGCAAGAAAGTAATTAATGAAATAAAATCTATACCTCGATGAATTTGAGTGTCTGAAATATATTTTCCCCTGGAACAGTCAAAATCACGTCCTTGAAATTTCTATTCATAAAACAATACGTTTTAAAACAACTTTTAGATTTATGCATAAAAAATATTTTTTTTTTAAATCAGTCAGCTGTAACACTATTTAAAAAACTCACTTTAAATTACAATCTTTCAGTAGGTATCGAAAAAAACACGATATTTAAGATTCAAAATTAGGAAATTTTTTAATAAATAAATAACAAGAATAAAGTGTCTTTCTAATTTTTTATTATCCGATTTATGAAACATGAATAAAAATTCCCAAATCTCGGTTTGCAGATCATAAATGCGATATGTGGTTTAAATTTGAATAATATATTTTTATGAGTACGATACAATTTTACGTTATCAATTGTCATTGATAAATAAGTACTACTAACTAACTAGGCGAACTAACGAACGTAGGCGAACTAAATCTGATTAAATGTAAAAAATATTCAAAGCAATCATGAACAAGGTATTTCGTAATACACTATTTTATATCGTAATTTATAGAAACTGTACAAATTATGTAATCATAATGAAATACTAGTTACTACCAAGGTTAGTAGAGTACAGGTTGCCTCGTTCCGATAAATAGTAGTGGGGGATGACGTCACTCGGAATGCACCATGCTTTGCTTACTTCAATAGAAAAGGTCAGACCATGGGCGCTGCTAACTTTTGGAAATAAAAATCACAGTAACCATGGTAGTGTGATATGTTTTTTCAATACCTAATAGAAACATGATTCTTCTGTTAGCGAAAAAAAATATGATAAGTTGTCAATTTTGCGATAGCTGTTAAGCGCTAAGGTGTTTTGTGGTTATTTTTAATATTTTGTGAATATAAAAGATAAAATAAAAATTTATAAATTTGTTAGTTAATTCTATTCGTTTCTTAAATTTAAAAAAACAATTATTTAACAAGATCTGCCATTTCTTGAGCATTATTTAATTTTTTGTTTGTTTATATTATAGATATTAAAACCTAAATTTTGTAATAAAAATAAAAATTATCCTACTTTTTAACATCTATTCTTCTATCTATCGTCTGCTGCAAATTTTAAGAAAAAATGTAGACGAAGCACCTAATATAAATAAGCATAATCTTGAAGAATTTTTGTACTTGATTTAAACTGAATTCCAACTGAAGTCATTCCCGCGCTTACGCTAATTGGTCAGATGGAACGAGGCAACCTAGGGCTCACCGTTAAAGAGTTTTTCTGTGACGCATAGATAAGTATTTTCTATTTTATGGTTAAAATTATATTGGATGTTGTATCTCAAATTAAAATACTATCGTAACCAAAATACTTTAAATAGTTATAATTATTTTTACTTATATTTAATACATGCCGATAAGTACAAATGCAATGCAAATATTGTTTATGTAAATATTTGCAGTAATGTATATCGGATATCAACACATAAATACAAACAAATCTAATGTTTATTAACAAAATGCATAATGCTGTGTTTAACACTGATAAAATTTCATGTCAACATCGACATACCTCGTTCATGTTCAAAACGACAGTGAAACATTTTAATTTATTATGCACTGAAGCATTTTTTGATATATAAATAATGTTTTTATTTATAAATACAAAATATATATTTTTATTTTTTTAAATATAGCCACCAGTTTAATTAATATTTTCTATTTGGAGTTTTTTATAATAATTATAATTTTCAATATTATCTATTAATGCACCTATTATTTACAATATTGCAAAATATTATATGGTGCAATAAATGTTGCCACCGATTTCTCCGGGCAGTAATAATGGATTCGTGGTAGTTATGTGAATCCCCGAACTCTGGTATATCCTTGCTTACAGTGCAGAAACGCAGCTTCCGCTTTCGAGAAAGATGTTGTATGTTTCCTTGTGTCAAAAATAATCATATTACTTATATAATATTCTACATATTATTAAATCAAATTCGAGATAAAAAATAAAATTTATAGTTTCAAAAAAATCTATAAAACACGCTTATATTAGCACATTAAAAAGTAAAAAATAAATTTCTCTCTCTTCTGTAACATTTAAAAGCGTGGGACACTCACCTTATCTATATTTCATTTAATACCACTTTATGTATAGCGATAATGGCCACAGAAGCCAAGTCGCATAGTATTTTTTTTCGTTTTCAAATAAAAAAAATTTAATTCACCGAGTGCCCCACGCTTCTAAACATTATAGAAGAGAAAGAAATTTATTTTTTACTTTTTAGCGCGTTTTTTTGGTTTTTTAGAACTATAATAATATATTTTATTTTCAAATTTTTGGTCAATATACCTAATATATTATATTATTTTAAATTTTGAACGGCTGGAGACATGTTTCCCACCATCAAGACCGTTACTCTCACCACTTGCTTTTTTCCAATTTTTAACTTGTTATATAAATATTATAGCCAAAATATCGGAATATAGTATTGTTATCAAAACTACATACGACTGATGCAAAGCTTTACGTCATTTGGAAATTTGGAAGAGGATGAAAATCATGTTTCAAGATTTTTTTTGCAGACATACATTCAAGTGAAGCTAATATAAGCGTGTACTTACACAATTTTAAAAAAATCGTTTCAATCGACCAATTATTTTTTGATTAAAAATTCTACGTTGCTTTTCTTATGGAGATGTGTGGTCAGAACTCACAATCTAAGTAAGATCATTGTCAAACCAGATTTTCTGACAAGACGTCTTGCAACCCAGCATAATTGAATTTATAGAAACTTAAAATTTCGTTTTGAACGATCTATAATATCGACTGCATGTTGTGCATTTATTAAACACGAGTAACCCTAAATAATCAAATACAATAATAATTAACAATAAATGCATAATATTGCCATATCATACATAGATAGTTGACATACAAGTATGTTTGACATGACATACATACTGTAATATTATGATGTATTAAAATTATCTCAATTTATGACCTTTTTTATTACTATAATGTAATTACACATTAAGGGGTTACACTACCTTTGGAACCTGGAAAAAAATCAAATCATTTATTCCAAAAATTATTAAAAATACCAATTTTGTTCTTCTGCAACACAGTTTGTTTCTAATTTTTAAAATCGATTATAAGTGATCAATTTTTAATATTTACAGTAAACTTTTTAAAAAATTTAAAAACTTCGAATTTTCCAACACAAATTTCTTTTCACAAAAAAGTTTCTGTCGCGTGTAACATTTTATAAAGTACTAGCGGACCCGTTCCGGCTTCGCCCGGCAGCAAAAAATTCATATATTAATAGCCGGACTGATTTCATTAATACATTAAATGCTTCGCTCGTTCACTCGAATATTATTAATACATTTCTCACTCGCTACGTTCGTTCGTTCGAATTTTATTAATACATATAAATGAATTACAACCCTTTGTCCTATAAAAAATCCTTAAATTCGCATTAAAAAATATTGAGGGTCACTTATCGGGATAAAGACTGTCCTATCTCTCAAGTTGGAGGAAACAATACACATTTGCAAAATTTCATTAAAATTGGATGAGCGGTTTCGGAGATTAGCGTGAACGTACATCGTGACACGGGATTTTTATTATATAAAGATTTAAAAATTTCTACCGCCTACTTCGATACAGTGGTAACGCACATGAAAAAATCAATTTTTTTTAACTCCTGCTTCTAAAGTTCAATATTCGAGCACTGTAAGGCGGGCGTAAAGAAGCATATTTTAGTCACCGTGCGTGAAAGTCCAAAGCGTGCGTAAAAGTACCGTCACAGTGCGTAACAGTCCAAAGCGTGCTTAAAAGTACAATCTCTACATCTTATAAATTCGAAATTTTCGCACTTTGTACAATACAAGCACTTACTGGCTATCGATCGATGTGTTCCTATATATAGTATCGTGCATACAAAGTCCACATCATGAGAGAGTCATGTTTTTAATGATTTATACATAAGTTAATAACTTTAATAAAAATAAACTAAATCGTAACTTAGTCTGTAATTGTAAAGTTCTAAGGACTAGAAGAGCGAATTTTCCGTTTTCATAATTTTTTTTTCTCTCTATTAAACTTTAGAAGCAGTCGTTATAAAAAATTATGTTCGATACGTCCGCTTAAAGTGAGATAAATCTAGTAGGCTTAAATTGAGGCACTCGCTAAAGGGACTGACGCATACACAACGAGATCTCGTGCGCTTACCCCCACTCGCCTGACGGCTCGTGGGGGTATACAGCGCACTCGATCTGGTTGTGTATGCGTCAGTCCCTTTAGCGAGTGCCTCAATTTAAGCCTACTAGATTTATCTCACTTTAAGCGGACGTATCGAAAATAACTATTTCAAAAAATTATGACTCCGTAACAAAACGTTTTCTAATTCTCATCCATAATAACTTTTTTTCTTAAAATCAACTAAGAAAGCACCTCCCGAAGTATTTCGGTATCTTTTTAAAACATCCAGTATATTTCGCTTAGTTATAAAATTAATTTTACTGTATATTGAGTAATTAGTCAAATACAATAGGGTGTTTAAAACATGCATTATAAATAAAATCGGCGAAGTGACGGTGCATCGTTTCTTACGGGGAGCATCTTAATATGAAGTGAAGACACAGTTGAGATGTACACATAACATAAACATTCCATATTAAGTGATGTATAGTACAAGACCACCTACGCGCGGGCATATGTCTTCATATAAACAAGCAAACGGCCATTCTGGGGACCATTTGACTAAATATAAATAGCACTATCGTGTGACGGGGCGCGTTAAGAGGTCATTTCCACAATGTGGTTGGGGTGAGGAAGCAACCTGCCAAGGCTATGTATGTACAGTCACCGTGATGTCAGTCTGTCAGTCATTCGTGTCGGACGAGTTGACAGCCTTATATGTACGACAACAGACGACTCCTCTCGGCTCTATCAGTACAACATAATAATATACAGAATGTCAACGAAAATTGAACCTCTATAACAGGTTGACTATCATACTTTCTTATTTTTTTTTTTTAATTAAAAATCCAGTGTGCATCAGCTGATGCTATTTACACTGGAATACCTGTAATTGTACAAAAAGTGAATATACAAAGGTAAGTAGTTATGAATACAATACATTAAGGTACGTGCAGTACGCAGCTGGAATTCTAGATGGTAGCATGTATGGTAGATGGTGGCTGAAATTATAAGCGCTTATAGGTTTGCACAACAAAGCTTTGATACTACATTGATGCAAGCTTAAGTCGCCTTTGAAATGTCAGATAGCGAAGACGAATATTTGTGTTCTTCTGTTACAAAGTGGTATATTTTAAAAATAAATTTGGGTAGGAGCTATCATGTCCACCCTATTAATAGAAAAGAATCTAAACGAATTTCATTTATACCAAGAATTAAAATTTTACCCAAATCGGTTTTTTGAATATTTACGTATGGAACCTAACACTTTTAAATACGTCTGAGTAAAAACTCAAAACAAATTAAATAAAAACTGGTAAAATTTCACTTATTAAACTAGTCACATCCATTGCGAAACTTGTAACGGCCATTTGACAGTTGTCACACGTTGATTGTAGTAGTCAGCGCGCTGAAAGAATGGTGAGATACATTCTTGTATCTACCAGCTCTTGTAACAGCGCTTATACCTGCTTCGTTGTGTACGCTCGCATATATAACAATGCATTAATTTAAGCAAGCCTTGCTATGATCTACGCTACCATCTAGAATCCCAGCTCCATACTGCACGTACCTTTATGCGCTATATATGCGATTATAATTTATATTTTATTGTTCAGGTTGGAGATTTCGAAAAAGTGGATAATCTTTACTGCAGCTTCTTCATCTTGGAGTATCTTGGAGAGTTGGTTCTAGGAAGCCATGATGTTAAAAAACAATAACCAGAGCCGTAGCGATCGGGACAAATGGAGCGCCGCGCGTCAGAAGTGAAACTTTTAATTGATTTAAATGAAATTTGATATATATATTGGAATCCATCACTCCATGAAACCTATTTAAAATTGGCGAAATCGGACTATTTTAAGGGTTGTATTTAAAGCTTGAAAAAACTTTTGGACTAAAAACACCAAACAATGAGAGAGAGGGAGAGAAACGGCTGACGCTAACGTTTTTTCTTAGTTTAGTCCCATGCGACCAAGCGCACAACGTCTGTAAAAAAGTATAACTTAAAAAATATGTCTATGAACATTTAACTAAATCAGCCAAATAATGAAATTTTGAGAAAGATTTAATCATTTTAAAGGACGTATAATGGGAGAATTTTTTATTTTGTCTAGAAACATAAGTTTAGATTCGAATTTACATAATAACGATACATTTACATTATCAAAGACTACTGTATTTTTTTGGCAGGATTTGGCACTGTGACCCGAGTTATTTATTTTGTTACACATCGTATGTATTTATTTGTATATAGGTATACTTTATACGTGCAGTATCTCCTCCTGTATTAGTATGTGAAAATCGTCACTATAACATTTATAAAGGGGTGTACAAATACAACTTCATGGCGTGAGTCGGAATTCTTCTGCTTCAAAAAAAAGCTGTAAGATGTATTGCTGGGGCTACTTACGATGCTCACTGCAAACCACTATTCATTGCATTAGGTATAATGACTGTTTTTAATCTATATATTTATAATGTACTGTGCTATTTTAAAGCCAAAATCGATAGCTTATCAACTGGTGCTGATTACCATGGTTATGATACCAGAAACAGAAATGAAACAGTTGTTTTATATCATAGAATTAAAATATGTCAACATAGTCCCGACTTTATGGGTCAAAAATTTTATAACTTACTACCTGACAAAATCAAAGGACTTTCATATAAATATTTTATAAAAATTATTAAAAAAATTTTAATATTGGAGCCTTTTTATAGTATAGAAGAGTACTGCAAGTGTAATATGGTTGCGGGCTTCAAAAAAGTAAACTTCAATCTATTGTGATCTTATAT
This sequence comes from Mongoloraphidia duomilia, assembly GCA_039654895.1. Classification (NCBI taxonomy): domain Eukaryota; kingdom Metazoa; phylum Arthropoda; class Insecta; order Raphidioptera; family Raphidiidae; genus Mongoloraphidia; species Mongoloraphidia duomilia. Next base: position 4,993,706 of record CM077520.1, on the reverse strand, counting down.
GTATCTTGACAATGTCTGTACAATTTTATTGTGTTTGACTAATAAATATATTATTATTATTATTATTATTATTATTATTATTATTATTATTATTATTATTATTATTATTATTATTATTATTATTATTATTATTATTAAAATTAAAAAAACCGGTCGAGTGCGAGTAGAATTCGCGAGATGAGGGTTCCGTACGGTTACAACAATTTAATTAGTGTAAATTGTGTCTATGTTAAAAAGCACACAGTAAATATTATATAGTTTATATTTATCGCGTAGGATGACGCCACTTTGGTAGCTATTGTAATATAATGTATTATACATAGAATTGAATGAGTAAGAACATAATGTTTTATAAAGTGTTGTTTGTAATGTTGACGGAAATGAATATAAGAAATTCTAATAATTGTGGAATAGCCAAAATTTGAGTCTTGAAGAAGTTAAGAACCTTAACGAAACGTTGGAATTAATTAAAATATTTCATAAACAGTCTTTATTTCCCGTTACTTTAATTTTACCTAATAATATTGTGATAGACAAAAAACAAATGAATTATTATTTATGTTAAAAAGTGTTAATATTTAGTTGTAGTAATTACTTAAGGTAAAGAAATTCATACTTTTGTTTAAATTAAATTACTATGGTTTTTTGCAAATAAATAATTTTTTTACTTCCCACCTCTACTATGGTAGGGAAGTAATGGATTCAGTCCGAAAACAATATTTCGAGATTTTAAAAGATTTTCACGTTTTGAGACCCTAGCAATCGTTTAAGATCATTTTCTGACTGATGTCTGTATGTGTGTGTGTATGTGTGTATGTGTGTGTGTGTGTATGTGGTCAATTTTTCGCCTTCGATATCTTAAGAACGGAACAACATACGGGCATGCCGATTGTTCTATTGTGTTTATCAGCCTTTAACTTAGATCTGATTAGATTTTGAGTCAAATCGGTTCAGTGGATCCTGAGATATTCAAAAAAACGTCCTCAATGTCACGTATTAACATAGGTAAAAAAAAATATAAATGAATTCTAGATGTTATAATATGAAAAAAATGTAAATATTTTTTTTCTCTAAAATGTATAGTTTTCGAGAAAAAAAATATTTTACTAAAAAAAATAAAAATTGTACGTAAATCAAGGTAACCATGATTTTTGCTATATTAAGCTAGCCATCAATAGATCACCAAACAAAAAAGAGGGCCATGCTTTTTTCAAAGAATAAAAATTAAATTGTGTTTTAAAGACCACCAACAGCTAAGGTTATTTGGGCCTAGTCAAAGAATAAAAAAAAGAGTGTTTATTTTTTGCAAATATTTACTAGGTGGGAAGTATAGGACTGGTCATCAGTCGAATTTTTTGAATTGTAGCTCCGAGTGACCATTTTCTGCATTATTATTTATAATACCAAGTACATTTGCGAATAAAAACAAAACAAATCTCAAATGAAGAAAAAACTCGGGTCGCAGTGCCAAAACCCTGCCGACAATATAGTGTATTTGCTAATACTGGCATTGTGGCTTTATTAGGTGAACTTAAGTTTGTTTTTGAACAAAATAAAAAATTTAACCCCTTAATACATCCCTTGAAATAATATTTTTTTTCTTAATTTCAATATTTTTATCAATGCAACCTCGGTACCAAATTAATTACACCCTTCAGTAAGTAAAGCACTATCCGCAAACTAGTGTTTTCATAAAATTTGTAAGTCCGGTCCTGTTGGGCCGATTTTATTAAAATTTTAGCAGCACATTTCAATCGTTACTAAAGGGTTAAATTTTAATTTTGAAACGTTTCTGAGAATTTTTTCGGCATTTTTAGGCCCAAAAACATTTTTCAACCCCTAAAAACCACCCTTAAAATGGTCCGATTGGGCCCATTTTAAATAGGCTTCGTGCGGTGATGGATTTCAACGTGCCTACCAAATTTCGTCAAAATCAATTAACTCTTTCGAAAGTTATTGCCCGCACATATATATATATATATATATATATATATATATATACATATATAAATAGACATTTCCAAAAATGGTGCCAAAGTGTTCAGGGGGGTATGAAACGTCGAGAAATTTTGGTCCGACCCCTAGGTCCCGCCATCCGACCGACGCCAATAGTGTATGTGCCATATGGCAAATACACTAATAAAGAGGTATTTGAACCGAGACGAAACAAAACAAAAATAAAACAAATTACAAATGAATAAACAACTGTCTCAATTTGGTATTGAACAGAGACAAACGTAACAACGTAATGCGTATGTCAGTTTCACACTTTCATTTTGGTTTCATGTTTCGACCATGTGCCGTAATGATCATTCGGAAACCGTTCACAAACAATCACAAATTCGGTTGGAACGCTTTAAGAATCGTTCACAAAAGATCACAAATTCGGTTGGAACGCGTTCTATCTATTACGCATGAGCGTGACGGTAATATTACGGTTTTCAGAGTGTTTGGAACAAAGCTAATTATATAGCTGACAGTGGAATTTTGCGTCGCTTCCGAGACACATAGAAGACAATTTCGCGACCTTTCACCGGGTCACTATAGCAGATTCGGGGGGAGGGGAACAGTAAAGATGTTTACATCATCAAAGATTAACCAACGAGTATAAAATATGGAGAGAAGAGGCTGGACGCTACTTCGAAAACCCCTTCCTTCCGCAGCCAATGTACGTTACATCTAAAATAGGTACGTTGTAAAAAAAGAGACTAAAAATGATGTTGAATAGCACTCATCCAAAATTTAATTTTTATTCAATATAATAGGTTTCATTCTTGCGAAAATAAAACGAACAGAGCATTTTCTTTATGTGTGAAAACCTACAAAAAACACAGAAAAAAGGGATTTGCGATTATTGCTATTTGTAACAACCATAGTAACTTTTTCTTGTTGCCTGTTAGAAGAAAGTTCAAAACAACAGGGGTGCACATTACACCAATCGAAATTGCCTCTACAAAGATGGTATTTAATTTTTAACTTCCCATTAGAAGTTATAATGGGTCCGAAAATCGAAGTCAAAATGTATAACAAACGAATAACAAATTTTTGTTTCAAGGTCACTACACTATTTTTGGAAAGATGTCTGTGTTTGTGTATGTGTGGTGTGTGTACGTACGTATGTGGTAATTTCTTTCTAAGACGAAATCTCGAGAATGAAAAGTGATATCGACTACGGTAGGGTGCCAATCGACGCGTATTAACGTAAATATGTTCTGAAAGAAATTTTTTCAAAATTGGTCCAGCCGTTCTTTTTTCTTTACCAAATAAACTCCAAAAAAGTAGATTTTACCCAATATCTCGCGAATAAAAAAATATATCGACTCCGTAAGGATGTTAATCGAGGCGTGTTAACGTCATTTTGATACGAAAGAAATTATATCAAAATGGGCCCAACCGTTTTTTTGTTTAAAGAAAAAGACGACCAAAAGTGGATTTTACACGAAATCTCGCGAATAAAAAGTGATAACGACTTTGTTAGGATGCAAATAGAAGCATATTAACATCAACAAGATCCGAAAGAAATTTTATCAAAATCGGTCAAGCCGTTTTTTTTTTTTGTTTAAATAAAACGACTGCAAAAAAGTAGATTTTATACGAATCTCACCCAAAAAAATGTTATCAACTTCGTTGAGGTGTCTATCAAAGCATGTTAACGTCACTATGATCCGACATAAATTTTATAAAAATCGGTCCAGCCGTTTTTTAAATTTATTGTTAAAAACAAATAATAATTATGTTTTAATGATTAAAATGATTACTTTTCTGTGTAATTTCTAATTTAATTATTAATATTAAATATTTATCAAACTGGGATGTTCGTCGCGTGGACCTTTAAGGGTCGCACTTTAGTTCTAATAAACGACCCGCCTCACGGCTTGTTAGTTTTTTCTTTACGATCACCAACTGCGAGAGTTATCTGAGCCCAGTATCAATCGCTCTACACATCTACGCGATCGCAACAACGATCGCGTTAGCGTTGGCGTTGGAGATAGAGCAGTCAATCCACACATACTTGTTGAAATTTGGTAACTAAGCCTGGAAGTTCCATTCTATCCTGAAAATTTGAGATCATAAGTATTATCCAGATCGAAGCTACGAGGGTTAAAAAATACGCCGAATCGTTTTGAGAAACGGTAGGCTAGACAGTAGGTGACTTGGCGTGGGCACTGCCGTGTCCTCAGATGTAAGGTACAACTGCGGACCTTCCGTTAGGTGTCAACTTAACGCATATTTGACAGTATTTGATAGGTCCTGTAAGTCCTTAGCCCTTTTGCGTGCTCCTTTAGGATGTTTTTTAGATTTTGTTTTATCTCATTCTCATTAGGCCCTAGGATATAACCAGTATCTTTTAAGTCTGGAGTCTTGTAAAAATTGTTTTTAAGTTTTATGTTTGTGTACCTATTTACGTTAAGTAACAGCTCATTATAGCAAATCTTTGGGAATCGGTTGTCAATAGTCATTTATGTCGTGCAGTTTCACAATCCATTTGTGTGAAAATTTATATCTTTTTGAGTAACAAAAATAATACTTGGCACATAAATTTAAATAGCAGCTTTAGAGTGACTTAAGAGTCATTTAAAGTTCTAATCTGCGAACTGGCCAAAGTATCCATTATGATTTTAATAAATTAAACACATAAATTTGATATCGACAGTTGGTAGCTTTACAAAAATCACTGTATTTTATAACTTCAAATTTATTTCTTGGCATAACTTCATCAAAAAAAAAAAATAATAATAAACATAATAAAAAAATCAGTCGAACCGATTTAAGTAAAATTTATATGGGTCCACCCTGAAGGTACGCCCTATTAAATAAAACAATAACCAACAAAATCGGTTCATAAAATATGCAGGAGATATGAGGTGACATACATAAAAAATACAGTTCAATTGATAACCTTCGTCCTTTTTTTTAAAAAATTTATTAGTAAAACACATTTAAAAACAAGATGTTTATACCTACTAAAAAAATCTTCAATTTTTTAAAGGCCAGCAGCTGTCCCTTCACATTAGATCGAAACAGTTTTATAGGCAAATTTTGCACCTCTAGCTAATATCTATATCGAAACATCGGCGAATAAAATCAAATGTCATTTTTTTTTTGGAAACACGGTCCTGCGAAAAGAAAACGGAAGAAAATGGAAGGAGGAAATGTCCGTGAAAGTAGTGCGTACAAGAAGGTTTTACAGTATGAGCGTGTATTTGACAGCACACTTGAATGTACAGTCTTTTACACAAACACAGTCAAAGTACAGAGCGTCAGAGGCTTTTGATAAGATAAAGATTTTATCTTCCCCTCTTCTGTGTTGGGTAAATGGTTCGTGAACACATTTAGTCACATTTCAGATCGTTTACAGAGTTTGCTGTGCTGAACATCGCCAACTGCGATCTATACTGTACTGTACCACGATACAAGATGCTACAAAAATTATAAAAGTGTTAAAAAATTTAAACAAAAGTCCAATCGATGAATTTGACGATTACTCGCGACTCGAAGTTTCTCGTAGTTGGGTATTTCAGCGAAGACTGTGCGGCCTTACGTTATTGGTAGCTACACCTAATTAACAAATAACATCAAATTAAAAAGACATCACAAAACAGCCATGATCGAAGGTGGGATTCGAATTGTTTGAAGAACAGCGATAGATTATGAATTTGATGATCCAATGTTTGATCCAATTTATTAGATATAAAACAGTATCGTCTCAATTAGAAGAACATAAATAGATTATGAATTTGATGATCCAAAGTTTGATTCAAATAGACATAAATTATAGTGTCGTCTCAATTAGAAGAACAGCGGTAGATTATGAATTTGATGATCCAATGTTTGATCCAATTTATTAGACATAAAAAAGTGTCGTCTCAATTAGAAGAACAGCGGTAGATTATGAATATTATGATCCAATGTTTGATTCAAATAGACATAAAACAGTGTCGTCTCAATTTGAAGAACAGCGGTAAATTATGAATTTGATGATCCAATGTTTGATCCAATTTATTAGACATAAAACAGCGTCGTCTCAATTAGAAGAACAGCGGTAGATTATGAATATTGATGATCCAATGTTTGATCCAAATAGACATAAAACAGTGTCGTCTCAATTTGAAGAACAGCGGTAGATTATGAATTTGGTGATCCAATGATTGATCCAAATATACATAAAACAGTGTCGCCTCAATTAGAAGAACAGCGGTAAATTATGAATTTGATGATCCAATGGTTGGCCCAAATAAACATAAAATTTGATATTGATATTAATATAAAATAGCACGCTAACCATTACACCAAGATGTCCCCAAGAAGTAGATATTACGATGATAAATCTCGATTTTTATGAAAAGCGTATGGGCGACATTTTTCAAAATGATGGGCAGTAAAAAATTATTGAAGTAACGGCAATCAATGCTTCTGGAGGTGATTTAACATTGGCTCGAAAACATTAAATCATTTACGTAAGTACAATCGAAAATAGACATCGATACGATGACAATTATTATACTTTTATACAATTATTTATACTTTTATGAAAATATTAGGTATGGGAGGGTTTTAGATGTGAACTCAGCACGGTGCCTACCATAGATTCGAAAGTAAATATGATCACGATGATAAATCACAATTTTTGTGAAAATCGTACGGATGACATATTCCAAAATGACGGCTACTAAAAAAATGGTCAAATCAATTAACAAATTAATAAAAATAAAGTTTTTTAAATAAATTTAACAGTCGCCGCCGAACCAAGAAATTATTGAAGAAATGATCATTTCTTTATTCGAAAATCATCCCCGGAGTTCATTAGGATTAGTTTTAAATGATTTGCTGAAAACGCATTTGTTCACCTCGTATTTTTTGTGACAGAACGTTCAAGACTTTATTCAGAGTATGTTGAAAAAGGACGCCCTAGCAATGAAAGGAAAGGCAAAGATAAGTTAGCACATTAAATAAATAGTCTGACAGTAAAAACGATTATAGTAAAAATATGCTTAAACTCGATTACAACATTCGGTAAAATATTGAAATTTTCTTGTGCGAATTTCATACATTTATTTTAACTCCAGAATTTTATGTTTTTTTGTAATAATTAAAAAAATGTATTATTCTCCAAATTTCTTCATATTAAAATTTATTAACATTTAATTAAAATAAACAATCTTTAATTTCATTGATGATTATAAGAAGCAAAATTGTAATGCTCGATTCGTTGCATTTAAAACTTCAATAAATATTTGCTGAAAAATTAAATTTTTTATTTAATTCAAGACTACCAAATCGCACGGTTAGTAAGATGGTGCAAATTCATAATATTTTCGTTATATTATTAATTTTAACACGCTTACATTAGCTTCTGCCAAATGTCCAATTTACGTGAAACTTTGCAGTCGTATGTAGTTTTGATGACAATACAATATTCTGATATTTTGGTCATATTAATATTTAAATAACAAATGGAAATAAAAAAATGTGATGGAGGTAGCGGTGTTTATGGTGGGAAAACGTGCCTCAATTTATTTAAATATAATTGACTAAAAATTGGAAAATGAAAATATATATTTAAAGAAAATAATAAAAAAAGCTAGTATCAACTCACTAGAAAGTAGAAAATAAATGTCTTTCTTTTCTATAACGTTTAAAATCGTGGGTTTTTAAACATTATACAAGAGAAAGAAATTTATTTTCTACTTTTTTGTGCGTTGATATAAGCGTGTTTTTTATTTTTGATACGTATTTAAAAAAAAATTTTAATCGAATGACTACTTCCACCATAATTGTTATATTTCTAGACCTTATCAGAATGTTCGCATGGTGAGAGAAACGGAATATTTATGGTGGAAATGACGTGATAGTTACGGCAATTTCGATAACGAAGGAGCTGGTTATGCAAATTATATATTTATTATATATTTATAATATCTATCTATCTATCTATCTATAAAATAATAGAGGACAGTGTGGTCCAGTGGTTAGCGTAGAGGCCTCTGGATCAGCCTGTCGTGGGTTCGAATCCCGCCTCCGCTCATGGATGTTTTGTGATGTTTTAAGTTAATTGTTATTTAATGTAATCAAGACGCTAATGACCTAAAGTGTCGACGCGTCTATAACTTACAATTAATAAATAAATATAAAATAATATTATCTTCTAATCGAAACTAAATTAGTGTGGGGAAAGTCTCAAGTTGATCGGAAATGTGTAAAATTGGATGAGAAGATTTAACTAACACACTAACATAGGTAGTATTTTTTAAAATATTTCTTATATATTATGTAGGTAGGTACTTATAAAAAATTTATATCATTAGATGTATTATTGCTTTCTGATAATGAATGCCCAAGTTAAACAATATAATATAAATTTAAAAAATCTGTATTAAATAAATAAAAATTTCTAAAAAATCAATAATTTGTTGTCAACTTATTTTGGATTCTCCAACCGTTTTGCATAATACACTAGTAGCGACACCTTTCGCGCAAAGTATGAACCCCAATGTAAAATGTTGCCGAATAACACTTCGACATACGTTTTTGCATGAAATTGGCTGTAGGCTATGTCTAGGGATCAACTGACTTCATTTTATTTGATACATTGTAAGATTTTTCGAGTACAATAACGTACACGTAAGGAAAATTAAAAATAATTCCCGTCCATTTGAAGAAAATATTTGTACAATAATAAATGATACTTTCGGATACTACCTTAAATTTGCCTGCTTAAAGAATATAAATAAATCAATGTAGTTTTTGATAAAAGCATTGTCTTAAATTCTGTTTTATCATATAAATATATGAGCTGTTTTTATTAATTTCCTTAAAAATTTATCAAGAGAAAGTGGATTTGAGCACAAAAATACACAAACCTAGAGTATATGTTTTTATTTCTTTTAAATATATCACATAGATATCTTATTCAAAGTTCAGTATATCAAAAACAGGCTGAATTAAATGAACACACCAAAATATGTATCGCGTTGAATATTTTTTCCCTTTAAAAATGTTGCTGAAGTAGGTACTAAATATAAATTAAAAATGGGTCTGTCTATATCGCGGGTACATACAAATGATGTGAATAGCATTAAACACAAATAATTGTATTCGTTGTCATGGAAAGAAATACATCCACTTTTATTTATCTTATAAAATCAAATGTTCGAAAATATAATAAATAAAATATTTGTAATTTTATTTTTTTCATATTTTAAATTGTCATTCAATAGGTAGTATCTACATATTTTCATTATTAAAAAAAAATATAAAAAGCTTTACAGATTCCCGGGTTTGGTGTTTGTACCTGTCGGCAGATTCGTACTTTACCATATAGCCACACTAGCCAACTACATCTGAGTTTTGTAGCGTCGCGGCCTCTGAATCAGACTGTCATGGGTTCGAATTCCACCTCTGCTCATGGATGTTTTGTGATGTTATTTAGTTTTTAAGTGATATGTTATGATATTTGTTGTATTTAAGACGCTAATGACCTAAATTGTCGACGCGTCTATAATCCACAATAAAGAAATAAATATATCTGAGTTATACTTAAGTTTCACATGCCAACCCCTTCCCCTGTTTCCGTTACAGCTAATATTTCTAAAATGCCACCCCAGTATCCGACAACGTTATTCATGTCAAAAGGGCGCAGGGGCTTGAGAATAGCCGAGCGTGTAGTAATGCTGTTGTTTACATGGCGTTACTATGGTTCCTCGATTACAAGTCCCCAGTTCCCGGATTCTAGCCCGAGAGCTGGTAAAAGTGTGAATTGGATTTTCAATCTATTATTATAAAAAAAAATGAATTGAAAATATGAATTGGTGCTAGGCCCAAATAACCTTAGCTGTTGGTGGTCTTTAAAACACACACAATCTCAAAAGGGCGCAATTAAAATTTTATTTTGCGCGGGCAAGTTGTCGTGTTCCGGGCTGCTTTATCGAAGTTCCCGACGTGGACGTCACATTATTTGAACAAGTTTACTGTACGGTTTCCCGTTGCACATGTATATTGCACACGTCTGTTGATAACAATGCACAATAGGTAGGCGCAGTGGCAGGCGTCGTCGCGCCAACTGGTACCCTGATGGAATGCTTCTTGCATACGAAGGATAAATACTAGTGACATCTCTACATTCTTCTATCAAACTAGTGCATAGATGCAATTGCAACGGTCAGTGAACCCTAAGTACATACAAAAGTAGATGCAACTATTTACCTACCAGTTTGCTTACATTTTAGTACGTGCATTTTAAAACAATTTTTGGCAGGGGTCTCACCAATCGCTTTCAACTATGAACCTACAGTGTGCTCTTCCTAAAAACACGGTTGTTCGATCTACAGAGCAGTCAGAATCTCATTTTAGAGTCAGAACGACAATTTTTGAGTACATTTTTCTTTAAATAACACTATATGAGTTAGGTAATTGTGGACAACAAAACAATAATTATTAATTAATTCAACAATGAATTTTTAATCCACAAGGCATCCACTAGGTAGTGAATGGTATTTCTTAACATGTCAGTCAGCATATTATGCTATCATGATTGTTAAACGTCAAACGATTGTTATAAGATATATAAGGAAAAAATCAGAAGCCACTGTCGGGACTTGAACCCGCCGGAAACTGGGAATTTCGGGTTCAAATCCCGACAGTGGCTTCTGATTTTTTCCTTATACGAGTATATCTTATAACAATCGTTTGACGTTTAAGAATTATGATGGCATTATATGCTGACTGATATGTTAAGAAATACTATTCACTACCTAGTGGATGCCTTGTGGATTAAAAATTCTAATTAAAAATTATTGCATTTTTCTTTTATAAAATAAAAGATTTATTTATTATAAATTACAGACGTGTCGACTACTTAGGTCATTAGCGTCTTAATTACATCAAATAACATATCACTTAAAACTAGATGTCATCACAAAACATCCATGCGAGTGAGGTGGGAATCGAACCCACGAAAGCTTGCTCCAAAAGGCAGTACGTTGATCATTACAACAAACTGTCCTTTAAAATAAAAGAAGTCAGTATATAATAACTTAATAAGCAATACGACGTGGAACTGTCATGGATGAACAGCTACATAGCCTCCAAAAAGTGGGGCTGACATGGGTCTAGCCTGGGGGCCCACCTTGATGGTTAAGGTAAGACTCGAAGCGGTAGGTAGGGGGTCACTCAAAAGATCCAGTCCTGCAGGCCCGCTACAGGATGTGAAGGCCATGATGATAAGTGACATTAAGTTGTTTTGTTTTTTTTAGTGTCAAGTGGAACCTGCTCGGTTAGCGAACTTCTCATGGGTAGATAATTAATTGAGCCTGAATAATCCAGTGATATAAAATTCTTTTTACTTTCATGCTTCGCTGAGAACTGCAAGTAAAGTGATAGAATCGAAAAATAAGGTCAAATTCTGACTGACCTACCCTCAAAGCGTAAAGGAATGTGATTTTCCGCATGACGGCTGTGTATGTGTGTGTCTGTCCGTGGAATATTCTTTCGTTTGCAAATAATTAATATACAAAAATGCACCGATCTGAATAATCTTTTTGAAATGCTTGTCTCCGTTAGAACTCCAGGCATATCGATTTTGGTGCCAATCCGATCAGTGGTTGTAGAAATATCTGCAATTTTGTGTATATTTTGTAACAATAATTTCTTTCGTTCAACAATAACTGGCAAAAATACACCAACTTGAAAGAGTTTTTAGGCGTTTGTTGCAGCAAGAACTTCTCGCTATTGATTTTGATGAAAATCGAATCTATGGTTTGAGAATATTTGCTCTGAAAATTTGAACAATAAGTTATTATTGGATCTGGAAGGGGCTTTTTCATTAGGGTTCCGTACCTGCGTATGGAAGCCTATTACCCTGCAGGCGATGTCTATCTGTCTGTTCGTTCATCCGTTTGTTACAGGACTCTATATCTCAGAAACGGTGAGGGGTAGCTAATTGATATTTTCACAGATTGTGTGTTGTTATGGCACGAATCCTAGTCATTCAACGTCACCAATCTTAATATTTCATTATATTATATTTGTATAAGGGCTCTCTTCAAATTCAACTGACATTTTTGAAAATTATTTTGAAAAATGATTTAGGAACATGAACGTTATCTTATGGTATTCCATATCAATATTTATGCTTGGAATTTCAGTAAGATTCCACCAAAATATTGCTTTAATAATATGTTTGTAAGTTATATGGCAACTATAACAATATCATTAGGATTACATTTTCAGAAAAACTTACTTCATTACTTTTTATCACCACTGTCATTGAAAACGTATTTGAATATTGATTTTATATTAAATGTATTTCTATATAGAATGTCAAGCGATACTCAAGTGGAAATTTCAGCTTCAAATTTGTCAGACTGAAGTGCATATGCATGTTATTCATTTTCCTTTTTAAAATAAATGTGTCATTGTTATAGAGTAAAGCTAAACCGTAGTATCTAGATAGTTTGTAAATATCTGGTTATTGTTAGCTGTATTTTCGATCTTGAAAAAAATATAAGAAGTGTTCACTTGTCAGGGGCCACCAATTATAAAGATCTTTTTGACGATATTTAATAATATCGTAGATCTTTATATAAAATTAATAATAAATAAATAAAATACAATAAAATTTGATTTAATCAAGACGAATAATAATTTTTAATAACTAGTTTGTTTCAAAAGCGTAGCTCATAGAAACTACCAAAACAAAACAACGTTGTAATCGACAATGAAGGGTATTGATGTTGACTCAAAAAAACATAACAGTAGGTTGTTTTTCATGAAATGTATTGCATTATGTAGAATACATCTTAAAATATTGCTTCGAGAGGCGTTTTCAAAATTTTCAACAATTCTGTGGATTTAATATACTTAATGCTAAATAGTAAATATGTTTCTCAACTTGTCAAAATGTACTGAGTAGTGAGTTATAACACTATAGCGCAATATTTCCGTTTAGATTCGATAAAGTCCGTATTCATTCGGTACTCGGAGCGCATGTGTGATTAACGTCCTTCAAATCTAGGTTAGTAGGTAAGAAAAATGTATTAAGTACTTCTTTGTTTGGGAAATAAAAAAAGGTTGATTGTAAATACAAACCGTTTGTATATAGGTACTACTATTTAAATCGAAATGCAAAACAAAACTTAGATGTTAAAAAAATTATATCTAAGGTTTTTAAGACCACCAACTGAAAGGGTTATCTGTGCCTAGTACTAATTCGTTTTTCAATTACGAGAATACTCAAACTGTGTATTAATTATAAATGTATAAAAATAATTCGTACATCGATATTTGTATATGTGGCTAATGTATCAATAATTATTCGTTATTATAAATAACTAAGAAATATAATAATACTATCATAGAATAAGTAGATAAATATTTTCTTCTCCAGTTTTTCATTTTTAAAATAACGAATTTGTTCATATTAGAAAATTCATAAATCACTTCATTCATACATCACTTCCATGTTCTAAAATAATTTTTAATATGAAAAATTTCAATGGAATTTGTTCTAAAACACTTATACGATATTGTTAAACATGTACAAAATATGTACGAAATTGCGCATATTTCCATAACAGTTGATCTGAATCAATAGGGTGGTTCTCAAAATGGTCATTTCCGAATATTAATGCTCTCATGGGCTTACTGTTAATGAAAAAAGAAGTAGCCGAAATTTAAGGTCCCTATCTCAATTCTAACTGGTGCTTCAAAGAATTTTTCCCATTTAAATAATTCTACCGCAATTTTGTTTTAAAAATCTGAAACCTGGCAAATTTATTTCTTATGGTAGATTAAACGATGTAATATTTGAGCGTAAAATTTTCAAAAATTCAAAAATGAACGTTTTTTGTCTAGCTGTAGTTCCGAAAATTATAATATCATTAAAAATCTCTAAAAAAATTCAAAAATATCTACTATCATAAGGAATAAATTTGCCAAGTTTCAGATTTTTTAAAACAAAAGAAATTAACCGCAAAGTGCCAAAAATCGTAAATGCTATTTTTTTTTTTTGGGCTACCCAATAAAGATACTATTATTATTATTAAATGGGAAAATTCGATGGCTAAGTTAGAATTAAGATAGGGACCTGAAATTTCGGCTACATCCTTTTTTATTTATTTAGAAACATTTTAGTCCATGAGAGCATTAATTTTCGGAATTGACGATTTTAAGGACCACCTTAATCACCATACTTCAATTTCCTTACGTAACATGGAAGTAACATTACGCCTGAAGAAATAACATCAATAAAATCATGTAAATAATTGCAAAGAAATAATTGAATTATTATTTTTGCATCTGTTTAATTACTAAGTGCATATAGCAATTTGATAAACGTAATAATGCTCAAACGCAATGCATTACCGCTTTATACACGGTATATTATGGCAATACCAATTTGCAATTAACATTGATATAAAATTACGATAGCCAAGTTGTATTTCTAGCTGACTATACCTACCGATATATCTATTAATAAGCATTCACTATTCACTATATTTTTTTCCTCTCCAATAAAAGTAATAATAACAAATTGAAGAATATTTTTACTTCCCACCTCTTATATGGTAGGGAAGTAATGGATTTAGTCCGAAAAAAATATTTCGAGATTTTAACAGATTTTCACGTTTTGAGACCCTAGCAATCGTTTAAGATCATTTTCTGACTGATGTCTGTATGTGTGTGTGTGTGTGTGTGTGTGTGTGTGTATGTGTGTGTGTGTATGTGTGTGTGTGTGTGTGGTCAATTTTTCGCCTTCGATATCTTAAGAACGGAACAACATACGGGCATGCCGATTGTTCTATTGTGTTTATCAGCCTTTAACTTAGATCTGATTAGATTTTGAGTCAAATCGGTTCAGTGGATCCTGAGATATTCAAAAAAACGTTCTCAATGTCACGTATTAACATAGGTAAAAAAAAATATAAATGAATTCTAAATGTTATAATAGGAAAAAAATGTAAATATTTTTTTTCTCTAAAATGTGTAGTTTTCGAGAAAAAAAATATTTTACTAAAAAAAAATAAAAATTGTACGTAAATCAAGGTAACCATGATTTTTGCTATATTAAGCTAGCCATCAGTAGATCACTTAACAAAAAAGAGGGCCATGCTTTTTTCAAAGAATAAAAATTAAATTGTGTTTTAAACACCACCAACAGCTAAGGTTATTTGGGCCTAGTCAACGAATAAAAAAAAAGAGTGTTTATTTTTTGCAAATATTTACTAGGTGGAAAGTATAGGACTGGTCATCAGTCGATTTTTTTTTTTTCAATAAATTAATGACCACATCAACAGACTAAATATGATTAAATATTAAATTAAAATTAATCATCGTTTAGACCAATAAGTTGATCGTTTTCAAGAAATTCTGAATGTCAAATTGCACAAAATTTAAGAAATTAACTTGACATTTAGAATTTTATATAATTTGATATTCAGAATTTCTTGAAAAGAACACAATATTATGGTCTTAAAGACTAAACTTCGATTGTTTTTAATTTAAAATATAATAATCAGTTGCCTGTTGATGTGGTCAGCAATTTGATTGAAACAAATTTTTACATAGACGTTAAACATCTTCTTATTTTTCTTCTTCAATCCCTGGTCCGTTATTTGGGGTCGAGTCATAGACGGTTTAACTATTAATAATAATTTTTCCTACTGTCTAAAAGTTTTGATATTTGCAGTCCTTTAGGAATCTGTTTTAAACAGTCCTTTAAAAAAATATAAATGCATATTATAGACTCGTGTTTTTTGGTTTGTGTACATTTTTCCGATATCTACAGCGTGTCCACGAAAGTTCTTGACAAATGGAATTTTTTTTTATTAATTATTGGAGCAAAAATTTTTTTCTGTGGAAAAGTTCTGCTTCGTCTAAAACCTCTTAAACACCAAAGAAAATTTTTGTTCTTTGTATGGAGAGAGATGGAGGACATGTTGAATTCTGATTTATAATTCTGAATACATAATTACTTAGAAGTTAGTTATGTTATAATTTTGAATTAAATTTGATTATGTCACTAATTTTGCGAAAATCTTGAATATCACAGATAATTTTTATTTTTAGTAAAATAAAACTTTTTGATTTCCCTCGTATAACTTTAGGCCGAAAAAAATTTTCTTTGGTGTTTTAGAGGTTTTGGGCGAAGCAGAACTTTTCCACAGAAAAAAATTTTTGCTCCAATAATTAATAAAAAAATATTCCACTTGTAAAGATCTTTCGTGGACACGCTGTATATTATTAGCAATTAGTTTTTATTTTCAGATTAAATATTTATAATAATGCAGTTGTTCAATAGCTGGCTACATCAATATTTTTAAAATTCTTTTTTAAAACGAGTGCCATTAATAAATAGTAATAAAAGAAAAACGGAAAGAATGGGTAACTTACTTAATAAATATGTATAAAATATAAATATTGTTTAATATCTACAAACAAAGATTTAATATTATCAAAGATAAATAGTATGAAATTTGCAAATTATGTTACGAACAAAAAAAAACTCAAGGAATATTTATTTGAACAGTGTGATAGTTTTCCCGCCAGAAAACACACCACCATACACTGACACTATCAACCCGCTCGATAAAACCTTAGCTGGGGTGGGTTCATCACAACTGAATAGGGGATGGACTCTGTATCGCTGCCAGAGACATCTCTCTGAAGACGGTTCAACAATTATGTCCTTTTCGTTTTCACCACCAGTAATACAGAAAACTAACATTCAACTTAAAAAATATTTTTTTGTAACTCTGAGATATTATTTTGTTTAAGATTAAAGGTCATCAAAAAATACAAATTATAGAACTAATTAAATTAACAAGATAATGAATCTAAAATTCGTATCATGTTTATTTTTTTAACAATTGTTAATAGATAAATGCCGTTAAAAATAAGTTTTTAAATTATTTTCTGAATATTTGAGAAATTTCTACAAAAAAATTTTTTTAAAAGCACTAGGTTAGTTTCAAATTGATTCGAAATAAAATTTGGAGTTCATATAAAAAATTAAATTATGTACACAGGGTGAATCATACGAGTTACGAGTACAAAAAAAAAAACTTTGAGTTGACTGTGGAAGTTATTTGGAGCAGAAATGAGCATAGTATGTTCCAAAACCTTACTTAAATTGCGATGAAATCTATAAAATTAATCATTTTATATATGTAGATACAGTCGCAGACTTAATAAAGTTTACACTTGAGTTTTTCAGTGTAAATTCACAAAAAGTCAGTAGCTTAGCAAGAAGTTTAGTTTTTAATAGGTAAAAGTAAATGTCAAAAATTAAAAGAAATAACTGTCGTTTAAATGCCTTGAAATTATTAAAAAATGAACGAAAAAGAAGAATTATTGCAAGATTGGAGGAAGGAAATTGCTAGTATCAAATATTATCAAATCTTTTTATCTTTTAATTGAATAATATTGAGTAATTTGGCTTGTATAATAAACAATTGAGGTGTTTTGATAATAATTTTTAGGATGTAACCTTAGTAATTGATACATTACTATCAAAAGCTAAATTACAATATGCAAAAATTAAAAAAACCGGTAACTAGATGATACAGGTGTAAACTTTTTTAAGTCCGCGACTGTACATTATTATACAGATCAGTTTATCTCGTCAGTATAAAAAAATAAGAAACACATTAATGTACCATTTTTATTAATAAACTAAAAACCAAAAATGAAAATAGATCATTTTTAAAAGATTTTAGACTGGGGTGTCTTTAAAATAAATAGATCTAAATGAAAAAATGTAAATTCAAAATGGTGGCGTTATAAAAATCGAGGTTGATGTAAATTTAAATTTTATAGATTCTTAATCTTTCAAAGGAATATATTGGCTTAAATCAATGAGAGGAATATATATTACACTGGTTCCACAAATCAATATATTTCCTAGAATCTTTATCTTTCAAAGGCATATACTTGTTTTAATCATTGAGGAATATGTATTGCTTAAACAAACCAATATTTTCCCTAGAATCCCTATCTTTCAAAAATCAAAGGAATATACTAACTCAAATCAATGAGATGATTAAACTGATTCCCTAGTTTTATCTTTCAAAGGAATATACTGACTTAAATCAACGAGGGGAATATATTTATTTAACGTACCTACCAATATATTCCCTATTTTCCTTTTCTTTCAAACAACTTAATACTGGCTTACATCAATAAGAGAAATCTACTGGTTAAATAAATCAATGAATTTTTATCTTCCAGTGGCATAATAATAATATAGAGGAATACATATTATACTGGTGTAACAAACCGATATATCCCTTATAGACTCCTTATCTTTGTAACAGTGCATCCAGCACAGGTTTTCCTAAGGATGCACCTATAGTTCCCATTGTATAATTACAGAATATTGTATTTTTGTTGTATAATCACAATTGTTTTGGGAACAAATAAATATTATATTCTATTCTATCAAAGAAATATTCCACTATCAGCCTAACAAATCTACACATTCCCTAGACTCCTTATCAATCCAAGGAATATACTGGTTTAAAAAAACCAGTACATTATTTATAAATTAGGTTTAAACTAGCAAAGTCATTTTTAAGAGGACTTCTCAGTTCACTGTAAAATGTTGGCATTCATGTCATGCAAAAAGGTGGTCAGACAATAGCCTGTCCGGAACTGAAAAAAATTCCACGTAAATATGCACATAAAAATAATTTTAAAAAAGGGTTAAAAAAACACGTACTGTGTCATTATTAACGATGTCCTTGGACACATTTCTTTTAACTGTACGTACAATAATATTATGAACATGTATAGAAAAAATTTCATACGAGTTTGTGAAGGTGGCTATGCGTTGTATTTTATTGCTAGTGTCATAAAAGATAGCAGAAAAGGGTTGAAGGTCGCAGATATTTTATGTCCTATATGCGGGTTACCGAACTCAGTTTACGCAGCCTACTTAATACGTCGGACCCGCTTCAAAACTCAGGCAATAAACACAGAAATTACTGAAAACTTCCTTCTTTCTTTAGAATCTAAATTGTCTGAAATTCAGATCATTCAGTTTTTCGTTAAAAAAACTCTACGATATAGAGATATGATGATCCGTAGATGATGTTTGAAATTAGGATAAGAAGTCTCTGTGGCAACGGATCAAATGAATAGCAATATCTATATATTTAAAACACAAGCCCTATTTCTCTAGACAATCCACCAGCAACCCCTGCTCAACCGATTGACATATTTTTTTTTTAAACTGAGGCTTTTAGTCCACAGATATGTTATCGCTATTTTTTTTTGGTGAAATTTTTTTAAAAGGGGTGATTTCATGCGATAATAGTAAAAATGACGAGGGGGGCAGTGGGGTGAAGAGAAACGTAAACAGAGAAAATCCATCGGCGTTCACGATACATGAGTGTGAGAGAAATGCAAATATGTACGCATGTCGTGGATAGGCTATGCAAACAATAAACAATGAAACAATTTGACAGTTGTACATTTTAATTTTTAGAGCCCAGATTTTAATAGGGTTATATTGACAAAATTTCCAAAAGTATTTAAAATTAAACAATAAAAATGTATATGTACGTGCAAATTTTTTTTCTCTTTTAAATATAGTACTTAGTTTCTCAAATACCGACAAACTCATCGATTTTTTTCTGAAGATCATTCGTACGTAAGTATTACACTGATAGATACGTTCTATAGCTTCTAAAAACTACTATTTTACGTACACTTACGTACACGATATGTTTTTAATATAATTTTTGATAAATATTTTTGATTCAAACATAACTTTAAAGTGTACACTTTAAAGTTATGTTTGAATCAAAAATATTTATCAAAAATTATATTAAAAACATATCGTTAAAAGCTAGGTTATGTGTTTTACTCACGCGTTCGTATACACAATGATATTGAGAAAGCTTGAAATATATATTTCTTATTGTTTTCTTAATAAAGTGATTCATATTACATATAAAAAAGGTTTGTGTTGGCAAACATTTTTTTTTGGCGATAGCCTTTACTAAACCATTGTTCTTTGAAGACAGTGTTAAGTCGTCGCAAAAAAGTTTTGCACGGGTACACTAGTTGATGATTAAAATTGTATTTCTTAGGTAATTTTATATTAGAAATCGTGTCCATCGTGATTATAATAAAATTAAGAAAAATCGCAGGATAGTGGACAAAATACTTGTTTTAATAAATTAAATGTACGACGTTTCGTCTATAGATTTAGACTTTTTCAAGTTCATACATAAAAATAACAATATATTTATAGTCAACATAATTTGTTACCAGGTTACCATGTTTTTGTCTTATGTACCCTATCTTATGTTAATTGCTATGGTTAGTAATTAATATTAATTTTCATAAATATTGTTATTTTTATGTATGTACTTGAAAAAGTCTAAAACGTCGTACATTTAATTTAATAAATCAAATATTTTGTCCACTATCCTGCGATTTTTCTTAATTTTATTTCTTAGGTAACGTTTCGGTGCTCTTTACACCATCTTCACAGCACCTAAAAATTTATTTATTTTCCACACAAGTTTAAACATATCAATGTCTGATTCTTCAATACTTTTCCAAAAAAAATTTTTTTTCAGTTTTAATAACCGACTCTTCAACTTGTTTTCAATACCAAGTTGTAACTTGTAAGAATAATTCGATTTTAAAAAAGACGTGTTTCTTTTACATGCAGTATTTTGTGAACAATATTGAAACTGAAACCCAAATATCGAAACCCGTTCCAAAATTGAGAATGATCCGATATTGGAGGTCTTATTGCCTATTAGTTTAGTCAGTATCGATTCTCTTCTCCTTATTTAGAAACCCATAACACTATCCGAAAGAAAGTTTTAAAACTATCAACTCAGCCACATATATCACCACTTAACAATCCATCAGTGTTAAAATTCCATGGAGATAAATAATTCTGATGTCATCACGACAAAGGCGTCACGTATTCTTTATTTCTCTGGCCATGATAAAAAGGCGTTTATGTCATTAATTAATTAATTAATTGTAGATTATAGACGCGTCGACAACTCAGATCATTAGCGTCTTCGACACAACAAATAATCCATTTGTGTATTAGAATCCGCCAGCCGGTATACACAAACCGACTGATACGAGCTCGGATCTCTAGGTGCGCTAATTCCCAAAGAACATCGGAATGCAATTTGCGATAACAACCACATTCCAATGCCCCCTGGCGGGGCGTTTATGTCAACTTTGTGATAGAAATCATGGTCTGTATCGCGGGTATAGACAGATTACGTAAATACCGTCTATTTTACCTTATAAAATCAAATGTTCGTATTAGTAGATTGTACCTATATCTAGATGCGTAATGGGGTATATTACTGTCGAGTGGTGATAGTTGCACGAGTTATATAATACCATTACCCACGAGATATATGTGGTATTTTTTGCCGTACCATCGTGTCACTTCGTTTTCAAAAAATGTTAACAGTTCATTTGCGTCGCCATCTTTAGTTTTACAGTAGGCCGTGCTTGTTAAATTACCCAATACAGGCCGGTATACGTGCATCGAAATTCGGAAGTATAGGTATAGCTAGTTTGTAGTGGGTATGGCAAAAAATATAATAAATAATAGAATTGAAATTTTATTTTCTTTATATTTTAAATTTCTACCTATATATTTTCATTATAAAAAAATAAAATATTGAAAGCCTTCGGGACTCGAACCTGGGTTTGGCGCTTGTATCTGTCAGTTGACTCGTACTTTTCCACACGGCCACCATGACTTACCGTGTCTGAGACTTTAACATAGTTATAAATACTGCTTGTTTCACATATGTCAACCATTTCGACTATTTCCGTTTCATCTAATATTTCTAAAATGCCACCCCAGTATGATATATTCAGACGCTATAATGACCTCAGATGTCGAGCGTCTATAATTTACAATACAAGTATGAGATATTTTAGACGTTATTCACGTCAAAATCTATTTGAAAATACTGATAATACTACGACATAAACGGTTTTGTTTTTGGGTCATAGATTTATGTCATTAGGTCATAGTCGTATAATATTATTGTAACCATAACCTCTCCCTTAAATGATTTCCTTACTTCACGGTATTTTTGCACACTCATTGCATTCTGCATTTCACATAAAATTGCATTTTTTTGCATCGAATGCATAAAACTTGGGCGTCTACATACGTTATTCACAGAAGCTGATATGCCTATATATAATACGTATAGTATACGATTCCCCTCCTGTAACGTGACACTACAGAAAGCCGGTCGATATGTCATCATGGCCGCCTCGATCAAACATGGCAGACTCGACGCCAAAGCCGGGCCAAAACTTCAAAACAAACCAAAAAATGTGGACGCAGTTTAATTATAACAACAGTGACATTCAAATTATTTCAAAACGGTCAAGACTTGTTTTGTTCCGCGCGAGTTTTAAAAAAAAAGAACCAATAAGTAAGTGAAATGCATAACCTTTTCCCTTTTTTTTGTTTTTAAGTTGGTGCATGTGTGTTGCTTTTTATAGATTATTTTTATGTGTGGTAGGAGGTTGTATTAACAGGTAGGTCATAAAGTTTTTAATGTATTGTTATAATACAATAAAAAATCAGTAGGCTATTGCTAAGAAATTTAAATAATTTTGTCAGCTGTTTTTTAAGTTTAAGCTTTAATTAAGCTAAACAAGTTTACTTTTCTATTAATAATAATAGGCCTCCGAACTTAACAGACAACTAAAAAGTATTTTAGCAAATTAAAAGCAATTTAACGATATTTAATTTTTACTGGCTAGATTTAAAACAAAAACTCACAAAAAAAGTAATCGTTTCAATTCTGAGAATTTTCGAAAAAGTAATTTAAAAATGTGAATGCACAAGTTATAATCTAGAAAATAGATACCTAAATAGTATGTAAAATAAAATAAATTAATAATTTATTAAGCACCAGTAAAAAATACAAATTGAAACAGGATACGCATATTTCATTTCTTGCAGAAGCACTATACTCAAGTGTAACAAAAAAACAAAAGAACTGTTAATAATAAAATATTGTTAATTAATTATTTTATGTTTCAAACACCTAGCAGTGTTATAAACAGTTTGTAACTATATCCTGTATTGTGTTAATTATAGGTAACTTGACCAACTACTTGTTAAGAAATATGGAGATCACTTTTAAATTTAATTAAACCCTATATTCCAATTAAAGCTATTATTAATGTGCCTGTTGTTGCAATAAATATATTATAATTATTTTAGTATATAATATCAGCTGTTCTTATTTTGTTTTAGACACAGAATTGTTGATTAATTTTAATTTTAACAATTGTTTAATTTTAATTTATTTTATTTATTGTAGATTATAGACGCGTCGACATCTAAGGTCATTAGCGTCTTTTCAACTACATTAAATAACAACTAACTTAAAACTAAATAACATCACAAAACATCCATGAGCGCAGGTGGGATTCGAACCCACGGCAGTCCAGTCTAGAGGTTGCAGCGCCAAGCACGCTACCATCTAG
The DNA here is from genome assembly GCA_039654895.1 of Mongoloraphidia duomilia. NCBI lineage: Eukaryota > Metazoa > Arthropoda > Insecta > Raphidioptera > Raphidiidae > Mongoloraphidia > Mongoloraphidia duomilia. Next base: position 4,970,198 of record CM077520.1, on the reverse strand, counting down.
GCTATACTGCCCTCTTTTAAACAATTGTTCTTTTCACGTTTCTTTTAAACCCTCCTTGCCTTTGGATTTCAACAAATTAATTAGGTTGAGGGGTCGTTATTAGGCACGGGGCTCACTTAATTTTTTGCGGGAAAGGGTCAAATGTGATATAATTAGGACAATTTAGAAAAGGCATAGACTATATTTCATCACAAATCATAATTTTTGCATCATAAAAACTTTTTATTAAGGTTAAAAATAAAAATGCTGATTAAACTAAAATAAAAATATTCCTTCAAGTTTCTTTCACAATGAGGGGGGGGGGCAACTGCTGAATGACGTCATATGCACATATTACTTGATGTCAAATACATTTTAAAATTAAATATTTAAATATTATATATTAAATAGTTGAAAATATTGTGCTTAATTTAATTTTAATAAAATGTATAAATGCCTTTATTTACTTAATAATAGAATGATATTTTAATATCAAAAATTAAATGAAACATAAAGGAAGGTTACGTATCTGTCTATTTGTACGGCCAAAACTCTTAAACCCTTAATCCGATTTGTACGAAATTTAGCACACGTACATATTTAATAGGGATTCTCGCAACTCAAACGAAGGGCTACTTTATATCCAGCGTCACTCGCGTTAAGGTAGAGCTCCCATATGAATAAATGTACCTATTTTTCGTACAAACGACTGAACCGATTTTCAGTAAAATTCGGTAAACGTCATATTATGGGGCTTCCATACTTTGTACACACTTTGATCCAATTCATAAACCATTGCCGTAAGATTTCGATGGAACATTTTAAAATCAATAAAAAGTATAGTCTTATTATTAGATATCTGTTTAATGCAAGGCTGCCAGTCAAAACCGACATTTCCATTAAAAACACACATTTATGCGAGCGAATCTAAAGGCAAATTAACGTTCACGGGAGCGATGCCGCAGACAAAAGCTATATAACATTTTGAATAATAATAAAACACAAGGTTTTTTAAAATTTACACTATAACTTTATTTTATGACAATTGTCATAAAATAAAGTTATAGTGTAAATTTTAAAAAACCTTGTGTTTTATTATTATTCAAAATGTTTAATATTAATTTACATCAAGTAAGCACCCAATCTATAATATAAAGCTATATAATATGTTTAATACAGGCTGTCACAGAATAACTATTCCTAATTTTCAGAAATGATAGAGGTGACTTTAAATAAACATTTTTTATTAACAAACTAGTGTTCGGAAATACTGCATCAAACTTTCTAAAAATTATTCAAAGTTACGACCACCATTTACAAATATGTATTTATTAGTGTATTTGCCATATGGCACATACACTATTGGCGTCGGTCGGATGGTGGGACCTAGGGGTCGGACCAAAATTTCTCGACGTTTCATAGCCTCCTGAACACTTTGGCACCATTTTTAAAAATGTTTATATATATATGTATGTATATATATATATATTTATATATTTATATATATATTTATATATATATGTGTGTACACGATAACTCTCGACAGACTTAATCGATTGAAACGAAATTTGGTACACACATTGGAACCCATCACCGCAAGAAGCCTATTTAAAATGGGCCCGATCGGACCATTTTCAGGGTTGTATTTAGGGGTTCCAAAAAGTTTTTGGGCCCAAAAATACCGAAAAATTTGTCAGAATCGTTTCAAAATTGAAATTTAACTTTTTAGTAAAGATTAAAATGTGCTGCTAAAATTTTAATAAAATCGGCTTGACAGGACCGGACTTTCAAATTTTATGAAAACACTAGTTTGTTGATACGGATTTACTTATGGAAGGGTGTATTTAATTGCGTGTACTGATAAAATCCATGTCTAATATTGAAATTTAGAAAAATTTAATTATTTTAAGGGACGTATTAAGGGGTTAAATTTTTTATTTTGTCAAAAAACAAACTTAAGTTCACATAATAATGCCACAATGCCTGATGTATTAGCAAATACACTATATTGTCGGCAGGGTTTGGCACTGCGACCCGAGTTTTTTATTAATATGTAATTACCATGTATAATATGACAATTAAACACACTTATCTAATAAGGAATAATTTGTGACACACGTAAAATGACAACTACGAAAATAGTTGTTGTTTTTCAAAGGTTGCAATAATTCAACTTTATTTCATTTTATCTCGATACTGAAGAATTTCCGGACACTAGTTTATTAATAAAAAATGTTTATTGTGTCCTATCATTTCTGAAAGTTAGGAATAGTTATTCTGTGACACCCTGTATAACGTGAGCAAAGCCGAGGACAGTGTGGTCCAGTGGTTAGCGTCACGGCCTCTAGATCAGACTGTCGTGGGTTCGAATCCCGCCTCCGCTCATGAATGTTTTGTGATGTCTTTTAGTTTTAAGTGAATTGTTATTATTTAATGTATAATCAAGACGCTAATGACCTAAGTTGTCGATGCGTCTCTCATTTACAATAAATGAAATAAATATAAGTGAGCAAAGTCGCGGGTTCAGACTAGTTATAAATAAACCGTAAATTATTTAAAGCTTAAACAGCCGTCTTGCTAGGACGAGATATAGGCTACTAACTTACGTTAAAGTAGAAATTTTAATTTTGTGTAGAAAATATCAAATTCAATAAAAATAATTTAATCTCAATGAATCGACGCAAATCTGTACTAAAATACTTCGTTATGTGTGTAACTGTTATAATAAATTTCAAATTCTAAATTTTAAGCCCATTTGATTTGTTTATTAACGCGATTAAAACACTTCAATAAAAGCAAAATAGCGTTGTTTAGTTAATATATAACCAAACTGTTAAAATAATGCCTGTTGACATTTTGGTGTTTATTTAAGGCTGGGAAAACTAACAAACATACAGGGTGTTCTCAGTCTAATTATCCCTATATTATTAAAAGAGCAAATCTTGTATATATGTACCTATATAAATATTTTCTCGAAAATGGCTCTAACGATTTTGATCAAATTTACCGAAAAGAGGTTTCGGGGGGCAAAAAATCGATCTAGCTAGGTCTCATCCCTGGAAAAATTCGTTTTCTTATCGATTTTATCATTTAAAAAAACAGTTTTTTTAACGTTATAAAACAGTGTCGTATGGTGAGTAGGCTTTGGAAAAAACAAACTATTTTCATTATTTATGTCAAATTACTCTGACAGTCAATCTTTAACTTATTAAAATAATCAGTAATTATTTGAAAAGTAAAAAAATAACAACAATAAAATCTAAACATAATTATACTTACATAATTATGATTAGATTTTATTGCTGTTATTTTTTTAACTAATATTTAAATAAATAGGTATATTACTTTTATATTACCTACATAAAATATGTAGGATACGTTATGTAGTATGACGTATACTGACGTATAATAATATTATCTATTTATAGGTAGGTATGTAATTTTTTTTCTTAAAAACGACTAACGATTTTGATGAAATGGGAACCTTAAGTACTATTTTTTTTGAACTTATCCGAGCAAAGCTCGGTCATCCAGATATTTTTATTTTTAATGGATGATAGTACAGGTCAAAAGAAGACAAAGTGTTAAAACACCATAGTAAAAGTTGTATGATAATTTTGATGAACTTCCCCAGAAATTAGCATAATATCAACTAATTCAATTTTAAAATATAAATTTAGATAATCATTTTCCTCTCTTATTAACTTTTACTAATTTGTGCTAATCATCTTTTTTTGATCAGTCACGAGTCAATAATATCATTACGCACGAGGTATATATTGTATTTTTTGCCATACCTACTATAAAATAGCTACTTTTCACTTCATTTTCAGTATTTTCAAAAAAATTTGACAGTTCATTTGCGTCGCAGGCCATGAGTAGGTAATAGCAGACGGATCAGAGCGAATAAACATATATTACTATGGAAACAATTTACTTACCACACTAGTGTTGAAAACACTTTCAACACACCTGCCTGTTAACTGACCCATTCCACGCATATATACACGCATGTAAAGTAACTATTTTATAGTGGATATAGCAAAAAATAATTTTTACACAAACATTAAACAAATAATATTACAATTTTTTCTTTGCACATATTCGAATTTTTAGAGTGGCGAGGATATTAAAGTAGACTCTATAAGGGAAGGGCGGAGTGAAACATTTTGCGAACCACTGAAATAGAGTATGAATGTAAATGTAATTATTAACTTCCCATTGGAAGTTATTGTAATGGGTCCGAAAAATGTATAACAACTTTTTACGTACGTATATGTCCATTTCTTTCTAAGACGAAATTTCGAGAATGAAAAATGATATCGTTTACGTTAGGGTGTCAATCGACGCGTATTAACGTAAATATGATCTAAAAATTTTTTTTTCAAAATCGGTTCAGTTGTTCTTTTTTCTTAACCAAATAGACTTCAAAAAAGTAGATTTTACACAATATCTCGCGAATAAAAAATTATATCGACTTCGTAAGGGTGTCAATCGAGGCGTGTTAACGTCATTTTGATCCGACATAAATTTTATAAAAATCGGTTCAGCCGTTTTTTTTTCTTAACCAAATAGACTCCAAAAAAAGTAGATTTTACACAATATCTCGCGAATAAAAAATTATATCGACTTCGTAAGAGTGTCAATCGAGGCGCGTTAACGTCATTTTGATCCGACATAAATTTTATAAAAATCGGTTCAGCCGTTTTTTTTTAAATTATTGTTAAAAATAAATAATAATAATGTTTTAATGATTAAAATGATTACTTTTCTGTGTAATATCTAATTTATTATTATTATTAAATATTTATCAAAGTGGGAAGTTAGTTGTGTGGACCTCAAAGGTCGCACTTTAGTCCTAATAAACGACCCACCTCACGGCTTGTTTGATTTGAAAATGAATGAAAACCGACTGACATGCAAAAGTTGAGGGTATGGAAATTACGATTATGGATTTGACATTGAATTTAGATAAACTGGTTGGAAATTATTTAAAAATGATAAAAAAAAGAAGTCAAATTAATATGGATTTAGATAGAATTGTAATCCGATTATAATTTAAGCTCAGGTGATTTTCTATGTACTTATTCTGAATACTAAAATTTTTAAAAACACATTTGTCCTTGGCGGAAAATTTCTTATATCCACAACGTAAATATATATAGAACTGATTCAACGTCTCACACACACTAACACACACGCGCACATACTACCATGCACATTTTATTTATATATGTGTAGATCTACAGACTGATTCATAACATCAATATATATTTTTATATATCTGTGAGACCTGAAACACGTTTTCCCATCATCTTTACCATCACTTCCACTACATGTTTTTTTTATTTCTATTTTGTAAATTGTTATATAAATATTATACCCAGCGATGTAGCTTAGTGGTACAGCACTAGACTCGCATTGGGAAGGTACTGGGTTCGAATCCCGGCGGGGGCAGATGTGGCTAGGACTTTTTCCTACTGCCTCACGTCGAGGAACGGTAATTCCTGTACCAGCCATCTTGTTTGAGGTTTCCCTCGATTATTCCAGATGAATATCGAGATGGTTCCTTATTCAAGGCCATGGCCAATTACCTGTCAAACTCCTATAATGCTCCCAAAATTGCCTACCTTATCCTATTTCCTATAATTCCTCCATTCACACATTGCTATTAATAATAAAAAAAATTGAAGTTTAAAAAATGTAGAAAACAACGGGAAGTGGTAAAATGGAAAATAGTAATGGTGCGAATGGCGTCATGTCGAGAAACGGACGTTAAACGAATTATTATTATTATATAAAATAATATTATTATAGCCAAAATATCAGAATATTGTATTGTCATCAAAACTATATACGACTGCAAAGGTCCACGTCAATTATTGGACATTTGGAAGATGGAATTGTTTACAATAACAACATATAAGTGAAGCTAATATAAGCATGTTAAAAAGACAAACCTACAAAAAGGATGTGATTTTCCACTGACTTGACACCGACCCGATTGTCGGTGACTTGTTGGTGGTGTAACGGGATACTGCATTCAAATGTGGACGCGCACACACGAATTACAAAAAAATCGGACCAACAATTTTATGAAATTCTCAATTTATTGTTGAGTATTCTCTACCGAAGTTACCCCCTGCACTCTTCATCTCAAATCCTTTCACCTCATCTAAAAACGGTTACCGCTCTTCCGATGCTATTTTTAAAGCTAAAGGGTTCGGGTAAACGCCAAATGAAGGACCAATAATCACGCCCTACAAGATCCTACAGACGAAATATTGAAAAAAAATTTCCTGGAAAACTTACAATTCGCCTGTAGGGTCAGTAGTGTGATTCTCGGTCCTTCATGTGGCGTTTATCCGAACCCTTTAGTTTTGAAAATAGCGTCGGGAGAGCTGTAACCATTTTTAGACGAGGAGAAAGGATTTTAGATGAAGAGTGCAGGGGTTAACTTCCGATAGAGAATACTCTTAACAGTACCTATAATGTATTTAGTTACAAACAAATTCACTCATAAAAAGTCAAATTTATAAATACATTTGCTATTTCAACTTTTTTAGTTACTTACAAAATCGAACTTGAAATGAAACACCTTGTATATTATTATTGAACATACGCACATCTAGCTGTTTACAGAAATGAGTGTGAAAATATTCTGTAAACGAAATGTTTTACTAGACTGAATTTTTCATTCTAAGCTCAATTATTTACACGGATTGCTAATAGAATGTTTAAATAGATATGTCATCAATTTTAAAATCTGTTTCTTAAAAGTTGTAAAATCTTGTCTTAATTTTAAGAAACTTCAAGATGGATTCGGAAGAGATCAGGGCGGAGCTTCGTCATGAATAAAAAAGAAAATTATTGTTTAGCTCAAATCCTTTCACCTCGTCTAAAAACGGTTGCATCTTTCCCGACGCTATTTTTAAAGCTAAAAGGTTTGGATAAACGCCAAATAAAGGACCAAGAACTACACTACAGATTCTACAGACGAATTTATTCAAAAAAAGTTTTGGCTACGTGTGAAAAATTACGTAATTTTTAAAAAGTTGTAAGTTGTCCAGGAAGTTCTTTTTTTCAATTTTTCTCCTGATTCTTGGTCCTTCGTTTGGCATTTACTCGAACCCTTTAGCTCTAAAAATAGCGTCGGGAGAGCTGTAACCTTTTTTTGGCGAGGGGAAAGAATTTGAGATGAAGAGTGCAGAGGGTAACTTCCGGTGGAAAATATCTACTCTTAAAAGTTAGAATTTAAATAGTTTCATGAAACTTTTAGCGATGATAAATTTTCATGAAAATTGCCATCCCTATACTCGCAAAGTCAGTATACATAAAACACAATTCAATGTACATGCGTTGCGTGTATGTGTCATTTATTTTCAAAGCAAGGAAGTTAGTTTGGAAAAAGTGAACTTGTTTATTTGACGGCATCGTAAAATCTTTATGTGGTAATGGCTATCTCTCGCGTTTCGAAATCTCGCATTTTGTCTTCTTTAACGTATACAAGTTAAAAGCATACATACACGCGTTTGGATTTCTATACATAAATTCTTCCCAGTCGGCAAGATAAGAATATAAGACTTGTTCAGATTTTGATATATTCCCAAGTAAGATATAGAACTTAATTTCGGAAACTCATTCACATAACTTCAGACCGTTGTCTTTAATATATTTTTGCCATACCCATTACAAAATAGCTATTTTTTATTTATGTATAGCGGCCTTTAATGAGCCATTTAACAGGCAGGTGTGCGGAAAGTGTTTTAATTACCGCACTAGGGCGGTAAGTAAACGGTTGCTATAGTAATTTCTGTTTATTCGCTCTATACTCCTGTGCGTGCCTCGGCCTACTATAGGAGTGACGTTTGCAACACAAATGAACTGTTAAAATTTTTTGCAAATACTGAAAATGAAGTGAAAAAATATCATATCTATCTCGTGCGTTATAATATTATTACTCGTGTAACTGTTAAAACTCGTTATCACTCGTTTTAACATAGTGCCACTACTCGTCAGTAATATACCTCATTATGCAACTATAGTCGAGCCGCTTAACAGATGGAGTGATCACGTAAAAAACACATTAATCGCTTGCGCCGCAGGCGTGGCTTTCGCATATAGTTTCGTTCCCGAACGTTCAAGCAACCAATCAGGTACTTTGCACGCGGTGATCACGCAGCATGATCATGCGTTTTCGTTGCTCCATCTGTTAAGCGGTCTGACTATAGATTATACCTATACGATCTACTATTATTACTACACTGGCGGCCCCGACCGGCTTCGCCCGGGTGCTAAGAAAGTCCGGGTGCAATACATTACTCGCTTCGCTCGTTCGCTTGAATATTATAAATACACTACTCACTCGCTTCGCTTGTTCGCTTGAATATTATAATTACACTGCTCACTCGCTTCGCTCGTTCGCTATATATATAAACCTTCCGGGAACAATTCCGTTATACATAATTTTTGCGTAACTTTAACCGTTTAGCAGCGCACGCAACGGAAGCTCTCAAAAAGAATAATTTTTCCCGTTTTTGCAACATTTTTCATTGATGCTCCGCTTCTATTGGTCGTAGCGTGATATTATATAGCCTATAGCCTTACTCGATAAATGGGCTATCTAACAAAAAAAAAATTTTTAAATCGAACTGGTAGTTCCTGAGATTAGCGCGTTTAACCAAACAAATAGATATAGATAGATTGAAATTTGAAAAACATGAAAAAAATTATGAAAACGGAAAATTCGCTCTTCTAGTCCTTAGAACTTTGCATTTACAGACTAAGTTACGATTTAGTTTATTTTTATTAAAGTTATTAACTTCTGTATAAATCATTAAAAACATGACTCTCTCATGATGTAAACTTTGTATGCGCGTTACCATATATACGAACACATCGATCGATACCCAGTAGTGCATCTATTGTACAAAGTGCAGAATTTACCAATTTTATAATATTAGTTTAGATTGTTCCGGGACATCTATATATTTTCATGCAAAAACAATATACGTCGTGCAGCACAAATGCTGTATATTAAAGGGGGGCGTTCATAATATGCACCAGCAGGAATGGTTATAAATCAAGCAAAACTCGCGTAAATGTTAACGTAAATCATAGGAAAACCTCGACTCAATGACGTTAGAACCACATGCATACACTGTAGACTGTAGTGCATCTTTCAACGTTGCATATAAGCTTTAGGTACAGTGTGACTAAATCAACTTGGGTCTGAACACCAAACAACATCCATCTTTTATAAATTACTGATCTCCCATCCGGCTTGTTCGCTCGAATTTATAATTCCATACGTTACTCACTCGATTCGCTCGTTCTCTCGATAGAAAGACATTGTAAATTATGGACGCTCGACAACAGAGGTCATAAGCGTTTTATCGTTCGCTCGAAGTTATAATTAGCTACTCGCGATGAATTTATATTATTATTGCAGGGTATATTATTATATTTCACACCGCTTTTGACATAAACTTGATTCAATCCGATTTACACCCGAACGAAGTCGGACCGGGCAGCTAGTATAGAAATAAGCTATAGAATGGTAAAAACTGTATTCAAATCCGTTCAGTAGTTCTCCAGATTAGCCGATACAGACATCCAGAAAGATGGACAGACAGATATCTATACCCATGATCCTTTTACACGATGCGTTGTAATCAATATTGATTATAAAAAATAGTTACGGGACGTCTATCTAATTTTCTGTTCATGCGACTTTTTCGGGTATTTTTAACCGACTTCAAAAAAAGGAGGTGGTTCTCAATTCGGTTGTATTTTTTTTTATGCTTGTTACCTCAGAACTCCGTCATTAATAAACCGATTTGGAAATTTTTTTTTATTTGAAAGGATATACTTTCGGATTAGTCTCATAGAAATTCCATCAAAATCGGTTCAGAAGTTCGGCTGATTTTAATAAAAATTAGTAACGGCGTGTGATTCCTTAAGGTAAATGTCACTATTTGACACATCAGACAGCAAAGTCGGCTTAATAAAAGTGAGTAACGGCGTGTGATTCCTTTAAGGTAAATGTCACTTTTTGACACTAAAAAGTAAAAAAAAATCTCCTTCAAAAAGCCACTAAAATGAGGAAAATAATGAAATTTTGAGGTCTGCCCCAATTTAATAAAATATGAAGTTGGTTAAAAAGAAGATATTAATCACTATAATATACTTTTTAATCGACTTCATATTTTATTAAATTAGCGCAGACTTCAAAATTTCATTATTTTCCTCTTTTTAGTGGCTTTTTGAAGGAGGTTTTTTTTTGTTAAAAAGTTTTTTTTGACACCTAGACAGGAGAATGAGTCACGAATTTTTGTCTGTTTGTACCAGCATGACTCGAGAGCGATTAGACCGATTTTGATGAAAATTGGTACAATATCTATATATCCAAACTGATTGTAAGTCCAAACTTAGGCAGTTTTTACTCTACTACTTAGTTAGGAGGTTTTTATCAAAACTGACGTTATCGCGAGCGAAGTGGCAAGGAAAAGCCTTTTATTCAATTTGTAAATTGAAAATTAAATAGAATGTGTGTTTTGGTTGGAATGCCTACAGTAAAATATCATTGTACTTTAATAACAAAGTTTAATGACACTTGGAATCAAACTGTACAATAAAAATGCAAGGAAATAAATTTAAAAAAATTTTAGCATACAGGGGACATTTTATATTTACTTATACTTTTTAAAAATATAATATTATGTCAATATGAAAAATGCATTTCGTTCGATCTGAGGATGGCACCGTATATTGAATTTCAAAACAAAATAGAATAATATGTAACCAGAATTTGGTTGAAATCTATATATACAAATAATAAATCTGTAACGGGAGGTTTTCCTGTAAGTTATATTTTTTAAAGAAATTTCATCCTTTTAGACATTTTGCATAATACCCAGCACTAAAACTAAACTAAATTAAAGTTAAATAAAAATAGGTAAAAAAACATTTAAGTTAAACGGTTTTATTTTAAATCATCATCTGTACCAAAAACTAGAAAATAATTAGGACAGAAACCAAGGGGCACTTTGTGTCGCTGCGTCACATTTTTCTAGATAAGCCATTCTTATTTAATAATTATACAGTCGTTAAAACACCCTGTATATTATTGAATTTTTAAATGTATTGATAAGTTTACATATTTTTTTATAAACCCTTATCTACACATAAAGCTAACAGTTTTGCAGATATTTATCGTTTAGTCTAAAAAATTACTGTGTAGAAATTGTCGGAAGTGAGCACTTCCTTGGCACATAGGATCAATAAAAGCAATACTGATTAATTCAATGTATTGAATGTATTGATCCTATGTGCCAAGGAAGTGCTCACTTCCGACAATTTCTACACTGTTTTCAAGGATTACATTGCTCTATTTAATTATAGCAACTTCAAATTCTAAAAAATTACGTTTTCAGGTATGTTGCTAAAAAAACAAAAAAAAAGTCTCTAATAAAAGATAGGACGTATGTAAACTTATGAATACAATCCAAAAATTCAATAATATACAGAGTGTTCAACTTAAAACAACAAAGTTGTACACAACACCACTTTTCTGGAACACACTATACAAACAAGAATGTTTTACGTTATACACCAATAAAATTTATACAATTTTTGCGTTAAAACTTTTTTTTCTATCTTCACCCAAAATCAATATATCGGCCGAGAACGCACTATTAATTGGATTTATTTATTTATTGTAAATTATAGACGCGTCGACAGCTTAGGTCATTAGCGTCTTGTTCACATCAAATAACAACTCACTTAAAACTAAATAACATCACAAAACATCCATGAGCGGAGGCGGGATTCGAACCCACGACAGTGTGATCCAAAGGCCGCTACGTAAACCGTTACACCACTCTGTCCTCACTATTAATTGGACATCCTTGTATATAACGCACCTACGTATAGACGTGGGTCGTTACGTTATTTTCAAGAAACGTAACGAAACCAGTGACTTGGTCGGCGTCACCTGTTTCAAAACTAGTGATTTTTGTAACTAGTTATTTTTATTCAGCTACTGTGATTGCTTGCATAAATACCTCCACCAGTTACCAACTATACAGTTACACACGAAACGAGACGAAACTAAAATACATTAAATCACTATCTAAGTGTTTGTAGCTATACACTTAAATCAATAAATTAACTTCCCTTCATACTTTATTCAGGCTTAGGACTGACTGCATTAAATGTATTTATGATTGATTAGTTTTTACTATGAAACTATGATTTTAATTAAATTATTAATGCAGGTGTACGACATGTGCGTGTTCGGGTTACTTCGGATTTATTCGTGTCACTGTCACCCGCTCTCGCTTAGTAACGCATTTGCAAAAATCACTACTTGTAATGTAACTCGAAACTAGTGATTCGGTTACATACCGCGTAGCTAGTTATTGTAACTAGTGACGTGAAATAACGACCACGTCTACCTACGTACCTATGTTACCAAAAAATGGTCATTATAGTGTGTACAAACGAAAAGTGATTTATTTATTGAACGCAGGGTACCGTGTCTTAAGTTTTGCTTTATCGATTGTTCAACAACAGAAAGCATTAGACGCCCATGGAAAACGTCTAAAGATATACTATTATTATGTAACGGGTTTTTATTGCCTCACCTTAATATGCGAAATCCGTGCATAGTAAATTAATTCACGTAATGTTCACCGAGGTCAGGTTTACTAAGTTCATTTAGGTATGCATTTGTTGTTACATGACGACTATTTAAGCCTAATAGTATATTGTGTAACTAGTGCACTAAAAACATCTTTATACGTCAGGCGCGATATTTTCAGCACAAGTAGTAGGCGAGCACACACGAGCCTTGGCGAGTGTGCATCGCGAGTCGCATACGAGTGCTGGAAACATCGCGCCTGATGCATAAAGTACCTAATTAAGGTCTATCCTTCCAAGTTTTGACAAAATACACTTTTTTTATGTACAACAATTCCTTCTGCATAACCAGCATTTTTGTTGTGCCCTGAGTGCATTTTTATTGAAGAATAAATTGCTTTTTTAACGCGTGAAGTAAATAAATAGGTGCCAGCTATTTACAATGTCTACTTTTGAAAAAAAAATATACTACCTTGGTAGTTTTATAACCCTTCCGGTAAAATAGTGGGCCATATAATTTATAATGTAAAGGTTTATATATGACAATACTTCAACTGTGCGAAAAGGGTTAAATACTTAAAAAGGATCAGTGACCTTCACCAATGCTTAACTCATTCTTAGGTACAGGATGACCACAAACGTTTAAAATTATTGTAATCATCATTTAGGATGGTCATAATATTTTACAATTTTAATCTCTTCAAAAATGGAAAAGTCAAAATGCTGTGTTTAGTTACAAAACCTATTTAAAATTCGTAGGACAGACATTTCAACTGCATTTTAAGTTTTTTTAGGGCATCAATAGCCAGGGGTACCTAGGCTTAGTACCAATTCATACATAAATCTGCAATTTATTATTACTTCTAATAGTAAATTGAAAATCGATACTTTCATCAATGCTCTGATTAGAACTTTAGAACTGAAGGTTTAGAATACAGAAGCGGTATCTCTACGAACTCGACCATTCTCAAGGTCAGATTTTTATTAAAAATAATAAACTGAAAAGATTGGTATTGAAGATAAGTTTAGAAACAGATGGCCTTTATTACAAAAGAAGCAGATATTAATCAAGAATCTATTATAGAGATACTAATGATTTTTAAAACGTTAAAAAAATACATCTCAGCAGGCACATGCTAAGAAGTCGACAAAGAAATTCTACAAATTTATTTATAATTTCTCCTTTATGTTGAGAAATCAGGAATTTATTCAATTACTAGTTTTTGTCTTCAATTATTGAATAATTATAATTTTGGAACCGATGATGATGTCTACCCCAAAGAACACCATTAACTTGCGTTTTATTAAATAAGATCATTTCTTTCCTAGAATGTTTTTTTAATTATTTACAATTCAAAGGCTTTATGCGCCTTTTAATCCTAACTAATGAAAAAAAGTCTAGGAAAGAAATGATCATAAAAAACATCAAAGATCATAATATAATAAAATGTGTCTTGACAGACCACCCAGCCAGACGGGCAAACTAATAATCCTATAAGGGTTCAAATTTTTCTTATTGAGGTACGGAACCCTAATTATACAAAAAAAGACGGACAAGTGCGAGTAGAACTCGCGCCCTGAGGGTTCCGTACCTTTAAAACAATGTCACGTAATAATTTCACATAGAATTAGAAATTAATGATTTTCGGAAGTTGTCCTGTACTTGTGCTATGAGACCTTCCTTCATGTCAAGATTTTAGGTCAACAGGAAGTACTAATATAGGTTTTGATGAGTGAGTCAGTATAAAAAAACGTGCATGGTTTTTTATTTTATATTTTTATTGCATTACGCTAGAAGATTGAATTTTTACAGAACTATGAGTTTGTAGACCTTAATATTTTTAATTTCAACTTGAAACATCTAACCATTCCTGAAACAAGAAGTTTTGACGGACAGACAGACAACAAAGTGATCCTACAAGGGTTCCACTTTTTTCATTCTAATGTACAGAGCCCTAAAAAATTAGTTCAATCAAAAATAAAGAAACAGGATAAACAAATTTCTATTAAATTATACAATTTTAAATCTTTCAGAAAGATCATACGAAGAACCCTGGAATGTTGAAAATTTAAACTCGAATTTAATTAAAACTTTTTTATAATGAGAATTCAAAAATTTTGTTTTTTTTAATAAACGTCGTGTCAACCAACTTTTAAAAAATATAATAACTAACGCTTTAGATGTAATTTGAAGCGAAACATCGACAGTATCTTCTAATCACCAAAGCTGGTTGACATACCATAATTAACTTAAAAAAACTTCGACTATTTTTATATTCGTAGAGTCACTTTTATCATAAAGACCCGAATATTTATTATTAAACTTTGCAAATATTAAAAGTTCATTAAATTGGTTAGTCATAAGTCAACAAGTTAATACAATCTTTAATAAATACTAATAATAATAATATTGTTGCCAGTTATTTTCATCAGACATCATTATGTAAATGGAATGAACAATATTACATTTGGTTTAATCAACTTTAGGTAAGACGACAATAATTAATGGTTTATGTCTGTATCGCGGGTACAGACAGATGGCGTGAATACTTTAAAACACAAATAATTGTAATAATACATCCACTTTTATCTCCACTAATATTATAAATGCGAAAGTTTGTGTGTGTATGTGGTATATATAGTTACCTAGAATAGGACGTAGGGTACTTTTCATCCCGGAAAAATGTATAGTTCCTGTGGGATAGTAACAAACCGTAATTTTTTTGCATTTTAACGTATTGGTGGAATCCTACTAATAATATAAATACCACCAGCCCGGCTTAGCTTCGCAGGGGGAGAATTTCACGCGAGGGATAATAAATTATTATAAATTCATAGCACCCGGGCGAAGCCGGATAGGGCCGCTAGTTTATCTTATAAAATAAAATGAACGTAAAATATAATATCCAATGCCTATGTCCCATATATTAATTTCATTATTAAAAAAATAATATTAAAAGCCATCGGGGTTCGAACCTGGGCTTGGTGTTTGTACCTCTCGGTAGACTCGTACTTTACCACACAGCCACTGCACTTACCTCAACATAAACCTTAACATAGTTATACATGTTGCGTTTTGTTTCACATGACAACTAATTCCTTCTATTTCCGAACATCTAATATTTCTCAAATGACACCCCAATATATGAGACATTAGAAGTTATTTACGTCAAAAAACTTGAAAAAATCTCATGTCCTTTCCCATGCTTTACCATTATGCTTCATGTGAACTTAACGGTTCAGCGTGAGACACTAATGTAGTTCAGTGTAGGAATGGGTCAATAACTACTTAAGGTAGTTGTTACGCGAAATCACTATCGGCAGAATTAAAAAAAATGTATGAATAAAATAAACAGTGATATCTAATCTTTCGTAGGGTTTAGAGGAAATCGACCGTTTTAAACTCGAGATAACAGTCTGTTATTAATTTAGCAACTTATGTACGTATCGCCTATACCAAGCAAATCCTAAAGGCAAATGAGTCGTTATTGTTGAACAACACAATTCTGAGAACTGTTACGTTTAGAACAGTTTATTTTTAACCAACTTCAAAAAAGGAGGTGGTTCTCAATTCGGTTGTATTTTTTTTTATGTTTGTTACCTCAGAACTCCGTCATTTATAAACCGATTTGGAAATTTTTTTTTTATTTGAAAGGATATACTTTCAGATTTGTCCCATAGAAATTTCATCAAAATCGGTTCAGTAGTTCGGCTGATTTTAACAAAAGTTGGTAACGGCGCGTGATTCCTTAAGGTTAATGTCACTTTTTGACACATCAGACAGCGTAAGAAAGTCGGTTTAATAAAAGTGAGTAACGACGTGTGATTCCTTTAAGGTAAATGTCACTTTTTGACACTAAAAAGTAAAAAATAAAAAACTTTTTAACAAAAAAAAACCTCCTTCAATAAGCGACTAAAAAGAGGAAAATAATGAAATTTTGAGGTCTGCGCCAATTTAATAAAATATGAAAAAGAAAGATATTAATATGAAAAAGAAGATATTAATCACTATACTATACTTTTTAACCGGCTTCATATTTTATTAAATTGGCGCAGACCTCAAAATTTCATTATTTTCCTCTTTTTAGTGGCTTTTTGAAGGAGGTTTTTTTTTTTGTTAAAAAGTTTTTTATTCAGTAACAGTTCGTAAATAACATCGTCCCACCACTAAAACCCAAACCATTGGTAATTTGAACTAGGTGTGATATTGGAAGATGAATATTAAAATTTGTATATTTCGCAACTATTGTCTATTCATTTTCAAGATAGAGTGACCTGTGTTCGTGATCAGCTCGTTTTCCTTTGTTTCTTGAGTTGTGTTTGGTCGGTCGGGAGAATTTCAAATTTCGCAAATGTACTGGACCGCATTTACCTATTTATTTTATTGCAAGCTGTTGGAACATATTTTCTCAAATTACTCTATCTTGGAAATGAATAGACTATAGGTATAAGCTTCCCAAAATTGAATATAAATCCGATTTAAATGTTTCTGATCTTTGGATTTGTATACATTACGTATTTATGTTATATCGACAAGAGGTTAACTAACCTTAAAAATAAACACATTATAAATCTGTTAGTAAAAAGTCGTAAAATTTTTATGGAGAATAAAAATGATTTTTTGTTATCCAAAACAAATTAATAAAATCACTACTGTAAATTGTGACAGAATGTCTCTACCTGAATTGTCTGCTACTAAATTGTATAATTTATAGACAAGATAACGTTTTGTTAATTAACGGATTGAAAAGACATTAGAGTTTATTAACCGGAATTATTCTATTTTTCTAATCTATTACAACTTGACAGTATTAAAAATAATTTTCAAAAATTCAAATCTCTAGCATTCTTTCGAATGACATCACCGGTAAAATAGGTTTAGGCCGGTATTACACTATTCAAAATCTTTTATAAATTATTGTCAAATCCTTTGTAAAAGATAAAAGTGCGACGTTATTATTGATATAAAAAAATACATTATTTGTAATGTTTTATAAAAATTATTCCAAATAATATCTTGGTTAAATATTTCTTATAGTGTAAACGGGCTTATGCCGACACTTCATTACTAAAGTTTTTTTATAATCTCAAAGAAATATAATATCTTTGAGGATATTTTGTAATTTTTTACAGATCGAATACCTAAACTTGTCATCTTATTTTCAAATTAACAAAAAATAAGAGGTTACATTTTTCAAATTGTGTCGAAGACAAGTTCATAAAAGGTATTACACTGTGATATACTTTGTAAAAAAATTCTAAAATATTTTCGATATTGTAACACCAGCCTTAGTACATTCAGGAAATATCATAGTCATTTACTTGTGCCTTGCTTAAAAATGTGTACGGAATACAATTTTTATGGTTTTTTATTTATTGGCACTAAAGGGTAAAAAATACAAATTGAACATTTAGTGACCTCGCCCTTCAAAGAAATGCAAACATAAAATTGTAAAAAAAGCGGTTCTTAAAGGGGTAGAGGTATACACTTTAAGGTCATTTAAGCGATTTATTTTATAGGTAAAAAAATATTTGCTAATATTTTACTCACTGCGAATTCAGTTGCAATTTAGAATTTGGTCGAGTCAGGTTAAACCAGTTAGTTTAGTGTTAAATTTATCTTATTAATTGTGTAATTTATAATGAGTTTAGTGTTTTAAAATTCAAGGTATGTTTAAATTATTTTAAAACGTGTTTTGTAAAATAGTTTTTTGCTTGTTTGGCATTGTTGCTAATTATTACGTAACGAAAATTAAGAATATAAATTATTATAGATCCGAGTTCCGTATTCTACTAAACTTTAAAACGAAAAAACATAAAATTTGATATAACTTTCGTTTTAGAGTAGACATAATTATATATGGAGTTTATGGAGTAATATATGGGAGTTTCGGGTTCAAATCCCGATAGTGGCATTTACATTTGTCTTATATTATAGCCTTCTATTAAATATCATGGCGGTATGTCGTCTGATACATTGTGTTATTCACTAATATGTGAATTTATTTACGGATAGGACTAATAATTTCTTGGTTAATTATAATAATACCGTAAACTACTTTACAGATCTTCTGTGTTTTGATTTGATTATAATTATTTATATGTACCAAAACGTAAAAAAAATGCGATACCGAATATTAAGTAATAATTATGAAAGAAATTTTAGTTGTATCATCTAATTGTATTTTTTTTTGATGTGAATAACGTCTATATTGTTTCATACTGGGGTGGCATTTTAGAAATATTAGATGTAACTGAAAATAGTGGAAAGTGGTTGATCACTTATCTGTCTGTACCCGAGATACAGACATATCCATTTTATTATTTTATATATCGTATATTTTTTATTATTTGATGTGTATTAATAATTTTAAGATCACTTAGGCACTTCTAGAGTTATCTAAACGGATATAATTATTATTTGTATTTTCTATTTTCGTAATACTTTAAACAGATTTTCTTGAAACTTTTCTACACAAGGGGTTTTCCAATTGTAAATTACTTTTATTTATTTATTGTGAATTATAGACGCGTCGACAATTTAGGTCATTAGCGTCTTAATTACACGAAATAACAAATCACTTAAATCAAATGACATCACAAAACATCCGTGAGCGGAGGTGGGATTCGAACCCACGACAATGTGATCCAAAAGCCGCTACGCTAACCGTTACATCACACTGTCCTCAGTATAACTTACATTCAAGTATTTAAAATATAATCAGAATAAGTATAATGACCTACGTTACAACACTTTTTTTTCAACAGAGGGCAGTGTAGCCTAGTGGTTAGCGTACTTGGTACCGCAGCCTCTGGACTAGACCGTCGTGGGTTCGAATCTCACCTGCGCTCATGGATGTTTTGTGATGTTATTTAGTATTAAGAAAGTTGTTATTTAGTGTAGTTGAAAGACGCTATTGGCTGAGATGTCGACGCGTCTATAATCTACAATAAAAAATAAATAATTTTCTTTTTTCAACCTGGCCGTTCGGTTCTGTTGCAATAAGGTCGATTTATATTAGCCGGTCAGACACGGCGCGGGAATGTAGCGTTTCCGGCAAGACAGACATTTTTAGATGTATTTGAAATACGAATATTTATACTTAGCGGATCCCGTCCGTTCAGACACGTATCAATACTCGTATTTGAAATGCATGTAAAAATGTTTGTCTTGCCGGAAACGTTCCCGCGCCGTGTCTGACCGGATAATATAAATCGAGTTATACCCGGTAAACGGCTCACGCTAAAACGCGATTAAACTTAAACCCGGATTAATCGAGCACATTTTATCCGAGTTCGCGATTTATCGAGATTATATCTAATTTTTACCTCCCGTATTAACCGAGCCTTCGCGCGTAAGAGCCAGGTTTACGGCCAGCGCACACATGCTAATTTTCGTATCGAAAACTGCATCGTGTTTACTCAGCTAATCGAAATTTCTCGTTCGATCGCACGATTTCGCAACAGTTAGCGATCGATGCGTTTATTTCCCATTCGAAGTGTGTCCGACAATCGCGCGTTCGTGACACAACCGTTGTGTATTTCAGCGAATAGTGTGCGGCCTTACGCTGTTAGTAGCTGCATCTGACGATCTAGAAGCGACTTAATCGTACAATCGTGATACAAAAAGTAGCATATGAGCGCTGGCGCTTATTCAAATAATGCGATTTTTTTGGATGTTTGACATTTAATTTTATGATTAAATATTGATTTTATCATAGAAACATGTAATTTTTTTTTAAATTCTTAGAAAGTTCGTATTATTCTAATTTCATTATTATTTAAGGTAGATACAGGCGGTCTACAATTTAGCTCGTATAATCGAGGGTTCAACTGTATATAAATCTAGCTAAGGAATTTTTTTTACAGTATTACATATAGCAATTAATTTAAGAAATAATAAAAAATTATAATTATTTAATTTAAATATGCGGACATCCAAAATATGTCAAGGTCAGATGTTTCGTACAATGTTTTTCGTATATCTATTTACAGCAACGCACTAATTCTGTTTGCAATAAATATAAATTATAAGCGAATACGTTGAAGTATAGACTAGAAGTACAAAACAATTATACTACAACATTATATTGTCCAATAAATGTTGCCATGATTTTATATTATCTTATATTATAACAGTCTTAAAATAAAAATTTTATATCGCCAATAAAAAGCACATTAAAATTCTGAAAGCTTGGTAATGATAGCTTGCGAAAAACAGTTGCAAAATTGGAATGAATATGGAATATTTCCTTTGTTAAATGAAACTAGTTCTGAGGTACCGTCTAGTTCCACTGTTTCACTGCAGGTATCTTTCAAGTTAAAGGAATGAAAGGATTGAAGTCTTTCCTAATAGCTCTTTATTTCAAATTGTAAGAAATATTTCAACCTTTTTATAAATCAGTGAACAGACAAATTACAATATATTTAAATAATTGACATTTCCGCAAAAGTGGTGGCCATTTTCAAGATCTGATTGTCAATATTTAAAAAATTCAAAAAATTAAGTTGACAACTGTTGTCAATATTTTTTAAATATTGACATTCAGATCTTGAAAAATACCAGCAAATTTGCCGAAACGTCGATTATTGAAATATAATTTGCCTGTTTAACTTTAATTGGTCGTCAATTCATTGATTTATAATTTTTGCACCTATTAATATTTCAACTCTTTCTTTTCCCTGATCACTTTTTTTATAAAGGTGTTTAAAACTATATTCAGATAATGTTGTTTTTTGCAAATACATTGATACTTTGACCAGTTCTGCGATTATAACCTGGGAACTTGCATTAGAAATGTTATACAGGGTGGTGACCGTGACTGCTGCAAATAGGGATTTAACCCGTAAAATCAAACCTTCGCGATTTCCTGCTTCCCTAATTATTTTAGGAAAAATATCTTCAAATAATAGTTTTAGAACATAAAATTCTGCATCTAAATCATTAAACAAAATTAATTTTGCATGCTTTATAACGGCAGAAATTTAATATGAAAATGTCAAAATTACCTCAAAAAACAGATAGCGATAGCCATGGAACTTGAACAAAATTCTGACAGCTAAAACGTCATCATCTTGTTCAAGTCCCATGGCTATCGCCATCTGTTTTTGAGGTAATTTTGACATTTTCATATCAAATTTCTGCCGTTACAAAGCATGTAAAATTAATTTTGTTTAATGATTTAGATGCAGAATTTTATGTTCTAAAACTTTTATTAGAAGATATTTTTCCTAATATAATTAGGGAAGCAAGAAATCGCGAAAGTTTGATTTTACGGGTAAATCCCTATGTGCAGCAGTTACGGTCACCACCCTGTATAAACAATGACATCGTTACGATCGCGGCTATACAATGTACATATATTTTAAATTTGGAACTTACAGTTTAAAAAAAAAATTTATTTAATAAATAACGCATTTTTGACATCGAGGTCATACATGCGAATAAAAAAAAGAAACAAACAAAACTTACAACTCGATTACAAGTCGCTTAAAATCCGTACAAAATATTAAACAAAAATTTTTATTTATTTACTTTTGAAGGCGAAGGTTAATCTAGGCCGAATAGGTACTAATTAATTGTTTCAATTTATTACTTTTTTCTAATTGATACTTTTTTTGGTTCTCAAATTAAAACGTGATACTTTCACCAGTTTATAGATTAGAACTTTGCAACCTCAGATTATAACTTGATATTATCACCAGCTCTCAGATTAAATTACTACATCTTAACTAGGAAATAGTGTATAATACTTACATAACATGAAGACTATTTTGTAAGAAATGAGCCATTAATAAATTAACGATCATATTAAATTGTCATAAAATCGTTTATAGTGGTTTTTACAAGTATTTACATAAATCAAATAAGCACCATGCATTTACCATTTTTTTCTTCTTCAATGGAACTGCTATAAGTGCTAAAGCTACAGTTAATTGTTTTTCTATAGTTCCATAGAGCTATTTCAAATAATAAATATACAATTTTCACGTGCAAAACATTCATTCTAATAGCTCATTGAGCTAGTTATTTACATATTTGAGACATTTATGTTTAAACGTACCTATACATAAATATCTTTATTATAGATCTAAACGCCAATTCGTTTTTTAAGCCTGCGGTAAATGTTTCGTAGGTGTTTTAAATTAGTGCGTTAAGGGTGTATGTTATATGGCACACTTAATCCCCCCTTTCCCCAAGCCTTTGTCTGAAATGATTTCCCCCACACTGTAAAAAATGGATGTAAAAATACTTTGAAAGTTAAGGTAGAATTCGCTCGATTTTCTAAGTGATTTTACATTATTATTTATTTTTACACTGAAAACTTCATAAAAACTTGGACTTTTACTGTAAAGTTAAACAAATTTGTGATTTTTACAAAAAGTAAATTAAAATTACGTAATTTGTGTAATATTCCAATAAAGTGTGTAAAAATTACAAAATAAAATGTATAGTTACATATATAAAATGGATGAATACAAAACAAATTAATGTAAAATTAGTAACCACGCATGCGTGTGTTTTTATGGAATCTACGCGATGTGCAGGCGATACCTGTTTGCGACGCTATTGTTTCTTTGTGTGCCTATTACCAGATTAATCGCTGGCTACAAATGGACCATCGATAATCTATGTAATCGGCCTTCTTGTTTCTTACAGTGCACGTTTAATTTGTTTCAGTCCTTAATTCAAGTTTTACAATATATTTACCCGAAATAAATTCTACTGAAAATATTTCAGGTAGAAAAATCGATTGAGAAGAAAATACATTCGGATAAAAAGCTACCAAATTTTAAACTAATTCTACTGGATAGAAAATATTTTCAGGTAAAACGCTAAGACAAATTTTATTGGAAATCTATTAAATTTGAATAAAAATAACTAAAATCAATTTAAGTGAAAAGAAAATACTTGCAGATAGTATGCTAAAATAAATCGTACTGAATAAAAAAAATCTTTTTTATGTGGAAAGTTAGGACAAATTTTAGTGAATACGATATATACTTCCAAGTAGAAAGCTGACAATTTTTAGTGGATAGAAAATAATTTCAGCTAAAAAGATAAGAACAATTTTACTGGAAAAAATAATACTATAAAGTACAGTAGAAATTAATTATTTATTAAAGAAAAAACAAAGTTAATGCTTTCATCTTTTTTTTACCAGAAATCCCACAACTGGGAATTCTTAAAAGCAACATACTTAATAGTCCCCTGAGCCAGCGACTTCGCGTGTTTCTTTTTTAAATGAGAGGAAATTTATTAGTACTTAAATAAAAAACAGACAGTTTATTCTGTTTCTAATATCAAAACCAATAATTTTATATGTAAAAATATTTCAGAAAAAAATTAGGCTAGTGCCGATTTGGAAATAATTTTTATAATTTAATCTAAACATATTTCATATATTTAATATAAATTAGAAATAAAAATCATCCGTTATTATACTCTTTTTTTTGATCATATTTTTATTTCAATGGTACCTAATGTTAAATTAGCTGGCGAAATTATTACGTTATAAAATATTTTGGAATTGACTCAATGCAATTTTATATGAAATAAAAAATGATATTTTTAAGGTTTAAGATTTTTTTACAATACGATTTTTAAGTTATAAATAATTCTCAATGGCAGTTAGCAAGAATTTAATCTTTGAATCTGAATAATTTAATTCAGAGTTATACATATGGATTTTAACTTTCAAGGTACTAGCTAAACAGAAAGAACTTGTGATTTGTTTTCTTTAAACTAAATAAATTACCTATCAAAAGAAATAAATAAAAGGTAAAAATGATATTAAAACAGGTTTTATCGTTTGAATTTATATTAAATGTTATTTTGCGTGAACATGTAAAAATACTGCGGATTATCTTAAATTGATAAGTAAATTTTTATATAAATACTTTTTAATAAGGAAAAAATATTGTATACAAATTCTTCTGACATATTATTCATTATTTCCAATTTTTTATATTTATTTATTTATTGTAGATTATAGACGCGTCGACATCTCAGGTCATTAGCGTCTTTCAACTACACTAAATAAAAACTATCTTAAAACTAAATAACATCACAAAACATCCATGAGCGCAGGTGGGATTCGAACCCACGGCAGTCCAGTCCAGAGGTTGCGGCACTAAGCACGCTAACCACTAGGCTATACTGTCCTCCCAATTTTTTATACACATTTTTAAACTATAGTTAGGTAAGTAGGTAGGTACGGAAACATTTGGGTGAAAATTAATGGTGCCATGGACTCAAATGTTTCTAAATAGTTTAAAAACAATTCAGCCAAAATTTCAGATCCCTCTTTCAATTCTAACCTATGCCCCAAAGCACCAAAGATTTTTGGCACTTTGCGGTTAATTTTTTTCCGCCGCGATTTTATTTTAAAAGATCTAAAACTTGACAAATACCTCGGCAGTAGGTTATTGAAAATTTTTTAGAAATGTTCAACGATATAATATTTTAGCGAAAAATTTTTAACATTTAAGAAACTCAATGTTTTTTGTTTA
Organism: Mongoloraphidia duomilia; assembly: GCA_039654895.1. NCBI lineage: Eukaryota > Metazoa > Arthropoda > Insecta > Raphidioptera > Raphidiidae > Mongoloraphidia > Mongoloraphidia duomilia. Next base: position 4,945,064 of record CM077520.1, on the reverse strand, counting down.
CCTGTAGTTCCGAAAATTATATCGTTAAAAATCTCTAAGAAAATGCTATAAATACTATTTTATGTAAGAAATTTGTCAATTTTCAGATTTTTAAAGCAAAATAGTGGTAGAAAAAATTATCCGCAAAGTGCCGAAAATCGTGAATATGTTATAAATGGGAAAATTTGAGGGCTTAGAAGCAATGGTTAGAATTGAAATAGGGCCCTGAAATTTTGGCTACATTTTTTTTTTTAATTTATTAAGAAACAATTGAGCCCATGAGAGCATTAATTTTCGACAATGACCGTTTTAAAGACCTCCATGAAAGGTTTTTAACTGTTCAACAAAATGGGAATTTTTTTTAGCAGTTTGTTCAGCAATTAGCCAGTGTGGGTTTGGTATATTATATGACTGAAATGAAAGTTTGACAAATAAAACACATAAGCGACGCGATAGAACACAAAATAAATGACAGGGACACAAGAGGGACGAAAGAAAATAAAAAAAATTCTTTCTGAAGAAACCTACGAAAATTGGTTTTGCTCTTGCAGTGCAGCGTTATAATGTGAATATGAAATCGCCATTTTGTACCAAGCAGATTGTAGTTTGATATTCTATAATATTCTATGTTATAGGGGTGAGAATGAAGTGGCATTTGTGAGGGGCCGGCATCGATTTGCTGTGGTCGCGTTCTGCGACGGTTTCAAAGTTAAACGATGCTATTGGAACTATAGCATGCTTGCTTATTCAACACATTAAACAATCTACGTGGTTGAAATTTAATATGCAAAATTGTTCGCTGTTAGGAAACTTACACATAACTTATGTAATACCTACAGAATTTTATCTTGATCATTATTATTTAATCACTAGCCTTTCCCAGCGGCTTCTCTCGCGCTCATTTCAATTTTTTGACGTGAATAACGTGTAATATATCTCATACTAAGGTGGCATTTTAGAAATATTAGATGTAACGGAACAAGTTGCAAGTTCTTGACATGTGAAACAAAACATTATGTATAACTATCTTAAGGCATAAGATACAGAAAGCAATGGTGGCCGTGAGGAAAATCAAGAGTCTACCGACAGGTACAAAGCCAAGCCCAGGCTTAAATCCCGAAGGCTTTTAATATATTTTTTTAATAATACCTTCAGGTATTATTATTAGAATTATTTTAGTTATTATATTTTACGAATATTTGATTATATAAGACAAATAAAAGTAAATGTATTTCTTTCCGTGACAACGAATACAATTATTTATGTTTAGCGGTATTGATGTGATCTGTCTGTACCCGCGATACAGACATACCCATTTTTTTACTATTGACTAAAAATACTAGACAGATATTTGGATTGGTCATTAAAATTTGGAAATGCGTATATTAATCCATCCGATAGTAATGATGCCCGTAAAATTCGACATAGGTACTGTGAATGTATTATCTATATTTACCAGACTACGAAAAAGGAAGGGCTATGCGTTTGACAGTCTTTGTATGTGTGCTCCCCCGTAGCTTCTAAACTACTCGACCGATTTTAACAAACAAGATGTCTATTGATTTATCTATTTTTATTTATTGTAAATTATAGACGCGTCGACAACTTAGGGTCATTAGCGTCTTGATTACATTAAATAACAACTCACAACATCACAAAATATTCATGAGCGGAGGCGGGATTCGTACCCACGATAGTCTGATCCAGAGGCCGCGATGCTAACCACTGGACTACACTGTCATCTATTGATTTATCTTGGTAACGCGGGCTTGTTATAGGATCTAATAACTAAATCTAAGTCATAATTTCGTTAAAAACTTGCAATTACAGACAAAGCTACGATTTTATTTATTTATATGATTAAGAAAGTAACATAGGCCATGTTATTAGTCGATGTTTTACATTCTTAAGATTTTAAAAATTTAAATGAATTCAAGGTTAGAATTTATAAATACTTCTACTGCTGATATATTGCATAAATTCAGGTAAGTAATTTATTTTACTATTCTCACAAGAAAGCCGCTTATACAGCTAAATAGGATTTGATTTATTTAATCACCAAAATTAAATTTTTGCGTAAAGACAATTTTCGGAAGAAAAAATATTAACGTATACCTATTTTCAAAGTTCATAAATTTTGTATTATAATTTCTGATATAAAATGTCCCCGGTTATTTTTTTAAGAAAGTGTGACGGCAAGAGGAATGATAGTGTTTGAAGAAAAGAAACGTTAGTGTTTAATAAATGTATTTTATTCAAAAAGTAAAAAATCCTATGTCTGGATATTGATTTACTAACGACCATTGTTTATAGGGTGTTTTCCACATATTATGCAGTAGAATTTGTATCCAATGTGTTTTACAATACATATTATATTATATACATACATTATATTATATAGGGGGGCAGTATAGCCTAGTGGTTAGCATGCTTGGCGCCGCAACCTCTAGACTGGACTGCCGTGGGTTCAAATCCCACCTGCGCTCATGGATGTTTTGTGATGTTATTTAGTTTTAAGTTAGTTGTTATTTAGTGTAGTTGAAAGACGCTAATGACCTTAGATATCGACGCGTCTATAATCTACAATAAATAAAATAAATACATTATATATTATATGCATACGGTATACCTAGATTAATAAATACGTAGGTATTATACCTAGGTATTTAAATAATAATTAAATAATTGCAGTTGGAAATGTGTCTAAAATTGCCAATCGTGACGTCAGAATCCGTATAAACGCAATTTTTTAATTACTAAACATATCACATGGCCATAGCTGTATAATGTTTTCACAAGGTTTTTTAGCACTAATTCCCCTATAATAGGGTGTTTTCATATTATATCAAATTATGTTTATTATGACTCGGAAAACGAATTATTTCACTAAAAAAATTACCATAAACAATTAAAACATTATTTTAAGTGCAAGAGGAGAGTGGAGTTATCTAATTAAACATTTTTCATTAACATTTCTCAGAAATAACTTTAAATGATGAAAAAATCCTACAAAACATATATTTTTACAAATTAAAAATCATGCAAATTTCTCATTCAAAAAATGATAATTTATTATTCTAGTAAATAATTCTACTTAAAAAACCGCATTTCGTTTTTATTTAAATTACAAAATACGTATTAATATTTTATAAAATGCATTCTCATAATTCTATCCACAAATAATTAAAATGTGCATTTTATGTACACAAAATATTTTAATTCTTTGTTTTTCAATATCTTTTGTCACTTAAAAGTTAGATCAGATAAAATTTTAAAGATGTCAGCGGTTAATTATATTTCATATACAGTAGAACCTATAGATTAACCATCATTCGATTATTCGTCACCTTCTTTTGCCCATCTATTTACTTGTGCAAATAGGTAAAGCCGGCTCCATACAACATGGGAAATGTCGACATTCGGGAAATTGTCATGCCGTGTGGATGGTTTTGATATGTCCAATATTTAACAAACAGTCACCAACGTTGGCATTGGAAGACATTCGCTTTGAGAGCGATTTTTTGAACACACATCAAAGGGATTGGCCAACGCTGGTCTCAACTTGCAAATATGACTTTGTTTTCATCCAGATCATTGGATAGCTTTTACTACGTGATGTTTGTCAGTATGTTTTAATTTATTTATTGTAGATTATAGACGCGTCGACATCTAAAGTCATTAGCGTCTTTCAACTACACTAAATAACAACTAATTTAAAACAAAATAACATCACAAAACATCCATGAGCGCAGGTGGGATTCGAACCCACGGCAGTCCAGTCTAGAGGTTGCGGCGCCAAGCATGCTAACCACTAGGCTAATGAAGTTGGTTAAAAAGAAGATATTAATTACTATACTTTTGTTTTAACCGACTTCATATTTTATTAAATTGGCACAGACCTCAAAATTTCATTATTTCCCTCTTTTTAGTGGTTTTTTGAAGGAGGTTTTTTTTTTCATATTCGTCACGTCTCTCACGTTTCGAGAGCTGACGGATAATTGAAGTTCTACTGTAATACAATAGTAATTTATCTCGTTACAATGTAAATAAATAAGGTATTTATTATACAAGCCTCAAAACAAAACTTTGTATAAAATGGAAAACATCCCTTGAGAAATCTCGAGTTAATAAATATTAGATATATTCAAAATGAATCCACGCAATACACGAAATGACTTCGATTTAAAGGCGGAGCTAATGTATTTTATTACATGTTTTACGATAATGGGAAGATTTCGTGTACCATAAAAATTAAAATGAATGTATTTTTGTAAGACTGTAAGTTATGAGTCGGCTTCGTGATATTAACAGAAGACATAACCGTGTAGTACCGCGTGTACATGTGTGTGTATGTTTGTATGGGTTTACGCATAATATTATTATTTTATTATACATAGCCGATGTATTCCACGATCGTTTTACTCCACCAAAAACATCATGGATGGGGACACAAAATATTTAAAATGTTATTAAAAGTAATAAAATTAAGAAAAAGCGCAGGATGGTGGACAAATATTTGATTTATTAAATTAAATGTACGACTATCCCGCGATTTTTCTTAATTTTATTATAATCACGATGGACACGATTTCTAATATAAAGTTATTAAAAGTATGTCTGCATCGCGAGTACAGACAGATGACGTTAATACCGTTAAATACAAATAATTGTATTAATAATTTAATACACCCACACTGTAAAAAATGGATGTAAAAATGCTGTGAAAGTTAAGGTAAAATTCGCTCGATTTTCTAAGTGATTTTACAATATTATTTATTTTTACACAGAAAACTTCATAAAAACTTGGACTTTTACTGTAAAGTTAAACAAATTTGTGATTTTTACTTAAAGTAAATTAAAATTACGTAATTTGTGTAATATTCCAATAAAGTGTGTAAAAATTACAAAATAAAATGTATAGTTACATATATAAAATGGATGAATACAAAACAAATTAATGTAAAATTAGTAACCACGCATGCGCAATGTGTTTTTATGGAATCAGCGCTATATGCAGGCGATACCTGTTTGCGTGCCTTTGCCTTTGTGTGCCTATTACCAGATTAATCGTTGGCTACAAATGGACGATCGACAATCTGTGTAATCGGCATTCTCATTTCTTACAGTTCACTTTTATTTAACTTAATAAATCAAATGTTCGTAAAATATAATACTTAAGTAAAATAATAATTGTAATTTTATTTTTTTATATTTTAAATAATTGTTATCCATATATTTTCATTATAAAGAAAAATATTAAAAACCTTCAGGATTCGAATCTGGGCTTGACGTTTGAACCTGTCGGTAGACTAGTACTCTACCTCACAGCCATGTTTTGTTTCACATGACAACTACTTCCTTCTATATTTTCGTAAACATGCAATATTTCTCAAATGCCACCCCAGTATGAAACATTAGACGTTATTCACGTCAAAAAAGTACTTTAAAATTGCTGTTTGAGAATAACCGATGTTGTCGAGCGTCTATAATCCACAATTCAATTCAATTCGAGAATAATCGAGCGTATAGTGAGGCCGTTATTTATACTTCATCCTGTTAATTTAGATCTTACAGTGTGCGCGCGCATCGTAAAAATTCACTCTCATCTTTTTTTCATAACGCGCCAAAAGAGTATAACTTCAAAAATGTTTCTACGTAAAATTATTAAACGTACTTTTAGACATGTTAGATTTCTGTTATTGTAAATTAGTAATTTTTCCTGATTTAATTCACTGGTATTTTTTTCTTTGATCAAATATCTCTTGAACTTTTACAGTGTAATATCGACTTTTTGAGAGTTTTCCCATCCTTGTTTTGATAAATGTGTATAATGGAAACCGCTTATCATTTGCTATGCATTTAAATGTGTTTTAAAGTACTTTGTTAATGCATTATTATATCACAAAGTTGATTTTAAAGCCTCATTAACTAAAAAAATTTATTATTTATTGCATAATTTTATGATTCTTTTTTATAAATACTTATGTATCAGAGAATTAATAATCATAGTACATTATCTAACTTTTTAAAATAAAAACTCATTAAAAGATGAAAAATAAATGTTATTTATATTTATAATTAAGCTACTGCATACGGAAAATTGGTTGCAATAATTTATAACATTTAATATTCACATAAAAACGATATTATCGACGTATATGCAGGTATACAGAACACATTTTGTACTATTAAAAATATAAATAATTATTAATCTAGTAAATAAAACTGTAACGGGACTTTTGTCTGTAATTTCGTTTTTTTTTCGCTTAAGTATTTTGTATAAGAGAAAGAATTTTCAGAATATTTGTACCGGCGCGGTGTCACTCGAAAACGACTTTCTTTTTTGCTGAATTGTGTTTTAAAGATCACCAATAGCGAAGATTATTTGGGCCTAGCACCAGTTCATATTTTCAATTTATTATTTTTTTTTAATAATAAATTGAAAATCCAATTGACAATTTTACCTGCTCTCGGGCTAGAACCCGGGAACTGGGGACTTGTAATAGAGGAACCATAGCAACGCCATGTAAACAACAGCATTGCTACACTCTCGGCCATTCTCAAGCCCTATTTTTTTATGAAACTGTGTACACTATCAGTTAGTATATTATCTATCTAAAGTGACTTCTTTTAAGTCAGAGTGCACGGGGTTTTTTGGTAAAAAACGATAACTTAACGAGAGCATCTTTTATTTTTTCTTACTTCAAACCAAACATAATTAATTAATTAATTAATTGTGGATTATAGACGCGTCGACAACTCAGGTCATTAGCGTCTTCAACACAACAAATAATCCATTTGTGTATTATAATCCGCCAGCCGGCATACACAAGCCGACTGGTACGAGCTCGGGTCCCTGGGAGCGCTGATTCCCAAAGAACATTGAAATGCAATTTGCGATAGCAACCACATTCCAATGTCCCCCCTGGGGGGTCAAACCAAACATGCTGTGATATCTAATTTACCGCAGTCTCAACACGGTGCACTTGCCGCGTGTGCTTGAAATAATCACTGCGTTGCAGTTGCTATGGAAGAATCGGCAATAATTTTTAAATAAATTTCATTCGCAAACGCACGATTTTCGCCGTCATGGCATGACTTGAAACTTTTTTAAAAAATGTTTTTTGCTGCACTTCTAACTAAATTGAAACGCTACGGTTTCTGACATGAAAATGAAGGCCGATTCTTCATTTTCATGTCAGGAACTGGGCGATATAACTTTTAAAACAATTTGAAAAAAAAATAGTAAACATTATTCTTTCCTTTATCTTGTACGACGTTTCGTCTCTTTCGAGACTTTATCAAGTACTCAATAACGAGTTATTAGTTGTCAAAAATTGTACTTAAAATATCAAGACATGAAAATAATAAACTATAATTATAGTAACGTCGTTCCATCCTTAATCAATAAAATAAATAATTTTAAAAATACCAATAGTGCAGTAAGAAAACAGCTACCCGTTCTTTCTAACTATTCTAACCAAGTAAGTTTGGTTAGAATAGTTAGAAAGAACGGGTAGCTGTTTTCTTATTGCATTATTGGTATTTTTAAAATTATTTATTTTGTTGATTAAGGATGGAACGACGTTTAATTATAGTTTATTATTTTCATGTCTTGATATTTTAAGTACAATTTTTGACAACTAATGACTCGTTATTGAGTACTTGATAAAGTCTCGAAAGAGACGAAACGTCGTACGAAGATAAATAAAAGAGTTATTAATCAATAACAATTTATTTTAATCCAAGAACCCATGAACCGTATTGAATTTATTTAAAAAATGGATATGAACCGAGTGAATTGATTATTCTTTCCTATTGTGAAATAAAATTTTGAATAGCATCTATGATGCCGTTTTTATTTTCCTTTCAATTTTCCGACAATATCACTCAGTGATAATTATTTTACCAAATCGGGAATATTTAGCAAGTGACATAAATAATATAGGGATTTAAGCACAAAAAGGGGGACAAATTATAAAAAACAGTTAAATATTTCAATATTTTTTTATATAATAGGTGTTAATAAATCATTAAGATATGTAAATAATAATATTACCAAGGCATTTATTTTTTGAGGAACTCGTTTATATTAATTTTATGCTCAGCTGAAGATTTTTCCTCGTGAAGACTTTCTTTCGGTGCGTCAAAAATCAAGTGCAACGCGTGCAATTCTAATCTAAATGTTTTTTAAAATTCGTGAAATTAGTTGTTCCGCGCGGGACATTCATTAGCTAAAAATCGGAACGTCTGGGAACGCAGACTTCTCTATTTCTCTACGGAACATAAGTAACAAAGTCTTCAGTATATAGTAGTGTTGACCCAATGAATGTTAATAATAATTATTTGGTTGAGGGTCAAAATAATGAAGCTTTACCAAAATACCGTTTGTGGCCAACGTTTCGAAATATTTAATTTCATCTTCAGGGCCTCAAACCAATTGCAATTTATCAGATTTCAAGTGTGACAGTTTTGATAACTGATTTAATCAAATTTAAGTTTTAAAATGAGTTGTTTTAAGTGACGAAATTGTAAAAATTATATTCAAATGATCATGCAATTTAGAATTAGAACAATTTATCATTATTTGACTGGCTTGAGGCCCTGAAGATGAAATTAAATATTTCAAAACGTTGGCCACAAGCGATATTTTGGTAAAGCTTCATTATTTTGACCCTCAGCCAAACCTTCCTTCAATTATATTTTATTTTATTTATTGTAGATTATAGACGCGTCGACAATTCAGGTCATTAGCGTCTTCAACACAACAAAATATAACATATTTGTGTATTAAAATCCGCCAGCCGGCATACACAAACCGACTGGCACGAGCTCGGGTCCCTGGGAGCGCTAATTCTCAAAGAACATTGGAATGCAATTGCGATAACAACTACATCCCAATGTCCCCCCTGGGGGGAAACCTTCAATTATAAGTAATAAACAGACGATATTTGGGTAAAATATTTCACGTAGTATTTAGCTAATTGCGTAACAAATAACTAATGGCAAATATGTCACGCAGTTTGTCCATTATACCGGCAATTATCAAGTAGGTGTAAGTTATGTGTAGTGCGTATGCTTGTTCTGTTTCGAACAGAAAGCCGTACATAATAATATTATTATAGGTAGATCAAACACTAATGTACTGTGCACAAGGAGAGGACTATAGTGAGAAATGGTTGTATGGAAACTGAAGCCGCAGCTTGGTCTGACATTTGACTTATATAAGAACCATTAAGTACATAAAATATGGTGAAGTGCGGATTATAAGTTTGCCAACGTATTACATGTAGCTGTGTATGTACAGCTTCCTCAATGCATCAAGCAGATTTTTGTTACTTGGGTAGTTCCTGACCTGTATAATTCCAGGAACTATGTTCCCTGTTGGAGACGTTTCCCTAAAACGTACTTAGCATGTCCATATAGTTCCGATTTCAAGATCTGTCGTCAAAGGTGTTCTTTCGCTGCCGAGATAGATTACGTGGATGGCGCGTTCGGTTAAACTCGACGCTTTACGGACGAGTCAACTCGTTGCTTTTATGCCTATGTTTCGACGCAGAGAGTCCGTTTACATTGTATAAAAATTGTGTTAGCAATGATTTCTGAGGTTTCTTTTGAAATTTATTGAATGAAAAAATTTCAAAATCATTAGGCAATTCATTGTAAAGTTTTAAAGCAGCATTATATTATACACAAAAGTGTAAAGGCCAAAAAATTAATAGTAAAAAAAATCAGCATTTTGAGGACTGTTTTTCAAAATCGAGGTTAAGATCCGAAGAATTTCCAGACCAGAATCTCGACTTTTTTCTTTTTTATTTAATGAATCGTTCATGAAAAGACCCAGAATTATGCATAAATATAAATTCGCCATTCGGGAAGTACTACTGGATCTAGTGCAACATCTTGGTTTTGGTTTCCTCCTTTTTTTGTCAGTGAGTTTAGCATTTGTTTGTCTTTGATTCCCTGCGACCCACACGATGATTAGTAGGTTATGCTTAAATAGAATGGGTTGTGGCGCATAGTAGTGGGGATAGTCAAAAGTAGAAGACGAACCGTTGACTTATAATAGAGAATCAACTTAATTGAAGGATACTTACAGTAAATCTGCAAAGATCGCTTACTAAATTTGGTCAATTGTATTTCTTAAATAAAGTACCTGGTGTTTGTTTCGCTCCCCATAGTTGCACACACTGTGCCATTGGCCGTATTTTATAATATACAGTATCTGCCTTACCTTTGCAATAACTTAATGCTCTGAATTTATTAAAGTTGCTATCATATAATATAATAAGCCGACAGAAATATGTAACATCTAAGATATACAATATATAATATACATAATGTATTATGTACTGATATCTCACGCGAATAATAAGATATTTAATTTAATTACAATTAAAATTATTACAGAAAGTTATTAAACCTTAGGTGTTCCCAAACAATAATGATGAGTACCGCAACTATATTAATATATATTAGGAGTGAGATGATGAGGAATCTAAAAAAATCTCGACAAAATTATAGAATATCCAAATAATTATAAATTCAAAGCAAAGTAGTTGTTAGTCTATATTATTTTATAAAATAACTAGCTGTAACCCGCGGTTCCGGTCGCGTGCTGTTATTTTTGATATATCATAATAATCATAATCTATGAATAATTTATAAACTTTCCCGTGAACGTCCTGTAAAGTACTTAACAACCAAATATAACACTAAAAACGTATGTTCGAATTTCACACTACAAATTATAAAAAATTCAACATCAATAAATTAACATTTTTAAACAAATTACCTATTAGTAAAATAATGGTGCACAACAATTTTGACAGTTCGCATACCTACAGAAAACGGTTTCTTGAAAAAACAATGTTACCAAACTAACTTCCAATGATACTTTGTAGTAATATCTAATCCCGTCTGATGTCGCTAGTACTACTCAATTCACTATTTTTGTTCCCCATGAGGAATATCGTGACAATTCTAATTGGAGATAAAGACCCAGTCTATAAAATCTGTTCAGTGGTGTTTGTGTGATGCGCTAACAATACGTACACCAGTTATCATTTTATAATTATATTATGTATAGAAGATTTGATTTTTAATTTATTATTAAAAGTCCTATGATCGACAGCCACGGTCACCACCCTGAATAATCATATTTTTTCTTTAAACAAGCATCTAGATACTAAGCAAGGATCTTGCCAAATAGCAATTTAAAAACTTTTTGCATAGAATTTCACTTTGAGGTAATGAAAAGTGACGACCGCATAGAGAGGTGAGCATTTTATGAGAAGCGTTTTATACATAACCTCAAATATCGATCGACATATAAATTCTATGTCTACATGTAATAATGTTTAGTGTCATGGAAAGCGCGTCATATAAATGAGCCATATCGTCAAACTTACCGCCGCGAATGTCTCAATGTAAACGATAAGAGCTACAGAAGAACCTCTTATGCATATAAGCTTTAAACAAGGAATCAAAATGCTTCTAAAAAGAATAAGATAATTTTTCCCTTCGTTTTACAATCACCTTCCCTACCTACTTTAAACTAGAAGTCGGCACAATTATTTCCCTACTTTAGATACTCATAATGATTTGTTTACGCCGACTTCTATAAGGGAAGGTGGTTCTGGTTGTTAAACAAAGAGGAATATTCCAAGTCTTCATAGTTTCCGGGCTTGTAGGCCGTGGTCCGGTGGTCATGGTAGAAATACCACCGGACCACGGCCTACAAGCCCGGAAACTATGAAGACTTGGAATATTCCTCTTTGTTAAAGCTTGCACACCTGGATAAAGAGGAATATTATTTTATTCTTTTTATAGGGTTCTGTTTGTCCGTCCATGAAGACCCCTTTTCTCAAGAACGGCTAGAGGTATCAAGTTGAGAGTCATATCAAATACTAAGGTCTACAATTAAGTAATTTAACTTGGAGGATATTTTTGGCATACATTAGTATTCATAATATGCGCTATGTTAGATGTAAAAGACATATTCTTAAGTACTTCAATGCAATTTAAAAAATCAATAAAATCACAAAAATTTTCAAACTTTAAGTTTCATAACCTGAAGATACAAAGACAGGTCCTCCAGTATTTGAGAAGAATTTTTATTTACCTAAAGGCACATTTTGACGCCTATGACAAAACGTTTTGAAAAAAATTTTTTTTTCGTTCCATCCTAGTCTACAACCTCATAATCCTGTAAAAAATGCAAGCTTCAAACTTAATGCAATATAAAGATAAAAAAGAATAACGTTTTTTTTATAGTGACTCACTAATCAAAACCTATAGGGTACTTCCCGATGACCTACAATTTTGAAATTTGGCACGAAGGAAAGTCTTATAGCACAAGTAAAGAAAAAATCATTAATTTCTAATTCTATGTGAAATTATCACATGACAAACTTACATTTTAGGGTTCCGCCAAGACCTTTTTTTTCAAGAACGGCTAGAGGTATCAAGTTGAAATGCATATCAAATACTAAGGTTTAGAACCTCATACTCCTGTAAAAAAGTCAAGCTTCCAACCAGATGCAATAAAAAAATACGGCGTTTCAAAAAAGCATGTATAGAGGACAAGCTAAAAACACAATAGCTATGAACGAAAACCAATCCACTATAGGCGCCATCATATGCGATGGCTGTAAACTATACCAGGGAATTATCACTGACAAACATATAATTTTTATTAAATTTTTTACAACAGTACGGAACCCTCAGGGCGTCAGCTCTACTCGAGTACTCGCCCTTGAAAGTCGGTTCAAATTTCTAACTCCTTTTAATGAGCCATTTTCCTGAGAGTAGTTCCTTCAATTATCCACGAGAGGCAGCACTTATGGTAGGTACAAATATTATTTATTCTCCATTAGTGTCGTGTCATTTTAGTGATATAACTTAATTATTAAATTATTATTATTAAATTAATTAAATAATTAAGTTATACCACTAAAATTACACGACACTAATGTGGAATAAATAATGTTTGTACCTACCACAAGTGCTGCCTCTCATGAATAATTGAAGGAACTACTCTCAGGAAAATTCACACTAATTAGTGTCCTTATATTTTATTTTATTCCGAGTCGTCCGGCGCGTAAAGATATTTTTTATACATCAAAAACTGATATTTGAAAAAAAAACAAACACGAATCACGTTGCGATTAAAAAGTAAACGGTTTTGTTCATAGCTAGTGTCGATCAAAGATTTTGTGCTAACGTTCCACTGTACTTGGTGACCTGATGACGAGTTTACGAAGAGAGGTCGTTCTGTATGTACGAAAACATGTCAGTCAAAGAAAGCTCCCAGCCTAATAGTGATGGGCGAATACGAGATGTTTTTACAATCGAAACAATTGCAATCATTCATAATAACAATCGAGTCGGAGTTTGATTTTACAATCGAAATGTTCTATTGTTCAAGTCGATTATTTGCCACATAGGTTATACTTGTAGCAATAACAGCGAATGAGAATACATATAATCGCGATTCAAGGTTATATGCTAGTCGACTGACGTTCATGCGACTCGTTGATTGTTCACTGTTCAGTCGGTACTCTCTGATCTCTTCACTGTTGAATTCATATTTACGCGATTACTGCAAAATCGACCATCGACTCGACCACAGTTTATTTTATTTATTTATTGTAAATTATAGACGCGTCGACAACTTAGGTCATTAGCGTCTTGTTACATCAAATAAGAATTCACTTAAAGTTAAATGACATCACAAAACATCCATCAGCGGAGGCGGGATTACAAGATTACGACCACAGTTGTTGAGTGATGAACGATTGTATATTATGTAGCTCTTGACAGTGTACGATTTAGTATTATGCGGCTCGGTCTCGGTGAACTATGAAGCAACAACAATCGAGTCCAAGTGACAACCATCGAGAGTAGTGATGGGCGAATGTACATCGTCTGTACGATTCAGTACTATGCGACTCGGTCGCGGTGAACTATGAAACAACAACAATCGAGTCCAAGTGAAAATCATCGAGAGTCATCGAGATGTTTGAACAATCGAGACAATCGACTAAAATATCTCGTAATCGCCCATCACTAATCGAGAGAGATGTTTGAACAATCGAGACAATCGACTATAACATCTCGTACTCGCGCATCACTATACGAAAACATGTCAAAGAGAGCTCCCAGTCATTGCCATATTATAGTAAGTCATTACTATATAAATTAAGTCGATCGTGTTAATTTATCATAAGGGCGGTGGGAATCGTTAATGGTTTGCGCGCTCATTTGAACTAAGTACCTTGGAGCTTTTAGTGGTCATTTAGTCGAGGCACGCCGCACGCCAGTGTCATTCTGAATGCTCCGAAGAACTTAAAGCACATGGTAACTGTTGTATTTAATGAAAATTGAGAGGCATTATTAAAGTTATGTTTTACATGAAATGGCTCTCTCCTCCTTGCATATCACCTATTAGACCGAGAGCTAGTGACAATTTTTTGGTGTTATTTATTCAAGGCCTTATTTTTGTGAAGATGTTGAGGGAGGCATATTAAAGTGCCCTGAGTAAGGGATTTTGCTAGATAGCGGTATGGGAGGGATGCAGACCGCCCCCAACATTTAACAAAAAAATGGTCACAATTATTATTGCTTCAAGGCTGAAATTTGTATAGCTTGTCGGTGACCCAATAATTCCATTATAATATTTGCAGATCGATTGGTCAGTATTAAAGGGATGGCAGATCATTCTAAACGTGTCATGTACCCGACGAAATTTTGATTATTAGTTCAAGGTTCAAATTTTAATATGTTGTTACGGCGACTGTTATAAGCATATATTTCAATTTGCAGAACAAAATGTCGGTATTAACCCCCTCTCTTGAAGGAAACTTGCTCGCTTAGGTTTTTCTATCGTTCTGCAAGGGGGTTAATACCGACATTTTGTTCTGCAAATTGAAATATATGCTTATAACAGTCGCCGCAACAACATATTAAAATTTGAACCTTGAACTAATAATATAAATTTCGTCGGGTACATGACACGTTTAGGGCCCCACTTTTAATACTGACCAATCGATCTGCAAATATTATAATGGCATTATTGGGTCACCGACAAGCTATACAAACAATTTCAACCTTGAAGCAATAATAATTGGGACCATTTTTTTTTGTTACATGTTGGGTGCAGTCTGCATCCCTCCCATACCACAATCTAGCAAAATTCCATACTCAGGGCACTATATGTCTCCCCCAACATCTTCACAAAAATAAGACATTTCACTGATATTGCATTTGGAAGAAACGCAATATCAGTGAAATGTGTTTTATTAGAAAAAACAATTCAATCAATTATAGAACAGACACTCAAAATTTAAGTAGTCAGTACAATTATATTATGAAATTATACTAATTTTTGTATTATTATTATTGATTGTTAAAATTTATAGTCAACATAATTTGTTACCATGTTACCATGTTTTTGTCTTATGTACCCTATGTTATGTTAATTGCTATGGTTAGTAATTAATATTAATTTTCATAAATATTGTTATTTTTATGATTGTACTTGAAAAAGTCTAAATCTATAGACGAAACGTCGTACATTTAATTTAATAAATCAAATTATTTTGTCCACTATCCTGCGATTTTGCTTAATTTTATTATAATCACGATGGACACGATTTCTAATATAAATAGCCTAGAATGTTGACCGACTTGCACATTAATTTATAGTTACTGATTTGCCACTGCGATCGCTGGCAGCCCAATCCTAATAAGCTCCGCCTGCTTGTAGTCTATACAAATAATATAGTATTCGTTTTCACAAAGTTTTTTATTCACTGTTCTAGCTAGGTCTCATCCCAGGAAAAAATCGTTTTCTTATAGATTTTATATTTTTAAAAATCAATTTTTTGACGTTTCAAAATATTGTAATTGTAAGCAGGCTTTGGATACTTATATATAGATGTTATGACACCCATGGATTTTATTAAATAATTATTATTATTTATTAATTTTAAAAATGCTGAGAGGGAAAAAGCAAAAATGTAAATGTAAGAAGTATAACTTCGATTGTGCGCTCTTATGTAGGTGAGGCACATACCATTGTTTTATTTATTTTTATTTATTGTAAATTATAGACGCGTCGACAACTTAGGTCATTAGCGTCTTGTTTACATCAAATAACAACTCACTTAAAACTAAATAACATCACAAAACATCCATGAGCGGAGGCGGGATTCGAACACACGACAGTGTGATCCAAAGGCCGCAACGCTAACCATTACACCACTCTGTCCTCTCATTTTTTTATTAATTCTGTAATATTTGTCCTAAATAAATGGTTTTTTCTACGATGATGGTCGAATTAATTGGAATCTACTTTAATTCGTTCAAAAATCGTATGCAGGTCCAAGTGCACTTATATTAATATGCACTATGCAATTCATTACATTAAATAAAAATACGAAGACACCTTCACATCGAACGTCGACCATCTTTGTATAAGTAAACAACCCACACGTTGTCTACGGCTGCCTTCAGCCTTCAAGTCCGGCCAATCGTCGTTATGCACATGCGGCTGGTTGGATCGTTGCAACATCACATTTTATATTATTTAATTGCAGCACAAATCACATACAGTGTTATCTTTATGCTCGGACAATATGTATAGAAAATCCTTAACAACCTTTCACAATAATGTTAACGATAGAGATAACATTAATGGTATATCTTGCATTATTATGTCGTATATCTGTAGGCACAAGACAAAAAGACACATGTTCATTTTTGTCTAATTTAAGATCACCAACTACTACAATGCAATATCAGAAAAAAAATTATTTATACAATGTCACTACCGGAGCTCAAACCCGAAACTTCCAGTGCTTACCTTATGTTTTAGGGTACAGTTCCCCAAATTGAACCACTTTTCAGAAAAATGTCAGTAATTTCGTACAAAAAAAAAAAAAAATAATAAATAAATTTTTGAGATCCAACGAAAATCGCTGATGAATATTAATAAGTAAAAACAACAAACCTTACCCGATCAAGAATTTATTCAATTACAATAGTTAAGTAAAATTACAATAGAAGACGTTTCGACATTACTTTATGTCATTTTCAATTCTAAACAATTCTCAACTCTGAAAATTTTACAAAAATGCTATTAGAAAAAACATGTGATTAAAATCTACAGATCTGAATAATATGATGAATTGTTGTAAATATAAAAAACTTTTTAACAAAAAAAAAACCTCCTTAAAAAAGGCACTAAACAGAGGAAAATAATTAAATTTTGAGGTCTGTGCCAATTAAAATACGAAGTTGGTTAAAAAGAAGATATTAATCACTATACTATACTTTTTAACCGACTTCATATTTTAATTGACACAGACCTCAAAATTTCATTATTTTCTTCTTTTTAGTGCCTTTTTGAAGGAGGTTTTTTTTTTTGTTAAAAAGTTTTTTATTTTTTACTTTTTAGTGTCAAAAAGTTACATTTACCTTAAAGAATCACACGCCGTTACTTACTTTTAAAAAATCAGCCAAACTACTGAACCGATTTTCATGAAATTTCTATGGGACTAATCTGAAAGTATACCCTTTCAAATACATTTTTTTTTTCAAAATCAGTTCATAAACGACGAAAATATCCGCGAACATACATAAAACATAAAACATAAAAAATATATACGGTCGAATTGAGAAACCTCCTTTTTTTGAAGTCGGTTAAAAACAAATGTATTAAATTAAGGACTTAAACTGGCAAGTAATTCAATCAAATACAGATGTGTTTGTACAGCCCTCAGTTTTATAAAATAATATGTTCAATTAGCATATATAAAAATGCCAAACGATATATAAACTACTTTGTAACGCAAATTCGCATACAAAATACATTCAACTAATTAAATAACTTTATTGTGTACCTATATTTTGAACGCTTACGTAGCTATGCCATTGTAATCACTATTAGGGTACCTTCGATCTGCACATTTTGTTTTACAAAGTAAGGAAATAATGCAAAACTTCTTTCTGTTTTAATTTTAAATAACATGTAAAATCGAGTGTAAAATAGTGATAAATACTTTTATTTAAATTTTTATTTTTTATTAACGACAAAATTATACTCAATTTTATGTTGAACTTTTTAACATATATGTATTATTGAAATTATAGTATTAAACAAGTTTTAAAAAAATCATAAATGCAGTTGACCCCGGCAGTTGGTGGCCATTAATAACTGAATTTTTAAGAAAATTAGATGGCGTTTAGGTTCACATTTTTCTAATTTAAAAAAATCTAAACTTATATTTAAAATATAAGGCCGTTTTTCTTTGAGAACTTTCAGCGACTTCTACTTGACCGATTTCGATATAATTTTTTATCATCACATCGCTATCGCTCTCACAAAGGGGGGTTTAGCCTGAGGGCTCGAGATCAGGTCGGCCAGCTAAGTGAGATGAACAGAAGACAATAATCGAAGCGCTAGGTAGGAGGGCCCGCCAAAGATCCTAGCCTGTTAATATTATTTGAAACGAAAATTGCGGGGTGTTGGAGTCGATCAGCGTTATTTTTTCTATAAATAGACTTAATATCAAACGCATCGGGTTGAATTTATTTTTCAATAAATATTCATTGTTAATAATTAACTTGTTCTTATTTAATTTGTTTCTATCAATAAATTTGTTTTTTATGTTTTTTAATTGGAGATATTTTGTCGTTAGGATATTTCGTTCGGGGATATTTTATCATGGGGATATTTTGTCATGGGAATATTTTGTCCGAGGATATTTTGTCGGGGATATTTTGTTGGGGATATTTTTTTCGGGGATCAAGACGCATGGAACCCGCTTCAGGATGTGTGAGGGCAATGCATATAACTAACTCATAGTAGATTTGCCAGCTCTACTTCAATGCAATTCACTAATTATAGACTGCCTCGTCATCGACAGGTAGTCTAGTGTTTTTTTTTATAAAACATTCCATTTATGGAATTTGGTATCTAACAACCTGATGAATGATGATGGGTACCAGAAAACTAGTTCGTATATAATCTATATTTTTATCATAAAATTTGAAGTGGTTTTTCTTTTTCTTTAAATTTTATTTATCAAGTTTTTAGTTCGTAGAACTTTTAAGATCATTGAAAACACGAAACGAACTGCTGACAACATATTAATGACGCGTCGACGACTTCGGTAATTAGCGTCAAAATAATGTATGAAATATCGTCTAGACTTGCGATATAATAATTTAGAAAACAATGCTCTACTGCAACATATGCTAAACAATTATAATGTATAGCTGCAATATTTAATATAAGCAAACTCAAAGTGCAAATTAAATTAATTTAAAGTTCGAGACAGCAGAATGCATGTTCTTAATACAAGAACATCTGCGCACTCATAGATTCTGCCATTTATGCACAAGGAGCAAAGAAGAGAGAAGGGTGTATAAAAGACAGGGTCGAGAGAACCATTTCCTTCTTAATATTGCTTTACCCTTCAGTGGTGTGCATTTTACTCCAATATTAGCATATTTTTTGACGTGAAAAACATCTAATGTCTCATACTGGGGTGGCATTTTAGAAATATTAGATGAAACAGAAATAGTCGAAAGTGGTTGACATGCGAAACAAAACACAGCATGTTATGGTCTCAGACACAGTAAGCCAGGTGGCTATGCGGAAAAGTACGAGTTACCGACAAGTACAAACGCCAAGGCCAAGTTTAAATCCCGAAGGCTTTAAATATTGTTTTTATATTTTTAATAATAAAAATAATATATAGGTATCGGATAAAACTTTAAAATATAAAAAAATAAAATTACAATTATTTTCACGAAAATTTGATTTTATAAAATAATAATAATGCATTCCTTTCCATGCGACAACGAATACAATTATTTGTATTTAATGATATTCACGTCATCTGTCTGTATCTGCAATACGCAGACATACCCGATTTATTTATTGTTTTCTATCTAATTGAAAACTTTGATACTAATCACTAATCGTTTTTCTAAATTTTTCATTGCTTTTGAGAATGAAAAGTAATTCATTACCTTATTTAAAATTTTTTATGAAAATTATTCTGTATATACATTCTACAAATTCTATGCAAATGTGCGAGCTATGTAATTGTACAACTGATGTAAAACAACAGAGTTAACTGTAGTATTCATTTATTAGAAATTAAGAGAGGTTATACTAGAATAATATTCAGTAAACTGACTAGAATTTCAATAAAACAAAAAATGAGGATATTGAATCTGCACTATAGGTAGAGGATGATTTAGTTGTTTATTTAATTTATTGTAGATTATAGACGCGTCGACAACTTAGGTCATTAGCGTCTTAATTACATTAAATAACAACTCACTTAAAACTAAATGACATCACAAAACATCCATGAGCGGAGGTGGGATTCGAACCCACGACAGTGTGATCCAAAGGCCGCTACGCTAACCGTTACTCGTGGGCAATGTTTATAACTTGTAGAAAAGTCAACCGATTATCATCATTTAACCCTTAAATGATAGGCATTCGTCCAATCTATTAAAACCTTAGTACCTACGTGTTCTGCTATGGAATGCATATATTTTGAGATATTTGGAATCAATGTAAAAAAATTCGGAAATTCAAAAAAAAAAATCAGAAAATCTCAATTTTTTCCAAAATTTTTCTTTTGTTTTTCGGATATGGGTCTAATGAAATTTTCTTCACCGAATTACCTCAGCTACGTGCCCAAGTAGTTTGTCCACAAGTCACTGAATCACTTGTATTATAATAAAGAGGTAAAAGTTGTGTTTGCCCACGCTTTAATTTCAGAAACTACCGATTTGAAAAATTATTTCACTGTTTAAAATCCTACTTCTTTTCGAATGACATAATTAGATTACAAATTACATAAAAGGGGGACAAGCAGTGAGAAAAATGTCAAGACCAGAATGAGGCCGCGGCGGAAAGCTCGTAGTTAATAATTCATTATCATTATGAATCTAGAACTGAATACACAACATATTTATTTGATCCAATTTTGTGTTAGGTATAGTATTTTTATGGGAAGAAACATGATCGAGATAAAATATGCAAAACCATGCATAACGTTACAAAATGAACGACCTCCGTTGAATTTAACATGGAACAAGTGCTCATGAATAAACAGTTAAATGACATTTCGATACTGTATTAATTAAAGTCAAGCTCATTTGCATATTGCGTTGATTAGCAGATAAAATTCACAGAATAGCAAATGTACCAATTCTTGTTGTATCTATTATAGTTGCTCCATCCTTGGTGTAAAATGGTCCTTTTTCCTCTTGTGTGTATAAAAGCATATACAGCGTTGATATTGAAGAAAATAATAATAAAGAAGGGAATATAGGATTCCGGAATAAAGACTCTACTTAATAAAAACCACCAATTTGCTAGAATAATATAAATCTAGTGACCCAGCGATGTAGCTTAGTGGTAAAACACTAGACTCGCATTGGGAAGGTACTGGGTTCGAATCCCGGCGGGTGCAGATGTGGCTAGGACTTTTTCCTACTGCCTCACGCCGAGAAACGGTAATTGCTGTACCGGCCATCTTGTTGAGATTTTCCATGGTTTTCCTCAACAATTCAAGATGAATATCGAGATGGTTCCTTATTCAAGGCCATGGCCGATTTCCGGTCAAACTCCTATGCTCCCAAAGTTGCCTACCTTATCCTAATTTTCTATAATTCCCCCATTCGCACATTGCAGTAATAAAAAAAAGTTCAAGTTTTTGCAAGGCTACCTCGGACTCCATCTATGTTAGAAATAAGGTATCCATATTGTTTCCGAGAACTTAGTTTCGCTCAATAAAGGAAACGTTCCATGTTCATTCCATATTTGCTACTGTTTTTCGCAAGCCTACCTCAGACTCCATCTATGTTAGAAACAAGGTATATCCATATTGTTTCCGCGAACTAGTTTCGCTCAATAACGCAAACGTTCCATGTTCATTCCAGTTTTGTATCTGTTTTTCACAAACCTACCTATATTAGAAATAAGGTATCCATATTGTTTCCGAGAACTTAGTTTCGCTCAATAAAGCAAACGTTCCTAGGGGTCGCCAAATTCTTGAAAATTTCAAGATCTTGTCTTGATCTTGTCTTGATTTCAAGACAAGATCAAGACAAGAAGTAATTTTAGATTTCAAGACAAGACAAGAAATGTTATGTCAATACCAAGATTTCTTGTCAAGAAAACAAGAAATCTTGAAATATCTTGACTAACAATGAAAACGCTAAAACGTATATTTATTTGTGAAAAAGATAACATATTTTAACATAACATAACGTATTATTTTAATTTATTGAACACATTTTTTGCTAGACCGACTCACAAAAATGTAAATTAAAAACAATAAATGAAAGATCTCGGGTCGCAGTGCCAAACCCTGCCGACAATAATATAGTGTATTTGCTAATAAGGTCTTGTGGCTTTATTATGTGAACTTAAGTTTGTTTTTGGACAAAATCAAAAAATATAACCCCTTAATACATCCCTTAAAATAATATTATTTTTCTTAATTTCAATATTATTATCAATGCAACCTCTGTACCAAATTAAATACACCCGTCAGCAAATAAATCACTATCCGCGAACTAGTGTTTTCATAAAATTTGTATGTCCGGTCCTGTTGTGCCGATTTTGTTAAAATTTTAGCAACACATTTTAATCTCTACCAAAGGGTTAAATTCCAATTTTGAAACAATTCTGAGATTTTTTTCGGTATTTTTGGGCCCAAAAACTTTTTTCAACTCCTAAAAACTACTCTTAAAATGGCCCGATCGGGCCCATTTTAAATAGGCTTCGTGCGGTGATGGGTTCCAATGTGTGTACCAAATTTCGTTTAAATCAATTAAGTCTGTCGAGAGTTATCGTGTACACACACACACACACACATATATATAAGCCATGAATTAATTAGGCACATAAGACTTCTTATGGAGGCAACGCCTAGCCGATTTCTTGGCTTTGTTATTGTTAAAGCTGGTCTTGAAAATAGCCTTTCCGCAGGTACCTACAGATGTAAGATGTTGCTGGCGTTCCGAGAAAATCCTTGGGCATTTTCGATAACGACGGGTAGACATTTTCATGTCTTCTCCACCAATCAAGTATATTCTCAGAATTTTCAGTCCTCTAGGCTCATTTAAGTATTTTTCAATTTCATACTTCCAAGATTCTGAGCTATTTGCGTTCGTCAGAAAACAATTAAAGATCGGGGAACCACCAGATTGCCGTGTTAGCACGCAACGCAATAAAAAGTTCGCCGGCGAGGAATCACCATGTACGGTGTCACCGGTTAATCAAGAAATTTCAAGATCTTGAAATTTCTTGAGTCAAGACAAGACATAAGATGTCAAGAAAACGTCAAGACAAGATTTTTTAAGATTTCTTGATTTTTTTTCAAGACAAGACAAGAAGTCATTGTCAAGACAAGAATTCTTGTCTTGTCGACCCCTAAACGTTCCATGTTCATTCCATCTTTGCGACTCTTTTTCGGAAGCCTACCTCGGACTCAATTTATGTTAGAAATAAGGTATCCATATTGTTTCCGAGTACTTAGTTTCGCTCAATAAAGCTAATGTTCCATGTTCATTCCATCTTAGCAACTATTTTTCGGAAGCCTACCTCGGACTCAATCTATGTTAGAAATAAGGTATCCATACTGTTTCCGAGAACTTAGTTTCGTTCAATAAAGCAAATGTTCCATGTTCATTCCATCTTTGCAACTGTTTTTCGCAAGCCTACGGTCAGACTTTATTTATGTTAGAAAGAAGGTGTCCATAATATTTTCTCTAATTGACTTTACTCGAGGTTTAACATAACATACAATACACACAGAACCTTACACCCTAGTGAGAGGAGACTTGGCGAACAGCGTCCCCCTTTCCCCTTTTCAGTTTCCGCCATCTTAAACGAGGACGGTAGGCACACAAGAAGACTGGCGTCAGCTGGCATCCTTGTGTAATCTACTCTTTAGTCTATATATATGTATATATAAAGATTCAAACCCAGGTCATAGTATTACAAAAGGTTTTCCATAAAATTATTGTCTTTCTAATGTTGATAAATCAAACTTTTTATGTTCTTCGTTCGAAAACAAATAATACCTGTTCAGTTATACATCATGTCAAATAATTTTCCGTTAGTTTATATATTATGCAGGGGTTGAAACGGGAGGTTGGACCGCTTCAAAGTATAGCTATTGTGCGTAGACTCTGGCATTTTAGTTACAAAAAAACATTAAATGCAGTTTCGGCTTTATGAAATTTAAAAAACTCGGGTCGCAGTGCCAAACCCTGCCGACAATATAGTGTATTTGCAAATACAGGCCTTGTGGCTTTAATACGCGAACTTAAGTTTGTTTTTGGACAAAATAAAAAATTTAACCCCTTAATACATCCCTTAAAATAATATTTTCTTCTTAATTTCAATATTATTATCAATGCAACCTCTGTACCACATTAAATACACCCTTTCATAAGTAAATCCGTATCAACAAACTAGTGTTTTCATAAAATTTGAAAGTCCGGTCCTGTCGGGCCGATTTTATTAAAATTTTAGCAGCACGTTTTAATCTTTACTAAAGAGTTAAATTTCAATTTTGAAACGATTCTGACAAATTTTTCGGTATTTTTGGGCCCCAAAACTTTTTGGAACCCCTAAATACAACCCTGAAAATGGTCCGATCGGGCCCATTTTAAATAGGCTTCTTGCGGTGATGGGTTCCAATGTGTGTACCAAATTTCGTTTCAATCGATTAAGTCTGTCGAGAGTTATCGTGTACACACATATATATATAAATATATATATATATATATATAAATATATACATACATATATATATAAACATTTGCAAAAATGGTGCCAAATTGTTCAGGAGGCTATGAAACGTCGAGAAATTTTGGTCCGACCCCTAGGTCCCGCCATCCGACCGACGCCAATAGTGTATGTGCCATATTATGGCAAATACACTAATAAAATTTAGGCTTCGGTTCATTAATTAATGTGGTACGAGGATCAATATTCAATTACTTTACTCAGTAGTTTTGATGACGTTTGGCAATTTTATTTCCATCTTCACGGCCTAATAACAAATTTTCAGAACAAAAATCTTTTGTTATATTTATGAAAATAACCTTTAGAAGGTTCTTTCACTGCCGACTAAATACATACTTCCGGTTAACCACAAAATAGCGATATTAAAATGACTCTAATAGAACATACGTATGAGGTTAAAATCCAGCCAAGGACAAAAAATAAAAACTCGGGTCGCAGTGCCAAACCCTGCCGACAATATAGTGTATTTGCTAGTACAGGCATTGTGGCGTTATTATGTGAATTTAAGTTTGTTTTTGTACAAAATAAAAATTTAACCCCTTAATACATCCCTTACAATAATAATTTTTTTCTTAATTGCAATATTGTTATCAATACAGCATCTGCACCAAATTAAATACACCTTTCAGTAAGGAAATCCGTATCCGCAAACTGTTTTCATAAAAATCGTAAGTCCGGTCCTATCGGGCCGATTTTATTTAAATTTTAGCACCACATTTTAATCTTTACTAAAGGGTTAAATTTCAATTTTGAAACGATTCGGACAATTTTTTCGGTATTTTTGGGCCCAAAAACATTTTTCAACCCCTAAAAACCACCCTTAAAATAGTCCGATCGGGCCCATTTTAAATAGGCTTCGTGCGGTGGTGGATTCCAACGTGCCTACCAAATTTCGTCAAAATCAATTAACTTTTTCGAAAGTTATAGCCCGTACACACATATATATATAAATATATATATATATACATATATAAATAGACATTTCCAAAAATGGTGCCAAAGTGTTCAGGAGGTTATGAAACGTCGAGAAATTTTGGTCCGACCCCTAGGTCCCGCCATTCGACCGACGCCAATAGTGTATGTGCCATATGGCAAATACACTAATAATACTGTGTGTCTTTTGTGTACGCAAAAAAATTAAGAACAGACGTTCACTATTTACACTCTTCCGACAAATTGAAAGTTGCGTCTAGGCGTGCTACTGAGCATTTTTTTAACAATATTGAAATACTTTTACAGTAGAGCTGAAGTAAAATCAAAAAGAAAATTATTAGCTTTGTTTGGTAATTAATAATAACATTTTAGGCGGAAGGGAGGGAGCTTGACCAAATTAAATCCCAAAAAAATTTTAATTGGGTTAATTATTTTTAGAAAATATTGTTATAAGTCTTATTAATAATTCAACTAAAGATTGTTGTTTCCAAAATTAGTTAATTTTTTTTTTTTTTTTTTTTTTTTTTTTTAATTTGTAAATCTGGCAGGCTAACAGACAAATAATGTCCAGTAACAAGCCTGCACACGGTATTACAACAAATTCACATTTGCAGCACAGTAGCTACATTACAAAACATATGACAAAAAAATACATAATTAAATAATATAAATAAAACTCACTATTCCTTCAAAAAAACAGAAACTTGTCTTTTAAAACGGCAGAGAGTGTCCCCAAAAATATCAATATCAGTTTTATTATTGATAGCGTTGAAAATATGCGCCATCCTGAAAAGTGGAGAGTTAAAGGCATAATTGGTCGTGACTGGGGGTAAATAAAATAGATCTCTATTCCTGGTATGGTAGACGGGAGCGGACAGGTAAAATCTCACTAGCAAGTCGGGTGAATTAATTGTTCCGTTTATAATTTTATGTAAACAACATAGATCGGTAATTTTTCTTCTAACTTCAAGAGTTTGACACTGAATGGAAAAATTTTTATTATAATAAAAAACTTTTTAACAAAAAAAAACCTCCTTCAAAAAGGCACTAAAAAGAGGAAAATAATGAAATTTTGAGGTCTGTTCCAATTAAAATATGAAGTTGGTTAAAAAGAAGATATTAATCACTATACTATACTTTTTCACTGACTTCATATTTTAATTGGCACAGACCTCAAAATTTCATTATTTTCCTCTTTTTAGTGCCTTTTTGAAGGAGGTTTTTTATTGTTAAAAAGTTTTTTTATTTTTTACTTTTTAGTGTCAAAAAGTTACATTTACCTTAAAGAATCACACGCCGTTACTTACTTTTATTAAAATCAGCCGAACTACTGAAACGATTTTGATGAAATTTCTATGGGACCAATCTGAAAGTATATCCTTTCAAATAAAATTTTAAAATCGGTTCATAAACGACGAAGTTACCCGCGAACACACATAAAACATAAAAAATATATACGGTCGAATTAAGAAACCTCCTTTTTTGAAGTCGGTTTAAAATGGGTATAGCATCTTTGCTGGAACTAATATTTTTAATAATAAGAAGTATTAGAAATACCTTGTATTTTTGGTGTCCGTCTTGTGTTGTTAACACGACACGTTTCAGTAACGAGTTGCCATCTTCAGGTATGGTTAATTTTTTATATTATAAAACGCAAATTGAGTATTCGTAACACGTTATAAAAATGTTTCATAATAATTTTAATTTGAAATCCGATTCTGTCTTTGCAATCAATGGTTATTCCGCTGTTGACAGTAAGATATGTCAAAATATGATATGGGATCGTTTACAAAAATTATTCTGTCTGATGAGGAGATCAGGTGTGTAGTTTACTAGGTACTTAACAAGTCAAAACTAAAATAAATGAGAAAAACATGCTTTAGGGATTTATAAACATTAAAAGCAAATAGGTACACGGCGAATCTTCTGTAAACCCATAGACGCTAATAACCTCGAAGTTGTCGCGCGTCTATAATCTACAATCTCTCTTTCGCGACTTTAAAACTCTTCTGATTGGCTAATTCAAATGAGTACCCATTCACTATGTGCACGGAACAATAAATCTAAATTTTATGCTAGGTTTCTGATACGACTTTCAGATTTAAATCTAAGTTTAATGTCATTTGTTTTAAACTAAATAGAGATCTTCATTTAGCTAAAAACAAACGATATTCTTAAATCTAGATATAAAGCTAAAAGTCGTATTAGAAACCGAGCATAAAATTTAGATTTATTACCAATAACGCCTGTACGAAATCCCAATTTTTTTATTTCAAGCAGTTAAGCGGAATTGCAGAGTGACTTTACGCGGTATTGAAGAGTGACTTTCAGCGGTTTGGCAGAACCACTAGCGAATTTGCATTTTTAGTAAATAAAAAATTGTGACAATAATATCTGAAACCCTGTTTGTAAAACATATTTGAGCTTGACATTTTGTGTAAATGTTTTAAGCATATTAAATCGTTACACCCCCTGTGAAGAACGTGGTGTATAACAACACACCATATCAATACAATAAAGCATCATACTACTCATGTCGCCTGCAGGATTGCTACAAATGGCTATGCCCCAGAAAGCAGAGAAGCTGGGGCAACCCTGGTTAGCTAACATGCATGCTGCGCTTGCTTATATACTATAGTATACATATTCAAAAGCACAGACAAGCTCCAGCTTTCCACATGTTATTCATAAGCGTGCCGATTTTTTATTTTTGAAAATGTTTTTTGAACAAATCTTCACTGGCAATTATAATGAACCTTTTTCAATTAAATTCACAATTTTTTAAATCAATTTTTTTTATTGAAAAGAAATGACCTGATGTAAAATCTACTAATTTTATTTACTTAGAAGTTAAAATTAACTAACAAAAATAAAATTCTGATTATTTCTAGTGGAGGTAAAATCCACTCCGAGGCTTGCGTAAAACAGTTCCGAAGACGGAACGAACATTGAGCGTTTCCTTTGTTGAGCGGACATGTTTCTCAGAAAACGATCTCGTTCCACTGTTTTACTGGCACCTTTGCGTTGAAGGAAAGAATATGACCGATCTCGTTCCACAGTTCTAAAGTCTAAACTGACAGAAATATGCTTTACGTAGTGTTAAAAACTCCGAGCCTATTCGAACATGCCAGACACTCGATATAATACATGTGCACTTTAATTCGGGAACGAAGGAATATTCATATTGTGGCCATTGTTGGACTTGATGAATAGTGACAGATATGTTGATGAAATATATATGCCGGAGTGTGGACATGTTTTAAAATGCGTTATAAGAAAAGATAGGGTACATTTCAGACAGAGGACATTGTTTCTGGAGCTATAGCTACATATCAGGAACTGCCCCATTATCAGACTCTTCCGACATGTTGGTATTTATTTATTTATTGTAGATTATAGACGCGTCGACAACTTGGTCATTAGCGTCTTAAATTACATTAAATAACAACTAACTTAAAACTAAATAACATCACAAAACATCCATGAGTGCAGGTGGGATTCGAACCCACGACAGTCTAGTATAGAGGCTGGTACTAAGCACGCTATCACTAGACTACACTGCCCTCTCCCGACTTGTATACAGATTACAGATTGTCCGAAATAAACGGTGAACATAGCAAAATGAGTACCACAACAGAGGGCAGTATAGCCTAGTGGTTAGCGTGCTTAGTGCCGCAACCTCTGGACTGGACTGCCGTGGGTTCGAATCCCACCTGCACTAATGGATGTTTTGTGATGTTATTTACTTTTTTTAAGATAGTTGTTATTTAGTGTATTTGAAAGACGCTAATGACCTGAGATGTTGACGCGTCTATAATCTACAATAAATAAATAAATAAGTAGCGCAGCAAAGATAGAATGTAATCATGGCTACATAAATTTTCAAACCAAATTTAAGTAAACATCCACAGTATCCTTGAAAATAACTAAACTTAAGACCAATGTATCCATGGATAATGCGACCTCTTTGTTGTACCTACTCACTAATTACCTATGTTCATAGATTAGCTTTCGGAAAATCTGTATACGCTCGTGTCTTATATTTAATTTATTGTATAAGCGTCTTTCAACTACACTAAATAACAACTTTCTTAAAACTAAATGATATCACAAAACATCCATGAGCTCAGGTAGGATTCGAACCCACGACCGTCTCATCTAGAAGCCGACGCGCTAACCACTAGACCACACGGCCCCTCGTGTCTTATACAATCCCTACAATCCTACTTTAAAATATTTTCGATATCTGGGACGGCTCTGGTACGAAGTTCGACATGGCTCTGTCTCCCTTCCGTGCACAGCGCGGCATATCACGGAGGATTGGCTCACCCACGGTCATCAATAACTACTTTTTAGACAGTCTTAGGGCAATAAACATGCTACTGAACACGGGAGCTTGCGCATTTTTATAGCTCTGGGTTTTATGTCCCTCGAGATAGGCAAATCAATGTTTATGTATATGTGCTCATACCACACACACACATTCATCCACGCATCACACACACTCAACTTGTTTACTATCAGTAGAATACAATGTACTATATATATAGCATACATATTACATATGTATGAATCTACTATACCTTTTCTCTTTTCACTGATTATGCAGGTACATAAAATTATGATATCAAACAGCTATTTACTCATTATCTTTAAATGATGCAATTAATTTCAATATGTTCCATAATGAATTAAATATTGTCTATATGTGTTAATTCATGGTGTGTTATTTATAGACGACAAAATAATAAAATAATTATTTAATTCTAAAATAACTTTTTAACAAAAAAAACCTCCTTCAAAACGCCAGTAAAAAGAGGAAAATAATGAAATTTTGAGGTCTGCGCCAATTTAATAAAATATGAAGTTGGTTAAAAAGTATAGTATCGTGATTAATATCTTCTTTTTAACCAACTTCATATTTTATTAAATTGGCGCAGACCTTAAAATTTCATTATTTTCCTCTTTTTAGAGGCTTTTTGAAGGAGGTTTTTTTTTGTTAAAAAGTTTTTTATTTTTTACTTTTTAGTATTAAAAAGTGACATTTTGAAAACAATATTCATTAGTTCCACTATTCGACCAAGCGCAATAGTGTATATTATGCCTGTATAGTGTATACTTTGCGAGGACAGTGTGGTCCAGTGGTTAGCGTCACGGCCTTTGGATCAGATTGCCGTGGGTTTGAATCCCGCCTCCGCTCATGGATGTTTTGTGATGTCATTTAGTTTTAAGTTAATTGTTATTTAATGTAATCAAGACGCTAATGACCTAAGTTGTCGACGCGTCTATAATTTACAATAAATAAATAAATGTATACTTTGCATACACTAAAAATCATACATCGATAATAATTACTAATTTAACTTTAAATTTCGTAAGATAAAAATTGTGCGTTTTCAACTTTGGATTTTAACTGTATTGAGAAATTTAACTGTAGCTTGAATTAATTCGATCAATATTAGAAGCATATGCATGTACGAGATGTTGCGTAAGCTTCTCCCCTTCGTATATTCTTTTACATGTTTTTCATTTTTTCATCAGCGGTAGATAAATAATTTAATAATTATAATTAGGGACAGCGTGAAGGTGTCTGCCCTAGATTTCATAATATTATGCAAACATATTAATTTACCCTATATGTTTTTAATATTTTATATTATACAGGTAGTTCTATATGAGTAGATTGCAAATAGAAATATTTTGGTTAAATATTTAGATACCCAAATACTTAATTTTAGATACGAAATTTCTGTCTAAAATGGCGTTAACTATAGTCCATCCTGAAATAGTATAGAATAAGAAACCATTTAGGTTTGAAATTTTTTCAACGATACTCCACAAGAATAGCCACAAAAAATGTATTTGCCCCCCGTTTGCATGTATGAGCGCTTTCTTTTTTTCTGTTTTTAGTATTTGTTGACTAACTAGTTACTAGAGGATATGAGTGATACTTGACGTGAATTACGGCTTTATAGGTAATGGCGTACTAAAGATAGACCTGGTAACAAAATAGGTAAAAAAATTGCAAATTTGACGGTCTCTAAAACCTACAATTTTGATAAAATAATTAAAAATAAATGTACATATTCATAATCTACTCAAAAGGCCCTTTTCAACGATTTCCCACAAGAATAGGTACATATTATAAAAAAAAAGTTTTTTGCCCCCCATTTGCATGTATGGGCGCACCCCTTAAATAAACCGTTTTCATCTTTTGTTATTCTCTCCGTCTTTGGGCCGCGGTAGTACATATTATTATGTGTGCATTTCAAGTTATTGCATTTCGTCTAGAATGAATGAATTGTGAATTATAGACGCTCGACAACAGAGGTCATTAGCGTCTAGAAGCTAGAGGAAGTCAGACGGACGGACATCGTTGGCACAACAATAGGGTTCCTTTCTGGTATGGGACCCTAAAAACGGTCTTACCATGTCATTTTATTAATTTGATTACAACACCTGGTTTGAAGTTTATTTAGAACGGGATACAAGGCACAAATATAAGAATGTTAATTGTTTGTTACAATCTTTAATGGCAAACGTATCAACTTCAGTCTTCTTCAAGACCTTAAATTAAAGAATTTAACAAATAAATAGTTATTATTTTGCGTTGTATTCTATAAATTACCGAAACGCCATGAGTAGTTTTCAGGTTTTTTGAACATCATACTATAGAGATAGATCATTTTAATATAAACTTTAAAATAGGGAAGCAAGGGGTCAAAATATTTAAAAAATCGCGTGACATAGTATGTGAATGGTTTTTTTAAGAAATTAAAGATACATATTCCGTTTAAAGCTTCCAGATGAGAAAGTAACAAACCGTGAGGTGGTTCGTTTATTAGGACTAAAGTGCGACCCTTGAGGTCCACACGACGAACTTCCCAGTTTGATAAACATTTAATAATAATAATTAAATTAGATATTACACAGAAAAGTAATCATTTTAATCATTAAAACATAATTATTATTTATTTTTAACAATAATTAAAAAAAAAAAAAACGGCTGAACCGATTTTTATAAAATTTATGTCGGATCAAAATGACGTTAACACGCTTCGATTGACACCCTTACGAAGTCGATATAATTTTTTTTTCGCGAGATATTGTGTAAAATCTACTTTTTTGGAGGTTATTTGGTTAAGAAAAAAGAACGGCTGAACCAATTTTGAAAAAATTTCTTTCAGATCATATTTACGTTAATACGCGTCGATTGGCATCCTAACGTAGTCGATATCATTTTTCATTCTCGAGATTTCGTCTTAGAAAGAAATGGACACATACATACGTACGTACGTACGTACATACGTACACACACACACACAGAGACATATTTCTAAAAGTAGTGTAAAAATAGTGTAGTGACCTTGAAACATAAAATTTTTTTTCCTTTTTGATTTCGATTTTCGGACCCATTACAATAACTTCCAATGGGAAGTTAATAAAGCATGTTTTTCGTTGGTAACTATAACAAAAATTTAGATCTGCTATTTCTGATATAAAAAGTAATCCGTAGTTTTTCTAAAATTACGTAACATTTTTCAAATTTATAATTTGCGACTATTCTGCTTAACTATCTCAGACATCTATTTAAATTTTATTAAAAAATAATATGTTTTAATAATCTTTTTTATCGTTTTTGGTCTAAATGATATTTCCGGATAGAGAATTTCGGTTCCACAAGACTGAATCCAAAATATAAGCATCTTAATTAAAGCGTTCGTTTGCTAACAAATATTAATTTTTTAATTAATAAAAAATACTAAAAAAACTGGCTCTAGATTTTGTCTAAACTAACGCTGTAGAGTTTTATAACTTTATTAATTGGCTAGTACATCTATAAAATTATGTTAATTGTCAACAAAGTTAAAATAATAGTCCAAATTAGCAAGGTATTTTATTAATTTATAGCATAGGAGGGGTTAGTCTTTCACATTATAAATGACTTAATTAACCTGTAACCATTATTATACACTGAACAGATCAACTGTATGATTTTTTAATGAGATCTTTTAATTAAGAAGAGTTTCCGTTGTTTTTTTTTCTTTTTAATATTCTGTTGTACATACACTTATTTATTTGAGGATGAAATTTTTGCTACCTACCTCCTGAATTTTGAAAAAAATAATAAATTTCTATACCGCTGTTTTTAATAGTGCTAATGAAGATTGAAGAATTTACTTAAAATCATGTCAATGATTTATTTCAAGAAATCAAAATCGTCCAAGATTTTTTTTTTTATTTTTCGAGTGGTGGAGATGAAGTACGTTTTGCTTTGCACTCATGTTATCGTTATCATTTGTTTAAAATTATTAAAATACTAGCGGTCCCGTCCGGCTTCATCCGGGTGCTAAGAATTTATGCAGATTTTTTATCCCCTCCCACGAAAAATTCTCCCCCTGCGAATCGAAATCGGGCTGGTGGTGTTTATAATATTAGTATCGGATTCCGCCAATACGCCAAAATGCAAAAGAATTACATTTTGTTACTATCCCACAGAAATTATCCCCCACCCCCGCGAGAAATATAGCCTATATCACTCAGGGATATAGTGTAGCTTTCTAATAGTGAATGAATTTTTAGAATCGGTTCAGTAGTTCTAGAGATTACCCAGAACATACAAAGTCACAAACTCACAAACAAACATTTCCTGATCTTTATATATTAGTATAGATACAAACATACAATAATTAAAATGAGAAAACAATAATCGAGTATTGATATATCTACTTCTTTAATATTCTCCCATCGACATTTAAGAAACCCGGCGCCTACGCCGTATTTTACCTATGTAAATTAAGTAAGCAATGTATCTACGGGAACGAACACTTAACATGTTGTCTGACGTCACACGCTGTTTGATTTCTTTCAAAACTTACGTATATTTTAAATCTATTTATTTGCTGGTGTAACCGTGTAATGGTTAGCGTGCTGGCTCATGGATGTTTTGTGATGTCTTTTATTTAATTTGATTTCATTAGTTGCTAATGACCTTAGTTATCGAGCGTCTATAATCTACAATAAATATTTGTTTACGCAAATCATAAATTTCACAACTGATATCAATATAAGACTTATGCTGGGTTGCAGAAAGCATTGTCAGAAAAATTTATTTTACAATGATTTTAGATTGTGGCCACACATATTTCTCCATAAGAATGCTTTTATTATTGCATAAAAAAATTAAGGATAGTTACTTCTTACCACAACAGTTTTATTAATGGATGTACATTTCGAAAGCTATGCTTTCATCTTCAGCAAACATATACATCAAATAGTATAGTGTTTGCTGAAGATGAAAGCATAGTTTTCGAAATGTACATCCATTAATAAAACTGTTGTGGTAAGAAGTAACTATCCTTAATTTTTTTATTCCAACCACAGTGCTCCTACATTTTATTTTAGGATTGCATAACTTTAAATCGATCCTGCTGGAAAAATAACTGATCGATTGAAAAGATATTTTTTTTTCAACTGTGTCTACATGTATTTAACATAGTTTGTTTGCATAATTCCCATTTCGAAACAACATTTTTCTAAACACATTGATGAAAGTTTAGCTTGAAAAGCGATCTTTTTCAATATTATGTAGATCGCAATAATTTGTTTTTGTGTAAGTGTATATTATGCAATCTAATGTTTGAATGAATTAATTGTGAATTATAGACGCACGACAACAAAGGTCATTAGCGTCTGTCAATCTAATGTTCTACATGACAGGGAGTTTGACAGCGACATTAGACTGCTCCTGCAAATATAAAAACTGTAATTAGATGATCACAATCTAAGGTCATTGTCAAATCAAATTTTTTGACAATGCTTTCTGCAACTCAGCATTAAATCAGTATTATTTCTCAAGATATTAGAAAATGCGCGCTTTTTCGGCGATTTAAGATTTACCTACGCATTTTCCCCACTGCATCCAATAATCAATCATTAATAATGTAATAAAAAACTTTTACGATGTAATTTAATCTATGGAAATAATTTGCATAATATTTTTATCAGAATTAAATTCTACGGAGCGCGGAGCGATACATAGTTAAATGCTGTACAAGCAATGCATAATAATGTAGGTACATTACCGTATAAAATTTCTGCCCGCTTACTTAGTTACGACGGCTTTTGCCTTTGGGTGCAATTATCATAATTTTAAAATTATTTTACTTACAGTTTAACCCTTCTACTAAGGAATATGTTTGCAATGTTAATATGCAAATTTTGTTTTCCATTTAAACATTACTATATAAAATTATTTTATACAAGAGAACTCAATTTCAGTATAGCCAAATTATACGTATTCTTTTGTTTAATTTTTATTAGAAAGTTTGATGTGCAAAAAATGTTTCTGAGATTTTAATTCATGCAAATAAAATGTTTTTGAAGTGAAAACTTCCTTAAGATACGTGCAGTATGGAGCTGGGATTCTAGATGCTACCGTAGATCATAGCAGGGCTTGCTTAAATTAATGCATTGTTATATATGCGAGCGTACACAACGAAGCAGTGAGTGTAGCAGGTATAAGCGCTGTTACAAGAGCTGGTAGATACAAGAATGTATCTCACCATTCATTCTTTCAGCGCGCTGACTACTACAATCAACGTGCGACAACTGTCAAATGGCCGTTACAAGTTTCGCAATGGATGTGACTAGTTTAATAAGTGAAATTTTGCCAGTTTTTTTTGAGTTTTTTTCTAAGACGTATTTAAAAGTGTTAGGTTCCATACGTATATATTCAAAAAACCGATCTCGGTAAAATTTTAATTCTTGGTATAAAAGATGAAATTCGCCATGTTTAGATCGTTTTCTATTAATAGGGTGGACATGATAGCTCCTACCCAAATTTGTATTTAAAATATCCACTTTGTAGTAGAAGAACACAAATATTCGTCTTCGCAATCTGACATTTCAAACGCGAATTAAGCTTGTATCAAAGCTTCGTTGTGCAAACCTATAAGCGCTTATAATTTCAGCCACCATCTAGCATACATGCTACCATCTAGAATCCCAGCTGCGTACTGCACGTACCTTTAGGCGCGTTAGGCACTTTTTGCCTGGGTACTGAAATAACGTGAAGCGTTCGTAAATAACCGTAAGAATTCGTTACCTGACTGTTCGCAACATGACCGTAAAAATTCGCAAAATACTTATATCATAAAAACGGCCGTCTACACTCTTCCACTCATAGCGCAGTTGGTTACGTCTTTGCGTTCTATGCATAGGAACCTGGGTTCGAGACCTGATGGCAGCGTAGGCTTTTTGGCGTTTTTTTTCTAAATTCTACTTGATATTTATTTATATATTTTTTTTTTATTTTTGTTATATTCTTTCTTTGACCATAATTATAATTTTTTTGAAACCAAGGTGGAAAATACAATTTTAGTACTTTAGTAATAAATTATTTTTAGTTCATAAATGCGCTATAATAGATGACACCAAAAATTAGAAAATTTCAAGTTTTCACTTCTGTCGTGTGGTCATAAGCACACACCCATTTTTTATTTCAATAAGATTTCGTCGATTCGTTATTCGCGGTTATACAAAGTCTTCAGTATATATTCGCGTTATTTTTGAAGAACGTAAACCCCGCGAATAATTAAGTACAACTAATTACGTGACTTCGATGTTACCGCGATGAAATCCAAATGAGAGTTTCGCGTCACAATTTAATTTCGAGATCTTTGGAGGGAGAAATTCTGTTTGAAACGTCGAAAGGACATGTCGTCGCTGGAGTCGTATTCGCGTATTTTTGGTGAGGGAGCGGTTTTGATGTCAATATTAATAATAAGACTCTCGCATGTAGTGAAAATATGAATGCTAATGTGATACACAGTGTGATTCTACATTTTTCCTAAAAATAGACAGCTATATTATTTTAAACTTCGTATATAAATTTTGTCGATTTTAATATTTTTTTGAGAATTACCTATGAAAGCAAACATTTTTTTAAAACTTACCTTAGCACAAAATCCTCAGTAGCCGGATAGTTAATCTGAAAAAAACAAAATTTATACTTTAGTACAATTAATTATTGCGATTTTCAATTTTTTTAAAGGAAAAACAGCTTTTCTTTTCTCAAAAATCGAAAAAAATTCTGGGGTCCAGCTTTCATTTTAAACATTTTAATTTTGTTTAATTTATTAAAAAAAAAATAATTGATAGGTAATTAATATTATAATTAATAAGCAAATAGTTCAGATAAAACCTCGTTAGAGTAAACAAATGCTTTTCAGATGCTAAAATTATTTTTACTACTTTTAAATATTCCCGCCAATTTAAACTATGGCGCCTCCATTGAAATGCAGAAACAAATTCTATTATTCACCCGTTATGTAATAGTCAGCCGTAAAAAATCCAGGGGGAAAGAAGACAACGCTATGCGTGTTAATAAGCTAAAATAAGATGGCTAGTGCTTGACGAATTCCTATTGCATTCCATTGCTAGTTGAAGGACGTTACGCCCGATAGCGCAACAATAGTAAATTTATCACGTGGTTTAATTTTTATTATAACTTTTGTGAAGTACGTACAAGGAATATTACAGCTGGGCCTTAGGGGTTGACAATTGTTTTAGGTTTGTGCCATTCGAACTAATTGGTCATCCCTGACATACTGGATGTTGAAAATGCAGAACTTCGTAACACAACATATTGATCTTGACCCTTGAGTATTTTATTTTAACTTTTTTTTTGAAAAATACGCAAACCTGAGTTTGCTATTGCCTAGTTCCTAAACTGCTAAAAAATTCCATATAAAATTAGCACATGACAGATATTTAAACCGAATTTAGGATTAATTTTAATATTTAACAAGCCGTGAGGTGAGTCGTTTATTAGGACTAAAGTGCGACCCTTGAGGTCCACACGACGAGCTTCCCAGTTTGATAAATAAAAAAAAAAACGGCTGAACCGATTTTTATAAAATTTATGTCGGATCAAAATGACGTTGACACGCCTCGATTGAGACCCTTACGAAGTCGATATAATTTTTTATTCGCGAGATATTGTGTAAAATCTACTTTTTTGGAGTCTATTTGGTTAAGAAAAAAGAACAGCTGAACCGATTTTGAAAAAATTTCTTTCAGATCATATTTACGTTAATACGCATCGATTGGCACCCTAACGTAGTCGATATCATTTTTCATTCTCTAGATTTCGTCTTAAAAAGAAATGGACACATACGTACGTACACACACACATACACACACACACACATCTTTCTAAAAATAGTGTAAAAATAGTGTAGTGACCTTAGAACATAAAAATTTGTTATACATTTTGATTTCGATTTTCGGACCCATTACAATAACTTCCAATGGGAAGTTAAAAATTTTAATTTTTTTGGGAACAGAATTTTTTTAATTACTCGGTCGTGTAATGCTCGACTCAGTCCTGGATTTATAAATAGGCCGTATAGGCCGCGGCCTAGGGGCGGCAGCGTCCTAGGGGCGGCAGATTTCAGAGGAGGGTCACTTGATTTCAGAGGAGGCCCCTTTACTATATACAAATGGAAAATTATTATTTTAGAAAGGTATGTACATGGGGCGGCGGAAATAAAGTGGCCTACACTCATAAAAAATATAAATTCGGCACTGGCTCGACTAAACTGAGTACTATAGTCTTTCCTACCAACAAATATCTATAGTAATTGTTATAGTCTTGGACAAGGATAGAAGATCTATTTACGCAGATATCAATGACACGTAAATACTAAATAGACCCTTTATTCTTGTTCATGAATATAGCGATTACAATATAATATATTTTTTCGTTGGAGAGCAGCCAATTATATAATTGTTTCGAAACATATAGGAAAAAATCATTTTACCAACCAGTGGTCACAGTCAGGATTCTAACCTGAACCTTTCCAATTTCGCGTCGGAATGAGCTTACAATACTCAACTGTGACATGATTGCTAAATTAATATTCTCCTTATATGCTTCAGAATCAATAGATTTTCACTACATGCGAGTGTCAATTCATATCTGCTAATTCAATAGCTATGATATGACACTCGCATGTAGTGAAAATCTATTGATTCTGAAGCATATAAGGAGAACATTAATTTAGCAATCATGTCACAGTTGAGTATTGTAAGCTCATTCCGACGCGAAATTGGAAAGGTTCAGGTTAGAATCCTGACTGTGACCACTGGTTGGTAAAATGATTTTTTCCTATATGTTTCGAAACAATTATATAATTGGCTGCTCTCCAACGAAAAAATCTTTCAATTGCATACAGCCGTATAAAAAATTCACAGATTTCGCAATCCTTGCAACCATCGAGGGCATTGGAAATGATAACAGCATATATGAAACATAATTAACTGTTTATTATACACACAATATTTATCAATGCACTGTTTAGTTTTGTCAGGAATAACCCTATTATTCTTCTGTTATATACGCGTTCACTTTTGCTTGATTACTTAACTTTTTAATGGATTTTTCTACAGTATTTATTAACATTTGCTCAAAAATAACACCGCAGATCGTCGCAAATACCTCTCAATTAACTAGACATGATATAAAACACATTTCGAAAAAATTGCACTTGTTCAATTTTGCATGATTGCTCCTCACTTGATCGCGACACCGTTGTCTTCGTCGCAAATACCTCTCAATTAACTAGACATGATATAAAACACATTTCGAAAAAATTGCACTTGTTCAATTTTGCATGATTGCTCCTCACTTGATCGCGACACCGTTGTCTTTTGGCCTTGAACGAAAACTCGTAACTCTGCCTCCATATACGAACATAAACATTTCCAATGTTAAAAACTATTATTATAATATATTATATCTGTTGCTATAGGTAAAATGGCCGAGTACCGGGTAATAACCAAGTCCTCGGTACAGCCATAGTTCTTTTCTTCCGTTAGTAAGATGTTCGTCTTTATATAAAAAGTTTTCAAGCTAAAAATATTTATAACGTCTGAATAGTTTGAAAAGTTTAAAATTCTGAAATTTAAGTTAAGATAAATTAATATTAAGCAAGTAAATGTGTGTTTTATAAAAAGGATAGAAGAAATAATTCATATATGAAAAAGAAACTTGTTCCATGTACATGATATTATATTTCGTGTACAACAACCCTTTGTAGACTAGAAGTAGCTACTTTAATTAGAGACGTTAGCACGCTGCATACACGAGAGTAAGTTATAAAACTTTAAAAACATCTTCTTTTAACAAGAGTAAGAGCAAGTGCAATTTATAAGTTTCAAAGAGGTCATC
Organism: Mongoloraphidia duomilia; assembly: GCA_039654895.1. Taxonomy (NCBI): domain Eukaryota; kingdom Metazoa; phylum Arthropoda; class Insecta; order Raphidioptera; family Raphidiidae; genus Mongoloraphidia; species Mongoloraphidia duomilia. The sequence goes on along the minus strand of CM077520.1, from coordinate 4,904,061 downwards.
AGATTTTTTGCCTTGTAGAGTATTATGCAGTCTTGTTGAAATTTTCAAAACAACGAGCTAAATATTCTCTCTAAATTATACAGACTGTTATTTGAAAACTTCAAATAATTTATAATAACTACTATAGTTTTTCGGTCTGATTACCCCGGGTAGATTTTGGTTTGGTAACAAAACAATCAAGAGCAACACATTTCTTATATGAATCTCGTTAGGCAATAAAAAGGGACCAAACAATAATACGATTCAGCGATAAAAATCTGTGATCATTATGTGGAAGTATAATAATAAACTACCTAATGATACCTAAGTGTGTTGTAATAATAATTGGCGCTTGGCGATTGTTTGGGAACATAAAGAAGACTTTTTATAACTCCTGCTTCTAAAGTTCAATTTTCGAGCACTTTGAAGCGGGCATAAAAAGGCGTATTTTAGTCACCGTGCGTGAAAGTCCAAAGCGTGCGTAAAAGTACCGTCACTGTGCGTAAAAGTCAAATCTCTACATCTTATAAATTCGAAATCTCCGCACTTTGTACAATACAAGCACTTACTGGCTAACGATCGATGTTTTCCTATATATAGTATCGCGCGTACAAAGTTCACATCATGAGAGAGTCATGTTTTTAATTATTTATATAGAAGTTAATAACTTTAATAAAAATAAACTAAATCGTAACTTAGTCTGCAATTGTAAAGTTCTAAGGACTAGAAGAGCGATTTTTCCGTTTTCATAATTTTTTTTCTCTCTATTAAACTTTAGAAGCAGTCGTTATAAAAAATTATGTTCGATACGTCCGCTTAAAGTGAGATATCTAGTAGGCTTAAATTGAGGCACTCGCTAAAGGGACTGACGCATACACAACCAGATCGAGTGCGTTGTATACCCCCACGAGCCGTTAGGCGAGTGGGGGTAAGCGCACGAGATCTCGTTGTCTACCGCAGTTGTAGACGAAACGTCAGGTAGAAATACCACCGGACCACGGCCTACAAGCCCGGAAACCATGAAGACTTGGAACAATACCGGCCGTGAAAGCTTGCTTGTAGCTTATATTTTCGTATTCTCAGGACACAAACGTCGTTGATAATTCCATAAATAACTTCTCTAACAATTTAGTCATTTGTTACCACATCCATCATGATTCATATTTATTTGAACACATTGTAAGTCGGTGTGTATTACAGCGAGTTAAACGATGTAAGAGTATTATTATCATTATTATTATTATACACGAACATACGTATTACGAGTCATTTGCGAAGTGTAAAGAAGAATTACTGAAATACATAATTCTCCGAGCTGCAAAATACTATACATGGAGAGTATAATATACTTAGGTATTAAGCTTCGCTTCCACCCATACATAATATCTTGTGTATCACATGACTATTACATTTTCTGTTTGAAGGATATTTTATGTTTGAAAATTATATGATGATACATGATCGCATATTATATACAGGTGATCTAAAAGATTAATGATGGGTTGCAGAAAGCATCTGGTTTAACAATGACCTTAGTGTGTGATCATATTATAATTGCAGCTTTTATATTACATGGAGGAGCAGTTTAATATCGTTGTCAAACTCTCTGTCACGTACAATATTAGATTGTATTCACACAAAAAAACTTTTTAACAAAAAAAAAAGCCACTATAAAGAGGAAAATAATAAAATTTTGAGGACGGCGTCAATTTAATAAAATATGAAATCGGGTTAAAAAAGTGCCGATTTAATTAATATCTACTTTTTAAATGACTTTATATTTTATTAAATTGGCTCCGTCCTCAAAATTTTATTATTTTCCTCTTTTTAGTGGCTTTTTGAAGGAGGTTTTTTTCTGAAAAACAGTTTTTTAGTTAAAGGAATCACACGCCATTACTCAATTTTATTAAACCGATTTCTTACGCTGTGTGATGTGTCAAAAAGTGACATTTACCTTAAAGAAATCACACCCCGCTACCCATTTTTATTAAAATCAGCCGAACTACTGAACCGATTTAAGTAACATTTATATGGGAGCAAATTCGAGGTATACCCTATCCAATAAAAAAAGAATTTTTCAAATCGGCTTATAAATGACGGAGTTCTGAGGTAACAAACATAAAAAAAAATACAACCGAATTGAAGTCCGTTAAAAAACAAATGATTGATCTACACAGAAAAAGATCGCTTATGACCTTAGATTGTGACCACACATATTTCTTTATAATAAAAAAGTATTGTAGAATTTCAAATCGATCTTGCAAAAAAATAATTATTGATCAATCTAAGGCATTATCAAATCAGATTTTTTGACAATGCTTTCTGAGACCCAGCATAAGTTATAACTGATTGAGGTGCGTTGTGATGAGAGCTCTAGACTCATATTCGGAAGGTTTTAGGTTCTAGGTTCGAATCCCAGCGGGGGCAGATGTGGCTAGGACTTTTTCGTACTGCCTCTCGCTGAAAAACTGTAATTTCTGTAAAAAAGGTAACAGTTTAGTCACTTCTACCACAACTTTTATTATATTGGTGAATGTACATTTCAAGAGCTACGCTCCCATCTTCAGCACATTAGTATGTGCTGAAGATGGGAGCGTAGCTCTTGAAATGTACATTCACCAATATAATAAAAGTTGTGGTAGAAGTGACTAAACTGTTACCTTTTTTATTGATAAACAACCACAGTGCTCTTAATTATTTCTATTGTAATTTCTGTACCGATCGTCTTGTCGAGGTTTTCCTCAATAATTCCAGATAAATATCGAGATAATTGTTTATGCAAGGCCATGGTCGAACTCCTTTATGCTCACAAAGTTGCCTGCCTTATTTTATTGTACATTATAGAAGCTCAACAAGTACGGTCATTAGCTTGTAATTACATCAAATTAAAAAAATCGACATGACAAAACATTTATGAACGGATGTGGTATTCGAACCCACGACAGTTTGAAACAAAGGCCTGCACGCTAACCATTACACCAATCTGTCCTCTATGAATATACCTGACCTATTCTAATTATAATTCCCTCACTTGCTGCCTTGCACATTGATATTAAGTAGAAGTTCAAAAATATAGAAAATTACGGGAAATTGGTATATTAGGCCTTGGTCTGTTTATAGGGTATAAACTATAAATAAATAAAAAATTAGTGAAATCTCATCCATCGTGGCATTCAATAAAATAAAACAGATATTAACAGGACTTTGAACTTTTTAACTTCCCATTGGAAGTTATTGTAATGGGTCCGAAAATCGAAATCAAAAAGGAAAAAAAATTTTTATGTTTCAAGGTCACTACACTATTTTTACACTACTTTTAGAAAGATGTCTGTGTGTGTATGTGTATGTGTGTGTGTGTGTGTGTACGTACGTACGTATGTATGTGTCCATTTCTTTCTAAGACGAAATCTCGAGAATGAAAAATGATATCGACTACGTTGGGGTGCCAATCGACACGTATCAACGTAAATATGATCTGAAAGAAATTTTTTCAAAATCGGTTCAGCCGTTCTTTTTTCTTAACCAAATAACCTCCAAAAAAGTAGATTTTATACAATATCTCGCGAATAAAAAATTATATCGACTTCGCAAGGGTGTAAATCGAGGCGTGTTAACGTCATTTTAATCCGACATAAATTTTATAAAAATCGGTTCAGCCGTTTTTTTTTTTTTTAATTATTGTTAAAAATAAATAATAATTATGTTTTAATGATTAAAATGATTACTTTTCTGTGTAATACCTAATTTAATTATTATTATTAAATATTTATCAAACTGGGAAGTTCGTCGTGTGGACTTCAAGGGTCGCACTTTAGTCCTAATAAACGACCCACCTCACGGCTTGTTATTTTTTTTATTTAACGCCTCAACAAATTTTTGTAAAATTTTTGTTAAATAAATAAAAAAAGTTAAATCTCCTGGGAATTGTTTTATTTTAATAAATAAATAAATTTGTTTTAAATCAGCCTGTATGTGCGTTTGTTGAAAAAAAAACTTCCAAGTTCACATAATTTTGCAAGTAATAAACAATTTAGTCGTGTTTAAATAGATTTATGACAAAATTATCTTTGGTATGGACGTATTAAAGAAAAACAAAAATAATTTATCTTACTGAAAAACGATAATGTCTCAATTTCTCCGAAGTCTTTTAGTTTTAACGGCACATAATGTGGATATTATGGATATTTTGTAGCACATATAAAAGTGTATAATTTGTAAACCTACAGCCTGTCGGGGAAAGCTGGAAAAATGAACTTAGACTATCGAGTATTAAAAATTTTGTATCTATAGTTTATAATAACACGATTACTGGAATACGTGTTGTTAGCGCATCACGCAAAAACCACTGGATATTAATGAAACTTTGTAGAGTCTGAATCTACTGTTTTAGAGAGATGACTGTGTGTGTGTGTGTGTACGTTCGTTCGTTCGTACGTTGGTGAACTTTTTTCGGCTTGCATATCTCGAAAACAAATAATGATATCGACTCCAGACTAATTTCATTCGACACATATTTACATAATGAATACCTGATTAGGTTTGCAGGAAATTTCAATTAGCGGTTTTTTTTTTAATCTCTAAGGGCACCCAATGGGAAGTTAGCAGTGTGGTTTTACCCACACACCAAGCCTCTTTTAAATATTTGTATTGACACTGTTTTCTGTAATTTAGACTAGAAAACAGAAATAACCACCTATTTTTAATATATTTAGATAGATATTATAGATTATAGATGCTTGACAACTGATTAGTACTTACATTTAAAAAGTAAAAAACATATATTAGTCACAAAGATTCAGAATCAAATATAAATGTAATATTATTTCTAAAAGATATCCGAAGACAAAACAGTATTTTCTGTTTCACAATTTGCTAGAAAATGTAGTATAATATTTCATCTCTAGAGATTTCAACAAAAGTTCAGCAGGTCGAATAGCATTCGTAGTGAAAAATTATCGGCCATTCAACGCAGCCGGTGTGTTGAACTTTGCATATACGCCGTCGATGGCACTGCTGTCTAGCACGGTATACATAACCTTACATTCACCTTCTAGCTGAAACGCTTTGCCAAACATTCAAGCTTTTCTCTATGGACAACCGTTATGACGACAAGCTTTTTACTTCCTTTTCTTATCTGAACTTGATGATATCCTTTCTTTTTATCTGCTATATAAATACTTTTAGATATGTTATGTATAAGAATATACGCCATTTTCTTTCTCACATTATAACATTTTTTTTACCGTTTTCTGTTATTTTATTTAAGGAGACAAAAGAGTTTTGCATACTGAAATTGTTTTGTACCCGCATTTTACGGAAGAGTTACGTATTTAAACACCGAGTCCCGTATTTTTTGATGCGTGAAATTGTTCTGTATTTTGGTTATTATCCCGTACCTTTTTTAACCGACTTCAAAAAAAGGAGGTTTCTCAATTCGACCGTATATATTTTTTATGTGGTTATGTATGTTCGCGGATAACTTCGTCGTTTATGAACCGATTTTGAAAATTATTTTTTTTATTTGAAAGGATATACTTTCAGATTGGTCCTATAGAAATTTCATCAAAATCGGTTCAGTAGTTCGGATGATTTTAATAAAAAAGTAAGTAACGGCGTGTGATTCTTTAAGATATATGTTACTTTTTGACACTAAAAAGTAAAAAATAAAAAACTTTTTAACAAAAAAAACCTCCTTCAAAAAGGCACTAAAAAGAGGAAAATAATGAAATTTTGAGGTCTGTGCCAATTAAAATATGAAGTCGGTTAAAAAGTATAGTATAGTGATTAATATCTTCTTTTTAACCAATTTCATATTTTAATTGGCACAGACCTCAAAATTTCATTATTTTCCTCTTTTTATTGTCTTTTTGAAGGAGGTTTTTTTTTTTGTTAAAATGTTTTTTCTATATATAAATATTACCTAATAAAGTAACTCCAGTTTTCTATGATTAGTAATGTAACTTTGTTCATTTTTCTATGAGAATATAGAAATTAGCATGTATTTTTCAGGTTCCAACAAACACGGTTTATTTGAAAAATGCTTTTTTTATTTCTGAGTAACTTTAAAAATCCGCAATTTCTAAACCAAAGAGATACAGATATGTTAAATGGATTAACCGAAGCTTTTTCTACAAGCATGATAAATTTCAAAAATGTCTGAGAGAATTTTTGTTTTGTAAAAAAATGCATTTTTTTGAAAAAATCTCAAAAAACGACTTTTTTTAGATCTTTTACAAATTTATCGTAATATAGAAAGGGCATGCTGACGTTAATAAGCAAAAAGAAATTTCTATGCGCTTTTAATTTAGAAGCTATAGTTATTCAAATACAGGGTGAATCATTATTCACTCCCCAGCACTCGGATATGTATTTTACAATATTATTAAAAAGAAGACAAAAATGAAGAATACCAAAATCCCGAAAGCGGAGCCGTTTTCGAGAAAATTTGGATATACGCGACATTACACGTACGGGGAATTTTGGATCGCAGTTTTCCTAATAAATGGATTGAACGGGCCAAACCAATACCGTATTTATGTATCCCACATCCAAAAATCTGTTGGTGTTAAGTCAGGAGACCCGGGGTGGCCACAGTATTGTTCCGCCCCGTCCAATCCATTTATTAGAAAAACTGTGATCCAAAATTTCCCGTATGTGTAATGTCGCGTATATCCAAAATTCCCCGAAAACGGCTCCGCTCTCAGGATTTTGGTATTCTTCAGTGTTGTCTTCTTTTTAATAATTTTAGAATACATATATCCGAGCGCTGGGGAGTGAATATTGATTCACCCTGTATTTTTCTGCCCAAATATACCAATTTCCGAATCACCCCGTAGACAAAACCATGCAGGTATAAACATTCGGACAATATCAAGTATCTTTTTATACGTATTTATTTTAGATTTCCTGGTGGAACGGTTGAGTTTCATTGAATAGAAGAACAAACAATGATGGTGGAGGATCTAGATGACGGGTTTTCTGTTATACGCTCTGGTGAATAGCTACAATGATGACTATGTGGGTGAGGATCAGATGATGGTGAGCAGGTGGGTGGGGTTATACAATGAACGTTCACTCAACACAATACACTCACCGCTCTTCCAGCTCAATATTATCTCTCAACGACTACGTATTGCATCTCGCGATACATAAAATGGCCATAGATTCCTATCACACCTAGACGTTCACTGAACAGGAAGAAGATGAAGATGAACCAGCCAGAGATGATGTTTCACCAGACACTTCATCCAAGTTGCAACGACACTACACACTCTATTCACAATATTAATATTTACAGGTGAGTTCTTTTATTTCACTTTTATAACAATCATTTTTTACTTCCCACCTCTACTATGGTAGGGAAGTAATGGATTTAGTCCGAAAAAAATATTTCGAGATTTTAACAGATTTTCACGTTTTGAGACCCTAGCAATCGTTTAAGATCATTTTCTGACTGATGTCTGTATATATATATATATGTGTGTGTGTGTATGTGGTCAATTTTTCGCCTTCGATATCTTAAGAACGGAACAACATACGGGCATGCCGATTGTTCTATTGTGTTTATCAGCCTTTAACTTAGCTCTGATTAGATTTTGAGTCAAATCGGTTCAGTGGATCCTGAGATATTCAAAAAAACGTCCTCAATGTCACGTATTAACATAGGTAAAAAAAAATATAAATGAATTCTAGATGTTATAATATGAAAAAAATGTAAATATTTTTTTTCTCTAAAATGTATAGTTTTCGAGAAAAAAAATATTTTACTAAAAAAAATAAAAATTGTACGTAAATCAAGGTAACCATGATTTTTGCTATATTAAGCTAGCCATCAGTAGATCACCAAACAAAAAAGAGGGCCATGCTTTTTTCAAAGAATAAAATTAAATTGTGTTTTAAAGACCACCAACAGCTAAGGTTATTTGGGCCTAGTCAAAGAATAAAAAAATAGAGTGTTTATTTTTTGCAAATATTTACTAGGTGGGAAGTATAGGACTGGTCATCAGTCGAATTTTTTTTATACAAATAAATGCTTAATTAGCTTAACTGTTAGTAACACTAAAATAAAATTGTGTAGACTTTCACGGCCGGTTTCTATTGTCAAACACGGTGAAAAATTCTTTCGGGCTGATGAGCCGTGGTCAACTGGAGTTTTTCCAGACGTTTCGTCTCTAACTGTGAGAGACATCTTCAGTGGCACAGTTACGGCGACGTGAGCTTCGACGTTGACACAGTGAAGTATCAGGTAACAGTTGTACCTGATACTTCACTGTGTTAACGTCACTGAAGATGTGCCACTGAAGATGTCTCTCACAGTTAGAGACGAAACGTCTGGAAAAACTCCAGTTGACCACGGCTCATCAGCCCGAAAGAATTTTTCACCGTGTTAGTAACACCATCGTTACAATGCAACATTAGAAAAATTCATTTCAAATCTATGTCACCGTCGAGAGTCAAACCCGAATTTTCCACTATCGCGGCGGTTGAGTTATTATTTACTCTACGGGACACGATTACGAACGTACGAACATTTTAGCTAAATCATATTTTATTTTTAAGAGACAGTATTCAGATCAGAAATGGTTAAGTTCAAAGTGTTTTCTAAAAGATATAGTCATTACTGTTTTAAATTAAACGCGCTGTTTAGACGACACCTTGTATCTATATTCTATGTAGATATTGAATAATTATTTGATTATTGCGTAATCGCATTTTGTTTAAAAAATCTAAAGTTATTTTGTTAAAAATTAAAAACTAGCACACGTTATGACTGTAAAACCGATCGTTGAAATAAAAATTTAAATTGCTATTTTTTATGTAGATATTTGTTTTTGAAAATAAAATATAAAATTTAAAAAGTAATAATTTAATTTCAAGAAATATAATATATCAACACGCGCACTGAAATTACCCGCAGTTTAACCCGACACTATATAAGCACTTTTAAAAAATATATAAGAACAAACAAACGCCCACGCTGCTCATTTGGTCGAACCGACTCGGTGATTGATGTTAAATTTATAAACTCAACTCTCTTATTTTTAATTATTTTATCACAATTACAATAAAAATATAATTTATTCTCCCGATATTTGATGTGCATTCCGAGACCAACACTTTACTAATTCTAAATTAATGAATGTCAGCATATCGACAATGGATTACGCAATTCAAAACAGTTGCCTAATGCAATTTTAAGCGGGCCATCAACGATCAACCTTTTTTTGTGATTGGTAATTTGATTACAATTGACGGTCATTCAAGAATGACAATTATCGTTGATTTAGTTCGCCAAAAAATTTATTATTACAAGCTTTTAATCAACTTCACATATTAGTTTGTCAATCAGTTTAGGTCAAATTTTGCAAGTCAATTTTGAATCACTTCAACATATCTGGTCGATTTGAAATTTTCAAATGTATTATACATGTGTACAAAATTTCAAATTGATCAGACTGAATCATGTATTGTCATGTAATACTATGACACTACGTCATGATTCTGTTTTTAGATTTAAATAATCAATTAATTTCAATAAATTAATATTTTAATACCTAGTAAAAGTAAAAAGAACTAAATAAAAATATGTAAGTAATAGTATATTGTGCGACTAGTGGGAGAAAGAGAAAAGTCCTCGAGTGTGAATTTTGCCGCACGAGCGTAGCGAGTGCGGTAAAACACACGAGTAGAATATCCTCTTTCGACCAATAGTCGCACACAATATTTTGTTCAACTACCGCAAGAAATATGTCATTTCGTGGCTCTGCTGAGCGTGGGGAAATAATGGGTGACCTGATTGATTGACGAAACTATCAACACTTGCGTAAATCTTCCCCGTAATGAGTGTGGGCGAAATGCCATTTCGCCCACTCTCTGCGTCTACAGGAGCGTGGGCGAAACGGAATTTCGCCCCCTCTCTACGTCTACAGTCAGAGAATTCATTATTTCGCCCACTCTCAGTAGAGCCACGAAATTACATATTTCTTGCGGATGTTGAACAAAAATAATATTTTTAAGACAAAGTTTTCTTGAAATGTACTAAAGATGAAAAAATAATATTTAATAATTAAGGTTCATAATTATAAACGTATGGGTCGTGACTAATAAAATATCATAGATTTTACGACCCATGCTTTTATGATACTTATTATGAATCAAAATCATTAAAATATTATTTTTTTGCTTTTAGTACATTTCAATAAAAGGTTGTCTTTAAACAGTTTTTTTACCTATATTTTATGGTATATTATTCTAATTTTGGTAAAATTGATGCGAAAGTGAATTCGTATTGTAGAAAGGGGTTATAAACATTATAATTATAAATATTTGAAACACCTTGATATAAAAATAGGCATATATAGATAATATACCTATATCTCAGTGTGAATTCGGCAACAAATAATCTCTTAAACTGCTATCTCCACAAAAAGAGCAAATTCAGCTCTTAACGTGGAGGGACATTGTATTTTTGTGCGGAATATGTCGATATCCAACAGTTGTCTTGGTACATGAAAAATATAGACACGTATACAGCTAGGGCTGCGAAAGATCTTTAAGTACGATATTTAAGTTTGCTATTGACAACGAGCTTGACTGTTTTCAACATCGACATAAAGAAATTAACTGTTGAATGCATTGTGGATTATAGACGCTCGACAACAGAGGTCATTAGCGTCTGAAAATTAACTGTTGCGGCTACGCACTCAAACGTACAGGATAGAGCGATAAGTGGTGTGAATATGTTCAACTATCTCTCTCTGACTTCTTGCCGTGAATAACGTCTAATATATCATACTGGGGTGGCATTTTAGAAATATTAGATGCAACGGAACTAGCATGTATAACTATGTTAAGGTCTCAAATACAGTAAGCCAGGTGGTCGTGTGGAAAAGTACAACTCTACCGACAGGTACAAGCACCAAGCCTGGGTTCGATTACCGAAGGCTTTTAATATAAATATATTTTTTTAATAAGAAAAATATATAGGTATTGGATAATAATTCAAAATAGTTTGCAAAACCAAAAGGGCACATCCTGCTAAGTTTTTCACTGTATGATAAAGATAATAAAAACAATATTAGGTAAATAAAGCATTAATAAATTAAAAAAAATTATTTAAAATATAAGTAAATAAATAAATATCAAGTGAAACAAAAATATAAAATAGATGTAAAAATAAAATTATGATGTCGGTCGGAGTCGAGCTGGAGAACTTGTCCGTACCGTAGAGCACTAGTCTACGATCGCTATGGAAGAATAGCTACTTTTATGGTATAGCAGTAGCACTCAGTTTTTCTACGATATTATTTTATACTGTACAATATTATATCATTATAAGCTGTGAAAAATAATAAAATAAAATTGTTTATAAAAATTAAACTAGTGAACGCATTTCGGTAAATTTAAATAGGGTTCTAGTCTGATAGTAAAGAAAGCGAATAAAATATAAACCAAAACGATTCGTCAAAAATTGCGATCTGTAGAGCTCGGACGTACGTATACGTACAGACCAACCGACATCTGCTGTTCGCGATTTTCAGTTTCAATTTTAAAAGTAATAATGAACTCGGATCAATCTAAGAATGGTTCCATTTTATAGAACAGAATCTCCACTTTTCAAAAAGCTACAATTTGAATCGATTTCGTGCGAAATTAACCTAGATATAACTTCTTGTATGAACGAAGCTCCGCTCTGACGCGCAAAGCGATAATAGAATGAATGAATTGTGAATTATAGACGTTCGACAACAAGGTCATTAGCGTCTGTACAGAAACGAAATGCACATCCGCTAGACGGCATGTGCAATATAAAAAAATCAAATTACAATGATTTTATTTATAAGATAAATAAAAGTGGGTGTATTCATTTCCATGATAACGAATACAATTATTTGTGTTTAATAGTAACTATTCACGTCATGTGTCTGTATCCGTTTTTTTCTTATTGGCTGTTTTCCAATGATGTCATATCGATTCGTATTAGCGTAGAACCAAACCCTGGCCGATAAAGAAGTACACATAAAGGAATGTAATCCTTGCGTTTTGTATGTATCATGGAGGATAGAGAGCGAACGGATCACGTATGTCGGCCGTAGCCCAGACCTCACAGACTGCAGAGCAAAGCAATCGTCATATTTCATATCAAGTGTGTTGTGTTCTGTGACTGTACACTGAGCTGTGTGCGCTATCTCTGATGGCACGGGTTCGATGTGCCAGTCAGCGGTTCCGACGATAAGGTAGACACACATACTTATCAACGGTTTACAAACATAATTCGTTTTTTGAAAACTCTTCGTAAAATTCTTACATCGAAATTTCGAAAAAATACGATTGACTCCAATATTAAGATGGGCATTAGATAGCGCATTTAACTATCCTCGATTTACGAACGTAATTCGTTCTTCGTAAACTCTTCGTAAAATTTGTACATCGAAATTTCGAAAAATTACGGTTGGTTTCTATTTTAAAAATTGTTGGAAATGAGCACTTCCGTGGCACAAAGGATGTTAACGTTGATAGCTCATTAATTATCCTCGGTTTACGAACGTCATTCGTTCTTCGTAAACTCTTCGTAAAATTCGTACATTGAAATTTCGAAAAAATACGATTGACTCCGATATTAAGATGGATATTAGGTAGCGCATTAACTATCCTCGATTTACGAACGTAATTCGTTCTTCGTAAACTCTTCGTAAAATTCGTACATCGAAATTTCGAAAAATTGTAATTGGCTCCGATGTTAACTTTGATAGCTCAATAATTATCCTCGGTTTACGAACGTAATTCGTTCTTCGTAAACTCTTCGTAAAATTCGTACATCGAAATTTCGAAAAAATACGAATGACTCTGATATTAAGATGGACATTTAGACAGCGCATTAACTATCTTCGGTTTACGAATGTAATTAGTTTTTTATAAACTCTTCGTAAAATTCGTACATCGAAATTTCGAAAAATTGTAATTGGCTCCGATGTTAACTTTGATAGCTCATTAATTATCCTCGGTTTACGAACGTAATTCGTTCTTCGTAAACTCTTCGTAAAATTCGTACATCGAAATTTCGAAAAATTACGGTTGGATCCAATGTTAACGTTGATAGCTCATTAATTATCGTCGGTTTACAAACATAATTCGTTTGTTGAAAATTATTCGTAAAATTACATCGAAATTTCGAAAAAATACGTTTGCTTCCAATATTAAGATGGACATTAGACAGCGCATAAACTATCCTCGGTTTACGAACATAATTCGTTCTTCGTAAACTCTTCGTAAAATTCGTACATCATTTCGAAAAATTATGGTTGGCTCCGATGCTAAAACGTTGACAGCTCATTAAGTATCCTCGGTTAACGAAAGTAAGACATTCTTCGTAAATTCTCGTAAAACTATCTGTATGTTTGTTTGTTTATCTAAATACTTGTGAGCTACTGCATCAATTTCGACAAAATTATTATTAATACAGTTAAATGTTTACACGATCAAAGTATTCGCCACTTATTAAATACAAAATAGAAATGCTTAAGTTAGTATTACTGTTAGGAACACCCATCGAATGACGTAACGTTAAAATGCAGCACTAGAAAAATTCATTTTAAACCTATATCACCGTTGGGATTCAAACCCGAATCTTCCACTATCGGGGCAGCTGAGTTATCATTTACTCAACGGTGACACGATTAAATAATTAATTGTTTTACTCTATACTACGGTAGTATTAATCGTTATTTGTTAGTTTAAAGTCTATCCTAAAATGTAAGGTACAAATCAATAATATTTTAGCAAAACCCCAGATGTTACGCCGCTAGCGACAATAGAATCATCGAGAACAAGTAACAATGGTGAGGCGTGGCATGATATCGAAGACACCAGAATGTTCTGGAAAGTGCGCGAGCGTGGGGGGGGGTCAAGCTGCTAGCTCTATATAAACAGGAACAGTCACCGGACAAACAACAAGGAGAGTCGTGTGACAGTGTCGATTTGAAATAAATACAGCACATAAATTGTTCAGTGCATTAAAGTGCTTCAGTTCGTTTAAGAATTACTGTTCGTGTTATTATTATATAAACAGTGTTGACTATTAGAATTGAGATATAATTGTTACATCTTATTGTTATCTATTTTTGTAACATTTTTAATTGTTGTAAATAAATAATTTATTCCACCCACGTAAGAAAACAGTTTTGTTACAATATGTTCGGTCACCAGAATCCCGTTATGCACGAATCGAAGGCGAGCGAAGCCGCGGGTACAGCTGGTTATAAATAAAGTAATACGCCATTTAATATAGAACGTCATCAGTGCACAAAATAGAACAATAGTATTGCACAATATTGGATAATATGTATCGAGTTATTCTGTTAAGACGTTTTACACTCGAGAGCCATCTTTGAAGTACTGCTGATTATTACGACTCGTAGACGTCTGCACGTCGAAGTATATCTCCTATATCTCCTTTATCGAACGTTATATCGCTGCCTGATACGAATTTTAATTAAACTTTATTATTTATTAGACCAGTTTTTGTTTCCCTGACAAAAGTCAGACTTGTTCATAATATTATAAATCCCGTATAATATTGCGCGTACAATCAGAAAACAACACACAAAAGCATATATTACACGCCCAGTGTGTTCGATCTGCATGATCGCAGACAGACAGACAAGACAAATAAACGCAATAGATTATGTTAATAATGAAAACTTGTTGTCATTAAATATCGACAATGTAGAGTATATTCAAATTTTCATGACGCAAAAAATACTAGTACAGCTTGTCTAAACATAACAGTATGGGTGAACCGTGTATAAGCAGTAGATTGTGACCGATAGCATTCACAGAGTGTCAGTAGTTACCTATAGTCTAAGAACTGGTGAATATTTTCACACATAAGTTTCTACCGATTGAAGGTAGTTTTGACATGAATAACGTCTATTGTCACATACTGGGGTGGTATTTTAGAAATATTAGATGTAACGAAAATAGTAGGAAGTGGTTGACACAAAACACAGCATCTATACTATGTTAAGGCCTCAAACACAGTAAGCCAGGTGGCCGTGTGAAAAAGTACGAATCTACCGACAGATAAAACGCCAAGCCCAAATTCGAATTCCAAAGGCTTTTAATATTTTTTAACACATTTTTATTAACTCTCTTTCCTGTCTGTTGTCTGTTCGGTACAAATTTTGCAATCGATTTTAACCTAACTTCTTGATGAGCTAGAGACTTGAAACTTTAAACATAGCTCAGAACTGGATGACAATTATTAACTCGCTTTCTTGTCTGTCTGTCTGTTTGTTTGTTTGTCTGTTCGTAATAAATTTTGCAATCGATTTAAAACTAACTTCTCGATGAGCTTGAGAATTGAAACTTTAAACATAGCTCAGAATAAATTGCAAAATTTCACACAAACAAGACTAAAAATAAGAAAATAATTATTTAAATAAAAATTTAAATATTAATTTAAATAATTTAATATACCTGCTACGTTTTTAAAACGGACTAAAAAGTACAAAATAATTTCTCTTAGCCCCATACGAAAAACGTGGGGTGCATGCAATATATAATTGATGCATGAATAGTTCACCTAAGTCACTGACAATATTATTGCACTGCAAATGATAATAATATGAACGGTTGTGTGAGTTTTTTCAACAACAGCTACTCTCTACACTCCTTATCCTATTATCTATTTCATGCGCCCCACTTTTTTCGTTTTAAATCTGTATGGGGCTAGGAGAAAATTTTATACTTTTTAATCCGTTTTAAAAACGTGTTACATTAATTTTTTTATTTAAATAATTATTAATAATGATGATATATAGGTATTGGATAATATTTTAAAATATAAAAAAATAAAATTACAATTATTTTATTTATTATACAGGGTGTTCCATATTATATGCGCAGGACTTCAGGATGTAATAGCTCGTCCGAAAATATGAAAAAAAGTTTCTATTAACTTACCCTCTAAAATGCACCATTTTAGAGATACAGGGTGTTGAAATTGAAAAAAAATTTCGTTTTTTGCGAATATCTCCGGAACCGTTTATTATGCAGGAAACAGCTTTTGTAAGCATTTTCTACTCATAACAAGCTATGTTTTGTGCGGAAATTTTTTTAAGTCATAATTGGTGAAGGTGGGTGTTTTTACCCTCTAAAATGCACCATTTTAGAGGGTAAAAACACCCACCTTCACCAATTATGACTTAAAAAAAATTTCCGCACAAAACATAACTAAATAACAACTATCTTAAACAACTATCTTAAAACTAAATAACATTACAAAACATCCATGAGCGTAGGTAGGGTTCGAACCCACGGCAGTCTAGTCCAGAGGTTGCGGCACTAAGCACGCTAACCACTAGGCTATACTGCCCTCAACACTAACTCGAGCGAAGCTACGGTAAAGGCTAGTTGTTGCCACTTCTTTAACATCCACTGTCAAAAAAATAGAAAATATCATACGCATAATTTTGTAATGTCGTTCATTATTTTAAAGCCTCTTTATCGTTTTAATTAGAAACAATAAAATCTATTAAACATTAAATTTCTTTTGAGACACACTGTATAAAACATAACATGTGTCGTAAATAACCTTGAAATTATCAATTTAAATAAATCAATACAAGTTTAGGAATAATTCTCATTCAATGGCAACTATTCAAGAAATACTTGAAACATGTACATATCTGAAATCACTGTCTATATTTTGTTTGGGAAGACATCTAAAATCAGATGTCAATAAACTCTCTCATGTTCAACCGAACTGTTCAGCTTCAACTTCGGTTTTTCTAAAGTCTCCCGATCGGAATCTGAAACGAATTTTAAAGATAATTAATCATACTAAACTTCCATCTGAAGAAAATTTTGGAAAAATTTATATTGGAAACATTATGTAAGGTGCTTGAAAATTGAAAACATCTTGAAAATATTTTTTTTTAAATTTTGACACGGTTCAGCATTAGAATAAATCTGCCGGTACATTTCATAAAAAAGAGCATATAGTAGAAGTAAAACTCTTTTTATAACTCCTGCTTCTAAAGTTCAATATTCGAGCATTGTGAGGCGGGCGTAAAGAGGCGTATTTTTTAGTCACCGTGCGTGAAAGTCCAAAGCGTGCGTAAAAGTACAATCTCTACATCTTATGAATTCGAAATCTCCGCACTTTGCACAATACAAGCACTTACTGGCTATCGATCGACGTGTTCCTATATATAGTATCGCGCGTACAAAGTCCACATCATGAGAGAGTCATGTTTTTAATGATTTATACAGAAGTAAATAACTTTAATAAAAATAAATTAAATCGTAACTTAGTCTGTAATTGTAAAGTTCTAAGGACTAGAAGAGCGAATTTTCTGTTTTCATATTTTTTTTCTCTCTATTAAACTTCAGAAGTAGTCGTTATAAAAAATTATGTTCGATACGTCTGCTTAGAGTGAGATATCTAGTAGGCTTAAATTGAGGCACTCGCTAAAGGGACTGACGCATACACAACGAGATCTGGTTGTGCAGTCCCTTATCTCGTGCTTCAATTTAAGCCTACTAGAATACCTCACTTTACGCACACGTATCGAAAATAACTATTCTCTAACTCATCGATATACGTTTGCGCCCTCTCTCATCTATACATACACTAAAAAGAATGCAAATTTTTAAGCATATAGACGTGCGCCGTCCGTATCAATTAACAATGTATTAAAAGTGACCATCAAAAATGGAAGAGAGGTAGAGCGGGTGACGGCCAGCTTCTAGAATACAGCGGAACTATTTAGAAATGAGATACAAACTGGCCGTCACAGGCCTCATCTTTCTCACTCTTGTCGGCCATTTTTCGATGCGGCGTGCGCTGTCCAGTTCTCTATGTCTATGCTTTTAAGTAATCGCCATCTAGAACAGTTCATTGGAACAGGGGAAACCGAGAGGAAACGCTTTTTAAATGTATTTTTACTGCCATCTGTTAGCGAGTTAACTATTTCCTCTATACTAGTACCGCGTTTATATTCCTTTCTCCTTACTCCCACCCCTATTTTCTTTACACTGCTCAACTAGAATCACTCCTACCCACCACACCCAAAGAAATTTCATTCCAAAAACTGCCGTTATCGTAACGACAAGAAAAGTTGGTAAATAATAAATGTGTACAATTAATTCTTTTGTGCTCTACATGCTGCTCTGAAATTACACATCCGGTCGAAATCGTATGAAGTCTAACGGATGTACACAGTTTTGCTATACAAGAACTTTACTTAAAGGTTAGCATTAAGAAAAACTGCATACTTACTGCAAAGATAAATATTATAAAGATCTATTTGGTTGGTGATATTTATAATATCGTTGATCTTTATATAAAATTAAAAATAAATAAATAAAACACAATAAATATTTATTTAATCAATACATGTCTAAATACGTCTAATCACAACGAGATTTAAATTTTGATTAAACTTGTTTGTTTCACAAGCGTAGCCCATAGAAACTGCCGAAACAAAATAATGTTGTGGTGGACAATGTAGGGTATTGATGGTGACTCAAAAAGACCCAACAATATTAAATGCATTCAAATTGCTTTGAAATAACACTGTATGTGTAGTCTAACGACTTCGACTGTACACAATTGTGTTGTATAAGAAGTTCTCTAAAAGGTTCGTTTGAAGACAAACCGCGTACCTTCTGCAGAGATACATATCTTCTGGAAAATATTAATTAAGTACGGGTTTAAGAGACTGCATATCAGAAGTGGGATACCGCATACGAGGTGGCTAGGGCTACACAGTACACACAATACCTATGTATATACATATACATAAACCTATACATGCGTACATACATAGAGCAGTTTCTTGTGAACATGTCGTGGAACGATCCAATTTTCCTCAACATGTAAAACGGCGGAACATTGTGAATTCTATTCTATGTATGTGTAGGCATATAGGCTGCAAGTGGGCATAGACTTCTCACTGGAACTCGTCTACAAGGTGGAACAGCACATAGAAACACTAAGGCTCATTTCGCACCAAACCAGTCCAGTCCAGTCGCCTCCAGTCAAGTCGGATGCTACTGGATTGGACATATTAACTTATCGTTGAAATAAAGACAATGTGTAAATCTGGTTTCATACTAAGTGCGTCACGTCCAGTCCGATTGCGTCAAGACTTGTCTAGACTGATTGCGACTCAGCCGGTTGAATTTTTAATGCCAGTCTGCTCAGTCTTGAGACTCAGAATGGATGTAGAAACCTTAATTTTATTATTGCAAACAAAAGAGGGTCATTTAGTAAGTCCTGGTATGTATGGGATGAACCCAAAACAGATTTCTTCGTTTCTTCATCCTTCTTCTTCTGTGTAGCCGACGTAAAATTATGCCTTGGAGAAGTACGCCCACTTTGACACAAAATTCTTCACAAAACTGTGCCGCGGCGACCGCATCGTTGCTGTCGCGAACATCGATTGGAATTTGCGGGACGGATGACGCGACGTATTCAGTGCGAAAGGAAATATTGACGTGACTTGACTAGACAAAACTTGACTGGACTGGACTCATTTCGTACCAAGCCAGTCCAGTCCAATTGAGTCGCGTCAGACGCTACTGAATTCAACCTAACAAGTTGTCATGAAAATAAAGCAAATGTCAAAAATTATTTTCACATTGAAACCATTAGCCTTGTTCAGACAAGCTGTCAACAAATTTTTTTTAATGGACAAGGACAATTTGACAGAATTAGTACGGGATAAAGACGAGATTTATAATCCTAAACATCAGATCGTGATTCGAAAACAGGTCTTCTAATTTTTATGGAATGAATCCCAAATATGTTTTTTTTTGTCGCCTCATTCTTATTCTTCTTTGTAGTCAACGTAAAATTAGAACTTGAACTAGTACATCCATCTTCAACCAATCCCGTCACAGACTGATATAATTTTGACGTGTTCAGTGCGAAACCTATTGACTAGCGTAACGTGGTTACGTGACTGGACTTGACTTGACTGGACGTGACTAGAATAGACTGGCTTGATGTGAAATGGGCCTAACAGATTCATTGACTATTGTAGGCTTGCGCAAAACAATTCCAAAGAATCAAAGATTCCTTTGTTGGGCGGAACTAGTTCGCGGAAACATGTCCGCGGAACTATATAATTCTACGGTTTCATTGGCACTTGTTCGATGAAAGCAAAAAAGAACAGACATTTTTCCTGATCTTTGTTGAGTTATAATTGTAATAGGAAATATTTTAGACTTTTCTTTCTCTTCATTTTTTTTGTAGATGTGTTTAAAACTAGATTCAGATAGTTGGCAAGTGACGCCAGATATTGTGATGAAATTGAAACTATATGGACATGTTAAGATGCGTTCTAGGGAAAGATAGGAAATGTCTTCGACAGAGTACACGGTTCCTGGAATTATACGGGTCCCGAGTTTTCCAAGTGTAAATTGTTGAGTGTTGGCACTTTGATGTTTGTCAGTCAATTTCTAAGACCTTGAATACAGTTGGGTTGTAAGCACGCGTTAACCCTGTCCCTAAATTTACCACACGATTGACACAACAGTTTGAGGTAGTACTGTCAACTGTGCCTGCTAACAACATGGCGGTCGTTTGAACGCGCAAATTAAGTTTTACACTTTGAGATTTATCTCATGATCGATTGCATATCCTGAAAAAATATTCAGTCATTGAACGTTTATTGAAACAAAATCATGATTACGAAAAATTTATTGAGAGGACAACGCAAAAGGTGACGTCAAATATATCAAATTATGCTGATATTTTCGAGTTTTATCAAAATTAAGAACAATATTTGTCTTTTATTTTCTGTAAGATGCAGAGGAAGATTAGAAGAATAGCAAAAAGTCATTATTATTTATGTTTTTAAATAAAAAACTTCGTATGCTTTATGTTAAAAATAAAATGTTGAAAATGCTGAATCTACATAAATTTCAATAATGCGGCCCACGGAGACGGCTTCAATGTTTTTATAAAATACACATTGGTCAGTTGTTGATTGAGTTTTATTCAACTTGCGTGGTGGAAAGGTGATAGATGGTGCTTTTCATTCATACGAACAATAAACTACTAGGTGATCAACACGCCCACCGAGTGTAATAATGTGGTTTTGAAATTTAGTTTCAGTTTTACATTTACGCAGAAATTTATTTACACAATGTTACACAAAATCGAGCTAAATAAAACTTATCTGAAGGTCCAGAAAAAAATCTGTATAAGCGCTTGTACCTTCTTGAGTAAAAATTAGTTCAATTTGTGCAGAGACAATAGATAAAACCAAATTTTCATTTAATATACGTACTATTATTTTATTTTTCCTTTTATCTGTATCTTTTTGTGTCTTTGTTTTGTTTTCTTTTTCAACTAGAGCAAATAGTGAGTCATCTTTCCGCCATTTTCGCCTGCGCCAACTTTACATTTGTTTTCACCTCTTACGATTACATCATGTTTAAAACCAACTAAGCTGCGTTCAGCTCACCACGATTTAGCAATTCATTCTAATTATGTCGTATTAAATATGTCAACAGCAAATTAAGATAGATATTATCCACTTAAATGAACTGATCCATGTACTTAAATCGTCATTATTTCTAATAAAGAAGCAGTTATCCCATCATAAATGCTACTTTTCTTGATTTGATTTTTTATCGCCTTCCTACATTTCATTATTACGTAATTTTCTGTAAAAAACAAATATTTTTTTGATATTAGAAATTTTTATCAATGTTTTTAGTTTCTTTGAAAGATTTTACATTTTATTGTCTAATCATCGAATATTAAGAGTATAGGTAATTTAAAAATAATGCTTACTTTAGAGGAGCAAATAAATGACAGGAAATTAGAAAAACAACATATTTATGAATGAATTAGAATAACAACATATTTATGAATGAGCACAGAAGTTTAGACTAGTTAAGCTGGTCGCACACCAAACGCAACATTTGCCTCGAGAAGCAAAATGTTGCATTTGTTGCAGAGAGGGACTCGTAACCCCAATATAATATTTTTGATTTCCTGCCAGTTATAAGTAAAATTTCAAACAATTAAGTACAATATTTAGTTGGTTGGCAAGTGACGAAAGAGGAAGTAGCTGCTCTTTAATCAATTAACGAGGAACCAGGCAAAGATTGTCTGATTCAATCAATCAAAAAGGAAACATTGCTGATTTCACGGCAGAACTTGGAAATGAGCCTGATAAAGGACATTATCTGATTTTGGTCCAAATGTTGTTCAGAGTAAACATAAATAGCAACTTTTTCTATAGCACCAAAATCAGTTATCTTAGGCCCGTATTCACCGAGCCTAGTTAGTTATTTATTTCGTTGATTTATTCACCTGGTAACTATTACTCGATATAAATAGCGATAATTCAATTCACCAAACGTAGTTAAGTTTACTGCAGGTATAAATCGTAATAATAACTATTCTGTCTAATTTCAAGAATGGGCACGAAATGCACAAATTATTTTATAACCTAGCGACCTTTACAGGTAAATATTAGTTCCATATCTTTCAGGTAATGGCTTTTGTAGCAAAATAAAATAAATTTACATTTTCGATTGATGCGCCATCGGTCGGATCTTTGGTAAACGTGCTTTAGAATCAAAATATTTGACAAAATGTCCAAGGTGTATAGTATAAAGTAAATTTGTACCTGAAGTTACTATTCTATCGATTGAATTGCTTGGTAAATTGAAAGTTAATTTTATTCCAAGGAATAAATTTATTCTAAGATTAGTAACTTCTATCTTTAACAGTGTTTGGTGAATACGGGCCTTAGAATGACAGAAACTATCAAATTAATTAGTTATAAACTTATGATTTATTGCTACTTTTAACATATGAAAATCAAATCCTGGGACGGAAATTCACTTGTGGTCAACTTTGAACCAAATCACCTAGTAATGTTTTACAAACATCGTGGTGATCCTTTAGCGCAACATTATAAATTTGTGTTTTTACTTCATCCCGGGACTAAATAAGATTTCCCGACATTTTAAAACTGGATTACGCGCATGCTCCTTCATGCGTGTCGGCTGTCGCTCTCATAGCACTCGTAGGTCGTTGCTCGTAATGCCGTGCTCTGACTGCTCTATTATTTTCTAGCTTTGGGAAGTTCAGTCCTAACATTATAATTATGACTCGTGTAAAATTTGTTAAAATCTCAGTACAGCAAAAATCCGAAATCGGGACTGCGGGACAAGTACCGGAATTTTTTCAGTTAGGTCCCGATGTCTTGACTTCCTCTTTTGTCCCAGAACTTGGATGCCCTAGTCTGCATTCCCTTCCAAGTTATTGATCACAAAATCATCAAAACATAAAATCAACAAAAACTGCACAACGCCACAATCTTTAATTCTCGGAATGCGAGACGAGAAAAATTGTTAATCTCGTCTCCGTAGAAACACTAATGAATGGTGAGAATTCAATTTTAATGGCGTCAACGTGTTAGGAAACAGTCAGTATATATTATACAGTCTACACAGATACACGTTCTATAGCAGTAGGTACCAACGGCAGCCAACATAGGAACGCGTCAAGTCCCCAGATCCCAACAGTATTCGAGAGACTGTGCACCAGGACGCTCGTTATTTAATCCCCAAACCAATCTTTTATCCTTCACACTGTTTCTCACTTACGTTACGGTTTACTCTTTCCATATATATATACCGGCTACACATCGCGCTTCGCCCCCTTGTGTGTTTGTGTGGGTATATGATCTCACCACACCACCACCACGTAGTGGTGGATTCAACCCACCGACTACTAAAACACAGCAGAAGATTTACAGAAGTATCACTGGCCAATTCATATTTTTATTCACATGATCAATTACGCCATGTTGAGTTTAGTTTTACTGTCAAATTATGGACTCTTCATAGATGAAATATCTCCATTTTAAGTTCTACTTTACTTTCCTCTTTAATTTATATCATTTATTTTTATCTCCCACACATTAAAATATTGGAATCAGTTCGAAAAACGTTTTTCGGAATTTTAATAGGCTTTCACGTTTTGATACCTTAGGAATCGGTTGCTCTCCTTCGATAGGGAACAACATAGGGCCATGCGATTTTTTTGTTGTATTTATCAGCATTTAACTTAGATCTGATTGAATTTTGAGCAAAATCGGTTTAACCTGAGATATTTAAAAAAAATGTTCTCAGAGTAAATTAATCAAACGGTCGAAGCGAGTGATGTCGCGTATTACCTTCACTGAACAAGTGAAACGAATGAGAACTTATTTAAAGGTAGTTGTGAGGTGCCAAACCAAAATCTACTCAAGCGAATTGCTGGAGGAAAAATCCAGCATACAATCTGAATCAGCCTCCTTTCAGCATAACAGATAAGTAAACCTTTATCTGACACAAACCATAATTTAGATTTTCACAAATAGATGTTTCACTTGTAACCCGTCAACTTCTGCTCCATACATGTTGTAAGTATATGATATACTCAACGCTGAAAATGAGTGTCGCTTCTATAATCTTCTTCTGTGACCATGTCGTGGCGAAATCAACCCACCGACTGCTATAGTCAGGCCAGTCAACCTTATACAGCCCAAGCCGCAGCTCTTTTCTATTCTACATACAAGCCACGCCGTCGTCTTCTCCTTTCTCCATCGGCAACGAGTGGGTAGCTGGATGTTATACACTCTCCCATTCCACACTTAATCTCTTTCACCTTTATACCTGACTCACGTACACGCGTGCGATCAGAGACTGCTTCTTTTACTTTTTGTGTTACACGATCATTCCACTATTGTATTCTCATGTTATCCATTTAGAACTTCAAAATAACTCAGCAAAAATAGAAGATGTATTTCTCTGCTAAATAACTTTCAATTCCATTGATAACTTACTGTATAATTCAAAACATCGGTATGGATGGTTCCAAAATAGTTTTCAATCTAAAAAATTTCAAAGGATATTCTTGCAAATCCCACTAAAATTTTACAGACTGCACAAAATTATACAGGGTTATCCAAGGGAAACGGATGCTTTAAAATAAAACAGTACTCTATTGATTTTTGGTTAAAAAATTATTTATTGATATATAGAAATAAAGCTAAAAGGTATACCATTTTGAAATGTCTATGTGCGAAAAATTACATCTCTCAAATGATGACCATTTTCACGAATACACGTTTCAAGCCGTTTTCGGAAATTTGTTTCAACCCTTCCCAGTGTTTCTTCGTTGATTTGTCTGATTTGGTTTCTTATTGCGGCCTTCAGATATTCCAGTGTGTGTAGCTTTCCTATTCTCAGTTAAATCCCTCTGTAATAATTTTGAAATATGATGATTGAAGGAAGAATTAGACATTTTTTCCAGTGACGTAAAATCAATAAAATGCCAATACCTACTGATTTTACTCTACACCAACACTAGGGTATAGTAATTTCGAGTAATTCCGAAATACGTTCTTCTTTTATTATGGATTTCTTTTCTTTCATTAGATTTTTTGTCATATTTTTTTCCTAATAAGAATGTTCGATCACTACTAGAAATTACCTAGCCTTAGCATCGACAAATTCGAAATTGCCAAGTTGGGTAGAATAGTCCCACTTTAAATATTTTTGATCTGTTATAGTGTAAGTTGTAATAGAAACTAATAAAAAGTAGATTGACCCCGTCATAATTCGACTGAGTGAGGATATTAATTAGAAAAGTATCTTAGAAATAAATGAAATAATTGTCAGTAATTGTTTATATTATTAAAAATAAACAATTCTGAACGATCCTTTTTAATATGCTTATTTGCTTGCTTTTGGCTTCGCCGATCGGTAAAATTAAACCTGTTTTGGACATACGTGGACAAAAAGCTGCAATTATAAAAAAAATGTAAATCAGTTGAGCAGGGACAGCTAGCGCACTGTCGAGATAAAAAGGGTCGTGTTTTTAATAAATCAACAAAAAAATGCTAGTAAAATCGAAGAAAAGCTTGGCGCATTGAAAAATAGATACAGAATAACACTAGTTCGACTCTGCAGTAAACATCATTTCCTCTCCTACACTGTAACTACTTCCAAAGAGCTTTCACACCCTCATCTATGTCTTTGTGCTTTTAGTTTTTTCTCATTCGTTCATTTGCATGCGAGGTTTTATTTTTGCTGCGCCATTATACGCGAAGAGGAGGATTTCCAGGTTCAATTTAACATGATCCCTGTTTAGTGTAGTACACTGTAACTCCTTATTCAACAGGGAAGACGGAAATACAAATTACTTATTTAACCAATTTTGTCAAACTTAATCCTTGTATTATCGTGCGTAATATTGGTTTAGGTGTTGTAATATCGTCCCTGTTTAAAGTCAGTCACCAGATATAGTCGCATTTGCTAATTTGTTTAGCACTCATTACGATGTAAAAAAATTCGACTAGGAAGATAGTCCCACACTTCCCATCTAGTAAACAATCACTCGTAATTGTCACAAAACTGAACATTTTCTCAGGAAAACATTTTTTATATGATACATTTTTAATGACAAACTAACACTAAAATCGAACGTAATATACGACACAATAATTAACAACACACAAACACCCAATAGGTACTCAGTAATCGTCTACATACATACACACACATACTCACATTTCCATTTCATCTACCTACTATATAAATCATAAAATCTCGAAATTTAAATCAGTACTTCACAATCCACGACATAATACACAGTGCTTAGCATCATAATATTATATAGTGTTACGAAAACTCTGTGTGTTTTTAAAAAAAATAATTAACCACACCGGAAGATGGCAACTCGTTGCCGAAACGCGTCGTGTTAAATCACAAGACGGACATAATACAAGGTATTTAAAATACTGAATAATATTTTTTATATTCTTGAATTAAAAGTGTGGTCATTTTATTTCTTTATTGATCTACTAACAGCCAATTAAAATCACAGACATCTTAAGGCAAATAAATTATTACTGCGCATTTTTTTCTTTTTTATTTCTCAAAATTTATAAATTTTATTTATACTTATTTTATCATCGAGAATTCATTAATTATATTTTATTTATGTGGAGTGACTTTGAAAACATATTTTTATTAAGATTCGTTGAACCGATTTTGTTTAAAATGTAATGCTAACAATTAATGCAACCGTATGACTCTACATTGTTCCATTTTTACGATATTGAAGGAAAAATCACACACAGACATATTATAAAGTACAACAATGAGAGTTGAGTTTTTTGTGGTCATAATATAATAATTATTAAATAGACAATAGCCAAACCACAAATAAATACTTTTCTTAACGTAATCAGTCGGCGAACATGCCATCGTGATGTTAATCGCCAAACAATTAAGATATACAAGGAAAAAATCAAAGACCACTGTCAGGACTAAAAAAATGTATATTTCCAAAATCCTATAAAAACTAATTCTTTAAATTTTCTATACCTACCTGCAATTTTTTCTGATTATTATTAAGTATTTTTTTTTTAATTCTGTAACAAACAATTCGAAATTCCATCAACAGGATCTGAAAATAATAATAATTCATAACATTGAACACTTTATTTAAATCATTTCAAAAATAAAACAAAAATGGAATAAATTTAATATCTAACTCTTTGTCAGCCTGATCGCCCTTCTTCTATACCGACATCAACACTTTACAGCCTAAGATCACCTCGATGCTAATCCATGATTCCCCTTCTAGCAGCTCTGCTCTTCTGTCCCTTTTTTTATAAAATTCTGTGTAGATAATGGATTTTTATATTTGTATTTATTATTATTTATGGGATTAGCGCTGTTAATGTTACGATCAGAAAAGTCATATTTAGAAATGTTTTTTAATATCAATCGGTGCTAGTTTCGTTGCTCCATCCTTTTTATGCCTTTTACTCTCAACAAATTTTTATACATATCTACCTAGTACCTACCTATATTTTGTTGTGCCTTCTTGAATGAATTGTGGATTATAGACGCTCGACAACAAAGGTCATTAGCGTCTGATTGTGCCTTCTTGCATCAGCATTAATACCTAGTACCTACCATAATAGGTATACGTATTGTTATAGGTAGGTACTATACTTAGTGATGGGGGATACGAGATGTTTTTACAATCGAAACAATTGTAATCGTTCATAATAACAATCGAGTCCACAATCGACTCAGAGTTTGATTTTACAATCGAAATGTTCGATTGTTCAAGTCGATTATTTACACATAGGTTATAGCAATAGCAGCGAATGAAAATACATATAATCACGATTCAAGGTCGACTGACGTTCACGCGACTCGATGATTGTTCACTGTTCATACTGTTCAGTCGGTAGTCACTACTCTGTGATCTCTTCACTATTGAATTCGTATTACATGATTACTGCACAATCGACCATCGACTCGATCACAGTTGTTGAGTGATGAACGATTGAATATTATGTGGGTCTCGACAATGTACGATTCATTACTATGCGACTCACTCTCGGTGAACTATGAAACAACAACAATCGAGTTCAATTGACAACCATCGAGAGTCATGCCCATGCACATCCCTGTTATATTTTATTTATTTATTGTAAATTATAGACGCGTCGACAACTTAGGTCATTAGCGTCTTGATTACATTAAATAATAACTCACTTAAAACTAAATGACATCACAAAACATCAATGAGCGGAGGCGGGATTCGAACCCACGGCAGTCTGATCCAGAAGCCGCGACGCTAACCACTGGACCACACTGTCCTCTCATCCCTGTTATAGTCACGCAAACGAAGCCGCCGGTAAAAGCTAATAGGCAGAATAAAAATATAAAATAATTATAATGAATATGAAAGAAAGTTTGAAACACTCTGTTTTTGAGGCGCCAATAGAACAAGCGTGTTAAGAGAACCCCAATAAGACAAGCGAACACGTAGCAAAGGTATCATTACTATACAGACAGTTGAATTAATTTATTTCGATTGCTTTTGGAGAACAACT
This sequence comes from Mongoloraphidia duomilia, assembly GCA_039654895.1. NCBI lineage: Eukaryota > Metazoa > Arthropoda > Insecta > Raphidioptera > Raphidiidae > Mongoloraphidia > Mongoloraphidia duomilia. Next base: position 4,875,142 of record CM077520.1, on the reverse strand, counting down.
GGGATGTTGCCAGTTGAATGTAATACTCGTCCTGTACCTTCTCTACCCAAGTATAGAAGTGTACTACCCAGCAGCAAGCCCGCATGCAGCGTCTTCACTAGCTTGTTATGTAGATGGAGTCCAATCTACAGCTGATTTATGGTACAAAAAGCTTTCCGATATTAAATAGGAAAATCGTTTTTGCCATACCCACTATAAAACAGCTGCTTTCCATAATTATTTTTCGTTTACAGAAACTGGCCATTAGAATTATTGCAAATGCAAAATTTCGGGACCCATGCCGTCCTTTATTTAAAAAATTTAAAATATTAACTCTGCCATGTGTCTATATATACAACTGTGTAATATATATACATTCGCACAAAAAAAATTTTGAAAGTCATGCTGACTGTCATCATTATTATACCAGAGACAGAAATAAATTTCGTCTTCCGGACCACCGATTAGTGAGATCACGCACCGCCCCGGACTATTATTCCTTAAAATTATATAACAAATTACCATTTTTAATAAAAGAATATAATTTACAAAAATTTAGAAATTATGTTAAAAAATTGCTTACTGATAATTGCTTCTATTCTGTGGAAGAGTTTTTAATTCTCGTTTTAATTCATACATTTTAATTGTATATATTTAGACTTGCAACTATTGTACTAACTGTACCAAATGTTGTTAAATATATATCTATATATCTATATCTATATCATGCATGTAAAGGGACTTTTGACAGGCCGCTTTACGGAAACGTATCTTTCCTACACTAGTGTGGGAAAGCAAGCTAGTTCTATAGTAATATATATTTATTCGCTTGATCCACCCGCGGGCTTGAGAATGGCGTTGCTATGGTTCCTCTATTACAAGTCCCCAGTTCCAGGGTTCTAGCCAGAGAGCTGGTAAAAGTGTCAATTGGATTTTCAATTTATTATTAAAAAAATAATGAATATGTGCTGGGCCCAAATAACCTTAGCTGCTGGTGGTCTTTAAAACACACACACACGATCCCGCCGCTATAACATACTCCTGTGCGTGCCTCGGCCTACTATAGGAGTGAAGTTTTCGACACAAATGAAATGTCAAAAAACTTTGAAAATGCTGTGAAACGCAGCTATTTTATAGTGAGTATGGCAAAAATACCATATATATCTCGTGCGTAATGATATTATGACTCGTGTTACTATCACTAATCGTCAGTAATATGCTTCATCACGCAACTAGATATACAATCTACTATTGTTACTAAGTGTCTACACTTGAACTGTTTTCAGTCTGTTATATTATTGCCACTCAGTAGCCTACCGCAATCTAAAATGAATAAAATTGTCGAGGTCATGACCGACAACCCTTCACAATCTTGTAGTTGCAAAATTACCCACCTTATCTTAATTTTACATAATTTCTCCGCTTGCATTGTGCTATAAATAATAGATTTAGATATATTAAAAAACATATACTATAGTTACTTGTTCGTCAACAATAATAAAGAGGAAACAATCAGTAGGGAGCGAAACATCAGTTCAATGCACGTAATAATCAGTGATTATTTGATGTGTACGTTATACGTAATTTATTACATAACTAAGTACTTAGTTATATGATAACAATAGTTAATAATCTATCCAATTTTAGAACCAGTGAGAAAGAAACTGTTAAAATGCGGTTTTGATATTACTCTGTAATTGACGTTAACACATTGGCTTAACTAGGGATTTTTTCCAGAGGGGGGGGGCATGGCCCTTTCATTCTGAGAACTGAAAATCACTATTATGACATCTTTTATTGTCAGTAATTTAATAGTCATTAAATGCTATGTTTAAAAAAAACAGTAAAAGTTGCTTGTCTTGTATGAAGTTTTTATTTTGAGTGGCTGCTATTTTTTAAATATAATAATGAAAATACAAAATTACAGAATATGGCGCTTGGTTCAAATTTTGGTACCCCCAAATGGTTACTTTCAATAGTTTGTAATAATTTTAAGTCGACTTTCTTTATTCTTACGTCAGCACCCTGAGCTACGTGCCGTAATTATTCTAGGGGGGGCCGTCACCTTCCAGGGGGGCCTGGCCCCCCTTGGCCACCCCCTAGTTACGCCAATGCGTTAACATTAATGCTCTGACGGAACTTTGAACACTAAGTATACTTTAAAAGTTATATCATAAATCAGGTAATTTTTAAATGCGCTATTATTCGGTCGTAGTGATGTGTCGCTGGAAAGTTCCCACTTGGCAAATGTTTCCAAAACGGGAATATTCCCAGAAATATTCCATGTGTCTTTTAACTTTCTAAAAATCGGGAATTTAAACCGGAAATTTATGTTTAAGAATGTTTCAAGTTTAAATATTCCCGGAAATGTTCCGTGTGTCTTTTAACTTTCCAAAAATCGGGAATTTAAACTGGAAATTTATGTGTGGGAATATTCAACTTCTCTGTTTTAAACACAATTAACAAATCGATATGTTTTTTTTTCTGGATGTCATTAGATCATTCCTGAATCCTGTTTCATTATCATTCTTCATTCCAATTCGAATAATAATTCGACTTTTAAAATACATAGGTATGGACATTTTTGGGGAATGTTTTCCGGAAATTTTCCTGCAAATTAGAAATTTTAGGAAATATATGATAAATTGCTTTTTTCGGAGATGTTATATTATAACTATTTATGGAATTAATAATAATAAAGAATTCAATATTACAATATTATGAAGTATTAGAAATACCTTGTATTATGTCCGTCTTGTGACTTCATGTGATTTAACACGACGCGTTTTATTTATTTATTTAACAGGAAAATCCTAATAACAAGCCACAGAAAAAAAATATACTTACAAAAAAAGACATAAAATACAATGGAAAATACATAGCATATCATACAATAAAAAATCATTTGCCATAAAGTACTACATTTGACAAATTATACATAAATAGAAATATGTTATCAAAAATTATACATAATATTTATGAGGACCATTCAAACGAGTTGCTATCTTCAGGTGTGGTTAAATTTTTTTCAAAAATTACACATTGAGTATCCGTAACGCGTTATAATAATAAGCACATGCGTATTATGTTGTGGATTGTGGAGTACTGATTTAAATTTCGAAATTTTATGATTTATATAGTAGGTAGATGAAATGGAAGGGTGAGTGTGTGTGTATTTATGTAGACGATTGATGAGTATTGGATGTTTGTGTGTTGTTAATTATTGTGTCGTATATTATTTTCGATTTTAACGTTAGTTTGTCTTAATGACAAACTAACGTTAAACTAACGTTAAAATCGAACATAATATACGACACAAGTGTGTATTTATGTAGACGATTGATGAGTATTGGGTGTTTGTGTTAATTGTTAATAATTAACAATTAGGTATTTAAGTTTAAAAAAAATTATTAATTTTTTAATTTTTTCTAATAATTTAACATAAATAATATTGAAAATCGAAAAGAAAAATTTTTTTAAAGCTATAGATAAATTACTAAAAATTAATTAAAATGTATAAAAATTTAAAAAATATCACGTGACTTCAAAACGCGCCAGGAATGTTTGTGACGTCGTTATGTTAAAATGTGTCTGCATTTGTTGGTATTTGTGTATATGTATTACACATACTATCAAAAATAATAAATTTTTAACTTGGTAACCATGGATACAAAGACCATAGATAACATAATGACGTCACACGCGTTCGGATTCTTTCGGCGCGTTATCGGAACTGAGTTTAAAAATTAATTTTTATTTAAATATAACTTTTTAATTAGTAAGCAAAAAAATTAAATAAAAACAGTTTTGCTATAAAACTTGATGTGGTCCTTCCATTTAAGTAAAAAAAATAATTCGTTTAAAAACCCAATTAACACAAACACCCAATACTCATCAATCGTCTACATAAATACACACTTGTGTCGTATATTATGTTCGATTTTAACGTTACGACGCACGTTTGTGTATATTTTGTACCTATAATAAATTTAAGTTCAAAAGGGTTTTTTGGCAAATTCCACTGAAATTTGTCATATCAAAAACTCTTTTGAAAAATAGTTTTGGGACATGAAACTCATATATGAGTCTCCACATAGATTTTTAAAGCGTAATTTTTGGTGACGATTCATGCGTTTGACACGACTGTTCAATCTGGTTATACGACAATTTTTGATCATAATATTCTAGTTACAAAAAAGTCGCCGCAAGGTAAAATGTCGATGGTCACTAAACTTGCAGTGATAGCAGATTTGTATATCTAAAATATGTACATACATAATATATACATGGTGCTCCAAAGGATTGTAATATTTCTTTAAAAAAATGAGTTAGTACTACGAAGTTGGTAATATTGGAACCACTCTTCCTCCAATAATATACGACTTTGACGATACCGCGACTATGTTCAAATGAGAGCAACTGTTTAAAACTCAGACGAATTTTGCTTTGAAGCTGAGCCTTGGTATCCTGAATCTTCTTATGGGAGAAGTTGTGATAAATATAAAAACATATATACGGAAAAAAATGCACAATAACAGTATATTAAACATTTTATTAAAAATAAAAAACATTGTTTTTTAATTCATAATTTACACTTAAATAATTTGCAGTAGAAGTGACTTCTTCAGAACAGAATCTTATCAATAATTTAGTGGTTAGTAAAGTTAAAAAACTTTACTATTCACTATTGCAATTGAAATAATTTAGTAATATTAATTTCGTTTTTTAACAGCATAATCTTGCTGTTTTATTTCTTTTACAAAAATTTATTTATTCCTCTACTAAATTTATTTGTTATAATTTTTTTTAAATATTTAAATCATTTTTTATCATTTACTAGCGGCCCGGCCCGGCTTCGTCCGGACTGCAATACACTACTCACTCGCTTCGCTCGTTCGCTCCCGGGTGGTACATTACTCACTCGCTTCGGTCGTTTGCTTGAATATTACAATTACATGACTCACTCACTTCGCTCGTTCGCTCTCGGGTGAATTTTTCAGATGTTTTAATAGTTATTCTGTTAACCAGGGCGGACACAAATCCAAAAAATAAAAGATCATGAAAATCGATCCAGCCGTTCTCGAGTTATAAATGGTGTAACTAACTAACTAACTATAACTAACTAACTAACTATAACTAACTAACTAACTATAACTAACTAACTAACTATAACTAACTAACTAACTAATACAACTTTTTTTATATATAGAGATTATTTTAATTACGAGCTGTTGCAAGATTATAAAAAATGTAGGTATATGAGAATTTAATTTATAGAGATTTAATTTAAATTTTACGTACCTATACAGTAGGCTTTCTGTCAGCACTTTTGGAGTTGTTGGGGCGAAGAAAACGCTGACTCAACACCTTCTCTTTATTTCTTCTTAGTTCTTAGTCTAAATCAAACATACTGTGTGATGCAACATTTCTCTGTCTTACAACAGAATGCAAGAGTGAGGTTGAAAACAGTAGAAATCGCAGGAGGAGAAGGGCTAGAAGCTATGATCGAGCAACTAATTAACGAAAGGCTACCGTAGTATCGTGTTTTAATTATGATGATTGGTTAATATTTTGACTCAATTTTTCAACATTTTTCAAATCATATCAAGGCCGTAGTCAGGGGTGTCAAGGAAACTTATAGAAAAAAAGGGTGTGGGTCTCGGGACCCCCGACAGATGTGAAACATCAAAGAAAACGTTATTGAACTCGGTGGTATTCTCTATGTAGTAGTATATATTTTTTCAAAAGTAGCAACTAACTGTTATGCTGACGTAATCCTATATACTGCACTGTAACACCGCGTGTGTTACAGTGCACGCCTGAGCCAAGAGACAGAGAGTACCGCAGTGGTGGGGAGAACAGCAGCGAAGGAGCGGACCAAACATTTCGTTGCATATTTCCCCTCACGCGGCTGTTCACAGCCCGACATAAGATGTTTCACATTAAAAATATTTTGTGCACGAAATGTTTTTGAATATTGTCAAGGGCGAACACTTCCGCACAACTAATTATCGACCTGCGTTGTTTTTATTTTCAAGATGTGTTTTGCTAATAATCGGGTTACACACCCTCACTCCCGATTTTTTCTGGCTACTACCAAATCATATAGTTAAATTCTCCATCAATTCCCAGCGTTGCCAAATTGAGTATTACATTTCTATAACTTTAATAAATTGACGTGTATTTTTTGTGTGTAATTTGTGAAAGAAATAATAAATAAATAAAATTGTTAATGTGGCAATTATTTTCTTACGAAATAACCAGGATCCGGGGCTCAGCGTTAACACGTGATCCATAATACAGTAGAACCTCGATAAGTTAAAGTTCGAGGGAAAAGTTAAAAAGTTTGAGTTAAAGAGTTTTTTTACTTAAAAAGGATTGCTAAGGAGGTTTTACACGCTTATATTTTTACTTAGTGAGGTGTCGTTTATGTGTATCACCATGTGCTGTGCAGTTGTCTATAAAAAGAAAAATTTTTCTTTTTGCAGTAATAACTACAATGGTCTTGGTAGAGCTTCAAAGAAAATTATTTTAATATAAGCAATAAGTGTACTGTCCAAACTAACAGCCATCTGATGAACACGTGCAAGGAATAAAAAAAACAAAGATCAAATTTCTACTTAGGTACTAGAACTTTTTGTTTCCACATCCACTTAAAATGAGTCACTGACACCTAGATACATTCTGTTATGGAGGTCGCTAAGAAACTGCTTTGACTTACTGAAGGCCAATACTCAAATTATTCGTTTGATTTGTAGAGGTTTCTTATTTTAAGTATAGGAGGTTTCGGGCCCTGAAGGGAAGGGACAACATAACTTTTTTAACTTATAGAGGTTTTTACGTTCTCTGGGTTCTACTGTGTTAGCGATTCTTTTTTAAATTTACTATATTAAATAGTTTGTTTGCCAATTTTTATCCCGACCTGTATATATGTATGTAGATATAATATTGGTCAACTGGCTATTATAACACTACCCGAATTCACATATAAGCAAAATTTGTATTCAGCAAGGGATGAAAGCGTTGTCGTTATGGCGAGGGATAACCAAGCATAATACTCTATTACCAATGAGATGGTCGGATTACTGTTATAATATATGTATATATTGTCCACGGCATGGTTCCATCTCCGTTTCTCTATTCCATTTCTCTCATCATCCCTCTGTACCAAATAACACAGGCATTTAGACTGTGATCAGTGGAAAATATGAATATACTGATCTAATAATACATATTATAGCATTTACACGTGCGTTCGTTCTCATGTTGACGTCATTTTTATTCGTCGATTAATGCACAAGGAGTGGGCTTTGGAATCAATATTTCTTCGTTATTTTATCCCAGTTATAATAATTAGATTATCATAGCTAACTCTAGATTCGTATGCAGAAATGGATTATGGATAATCAAATTTCCTTATTAGTCTAGTCAACGAATGATTCTAGCCGGAAAGTCAATAAATGCAAAAACCAACTTCGGGATTTTGTTTAGATTGGTTAATAAAAAAACATACTAAAAGTCCTTGACCCTCTGGTGTGCGCAAAAGGGGGAAGGGAGCACTTCAAAGGTTCCTTTTTTTGGTTTTTAACGTATATCTCGAAAACAGTTGGTCCTACGAAAAAAAATCATACATGAAAATTGTAGCCGACAAAATTTCCTACATTTTCTATATTTGAGGTTAACGAGTTTACACACTTCTGAAAACTTTGGATCAGGTTAAGATAAAATGCTAAACTGATATATCATTTTGAAGGAAATTTAATCCTCTACAACTTTTTTTTGTAAAATGAAAGGCTGAGGTGCTAGAGAGAAAAGTTGGGCAAAAAATGTGGTGCGAAAAATGTTTTTTCGAAAAATAGCGGTTTTTAGAAGCGTGTAACTCGTTAACGGTTGAAGATAAAGGAAAAAAACCTCAAAGGAAAATTTTGTCAGCTACAATTTACATGCACAGAATTTTTTCGTAGGACCAACTGTTTTCAAGATATATGCGAAAAACCAAAAAAAGGAACCTTTGAAGTGCTCCCTCCCCCTCTTGCGTTCACCCGAGGATCAAGGACTTTTAATATGTTTTTTTATTAACCAGTCCAAAAAAAGTCCCAAAGACGGTTTTTGCGCTTATTGACTTTCCGGCTAGACCTCTTTTTAGATCACTCATTGACTCAGCTATATTACTTCTTAGCAGATTGCATTTGGCGGATGTAGTATGTGGTTTCTATAAAAGGATGAGTTTCTTATGCACAATATGTGGAGTTTCAAATCAATATTTCTTCGTTGCTAGTTGCTACATATATATAACTTTCCGCTGTGGGTAGATTTTAGTTTGGCAGCGAAATATTCAGCACAGAGTAACAAATCTATCATAATGTACCATATAGTTTAGCCAATATACGTCAATATACCAAGTCTTCATGGTTTCCGGGCTTGTAGGCCGTGGTCCGGTGGTATTTCTACCTGACGCTTGCACACCTGGATACGTCAATATAGCTTATAGAGATCGCTAACAGCTTACGGGATCTCCGATTTGCGGTATATTTTTGCTCATTGCTCATCCCCCGTTTGTAATATGTCACGTGGGATGATGTAGACTTTTAAACAGTGAAAGAAGAATTTTTAAAATTGGCTCAGTATTTTCTGAGAAACAAAATATAATACAGTGAAACCTGGCTATAACGAACCCTCATGTAACCATAGTTTACGTTCGTTATACCCAGGAATTCGGTACCTATAGACAAACATTTTGATATGTGATGATATTTTTATTTCCCACCTCTACTATGGTAGGGAAGTAATGGATTTAGTACGAAAAAAATATTTCGAGATTTTAACAGAACCTCACGTTTTGAGATCCTAGCAATCGTATAAGATTATTTTCTGACTGATGTCTGTATGTGTATGTGGTCAATTTTTCGCCTTCGATATCGTAAAAACGGAACAACATACGGCCATGTCGATTGTTCTATTGTGTTTATCAGCCTTTAACTTAGATCTGATTAGATTTTGAGTGAAATCGGTTCAGTGGATCCTGAGATATTAAAAAAAACGTTCTCAATGTCACGTATTAACATAGGTAAAAAAATATATAAATGAATTCTAGATGTTATAATAAAAAAAATGTAAATATTTTTTTCTCTAAAATTTATAGTTTTCGAGAAAAAAATATTTTACTAAAAAAAGAAAATTGTACGTAAATCAAGGTAACCATGATTTTTACTATATTACTAGCCATCAGTAGATCACCAAACAAAAAAGAGGACCATGCTTTTTTTCAAAGAATAATAATAATAATAATAATTTGGCATTGGTCATTTTAAAATGGAAGTCATGGGGGCACATTACATTATGAATTAAATATATAATTATAGGTACCTATAAAAGTCAATTGAGCGAAGCGGTGGCGTTATTAAAATAAATGCATAAATAAAGTGGGTATACTTAACAAGTTTTCTATAAATTTTTAACAAAACTTTCTTGTTATGGTAAATATATAAAATCAGATAGATGCAATTTCTTGGCAAATGTATCTCAAAACTTTGTAATTACACAATTAATACACGAATGCATCAGCATTAATACAGGATTTTTTCGAAGCTTCAACATTCCCAATACTATCCATGTCTATAATGCCACGTAATCTAACACTATATTCCTGCAAAAACTATAACTTAGAGCCAGCACACACATGCTACATTTTGTATCACGATTGTGCGATTAAGTCAATTTTTTAGATCGTCAGATACAGCTACCAAAAGCATCAGTCCACATACTTACTGAAATATTAACTGATTTATCAAAAACGCACGACATCACATAGCACAATTAGTCGCAGGTTAGAGCAATACCAGGCGCGCAAATGCGAAATAAATGCATCGAACGTTAGATCAAGCGAAAATGCGATTGAGTTTCCATTTTGTTACCAAATCGTTCGATCGAACGAGAAATTTCGTGAAGTCGAGTAATCGTTAAATCGCGATGTAGTTGCTAAATCGCGCGTTTTCGATACAAAAAGTGGCCGCTACTGGAATTTCACCTCGAGATGTGATTAAACTCATTAAAACATAATTATTATTTATTTTTAACAATAATTAAAAAAAAAAGGGCAAACCGATTTTTATAAAATTTATGTCGAATCAAAATGACGTTAACACGCCTCGATTGACACCCTTACGAAGTCGATATAATTTTTTATTCGCGAGATATTGTGTAAAATCTATTTTTTTGGAGTCTATTTGGTTAAGAAAAAAGAACGACTGAACCGATTTTGAAAAAATTTCTTTCAGATCATATTTACGTTAATACGCGTCGATTGGCACCCTAACGTGGTCGATATCATTTTTCATTTTCGAGATTTCGTCTTAGAAAGAAATGATAACATACGTACGTACACACACACACAGAAATATTTCTAAAAATAGTGTAGTGACCTTGAAACATAAAAATTTGTTATACATTTTGATTTCGATTTTCGGACCCATTACAATAACTTCCAATGGGAAGTTAAAAAACTGGATCATGAAACAATTCAATAAATCTTATTTTAATTGACACTTAATTTTGGAATTTCTTAAACCAACCTTCACTTATATTCACAATTTAAGTGCACATACTGGTCTTAAAAGTGATCAAAAAAGTTTATTGAAAAGGAGAAAAGTAATAATAGTTATAATTAAAATAAAATTTATATTATAGGAAATGTTCATTTAATTTGTTATAAGTATTTATGTAAGTGAAAATGCTATTTAAATGTGATTATCAAGAATCAAGATACTCAATTATAAAATAACATAAACGACTTAGAGATAATATTTTATCCACCAATTACTTAACTTTATAGCTAATAAAATGTTTAGCATATTTTTCACAGGTGACTTAACAAGAGATACTTAGTCCAGCAGGCAGGTACTTTTTACCTGGAAGTTAATGATATTTTGGTATGTTGTTTGTGGGTACTCTGTGGAGTAGAACTGAGTTTTCGACCTCGAGGACCCTGTGCTAACTTGGGAGGAGCCGAAAAACCACGAAATGTTACCACCTTTTTTGCTTTTTTCGAAATCTCTCGGAAACGGTCGACTTAAGCAATTCTTTCATTATGTAATGTTTTAAAGAGGATTATATTTCCTACAATTTTTATTCCCACAACTTTTCTGTGGTACTAATGGTAAGCGCGCTGCAGCTTCTTGAAAATCACCCGCTCCGCTTTTTGTAACCTTGGTAACCAATGGTTAAAATGTAATGTTCTTTTCAATAGTTTTATTTATTTTCTTCTTCATCGAACATTGAAAATACACATGTTACACATTGGTTCCCAAGGTTACAAAAAGCGAAGCGGGTGATTTTCAAAATCTGCAGCGCGCTTACCATTAGTACCACAGAAAAATTGTGGGAATGAAAATTGTAGGAAATGTAATCCTCTTTAAAACATTACATAATGAAAGAATTGCTTAAGTCGACCGTTTCTGAGAGATTTCGAAAAAAGCAAAAAAGGTGGAAAATTTCGTGGTTTTTCGGCTCCCCCCACGTTAGCACAGGGTCCTCGAGGTCGAAAACTCAGATTCTACTTCATAGAGTACCCGCAAACAACACACCAAATATCATTAACTTCGGAATACTTTCCAGGTAACCCCCTTCATTTATTACCAGTTGCTTTGACTGTATGTAAATGCACATTTTTTAATGACATAATATGTCCATTTACAAGAATGAAAAAAAATCATTGAGGGACTAGCTGATAATCTATGTCAGTGTTTCTCAAAATGGTTTCTCGGTACCCCGGGGTTCCGTGGAACATTCCAGGGATTCTAAAAGACAAGATATGCGCAAGTTAATGTGAAATTAGAAAAACAAATTTTGCAAAAAATTAAATATTATGACGATAATAGAAAAATAATTACACCGACTTCGAATGTAGGTAAAGAAGCTGATTATAAAACGAAGGAAAACATTATTTTTAACCGCTCAAAAAATGTATGTATGTACATCGGTTTCTCCTGCATTTGTGAACCGATTTTGATGATTCTTGTTTTATTTAATAGGGCATACCTTCAGGGTAGTTTCACATAAATTTTACTAAAATCGTTCCAGTGGTTTTTTTTTTTTGTATAATAATCAAATTTCAAGACAGAAGTCGGTTAATAACGTGGAAACTACGTATTGTAAAGCCACTAAAAAGTACAAAATAAAAAACTTTCTAACACAAAAGTCTCCTTCAAACAAGCCACTAAAAAGAGGAAAATTATAAAATTTTGAGGTCGGCCAAATTTAATAAAAGTTTAAATTGGCGCTGACCTCAAAATTTTATTATTAACTTCCCATTGGAAGTTATTGTGATGGGTCCGAAAATCGAAATCAAAAAGGAAAAAAAATTTTTATGTTTCAAGGTCACTACACTATTTTTACACTACTTTTAGAAAGATGTCTGTGTGTGTGTGTGTGTGTGTGTGTGTACGTATGTACGTACGTACGTACGTACGTATGTATGTGTCAATTTCTTTCTAAGACGAAATCTCGAGAACGAAAAATGATATCGACTACGTTGGGGTGCCAATCGACGCGTATTAACGTAAATATGATCTGAAAGGATTTTTTTTAAAATCGGTTCAGCCGTTCTTTTTTCTTAACCAAATAACCTCCAAAAAAGTAGATTTTACACAATATCTCGCGAATAAAAAATTATATCGACTTCGTAAGGGTGTCAATCGAGGCGTGTTAACGTCATTTTGATCCGACATAAATTTTATAAAAATCGGTTCAGCCGTTTTTTTTTTTTTTTTTTTTTTTTTTTAATTATTGATGTTTTAATGATTAAAATGATTACTTTTCAGTGTAATATCTAATTTAATTATTATTATTAAATATTTATCAAACTGGGAAGTTCGTCGTGTGGACCTCAAGGGTCGCACTTTAGTCCTAATAAACGACCCACCTCACGGCTTGTTTTTTTCCTTTTAGTGGCTTTTTAAAGGAGATTTTTTTTGAAAAAAAGTTTTATACTTTTTTTAAATAGGTTTAGTTCAATTAAAAAAAAATTCGACTGATGACCAGTCCTATACTTCCCACCTAGTAAATATTTGCAAAAAATAAACACTCTTTTTTTATTCTTTGAAAAAAAGCATGGCCCTGTTTTTTGTTTAGTGATCTACTGATGGCTAGCTTAAAATAGCAAAAATCATGGTTACCTTGATTTACGTATAATTTTTATTTTTTTTAGTAAAATATTTTTTTTCTCGAAAGCTATACATTTTAGAGAAAAAAAATATCTACATTTTTTTCATATTATAACATCTAGAATTCATTTATATTTTTTTTACCTATGTTAATACGTGACATTGAGAACGTTTTTTTTAATATCTCAGGATCCACTGAACCGATTTGACTCAAAACCTAATCAGATCTAAGTTAAAGGCTAAAGGTATGTTGTTCCGTTTTTACGATATCGAAGGCGAAAAATTGACCACATACACACACACACACACACACACACATACAGACATCAGTCACAAAATAATATAAGCGTGTTAATGATCTTAAACGATTGCTAGGGTCTCAAAACGTGAAGATCTGTTAAAATCTCGAAATATTTTTTCGGACTAAATCCATTAGGTAGTTCCCTACCATAGTAGAGGTGGGAAGTAATTAATGAAAATATTTTTCAGAGTGACTTAAATACTTGGTGTCATTTCTGTTGTCACCTTTCCTAAAACACTGTAGTCAATGCTGTAAAAGTGCAGAGGTCGGTATCATGGTATGTCTGTGTATATATGTACAAACAGTATAGCAATAGCGTGGATCCAGACACAAAAGAAAAGTCTATTATATGTTGAAAACTTTCTAAACGGGAGACGGTAATCTAATCCCTTTATCGGAAAACTGAATTTAGTTCGTTTCCTGTGCGCAGTCACAGTCTAAGTGTACATCCGGTAAACAATAGGTGCACGTGTAATATATAAGACATCTTGCCAAATCGTGCCCGTTTTTGCTACAATAGTTTTATGCCACGCTTTTTACCTACACAATGCCTTACGTGAGGTTAATGAAAATTATGTTGTGTGTTTTAATTAAAAAATGTTTTACGTTTTCTTTTTCATTACAAATAAATAATATTGGGTTGTTTAGCTTGGCTTTGCGCGGGGTACAAATTGCTGTTTTAACTTTTAGGTATCTGCTTATCCCTCATTTTGTCATAGCCTAATAATTTATTATACGCATAGGTTAGTAGAAATTTAATTTTTCAAACAGTGAAAGAATTTTTCAAATCAGTGCAGTGCTTTTCGAGTTTTGATGTGACATACATACCTTCTTTTATGTATTAGTATAAATATAAATAGCGTTGGTCCTAGGGGTTGGATCATAAATTCTTTACGTTTTACATCATTCTGAACAACTTGGTATACCTATCATAGCCCAGTATTTTCGATTTCAACTGCGAAATACAAATAATTCGCAGTTAGCTCAATTTTTGTATACACCTTTGTTATGGTGTTTTCAAAAACGTGTAAAAAGGCCTCATCGATATCGTGCCGGCGTTGTCAGATATTCGAGGTTTAAGGTCACGAAAAACGGTTTTTTTCAAATTTCTCGGTTCCGTTCCATTTTTAATAAAAAATGATTATTATCAATCTTGTAGAGAACAAAATTCTCAACAACTTTTATATAAACATTTTTTTTCTACGATTCATAGTTTTACTTATTTAAGTACCCGCGGCTTCCTCTCCTTCGACGCGGACATAACGAGATTACGCTGCTTCCTGATGATCTTACATAATGATTTGTAGCTTTAATTTTAAATTAAACTTTAAGCTAACGATTAATGGTAATTTTAACGAAGTTAATGCAGTACTTACTTATAACGAAAGAAACGTGCAAACAGACAGGCAGCAAACAGACAGGCAACTTTTTTCGAAATTGACATCAATTATAAAGACTATTTGTAAAGGAATTTTGTACAAAAAATGTACAGGGGTTGAGAGAGCTAACTGCGAATTATCTCGCAAATTGGTCGTTTTTATGTCTAAAATGACTGGTCTATTACTTTTAAAAACGAAATCATTTTAAAAAAATCTAAAATAGGGACACATACCTATTGCATTCTGCCACCGCTCGAAACAAGAGTGCAATAGAGGAAATTAAGAAAATGTATTTATGGGTTGAACAATTTTGTCCTTGAAAACATCCAAACAATTTTCAGAAGTGTTTCAAATTCAAAATTTTATAGATATCATGGAGCTCCATGCTCTATATTATAAAGATAAAAATTGCGATAATAAATATTACGTACCATTTTTATAAAAAAATAAAAATAAATAAATTTTGATTATATCAACACGTCTGATCACAGTCGAATTAAAAATGGAATCAAATTTATTTGTCCATAGAAACCAAAACCTAAACGCAAAAAAGCCACACCAGTATTATACCATAAATGAATGCCGTTTTGGGAAACATACGGTATATAAGTATTCCAAAGTGTACACACCACGAAGTTCTGAAAGAACAGAGCGAGTCCGGGAGGACGGGTCCATAATAGTTAGCTTATCCCAATCTACAGACGCCATTCAATGGAACCAACGCAACACACGGATATGGCATGTACTACATATACATATACTGTCTTGTATGTAGTATGCAATACTACATACTAGATACTATATTGTATTACATACAGTAGAAATCATTTTAACTGATTTTCATTCAACCATTAAAAAACTTTTTTAACTTAAGAATTTTTTTTTGTTATATTGGTATTTATTTATTAGGGAAACATAGAAAAATTATTTAATAATATTGAAACCTGCTTCTCAAAAGTAGATAAGGCGATCCTAGAATAATAAAATAAGTTTTCACTTTTTTTTACAAAAAAAAAAAAAAATCAAACAAGCTTTTACCTACTGTCCACCATCGGGAGGTTCCAACAGGTACCCACTCTTCTTACTCCACCACCAGATCAGAGAAATGAAAATATTGATTTGACATCGGAACTACGTATGTGTGCAAAGTTTCAAGTCGATCTATTGTTCACCAACGAGAGGTGTCCTGTCACGATCGCCAACTGTAACGTTTTTTCATCATCAGGTCGTAAAATGAATATATTGTATTGTCATCGGAACTACGTATGTGTGCAAAGTTTCAAGTCGATCGGTAGATCCACTGTACACGAACGAGAGTTGTCCTGTCACGGTCGCCAATTGTAACGTTTTTTCATCATCAGGTCGCAAAATGAAAATATTGCATTGTCATCGGAACTACGTACGTGTGCAAAGTTCCAAGTCGATCGAATATGTTTGATCGATAGCAAAAATATTGACATTTGACATAAATGTTAATATCGGGGAAGTCCCATGTTTGAAAAAACATCGATCTCTAATCATCGATGTGTTTGAGTTCAAAAAAACATCGAAACTGTTCTAAGAATGATTAATGAAGTAATTACAATAGTGTTAAATTAATATTTAAAAAAAATTGTATTTCTTAATTCTATTTTATACATGCTACATAGATACGTCGCTGCATATTTGCACCTCTATAAGCATATACAGGGTGCTGAATTGCTTTGCGGGTAATAGGGATTTAACCCGTAAAATCAAACTTTTGCGATTTCCTGCTTCCCTAATTATTTTAGGAAAAATATCTTCGAATAAAAGTTTTAGAACATAAAATTCTGCATCTAAATCATTAAACAAAATTAATTTTGCATGCTTTGTAACGGCAGAAATTTGATATGAAAATGTCAAAATTACCTCAAAAACAGATAGCGATAGCCATGGAATGTGAACAAAATGATTAGAAATTATTCTGACAACTAAAATGTCATCATTTTGTTCAAGTTCCATCGCTATCGCTATCTGTTTTTGAGGTAATTTTGACATTTTCATATCAAATTTATGCCGTAACAAAGCTTGCAAAATTAATTTTGTTTAATGACTTAGATGCAGAATTTTATGTTCTAAAACTTTTATTCGAAGATATTTTTCCTAAAATAATTAGGGAAGCAGGAAATCGCAAAAGTTTGATTTTACGGGTTAAATCCCTATTACCCGCAAAGCAATTCAGTACCCTGTATAATATCAGAGGTAAATAAATAAAAATAATAACGTCTCTCATTCAGAGGAAACCGCGTTTATGGATCAATGTTCTATCATCCATTTGTCGATAGTATACCTAATAGAACATATAGCGAAGTTCCCAAATTTAAGATAGTAAGTTTGCAGTTACTCTCACTATTTATATAAGCGGCACAGTTTTTTTTCATGGGCGCGTATGCTTACATTGTTTTTTTGCTTTTCCGCTCCATTAATCTTGTTACGAACTATGCATGACTCACTATCTTATATGGAACTCAAGGTTAGTAGAGTATAGGTTGCCTCATTCCGATAGATAGTAGTGGGGGGGATGACCTCACTCAGAATATACCATGCTTACTCACTTCAATAGAAAAGATCAGACGATGGACGCTGCTAATTTTTGGAAATAAAAATCACAGTAATGTTTTTTCAATACCTAATAAAAATATGATTCTTCTGTTAGTGAAAAAAATATGATAAGTTGTCAATTTTGCGATAGCTGTTAAGTTTTATGGTGTTTTGTGGTTATTTTTAATATTTTGTGAATATAAAAGATAAAATAATTAATTTATCAATTTGTTAGTTAATTCTATTCGTTTCTTAAATTTAAAAAAATAGGTAATTAACAAGATCTGCCATTTCTTGAGCATTATTTAATTTCTTGTTTGTTTATATTATAGATATTAAAACCTAAATTTTGTAATAAAAATAAAAATTATCCTATTTTTTAACATCTATTCTTCTATTTATTGTCTCCTGCCAATTTTAAGAAAAAATCTGCACGAAGCACCTAATATAAATAAGCATAATCTTCAACAATTTTTGCACTTGATTTAAACTAAATTCTAGCTGATGTCATTCCCGCGCTTACGCTGATTGGTCAGATGGAATGAGGCAACCTGTACTCTAATAACCTTGTATGGAACTTGACTATAGATAATATGAAAATATCGGTCATTCACCATCGAGGGTGCAAATATCAGGCATCAAAAAGAAAACATCAACCATCAATCATTCCTACTACAGACATTTAAAGGAACTTGTACTGTACCTGACTGGTCACGCATAGACAAAAATCATGTAATAAGGTCTTCGAATAAGTTGTCCTAAGAAAGAATGGGTACTTGCAATTAATACTGCAAGAACTACAGACCTTCCGTACAGCTAGAAACTTACCGCATTGTTCTGGTGATCTGTTGCAGAATTCTTTTAGTAAGATCTTACAAATAAAAATCTTAATAATATACAAATTACAATTTCAAAACCGTGATTAAATACTATAAGTAGGTATTTTGCACGTTGAACAATTTATTGAACCACATTGGGTTTTGTATTGCAGGGTATATTTTAGTAATTAAAAAAAACATTTTAGGTAATAAAAATATTTAGAAACGATGATATACATTTTTACTTCACCCTTCTCAAATTTCTGCTAGAATGACTAGATGAAATGTCACAGAAGTGGGTGAAATGAAACAAAATAACTCTTTTTGAACAGCTCTAGCTGTTAACATTTTTTAAATTTATATATTATAGCTGTCGTCGTTTTCGAATATGAATGATTACACAACTTTTGAGTGTACCGGTTACCTACTCACTGTTTTTTTATGTTAGAAAATGAAAATTTTGTGACAAATAATAGCCAAAACGGAAAAAATAACATCTGACATAAAAAAGTATGGTAAACGGAAATGTTATTTGTAATAAAAAAAACTTATTCACAAATATTAAAAAATCAGTAAAAAACTTCTGAAAGTTTATTATATATTAGGTATCTACTATGGGTACCTTTTTTCTAGTAGGTAACAAGTTTTTTTTGATTATCATCATGGACATCATTCTGTGTCCTTTGTACAAATGGTATTTGGAAGCAAATTAAATCTGAAAGTATTGATTCATCATACTATCCAGGTGTGCAAGCTTTGGCCGGCATTGTTCCAAGTCTTCATGGTTTCCGGGCTTGTAGGCCGTGGTCCGGTGGTATTTCTACCTGACGTTTCGTCTACAACTGCGGTAGACATTCTCAAAGGCGACGTGGCAGCGGTCGAGAGCGGTCGACCACGGCCTACAAGCCCGGAAATCAAGAAGACTTGGATTTATCATACTGTTAGATTAAAAGATTTTCAAAAAATTTTGACAACTTAATTTTTTTTGAAAGAACAAGAAAATTAAAAAAAAATGTGTGTCATAACACTAACAATTTAAGTGTATCATCACGGACAAGGCGTACCTTTTTTATATATTTTTTTAACCGACTTCAAAAAAAGGAGGTGGTTCTCAATTCGGTTGTATTTTTTTTATGTTTGTTACCTCAGAACTCCGCTATTTATAAACCGATTTGGAATTTTTTTTTATTTGAAAGGATATACTTTCAGATTGGTCCCATAGAAATTTCATCAAAATCGGTTTAATAAAAGTGAGTAACGGCGTGTGATTCCTTTAAGGTTAATGTTGAAGAACTCTATGATATAGAGAGATGGTGATCCGTAGATGATGTAGAAATCAGGAGAGAAAAAACTCAGTGGCAAAAGGATCAAATAAAATTTGCAATACTGATGATTAAATTTGCATTTAACGTAAGCTTATAAATGCAAATTTAATCATCAGTATTGCAAATTTTATTTGATCCTTTTGCCACTGAGTTTTAAGGTTAATGTCACTTTTTGACACTAAAAAGTAAAAAATAAAAAACTTTTTAACAAAAAAAACCTCCTTCAAAGATCCACTAAAAAGAGGAAAATAATGAAATTTTGAGGTCTGCGCCAATTTAATAAAATATGAAGTTGGTTAAAAAGAAGATATTAATCACTATACTATACTTTTTAACCGACTTCATATTTTATTAAATTGGCGCAGACCTCAAAATTTCATTATTTTCCTCTTTTTAGTGGCTTTTTGAAGGAGGTTTTTTTTTTTGTTAAAAAGTTTTTTTTATTCGTTCTACATACTATTATATACAAATGAAAATTTACCAAAACGTTCGATAACTTTAAAAAAATTCAAAAAGGACAAATAAAATGAAATGCCTATAAACTGTTTGTATGCAACAACAATTTAATTTATTGTAAGATACGGAAAAAAATGACAATCTGATAGTCTCGAGTGGAAATTTATTATTACAACAGGTCCATAGTATTAGCGTTGTCCGGGCTTCGGCTTTATATGCATATACGTTGAAGACATCGGCAAACGGCCAAATAGTTGACGGTCAAAGACACATGCTACATGAATTCTTGCCGTTTCCATGAAGACGGTAATGAAATGCCCTTGGTCAGTTTGGAATGTGGAACGCTGCACGGCTATACGAAAAAATATCTATTAAGTTCAACATCGTTATTAAAGAATCTGTAACAATACAGTTATAAAACGCATCATATTTTCAAAAGAAGAAAAGAAGTCGCTTAGATGTAGAAGTAAAAATATGTGCTCTAGTAATGAAATTGTACATTAATAGTAGATTGTATGTCTAGATCAGGGATCGGCAACCTGCGGCTCTTATGATGTCAAGATGCGGCTCTCCAGTTCCATGCGCAAATATTAATAATTATATTATTAACATTGGAAATGTTTATGTTCGTATATGGGGGCAGAGTTACGAGTTTTCGTTCAAGGCCAAAAGACAACGGTGTCGCGATCAAGTGAGGAGCAATCAGGCAAAATTGAACAAGTGCAATTTTTTCGAAATGTGTTTTATATCATATCTAGTTAATTGAGAGGTATTTGTGACGATCTGCAAATGAGCAAATGTTAATAAATCTTGTAGAAAAATCCATTTAAAAGTGTGTATAATAAACAGTTAATTATGTTTCATATATGCTGTTATCATTTCCAATGTCCTCGATGGTTGCAAGGATTGCGAAATCTGTGAATTTTTTATTTTCAAAACTCATAAAAAATATTATACTGCAAAAAAAAACTTTAAACAGGATAAAAACACTCAACAGAGAACAGTGAGAATAGGTGGAGTAGAGAGTATACGGACAGCTGACATTTTTTAAATGTGGCAACACTGTTCTGTTTGTTTAGTTATAATCCTAATCAAATACCATAATATTGAAATAAAAATGTTAGTGGCTCTTTAAAAACTGGGAAATTTTGTAAATTGTAACTTTTGGTTCTTCCGTCTCAAGGTTGACGACCCCTGGTCTGGATACGTAATGGGGAATATATTACGGCGAGTGATGATAGTATGTAAAAACGAGCGATAGCCGTAATACCATTACGTACGAGACATATGGTATTTTATAATTTTTGCCATACCCACTACAAAATATCTACTTTTCACGTCATTTTCAAAAAATTCTGACAGTTCATTTGCGTCGCCATCTTTCCTTCCACAGTGTGTCGCCAAGTTCGTACAAGTAAGTAATGACAGGCGCACGCAAGCGTATAAAGCGAATAAACAGAAGTTGCTATGGCAACCGTTATTTTCGGCGCTAGTGCGGAAAATGGAAAATAAAACATTTTCCGCACACCTGCCTGTTAAATGACTCATTAAAGGCCGCTATACATATATCGAAAGTAGCTATTTTGTAGTGGGTATGGCAAAACATATAAAGATGTGCTCCTCACAAAATGGATGTTGATTTTCATAATGCGCTTAGAAACCTCCTCTAAGCGCATTATAGAAAAGAATTCGCTTCAAAAAATGTACACTGATGGGCAAAAAAATCGGCCGCCCTGAATTTTTTTTTAAGGTCCCCCTAACCGCATATTTTGTTTCCACAAAGGAAGCTCAGCTGTTTTTTCTTCGTTATTGATGCTTTTAGATGTGTATTTCATTTCATAATTTACCTAATTTGAACAGGATAAAATCATTAATTTTTTTTGCGTTTATTTGTGGTCTTTTTTCAGCTAATTTATACATTTCTTATTAACAACAAATAGTTCTTTTACCTATTATTAATATCTAGTAAAATTATTCGATGTTTCAGTACTTTTGTGAAATATTTCAGGGTGGCACGATTTTTTTTGCCGGTCAGTGTATATTGATTTTCATAGGTCGCTTAGATGACGTAAAGAAAAGATCTGCGTACTAAAATTATGTATTAAAATGATTTTCATGAAATAATAATAATTCGTCAATTTGTCGACGTTATGTGATGACGCCATTCGCACCATTACTATCTTCCTGTTATTTTTTACACTTATAAACTTCAACTTGGTTAATAACAATGTGCGAGTGGTGGAGGAATTATAGAAAATTAAGATCAGGCAGACAACTTAGTGATTTTCATAAAATGAAAGAAGTAGACCTTGTAGTATTATTAGAATTATGAATGAAGACATAAATATCTGATGGAAGAAAAGCTAAGCTCCCACTGCACCAATAAATTTTATTATCGTTGCTGATCGAGTCAAAGCTGAATTTACACATACTAAGTGATCTTTGTACATGAACATAGTTTGTTTAACCTTAGCTGTTAGTGGAAACACCGTTTTTTTACCAGTTTTTACCAAAATTTTGTGAAAATACTACAAAAAAGGTTATTATTTGTTGATTGTTGTTTTAAAAGCAGACACGACGACTTTCAAAATTCTGCGTGCCTATGACTAAAATCGCTTGTCCAAAAAATACTTAGTAAATTAACAATAAACTAGATTAAGCAAAATTTTGGATAATAGGTACGTTCAATAAATTTAATGATGATATTCGTAAATGTAATAATGTATAAAGAACATTAAAATTTATTGTAAGTGCGATAACATAAACACTATAAGCTGCAATGGCATTATACGTTAGATAAAATTTAAAGCAGCAGACAGATAAAAGAAGAAATAGTAAAACAAAACACCAGCTATAATACCCAAGGCAGCTAACAAAAGGAACTAAAATGGAAAAGATAGGTAGATATCTAAAGTCCTTTGGCTCCCATATCATGTATGTGAGCCTGGAGACACCACATCATATAAAATAGCAAAGTTTATATTATTTTCGCGTATAAGCGAAATCGACTATTTGATACAGCTCGGCCGTATGGCAATTATATACATGTTATTATAGCAAGCCAATTGTGTACATTTGTGTAATATTCACAATATAAATTTAATAAAATTAAGAAAAATCGCAGGATAGTGGACAAATTATTTGATTTATTAAATTAAATGTAGGACGTTTCGCCTATGATTTAGACTTTTTCAAGTACATACATAAAAATAACAATATTTTATATTATATAAATAATATAAATTCACAATATACTTTTCGGAAAACTTCAATAAATTAATATTATCGAATAAATTCAATGGATGTACAAAAAAATTGGTAAAATCAATCAATAGTGCTAATAAATATTTTGTTATAGATGATACATTACTTAATAACTGATCAATGTTTCGATTAAAACAAAATCACCATCAGGATCGATAATTTTAATCGACTGTATTTTAATCGAAAATCTGATCATTGCTTTTATCTTGTATAATCTAAATTCTAAGCATTTAAATAATAATTAATAGAGCTGGGAAGAAGAAGGTTTGAGCAACTTATCAGAGATTTATAAATAAAAAACTATTAGAAAGTTTAAATCGCAAAAAATAATCAATAATAAATTTAATATCCATTTTTCGCCCTAAATTCTATCATACCTTCAGTTCAAAATATCTTTGACTCATCTTTGACTTTTTCAAACTTAAATTTTATTAATAGCCAATATTTAAAGAAAATTAAAATAAAGCAGATAACTATTTTGAGTTGGAAAGTTATCATTGGCTAAGGAACCATCTCGTAATTAATTATCTGGAGCTATTGTGCGGGGAAATAACGGAAAATCTTACAGGAATTACCGTTTTTCGGCGGAAGACAATAAGAAAAATTCCTTTGTCGTATTTGTTGTCATTGAGATTTTAACCCAACATCTTTGGAGAACAAGTAACATAGTGACGAAAGTAACCTTTCATCACTATGTTACTCGTTTGACTAACAGAAAGAAAATGGAGTGAAAATGCTCCAAAATGCTCACTGATAGCCGAAATATTTATGTTGGAGCACTAACCATCGCTATATAAAGAGAATCATTAGTAGAATTTAGTATGTTTGTATTGTGAAAATTGTATTAAAAAATGTACACATTTTTCCTTACAATTTGCTCGTCTTCAGTGTTTTCTATTAGTGAGAAAAAACTGGGAAATTTATGCATTTCCACTTTCGACTCAGGACCCCAACATAAACTTTTAGTTTTTCCGCAATACAATTTCGAATAGGGTTTTTTGGAAGTTTTATTTATATTGAAAGTTTTATTTATACTATACTAAACGTTTCGCCTTTTTAGGCATCATCAGTAATATTCTGAAATGTTATACATATATACATTAAAATGAACAAGTTATAATACAGTATTTGAAAATAAAGATAAATGAATGAATTAGATTCAAAATACTTACATTTTATAGTGAAATTATGATATATGAACATTATTTGAATGATGTTGTTATTAGATTGATTTTAGACAACTGTTTCTATTTTTAAAATGAAAGTAAGTTATGGAAGCTATTGTAAGTGTATTGTTATATTTGTATGCAAGTGTGTATACTTGTATTCAGGAGTACCAATTGTATAGATAAAGGAAAAACTTTAGGAGGTGTAATGTACTATTGTTTTAGAAGTACTATTGTATAGATGGAGTATAGTATAAATAAAACTTTCAATATAAATAAATTGGCTGCAAAAAACTTCCAAAAAAACCCTATAATATCCTCAGCCGTACTAAACTCACTACGCACAATTTCGAATGATTATGTTAAAGGTGTTATTTTTGCACACATTTTTTCTCTGTTCACTAACATATATTACTACTATGTTCCGCTCTTCAAAGATAGTGTGCATTTACAGTAAATAACGATGTATCCGAACCATTATTTCCAAAGTGGGGGACAATAAAATGGCTTGTATATTATTATAGAGGCAATGTAAACCTGTACCTCTACGGTATAGCCATGGACTGCGTTCCTATCGTATCTAAATACTATACATAGACAACAACAGTCTGTCAAGAATAAATCCTATTATACCAGGTGTACCCCAAGGTAACGGGTCCATTGTCATTCTAAATATATACCCTTAGCACAATAGGCTTCTGTTCAATAAGGGATTTGATTTAAAAAAGAGGGTATCACAAATCTCTAATAACTACGCCCTGCTTCACAAATGCTTCTGACAGCTGGTTTTATTTTCAGTTCTAACTAGTGCGCGAGAAAAGTCGGGTTGAATTAGTGGCGATAATCAAAATAATAAAATTGTTATATTTTATCAGTTTCTGAAGGTGGAAATCGATTTCATAATCAAATTTAAATAAAACTAAAATAATAATATAAATAATATTAATAGATTTATACGGCTGAATTGCAATTAAAAAATTTTTTCGTTGGAAAGCAGCCAATTATATAATTGATTCCAAACATATTGGCAAAAATCATTTTACCAACCATAGTCACAGTCAGGATTCTAACCTGAATCTTTGCACTTTCGCGGGGAAATGAGCTTACATTTACTCAACCGTGACATGATTACTAATCTAGCATTCTCCTTATATGTTTAGGAATCAATAGATTTTGATGTGGTGAAAATCTATTGATTCCTAAACATATAAGGAGAATGTTAGATTAGTAATCATGTCACGGCTGAGTAAATGTAAGCTCATTCCTCCGCGAAAGTGAAAAGGTTCAGGTTAGAATCCTGACTGTGACTATGGTTGGTAAAATGATTTTTTCCAATATGTTTGGAATCAATTATATAATTGGCTGCTTTCCAACGAAAAAAATTTTTAAAATAATAATAAATCTTTTATGTCATAAAAAGCCGACAAATAATAATAAGAACACAATTTATTATTAATTAGTGACTATTCTAACTTTAGCTTATCATTTTGGTAATGTTTTCTTCGTGTTTTATATTTCAACTTTTAATCATTATTTGTTTTCAATTCACGATTTGTTTCTTACATTGATAAACATATTTTTATTCCAAATAATTTTTCAAAGCAAGGAAAAAAATGTGGGCGCATGATAAAACAATTCTAATATCTGAATAAAAAATAACAAAAAAATTACGTTATCAAGAAAAATATTCACATTTTTCGAACTAATTAAAACAATTAGTGTATATTTTTTTATGCTAAAGGAACAAAAAATTATTTATAGTAGATACTACAATTATTATTTAAACATTGCAAACGTGTGGAAAAATTTTTAATAAACAAAAAAGAAGACGCTCTTGAAAACATCACACTGTTTAAAAGCTAAAAACTTGCATCCAAACTTTGTTGTGGAGTTGTTTTCAAATTTAGAATAGCAGTTTATTGTTTCGGTTAATTATTGTTCTAAAAGACTATTACAATCTTGAAGTCTAGCAAAATATGTAAGGGTCAAGCCCTAGTTAGATTGGTAAAGTTGGCATTTCTTATATCAATAACGAAGAGCTTCTGTACAAATTTCCAACTATCAAAGACTTTAAAATGTGTGTGTATTATAAATTTAAATTTACGAGCACATTTTGAATTTTGATTGCTTAGTTCGTTCCGAGCTCGGGTGATATTTCTACAGAAGAAGTAACATCTTGACCAGCCACACTTAGTTGATTTATAAAGTACTGGTTTATTTCATAATGATGAAATCAATTTTTTTATTAAGTAGCTTTTACTCGCGGGTTCTCCCACGATAATGTCGATTTTGATGGGGACTTTATCTTAACCCCAGTCCAGTCGAAAAAAAGTACCATATACTTTAAGCTTTGGCAACCAATTTGATTCATCAGCCAAGATTCATCAAAATCGATCCTGCCGTGTTTTTAATATGCCCATACAAATAAACAGACAGACAAGCAAACAAAAAAGGGCAGACAGGCAAATATTTTCGAAACAGGTTCTCCCGTCTGGGTTATCAACATACTATTTTATAAATATTATTAGTATATTAATGATAGCGACAAGTAAATCAACTATAAAAATCCATGAAGAGTGATGGAACCTTTGGTGTAAAGATACAAAATGTTAAAAATAGCCACAAAACACCAAACCACTTAGCGACTTCTTCTCGATCTGATTTAATTAAATTAGATTTAATCACCTCCTGATGATGCTAACATGGTTAACGAAACGTACGTCGAAAAGAAATTGTTAAATGCGGTCTGGTGTTTTCTAGTTACTTTTAATATTTTTTTAACTATAATAATGATAATAAAAGATATTAATAAAAAAATAACAATGATCAGTCACATTACTCCAAACAACATCAAGTACAAAAGTAGTACGTAGTCAGGCCCCATGTCACTTAAAATTTATCTATTATGTGTACTGGTCGGTTGTTCATTTACATTGATCTTCTCTGTCTCTTCCAGGGATGACAGGAGCGCGACAGACAAGGATAAACTATGAGATTCGGGTGTCTATGACACACAGACAGTCACAAAGTGAAGACACACAGAGTCACTTTTCGGCGACACCACATCACAGCATCTCCTATATCACTCCACAATCCACATAACGTACACGGATTTAAGGCCTCCATACATACAAAGTTATACCTACAAACATACATACATACTGTACGTAACGTTTCAGTACCCGATACTATGCTACATGAATGGCGTCCGTCGCATGATGCAAGCTGCTCCTGAAGGATCCGACGCCGCGATGTCGATTATATTTATGTTCCAGAATGTGCGTGTTTGTGAAGGAATAAGATAGTTTGCATATACTATGTCGCAATTTACTTGAGTGCGTGAAAACATTACAAAAGTAAGAAACATGTACGGATTTATGTGCGCGAAATGCCGTGGTGATATTGTGTTTTGCGAGGGAATTTGACTTAAAACCTTTTCGGTAAGTTTTAAACTGTTTTATTTTTATAGATCCGATTTAATTAATAATTCGAATGGAAGATAAAATAGATTTAAATAGTTAAACTAACAAATTGAATTGTATAAAAATGTATCGGTAGTTTTTTTTTTGTCAGAAAATAAATGCAAAAAAATAAAATGTGCAATATATAAGATGTTAAATAAAGTTTTTCATTTTAAGTATCATTTCTTTTGACATTTAATTCCCGCCATTCCAGTTTAAAGTGGCATTTAGAATCAATAAATTTTGAATAATATTTATTCTCCTGTGCTTTAAAGTTCTTTTATTTATATAAACATGTTTTTAACACCACTAAAATCTGTGCTACGTCATTTAACAGTTTGTTTCATATAACTCAACAGCATGTTGTTTATATCTTCCGCGTCTTTTGAAATTTTCATCCAAATTCCTGACACGAAATTGCTTTTTGTTTTCGCTTAAAAATAAACTTCAATTTTAAATATTTTTAAAGATACGAAATTCAAATATTGACCACCAGAGGGTTCCCATCGATAGGGATTCTTTCCGTCTTCCATTCTGTTTCACTTATCTTTCTTTTTGCTTGTGTCTTTTTTCTATAGATACTCTTCTCCATATATGCTCTCTCTTTCCTTGCTTTTCATGTACCAAAATTTCTATCTCAACTTCTACACAAAAAGCAAAATCTTTTACACTCTTCCTTGCTTGTGTTAAATATGGAAGTTGTTTATATCTATCTCTCTTACAGATTTGCCTAGCCAAGAATTTTCTTTCTTTGTTTACTATACGAGTCGCTGTCTCTGTTATATGCATGATTGTATCTCTGTCTTAAAGTAGCAATTTGCATTATTTCATGTAGCATCCTTAACATACCACGCCCATTTTACATTGACCCTCAGTGTAATCGACACCGCCTATATGGTATTGGGATCAATGTATGAATTCCACATTTCCAATATTATGTTTAATACTTTATAATAAAACAAAAGATGAGTGTATAAGGTCAGTTTTAAAGCCCTTTTTTAAAGCTTTAACATTTTCTCCAATTTACAGTAATTTATATTCAATATTATTAAATCTTTAAAAACAGTAAGAGCCAGAATTATTATAACACTGTAATTATTTTCTCCGTTAAAATTATTCTCTTAAAGTAATTAAATATTTCTGGGAAATAATTTTTTTTCTGCAATTCGGTAGACAAGTGACTGCAGAAACTTTTATTTTGAATGTAATGACTAAGTCACTAAGCACTGATTACTTTTTTTTCTTATACTTAGAAAATATATTTTGTTTTTAAAATTTTAATAAGGATCTTCATGATTTTTTGGCGTAAAAACTCACTGTAGATTATAGATGCTGAACAGTCGAGGTCACCAGTATCTACATAAACAGTTGTAGACGTAACTGCAGTGTATAAAGTATATATTATAGATAATCAGAGTCAAATATTTTTTTACGTAATGAAAAAATAGTGAATTGTTATTTTAATCGACCAGAATTTCGACTGAGAAGTTATAATAACCATGCAATTTTATTTTTATTTTTAATGTAGCTTAGTAATTCTTGTGGGATGTATAATTTGTTATTAATTTATAGATATTTTTCGTACTGCTTCGTGAAATCTTTTATGCAGGGTTTCTGATACGACTTTCAGCTTCAAATCTACATTTAAAGCCTGAAAGTCCTACCAGAAACCCAGCACTAAAGGTCCAAAACTTCCATATTCTTGCTTTCAGATTCTTTAAATATGAATACAGAAACTTTTTGTTTTAGATGAAACTTTATTTTGTGTACCAGACTGTATCAGACTGAATTTTATAGAAGTTCTGTTTTTAATACGACTTTCAGAGCTTTAAACCTAGATTTAAAGCTGAACGTCGTATCAGAAATCCAACATTAGTCATATAAATATTTTATTTTAATTAGAAATTATAAGAGTGCTTCGAAATTGTGCTCCCTGATATCAGTATTTTTTCTGAGTAAAGTATTTATAGAAAATAGTAGATTGTATGTCTAGATGCGTAATGACTAATGAGGCATATTACTGACGAGTAATGACAGTATGTTAAAACGAGCGATAGCGAGTTATAACCGTCACACGAGTTATAATATGATCATTACGCACTAGATATGTATATATGGTATTTTTTGCCATACTCACCATAAAATAGCTATACTGTTGACTTCATTTTCAGTATTTTCAAAAAAATTTGCGTCGCCAACTTCACATTTACAGCGGACTGTAAGTAGCAAGCGGATTGCAGAGCGAATAAGCATAAATCACTATAGAAACTATTTACACACTAGTGTGTTTTGAAAACAGTTCCAACACGCACTTGTCTGTAACCTGACCCATTGCATGCATACATACACGCACGTAAAATAGCTATTTAATAGTGGGTATGGCAATAAATTTTGTAATATTAATGATCGCATATTGAATATATGTATTTTTAGGGAAATCTTCCAAGTACGACAAAATCAAAACGAAAAAAGTTCCAATTTTGACTGCTGATCAATAGTTTGGAGCCAAAAAATTTAAACGGAAATTTAGATGTAAGTATGAATTTCGGAATACATTGGACAAATACTATTTATTAGTATGACATCATTTTGAATCTAAGCAAGTGGGCTTTATCGATTAGCAAATTACGTATACGTGTTAAATCTATCTTAATATTTTTAACTTTTTATACATATCGTTTTACGTGTATTTACCAGTTTACAAAAGTTCTGAAAAAACTTATTAGAATATTTAAAATTACAAACATAATTTAAGTTAAAATTTAATATGATGTCACTACTAAGTATGAACAGTTTTTAAGTATCGAGCAAATAAAAGAAAAAATTGTTGTTTTGTTTTAAAAAAATAATTTATTTTAGCCCAAAGACGTTACAGTAAAAGAATAGCTCTCGCACGTAGTAGAAAACATTGATCTATGAACCTATATATCAATAAAACTGCGTGATCTATTGATTGGTCTCTTGAAACTCTACACAGCAGACTGCAGTGTAGGGATATACTAAAATTAAGTTATTTTACAACTGGAACTTGCTAACAGATTAAATTAATGACGCTATTCTATATGGTCGATGTTAGAATTTAAAGCACAAATTTTTGTCTCACTTTACTCTTATGTATTGTCGTTAGAGAGTGACAAAAATTTAACAGCATTTTAATTTTAGCATTACTTTACAGAATAGCGCCATATAACTTTGAACAAAAAATTGAACCCTCTGTTTGCTTTGCCTATACAACAACCGACTACAGGTAACAAGACCTCACACTTATTTTCAAACAACCAATCAGGAGCCAGAGAGCAGCTGCACGTAATAGAGCATGTGCTGTTCACGTGATTATTATATCTGTTGGTAGGAAAGATTGTAGTGAGCTGTTTATAGGAAAGAAAACGTCAACAGTGCTCATTGTAGAGTAACTGATAACCCAACCAGCCTTAAATTGGGAGGCATTTAATATTTTTTTTATTAGACTCTATCATATGGTTTTGCTGCAGCTATTTTTTTTACTGTTCAAAGTGCTTCAATTTCATAAACATATTTCACAATAACAATCATAATATAATATACTCGTATATTTCCTTATTATTAGTCATTATACATATTTACGTATATTACATTATCAAACAATCTCGTGGCATGCATTTTCTCTATAAAACATATTTCTATCTTTCTTATCCACGCGCAATTTAAGGGACAGCCGATTCATATCTGATTACGCATATCAACAAAACTTACGTCTAGCATGCGGGATAATCGTTAAGTGCGATGCAATCTGCGCTTTGTCCACTTAAAACTTTATTTTTCACTATTATGTCTTTTTCTCGAACTGCATACGTGCATATTCGAAACATACAATAACTACTGACGCTCTGTGAATGCTATCAGTCACAATCTACTGCGTAGACACGCCGTATCCTTCACAAGCTGCGTATATAAGTTTTCTGGACAGGAAAATTAATTTTTCGTAAAAAAAATCAATAATAGTTTTTGCCTCCTCATCCATTAAAAAAAATATTGTTTCGATTAGACTTAGGTGCTAAGAGACTCCGATACGCACGATTTCATAATTTGACCATAATTTGTTTTTCTGTACACTAAAGCGACCAAGTCGAGCGTCTATAATTCAAAGTGAGCAACAATATTTTCAAAATTATGTGCGTCATTTTTGAAAGTTTTGTACAAATTTTTTTAGAAATGCTAATTATAATTATTTTGAAAATATTTATGTGCTAGTATAGGTATAACTCCGCAAAAACATTTTTGGATCCCTGTCCATAGGAACTTTTTTTCATGAAATTAACAAAGGAACCACATCCTGAAGTTTTTTTGTGTCATTTTTAAATATTTTGCCTCATTTAGAGGTGACATGTAAAATGAAAATCCAAATTTTCAGAAGGCTGTAAATCCGTAACAAAGCTTTTTCGGACCCTCGTCCATAGCAACTTTTTTTCTTAAAATGAACAAAGAAACCACATCCTAAAGTTTTTTGGTTCCATTTTTAAACACCCTGCCTCATTGCAGAAGTGACATAAAAATCCAAACTTCAGAGTCTTGCAACTCCATAATGAAGAGTTTTTGAACCCCCGTTCATAGAAACTTTTTTTCTTAAAATGAAATGAGGAATCATCTTCCGAAGTTTTTCAGTATCATTTTTATACACCCGACAAATTCATATACATTTCAAACCTATAAGCTAACGTGGAGTATATAATAGATTTATATTAAAAAATATCAATTACATAGCATAAAGCAAAATAAAAATTTTATGACACTGTTTATTTTTACATTTTATGATACAGAATTAGATTAGATTTATCGTAATTTAATCAAAAAACACTGACACTTTTTCAACGTTTTATTTAAAAAATAGTTAAACAAAAATTAGTTTAAAATAGCGAAAGATTTGGTAATCTTGAAGGCCATAGTTCGTTGCTTCACTTTATCTAAAATTTTAATTTTATATTCACAAAACCGTGTTGAAATTCAAAGTTGAATTTATTATCTTTCAGAAAACATGACTTAAAAAGATGTAAATAAGTAATGTCATTGATATAATATAGAGGCTGCGGAATAAACTTTTGACTGTTGAATAGAATGGAAATAAGTATTGATCGAGACAGAACGTAATTTTAATCAGAGAATTAAAAATGTTTTATAGTAAATTGAAATTAATATTAATTTAAATGCAGTCCTGCTTTATTTGCAAAAACAGAAATATATCTGAAGTAAGACAAAAAAAAAAAATAGGGTGCGGTTTTATGAAACCACGGTGTTAGTGAAACTTTATTGCCATAACCCTAAACGCTTTTAACCCGAAATCGCCAAAAGTA
This sequence comes from Mongoloraphidia duomilia, assembly GCA_039654895.1. NCBI lineage: Eukaryota > Metazoa > Arthropoda > Insecta > Raphidioptera > Raphidiidae > Mongoloraphidia > Mongoloraphidia duomilia. Next base: position 4,841,944 of record CM077520.1, on the reverse strand, counting down.
TATAATTTTATTTACGTGGTTTTGGAAATGTAATTTGAACCTTGATCAGAATGGAGACGAACGTAAGAATTCATATTATTCTATCGTTGGTGGTCAATGGGTATTTGATGTGTTGTTCGACTGAATATATTAGTTATAGTTATGAACATAAAGTCACTGCTTTTCGATGGTTTGGTCGATCGCTTCGATTGGACGTGACGATATTTCGACATGCGCAACCGAACGAAAAAAACGAGGCTAGTAAACTTTCACTTTGAAATATTCTTCGAAAAAATTACAAAAAATCACAGAAAAAAATAAGCATTTAACAGCGATCAAGACAAAAACCCTCAGTAAGGCATGTGAATTAAAATTCAGTGGTTAATTTTTTGCCGTAATAAAAAGAGACAACGCTTTGAACGTACTTGCCTTCTACACGAGTATGAGAAACGATGAGACAAACGAAATTTAATCATTATCTCAAATTTTAAATTTAAATAAACTTAAAAAAGCACGATCGTCTCTTAGTCTTCAACGTTTTTCAAAGTTTCTTTAGATTTAGTAAATTAAATTTCAAGCAAGTCGTCGATCGAAACCTTCGTGTAGGAGGAAGGTACCTTAAAACGTATGATCAATAGTGTTGAATCATACAACCAAAATTTGATCCACGTGCTCATTGGTGGGTTAATATAAAAGTTGTACAATAACTGGTATATAATATGTTAATTTTCTCCGAAGAATGGAATCGCCTACCTGTTTATTAACGAGATGCAAATTTGCAAATATTATTTAAATCATTTGCCAAAATTATTCAATTTCATTTCTGCAGAAGCATATATTTTTTTGTAAATTTTCTATTATCCTAAATAAAATATTAATTTTGAAATATTAATACTTACTTATAATTAATATTAATGTGAAGAAGAATTTTAAGATTCTCTAATTTACCCAAAAATTTTTTTTAGAAATTAGTATCTATGCAAGCATATGAGATATTTATAATTTACTATAATAGTTTATTAAAATTTTGAATACTTGTAGTTGAACACAATTTATTGATTGTTCACGACGAACAACAAAGAAGTGAAATGGCAATTTATTAACGAAAATTTAAGATTACTTGAATAGATTCTTTGCTAGGCACTTGGTAGAACATGATTAATAAATAAAATAGTAGTAACACTTGAAAAATTCTACAAATGTTTTGTTATTTAATACTCAACGATCGTTTCGGATTGTTAATCCATCTTCAAAAAATAAAATAAGCGATTTATTTTGAGATCTGTAAAATGTTTTTTTTTATGTGTGATTTATTTTATTACTATCTATTTTTAATTTACGTTCTAAAAATTGAATGAAAGTAAAAAAAAATGCAGCATAAATTTTCATCTGACCGTGATTTTATTCTCATATCTAGAGTACAGAGAAGACGCCCTTAAATGCAAAAGAAAACCTTCAAATAACGTTGAATCTTAAAACACAATCCTTAAGCCTCCAATATTTTATAATAAAAAATGACAATGCTTCCGAAAAAAAAATACAATCATAATATGCCTATAGGGTAGCACAACCACTAAATATAGTGAAGTAATCTACTTGTGCGGTCACATTCTGATACACATTTAAATATCAGTAGTATATAATAAAACCGGGTACAAATCCTGCCCACAGATAAATGCGAAACCGCCCCTTGGATTCAGCGCGTCGGCGTCCTAACATTTGGGGGTACGTCAGCGTTCGCGTCTCGACGCTACCCGGAGTCAGATCGACGCCAGGCGTCCGCGGAAAAGGTCGATTCCAGCAGTTCTGCTTCGACTGTTCACGTTACTCAATATCAACACTCTCACACACAACATATTATACGGACACCTGCTAATAATGGACGCACACTCACCGTATTTGTTGATCTCATCTCAACACCTACACAACCAGATCGGCCGACTGTCATTTGTCGAAGAACGTGCAACGCGTAAACAACAGACAATCAACCGTTTTATCAAAACAACCGACAATCTACATCACCACAGGTATGATTATTAATTTTTTATTCACCCCCATTTATTATTTCATTTTGTGATTTTTAAAAGTTCGCTTACATAGTATATTTTTATTTTATTTTTTCAGATTTTGTATTGTATAACAAAAGGCACTTAATTTTGTTTATGTTACTAAGTATGTTGCCAGTGATTTATTTTTTCTGTTTTTTTATAAACGCGTCATTTTGTAGCTACGTTTTAAAAATCTACGAAGTACTAAAACGCGTTTCATTTCTTTTTTAATAGAGTTTAAATATTTTAGTAACGCATGTCGCTTCTCATACCATACAACCATTGACTCTTATCCAGGAAAGTTTAAAGTGACAAGCATCATAAATTTAAATTAAACTGTGTGTGTTTAGAATGTAACTGTACTGCGTCCAGCTTGTACATAACCTCACATTCTATAATACTTTCACGCTTTTAACGTTTGTTGGATTTAACACCCTTTAAAATCTATCGCTATTGGATAATACGAATGGAAAAAAAATAACGAAAAGTAAAATTTAGTGACCTCCTGTGGTTTCCATAGCAACATGGCTGCTGGTGCTTTAAGGGTGCAAATGATAACTGCTCACTGGGGGTTTATATATAATGCAGTAAAGATTTCATTCTATCCCATACGTCTGTTGTATTATATAGCTCCGGCACAAAGAGCTTAACGTGCCTCGAATTCCAATCATTCGATTCAAGGGGAATCGAACTGTAGAACTAATAATGCCGCTTCAGACAATAAACGCTTTCTTCTGTCTAATTAAATATTTAAGATAGCGATTTTAACCCTCAACTCACTACGCAACTACCCTTATCAACTATTTATATGTTTCAGATACAGCTGTGAACACCGAATGTTTTAATTATTTTTACAATACATATTATATTCACTATTTATAGTATAGTCTGCCTATGGAAGCAATTCCCGATGCATTACGACTGATCGAGCTACAACACAACTATAATTTTAGTGCGCTCTCATAAATGAATTGTTGCTTTGGACAAACTATAGAAAACAATTTTCTGTTGAACAATTATAAGTCATGGTCCAACATCCAATTGTTTAGTGATGCCCCAGTGGAAAAGGAAGTTTAAGGGAATTGCTGCTTTAGACAAACTATGTAGAACAGTTTTTTGTAGAATAATTACACGATATTTTATTTAATATATTTTATAGTTTATAAATTATAAATGAAGCCTTCGGTATTCAATGTCCGATCACCAGAAGGGATGACTCCGTGGAAGAGGACGTCTTGTATCGAGGAGTTGACTAATGTAGAACCCCCTGTACGTATACTGAATGTATCCTGAGTGTATATTCTTGTCCGGTATACCTTCAGTATACGTAACAGGAGGCCTCACTTTGCTACGATGACATCTTCAGGAACGACGACGTCTTCAGGAACGATAACGTCTTCAGGAACGATAACGTCTTCAGGAACGACGCCCACCGCCGGAAATGTCTTCAATGTTCATTTTCTTGTCTCTTTTAGCGTTATTCTTGATATATGTATTATTTTTGTACTTCTATGTATTGGTTTTATTTTTTCAATAAATATGATTAAACATTGTTGATTACTTTTATTTTTAATATTAAGAATAGCAAAAAAAGAACTTGATAAAAAATGGATTCAAATTCCAACCAAAGATAGATATACAAAAAAAATTGAAAAATGAAACGAAATTTAAAGCATTTAAGAGATACAATATTTAGTTCGATATTTTTTATCAAAGAATATTGATTAGAAATGTCATATTTATAAAAAAAACTAAATTTTTGCTATTATCGATCGTAAAAGACACGTTTGTTGTTTTGTTTTATGCAAATTATACACGTTTTATGTAAATTTCTATACATTATAAAATGGTTTGCATCTTGGATAAATATCCACGTCTGTAGAGTCAATGTAAATGTGCTTTGAAAATTAGAAATTTTATTTTTTAAATTATAATTAATACCAATGAGAAAAGAATTAATAGATTGAAAACATATAAAATTTATCAAAACAAATATAATAATACAAAGAAAATAAAATACAACTTTGTAAATGGTAATAATTTTACCAGTAAATTGTTATGAACCGTGATGAGATTTCATGTTTGATTTAACTACATAAAATAGGTGTTAAATATTATTACTCTTTGATAAATAAAAAAGTTATGCAGTTATACTTTACTATTATTTCATTCATAAATTTTTTCTACGATGTAGAAGTCAAAAAAATTAAGTACTGACAAACCACAAATTCGATACAGAACTACACTTGACTTATTATGAATAAAATTTACATATATACAAGCAAAAAAAAGTTATCAGTTAGGTAACTTAGAATACCTACAATTAAAATTATTATTTTAGAAACACAGTTTTTGATCTAAATTTTAAATTAACGTAATAAGCACGTTTTTGTCTTAAATAAAAGCGAATCAGCTTCAACGGTTATTATCGCATTACAGTTTTTTTTAAATTAATGCTCATACCGTAGAAACCCGCTTATTCCATTAAAGAGACAAAGAAATAAATATGTATTTATATTAGTTAAGGTGAGACAAATAATAAAATTCAGGAGATGTTTGCGGAAAAAAATGTTCAATGACAGCCTGAATAATTCTACCTCGACACCTCCCCATCAGTCGTCACCTTCTTTTTTGTCTCACTAATGGAAACACCTACGTTAAGATTTGTATTTTTCATATAGTATAACTATTTTTTTAAATGATAATCGTGACTTTTGAGTTAAATAAGAAAGAAAAACAATGATTATTTATAATTGAACGATTTCAGCAATTACATGTATCCTTTCTTGAATTACAAAATCTAATATTACAAAAATTATGATTTATCTATTAAATGGCCATTCCTCAAAACAGAACCATTGAGTCGGTACATTTTATAAATATGAGTTGATTTAAAAATTTGGATTTTCATCGAGGAACATTAACATCAAAGCAGATGTATGTTTTTTTAAAGACTAATAAAAATTCTAGTAAGTGTATTGTAAAAGAGCTCAGTTACTGGCTTGTCTTTAACCAAATAATTTTTTTAAATGGTATATCCAAATGTATAATTTATAAAGCATATGGTGACACACACAAGAGAATATCACTTGGGGGTGGCCGAAAGTTATTTAGCCAGTATCATCAAATATATTATAGTTGGGTCAAAACGACTTCACAAAAAATAACCATGCAGAGGTGGGATTTGAATCCACGACAGTCTGATTCAAAGGCCAGCACGCTGACCATTACACGAAGGTGTCTTCAATAAAAGCAAATTTTATTGATGTTAAAAATACAATTTACATGCTGGAAAAAGCTTGAGAATACAGAGATCATTGGGATGTCTTTGTCTATATAATGTTTCAGATTACAAACCCCAGTTCCAACGGAGTAATCGGGGAATTGACAAAAGCATACGAATTTTTAGTTTCTTACTAACATACTAATAGATTTAAGAAATAAATTGATAATAAACCCAGAAAATATTAGCAATTACTATAAAAAACCTGAAAACACAACTATAAATAGTTAAAGAAATAGAAGATAGGGAAATTGATTTCTTTTGGGATTTCGCCACAATATTCAAAAACTATATCTAATTAAAATTTAATATTAAATTAATGAATACATTTGTAAAAAATCTATCCATAAACACTGGAAGTCATCTGCTTCTGTTTGGATAGAGCAAAGTTCTGGACTAAACGAGCAATATGTATAGAAGAGCAGTTAAAAAGTTATTGCTTCATGTAAAGAACCAATAAAACTGAGTTAAAGGATTACAATAAAAAAGGGTTAAGGGAAAGTTGATATACCTATATATAGATTGGTATGTATATTTTTAGAAATTTCTATCAAGTCTCGTTAATGTACAATAAAAATAGAAAGTTGGATTTTTTTGAAAGGGTTAAAAAAGTGTTCAGCTTTCTAATAATAAACATTAACCCTTTCGTTATTTTCTCAAGTTAGTTTGAGTGTAACATTTGAACGTGAAACATGGAGTTACAATTTAAATTAGTGAGTTTTTTGATTTTGTCACTTAATAAAGCTTGAGTTCATATAATCAACCGTAATTATTTACAGGTAAGTTATCGTTGCTAACAATTAATTATTTAAAACTTGATTAAATAAAATAAAAAATACGGATTATTATTTTTTTTTAAATTGAAAATGATTTAATTAATGCATACCATATTTTGATAGCTACGTTCTGGGACTGTTATAACATTTGATTATGAAATGAGCTTTTAATAATAAAAAAAAATCATCCAGTATTTCATAAATCAGAAAAAAATGTAGAAATAGCGTTCATCATTGAAGATGTTAATAATTCGGCCCTGTAATTAATTTGAAAAAAATCAATGGGCAAAATTTACATTTAACCAAAATATCGGCATATTAAATACGGCGTGTTATTGAAAAATATTATTTATTATAATTATCAAAAAAATAATTAAAAACATCAATAGCTTAACGTCTGTGTAAAAATTATAATTCAATTAATTGACGACTGAAAGAGACAAAATTATAATATATTTAAATGTTCGACGTTTCGGCAATGTGGTAGCCCTTTTCAAGATCTCCAAGAAATATAAAAAAAAATGATTATTACAGATAAAAACAAAATTAAAAAATTATTGGTAGTCAATTTATTGAATAACAATTAATAAAAAATTTTGTTTTTTTTTTTGTTAAAATGAAAAAAAAGTAATTGTATTTCGATTCACGTTTAAACTAATTTAAAAAAAATTAAGTCTGAGCTTTATAAAAACTTGAAAAACATTTAGTAGAGAGGTATTTTTGGTTTTTTTTTATTTATTTAAAAACTAATAATATTCTTTCCGCGTGTTCTATTTACCTGCCAAACAAATACGCCAGCGCGGCAACGTTTTATAATGTTTACATATTCGATATCCGAGTTAAGTTGAGACAAGTCTGAATGAAAAGAGTCTGAAACTCGTCAATATTTAATACCAAACTTGTGAAATAAAACGTGTAAATATTTTATTCCCAACAGCGTTTATAAAAGGGTCAGAAGGAGTACAGAGCGTAAGAGGGGAAAATAGGGAGAAAGTCCCCGAAATAAATTACCTTTCCCGGGCAAGGATTGGTCACGTTTTATTATGTTGCTATGGCAACGGGTACTTGTGCAACTGGCTATATTTTAACAGTAGGGTTGAGGGTGCTGCAGCCATGTTTTTACACCCCGCTGTGTATGAGACCTTTCCGAATGTAGGTACGCTGCGCTACAGAAACGTATGATTTCGACTATGGCCGACGAAAAATCTATACTCTGTAAAACTAAGATAGACAGAACTGTGCGTTTGGTAAAGTATGAAGTTTAATGATAGAAATGTACTTAATTAGTTAAATTACCGTCTTTGTTACGAATTTATTATAGGGTCACGTTATTTTAGTGCACGAAAAGTTTCGCAGAAAAAAAGTGAATATTGTTTTAATTCGTTTTTGTTTTCGGATTATTTATTGGAAAATTTTATTGCTATTGGACAATATTTTTAATTAAAATCATTACGTAATCGTATGTCATATAAAAAATAAATTAAGCGTTGGAAAGTAATGCCAAACATTTTTTTATTGTTTAATTTAAAAAAATACAAATACGATTTTCATGAAAAGTGAAATAATATTTTACGAAATTTTAATCATTCTAAAAATTATTGTAAGTTAAAAAGCAAATTTAATATATTTAATTGCACGAAATATGAAAAGTAACTATAATTTCACACAAACAACATCCCAAATTTTCATTAAGTTCGGAATTTTTTGAAGGTACCCATTGATTTAATTCTCTGACGATTGGACTTATATGAATCATTTAAACTTTACCTATGACCAAATTATCGACTGACAATGTTAATCGATTTTTTAGCAAATATAAATTATAAATTTGGCTTTAAATGAATGGATGTATTGTTCAGCATTTTCATCATCAAACCAGCCGTTTATTAGATATACAGTCAAAGAGCGTGATCAGCGCATTTTTAGCTTCTCGCTACCTTGAGAATAAATAGAATCATAAACTGACGTTTGTGTGTAAAATTTAATAGAAAATATTTTTACTTATGTCTATTTTTATTATCCGATTAACCGCTTGGAAATTACACGCGAAAAACTAACGTCATTCCCGCGCTAGAGGTGGTTTTTATGGAAAAGGTGATGTTCCGGCAACCTTAGAGCTCGGGACTAGTTGAATTCATGACTATTATATATTTTAGAATATTTATACTAAGTTTTTAGCTGTTTCGTAACTTTTTTTGTTAAACAAAGTCTAACTTGTCTGTTCTAATAAATGACTTCCACTGACTTCGAAATATCATGCTAATCAACTTCAGAAATTTAGCGTAACTCAAGGATATATAAAATGGTCGCCAAATTTTCCTGGTACATTGTCACCAGATTTCTTTTTGGGAAGATTATCGTCACTAGAATTCTTTTTGGTGAGACATCTTATGGAGAGAGTATAGAAGAGTCGATTCCCGACGATTCAAGACTTAAAATACTGTTTGAATCCTGTTGTTTATATGGTATTATTGTGACTCAATTATTATAAATCTCCAGTTTCTAAATCCAGAACTTTCACCTGTTCAGGTTTCAGGGTTTCCAATTTATTTTAAAAATTATAATCATATTGAAAATCTGGATTAGTAATAAGGTCAGATAAACCAGACATTAATTTTTTAAAACACCTTGCTTGAGGTCTATTTACTTTAGGAGAACAAGGCAAAAGAATAACAATATTTGTTTGCTAAATTAAAAAGATGACACAATTAGTTTTGAAACGTCAAAACATTTAGCAAATAAGTGTTATTCTTTAGCCTTGTATTTCCTTATCCTAATAGTTGATGTCCTTTGAAAGACAAAACAAAAAACTTTCATAATTAAATCCTTCTTGAAATTTATCTTAAATCCTTCATATTCGAAGCATAGTGAGTAAACCATATAAACAAAATGTATTTATCCTTGACTATTATATAACCAAGCTGTTAATTGATCGTAGAAGGCTTCAAAGCATTAACTAATCTTGGATTGTTTTTAAAAAATTTTAACTGTTTTTGTGTACCTAAATATTTTAAAATGTCTGTACTTATATGTCTTTTCTAAATGGACGGGTGGAAGAACAAACATTATGTTTGAATCCCGCTCCTTTTGTTTCGTAAAAGGAACAATAAACGTATATTTATTTATTTATTTAAAATAACAACAACTGTTTTACTTTTAGAACTCCGTGTATTCATTAATAATAAATTTAATAATAACCATTGAATACTTTATAAAATTTAAAAGCGGCCATGCGCTTTTAGTGATCACATTTTTCATGAAAATTGCCTGATAATGAAACGTGTTCAACCATTAAAAGCTGGGGACCATTTTCGATAATCGACCCACGAGGTGGTCGAGGGCCAAAATATGCTCTGCTCTGGTATTCCGTATGACGAAGGGGATCAACATATTTAAATTAACATCATCAGGCACGAACCGGACCGCCATAATGGTCAACGCTGTACGTGATCTGATGATTTGATTTCGAATCTGTATTGTATTAACGCATGAAATAATTACCCTGAATCATTATACTGAACGTGTACAAGTAATTTATACATAAGCAGGCAGGTCATTTACTACTAAATTATATATTATTATGTAATACATAATATTATATAATCTACATATATTTGCATATTTAACCTCAAATATCAATATCGGTTTTGTAATAGAATACTTGCATGGAATTTGTCGCCGGATTTTTTTTTATTATTCAGAATGAAAATATATGCCAATTTGAACAAAATTCTAAAATCTAAGAAACATTTATTAATTATGCTGTGCAAGGAGCAATAAACATAATACTTCATTTTTTTGAAAAGTGCCCTGTTGACATGGACTACCAAATTTTGCACAAACTGCCTGAACAATTGAAATGTGCATCAGCCATCAATAAAATATATAAAATACAACTAACAAAATACTTAACAGGGCTTTTACCCTACAGTATATCCGATTTAATGTGTAATTTTATGATTAAACAATTACTTTTTTGATAAGTACATCTAATGTATTGTATATTAAAAAATATAATACCTACTACAATCAACGACTTAGTAATACTGACATTTTAAATGGAACATAATTTAAAATGTAAGAATTAATAAAATGCTAGTTTATTGAAACGTGTTATTAAATAGAGAAATTATTCATAATCAAAACAAAGAATAAATACAAAGTGCACATAACGCGAATCGATTAAAAATGAAGTACGCTGAAGTGTCCACGTAAAGTGTAAACGCCAGTACTAAAATTATCATAAAAATATAAATTTTTGTTTTATTGTGAATAAACTATTTTAGCCCGGGAAATAAAGGTTTTACGTCGCAAATAATTCCAAAGGAGCTGGATTTTTCACAGATGGTAGAACACCTTTAGACATGTATTTTTACAAAAGTCCCCGGTTATCCCCCTTGTGCTTCCCCCGCCACCCCCTTTTGAATATAATTTTGCAAGCCTTACGGAAAACGCTAATATCTCCTTAACCCATGTCTGAAATCAGACGACTTTTTTTTTTGTTTTGTTCCTAATTAGTTACTCTAAAAAATTTCTCCTCTTCAATTTTGTGATAAAATCAATATATGCTTTGCAATTTATTAATAAAGAGAAAATATCAGTTTTTAAAAGAATATTTCACAAAATATTTGCATATAACTTTTTGATGAGCCTGTTTCGAAATATCTCAAAAACGATGCTTTCATTTTAAATAGGATTACAGTTCCTACAATTTTCATTCCTACAAATTTTCTGTGGTACAAATAGTAAGCGCTCTACAGCTTCTTGAAAATCGCACGCGCTTTTGGTAGCCTTGGAAACTAAATGTTAAAACGTAATGTCCTTTTCAATAGCTTTATTTATTGTGTTCTTCATCGAATTTTAAATTGAAAATACACATGTTCATAAAACAAAACACGCTCTAAATCGTGATTTTTGTCCCATATCGATATCGTTAAAAATTTAGAAGCTATAGCCAGTCAAAGTTGAAATCATTATAGAGCCTTACTTTTTTTTTTGGACACGTGTTACAAGGACTTTCCATACCGAATAAAAAAATGTCCGTCTAGTAACCTATAAAAAATTTAAGGTCCAATCTCACTAACTTGAAAAATTTTCAAGTTATAAGCATTAATGTTCATGTTTTTACTTTTTGACATAAAATTAAAACACTTGACGCGAAGTGCTCTACTAAGAAGAGTGTTCGAGAAATATTAAGTTTACATATAGAAGCTGTAGACCTATTCATGGGTTATCTAAGTGAGTAAAAAAAATTTAAAAATTTGAAAGTGGTCACTCTACAGAGCTTTTCGCAACAAGTGTTTCAATTTTATGTCAAAAGGTAAAAACATGTACATAAATGCTTATTACTTGAAAATTTCGCAAGTTAGTGAGATTGGACGTGAATAATTGTTTATGGCATTAAATTTTCTATAGATTCCTAGCCGGACATTTTTTTATTCGGTATAGAAAGTACTCGTAACGCGTGTCAAAAAAAATGTAAGGCTCTCTGATGATTTCAGCTTTGACAGGCTATAGCTTCTAAATTTTTGAAGATATCGATATGGGACAAAAATCATAATTTAGAGTGTTCTTTGCTTTATGGACATGTGTATTTTCAATTTAAAATTCGATGAAGAACACTATAAATAAAGCTATTGAAAAGGACCAATTAGTTTCTAAGGCTACAAAAAGCGCGTGATTTTCAAGAAGTTGTAGCGCGCTTATTATTCTTACCACGGAAAATTTGTAGGAATAAAAATTGTAGGAAATGTAATTCTATTTAAAACATTGCATAACGAAAGAATCGCTTAAGTCGACCGTTTCTGAGATATTTCGAAAAAACAAAAACAATGTTAAAATTTCGTGGTTTTTTGGCTGCCAAAAGTTGTTCCGGTGTCATGTTGGCACGAATATATACAAACAAATAGTAGATTGTATATCTAGATGTGTAATGGACTATTACGGCGAGTGATGACAGTATGTAAGAACGAGCGATAGCGAGTTTTTACAGTCACACGAGCCGTAATACCATTACGCACGAGATATAATATATATGGAATTTTTTGCCATACCCACTACAAAATACCTACTTTTCCCTTAATTTTCAAAAAAATTTGACAGTTCATTTGCGTTGCCATCTTTACTTCTACAGTATGCCGTGAAGTTCGTGAGAAAGTAATGGCAGACGCACGCAGACGTTTAGAGCGAATAAACAGAAGTTCCTATGGCAGCCGTTTACTTCCCGCACTAGTGCGGAAAGTAAAACACTTTCCGTACACCTGTCTGTGAAATGACTCATTAAAGGCCGCTATACATACATCGTAAGTAGCTATTTTGTAGTGGGTATGGCAAAAAATATCTTATACCCCACCTTTTGCAAGGTACAATGTATCTCAAAAACTACACATTTCTTATTCAAACCGATTTTCGTTGGAAGTATTTTATAAATTCTACTTCATTTACATACCAACTGTTGACTTAAATAAAAAAGTCATTTTGAAACTTCTACATCATTTTTGAAGGCCTATCTAATGATACCCCACATGCTTATGTGCACTGGAATTTTTTTATCCCTCAGTTGTTACATGTATGGTGTGCCACCACTATTTTTTTCGTAATTTCACTTAGCCATTGTATAGCAGTTCTTAGAAAACACCACCTTCCAAATTTCATCTATAATGTGCCAATAGTTTCCGAGTAAAATGACTGTGACATACGGAGGACGGACAGACGAACAGAATGAAATTATAAGGGTTCCCTTTTTTCCATTTGGCTACGGAACCCTAAAAACGTTTCAATGTTAGATAAATAATTTTATTACAAATAAATAAATACAATCCAAAAGTTTTTTTAATTTTATCGCTATGCGTCCGACCGCTGCGCTCATTATTAACAGCCCACTTGCCCTATAATTAACTAAAGTCTATCAATATATACATCATTTTAAAGCTACAAATATTGTCTACAAATTTCACTTGAACAACTTTTACCCTAACAGGCTTAGCAAAAAGTTATATGGAAATATTTTGTGAAATATTCTTTTAAAAACTGATATTTTCTCTTTATTAATAAATTGCAAAGCATATATTGATTTTATTGGAAAATTGAAGAGGAGAAATTTTTTAGAGTAACTAATTAGGAATAAAACAAAAAAAAAGTCGTCTGATTTCAGACATTGGTTAAGGAGATATTAGCGTTTTCCGTAAGGCTTGCAAAATTATATTCAAAAGGGGGTGGCGGGGGAAGCACAAGGGGGATAACCGGGGACTTTTGTAAAAATACATGTCTAAAGGTGTTCTACCATCTGTGAAAAATCCAGCTCCTTTGGAATTATTTGCGACAACGGGTGTTTTTTTCCTTTCATTTCCTGGGCTATTTGGGTTGTGAGGCAATATTTGCAATCGGGTAATTTTTAGAGAAGGAAATACTAATATTCTAGTTACGATTTGGAGGATTCGCGGTATCGACATTATGTATTTGTTTGTACACATTAAAAAAAATTCGACTGATGACCAGTCCTATACTTCCCACCTAGTAAATATTTGCAAAAAATAAACACTCTTTTTTTTTTATTCTTTGACTAGGCCCAAATAACCTTAGCTATTGGTGGTCTTTAAAACACAATTTAATTTTTATTCTTTGAAAAAAGCATGGCCCTCTTTTTTGTTTGGTGATCTACTGATGGCTAACTTAATATAGCAAAAATCATGGTTACCTTGATTTACGTAGAATTTTTATTTTTTTTAGTAAAATATTTTTTTTCTCGAAAACTATACATTTTAGAGAAAAAAAATATTTACATTTTTTTCATATTATAACATCTAGAATTCATTTATATTTTTTTTTACCTATGTTAATACGTGACATTGAGGACGTTTTTTTGAAAATCTCAGGATCCACTGAACCGATTTGACTCAAAATCTAACCAGATCTAAGTTAAAGGCTGATAAACACAATAGAACAATCGGCATGCCCGTATGTTGTTCCGTTCTTAAGATATCGAAGGCGAAAAATTGACCACATACACACACACATACACACACACACACACACACACACACACACACACACACATACAGACATCAGTCAGAAAATGATCTTAAACGATTGCTAGGGTCTCAAAACGTGAAAATCTGTTAAAATCTCGAAATATTGTTTTCGGACTGAATCCATTACTTCCCTACCATAGTAGAGGTGGGAAGTAAAAATATACACATAAATATGATAAACATTTTTTTTCTCTAATGTGTTAATTAAAAAAATTAGTGAAGGTCTAAAGCTGAATTTTAACCCAATGTACAGTTGACACATTTTACAAGAAAAGAATGAAATTTGATAACCCAACTAGCTACCATTTGATGTATAATTAGTGTTGCCGTCTAGATCTAGACTTTCTAGACTCTTGTCTTGTCTTGTCTAGATTTTCAAGATAAGCCTTGCAAAAGTCTTGTCTAGAAATTTTCAAGACAAGACAAGACTTGCTTTATCTAGATCAAGACTCTTGCTAAAACTCTAGACAATTTTCAAGAGTCTAGATAAACTAAGTAGCAGTAGGTAAAGTAAACCACTCGGTTAATCTAGACTCTTGAAAATAATCTAGAGTGTTGATATTAGACAAGACAAGAGTTTTTTAATCTAGACTTACAATTAGTGAAGTCTTAATATTTCAAGACAAGACTTAAGTGAAGTCTCGTCTTGTTTAGACGGCAACACCATGTATAATTTATGCAGAAATAAGCAATGAAAAATTAGCAAACAGATGGAAGCATTAAAAAACCGAAAACAATGAAATTAAAAAAATAATAAAAATGTGATTTTCTTACCTTTGAAATAATCGATGGAACTGAAAGCTGCTCGTACAACAGTTCGCTCGTAAAATCTGAAAATATATAAAAGAAAAAATTAAATTCGCTGCCAGATAATAATATTTGAAATAAATATAAGGATATTACGTTTCTATATTATTCTAACACAGAGATATAAATTATTGTTGATAAAATCTGACAGTTCACGTTAAAATAATTGGTTCAACATTTTATTATTACGAATAGAATTAAAAATTGATTTATATGATTGTTATAAGAGTGTGTCTAAAATTAGATGTTAACAAACATATTACTAAAAGACTAATTGAAAAAGATTCAATTAACTAAAGCAGATTGCATTTACTTGAAAAAATCAAAGACGACGCATATATTATGTATTATTGATGTCAAGTGCCCATATTATGAAATATGACTCTTGAAAAGTTCAGTATTCTAACTGTTAAACATTCCATATTTTCAATAGAAACGATCAAAGTATGTTTGTTAAGATGACAACAATATTGCAAACAACCCATTATATGACTTCTAGGTAATTGAAAATCATTTTTCAAAATAATTTTTAATATCAAAAAAATAATTTGCCCACTCTTATTTTAGACCACGCCCTGGGACATCTCGGCGCTAACCTAGGTGAGTCGCGAGACGATATGCAGAGGTCAAATCGAAATCAAATCGAAGTACAGGTCACAAATAAATTTAGAAAAAGAAATGAGAGTAGAAATTTCAAAACTTCAGTCTCGATTTGAGAATATTATGCTCAGAAAATCAAGCTCATCCTTCTCATTAATTGTATTGTTTGTAGTTTTTTATGTTTTCTAATTATTAGAATTAGAATCTAATAAACACCTAATAATTAAGATTCTATATTCTTTGGAGTTTTCGATGAATAATAAAGTAATTTTATTGCGTCTGCTGTTGTATTGTTCTTTTTGAAGGGCATCACAAAAAATTGCAACCTGTATAGGGAGTCGCAGTAAAAAAAGATTGGGGACCCCTGTTTTAGACAATATTGCTATCAATATAAAATATGCAAAAATTGCGCATATTTTCAAAACCACTACTTCGCGGTTGGCATTAAAATCAACCAGTCTGGAGTCCTTACCTAGGCAATTACTAAAAAAAACTTTCAAATCAGTGCATTTTTGCTGAAATTTATTGTAAAAAAGACAATTCAGACAGAAAAGCAACATGCGGATTAAATCACGTTTCTTCATGTTTTGGGGGCAAGGCAATCAAAATATAACCTTATCTCGGACACGATTTTTCAACCCTATCACCATTTGCTTACAAAATATGGAATGTAGGGTATATTTACATAGCTAAATCTATACAGCTGAAGGAACTCACAATGATTGGAAGATCTCAAAACGATTTGATAAATTCAGCATTCTAGAAAGCTTTCGATTCGTAATCCTCACTGAATAATTTTAAATATACACATGCATTGCTTTGCAAACAGAATGGATACCCTGCATAATTAAAAAAATATTACCCATGCACTTCACGAACTGAATTAATAAATGTGCGAAAAAACAACTCCAAATAAATCAAAGCATTTTTACAAGACTTTTTTTCTGTAATATTGTTTTGGATTTTTTTTTAGTCCTTGACAATAGAAAAATCTGTGATATCAGAAATGAATTTTTAAACACGATAGCTTTAACCAAAAAATATTTTCGATGTATACCTAGTTGAAAAAGATGTCGAGTTTTTGAAATGTGATCGTGCGGTTTTTTTGATTCCGCGGAATTTTATAGTTATATTAATAACAATCATTATTCTCAGATCAAACCTGCCAACATACGAAAATATATTTTTAATTTA
Organism: Mongoloraphidia duomilia; assembly: GCA_039654895.1. Classification (NCBI taxonomy): domain Eukaryota; kingdom Metazoa; phylum Arthropoda; class Insecta; order Raphidioptera; family Raphidiidae; genus Mongoloraphidia; species Mongoloraphidia duomilia. Next base: position 4,825,227 of record CM077520.1, on the reverse strand, counting down.
GATAAGGTCACTAACTGTCAGGATTATTTGAGCCTATTACATGTTCAAATTTTCAATTTATTATTATTTTTAGTAATATAGACTTACAGTTAAGTCGATATTTTGATTATCCCTGGGATTTCGGCCTGATGGTTTGTGAGCCGAGTTATGGAACCATATTGGCTTTTTCCGGACCATAAATTGAAGACTATTTTAAAAGGCCACTACCTTCCAAGATTATCTGGGTTTCGTACCAATCTAAGTTTTCAATTTATTATTATTCATGATAATAAATTAAAATTCAATTAAGGCTTTCAGAGTATGAGATTTCCCATAAATCCCAAATATCCTAGATTATTTAAATGACGTTGTTCATATGATATATTAAGGTAAACGTGATATGAACAACGGCGTCCAAAAAATCTAGGATATTCTCAGACTAATTGATGGCTAATTTTATGTAGGTATAGTTTACTTTTTTCTATGGTTATGGTGGTAATTTTGATTCAAGACAGATTAAAATCACGCAGTCAATGCACACGACTCAATTGAATTACAAGTCATACAAACATAATATTGTCAGTACGGAGTTCATTGAGCTTTTGTTTGTAATATTAGATTCACAAAATCCTTGACCTACGACAACACAGCAAATATACAGTCGCTTTCATCCAAATGTGCCTGTAGGTGGGGTGCTATTTATAGCGGGTGTTCAATAATGGAACAAAATGTCCATCAAATATTACATATTACACGGTATGGCGATAAATAAATAGTACAAAGACGCTGTTTTAAGACATTTTCGGCAATTTTGTGGTTGTTTTCTAAGAATTTTATATATGTTTTTTCGTGATTTCGGGGCTGTATTCGGATCAGTTTTCGAGTGATTTTAGGCTAGTTTTTCGAACCAATTTAGAGTAATTTGGAAATACAGTCGCAACTCTCCAACTTCCCAGTTTAAAAATAAGTTGCTTCCAATTTATTAAACGAAATATGAAGAAACTTGCTTGTAAAACAAAAATTGATAAGCATTTTTGAATTTCTTTGTTATTAAAACAATTTGAGAACATCCTCAGTTATTTTCATTTGTCAAAAATCTTCTTGATTTTTGGCAAATGAAAATAGCTTATGTTATTTTGGCAAAATTGAATACCTCTCGGATCTGTTTAAAATTTTAAACGCTTACAGAAAATTTCACTCTGAATTTAATGAACACACCTGCAGCTCTGTATCGCTGGCCGTTTAGAAGATAGAATTCGAAATATTTAAAATAAATCTTAAGCAGCTTTAATTTCTTGTAGAATGACGTGTTCTACGAGAAATAAAGCTGCTTAAAACTTAATTAAAAATTTTTTCAATGCTATCTTCATATATAACTTATAGGTATAGGTATATCGAGATTCAACTGTAAGGTGATATGCGATTCTGATTTGTAACAAGTGGCTCTCATTAATTGGAGTATTGGATACCATTGCGGTAACGTCAATATCGCCTAATAAGGTACGTGCAGTACGCAGCTGGGATTCTAGATGGTAGCATGTATGGTAGATGGTGGCTGAAATTATAAGAGCTTATAGGTTTGCACAATGAAGCTTTGATACTAGCATTGATACAAGCTTAAATTCCATTTGAAATGGAAGAATATTTGTGTTCTTCTACTACAAAGTGGTATTTATATTAGAAATCGTGTCCATCGTGATTATAATAAAATTAAGCAAAATCGCAGGATAGTAATTAATATTAGTAATTAATATTAATTTTCATAAATATTGTTATTTTTATGTATGTACTTGAAAAAGTCTAAATCTATAGACGAAACGTCGTACATTTAATTTAATAAATCAAATTATATTGTCCACTATCCTGCGATTTTGCTTAATTTTATTACAAAGTGGTATATTTTAAATACAAATTTGGGTAGGAGAATTTCATCATTTATACCAAGAATTAAAATTTTACCCAAACCGATTTTTTGAATATTTACGTATGTACCCTAACACTTTTAAATACGTCTTAGAAAAAACTCAAAACAAATTAAATAAAAACTGGCAAAATTTCATTTATTAAACTAGTCACATCCATTGCGAAACGGCCATTTTGCAGTTGTCATACGTTGATTGTAGTAGTCAGCGCGCTGAAAGAATGGTGTGATACATTCTTGAATCTACCTACTCTTGTAACAGCGCTTATACCTGCTACACTCACTGATTCGTTGTGTACACTCGCATATATAACAATGTATTAATTTAAGTAAGCCCTGCTATGATCTACGCTACCATCTAGAATTCCAGCTCCGTACTGCACGTACCTTTACTCGTGGAAGCGTGCTCTATTTTGACGTAGAACGGTACAAAAAAGAGGTGACAAAAAATGTATGACGCTAATTACCATAGCTACGTCATAATTTGTTTGTGTTTTGTATCATGTATGCCATGTTAATATTTTTTGACAGATATGACGTCATTATAAACCTATAAAAGTAGTTCTATGTCTTCGATTGCGGCACAATCGTAATTACTGTGCTTCTTGTCATTTTTATTTATTATAAATTATAGACGCTCCATAACTAGGTAATTAGCGATTAATTACATCTAATTAAATAAAACATCACAAAACACCCATGAGCGAAGGTGGGATTCGAACCTACAACAGTTAAATCAAAAGACCAGCATGCTAACCGTTACATCAAGCTGTCGTCGAAGCGCGATCTAGTATGAGCGTTTGCAGTTCTTATGCGGGTGTTTTCTTTTAAACACACTGTATAAAAATACGCGTGCATAATATATGTATATCGTACGTGTGACGCATCCATCACGTGACTCATGACAAGTGACGTGCGACAAGTGAATTATTTCTAGGCTCTTTTGTGCAGTTTATGTCTAATGCACACTTAAAACATTTAATGTTAAATTGTTATACATCTATAGGCATTAATAACACTTGCACACGGTACGCTTTGCCCGTTAAAAAGCATGCATATATTCCATACATGGCTGGTTTACATAATATTTAATGGCGCCTATTTTTTTATATTCATAAATCATACGTTAACTGGACACGTCACACGTGGTTTTATCAAATGTTATTGTGTCTGATTCTCGTACCGTTCAAATATGGCTGTACAGGATGTCTTACAATACTCGTGCCTGAGTCCTAAGTAGTCCATGAATTTAAAAATAACTAATGCACATTATTTAATTTATTCCAGGATGTCTCACAACATCCGTGCCTGAATCCTAAGTAGTCAATGAATTTTAAATTAACCAATTCACGTTACCAATTTAATTTATTCCAGGATGTCTCACAACGTCCGTGCCTATGACTCCTACGTAGTCAATGAATTTGAAATTAACCAATTCGCGTTATTTAATTTATTCCCAGGATATCTTACAATATTCATGCCTGAGACCTAAACGTGTCGTACTCAATGAAATCGAAATTAACCATTTAATTAATAAAATTAATAAATTGAATGTTCATCTTTAATAAAGAGATTTGTGGATTTTTGTAGATATTATTACATTAAAATACAATACGATTTTATTTCAAAATAAACTTGTATAAAATTTAGAAAAGAAAATCATGCTGTCGGAATTTCCCAGCTCGACTTGGCTATTTCCGTTAAATTCGCGACTACACGGAACCTAGGAAACTATAAAGGGATGCCTCCTTTCTAGGTTCCATTCTACTTCCAAATCCAGCATCGAGTAACTTTTCTCTCAGTTTCATTCTTATCCCAAATACAAGATACATATATCGAATTGGAATGCCTATAATAGGTTACTATTAAATTTTAAACGGATGGAGACACGTTTTCCCACCATTAACCCCGTAACTCCCACCACTTGATTTTATTTTTATTTATTAACTACCTAGTTATATAAATATTATTACAATCGAAATATCAAAATATTGTATTGTCATCAAAACTACATACTATTGCAAAGTTTCACGTCAATTGGACATTTTGAAGAGGGTGAAAATCGAGTTGCAATTTTTTTTACACACAACATTCATAATATTATACAAGTGAAGCTAATATATAAGCGTGTTAAAAAGAATGGATTTGGCAAACGAAATAGTAAAGTAATGGAAACTGCAGGTTGATTGAATAAATAATTATTTAAAATATAAAATATTATTATGTAAAAAGAACAAGAAATTTAATGAGAAATATAAAAAAAACTCCACTTCACACCGCAGTAACTGAAATCTTTAAAAAAATATTAATTTTTTACCAAACATGAAGACACATAATAAATGAACAATATGTTATTATCAATTCTGCATAATCGTTAAACAACAAATTAATTTACGTTTTGTAGAACTTCAAATATGTTATCGCCTACGTTTCTGGCTTTGTTGCACCCTAAATAAAGTTATATTCTATTCTATTCTATTCTATTCTACTATAGGTACCTACGCATATTGAGCAGTTAACTTGGTTCAAAATGAAAAAATCTAATATTAAAAAAATGGGCATTAGCTCAAGAAATGCAAATAATTTGAAGTAAGGATATAGTATAAACTTTAGCAATCAATCCCTAAGGAAGTTGATGGTCAAACTACATAAATATCAGGTTATAACTCAAAGTCTGACGTCACAAACTTTAAATGTGTCGCACAAGGCTCATCTTCATGCGTTGAAATTACTCACTGAAACTTTTTTTAATAAATACAAGATGAGTAAAAATTTGCCAGGTAAAATATGTGCTTTGGGACTTTATGAAACTTAAACCCACGTGTTATGGTGGTAGCATGTACCGGGCAGCATATTACTAACATTATATACCGGATGTTTGGTTATTTTAAAACAATCAATGGACTTTTAACTATACACTAGATGCCCGGGTGTAACGTTTGTCAGTCGCACCGGTCGTATTTATAATTAATACGTTATTTAATCGCTTCGCTCATTCGTTCGAATCAATAATAAATTAATCCGTTATTCGCTTGCTTCGCTCGTTCGCTCGAATTTCCAATTAATTAATAGGTTTTTCACTCGCTTTCCCGTTCGCTCGTATTTATAATTAATACGTTATTTAATCGCTTCGCTCATTCGTTCGAATCAATAATGAATTAATCCGTTATTCGCTTGCTTCGCTCGTTTGCTCGAATTTACAATTAATTAATAAGTTTTTCACTCGCTTTCCCGTTCGCTCGTATTTATAATTAATACGTTATTTAATCGCTTCGCTCATTCGTTCGAATCAATAACTAATTAATTCGTTATTCACTTGCTTCGCTCGTTCGCTCGAATTTCCAATTAATTAATAAGTTTTTCACTCGCTTCTCCGTTTGCTCGTAATAATAATTAATAAGTTACTCAATCGCTTCGCTCATTCGTTCGAATCAATACCTAATTAATTCGTTATTCACTTGCTTCGCTCGTTCGCTCGAATTTCCAATTAATTAATAGGTTTTTCACTCGCTTTCCCGTTCGCTCGTATTTATAATTAATACGTTATTTAATCGTTTCGCTCATTCGTTCGAATCAATAATGAATTAATCCGTTATTCGCTTGCTTCGCTCGTTCGCTCGTTCGCTCGAATTTATAATTAATTAATGCAAATTGAAATATATGCTTAAAACAGTCGCCGTAACAGCATATAAAAATTTGAACCTTGAACTAATAATATAAATTTCGTCGGGTACATACATGACATGTTTAGGGTGATCTGCCACCCCTTTATTACTGACCAATCGATCTGCAAATATTTTAATGGCATTATTGGGTTCACCGACAAGCTATACAAACAATTCCAGCCTTGAAGCAATAATAATTGTGACCATTTTTTTTGTTACATGTTGGGGGCGGTCTGCATCCCTCCCATACCGTTATTTAGCAAAATCTCTAATTCAGGGCACTCAACATCTTCACAAAAATAAGGTCTTGAATAATTAATAACACCGAAAAATTATCACTAGCTCTCGGTCTATATTCCCTACATATTATTTATAAGTGTCGGTATTTCATAGTCGTAGTTTAGTAGATCAAAACACAGCTATAAATCCAGTTCAACAGTGTTAGTTTTATGTTTATAGTGTAGTCTACAAAGAATGATGCGTATTTATGTATTTTTTGCGATGCGTTGTAAAAGATAAAATCTACAGAATACGGTATAAATAGTTGGTTTCCTAACTTAACATATACACCTACTTGATATAGTTATTATTTTATTGCATCTAGCTTATATTTATATTGCCTTTTATATGAATCCAAACATAATAATAACTACGGTGTACCTTAAACTTACTGGTGGTGCGTTTATGAATCTTTTACTAGTATTTCACTGAGGGATATATAGTTTCAATGTAGCTGGATTAATAAAATCAAGCAAGTAAAGTAGAAATTTTATTTGACAACAGAGGGTTCTCATAAGTTTCCGCGGCGATTGTTTCAGAAACTATTGAACCGTTTTTGATGATGAAACTTATTTGTCGCTAGTTTTAGTCGTGTGGACTGCATCAAATAGATTCCGAATTTAATCGGGGTGCACGAGTACCCAAAGTCGCCATTTTCTATTGCAAAGTTTTTTCAATTTAAAAAAAAGTTATTTAGGAGGAAATTTTACAGATTCCAACTGAAAGCTGTAAATAATTATAATTATACATGGAACATGTAGACTTATCAGAAGCAATAAAATTAAGAAAATCAAGCGTAACTGTTAATAGCCAGTAAATTTACAATATTATTGTACCTCTGCTTTAAATTTTGGGTCACAAATAATTGATGATGAAAACCTACTTCTTCATTTTTTTCTTATATTCATCTTTGCTTCATAATATTCTATAGGAAAGAAAATTACAATTAAAATTACTGGTTGAAGTAAAAATATAAATTAATATTATTATTGCATTTAATTTTTTTTTTCATTGATTGCCAAATAATACCTCTCATAAAAATCTTATTTATGATTTCATGACTTATATAAATAGGTATTATTATAGAGTGAAAAAAACTGTTTAAAACAATATAAATTTAGAATTTATGCGTATGGTCTCGTACATATTATAGCCTGAGTTGCTGAACACGATATTTTATATAAAAAAAAATTAACCTATCTAAATTTTGCAATATTATTATTTAAATATCAAGGTAAAACAAATATTTAATTATTCATCAATGAGTTTTGTTGACACGAATATTAAAATAAAATACTTCAAAAATATAGAGAAAGAATAAATAATATTTTTTACGACAGCTGAAGAACTTTTGCAGGAAAAATAAATATAGTTATACATTTTTTGTAAGATAATTGACATCACGCAGCATGCGTATCTAGTTATACAATGCAACCCCTTTGTTTTGATGGCTAAATTATACAAATTTCAAGAGCCTAATGCGGTAGTCACGTCTGTATAAAATGGCTGCAGTACCGGTGTGGCTTGCCGACGGATATCCGCTTTCACTATGGAATCCCCTCCGAGTCCCAACTCAATTATACACAGCGTTATCTGCGTACAGAAGAAGTTCTTCCATATAACAAACACTATTTAAAATAAAAAAGAGAAATTATTGCTTTCACATTATTTATATACAATTTGCACAGAAATAAAATGATTTTATCATACTATTGCTGATACTAAGTTAAAACCTTGTACCCACAATCGTTCCTCTTATAACACAATGTTCCTAAATTCATCGAGTTATAGAATTTCGCGTACCTAATTAAATAGAGCATATAATAAAAATAATTTTAAAAAAATGATATGACTTCAAAAAAATGTCTCTGAAAAGAATAAAATAATTTTGTACAGTCACCTCCCTAACCTACATTTAATTTTAAGTCGGCGTAATTATAGCTTTATTATAGGTAGTCAATGTAATTTATTTTCGCCGACTTCTAATTAAATGTAGGTTAGGGAAGGTGATTGTACAAAATTATTTTATTCTTTTCAGACACATTTCTTGAAGTAGATATCAATTTTTTTTTGAAATTATTTTTATTTAATATAGATTATTCCCGTATTATTATAATATTATTATTATAATATTATTCCCGTATTTACTTGGGCTTAAGAATAGGGGAGACTTTTGGAATTCCGTCGTTTGTATAGGTCAGCGCGAGTAATAAAATCATTACAAACATAGATTTTACGGAAAAGCTTTGAAAAGCATAAAATAAGTCATCCAAAAATAGAATACTGCCTACTAAAATTCATTGATCACTAATAAATTCATCTAAGAAATAAAAACATCTGTTTGTAAGATATTCTTTTAGAGCAAATTACAAGTATATTAAGGAAATAATTTAAATTTTAATAGAACTATATCATGTATTCTGCAGTAAAAATATTACCAATTAAATATTTCTTAAATATCCACATAAATATTTTTATCATATTCATCTACCAAATATAAATTTATGTATATCATATTTTTAATATACATAAATTCCTCAATTAAAAAATAAAACACGTTTTAAACCTGACATTATTCAGTATGAATGGATATGAAGCAGAAACTATTGGTGTGTATAAAATTATTAATTATAAAGAACGTTTGCATGTCACGACTTCCCTGAGTGAACGTCGTATCTTCTAGATTGACTATAGATTGACCGTATAAGCCACTACCGTTCTCTCTTTGTAGGAAACGTATTCCGACGCCATATTAACGACATTATTGTATACATAATATTATTATGATGTCATGTTTAATAATATATTAAACTTTATACACCGTGTACACGAAATATTGAAATTATGTAATGAATAAAATAATTTAAATTTTCCCATATGCATTATAGCGGTATCCGTTCGGCTTCGCCCGGGTGCTAAGAAAGCCCGGGTGCAATACACTACTCACTCGCTTCGCTTGAATATTATAATTAATACACTACTCACACGCTTCGCTCGTTCGCTTGAATATTATAATTACATTACTCACTCGCTTCGCTCATTCGCTTAAATATTATAAATACACTACTCACTCGCTTCGCTCGGTCGCTTGAATATTATAATTACGAACAAATTTGATTACCATAAAAAAAGTTATAGTGAGACAACCTTAAAAGATAGACATATGCTGTCGGGGACTTTTTTTAGAACTTTTAAAGGGGAACAATTCCGTCATACATGATTTTGGCGAAACGTTCGTCAAGATATATTAAACGGTTTGGAATTTTGTTGTTATTTTTAGCTCTTTAGCTGTGTTTTGGACTTTCATGGTACCTAGTGTTCTGCTCACCCTGTAATAAAATGATTATTAACCTAGAAAAATTTCGGCATTCATGGACACAGTGTACTAACGCGTATTGTCACTTACATTACTAATGACCCTTATGTTTTACAACCGATAGGAAAATAATAAATAGTGATAATAGTCGAATTACAAATAATAAACCGACATATTTCTGCCATCTCATCTAAATAGGTCTTTATAAAATCTCCTTTGGCGGCACAGAAAAAATATGATGTAATGAAATTTAATTTAGAAAAAACCAAGTAGCTAATATATTACTTTATAGGTAAAATCTAATTTAGCAAATTTATTCAATAAATTTTATGTCGCACATTTAAAATCACCGTTAAGTAATTACAACGAATTAAGTAAATACCAGAAATCATTATGTATCGAGTGATCAAAAAAAGTCAGGCTGACTGTTAAAATTAAAACTGTCGCCATTAAATTAGAATCAAAAGTTAGGTATTGAGCGAATATTTTAAGATTATGAAAGGAAATTTCAGTACTTCAGCTGCCTGAAATCCTGATTCCTCTGATTGAACGCAAGCATTTTTCCCAGATTCATTGCAACACACTGTCATTAATGACAGAGCTCAACCAACGGCAAACAATCGTTGTGTGCGAAAACAAGACAGTACGATAAAACATCGTACGTCTTTTTTACGCACGTCTAAAACCGTTATGTGTGAAACTAGCGCGGCATTTTTGTTGAAAAATAAATTGATGTCAGGATATTTTACCCTTAAATAGCCGGAATGTCAATGTTCCCATTACAAGTTAGTTGAGCTATTGTCAAAATTGTGGTCATGTCACAGTCGCCCATAATACATAATCTTCCGTACGACGAGGTGGTTGTTTTGAGTAAATAGTCCAACACAACCTACCCCAACATTCCTGTGTATCACACAGGATATATTTATGACGTCACTGAGTGACAGGAGCCCCCTTCGTAGACAGAAAGGCATTACTCTGATGAGAATGTTGTTACATGCATACACCCCCTTCTATACATACAAACACATAGGACGTAGGTATAACAACATTACAGAATACTGCATACTTACGTTTATATAACTATTTTGTACTCACTTACATATTCGTTCAAAAAATATAAGCGCACGGTCGATGTTATACTTAACATTTTTGCTTTCCTTTCTCAGCATTTTTAAAATTAATAAATAATTATTATTAATCAAATTCATGGATATCATAAAAAGTTGAAAGCAGGTTGCCGTTTAAGTTATATAATGGATATCTCAACACCTATAGTTATATAGTTGTTACCGTAGTTACTAATATACACAATTATGATTACCTACCTAAAGTTGTGTAAAGGTTTTATAAACCCACTAATCAATATAGGTTTTATAATTGTTGTCAACGCTACTGTTATATAACTTGAAATGTATAGTGGTAGTGATGAACACTACAATATAAGTACAGTTATATAACGAAGTGATTGCAACTGTTATATAACCTCTTTATAAAACTTTAAGCTCTCGTTACTTCGTTCGCTTGAATTTTATTAATACACTACCCACTCGCTTTGCTCGTTCGCTCGAATTTTATTAATACACTACTCACTTGCTTCACTCGTTCGTTCGAACATACTCACTCGTTTCGCTCGTTCGCTTGAATATTATAATTACATTAATTACTCGCTTCGCTCGTTCGCTACATTTTCTATCGGATCATATTGTGAATCTAAACCATTCTCGAATCAACTTAATCACACACACAAAATTTTATCAAAACCAAACCAATCTTTACATAGTATAAAATGAAGTCGCTTTCCGCGTCTGTCTGTCTGTTTAACCGGTAACTCCTCCTAAACCACGCAACGGATTTTGATACGGTTTTCACCATCAGTTAGATAATTTTTCACGAAAGGTTTATATACATAGCGAACGAGCGAAGCGAGTGAGTAGTGTATTGCACCCAGGCTTTCTTAACACCCGGGCGAAGCCGGACGGGGCCGCTAGTACATATATAAAGATAAGAAAACGAATTTTTCCTGGGATGAGACCTAGCTAGATCGAATTTTTGCCCCCTAAAACGCCCTTTCAGTAAATTTCATTCAAATCGTTCGAGCCGTTTTATTCCTGTCAGCGTCACAATACAACGTTTTGAGTCGGTAATATTTGACTCGAGGTCATTCCAATTCACTACCCTCGGAAAATAAAAAATATTTTTAATTAATCATCGTTCAAACAAAAAAAAACACCTGTTTTTTAGCAATTTTTTATTAAATCAAGAAGTAATGTAAGTCAAATGATTGATATTGCTTACTTCTAACAATTTGTTTAATCTTCAGTCCTTACCTTAACCCCTCAGAAAATCCCATTTTACCCATCAGGGGGTAATTACCCCCAGTTTGAGAGCCACTGATAATATCTAAAACGAAGGACTAGACAGCTTTGTTGTAATTTAGTTGGTACGATAGTCAGCTAATAAAACTCTACACAATCGGGAAAGCTCAACTCCTAGTAGATAAACTTCTTAGATATATTTTGTTTACCGAATGCAAGCCTAAATCAGCAGTAATAGTAAATTCTAATACACTTAGTGCCTGGTGGTACCCAGCTACATACAGGGTGCTGATTTTTTTTAGTATAATCAAATTTTCACATGAAGAAATGATTTCTGTGAACATGGGCTCCCCTTTTAGAGAAAAATCATGGGAAAAAGTGGATTTGAAAATTAAATTACATTTCATTCAATCGTTATGCGCAGGATGCCCAGCACCCTAACTGTTACATCAAGCTGTGCTCCTAAAAAAAATCAACATTTGGTATATTTAGACGCGTACAACCTGAACAGTTGAACTTAATACTATTATACTATAGTCTATTCATTTTCAAGACAGAGTGACCCGTGTGCGATGATCAGCTCATGTCCCTTAAATTTTTGAGTCGGTCGGGAGAATTTCAAATGTTGCAAATGTACCGGACCGTTTTTACCTATTTATTTTGTTGTAAGCTGTAGGTAAGTGACACTATTGGAATGTATTTTTTTTAATTACTCTATCTTGGATTTGAATATTCCCCAGAGGGTAATATTGGAATGTAGTTGTTCTCACAATTACATTCCAATGTTCTTTAGGAATTGGCGTTCCCAGGAGCCCGAGCTCGTACCAGTCGGTTTGTGTATATGCCGGCTAGCAGATTCTTATACACAAATGAAATATTAATTGTTGTGATAAATAATAGTCTTATATGGCTGAAATGCAATTGAATAATTTTTTCGTTGGAAAGCAGCCGATTATATAATTGTTTCGAAACATATTGGAAAAAATCATTTTACCAACCAGTGGTCACAGTCAGGATTCTAACCTGAACCTTTCCACTTTCGCGGCGGAATGAGTTTACAATACTCAACCGTGACAAGATTGCTAAACAAATATTCTCCTTATATACTTCAGAATCAATAGATTTTCACTACATGCGAGTGTCAATTCATATATGCTAATTCAATAGCTATAATATGAAGTGAATCCTCGTACCAGCGAGAGCCCAACATGAAAGTGAAAATTTATTATTCCTCGATTATTTCGAACACCCATTAATGGGATATATTTTATATTTTATTAATTGTTGTGTTGAAATCGCTAATGACCTGAGTTGTCGACGCGTCTATAATCTACAATAATAATAATTGGATTTGAATAGACTATAGACTTCATTCGACTCTAGTCCTTATATCCAAGATGCAAAATGTTAATCGAAAAATGTATTCGAGTCGATGTTCCTCTGACATCAGTGTTAGCGCATATAGTACCTACTGGGGTTACATAGCAATAATCAATACAGAGTTCAGAGAATGAAGCCTGAAGTGAACGCTCCCTTATGCCATGCCCATAGATGTATACGCTTCCTGTGTCAGTAGTAGTGGTGGTGTATAAAATAGACTACTACAACACAAGCCTGCACGAGAGTCTTCTAAACAGAAACTTCTCTCTAAAATACAGCTGTGCCAAACAACCAAACCTTACTTGCTTGCATTTAACCGCCATCTTGATTTTGGACACATGGCGTATATCGATTTCATATTAATTCCACACTGCGATTCCTTTGTGCATTGTCTTTATTAGCCAGTAATTAGTTTAGTTTGGGGAGACTTTAATTACTATAATAGAACTTTTTTACAACACAGTTTCGTAAATATTTGGGGGAAAACAGTTTGTGGGAAATATTGCTTAAAGTATTTTATTATTGATTCCCATTCCCACGTACCGTTTTACAACAAAAAATAGATTTCGGGTGTTTTTAAATAAAAAATCAGCAATTATTAGATCACAGTATTTTAGCATTATAATATGTCAAAAAGCCATACGTAAGTCACATTTTATTAATTTTATTATCTTAGTAGCCAAAATTACTTTCTTGAGTTCGCTTTAATTATAAAAAACCTCGTTTTTAACATAATAATAGTTTTTTTAACATGATTATATTAACTTCTATTTTGTTGTTATACATGTATGTTTGTAAACAATCTTGCAACTCGATTTTCACCCTCTTCCAAATGTCTAATTGACATGAAACTTTGCAGTCGTATCTAGTTTTTATGACAATATAACATTCCGATATTTTGGTTATGATAATATTTATATAACAAGTTAAAAAATTGACATAAAAAACGGATGGTGGAAGTTACGGTGTTGATGGTGGGAAAACGTGTCCCGAATCGTATAAAATTTAAATATACATAATATAATAATACAATGACTCAAAATTTCAAAATAAAAATATATATTTAAAAAAAATTAAAAACACTTTTATCAACGCCCCAAAAACTAGAAAATAACATTCTTGTTCGTCTATAACGTTTAAAGGCACGCGGGACACCACTGTACCTATATTTCATTTAATTCATCGAGTGCTCCACACTTTTAAATGATATAGAAGAGAAAGACAATTATTTTCTATTTTTTGGTGCGTTGATATATTAAGCGTAAATTTTTTTTATATACATTTTTTAGGGTTCCATTCTAAAATGATAAAAACGGAATTCTTATGGTAACTTCGTTATTCGTTCGTTTACCCAATATATCACAGGTCTTGCAACTTCTTAACGGTTAGTCGTAGGAAGTTGAAAATATAGGTACCTATTTCATTGTTATTATCTTAATCTATTACCATGTGTTAATATTACTCAAAAAACACAATTCGAAATTATACTGTACCCAAAGGGCCTAACAGTGCCCTATTGTTGTCTAAACTCTGTCTGTCTGTCCGTTTACCACACGATTCTAGCTCGTAATTTTCAGTTACTGAAGATACGAAACATTACAAAATAGTTTTACCATTACTGATACAAAAGTAAGAATGCGATGGAAGTTTTCAAGAAAAATAAATCAATTAAATGTGATATAAAACACATGCTGTAATCGATTCCAATAATTGTAATTAACATAATAAATTATTCAACAAAAACTGCGTACACAATATGATAGCCGCTTCTATAAAAGACCTAAAGTTGTCAACGTTGATAAAAATGTAAAATATGTTTGAATAAAAAAATGTGTTTACATCGAGATTTCGATATTTTTATGGAATCAACACTAAGCGACATCATCTTTTCATAAAAGGATAGGGTTGTGTAAAACTACTGGTCAAGTTGTAAAAGTATTCGACCGTCAAGTCGAGTAGAAAAAAATACTCGAAAATATTGCATTCGATAGTAAACAAAGAAACAACGTTTTAGTTGACTGGTCGAGCTACAAGAATAAAATCGGTAGATGAGCCGAGAACTCTTTCGATAGTGAATTTTAGACGTCCGACAACTCAGGTCATTAGTGAAACTGTATTTCGAATTGACTTGAATAGTTCCACAGCATATAAAACACCAGCAGATTTACTCTGACGTTGCAACTTTGATGTTTGTCAGTGAATTTCTATGACCTTGAACACAGCTGTGTTAAGCGCGCGCTGACCCCGCCCCTAATTTTACTACACGACTATTACGACAGCTTGAATCAGAACTGGCAGTTGTGCGTGCTAAGAATATGGCGGTTACTAGTGCAGCATGTATTTAGTAATTGCTGTGATAGTTTGTTTAATTAACTTTCTGTAATATAGTGGCTAGGCCGCTAGCTGTACCCTCGACTTCGTTCGCGCGGCATTTTGGAATTTGATGGCACGTGCAATCACTCTGTGTGTGTTTTTAAAGACCACCAACAGCTAAGGTTATTTGGGCCTAGCACCAATTCATATTTTTAATTAATTATTTTTTTTTAATAATAAATTCAAAATCCAATTGACACTTTTACCAGCTCTTGGGCTAGAACCCGGGAACTGGGGACTTGCATAGCAACGCCATGTAAGCAACAGCACTGCTACACGCTCGGCTATTCTCAAGCCCTGCAATCACTCTGAAATTTTAACAGCTGTTAGATATTATTATTTTCAAATCTGCTCAAATTCCTAATAAAAGTGTTTCATGAGCCAACTACAACGTTAGCGCGTTATGAAATACTCGTGGCGACATCTGTTTGCGAGTAGCAAAAATATTATTGTTTGTGACGTATATTAGTGAGTAACAAAAACATGAAGGTTTTATTTTATTTCATGAGCCATCCGGAGATAAATTTTTTTGACTACCCCGCGGAAACTCCCTTTTGTCAGGATAAAAAGTATATTCTATATGTTGACCCAGAACATAAGATATCAACATGCCAAGTTTCATTTAAATCCGTTCAGTAGTTTACGCGTGATGTGTGCATAGACAGACAGACAAAAATTTTAAAAATTGCTGTTTTGGCCTCCATATCGATAATAATGTCCAGCGCGATTATAATTTTGAAAAATATTTCATGTACAGAGAGACACGGGACCCATTGCAGTTTTGTTATACACCGTGTCTCAGATTGATGTATACATAGGAAATTTAGCATTAGAAATTGATCAGAATAAGCCATGATATTCTTATTTGTCAAAGCGTACTTGTGATCAAACTTTCTTCATATGGAAAAACAATGTTAAATATTTACATGTAAATCGTATGTATATATGAAAATGGGACAGCCTGTATGTATAAATTTGTGGATTTTTCTATTTCAGTCAAGTAGATCAATCGATACCGAGACCTTGCTATCGAAACCAAAATGACCATTGGCGTAACTAGGGATTTATCCAGGGAGCCCATGGCCCTTTCAATCTGAGAACTGAAAATCACTATTATGAGATCTTTTATTGTCAATAGGTAATTTAATAGTTATTAAATGTCATATTTAAAAAAAAATAATAAAAGTTGTCTTGTGAAGTTTTTATTTTGAGTGGCTATTTTTAAGTATATTAGATGAAAATACAAAATTACAGAATATGGCGCTTGACTCAAGTTTTGGTACCCCCAAACGGTCAGCACCCCCGGCGGCCACCCGGCCCTTCCACCACCCTGATTGTCTACTACCTATATATAATTTTATGTTTGTTAAGGCCGGTTCTCACGGGGCGATTTTAGTTGATCAACTTTAGTTGATCAACTAAAATTGAACTTAAATTGAACAACTTTTCGTTCCCACGTTTCAATGAAAATTGATTGACTGTTTCAACTTCAAAATGGCGCCAAATGCAGTTTTCCGTGCAGGTCTAGGAATAATAGCTACTTTAAGGGACGAACTAAAAAAAATTTAATGAAAATGACGAAACAACGCAAAAAACGTCGTTTTTGGGTTAGACGGTGGATTTCGAGAAGATATCAAATTTAATTTTATTTTTAATGTCCGCTATAGACAGGTCTTTTAACCTCATTTCACTCTTTATAATATGTAATGCATTTTCTCGGCAATCTTTATTTCTGTATGAGTCTAATTTGTGATTCCACAAACAATCGTGTTTTTGATACAACTCTAAGAAATTTATAGTTAATTTTTTTGACCACTTCATTATTATAAATAATAATATAACACTTCGGGACACCAGACATTGACAGTACTCATACTGACAGACGAATGAACTGAAGTTGACTGACAATACAATAGTTCGCAGTTCACACGCTTCAATCGTGTTTCAAATAGCAGTTTCAACTAGTTTGAAGTTGAATATGACTCATACTTGAACGATAAAGTTAGACTCAGTCCAACTTTTGTGGAACCGACTAAAATTGATCAACAAAAGTTGAAATATAGGTTCTCACGCTCATTTTCATTCGATTTTAGTTGATCAACTAAAGTTGATCAATTAAAATCGCCCCGTGAGAACCGGCCTTTATTCTTATTACTTTCAATAGTTTGTAATAATTTTAAGTCGATTTTCTTTATTCTTACGTCAGCACTCTGGTCTCTGAGCTACGTACCGTAATTATTCTAGGGGGGCCCGTCAGCTTCCAGGGGGGCCTGGCCCCCTTGGCCCCCACCTAGTTACGCCAATGAAAATGACCCACGACATCACGAAACTATCTAGCCGAAGATCAGCGAAATCTAGTATTTAGTATTTATTAAATTCAACTTGAAAAGAAAAATCATCTACTTGCACACTGCACAGTCCTATAAATAGATCGTGTCTACTGCACTACTCGACTCAAGCAAAATATTCTTGACTCTCTAGAAATATATGTTAGAAAAAAAACAGATGACTTACTAGTGATCGTTGATTTCAGTGTGAAGTTACAGGATAAAAATGTCACTTTATTGTGTGTAGAGATACTCGTTTTCGCTCTCACACAAGGGAAATGAAAGTGACAGATATATGGCCTGATATCGTTGATATATTATTACAGTTATACAGGCTGTTGAAAAACAGAACTGGCAAACTTTGAGATCTCAAAGACGATTATTTTTGATAAGGGAATCATGGGTCGGAAACGCGTTACTTTACATTTGTAAATATTAATGTGTTTCTAGTATTGTTTGATTCATAAAAATGAGGGTGCTTTAAAAATCTATCCAGGGATTTTATTTTCATATTTCAACAAACCGTGAGGTGGGTCGTTTATTAGGACTAAAGTGCGACCCTTGAGGTTCACACGACGAACTTCCCAGTTTGATAAATATTTAATAATAATAATTAAATTAGATATTACACAGAAAAGTAATCATTTTAATCATTAAAACATAATTATTATTTATTTTTAACAATAATTAAAAAAAAAACAAAAAAAAAACGGCTGAACTGATTTTTATAAAATTTATATCGGATCAAAATGACGTTAACACGCCTCGATTGACACCCTTACGAAGTCGATATAATTTTTTATTCGCGAGATATTGTGTAAAATCTACTTTTTTGGAATCTATTTGGTTAAGAAAAAAGAACGGCTGAACCGATTTTGAAAAAAATTCTTTCAGATCATATTTACGTTAATACGCGTCGATTGGCACCCTATCGTAGTCGATATAATTTTTTTTTTCTCAAAATTTCGTCTTAGAAAGAAATGGACACATACGTACACACTAACACACACACACACACACACAGACAGAGACATCTTTCTAAAAATAGTGTAGTGACCTTGAAACTTAAAAATTTGTTATACATTTTGATTTCGATTTTCGGACCCATGGCAATAACTTCCAATGGGAAGTTAAAAAGTTGTTATTTATGATACGATCTTTCGAATATCACTCATGTTTACTCTGGACCAAAATCAGATAATGTTCTTTAAATTGAAAAATTGCGCGCCTTTAAATTTTTTGTGTCACAAAAATACGATACTGCTTGTTCACGTTTTTTGACGTTCTTTATATTCAACGCAAAAGTATTTTATAAAAAAATTATGTGAAAAATAAAAATGATAAAGTATGCAGTGCAACATGTCGCTACTTAAAAAAATAAATTCCGATCTGTTTTCCGAATTGTTTTGTTGTGTAATGCCACTTTTTACCCCTAGAAGTTCGTTGGTGTAGTTTTTCAACACCCTGTATTATGACATTTATTTATCAGCGTTGTTATGTTGGGGTTATGGTTCGAATGACATACTGTATGTGACCTATTTAAATCATGGTCCATTACTTATGTAAGCATGTATACCTACTATGCCACGTATATATGATACAATGCTAGGTTAAGATTACATCAGCGTTCTAATAAAGCGGGACATCCCCCTTGTGATTTCGTACGCATTTATCTATTAAATTGTGAACCACAAAGATCGACTAAAAAAATAATAAAATTTTAATTGCACATGGTCTATTTTTTAAAAGACTCGTAGCGTTGAATTTCGATAAATATATATTCTGCCTACCTTATCGTAATTTCCTGTATTTCCTCCATTCGCACATTGCTATTAAATTAAAAATGTAGATAGAAAATAACGTGAAAGTTGTAATTAATGGAACGGTAGACTGGGGGTACAAGAAATATCAGTTTTTAGGGTTCCGTATCAAAGTAACAACAAACAGAATTCCAGCTTCGTTATCTATGTCTGTCTGTCTGTATGTCATTGGTCGATTTTCTCAGGAACTATATAATATGCTATCGACTTGAAATTTGGTACACCTATTTTAAATGCTTTTGCGTTGCATATCAAATAGATATTTAGGCACTACCAAACTATGCAAAGTAACTTACTTACTTACTGAATAGCTACTTAGTTAAAGTAAGTAAGTAAAGTAATGCTTATATTTCGAAAAATAGATTTTTCATTACAGGAGGGTACAACATATTATTGTGAATTAGAAAATGGCCAGATTAATTCCAGAGATGAACTATAGATTATATTATAAATATCTTACAAATTACATTGCATGCTAATCAATAATATTATAGTCTTTGTACCTTACCTATTGCTAACTTCGATAGTCGATATACAATATTTTTTTAAGTAAATTTCTCTGCTAGTCCAGTCAGTAGATAGTAGATACATTGTACCTTGCAAAAGGTGGGGTAGAAGATTTTTTTATTTGTATTAATTGTATATATTGGTGGCAACATAAAATAGAGCCCGAGGTGACAGACGGACGGACGGAGAGACAGACATTGTAGGCAGGGTAATATGGTTCCATACGGAGGTACGGAACCTTAAAAAAGGGCATTCGATTAAAAAATAATGAAAATTTTCATTTATTTATCCACATATTTAATATTTTATCCATATAAAATATTGGTAGGTCGTGAAGAACTGTTTAATTAAAAACAGAAAAGTGGTGATCCTGATAATAATGAGAGAAGACAGCTTTGAAATGGCTTAAGGATCCAAAAATAATAAGCAAATACTGTTAATATTGCATTTATTAAGCTGACGTTTCGAGAATTATATTCTCATCCTCAGAGCTCAAATGCCGTCAAACATGACAGTAAAATTGTCCAAAAACTTTAAAAAAACATACTAACATTTTATTTGGTTTTTATTGAAGTGTAAAAAAATTTGTTTTATTGATTTGATTTTGTACACATAAAGTTTTGAGTATTTCTGTGTACAAAATCAAATCAATAAAACAAATTTTTTTACACTTCAATAAAAACCAAATAAAATGTTAGTATGTTTTTTTAAAGTTTTTTGGACAATTTTACTGTCATGTTTGACGGCATTTGAGCTCTGAGGATGAGAATATAATTCTCGAAACGTCAGCTTAATAAATGCTATATTAACAGTATTTGCTTATTATTTTTGGATCCTTAAGCCATTTCAAAGCTGTCTTCTCTCATTGGTAGGTCGGTTTTTCAATATGTGCAGTAGGACGAACCACTTAACAAATTCTGTTTGTTAAGTTAACAATAATTATAAAATAAAAGATATCGCAATAAACTGTTCTGTCATTTGAAATAAAGACAAATGTTATGACATGTTTGGAACTCATCCAAATTTTTATATTATAATTTAAAATGTTAGTTTAACCGAACCGTAAAATGCTTTTATACTCTCTTTGAAGTAATAAATTTGTGGATAAGCAATGTAATTTGATAACAAAACTAGATAATACTAACATTTCGAGTTTTAAATTGTTGAAACGTCAAAAAGCAATTTTTTGCAAAGTAATATTTATTCTAAATATGTCAAGACAATCAGTCAGGGTGGCATTTCATAAAAAAATTTACATAGTCAATACGTCAATTAATTAAATATTAATACGATAATAGTATCATAAAAGCCATATTCATTCATGCAATAAAAATTAAAACAAATTAACATTACTACAACATCCATTAATACGATCAATCACAATTCTTATTAAGCAACGTTGGGCTATAAAATTTGCATTTAATTAAAGTATTTCCAAGGAAGATTTTAAGTTATATACAGGGTGTCTTTATGTTTCAACAATGCATCTCGATGTGATCGACAGTGTTCTGTCTCTTTTTTTTCGACTGAGTGATCCACACACTACACGGGAAAGGTTAACATATTAAGCCGTTTTGAATTATGTCAGTTCGTGCTATTATACTCAAAGTGGTCGTTCACTAATTTTTCTAAGCGACCATTTGTCTATCTGACTCTCGTCTACTAGACGGAGAGCTGGCCACGGATTTTCTGAATCGTCTACGTAAGGCAAAGTATTGACTCATATAATAATACAATTTAATAATTAAATAAAAATAGTTTTACATTATTACATGAAAGGTCTAATTTTTACCTTCCATTTAAAACGCAAATTCTCAAATGGGGAGCAATTATCGAGTGATTGCTAATATTATTTTGCCTTACATCGGTGCTTCTTAGCGGTGTGCCGTCAGTTGATCCCAGCTATTTGATACCACGACATTTGATCCCACGACAACTGATCCCAACGACATTTGATCCCAACGATAATTGATCCCACGACATTTGATCCCAAAAAATTGTCTATAAACTAACAGAGCCTGATAAGTAATAAAGTTATTAAATTTTATTAATTTAATGAAATAATTTAATCGAGGGAAATTTGTTTGAATTAAATTTGTAGACATTATGATATATTTGTAATTACATTGATATTCGAATTCTAACGAATGTAATAGTAAATATAATGTGTTTATGAGTTAATAATCCTTTAAAGATTATGTAAAGATCAAGTTGAATAATTCACTTTTATTTATCATTTCCCGGGATACGTCGTAATTTTGTCAAATATCGTATTTTTTAAATTTTGTTGAAAAATTACCTATTGTACATAGAAACTTCGAAACATCAGATGTGCAGTCAATTTGGTCATTCGTGCTTTTCACATTATAACGAATTGTTAAATATGCCATTAAAGTTTATGAAAAGTCAGCGTGATAATTTGTTATTAATTCATAAAATACAATATTTGACAAAATTACGACGTATCCCGGGCAATGATAAATAAAAGTGAATTATTCAACTTGATCATTACATAATCTCTAAAGGATTATTAAATAATAAACACATTATACTATTACATCCGTTAGAATTCTAATAACAATGTAATTGCAAATATATCATAACGTCTACAAATTTAATTCAAACAAATTTCCCGACAAAGGGAATAATCGATTAAATTATTTCATTAAATTAATAAAATTTAATAACTTTATTACTTATCAGACACTATTAGTTTATAGACAATTTTTTGGGATCAAATGTCGTGGGATCAATTGTCGTTGGGATCAAATGTCGTTAGGATTAATTGTCGTGGGATCAAATGTCGTGGTATCAAATTGCTGGGATCAAATGTCATGGAACCCTTCTTAGCTATATTATTCATAGTTAATAGTTTATATGCAATATCTTGTAGATATACTTGCAATATAAACGTATGTAGGTACGTATAGCAGTGTTGTACAATTTAACAAAATGGCATGCAATATGCAGTTGGGTCCGTTCTTGAGAGCGCGATGGCGTACAGTCGTAAAGGCTAACGTCCCCACTTGTACAGCTGATAATTATTCCTAACAAGCTCCACTCCATGTAGTACGTTAATGAAAATAAGACGCAATGCGGCGAATCCTCTAAGTTTTACACTCTACACAACAGCAACACCACCAACAACAAACAAGTTTAAAACAACACAACGGACACAAACTTAATAACACGTTCATCTTACACTATTTAACATTAGATCGTTACAAACATTTGCATACTATTGACATTATGTATTATAAACAACCGTGCCTTTGGGTATTTATAATAATTAACTCCTTACATGAGAATGCTATGAAGTCATTTTGAATTATGTAATACATTCTAATGGCAATGAATATTATACACAGGGTGTCAACTTCGTGTGCACGCTTTAAAGTGCTCTCCCACTGACGACCAAATCCATATTTATGATCAGCACTAGGTATACAAAAAAAAATACCGATTATGAAACGACTCTACAAATGTCTTCTGGGATTTAAATAACGCAACAAACTAGGGTACGGTTTTATGAATCCATCACCGCACGAAGCCTATTTAAAATGGGCCCGATCGGACCATTTTTCGGGCCCAAAAATACCGAAAAAATTGTCCGAATCGTTTCAAAATTGAAATTTAACCCTTTAGTAAAGATTAAAATGTGGTGCTAAAATTTAAAAAAAATCGGCCCGATAGGACCGGACTTACGATTTTTATGAAAACATTAGTTTGCGGATATACGGATTTCCTTACTGAAGAGTGTATTTAATTTGGTGCAGATGCTGTATTGATAACAATATTGCAATTAAGAAAAAAATTATTAATGTAAGGGATGTATTAAGGGGTTACATTTTTGATTTTGTACAAAAACAAACTTAAGTTCACAATGCCTGTACTAGCAAATACACTATATATTGTCGGCAGGGTTTGGCACTGCGACCCGAGTTTTTGTAATTTGTAAAAATTGAATTTACATATTTTTAGGCACCTAATTTATTAAAAACTTATGGTCATAAAGACGTTGTTTTATGCATAGGAAAAAGTAAC
This sequence comes from Mongoloraphidia duomilia, assembly GCA_039654895.1. Lineage (NCBI taxonomy): Eukaryota > Metazoa > Arthropoda > Insecta > Raphidioptera > Raphidiidae > Mongoloraphidia > Mongoloraphidia duomilia. Next base: position 4,801,298 of record CM077520.1, on the reverse strand, counting down.
ACTGAATAAATGAAAGATCGCTCGAAAAATGTGTTATAAAAAATTCGACTGATGACCAGTCCTATACTTCCCACCTAGTAAATATTTGCAAAAAATAAACACTCTTTTTTTTATTCTTTGACTAGGCCCAAATAACCTTAGCTGTTGGTGGTCTTTAAAACACAATTTAATTTTTATTCTTTGAAAAAAGCATGGCCCTCTTTTTTGTTTGGTGATCTATTGATGGCTAGCTTAATATAGCAAAAATCATGGTTACCTTGATTTACGTACAATTTTTATTTTTTTTAGTAAAATATTTTTTTTCTCGAAAACTATACATTTTAGAGAAAAAAAATATTTACATTTTTTTCATATTATAACATCTAGAATTCATTTATATTTTTTTTTACCTATGTTAATACGTGACATTGAGGACGTTTTTTTGAATATCTCAGGATCCACTGAACCGATTTGACTCAAAATCTAATCAGATCTAAGTTAAAGGCTGATAAACACAATAGAACAATCGGCATGCCCGTATGTTGTTCCGTTCTTAAGATATCGAAGGCGAAAAATTGACCACATACACACACACATACACACATACACACATACACACACACATACAGACATCAGTCAGAGAATGATCTTAAACGATTGCTAGGGTCTCAAAACGTGAAAATCTGTTAAAATCTCGAAATATTGTTTTCGGACTGAATCCATTACTTCCCTACCATAGTAGAGGTGGGAAGTAAAAAACCTAGGTAAATTTATGTAAAACTCAAAAACTTTTCTTTATTTAAATGAAATGGTTGAAGTTGAGTTTCCAATCGAATTTTATTTACTAAAAGGAATTTCTAATCCTCTGGTTTATTGACTCGCGGTGTTAAATATCTTTAATGTAAATGTATTTTGCTATACTATCTGATTTATAGCAATATTTAGATGTAAATTTTACGATTTTTATGAGTACCTAATACGTTCACATATACGTAGATCAAGTTTTAGGTAAGTTCACGTGCCTTAAAGCTATGTTATAACCTGTAAGTTTAGAACTACAACTTTTGTTAGACCTAACAGGATCGGACTCCAAATTCGGAAACACAGTCAATTACAAGGCTAAGATGTTTTTTATAATCTCGCAATAATATCGCATCTGCTTAAAAATTTGTTTTGTGACATTTCTAACCGATCAAACTCATAAAACCGTACCCTAGTTTTTTTTTTTTTTTTTTTGGTAAAAAAAATCAATGGAAAATATTGTTGGCCCATTTCAGGTTAGTTAAAAAATTTCTAACGTAACAAAAAATGTGTTTTCTGCGAACTGATTGATAAAAAGTATCTTAGCCATGTAATCGACAGTGTCTAAGAATTTAGAGTACGAACCTGTTAGGTTCGACAAAAGTTGCAGCTCCAGACATATAACTGTAATATTTGTAAGTTGCTAAACATTCTACCTGTATAAAACTACTCTACCTTATCATGATTACTAAAAATAAAAGCTGACTTGAAAAGTTCAACATTAATTAAGTTTTAGTAACTTTTCTGAAGAAACTCAAATACAGCACTCAGTAAAAAATGAAAATGGTATCTAATTTTCGCTAAATTATTTATGTAATTTTTATTATCTTTAAGGCTATACTTCAAGGATTTCAGTTTACCGAAATCTGACTTATTTCACGTAGGTACACACATTATTAAAATTTATAAGAGGACAGCTTGGCTGTACAGTCGTGGGTTCGACTCCCACCTCCGCTCATTGATGTTTTGTGATTATTTTAACTCAATTTAATTTGTTAATTAGACGCTAATGATCTTAGTTGTCGAGCGCCTATAATCTATAATAAATATAATAAAATTTATAAGATTTGATAGAAAATATTCTTTTTGTATAATATAGAAACACATAAATATTTTCTAAATTTTTAAGAAGTCTGTAGGTACCTATCTAAAATTAAAACAGATTTTTCAAAAAAGAAAAACTAACTTTGAAAATATTTGTACATTACTGTATACGCAGTGTGAAGTTTGCTGCCAGTTGCAAACGCTATGTTTCGTTCCGAGTAATTGCATATTTTTCACAACGCCGCTATTAAAAATTCGATTTTCGGTACCTGTTTAACGTGTTGAAACTGAGCGTTTTCATCCCTAGGGATGAACATTTTCAGATCGGTTCTTTCTGTTTTTTAACGTTGTTAAGAGGGAGACAGACCGATTGGATCCGCATATAATTTTCGAAAACGTCAAATAAAGAAGGAGATAGAGCGATATTGAATCCGCATGCAATTATTCATAAACGTCAAAATGACAGACATCACCCCAAATAAATCTGAAAGATTATTTTTGCGACTTTTTTGCACGCCTAAATTGTACATACCTCAAATCGAATTGTCAATAGAGTTGTGGAAAATAATATGCAACTTTGCTTTGGCAACATGTGTGGTTGAATGCCCTCGTACCTCGGGCAGCAAACTTCACACTGGTTGCAAACGCCAAGTTTCTTACCTTGTAATGCAATATACTATTTCACAACAACTCTATTGACAATTCGAATTGAGGTACCTGCAATTTAGGCGCGCAAAGTATCCTCAAAAATATTATATCTGTCAGATCCATGTGAAATTTATGTGGAGTCATGTCTGTAATTTTGACGTTTTCGAATATTACATTATGCGAATTGAAGTTGGCGCGACTCAATCGCACTATCTCCCTCTTAACAACGTTAAAAACCAGAGAAAACCGACAACTGAACATTTTCATCCCTAGGGTTGAAACTCTTAGATTCAACCCGCTAAACAAGTACCGAAAATCGAATTTTCAATAGCAAAGTTGTGAAAATATTTTTTTTTATAAATTTAAAATGCGCTTAAAAATCATATTAAAGAAAATATACGAAATTCGAGCATCTCCCCCTTCTTATCTCCGAAACTACTGAGCTTAAAATTTTGAAAAAATAGGGAATATAGGGTATATCACTTATAGTTTACAGGAAAACCTAAACGAAAATCCTAAGTGTTTAAATTCCTACGGGAAACGGAATAGTACGGAAGCCTCTCCACGCGAGTTCCACTCGCAATTTTGATCGATTTTTTTAAGTAAGTATAATTTAAATTCGCAAACACAAATGCAATTTCGCTTGCTAAACATACAACCGCAATAGTTTCATTTTGAATATTTAAATTGCAAATTTTCTAGTGCCATTTTCCTTGTGCTATAAAAGCGATGTGATCTCTTTTGAGTAGGTATACAGTTCCTTGCGTGTGTGACATTCGTTTAACAGCCTCCTTTAATTGTGTCCTCATTTCTCCTCAGCTATGCAATAAGTTAAATGACATTTTTATCTTGAATAAAAGATATGCATTCTTCTTTAGGGTGCGAGCACATTGTAGGCAGATACAATTTTTGTAAGCGAAACTGCTTTAGCAAAAGACCTCTACACAAAAAATAGCGACACAAAAATTCAAACATGACAGTACACAGCATGTATAACTCTGTTATACGCGCTCAGGCAGAACGACTAAGATCGCTACGTGGAGCAACGCATTAAGTCTAGTGTGTATAAAGGTACGTGCAGTACGCAGCTGGGATTCTAGATGGTAGCATGTATGGTAGATAGTGGCTGAAATTATAAGCGCTTTAGGTTTGCACAACGAAGCTTTGATACTAGCATTGATACAAGCTTAAGTCGCGTTTGAAATGTCAGATAGCGAAGACGAATATTTGTGTTCTTCTGCTTACAAATTAAAATAAAATAAATAAATAAACAAAGTGGTATATTTTAAATACAAATTTGGGTAGGAGCTACCATGTCCACCCTATTAATAGAAAACGATCTAAACATGGCAAATTTCATCATTTATATCAAGAATTAAAATTTTACCCAAACCGGTTTTTTTAATATTTACGTATGGAACCTAACACTTTTAAATACGTCTAGAAAAAAATCAAAACAAATTAAATAAAAACTGGCAAAATTTCATTTATTAAAGTAGTCACATCCCAGCTCCATACTGCACGTACCTTAAGATTGCAGGCTCGCGTCAGCTTGGAGTATTATAAAATATTATTAATAAAATAATTATTAAAAATTATTAAAAATAGATTAAAAAAATGAAAAATGAGATAGGTATATATAATTATATATACAGCGTGTCCACGAAAGTTCTTTACAAATGGAATTTTTTTTTTTATTAATTATTGGAGCAAAAATTTTTTTCCGTGGAAAAGTTCTGCTTCGTCCAAAACCTCTAAAACACCAAAGAAAATTTTTTGGTTCTTTGTATGGAGAGAGATGGAGGACATGTTGAATTCTGATTTATAATTCTGAATAAATAATTACTTAGAAGCTAGTTATGTTATAATTTTGAATTAAATTTGATTATGTAACTAATTTTGCGAAAATCTTGAATATCACAGATAATTTTTATTTTTAGTAAAATAAAACTTTTTGAGTTCCCTCGTATAACTTTAGGCCGAAAAAAATTTTCTTTGGTGTTTTAGAGATTTTGGACGAAGCAGAACTTTTCCACAGAAAAAAATTTTTGCTCCAATAATTAATAAAAAAAATTCCATTTGTAAAGAACTTTCGTGGATACACTGTATATATATAATTTTTATTTTATTTAGTTCAATTCGCATGGTAGACGGAGACGATAGAAGTTTCACTTCAACCGTGCAAATTGTAGATTATAGACGCTCAACAGCTAAGGTCATCAGCGACTTAAACCGAGCGCTTGTTTGGGTGCGGCAAATTTATTGTAGGTTTCCTGCTGCGGTGTGGCGGCAACTTAAGAAATTTAAGTAATACGAGTGTAGAGCGCACAGTTGTATTAAAGTAAATAGCTGCATAATATGCACGATGATGCATTTTTATCTTTTATAATGAATTCAGCGATAGCGATCAGCAGAAGAGGAACCTGTATTTACAACGAGAGCTCGTGTCAAGTTTAGCACGGTATTCTCTATGTACCTAATACATATATAATGTGTCTATGAGTGAAGAATAACCAGGGAGAAAGTCGACTTAAACAGTAAAATGAAGGTGTTGTGAAATAACTAAACACAGACATTAACTGATGTATTTTTATAATATTTTTCAATTGAATTAAAATAATGAATTGAAAATATGAATTGGTGCTAGGCCCAAATAACCTTAGCTGTTGGTGGTCTTTAAAACACAAATTCAATTGAATTTTTCCATACTTAATTTGGCACCTACTTGTATTTTCTTGTAATCACCAGTATATTTCGAAAAACTGTCCTGTCACGGTCGCCAACTAAATTACTGGTGTAATAACTAAACAGAAGGCTAGCGTGTACTAAATCGCGGCGACGAAATTATATAGCATTGTTTCTTATGATGTAACGCATACCGGATATAAGTGCGACGAAGTGAAGCTCGGAGACAAACCTCATAAGAAATCAATGTACACTAATACTTCGCCTTACGCGAACTCGGAATTACGCGATTGCTTATTTTCCCTTCCCGCTTAGTCCCTCACCAACACTCGAAGCACTTTGACCGCGTTTCATTTGTACTTCGAGTTACGCGATCATCGGTCCCACCTAGCGTGTAACTCCGAGATATTTGTACATATAATAACGTTTGTCAGCGTTTTTATCTTCCTGCACCTTGCAATTTTTTTTCAAAAGCATATTGTATGATACATAGACGGGAAAATGTGTCGGCTAAGCCGAATTTGATACCCAAACTTCAAAAATCGGTTACAAGTATGGCCGTTCCAATTTTTAACTTTTAAATCAATCAATATCGATGTATTGATTGACATAAAAATACATATTGGCCACTGCCCTCTTCTGTGTTTATGTTGCATGCAATGCAGTGCCACAGCATATAGAAAATATCAACATAGTTGTGCAATCTTTCACGGCTGGCATTGTTCCAAGTCTTCATGGTTTCCGGACTTGTAGGCCGTGGTATTTCTACCTGACATTTCTACAAAAACACACACAGAATTTCAACCGAAAAGATGAAGGTCTCAATCTCAGTAAAACCTGGAAACCAGCAGTCCGACATACAAAACCAATGACCAATCGTACAAGGACGGAATACGACCGAGTAGAGAACTCATCCCCACCACTACACACTGCGCAGTTGACCAGTTACAGAGAGACGGACTACGACCGAACAGAGAACACACTGGTACTAGGCATAAAAGAAGGGAGGACACCAGTCACTGACACACTGACCTGTGAGCCGCCAAGGAGGACACTTCGGCCGCTGCCATATCGCCTTTGAGAATGTCTACCGCAGTTGTAGACGAAACGTCAGGTAGAAATACCACCGGACCATGGCCTACAAGCCCGGAAACCATGAAGACTTGGAATCAACATAGTTATTTGACTATCGGAAATTTGATTTTTGTCAGTTGTGTCTCTTGCGCAGTATAGTATTCCCGCGAATTAAGTTTTGCATTTCGAGTGATTCAGGTGAAATAAGCTGTGGCAATGCAGTTGGTAAAACCTTACAGACTGTTCTCCCTATGGGGGTCATAACACAGACATAGCAACTCACGAGACTCGCTAAACATAAGTGACATCCGTGGTAGACCCCAATTTTTTCACTGTTCTTATTTTCTACACTTATTCCACCACAACTTTTATCTAAACCGAAGTCTTGTACTCTTGTACATAATACCAATTTACTTTATATTTATTTATATATCATATTATGAATAGTAAACGTTACACGGCCTATGCAGAATGTTACCCATCCCAGTAATGCCAACTTTGTAAACATTGTATTATTTCGTCCCACACCTTTTTCATTTTATCGTTGCATACGCTGGGGTTTTGAGCATCCCTTTGTTTAAGTAATAGGTCTAAAAATAGTTTTTACTTGATAATTTTTTTAATTGAAAAGCTAAACGAATTTTTAAGAACACCAACTGCCTACGTTATAACGTCTAGTACCAAATCATACTCAGTCGATAAGCACTTACGGAAAATTCACCGAAAGAAAAATTGCTGCGAGAAAGAAAAAACTCGGGTCGCAGTGCCAAACCCTGCCGACAATATAGTGTATTTGCTAATACAGGCCATGTGGCTTTAATACGTGAACTTAAGTTTGTTTTTGGACAAAATAAAAAATTTAACCCCTTAATACATCCCTTAAAATAATATTTTTTTCTTAATTTCAATATTATTATCAATGCAACCTCTGTACCACATTAAATACACCCTTCCATAAGTAAATCCGTATCAACAAACTAGTGTTTTCATAAAATTTGAAAGTCCGGTCCTGTCGGGCCGATTTTATTAAAATTTTAGCAGCACGTTTTAATCTTTACTAAAGAGTTAAATTTCAATTTTGAAACGATTCTGACAATTTTTTCGGTATTTTTGGGCCCAAAAACTTTTTGGAACCCCTAAATACAACCCTGAAAATGGTCTGATCGGGCCCATTTTAAATAGGCTTCTTGCGGTGATGGGTTCCAATGTGTGTACCAAATTTCGTTTCAATCGATTAAGTCTGTCGAGAGTTATCGTGTACACACATATATATATAAATATACATATATATATATATATATATATATATATATATAAATATATACATACATATATATATAAACATTTTCAAAAATGGTGCCAAATTGTTCAGGAGGCTATGAAACGTCGAGAAATTTTGGTCCGACCCCTAGGTCCCGCCATCCGACCGACGCCAATAGTGTATGTGCCATATTATGGCAAATACACTAAAAAGTATGAACATTTTTATTGATACAACGTACCTTTTTGGGTCATAGTATATTTTTAACTTATTATTATTACTTCCCACCTCTACTATGGTAGGGAAGTAATGGATTTAGTCCGAAAAAAATATTTCAAGATTTTAACAGATTTCACGTTTTGAGACCCTAGCAATCGTTTAAGATCATTTTCTGACTGATGTCTGTATGTGTGTGTGTATGTGGTCAATTTTTCGCCTTCGATATCTTAAGAACGGAACAACATACGGGCATGCCGATTGTTCTATTGTGTTTATCAGCCTTTAACTTAGATCTGATTAGATTTTGAGTCAAATCGGTTCAGTGGATCCTGAGATATTCAAAAAAACATCCTCAATGTCATGTATTAACATAGGTAAAAAAAAATATAAATGATTTCTAGATGTTATAATATGAAAAAAATGTAAATATTTTTTTTCTCTAAAATGTATAGTTTTCGAGAAAAAAAATATTTTACTAAAAAAAATAAAAATTGTACGTAAATCAAGGTAACCATGATTTTTGCTATATTAAGCTAGCCATCAGTAGATCACCAAACAAAAAAGAGGGCCATGCTTTTTTCAAAGAATAAAAATTAAATTGTGTTTTAAAAACCACCAACAGCTAAGGTTATTTGGGCCTAGTCAAAGAATAAAAAAAAAGAGTGTTTATTTTTTGCAAATATTTACTAGGTGGGAAGTATAGGACTGGTCATCAGTCGAATTTTTTTTTATAATAGTTAGTGGATCATGGGAAAGTGGACTTCTGGATAATAAACACTACCAATTATTATGAGCAACGTTCGTATGTTATTCATACTTTTTCAAACTCTTAATGTTATAATGTCATTGTCATCATTATTGCACACATACAATAAACTAGTAAATAGTAAAATGTAGTTGATTAGAAATTTTTTTTCTTCATATAATATTAAAAGATACAAAATCAAGAATTTTTTTGACAGTCAAATGTGTGTCAGTAGATGTCTCGTGATCCGCTAGCTATTATTCGAAAAGATGGACACGATCATTAACTTTATTGAATTCGAAGTTGCTATAATTAAATAGAGCAATTTGATCCTTGAAAACAGTGTAGAAATTGTCGGAAGTGAGCACTTCCGTGGCACGTAGGATCAATAAAAAGCAATACTGATTAATTCAAAATTTGCATTTAATACTAACGTTTCAGTATTCTTCATACCATCTTCAGAATCAAAATGCTGTCAATTTCTTTCAGTATTTTGCAAATTTTGAATTAATCAGTATTGCTTTTTATTGATCCTACGTGCCACGGAAGTGCTCACTTCCGACAATTTCTACATTAACTTTATTATTTTTTATCATAAAATGAAGATCTGGGAGTTGGAGGTTTGTATTAGACGATAAATCTTGACTGTTCTCAAGCCAAATCTAAAGATGTTATTTTCAAATTTAAGCTGCTCTCTGACCAGTGATAAGTATGCGACTTCGACGTTACTGTGACGAGCAACTTATTAACAATCAAACGACTATACTGCAATATTTTAATAATAAATAATTTATTGATCAACAAATCCAAAGAAGAAACGTGTTCAGCAAAAATGTTGTTTTTCAACTCTTCCTCGCAGTTGGTGACTCTGGAGAGAGAAATTTATTAAGCTTTGTTATTTCGAGGTCAGATTTTAGTGACCTTGAAAGAACGTAGCGTCGCGATGGCGTCGTAGTATTACTGTCTACTGATGGCTAAACGGCATAAATGTACCCAACTTGGAATTGTTTGTGAAACACTTTTATTTAGCGACAAGAACATTTTTATCATAAGATTTTAAACCAAAAAAATAAAATAGAAAAAGAATTTCAAAAATTGCTCTGTAACTGTATAATACAAAGATCAATAAACTTAATGAATAGAATTAATTAAGTGCCATGTTTTTAACTAGCTTAAGCAGTAAAAAAGTAAAACTGGTTGTATTAAAAACCCGTTACTGACTTCATAACATACTCCTGTAATTTATGCACTGGTAAACTCAAATTTTACGACCAGTCATTGGTCTAACTAAATTATGTGGATTAAACATAACAAAAATCTTTTAAAAATAACAATATCAAAATTAATGAATTATTGAAAATATATATGAGCACTGTGGTTGGAATAAAAACAAAATAAAATATAGTTACTTCTTACCACAACAGTTTTATTGATGGATGTACATTTCGAAAGCTAAGCTTTCATCTTCAGCGAACACTACATCACTGAAGATGAAAGCTTAGCTTTCGAAATGTACATCCATCAATAAAACTGTTGTGGTAAGAAGTAACTATATTTTATTTTGTTTTTAATGAATTATTGTTTAGAAAATCGGAATTCATCTGACCTAGGTGACACAAAGTCCGAACAAAATATTTTTCTTGTGAAAATAAGCATGAAAATATGGTTTGATATTTCTTCTACGATAGATTTTATACTATGTATCTTATTTTTTAAGAAAAATGATTTCAATTAATACAATATGTCAAACTATAGTGCATTCTTGTATAGGAAGGTATTTTTATAGCCGTTATCAGCGGCTTCGCTCGCGTGATTGCTGGTCAGTCTCTTTTAACATAAGAAGTACGATGATATAATATAGCAAATTGTAAATTTTTCGTTGGAAATCAGCCAATTATATAATTGATTCAAAACATATTGAAAAAAATCATTTTACCAACCATAGTCACAGTCAGGATTCTAACCTGAACCTTTCCACTTTCGCGGCGGAATGAGCGGCATTCCGTTGCGAAAGTGGAAAGGTTCAGGCTCGGGTTCAGGTTAGAATCCTGACTGTGACTATGGTTGGTAAAATGATTTTTTTTAATATGTTTCGAATCAATTATATAATTGGCTGCTTTCCAACGAATTATTTTTCAATTGCAATTCAGCCGTATAAATCTTATTAATATAGCATATTCTCTGATTAATGACAAACACTAGAGCTAAAGTGTGATTAAAATCGGTTTAGTAGTCTTTGAGTTCACCGGCAACAAATAAACTGACAAATAGACAAACATTCTAAAAATGGATAAAATCGGACTAGGCATAAATGTTGGTTTGTCTCTTTTGCGTAGAAGATGATTTGTATATAATAAAACGATCGTTAATTTTTAATAAATACTTTTTGGATTTGGTCTAATTGATTTTATCTATAAATTAAGCAATTAAATATGTAATGTTAAAATTTCTTAACAGTAGGTACATTAAAAATGCTACGAAATATTTTTTTGGCCGGCTACAGTTAATTTATAATACAAATAGTTAAATTTAAATCAAAAGTAAAAGATGGGTCCTAAAAGTGGATATGAACGCGAAAGAATATATTCATTATTCAAGTTCAAAATGTATACCTAGTTTTTAATTTTTTTTTTCTATTTTCTGGAATCTACGAAAAAGCAATTTCGCGATACTCTTCGCTGTATAGTGAGGAAGCATCCGTTTACATTCGTGTGTTGCTTATTTCTTTGTTATTTATAAGCTTATTTTGTCAGTGTACCGTTGTTTTCGCCCTTCCACCATTTTACTCCCCCATGCGATATCTAACATTTACTTCCCTTCACCCTATATACAAACATTCGCCCTTGACGACATACAGAATGTTACAAAACAAACTGGCCAGGGTTACCTAGCCCAAATAATCCATATTCAGAATTTTTGTTCGGTTTGTCAGTTTTCTTGTTTCAGACGCCGATATTCGCTTCTTTTGTTTATTGCCTATCATTGAATAAGTACCCGCAATTTTACGCCATTCCGATGCGTTATCAAATGTCGGAACATTTGTGAACACGTGCGAGTTTCTTTTGTTTATAGTTGCCTATTTACTATTCAGTATCAGTCAATCATACACGACGTGGGTGCTAAACATCAGTCCATTTTTTCAGGCCACCAACAGTTAAGGTTATTTGGGCCTAGCACCGATTCATATTTTCAATTTATTATTTTAAAATTCAATTGACACTTTTACTAGCTCACTAGCTCGCGGATTAGAACCTGGGAACTTATAATAGAGGACCCATGACAACACCATATAAACAATGGCATTGCTACACTCTAGAGTCTAGGCTATTCTCAGGCTCTCAATTTTATTTCATTTTAAGCATTAAAATGTATTATGTCATCACATATGCATTTTTTAGTGTATTTGCCATATGGCACATACACTATTGGCGTCGGTCGGATGGCGGGACCTAGGGGTCGGACCAAAATTTCTCGACGTTTCATAGCCTCCTGAACACTTTGGCACCATTTTTGGAAATGTCTATTTATATATGTATATATATGTGTACGGGCAATAACTTTCGAAAGAGTTAATTGATTTTGACGAAATTTGGTAAGCACGTTGGAATCCATCACCGCACGAAGCCTATTTAAATTGGGCCCGATCGGACCATTTTAAGGGTGGTTTTTAGGGGTTGAAAATTGTTTTTGGGCCCAAAAATACCGGAAAAATTGTCCAAATCATTTCAAAATTGAAATTTAACCCTTTAGTGAAGATTAAAATGTGCTGCTAAAATTTTAATAAAATCGGCCCGACAGGACTGGACTTACAAATTTTATGAAAACACTGGTTTGCGGATAGTGATTTACTTACTGAAGGGTGTATTTAATTTGGTACAGAGGTTGCATTGATAATAATATTGAAATTTAAAAAAAAATATTATTTTAAGGGATGTATTAAGGTGTTAAATTTTTTATTTTGTCCAAAAACAAACTAAGTTTACGTATTAAAGCCACAAGGTCTGTATTAGCAAATACACTATATTGTCGGCAGGGTTTGGCACTGCGACCCGAGTTATTAGGCGCGATCTTAGCGAAGCTAGAAGCGCCTATATACACTCGCTTTGTCTGTACGTCTGTGAATCTGTGAATCTGTCACGCTATTTTGTGTCACGCGTACAGCCCAAACGGATGAACCAATTTTAAAAAACTTTTTTTTGTTCGATTCCTCTCGGGGTCTATTTGATCCTAACGTCGCCCGATTTTTTAATTTTGGCCCCAGAGGGGAGCAAATTAGAAAAAACGGTGTTTTTTGCTTATAGTTTGCTCAATTTAAGTCAGATCGATTCGAAACCTGTCTTAAACGAAAGAGCAGAAAATTTTAGATAGATTTCATGTATAATATTGTGTCAAAACACTTTTTTTATACAGATTTATATGATTATTAAACTAAATAAATGCGACTTTATCTAATAAATCGCGAACTTGTTTCGGTTGTCCTTGTCTGTTGCACAGTGTGATATGGATATTGGAAGATAGCGTATGCCCTGTCTTATGTTGCATTATTTCAATATAGTTATTCAATTTTTTGACTGCTGATGTTTGAATTTAAGTTTAAAAACCCTGGCCTACTGAGTTAAAATGACGTGTAACTAATTATTGACGTCGATCGGATCGGACCAAAATTTCTCGACGTTCATCATACCTTCCCGAACAATTTGACTTTCTCTGTCTCTATGTCCCTTTGTACGCTTATAACTCGAGAACCACTGATCCGATTTACATGATTTTTTTCAAGTAAATAACTTCTTATGCGACTGCGAGTTTTAAAATATTTGTGGCATCACGCAAAAGCAACCGAACTGATTCTCAAATAAAAACGTATGTTCTGGCATCACGCAAAAATAAGTAGGTAGTAGATGCTTTGTTTTTTAAACGGTGGTTTTATTTAGCTTGATCCCGTATATTTCTTACAAATCTTGCGATCGATTGAGTTGAAATTTTGCACACATGTGTAGCTCCGGTGACAATACAATATTATGGTAACTAGCTGACCGGCCCGGCTTCGTCCGGGTGTAAATCGTACTTCTGAATTTTCACCCACTTCCCGTGATCCGATTGAGTTGAAATTTTGCACACATGTGTAGCTCCGGTGACAATACAATATTATGGTAACTAGCTGACCGGCCCGGCTTTCGTCCGGGTGTAAATCGTACTTTTGAATTTTCACCCACTTCCTATGATCCGATTGAGTTGAAATTTTGCACACATGTGTAGCTCCGGTGACAATACAATATTATGGTAACTAGCTGACCGGCCCGGCTTTCGTCCGGGTGTAAATCGTACTTTTGAATTTTTACCCACTTACCATGATCCGATTGAGTTGAAATTTTGCACACATGTGTAGCTCCGGTGACAATACAATATTATGGTAACCAGCTGACCGGCCCGAGTTTCGTCCGGGTGCAAATCGTACTTTTGAATTTTCACAAGCAAAAGGTCTTTCTTCGGTAACGTTTCGGATAAATGTAATAAAATCAGACTAAGGAAATAAAGCACACTAAAAATTATTAGATCCTTTTGAAAATTAATATTTGAGAGTTTTATAGGACACAAAAAAATAAAATGGCGTCAGATTTCAAAATGGCGGCCATATGTACTTTTTTGTAAACATTATCCGATTCTTTTGAAAATTAATATTTGAGAGTTTTATAGCACACAAAAAAATTAAATGGTGTCAGATTTCAAAATGGCGGCCATATGTACTTTTTTGTAAGACATCAGATCCTTTTGAAAATTGATATTTGAGAGTTTCATAGAACACAAAAAAATAAAATGACGTCAGATTTCAAAATGGCGGCCGTATGTACTTTTTTGTAAAAATTATCCGATCATTTTGAAAATTGATATTTGAGAGTTTCATAGGTCACAAAAAAATAAAATGACGTCAGATTTCAAAATGGCGGAAATATGTAGAACTCCTTTCTAAAAATTATACGATCTTTTTGAAAATTGATATTTGAGAGCTTCATAGGACACAAAAAAATAAAATGACGTCAGATTTCAAAATGGCGGCCGTATGTACTTTTTTGTAAAAATTATCCGATCATTTTGAAAATTGATATTTGAGAGTTTCATAGGTCACAAAAAAATAAAATGACGTCAGATTTCGAAATGGCGGCCATATATACTTTTTTGTAAAAATTATCCGATCCTTTTGAAAATCGGTATTTGAAAGTTTCATAGGACACAAAAAAATAAAATGACGTCAGATTTCAAAATGGCGGCTATAATATGTACTTTTTTGTAAAAATTATCCGATCCCTTTGAAAATGGATATATGCGAGTTTTATAGGACACAAAAAATAAAATGACGTCATATTTCAAAATGGCGGAAATATGTAGTACTCCTTTGTAAAAATTATCCGATCCTCTTGAAAATTGATATTTGAGAGTTTCATAAGACACAAAAAAATAAAATGTCGTCAGATTTAAAAATGGCGGCCGTATGGACATTTTTGTAAAAATTATCCGATCCTTTTGAAAATTGATATTTGAGAGTTTCATAGGTCACAAAAAAATAAAATCATGTCAGATTTCAAAATGGCGGCCATATATACTTTTTTGTAAAAATTATCCGATCCTTTTGAAAATCGGTATTTGAAAGTTTCATAGGACACAAAAAAATAAAATGACGTCAGATTTCAAAATGGCGGCCATAAATACTTTTTTGTAAAAATTATCCGATTCTTTTGAAAATCGCTATTTGAAAGTTTCGTAGGACACAAAAAAATAAAATGATGTCAGATTTAAAAATGGCGGCCGTATGTACTTTTTTGTAAAAATTATCCGATCCTTTTGAAAATTGATATTTGAGAGTTTCATAGAACACAAAAAAATAAAATGATGTCAGATCTCAAAATGGCGGCCATATGTACTTTTTTGCAAAAATGATCCGATCTTTTTGAAAATTAATATTTGCGAGTTTTTTTTAGGACACAAAAAAATAAAATGATGTCATATTTCAAAATGGCGGTCATAGGTATATATTTCTTTGTAAAAATTATCCGATCCTTTTGAAAATTGATATTTGAGAATTTAATAAGACACAAAAAAATAAAATAGCGTCAGATTTCAAAATGGCGATCAAATAATAACTTTTTAATTGTATTATTTATATCTTTGATAAATTCGGTTTTATATACAATGCGTAAAAAGCATAGCTTCTGTCGGGTGTCTTGCGACACATCATGACTTTTTTATTTAGCCGGTTCCGAGTAACGCTTAATAGTCAACCGTTGCTATGGAAAATTGTTTAAAAAATTCACTGTACTATTTTTTCTATGTAATCCAATACTGTATTTATATTAGGTCTTATGGCTCATAGCCTACTACAAAATTATAAATCTTCTCAGTGTTATTTTCCCTATGTTCAATAAAACCGTTTACACACAGTACCTACATGAATATCGCGCCTTGTAATTCTTGAATTACTTGTATGCTCCAAAATTTTTTTCTCTTTTATAACGAAAGAATTTGCTCGGTCCCTTGAGTTTTGTTATAAAGTTGAGTTTTGATTGTTTATCAAATAATTTTTGACTAGCATAAATATTGTCAATGAATTTTGAGACACGACGTATAATTTGAACTTCCCGTTTATATGCCAGGATGGAATTCGCAATGACCTTTTACTTTGTACGTGGATTTTCACACCCTTTTCATACAAAAATTCGATATGCGTAATTGTATGGAAAATTTACGTTCTGCTCTACTTACACGGAATTATCTAACTTTAAAATACATTCTGGAAAATTACTGATGTTTTCATTCAAAATTTTACAGTGGTTATATTTCGATAATATTATATGAGATATGACTGGCACAAATATAATATTCTATAATTTATATAATAAGTACTGTAACAAAACTGTTTTCTTACGTGGGTGGAATAAATTATTTATTTACAATAATTAAAAAATGTAACAACAATTCAAATACAATAACTGTATGTCAATGCTAACAATCAAACGATAATAATAACGAACAGTAATTCTTAAACGAACTGAAGCACTTTAATAACACTGAACAATTTATATGCTGTATTTATTTCAAATCGACACTGTCACACGACTGAGTCACTACGGTGACTGCCCCTGCTTATATAGAGCTCGCAGCTTGACCCCGCACGCTCGCGCGCTTTCCAGAATATTCTGGTGGTCACCCGTGTCTTCGATATCATGCCACGCCTCACCATTGTTACTTGTTCTCGATGCTTCTTTTGTCGCCAGCGGCGTAACATCTGGGGTTTTGCTACAATACTGTATATTTTTCTTCGAACGAATAATTACAAACTATAGTCAGTCTTTTAAAGGAATTAAATCGGATATAAATTACGATTTTCTGTAATATTTTTTAATTTATGTTAAATTTTAAAATCAAAGGACAAAGTTTGTATTAGACGAATCATTGCCGTTTATACTGCCAAAATTGATAGCATTAAAATTGCGATTTCAGTTATCAACGCTGACAGCCTTTCCCTTTCGGTTACAGTCGCGTTTTTAACCGACTTCAAAAAAAGGAGGTGGTTCTCAATTCGGTTGTATTTTTTTTTTTATGTTTGTTGCCTCAGAATTCCGTCATTTATAAACCGATTTAGAAATTTTTTTTATTTGAAAGGATATACCTTCAGATTGGTTCCATAGAAATTTTATCGAAATCGGTTCAGTAGTTCGGCTGATTTTTTAATAAAAGTGAGTAACGGCATGTGATTCCTTAAGGTAAAATGTCACTTTTTGACACATCAGACGGCGTAAGAAAGTCGGTTTAATAAAAGTGAGTAATGGCGTGTGATTCCTTTAAGGTAAATGTCACTTTTTGACACTAAAAGTAAAAAATAAATAACTTTTTAACAAAAAAAAAACCTCCTTCAAAAAAAGAGGAAAATAATGAAATTTTGAGGTCTGCGTCAATTTAATAAAATATGAAGTCGATTAAAAAGAAGATATTAATCACTTAACTATACTTTTTAATCGACTTCATATTTTATTAAATTGGCGCAGACCTCAAAATTTCATTATTTTCCTCTTTTTAGTGGCTTTTTGAAGGAGGTTTTTTTTTTGTTAAAAAGTTTTTTTTTTGGTTACTGATCAGCCCTCATTTAGTAGAAGTGCGATGATATTGGCCTAACTTATTCTGCGGAACAAGCAAACTGACAAACAGACCGACAGACTAAAATTCTGAAAATGGCTAAATCGGTCAAATTATCCTATAAACTGTAGGTACACAAAATTTCGTTAAAAACTTACATTATTAATGACAAAGTTACAATTATATTTATGTGTTTGTGTGTCGTATTCGTTTTTAGGCGCGATCTTAGCGAAGCTAGAAGCGCCTATATACACTCGCTTTGTCTGTGAATCTGTGAATCTGTGAATCTGTGAATCTGTGAATCTGTGAATCTGTCACGCTATTTTGTGTCACGCGTACAGCCCAAACGGATGAACCAATTTTCAAAAACTTTTTTTTGTTCGATTCCTCTCGGGGTCTATTTGATCCTAACGTCGCCCGATTTTTGAATTTTGGCCCCAGAGGGGAGCAAATTAGAAAAAACGGTGTTTTTTGCTTATAGTTTGCTCAATTTAAGTCAGATCGATTCGAAACCTGTCTTAAACGAAAGAGCAGAAAATTTTAGATAGATTTCATGTATAATATTGTGTCAAAACAGTTTTTTTATACAGATTTATATGATTATTAAACTAAATAAATGCGACTTTATCTAATAAATCGCGAACTTGTTTCGGTTGTCCTTGTCTGTTGCACAGTGTGATATGGATATTGGAAGATAGCGTATGCTCTATCTTATATTGCATTATTTTAATATAGTTATTCAATTTTTTGACTGCTGATGTTTGAATTTAAGTTTAAAAACCCTGGCCTACTGAGTTAAAATGACGTGTAACTAATTATCGACGTCGATCGGATGGCGAGACCTAGGGATCGGACCAAAATTTCTCGACGTTCATACCTTCCCGAACAATTTGACTTTCTCTGTCTGTATGTCTCTTTGTACGCTTATAACTCAAGAACCACTGATCCGATTTATATGATTTTTTTTTAAGTAAATAACTTCTTATGCGACTGCGAGTTTTAAAATATTCTGGCATCACGCAAAAGCAACCGAACTGATTCTCAAATAAAAACGTATGTTCTGGCATCACGCAAAAGTAAGTAGGTAGTAGATGCTTTGTTTTTTAAACGGTATGGTTTAATTTAGCTTGATCCCGTATATTTGTTACAAATCTTGCGACCGACTGAGTTGAAATTTTGCACACATGTGTAGCTACGGTGACAAAACAATATTATGGTAACTAACTGACCGGCCCGGTTCGTCCGGGCGTAAATCGTACTTTTGAACTTTCACCCACTTTCTATGATCCGATTGAGTTGAAATTTTGCACACATCTGTAGCTCCGGTGACAATACAATATTATGGTAACTAGCTGACCGGCCCGGTTCGTCCGGGTGTATCTCGTACTTTTGAATTTTCACCCACTTCCCGTGATCCGATTGAGTTGAAATTTTGCACACATGTGTAGCTCCGGTGACAATACAATATTATGATAACTAGCTGACCGGCCCGGCTTTCGTCCGGGTGCAAATCGTACTTTTGAATTTTCACCCACTTTCTATGATCCGATTGAGTTGAAATTTTGCACACATCTGTAGCTCCGGTGACAATACAATATTATGGTAACTAGCTGACCGGCCCGGCTTTCGTCCGGGTGTAAATCGTACTTTTGAATTTTCACCCACTTCCCGTGATCCGATTGAGTTGAAATTTTGCACACATGTGTAGCTCCGGTGACAATACAATATTATGATAACGTTTCAGTGGATCGGATAAATGTTATAAAATCAGACTAAGGAAATAAAGCACAAAAAAATAAAATGGCGTCAGATTTCAAAATGGCGGCCATATGTACTTTTTTGTAAAAATTATCCGATTCTTTTGAAAATTAATATTTGAAAGTTTTATAGGACACAAAAAATAAAATGACGTCAGATTTTTCAAAATGGCGGCCATATGAACTGTTTTGTAAAAATTATCCGATCCTTTTGAAAATTGATATTTGAGAGTTTCATAGGACACCAAAAAATAAAATGACGTCAGATTTTTCAAAATGGCGGCCACATGTACTCTGTTGTAAAAATCATCTGATCCTTTTGAAAATTGATATTTGAGAGTTTCATAGGACACAAAAAAATAAAATGATGTCAGATTTTTCAAAATGGCGGCCATATGTACTTTTTTGTAAAAATTATCCGATCCTTTTGAAAATTGATATTTGAGAGTTTCATAGGACACAAAAAAATTAAATGGTGCCAGATTTCAAAATGGCGGCCATACGTACTTTTTTGTAAGAATTATCAGATCCTTTTGAAAATTGATATTTGAGAGTTTCATAGGACACAAAAAAATAAAATGACGTCAGATTTCAAAATGGCTGCCATTATATATACTTTTTTGTAAAAATTATCCGATCCTTTTGAAAATTGATATTTGCGAGTTTTATAGGACACAAAAAAATAAAGTAACGTCAGATTTCAAAATGGCGGAAATATGTAGTACTCCTTTCTAAAAATTATACGATCCTTTTGAAAATTGATATTTGAGGGTTTCATAGAACACAAAAAAATGAAATGACGTCAGATTTAAAAAAGACGGCCAAATGTAGTTTTTTGTAAAAATTATCCGATTGTTTTGAAAATCGGTATTTGAGAGTTTCAAAGGACACAAAAAAATAAAATGACATCAGATTTAAAAATGGCGGCCGTATGTACTCCTTTCTAAAAATTATACGATCCTTTTGAAAATTGATATTTGAGAGTTTCATAAGACACAAAATATAAAATGACGTCAGATTTCAAAATGGCGGCAATATGTACTTTTTGTGTAAAAATTATCTGATCTTTTTGAAAATAGATATTGACGAGTTTTATAGAACGCAAAAATATAAAATGACGTCATATTTTAAAATGGCGGCCATAGGTATACACTTCTTTGTAAAAATTATCCAATCCTTTTGAAATTTGATATTTGAGAGTTTAATAAGACACAAAAAAATAAAATGGCGTCAGATTTCAAAATGGCAGTCAAATAATAACTTTTTAATTGTATTGTTTATATCTTTGATAAATTCGGTTTTATATACAATGCGTAAGAAACATAGCTTCTGTCGGGTATCTTACGACACCTCAAGACTTTTTTTTTTTAGCTGGTTCCGAGTTTCGCTTAATAGTCAACCGTTGCTATGGAAAATTGTTTAAAAAATTCACTGCACTATTTTTTCTATGTAATCCAATACATATTTACATTAGGTCTTATGGCCATAGCCTACTACAAAATTGATCTTCTTAGTGTTATTTTCCCTATGTTCGGTAAAACCGTTTACACACAATACCTACATGAATATCGCGCCTTGTAATTCTTGAATTACTTGTATGCTCCAAAATTTTTTATTAAGTATTAATAATGTCCGGAGCTATAAGCTCAAAATAAATAAACAAAAAAACTTTATGAAATTATGTCTAAAGTTTAGTTCTGATTAGACGTTACAATAATACCGTTTATTATAAGCTTTCTGTTCCCAGTTTCTTATCCCAGAACTGGTGAAAGTATCAATTAGATTTTCAATTTACTATTGCACAATTATACAAACATACATTTAGAATTGATAACCTCTTTTTACTCGACAGCAGCAAAGTCAAAAAGGAGGGTTAAGTGTTTCGCCGTAATGCATTTTAAGCTCGATTAATATAAATCGAGCTTAAAATGCATTAAGGCGAAACACTTAACCCTCCAGGCACGGCGCGGGAACGTAGCGTTTCCGGCAAGACAAACATTTTTATATGCATTTCAAATACGAGTATTGATACGTTTCTGAACGGACGGGATCCGCTAAGTATAAATATTCGTATTTGAAATGCATGTAAAAATGTTTGTCTTGCCGGAAACGCTACGTTCCCGTGCCGTGTCTGACCGGATAATACAAATCAAACTTAAGTCGGTTTAAAATAATTAATAAAATATATTCTGTTAAAGCTTGGCCCAAAGAACCCAGGTCTTTATTAAACATAATCTCGATTTGATTTTATATACATAAATAATTTTCATTTTCGATACATTTAAATAACCAACGTTCCCGATAATTCCTAAATTCAATTTTTTATAGCAAGCAATAGCAATTGATACAAAAAAAATGTTTTCAGATGTTCAAAATTTATTTTTGAACACTTTTGAACGCCGGTAAAAAAAATTAAAAAACTATCATTTTAGCCATTAAATAAACGTCAAAACAATTCTCAGATATTTATTTATTTATAAAATACGCTAAGTTTAATGCACTTTTTGCATTTTGCAGGTTTGAAAACTACACTTGGGTGCAAGAAGGACGACGCATGAAAGGGAAGAGTAAGAGAGAGGGAGATACAACGACTGGAAGAAGAGCAGTGAAAAAGCCGCAGCATTTCTGCGAACAAGCTCGTTGTGTCGAATACTTTATGTTCAAGATATCACACCTACATAAGTGTGTGTGTGTGTGACTGTGGTGGCATTTGATGGCGGTGTGCATGGTACAGAAATAAGATGAGGCAGTCTCGTACGCTCTTATGTACAGGAGTCACGCCTGAGCGTTGCTCGTGGTATGCCGCAAAAACCTCCACAAACGTCCACTGACTCAACAAGCGTACAGGATGGTTACATTTATAGAAATTAACTAGGCACACACTCAGTAATTAAGCATCGCATTTTTAAAAGCATCCGAGACGAGATTTTTAAAAATATTGTCTTGGTTAAGTACCAGACTAAGGTGGATGGTTTCTGAAATAGATTTGGTCATAGATGGACATTAATTAGTTCAGCTTTGACGTCATTTTTAATTTAATTTATTTTTAACTTTTTATGGATATAAAAAGTATTTACTAGGCTTAAGTGAATATGTTAATTAATTATTAATTAATTGTAGATTATAGACGCGTCGACAATTCAGGTCATTAGCGTCTTCAACACAACAAATAATCCATTTGTGTATTAGAACCCGCCAGCCGGCATACACAAACCGACTGGTGCGAGCTCGGGTCCCTGGGAGCGCTGATTCCCAAAGAACATTGGAATTATGCAATTTGCGATAGCAACCACATTCCAATGTCCCCCCTGGAGGCTTAAATGAACATGGGTTAGAAAATGGAAACTTTATGTGATAGATAGATAGGGGAACATAACTTGACATAGGTGTTGATAGTCGTTACGCCACCTTATTTTGAGTATTTTTTGTATAAAAAAGTGCCAGACTGAAATGAATGGTTTTTGTGAATATCTGACGTCAAAGATGGACTAATGCCGGATTTATCGTACATATTTAACACGCTGTCATTTCTATGGTTACTTCGTATGTTTTATATGTTATTCGGTGTAAAAATAGCGATTAACAAAACAGCGTGTTAAATATACGTTAAATCCGGCATAAATGTCCAACTTTGATATTTTAGAAACCATTCACTTCAGCCTGGTAATCAAAATAAGATCCCTTTTCTGAATCCATCGAAAAAATACAGAATGCTACCTAAAACAACAAAGTCGTATGTGCTGAGGGCGGTTGGGAGCGGCGCAACCCTTCGACACATATCTCAAGTCGTGTCCCCAATCGATTATCTAACCCCCCAAGTTTTCAATTTATAACTCAAGAGGCAAAACAATGAAATGACTCAAAAAACCACCTCTTCGAAGAGGTCTATCGGACACTTCGGTTAGGATGGGACAAGACTGACAATGATAATAATAATAATAATGATATAACTTTATTATGGCGGAGTTCAGTCGAAACTGATCTTCCACTCAACCATTATCATTACATTATAAGATGCGGTTACATCAAAAAGTTCTTAAAATACAGATATTATTCTACAAATCGTGTAAATTTCATCCCGATGTTATGTGACAGACGTGAGATGCTAATTAACGACCACTATACTTAAATTATAAATTATAATCATTCCAGGATTTACTTAAAATCAAACGCGGTTTCGTTTTCCCTACGCTGTCTCCTTTAAATTTTTTTTAAACTGACCGGATGTCCTATAACAGTCAACTTCTTGCTATCGACGCTTGTACTATGACAAACCTTAGTGTGTGGTTCTAAGATAATATGAGAGCATAGAAATAATTCAAACCAATGTCCATTTTTAAGATTCCGTAATGAAAAAAACGGAACCCTTGCAGGATTCACTTTGTTGTCCATCTGTCTGTCAAGACCTTTTTCTCAGGAACGACTAGAGGTATCAAGTTGAAATTAATATCAAATACTAAGGTCTACTACCCCATAATCCTGTAAAAAATTCAAGCTTCTAACTCAATGCAATAAAAAGATACGGCTTTTTAAAAATCACGTATTTTGATACTGACTAACTCAAGTAAGCGAAAGTGGCGTAATCCTACGGGATGATTGTGAACTGTATCTGGGAATTATTACGTGATAAACTTGATTTTTATTAAATTGTTATAACAGTACGGAACCCTCAGGGCGCGAGTTCTACTCGCACTCGACCGGTTTTTTTTTTTTTTGTAATCGAGAGCACTCTATATGAGAGTTCCTTTACAGTGAACTCTCGACTCTGTCTCTTCGTGAATGCGCACACGAGGTGACGTACGAATGAAACACTGGGGAAAAGGGGAGCAAAACCCTCAACCGCACACGGTTATCTGTTTGCTACTCTCTCACTACCCTATAGTCAGTTCCATAGTCGTCTCTAACATTTATTAACCACTAACACAATCGTTATAGCTAAAATATTGCTGCAGTCGAGTCAATAGGGTACTTGCCAGTGATCAAAATAAAATATAAAACTTTGTTATAATGAAAGATTATGCTCTAAAATAGTTATTAGAATTTTTATTTTTATTAATTAAGTTTCGTAAACATATTTAAATAAATAAATAAAATCATGATTTTTAATCTATGTGTCACGTGACTTCAAACACCGTGTGAGAACGTGTGACGTCAATTTTAAGTAAAAAATAAATGTATCCATAGCAACGGAGCTTAGATTGTTTACATCATGTTCACAAAACGGTATTTTTCAGCACTCTGTTTCTAATAAAAAGATGACGTCATAGGTTCGTAGAGCAAAAACGATTATTAGCGGGACTAACATAAATATTTCAAAAATTATTTTTGAGCTAAATTGAAATCAGAATGAAGTAATTTAGGTGTCATTTTGTTCAGAATTTACTGCTCTATTAATATTACCATATTGCTAATTTATTTATTGAAGATTATAACCGCTTGACAATTAATTTACGTCGCCATTTTTACTTTTACAGTATGACGTGAAGGTCGTGAGTAAGTAATGGCAGGCGCACGCAGGCGGACAGGTAACAGTTTACTTACCGCACTAGTGCTTACTGATGAACGGAAATTGCTATTTTCTCGAAAACGGTTCCAGCGAGATTGTTCATAAATCGATATGTCATTAATGACCCTACCACCATTCATATGACTTGGAAAAATTCAAAAAGACTACTTATTCATTAACAAAAATTGCAATTTTCTCGAAACGGCTTAAACGATTTTGTATTTCACATTTCGATATAATATATCGAAATATGAAATACAAAATCGTGTTGAATTTTTCCAAGACATGAATGGTGGCATTTTGTAGGATCATTAATGATATTATCATTAATGATCCTACAAAATGCCACCATTCATGCCTTGGAAAAATTCAGAAAGGGTAGTTTCTGCGAGTGCGAGCGAAAATTCGAAGTCAATGCAATTGAGCGAGAAAGTCAGTGTGGTGGAGCCGTCCATTTATTAATAATAAATTGGAAATTCAATCGATACTCGACTGTCTTTATTATCCCATAAATCGCTTTTTTGCGTAGACGGAGGCACGCCTTGCTCTCTTTCAAAATTTTAATATTATAATAAATATATGGAGGATAGTCCCCACGTTCTGCTACCGCACAACACTTCCATGTAGGCTTATGGAAGCGGCCATATATACGGCAGTATATGGGTCGTACAGCAGACAAATTTGTGATACTCCCGGCACACTATTTTACAGGTTCTATTTCTTATTGGATTCTACGAGTTTTATAAACAACGTTCAATACGAGAGCTGCTTGTAAAGCCGCATGTTTTGTAGAAAAGCATAAACATGTAGGTGTAAACGCACATGTACATACAGGTGTTCCAAAAATTATTGTCCAAAATTAATTATAATAAGTTATGCTGGGTTGACAAACGCATTGTCAAAAAATCTGATTTGACAGTGACCTAAGGTTGTGATCATGTAATTACAGTTTTTATATATGCAGAAACAGTCCAACGTAGTTGTCAAACACTTTGTTATGTCGAAAATTAGATTGTACTCACAGAAAAACAAATGTATTTTTATAAGGATTACTTCTGTTAACTTGTGTATACGTAAATAAAAAAAAGGGAGAATCCGCACAAGATCAATTAAATCGTTTATTATTTAAACAATCGACGACATGTTTCGACCCTTCAGGTCATCTTCAGGTTTTATATAAAATTTGACAATTAACTCTTTGTTGGCTTATATGGAATTGTTTCCAAAGTTTCAATGTTCTTTTGTTGTAATGATGTCTTGTATTAATGTTGACCTGAAGATGACCTGATAGGTCGAAACATGTCGTCGATTGTTTAAATAATAAACGATTTAATTGATCTTGTGTGGATTCTCTCTTTTTTCTATAAATATATTTTTATTTTGTTAAGGCCACTAATTGCCACGGTTATCTGAAAATAGTACCAAATCATATTCTTTTTTAAGGTTCCGTACCTTATAAGGAAAAATGGAACCGTTATAAGATCACTCGTGCGTCAATCTGTCTGTCTGTCACAGATGTTTTTCTCGAAAACTGCGTGACGTAGGAATTTGAAATTTGGTATGGTGCTAGGTCTTTATAAGGCGTACATAATTCGATAATCAAAAGTTACGAAATACTTTTGTAAATATTTTTATGGGGAAAAAGTGAACGTCATTAATATTACATTTAATAATAAAGAAGGGAATTGGATAAGCAGCCAAATGCAGACCATATCATAGTCAATCTTGCAATTTTGGAGAGAAAAAATCATTTTACAACGTATATCACAGTCGGGAACCAAACCCGTTCTTTTCTACTTATGTGCAACATAGGTTGTAAAATGATTTTTTCTCTCCAAAATTGCAAGATTGATTATGATATGGTCTGTTTGGCTGCTTATCCAATTCCCTTTTTTACTATGAAATTCAGCCGTATAAACATGTTACTTATTACATATTATAAATAATGTTAATAAAATGATTTTACTATAAATTTAATTATTATAAGTTTTCCACAACCACTCCCATTTAATGTTTACACTGCTTGATAAAATAATTGTATTTTGTTCATTTTATATAACGTGTATAAGGTTATGTTTCATTAGTTAAATCCAATTTTCATCTGTGTTTTAATATTTTATCAATTTTGCGTTGTTTTAATATTTTGACTTGAACATGATTTTTTCTCTCCAAAATTGCAAGATTGATTATGATATGGTCTGTTTGGCTGCTTATTCAATTCCCTTCTTTACTATGAAATTCAGCCGTATAAACATGTTACTTATTACATATTATAAATAATGTTAATAAAATGATTTTACTATAAATTTAATTATTATAAGTTTTCCACAACCACTCCCATTTAATGTTTACACTGCTTGATAAAATAATTGTATTTTGTTCATTTTATATAACGTGTATAAGGTTATGTTTCATTAGTTAAATCCAATTTTCATCTGTGTTTTAATATTTTATCAATTTTGCGTTGTTTTAATATTTTGACTTGAACATGATTTTTTCTCTCCAAAATTGCAAGATTGATTATGATATGGTCTGTTTGGCTGCTTATTCAATTCCCTTCTTTACTATGAAATTCAGCCGTATAAACATGTTACTTATTTACATATTATAAATATTGTTAATAAAATGATTTTACTATAAATTTAATTATTATAAGTATTCCACAACCACCCCCATTTAATGTTTACACTGCTTGATAAAATAATTGTATTTTGTTCATTTTATATAACGTGTATAAAGTTATGTTTCATTAGTTAAATCCAATTTTCATTTGTGTTTTAATATTTTATCAATTTTGCGTTGTTTTAATTTTTTGACTTGAACACAGAACTTGACTTTTTTCTTAATGAAATATGAAATATAAATAATAATAAATAGTGTTCGTGTTTGTAATAGGTAGGTTGATTATTTACTATTATAAGATAAGACAGCTCCAAGTAATATTGTTATTAAAAATTTGTTATTTTAATAATTTTATACTGCTTGAAAAGGGTCTATTACAAGGGGACCGAACGTTGCAACTTGTAGTAAATAATTGGACAGCTATAACCAGTAATTGTTTCGTTATCCCTATATTATTAAACGAGCAAATCTTGTATATATGTACCTATGTACCTATATAAATATTTTCTCGAAAACGGCCCTAACGATTTGGATGAAATTTACTGAAAAGAGGTTTTGGGGGGCAAAAAATCGATCTAGATAGGTCTCATCCCTTGAAAAATTCGTTTTCTTATCGATTTTATCATTTTAAAAAACAGTTTTTTTAACGTTATAAAACAGTGTCGTATGGTGAGTAGGCTTTGGAAAAAACAAACTATTTTCATTATTTATGTCAAATTACTCTGACAGTCAATCTTTAACTTATTAAAATAATCAGTAATTATTTGAAAATATGTAGGTACATACGTTATGTAGTATGACGTATACTGACGTATAATAATATTATCTACTTATAGGTATGTAATTTTTTTTCTTAAAAACGACTAACGATTTTGATGAAATGGGAACTTTAAGTACTATTTTTTTTGAACTCATCCGAGCAAAGCTCGGTCATCCAGATATTTATTTATAAATTCGCTGTCGGCAGAAGCTAATAAGTTTAATTTATGCAATTATTAACTAAAACTTCTATTTTACAGAATACCAAAAGGCAAGACCATTCTGCACAGTTTTTACAGTTAATAAACTGAAATCGATCCACCTATTAAAATGTCAGTTGGATAAAAATAATATGCAAAAATATAGTTACATTATTTATATTAATGGTCAGGGTATAGAAAAAAATAAATAAATTTTCAAATCAAAGCTAAGCCGCTAAGCCACAAGGGGGTGGAAATGTACCATAAAAAACCAAAATGTGCTTCGGTTCAGAATAATATTTGCTGCCGCTAAAAACACATCAACTATGATCACAACGCCAAGTAGCTTATGTCAAATATTTGACAATTTGTTATGCTAGCAAATACAATTTTTGAAGTGAAACTTCTTTACGCATGGTAGAGTGAATTGGATTCATGCGGCTGAACGTGTAGCGAAACTTTGCACCTCCAATTCTTTGCGTTGAGCTAGAATGGGACGCTGCAGCGATCGTTACAGGAAGCTAATTATGTGTGTATGAATACGTATGGATGTGTGTGTGTGTAGTCAACGCGATTAGAAGTTTAACTTCTGTAGTGTGTAGTGCAAAGTACACGGTCTCATTTTTTTATCTCCTGTCAGTTCGACTTAAATTTTAAAACTGTAATTCGAGGGCAGTATAGCCTAGTGGTTAGCGTGCTTAGTGCCACAACCTCTGGACTGAACTGCCGTGGGTTCGAATCCCACCTGCGCTCATGGATGTTTTGTGATGTTATTTAGTTTTAAGATAGTTGTTATTTAGTGTAAGTAGTTGAAAGACGCTAATGACCTGAGATGTCGACGCGTCTATAATCTACAATAAATAAAAATAAAACTGTAATTCGAAATCGATCTCTCTTTCACGATTCTTGTTAAGAGAGTACGTACTGGCAGTGTTGCCTCTTTCCAATAAAGCGAAAAATAAGCAACCGAATTACTATCGTGATCCACCGCGTCTGTATTCAATTGGGTTAAATCGTAATTAATTTTGGTTTGCCAAAAATCAAGCATATAACCGCATATAACCTTGATTAATTTTCTTAGAACAAATTGTCAACGTTTTAGCACTAAATGTGTCCTCTTCAGAACTTGCATTTACAGGTTCTGAGGAAGACACGTTGGCCCTTAAATTATGCATATAAATATTGTTATTCTCTTGCATTGTATCACGTGTAAAGTAAATGTTAAGCCATTTTGTTTTGCAACCCTAGATACATATTGTTGCAAAACACGCTGTATGCTAAAAACGTCTGTGTAAAATAACAATTTAATGTATTATGATATTGCTGTGAATCGAAGGTAACATATTATTATTAGGTAATTTTTTGTCTGGAGATAGCAATCAATATGCAATTTAAATTTTGCGTGGGCCAATTTTATGTATTGATAAAGCCTTCTAACATATTTATGTATACGTTTATAGTGGTATATGACACCAGAAAACTATTCCTGTAAATCTGTCTGTTTTACTACATCGAAATTCGTTAAAAACATAACAAAATAAAAAATGGACTCTGTGCGTCACCCACATATGTGCACGGTGGAAGTAGGTAAAACTTCTTTCATCGTCGTCAACCATGCGAATTTAAATAAATAAATTAATAATTACCTACTATTATATATAATATACTTTTTCATTTTTTCAATTCATTATTTTTTAACAATAAAAAGTGGTGGAACCTTTGGTGTAACGATACGAAATGTTATAATTACCACAAAACACCAAACCATAACACACTCTCGACGTACTTTTCGCCAACCTGAAAGTGGGCCAATAACCTTTGTTCCCAAAATTTCAGTGGTCGATAAAATTTTAAACCAGGTTACTTGCTATAGAATTTACAAGAAAAATTGTTAAAATTTCAACGGTTAAAACGTATTTAAAAAAATATTTAGAGATTGGGGATTATGCCAGGGTGGGCCAAGGGGTAGTCCAAGACAGTTTAAGGTGAGCCATGACCCACCCGGTCCACCTATGGCGCCGCCACTAACTTGGGGACTGGGAGTTTGTAACTACGAGCCACGAAAACGTTGCATAAAAGTATCACCTACGAACTCGACTATATTCAAGCGCATATTTCACTTTAATAGTAGTTTATACATCTAGTACAATTAAGCATATAAAGACGCGGAGGATGAAGTTGGCACGCGAGCTGCAGGTGAGAGTGTCAACATACTGAGCATCTTATACTTAATTTATTGTACGAGTTGTATAGGTACCTACACTGTAAAAAATGGATGTAAAAATACTTTGAAAGTTAAGGTAGAATTCACTCGATTTTCTAAGTGATTTTACATTATTATTTATTTTTACACAGAAAACTTCATAAAAATTTGGACTTTTACTGTAAAGTTAAACAAATTTGTGATTTTTACATAAAGTAAATTAAAATTACATAATTTGTGTAATATTCCAATAAAGTGTGTAAGAATTACAAAATAAAATGTATAGTTACATATATAAAATGGATGAATACAAAACAAATTAGTGACCACGCATGCGCAATGTGTTTTTATGGAATCTACGCGATGTGCAGGCGATACCTGTTTGCGACGCCATTGTCTCTTTGTGTGCCTATTACCAGATTAATCGCTGGCTACAAGTGGACCATCGATAATCTATGTAATCGGCCTTCTCATTTCTTACAGTGTACATAATTTTTGTAATACATATTTGAAATGTACAACATTCAACATTCATTGAATTAATGTCAAATTTACTGACAGCACTACATAATATACTAAAAATATTAGCCTTGATACAAAATATTGCATTATTGTAATGCGATGTATATTATTTTAAGCAGTCGACTAGAGGCACGAAATGTACATTTCAAATATGTGCTAGAGAAATAATATTAATAAGTTGTTCAATTCCATAAAAATAACGCAGTTCATTGATCAGTCAATTTTTTTACAGCAATGAAGTTGAACTGCATTCGTCAACATAATACAGCAATCAAATCACAAGCAATTTGGTTCAAAAAACGTGGAAAAAAGTAAATCTCGTCAAAAGAAAAACGCGTGTCAAAGCACAAATGTGTAATGTATGGGAAAGAAAGGACAAAATACATAGAGGAAAACAATTTTACCTTACATCGTTCAAGAAAAAACAAATCACCATTTTCCACAACAGCATACATCTGTGGCCCCCGTATGTTTTTTCGTTTGCTTATATAAATATACATAGGAACACATATGTTGTCTACGGGATGATACATACATATGTAGTATACATCTATGAGCAATGGAACATGTATGCATTTTAACAAGGACTCAACTGCTCCACAGGTATGTACAACTTACTTTGTCATGGCCCCATATAAGAGTGAAGTTTATCTATACATAACAATAAAATAATCACTGGTGTACGTGGTGTTTAGCGCATCACGCAAAAACCACTGGACAGATATTTATGAAACTTTGCAGATGTACCTTATAGGCTGGATCTTTATCTCCAATCGAGTCTCCAATTAGAACTGGGTTTTTGAATGAATTTTTTTTTTACTTAAATGGAAAGACCACATACAAGTTTTATAGCAAAACTGTTTTTATTTAATTTTTTTGCTTACTAATTAAAAAGTTATATTTAAATAAAAATTAATTTTTAAACTCAGTTCCGATGACACGCCGAAAGAATCCGAACGCGTGTGACGTCATTATGTTATCTATGGTCTTTGTATCCATGGTTACTAAGTTAAAAAATTATTTTTGAGAGTATGTGTAATACACGGGAAATTTTATTAATTATCATGATATTATATCAAAAATAACAGCCACAGTTTGAAATGCATGTCAGCGGAACCGCGGGTATAGCTAGTTTAACATACAACTTAAAAAATATCATGTAAAAAAAATTGTTGGTATTCCGTCTATAATGATGCCACCCCTGACTTTCAGAACATAATGTGGTTTTAATTATGTAATTTTCACTGGAATTCTGATACTTACGACATTTAAATTTCATAAAATATTTTAAAACTCACTCATCAATTATAATTCAATCCAACTATACCATTAAAAATACTATTCTGATCATCAGCCGCCAGAATTATAAAACAGATTAATTAATTTATTCAGTCAATAACCAGTATTATAAAGCTATTCAATATATTATTAATTATCCAGCATTTATTAAGCAACTTGCTGTTACTAAGCGTTTCCCGGGAATGACAGTTCCTTATTATAACAGCGTACTGAAATATTGTGGTCTAAAACCTTCTCAAATATTTTCTGTAGCTATTAGTGCTTTGCTTGGGTTTAGATAAGGTTCTCGTACATACTAATATAAATGCGACATACCTATAGATATTGAAAATTATAAGATTTTTTCGTTGGAGAGCAGCCAATTATATAATTGTTTCGAAACATATAGGAAAAAATAATTTTACCAACCAGTGGTCACAGTCAGGATTCTAACCTGAACCTTTCCAATTTCACGTCGGAATGAGCTTACAATACTCAACTGTGATTATCTTATAATGTCTACAAGATATGATTGTTTCTAGAATATTATGTGGTAATACCGTTTATAGCATTGATATATCTAGGTATGTATTTATTAATATTTCCCATTAAAGGAAATTCGAAATAATTTTCACTTTCATGTTGGGCTCTCACTGGTACGAGGATTCACTTCATATCATAGCTATTGAATTAGCAGATATGAATTGACACTCGCATGTAGTGAAAATCTATTGATTCTGAAGCATATAAGGAGAATCTTAATTTAGCCATGAGTATTGTGAGCTCATTCCGACGCGAAATTGGAAAGGTTCAGGTTAGAATCCTGACTGTGACCACTCGTTGGTAAAATGATTTTTTCCTATATGTTTCGAAACAATTATATAATTGGCTGCTCTCCAACGAAAAAATCTTTCAATTGCATACAGCCGTATAAAAAAACTATTATTATATTTAAAATTATAGACGCTCAAGAACAGAGGTCATAAGCGTCTGAGCGAAGCTGCAGGTATAGAGGTTAGTAAATTTATAAAATCAGATAAAAAGATCTAATATTTCGAAGAAATCCAAAACAATATCAGTACTCTTAATACGTGATGTGATCCCATTAAACAAAGCAACAAATTATGTTTTTAAGAATAATGTCGAATAGACACGCCCGGTATTATGTAATATGTCATTACCATAAAATTAAGATAAAATATAAAAACATGGCAGTGAAATATAATGTTTTATTTAGGTCTATCGAAAATGAAATATTTATAATGGCGTGAATAATAATTTCGTAGCGAGAATGTTAGACTAGCATTCAAAAGGTAGTGAGTTCGAATTCCGGCCGGTGCAGATGTTTGATTTTTTTTTTTATGCTGCCCCCTGCCGTGAAACGATAACTACTTTACCGACCATTTTTGATTGAGGTTCTCAATGGTTTCCGTCACTAATTCCAGATGAATATTGAAATGGTTTCTTTTATAAAATTGCGTCAGGTGACCTTTTCAATTATTTTTATTTTACTTCTTTTAAAGTCACCAATAAGGCTATTTGGACCTAGTACCAATTTATATTTTCAATTTATTATTAGTAACTTCCCATTGGAAGTTTTTGTATTGGGTCCGATTTTGCAAATAAAAAATTTTGACGTATCTCCACGTTTCAAGGTCCCTAAAGTTCGAATCCATCGTTTTTAGAGACAGGTCTCTCTTTCTCTCTCTCTCTTGGTGTTTGTGTTTGTGTGTGTGTGTGTGTGTACGTACGTTCGTGAACTTTTTTTCGTCTCGCATATCTCGAGAACAAAGAATGATATTGACTCTGGACCAACTTAATTCAACGCATAATTGGATAATAAACACCTGATAAGGTTTAAAAAAAATTTGAATTGTCGGTTTTTTTTTATAAAAAAAACTACAGTCAAATTGTTGTAAAATGTTTATTGCAAATAATTTCTCTACGGTTTCTAATCTCTAAGGGCACCCAATGGGAAGTTAGCAATGTGGTTTTACCCACACACCAATCCTCTTTTTTATTTTATTTCCAAATAATGCACAATATTACCTACATAAAAGGATACTTCCCCTCTCCAAAGCAAGCTCTGTGTCGAGAGGAATTCAGATATTTGCAAAAAACTGGTCCCTATTAAAAAATGTTTTCTGGGCCAATACTGCTTGTGAGACGCTATTGTCGCAGGACGATGCGGAGATTGTCCTCTTTCACGAAAATGGCCTCTATGTGAGCCCCGTGCAACAAACGGGCTTTGTCTTAAAGAGAAAAATCCTGTATAGGTGGACACTAAACCAGATTCCCTACCATGTTAGAAGGATTTGTCTTCCTGCTTTAAAAACGGAAGTGTAAGAAGGACAAATTGTGTCGATATTTCTACGAAAAATAGTAAGATTCAGAGACCGTAGCAATTCTTTAAGTGTGTTTAGCGATCCAACGGTTTGTATTAAGTTGGCAAGATTGACAAAGATGGAGGATTGTCGCTAGGGTGAGTCGTAGATAGGGCAGTTGATCGAGAAGGCTGTGACAATGGAATAGCGCGTGTTGGCTCTGCGTGCGTATATTCCCAAATGCTTGTGTCATTTGTCTTTCACAGACGACAGTGGCCACTTCCGACAACGCGTATTGTATATACGATTGTCTGATGTTCCTATGGGCGCATAAAGATACATTCACACGAAACAATATCTTGTCCACTATTCGTTTCAACTATGCTGAACCAAAACAGTGCGTTAATTTACTGACAAAAAATGTTTGACAGCTGTCTCTGATGATGACAGGAACGATGTCGAAACGTTAGATAAATAGCAATACTTAACATCAGTATTGCGTTTCTATTTTGGCCCTTACGTCACACGATGACTTTGTCTTCAACCATCATCTAGTTAATGAAAATGTTCATCCTTTCCCAGGCAATTCATATTTATAATGACCTTAGTTTTCATTACAGAGAAGTTTTCTTCCTCCCTATGAATTAAAACACAATGTGTTTCTTTCAACGAACATTTTTTTCGGAATATAATTCTCAAAATCTTTAATCCTCGTTAGTTAATTTTGACGAGGGCTGCTTTAGTGGCTCTTAGACACTATCCTTCGGCTCTCACAGCGTAGTGAACTGATTACTTTTTATATGGGGGATCAGAACGGTGCAATGATCTAGAGATGCAGCTGGGTTAACATAGCAGTTAGATATATATTGTAGATTATAGACGCTCGACAATAGAAGAAATAAGCGACTTTTAAGGTTAGCACAGTGGGGCCTCTGCAAACCTATAAGTGCAACAGCTGAAATCTTTTTCTTCATGACATATAGTGGTTCCTCAGAGGAACATGTTTTGTTATATTTTAAAATTTGACTTAAGAACTGTGTAAATTTTTAATACAGTTGAATCTTTTTTGAGCGGAAGAATAAAGGAACTTCCTCTATTCTTCCGCTCAAAAAAGATTCCACTGTATTAAAAATCTACACACTTCTTCAGTCAAACTTTAAAATATAACAAATTCTGTTTAAGTCACTGAAAACTTGAGACTTTATTTTCTCGTTCATTTCACAAAAACCAAAAAATAGCAATATTTGCTGACAATAATAAGGAACAATACTTAACAAAGACAATAGTTATTACAAATCCTGCAAAGATGTGTGGTAACATGTAGTCTTTGAAATATTTTTAAGACGGGCCTGTGTTCAAGGAAGTGAGCCTCTATATTATTTACAGTAATTATGAAATATAAATAGTTCCGTTATTGTTATGTTTCTGAGCCATGGTTTTGCTGCAGATTCTTACGTGCTTAGTTACACTATTCATAATATAAGGGATACATAAATTTAAATTCGTTGAAATAGGGGTTGTTTTTGTCGTATGTGATATCCAAAATAAAATCAAAAAAAAAAAAAAGAATTTCTGAATAATGATTAGAAATCATTTTAACGGTTTAATGAAAAAAAGGATGAGAAAAATACGTCTGGACCTATTTTTAAGAAACTTACAACCTAAGTAAAGGTTAATCCATATTTTTAACTTATTCAGGAGTTCTTTGAAGTCATATTTTCTCTAAACTGGTAATTTCGTTTTCTCCTGCATAAATTGATTCAGACTCTCTCTATGTAGGTATAAAACCACAGAAAAATACAAGTCAACCTTACTTCGCGATACAACTAACACGCCCAGAAAACATACACAACGCTTGTAGATTTGCGCGAAGGAGTAAAGGTTTAAAGACTCTTGAAGTTTCGTTCCCGTACGGTCCGTCGACTCTATTTACTAATTCCTTACCCATAAGTATGCGCTCTGGATTAGATTCTTCAATATCGGACCATTCCCAATAATCCGGAACTGGTTTCGATATTTGGTTCTCATTTTCGGAACCAGTTCCAATAACGAGAAAAGTCTACAGAAAATACTATATGTGGAAGAAACATGTATTTTTTTAAATCTAAATAGGTTTGAATGTAACTTCGAGTCAGAAATTTTCAAACAAGAAAAAATCAACATTATCGACTAGTAATAATTAGAAACATTTCGAAGAGGACAGTGTGATCCAGTGGTTAGCGTCGCAGCCTCTGGATCAGACTGTCGTGGGTTCGAATCCCGCCTCCGCTCATGGATGTTTTGTGATATCATTTAGTTTTAAGTGAATTGTTATTTAATGTAATCAAGACGCTAATGACCTAAGCTGTCGACTCGTCTAAAATTATTTACAATAAATAAAAATAGAAAAACTTCGAATATTAAACTTAAAAAATTGAGATTTTATACAACTCTAGAGTCTAGAGAGCTCATCAATCATTGGTAAAAAAATCTATATTAAAGATTAACTTTCTGATCGGTATAAATAAGCGAAATTGAGTTAATTTTTAATCGTTTCATGATTAAGTCTATATTTTTGATATTAATTTCTTCAGTTCTGGAATTGATCTGTTTTGCCCGAAATTGCAAAATTTCAGAATTCCGGTATGGAGACCCAGTCAGGATTTGTTGATAGTAATATCTGGATTTGGACGCCGACGACTGAAAATGATTCGGTGTGGACACTGCTGATACTGTGCCAATATTGGCGTTTAGTCCCCAGGATGCGATGTGTTTTGTCTTATATTATGTCTGCGTATACCTTGATATCGCGTGCATTTGTACTGTAAATAACTCAGTGCAATTCTTGTATATTGCTCAATTCACTAGAATGATATTGGTCTTTTTTACTGGATTAAAGGTGTGTAATATACAACATTATTGAACACCCCACCACCGACTGTCTATCTTCAACGCTTCGCCAAGCTGCCTTCAAATAATACATTTTGCACGCATTCGTACAAAATGAAAAATTGAAACAATATGTTTCCTTCGACCATTTTATATAAATTATTTATGAAATTTTTCTGCATTTCAAAGAAACAGTTTTTTTGCAAATTGACTTAGATTTTTGAAGTTACACTTCTTTAGCGAGGGCAATGAATTAGAATGATCTCGAGTTAAAAATTACCTACTCAAAAATTAATGTAACGCTGACAGGGATTAAACGACTCTAACGATTTAGATGAAATTTACTGAAAAGAAGTTTTAGGGGGGCAAAAATCGATCTAGCTAGGCCCCAAGAAATATTCGTTTTCTTATAGATTTTATAATTTTAAAAATCAATTCTTTGACGTATTTCGAAATATTGTACCTAATATTGCAAGTAGACTTTGGATACTTATATGTATAGATGTTATGATATCCATGGATATAGCTTTAAAATGATTTTTTCTAGTGTGGAATTGTAACATTACGTCATTCGATGAGTGTTCCTTCTAACATTAATGCTACCTTAGCATATATTTGTAATTAATAATAATTATTTATTAATCTTAAAAATGCCGGGAGGGAAAATCAAAAATGTAAATGTATAATGAAGTATAACGTCGACCGTGCGCTTTTTAATAAAGTTATTCTGCTATTTGACATCTTTAACAAGACTAGATTATAAGGTTCGTTATTCTATTTGTTACTAATGTTATGTCGGTTTATAAAATCTTATTTTAATCCGTACATAGTAAGATAAAAATATTGTATTTTTTAAGTTTGAACATCGGTTGATAGATTAAAATTGGCTGAGTTGTTTTTGAGTGACAGATAGACGACAATTATGGAAATGCATTTTCCTGTCTAAATATCTTACACAATACCCGAAAAACTCCCAAGAAAAAATTTAAGTTTCTTTGAATTTAAAAATTGACTTTTTAAGTATAGAATTTTTTTAAATATAAAGTATAATAATAATAATGTAAATATGTTATTAATGGTCATAATCTGAACTGGTCGAGAAATACAAAAATTATAATGCTATAGTTTATGTCATTACTTTAAAAGGCATGTAACCTTACATAAGATAATTTCACAGAGATTTCGATACAAAATATTATGTACTTTACTATATTCAAAATTTCATAAACGTATGACTCGAATCATATTGAAGATACAGATAAATTACATTTATGCTATCCGTTCGATAGAATGTGATTTTATAAAAAACTTAAACAGTACTTGAATAGTATAGAGTTACATTCTAAGAACATCATATGTATGTATAAGAAGAAATGTAATAAGCGAGTCTCTGAGAATAAATGGGAAAAGTTTTAAACATCTATCAGCCGAGCCAAATTGAAGTCACTGAGTTTCTTACGGCGAATCAAAATTATCTATAATAAAATATATATTTCCTTGGAAATTTGAGCACGTATATTCAGTAATGACCCAGTTTTCTTTACAAATATTCAGAATTAGATTCATCTGTAAAAACAACGAAATTATTATATTTTTTTTACTAATGTTTCCGTCGATTAACTAAGATTTTCATGATCACAGTTTATTTTGGTTCTACGTTTTTTCTTCCTGTATACTGGAATAGTTTTTTACATAATATATCAGTAGCTACTAGCTGTTCATGATGATAGACATTAAAAGATTTCTGTGGGCATGAAATTTTGTGTTTAATTACCCAGGGCCGGATTAACCATTAGGCAGAGTAGGCAACTGCCTAGGGGCCCCGCGCGCGAACAAAAGAAATTGAAAATGTTTCATAGAGTGAAAATTTAATTGGAAAATGTGTATCCTCAATGACAATAAGTATTATTGCTTTTTTGATGAAATACTTCATACTTACAGAACAGAACCATCAAGTATCGAGTAGTAGAACTAATAATATGGATGCGTTATGTAGCGTATTGTATGAATCATACAATACACTACGTAACGTATCCATATTATTAGTTCTACTACTTGATAATAGATGGTTCTGTTCTGTAAGTATGAAGTATTTCATCAACTGACAGCATGCGTCGAAAAGGGGCCCCGAGTATTGCATTGCCTAGGGGCCCCGACATGGTTAATCCGGCCCTGTAATTACCAACTGTTTAAACTTGTGAATTATATATCGAAATTGAAAAAAAAAAAAAATTTTCTTAAAAACTAGCGTCCGGTTTTATAAAACTATGTGAATAATAAGAAGCAAGTGAAACTGTTTGCCATAACCTTAAACACTTTTAACCCGAAACCGTCGAAAGTATATAATTTTAATTACGTGGTAATTCTGCAAAGCTAAAAGTATGTACACCCCGCATATAAAATTGTAAAATGTTTTTTGCAAATACTTTCTCTACGGTAGACTGGTCTCTAATCTCTAAGGGCACCCAATGGGATGTTAGCAGTGTGGTTTTACCCACACACCAAGCCTATTTTTTATACAAAAAATCTTAGCTAAATACATTAGCAATTAACACTAATATCTAAACACATTTTGCAATCTTTAAATTTCAATTACTGCCACATTTCATGTGTTACACTTGAGACAATGTTATAATCTGTTCACCTGATATTTTTAATGACGAATACATTTTTCATGTTCTTTAAATTGAATATTTAATTAATGTCTGTAGTTATCTGATTTTTCATTGGACATTAAAAAAGTCTAACAAGATATTTCCGTAGTTTAATATGACATGTCAAATAAATTGTTATTCAAAAATATCATCATATTTGTTTTGTTCATGTAAATCAAAATAATCATAAAAAAGTTCTTGTTTTTAAAATTATGTACGTGGAAGATATATAGGATAATTACTATTAATTAAATTAAATAAATGCTTAAACAATGGCTATAATACTGTAATAAAGATGATATCAAAGTAGGGTGTATACAGGGTGAGTTCGACCACCCGTATCAGTCGTTTTTTTCGAAAACGGTTAGTCGTAGAGAGTTGTGTCAAAAATTTGTATTATAAAAGCCCTAATAAAGAATCGAATGGTGATAATTTTTTTTTCCGGGAAGGTCTGCTTCCTTATTAGTTTGCTCCAGAATGTCCAGAACTCCGGAATTATAAATGTAACGATAGGTCAAAAGTGGTATTGTTGAAAAGATCTTTAAAAAATAAGCAAGTTTTGTAGGAAAATTTTTTTTATTACTGTCACCCCTGTTAAGTAATATTTGTTTGAAATTACTAAATTAAAATGTCATAATAACGAACTTTTTAAAAGTCCGCATTTAAAATCTAGTTACCTATCTATCGATCATTAAACACTGAAGAAGTATACTCACAGTATAACCAGAAGAGCTCAGTAGTATCTGTTAAAGAGTAAATGGAAGACAGTTTGAACACTTGTGACAATGTCTAAGGTTGCTAGATTTTTAATGCCGACTTCGATCGTTATTATGAAAATTTGATTTAATAATTTCAAACGATTGTTACTTAACAGGGGTGGCAGTAATTAAATAATTTTTCCTACAAAACTTGCCTATTTTTTAAAGAGCTTTTCAACAGCACCACTTTCAACCTATCGTGTTTTCTAAAATTCCGGAGTTTTGAACATATAATAATTTATATTCATACTTATAGAAATTTACAGGGGTGGCAGTAATAAAAAAAAATTTCCTACAAAACTTGCTTATTTTTTAAAGATCTTTTCAACAATACCACTTTCGACCTATCGTTACATTTATAATTCCGGAGTTCTGGACATTCTGGAGCAAACTAATAGGGAAGCCGACCTTCCCGGGAAAAAAAATTATCACCATTCGATTCTTTATTAGGGCTTTTATAATACAAATTTTTGACACAACTCTCTACGACTAACCGTTTTCGAAAAAAACGACTGATACGGGTGGTCGAACTCACCCTGTATATGTTTGTTATAATTAAGTTATCAATTATTTTTTGTAATAAAATATGTACCTATGTAAGAATTGAAAGAAGTCCGCTATTATATAGCCGCAGTACCAAAGCAATTAGCAAATGAGTGTCTATTGTATGAATACAGTGCGTCAATTTATTCGTTGCCTAACATTTAACTTTAGCTAATTAAATTTCTCACGCAACCGAATAAAACAGAACACTGGAACATCTCTTTCTTCTGTACAAGTATTGTAATTTACATTAATTTCGCATTACATGCTTTATTTTTTAATTCTATTTGCTACTTTTTTTTATAATTTATGTTCTAGTTGAATGAAGTAATTATGAATTATTGCAAATAAAATTTTAATTTTTGCGTACTTTGTTGTTAATTCTTAATGAATTTTAATGTTTATACGACGAACAAGTTTTAAAATTAAAGGTAATATCTTCACAATTTAGAACTCTATATTTCATCCAGCGCTGAGGGCAAAGCACTGAACTTAAATGCTTGAAGCACCGAGCATCGATCACTTTAATAAATTCTCGATTTATGCAAGCAACGCATCGAGCACTCACTAAATTCTTGAAAAAATTAAGCATCAAGCATAATAAAGTAACTTCTTAACTTCCAACATTACAGTACAAAAGTCCAAAGTTCAAAACATATTATCTACATTTTGTTTATCAAAATAAAATAAGAATAAATGAAATATGTTTTATTAAAAATAAAAAATTCGTATTATGCATTTAAAAAGCTCGTTAAGCATTCCTAATGCTTTAGTGCTTAATAAGAAGCAAGTCTTTATGCATGTACTCTAAGCATCGAGCATCTGTTTTACAAAGTGGTTAAAGCAAACTGCCTTAGGTATTTATAAGTGCTTAAACGATTATTGCAAGTACTAACTTCTCAGCACTGCCCAGCTCTGATTTCATCTTTATATTATATCTATATTATATATAAAAAAACTATTGTATTATACATATATGTACTTTCATTGTACAGTAAAATTTTTCTTAAACGGGACTCTTTTTTTAACTTCGGCCTATTCTTATCAGTGCTGCCAACCTTAAGTAAATATTAAGGCTGGACGCACAATAATTAAGCAAAACTGTTTTAAGCGAAACGTTTTTGCATAATAATGTGTATACACCTTCTTTTCCATATGTATTTAATGGAGCTACCGCACTCCAATACAGAAAATGTGTGAAGCAGATATACATTTTTGATGAGAAACATCTTATGTCGGGCTGTGAACAGCCGCGTGAGGGGAAATATGCAACGAAATGTTTGGTCCGCTCCTTCGCTGCTGTTCTCCCCACCACTGCGGCACTCTCTCTCTCTCCCTCTCTCTTGACTCAGGCGTGCACTGTAACACACGCGGTGTTACAGTGCAGTATATAGGATTACGTCAGCATAACAGTTAGTTGCTGCTTTTGAAAAAATATATACTACTACATAGAGAATACCACCGAGTTCAAAAACGTTTTCTTTGATGTTTCACATCTGTCGGGGGTCCCGAGACCCACATCCTTTTTTTTGATAATAAAACACGTTTATGCATTATAAACAAGATTGCTTTTATGCAGAATCCGGCAAAACGTTTTCGCATTGTACAAAACGCTTTTGCCTAAAGCTTAATTGGAGTGTACCTAACCTTAGTGTCCAAAATACCCAAAAAAAAAATCAGTAAGTAAACGAAATTAAAGACAGAGATCCCATTAAAATTTTATGCATTAATATTGACAGATTTTACTTCCTTTTATAAAACTGACGTAGAG
The DNA here is from genome assembly GCA_039654895.1 of Mongoloraphidia duomilia. NCBI lineage: Eukaryota > Metazoa > Arthropoda > Insecta > Raphidioptera > Raphidiidae > Mongoloraphidia > Mongoloraphidia duomilia. The sequence continues at coordinate 4,757,951 of CM077520.1, read as the reverse complement.
TTGTTTTCAATAAATCTTAAGTTTCTTAGTTAAAATATTCCATTTCGTGATATCAAAGAATATTTCAAAATATTTCATGCTTTACATAAGGAAGCACATGAAATATTTTTGAAATTTGAAAGCAAACATATAAACTACAGGTTATATGTTCTCATAAAAGATTTACACATAGAAATCTTGTGAATTATGAGTTGAATTCAACGTCGTTTTATCGTCTATTGATCGTATTTCTTTGTATATTAAAATAGATTTATCGACAGTTCATCGAAATAATATATTACTGAAATGTCTACACCCACCTATTTAGGTATCATCTAACAACATACACCAATAAGAGAAATTGCAAAACAGGAAATTCTCTCAAATTCTTTGCTATTTAGATACCCCCCTGGGCCCTAATTGTGTCTCTATGAAGTTATGGACACTGTTTTCATATTTAATTTTTTGGGGGCTGTTGATTTCGCTAACATTTTAATTTATAATTAAAAATAGGTAAAACACTTTTAAGTTAAACGGTTTTATTTTAAATCATCAGCTGTACCAAAAACTAGAAAATAATTAGGACACAAACCAAGAGGCACTTTGTGTCGCTGCGTCAGCGGAATAAGTAATAAAAACGTGGGGCGCATTTAAAATATTTCTCTTAGCAAGTATTTCAGGAGCTACCGAGTTCGTGAAAATTTTTTTATGGCATGTGCACCAAATGGAAAACTTTCATTGAAGAGATAAAATACAAAATGGACATTTATTTTACAATTTTAATTAAATTTTACCTATTGCATTGCAATAATCATTCAAGTGTAATTTATTTTGTCAAAATTTTTTAGTAAATAATAAATGAAACTGGATTTTTCAATATTTTTTATGAAACATGCAACAACCTAGCTATTTTTCAAGGAAATAAAAAAAAATCAGAAACTCAAGAAGAGACTATTTATCTATTTTTCTTTCGTTAAATACTATACCGACCATAATATGTTTATCCCATTAAGGATATTTGAAATAATTTTCACTTTCATGTTGAGCTCTCGCTAGTACGAAGATTCACTTCTATAACATAGCTATATTGAATTAACATTCGCATGTGGTGAAAATCTATTGATTCCTAAACATATAAGGAGAATGTTAAATACTATACCGACCATAAATCTATTGATTCCTAAACATATAAGGAGAATGTTAGATTAGTAATCATGTCACGGTTGAGTAAATGTAAGCTCATTCCGCCGCGAAAGTGGAAAGGTTCAGGTTAGAATCCTGACTGTGTGACTATTGTTGGTAAAATGATTTTTTCAATTGCAATTCAGCCGTATAAATCCATTAATTTATTTAAATAATCTATACTAATATTATAAAGAGGAAAGATTTGTATTTTTGTATTTTTTTGTGTGTATGTTTGTAATGAAACTCAAAAACTACTGTGCCGATTTCAAAAATTCTTTCACCTATAGAAAGCTACATTATCAGCGAGTAACATGGGCTGTATTTTATTTTCAAAAAAATTAGAGGGGGTGGGGGGTAACAAATCATAAATTCTATCTCTGCAACTACTAAACCGATTCTAAAAATTCTTTCACTAGCTACTCAGGGGGAGAGATTCTCGCGAGGGGGTACTCGCGGAAGGGGGGGTAATAAATCATAAAGTCTTATCTCTGGAACTACTAAGCCGATTCTAAAAATCCTTTCACTAATAGAAAGCTACGCAGGGGGGGGGAGATTCTCGCGGGGGGATAACAAATTAACAATATACTAAATATACGTGAGCGGAGCAATGGGTGACCGCTATTAAATCATAATTACATGCCACCCGGGCGAAGCCGGGACGGGTCGCTAGTATGTTTATATTTTGGTTTAATAATTACATATATCAGCTAAGTGTATGGATTAAATTATTTTTCTACCAAAATACAAGAGCCGTACGTAATCGGTAGATAATAATACTTGTTATTTGCAGACGTTAAAAAAATTATCTCATTTTTTAAGCAAGGTCAAGATATTATAAAATATGCAAAAGTATAAAGTAAATGCTGATTTTAATCCTTTAATATATAGGTGTTGTAAGCAAACGCGCCAACAATACAATATCAAAATTTTAAAAATACCACATTGCTTTAATAAAATACAAAATACATAAAAAGTTTCATTCCGAATTATTTTTAACAAATCTACATAATGTTGTGTACAGATGGCACATTCTGTGTTGACGCTGTAATGAATTATGGTTTTTGAAGTTATACTTCTTTTGGCGCGTTATGAAAAATTGATGAGAGTGAATTTTTACGATGCGCGCGCATCGCGTCACGAAAATTTAACAGGATGAAGTTGCAGCATTAATGATTTCCATAGTTACCATATAAACAAATTCACTCCAGTCCATTTATTATTTTATATTTCAATAAATTAAAAATTAGTTCTTAATCACGCCAAAGCAGTATAACTTCTAACGCGCGTACAAAGTACACGCATCCATTTTTTTAATTTACCCAACTTTTTTTCGAAAATAAAAACCATAAATAAATCAAAAGACTCGGTATTTTTTTTATTCTTTGTAGAAAGAAAATTGTGTATTAAAGACCACCAACAGCTAAGGTTATTTGGGCCTAGCACCAATTCATATTTTCAATTCATTATTTTTTTTTCATTCTTGTTTGAATAAAAAAAATCCATATTCTTCAAATACAGTGTTCACATTGTAATAAATAAAATTTTTAGTTCATCTATCAAAGATCCCGAGTTCCCAGTTTCTAATCTGGAAAAAGTAGCGAAACTATTAATTGAATTTTTAGTGTTGTCAAATATACCTAATATAAAGATCTAATTGATGATATTTAATAATATAACTGATTTTTATATAAATATAAAATAAATAATGTTTGTTTTATAAGCATAGCTCATAGAAACTGCAAAAAAAAAACTTTGTTGTGGTCGACAATGTAGGGTATTAATGTTAACTCAACAATAATAAGGGAAGGCAATATAGCCTAGTGGTTAGCATGCTTGGTGCCGCAACCTCTAAACTGGACTGCCGTGGGTTTGAATCCCACCTGCGCTCATGGATGTTTTGTGATGTTATTTAGTTTTAAGTTAGTTGATATTTAGTGTAGTTGAAAGACGCTAATGACCTTAGATGTCGACGCGTCTATAATCTACAATAAATAAATAAAATAAATAAACAAAAAACTCGGGTCGCCGTGCCAAACCCTGCCGACAATATAGTGTATTTACTAATACAGGCCTTGTGGCTTTAATACGTGAACTTAGGTTTGTTTTTGGACAAAATAAAAAATATCACCCCTTAATACATCCCTTAAAATAATATTTTTTTTCTTAATTTCAATATTATTATCAATGCAACCTCTGTACCAAATTAAATACACCCTTCAGTAAGTAAATCACTATCCGCAAACCAGTGTTTTCATAAAATTTGTAAGTCCGGTCCTGTCGGGTCGATTTTATTAAAATTTTAGCAGCACATTTTAATCTTCACTAAAGGGTTAAATTTCAATTTTGAAACGATTCTGAGAATTTTTTCGGTATTTTTGGGCCCAAAAACTTTTTTCAACCCCTAAAAACTACCCTTAAAATGGTTTGATCGAGCCCATTTTAAATAGGCTTCGTGCGGTAATAGGTTCCAATGTGTGTACCAAATTTCGTTTAAATTGATTAAGTCTGTCGAGAGTTATCGTGTACACACATATATATATATAAATATATATGTATATACATACATATATACATAAAAATTTTCAAAAATGGTGCCTAAGTGTTCAGGTGGTTACACTAATAATAAGCTGGTAGGTACTAGGTCCAAATATGCCTTTATTAAAAAAATAATAAAACTATTAAAGTATGTCAAATCTTCTATCGAAAGTTTCAATCTAAGCATCAAACTAAAATAATCATTAAGTACTATTATATTATTGCCAAGTTAAAAGAAGTACACAATATTTGCGGATTACATAAAGTCAAGTATTCGTGGACACCGCAAAACAATGAAGGTTCTGTGGTGGACACTGTATAATTTGTTGCTGCCACGGCGATACAAAAATCATTAACTCTGTATATGCAAATTCACATGGATATTTAAAATATGTAACATGTGTAATAAAAATGCATAAACATAACTTATGCAATTTATGTGCACTATTTTAAATAATTTAAAATTTTAATTAAATTTGGATACGGTCGTTTAAAATATTGTTATTAACATTTATCAGTTAATTTAATATTTCATTCTAAAATATAGTCATAAAATATTTTGTATTGAAATTCTTTCGATAATAATAACAATTCGAAAATTTCAAAACGAGATTACCTATGGCGTTTGGTTTCCTTAAGTTATATTTCTCAAGAAATGTAAGTTAAAAAGTCTTGTTAAAGAGATTTTTTCAGTTAAGCTTGTCTGGAATTTCAGTTTAATATCGACTTAAAAAAATAAAAAAAGCACTAGTACCATCAAAAAGACAATAACTAAATTCATATCTATTTGTACTTGCTTTAAAAATGCCTAGTTTAATAGTAATATTTCAAAATGTTGCAGAAAATACGCTATAAAACTAGAAAACATCACTATAAAGATTATAAAAATAAATTAATAGGTATTATCATGACATTTCTTGCATTTCCTATTTATTATGACCACAGTCGTGGTCTAGGGTAGATAAAGGTACTGTTACCATTCTCTGTACCTATCTAATATTTGCATATGGTGACAACATGAAGAAACTTTATTACTATTTACGATTATTTTCACGTATTATCTTTTTGATTTAATCAAGGCGAATAATATGTGGATACATTTTAATTTTGACTGCTATCAAACAACTTCGCTATCTCGAAAATTTTATACTAATGTTGATTTTCTAAGGATTATTATAATATATCGAGTGATTTATAACTTATGTAAAAAACTTCTAAACTCTAGAGGATAATAGAGGGGCTCAAAATAAAACGAAAAGTTCTTTTGGATGTGTGCAGTGTAGGTACCTATAACGCTTCCTAACAAGGATATTGTTGAAAATCCAAATGTTTGCTTCGTTATTTCACTATTGTATATCCAGCTTTAGAATTATCACAAGTTATGATTATGTATGATTTGTATTAAGTAATTATTTGATGACATAATTTGTAATCATTAATATACTGTTAGAATATCTTTCTATAAAATATTAAAATCACTTCTGTACTAAAACTGGCGTTGAATTAATCAAATATTTAATGTTCACCAAGTAATAAATTTAATCCGTTTGAAAATTTGACTAATTTGAATAAAATAATCTGTATATTTATTGATTCTGTATGAATATAGATCATTTTTTATTTAGTTACAGAAATACAAGGGTTGACAATTTTATTAGTGTTAACTAAGAAAATGTTTAACTCCCTCATTGAAAAATATATTTTTTAGTAGATATGAATATTTAACACATTTTAATTTTGAAAGCAAATCAATAGGGTATTTGTAAACGATAAGAACGTACCAAAAATTGATTTATTACTAGAATAAATATTCAAATCTCTAATTATTCTTATTTAGGTTTCAGATATCTACGCCACTGGGCAACTTCTGAAACAACTAGTTTAATTATTGAAGTTTAATTAAACAAAGAGCAGCATTCTTTGCACCAAGGCGCAAGTCTTATTTGATTATATTGTACGCATTACAGATTACACAAAACTATTAAACTGTACAGTAAGACACTGACATCCCCTACTAATAATAAACGTACTTATTGTTTCTCCATAAAATTACTAAATCCACAAATTGACATTTCATTGAACAAGTTCGGAAATTATAGGCAGTGACTAACACACCTACTTTACAATGCAATATAAGCGGAACAGTTTATGCATGCGAAAATCTAAGAACGGGTATGCTTTATACATTGTGTCATTGCTTTTCCGCTCCATTAAGCTTGTTAGTAACCAAGTACTCGTCACTGACTATTATTTCCAAACTGAACTATACAGATTGTATCAAATTATACCTGTGCATAGGGCATTCTGTGTGTAAGACAGAGATTGATACATAAAGCAATAAGTAAGAATGAGATAAATGATTGCTAATAGGATGTTACGTCGTTACTGTAAATAAATAATATTTATACAACCTAATAGCGTCATCTTTGTTTTTTCGCTCCTTCTATGCTATTTTCAAAGGCAGCTACAAATAATTTTATTATATCGGCGGTTGAATTACCACCATAAAACCATTTAATTATTTGAATTTTTTCCCGAACAGAATAAATTGCCATTTTATCAATAATTTCAGTAGTGACTATTTTTACTGTAGAAAACAACAATGACAGTTGTTCGGTATTACATATTTATTTACAGTAACCACGTAACATCGTATTAGCGATCATTTATCTCATTCTTACTTATTGCTTTATGTATCAATCTCTGTCTTACACACAGAATGCCCTATGCACAGGTTTAATTTGATACAATCTGTAGATTCTTAATGACATAGTGCGGAAGTTTAATCTGGAATTATAAAAAAATCCCAGATCAGCTGAATCCAAAATCCTCGGACACGTCAACCTTATTTTTTAGGCGGGCATCTTTATTCCTAATCGTTTTTTTTTACTGTCACCCATTTCCGGTATGTACGTCATGGCCTTTTTTTATATGGATTGTTCCAGACTAAATTTCCACACTGTGGGTACTTATATATTTTCAATGGTTTAAATATTGAGCCGTCCAAACATGTCAAAGGTCATTGTCTTATTTTGATCCATATAATATGTTTCCCAGAGTAAACATGAGTGGGAATCTAAAGATCTTGTCATAAATAACCACTTTTTATGGCACCAAAATTGTGTATCCTAGAGGAGCAGAAATATCTCTTCATCAACTTTACTACTTTATTCATTTCAGACGCTAATGACCTCTGTTGTCGAGCGTCTATAATCCACAATTCATTCATTCTTTATTCATTACTAGCAGCCCCGTCCGGCTTCGCCCGGGTGTTAACAAAGTCCGGATGCAATACACTACTCACGCGCTTCGCTCGTTCGCTATAAATATAAACCTTCCGTGAAAAATTATCTAACTGATGGTGAAAACTGCATCAAAATCCGTTGCGTGGTTTAGGAAGAGTTAGCGGTTAAACAGACAGACAGACGCGGAAAGCGACTTCATTTTATACTATGTAATAAAGATATTAGTAGGTATAGATATTTTATTTTTACATCAAGATAATAAAATTTCAATAATATTTTTTGTGCTAACTGTGTATAGAATTTCTGATGAATCCATATCTTGGCTTGATATTTATTCATTATATAACATCCTTTTTTAAATTATAACATAACGAAAGATATACATTTTAATTAATAGTCTAAAATCACACAATATGACTTATGAAAAAATAATTTGATCATATTTTAAAATAGTTATAATTCAGGAATGCCTGTAGTTTGATAGCCAGGAAGTATAAATTTATTTGAGGCAAATATTTCAAACGAGACAAAAACAGTGGAGAGAAAAAGATGGGAAAGTAATTGCGTTTTCAAGTTCAATTTAAACTATATCTGATTTAATTAGTGTTATTTATGTTTCCATTATCGGCGTACATAGATATTATTAGAACTAATTAGAAGCACGCTAACACACAGAGACACGTAAAATACGTATCGCATACACTCGGTGCTATCATTACGTTGACTTTCACATAAATATGGACCTAATGTAACGAGGTTACGCTTCAATAGCACTCTATTTTAAATTCCCTTCCTAAATATTACCGCAGACATAGCTGCTAGGGCCTCCAATGTCTGATCATTCTCAATTCCGAAAATGGTTTCAATATTTCGTTCTTAGTTTCTGACCTGGTTTCGATATTTAGTTCTCAATTCCTGAATTCCGGAACTAGTCCCAATATCGAGAATAGTCTACAAAATTACTACACGTAGAAGAAACATGTCTTTTTTAACCGACTTCAAAAAAAGGAGGTGGTTCTCAATTCGGTTGTATTTTTTTTTATGTTTGTTACCTCATAACTCAGTCATTTATAAAATGATTTTGAAATTTTTTTTTTATTTGAAAGGATATACTTTCAGATTAGTCCCATAGAAATTTCATCAAAATCGGTTCAGTAGTTCGGCTGATTTTAATAAAAGTGCGTAACGGCGTGTGATTCTTTAAGGTAAATGTCACTTTTTGACATATCAGACAGCGTAAGAAAGTCGGTTTAATAAAAGTGAGTAACGGCGTGTGATTCTTTTAAGGTAAATGTCACTTTTTGACACTAAAAAGTAAAAAATAAAAAACTTTTTAACAAAAAAAAAAACTTCCTTCAAAAAACCACTAAAAAGAGGAAAATAATGAAATTTTGAGGTCTGTGCCAATTTAATAAAATATGAAGTTGGTTAAAAAGAAGATATTAATCACTATACTATACTTTTTAACCGACTTCATATTTTATTAAATTGGCACAGACCTCAAAATTTTATTATTTTCCTCTTTTTAGTGGTTTTTTGAAGGAGGTTTTTTTTTGTTAAAAAATTTTTTTTTAATGAAAATATGTTTACATATTGATATTTTTTTTAATATTACGTGGTTTTTGGCGTCTACGCTTACTTACATAATTAGGCACGTCCTAAAATTGATATATAAAACTTTGAATGAAACTTTGAGTCATTAATTCGCAAACAAGCAAAAAAATCAACATTATTGACTATAGTAATAATTAGGAACACTTCGAATACTAAACTTAAAAAACATACGCTTTATATAATAGTTCTAGAGAACTAATCAATTATTGGCAAAAAATTGATATATTAAGGCAAACTTTCTGGTCGAAAAATTAAGCAAAATTGTGTTATTTTTTGATCGTTTCAATAATTCCAAAATTCCGACATTAATTTCTTCAGTTTGATATGTTTAAAAATGTTGTCCAAAATTTCGGAATTTATTGAAAAAACTCGAAATTCCGGTATGGAAGCCCTAATAACTGCGTTTATTATATTTTTGTCTCAGGACTGTCCTTAAATGTAGGGTTGCCATCCGTTCATTTTACCTCGGACACCGGCCTCTTTTTTAGAGCGTCCGGAGGGATTTTTCGAAGGTGTTCGGGGTTATTTTAATTACTTAATCCACATCTGTTGTTACAACGGATGTTTTTCTAGTCTATGGGCATTTTTGTAAACGTCTAAGTCATAATTACACCGAAAGAATGAATATAAGAAAACTAAATTTACTCGAAAAAAGAAGGTAATTTGGTGGTGTGTCCGGGGCTTGCTAAGCGAAAAGGCCGGGGTTTTTTACCCTAAAGTTTTAGTTTTAGTGTTACTATGGCAACCCTACTTCTACATGAACCTATAATATCCTATCAAAAACCTAGATTTGAAAAAGTTCCATTCCTGCACCCAAAACTTGAAAAATGAGACATGGTAAGTTCTAAAATAAATTTAATACAGTGTCACCTCTCCAGGATTTTACTCGGCACGTTTCCAGTATTTTTGAGCTAGAAACTTGCCAAATAAAAGTCTGAAGCGGTCACAAATCGTTAGAGCCGTTTTCGAGAAAATATATTTTTAATTTTTTTGTTTGTACTGATTTTTAAAGGGTCACTTCTTCCACATTTGAGCTAAGACAGATTTTGCGATTTTATCTTGAGACGTGACCGTCCTTAAAATGCATGCAAAATTTGAGCAAAATCGATTCTAGGTCCTAAGTGCAATTACAGACGGACAGACGACAGGGATACATTAAAAAAAAGGGTGTGGGTCTCGGGACTCCCGACAGATGTGAAACATCAAAGAAAACTCGGTGGTATTCTCTATGTAGTAGTATATATTTTTTCAAAAGCAGCAACTAACTGTTATGCTGACGTAATCTTATATACTGCACTGTAACACACGCGGTTGCCCGAGCGCGCAGAAGCCGAGAGAGAGAGAGTGCCGCAGTGGTGAGGAGAACAGCAGCGAAGGAGCGGACCAAACATTTCGTTGCATATTTCCCCTCACGCGGCTGTTCATAGCCCGACATAAGATGTTTCACATCAAAAAAAAAACTTTTTGGGTGTTCAGGGGACAAGAGGTTAAAGCTGGACAAATGTATTGTCTACATTAGTCTTTATAGTGATGCTTGCAATCAACGTTGTATTTATTTATTAAAGAAATAAGAGTGCAAATGTCACTGACAACAGAAATGTCACAGATTTTTAGAATTATCAAATTATTTTTTTTTTTTGCTTCATCAAAAGCTAGATAATTATAAGTTTTGCTGTAAACAAAAATAATAGGATATTAAAATACGAAATAAATAGCCTGAAACTGTTTTTTTAATGAAATTTACAGTAGGTACAAAAATTCTGTGGAATAATTTTTGTTATTTACAATTTCAAGATGTATTTTTAGTGTTCCGTATCCAAATCGGTAAAACGGAACACTTATGGAATCACCTAGGTGTCTATCTGGCTGTCTGCCTGTCTGTTAGATACATTTTTTTTCAAAACACTTTCGAATGGGATCAGAGCATTGAACAGCACTGATGGGACATTAGATCCTTTAGGTTGAGCTATCTTCCTTCTGGTCTCTACTATTTAATTTTAGACCTCGAAGTCGAAAAATTAAAAAACTTGCAGTTACGATATTATTTGTAACTATTGATTAAATACTTCATTTATGACTGTATAAAAACCCCGATCAATTATCTAATTAACATTAATGAATATATTATTGTTGTTTATACAATTTAATGATTAAAAATAATTGTAATTTTATCAATTATCATTCAATAAATAAATACATACTTATAATTATGTTGACAGATGCTGAGTTTCAGTCAACAGGAGATTCGTTAGTAACTAAATTAAGATTAATAAAAAAAAACTCCAAACTTGTATTGAGTAATAATGAAACAGTTTGAAGTCTGTGATGCTGTATAGATAAAAAAACTTGTCTAAAATTTAGACTGCCAACTATAATTGGTCAATAATATATTTTTGATTTAATCAGGGACACATTGTTATAATTTCTCGATAGCCAACCAAAACTGCTGGATAGAATGCTTATTAAAACAACTATACGCTTTTGACTACAAAAAAAATATTTTCATAATATTCTGTAACTATTTAATCTTGCTCTGTTATTGGTCAAAATATGTTGCTTTGTTAGTATAAAAGTGAAGACTGCGCTCAATTTAAAGCAAAAATTAGCATTGTTTTTTGCCATCAACAGCTAAAGTTATTTGGACCTATCGCCAATCCATATTTTCAATTTATTATTTTTTAATAATCCAATCGATACTTTGACCAATTCTCGACTTATAACTTGGGAACTGGGAACGCAGGAAACGCCATATAAATAATGACTATTCGTTAACATTGCTAGATATATAACACCTTGGACAAACAAAAATATGTATCCATATTTTATAATAAAAAGTTTTTAAAAAAATTGCGTATTTAAGGAGATATTTTTTAAACATTATGCACAAATAATAGATATTATTTTAGTATTTTTTTTGCCATTTTTTTCTGGAATATCACAAAATAAACAAGCAATTTTTCCTCTCGTAACAAATAAAAATAACTCAGTTGGTTGTGGTGATAATCACCGGGTACGCTATTTAAAACCATTATTTTCTGTACAAAACTTTTATAACAAATAAGACAATAAAGAATATTTTCATCTTTTATCTTAGTATTTTAGCGGTCCAAATGTCCGATGTTTTTTCTTACATCGAGTTGCATAAAGTACTGTCAAAAATCTGAATTGACAATATGACTTATTTTATAACTATATTATACCTAACTACAGTTTTATAGACCCAAGAAATACCCTGACGTCGTATTTAAAAAAAATGTTAATCTCCAAACAAAATAATCATTTTTAAGCTAAATTATGATAAAAATGCCCTGAAAAATGTAATTGTTTTAATAACAATGAAAATTATATTAATATAATTAGATTCCTTTACCGCAACTAAATTGACTATATATTTTAGACTTCCAAATTACTAAAAATATAACTAAAATTTAGGAGAAAATGATTGTTATTACCAAAAACATGTGATTTTTATTAAAATCAAAACCAAATGGATTCGAAAAATTGCACATTCCTGTATAAACTAGTCCCAAATAAGAAAAAAAAATAAAGACATTGTCAAGACTTCAAATTGTGTTTATAAGGAACCTTTATAAGAATTTGCAATTTTTCATATTTATAAAAACGCGTGCTAGCAATATTTTAGAGAATAGGTTTTAAAAATACAAAAACAAATGTCAATGTTTGTTTTTCAAATTAAATAATAATACATCATACAATATACATGTTATTTTACTAAAAATAATAATTTTGTTATCAATTTTTTTTACTGTTTTCAGCACTGTTTTCAGAATTCTACTTCAAGTTTTTCACCGCAGTTTCGCTACTAGCTTTAACCGATTTCGTGTACACGTATTCAGTCAGTCTTCGAGAACAATCTTGGGAGTATAGTATAGTACAACATTTTGTTTTAATTTATGGAAATGTATTAAAATAAATAATAAAAAACTATGACTGTTTAGTGATTATTATTATTATTAATTATTATTATTATTTTTAACTACAATAAATAAACTCATAATTGTTCATCGTAATATTTTCGTCATGCAAAAAAGAACCTTAAGGATCCATATGTACAACCTCATCACATATAGGAAATTAAACATATTATTGCCGATGGTGTTTACATATTGAAGTTTATAATATTTTTATAACACATTTTAAAAAATGTCAGTGAAAGTAGAGCTAGGAAAGTGCACACATGTTAAAATTGTGTAAATAAATAAACGTTAGAACCTAAGGAGTACCTAAGGTATGCTGTTAGGTAAACTCGTAGATAATTTAGGTTATATTTAAATTCGTCATTATGACTTGTCGAGCGTCTATAATCCACAATTGGATTCAAATCAGTATTATGACTTTAAAAAAATGGATGTTTACACCTTAAGCTATTTAATACCTCAGAAATTATTTTACAACTCTATTCAAGCCTATATAATTTGCCAAAATAAATTAAAAATTGAAAAACTTGAAACGAATTTGAGTTGAGGAAATTTTTTATCATGTTTTAGATTTTGGTCTGAGCATCTATTAAAATAATATTTTACACCTATGACCTGTCATATAAGTAGGTATTTCTATAGAATTCATTCAAATAATAAATTTTATATTTACATATTATAGGTACCTATTATTGTTTGTCTGTACAAAATATTTTGATGAGACAGATTAGAAATTAGTTATGGCTGTACAATTTACATCTGTAGATATTCAAATAAAGAATTGATTTTTTATTTAGGTAAATAAAAACTATTAACACTCCTTCCAGCATATTAAAAAACAATTCAGGCAAAACTACATTTTAATTTATTGAATCACAGCGTTTTATTTTTTTACACCTCAAAACCTTATGTATATCCTTTTTTCACACAACACAGTGGATTTGTCAGACAAGCCAATAAATAATTGAAAAGCTGTGTTTAATTAAATTACAATGTACCTATAATATTAATAAATTACATCAAGTAACGGCCGAAATTATTACGTGTATATTTAAAAAAAAATACACCTATAGTAAAAAACAGTATTTTTAGTAACTCGCTTTCAAAAATTAGAAGTAGAATAATTTAAAGTTGTTTATAGTTTATAAGATCTGAAAACCACAACATTCTAAAAATATCAATCTTTAAACAGCACTTCCATAATGCGTGGATTTAAAATAAAAAACACGCTGGATTCAATTTGATTTATACAAAGTTTCCTATATAGAAAATAAAGTAAACAGAAAATTTCAGTAAAACGTTTGAAAGAATGTGTTTCCAATGAAACTAAAACAAAAGTTTATTTTGAAACGAATGTAATATATATTTCAATACGTGCTTGTTAGCTGTTTACAAATTTAAAAAAAGTCTGTAAACAGATTTCAATCAGGAGCCAGTAGGTATTAAAACAGCACTATAAACCAATCTGTTACACACATACATTCGTACAACAAATTTAATTTGTGCTTGAATTCTTAAAGCAAAAATAATATTCATTACTTAGGCCCGTATTCACCGAGTCTAGTTAGTTATTTATTCCGTTGATTTATTCCCCTGGTAACTATCACACGGAATAAATAGTGATAATTCAAATTACCAAACATAGTTAAGTTTACTACAGGTATAAATCGTAAGAATAGCTATTCTGTCCAATTTCAAGGGTATAAATATTTATCCGCCTAGTTAAATAGGGTGTGCACGAAATGCATAAATTACTTTATGGCCTGGCGACCTTTTCAGGTAAATATTAATTTCATATCTTACAGGTAAAGGTTTTTGTCAGTAAAATATGTCAATATTCACCATTTTACATTTTCGATAGATGCGCCATCGGTCGGATCTTTGGTAAACGTGCTTTAGAATCAAAATATTTGACAAAATCTCCAAGGCGTATGGTAATAGTAAATTTTTACCTGAGGTTACTATTCTATCGAATAAATTGCTTGGTGAATAGAAAGTTTATTTTATTCCAAGGAATACATTTATTCTAAGGTTAGTAACTTCTATCTTTAACAGTGTTTGGTGAATACGGGCCTTAAAGCGATATTTAAATTCTAAACGCGATAAAAGCAAATCTAATCAATCTGAGACCACAACATACCTACACAGAAATATAAACATTGAATACTTACTTCCTGAAAATTAAAAAAAAGCTTAAGTACCATTTTTTTTTTTCAAAATTGGAAGTAAGTTTGAAAATCCGCAAGTATATTCAGGAAGAAAAAAAAGTGAGCTTGTAAGTAAATTGTTTCTATTTTTTACTCGAATAAAAATTAAAAAATAATGATTTTGAGTTTTTTTTCTGAACAGGATTTTCTAAATATTGTGTTTTGTCAAGAACAATTAAATTTTTTTATCGGAAATTATTCCAGCGCTACTGAATAACGTTAGACAGTTACGAAAATTCAACTGGTTTTTAGTTGTGAAATTAAATTATTGAAAATAAACAAAAATTTTTTTGCAAATATAACACCCTTCACTTCCACCACTTACTGATTTAACCCCAATTAAATTATTATTTCAACTCGAAAATATACTGCATCTTTTCCTTTAAGTCAATATTTTTTGTTGTAATTTTTAAAATATTATTTATATAATATTTTGATGACTTTATTGGTATTATTAATAATCAAATTTAAGATTTTTGAAAAATATCGCCACATTTTCACAATCAGCTCGATTGTGATAATGTGTCAGAATGTTTGAAAATTTTTAAATTTGATTAGGTATAATTAACAATATGCTGAGCACTGAACATTTCTTGAACTATAGATAAACTACCTACTAATTTATAATAAATATTATGAAAAAATCTTCATAAACTTAAAAATGAAAAAAAAAATGTTTGATTCATTTGCAAAAAAAAAAAATACGAAACGACCATTATAATAATTAAAAAAATTTAAGTATAAATAAATATGCTCAAAATTATATAGATATATAAAAAATAATTGAAGATATCCGTAAGTATTTTCAAAAAATTTCATAACATTTCCTATTTCTTTAAAATATCATATTATAAAAAATAAGTTTTCCGCAAGGTTTCAATTAATATTAAAAGGAAAAAAATTTTTTTTGTAGGTATATATTATATCTATTTATTAAATAATAAAAATGCTGCTTTTTTAGTTATCAAAAAAATAGAAAAAAATAAAAAATAGAGAAAATCCTGCCTGTATATTTGAAAAAAATAAATGTTGTAAACTAACAGGAGTATTGTGAAAAAATGGCAATAGAACGATTAAAATAATTACATAACTTCAAAAATGTCCATAAAAAATATTTAAGCTTCATAAATTACCCAAATTAGGTCCCATTCATATAATACTTACATATATGGTAATTCAGGCAATAAGGATAAAATTTAATGGTTAATAGACCACTATCCGTCTTAACATCAACAACTGCTAAACTATGTAGACCTGAAAATTAAGATGTAAAAAGAATAGGGTAAGTTATGATCTATTAAAGGGCGGGGTTAAACGCATGTTCAGGTTTGAAGCCTGGATAACAAGCTAAATTAAAAAGTTGATAAGATTATAATAATTAATAAAAGTTGGAACCTCAAAGAATTTGCGTTATAAAATCAATTATTCGTAAGATCATTAATATTTAATTAGAATAAGTTAATAAATATAGTAAAATGTCAGACGATAATAGTGGCCTCTTGTAGAGAAGAGTAAAACTTTCCAGAGAATTGCTGTTTTCTACAAAAACTTCTCGGTGATTGGTTGAACTACAAACGGCCATCACGGTTAACTTCAACTTAGCATTATTTATGTAACTTATTTCCCCTCGGTTTCCTACGCGCGCCAATCAGAATTAAGTAAGCGGGGATACATACAGGCAGCCATCGTGAAAAGGGAGGGTCAAATAATGACGTCATATCTTGTTAAACACTAGATTGAAAAATATATGGATCTATGGAAAGCATACAAACAACATGGATGATATTTTTAAATAAAGTTAGAAATCTTATTTATCTAGTTTTTCTTGTACCATTGCGATCCAAGTACTATTTTCGACTATCAATAAATCAGTGAAATACTCAAAAACAAATCTGTCACTGAATATTTCCTAGAAATAAATTGTCTGGCACTTTTGTTTTTGGAAAAATTCCAAACTTCAAAAGATCGGTCGGAAAAAATATTATAAGGGCTTGACAATTATTTATAAAATTGTAAGTAAGTTAAAATAATATTTATTTGCGTTAAAATAATTTTTAAAAGTTGATTTTTACGTCTGTTACATAAAATATCTACAAAACATTTTTCTTTACAAAAGAACAATTTTGTACTATAATTGTACAAACTTTTTTAAATAATAAAAAGAATAAACTATATAAAAATTATTAAAAATACCCACTATTGTAGAAAATAAAAATAATTCCTTAACAAAAATTATTAACTTAGATTTATGATTATATAAACAATATAACATTGTACGGATATTTCATTAAAATTTAAAATTTTTGACAGTGCGGATATAATTAATATTTATACTGAAATGCCTTTTTTTTAATTTAACCTTCACCGTCGGGATTTGAACCTGAAACATCTTGATTCCCGAATAACTCAGGATAAATTCCTTGTTATTTTATAGAATGATACTGAAAGTTTTAGGCTCAAGTCCGCCGGTTAAGAATTTTTTTCCCGAAACTAAATATTTAGCCACTGAAAATATTTCCACGAAATCTATTGTGCAGAGTATATATTTAAAAACAGGGATACCAAATCTAGAATGGACCAAAGATAAAGAATACCACCGACCAGAAAATATTTTTTACATGCCTCCTATAACAATTTTTCTATTTTTTTATTTTTTATTTAAAGCCAGTAGTGAAATATTTGAGAATATCAATATAAGCATAATTAATCAATGTCTCTAATTTTTAGTATCCGTTTAATGTAATTACGATGACAGCTCTTATCAAAATTATTGCATCTGCCACTCACCATAAATAGGGGATTAAAAACCCTACTATCCGAACTCCAGAATCAATTTTTAAAGATTTCGAAAGATCAAGAATACACGGTGATCTTGATGTTATTAAATTTGCATTTATTGCTCTCCCGAGACGTAAGCAATAAATGCAAATTTAATAACATCAAGATCGCCGTGTATTCTTGATCTTTCGAAATCTTTAAAAATTGATTCTGGAGTCCGGATAGTAGGATTTTTATAATCCCCTGTTTATGGTGAGTGGCAGATGCAATAATTTTAATAAGAGATCGTAATTACATCTAATTTAATTTAATACCGAGCGATGTAGCATAGTGGTACGGCACTATAAACTCTCATTCGGAAGGTACTGGGTTCGAACCCGGTGGGGGCAGATGTGGCTAGAACTTTTTCCTACTGCCTCGACGAGAAACGGTAATTTCTCTACCGACCATCTTGTTTGAGATTTTCCATGGTTTCCTCTAATAGATGAATATTGAGATGGTTCCTTATTCAAGGCCATGGTCGTTTACTTATCAAACTCCTATGCTCCCAAAGTTACCTACCTTATCTTAATTTCCTATAATTCCTCCATTCGCACATAGCTATTATAAGAAGAAAAAAGATTAAGTTTAAAATATGTAGAAAACAACGGGAAACTGGTAAAAAAATGGAAAATAGTAATGGTGCGAATGGCGTCTGTTACATAATGTCGAGAAACGGACGTTAAACGTATTATTATTATTGTAATAATTTACTGTTTTCCCGCTTTATGAGTTTTCGCTAGGAACGAATTAACAAGTGAAGGTCAGGACTACTTGTACCTAATGACTATTGAATTCGTAACCTAAGAGATTCCAGCGCTAGGGCGACAACTAACCTTACAACTATATTATTGGAATTGTTTCGACATTGGATAACCCTTGCAACATACAAATATTTATTTATTTGTTTATTGTGAGCAAATTGATTATTTTAAAGGTTAACACCGTTAACATAATATATGTGTCAATCACCACTTGGTTTGTGAATCGACAGCAGAGGACATATCCCCGTATAACGTTAGTCAGTTACCAGTATTCAAGTACTCCATAAACGGTTACTTTTATGTGAGCAGTAAAGTTTTAACAGTCAATGAAAAGACGCGGTTCTCCCTAAGTGTGGGTATACTTGCTTCTTATCGACGTCCTGTAAATCCAGAACACCTACACGTATTATAGTTTATATATACAGGTGTAATGCAAAGAAGTATACACATTACTGCAAACACGTTTATTGTTATCTTAAATAAATCACAAGTACACAACGTGTACAGTTTATTTTAAAGTGGGATGCTCATACTAGGGCTTTGTATGGAACATGACGAGATTTTGACGTAAGATGGCATTTTAGCAATATTAGATGTAACGAAAACAGGGGAAATGTTCCAAGTCTTCATGGTTTCTGGGCTTGTAGGCCGTGGTCCGGTGGTATTTCTACCTGACGTTTCGTTTACAACTGCGGTAGACAGTCTCAAAGGCGATATTGTAAATCAAAAGTAAAAACAATAAATTAAAGAATTAACATATCAATGCCTTTAAATAATCATGTTTTCTTTGCTCTCCTGATTTTTTTTGTTGCACTTTTATCAAAAACATCGGCGAGACTCGTAACGACACGATAACGCCTCGATAGTAATATAGATCGAGACCGAGAAAGTCTCTGGTCTTGTCGCAATTTCTTACGAAACCCTAACAGAAACCTACGCACCGGAGTGTATCCAATATAATACAGAATAAATATACATTATTATTATAGCAATAATAATAATAATGTATAGTTTCACCTTGCTCCGCAAGTATCCCTTGTGTGACGGTTACGAACCTGAAGTTTAGAGTGCTTGTGGATGCAAAATTCTTAAGGAATTCTTCCTTCTCAATAATGTATCTTTATTATTAGAAATAATAATAAGCATTCTTTGAAGCGACTGTATAGAAAAAAAAATTAACCAGAATTTGAAATTATTGATGTTTTGTAAAAGTCAATACCTACAATTTATTAAAATTATTGTGACAAGAAAATTGTATAGATTTTGCCTACGCTTTGTAGCGTAGGCAAAATCTATACAATTTTCTTGTCACAATAATTTTAATAAATTATAGTTATTGCATATCTACGTATAGAAAAAGGTCACTGATAAATTAGAATACATGGTCTCTTTATCATATCAGTACAGTAGTGTAGTTTGGTATGTAGAAATAAACCAATCGGCATAATGACATCACTATTTCAATTTGTCAATGGTTCATTTTTCAACAGACTCCAAAAAGACACTGGTTAAAAATTTCACCCGTATAGATTATGTTTGTTTATATGGGCGAATTACTCATTTGGTTGCGCACAGCGCGGGTCCCACTAAACCGATTGTCATGTCAACATTTAACTACTAATCTCTTCAAGAAGGTTTGTTATACTATTCATGCTTCCGGGAAATATGTTGTATTTTTATTTTTTAAATATATTTTTTTTCCAAACTTTTACTCATTATTTTATATTATAATATTTTAATTTTAAACGACTGGATACACGTTTTCCCACCATAAATACCGTCACTTCCACCACATGTTTTTATTTCCACTTTTTAACTTGTTATATGAACATTATTATAGCCAAAATATCAGAATATTGTATTGTTGTTAAAACTACAGACGGCTACAATGTTTCACGTTAATTGGACGTTTAGAAGAAGGTGAAAATTGAGTTGCAAGATTTTTTTACCATACAACATAAGTACACGTGAAGCTAATAGAAGCGTGTTAAAAATGCAATTTTCTTAGATTACTAGAGAAGGTGAATTATCAAGCATATAAAAAAAAGTAAGTACTGGAACGGAAAGACTTTTCTAGATCATTACCCGTGAAAGACTTTATACTATTGTTGACACTATCAATGCATCTAAAACTGCTCGAGAATAACGATCTACTTATTTAGAGTGTGCTTTTCTACCGTCTACAAAATAGCATTGAATTTACTCAACATTATAGCTAGGATTGAGTGCGTATTACGGCCCTGTGATAATATTTCACAAAGATCAAATTCTACTAATGATCCTCATATTTTAGAAATATTAGATGAAATGAAAGTAGTCGGAAGTGGTTGGCATGTGAAACAAAACACAGCATGTATAACTATTGAAAGGTCTCAGATATAGTAAGCCAGGTGACCGTGTGGAAAAGTACGAGTCTACCGACAGGCACAAACTCCAAGCTGCAGGTTCGAATTTCGAAGGATTTTAATATTTTTTTAAATAATAAAAATATAATATAGGTATTGGATAACAATAAAAATAAAATTACAATTATTTTATTTATTATATTTTAAGAACATTTCATTTAAAAGATAAATAAAACTGGATGTATTCCTTTCAATGATAACAAATACAACTATTTGTGTTAAATATTAACGTCATCTGTCTGTACGCGCGATATTTTATCATTACGATATTATATGTATTATATCTGTAATTGGAGAACAGAGCTCTGTAGATTGGTAAATCTCTACATAGTATAAATTGAAATCGCTTTTCGCGCCTGTCTGTCTGTCTGTTTAACCGCTAACTCCTCCTAAACCACGCAACGGATTTTGATGCGGTTTTCACCATCAGTTAGATAATTTTTCACGGAAGATTTATATATATAGCATAATTAATGAATAATAATAATTAATAATTAATTAATTGAATTGGTAACCCGACCGTAAGAATTCGCAACATACTTATATCATAAAAACGACCGTATATAACTGTACCACTCGTAGCGTAGAATTTTTGGCTTTTTTTTCTAAATTCTACATGATATTAACTAATTTCTTTTTTTACTTTTGTTATATTCTTTCTTTGACAATAATTATAGTTTTACCACGCAACGGATTTTGATGCGGTTTTCACCATCAGTTAGATAATTTTTAACGGAAGGTTTATATATATAGCGAACGAGCGAAGCGAGTGGGTAATTTATTGCACCCGGGCTTTCTTAGCACCCGGGCGAAGCCGGACGGGGCCGCTAGTAAATAAATAAGATAACACTCTTTTTCGTATTAAATCAAATTTATAATTATACAAAGTTTAAGGTAAAAGAAAAACGAAGATTCAACTAACTGTACAGGTGGCAGACAACAAGGTACTTAAATAGTTGCATGAGTTTATATGTGTTTTGCTATAAAACATTTCATTGATGTAATTTAAAACGCATTCTTTACGATAGCTGAGGTCAAGGTCACTTTTACTACACATGTACGTACATTGTAATAAAACACAGGCCGGAAGTAATATAAATGCGCCAGTAGACAAGCTATTGCTGCAAAATGCTGTTTATATTATGTAATACCATAGAAGGCTATAAAGTGCTATAAACATGCTGTATATAAGTCAAAAGTATATGCGTTTTATGAGCACTACAGGTATATTTTAATGGTGTCGATGTTATGATTGAGTATCAACGCCTTTGAGAAGCATTGAAAGTTCAGTGTTGCCAGTCATACCATAATTATATTATTTCTACTCATATCAATCGAGAAATCATTATTAGACGCTAATGACCTCTGTTGTCGAGCGTCTATAATCTACAATTCATTCGAGAAATCATTATTTCTATCATAATAAGTACCTAAAGTATCATATCGTCACTCAAAGTGCAAACGGTCGTATGCAAAAAACTCCATTTTCTCTTTTATTATTTAACTTGGTAGCAAAATCTTATATGACATCAGCTGATTCAATAAAAAGTACAAACAAAATATGTCAAAAGGTTCTATGTTTTTGTATAGCAAATAATCGTATGTTTGACTGGTTCTTAGTGTAGATGTTTTAGAGTTCCTACAATAATCTCTGCTCAAATAATAAGGAAAAAATGCAGCTTTTAGACATACGAGCTTTTGCATTTTAAGTGACGATATACCATATTGAATCGCTAAGCGCTGATGACCTCAGATATTGTAGGGTCTATAATCTACATTCTACAATCTTGAATGGCTATGGCAACCAAAGACGTGTATTTGTCATGTTCCAGCGTATGTCAAAATTTAGTAACTTGACAAATACCTATATACATCTTATTATTCATCCTGAAATGGTCGAACTAACTAGTCATTTGAAGCACGTAAAAATCGCTGTAAGTTGAGTTGAAGTGTTATAAAAAAAAAATAGAACCTCCTTTAAAAAATTCACTAAAAAGAGGATAATAATAAAATTTAAGGTTGGCGCCAATTTAATTAGTAAAACTGTATGTATTTATATTATTAAATTATTTATATTATTAAATTGGCGCCGACCTTAAATTTTAATATTTTCCTCGTTTTAGTGACTTTTTTTGAAGGAGGTTCTATTTTTTTTACAACTTTTTTTATTTTTACTTTTTAATGACAACACATAGTTTGCACGTTACTATAACCGACTTCTTTATTGATAACTAAACTAAAAAAAAAACTACTGAACCGATTAAGTAAAATCGTATGCCTTATTGATTAGAAAAAGGATAATCTAAATCGGTTCACAAATGCAGAAGATATGAGTTAATAGAATTAAAAAAATAATTTGATTACTAGAAAAAAAGAAACTACAGAACCGATTTTAATAAAAATTCAATGCGACCATTCCGTAAACATTCTGAACCCAACGGCGTCAAAATTATTCAAATTGGCCAACCCCTCGAGAAGTTACGGCTTAACAAACAGTAAAAATAATAATAAAAATAAAAAAATATACATGTCGAACTGATAACCTTTGTTTTTTTGAAGTCGCTTAAAAATGAGCAAAAATTCGTAACTGAATTAATTTAAAGAAGAAAATATTAACATTTGGATAAACTACACCATATACATTATACAGTGTAATTTCTAAATACTATTACTATTAAAATTATTATTAAGTAGGTATATTATATTTTTATAAAAAATACTAAACTAAATAAACATTAAAAATTAAGCTAGTTAAAGCATATGTTGATAAAAAGTTTAAGTCAAACATTGCAATGGTTTTTAAGAACACTGGAAAAATATTTTTTTTCTTATTTGATGAAAATTTTTTTTAAATAATTTATTTATTTTGTTTTCATTCGGCATATTTCTTAGAAAAATGAAAAAAATATCATTTTAGTAAATTTTACAAAGCATTTGATAAATTATTCTTTGAATGCATCACTTATTGAAAGTACATCAGCATTTCAAAATAATTTCATCTTAATTCGGTATAATTTCAAAACAACAAAAAAAAATTCACAGATTTCGCAATCCTTGCAACCATCGAGGACATTGGAAATGATAACAGCATATATGAAACATAATTAACTGTTTATTATACACACAATATTTATCAATGCACTGTTCAGTTTTGTCAGGAATAACCCTATTATTCTTCTGTTATATACGCGTTCACTTTTGCTTGATTACTTAACTTTTAAATGGATTTTTCTACAGTATTTATTAACATTTGCTCAAAAATAACACCGCAGATCGTCGCAAATACCTCTCAATTAAATAGACATGATATAAAACACATTTCGAAAAAATTGCACTTGTTCAATTTTGCATGATTGCTCCTCACTTGATCGCGACACCGTTGTCTTCGTCGCAAACACCTCTCAATTAACTAGACATGATACAAAACACATTTCGAAAAAATTGCACTTGTTCAATTTTGCATGATTGCTCCTCACTTGATCGCGGCACCGTTGTCTTTTGGCCTTGAACGAAAACTCGTAACTCTGCCCCCATATACGAACATAAACATTTCCAATGTTAAAAAGTTGATTTTGTTTATTTTCGTGGTTGCTCAAGACAGCCAATGTTGACGTAGGTATATTCCAAACCGTTCCGTTATCCAGTGTCAAAAGTAAAAGTAAATAAAAACAATCGTTTACGTTTATACGGTAGTAAAGCTTTAAAATTTTTATGATTGTGTTTTATGTACTCTCATGATGTTAACTACTTAATGTGAGTTTTTTTTTCTTCTAAATAAACACACTGTGTATAAAAATGTTTCTATTTTACGACCAGTTTGATTCTGTCACTTTCGATTTAGCGACAGCACTACTGACTTAATTACAGGGTAGGATTCAGATAAATTCAGATTTTTGAAGTGAAAACTTCCTTAGGTCCGTTAGGCACTGTTTGTCTGGGTAGTGAAATAAAGTGAACCATTCGCGTTCGCATTCGCGACCCGACGGTGAGATTCGCTGAATCGGGGTTACTCGGCTCAAACACGAACACGTATTTACAGTATGCTATTAATACACGCCTGAGTACTGACTGGTCACTCTCTTACAACTGTGCCTGGCTGACATACTTATATCATAAAAACTGCACGCTACACAGTTGCACCGATGTAGTGTTCGCTGAAGATGAAAGCATAGCTTTCGAAATGTACATCCATCAATAAAACTGTTGTGGTAAGAAGTAACTATATTTTATTTTGTTTTTATTCCAACCACAGTGCACATATATTTTTATTATACCGATAGCTAAGTAAGCAGCGTCTTTGCGTTGTATGCATAGGATTTAGGAACCTCGGTTCGAAACCTGATGGCACCGTAGAATTTTTGACGTATTTTTTTTTCTAAATTCTACATGATATTTATATATTTTTTAATTTTTTTTATATTCTTTCTTTGACAATAATTATATTTTTTTTGAAAGCAAGGTGGAATTAATTAAAAATACAATTTTAGTATTTTAGTAATAAATTATTTTTAGTTCATAACTGCGCTAATAGATGACACCAAAAATTAGAAAATCTGAAGTTTTCACTTCTGTCGTGTGGTCATAAGCACACACCCATTTATTTTAAGTTTTTAGCCGTTTAACGTTTGCGTTGAATATTTAACACTAACGGTGTATCCATGGCAACCAAAAACAAATCGTATATTTTCTAAAAATGTCAAATTATAACATTTAGATGTAGATTTTGTTTTCACTTCTGTAGTGTGTACAGTAAACAACGTATCACTGTTTTCCGGACGGCGTTCATACAGTTAAAGATTGTATTGAAAAATATAGACGCTCGACAACAGTGGTCAGCTTTGCCTAGTTACAAACTGCCAGTCTACATCGCTGACAAGAATCACTGTTTGTCGGACGGCTTTTTATAAAATTCTAGGTATTAAGAACAGAGGTTTCGTCACTATTTTTATACAGGATGTATCTAAAATGCTTGGTAAAACTTCACGAACGTGTATGGAAAAAAACAGTGAGTTCAGAAATGTTTACTTAAAAAGTTACACACGAAATTCAAAATTGCGATAAATCAGTAACATTTTTTTATTAAAACAGTACAAATTTATTAAATATGCTAGGTAACAGTAATATGTACTAAGGGCGGTGCGGTGTAATGGTTAGCGTAGCCGACCTTTGGATCACACTGTCGTGGGTTCAAATCCCACCTGCGCTCATGGATGTTTTGTGATGTCATTTAGTTAAGTTTTAAGTAAGCATTTCTGAACCCAAGTATAGGAACATTTTTCACAGTTTTGTTCCATACAACGCGTTCGTGAAGTTTGGCGATGCATTTTATATATTATACTCTATCCCATTGTTGTGTCTTTTTGAGTCAACATTAATACTTTACATAGTCGACCACAACATTGTTTTGTTTTGGAGTTTCTATGAGCTACGCTTTTGAAACAAACAAGTTAATTCAAAATTATAATTTCGTTGTGATCAGACGTATTTTAGACTCGTCTTGATTAAATCAAATTTTATTTATTTATTTATTATTTATTTTATATAAAGATCTACGATTTATTAAATCATATCAAAAAGATCTTTATACCATGAACCGATATAGCAATAAAATTGCGTGATCAGCATCTGTTTATTGGTTTGAAACTCAATACAGCAGAACAATCAATTGCATGATCAGCATCTGATTGGTCACTTGAAACTCAACACAGTAGAACAACCAATCAGATACTTGTGCATCCCTAGCCAACATGATAACATTATCTGTGGGTGGAAAAGACTATTGTACTGATTTTATTCATCAGGTATGAATTTATAAACTTAATGCCTTTCTAGTAATAATATTAAAAAGATATATTTCTTGTCAATTCTTATACGACATACCTAAAGAAAAAAATACAGTCCTGCGCATGCTATTGACCTAGGACAACATTTTTATTCCTCCGTTTTTATTACATTTTTATAGTAGCTATGAAGTAATTTGTAAAACGGTTATGTGGCTTGTGCACCGCGGCATACTGTGACTTGTATAGTATTTAATACACTTTTTAATAGTAAACGCCATTTTATAAACGGCAATATAAACGTGTGAATGAAAGAGTAGGCAATTCATTAATAAATACAGGCTGTTCCAAATCTCAATGGAATTACGCAAACATGTTCGTTCCTCCATACATACTGTGCGTTTGCACATTAATAATACGCGTATACCGTTCGTTTTTGTGCGTCAGTGTCTTAAGGTACGTGCAGTACGCAGCTGGAATTCTAGATGGTAGCATGTATGATAGATGGTGGCTGAAATTATAAGCGCTTATAGGTTTGCACAACAAGCTTTGATACTAGCATTGATACAAGCTTAAATCGCGTTTGAAATGTCAGATAGCGAAGACGAATATTTGTGTTCTTCTGCTACAAAGTGGTATATTTTAAATACAAATTTGGGTAGGAGCTATCATGTCAACCATATTAATAGAAAACGATCTAAACATGGCGAATTTCATAATATTATTTATACCAAGAATTAAAATTTTACCCAAACCGGTTTTTTTAATATTTACGTATGGAACCTAACACTTTTAAATACGTCTTAGAAAAAACTCAAAACAAATTAAATAAAAACTGGCAAAATTTCACTTATTAAACTAGTCACATCCATTGCGAAACTTGTAACGGCAATTTGACAGTTGTCACACGTTGATTGTAGTAGTTAGCGCGCTGAAAGAATGGTGAGATACATTCTTGTATCTATGAGCTCTTGTAACAGCGCTTATACCTGCTACACTCACTGCTTCGTTGTGTACGCTCGCATATATAACAATGCATTAATTTAAGCAAGCCCTGCTATGATCTACGCTACCATCTAGAATCCCAGCTCCATACTGCACGTACCTTTATGCGTATAACATAACGTGTCAAAGCTAAAAAGTGCCCGCATCGCTCAAAAAGAATGTACTTTTATGTAAGCTCATTCTATGTATAGTTTTATTATAAATTATAGACGCTTGATAACTAAAGTAATTAGCGTTAAACTACATTAAATTAAATTAAACGACATCACAAAACATACATGAGTGGAGGTGGGATTCAAAGCGGTGACAATTTGATATAAAGGTCAATACGCTAACCGTTACGCCAAGCTGTCCTCATGAATGGTTAATTTTCTGTTATTTTCGAATGAGTTGATTCAAATCATAACGTCTAACAGTACTAACCGAATAAAAAACATACGTTTGATATAATATTATATAAAGTCACTTAGACGCTAATGACCTCTGTTGTCGAGCGTCTATAATCTACAATTCATTCATTCATTATAAAGTTACTGTAGACTGGGAATTGTCTTAAATAGAGACCCGCCAGATAATCAATTTATTGTTTGAAATGCCTACTATGGCAATAATTATCATGAGTTGGGTTATCTAACAATTATATTTTTATTTTTAAAATTTAACATGGTTTTTAAAATCATTTTTATAGTAAATTTTATACTTGAAAAAAAATATGGTTTCTATCGGTTTTTAAACCTTATGAAAAAATCGAGATGTCAAAAATAAAACTTTTGTAAGAAATAATATATTCTCTTAATAAATATAAATTTAAGTCTCTACAACAAAAAAAAACTACAGTTACATACGGTAATAAATACAGTATGCGCTTTGTTATTTTCCCGACCCGTTTCTTCCACCACGCATCCATTAAAGCGACTTTCAGACGATCAGTATTACTGTCAGTATTCGATACTGACAGCATTTTGTCATTATTCTTCATCAGACTTCAAACGACCAATATATTTATCAATTTTCAGTATTCACTGTCGCTTAAGTTACCAGAGTTTGAACCAGAATTTTTAAGAAATAAGAATCGCCTGTATATCTACTTCAGTTATCTACGTGATGAATAATGTAGTTTAAAATCTGGATGACATATGAGCTAATTTACGGCCTGCACTGAATCACTTTTAGTATTTTGATTAAAATTCAAATGCAATTATTACTAAATGCATAATTTTACGCTTTTCGAGCAAATAAATCATTGTATGCACAAATTATTCTCTTTACACATATTTAGTGCTTAAAACTGCATCAGTTATAAATTAATGTTTAATTATCGTTTAATAATAAAAAAAAAACACTTACCAATATTTTAAAGGCGACAGAACATCTTGCGTTTAAATCTGTAAAAGAAAAAATAATTTAGAGAATTCAAAAAGTAATATAATAGAAAAATAGAATTATTAATAATACCTTCACATATTCGGTGCTAAAAATATGCAATTGATATTTTTAAATTTGATATTA
This sequence comes from Mongoloraphidia duomilia, assembly GCA_039654895.1. Lineage (NCBI taxonomy): Eukaryota > Metazoa > Arthropoda > Insecta > Raphidioptera > Raphidiidae > Mongoloraphidia > Mongoloraphidia duomilia. Next base: position 4,728,968 of record CM077520.1, on the reverse strand, counting down.
TTAATGAAATAGTTGAATTAAATTCCCATATTTTTATATAATCACAATTCTATAGACATTGATTGAAATTTTATCTTAATTATGTTGCGATAAACTTTTAATACTTTGTGATAAAAATTACAACAGTGAATTTAAAATTATAGCGAATTAAGATAATTTTATAAATACATATTATATAATAGAAACGACATAAAAACAACAATAACAAAGGTCTAAAAATATTAAATTAATGCAAATAGATAATAATAGTTGCCTTAGAAAAACTAGCACGCTAGTTAAAACTTCAGTTTGGACTGAGACTTAGCCGCGAACGCGTATTATACAATAACGTCATTTATATTTCATTTTTTTAAGTTGATAATTTATTAAATCTCGTATATTTTTCAAATTGAAGTTCTTATTAAGATATTCTATTTTAGGACCATATCATATGCATTTGTGGCCACAATGCGAAGCAATTTATGTACCTAAAATGTTTTAAAATATTCTTTTTGAGTCATCACTATTTTTTGTTTTATTATTATTGTTTTTATTAGGTACTACTATAATGAAACAATTTTGAATGCTCCTTATTTTAACATGAATTGTGTACAAATTCGGTTTTATTTGAACTATTGTCCAAAGCGAGCAATCGAACATACATGTATGAATTGAGGTTTCATCAAACAACCCGGGGAATCAGAAAGCAAGCAACGAAATAAAGTCTGGCATAAGCTACTTTATCTCGAGGTCACAAATATTTGACACTAATATCTACTAGTAAACGAGGTCAATGGCAAATTTGTCCCAGTTTGCGATTTAAAGTTATTATTTTTAGACAAACTTCAGGCTATTTCTAACAGCTGTCAGATACAGGTGATTTTAAATTCTAATCGATTCGCATAAATCTGTCTCAACCTTAAAACTATCACAATTTTATGTTTTTAAAAACAAAACTATTTACAAAGAAAAATTTTAAATTAAAAGTGCGGTTAAAGAACTGAAAAATAATAAACACGGTCATTTGAAAGTGCTTTGTATTTTACAGCTTTCTTTCAAACCGTTTTTTTGTATTTTTTTATTTTTAAATCACGATTTGCATGGAAACAGAAGAAGTTGGACGCAACGCAAAATACATAGCTGCAATAGAAACATTCTAAAAAAAATACAACACTAATATAAAATAAAAGTAATTTCAAATAAATTTAAACTAACTTTAAAAAAGGATAAAATAATGTTTACTTTAATTTTACAATCGTCTTCTCTACCTACATTATACACTTAATTAGTATCCGGCTATAATAGAAGGATGATTGCGCCGACTAATTGAACGCAGGTAGGGAAGATCATCGAAGATGGTTGTAAACTAAGGCAAAAAATTATTATCTTTACAAATAGTTCGCTAAAATTAGCAAATAATAAACGGCCCATTGTTATCATAACGTCCAAGAAAAATGTATTTAGTCACTGTCGGGACTTAAACCCGAAACTTACAAAATCGTAGAATTACAAGCGCTACTCGTAAGTGAATGAATATAATATGATAAAAATGATTTTTTTTATATTGTATTGTAATATTATATAATTGGCTGCTATCCAATAACCCTTACTTTTATAACATTTCCAGCCGTACTGAGCTCAAATACAATTAATATATTGCTTGCATTGCGATGTAAAAATATCTTGTCCTTTCTCGAGGTATTCTGATTTTTTTGAAGTCAGTTCAAATTTGAAAAAAATTAGTTTCTTTAAAATCATATAAAATTATTTACAACTTTTTTGAAGAAAGGTAAGGACAATTCAGAAATCGATCTTAAATGACGGGGGTGTCGTTACGTCACACGTAGTTAATAAAAGGGTTAAAACGTTCAAATACAAATATCGTTTGTTCTTTTAAGGTCATAAATAAATCACTTTCCTTCTCACTATAGTTTATAGGCACTAAACAATTTTAAGTGCAATAAAACATTCTGACATAAAACAGCTATAGAATTTTAGTCTGTATTGAAACATGTTCTCAATAAATAAGTAAAACACAACACATATGCCAGTGCATATTTGAAAAATATGAACCCGGAAGAATTCTTTTAAAACCCTTTTCTTGGAAACTGTTTATTCTTCAAAACTAGGAAGTTATTGAATTTTTACTAAAATGTAGATATATAGACACGTACATTATTTTAACAGGTTAAAATATACTTACTATATTAATTTTAACGACAATTTTTTATGCAATTTAAAATCTGGTTTACGATGTATTTGGTTGTTCCAGAAATAGTTGGAACGACGTATGGCGTCAATATTTATTTATTTGGCTGGAGGATTTTCTAAACCATAGCCCATAAGTAATACATTTTACAAAAACATGTTTTTTTGCATACCGGAGACAAGTAGGGAATGTACTGTAAAATTGCGTAAAGTGAATTTTGACCTAAATTAGTATCATTCCCTACTTGTGAAGTTGGATTAATAATAATGTTATTTCACGCTACTATATTTATATAGAGGGGCTTGAAAATAGCTGAGCGCGTATATAGCGATTCAGTTGTTTATATGGCTCCTCTATTACAACCTTATACAAGGTCCCAGGTTTCTGCAATCTGACGACTTGTAAAAATATTAAAAAACAATAAATTGAAAATATGAATTAGAAGATAGCTTGGTGTAATGGTCAAAGTGCTGGCCTTTGGATCAAGCTGTCGTGGGTTCGAATCCCACCTCGCTTATGGATATCTTGTGATGTTAATAAGTTTTAGGTGATATGTTACTTGATTAAATTAAGACGCTAAAGACTCAAGCTGTCGACGCGTCTATAATCTACAATAGATAAACAGAAAATATGAATTGGTAATAGGCTCAAAAAGCCCTGGCTGTTGATGACAAAAAATAATGCTAATTTTCTCTTTAAATTGAGCAATAAAAATATAGTTATTTTAGATTTTTTGTAAACATAATCTTTGCTCAAAGAGAACTAAGATATTCATCACATAAAACATCTGAACTGACGGCGATCTTATTGTACCGCCATATTGAATAGAATCATGTATAAGCTGTGTAGCCGGCGACAAACATTGAATGCATAAACAGAAAAATGTCTTATGTCAACGGAACTACATGGGTGTTCCAGAAGTTGATTTAAAAATTATTAAAACAAAAAGTGAAAAAGTTTATTAGGATTTCAGATTACCTTTACGAATTATATATATTTTTTAATTTATTGTCAACGCATATCAATTTAAAATAATCAAGATTTAAGGATTTAGTTTTAATTATTATTTAAATCCGTCAACTTCCAGGGATATTTGAGCTATAATACCTATTCATATTTACAATTTATTATATAATTTATAATAACAACATAAAAATATAATTCATACTTATATCAGTTCTTGTATTAACAAATTTTAAAAATGTCACGCATAAAAATAAAATTATACTGTTTACTGTGTTAAAATTATTACGAAAGTATTATATTATTCAACAATCTATAAAAATGTAATTAACTATAATTTATATTGTTTTTTTCGTCCATCATATATCTTTAATAACGCAGGCTTAATAACGGGAAATAAGGACATTTACCTATGCAATAGGTTTTATTTTATAATAATAATAATAATTTTATTTGGCTATATGTAACAAAAAATTACAATGCCATTGTCAACATAGAGATCATTCCTAAGGAATGTACAAACTCATGAAAAGTTACGATAAAAAGTTACAAATAAAAGTTACAAATAAAAGTTACAATAAAAGTTACAATAAAATTCACAGAACAATTCACCTATATTATTAATAATGTTTAATTAAAACTTAGTGTTAAGTACTCCATTCCACAATCTCATCTAATGTGTAAATGCATTTAAGTACCAATGTCCTTTTTTTTCGAGAAACTAGTTAGGTTCAATTTTTTAATATCTTGTGGCAAACTGTTATATTGATGGATTGCGAACATTCGTCAACATTGTTGGCTTCTTAATCTTCAGGGCTTAAATGATAGTTTTGTTTTATTAACCATCACTATAAATGGCTTCAAAAGCATTGCCTCATGTGCCAGCACTGATTCCAAAATAACAATTATCCTATATTGTAAAATAGATTAATGTTGACAAAACGTTGGCAATAAAATAAAACATCTTGAAGAGGTAAATGTCCTTATTTCCATTTATTAAACTATTATTAACTATAATTAAATTGAAACATTTAATAATAACTAAAATTTATTCTACTGTTCATTTTTTTGAAAATTGAAAGAACTTTTAAGGATAATTATGTAATTATAAATAAGAATCCTTTTTATCATTATTTAATGAATGAATGAATTGTAAATTATAGACGCTCGACAACTGAGGTCATTATTTAAGATCCTCAATTTCTAAAAATATCTAGTGCTAATTCATATTTTTAATTTATTATTATTTTCTAATTAGAAACTGATGAACCTATTGATACTTTCTCAAGCTTTTAAATTAGACACTGGATGACAGACGACTCATGAAACGCCATGAAAACAACAGTATTCCAACGACCTCGGCTACCCTCAAGACTTAATAATAAAATAAAAATCCAACTTCCACTTCCACCACCTTTCAATTTAGAAAATGGCGACGGGATTTATAAAAACGAGCTCTGCTATCTATAAAAAATGTTGCGAATTTATTAGATATAAGTTTTGAAATTTGCCATTGGCTAAAAATGTAATTCTTATCTTTTGACCACTGAATATACGTACATCAGAGTCTATATTGCATATTGGTTGAAAAATATCCTCGATGATAGTTTGATGTAGAGTTGATAACTTCAAGTGCAACATGAAATACAACACAATAGATGATAGTTTTCAATTTCATAGAAACTTTCAAACGTGTTGGTTTACTTTTTGTATGCATCTAATCCAAAGGTTTTAAGCTAAAACGACTCATGTTAGTTTTTCGATAAAATCGTATTTTTATTTTTTGATGTGAATAACGTCTAATGTCACATACCGGAGTGGCATTTTAGAGATATAAGATGTAACGGAAATGGTTGACATGTGAAACAAAACGGCATGTATAACTATGTTAAGGTTTCAGACAATAAATCAGTTGGCCGTGCGGAAAAGCACGAGTCTACCGACAGATATAAACGTCAAGCCCAGGTTCGAATCCCTAAGGTTTTTAATATATTTTTTATAATAATGAAAATATATAGATATCTGATAAGGATTTAAAATATAAGAAAATAAAATTGCAAATAGATATTTTATTTATTATATTTTACGAATATTTGATTTTATAAGATAAATAAAAGTGTATGTACATATTTTTTTCCATGACAATGAATATACTATTATTTATGTTTAACGGTATTCACACCTGTACCCGCGATACAGACATTAACATTTTTAGGGAGTTTAGTCACAGGAAACCAAGACACATGATATCACATCACGAACGCATAGTTCAAAGAAATTCAATGTACTACATTTCAAATTTAAAGAAACTCAACAATACGGTGACTCGGTGATCTAAAAGGAGTATCGTTGTTTATTTATTTTATAATCTGCTGTATTGTCTCTTTTAAATTTTAATTGAAATTGATAAGTAGTTTACTGAGAGACTTACACAGCGACTAAAAGGTTAATAAATTATTTTGAAATGAAATTTTAATTGGATCTCGTTAAGAAAAACTTTACATCAACTTCTACAAACTTGTTACGCTGTGTCAAAACTGACATTTACCTTAATGGCATTACTCACTTTTTATTAAAATCAGTCGAAGTACTGAACCGATTTAAGTAAAATTTATATGGAACTTACTCGGAGGTATGTCTTATTAAATAAAACAATATTCATCATAATCGGTTCATAAATACAGGAGAAATCGGTGAACATATACATAAAAAAACATAGGTGCCGAATATATCGTAGAACCTCATCCTTTTTTGAAGTTGGTTCAAAAGGGATCAAGTGACAATAAGAGTACGAGTAAATTAAAAGAATTCAACTGATCAGCGGTAAAAATCATTTTAGGATTCTCGTTACATTACTTTCACTCAATATAATATAGTTTTATTATTTTACATAGTTAAAAAATAGCAACTACATTCCTTTGTATAATACACTTAGCTGATTTAATAATAATTTCGATATTACACAATTTTGTTGAGATTTCTTGAAACTCGTTTATCATTTCGGTGACTATTTAATCTCGATTTCGTTTCGGAATTCGAAACATCGTATCGATATTTTTCATCGAAACGAGACAAGAAAAATTTCGTCTTGGCGGTATAAACAAAATAAAGTTAAAAAAAATCTATCTTGGGACAACGAAAAAAAATACTTAAGAGATTTTGTCTCGTGATCTTAGATAAATGTATGTTATCACACATGATGTCAGGGTGACCTTCCAGGTGGTAATGTCGCGCCATTACCAATGCTATCGAACCCAGCGCACCCTTTTAAAAGAGGAATGTTGGCGTTTTGTATGGCCGCCTTTTCAAACTGAATGTTGTGTATGCATTTTGTTCAATGGTACATGAAGATATGGCTACGAAAAAATGTACACGATACGTTTATTTGGTATTCGATAAAGACTGGAATTTTCTTTGAAAAAAGTAACGGTTTTGATTCAAGCGCAATGGAACGAAAAAATTGCCTTCGTGAAACTATTTTTAGTGTATTTGCCATAATATGGCACATACACTATTGGCGTCGGTCGGATGGCGGGACCTAGGGCTCGGACCAAAATTTCTCGACGTTTCATAACCTCCTGAACACTTTGGCACCATTTTTAATAATGTTTATAAATATATGTATGTATATATTTATATATATATATATATTTATATATATATATATTTATATATATATGTGTGTACACGATAACTCTCGACAGACTTAATCGATTGAAACGAAATTTGGTACACACATTGGAACCCATCACCGCACGAAGCCTATTTAAAATGGGCCCGATCGGACCATTTTCAGGGTTGTATTTAGGGGCTCCAAAAAGTTTTTGGGCCCAAAAATACCGAAAAATTTGTCAGAATCGTTTCAAAATTGAAATTTAACTCTTTATTAATGATTAAAATGTGCTGCTAAAATTTTAATAAAATCGGCTCGACAGGACCGGACTTACAAATTTTATGAAAACACTAGTTTGTTGATACGGATTTACTTATTGAAGGGTGTATTTAATTCCGTACAGAGGTTGCATTGATAATATTATTGAAATTAAGAAAAAAAATATTATTTTAAGGGATGTATTAAGGGGTTAAATTTTTTATTTTGTCTAAAAACAAACTTAAGTTTACATAATAAAGCCACAAGGCCTGCATTAGCAAATACACTATATTGTCGGCAGGGTTTGGCACTGCGACCCGACTTTTATTTAAATGACAAAGAGAAAAACTGATATCACAATATAAATATTTAGGTTTGTTTTATACTATAATATTATAACAATAATAAATTTTATTGTGCATATTAAGTAGGTATATGATCTGTTCAAATAAAAATTTCAATCTATACTGATTTTATTTTGCTACTAGGTGTAGCGGCGGCTCCACTCACGTGCATTTCAAACTACTGCTGTTATTTTTGATATAATATCGTATGATAAATTATTTATATAATTTTCCGTGGACGACAACCCGTGTAAATTATGTAACAACCAAATAACACCCTTAATAAAAAAATTAATTTAATGCATAGGTACCTATTATTATAAATAAATCACATATTATTTAAAGAATAAACAATCATCATACTAGGACGGGATACAGGGTAATTATTATATATATAAATGTTTAATTTTCAAGAATGTAAATAAGGACCGTACGGTTTTATAAAATAATTTATGAATACATTCTCTTTCTGTTACATTGTTGTTATTAAATTAGAATAAAACATTGCCAACTTAATAACTGTAATTAATTCAATTAGCGGATTAAATAATTCAACAGGATAAAACAATTGTCTGTATAATTTTCAAATTTGGGTAAATTTAATTTAAAATATACTTTACAAGAGCAAGTCGTTAAGGACTGTCGGTTTTTTGTTAATTACTTAAAATACTTATGCTGCAGTTGCAGTATTTCTTTTTTCGTTTTTTTATTAAGCAGACAAAAGACATTTCTTGAAATGTAGAAGGGTGGGAGTTTTTTCCTACAACTGTAAATTACATCACTAGTATACCTATAAGTGTAAAATTTGCATAAAGAATTAAATTAATTTTTAAATTAAAGTAGAGAAACGGGTGTCCTATTTTATAAATTTTATTCAAAATCAATTAAACATTATTATGTTTTAATCAAATTAGAAGTTAATTTGGGTCATAAATATTCATTAATCTTGTATAATTTAGCAAACAATTTTTTGTCAAATTTATTATTATTATTAGACACTACAGAAATATACCAGGTTATTATAAAAATAAAAGATGTCTTCCTGGAAAAACTTGAAGTCTCAAATAGAATTTTTAAAGAAAAAAAACAATACAGATATAAAAAATACACACGTGAGAAAGCTTCAAATACGGCATCTAATAATAATTAACAATGAAAGATAAACAATCAATATGATTAATATTTCCCTAGACCGTAACTAAATACATGAGAATATCAGACGACATTATCGCCATGATATTATATAGAAGGCTATATAGGTGCATTTACATTTTTCCTATATAGCCTTCTATATAAATATCATGGCGATAATGTCGTCTGATATTCTTATGTATTTAGTTACGGTCTAGGGAAATTAATCATATTGATTGTGTATCTTTCATTGTTAATTAAAACAGATATAAATATTATTAATTATTGTTAGGCGTTTCTACGGATAGTCTGTTACAAGCCCCAAGGTTCTAATATAAGAACTGATAAACATATCAATTGGGTTTTTAGTTCATTAAAAATAATAATAAATTAAAATATTTATTGGTATATTAGGTCCAGATAGCCCAGTTGTTGCAGGTTTAGTATTTTTAAATAACCTTCTATTAATTACCTACCTACATTAATAAATTTATAAACATGGCTTAATCTAGTTTTCGAAAAGAATAAATATAAATATTATTAGATTTCGTGTCCATGTTAATATAGGGTGTCAGCAAGAAATTGAATTTTAAAAATTTTTTCAAGTACTTCAATAACAAAAATATATTATTATAAACAAATTGACAAAAAATTGTTAGATACTAAAATTAATTTACTAACCCTAGTAACTAACATCATATTTCCAAAAGACAATGAGTCGCTCAGTCATAGCATGAATATATAGGTGAAACAAATGTTTTTTAGATATAAACTCAAACATTACAAACTTCTTGATATATATTGGTTACTCAAATTCTGGGTAACACAACTGTATTATCAAGAAGTAATGCTTGAATTTATTGCAAAAAAACACTTGTTTTTGGTTTCATCCTATGTTCATGCTATGACTGAGCGACTCATTGTCTTTTGGAAAAAGTTGACATATTATGATGTTAGTTACTATAGACCTAGAGCTAGTGACAATTTTTTGGTGTTATTTATTCAAGGCCTTATTTTTGTGAAGAAGTTGAGGAAGGCATATTAAAGTGCCCTGAGTAAGGGATTTTGCTAGATAGCGATATAGGAGGGATGCAGACCGCCCCCAACATGTAACAAAAAAAAATGGTCAAAATTATTATTGCTTCAAGGGTGAAATTGTGTGTATACCTTGTCGGTGACCCAATAATGCCATTATAATATTTGAAGATCGATTGGTCAGTTTTAAAGGGGTGGCAGATCACCATAAACGTGTCACGTACCCGATGAAATTTATATTATTAGTTCAAATTTTAATATGTTATTACGGCGACTGTTTTATGCATATATTTCAATTTGCAGAACAAAATTTAGAGTGATCTGTCACCCCTTTAAAACTGACCAATCGATCTACAAATATTATAATGGCATTATTGGGTCACCCGCACCGACAAGCTATACAAATAATTTCAGCCTTGAAGCAATAATAATTGTGACCATTTTTTTTGTTACATGTTGGGGGCGGTGTGCATCCCTCCCATACCGCTATCTAGCAAAATCCCTTACTCGGGGCACTTTAATATGCCTCCCTCAACATCTTCACAAAAATAAGGCCTTGAATAAATAACACCAAAAAATTTTCACTAGCTCTCGGTCTACTATAGGGTTTATATTTTAGTGTCTAACAATTTTATGTCAATTTGTTAATAATATATTTTTGTCAATGAAGTACTTGAAAAAGTCTAAATATATAGACGAAACGTCGTACTTCTTGTAAAATATAACATCTGCTTAATTCTTTGTCCTAATACCTACGAATTTACCATACGTTAATAAATTTAAACATTAAAACGAGTGTAAAAGTTTAAATAATAATAACAATTACGTTTTCAAAGATGATTGTTTTTATTAAAAGATACCAACACAAAACGCGCGGAAACAAAACAAAAACTACAGTTGATAAGGTGTAGAAAGGCGTGTCTTCAATATTCTCAATGAACATATACGTGGGCAGTATACCAATGCCGGGAATAAAATTACGTTAATTCATAAATAATCCATACGTATATTTCAATGTGAAATTAAACATACTTGTATCTGGTAGACACACTAGGGAATTTTTTTTATCATTCTGAAATAAATTCAAGGTAAACAACTGTATGTTAATTTCTCCATTTTTTTTTGTTTGGGTTAAGAAAAATATTTGCAAATATTACAATTTTGTTACTCATATTGGAGATACGAGTGTTAGGTTTTCTATTTTTTCCGGTAACGTATATAGTATATACGTTACCGGAAAAAATAGAAAACTAAAGTTTACATGGTAATTGTATTCACACCTGAAGATGGCAACTCGTTGCTGAAACGCGTCGTGTTAAATCACAAGAAGTCACAAGACGGACATACCTAATACAAGGTATTTCTAATACTTCATAATATTCATATAGTGACTTGGAGACCCAATACTCTTAAAAATGACTACTGTTAGTAGGGTTCATATAGTAATACTATGTCTGGCACAAAAAAATAGTTTTTTTAAAAACAACACTCACTAAAATGAAAATATGGTCATAGTTAAAAGTTTATAAAACTGGCCATACTTTTAAAAACTGAAGATATAAAATATTTTGATCTGCTCCATCAAATTACTTAAATCAAAAAATTACGAAATATCAAACACGCAGTTACATACTCTGTGATGCAACACTTTTAATCTCATACATAGTTCAATCTGGTTGAAAGTATAATCCCCCATATATTCTATACAAAGTAGTTTTTTACCGGATGTTACAAAAATCCCTTGATGCAGTATCTATTTAGAAAATTTACTTTACCAATTTTTAGTTTGTAGTTGATAAGATTCCAGGGAAATATATTGATTAAAATAATTATAGTCCAAACTACCTTGGCACAAAAAAGTACCCCATCGAACACGTCAAATACAAAAGGTGAAAATGGTTGAATAACATGTAAAAAACAATTTACACGTCCGCCAGAGCGGCCAGACTAGTAAAATTTATCAATTCTTCTTTTTAATGAATTTTTGACTGGATTTACTATACAAAATATTAGGACACACAAACATACATCCGCTACAGCTATGATGAGGTCACATCTAACTGGTATTACTAAATACTAATCTACCTTTCATTCCTTGACTGTATTGATAATACATATAAAGAGGAAAATAATGAAATTTTAAGGTCTGCGCCAATTTAACAAAATATGAAGTCGGTCAAAAAATTATAGTATAGTCGGTTAAAAAGTATAGTATAATGATTAATATCTTCTTTTTAACCAACTTCATATTAAATTATTAAACTAAATTGGCGCAAACCTCAAAATTTCATTATTTTCCTCTTTTTAGTGGCTTTTTGAAGGAGGTTTTTTTTTGTTAAAAAGTTTTTTATTTTTTACTTTTTAGTGTCAAAAAGTGACATTTACCTTAAAGGAATCACACGTCGTTACTCACTTTTACTAAACCGATTTTCTTACGCTGTCTGATGTGTCAAAAAGTGACATTTACCTTAAGGAATCACACGCCGTTACTAACTTTTATTAAAATCAGCCGAACTACTGAACCGATTTTGATGAAATTTCTATGGGACCAATCTGAAAGTATATCCTTTCAAATAAAAAAAAATTCCAAATCGGTGTATAAATGGCGGAGCTCAGAGGTAACAAACATAAAAAAAAAATACAACCGAATTGAGAACCACCTCCTTTTTTTGAAGTCGGTTAAAAATAACGAGACACACATAAGTCCTACATATGCCGCTACATCTATTTTGAGGTCGCACCTAACTAGTGCTGCTTGTACTACTAAGTACTAGTCCATATTAAGTTCTGTATACAATATTATTATCGCAAAACACAGAACGCAAGACGTAAGACTGACGCAAGGCGTCGCTACAGATCGCAGCGCCTCACACTAAACGTAAAACACAGATTGCGCAATGTTGGTTCAAGTCCAACTTTAACATTGCGTTTACGTCGCGTGTGTTACGCCAGCCAATCAGGTAGCTTGAACGAACGAGGCTATGGTAGACGATATAAAATAACTGCTCTGATTGGACAACGCAGGCAAAACGCACGTTTATTATAGATAGTTGATGTAACGTCAACTTTAGTGTTACGTTGCGTTTTGCGTATTTCTTGAGTTCTGCGTTTTGGGACAATTGTAGACGGGATTTTACCTGACTAGATTAGATACAAAATAGTGGGACACACAAACATATACACACTGTAAAAAATGGATGTAAAAATACTTTGAAAGTTAAGATAGAATTCGCTCGATTTTCTAACTGATTTTACATTATTATTTATTTTTACATCAAAAACTTCACAAAAACTTGGACTTTTACTGTAAAGTTAAACAAATTTGTGATTTTTACATAAGTAAATTAAAATTACATAATTTGTGTAATATTCCAATAAAGTGTGTAAAAATTACAAAATAAAATGTATAGTTACATATATAAAATGGATGAATATAAAACAAATTAATGTAAATTTAGTAACCACGCATGCGCAATGTGTTTTTATGGAATCTACGCGATGTGCAGGCGATACCTGTTTGCGACGCCATTGTCTCTTTGTGTGTCTATTACCAGTTAATCGTTGGCTGCAAATGGACCATCGATAATCAATGTAATCGGCCTTCTCATTTCTTACAGTGCAGTCGCTATAGCTATGTTAAGGGCGCCTAAATAGTGGTACTATACGAGTCCACCTGTTCTTTCATGTTACTTATACAAACGCTAAATTATTATTAATGAATTTGCCTATACATAGTATATGGGCGGATACACTTATCGGCGTCGTTTATTTTTTTAGCAGCAATCTGTACAATTTACACGCACCTATGAACAGAGATCTAATACCAAACTCGTGCCACCAGAGTGACTAAAGAGATTTATGAATAAGAATTAGGTGTAAATGACGATAAACTTGAGTTAAGACTCACACAAACATGCATATTTGAATACACACACCCACGCATATTAAACCAGATACTATATTACTTGATTGTCTATATATCTGTGGCCAAAAATCAAAACCGCTTATGTCACATTTTTAATACTCTTATATTAGCTTCACTTGTACCTACCTATGTTGTATGCACTGAGGTAAAAAATAGAGAGGATATTATTTTTATATTTAATTTTATTGTGGATTAGAGACGCGTCGACAACTTAGGTCATTAGCGTCTTAAATACAACAAATATCATATATCACTTAAAACTAAATAACATCACAAAACATCCATGAGCAGAGGTGGGATTCGAACCCACGACAGTCTGATTCAAAGGCCACGACGCTACCAACTGAGCCATACTGTCCTCGAGGAGATTATTATTATTATTGTAGATTATAGACGCGTCGATAACTCAGGTCATTATCGTCTTCAACACAACAATTAATAATCCATTTGTGCATTAGAATCTGCCAGCCGGCATGCACAAACCGACTGGTACGAGCTCGGGCTCCTGGTAACGCCAATTCCCAAAGAACATTCATTCATTCATGCCCCACGGTCTTGAACATTAGTAGAGAAAGAAATTTTTCCTACTTTTTTGGTGCATTGATATAAGCATGAAGCGTGTTGTTATTTTTTTTTAATATATATTTTTATATTCCATAATTTTAAACACATATCTTTTCAACTGTACAAATATGTTTTATTTTAACAAAATTCTTAATTTCTCATTTTCGAGTAATTACCAACTATTCGATAGACGTTTATGACCTCAGCTTTTGAGCGTCTATACCTTCTCTATAATCTAAGCAACTATTCGAATCTTACTCAATTGTATAGCCTGGGACAAACGTTTTTAAAATTTAAAAAAAGTTTAAATATGTCAAAAATGGTGAGGTTTTCACTACCGTTTTATTTGTTATTTTGACAGTAGATGAATAAACCTATCACCGATTAAAGTAGGCGGCTCCGTGAAAGATGAAATGTTTTTACAGAAATGTTACACAAAATGTATGTTTGTATCGCGGGTACAGACAGATGACGTGAATACCATTAAATTCAAATAATTGTATTAATACATCCACTTTTCGTTATGTCATGAAATCAAATGTTCGTAAAATAAAATAAATAAAATAATTGCAGTTTTATTTTTTTATATTATAAATTATTATTCAATACCTATATATTTTCATTATAAAGTAATTAAAAAACGATATTAAATGCCTTCGAGATTCGAACCTGTGCTTGGGGTTTGAACCTGTCGATAGTCTAGTACTTTACCACACAGCTACCTGGCTAATGTTAACATAGACCTTACACACGTATACATGTTGCGTTTTCTTTTACATGACAACCTTCGTTCTATTTGCGTAACATCCAATATTTCTCAAATGCCACCCTAGTATGTGACATTAGACGTTTAATTCACGTCAAAAAATAGAGTTATAACAATCTATCGGAGAGAAATATTATGACGAAAAACTCTACATAAGTGATTTTGGCGTTTGGTCGTAGATTGTATCTATGTATAAAAGCATAGAGATAGCCTGATTTAAGAGATACCACGTGGTACGTGTGCTCCACGCATTTAATCTCAGTCTAAAGCCAAATTTTCATTCCACGTGTCATAGGTATGAGAGATATATATTACTTCCTCCCTGAGCCAATCATTCGTGGTAAAATTATATAAGTTGCAAAAGAGAACAACGCTTGTATATAGTTCCAGAAAACACTAACAAGTTTCTGTTCTTGTTGGATGTAATAAGTTCGGAATCTTCCATGACAGATTATACGTTTATATTTATTGAATAAACGGCCAAGTGCGTGTCAATCCACGCAAAGAGTATGGTTTCGTACTATGTAAGTTATGCTGAATCTACAATTTTGATAAAATAAAAACACATTCACAACCTACTCAAAAGGCCCTTTTCAACGATACCCCACAAGAATAGGTACCAAAAATAATTGTTTTGCTTCCCTTAAAACCTACAATTTTGAATAAATAAAAATAAATACAGATTCATAATCTACTCAAAAGACTCTTTTCAACGATACCCCACAAGAATAGGTACCTACCAAAAAAAATGTTTTTTGACCCCCGTTTGCATGTATGGGCGCCCTCCTTAAAGAAACCTTTTTAATCTTTTGTTATTCTCTCCGTCTTTGGGCCGCGGTAATACATATTATGTGTGAATTTCAAGTCCCCATCTCATTTCGTTTAGAAGTTAGAGGCCTGTAACAGACAGACCGACATCGTTGGCACAACAATAGAGTTCCTTTCTGGTACGGAACCCTAAAAAGGGAATCAAGGGTGCATATGGTACATTGTGCAACAAGGGCCGCAACACACGAGTCGCAATCGCCAATTCCGCCCGAGTTACCATAGTACTTTTTGTAATAAGTGCATTCAAAGAACATCATTAAAAACATTTAAAAAACACAGTAAATATGTAGATATATTGTAGGCTAGGCGAACTGTCAGATATAGTTTATCATCATCGCGTAGGATCACGCCACTTTCACTTACTTTCGACCCGAAAAGAATTTCCAAAGGGACGAAAAAATTTTACTTTTGATCTGACATGCAAAAGCCAACTTTCGTCCCCAAAAAGAGGTATGTAATGTTTTTCATGCGCTTATTACAAGAAACATTTAGTGTCACCCCTAGTTTCGTTCTTAAAAGGACATATTGATTTTCATAGGGTCAGAAAAACATCACATCTTGAAGACGAATCTAGTAGCGCAATTACATTTTTTTCTTTGATTCTGTTTGTAACAAATATTTGTCGGATTTGATTTTTACTCAAAACTGGTTCAAAAATACGCCTAAGAAGCCGAAAAATCTCACAAAAATAACTATTATTTTATTTATTGAGCGAATACTTAGGCCTGGTTGCATCGTTTTTATTTAAATTTTAAGTTCTGCTTAAACTTCACCTTAGGCTTAACTCACACGTACCACAATACAACGATATTCTGTGGTTACGCTGTCGCAGCAATGGACCACTTTTCAACCACATTTTAGTTGGCGTGCAGACGCACGTGTGAGTAGATTGCTTTGTCAACAATACACACCAACTTGCAGGGCAGACAGCCAGTCTGCGTTGACACAACACAGACTGCCGGCCTGTTGTTGTTGTGTCGCTGGAGAATCGCACGTGTGAGTTGTGTTGACCTGCCGACTGCGACAATTTTGTGGATGATACCGTCAACACATTGCGACTGTCGTCGCATTGTCGGGCAATGTGTCGGACGTGTGAGTGCTGCGACCCAGTTTCCATACTTTTAAGTTACATTTTAGCTACTCTCCACAGACGACGACTTTATTGTGGTTCTGATGTCGTCGGAAAGTGGTACGTGAGTTAAGCTTAAATCTACGATTCGGATACATGATTAATTTAAGTACAATTTTAAAATTTAAGTGAAGGCGCAGTACAACTGGACCTAATTTATTTTTGTCTATTTAATTTGTGGGTATCACATCTATTTCGATCTAATTTTATATTTTTTCTGTATTTATCGATGTTTTTAGAATTTCAGTAAGTTTCAAAATAGTATAATAAACTTACTGAAAACTTTTTAAAACAGAATTATAACTTTGATTTAATCAAACAAATCCTTATGTAAACAGTTTGTGGTAGCTTATAAGTTGAAAAACAAAAAATTACTATAAAAGTTTTTATTTGAATTGATAAGAACAGTGATTTAAAATAGTATACTTTTCAAGTTCATTATTTATATTCTGTTATAAGTTATCAAATAAATAAACGAAATAGTTATGCATAAGATATAGATATCAAACAAATTTACACAAATATTTTTTTCTTTTTTTAGTGGCGACACGGAACTTTGGTAGGTACAATATTATATCCCCAGAGCTGGGTAGTGCTGAGAACTTAGTGCTTGCAATAATGCTTCAAGCACTTATAATGCTTAAAGCACTTTGTAATAAAATAGATGATCGATGCTTGATGCTTAGAGCGCTTGCATAATGACATGACTTACTACTTAGAACATAAGCATTATAAATTGCTTAATAAGCATTTTACAAGCTTATTAAGCCTTAAAAATGATTAACGAACGTTTTAAACGCTTCATAAATATTTTAATAAAACATAATAAAAAACATTTCGTTTATCCCTATATTATTTTGACAAACAAAATGTAGATAATATGTTTTGAACTTGGGACTTTTGTAATGTAATGTTGGAAGCTAAAAAAATATTTTAAAATGCTAAATGCTCGATGCTTATTTTTTTCAAGCACTTTAGTGAGTGACCGATGCTTTTAAGCATAACGAAAGTGCTTGTCGCTTGAATAAATCGAGCATTTATAAAATTGCTAGGGATGCGTTCCACTTGGCGATCGCAACGCTTACAACGACCAACCGTAATAAGCGCGGACATAAGGCGTGAGCGTAGTGGGCGCAATGGTCGCCAAGTGGAACGCACCATAGATGTTTTAAGCACTTAGGTTCTGTGCTTTGCCCACTGGTCCCTTGAAAACTATTTAACCTAGAAACACGAAGTTTGGTAGATATGTAGTCATTACCATTTTAACTAACTATAAATAAGTTTCCAGTGGTTTTATAGATAACCGACTCAGAAACTCATGAGATATTAAGGTAGTACGAAAAGGTAGTATATATTTTCACAGAAGCAAATACAGTTAAAAACGTCGACCTACAATAAAAAGTTAATAATATTGTTTTTAAGTAGCATTTAACGCTAATGACCTCTGTTGTCGAGCGTCTATAATCCACAATTCAATTCAATTGCAGGCCGATGTGAAGTAAATGTCTTGAAGGAAGACCCCTGAATGTTAAATGAAAAATTTTATAATAATTATTAATTAATTCAACAATGAATTTTTAATCCACAAGGCATCCACTAAGTAGTGAATAGTATTTCTTAACATATCAGTCAGCATATTATGCCATCATGATTGTTAAACGTCAAACGATTGTTACCTATAAGATATATAAGGAAAAAATCAGAAGCCACTGTCGGGACTTGACTTTGACGTTTAACAATCATGATGGCGTAATATGCTGACTGATATGTTAAAAAATACTATTCACTACCTAGTGGATGCCTTGCGGATTAAAAATTCATTGTTGAATTAATTAATAATTATTATATTGTTGTCCACAATTACCTAACTCATATATTGTTATTTATGAAAAATTTTAGTAAATGTGCTATAGTTGGTGACTTCTGGCATTAAAGCACCGATTTTGTTTCTACAAGAGAAGAGAACGAGATGGCAAGAATATGAAGCTCGTTTTGTATTTGTTCACGTACAGAAGATTTGGCAGATTGAGCCAAATAGAGAGGGGTTTATCTTACAGCTCAGATTAGCTCGGTAAACTTTGAAAGTTTGGTTAGGTAGACGCTGTACGTATCTCCATTATACAGGGTGCCCATATTTGTATGTTATATAGGCCGCTCAAGAAATATGAAGAAGCAAGAGTGTGACCGAAAAATGAAAATTAGATTTGGGTTCAGCAATAAAATATTAGTGAGACAAACTTTTATTGAAATGTACTAAAAAGGAAAAAATAATATTTAATAATTTAGGTTCAGAATTATAATATTACAGTATCATTGCTCCAGTGCTTCGAACTCAAAGCGCTTGAAAATAGCGGGAAGTTCCAGGGATGGCCTGCAGGGTCAACCGATTTACAGATTTTTTTAATTTGAAGTACTATTGCCAAGAAGGACAGGTATAGTTACTTGCGCTTTTGGCAGTAGTTTTCGATTTTATTTACTTAAATAAAATAAAATTTAATCAAAATTTTAAAAAAATCATAAAAATGTATGAACAATAAAAATAAATATTACTAAATTTAGATCACACAATATTTATTTAATAAGTACTATATAATAATAATAATGCGTTTAACGTCCGTTTCTCGACATTATGTCATAACATACGCCATTCGCACCATTACTATTTTCCATTTTACCACTTCCCGTTGTTTTCTACATATTTAAACCAACTTTTTTTTATTAGCAATGTGCGAATGGAGGAATTATAGGAAATTAGGATAAGGCAACTTTGGGAGCATAGGAGTTTGACAGGTAATCGGCCATGCGGCCTTGAATAAGGAACCATCTCGATATTCATCTGGAATTATTGAGGGAAACCATGGAAAACCTCAAACAATATGGCCGGTACAGGAATTACCGTTTCTCGACGTGAGGCAGTAGGAAAAAGTCCTAGCCACTTCTGCCCCCGCCGGGATTCGAACCCAGTACCTTCCCAATGCGAGTCTAGTGCTGTACCACTAAGCTACATCGCTGAGTTAATAAGTACTATATAATTTGCTTATATATATTTTGTGAAATAGTTTTAGCGTCATGAGAGATTATGCAACAGTTCAGCATGAACACCCTATCCGAACATTTGTATGTATACACTTAAACAGTGTTCTGCAAAAGATGAAAAGAAAGTTTTTCAAATATTGGCAAAGAAAATTGCATTTTCCTTTTAAAGATGATGATGAACCTATATTATATGCAGACGGTGAATATGCAGCATAATAATTTTAATAAAATCGCTTAGAAAACTTACAAAATGGAAATTTGCATAACTTATTACAGTCTCGTAGGAAAAACAAATTCTACTAAATTATTTCCAATATTTTTTTGTTTTCTTACAAATATTGACGACTCAAAACAAAATTCAAGGTTGCTTTTGTTATAATACAGTATTCAAATTATTTAGTTTTCGAAAAAAATGAATGGAAAAAAGCGAAGACAGGTAGATATACATTATTCTAATTTACAAACGTAAAATTAAAGACGTGTTCTTTTGGTTTAGATACTTAGAAAACATTTTAACGTATGACACATTTTTTTAATTAATCTCTATTATGATATCGAAGTAATAGATAGTCCGATAAAAAATAATCAAGATCAATCCCACGTTGCGAAAGCCTAGAACTTTACATTTCGACTCATGTCTGTCTGTGAATGTTGTGCATAAGTGTGCAGTGAAGTTCGTTCTATTTCGCGCCTCCAGCGCCATCAGTTTTGTCCCACTTAGATCAAGATTATCAAAATATGTATGATTAAATCAAAAAATTTCAAATAACGTCGGCTACGATTCCTTATGATGAAACTATGTGTGATAGAATAAAATATATTGTCATTAAAAAAATGTAAATATTTTTTTTTCTCTAAAATGTATAGTTTTCGAGAAAAAAAATATTTTACTAAAAAAAATAAAAATTGTACGTAAATCAAGGTAACCATGATTTTTGCTATATTAAGTTAGCCATCAGTAGATCACCAAACAAAAAAGAGGGCCATGCTTTTTTCAAAGAATAAAAATTAAATTGTGTTTTAAAGACCACCAACAGCTAAGGTTATTTGGGCCTAGTCAAAGAATAAAAAAAAAGAGTGTTTATTTTTTGCAAATATTTACTAGGTGGGAAGTATAGGACTGGTCATCAGTCGAATTTTTTTATATATGTATGATTAAATAAAAAATTACAAATAACGCCGGCTATGATTCCTTATGATTGAAACTATGTGTGATAGAATAAAATATATTGTCATTAAAAAAATATGCATAATCGTAACTAGGGATGTACAAAAGTAAGAAGCAAGGAAGAAACTAAAGCTAAAAGATTACACGGTTGGAAATTGGAAATTGTAACTTTAAATTTTATAAGTGGGCGATATCACCCTCCCAGGGGCGCTGGAACGATCCAGGAGACGGTAGTATGCTCGGAAGCGATTGGGGGCGTTGAATAAAAATAAAGTGAGCAGTGGACTCATAAAGAAAGAAGAAGCAAATGTTGGAAAACAATTTGGACATGTTTCATACAGTTAAATTCGTATAGTGGTTACTTTAATAAATAAACAATATAACAATCTGTGGTCAAGTCGCAAATTTGTCACTGCATCTTTCTGTTTGTTTGCTTAAAGAAAGTAGATTTCTTAAAGGTCGTTGAGTAATTTTTATCTGAAAAGAGGGCAGTAGGCCAAATAACTTTGGGACTCTCTGGGCTAGAAGCTAAAAGAAGATAAATTGTAAATTATAGATGCTCAACAACTGAGGTCATCAGCGTCTATTGATGTATTACATCTTGTTTGTCGATATTTATTTATATTTTCCATTTGCATAACGGGTACATATTAATTTGTTTTTTTTATTAGGAAAAAAGCTGCTAATTTACATTTTATATAAACAAACATAGACGTTTCGCCATTTTGGCATTTTTTGACTCCCCCAAAATTTTACTATCCGAAAATAACACTAAAAAAAGATTATTCCTTGAAATGTTACATATTAAAAAAGACAAAAATACCATTAATTACAAAACTGACATTAATAATCTAAACTCTGTATATTTCAATTTAACTTGAAAAAAAAACATACTCTAATAATTAAACTTTACCTCTCTCCACATACACTATTGCCACTCTCACAAAAAAAATTATATACTCTTAAATCTATAAAAAAAAATATCATTTAACAATAACTATATTCACATCAAAGCTTCTAAATGAATTCTTGCAACAAATTGATCTAACAATTTGCTGTGCATAAAATTATAAATAAATTAAAATATTTGAAACTTACAAACCTAAACATGTTTGTCTTATCTAAATGTAAGTATTTAAAAACTAATTTGATCATTACAATAATATAATTTTGTATTTACAGATATTGATACCATAATGAAAATGCCAAAATGGCGAAACGTCTATGTTTGTTTATATAAAATGTAAATTGGCAGCTTATTTCCTAATAAAAAATTATAACTACTGCCGTACTAATTGCAAATCATATATTAATTTGTATTACCCAACTTGGCTGAAGCCAGTGCTAGGATAGGAATATGTGTTTTTTTGGACGTGTATTAGGTACTAATTACACATTTTTATTTTTATGATCGACAAAATCAATATATCGAAACATTGATACATCGACATATTAAATTAGCATATCGATATTCTTTAAAAAGCATAGTATCGTATTTCAATTATCGAGATATTTGTCGATACATCGGTAGAAGCGCCCAACCCTAATCGTGACGAGCGACTTATCAATCGCAAAAAAGACGTAAGTCACAAGATTTATTTGAACGCAGAAATAAGGAAATAAAGAAAAATAAAATATTTCCTTTTACGTAGCGCTGCTGCATATGCAAAGACGACAACGTGTAATATTTTCTTCTTCCTGGTTGGAATAAGTGTGATATTTCCCATACATAGATAACAAGTATACTTGAACATATGTCAATATATGATGTGAATATATGCGAAAACTTTGCAAATTGTGACTTTTCTGTGAAATATGGTAAAAGCTTTCCGCCATTTGACGTCACCGCCATGATGCATCTAACCGCATCGACTCTTCTTGTATGGGTATTATTTACTCCAACACAATATGCAGCGTATTGTAAGGTGTACCCCTGGAAATGTTGGTTCTTAAAATTACAAGATTTTCGTAAGCGCTGTCTCAGTTTTAGATTTTTCATTTCTAGTCCAAGCGGTAGGGGGTTACCTGGAAAGTATTCCGAAGTTAATGATATTTTTGGTGTGTTGTTTGCGGGCACTCTGTGGAGTAGAATCTGAGTTTTCGACCTCGAGGACCCTGTGCTAACGTGGGGCAAGCCGAAAAACGACGAAATTTTACCACCTTTTTTGCTTTTTTCGATATCTCTCAGAAACGGTCGACTTAAGCAATTCTTTCATTATGTAATGTTTTAAAGAGGATTATATTTCCTACAATTTTCATTCCCACAGCTTTTCTGTGGTACTAATGGTAAGCGCGCTGCAGCTTCTTGAAAATCACCCGCTCCGCTTTTTGTAACCTTTGTAACCAATGTGTAACATGTGTATTTTCAATTTAAAGTTCGATGAAGAAGAAAATAAATAAAACTATTGAAAAGAACATTACATTTTAACCAATGGTTACCAAGGTTACAAAAAGCGGAGCGGGTGATTTTCAAGAAGCTGCAGCGCGTTTACCATTAGTACCACAGAAAAGTTGTGGGAATGAAAATTGTAGGAAATGTAATCCTCTTTAAAACATTACATAATAAAAGAATTGCTTAAGTCGACCGTTTCTGAGAGATTTCGAAAAAAGCTAAAAAGGTGGTAAAATTTGGTGGTTTTTCGGCTACCCCCACGTTAGCACAGGGTCCTCGAGGTCGAAAACTTAGATTCTACTCCATAGAGTCCCCACAAACAACATACCAAAATATAATTAACTTCGGAATACTTTCCAGGTAAAAAGTACTTGACTGCTGGACTATTCGTTATGAAGAAAAAAC
Source organism: Mongoloraphidia duomilia (assembly GCA_039654895.1). Taxonomy (NCBI): domain Eukaryota; kingdom Metazoa; phylum Arthropoda; class Insecta; order Raphidioptera; family Raphidiidae; genus Mongoloraphidia; species Mongoloraphidia duomilia. The sequence continues at coordinate 4,705,223 of CM077520.1, read as the reverse complement.
TAGGTAAAGATAAGATAAGAATTTATTGTTACAATTTAAAATTTACAATTTGTTACATAAATTTGAAATTCTAACGTGTTTGTTTTTTATAAGTGGCCGTATGTGTTACCATTTTTTTTTGTAATATAGGGAAAAGTTTTTAAAAATCCTACCCCATATAAAAAACTAGGTTGCAATTTTATGAAACCCGGTGCAAGTGAAACTTTATTTATTTAATAAATGAGTAATAAAAATCGCCGAAAGTATATAATTCTTTTACGTGGTTTTGGCAATGTAATTTGAACCCTGATCAATATGAAGATGAACGTAAGAATCCAGATTCTATCGTTGGTGGTCGATGGGTATTTGATTATCTACTCGACACGTTAGTCCGTCCATCCGTTTGTCCAGTCTGTCGCAAGTTTGTAACTCCTAAAGCTTCAACTTCCTACGACAAGAAGTTACAAGCATGTAACTTCTAAATAGTTAGTCGTAACCAGTTGAAATTTGGCATGCCAATAGAGCGATGTGTTCTGCTGAAATTTCAATAGGCGTTTGACCAAAAAAAAGTTGCGACCTCTGCGGTCAATAAAGTAAATATTAACATTTTTGTTATTCTTTTGTATGTGGAATATTGCTGGAAGGTACTAAAAATATTTTTTCTTAATGTTTTATAGAGTTTTTATGGTTCCCCCCATCTCTGAAAGTCTAAATCAGGTATATAAAGAGACTGGTAAAGACTACAGGAAAGCTATTGCAATGGCCAGATTTCCATTAGTTTTTTAAATTTAGCGCAAAATGGTTAATTTAACAATTAAAATCTGCACGGATGAATGACGAGAGGAAAGCAAGTCTACTATTTAATATGATTTTTATTTTTCAGATTTTACAGATGAGCATTATTCAATAATAAAATTGTGGTTATAAGAAGTGACTAAGTTTTTTTTTGTAGTTTCCAACTACACTGATCCACTATTCTTTATTCCATAAAAAAATAACACAATACGAAAGGTCCGAAGCTTTCATAAAAATATGCTGTATTTTAAAATCTCTTATGATTTTCGATTTGAGTTTTCCTAGTGGAAATAAGAAGGAAGGATACAAAATGTACAAAATATCTGTCAAGAAAATCGTGGCCGCACGACCTGTTTCCATTTCCTTTTGCATAAATATCGTGTCGCACAGAAATCATCATATGTTGCCTTCTAGTTTACATAAACTATTTTTATGGATATATATGGAAAAATATTTTTTTATAAAAACGAAAATGATTGAAACTGAAGATTTTTGAGACTGAATTCCTTTTATGTACATCTAGAGTGAACTATGTATTAGAAATACACATTTTGATTAATATCAATATAATTCAATTTACAAGAAATTAGATCTCATTCTTGTTAATAATAAAAATATTATTTTTTACGAACATTGAAACCTTTTTGTTGCAAAGCAAGTCTACTATGACGGAATACAGGCCATTAATAAATTTAAAGAGGACAGTGTGGTGTAATGGTTAGCGTAGCAGGCCTTTGGATCACACTGTCGTGAGTTCGAATCCCACCTCCGCTCATGGATGTTTTGTGATGTCATTTAGTTTTGAGTTATTTGTTATTTGATTTGATGTAATTAAAAGACGCTAATGACCTAAGTTATCGATGCGTCTATAATTTACAATAAATAAAATAAAATAAATTTAAACTTCAATTAATTAGTGGAATGAAAATAGTAAAACACTAAATTTGCTTCCAGAACAAGATATAAAACTCTTTATTTAATCAAAAGAGATGGACGACATGTTTCGAGAGCTTAAGCTCTCATCATCAGGTCAATTTAAAAACAAAATTTTACAATAATTGAAAATTGCGTACAAATAAGTTCTGTGAAAGGAAATTATAAATTAGATTTTACAATAAAATTAGCAATAAAACTAAATTAGTTAAAATTTTAAGTAAATTACCTTTGTTACTTTAAGCATCTTGTGGTAATAAATTTGAAATCAAAAACTTGTGACATTTTGAAGTAAAAAATAAAAGCAAATGACTACATCTGAGAGCAATGCTGCCAATTTAAACCAGTAAAATTAATGACATAATATAAAGTAGGAGGATTACTGTAATTGATCATTGATAAACAATATTATTTATGGAGGATTATTCTTAAACAAAAAATCAAAAACATTAGATTCCATGCAATCTATTGTTGAGTTGAGGCAGTTATCAGAACTACAAGCTGCTTTTATTTCAAAAGTTTCAAAAGAGTCAATTAGGACATTAGTATCTACAAAGTGTAAAATTTCAATTACAGAATCAGGGTCAAATGAGTGCCCAGAGTTCAAAAGGTGTTTGCCAAAATTAGACCCGGTGTTGATTAAGTTAGTGGTATGTTCTTTAAGTCTATCTTTAAATTTTCTCTGTGTTTTTCCAATATAAAATGCAGGACAGTCATTATTCAATTAATTACTTGTTTACTTAAGTCTAATAGCCCACAAAAGTCGATCGAGAATTTCTCGTAGTTGATAAAGTCAAGTTTGGTTTAGTAGAGTGAGTCAGTAAATGAATTTTTTTTAAATTCTTACCACTCTTACTTAATAAATCTTTTGGTAGTGTCATAAAATACATTCAATATATTATGTACTATCTATAATTTAAATTTCTGTCATTTTCGTTTTCAGTTATGATATATGGCGGACATGTCTGTCATGCTACTATTATCTATGGCCTATTGTTTAATATTTATAATATTTATCAAAATATGTTAGAATTATTATTCTAAGCACAGATATTAGAAAAGAATTTTAGAATACATGTAGAGAATTAGTTATCGATATATCGAAAAGTCTGTAAAAATTCTACGCAAAAATAATCTTATTAGAAAGATCGGTTTTATTGTAAATTCATTTATACTGAAGAAAAAAAATGGGTATGTCTATATCGCGGATACAGACAGATATTATACAGACTGATATTATAAAAGAATTTTATAATACATGTAGAGAATTAGTTATCGATATATCGAAAAGTCTGTAAAAATTCTACGCAAAAATAATCTTATTAGAAAGATCAGTTTCATTGTAAATTCATTTATACTGAACAAAAAAAATGTGTATGTCTGTATCGCGGATACAGACAGATGACGTGAATATCGTTAAACACAAATAATTGTATTTGTTGTAATGGAAAGGAATACATCCACTTTTATTTATCTTATAAAATCAAATGTGTATAAAATATATCTAACTATAATTTTATTTTTTTCTATTTTAAATTGTTAGCTAGGTATACATTACCCATATATTTTCCTTCTTAAAAATATATATTAAAAGTCTTCGGGATTCGAACCTGGGATTAGCGTTTGCACATGTCGGTAAACTCGTACTTTTCCGCACGGTCACCTGACTTAAAGTGTCTAAGACCTTAAAATAATTATACATGCTGGGTTTTCTCTCACATATGAACCACTTCCGACTATTTCCGTCAAATCTAATATTTCTAAAATGCTACCCCAGTATGAGACGTTAGACGTTTATTGACGGCAATATCTTGTTTTATTTATTTAAAAATGCGTACTTGAAGATACGAATTATTCATCATTGCCATTTTTGTTCCAGTAATTACAGACGAAACCACTCTAATACACCTACATAATGTAGATAATGAAGTAGCCATAAAACTGGGAGATAATACTTTCTTATTGGACATTTGTGCAACCCATTTTATGTTATATGCAAAATTACTTGCAACATGCAAAACAGAAATGTCGTGATAAGCTACACGAAAACATTAAAGATTAGTACTTATGTTGCTATAAAGTGGTTAAGGCATAAAGTAAAAGTATTGTGAGGTGGATTATAATGGCCAACGGGACATAAGTTTGTGATGTTTATTTCCACAACAAGATTGGATAAAGCTGCATGTAAACTGTACTTTTGAATGTCAGAAATCAGTTTAATTCGTTCGATTCGCATGCAAATGTAACTCCATTATGCATGTTTACAAATGATCTTTTACACAGGTCCTTTTAACCTCTTTTAGATTAAGAATTTGTAGGTTTTATGCTGTTTGCCAGTAACAAAAATAAAGATAGTTACTTCTTACCACAACAGTTTTATTGATGGATGTACATTTCGAAAGCTATGCTTTCGGCTTCAGCAAACACTATACACTATACATGTATAGTGTTTGCTGAAGATGAAAGCATATAACTTTCGAAATGTACATTGTACATCCATCAATAAAACTGTTGTGGTAAGAAGTAACTATCTTTATTTTTGTTTTTATATCCAACCATAGTGCTCATATATTTTTATATATATGTTTGCAAATAGTTTATGAGCACTATCTATAAATGCGAATTTTGAAATCTCCAGTTCGTCAAGAATTTATTTATTTTTTAATTATATATATATTTTTAATTTCGCAGTGCACAAAATGAGATTTTAGTTTTAAATTTAAAAAAAATTTTAATGGTGAATTTTAAAGATAATTTTCAAAACAAAGATTTAATGCGGTCACAAAAATATAACCTCCAGCAAGTGATACTAATGGGCAAATTAGAACAGAAAAGACCCAGAGGTAGAAAAAGAATATCGTGGCTAGATAGCATCACAGGATGGACGGGATTAAACTTTAATAGACTCATCCGTACTGTCCAGGACAGGGTTAAATGGAAAGAAGTGGTCTCCAACGTCCTCTAGGGGATATGGAACTCATCATCAGTTTGAGGCCCTGATGAGGAAAATAATCCAAAATATCATTTTCGAAACGTTGGCTAATAGCGAAATTCTAGTAAAGCTTTTTTATCAATCCTCAACCAAACATTTGCTCGACGATTTGAACATATTGAAAAATTCCATTCTTTCAATCAGTTTCTCATTGATAGATAGATAGATGTCTTTATTTGATTAGTACAAATTTACATAAATAGTGTCAATTGTCAAACAGAAAAAAAAATTATAAAAACTCGTTCAATTTGTAGTGAGCTTTAGATAATAAATATTTTTTTAAATTATTCCTAAACTGTTGATTGGAATAATCAGTGTTGCAAAATGGGCATGTGAAAAGTAATTAGATGTAAGCTCAAAAAATTTCTAGAATCACTTGGACTTCTCTAGAGCCTAGATATTCATTTCCAAATATTTCTTGCAACACCGATATTACAATTTTCGATTTTTCTCTTTAACTGCAAGTCAATCTAGTGATGGGACTCGAGTGAGATTTTTTCACTCGAGTCACTCGAATGCCACTCGAGTCAAGATAAGACTCGAGTGACAATTTCTTCACTCGAGTGAAGATATGATTCGAGTCACTCGAGTGACAATGTAACTCGAGTCATTTTTTACATACAGGCAGGTCATAATAATGAGTAACCACTAACCACATTCAGTGTAGCTCTCACTCATTTTAAACACGAACTATTAGCGAACAGTTTTGCAGTTTACACAAACATTTAACAAATAAAACAACTCAAACTATGTACCGAATTTCAAATGAAAGATTAAGGCATGTATATTGTATGTCTGAACTTGTACTTCTCACTCGAGTCACTACAGGCTATTCGAGTGTTCCAACTCGCCAATCGAGTGGATCTAGCCGATTTGAGTTACTCGACGATTCGAGTCACTCGAGTTGACTCGAGTCACTCGAAAGCCGAGTAAAAATAAATTTGACTCGAGTGCGAGTAAAATAAAAACCACTCGAGTCATTGGAAACACAACTCGAGTCCCATCACTAAGTCAATCCCCCACACAAGTGCCAAATTTCAAGTTTCTAGCACTAAAAAGTAGTACACAAAGAATATGATTGCATCCGAATGAAATCCGAAATCGCAAAAACGTTCCTATAAACGTTTCCAAAGTTAAACCTTCCTAAATCCTTTTCTATCTATATAAAGTTCGTAATATGACATCGCTGGCAAGAGTTGAGAAACATAGACACAAGACAACGAGGTAAGGTTCATAATGGAGTTTGTTTTGTGAAACAAAATGGACAAATTACATGTGTATGAATCTCGAAACTCCTCAATAGGATAGTCTAGACACAACTTCATGCATATATGGTTAAATACGAGTTATAAGCCGATATTATAATATTGTAAAACGGATGAAAGACGTGTCAAATTACAGAGCTCTGTCGGCGATGATAATCCAGTTTTGCTGCAACCACGCAGAAATACTAATTGCCTGATTTTCTTCCCCTTGCCTAATCCTATATATATATATATATATATATATATTGTAGTATCAACATCCATCGTTGCACTTTTCTCGAGAAAGATACAGTCTACTGAACTAATATACTTAATTTATATAATTATAAAAGTACCAAACCAAATTAGCCGATGTATTAGGAAAATTAAAGAAAATTTTTCAAAACAGTTATTAAATATTTTGACGTTAATAACGTTAATAATAAATTTAACGTTATTAAATATTTTGACGTTATTTAACGTCTAATGTATCATAGTGCGAGGTGGCATTTTATAAATATTATACTTGTAACGGAAATAGTCGGAAGTGGTTGACATGTGAAACAAAACACAACATATATAACTATGTTAAGGTGTTACAGTTAGCCAGGTGGCCATGGGGAAAAGTACGAATCTACCGACAAGTACAAACGCCAAGCCAAGGTTCGAATCCCGAAAGTTTTTAATTTTTTTTAAATACCTAATGAAAATAGGTATTGGATAACAATTTAAAATATAAAAAAATATAATTATAATTATTTTATTTATTATACATATTTTACGAACATCTGATTTTATAAGATAAATAAAAGTGGATGTATTTCTTTCCATGACAACGAAAACCTACAATTAAATGTGTTTAAGGGTTAATACAGACATACCCATTTTTTATATGTGAAGATAAAAATAAATAGATATAAAATCTTTCAAAAATACAAGAAAATTGTCAAAATTAAAAAAAGAGTTTGCTGATTGTATGCGATGCAAAAGACAAAAAGTAACTATTTTCAAAAAAATAATTAATGTTTTTAAAATAGCGTTCCAAAAGCAACAAAATTAGACGAATTTATTGCCTTACCTACGATTTCGAGTTTAAAAGAATGTTATTCGTTTATTATGGTTTTACAATAATTTCCATATACCATATTTTTTTAGATCGTGTAATATATATTATAAACAAAATAAATAGCAAAGTGTTAAAAATATACACCAAACCTTACTTTAAATTAAACAAGAATTTGAAAGTTAGTTTTGTTGTTTGAGAGAAAAACTTGTGTTCTGCAATCTAATAAAAAAATTCAACACAGTTACTATTGCAAATTATTTCAGTCATTATCAGGTTTAAACAAATTAATGTTTAAGAAATTCGATATCAAACTACTCATTTTTAGAGATCAAGATTAGAGCCAAAAAAACGTTGAACTTTTTCGTCCAATTTATTTATTGTGTATAACTTATATGGTAAATGATAACATATCATAATTTAAAAAATACAGTTTTAATTTAGAGGAGTCTATCCGCTTCTCATTCGTCCGAACGTTTATTAAACGCTCCCGATCCTATTTTTGATCCGAGGATTGATTTTTTTAGTCAAATTAAAGCTAATAACTCTTATAGAACGAGAGCTAGTGACACTTTTTTGGTGTTATATATTCAAGGCCTTATTTTTCTGAAGATGTTGAGGGAGGCATATTAAAGTCCCTGTGTAAGGGATTTTGCTAGATAGCGGTATGGGAGGGATGCAGACCGTCCCCAATATGTAACAAAAAAAAGGTCACAATTATTATTGCTTCAAGGCTGAAATTGTTTGTATAGCTTGTCGGTGATTCAATAATGCCATTATAATATTTGTAGATCGATTGGTCAGTATTAAAGGGGTGGCAGATCACCCTAAGCGTGTCATGTACCCGACGAAATTTATATTAGTTCAAGTTCAAAATTTAATATGTTGTTACGGCGACGTTTTAAGCATATATTTCAATTTGCAGAACAAAATGTCGGTTTTAAAATATGCAAAGTATTTATGTAAAATATTGATTTTATTTAATTGTGGTTTGAAGCTATTTTAAACTATCTAATTAACAATATAATTTCCATAAGTTTATTTTCAAAAAATGTAACTTATTCTTTACAAATCAAATGGAATATAATTTATGTTAGTAGTCATGGTATTTTTTTGTAAAAGCGCAGGTAGATTTCCGAACCTCTAATCTTTATGAACGGTCAAATATAAATAATAAAAAAAATGTGTTGATGACAAAAGAAGCAAGTGAAGTAAAAATTTAGGCTATATCTCATTACTCTTTCGTAATAGAGGGCTCTCATTCGAAACGCCCGGTAAATATGACTAATAAATAATAATTCTAACCTTTTTATAACGATAATGAATATAGACGCCCAAACTGCTTCTTTTCCTTTAAAAAAACTAATATTGTATTTACATAAACTTACTTTATTATTTATTTATTTATTTGCCAAACAAACTCAAAGTCTAAAGAAATGACATCTCTTAGATACAAACAAATATATAATTACAATGTGTATCAGTTATCAACACAAGCGAAAAAGAAAAAAAGAGAAAAAAAACAACTATTCTATGTAATATAACATTTAAAAAAATTAAACTGTTCCCAAAAAAAAAAAGGAAGAATGAATAAATAAATATTAAATCGAAAATGTCCAGTTGGAAAATGTACGCACATCTGTTTGACACGACGCAATTTTTATTTGAATTTTTTTCAGGAACATGAAAGAAAATGCATATATTTTGATGGGTAAATGTAATGCATGAAGCGGCGACTGAGTAAAGCAAATTCGCGTTCAGTTTAGTTTAAATTGCTCGAAACGAATTGCACATGCATATGTGAACAGAAGTGCATCATGATAGTAAAATTAACTGATGTCATGTTATGACACACTGACTTTTCAAGCCATGATACTTTTTGTATATGACATCAGACATACTCGCAGACACTCCTCGAATCTTTCGTCTTAAATACTATTATCTATGTTTCCGTTCTATTTTTTACGAAGCAGAGAAAGATTTTGTTCAAACTAAAACATTACCTTTAAGAGACTTAGCCTAATTTTACCAATTTTAGCAGACGACTGTTATAAAGTTTTAAATAGTTTTTGAATAATTAAATAGGAGACGTTAAAACGTATATTAATGTTTGAGTCCATTGTAATTTAATATTAGTAATTTGATGGGAAAGGTGGACAATTATTCGTATGTAAAACTTTTTTATTTATGACACTCACTGTAGAGCCCTGAGGAAGTCAGCAATGTTGACGCAACGTTGGCGATAAATAAAAAAGTTTTACATACGAATAATTGTCCATCTTTCCCATCAAATTACTAATGTTAAAACGTATGTCAATTTTTTGTCGAATTCGACTTATTTCAACGGCACAATCTAGTACAATAAAGTTACAAATTTATATATTTTTCGGAGGGGGCGTAGTTAAGTTAGCCCTTCCACATTTAAACGTCAAAAAATTAAACTTCTAATTTTAACAGCACAATAAATAGCAAATAAAGTGCCGTCTATAAAAAACTACACATTCTAGATTAATTATTGTAAAAATGTTTTCCCTATTTAATAGTTAATATTTTTGAAAATCCCGGTACAATAATATGAATTGAAATATTACTGAACATGAAATATTCAATGGTTCCGGGAGGATATAAGTATTAAAGCTTACTTCTTGTAACAAGTTTAACACCGATAAGAAAGAGCATAAGAATAAAATACATAAAATTTTATTGTTCTGATAGAATCTTGAAAAATACTAACTTTAAACTCATATTAAATTGAACTTTGAAATAAAGCACTATCGCTTTTATACTAAACACATATTCAAAAGTACAGAGCAAACTTTAATCTATAGAGATATCATAGATAGAGTAGGGGAGTCATAGGCACAACTGTAGGTGACAGTGTCAGGTTGAAAAAGATTGTCTTCTGATGTAATTGTGAATTTAAAAATTTATAATAGGTACTTATTTTTAATTTACATCTGTAACCATGGTTGTGTATTTGTGATAGAAAAAGAAAGAAGTACACTTCTATTCTCCATCTCTATCTTTTGCACCGACACTTTTTTGGGTTCCCTCCTCTATCTATGATATCTCTATGGTTTTATCACCAATAACAATCAATAACTACAGTAACATGTTGCAGAAATAACGCTCTTTTGTTTTATTTCGCACGAAAACTTTACGGTATATTTGTTGTACAGCGGAAATTACTGTGAAACAAAAGAATTTGAGTGGATTTGGTTTGCAGCAAGAAAGAAATTTTCTAAATCATAAAAACTCATTTAAGGCCGGTTTTACATATTCGGCTTAAACTCAGTTTAACTGTTGAACCTATAGTTTTAAATAAAGTGTTTTACATTCTAATATAATTATAAAATCTATGTAGAATTTTCTCTTCTTTCGTTTAAAACTGGTTTCGAGCCGATCTGACTTTAGTTCAGCGAACTATAAGCAAAAAATACCGTGTTTTTAACATTGGAAATGTTTATGTTCGTATATGGGGGCAGAGTTATGAGTTTTCGTTCAAGGCCAAAAGACAACGGTGTCGCGATCAAGTGAGGAGCAATCATGCAAAATTGAACAAGTGCAATTTTTTCGAAATGTGTTTTATATCATGTCTAGTTAATTGAGAGGTATTTGCGACGATCTGCGATGTTATTTTTGAGCAAATGTTAATAAATACTGTAGAAAAATCCATTTAAAAGTTAAGTAATCAAGCAAAAGTGAACGCGTATATAACAGAAGAATAATAGGGTTATTCCTGACAAAACTAAACAGTGCATTGATAAATATTGTGTGTATAATAAACAGTTAATTATGTTTCATATATGCTGTTATCATTTCCAATGTCCTCGATGGTTGCAAGGATTGCGAAATCTGTGATTTTTTTTAATTTGTACGACTGATACACAAAAGTAAAATAAAGTAAGCTTAATTTTAAACCGTGTTCATTTAAACCTGGTTTTAAAGTAACATTGTAAAATCAAAATTCGTTTGCATTACAAAACAAATCGAAATACTTTTTATACAAAAAAAGTACTATACAATGCTCTTTGATCCGTTTATTTGTATACAAATACAAAATGCAATTTTAGAATATGTTTGCTATAGAATATTTGCAACATGTGTTTTCTATTTTCTGGATCAAGTACCTAACTTATATTTAACAAATTCAATTTATTTAAACTGCTTTCAAACGATTTCGATGTAATATTATGAAAAAACACAAAAGAGTTATGCAAATATTCCAGTCAAAACGTATAATTTTAGCCATATGTTGCATCCTGCCTACGTAATTCGAAAACTTATTGCAATTTATCGCCTGTAGGTATATTATTTTTTTACGCATTTCAAAAACGTTTATGAATCGTTTCAGAAAAATACTAAAATTACTAGCGGCGCGGTCCGGATTCGCTCGGGTACTATGAATATATGATTTATTAATACATTACTCACTCGCTTCGCTCGTTCGCTGCAGTTATTATAGCCTATGTTCTAAAGCAAAATATCACCTATCGAACATTGAAAAAAAATTTGAAATCGGTTCAGTAATTAGGTTCCTTCGATTTCCACCCGGGCTAAGCCGGGCCGGACAGTTATTACAGCCTATGTCCTAAAGTAAAGTACTATGACCTATCGAACATTGAAATTTTTTTAAATCGGTTCAGTAATTTCTAAGATTGTCCTCGATAACTTGGTTCCAGTTTTACTCACGTTGCCATTATAGTATAGAAAGTAGGGCCTCATATCTGGGAATCAATATTTTTGCCCGTTATTTTCGGGATTAGAAATGACAGTCTCCTTTTCGGGATCGAGATTAATTAAACTTTAAAGTGTAATGAAATCGACTATTTTTTTTTGACTGACCATTATTTATTGAACAAAATATTATCACTATCGCTACATATTTTAAAACAAAGTCCCCCACCGCGTCGGCTGTGCTCGATTTTCTCCGTAATTACTGAACGGATTTTGTTCCGGTTTTCACGATTAGATAGATTGATTCACGAGGAAAGTTTAGATGTATAATTGAAATTGGCCGGCCCGGTTTCGCCCGGGTTAAAACCGGGGGTAACATAAGGTGATACTTTGCTTTAGGACTAGAATAATGGCCGTAATGCATTAATATATCATAAATTTATAGCACTCGAGCGAAGCCGGACCGGCTTGGACCGGCTTCGCATGGGTGCTATAAATGTATTTTAAGAAACTAAGGGCCCGGTCCGGGCCCCTAGTTAGTTCTTAAAATAGAAACACAACAAAAGTTATTCTTTGGAAATAAGAACAAAGTTTAGCGTGACATGGACATATTTAAATATGATCTCGAAGCATGCTCAAAATTAATCGGGATCCCGATATTTCAGAATTGGAAGACTAATTGACAATTATTATGGTCACTAAGTTGCCGATCTATTTAATATTTTATATTTTTGTTGCGTTAAAATTTTGATATAAACGTTCAAAATAAAAGATGCAAAATCAGACAAAATTGTTTCATTTGGATTTCGAAGTGTTTCTCTTTATTAATGGTCAAGCTTTGAATAAATTTTGTAGTAATTTTATCTATTAAGCTACACTTTGTTCGCAATGGGAGCAAAGCTACAATAATTTTAAAATTTAATTAATTAGGGTTAAATCATCCTTATAATCACAAATCACGTTGTCTGGCAATTAATAATCTACTACATTTACCTAAGAACGTTCTAAAAGAACAGTGAAATCATAATTTCGATGTGTTAAAAATAATAATGAATTAATAAAATACTAGGCAATAATTTGTCTCGTTAGTTTTCATAATTTTATTTTTACAAGGAATCTCAATTTTTAAATTTCTAAATTGCCCGTATAAACACATATCGTTTGCGCACTGAAAAATCAAAACTTTAAGCTGTTGATAATAAAATCGTGTTTGGATAGGATATAGTCATCCATATTGTTTTTATAAATTAATTTTTAACTGTACTGCAAAATCACAAATTACCCTTTTAATAAAGGAATATATATCTTAAATTATAAAATGATGGACATTTCATTTTGTATTTTTGAATTAGCAAAAATATAAATTTACAAAAAATGAAATAGTACTGTATTTGCACGTTTGTTAAGTTTCCGTCGGAAAGTGCTATAACATCAGTAAACAGAAAGAACTTTGTATATAATTTAATATCATAACCTAAAAATATATCTACATAAATGACACCTCTGCTCAATTTAGAAATGTACTTATTTTTTTGTAGAATTTTATTTTTAACACGCGTTATGCTAATTTTCACATTTTCATTTAAAACAATTGAAATCTAACACTACTGACTTTTTACTTTTTTTTCAAACTGATCCTACTATTAATATCGTTTGAAAAATCAAATTAAATTTTTTTTTTATATTATTACAAGAGAAGACTCGACCTGTATTTGTGCAGCGGGTGAAGAAGGGTATAGCGACAGATACTGCACACTGGCGACACCATCTTCGTGCAACTTGCATTCGGCGCATGCGCTATGCAACCAGAAATGCAGCTTTCAAGATATTGACGCAATGCGTGCGCCATGACCCCGCCCTGTCTGTCGGTTTCCTATGTTTCCATGTAACACTGCTGCCTGTGGGGTGGTTATCGACTCGAGACTCGGTAGATTTACAGAATTTACTTTATTTCAGCGTGGTGAAAATAGAGGGACGATTCTCCCGAAGTCGGGGACATATCCAGTGGCGTCGCTTTACAAATGAAGTTGGGAAAAATACACAATTTTATCTATAAAATCACCACATTTATCTTAATGTGTTTTTAAGTGACTGGAGTTTTAATTTGTTTGAGATGCAATCTTGATTTCAAAGCATTTCTATTATCACTGTTTGTTCAGTTCAATTAAAATACGGTTTAGAGGTTGAACCGCTTCAAATTGATTTTTTAAATTTATTGTAGATTATAGACGCGTCGACATCTAAGGTCATTAGCGTCTTAATAACATTAAATAACAAATTACCTACTTAAAACTAAATGACATCACAAAATACTCATGAGCGGAGGTGGGATTCGAACCCACGACAGTCTGATTTAATAGGTCGTTACGCTAACCATTAGACCACACTGTCCTCGCTCCAAATTGACTTGATAGCTTGTTTTTTTATCAATATTCATGCCATTTGAAAAACTGGTAAATTTAAATCAGCTAGAAAAAAATGATAACTAATATCTTCCGCAGAACTCCGTTATTTTGTATAGCAATAAAATTATATCGGTATCTTTAGGAGAGCTCCGTTATAATAGATTAAAATGCAATTATTTATAAGTATAATATAAAACTTATATTAGTTTTATCTACCATACATAATATACTAATAATTTTCATGGAAAATCGATCAGCTCAATAGTTACCTAACATTATTAGTTACGTACGTATTGATTGAATTATAAATTCAACTGATTTTCTTCGCGGTAAGAAATGTCCTAAAAAGTTCTAAAATCCTTCCAGCACAAATCAAATAGTCAGATGTCAAAAACCCTTGCACCAAAGATCTTCTAAGACGCTAATGACCTTAGTTGTCTAGCATTTATAATCTTCAATTTTTATCTCCCAGGGTCTTTTCTGATTTCATACAATGACACGATAATGATGCCTAGAGTACTCCGGGTACAAAAATGAGCGAATCAATATAGAATTTGCTTCACTGCACGACGTATTGTGCAAAATTGAACGCAACTATTCCTACCTATACAATTTTTATGTAATGGTAAGAAAAACCTTTCATTTAATTGATCAAACAAAATTAACAACAAAACAGTCGAGCGTCTATAATTTACAATCGTTCATTCATTATCGTAACAAAAACTATCTTAATATTTTATTTTTAATTTTCTGTCTATATCCTTAGTTTTCAAAAAATAGAAACCGATTTCGAAATTAAAAGATCAGTAAACATTTCAGTTATATCAAGGATAGGCCCTAAGAAATTTTCCCATATTCGATAGACACTGAGTTCCAACATAATGTATGATACCTCTTGTATTCTACTGCATACGAAGTTATCCAAGCTATGTGTGTGTGTAAAGGGGGGATGTTGTTGCTCCGATGTGGACCCCCGGGGGCCTCATTGAGTTTTCGTCTTCTCTTATTCTTGATCTGTATGCAGGTCTGGTTTAACTCAAGTCTCCAAGCGCTCTCTCTGGAAGTCTAAGGTCAAACAACACACTGACAATGTGCCGTTATTTCAAATTTTATCAAGATGAATCCAAAACATCTACTCCCAACGGAAATGTTAACATAGCCTAAAGCTTAATAGCACTAGTGACAATTTTTTCGTGTTATTTATTCAAGGCCTTATTTTCGTGAAGATGTTGAGGGAGGCATATTAAAATGCCCTGAGTAAGAGATTTTACTAGATAGTGGTATGAGAGAAATGCAGACCGCCCCCAACATGTAACACAAAAATGGTCACAATTATTATTGCTTCAAGGCTGAAATTGTTTGTATAGCTTGTCGGTGACCCAATAATGCCATTATAATATTTGCAGATCAATTGGTCAGTATTAAAGGGATGGTAGATTACCCTAAACGTGTCATGTACCCGACGAAATTTATATTATTAGTTCAAGGTTCAAATTTTAATATGTTGTTACGGCGACTGTTTTAAGAATATATTTCAATTTGCAGAACAAAATGTCGGTACACCCCCTCTTTTAGAGGGAAACTTGTTCGCCTAGGTGTTAATATCTCGTGCTGCAAAGGGGTTAATACCCTTTGAAAGTATTGAAACAGCCATACACACATGTTTACACATACACACGTATCACAGGTATCGCCTGTACATCGCGTAGATTCCATAAAAACACATTACGCATGCGTGGTTACAAATTTTACATTAATTTGTTTTTTATTCATCCATTTTATATATGTAACTATACATTTTATTTTGTAATTTTTACACACTTTATTGGAATATTAGACAAATTATGTCATTTTAATTAACTTTATGTAAAAATCACAAATTTGTTTAACTTTACAGTAAATGTCCAAGTTTTTATGAAGTTTTCTGTGTAAAAATAAATAATAATGTAAAATCACTTAGAAAATCGAACGAATTCTACCTTAACTTTCAAAGTATTTTTACATTCATTTTTTACAGTGTGTGCATTTTTCATTTGCGCAATGTGCGGACAGCCCTAGATACAGTAAATAACATGTCTCCTAGATTACTTGTTCGCCTTTCCCTTGTGCCACCTCTGCAGCGTACGGATGAAAATAAGTTTTGTATATTATTATGATTCTACTTTGATGTTGTGTAATTCTGCGTATAACTTGGACACGTGCTTTCAGAGTAATACAGTTATAGAAATTGATGCAGGTGATGTAATACTAGTTATAGATACTAGCATGTGTCACATCAATGATTCAAACCTTTTAAATATTAAGTAATACGTACACCTAGAGCAAATAATTAGATGAAAATTTCAACCGCTAAATCGAATCCTGACCGAGCGCATAATATACAATAATATTGTTTCACGACTAAACAGTTTAGTCGAGTTGTGTACGTGTCGCGATTTCAATTCGACTAAACTATTTAGTTGTTAGAGGTGCGCATACAATCAATGAGTTGTACCATAATTTCACTATTAAACTAATGGGCAGTCGAACAACTATTTAGTTGAATGTGTGAGGGCTTCAATACACTGTTGTAGACATAAGCTTCCGACGATAGTTGTTCGATAGTTTAGTCAAAAGGAAATCGATGTGGTTTTATGATTTTTTAGTCGAACAACTATCGTGTTCATAGTATGCACAGTCCCATCTGCTCCAATAGCCTTTTGACAAACAACTAAACAGTTGTGCGATTAAAAGTTCTATGTATGCGCGGGCCCACTGGCATTGCCAATTTAAGTCTAATTGTATTCTCTGTACTTTTTTCATGTAAAAATGTGAATAAATAAATAAAAAATTGCTTACAACTTAAAAATTCAAATGATTCAATAATTATAATAAATTATTATTAATAGTTACTTATAAATATAAAAAAAAAAATAGTTACTTATAAATATTTGTAACGGTATGTCCGTCTATAATTTCGTTTTCATGCAGACTTTTGGGTAATTTATATGATAAGAGAGAATGTCCTACCTTAATTTTTGTCTGCCTGGACTGGCATCACTTAAACACAGCTCGGCTAATTTTAATTGAGGTTTATGTTACCCGGCTACGCTCGCTAAGATAGAAAACCGACGTTCATACCAGCGAACGTTGTAAAATAATAATATTTGAAGCAGAGGATGAACTTAGCAAATTAATATTCTTTGCAGACTTTGCTATATTTATTGCAAAATAATAAATCTTTTCCGAATCTTTTCGGTTAGTGATTTTCAGATATCATCAACCGTTTTGGCAGCTAAAAAATATCGTGGCACACAGATTCACAGATAAAGTGCGTGCATAGAGGCGCTTCAACTATGCTGAGGCCGCACCTAATAAATATTTTGGGGAGGTGAACGTTCTTTCTCCCTGTCGTGTAATTTAGAAATGAACTAAATTATTTTGAATGAATAATTAACACTGCTCTACTATTTTAATTAACTTTCTCACAATTTTTTATGCAAGTATGTGTATTAATGTATATTCATTTATTCATTCATTAAATATAAATAAACTATTAAAAGACTTAATTGAAAATTTATGTTGTAATTAAATATGTCAAAATTTGAAGAAAACAACTTTTTAATTAATCTAGTAGCTAAATGTAATAAACACATTTCGTAAAAAAATAAAAGAAGATTAAAAGACTAAAAGTTTAAAAATAAATTATTTTGTGTGTTAAATATCTGTAGCTATCTATATTACATTCAAAATCAATTTAAATAAATTATAATAATTTAATCTTAAGACATGATAAGCGTTCTAATTTGGTTTCATTTAAATTTTAAACGTACATTTTTTGACATTTTTTTAAGTGTGTCGGCTATAATTTTCAATATTACTCAAACTCATGCTTATAAAAAAAGTTCAGCCCTGGTTATTTAGGCCTAGAATTAATTTATTGATAATTTTTAATAATAAACTGAAAATTTCACGAATACACACGTTTTCTACATCAATTTTTTAATAAATTAGGTATTAATTAAAGACATAATATGTAACGATAATTATCAGAATTTTAATTTCTTCTTTATATAAACTTCGAGAATTATATTATAATCAAAGCAAAACAAAAATAAAGAATGACGCAAAAATCGCTCAGAATTTATTTATACCCTCGAACCACGAACATCTTCGGGTAGATCCTCAATTCTCAGCGACTAGTTTAAAATATTCTCCCCGAAATTTAAACCCACCAGGATTTACCCCTTCTTACCGCAATTTACAGGTTCCAACATAGCGAGATTCAAATTTATGCCACTAGATTCTAAAATAAAAAATTGTAAGTTTTGTTTTTCGTCTAATAATTAAATAATGAGAGCTATCATATTTTTTACTTCCCACCTCTACTATGGTAGGGAAGTAATGGATTTAGTCCGAAAAAAATATTTCGAGATTTTAACAGATCTTCACGTTTTGAGACCCTAGCAATCGTTTAAAATCATTTTCTGACTGATGTCTGTATGTGCGTGTGTATGTGTATGTATGTGTGTGTGTATATTTGTGTATGTGTGTGTGTGAGTGTGTGTGTGTGTATGTGGTCAATTTTTCGCCTTCGATATCGTAAAAACGGAACAACATACGGCCATGCCGATTGTTCTATTGTGTTTATCAGCCTTTAACTTAGATCTGATTAGATTTTGAGTCAAATCGGTTCGTGGATCCTGAGATATTAAAAAAAACGTTCTAAATGTCACGTATTAACGTAGGTAAAAAAAACTATAAATGAATTCTAGATAATATGAAAAAAATGTAAATATTTTTTTTCTTTAAAATGTAGTTTTCGAGAAAAAAAATATTATACTAAAAAAAATAAAAATTGTACGTAAATCAAGGTAACCATGATTTTTGCTATATTACTAGCCATCAGATCACCAAACAAAAAAGAGGGCAATGCTTTTTTTCAAAGAATAAAAAAAGAGTGTTTATATGTTTTGCAAATATTTACTAGGTGGGAAGTATAGGACTGATCATCAGTCGAATTTTTTTACATTTTATTAGTCTTCTATTAAATCTAGAGAGTCAGACAATAATGTGGAGCAAAAGAAGACGAAATTCATGCAATGCACTGCATTGTGTATACATATTACATAGGTCAGTTAATATACTAAACATTATGGCTAGAATGTGTAGTATAGTAGTAGTAAATGATATATATATGTACGTGTCGTAAAACATAATTTTATTGCTGGCAATGACACTATAAACGTTGAGTTTTACAGCCGTTTATCGCGCATCACCATCACTTGTTAGTAGACACGATCAGCTGACTGGCCAACTGACAGACTGACGAAATGACAGACTGCCGGCTCAACTATACATGCAACAATCCGTCGCCATATCTACGGTCAGAAAACAAACTTGCTCATGTCATTTTTAGGGTTCCGTACCTCCGAACGAAACCCAATTACTGAGCCTATAGACCGAGAGCTAGTGACAATTTTTTAGTGTTATTTATTCAAGGCCTTTTTTTTGTGAAGATGTTGAAGGAAGCATATTAAAGTGCCCTGAGTAGGTATTTTGCTAGATAGCGGTATGGGAGAGATGCAGACCACCCCCAACATGTAACAAAAAAAATGGTCACAATTATTATTGCTTCAAGGCTGAAATTGTTTGTATAGCTTGTCGGTGACCCAATAAACCCATTATAATATTTGCAGATCGATTGGTCAGTATTAAAGCGGTAACAGATCACCCTAAATGTGTCATGTACCCGACGAACTTTATATTATTAGTTCAAGGTTCAAATTTTAATATGTTGTTACGACGACTGTTTTAAGCATATATTTCAATTTGCAGAACAAAATGTCGGTATTAACCCCCTTGCAGAACGATATAAAAACCTAGGCGAGCAAGCTTCCCTCTAAGAGAGGGGGTTAATACCGACATTTTGTTCTGCAAACTGAAATATATGCTTAAAACAGTCGTCGTAACAACTTACTAAAATTTGAATCTAGCTCTTGGTCCTCTACAATGTCTGCCCGTTTGTCTGTTGGTCCATTCGTCTGTCCGTCTGTCAAGACTCTATCTCACAAACGGTTAGAGGTAGCTAGTTGAAATTTTCACAGATTGCGTTGTTGTGGCATGAATCCTGGCAAATAGATTTAAATAATCAATTAATTCTAATAAATTAATATTCTTTATTTTACCACAACACTGACTCCATCCGTACTTATATACTGTACTATAGAGCGTCTAACATCATCGTTCGACTAGCTCAGTACGTAGAGCGTTCGACTGAAGATCTTAGGTTCCTGGCTCAATCCCGAGTTTCGAATCGCAATAGTTTTGTTTTTTTTTTAACTATCAAATTTTAAAATCGTTCGGATGTGATGTTGTTAGTCTAAGCAAAATACATATTTATATACTCGTAACAATATGTAGATTATATCTACGGTAACAACATAAAATGGTGTATGTTGAATTTTCGTTTAACTTTTTACAACCGTTCGCGATAGTGCGGTTAGCCCGATGTGTCGCCAAATTTGACCAGCTTTCCCCAATTTATAATATTCCTTCGATTTATTATATTACGAGATTTAATCATTTGAAAATTTAAGAAATTCTTAACGAGCCGAAATGTTTATTTCCAATAGTGACGCGTTGGTTAGTCTTTATATGACCTTAAATTTAAGATAAGCCGTTTTGTCGTGCTGCCATACATATAGCCGTGATGACCCCCTCTTCACCTTGCCGTATGTGTAACTCAAACAAAACGTTTAGCTATTTTTATGGCTCCAGTCCCCACGCATCTTCAAAACAATAATAAGCTTGGAGACGCCACTCTCAAAGAAGGAAAACAGGTTTAAAGCTCAGAATTCGACGCAATCAAAGGGAATTAATTCAAATATTCATAATTATTGTCTCGGTAGTTCTTATCACATTAGCAAATGGGGCGCTTCTCATTTAAAGTAGACGCTATTGACCTCAGTTCTCGAGCATCTATAATCTACATTCTCTTCCCCCCCTCTCTCTCTCTTATGTAATAAGTATCACTGAAACTAAATTCCAATTTATTTATTGTAAACTATAGACGCGTTGACAACTTAGGTCATTAGCGTCTTGATTACATTAAATAACATAACTCACTTAAAACTAAAATACATCACAAAACATCCATGAGCAGAGGTGGGATTCGAACCCACGACAGTCTGATCCAGAGTTCGCGACGCTAACCACTGGACCACACTGTCCTCAAAAACTAAATTCCAAAGAAATCAAAATATGTACTTGGTTTTTTTGTGTTATGCAAGAACGAAACTGTACTGTGCCATAGTTAGCTGAGTCAGAAATCTACAATATCTACATTTAATAAGTACGGTTTTTGGCACTGTATTGAAGCTTTGCTTGCTTCGCTGGCAAAAGCTCAGCTTCGTTTAGAGTGGACGACAAGCTCAATATCAGTGTGATTACTATAAAGTTTCTGCCAATATTAATACTATTAATTGAAAACTTAGAAGAATATTTCCAAAGGTAAAGAAATACAAGGCACCATCTGGATGTGTTTTTTTTCTTTTTTTAACACCGTTCTATAATCTAGTGCTTTTTCAATTACTATTTATATCATGATTTTAATATTTTGGAAATCAATATTAATTTTTGTGTAAATATTTGTTTAAACAAGTTTTATACAAAATATTTTCTCTTAATGTAATATAGTCTTACAAAAACATGTTAGGATAGAAATATTAAACTTCAGACGCTAATGACCTCTGTTGTCGAGCGTCTATAATCCACAATTCATTCAGAAATATTAAAATAATTATATCAGTATTTTGCTTCTAGCATACAGTGCATTTTTTTTTACTAAACCTACATATGCCTTATAATGATTTACAGGTTTTGATATTTGAAAAGAGGGCAGTATAGCCTAGTGGTTAGCGTGCTTAGTGCCACAACCTCTGGACTGGACTACCGTGGGTTCGAATCCTACCTGCGCTCATGGATGTTTTGTGATGTTATTTAGTTTTAAGATAGTTGTTATTTAGTGTAGTTGAAAGACGCTAATGACCTGAGATGTCGACGCGTCTATAATCTACAATAAATAAATAAGATATTTGAAAATGAAAAAAAACTAGTAAGACGAGTAAATAATAAATTTGCTTGTCAGTAATCAGAGTGATAATACCCTACTAACTACAAAAAAAAATTTAAATGAGCTAAAATTATTTAGTTTTTTTCCTAAAAACATGTTCACTGCTTGGAGTTCAAAAACTATCAGAACTTTTGCCATAGTATAGACTATAGAGAATCTTTTACAGTAGAAAAACCATCAGCACGAGATAAAGTTTATACCATGTAAAGCCCCTATGAGGCATAAATAAAAAAAATGCGCTGTATATATTGTGACAATTTTGTACATATATAAATGTTTAGTATCACCGACAAAAGAACTTAGTCTTTATTTATATGACTTCCAACACTATTAAAACTAAAACAAATTAGCAAAATGTCACATGTTAATTAATATTTCTTGTCTTTGTTAATACTACGTTTCTCACTTGCACACATTTTACTATAAGATGTTGCAAAATAAAGCTATATTTTCAAGATGATTTCGATTGTATCCAACTAAGCAAAATAATTATTAAATACTTACTAATTATATTATTCAAATTTAACAATTTTTAATGTATACCGTTTGATCTATTTCTCTACTTAAGTTCTTCTGTTATTCTTAAAAATTTAATTATTAATAACATCTGATGACGTTAGTAATAATTATTAAATATTTTTTATGGATTTGGAATATTTCTATAAAAATATTTATATTTCTTTTTAAAACTATACTTTTTTTAACATCCTTTTTTAAATTTAATAGTTTTTCATATAATATATTTACCTATTGATTATAGGCATCAAACATTGGACATGAAAACAAATAAGATAAAAAAATAAAAATAAATGAAAACTTACAATTATACGCCTGCCTCATAATGTTGACACATTCAGTTAGTTAGTTCCGTTCGAGCTGTAATTAAAAAAAAACACAATTTGTAAAAAATGTATTAACAATTCAAAAGTTTAATAGTAATTTATGCAACTAGTGGCTTAAGTGAATGATTATATTATGACAGTCGCGATTTTGCGATACGAGCCTAAGGTTATGTTGCATTTATACCAGAACGAGTGTGTGTTTACCGCGCGAGCCGAAGACGAGTGCGGTAATCACACGATTTCTGGTATAAATGCAAACATAACCTTATTTAAGAGAGATTGTAAAATCGCGACTGTCAGAATCATCACTTTAGCCACGCGTTACATACAATATTATTTGCAACAACTGCTTCAAAAATTCAATTTTAAGTAAATAAAACTCAATTTGAATACATGTTTTATTAGTGACATTATAGCATCAAAGTACTTTATTACGCACGTGTGTTATAAAGTAAAACAAAACAGTATTATTTTATAGAACGGAGTGCGTTAAAATTTATTTTAAACACCACCGTTCGAACGCATCAGAAGCTTCGATAAAGAATCACTTTTCAAACGGTACACAGACATCTAAAATTATACTTTTGATACAAGTGTTGCAAAAAAAAAATATTTAAATGTTTCAAAACTTATATTATTATAAACGCTAATGACCTAAGTTGTCGACGCGTCTATAATTTACTATTATTATAAAACGTGTGTATTATATAAGCATTTCCAGCTATGCTTAGGACGCGACTAAATAAGTATCAGTAAAATTATTTCCTCAAATATTGTAGCAATTAAAATCTTTAAATGCTACAAAATTTAAGGGAATTATCTTTTACTAATCAGTACAGAACTAGTAAAAGGTAATAATATACCTGATTTGATATTGCAGCCATTTTTGATGTATATATCGTGCATTTCTAAAAACCTTTTTATAAAAACTCTTAACATAAATCAATTATTTTTAAACCGGTTCATAAGTTATGATTTACAACAATGAGTATACAAAAACGAACATCTTATATTTCAATTATTATAAGTTTAAAATTTATTTACTTATTGGTTTACCAAACATTTTTAACGCGGAATTTTAGAATCACTAAACAAAACACTATTTCAACAACTTAATAGTAGTATTAATTATAAAACAAATATCAGTTTGATGTCACTATTATTTAATTTTTGAGTAATAACTTCAAAATATGTAAAATCATATTTTTATATTATGTGTATAAAAAGTGAAAGTGTGAATGTTTTTTATGTACAACTTTGCACCAAAAAGACCGCAGTTTTGTAAACTTGTGAAACTTAGAAATAAACAACAACTAAACATAAAACTCTCACTTTTTGGTTTCATTCCACCACCCCCTTTAAACTTGCAGGTAATCCTTTATCTAGTTGCGTAACAACAAAATTCTCATATACAGGGTGCGAAAGAAATTAGTATCGAACTAGAGCTGATGTAACAAATTCTGACAAAAAATAGCTAAGTACACAATAATATAATGTACCTACTGTAAATTCTAATACTTGAATACGCTAATGACCTCAGTTGTCGAGCGTCTATAATCTACAACCTCTATCTTAATTGAAGTACCTATTATGAATTGGAATTGCTGCAATATTTAAGCAGTATCATTCTGATCTATACTTTAAAAATAAAATTTTATATATGTATGCATTTATTTATTTATTGTAGATTATAGACGCGTCGACATCTCAGGTCATTAGCGTCGTGTATGTATGTATGTATATATTTAGTCTGATTTAACTTGAAATCTATTTAACGGATTTTGATGAAATTTCTTTAAAAATGTTCCGATTCAACTCTTTTAACAAGTTTTTGAGTTAATTAATTAAATGTTTATTGGTTCTCTACTACTAACAAAACGTGAAATTCTTTTGCATTTTAGCGTACCTATTGGCGGAATTCTACTAACACCATCCCGACTTCGCTTCGCAGGTGGAGAGATTATTGCGGGAGGGGATTAAATCATAAATTCTTATCTCTGGAACTACTGGACCGATTCTAAAAATTCTTTCGCTTATAGAAAGCTACAGTCCCTCAGTGATATAGGCGATATTTTATTTTCATAAATTTCTCGCGGGGGGGGATAATACATGTAGGACAGTAACAAAACGTAACTCTGAAATTCTTTTGCATTTTAGCGTATAGACGGAATTCTACTAATATTATAATTACCTCCAGCCCGACTTCGCCTCGCTGTGGAAGAATTTATCGCGGGATAATAAATCATAAATCGAAATGTACGTAGGAGAAGTCACGGGGAGCAGCTAGTTTATTAATAATAATGCTTAGAACTAAAAAGAAATAGAATTTAAAGTATAAATCACATAACTGAAAATTTCATAATTATATTACTATTATTTTAATACACGATCCGGCAACAAGATTGACTCTTTTTGCTCTAAAAAAAACGAATGATGTAGTTAAACAAATTTTTAATGAATTTAAAATATTTTTTTGGGATTTTACAAGAAAATTACTGCCCAAATATGTAATCAGCTTTGAGTTACAAATTTCAAAAATAATAATAATAGAACATTGTGCGGCGCAGTCAGCGAATATCTTTCAGATTCAGCATTCTAAATTTTAGCTTACTCTTTAGACATTTATAAAGTACTTCGAGATAACTACAAATTTCGAAACAGTATTAAAATATTAATACTTTGAAATAAAGATTAAAAAAAAATAAATCGAAATTATATTTTTATAATATTTATACACAGCGCATCACTAAATCGTAGAATACTAACTTCTGTCACACCTCTATATTCAACCCATTTTTTAACACTGTATCTACTGAACGCATTCTTTAAGTCATAAAAAATACATTTAACCCTTTCTTCAAAGATATATATTTCTACAAAGAAAACTTTTTTAAGTAAAAAAATATCTATGATACATTTATAAAAGGCAGGTAAAAGGGTTGTGTATATAAAAAAGGTAAAATTTTACGTAGGTGGGATAATTATAGTTTAAAAAAAATTCAAGCAAAAAACCGCGATTCAGGGCCATGCTTTTAGCAGTTAGTTTTTACTTTTAGTCACAGAAGTGAAGCCAAGGTTACTAATGTGTAAAATTAATGGTGTTTTGTGTCTTGCATTATTAAAATGTGGCGAAGGTTGATTATTGGTTTAACCTTGTTTCTAACTATTGTACATTTATTTGGCATTTTTTTCTTAAAATGGTAAGTCTTTTAAATTATCGCTTTAACATTTAAAAATTTAAGATTTATGTGTTTTAATATTTACAATCTGTTCTACTTTTATGAATAAAATGCGCAAGGATATCTTGTTACAAAAAAAATTTAAATGATCGTCAAGATTTTGTACGGTCGCAGCAATAAATTTATTATAATTATGTAAATAAAATGTTTTACAAAGTAGCATTTTTTAATGTTGTTTTGCACGGTTATAATTATTGTTGTACCTGACTGTACATTGCAATAACATTCGATTTTAGAAGTTATATAATTTCTGTAATGATTATGAAACCAACTTTTGGTACTGAATACTTTTGTTTTAATCTGTTCACTAGAAAGAAATTATGTTCAAGCGAAATATTCAATTATTCAAAAACACATTAAAGATATAATAAATCTAAATTTTAATAACTTTGATAACTTTTGAACTAAGAATAAAGCAATTAACTACAGCTAATTAATTTTTAAGTGTTTATTAATTAATAAATGATTTATATTTAAAATGAAATTTTTGCTGTTAAATTTAAACTAAACAATAATCGAATTAAAATGCAATTAAAATAATAATTAATCTTTTTACATTCTCTTAAATATTGACAATATTCTAGGCTAAACGGAAGAAATTTTTCGTGAATTTTATTATTTATGAAATTAGCGTAAAGAATACGTTTCCTATCTCAAAATAAATATCTTGTTTTTTAATCTTCGCTCGTTTTTACATACTGTTATAACACGTCGGTAATAAACTCCATTACGACACTAGAAATACAATCTACTATTCTTGGGGTAATCGCGCCGAATAACCCCCTTTTTTAAGTCGGTTAAAAATAATTTACTCATGAAACAAATGCTGTAGTGACTCACCAATTTGGTAAATATAAACAACTGATAAATATCAAACGGTATTAACTATAGTTCATTCTGAAATAGTGTAGAATAATAAATCATTTTGTTTGAAGATTTTGACAGATTCCTGTAGTAGGTACCTAGTTTTCATTTAAATCATTCTCAAATTCAGCTAAAGACTTAATAATCAATAATTGTTTGATTATTTAGGACAGTCTTGAAGTTCATTGGTTATACCTAAATTAGGAATGATTTAAAAGAAGGCTAGGTACCTACTCTATGGCACCCCTGGAATCTGTAAAAAACATCAAACCAAAATGATTTTTTTAATTTATTATTGCATTTGTTTCAGTAATCAACTTTTCAAATAACTTCATACAATTTAATATTGAATACATACCTAAAATTTCAGAGGTAAATTATCCTTTAGAAATCAAAATAACGGGAGTAGATTTTTGCATATTTTATAACTAAGAACGTGCATCATTTTATGACTGAATTACAGTTTTTATTGTGGTACACTTATAACACGCAAGATAAACTTTATTTTGGTTTAAATGGTCACATAACGCCATTTAAAAATCCATGTTCATATTTTCACGTTATCTCAACAAGATCTGATGTATGCAAAACGGTCCAAGAAGGTGTCGTTCATCAGTCTGATAAACAGAATAGTCTTAGAGTCGACCGTCGGATTTTTTATATCTAAGTATACTATAATATAATAAAGCTGAAGAGTTTGTATGTTTATACGTATGTTTGTCCGCGCTAATCTCAGGAACTACCAGTCCGATTTGAAAAACAAATGTTTTGTTAGATAGCCCGTTTATTGAGGAGGGTTTATAATTCGAGTTTTTTTGAAATCAGCCTCAAAGGGGGCAAAACGGGGGTGTAGAATTTTTTTACTATCTATATACTAATATATTAATTTTATAAACTGTAGGCAAGTACGCGAAGCGAGAACAACAACAAGCGACTTCGCTTCGCAGGGGGAGAATTTTTCGCGAGGGGGGGATTAATAAATCATAAATTTTTATCTCTGGAACTACTGAACCGATTCTAAAAATTCTTTCACTAATAGAAAACTACACTATCTCTGAGTGATATAGGCTATACTTTATTTTTTTTATTTTTCTCAAGCTTTCATTGAAATGTACTTCATTCTACAGCAATAGGGTATTTTCCAGTGATCAAAATAAAATATAAACTTTATTATAATGAAAGTTTATGCTCTAAAATAGTTATTAGAATTTTTATTTTTAATTAATTAAGTTTTGGAAACATATTTAAATAAATAAATAAAATCATGATTTTTAATCTATGTATCACGTGACTTCAAACACCGTGTGAGAACGTGTTACGTCAATTTAAAAAAAAAATGAATGTACCCATAGCAACGGAGCTAAGATTGTTTACTTTATGTTCACCGAGGTACGAAACGGTATATTTCAACACTCTGTTTTTGATATAATTTAGCATCGAGTTAGTAGATATAACGTACATTTATAAAAATATGACGTCATAGGTTCGTAGAGCAAAAACGATTATTATGGGACGGGGCTAACATAAATATTTCAAAAATTATTTTTGAGCTAATTTGAAATCATAATGAAGTGGTTTAGGTGTCATTTTGTTCAGAATTTACTGCTCTATTAATTATAACACAAAAAAAAATTTTAGTCAAATACCCTATTCCTTGGCAGAATAATAATAATAATTGTGGTTCTCAATTTGTCTACCCCAATGTTTACTCTCACCTAGGTAAATTTGTCTGTGTAACCGATACATAGGAAATCTGACGGTGAGGACAGTGTGGTGTAACGGTTAGCGTAGCGGCCTTTGGATCACACTATCGTGGGTTCAAATCCCACCTCCGCTCATGGACGTTTTGTGATGTCATTTAGATTTAAGTGATTTGTTATTTAATGTAATTAAGACACTAATGACCTAAGTTGTCGACGTGTCTATAATCCACAATAAAAATAAAAAAATCTGACGGTCGTTTCTGGGACTAAAACTAAAGCGGGTTCTGTAGAGGATCAACCGTTTTTATATTATATGACCATTTCACGTGTGTATACCAGAAAGATAATACAGGTGCTTTCGACTATGTCAAAAGACTGAAATACAGTGTGTCCTATATATATGCGGTTAAAATAGCAGTTTAAATAAATGGATGTCTCGAATGGGGTCTGCGGTAGTTTATGGACTCAATTCAGAAAGATAATAGCAGGTGCTCTAAGTTTATGTGTTTACAATGCGTCCTTATTGAGTAATACTAGCCAGGAGATATCAAAATAATTTACATAATATACAGAAAATTGTTCGTGCGGTTAAAGTATTCGCGGCTATTAATACATACATATTACATATGAATGCAAAGTTTGCATTTATGTTAGAAACACCCATCTAAATGACGTAATAATATGATGCAACAATGAAAAAATTCGTTTTTTTAAGTAAAAATTCTTTAGGCGCTTGATTGATTCCGATCGAGCAGTGTAAGGAAAAACTGTGACAGATGTTTTGGTGGTAATAAGGAGAAAGAAATGCAACCGCGGTACTAGTCATAATAAAGGAATTAGTTAACTCGCTTACAAAATGGCGGACGCGCGCGCCGCTCAGTATTGTGTCATCTGACCTTGAAAGCTATTTCGGTAGACTCTTTGGATCTTCATCTCTTCAACTAGGTTATTATATTTTTAATATAAATTCTATAGAATTATCGCCAGGCACTTGGTAGAACATTGAATAAAAATTAATAAACAAACACTTGAAAAATTCTACACATCATCAGGAGTTTACTTTTAAAGTAAACTCCTGATGATGGGTTAGAAGCCCGAAACGACCGTTGAGATGAATAAATGTGTAGAATTTTTGAAGTTTTTGTTTATTAATTTTTAATATATTTTTGCTAGCTTTTATAGTTTTTAAATTATTGAAGGAAGTCTAATGTACACTTTTTTGGGACAGTTACGGTTTTTACAGAGGAATCCAGTACTGGAATGAAACGATAGACATATTTTACGTCAAAATAATAAAAAAAAGGTGTGGGTCTCGGGACCCCCGACAGATGTGAAACATCAAAGAAAACGTTATTGAACTCGGTAGTATATTCTCTATGTATAGTAGTATATATTTTTTCAAAAGCAGCAACTAACAGTTATGCTGACGTAATCCTATATACTGCACTGTAACACACGCGGTTGCGACGTTTGAGCACGCCTGAGCCAGAAACGCAACTAAATACACAGCGAAGTCTCTATATTACATACCTACACGTGTATACATATACTTTTGCTTTACAGTACGTTCGTATGTATACTCTCTCTCTCTCTTCCCGTGCCCGAGCGCGCGGAAGCCGAGAGAGAAGTGCCGCAGTGGTGGGGAGAACAGCAGCGAAGGAGCGGACCAGAAATTTCGTTGCATATTTCCCCTCACGCGACTGTTCACTGGCCGACATAAGATGTTTCACATCAAAAATACATATTAGGTAATCGTAATGGCGGAGTGTCATGTATTACGAAACAGCATCGAAAAACATACGTAAAACGCGTTATTATTGGTGAACAAGTTAAGAACCTCTGGAGGTAGCCGATCAAACTAAATGCGCCCTGACTCAGAGGAAACGTTCAGTATGTGACGGCAACACGTCCGTGCCAAGGGCCGAGTAAGGCCCTACCGGTATACGTCTTCTATTACACACGGAATGTCGTACATACAGACACATCGGACCATAACGTATACGTTGAATACACGCCATTTTCTCTAAGCAATGAACACTATCGTATTTAAAGGGTGGTCACACAATCGACCAAACCGTTTTACGGAAAATGATCGCTACAGCTTAATCACATAAATCAGCTGTATCACTCGAAATGTAAAACTTAATTTACGCAAACGACCGCCATGTTCTTAGCAAGCGCAGCTGCCTGTTTTTAATTAAACTGTATTCACAGTTTAACCAGCTGAATCACTCGAAATGTAAATCCTAATTTGCGCAAGCGACCGCCATGTTCTTAGCAAGCATATCTGACATTTTTGGCTCAAATTGTCGTCACAGATTAACCAACTGAATCACTCAAAATGTAAAACCTAATTTGCGCAAACGACCGCCATGTTCTTAGCAAGCATATCTGACATTTTTGGCTCAAATTGTCGTCACAGATTAACCAACTGAATCACTCAAAATGTAAATCCTAAATTGCGCAAGCGATCGTCATGTTCTTAGCAAGCATATCTACCATTTTTGGCTCAAATTGTCGTCACAGATTAACCAACTGAATCACTCAAAATGTAAAACCTAATTTGCGCAAGCGACGGCCATGTTCTTAGCAAGCGTAGCTGCCTGTTTTTAATTAAACTGTATTCACAGTTTAACCAGCTGAATCACTCGAAATGTAAATCCTAAATTGCGCAAGCGACCGCCATGTTCTTAGCAAGCACATCTGCCATTTTTGGCTCAAATTGTCGTCACAGATTAACCAACTGAATCACTCAAAATGTAAAACCTAATTTGCGCAAGCGACCGCCATGTTCTTAGCAAACGCAGCTGCCTGTTTTTAATTAAACTGTATTCACAGTTTAACCAGCTGAATCACTCGAAATGTAAAACCTAATTTGCGCAAGCGACCGCCATGTTCTTAGCAAGCATATCTGACATTTTTGGCTCAAATTGTCGTCACAGATTAACCAACTGAATCACTCAAAATGTAAATCCTAAATTGCGCAAGCGATCGTCATGTTCTTAGCAAGCATATCTACCATTTTTGGCTCAAATTATCGTCACAGATTAAACAACTGAATCACTCAAAATGTAAATCCTAATTTGCGCAAGCGACCGCCATGTTCTTAGCAAGCGCAGCTGCCAGTTTTTAATTAAAATGTATTCACAGTTTAGCCAGCTGAATCACTCGAAATGTAAATCCTAATTTGCGCAAGCGACCGCCATGTTCTTAGCAAGCACATCTGCCATTTTTGGCTTAAATTGTCGTCACAGATTAAATAACTGGACCATTCAAAGTGTAAAATCTAATTCGCACATAATGTTACCCTAGGAACGCCATGTTCTCAGTAAGCACAGTCAGTCGTGTAGTAAAAAGGATGGTATCAGTACGCGCTTAAGGTTTTAAAAATTAGCTGAAAAGTACAGACAGTCGAGTGACTCCGCTGGTAGGAAGCCAACTGAAAAATGTCTATACCTATATTTAATATATTAAACGTATATTATTAATTTTGATCGAAAAAATTACAATTAATATGAACAATAATTTAATTGGCAAGAAATAAATTTGGAAAAGTAATTATTATACTCAACAATCTGTGCAGTCACTAGGCAGTGAGTATTCAGGTATCGTCTTATTTTGTCGAAATGAGATCGAGAAAGTTTCAGGTATTGTTTCGTCTGATCGAAACCAGACCGAGAAAGATTCGATTTCGTACAAAGTTAAGAATCACACCACACAATTGTAGATAAACAATCCACCCGCCACTCGCAATAACCTTTGGTGTGCATGCAGCCTTACAGTTCGCACGTATGAAAGTATTATATATACGTATAAGAGATATACGAGAGGAAACTGTAGATAAGCGGTCTCCATCGAGCAATGCCAGTCGTACGCGCCTGGTAATGATATAAGGTTATTGTAGATGACATTCACTGGACGACGACGATGACGACGACGAGGCCGGGGAATGACGAGGTGGCGGGCGGTAAATGGTCAGCGTTCACAAGTCACGCCACAAGCGAACAGCCACTTTATACTTACATACCGGGGCCATAGGGTCAGCCGCACGCTCGGCTACCGGCACGCTCTCTGATCTAATGCTAACGGACTGACCAAACTATTTATAAAATAAAAAATTTATTAAAAAACAAAAAACCCGACTGCGTAAAAATCGAACATAAAAGATGGAAACAAGATCAAACATGCAGTCGGAGGCATAGTAGTAACAAATTTAACAGAAATACCTCCGACTGCATGTTATCATTTGATCTTGTTTCCATCTTTTATGTTCGATTTTTACGCAGTCGGGTTTTTTGTTTTTTTAATAATTTTTTTATTTCCTTCCTTTTAGTTGAATCTACTCATCAAGCCTTTTCATTTGATACCCTACACACAAGGTTTTACCGATTTTTTGCGTACTGACAAAATGGCGTCTAGCGCCCGTCATATTGATTTTTCCGTGACGTCATGTACTCTATTTGAAATGTCAACGAAACCTTTCTTTTGTTTTGATTTTGATACCTATATCAATGTATTTAGAAGGAAAATTACTTTTGCATTCTGACAAAATGGCGTCTAGCGTCCGCCTATTGAATTTTCTGTGACGTCATATACCCTATGTCACTCTGGGGATTCAGACGAATCTAATAACACCTCATTTTTCAAAATCCGTCAAGCCGTTTAGGCTACAGAACGTGATAAAGAAATATACATACATAGATACATACATACACTCGAAAAACATTACCCTCCTTCTGGAGCAGTCGGGTAATAATAACACATTTACGTTGTAATAAAATACAAAGACACTAAAAAAACTATTTAAAAAGAAAATAAACCGACTTCAAAAAATGATACAATAATTTTTTTCGTCGTTTTTCTACCGCCTTCCCTACCTACATTTAATTAGAAGCCGACGCAATTATTTCTCTATTTAGTTATAGCGGTTTATTCACGCCGATTTCTAATGGAATGTAGGTAGGGAAGGTAATTGTAAAACAAAGAGAAAAATTAATTTATTCTTTTTTGAAGTCGGTTTTATTTTTTTGAAATTACTTTTATTTTACGTTTTTAGTGTCTAGGCGGAATGATGCGACAAGTAAAAGATCCTTCCTCATACAATCCTAAAAATACAGCAATTAAAACCAATTATTGTATGTATGCGCCCGGTCTTAAAGTTCATTTTAGAGAGCAAGTCATTAAATTTAGATACAAATTGTATTTAGACTATTTAGTATCTTGTATCTAGATACTCTTTATAAGTCGCTCACTGATCATCCCCATTTTGTCACAGCGTAATAACATCTAGCTTATGCTTCTCGAGGAGTACAAGCTTTTAAATCATTGATAACCTCTTTATTTTTTTAGGTTGGTCGATAAACGATGACCCGAGTTGAAATGAGTTTTGCTACCCTTAACTGGTTCAATAACATGTATCTCCCGTTCCGTTTGTCCCCAGCATTTAAAGAGACGACATAATTGAACCTTTTGATATACGACTACAAGACATAGTGCTACATTACAGCAATTGTCGTGGAGTCTTCACAATATCAATCGAAAATAGTTAATATTCATAAAGTATATTTTTTATAGATTTGTTTTCAGTTTCTTTTGACAGAATAATCAATACGCGCACGCGATTTCTGTAACACGCACCGTAACGCTGTTAAAAAGTTCAACAAACGTGCTTTTCTGTCAAAATAATATTAAATCAAATAAACTTTAAACATGTGTTAATATAACAACTACCTTTTGTTTTAAATTTTGAAACAATGATTCCGTAGAAATGAATTAACAATTAATTCTTTTATTTCAAACTACCAATCAAAATTCGTTTTGAGAATAACAATCAATTTGATTAGATTTCTAGCCGTAACTAAATTCACTATATTAGTAAAATTAACATAAGAATATCAGACGAATTAGTCAGCATTCATTGTAATGTTGTTATAAATAATATAGCTCTCGCAGTTAATGTATCTGCGGTCAAAGTCACGATGGCTCATATACAATTTTTGATAAAACAATATTAACACTGTATCCCGTGCAAGAATGATAATACAACAGCTATAAGTATATTAAGGTAAAAATATAAAGCAGAACGCGAATATCGTTGAGTTTTGTGCAAATCTAAACAAGCTCTTTAATAAGAGCATTTAATCACTTTTCAAAAAAATCGGAAACCCGTTTACGATAGCTTTAGTCCTGCAGCTAATTTAGGATAGTTTGAAAACTATTTTTTTTGAGAATGTCTACCGCAGTTGTAGACGAAACGTCAGGTAGAAATATCACCGGATCACGGCCTACAAGCCCGGAAACCATGAAGACTTGGAGTTTGTATTGCGCATGAACTGTTGGAAACTACTCCCAATTTTTGATGTGAAACATCTTATGTCGGGCTGTGAACAGCCGCGTGAGGGGAAATATGCAACGAAATGTTTGGTCCGCTCCTTCGCTGCTGTTCTCCCCACCACTGCGGCACTCTCTCTCTCTCTCTTGGCTCAGGCGTACACTGTAACACACGTGGTGTTACAGTGCAGTATATAGGATTACGTCAGCATAACAGTTAGTTGCTGCTTTTGAAAAAATATATACTACTACATAGAGAATACCACCGAGTTCAATAACGTTTTCTTTGATGTTTCACATCTGTCGGGGGTCCCGAGACCCACACCCTTTTTTTAAAAATAATTCGCTGCATAATGGACAAAGGTAAACTATAGGTTTTAGGTTAGGAACACAAAACAGAGATGGCACGGCAAGTGGTAACCATAGACTATGTATACAGATCTATAGTGACAATGCACGCTTCAAATAGTTATTGTACTCAGCATGACAGTAATTAATAATCAGCGAAAAATTCGCAGACACCCCAAACGGTTTCAAATTAATCAGACAAAG
Organism: Mongoloraphidia duomilia; assembly: GCA_039654895.1. Lineage (NCBI taxonomy): Eukaryota > Metazoa > Arthropoda > Insecta > Raphidioptera > Raphidiidae > Mongoloraphidia > Mongoloraphidia duomilia. Next base: position 4,669,492 of record CM077520.1, on the reverse strand, counting down.
TACGGGAACGTCGAAATTGTAATTTTTCCTGCCGCAATGCGAAATTACATTCTGCGCACGTCACTGTTTCTGGTTTCAAATCGTTGAGGGCTGCTGCAGGAACAAACCTATTAGCGTACAAATGTCACAGAGTTTTACATACTGATGACGATTTTTCCGGTGGGCGATGTATGATCTAATAGTCTATTTTGCTCGGTAATAGACAAAGGCAGCACATTGCGAGGGAGTTTTACTTTTTTCTGTGAGTTTAATTTGAAAATGAACGATGATCAATTAATAGACACCGGTTATTTTTTTTATAACAACGAAAAATAACCTACTGGGAATCCACGCATCCACTAGTTGTCTTGAAACAGAGTTTAAATTTTACTTAAAATTTTGTGAAAAAATAAAACGTTTTAAACGAAATAGAACTAGAAAGTGGAAATTATCTCCCCATTTTTAGAAGCCGGTTAAAAAACTACTTGACAGTGTAAAAATATCTTTTTTTAATCGGTATTTTTCCTCATGACCACATATAATATTAACTATTTGCGTATATAAAAATACCTACAGTTTAAATTGTTTTATTTATTTTTTATTTTGCAAACAGCGATTTCTGTTTACGAATCGTTTTATTTTCTATCTAAATTCAATTTTAAAATAGGCTATTCGTTTTCCTCATTCATAAAATATCAGTATATTTCACTGCTAGCTATTTTTTAAACGTACATATTTTCAAGGCATCCATCAAATTATGACGCACTAGAAATAAGTATATTATGACGAAAAAATTAAGAATCCAAATTTTATAGGCACTTAGTTGTTTTTTTTTTTAATAGTATCATATTTTAACAGAAACGACACCGAGAAATTCCCAAGTTTCTCGGTCTCGATACTTAAGACTTTCTTGCCTTGGTTTTGACAAGACTGACGATACCTGGTAATAAAAATACCGAGTCGATATCGAGACTACACCCACCTTGGTCGTTACGAGAATTCTGTCGAGATTTTTGAAAAAGTAGAAAAGTAAAAATAAAAAGTTGTTTTACACCAAAATAATGATTTTTTGTAAGCTGTGATGGGTTTATCATTCAATTTGTTTTTTGATCTGTATATAGATTCATATACCAAAAATCTTGGACTTAATTTTGAAGTAAACAAAATCTCAACGATCCTACACGAGATGAGACGAGACATCAAGACTATACTGTTCTTTTTCTTTATTAATGTGACCGAGACGATATTTAAAAAAAAACTTCTTTATCTCGTCCCTTATTGCCAAGCTCCAATAGTCGTCCTCTATTATTCTTATGACAATAACATTACATTTTTGAAGTTATGCTTCTATAGGCGCGTTAGACAATTTCTGGCAGGGGAAAAACTTATGGGTTCGCGTCACGCAACATGCTCATGTTAAAAGTATATCTATAGCTATGAGTGTGACGTATATATATTGGCGCACGCGCTGTGGCCTATGTACACGTATATGCACCAACACATTAGTTCTGTGTGTTATATAAGTAAAGTTGAATTGATTATGTGCAGTATTGTTTAAATTGTGTTTTTAAATAATATAAGTATGTTAATTCTTATTTCAATTAAATTGTATTTATATTTTGTTCTGGACTTGCCATGTGTTGACGTAAAAAGCATAGCTTCTGTCGGGTGTCCCATGACACCTCTTGACTTTTTTTTGTCTTTTACGTCTTTTTAAAACGAAAACCAGACAAAACAAAGGAATTCATTTCGACGTAAAAAATAATATTCTATAAATGCTACGCGATTATTTTTAACCTATAAGACACCTGTCATTGCGTAATTGTTGTTTTAGATAGACAGATTATAGAAGCTCAACAACTAACGTCATTCGCGTCTATAATTTGGGTTTTCAAACAAAACTTATACTGCATCTAATGGTGTGATTCTGTATGATTTTTTTCCACCTATGCCTATAAGTCTATAAATCAATTAAATGATGGCTTATGTTTCCTAACTCCACAGGTTTCCATCGCTGTTCAAGCTATCATTCAAGCTATCACTAAGCGTAGTTTAACTTAGAATTAGTGGAATCCATCTCAAAATTTTAGTTATTTAACATAAATTTTACATCAATGTAAGTTTACAGTTTTATAGACCTATGTAAGGTTCAAAATTACAGAACAGACACCTTAAATTTTTAGTGGAACTATACGTTCGACATTCACGTCTGCCAACTTTGAAGTAAGCAATTTCCTGAGTCTCTCCGGTAGACACCTAAATCATACAACACAAATGTATATACTACTACACCGTTTCAAAGTAACTACCATTGTGCAATTGTTACGGAAGAAAATGAATTTCCCAGAAATGACATTTCGACAAGTTGAGCGCATCGCGGAAACCAATTTCACACTTCTACTTATATAAGCAAGGAAACTTCGTGTTGCACAATGGCGCAATATATACGGAGTGTAACGAAAAAATATTTTTAGAGGGTGTCCCTTATTTTATTGAAATTTTTTTAACATTGGAAATGTTTATGTTCGTATATGGGGGCAGAGTTACGAGTTTTCGTTTAAGGCTAAAAGACAACGGTGTCGCGATCAAGTGAGGAGCAATCATGCTAAATTGAACAAGTGCAATTTTTTCGAAATGTGTTTTAACATTGGAAATGTTTATGTTCGTATATGGGGGCAGAGTTACGAGTTTTCGTTCAAGGCCAAAAGACAACGGTGTCGCGATCAAGTGAGGAGCAATCATGCTAAATTGAACAAGTGCAATTTTTTCGAAATGTGTTTTAACATTGGAAATGTTTATGTTCGTATATGGGGGCAGAGTTACGAGTTTTCGTTCAAGGCTAAAAGACAACGGTGTCGCGATCAAGTGAGGAGCAATCATGCAAAATTGAACAAGTGCAATTTTTTTCGAAATGTGTTTTATATCATGTCTAGTTAATTGAGAGGTATTTGCGACGATCTGCGGTGTTATTTTTGAGCAAATGTTAATAAATACTGTAGAAAAATCCATTTAAAAGTTAAGTAATCAAGCAAAAGTGAACGCGTATATAACAGAAGAATAATAGGGTTATTCCTGACAAAACTAAACAGTGCATTGATAAATATTGTGTGTATAATAAACAGTTAATTATGTTTCATATATGCTGTTATCATTTCCAATGTCCTCGATGGTTGCAAGGACTGCGAAATCTGTGAATTTTTTATTGGATAAGCAGCCAATTATTTAATTGATACCACACATATCGGAAAAAATCATATTACCAACCATAGTCACAGTCAGGAATCTAACCTGAACTTTTCCACTTTCGCAACGGAATGAGCTTACAGTACTCAACCGTGACATTATTACCAAACTAACATTCTCGACTTATATTCTTCGGAATAAATTGATTTTCACTACTCGTATGTAGTGGAAATCAATTGATTCCGAAGCATATAAGGAGAATGTTAGTTTGTTAATCATGTCACGGTGGATAAATAAACAACTTTACCTATTATTTAATTATTTAATATTTTGGATCAGGAAAGGCTTTTTCCTTTCTTACCTCAAAATAAATAATATATTTCTACCGATTCTCTACAAAATTTTAATATAAATTATAATAATATATTATATTAGTATAGGTACTTATAACAAAGGTTTTCTCATTTTTAAGGAAATCACTAATAATTCGTTGTAAAAACTATGTTAAAACTTCTAATTAACTAATTAAGACGTTTAAATAACCTGGAACAGTCAGACAAACAAAAATTATGACAATCGTCAGTATTGTACATAAAGTCGAAATTACGTTATAAATTTACCGTTTCTGAGATATTTCGAGAAAAGCGAAAAAAGGGGTAAAATTTCGTGGTTTTTCGGCTGCCAAAAGTTGTCTCGGGGTCGGCCATGTTGGATAACTTGGTTTTTCATGTTGGCACCAATTATACAAATACAAAAAACAAATGTTCTATCACACCTCTTGCAAGGTACTGTTATATCTTTTTGTGACAACATCAATACCCTTCATTGTCGACCACAGCATTGTTTTCTTTTCGTAGTTTCTATGAGCTACGCTTTTGAAACAAACAAAGTTAATCAAAATCAAAATTTCGTTGTGATCAGACATATTTTGACTCGTCTTGCTTTAATCAAATTTTGTTGTTTTTTATTTATTTAATTTTATTTTATATAAAGACCAGTGATAATATTAAATATCTCCAGAGGGCAGTATAGCCTAGTGGTTAGCGTGCTTGGCGCCGCAACCTCTGAACTGGACTGCCGTGGGTTCGAATCCCACCTGCGCTCATGGATGTTTTGTGATGTTATTTAGTTTTAAGATAGTTGTTATTTAGTGTAGTTGAAAGACGCTAATGACCTGAGATGTCGACGCGTCTATAATCTACAATAAATAAATAAATAAAAATAAATTAAATATCTCCATATAGATTTTTATAGTTCAATGTCTCTACTGACTGGACTATAAAGTAACGATTTACTATATTGATTTAAATTGACCAAAATTATCTCATAAATTCGGGAATATATTTTTGTTACACACTGTATAACATATTCCTCTACAATTTGTTAGATATATACATACGTAACTAGGATATACATATTGTACAATGTAAATGTACATTTCCATGTTGAAATAAAACAGGAATTTTTCATATAACGTTTTGCATACATACGTAACTGAAAATTTAATTTAATATACAAAAAAGAGACCGGGCTACGCTTTTCACTAACAAAAACAATGTTTTCGTTTGAAGAGAAAACAAATTACAGCTTTGATTTTTAAACATGTATTTTTATTTACCAACTATTAGGCTTATATGGACCTAGTATGTACGAATACATATTTTCAATTTATTGAATCGAAAATCCAATTAATACTTAGTTATCACTAATTCTCTGATTAGAACCTGGGAACTGAAGGCTTGTAACAATTAAAATACAATAGTTAGTGAATGATGGGAAAGTGGTCTTCTGGATAATAAACACTACCAATTAGTATGAACAACGTTTGAGGACAATGTGGTGTAACGGTTAGCGTAGCGGGCTTTGGATCACACTGTCGTGGGTTCGAATCTAACCTCCGCTCATGGATGTTTTGTGATGTCATTTAGTTTTAAGAAAATTGTTATTTAATGTATTTTAGACGCTGACCTAAGTTGTCGACGAGTATATAATCTACAATAAATAAATAAATGAACAACGTTTCGTAGGTTATTTGTACTTTTTCAAGCTCTTAATGTTATAATGTTATTGTCACCGTTATTGCACACATAGAATTTTCGAAACTAGTTTATTCTATGTGTGCAATAATGGTGATAATGACATTATAACATTAAGAGCTTGAAAAAGTACGAAAAACATAAAAAACGTTGCTTATAATAATTGGTAGTGTTTATTATCCAAAAGTTTACTTTGCCATGATCCATTAACTATTATATTATAAAAAAAATGGGTGTCTGCTTATGACCACACGACAGAAGTGAAAACTTCAGATTTTCTAAATTTTGATGTCAACTATTATAGCGCATTTATGAACTAAAAATAATTTATTACTAAAATACTAAAATTGTATTTTTAATTAATTCCACCTTGGTTTCAAAAAAATTATAATTATTGTCAAAGAAAGAATATAACAAAAATAAAAAAATATGATGTAGAATTTAGAAAAAAAAACGCCAAAAATTCTACGCTGCCATCAGGTCTCGAACCCAGGTCCCTATGCATAGAACGCAAAGACGTAACCAACTGCGTTATGGGTGGAAATGTGTAGACTGCCGTTTTTATGATATAAATATGTTGCGAATTCTTACTGTCGGGTTGCGAATTCTTACGGAAGTAGTTGCTAATTCTTACGGAAGTAGTTGCGAATTCTTACGGAAGTAGTTGCGAACGCTTCATATTTTTTCAGTACCCAGGCAAAGAGTGCCTAACGCGCCTAGGGAAGTTTTGACTACGAAAACATGGACACGATCATTAACTTAATTTAAATACAGTTATCAAAAGGATTAGAGATTTACTGTGAATTCAATTGAACTTTTAGAAAATGTGGCGTTTCCAGAACTATATAAGCCTCCAGTTTCCAGGTTCTAATCCAAGAACTGGTGAAATTATCAATTGAATTCTAAATTAATAAATCGAAAATATGAATTGATACTAGGCACACATAACCCTGACAGTTAGCAGTCTCAAATAAAAAAAAGATGCTTGGTGTCAACAAAAGTACCTACATACTGTTTATTTTTTTTTTCTTAAAAAAAATCTGTAAATACATACTTTTCACAGAACAGAAGAGAAAATCATATTTTTCTAACTTCGTGGAAACATGAGAAATGTCCATACAATTTTTTTAAAGATTTTTTTATCAGATCGTGTACGGTTAAAATTATCATCAATGCGTCTAATAAGAACAAGTACATACTGTTTTTTTTTGTTAAAAAAATCTGTGAATACATTTTGTTGTAAAATGTAGAATATGCATGTTCACAGTTGGAGTGTAATTTTGCAATGTAGCTGTACGGGAATCACACATTATTCCCTTGTTGAAAATTCACAACTGTGAAAAGGCAACATGCAATAGCTAGCACACGATATAAAATTAAATTAAAGAACAATTCCTTCCGGCCGGTTTATCTGACAAAATATAGGTATCTCCTACTACCACTACAAGCCATACTACATTTGATTATAGAATCTCTATATAGTTAAACAATGGTTTAGACAGAATAGGGTCGTCCCGCGTATCAAAATTTGATAATTTTAAACAGTGTAGTATGTTATTCCTCATACATAAACAAATAATATAAATCAACTTTTTTGTTGTTATATCCTTCCTATTAATTGCAAACACGAATTAAAAAAATGTGTTCATTTCAAACGGATGAGCTTAGCTGCCATAAAGCCAGAGTAATAAAGCCAGACATGTCTATGCATGGATAAATAGAGGTGTGGAAAGAGAAGAATATTTCCTCGTCAGTCGTAACTCGTGAAGAACCTAACCTAAGTTCTAACTGCCGACCTTTCAACTGTACATCAGTGTAGTACTTCTCTCTTTATCTATGGATCAGTGGGCGTGATTTAACTACAGCAGCCAATCAGAGAAGGTTGGCTGTGAATGATGTATTCCCTGGCGGTATAATTCTATGTTTAAAATTACATTGAAAAATACGTACTTTTGGGAATTTTTTTCTTTTAGAAAAAGCTTCCGAAAAACTCTCAAAAAATTGTTTTATTATCTATTTGAAACGTAGATTCCAACCCTAAAAAAATATGGGACGACCCTATTGTTGCTATAGTCAAGTTCCAAAATTTAAGATAGTCATACAATTATTTTTCGCTATTTATACATATAAATAGCGAAATATAAGTGCATGACTATCTTAAATTTTGGAACTTGATTATAGAACCGCCATACCGGGTTGCAAAATTCATTGTCCAAAATTCTAGTTTGACGATAAGTATAATCAATCCAGTCTAAATTATTAAAACACTCAAACTTAGGTAAAAATTTTTGCGTGATAATAATCTAGAGTCTTGATATTAGACAAGACAAGAGTTTTTTAATCTAGACTTAGACTTAGTGAAGTCTTGATATTTCAAGACAAGACTTAAGTGAAGTCTTGTCTTGATGTTTCAAGACAAGACAAGACTTTGAAAGTCTTGTCTTGTCTAGACGGCAACACTATCAATAATATAGAGATGGCAGTAGAATACATGGATGCAAGATAGGTTTATAAGGGTGTTCAGCTATAACATTCTATAAGCAAAGTTACAATCTACTTCAACACTCTAATGTTAGGCTGCAGTCAAAACAAAGCTGGCAATTTTATTGTGCCGATTCACAAAAGCTAACAATTTACCTCCCGCATCAAAATTGTTTTGTTTACGCATAATTTAGTTTAAGAGGCGGCTATTCGCGATGAGAAAAAAAAAGAAATTGGTGCAAATGAAGAAGCAACTGGATTTTTTCTAAAGACCAGAAAACTTTTAAACTTTTAAAATTGTCTAAAAGCAATCAGTAGAATTTATACAATGACCGAAATTAATTAAAATACGTTAATTATTGTTTTAAAGTTCGCAAATTAGCCTTTTCGACTATACCTTCTTCGTACTTACACAATGTGAAAATATAAATAATTTAGAGTATTCGATACCGAAAATTTCCCCCATGCACTCTTCATCTCAAATTCATTGACTGTATTATCTATAACTTCCGATTTAAATTTTTTGTCTTTTAACTCAACTTTCTATCAAAACTTATTTAACCCTTATGGTAGCATTATACTAATAAAAAGACATGAATTTTGATTTGTCAACATCTTTACTGTCCCCCCTCTACAAATATCAGATTAGGTGAAGATTACGTGGCAGTTTTGAGTCACTTTCACGATATTTTGCACTGCCAACTACGTATGTTCTACCTTTCTGGCCAGTTGTCAAAAATTTTTGAGATTATATGTAGCTATCTTCGAATTCGAATCTGAATATTTTTACATCCTTTAAGAGTATCGGGGACTAACTGTTTTTAATGAAAAAAAAATGAAAATTAATTTAACGTAACACCTGATACTACACTTCAGACTCTCAAAATAAATGCATTTCCCACACTTATACCCTTTCTAGGTTCCATTCTGCCGCCACATTTTTTTAACATATTGAGCAGATAATAATATATTGTTGAAAAGGAAATACTTCCAGAATTTCTTTCTAGAAAAATTTATATTTTTTATGTTCCACAAGTAAACAACCGCTTTTAAAAAATATATTTTTTAAGCATCGATACGGTGATTGATTTGGCTTGTTATTATTTTAATCGATACATTCAGAAATATTTTTAAAATTGGTCAATTAATATGTTCGATTCCCGGCGGTGCATTTAAATCTTTCTTATGTAGCCTTTCTACAATAATTAATAAGGGCATGTTATGGCGATTAATATCGTCTGATGTCCTTTGTTAATTTCACTAAAATAGTGAATTTGTACAGTATAGGATTAATTGTAGATTATAGACGCGTCGACAACTCAGGTCATTAGCGCTACAGTATAGGAAGTAATAACAATATTGATTGTTAATCTAATTGTTAACTAATATGTCATTTGTTTGTAGTTAGGTTCATCTCAATATTTGTATGGGTGATTCTAAGTTTACGGACGTTAAGAATTTTTTTATCAAAAATCGATGTTTTCTGAATGGAGATATTCTACTCGGAGCGACTTCACAATTTTACATATTATTCTAGTTTATGTGACAGGCAAGTAGCCAATTCGTTGGTGGAAACTCCCTTCCTTCCCCTGTTTTTCCACAACGAATATCGCGCCAAAGTAATTTATATTGAAATTAGTTCTGCAAACAATATCCAGCTTACAAACAGGTAAAATGTCACGTGGTTTGTATATAAAGTGTCATTTATCATTATTACCTAATAATGTAACATAGTAGAGGAAGGTCGGGCATACAATGCACAAACGTAGTGTCAAGTTAAATTATCTGAGCTCACATATGATATAGGATTTATAACCAAATATTTGTATAATTTTTTGACCTTAGTTGTCGTCCGTCTATAATTATCTCGGTCTCGCTATCGTCTTGTGTTTATTTATTTATTGTAGATTATAGACGCGTCGACATCTAAGGTCATTAGCGTCTTTTAACTACACTAAATAACAACTAACTTAAAACTAAATAACATCACAAAACTTCCATGAGCGCAGGTGGGATTCGAACCCACGGCAGTCCAGTCTAGAGGTTGCAGCACCAAGCATGCTAACCACTAGGCTATACTGCCCTCTATCGTCTTGTGTCGTTAATATTTCGTCATCGTTTTGGTTAACTAATAAGAAAATCCGAGATTTTTTAAACAAAAACATGTTTTGAAAAATTAATCAAATAATTAACACACCGTTGCTTATAAAAAATATTATATTTCATTATTAAATTAGCCATGTGGTCCGGCTTCGTCCGAGTTTATAGATTATATCTGATAAAGATAGACGTAATATACTATCTTCAAATTATTAATGATTATGAAATTTGGAATTTGAACAATTTACTTTTATTTGACTGGCTTGAGGTAAGACATATTACTAATTGTTATATTTACTATTCGCCTATCAGTATTATCTACTAGTTTCATATTGACTTTAATTGTTCTAATTTTGGATACACATGTTCATAGGCCCTGAAGATGAAATTAAATATTTCGAAACGTTGGCCACAAGCGATATTTTGGTAAAGCTTCATTATTTTGACCCTCAACCAAACCTTCCTTCAATTAGTAATATACTGTCGTGGACTATTTACCCGACTGCGAAGCAAAGGAGTGGTAATGTGTTTAACAGTCTATGTATGTATGTATGTATGTTCCTTTGAAGCACTATACAGATCAAACGCCTGGGCCGATTTTTATGATTCACACGTCAGTCGATTCCCCTTAGTCCGGCAAGTGTCACTAAAGACATGACGTTAGTGAAAATTCAATATGGCGACTACAGGACGCCATATTGTGAAAATGAAAAAAATGAAAGTCAACAAACTATGTCAAGTGGGGTATCGTTGAATAGGTATTTAAAAATCATTTTTAGTTTTCCCTCAACATTTTTCGATTCGACTGACCGTTTAGAATCTATATCGATTTATTTTTAACTAAAAACATTTGAAATAAAAAATTTATTAAAAAACAAAAAACCCGACTGCGTAAAAATCGAACTTAAAAGATGGAAACAAGATCAAATGATAACATGCAGTCGGAGGTATTTCTGTTCAATTTGTTACTACTATGCCTCCGACTGCATGTTATCATTTGATCTTGTTTTCATCTTTTAAGTTCGATTTTTACGCAGTTGGGTTTTTTGTTTTTTAATAATTTTTTTTTGTAGAATATTGGGGTCCGTCAAATGAGCATCTGACATCTGGTGGCAGAAAATTGTACTCAAACGAGGGAAAATTTAACATGCTAACAGTGCAAATTAATCATGAAATTGTTTATTACAAAAATAAAACAAGTAAAATAAACAAAAAGTTTATCGAAAATGGAATTCGCGACGTTTTCTAATATCATGGCAATAAACACTGTCAGTTATTGCCTTGTAAAACTTACTTTACAGAGAATTATTTTGTAATGAAATGTGGAAAAACTGTATTTATGAATTAAAAAAATATTTTATAGTAATAATAAGATGTACTTGTTATCATACTGCAATAAAATAGTTGAATCCCTGATGATTAACAAATTGATAGGATTAACTTCGTATACAAATATTTTGAGGTTAGTAACTTAGCTACTTATTACAATATAACTTATAATGTTGCAGTTATGTGTTTACATTATTCACCTAACCCAGCCCTAAAGCGCATTGAACGCGCATGATTAATTTCGTGGAGATTTTCTTTTAATTTTGATGTTTTTAAGCAATATGCCGTAAAGGTTACTACTTTTGACAGTTCATTTTTCATGTATTTTTCTCGTCATATTTCCGATATTTGACAATATGTTAGGCTTTGAGAATCCGTTTCCTTGAACGAAATTCCTTTGTTTAGGATTCGTACCGGCCCAAACACAAATTGCACTTATATATTTTATCATTTCTTATCACTTTGAAAATCACAAAATTACATACAAAAGTATACCCCGTATAGGAAATTTCCCCTCCTCTGCGCCATGTTTTTTAAGTTCCACCCATTTGACGGATCCCAATACTCCAACAAATCTTTCATACATTGCACTGGTATATCTCTAGGCAGCTTAAGAAAGCCTCTACTCGACCTATTTTTTGTCCACTTGCTAAAACCTATATTGGTTTTAGACTCAAGCCTGGCCAGACAACGTACCTATAATCTAAAAAATGTACATCGGATCAGTGGCTCTCGAGTTATAAGCGTACTAACGGATAAACAGACAGAGAGACATTGCTTTTCGTAATATTTAAAGATTTTTATTTATTATTTTGTTTATATTTTTCCAAAAAAGAAACCATGATACTCTCCGTAACAACAAAAGTGCAGTCTCGATAATGCTTCAGTATCGATTCGATATTTTTTATAGGGATTATTTTGGTCTCGTCTCGTCACGTCTAGTCTCGGGTTTCGTTCCAGTTTCGAGAAAGTTTCGGTTTAAACAAGATATTTATTATTACGGACCTGCATTATGAGAATTAAAAAGCACGTTGCACCAGTTTGAACGTTGTGCACTTGATAAAACGTAACTGTAGCTAATTTAGCAAAATTTACAATTCCCATGCAACAGAAAGCCAACTTGCAGAGGTTGCATTGACGACAGAACCGTGTTGATTGCTAACTACCGCATGTCGACTGCGGTGACGAAACAAATAAATTAATAATAGAGCACGACTTTATTTAAATAACTAAAAAGCAGAAAATCATACAAATATAATTCACAGCAGTTACAATAAAATATAGGTATAGAAAAACATTTTTCAAAATATTTTTAATATGAAAAATGTCGCGGAAATTTTCCAAAAAGCTCTTAACATATAGGCACTTAGGTCTATATTCATCGAGTCTAGTTAGTTATTTATTCCCCTGGTAACTTTTACTCGGAATAAACAGCTATAATTCAATTCAACAAACGTAGTTAAGTTTACTGCAGGTATAAATCGTAAGAATAACTATTCTGTCCAATTTCAAGGGTATAAATATTTATTCGCCTAGTAAAATAGGATGGCCACGAAATACACAAATTACTTTATGACTTGGCGACCTTTTCAGGTAAATATTATTTCCATATCTTTCAGGTAAAGGCTTTTATTGTAAAATAAAATAAATTTACATTTTCGATTGACGCGCCATCGGTCGGATCTTTGGTAAACGTGCTTTAGAATCAAAATATTTGACAAAATGTCTAAGGTGTATAGTATAAAGTAAATTTGTACCTGAAGTTACTATTCTATCGAATGAATTGCTTGGTGAATTGCAAGTTAATTTTATTCCAAGGGATAAATTTATTATGTAAAGCCGGCTCCAGACAACATGGCAATTAATGCCGACCAATGTTGATATTCGGGCAGTTATCATCTCTTGTGTAGGCGGTTTCCATAATGGCCAATATTTAACAAACAACCAACGTTGACATTGGAAGACATTCGCTTTGGCCTTTGATGGAGGTTTTTTTAATTCACGTCAAAGGGATTGGCTAACGCTGGTCTCGACTTGGCAAATATGACTTTGTTTTCATCCAGACAGACTTACAATAATATTAACGACCCATAAATTTCATCAAAGTCTGAGATAAGGGCCTCAGTAACTCATAAGATATAATCTAACAGCAAATCTATAAACTACAAATCTTCAATCTTTTGAATTTCTTCATTTTATTCAAGTTTGAGTCCCACCTTCGTTTGTACACATAGAGATTAGTGTTGCCGTCTAGATCTAGACTTTCTAGACTCTTGTCTTGTCTAGATTTTCAAGACAAGACTTGCAAAAGTCTTGTCTAGAAATTTTCAAGACAAGACAAGACTTGCTTTATCTAGATCAAGACTCTTGCCAAAACTCTAGACAATTTTCAAGAGTCTAGATAAACTAAGTAGTAGTAAATGGTATATGATAAAATCAATCTATTTAAAACCCCTTATATCCACACCATATTATTCACATAACAATTAGAGGTGAAAATAATAAATATCTCAGACAGCTAAGCTGCCATGATTTTTGAGCTATATCTAAGAAAAAATCAAATGACCACTGTCGGGAAGTAGTAGTAGGTAAAGTAAACCACTCGGTTAATCTAGACTTTTGAAAATAATCTAGAGTCTTGATATTAGACAAGACAAGAGTTTTTTAATCTAGACTTAGACTTAGTGGAGTCTTGTCTCGATATTTCAAGACAAGACAAGACTTTGAAAGTCTTGTCTTGTCTTGTCTAGACGGAAACACTAATAGAGATGTGTACAAACGAAGGTGGGACTCAAACTTGAATAAAATGAAGAAATCCAAAACGCTGACTTTCGTTAAAACCTGTATTAATTGCTTACTTGGCCCTTGTTCACCTAGCTATTTTATCTTTCAAGTCCATAAACCGTGACATCGCGACCTCAGTCAACAGACTATAGAACTAACAGCACACGTAACTTATATACTATAATGTGGGCTCGTGATATACGAGCCGTATATTTTGTCTGTCTCTCGCTCGGCATGCACTGCATCGTGCAGATATGCCCACTGAGTCATGCACTCTGCACTTTTGCATCTATCTACAGATGGACCAAAATAAAATAGGGTCGTCCCACGTATCAAAATTTGATAATTTTGAACAGTGCATGTTATTGTTAATACATAAACAAAAAATATAAAACAACTTTTTTGTTTTTACTTCCTGTTAATTGCGAAACAGGAATTAAAGAAATATATGTCATTCAGTTTTAAGTGAGTTGTTATTTAATGTATTCAAGACGCTAATGACCTAAGTTGTCGACGCGTCTATAATTTACAATAAATAAAAAACATTTTTTTAAGGTTGTTCAGTCTTAACTTCTTGAAGGGTTAACCGATTTGAATTTGATTTTGATTTCGCTGTGTTCAGTAATATTCCGAAATGGTCCCATAAAAATTTTACTTAAATCGGTTCAGTCGTTTTTTCTAGTAGTTATTCAAATATCATTTTTTTTGTGTTCATTTAGCTTTTAATCTTTACCTGTGGTTTTGCTAACGTTACTAGCATTATCTTAATCTTTCGTGTACTCTTTTAATTCATGTTTCATTAAAACGGTCCAGAAGTTTTCTGATGCTGCAACCAGACAAAAATTCTGAACATTAAGACAAGTAGCAGAAGGAGACTGAAATCTGATTTTAAAAATGTGTCACCCCGTGAAGTCACCAAACTGTACATTGTACAATGACGAGCTGGAGAGGGAGGAGGCTGCTGTGGGTATATAAGCAATTTTGTCTTTTGGTCATAGATATACAACGTGCATTTCAACGTAATACACTCGGTTTAATGAAATTTATTTTACTATAAAATTTCATATTTTCATACAAGGTCATTCTTTAGGTCACGTTCTTTGCTTGTAAATTCATTCAGTTTTATAGTCTGACTTATAAAATCTCTATGAAGAAAAATAAATAGAACTAATTTCCTTCTTCCGAAAGGAAAGGTACGTAATTTCGCGACCATTAATAAAATTATTGTAACAGCAGCGGTACCATCGTGAAGTTACGTAGAGGAAAGTCTCCTATTTTTGGATAGGTGCCTAATTTCGGATAGTAGTGTTTCTCCTGGTCCTTTGAATCTCGCGCTAAAAATGTACGTTTACTGTAATACCAAGTCAAAAGCAACCTCTTATGTCAAAAGACAGACACAAGTACATTAAATTAAATTTTGGAATTTCTTGAATACACGTTGATAATAACCTCGGCTCTCGTACATCTATAATGTACAATCACTGAATCTATACTAACTGGAAAGCTGACCCAGTCGACTATTGGCCAGTGAACCTAATTGCGTTTGCGCGTTTATATTTTCCAAAATACCGGATCAAAGTTAAGTTGTCAGTACCAATGTATGTCTTTTTCACCTGACGCACGTAACATGTCGTTCGGCAGCAGCGCTAATAACCATAGTAGTCGAAGCGCATTTTGTTCTGTTTTTGAAATAAAAAAAAATAGTTCTCAGACCAACACTGTGAGGCGCTGGCTACCACATCAATTGGTTCCATGTAACAACTATCCAGTTACTTCCTAAACCTAACTTAAATCTTGCGTTGCTACAGTAATGAGGAAGAAAAGGGGGAACTGTAAAAAAAGGGAAAAAAAGGGGTTCTTGAGAAGTTCAGTTAAAACTTGAGTTTAAAAGTTGTGATTGAAAAACTGAATTGTGGTGATTAAGTTCTAGTGAGATTTTGTGTTATAGTTGTTGATAATTGGTTAAATACCTCTTGTTGATATTATAAATTGTAACCTGGCCTACAGCTGCCACCAAAGACAAGAGCATTCGGCAAGAATAAATAAATTTTAAAAAATCTTTCTCGGTAGTCGATAGTCTCCGAGTCTGATTATAAACAATAGTCGTGAGTATTCTGCATTAAAATTTTACAGCGGTCTTCCTGCAGACCTGAAGACACTATCATTTTCTAAATTTAAAAGAGAGCTAAAGTTGTTACTAACTAAAGCTTGTTTATACTCAGTTAATGAATTTTATTTGTTTAATTAATTTAATGAGATATTAATGACGAATCCTGCTCACAGCTGTATTGGACAATAAACTTATTCTATTCTATTCTGTTCTATTCTATTCTATTCTAACTATTCTAATCTGTTAAATTCTATTCTATTCTATTCTATTAATTCTATTCTATAGACATCAGTGTCTACAATCTAAGTAAATTCCCTGATGACGTATGCGCGGTAAACATAAATAGAAACAACAGTAGTATCATCGGTCTTTGTTCAACAAAAAACATAGACCATGACGTATCTAGTGAAGGTGAAGCGTCTACAGTCTACACTCTGCAGAGCTGAGTACACCCCCGCCATCAATATTTCCCGACCTGTATGTACGACCGTGTTGAGAATGCACCTGCCTGCATTCAAGGACAATTCATATTTCATTTAAGTTTCACAATAATATAAAACGTTTTGTTTAAACAATCCCCAGTGAATATACAAAAAAATTAATCTTGGAACAAACAACTTTCATATATGACGATTGTATTTTCTTATTATCAAATTTGTTTTCTTAGCTTACGATGTTGGTGTACAGACAGTGCCATTTTCTTAGCGCAATTTTATTTGATATTTGAATAACCTTTTTTATTTACAAAATTATTTTAATAAATAATGCCAGCAGTAGTAAATTATCTTTCTAGACACTCAGCTGTTCAACTATTTACTTCAGAAATAGGTAATTAATAAATATTTAACATATTTAGTAATTTTATACAGGGTATCTATACTAAACATACGGCAAAAATTCAAGGGATGATTTCTTGAGTGATTTTAAGAATATTATGTCATTTCATGATTTTCGAAAAGCCGCTTTGTTTTGTTTTGTTGATTACCTTTCGTTTTTGGTGTTTTTGAAAGAGTTCGACAGCTGGTGCTGGCGGTAGACATTTTCAGCAGTTCTTGTAGATTAAGAAGCTTTATTTTATACTGAATTTGATGTAATAAAATATTGTTTTTATAGAAAAACTTTTATCGCCCTGTATCTTCGAAACAAAGCATTTTTCCGCTGCTTATTTATTTTACGTTGTTTTATATCAATGGAAATAGTGTTTATCAAATTCGGTTTGACAAAAGTCGTGCTCGAATTTAGCCACCCCTACAATTCTGTCCCCCTGAGCTATAGCTTCTTATAAATACAGTATAACGAGCCTCAATATAACGATTTCGTCGATTTAACAAATTTTTCAAAATCCCCTAGAACTGCCCGTAAGAGCGAATACAAAATATACCTTTACATTACGAATACATTTGTCAAAAACGTCTTTATAACGAATTTTCTATCATTGCAAAATATAAATAGAAAGTATTATTTACCTCTATTTTGTCAACTTATAACCTTTACATAACGTATCCTATCAATTATTCACACTCAATTCCACAATAATTCATGTCTCGACAGGTTCAAACACGTTAAATTTTTCGTAAGACAATCATTGTTGTTTGATGCTAAGTAATGTAAACTTTGCTGTTTGTCACTGTCGTTAGTTTTAAAGTTACAATGGCTGAGAAACCTTGTTAAAACGAATCGTAGTCCAACCTAACCTCTATATAACAAACCTCATTGTAACAAATTACTTGGTATAACGAATATTTATTAATTCCCTTCAGTTTTGTAATATCGAGCCTGCTTACGTCTTTTAGTTCTTCAACTGTGGTATTTAAAATTATAATAAAAACGATAAAAGACATTCAAAACAAGAAATAAGCAACAAATGGAAATACTAAACTCAGAGTAGCGCAAAGTAGAGCCAGAAACTGGGTGCCCTACTTAGAGCTTTATTGCAGTGGTAACTAAGGACATACTTAACAAATGCAGAAAACCAGAACAGCCTACCAGCAGGAAACGATGGCTGACTAACACGCTAGCTGTACACAAACATGCATTAAAATTGTCTGTACGAGGAAACGTGATGTCTGTCCAACATACAGCCGATTTATAATTACATAAACTTTATGGAAGTGAAACGTCTACAGCGAAAATACGTTCACGAGGCGATGAGACGAAAAAGCGACATGATAGAGACAGATAGATTGAGAAAGAAATAACAGCTGACACACTATGAACTATACAACACGTTTGGTTAGCACTGTGCCATCTATGATAAGGTAAACAAAGTAGTCAAAAAGTTTAACTTTTACCGTGTTTTTGGAAAGAACGAATGTAATAGAAAGCATTGTCAGAAAATTTGCCTTGACAATGACTTTTTAGATTGTGATCATAATACAGTTTTTATACATGCAGGAGCAGACTAATGTCGTTATGAAACTCCCTGTCATGTAGAACATTAGATTTTACCCACACAAAAACAAATGATTGTTCTACATAGAAGAAGATCGCTTTCAAGCTAAATTTCGATCAATATGCGTAGAAAAATGTTGTTTCGGAGTGGAAATTGTACAAAAAGCTATGTTAATTACATGTATACCTATACACAGTTAAAAAAAGAAATAGCTGGATGACCGAGCTTTGCTCGGATGAGTTAAAAAAAAATAGTACTTAAAGTTCCCATTTCATCAAAATCGTTAGTCGTTTTAAAAAAAAAAAATTACATACCTATAAGTAGATAATATTATTATACGTCAGTATACGTCATAGTACATAACGTATGTATCTACATATTTTATATAGTAGATAATATTATTATACGTCAGTATACGTCATACTACATAACGTATGTATCTACATATTTTATATAGGTAATATAAAAGTAATATACCTATTTATTTAAATATTAGTTAAAAAAATAACAACAATAAAATCTAAACATAATTATGTAAGTATAATTATGTTTAGGTTTTATTGTTGTTATTTTTTTACTTTTCAAATAATTACTGATTATTTTAATAAGTTAAAAATTGACTGTCAGAGTAATTTGACATAAATAATGAAAATAGTTTGTTTTTTCCAAAGCCTACTCACCATACGACACTGTTTTATAACGTTAAAAAAACTGTTTTTTAAAATAATAAAATCGATAAGAAAACGAATTTTTCCAGGGATGAGACCTAGCTAGATCGATTTTTTGCCCCCCGAAACCCCTTTTCGGTAAATTTGATCAAAATCGTTAGAGCCGTTTTCGAGAAAATATTTATATAGGTACATATATACAAGATTTGCTCGTTTAATAATACAGGGATATCGTTTCAATCCATCAATTATTTTTCGAGTAGGATCGATTTAAAATTCTACAATGCTTTTACTTATGGAGAAATATGTGTGGTCAATATCTAAGGTCATTGTCAGATCAGATTTTCTGACAATGCAATGCTTTCTGCAGCCCAGCATCAATATTTAATATACAATATACCTACATAGATATCTGACTCAGTACAGCCGTGGTAATTTTTGGTTGGCTGGCTGGTTTTAAGCATCAACTTTATTCTACGGACTGTGAAGAACAAAATCAACAACCGTATAGGTGAATGCATAAATAAAACACGCATGTGTATTTGTGTGTGTGTATTCGCTAAGTGAAAGGCATCCGGGATACTCAACGTAAGCTGTTAACTAACAAAATACATTACATTTATGTATACTGGGTGTTAACTGTTGATTTGCTTCATCTACATCTTTCTGCAGATGTACAGTAGACCCACCGTTAATCCTCAGGACTCGAAATCGTGTCATGCGCAGTCAACCACAGAGTCTTATGACTTGAAATCGTATCATGCGTAGTCGACCAGAGAATCTTATGCGCAGTCGACCGTAACGCCCATGATTCGATTTCGCGTCATTGCAGTTGGGGTTTGAATGACGCGAAATTGAGACATGAGAATTTGCGCAGTCGATTGCGCATGACGCGCTTTCGAGTCAAGAACATTGAACGTGTTAAGTACGCGGCTACGGGATTGCAAATTGCAGAGTTAATGTTGAATTAATTATTATCGAATGATCGCTAGACTCCGTTCTCATTTCAAATCTTACATAACATAATGATTGAACGAGTGAAAAAGTATAGACACTACGTAATTGTTAGTCCATGCCAGGATACTTAGGTTAACTTTTTTTGGAAAATATTTCTGAAATCAATGAGCATACAAAAATTTAATATTTCAACTTTTTTTGATAAAATATTATATTACTGAATGCAACGAGCATATAAAATACATAAGTCTACGCAGCCTTTGATATTTGGTTTAAACTTTTTTTTTTGAATATACGAGTATTACTGAATTTACCGAGTAGATGAAATAAGGAAGCCTATAGCCTTCGATATTATATTTTTCGTAAAATTAAGTGATTTAAAATGAACCAAACATAAAAACGTCCCACGCATATAGCTGCTGAGTTTAGTGTTTGAATTAAAACAAGAGTGATCTTATAATGGTTCCGTTTTTCCTTATGAGGTACAAAATTTTAAAAATTATGAATTCATGATGTTTATCCCAATTTATATTTCCTTATACATATGAAAGCTTCCTTTAAATAATAATCGTTTTATCATAATATATCCAAATAGGCAAGAAATTGTCATATTTTACAAAATCGTCTTCAGTATATAATGTTGATCCAATTGAATGCCAATGGTCGAAGAAAAGTTTGGTTGCGAGGATCATCAATCAAACATTTCCTCAACGACTGAAAATATTCATCTCTTGAAACATCGCTGAATGAGAAATGTTTAAATGCAGTTTTGAATAGACTAATGCAGATGGTTTGATGTTTTATCTCGAAAGGTAGATTACTGAAAATGTTGATCCCAGAGCAAACTGGGCCTTTATACAGTATTATTAGAGACAGGTATTGTTGAGAAATTACACATTGTGTCTTTACTCATTTCCCTTGTGTTGTAATCATGTACTTGTACACTGTACAGCCTGATTAGTCAGAAAATTTTATTTGTCACAAAAAAATCTTGACACTACGATCCTCCCGACCGGTGCACATGAGTGTATAAAATATATTATTATTAATAGTTTTATTTTCATATAGCCAAGTAGCTAAGAAATTGTCATATTATAATACACAAATCTTAAATAAAATATTTCAATTAAAATATTCATCAATTGAATAGAAACATTACTGAATAAGAAATTTTTAATGCAGTTTTAAATAGTCCGATATTGTGATTTTTTAATGCTTATTCTATTTTAATGTATGGGTACAAGCAAAGGACGTAATATAGGATCAAAAGAGGAACAGATGTAGGTTATTTTAAATAGAATAGAATATAAAATAGAACACATATGTATCGGAGATGGCTTTGGAGTTCTATGTTGTAGAATAAAGTGACTAGACACAATGTATAGGGACAGTGTACAAACATGCACTACATTTACTAACCTACCTATCATAGAAAAGACAAATCTAAACCAGAATAAAAATGATTAAAATAAGTAATTCACTTTCATGATGAGCTCTCGCTATAGTACGAAGATTCACTTCTACAACTTAGCTATAATGAATTAACACTCACATGTAGTGAAAATCAATTGATTCCGAAGCATATAAGGAGAATGTTAGATTAGTAATCATGTCACGGTTGAATTGAATTGAATTGTGGATTATAGATGTCACGGTTGAGTAATTGTAAGCTCATTCTGCCGCGAAAGTGGAAAGGTTCAGGTTAGAATCCTGACTGTGACTATGGTTGTTAAAATAATTTTTTCCCGAAAATGATTTTTTCCGATATGTTTGGAATCAATTATATAATTGGCTGCTTTCCAACAAAAATTTTCAATTGCATTTCAGTCGTATAAATCTATTAATTTATATATAAGAGATTAACGGGAACTTGGACCGTGGGTTGATTGAAACTCAGTTAAAGTTTTAATTCGCAACGTTTCGTCTATATTTTAGACTTCTTCAGGCTCTTAAAACATAACACGAGTATGTCAGTAATAATCTGTAGTCATCATTAATTTATCATAAATAATTTTCTTATTCTATCATAAATCTCAAAGAGGTTTTCCTACCAAACTTAGGACACCGGTAATTTAACATCTAGATTACTCATAACATACACTGAAGTGGCTGACATGTTCTTGAGGCTTAAATATAATACAATATTGAAATTTACAAAATAAACATTTTATGAAAAGACATTTTCGTTTCCGTGATATTATCTTAATACAAAAAACGTGCAGTTGACGCCATATTGGATTAGGATCAGACCTCACAATGCTGGGTTTCAACTTTTTGGATAGCATGACCTATATATTTAGATTACAATATAGAGATCAGTGTATCCAATATGGTACCAAAATTTGCCACTTTGGGAATCATCGTCTTTCTGAACTAAAAAAGAGTTAAAAAATTCGACTGATGACCAGTCCTATACTTCCAACCTAGTAAATATTTGCAAAAAATAAACACTCTTTTTGTTTTTATTCTTTGACTAGGCCCAAATAACCTTAGCTGTTGGTGGTCTTTAAAACACAATTTAATTTTTATTCTTTGAAAAAAGCATGGCCCTCTTTTTTGTTTGGTGATCTACTGATGTATGGAGTGTAGAGGTAAGGAGAACTCTCTCTGCATATGAAAAAGCGTCCGTCAAAAGGCGATAAATTGGTGGCGCCACAATAGCAAGAGTGTAAATTTTAAAGGATGCGCCAAATAATACTAGAGTAGGACAGTGAAGTAAAGAAGGAAAGCATAACTTCCGCTTTTAAATGATGCACTTTTCAAAAGAAAAACAGTCAAATATCATTGGTAAACTTGTAATTATGCATAAAATAGTAAATAAAGATAATCCCAATATAAATGAACGCTTGAAAAATTATTTAATTTTTTAACAATGATTGCTTTTATTAAAAATTACAAACGCAAAATTTAAAACACCTGCAAATACATACTTGAATTTGTCAATCAATTATATTCTTTTCATTTTTTTTATAAAAGTTCCACATAATAATTTTTGAAATTTCTTCAAAAGTAGAATTCTCTAATAAAAATTATTAAAAAACTGAAATTTCTGATGTAAAACAGATCATGAAAATTAAATCACCGTCCACGTTATCTGACAGTAGTTATTTTAGGTTATATTTACAAAATTATTTTGAACTTTTGGACTACGCAAACAGTTGAGGTTTTGTATACTGCAGTTTTGTTATAACTACTCTAGTCATCAAAAATATTAAATTTTTCAACTCAGCGCACTTCACTCAGTCAATAACTGCTAAGTTCATTTCATACTCTCTTGCTATTTTGGCGCCACTCTGGAGAGATTTGGAACTGTTATTTACAGCTTACAGCTGGACACTTTTGCAACTGTTCCCCCATATGAGAGTGTTCTCCTTAACTCTACCCTCCATATACTGATGGCTAACTTAATATAGCAAAAATCATGGTTACCTTGATTTACGTACAATTTTTATTTTTTTTAGTAAAATATTTTTTTTCTCGAAAACTATACATTTTAGAGAATAAAAATATTTACATTTTTTTCATATCATAACATCTAGAATTCATTTATATTTTTTTTCACCTATGTTAATACGTGACATTGAGGACGTTTTTTTGAATACCTCAGGATCCACTGAACCGATTTGACTCAAAATCTAATCAGATCTAAGTTAAAGGCTGATAAACACAATAGAACAATCGGCATGCCCGTATGTTGTTCCGTTCTTAAGATATCGAAGGCGAAAAATTGACCACACACATACACACACACACACACACATACACACACACACATACAGACATCAGTCAGAAAATGTTCTTAAACGATTGCTAGGGTCTCAAAACGTGAAAATCTGTTAAAATCTCGAAATATTTTTTTCGGTCTAAATCCATTACTTCCGTACCATAGTAGAGGTGGGAAGTAAAAAAGAGTTAAAAAATGTGCCCTACTCTACTGAAATAAAATAAATCCCGCCCGTAATTTCTAAACGGTATATTTTCTTTTTTAATCGAGACCTTTTGCTACCAGAACCGTATTCGATTTATCGAGCAAACGCGCATACATCTTTGAACTCGGTTTCCTTGAGTCTTGACTCTATTACAGTCGAGTTGTTCAACTGACATTATCTTTTGTCATGTTCTTGTCTATGATACTTGTACACATGTAGTTGTTATGCATGAATGTTCCGTGTTCAAGCTACATGATGCTACGCGATGTGCTTGCGAATACTATCTCTATTCATTGAGACGTTGTTCCACAAAGTGTACCACCATCACCGCCACCGACGTGTTTTACGAAAAATAACAATACAATTCCGAATATCAGATGAGCTTGTCACGGGTTATAATGTAGTTCATCTTCACTTGCTCCGTTAGATGGTTACATAAGGTTATCGCACTACTCTTTAACTTTATTTTTGTTAATTAAAGCTAATGGCAGGAGCATTTTTTAGGCAGTCTGATTACCTATATCATTATCTTCCTTTTAAATCGAGTTTTAAATGTTATTTTATTCTATTAATAGATGAGGGTATATTTTTCTAATGCCGGGTTATTAGTCCAAGCGACAGGTAATAAATGAAGGGGGTTACCTGGAAAGTATTCCGAAGTGAATGATATTTTGGTGTGTTGTTTGCGGGTACTCTGTGGAGTAGAATCTGAGTTTTCGACCTCGAAGACCCTGTGCTAACGTGGGGGGAGCCGAAAAATCACGTTATTTTACCACCTTTTTTGCTTTTTTCGAAATCTCTCAGAAACGGTCGACTTAAGCAATTCTATCATTATGCAATGTTTTAAAGAGGATTACATTTCCTACAAATTTCATTCCCACAACTTTTCTGTGATACTAATGGTAAGCGCGCTGCAACTTCTTGAAAATCACCCGCTTCGCTTTTTGTAACCTTGGTAACCAATGTGTAATGTGTATTTTCAATTTAATGTTCGATGAAGAAGAAAATAAATAAAACTATTGAAAAGAACATTACATTTTAACCATTGGTTACCGAGGTTACAAAAAGCGGAGCGGGTGATTTTCAAGAAGCTGCAGCGCGCTTACCATTAGTACCACAGAAAAGTTGTGGGAATGAAAATTATAGGAAATGTAATCCTCTTTAAAACATTACATAATGAAAGAATTGCTTAAGTCGACCGTTTCTGAGAGATTTCGAAAAAAGCAAAAAAGGTGGTAAAATTTCGTGGTTTTTCGGCTCTCCCCACGTAAGCACAGGGTCCTCGAGGTCGAAAACTCAGATTCTACTCCACAGAGTACCCACAAACAACATACCAAAATATCATTAACTTCGGAATGCTTTCCAGGTAAAAAGTACCTGACTGCTGGACTATATAGATTAGTATGAAATATTATAATGCAACGAATGTTGTCCACACCTATAAGTAGTAATGGACAATTCGTTAATGGAGAAACAGACCATACAAATAAACTAAGAGCATCCGATTATATTTGTCCTCGAATATATGCTATCCATTTATCGTTCGTTAGTATGGTTTGGGTTGCACTCACATTTGAAGTCTGAACAGATTGAACAAATCACAGTTTATGCCATGAACTAAATATATAATATGCGTCTATATAACGTATATAATATTATGGAGCACAGCAGCAGCAGTCACGAGTAAAACTTTTTGAAATCTCATTTCATCAAAGTAGCGAAGAACTTGGAGTCTCTTCCAGATTACATATAGTCCACATGGTGGCATCATATAGCATGACGACGAAAAACTCTTCTTTGCAGTTTGCCTGCTTTTGTTTTAAAAGAATGTTCCTTTAGTTAGAATTTCCAGCTGGTGTACACCTCATACCTCCGAACATATTAGAATGTGATCTAACAGTTTAGATGATCATGTTAAACGAGTACATTCTAACTTATGAGATTTAGTTTCATTTTGTTTTCGAGAAACGTAGGAAAAATATTACATAGAGGAGTATATTCTTTCTTCAGAAGGAGGCTGGATACAGATGATTTCAAAGTTTGACCGAATACGTTAATATTTAAAACGTGTTTCAGGTTATAATTTTAGTATTTACATATTTGATGCCATTAATTTGTTTTTATAAAGAAAACACTAATTTGATTTAAAATCAGCTATCATTATTTATGATTAATTTCCCAGATAGTTTTCTTATTATAAACCTATTAATATACTTATTATATAATTTTTACTTCCCACCTCTACTATGGTAGGGAAGTAATGGATTTAGTCCGAAAAAAATATTTCGAGATTTTAACAGATCTTCACGTTTTGAGACCCTAGCAATCGTTTAAGATTATTTTCTGACTGATGTCTGTATGTGTGTGTGTGTGTGTGTGTGGTCAATTTTTCGCCTTCGATATCGTAAAAACGGAACAGCATACGGCCATGTCGATTGTTTTGTTGTATTTATCAGCCTTTAACTTAGATCTGATTAGATTTTGAGTCAAATCGGTTCAGTGGATCCTGAGATATTAAAAATAACGTTCTCAATGTCACGTATTAACATAGGTAAAAAAAATATAAATGAATTCTAGATGTTATAATATGAAAAAAATGTAAATATTTTTTTCTCTAAAATGTACAGTTTTCGAGAAAAACAATATTTTACTAAAAAAAATAAAAATTGTACGTAAATCAAGGTAACCATGATTTTTGTTATATTAAGCTAGCCATCAGTAGATCACTAAACAAAAAAGAGGGCCATGCTTTTTTCCAAAGAATAAAAAAAGAGTGTTTATTTTTTGCAAATATTTACTAAGTATATTTACTAAGTATAGAAATTAACGACCTGCAGCTTTATGCAGACTTTTATAAAATTTTATTAATTATATAACGTTTCGGCTCTACGTTTGGGTCTTCATTAGATATAAAGTTCGCCGGTGATAGAGCCTTTCCAATTTTTT
This sequence comes from Mongoloraphidia duomilia, assembly GCA_039654895.1. Lineage (NCBI taxonomy): Eukaryota > Metazoa > Arthropoda > Insecta > Raphidioptera > Raphidiidae > Mongoloraphidia > Mongoloraphidia duomilia. The sequence goes on along the minus strand of CM077520.1, from coordinate 4,642,598 downwards.
GTTTGAAAATCTGAAATATTTTCCGAATCTTTTCCAAATTCGAGATACTAATTATAAAAATCGGCACGCTAAATTCAATGAGCAGAACGAATGAGCTTACTGGAATTCAGCGTCCCATTTTCTATAATCATACCAAAGAAAATGACCCGAGAGATTTTCCAAATTTGTCCTAAAAATATATACCTAGTTAGGGTAATGGGATAAATGCAAAAAATTAACAACAATTATTTGCTAATTTTTTTATTGGCACGACATGTGTCGAAATGTCGACCGATAAAAAAAATTAGCAAATAATTATTAGTAATTGTTTGTCTTGTATCCTAGGCCGCACACTAATTGTATCCCGTTACCATGTATAGATAAAAATACAAGCAAGGTATTTTAAGAATTCACAAAAAATATTCGGGTGAGATTAATATAGCTTGTTGTTTATTGGTAAAATTTGGAAAATCGCGCTACTCAAGTAATTTAAATAGGTTCTTGAACAGTCCTGGAGCTTCGTAGAAAGCGGTCAAACTGTTCAAATTTTCATTCGATTTAAAAAATAATTTAAATAGGTTCTTGAACAGTTCTGTAGCTTCATAGAAAGCGATCATTCTGTTCAAATTTTCATTAGATTTAAAAAATATCACTCTAACACAAATTTTCGTTGTGTTCTTGAAATTACAATTTCTTCAAATATATGAATCATCTAAAATGTTCTGTTGTACTAATCTAATTAATTTAAATAGGTCCCACAATGCAATCGATAAAAATATCGTTTTATCTCAAAAATTCTACTACTTATAACAAATAATTATTAAATCTCGTGTCCATATATTAATAAATGATTCGGTACCTATATTCGTAGGTATGTAGACAAAAAATATTTCGGTTCCTCCATTACAAGTCCCCAGTTCCCGGATTCTAGCCCAAGAGCTGGTAAAAGTGTCAATTGGATTTTCAATTTATTATTAAAAAAAAAAATAATGAATTGAAAATATGAATTGGTGCTGGGCTCAAATAACCTTATAGCTGTTGGTGGTCTTTAAAACACAATTTCTTTTTCAAAAAAAATATTTCACCAAATGTCCACATACTTACACTAACAAATAATTATCGCTGTGTTAATCAAATTCCAATTTCCAAAAATATATGAACCAGCTAAAACGTTTCCATTTAAAAATCTAAATTAAGTAATGATCAGTTTAAAAAATTATACATTTAAAAAAATAATCCAGTCAGTTATGAAACGTAGCGACGCAAATAGACTACGAGATTACATAAGCCCACTTGAAACTCGAGAGTATTATAAGTTTGAACACAAAATTATAGGACGTTTGGTTTGGGGATGAGCCTGCTGAGTTGGAATTCTTCGGATGGCTGTAGTCACTGAACATTAGCGCCAGCAGTCGGAAAACCCGAGAACTGTTATCGTAAACAAGCTTGTGGTACACGGTACAATATACAAAGAGCGCTGACATTGAAATGAGAAACCAGTATTGATTAAACTCAATTTATTTGTTAGAGCAGTGTTTCTCAAACTTTTTTCTCACGTACCCCTTTTTTGTTGTGCAGCTATCCTGCGTACCCCTTTCTAAAAAATTCGACTGATGACCAGTCCTATACTTCCCACCTAGTAAATATTTGCAAAAAATAAACACTCTTTTTTTTATTCTTTGACTAGGCCCAAATAACCTTAGCTGTTGGTGGTCTTTAAAACACAATTTAATTTTTATTCTTTGAAAAAAGCATGGCCTTCTTTTTTGTTTGGTGATCTACTGATGGCTAGCTTAATATAGCAAAAATCATGGTTACCTTGATTTACGTACAATTTTTATTTTTTTTAGTAAAATATTTTTTTTCTCGAAAACTATACATTTTAGAGAAAAAAATATTTACATTTTTTTCATATTATAACATCTAGAATTCATTTATATTTTTTTTTACCTATGTTAATACGTGACATTGAGAACGTTTTTTTGAATATCTCAGGATCCACTGAACCGATTTGACTCAAAATCTAATCAGATCTAAGTTAAAGGCTGATAAACACAACAGAACAATCGGCATGCCCGTATGTTGTTCCGTTCTTAAGATATCGAAGGCGAAAAATTGACCACACACACACATACAGACATCAGTCAGAAAATGATCTTAAACGATTGCTAGGGTCTCAAAACGTGAAGATCTGTTAAAATCTCGAAATATTTTTTTCGGACTAAATCCATTACTTCCCTACCATAGTAGAGGTGGGAAGTAAAAATACATATTATTACATATAACTAAAAGTGACTATAGTAGGTGAAAAGTTTTACAAATTACAGGTGTAAGATCAAAAATGTTAAGTGACTAGCTCTTCGCGTACCCCCTAAAAATGTTCACAGTTTTGAAAAAAAAAATGTTAGAGCATTCACTTAATTTTATTGCTTCTTGGATTCTTTTTATGTAGTAGCTCCACTATTGGGATCCGTCAAATGAGCATATGACATCTGGTGGCACAAAATTGTACTCAAAATGGGGGAAAATTTTACATGTTAACAGTGCAAATTTATCGTGAAATTGTTTATTACAAATATAAAACAAGTAAAATAAACAAAGAGTTTATCGAAATAGGAATTCGCGACGTTTTCTAATATCATGGCATTAAACACTATCAGTTATTGCCTTGTAAAACTTACTTTACAGCGAATTCTTTTTTAATGAAATGTGGAAAAACTGTATTTATGTATTAAAAAAATATTTTATATTAATAATAAGATGTACTCATTATCATACTGTACTACAATAGTTAAATCTCTGAATATTGACAAAATTAGGACTAATTATGTGTATACAAATATTTTGAGGTTAGTAACTTACCTACTTATTACAATATAACATACTATGTTGCAGTTATGTGTTTACATTATTCATCTAACACAGCCTTAAAGGAGCATTGAACGGATAATTAATTTCGTGGAGATTTTCTTTTAATTTTGATGTTTTTAAGCAATATGCCGTAAAGATTACTACTTTTGACAGTTCATTTTTCATGTATTTTTCTCGTTATATTTCCGACATTTGATAAAATGTTCGGCTTTGAGAATCTGTTTCCTTCAACGAAATTCCTTTGTTTAGGATTCGTACCGGCCCAATCACAAATTGCACTTATATATTTTATCATTTCTTATCACTTTGAAAATCATAAAATTACACGCAAAAGTATACCCCGTATATGAAATTTCCCCCCCTCTGCGCCATGTTTTTTAAACTCCACCTATCTGACGGATCCCAATAGACGATTGGAATATTTTGTAGGAGCACATCAAATTACTGAGAATGTTTTCTGTGCAAAATTCTCGTTTGATTTTTGAAAATGGTTTATTTTAAAATTAAAATTTTTTTTTATACACTCCATTGAAAAGTAGATCTCAATATAGGCCACCAACTGGCAGATTGTGTTGGCCTAGTTTCGAGTAATGTTTGATACTTTCATCATTTCTCATGATTAGAATCTGAAAGTTTGTAGTAGACGAGCCTCTGAGACCTCGCATAAATAACGGTATCCTTACAATCACCTATTCTGAAATGTTTTCCTAAAACAGCAAACTGAAAGATATGGTAAAAATCGCATTCAAATCCGTTCAGTACTTCTCAAGTTTAACAGATTCAATTCGATTTGCACCCGGGCGAAGCCGATCCGGGCAGCTGGTGTAGACCTAAACATTCCTCACGAAATAAGCTATCGAATGATAAAAACAGTTTTTAAATATTGTAACAAAACCCCAAATGCTACGCCACTGTTTCCAACAGAACATTCCAGACTGAAGCGATTGTCTGTTTGTTATAACACAGTAGTGGAATAATGAATTGAAAATATGAATTGGTGCTGGGCCCAAAAAACCTTAGCTGTTGGTGGTCTTTAAAACACAATTTATGATTCAGAAATATCTGTGCCGTGTATTACACGCTTTAGCCAGACCATAAATCTTGCACGAGACCTGTCTACGGTGACTACTTGCAGGAGTTTGCATTAGGGGAGAGCAGGGTAAAGAATCGACGTTAGTAGCTCGAGTTCAAGTAAAACAACTTTGAATATATCACCAATGCTGGCGGGTGGGGAAGCCTAGAAAAGTCAGGTGCACCACACACACAAACATGCATTCCAATTGTGCCAACGAGAGCAAAGCACTTGACTCTCAGAATTCAGACATGTGCTACTGGGTAGAGTTTTTGTCTGGCATCGTTATAGATACTTCAATTTAATCAATACTGGTTATTTTCAAACACCAATTATATTCGTATTGATAATTAAATTGTACATACTAATTATCTAATTAACTATATCAATACTATTAGTAGTGATGTAAAAATACGGTATTAAACTTTTTTGTGTATTAACCCATGGTATATAATACCGTATTTTTCAGACAAGCGACTAGGCCCTGCAGTCAGGGTCCATTCTGATTAGTCGAATATCTCATTTTGATGTCGTTTGACACACGCACACACACCTAAACGAACGTAACAACTAACTAGTGAACTCTGTATACTAATATGGATAGTTGATTGCGATTAAAAAATGGGTTTTGTATGTGGAAAATGTTCAAACACATATTCTTCAAGACAGGCATTAATGTTCACAAAATTAGGTTGAAAACTTCAGATAAAGCTTGTAATCTAATTCTTTCTATAAAAGTCGATCAATTTTCTGACATTTCAAAATAAAACTTTATTAAAATTTATTTTTCCATTCCAAATTCTCAAGAACACTGTTACTGTATAAATTTTGGATATCCTATAATATCTTAAATAATAATATTAAATTAGGTTTTATTTTGAAATTTCAAAAAATAAATTCACTTTTTTAGAAAGAATTAGATTACAAGTCTTACCTGAAGTTTTCACTCTAATTTTGTGAACATTAATGCCTGTCTTGGAGAATATGTGTTGGAATATTCTCCACATAAAACCCATTTTTTAATCGCAATCAACTATCCATATTAGTATACAGAGTTCACTTATTAGTTGTTACGTTTGTTTAGGTGTATGTGCGTGACATCAAGATGGGGTATTCGATCAATCCGAATGAACCCTGACTGCAGGGCTTAGTCGCTTGGAATTTTTCGGTATAAAACGGTTTTTTACTTTTTCACACTACGGTTACGGTGCATTATTCAATATTGCCAACTGCATAATATAGGAAAAGTTCCTGTTCTCATTTTGATATTAAACCGTTTTAACCGGTATTAAATCGTTTTAAACGGTGTTAAACGTTTTATACGTGCTGTATAAAATAGTAAAATGCGCAGTATTTATTCCTAGTATAAAACTGGGGTATATTATTTTTTTACATACCGTATAATACCGTTTTATACAAACGTTTTATACCAGAGTATTATACGCATTTACATAACTAACTAATAGATAAAGGAAGATGTTTGTATGTACCGTGTATTCAAAACTGAAGAACCACTAATAAAATTCCAAAGGAATGAGCAGTGAGCGAAGATAGATCAGATTTGCACCCGGGAGAAGTTAGACCCGACCGCTAGTACAAACATGTTAAAGAAGTAAGGTTATGTCTGCGTCACCTCAAAACTTGAGAATCATACTAATCGATGTCCAAGGGGATGAGCATTGAGCGAAAAAAGAGATTTGCACCCGGGCGAAGCTGGACCCGACCGCTAGTACTAACATATAAAAGAAGTAAAGTTGTGTCTGCGTCACCTCATAATTCGAGAATCACTAGTCTATGTCCAAGGGGATGAGCATTGAGCGAAAATTGATATTTGTATCCAGGCGAAGCTGGACTGGGTTGCCAGTATTAATTTTATAAAAGAAGCATTCATCTCATAACTCAAGAACCAGTGAACTGATTTAAAAAACCCTTCCACTGTTTAAACTCTTGGCGAGTAGGTAACATAGGCTAAAGGGAGGATGAGCAGTTAGCAAAAATAGCGAATTGCACTTTTATTATATTGTAAACCTCTACCCGTTTGGTTTCGCTAGCGTTAATGTCGGGTTTTAACAGAAACGTTATCTTAATTCGTAGCTGGGTTAAAAGTACCATGCACTTTAAGTTTAGATAATATTTGACGGTGCACGATGTGTCAAGTTTCATTAATATCGATCCAGCCGTCCTCGAGTGATGCAGGTACAGACAGACACAAAAATTCTGGAAACGCGTTTTTTCGTCTAGGTGTCATAAAAAAACTTAAATACCCCGAAAACATCTTTACGAAATTAAAAAAAAAAGATTTTTTAAGAAATGTTTTAATTAATTAATTTTTCATTAAGGCCGTCAATTGATTATATGGGTCCGGAGATAAGAACATTTTGAAGATACTTCGACATTAAAGGCTTTTGTAATGTGAACGTAGATATAATATTAATTAATTAAAATTATGCAGATTAATAAGAAACATTAAAATTATGTTCCAAAATCACAGTCGGGGGACAGCTTAGTGTTATGATTAGCGTGCTGGTCTTTGGATCAGACTGTCGTGGATTCGAATCCCACCTCCGCTCATGAATGGTTTGTGATGTAGTTTTAATTTAATGTAATTAGTTAATTTATAATACAATTAATTGGTTATTTTTGTAACTATTGGTATTAAGTAAAAAAATAAATAAATAAACAAAATCACAATCGTCTACTCATAATTTTAAGTGATTTTTCACATCTATTAATTTTCCATCTATTAATTTATTGTGGGTCAGCTAAACCACAATAATTTTAGTTGCATAATAATCAAATTTTAATTATGAAATAACTGTCAATGTACACGATAGCAAGTTTTACAGATTCATAATTATTAGTATTAATGAATAACAAATTATTATTAATTAGAAAAATAATAATTCCAAATCAAAAACAAATACAGGATTTAAATTCGTGTAAAAAATTACACAACCCGCTTCAACATAGCGTGTGTCTTATGGAAAATCAATTTAAATTACTAGCTTAGCACGTGACCTGTCGGAGATCGTAGTAAACATTTGTTCTAAAAAGAAATTACAGCAAAAACTCAAATAGATTTTTATTTAGTTTGAATCACCTTAATATTTTTTGTAGAAAAATCACTGTTTTCATTACTTCGAATTTCTTACGAAGGCAAACATGAAGGCTAAGATTCTAGTAAATATTTTAGAGAGCTGATCAAAATTAATAACGTATTGTAATTTTGATTCTCAGAATGATGAGAACAAATTTAAATTTGAAATGAACGCGACAAAGTTGATAAAATTACGATTTATGAAATCGATACCAATCGAGACAATATTGATTTTCAACTATACTTAATTTATTAATATTAAAATTTCGTTTAAGATCCCAAGGTTTTTAAACAGAATTGTAACTGGCCACATAATCAAAATTGATTTTGGATGAAGATAGAAAAAAAAATTAAATACAAAAGTTGTATGAATTTTAGTGGTGTATAACCTAAAAATATTTTTGTTTATACAGTGTGTTCCAGAGAAAAGTGGCGTTGTGTACAATTTTATTATTGGAACAGCCAGTATATTATTTAATTTTTGGATTGTATTGATATGTTTACATATCTTTTATACACCATTATCTACATCTAAACCTAACAGTTCTTCATAGTTACCGTCATAAAAAAGTCATGTACCTATAAAAGATATGTAAACTTATCAATACAATCCAAAAATTAAAAAATAAACACACTATTCTAAAAAATAACAAAGTCGTATAAAACACCACTTTTCTGGAACACACTGTATAAACGAATTTTTTTAGGCTATACACCATTCAAATTCATACAACTTTTGTATTTAAACTTTTTTTCTATATTCACCCAAAATCAATATATCGGCCGAGAACGCACTATTCATGGACACTCTGTATAGCCTAATGCACTTCCAAGATAATGCTCTATATGCAATCTTGAAAACCAAACTGAAATCGGTTCAGCGGTTTTCAAGTTTCAACTTACAGGCAAATGCGACTTTTTTCAATAGCTTGATCATATAAATTTCTAGCGGTCCCGCCCGGCTTCGCCCGGGTGCTAAGAATTTAAGAACCTACAGAAATCTTTCCTAGCGTGCACACAACAATTCACCAAAGTTTCATCGCAATCGGATGAACGGTATAGGAATGCATACGGGACAAACAAACATTAATTTTTTTTATATATATAATATGTGCCCCCTGTCCGCGTAGGCCCATAAGCATTATTTACCCCGCTATATAATAGCTATACCTACCACTGTTTTTTACAAGATAATTATAAAATCTATTAATAAAATTAATTAATTTATAAAACTACTTTGTAGGTTGCAATAAAATTTTTGTAAAATATAAATTCAGATGGATTTCGCAGCTTGAATAATAATTAAGGGTAAAACTGACTGTCACATAAAAGTGTAAAAATTTTAGTGACACATAAACAGTAAAAACATTTTATGAAAAATATTATATTATGCAGGATATAAACAAAAATGGCGTACGAGTAAAAAGTAAAAAAAGAAATAATTGCCTTTAGTTAAAAGCTTAGAAGGTGGATACTTTTAATTTCCGGGACTAAAATATGTTGTCAGAATACAAATCTTTGTGTTGTCTAAAAAAAATTCAATATCCGTTCTCGTAAGGTTTGTAAAAGCTGCGTCGAGTATAATACAAAGCCACGTGTACAGATGGCAGCACTTGTTTTGCACTTCACCCGAGTTTCGATCAATAGTGGAGAATGAGTGTGAAGCAAAAAACCGCTATTTCTAGCGAATAGACAGACGAAAAATAAAAAAAAGTAATAACCGGTCATTGACTGCAATGTAAATTCAATTTTTAATAAATAAATAAGTTGTGACCAACCGACAAATTTTGATGGTATGTCATTATGACGGTCTTACTAAAATTAACTCCATCTGGGAAAACCGGTTTTGGTTTGCATGGATAATCAAAAAAATTGGTTTGGGTTGATGATACCAATTAAGCAAGCCGCGCTGCCGAATTACAAAACAAAATAATACACTTGCTGAGAGCGATTTTACATGCAACATCCTCTTGTATATAGAAATGCCAATGCATATATTTTGCAAAATTATATAATTTTACTGTGGTTTTTCGATTTTTACGCTGCTCTTGTGATATCTTGTATACTTCTACATAAATATGAGTACCTACACACAAACAAAAAAATCAAAACGAACACGCAACTGAAAAAATCCAAACTAATTAGTCGGTTTGATTTAGCTTGACCCCGTATATTTGTTTTTTGTTACTATCTTCGTTTTAAATCTTGCGACAGCTTTTTCAACTACTTCTACTTAACCGATTCTTATGAAACTTTGCACACACATTGAGTTCACGTGACAATACAATATTATGATAATTTCAACTTGGTAACGAGGCTCTGATGATGGAATCAGGAGGTGGACAGTCGAAAGAATGAGGAGTTTGCATAATGATACGGGCCAGAAATCAAACTAAAAACTAGAAAATAAAAATAGGTAAAAAACTTTTAAGTTAAACGGTTTTATTTTAAACCATCAGCTGTACCAAAAACTAGAAAATAATTAGGACACAAACCACTTTGTGTTGCACTTTGTGTCGCTGTGTCAGCGGAATAAGTAATAAAAAATCTGTATAACGCTGTATAATTATTAAATAAGAACAGCTTGTCTAGAAAAATGTGTTTCCAAGCCCACCAGCAGAAATATTTCAAATGCGCCCCACGTTTTTATTACTTATTCCGTTGACGCAGCAACACAAAGTGCCCCTTGGTTTGTGTCCTAATTATTTTCTAGTTTTTGGTACAGCTGATGATTTAAAATAAAACCGTTTAACTTAAAATATTTTTACCTATTTTTTATTATATATGCGAAAGTGTGTTTGTCTGTCTATCTGTTACGTCTTCACGACTTAACCACTAATCTGATTTCAACAAAAATTGGTAAAGAGATTTCTTGAAGACCGACAAAGGAAATAGGCTACTTTTTATCCCAGAAAACTCTTCCCGAGGGAGAGCATTCAACCCATGCATCCACACTACTGTGCATATACCTATGATGTTGAAAAGACAGGAGGTCATGAATAAATGATGCATTCTACGTTTCCATAGTTATGCATCATGTATTTGTATACTTTGGAAAATAGATTATTGGGTTTTAGATGTCAAAATAGGTATTAAATTCATAGCAACTGGGCGAATCCGGACCGAACAGCTAGTATGTAATATACTTATATTACTATTTACATAAATTTATTTTTTATGTTTTTACTATATGCAGATATATTTTGAGAGAATGTAGATTATAGACGCTTAACAACTGAGGTAATTAGCGCGTCTATGATATATTTTGTTTGATTTAATAATGTAGTACTTCCAACGCTATTTTATTCGAGTTAAAACAGAAAACTTTTGCTCATATTAACGTAATATTTTACATACAAATTAGGCGCTTTCTTTAAATTATTTCGTATGCAGAATAATTAGTAGGAATTCTTTATCTTTTACCTGGCACTTATCCAAAATTTTTATTTTCAAAAATACTGTCACTAAACAAAAAAAAAAAAAAATTCCAACGCAGTTTTTCAGTTTTTTAGGTATACTTGGTATACCTATAGATTTCTTCTTACAAGACTAATAAAGTTTGTTTTTTTTAATTTCACATCAGAATTTGTTATAGCATAGAAAAACGTAGGTATAGATATGTATTTTTTATTAATAAAATAAATTATCAGCGAAAATGTTTATGGAATATCTGAATAATAATTCCATTTTTTTAATCCAAACTGTATTAAAAGAGTTTTGTTTCTTTACCTAAATCTCTTCTAATATTGTTCAAATCGTTTTCCAGTTTGTTAACAAACGCGAAATGATAAAATAAATTAATAATCATTTTTTTGTTGTCTAAATTACTTTAATTAAGTTTATAAATTAAAAGTAATTCAATACCTATAAAAATCGTCTCGATGAGTCAATCGAAACTATGTTCAAAATTTCTTAAAATTCAACTATTTTTGGCACGGTCGCAAAAAAAAAGAACAGTTATTTGGCAGGAATTGAAACAAGCTTTGAAATGTGACAAGGATAATGACATAAGGGGGAGGAGCGGGTTGCGGGTACGCGACGGGAGACAACAGTCAGTATAGTCATTCAAAAATGATTGTAGACAATTAGAGTACGATGCATATACAAAATATATTTAAAAAAACGCTTATATCAACGCATCAAAAAGTATAAAATAAATGTCTTACTCTTCTACAACTTTTTTAAATGTTGTAGAAGAGAAATAAATTTATTTTCTACTTTTTTGTGCGTTGATATAAGAAAGTTTTTTATTTTTTTTAAAGATATATAAAATATTCTTTTTTCCAATTTTTTGTCATTATAATATATCATATTATATTTAAATTTTAAACGACTAGAGACACGTTCTTCCACCATCGATACCGTCACTTCCACCATGTATTTTTTATTTCCATTTTTTTATAAATAGCTACCTATTATTATAGCTAAAATATCAGCATGTTGTATTGTCATCAAAACTACATACGACTGCCAAGTTTCACGTCAATTTGACATTAAAAAGAGGGTGAAAATCGAGTTGTAAGATTTTTTTACATGTTCATACAACATACAACTCAAGCTAACATATGCGTGTTTATAATGAACATTTACTGTTGCAAGACGTAATCAATGCAATCGGTTTTTTTGCGTGAATTTTTTTTTGCAACTTTTATTTCTATAGCAATAAAAGTTTTAGTACATAAAATTTTGCATCTAAATCATTAAACAAAATTAATTTTGCATGCTTTGTAACGGCAGAAATTTGATATGAAAATGTCAAAATTACCTAAAAAACAGATAGCGATAGCCATGGAACTTGAACAAAATGATGACGTTTTAGCCCAGAATAATTTCTAATCATTTTGTTTAAGTTCCATGGCTATCGCTATCTGTTTTTGAGATAATTTTGACATTTTCATTTCAAATTTCTGCCGTTACAAAGCATGCCTAATTAATTTTGTTTAATGATTTAGATGCAAAATTTTATGTTCTAAAACTTTTATTCGAAGATATTTTTCCTAAAATAATTAGGGGAGCAGGAAATCGCAAAAGTTTGATTTTACGGGTTAAATCCCTATTACCCGCAAAACGATTCAGCATCCTGTAGATGTAGTATAGATATGGTTTGTTTTCCGTTGCCATAGTTACACCATATTTAACACATTAAAAAGTTCGAACTCGCATACGAAGTTCTTCAAAAAGTCGATCAGTAACTTGGATGAAAACATGATACATAGACGCGTATGGTGTAGGACTTTAAATGCTTACAGTATTTCCGGCATTGTACAGAGATACCCAAGGGACACTGTCCACTGTAGACTTGTACACCCACGGCAGGTATAAAGTACAATGTATAGAAAAAAGACTTTTGACACGGCTCATTGCATTAACCAATCAGGGGTTAGAACGGCCGCATGGCCTACTAGATACACAAGAGAAAAGGTTTTATTTTGTATTACAGGGGTATTATTCTACCATCGACTTTCTAAAATACCTGCCTTTTTTTATACACATTATGTACTCACTAAACAACCATAGTAATAAACAGAACATGGGATTTCTTTCAATGGCACTTTTTTGTATAGAATTTTTTGTCGTTTTTTTTTCAAAATGGTATCCGAATAGTTTAGAAAGTTATACGTATATGATTGTATAGAAGTTCAAATCTATATCTAAAATATATACCGGGTGCTGATTTGCTTTGTTTATTTATTTATTTATTGTAGATTATAGACGCGTCGACATCTAAGGTCATTAGCGTCTTTCAACTACACTAAATAACAACTAACTTAAAACTAAATAACATCACAAACCATCCATGAGCGCAGGTGGGATTCGAACCTACGGCAGTCTAGTCTAGAGGTTGCGGCGCCAAGCATGCTAACCACTAGGCTATACTGCCCTCTGATTTGCTTTGCGGGTATTAATAGGGATTTTACATGTAAAATCATGTTTATGAATTTTCCTGCTTCCCTATATATTTTAGTGGAAAAAAAAAAAATTTGTTCATAATTAAAAACTCTACCCGACACGTATGTTTCAAATTACCAATAGGTATGCGGCTTTTAATTACAAAATAATTATTAAGGAACTGTGATTAAGTTTAAATTAAAAATATGTTATCTCCAAATAGCCATGACTTCAACAAATTCAAATTGTTTTCATTGTGTTTTTGACGTTTCAATTTATGATTGTGGTTAGTAAATCATGGCTATATTCGGATAAATATTTTTAATATAAACTTAATCACAGTTCCTTAATAATAATTTATTTTGTAATTAAAAGCTGCATATTGGTAATTTGCAAACATACGTGTCGGGTATAGTTTTTAATTATGAACAAATTTTGTATTTATTTTTTTTCACCAAAATATATAGGGAAGCAGAAAAATTCAGAAACATGATTTTGCATGTAAAATCCTTATTACCCGCAAAGCAAATGAGCACCCGGTATAATATAAAAAATTCTAACTGTTGGGCTAGTTTGGGCAATTTGTAGTTCTACAAAATGTATTCAAATGAAAAAAACTAAATTTCAATGAGAATTTTTAATTTTAATATGTCATTAATAGTAATTTCTTTTTTTGACGATTTTGTATTTATTTATTTATTGTAGATTATAGACGCGTCGACATCTAAGGTCATTAACGTCTTTCAACTACACTAAATAACAACTAACTTAAAACTAAATAAAATCACAAAACATCCATGAGCGCAGGTGGGATTTGAACCCACGGAAGTCCAGTCTAGAGGTTGCGGCACCAAGCTGACGACGATTTTGTAACGTGTATATGCTACTAGTTAACAAATAAAAGTATTCTATTCTATACCTCTACAAGTTTCATCAAAATTAATCCAACCATTCTCGAGTAATCTAGGTACCAACAAACACAAACATTCCAAAAGCAAAAAAATAGAAAACAGAAAACCCGCAAGATAACAAAATTACTGGCAGAGATCCAGTTACTAGTTTATACACCAGTATTGATAGTGACGATATTAGGTTGGTATTCTTAAAAAAAAAAATGGAACTGGTGATATTAGGTACTCGAATGTTAAATGGTTTCAACAAAGTAGCGCACAAAACAAACACGTATCAAAACCAAGTTTATGTGAAAAATGAATAAAAAACACACAAAAATAAAAAGCTCCTTATGACGAACGAATAAAATAACAATTCAGCTTTAGGTCAATAAAACTCCATTACACTAATCCAAAGGAAAATAGCTTAACCCATTCGATATTGTGTATAGCTTGTGCTCAAACCGCGAATGTCTGGGGATATATGACGTTAATACATTCGTCAAATAAAATAACACCAACTGTTTCAATAAATTGTTCCAAAAATTGCTAAGGTTTATATTATTTACCTAACTTATTTAAATTTAATCTTGTGTTTCATACAAGTAAATGGTATGGCTCAACCAGTGGCGGACTAAGGGGCGGCGGAAGGGGCGGCCCGCCCCGGGCCTCTGATCCTGCACTGTAAGAAATGAGAAGGCCGATTACATAGATTATCGATGGTCCATTTGTAGCCAGCGATTAATCTGGTAATAGGCACACAAAGAGACAATGGCGTCACAAAGAGGTATCGCCACATCGCGTAGATTCCATAAAAACACATTGTGCATGCGTGGTTACTAATTTTACATTAATTTGTTTTGTATTCATCCATTTTATATATGTAATTATACATTTTATTTTGTAATTTTTACACACTTTATTGGAATATTACACAAATTATGTAATTTTAATTTACTTTATGTAAAAATCACAAATTTGTTTAACTTTACAGTAAAAGTCCAAGTTTAGTTTTCTGTGTAAAAATAAATAATAATGTTTAATCACTTAGAAAATCGAGCGAATTCTACCTTAACTTTCAAAGTATTTTTACATTCATTTTTTTACAGTGTGGGGGCCTCCAAATCTCGAGAAGTCCTTCAGCCATTACATCTATATTATTCATTTTTTGCGAAATTTACACTACAAATACATCAATTTCTAAGTAGACCTCATTTAGTTCTGCCACCCCGGGCCTCCGACGGGCTTAGTCCGCCACTGGGTTCAACTGCACTGACTTTTTGGCTCAACTGCATTGATCCGCGGATTATCATTCTTCAGTGATCTACCCTTTCCGAATTTTATCGAAACTAATTAATTGTGGCATTACTGTAGGGTAATTTATATTTATATATTACTCGTTGGAGCCATTTTCGTGGAAATTTCAATTTTCTGTTTTCATTTGTCAGGAAACTACTCTTATTTGGGGGAAAGAGGAAGAAAACAGAAGAATACCCTATAAAAACCTTAAGCTGGCCATTTTCAACGAAACGTAGAAGTTAATTAAAAGTTTCACCCTGATATTCTATCATGACAAAAAATGTAGTAATGTTACAATTTTATATCTTTAATTAACAAAAATAAAAATAATTTTATTGATAAATAATAAACTTGCGGCATTTTATTGGTTATAATATTTTAGTATAACCAGGTCAATAATAAATTATTCCAAATCAATCTACTACAGAAATCATTATTTCTTTATTTCTTGTAGCTTATAGCTTATAGCTATAATTTAGAATAAAAAGATATGATCTAGTATTAATTAACATTATTTTTAATTTAAGTATATCGCATATTCGATATACTTAAATTAGAAATAATGTTAATTAATACTAGATCATATCTTTTTATGAAATTTTATTTTAAACAAAACATTTCAGTTACTTTATTTTTTTATACAAAACGTGATTTCTGAATATACTGATCTAAAAATTATTTTAAGGTGCTCTCGACAAAATTTAAACAATGGTCACATGTCATTTCGCTACTGTTTTTATTAGCTACAAATAATCAATAAGCTTCATAATTGCTTGTGACTTAGAAACTTAAAAAAAATATTTTTGTTCGAAAAATTGTGTCAAAAAACGTGATATTTGTCAATATTTCTTTACAGCACGACATGAGATTTCAAATTAAGTGAAGTCTAATTAACATTTTAAAGTTTTTTCTTCACAAATGTATGTTAAAAATACTGAGAAATGGCGCTTGTTCAACAATTTTTTTGAAATTTATTTTTTACTGTAAGTACATAAATTTGTGTTAAACTTATGCTATTTTTGTCATTTTTACCTGATTTTAAATGATTTATTTAGAGCAAATATTATAAGAAAATCTGGCTAAAAGTCATATAGGCAAAATGATACATACTTCTCGAATACTCTGAAGGGGCAATAAAGATAATATTTACACATCAAAAAATAGTGATGAGATAATTCGAATTAAAAATAATCGATAATCCGATTTTTTAAATAATCAGTAACATCCGAATATGGAAATAATTCGAATTATATATAATATAAAAATATATAATCTGAATTGTATACAATTTGAATTATTATAATCTGGAACATAGAGATAAGAGATTATTATGATTGTAAATTCCACTGAAACGTATTATCTACACTAAACTCTCTCTACTGTTTGACATCGACGCAACAGCGAATGGCTACTGAAATACTGGTTAGTGAACTAGTCTTTAAGTTCGCCTATTACCTTTATGAAATGCAGTACTCACAATTCAAAAGAGTCGTTTGATATAATTCGAATGAAACATCCGATTATTAGAATCATTCATAACCTAAGAATCCGATTATTGAAATAATGCGATTTTGTCCATCACTATACTTATAATATGAAATGCAGTACTCATAATTCAAAAGAGTCGTTTGATATAATTCGAATGAAATATCCGATTATTAGAATCATTCATAACCTAAGAATCCGATTATTGAAACAAAGCGATTTTGTCCGTCACCACTGAATACTGGCTAGTGAACTAGTCTTTAGGTCCGTCTATTATCTATATGAAATGCAGTACTCATAATTCAAAAGAGTCGTTTGATATAATTCGAATGAAACATTCGATTATTAGAATCATTCATAACCTAAGAATCCGATTTGAAATAATGCGATTTTGCCCATCACTATACCTATAATATGAAATGCAGTACTCATAATTCAAAAAAGTCGTTTGGTATAATTCGAAAGAAACATCCGGTTATTAGAATCATTCATAACCTAAGAATCCGATTATTGGAACAATGCGATTTTGTCCGTCACCATTGAATACTGGCTAGTGAACTAGTCTTTAGGTCCGTCTATTATCTATATGAAACACAGTACTCATAATTCAAAAGAGTCGTTTGATATAATTCGAATGAAACATCCGATTATTAGAATCATTCATAACCTAAGAATCCGATTATTGAAATAATGCGATTTTGCCCATCACTATACCTATAATATGAAATGCAGTAGATACTTATAATTCAAAAGAGTCGTTTGATATAATTCGAAAGAAACATCCGGTTATTAAAATCATTCATAACCTAAGAATCCGATTTGAAAGAATGCGATTTTGCCCATCACTATACCTATAATATGAAATGCAGTACTCATAATTCAAAAGAGTCGTTTGATATAATTCGAATGAAACATCCGATTATTAGAATCATTCATAACCTAAGAATCCGATTATTGAAATAATGCGATTTTGCCCATCACTATACCTATAATATGAAATGCAGTAGATACTTATAATTCAAAAGAGTCGTTTGATATAATTCGAAAGAAACATCCGGTTATTAAAAATCATTCATAACCTAAGAATCCGATTTGAAAGAATGCGATTTTGCCCATCACTATACCTATAATATGAAATGCAGTACTCATAATTCAAAAGAGTCGTTTGATATAATTCGAATGAAACATCCGATTATTAGAATCATTCATAACCTAAGAATCCGATTATTGAAATAATGCGATTTTGCCCATCACTATACCTATAATATGAAATGCAGTAGATACTTATAATTCAAAAGAGTCGTTTGATATAATTCGAAAGAAACATCCGGTTATTAAAATCATTCATAACCTAAGAATCCGATTTGAAAGAATGCGATTTTGCCCATCACTATACCTATAATATGAAATGCAGTACTCATAATTCAAAAGAGTCGTTTGATATAATTCGAATGACACATCCGACTATTAGAATCAATTAAAACTTAAGAATTCGATTATTGAAACAATGCGATTTTGCCCATCACTATACCTATAATATGAAATGCAGTACTCATAATTCAAAAGAGTCGTTTGATATAATTCGAATGAAACATCCGATTATTAAAATCAATCATAACCTAAGAATCCGATTATTGAAATAATGCGATTTTGCCCATCACTATACCTATAATCTGAAATGCAGTACTCATAATTCAAAAGAGTCGTTTGATATAATTCGAATGAAACATCCGATTATTAAAATCAATCATAACCTAAGAATCCGATTACTGAAATAATGCGATTTTGCCCATCACTATACCTATAATATGAAATGCAGTATTCATAATTCAAAAGAGTCGTTTGATATAATTCGAATGAAACATCCGATTATTAAAATCAATCATAACCTAAGAATCCGATTATTGAAATAATGCGATTTTGCCCATCACTATACATATAATATGAAATGCAGTACTCATAATTCAAAAGAGTCGTTTGATATAATTCGAATGAAACATCCGATTATTAAAATCAATCATAACCTAAGAATCCGATTATTGAAATAATGCGATTTTGCCCATCACTATACCTATAATATGAAATGCAGTACTCATAATTCAATGGAGTCGTTTGATATAATTCGAATGAAACATCCGATTATTGTAACAATGCGATTTTGCCCATCACTATACCTATAATATGAAATGCAGTACTCATAATTCAAAAGAGTCGTCTGATATAATTCGAATGAAACATCCGATTATTAGAATCATTCATAACCTAAGAATCCGATTATTGAAACAATGCGATTTTGCCCATCACTATCAAAAAACTCCATAAACTTTTTTGAGCAATGTGTATTATGAAATGTAGATATGTATGCAACGAGGCAACCGCAGCCAGAAAACCCTAGTTGTAAGCAACGCTAACCGTTGCGCAAAAGGAGGATGGTACATAGTATGTATGATACACATAAGTATAGGATAGGATAGGATAAGATAGAAGTTTCAACGGTGGATATATGAAAACATTGCAAGCACGTCCCATATAAATAGTAACATAGAAACGTTGCGCCACAGCTCCCTACACACAGACACAAATATACCAAAACAAATGACACCCAAACCACCCATCTTGTGTCTGTTTATTGACCCTGCAATAGAGGTGAGTCAATGAAGACACTAAATAATTGAGTTATTAAAAAATAAATTTATCAAATGTACTTAGATAAAAATTTAATTTAACTTCGTAAAAATTTTAATTAAGTCATATCGTGACCATGAACCTTATTCAGTTCGGCAAACACATAATTATTAAATATTTTTGTACGACGAATCCTGCTCACTGCTATATTGGACAATAAATATATTCTATTCTATTCTATTCATGTAACCATAGTTACAAAGTGCTGAAAAATATGATGCCACTCAGTTTTCTGGTTCAACCAAATTTTGAAAACGTTAAATCGTCGAGATTTTGGGTACAAAAACTAAAATACTAATTATTATAAAACTTTGCAATGATCTGTCGATTTATATAAAAAAAATATCCTGTGGATACTGATTTAAAAAGTCGGATAGTTTGGCAAAATATTCCAGGCAACTTCTAGACAGATAACGTCAATTAATGGCGTTCAAAATTGTAATTTGCATGAAAATTAGTAGGTAATACTTTATGACCCCAATTTGTTTTATTATATTCTCTATTTTAACAATGGACACACTAATCACCAACAGTACCTATATTTTCAAAGTCAAGTACAGAATATGTTCAAATATAATCTTGAAGGTACTTAATAAGCAGTCATAAAATAATAACATGTTCAAGTTCTAAAGCGTACTTATGTTTACCTAATTCTTTTCTTTTCTACATTGCTCCAAATTAGGCCCAGTGTTTCATTCATTTATAAACTATTTTCAAACCATTAAAGTCTTATACAATGTTCATTTTTTATGTCACAACTGAATAACGTGATATTCAGTTTCTGTCATTATTAATCTTTAAAAAATATAGATTACGTTTTATGGGGATCACGATAATTAACCAAAAACTGTACTACCTATTTAATTTTATAGAAAAAAATTCCCCAAAAATAAATTACTTTAAAGGAAAGGACATCTGGGGTGGAGCAAGACGGGGAAGTTGCTCCTCTTGCTGGGAAATGACCAAAACGCATCATTTATCATGGTAAATTACTGAAAATACGTATATTATGTATCGAGTCATTTACTTTTCAAACAAGTGTTTTTTTCTTTCTCCAAGTTTTTGTTTTTCAATAAAAAATTATTATAAAAACAGCATATAATTATTTTTTTCCTCCCTAGCGACGCCCATGAACAGATATAGGGCTAAAATGTAGGTATATTATAACCGATTCTAAAATGTTTGTTATTTATTAATTATATAGGCATTTATTATTAATTTAAAATAGCAAATGTTAACGGGAAGGTGGACAGGTACACAAATCAAACACCTTATTACACTGTGTACCTGTCCACCTTCCCGTTAACATTTGCTATATTATATCAATAATGGACATGAAACCAGAAAATTAATTTAAAATATAGTATCAATGTTTTAATTAAAAATTAACTGTAATTAGGTGAACAATAAAAATGCAGTTGTATGTACTAAATAATTTTGAAACTGGTTACATAAGGCAAGTAACAAATAAT
Organism: Mongoloraphidia duomilia; assembly: GCA_039654895.1. Taxonomy (NCBI): domain Eukaryota; kingdom Metazoa; phylum Arthropoda; class Insecta; order Raphidioptera; family Raphidiidae; genus Mongoloraphidia; species Mongoloraphidia duomilia. Next base: position 4,621,859 of record CM077520.1, on the reverse strand, counting down.
ATTTGCTAAAATTTATTGAAATCAACGTTTCGTCTTCAGGATCTGAAAATTAATAATTTATTCACTTTCAGATCCTGAAGAAGACTGAATTACTGAAGTCGAAGCATTTATTTCAATAAATTTTAGCAAATATTATTTGTTACTTTCCTTGTAATCTGTTTCAAAATTATTTATAAAAATTAAATTAAAATAAGGTGTCACCTTCTCTACGTAATTATTTAAATATATGGAAACATCACGTATATGGTACTGAAAGTTTAATAATTTAATAAAGTAAACTTGCATCCAAATAATTTATTATGCAGGAACTATTTTCGAAACATAATCAAATACTTCTGAAAAATACAAAAAAAGTTTCGAATCATTTTGTATTCAAATCAATATACCAGTTCGATATAAAAATCTAAAGGAAATTGGATAGATTTTGTTCTATATATCACGTAAGTACAGAACAAATACACACATAACAAAACAATATCAAATATGTATATAAACAAACAAAAAAAAACCGGAAAATATATTTTCATTTTCCTATATGGTGGCACGTCCGATACTTAGGTTATAGGTATATACCTTTATATCTATAGAAACGGAATTTCCTAAAAGCCGAAAAGCAAATAGAAAAATAAAAACATCGTTGTACGGGAAAGGCACCGGCGGCTGATGGGTCTCGTCGGAATATCTGACTGCTCTGGCTAAAATAACATTCCGGGGTGGTTCCGGATTCCGGGAGAGATATGTAGGTGGTAAATGTATAGGTGCGGTACCAATATGTACATTTGTCTATGTATTGCAAGTGCTTGCATATATACAAACACCGGAGTTTGTCAGCAAGCAAATGGCAAACTAAATCATTTCTGAGCAACTAGAATTATGGGATAACAACGTCTTCCATTATGTACTGCGATGGTAAAGTGTGGGTAAAGAATAGCTTTTAAACCAGGTTCAAAGAAGAACATTATAATTAATAGATTTATACGCCTGAATTGCAATTGAAAATTTTTTCGTTGGAAAGCAGCCAATTATATAATTGATTCGAAACATATTGGAAAAAATCATTTTACCAACCATAGTCACAGGTTAGAGTCCTGACTGTGACTATGGTTGGTAAAATGATTTTTAACATTGGAAATGTTTATGTTCGTATATGGGGGCAGAGTTACGAGTTTTCGTTCAAGGCCAAAAGACAACGGTGTCGCGATCAAGTGAGGAGCAATCATGCAAAATTGAACAAGTGCAATTTTTTCGAAATGTGTTTTATATCATGTCTAGTTAATTGAGAGGTATTTGCGGCGATCTGCGGTGTTATTTTTGAGCAAATGTTAATAAATACTGTAGAAAAATCCCTTTAAAAGTTAAAAGTAATCAAGCAAAAGTGAACGCGTATATAACAGAAGAATAATAGGGTTATTCCTGACAAAACTAAACAGTGCATTGATAAATATTGTGTGTATAATAAACAGTTAATTATGTTTCATATATGCTGTTATCATTTCCAATATCCTCGATGGTTACAAGGATTGCGAAATCTGTGAATTTTTCCAATATGTTTCGAATCAATTATATAATTGGCAGCTTTCCAACGAAAAAATTTTCAATTATAAGTTGAGTTGAGGTAACAGATGATTTTTAATTGTATTTGTATGTTATTCGATCTTCCTAGAAATTGTATTTCTTTAGAAAAATAAAAAATATTTTATTTTATGCATTACTTATTATTATATTAAGCAATGTGGTAAAATCAGCACCGTGCAGTGGCTAGGGTCTGGCCACAAGGGCGCAAACAGCGATGTGATTCATAGTATTGAGTAAAGAATTTTGTTAATAAATAAAAATAAGTATGTCAGCCGGGCACAGTTGTAAGATAGTGACCAGTCAGTACCCAGACGTGTATTAACATCATACTGCAAATACGTGTTCGTGTTTCAGCGAATCTCACCATCGGGTTGCGAACGCGAACGGTTCACTTTATTTCAGTACCCAGGCAAAAGGGTGCCTATAACGCGCCTAAGAAAGTTTTCACTTCAAAAATAACAAAATCTTGACCTGGGCGCCGATGACCCTAGCTTCGACACTGATGGGTAAAATTTTCATTGTTGTCTTTAATTCGTTCTTTTGTGTTATAACCAAGCATAGATGATAGAACGCATATGGTGGTCACACAATCATTAATATAAATCAACTAAATTTAACTATCATTTTACAAAATGCGTGGAGGTAGTAAGGTACGTCTTGTAAACGAAGAAAATGAAACGTCATTTCTCATTTTAAATAAGGAGATTTACACCCTTTAATGATTTATAATTTTCAAAACAAATGTGCGGTTGAAAATGAAAATGGCTAGTAATTTATTATTTTACATCTATAAAATATTGTTTTGCTTATTTTTTTAATTAATGAAACAATGTGTGTGGTGTTCCTAAATTAAAAGAAATGTATTTATCTATCAAATTCAAATGTTAAAGTACAAAACCCTTCATAACATTTTTGGATAAACTTTACGACTGAAACGACTTCAAAAAAGGGAAAATTTTTTTTCTCTTCGCTCCCCGATCACCTTCTCTATACTTACATTTAATTTTATTTATTTATTGTAGATTATAGACGCGTCGACATCTAAGGTCATTAGCGTTTTTCAACTACACTAAATAACAACAAACTTAAAACTAAATAACATCAAAAACATCCATGAGCGCAGGTGGGATTCGAACCCACGGCAGTCCTGTCTAGAGGTTGCGGCGCCAAGCATGCTAACCACTAGGCTATACTGCCCCCTACATTTAATTATAAATTATTTCTCTATTATAGTCACAGTGATTTATTTACACCGCCGCACCATCTAAAGATGATGGTTGTAAAACGAAAAGAAAAATTATGTTATCCTTCTTTGAAATCGTTCAATTTTTTATTTTTTTTATTATTTTGATCACTTTTCAGTGTTTTTGTATTTTATTTTATACCGAGTCTCCCAAATGAATCAACTGGTCTATAAGGTTTGTTCTTCCTTATATTATCCTAAATCGGTGCAGTAGTTCTTGAGAAAATCATGGCCACACATAACTATATACATGCAAACATACATGTTAAATTGATAACCTCTTTTTTGAAGTCGGTTAAAAATAACTAAATTTCCATCATACATCGGTGCAGTAGTTCTTGAGAAAATTGTGGCCATACATAACTATATACATGCAAACAGACATGTTAAATTGATAACCTCTTTTTTGAAGTCGGTTAAAAATAACTAAATTTCCACCATACAATTTTACTTATAATAACTTATACGCAAAAAATCCAAAACATAAGTCAACCACCGGTTGTTATCCCCCATCTTACTTAGAATTAAATTAAGGTTTTAGTTTGTGGCTAAATACACTAAGGTGTAAAGGCCAAAAAAAACTTATAATAAAAAAAAAGACTACCGGTTGCTAGTTATAATTCAATATAGATGGATAGATAAGTGCGGCAGTGAGTCGAGACACATTTAGTGAAAGCAGGAAAAACAGTGTAGCCATCCCACAGGAATCACATTTCTCTCCATATGTGTATTACTGTAATAATAAGTGGTCATGTTTACACGGGATCGCGTTGGCTATACAACAATATGATTTTATTTAATTAAACGTGTTTAATCAGCACATGTTTTAATTGCAATGTAAACGTCGTAAACTGACTTCATTTAATTATATTCACCCAAAAATTTAACAAGATAAATGTTTTTATTCATTTAAATTTTTGCCCTAAAAATATCATCGACTATCTAGCAAATAATGCGCGGTTGTTAAAAAATTCGAAGTTTGATATTTTTCAGCTGTTTCGTGAAATAGAAAATTGATCAAATAATACATAAACCAGTGAAAATTAATTTTGTGATTCTATATAAATTTTTGACGATCACCTATAATTAGTATAAATCTATTAAACTATAAACCCATGTTTTCAACCATGTAAAATTTTGATTAAATGACGGGTTATGTTTTCTACACGTTTCCATCACTGTTTAAGCTATAGAAGACTAAACTCGGGCATCGGAAAATTTTTGCTATATTTAAAAAACAAAATACTTTGTTTTAATTTTCATGAGGACATGCCTAATTAAAATTTATTTAGATTGTAAAAAAATTTTACAAAGTAAATTATTTTTATAAATAGCGGATTTTTTAATTATATAGTAAGTATCGTCAAATATACTCAGCATTCTTTGTTAACAAACTTAATTCTTTTAAATAAATATCCTGTAACGATATCGTTGGGTAAAAATATAAAATTTTATATTATAAAAGTATTAATGAACAACCATAATTATTAAAAAATTAATGAGAAAAAAAATATAACAGAAAAATTGTTAAAACATTATAACGTCAATAAAGTATGTTACAAAATAATACGCTCCGCTACAAATTTTATAATTTAATTTGTAGTGGACGGTTTAATTGGAATGACATTATAATCTATCAATCAATTTTTTGCGTAAGAAAATAAAATGTTCAGTATGTTACGCTACAAAATTAAAATACGCTCTGCTACAAATTTTATAATTTAATTTTCAGTGGAAAGTTTTATTTTAATGACGTTATACTATCAATCAATTTTTTGCGTACGAAATTACGCTACAAAATTAAACTACGCTCTGCTACAATTTTTATAATTTAATTTTCAGTGGAAAGTTTTATTTTAACGACTATACTATCAATCAATTTTTTGCGTGAGAAATTACGCTACAAAATTAAACTACGCTCTGCTACAAATTTTATAATTTAATTTTCAGAGTAAAGTTTTATTTTAAAGACGTTATAGAAAATAGTCATCAATCAATTTTTTGCGTACGAAAACACTAAAAAAGCGTTAAGTTTGTATTTTTAAAATAGTGTTGAAATAATTTCACAAAAGTGGTAAAAAACACGTTCTTGCCTTGAGTAAGACGGCGTGTTATCGAATTCGATACAGAAATGTCAACAATATAACCGATAGATCATGTATTGATGTAAACACGCCAATGGCTTGTATACCTATATAGTTTGTACGGTATAAAATTCTTATAGAAAAAGAAGGTAGGTAGTCCATGTGAGCTGGCCATAAGAAAGACCGGACCAATATACTAGGTGAGTTACTGATAGGCCGTACCTGGCATGCAGAGATACCGCGACTTTCCTTCTTCTCACAGCCACCATACAAACCCACTGGAATGCCATACTGCTTTATACTTACTTACTTACACATTTGTGTACTGAACGTTTACGTACAAAACATTTTTATAACAACTTAAAATTTTAACCTATCGCAATTAAAAATTGGCACGAGACGAATTTTTCCCGCGGTTTCGCTCACGCGTACATAGGAGCGCCTTAAAAATCACTACATAGGCGGAGAGAATAATATTAATCGCATGTATTACTCCTAGTCATAAACTCTCTTCATATATTGATCATAATTGATCAATGAAATATTTAACACCGCATTGATAACAAAAATATTTTTTTTTTAATAAAAAACATGCTTATAAAAAATAAATTTCTTTGTTTTCTATAACGTTTAAAAGCATGGGAAACTCATTGCACTTATATTTCATTTAATTCATCAAGTTCCTCACGTTTTTAAATATATATATAGGTACTTAAAGACATAAAATACTTAAAGAAATAAAAAACACGCTTTTATTAACGCACTAAAAGGAGAAAATAAATGTCTTTCCTTTCTATAACTTTTAAAAGCGTGGGTAACTCGATGAAATAAATTAAATATAAGTACAGTGAGTTTCCCACGCTTTTAAACGTTATAGAAAGGAAAGTAATTTATTTTCTGCTTTTAGTGCGTTGATATAAGCGTGTTTTTTATTTCTTTAAGTATATTTACATTTTTATTTTCAAATTTGTGGTAATTATATACCTATTATATTAAATTAAAATTTTAAACGAGTGGAGACACGTTTTCCCACCATAAGCACCGTCACTTCCACCACATTTTTTTATTTCCATTTTTTTAAACTTGTTATATAAATGATATAATAGCTAAAATATCAGAATATTGTATTGTCATCAAAATTACATACGACTGCAAAGTTTCACGTTAATTGAACATTTGGAACAGGGTGAAAATCGAGTTACAAGATTTTTTAACACATACAACAGCATACAAGTGAAACTAATATAAGCGTGTTAAAAACTTCCATTTTAGAACAATTTTTATTTCTCAAGAATTTTTTTTTAATTTTCGGAAAGTAGGGAACTCTAGTATCGGCTAAGGTGTGTAGTTCCAATACCGACTAACCGTAATAAATTCAGATACATAGTAAGTTCTATTAAAATTTGTAGATACTGGAATTACTCAAGAAAGACGGGACTGATTTTGATGATTTTTTTGAGTTATCAATTGGTACTCAAACTTAAAGTACACGGTACTTTTATCCAGCAAAATGAACGTACACGCGAGCTCAGCAACGGGAAAATGCTAAAGTTTCCGACTGCTTGACTGTAAAAACCTGTAATACGATGAAACCCAAGGCTCTACTAATGTTGTCGCGAGCGTGGCGCAGCCCCTCGAGGCAAGACTTTAATAAAGTGGAGTCGAAGGCTCCACAATAGGGAGCAAAGCTTCCTTCGAGAACCGAAGCTGCTCCAAGTTTTAAATAATATATACGATTTAAAAATTATAGTAGCAAAATTAAATCTACACGGGCGAAACCGTACCGGGCAGCTAGTTGAAAAATAAAGCGATTAATTTTTCTCAACCAAAAAAAAAGTCAAGAGGTGTCATGGGACACCCGACAGAAGCTATGCTTTTTACGCATTGTATATAAAACCGAATTTATCAAAGCTATAGACAATACAATTGAAACGTTATTATTTGACCGCCATTTTGAAATATGATGCAATTTTATTTTTTTGTGTCCTATAAAACTCTTAAATTTCAATTTTCAAAAAGGTAGGATAATTTTTACAAAAGTACATATGGCCGCCATTTTGAAATCTGACGCCATTTTATTTTTTTGTGTCCTATAAAACTCTCGCTGCGCGTGCGCCAGTATATTACTTTCACCGCTGGCCATAGCTATAGATATTCTTTTAATAACATGAGCGTGACGTGACGTGAGCGTGACGGGAATCTAAAAGTTTACCCCCTGCCAGAAGTCGTCTAACGCGCCTATAGAAGCATAGCTTCAATAATTTCGAATATAAACTATTTATAAATTTTTATAGGTATACAAACTGCATCAGGTTTTCTATCCGTAAGATGCAAGATAGGTAAGTACATTACAGAATATACAGTGAGTGTGGAACCTATATATACACTATATATGTATTCTCTTTTACCATTAGGTCGTTATCATAGAGTAGCTGCTTTTCTAGTAGACGGCTCTTAAACTAACAATGTATCCGATAAAAAACCAGAACTACCACAGTCAATGAGTGTTCTTAAATCGAAAATTCATAGAAGACACTACACCGCACTTTATACTACAGTTAAGAGACAATATTCAAAACCCAACTAAATATCCACTGAAACGGTTTTTGAACCGTCTGGTAAAAAAAAACTGTCGACACAAATATTAAGTTATTCTTAAAAAAATATAGATTTAAATTTTTATAGGTACGAGATTATCCGATAAAAATCGTAAAAATACCACGGCCAATGAATAATTCTAAATTTAAGATTCGTAAACAATAATCTTCTGTACCATTTTCAATCAAAATTGCTTTTCGGACATTGAGATTTTTGATAAAATGTAACAAAATTTTTTTCATTTAGTAAAATAGAATTCGCTAAAAATACTGACATAAAGAAGAACTTATTTTATATGTTGACAAATCCTTTACGTGTTTTCGTAGTTGTATATTTATGTAGTAGTTCAAAGTTTCTAACATAAGGATAATGAAGAAAGTATTTTTGAAACTTCAATAAAATTTCTGTTATAAATAAAACGGAAGTAGGTATTATATTGTAATACATTTTTGTATTCATCAGAAATTTTACTAGTAACATCATTAAATCTTACTATCATACGAACATTTAAAAAGAAAATCTGACCTTTGCTACAGTTTTCCTGTATAATCTTTACCACCCTCTTTATATGCCCGATTTTTTTTTCAAAATTTTAGACACAATACTTTAAAAGAGATAAGGGGAACATACTTTTTTCGGAACATATAATAATTTATAAAAATTCATTTAAAAAAATTTAACAAAATCGGTAAGTATCTTCAAACTTTTTCAGCGATATGTCAAATTAAAAAATAAGAGTGTGTGTATACTTAGGTACGCACGTCAGAAGTTATACTTCTTTGGCGTAAGAAAACAAAAATAACTCCAAAAATTTTAGCCCGCGTGCCAGTATTAAACGTTTGTAAAAAAGACGATAAATTAATAAAATAAAGATATTAAATAAATTAATTTAATTTAATAAATTATTAATTTATTAAATATATTTAATTATTATATTTATATCTAATTATTTATTTAAAAAAAGCATGTTTGTCTTGAGATTCGTACCTGGGACCTATTGCGTATGACGCGGCGGTGTTATCCATTATGCTACGTACATCTTACTTACCAGTGCTATATAATTGGTGATATCTAATATTTACTACATAATATTGTAAACAGCAGTACGAACTAATATTTAACGAAAGCGGCATAAACAAGCGTTTGTGCAGCAATAGCTTTTATTAATGTTATTCAAAACTGAAAACGCTCTTGTCACATTGTGACTGGTGATAATAGGGTATTATAACTTCCGACTAACTTCATGGTGTTAAATTTTCGTGACGCGATGCGCGCGCATCGTAAACATTTTCCATAACGCGCCAAAAGAAGTATAACTTCAAAAAAATGTATGTTAGAGGACGCAATTTTTGATAAAATGATCCTTGGAATTGCCTGAAGAATCACTCTATCTGCATGTTAAATTTCAACTTCATGCTACTAACCGTCTAGAAGTTACAGATCTGTAATAAACTAGACAGACGGATGGACGGACAACGGGGTCTCATCAAAAGGGTTCCATTTTTTACAGTTCCGATACATAACCCTAAAAATAATAATATCATTAAATAATAATTTTCTTATACTGATGAGTCTTTCAACAAAATTACTGAAAACTTCTTTAGAGTATGTAAAAGTTCTCGAGTTTTGATTTTTTTGTATCTAAAGATGAAAGTTTGTAACAGATGAATGACGTCTCATTCTCAACAACTTCAGCCTATTCTCAAACCCGTTCATAACTCCTAAAGATATTAACTAACAACAAGACAACAACAAAAAAGAAAAATATGTCTTCTGATATTTGCAAACTTTGTCTAGTGTTACATTTATTCTTTCAGCATAGTGCAGGGAGCCACGTGGTACCCTATAAGTAAGTAATGCAGTAAGTCCCAGGATATTGGACCAGCTGGCACATATTCCACGTAAATATCCAAAAGTCTTTTATCTGACGCTGAGGACGTGCGGGGCCGTTGGGGCGGAACACCATATTGACCTCACTATTGCTTATACTTCATACTGTATGTATGTGTGGATGGATGCGTACATACAACCAACATACTTACATCAAAATACCTAAGGAATATTCTAGGTAAATGTCAAAACAGAAGCTCCAAAACATTTTATATTAAAAAAAAACTCGCTTTAATATTTTTTCATAAATTAAATTCAGACGCTTTTGCAATCATGCTTGATTAATTAATATAAACTATCAATCCGCGAGTAGGTTTTTTTTTGCTTTTTTTCTCTATAAATAAACTTGGCATTCAATATTATGAAAATTTTAATATAAAACCAAAAATTGCAGTGGTATCAGGAACACTGATTATAACAATATTGTAAATTTTTTTGTATATTTTTACTTCCCACCTCTACTATGGTAGGGAAGTAATGGATTTAGTCCGAAAAAAATATTTCCAGATTTTAACAGATTTTCACGTTTTGAGACCCTAGTAATCGTTTAAGATCATTTTCTGACTGATGTCTGTATGTGTGTGTGTGTGTGTGTGTGTGTGTGTGTGTGTGTGTGTGTGTGTGTGTGTGTGTGTGTGTGTGTGTGTATGTGTGTGTGTATGTGGTCAATTTTTCGCCTTCGATATCTTAAGAACGGAACAACATACGGGCATGCCGATTGTTCTATTGTGTTTATCAGCCTTTAACTTAGATCTGATTAGATTTGGAGTCAAATCGGTTCAGTGGATCCTAAGATATTCAAAAAAACGTCCTCAATGTCACGTATTAACATAGGTAAAAAAAAATATAAATGAATTCTAGATGTTATAATATGAAAAAAATGTAAATATTTTTTTTCTCTAAAATGTATAGTTTTCGAGAAAAAAAATATTTTACTAAAAAAATGAAAATTGTACGTAAATCAAGGTAACCATGATTTTTGCTATATTAAGCTAGCCATCAGTAGATCACTAAACAAAAAAGAGGGCCATGCTTTTTTCAAAGAATAAAAATTAAATTGTGTTTTAAAGACCACCAACAGCTAACGTTATTTGGGCCTAGTCAAAGAAAAAAAAAAAAGAGTGTTTATTTTTTGCAAATATTTACTAGGTGGGAAGTATAGGACTGGTCATCAGTCGAATTTTTTATTCTTATACTATGACAATACAATTTTTAGTGTATTTGCCATATGGCACATACACTATTGGCGTCGGTCGGATGGCGGGACCTAGGGGTCGGACCAAAATTTCTCGACGTTTCATAGCCTCCTGAACACTTTGGCACCATTTTTGAAAATGTTTATATATATATGTATGTATATATATATATATATATATATTTATATATATATATATGTGTGCGGGCAATAACTTTCGAAAGAGTTAATTGATTTTAACGAAATTTGGTAGGCACGTTAGAATCCATCACCGCACGAAGCCTATTTAAAATGGGCCCGATCGGACCATTTTCAGGGTTGTATTTAGGGGTTCCAAAAAGTTTTTGGGCCCAAAAATACCGAAAAATTTCTCAGAATCGTTTCAAAATTGAAATTTGACTCTTTAGTAAAGATTAAAATGTGCTGCTAAAATTTTAATAACATCGGCCCGACAGGACCGGACTTTCAAATTTTATGAAAACACTAGTTTGTTGATACGGATTTACTTATGGAAGGGTGTATTTAATTGGGTGTACTGATAAAATCCATGTCTAATACTGAAATTTAGAAAAATTTAATTATTTTAAGGGATGTATTAAGGGGTAAATTTTTTTATTTTGTCAAAAAACAAACTTAAGTGCACATAATAATGCCACAATGCCTGGTATTAGCAAATACACTATATTGTCGGCAGGGTTTGGCACTGCGACCCGAGTTTTTTTATTATTATTATTATTAAACTATCAAATCCCAGGGTCTAATCTGAACTGTTGAAAGTATCAATTGGATTTTAAATTTATTACTCAAAAAAATATACTGGTTGCAATGTCAAACCTTAACGAAAAATAGTATACCTATTTGCTATTATGGAATATGCTATATTTAAGTACCATATCAAGAAATATTTTGAAGATGGAGGGAACCTTCGGTGTGAAGACACTGAATACTTTTAGTCAACGCACGTTTTGCTAACCATGTTAGCATCATTGAGAAAAAATTAAATAATAATTAATACACCCCATCAAATAATTTAATTTTTCCCAATAATTTGTATTAAGCGGCAACCATGTCTAAAATTATTTTCAAGTATTCGTTTCTTTTGTAATTTCTATTCAATTGAATTGGTTTAAATTTTAGGAAGATATTAATTATATCGATACTAAAAGCTTAAATTTTTAACCTGAAATCGTTCTATGGACTTTTTCGATATTTCATTATTTTTCGGTATTATCTATTATTAAAATTTTTCGTGTAATGTTTGACTAGTTATCAACCATACCGCGGCAGTTTATGGAGTCTTTAGGATTCTATTTAAATTAACCTGAAAAAACCTCATCTCGTGGGAATTGTTTCAGTGTTGACTTTAAGTTTAGGTAATACCGACATTTTGTTCTGCAAATTGAAATATATGCTTAAAACAGTCGCCGTAATAACATATTAAAATTTGAACCTTGAACTAATAATATAAAATTCGTCGGGTACATGACACGTTTAGGGTGATCTGCCACCTCTTTAATACTGACCAAACGATCTGCAAATATTATAATGGCATCACTGGGTTCACCGACAAGCTATACAAACAATTCCAGTCTTGAAGCAATAATAATTGTGACCATTTTTTTGTTACATGTTGGGGGCGGTCTGCATCCCTCCCATAGCAAAATTCCCTACTCAGGGCACTTTATTATGCCTCCCTCAACATCTTCACAAAAATAAGGCCTTGAATAAATAACACTAAAAAATTGTCACTAGCTCTAGGTCTATTAGGTTCATTCATTGCATATGTTAAAATTAAAATAAACGTTTTTAAAATATATAAATATTATTGATGAAAATTTTGGGTATTTTTAATTTTCAGATATAATTGTGTTATAAAATTCAGCCTGTTTATTCGTAAAATAAAAATAGTAACGGAAGTTATGTAGTATTGCTATAGTAACTTCGTATTTACGCGCTACTACGTACTACACTTCTGTACCTAGTACATTATTTAGAACTATCGTCACAGAGCTGTCACGTATAAAACTAAATATTTCATATATAAATTTATTTCTACCCTACGAGATATTTTTATAGATTATACAAGTAGTCAACAACCCAATATTTATTGTTAACTGCAAAAAAATTTAAAACGTAAAAATTTATTAATTAAATATTTAACTTTATTGACAAAAATCAATATTCACCTAAGATGCTTGTAGTCGTCATTTTTTTCAGAAAAATATATGCGATAGACAGTAATTACCAGGTTATTTCAAAAATCATATCTCTCTCTACATAGTATAAAAGGAAGTCGCTTTCCGCGTCTGTCTGTCTGTCTGTTTAACCGCTAACTCCTCCTAAACCACGCAACGGATTTTGATACGGTTTTCACCATTAGATAGATAATTTTTCATGGAAGGTTTATATATATATAGCGAACGAGCGAAGCGAGTGAGTAATATAATTCCTAAACTACGCCACGGATTTTGATGCGGTTTTCACCATCAGTTAGATAATTTTTCACGGAAGGTTTATATATATAGCGAACGAGCGAAGCGAGTGAGTAATGTAATTATAATATTCAAGCGAACGAGCGAAGCGAGTGAGTAGTGTATTGCACCCGGGCTTTCTTAGCACCCGGGCGAAGCCGGACAGGGCCGCTACTTTAATATAAAAATGAAAAAAACTTATTCAAATTACCCATGTGTGCAGAATGACAGAAAATCAATGACCAAACAATTTTATGAATTGGTCTCCAGAGAGAAGAAGCAGAAATGCAAAGGAGAGCGTGGAAATGAGAAAAATAATGAAAGGAAAAACCTCAACTCCTTCGATGCAGAAAATAAGGAAAATTGAGAACAAACACCCGGCGAAAAATTGGAAAACTCATATAAATAGCTCATGTCGACTGTTTCTTTTTTTATATAACTACGCAATTAGTAATATATTAAAAAACTACTTATTACATCTTACAGAAAACGATAAATGTTTGTTGTTCTATAAATGTTTGTGTTTGTTTGTTTTGTTTTTAGGACCATCAACATCTAAGCTTATTTGGGCCTAGCACCGATTCATATTTTCAAATGGTTAGTATTTTTAATAACAAATCAAAAATTCAGTTGATACTTTTAGCAGTTGATAATAACCTGGGAACTGGGGGCTTGTAATAGAGGAGCAATGGAAACGCCATATAAACAAAACTATACGCTCGGTTATTCTCAAGACCATAAATGTTTGTGAAACATATTTTTTCCAGGTTTAGAATTAATTTTCAAAAATTTTAATTGGTAAATATAACCGAATCCAAAGCAACAGTAGTTTTAAAAAAAAAATTCTTTTAAATGGTCGATGCAAGAACTCGAAAAATATTTAAAATAAACAGTTTTTCTACTTTAAAATTATATCAATTATTTTATAATTCAATTTCAAAGAAACAATGCTCAACATTGAAAAATAAAATGATTAATTGTGAAATGAGAGAATGCTCAACTTATAAGGGTGAATTTTTCATACAAAGTTATCCCTGCACTATATTGACATCAAAAAGACGACGAAAGAATCCATTATAGTTTTTAAAAGGGAGATGTCACTTTAAACTCGAATCACAGTCGATAAATTTCAGGACAATATCAGTAAAGTGGAGAAATATTTATGAATCATATTTACATAATTCTCGGTCAATTACCGTTACTACGTAAATAAAAACAAAAGTATTTTAGAAACAATTAAACATCGGAAATTGGACTAGTCATCTAAATGCGATCTATAGGTATTGAGAATTGCGAGAACAACAGCGCCGACTGTCGTTAAAAAATTAACAAGTCGTTTTCCTTAAATTGTGTCACACCACAGATAACAAGCCGTGAGGTGGGTCGTTTATTAGGACTAAAGTGCGACCCTTGAGGTCCACACGACGAACTTCCCAGTTTGATAAATATTTAATAATAATAATTAAATTAGATATTACACAGAAAAGTAATCATTTTAATCATTAAAACATAATTATTATTTATTTTTAACAATAAAAAAAAAAAAACGGCTGAACCGATTTTTATAAAATTTATGTCGGATCAAAATGACGTTAACACGCCTCGATTGACACCCTTACGAAGTCGATATAATTTTTTATTCGCGAGATATTGTATAAAATCTACTTTTTTGGAGGTTATTTGCTTAAGAAAAAAGAACGGCTGAACCGATTTTGAAAAAATTTCTTTCAGATCATATTTACGTTAATACGCGTCGATTGGCACCTCAACGTAGTCGATATCATTTTTCATTCTCGAGATTTCGTCTTAGAAAGAAATGGACACATACGTACGTACGTACGTACGTACGTACGTACACACACACACACACACATACACACACACAGACATCTTTCTAAAAGTAGTGTAAAAATAGTGTAGTGACCTTGAAATATAAAATTTTTTTTTCCTTTTTGATTTCGATTTTCGGACCCATTACAATAACTTCCAATGGGAAGTTAAAAATGTCGAAGTGAAAATGTCTCACTAAGGATTACGTTAAAAATAATTTGAGTATAAATTTAATATCACTTAGTTTAAATTCAATAATATATTGAGCATTTCGAATGCTCGGTTATTATTAACTTCCCATTGGAAGTTATTGTAATGGGTCCGAAAATCGAAATCAAAATGTATAACTAATTTTTATGTTTCAAGGTCACTACACTATTTTTAGAAAGATGTATGTGTGTGTGTAGGTATGTACGTACGTACGTACGTACGTATGTGTCCATTTCTTTCTAAGACGAAATCTCAAGTGTGAAAAATGATATCGACTACATTAGGGTACCAATCGACGCGTATTAACGTAAATATGATCTGAAAGAAATTTTTTCAAAATCGGTTCAGCCGTTCTTTTTCTTAACCAAATAGACTCCAAAAAAGTAGATTTTACACAATATCTCGCGAATAAAAAATTATATCGACTTCGTAAGGGTGTCAATCGAGGCGTGTTAACGTCATTTTGATCCGACATAAATTTTATAAAAATCGGTTCAGCCGTTCTTTTTTTTTATTGATAAAAATAAATAATAATTATGTTTTAATGATTAAAATGATTACTTTTCTGTGCAATATCTAATTTAATTATTATTATTAAATATTTATCAAAATGGGAAGTTCGTCGTGTGTACCTCAAGGGTCGCACTTTAGTCCTAATAAACGACCCACCTCACGGCTTGTTTATTTTTTTAAATAATTCAAAAAACTGTCATAATTTTCCAAACATCAAAATCACTGTCGTTCTGTGTGATGTCTAAAGATTTATAAATAAATTGTTAGAATTTTTTCCAACACATTGTTTAAAAACTATTTTCACAAAAACGACATTAAATCATTTTTTGCTATCTATTAGTTAGCAACTCGATTAAATTTAACTTGCCACTTATAGGGCATTCTTGGTGCCTACTATTGATTAATACTACCAATAAAATTACACAATTGTAAAAAAAACATTAGTAGTTGTAGAACCAATAAATAATTTAATCAATAAGAACTGTGATATTATTTGGCATATGCACGAAAAGTTGGTTTCCCTAAATTTATGTAGACTGAAAAATACGCTAGAGCGTTATTTGATGGAATGAAAATATGTTACAAGTCATGCATACATAATTTCTTATTAAAAAATTTAATAAAAAGTTCTCTGTGTAACACATCTGTGGACAATGTGAACATTTTCAGTGTACGTAAAAAATTCTCTAGAATTTATTCACGTTTCCTTATTTTTTATAACTAATCCATTCGACTATCTCATCAATATACGAAAAAGAAAACTTTAAAAAACTTACCATTTTTTATGGAAACTGCGTTTTCTCGAAATGTGTTTCATGGAGGATCGTAGATTAAGGGTTGAGTACATTTTGGATCAATAATAATCATCTGAAAAAAAGAAAATATAAATTAATATTTTCTTAATTTTATATTGATTTAGCACGCGATTTTTTTTTGTAAACAGAGAAAATTAAATGGTAAAAAAATAATTATTTCTAGTTTGTAAGCTAATTGAAAATTATAGTTTAAAACATACCAAAATAAATATTTAATAAAAATTTAAGTAAAATTGGAACTAAGGAAGTTCAGAACATAGTTAAATACTTTTTTTCAGTGGCTTAATGGTGTTTCGACACTGGTGATTAACACCCATAAATAAATAATATATAATATAGAATACTAGATAAAATATATTTTAACTTTATAAATACTTAAATATTAATTATAAATGTGATTTATATTCGACGTTATTAGAAATCACATAATATTATTTAACAATATTATCACACATTTTTATCCTTTATTTTTTCCTAATAGTTACGTAACATTTTAAAAAATGTACGTATATACAAATTACATACTCGAAAACAAAGCATATATTTTTTTTAAATTATACAAATTGTAATTTGTATAAAATGGTTAAAATGCACTTTCAAACTACTATTAGAGGGCAGTATAGCCTAGTGGTTAGCATGCTTGGTGCCGCAACCTCTAGACTGGACTGCCGTGGGTTCGAATCCCACCTGTGCCCATGGATGTTTTGTGATGTTATTTAGTTTTAAGTTAGTTGTTATTTAGTGCAGTTGAAAGACGCTAATAACCTTAGATGTCGACGCGTCTATAATCTACAATAAATAAATAAATCAAACTACTATTAATAGTAGTTTATAATAGTAGCCTCAGTAGACCCCAGCTGTCTGCTATACCGAGATAGCAATCTTTTTTTTATTAAAAAAAAAAGTAATTTAGCATCTAGGCCAAACAAATTTTTGTTATCATTCATATTACAGTGAAATCTTAAAATGTCTATCATTATTATTTGCTGACCAAAAATGTGGATAAATGAAAAAAAAAACAACTTAGTATTCGTGTTTCAGAGCATTTATATAAAAATAGCTCGCCACTCAAAGCGATTTATATAAGTATAAATGCTTTTGTTGTAGGCATATTCGTGTTGAAATAAAATTCACTATATGGGGTTGCTTAGATCTTTCGGTTAAGTTTAATGAAATGTCGGAAAAGAAAAAAAACTATACACATTACGTAAATAAATTAAATAGGTTAGTTGCTAAAGTCAGCGTCATTGTGCAGTAAAGTAACTCAATTAGAACTGATTAGTCTTTGGGTCACGTTGAAGTTTTTAAAAGAAAAATATATATAGAATGATCTGTAAATAAGCCGGTTCACAACACAAATAAGATTATTCGCGTATACGACGTGAAAATTACATTTGACTTATAGATTTTAATTATCTATAAAAGTATAAGGATACCGGTCCGGTTTCGCCGGGGTAGATTTTAATTTGAAAATGTAATAATCAAAATCAACAAATTTGTCATATATCACTTTACTGTATCTTTTATGGTTTAGCTAGTGTACATCAATTTAGCTCACACATCGTGTGAGGAATCCCTGATTTGCTTCACATTTTCACTAATTGCTTATCCCCCTTTTGTCTTAATAACATACAGCATTCGGAAAGATGTAGATTACCCACGGCGAAAATATACAAACTTTTCCTCTTTATAATATTAGTATAGATAGACATTCAATATATATTTTTTTAAACATAAATTATCATATTAAATATGGTTTTAACGGTTGAATTATTGTATACAAAACATTGGGTAGGTTGCCAAATTTTTATTATATTGCTTTTTAATAGAAAAAATTATTTTTATCAACCTGACTGTGACATATGGTTGATAAAAATGATTTTTTCATTTAAAAACCAATTAAAATTTGGCTGTCCAAGGTTTCCTATAAATTATCATATATTCGAATTAATGTTCTTAATTCTTGACGGTACCGCAAAATAGCTTTAATATTGTTTTTGAATTTCTCTGTAAAATTGAATTACTTCATAGTCTGGAAGTAAAATATTTTTATTTTCAGAATAAACGTTATTTTTCAATTATTCTTTTTTATATATACGACAAAAAATCGTTAAGTTTGTGTTTAAATTAGTAGTACGTATAATTACTAGAATACACCGATATGTTTTATTCTGCAAATTATTTTCATTAGGTAGGTACTCAACTGATAGATACATGCCAAAGTAAATTAAAAGTTTATAAAAATGCGGCACATTTTTCATGACTCATATTTTCAATAAATGAGAGACTAAAAAATAGTGAGGTATGTCGAAAAAAATTTTTAAAAAATTGGACCATATTTTAAGGTGCAGACAACATTAAAATAAAAAACACAAAAAGTCCAGTTTTTTTATAGAAAAACTTGCTTTTCTCAAAATGATGTGTGCCTGACATACATCACTGTGACTTTCAGCCCCCCCCCCCCATTATTATATTAATTTTTGATGTAGCTTGAAAACAAAAATTGATCGACTAAAATTTTTGTCGAATAATACTTTTGTTGAAAAATCTGCTGATTCTAAAATTACTGCACATAAGCAGAAGTTAATGGATATTTACATTAAAAAATCAGTAACAAAAATTTGTTAATTATTAAATTATTAAAATTATAATTTATTGATTACATTATAAGAAAACCCCTGTACTAAAAAGCAGGTCAGACTAAACAGAACAATTTTTATATAGTTTTTCAATTTTATTAAAATTTTAATTGTCAGGAAGAAAGCTATATATAATTTAAAACAGTTTTGCCATTTCGAATTCTGGGTTAAATTTTTTATATCATTGTGTCCATTATAATCCTGTAATTTAGTAAATTTTTGCATAGTGTTTTATTTAAAACTAGCGGCCCGGTCCGGCTTCGCCCGGATGCTAAGAAAACCCGGGTGCTAGGAATTTCCCTAGTGCAATACACTACTCACTCGCTTCGCTTGAAAAATAAAGGAAGTATATTTATATAAAGTTCCAAGCAATTGAATTAGCTCTATTAGCTTTTAATTTTCCAGGAGCATCCTATATCTGGAGGCGAAACAATGCGGCAATCTCAGAAAGCACGGAGCATTGAGCATGTTCCCGCGATCCGGATATGAATGACGTACCCTGGGTGAAATGCAACTTCCCCTCTTATACGCATGCCTGAAAACATCGACATTGTAATCAAAATAGACCTGCGCCAATGCGCGATCACCCTACAATGTTGGCAAAAACTTTATAAACTTCGTAGCTGTTATAATAAATAAAGACGGCTTGATATAATCAACTGTTTGCGAAACAAAGATAGTCGACACATCAAACTAAAGTTGGTGTGAAACGGTCCATAAACTGGGTTTTATCATCGTAATATGAAATGCAATTCATATAGAGTGACGTCCAGACATCGATATCACGGCCGCCATCTTTACTACATATTTTCATAATTGGCCGGTATCAACTATAGTCAATACAGAGTCTTCTTATTGTCAAGGTAATATTAATCATAATTTTAACTTACATTTTACTATTGTTTCCATCTAGTTTTTACACACACACACACACACACACACACGTCTTCATGTTTACATAATACAACTACACGCTTGTCCGCCATTCACACACATACACACACACACACACATAGAGCATGCATAAACATAGTAATAATATGTAGATTTCATACATGTGTGAGAATCGCATCAAAATGACGTAGTTTGACTAGTTGCGAATATATTAATTTTATTTTTCTAAACATTTTGGTTTTTTAAACTGTGTTTATGGCTTTCGCAGCCGTCGTTTAATCTTGACGAGTTTTTTGGGCTATTAGGCCGTTGTTGAAAGGAGAACATCTTTTGAAAATGCTAACCACGCGTGTTGGCGAAACGTCAAGAACCAAAACCTTGAACAAACGACGGCCTAATAGCCCAAAAAACTCGTCAAGATTTTGGTTTTATTCTAATTAGTATACCTACTGGTTGGTAAAATTCTACCTGGTACACACAGGTCATTTGGTAGTTTTTTTTTTTTTTTTTGTTAAAGAATTTTTATTAATTTCGGGCATTTTTTTTAAGAATGGTATATTTCAAAGGTAATCAGTTCTTTAATTGTTCTATAGTAATGAGCACACTTGGTTCGATTAAAAATTTATCAAAAAGCATATGCGTGGTGGTTGATAATTTTACATATGCATACTTTGGATTAGATATTAAAAATAGTAACTACTCCAAATTTTGTAAGTAATAACACAGTTAGAGCAATTAGTTGCAAATAAATTAATGATTTTTCTGGATATGCAATTAATTTAATTTTTTAAATAATAAACTAGTGCTGGGTGGTAGAATGCATTGTCAGAAAATCTTGTTTGACAATATTATTATCTTAGATTTTGGTCACATAATTACCTACAGTTTTTATATAAGGAACAGTCGAAAGTCGTTGCTAAAACTTTTTATTGCGTAAACATATTGGACTGTACACACAGAAAAATAAATTACTTCTAGACATAGAAAGAGATTGTTTTTCAAGCTAAATTTTGATCAAAATGCTTAGAAAATTGTTTCCAAGGGGAAATTGTACAAAATAGTAGATATATTGAATACATTATGTATATTTATTACGATATAAAAATGTCATTTTAATCGATCAAAAGATATTTTTGTTTTTTTTTTTTTAAACATGACCATTGATTTTAATAAATATACCTACTTCCATATTCACTATTTTGGAATTTTTCTAACTTACTTATGCTGGGTTGCAGAAAGCGTTGCCAAAAAATTTGATGTGACGATGATATTAGATTGTGATCATAAATTACAGTTTTTATACATTCAAGAAAGTCTAATATCGTTATGCAACTCCCTGTCATGTAGAACATTAGATTGTGCTCACACAATAACAAATGATTGATATACTTACATTCTACATAAAAAAAGATCGCTTTTGAAGCTAAATTTTGATCGAAATGCGCCGGAAAATGTTGCGAAGTAGAAATTGTACAAAAAGCAATGTTAAATACATGTATACACAGTTTAAAAAAATATCGTTTCAGTCAATCAATTATTTTTCGAGCAGAATCGATTTAAATTTCTACAAAATTTATTTTATAGAGAAAAATGTGTGGTCGCAATCTAAAGTCATTGTCATGTCAAATTTTCTTACAATGCTTTCTGCAACCGAGCATTAGTATATAAATATATAGAAAACATGAATAATATAACCTAAAACGAAAAAAAATTGACAATAGTTTTTGGTAGTATTTTTTTATATATTGTAAATTATAGACGCGTCGACAACTTAGGTCATTATGTTTTTGGTAGTAAAATGAAACTAAAAACAATAGCAAAATTGCAAAAACTAAACGCTGTGAATTTACATATAAATCGGCGCAGTCAACTGTTTTACGAATTCCGAATAAATAAATGAACGTCAGAAGGAATTTGTATTTGTAATTATTTCATTCAAAGGAATGCTTTTTAAGTTTTCAAGTTTGCTATACATTTTTATTTAGAGTGCCTGATTAAAGTTCTAGACTGTTTTAAGCACGGCACGAGAGAAGCTCAAAGTGAAATGGTATAAAGTCGTATCATAAAGAACAAACAGCTACGAAATTAGAAACAAAAGTACAAATTAACAAACGTAAGACAACAGAGGATCGCCGAGCACTTTGCCTACATCTATGGGTTACAATTTGTATATAGAATACTTATCATATATGTGTAACAAAGACTCACTCGCATATCACTATTAATCGTCCTTTTTAAATTCTAAAATTTAACTGAATGTGATTTCTTTAAAACAAAAAAGCTCCTTTCGAAAAATTATAACTTAATTACCCAATTAAGCATCATAAAACGAAGCTTCCTGTCTTACGCAGAGTTGAAGTCTCTTCTCTGTATAATATTTTTTATTATTGTTCATATGTAGAGTAATAAAACATTTTGGTGTGAAGTTTTTGATAGATTCCAGCTACTAGGTACCTAGTCTCCTTTTAAATCATTCCCAAATTCAGGTCAAAACTTAATAACCAATAATCTTTAAAACTGCCGTTCTTAACGTTATCTAGACTTGCGTTGTCGGCCGATATATTGATTTTGGGTGAAGATAGAAAAGAAGTTTAAATACAAAAGTTGTATAAATTTTAATGGTGTATAAACTAAAAATATTTTCAATAATACAGCCTGTCCCATTTAAGCGTGGCAAATCAAAGATATGTTTTTTTTTAAGCTAGCACCCTGTTTTTATTTGTTTTTTCAATTCTGCACCTAAATGTGAAAAGAAATTGTAAGGAAAGCCGTCCTCAAAAATTCAGTAATTTTTGAGTTATTCAAGTTTTTAAGAAATTTGTGACACGTGCAGACCTTTACCTAAAATTCGACATAGCCAAAACAAAAACCTTTATCAAACTGAAATTTTGAGGATCCATAGATAATAGACGGACAAATCAATGTATGTTCCAAAAAAATGAATTTATTGTACAGGGTGTTCAAAATAATTACCTAACTTCAATCACGTGTAACTTTTGATTGTTTAATACAACAAGGTTATTTTTTTGCTGGAATTGTATTCTTTAGGATATTTCCTAACACTTTTATTAAGGGTTGTCCATACCTAAACCTAATATTTTCGTATTAAAATATTTGATTAATTGGATTAAAAACTAATAAATTAGAAACATGAATTGGTGCAGGGCTAACATAACCTTACCTGTTGTTGGCCTTAAAAAAATCGGTCAACTGCGAGTAGAACCTGCCCCATGAGGTTTCCGTAATGTTATAACAATTTAATAAAAATTAATTTTGTCACGTAAAGACTCCCAGATATAGTTTACAACCATCGCGTAGGATGGCGCTTCGCTTACTTATAGTGGATAGCGCTTCGGTCGACCGCAAGATTGGTTTGCGTCCATAGTTATGTTTTTAACTTGTCCTCTAGATGCAGGCCCGGATTTCTGCCTAGGCCTAGGAGCCCAGCCGCCGAGGGGACTCCGGTCAGGGCGGAGATGGAAATTAAAGCAAAAGAAGCCCAAAAATGTTGTAAGGTAACCCAATTGACGACTTTTTTTGCTAAATTTTCATTCCAATTCCATTTTTTCATTTCCCCCCCTTTTTTTTGGGCTTGGGGGCCCCAACTGTCAAGTGCCTAGGGGCCCTGGTCTTCAAATCCGGGCCTGTCTGGATGGTTTCTACATACTTGTGTGTTAGTATCAAAATACGTGATTTTTTAAAAGGCAGTACCTTTTGCCTGAATTTTTTTATGAGGTCGTAGATTTTAGTATTTGATATTAATTTCAACTTGATGGCTAGAGCCGTTCCTGAGAAAAAGGATCTTGACGGACAGACAGACGGAGGGACAACAAAGTGATCCTATAAAGGTTCCGTACAGAAAACGATTTAATCTATAAATATACGAATTAAACCTATTGTCGAACGTTACAATTTTGATACATTTTTAGAGTTTTGGGTCTCCAAGTCACTATATGAATATTATAAAGTATTAGAAATACCTTGTATTTTTTGATGTCCGTCTTGTGACTTCCTGTGTTTTAACACGACGCGTTTCAGCAACGAGTTGCTATCTTCAGGTGTGGTTAAATTTAACCACACCTGAAGATAGCAACTCGTTGCTGAAACGCGTCGTGTTAAAACACAGAAAGTCATAAGATGGACATCAAAAAATACAAAGTATTTCTAATACTTCATAATAGTTACAATTTTACTTGAAAATTGCAAGCATAAAAAGTTTGTCTTTGAAATTCAGTAAATGAATCTCTTTACTTAAAACAATGTTGAGGTCTGCAGATAAATTAGTTTCGAACAACTCATTAAAACAGAACGCACAAGCTAATTTTTCTCTTCTTCTTCTCTTTTTCTTATTTGCGTCATATTTTCTAGAGACTTTCTTTGTTCTGCAACAATGTCTGCTAATTCAATTTAGTAAATTGAGTCTAATTTACACATATATATATAGATATTATAACGGAAATAAAACAAAAATATTATACAGGGTGCTGAATCGTTTTGCGGGTAATAGGGATTTAACCCGTAAAATCAAACTTTTGCGATTTCCTGCTTCCTTAATTATTTTAGGAAAAATATCTTCGAATAAAAGTTTTAGAACATAAAATCATTAAACAAAATTAATTTTGCATGCTTTGTAACAGCAGAAATTTGATATGAAAATATCAAAATTACCTCAAAAACAGATACCGATAGCCATGGAACTTGAACAAAATGATGACGTTTTAGCTGTCAGAATAATTTCTAATCATTTTGTTTAAGTTCTATGGCTATCGCTATCTGTTTTTGAGGTAATTTTGACATTTTCATATCAAATTTCTGCCGTTACAAACCATGCAAAATTAATTTTGTTTAATGATTTAGATTGCAGAATTTTATGTTCTAAAACTTTTATTCGAAGATATTTCTCCCAAAATAATTAGGGGAGCAGGAAATCGCAAAAGTTTGATTTTACGGGTTAAATCCCTATTACCCGCAAAACGACTCAGCACCCTGTATGTATAAATTTCAGTAAGAAAATTCTGAGAAATATTATGCTTTGTTTCCGCAAACACATCTAGAGCAAAATAAAATATTAAAACAGGAATTAATTTCAACTACATTAATTACTATTAATTGTACCGAGCTGGTGGCTTAATGGTATATAACGCAACTTGTATCTAGGAGGTCCTAGGTTCGGATCCCAACTTGTAACGGCCAGTTTGAATCATAGTTTTCTTTAATAATGTCAGACAAACCTGGGCATGGTTCCTTATTAAAAGTTATGACCCATATTAACCAAACGATTCTTTTGCTAATGAAAGTACCTCCTTTGCTATGCAGCTCGCACTTTACATTTCAAAATAACTACTGAATCATATACAATTTTTTATGACTAGGCATCGGATATTTCTGCCAAGAAACGTTAAAATCAGAGACGGACTTAGATGCAAACTTATTTCATTTGGCAAATTTTACTGATTTTGTGTACACACAAATATATCTATGTATATAGTCGCGGACTTAAAAAAGTTTACACCTGTATCATCTAGTTACTGGTTTTTTTAATTTTTGCATATTGTAATTTGGCTTTTGATAGTAATGTATCAATTACTAAGTTTTCAGTAAAAAATTATTATCAAAACATCTCAGTTGTTTATTATACAATCCAAATTACTCAATATTATTCAATTAAAACATAAAAATATTTGATTATATTTGATACTAGCAAATTCCTTCCTCCAATCTTGCAATATTTCTTCTTTTTTGTTCGCTGTTTTAAATTGTAAGGCATTTAAACGACAATTATTTCTTTTAATTTTTGACATTTACATATACCAATTAAAAACTAAATTTGTTGCTAAGCTACTGACTTTTTGTGAACTTACACTGAAAAACTCAAGTGTAAACTTTATTAAGTCCGCGACTGTACATCCATATGTAAAAATATAATGTAGTTTTCGAGTTATTTCGAAAGAAATAAACTATCAAAAGGGACAGATAGACAATAATTCTGAATATTGCTGATGCAGTCTAGGTATTCTATGTTTTTTCATCTAATTTCATAATTTTGTTAAAAACAATTGCAATCAAATTTACGATTTCTTTTATTTGAAATGTTTAATAATCACAAATCACATATATTTCAAAAAATCTTTTAATTAGAAAAAAAGTGATTCAATCTTCAATTTTATTTATTTTTATAACTGACCGAAACTAAAAACGTCTAAATGGGAATGGGCTTTTAACTGCAATTGTAAATGGTGCACCAGTTATGTTTCATGGTATCATTTGTACAGCATTACAATGTATGTATACAATTTCTTTAAAGTTTTCAAGAAAATAGTGCTGACAAACTTCTCAAAACATGGTTACTCATAATTTATATCATAAAACGGACTGTTTCCTTACATTTTTATTATCAAAACACAATTATTAACTACCTAATTATTTTTTATATCGAAAACAGCTTGTAAAATTTTTAGTGTAGAACTTTTAAACTTCTGTGACAAATTACAGCTTCTTTTAAGGTCAAGTAGATTGATATTGTAGATTACAGACGATCGACAACTAAATAGTACTCTTCATTGTCGTTACAACATATTTTATTGTTTTGATTTCTAAAGGCTGCGCTCTGAAAATAATCAATTTAAATTTATCCAAATATTGTCGTGAAAATTAAATCAAATGTTGTTGTTTGATTTATTTTTATTAAAAATAATAATATACTGTATTAAGCGATAGCCTAGATTCATTCTAAATGCTTTGGTTGAATTACAGGTGGCATAATCGGCATTCTACACGTCAAAATATTATGCAAAATTGAACATAAAGGTACTAACCGTATACAGTGTGTCCCACCGTAACTGAGACATAGCATTTTAACATGGGGTTACGATATTTTGTTAATGTTTGCTTCCCGTTAATTATTTTTGTTATTTTAACATGTTAAAAGAGAGCTCTATTGAAATCCTAAAAACATAGTGTTTAATTAAAAAAATAGTTATGTCTTCAGCGCGGGTACAGATGACGTTAATACCGTTAAACACAAATAGTTGTATTTTCTTCAGTATCTTTTAAACTATGCATTTTAAAATTATAAAAAAAATACATTTGTATTTCTCATAACGAGTCCTTTCATTTGTTACGTCACACGATGCACTTAAAAATTACTTTTTTTAATTTTCTAATTTGTCCCCCAAAATTAACTCCCAAAATCAGAATTCGTTTAATTACGCTATATGTCCGTGTTTGGGTCACCTAACTCTATATATATACCAAATTTCAACTTTTTTCGTCCAGTAGATTCGGAGAAAATAAGCTGTGACAGAAGGACAGACACAAACACGAGAGTGATCCTATAAGGGTTTTATCGTATGTACGGGACCCTAAAAAGGAAATATATTAAAAGCCTTCGGGATTCTAACCTAGACTTTACGTTTGTACCTGTCGGTAGACTCGTACTTTCCCGCAAGGCCACCATGGCTTACTGTTTCAGAGACCTTAACATAGTGTACATGTGGTTTTGTTTTACATGTCAACCACTTTCGACTATTTCCGTTACATCTAATATTTCTGAAATGTCACCTTAATATGAGACATTGGACGTTATTCATGTCAAAAAATAATACTTAATGCACGAAATATAATTTAAATGTAAATATGCACATCGTATCCGCCATTTTTACTTAAATGTGGAAAATTCCAATAAAAATCTGAATAGCGAATATCAAATGGAACCCTAAAAAGAAAATATATTAAAAGCCTTCGAGATTTGAATCTAGGCTTGGCATTTGTACCTGTCGGTACACTCGTACTTTTCGTACTTTTCGAATCCCACCTGCGCTCATGGATGTTTTGTGATGTCATTTAGTTTTAAGTTAGTTGTTATTTAGTGTAGTTGAAAGACGCTAATGACCTTAGATGTCGACGTGTCTATAACAATAAATAAAATTCACATCGTATCCGCAAATTTTTCTTAAATGTGGAAAATTCCAATAAAAATCTGAATAGCGCATATCAAATAATATATTCGATTGGATTCAGACTTTTGACCAACCCCCTGTATATCATCAACTCTTTTATATGCTTCATTTTATATTATATAATTTAAAATTTGATAATTTAAGGGTTGATATGTAACGTTTCTGTAATTAAGCAAAAAAATTTCTGACAGCAAGAGTTAGAAATGATAAAAGTAAAAAAATAAATAACAAATGCAAGCAAAAATAAAATTTGCAACAAAATTGGCAGTAATTTTTGATAAAGGTAGATCCTTTAAATCTACTTTATCTTGTTTCTTGTAAAGTTAACCTTGTCTAACAAAATGAGTTTCATCAAAACACAAAAGTCGCAGGTTGAACCCCTTCCCTTTTAACCCAGGTCCATGTTATATCAGACATTGTGTACCGAATTTCTCATTGCACCTCCGGGACATTCTAACTAGAGTCTAGACTGTGATTTTTATCTACAAAACAACATAAACTTGTTTCGTGATACACCGTCTAACCTATCCAACGATATGACTTCACCTTTATGTCTACACTGTATACGTAAAGTGGATATCTTGTACAGATCATAGCGCTCAGAATGTTATTTACTTATATAACCAACGTATACTCTTTATGTTGGTTTATATTTAAAAAAGTATCATTCTAAGACACACAGAGTTAAAAGCTTCTATCTAGTTTAAACTTAAAACACTGTGAAGATCTTATTTTCTTATTTTAGCATTATTTTTTTAAATAATTTTTGAATGTTTTTTTTTACAGTGTACCCCATTTAACTACAAATATTTTTAATAATAATTAAGGTACAAATTACTGATGTGTATTGCAGTTACCCGCGGCATCGAATGCGTTAACACAAACTGTTTTTCATTTATCATATTCTCCCGTCCTACACTGGTTTCCCAAGCTGGGCAGGAAATCCTATTGTTATTATGATGTAGAATATTGTTCATACAACAATAACACTAAAATATAAAAAAAATTTAATTATGTCAACGCGAGCGAAGCCAATATTTTGAGTTAAGGAGCCCTATATAAATGCACCAGTGGCGGACTATGGGGGTGGGGGGCGGAGGGGGCGGCTCGCCTCGGGCCTCTGATCCTGGGGGGGCCCAAATCTCGAAAAGTCCTTCTTAATCAAATCCCAAACAAGGCCAAAATGTTCAAGTTCCATGGCTATCGCTATCTGTTTTTGAGGTAATTTTGACATTTTCATATCAAATTTCTGCCGTTACAAAGCATGCAAAATTAATTTTGTTTAATGATTCAGATGCAGAATTTTATGTTCTAAAACTTTTATTCGAAGATATTTTTCCTAAAATAATTAGGGAAGCAGGAAATCGCAAAAGTTTGATTTTACGGGTTAAATCCCTATTACCCGCAAAGCAATTCAGCATCCTGTATTATTTATTAATATAAATCTACCTTTATTTAATTAAAAAAAAAAACAGAAACACCTACATTTTAGAATTGTATGACATAAAATATCTTGACAAATATATTGTTACATTCTAATAACAATAGATAATTTTCTTAGGTCTTTTTTACGTGTTATTTACTTTTTTTTGTTATTCTCTTCACAATTTAGCATATTTATCATCACGCCATGAAACAATGTTCAAATAAACTTTAAAATATTGCTTTGCGATGTCAAAAATAATCACGCTTTCGTATTTTTAATGAATATAGGAAACTGTTTTGAATGTAAACAACTTATAAATGTGGTAGGAAGGTTAAAATGTTTTTTGTTTATAAATGATTAAGTTTTACATTTTATAACGTAGCAATTCAAATATATCACGTAATACCAAACCTATTTGGCTAGGTATTTTTGATATGGTACTAAATAATTTTTATTATATACAGGCGATCAGTCATCGGTTTCCTTTTGAAGAAGAAAAAATTCACAGATTTCGCAATCCTTGCAACCATCGAGGTTATTGGAAATGATAACAGCATATATGAAACATAATTAACTGTTTATTATACACACAATATTTATCAATGCACTGTTTAGTTTTGTCAGGAATAACCCTATTATTCTTCTGTTATATACGCGTTCACTTTTGCTTGATTACTTAACTTTTAAATGGATTTTTCTACAGTATTTATTAACATTTGCTCAAAAATAACACCGCAGATCGTCGCAAATACCTCTCAATTAACTAGACATGATATAAAACACATTTCGAAAAAATTGCACTTGTTCAATTTTGCATGATTGCTCCTCACTTGATCGCGACACCGTTGTCTTTTGGCCTTGAACGAAAACTCGTAACTCTGCCCCCCATATACGAACATAAACATTTCCAATGTTAAAAGTTTTTATTTACAATAATATAGGGTTACCACAAAAGAATCATCGGGTTTTAAGATAAGATATACGCAGTCGAACTTCGATAATTCGAACTGCAATAGCTCGAATTCTTGATAACTCGAACAAAATTGGTTGGCAGGAGCGTCAAGAGTGAAAATTAATATTATTAATAACTAATATTATTATAACTTGAAGTCTTGATGACTCGATTTTTTTGTAGCAAGTCTTGGTTTGAGTTATAGAAGTTCGACTGTATTTAAGAAATTGTTACAGATATAAAATTGAATGACATATCACATGAAAAGGAGAATGTTTAAGTTTTTACCTATGCCATCACAAATACCATTGCAGAATACTCTGGTGGCCTGGCGGTGATGTTCTGTAATGTCTATGAAGAACATTTCACAGTAACTACCGATAAACAAAACCAAATTTATTTGAAATCACCAGGTCTGATTACTTTGGTTATTGTTTTGTTGATATATTACAGTAACCAAAGTAACCAGATCTGGTGATTTCAAATAGATTTGGTTTTTCGTATATAGTCGCCATACTGTGCTTGTGCTGCCACCTGAACCTTTCAAGCAAAGTTTGCAAGCGCGCATTACAAAACTTAAACAGTCTCCCTTTTATGTGATATGTTATTCAATGTTATATTTGTGACAATTTCTGAAATATATTTTATCAAAACCCGATGATTCTTTTGTAGTAACCCTGTATATACCTACAGCTATGTACCTACTACAATATTACAGGGGTTTCTGCAAAATCGCTATAGCCCACCAAAAACATATTTTTCGGCATGTTGTTTGTTAATTTAGGAACATTTGGATTGGCAAAAAAATTCAAAAAAGAACCAACTATAACTGCAGTTTTCTTTTAAACACATCTTCAATAATTAATGAACGGATTTTCGAAAGTCAGTCAAGTTATATAATATTAGCGGTCCCGTCCGGCTTCACCCGGATGATAAGAATTTATGATTTATTAGTATTACCCACCCCCCTCACACGCGAGAAGAAATTCTCCTCCTTTGAAGCGAAGTCAATTGGTGGTGTTCATAATATTAGTAGGATTCCGTCTGTATATGCTAAAATGCAAATGAATTTCAGAGTTACAGTTACATTACAGGAATTATCCCCCCACCCCCGCTAGAAATTTATCAAAATAAAATATAGCCTATATCCCTCAGGAATAGTGTAGCTTTCTATTAGTCAAAGAATCTTAAGAATCGGTTTAGTAGTTCCAGAGATTACTTCTTACATACAAACAAATTTTACCTCATTATAATATACCCCCCCCCCCAACGCGAGAAATTTATCAAAATAAAATATAACCTCATAATGAACTGTGCGTAAACACAGTATGTAGAAGTGTTCGCCGTTTGGACCTTTTTGAACTTTTTAAAAATTGATATAAGAAAAGTTTCTGAAAAGTAACATTTGTGTATTGAATAAACAAAAATGTAGAAGATAGAAGATTTAGATGAAACTCATACATGAAAGTTTTGTATATGTAAACATGGTGTAGGTATACAGTGTTCAGTGTTCAACACTGTTAGATATTTACTGTTAACACCACCGAAAATTGCGTTTTTCAAAATAAAACAAGCCGTGAGGTGGGTCGTTTATTAGGACTAAAGTGCGACCCTTGAGGTCCACAGGACGAACTTCCCAGTTTGATAAATATTTAATAATAATAATTAAATTAGATATTACACAAAAAAGTAATCATTTTAATCATAAAAACATAATTATTATTTATTTTTAATATAATTAAAAAAAACTCGGGTCGCAGTGCCAAAACCCTGCCGACAATATAGTGTATTTGCTAATACAGGCATTGTGCTGTTATTATGTGAACATAAGTTGGTTTTTGGACAAAATAAAAAATTTAACCCCTTAATACATCCCTTAAAATAATATTTTTTTTTCTTAATTTCAATATTATTATCAATGGAACCTCTGTACCAAATTAAATACACCCTTCAGTAAGTAAATCCGTATCAACAAACTAGTGTTTTCATAAAATTTGAAAGTCCGGTCCTGTCGGGCCGATTTTATTAAAATTTTAGCAGCACATTTTAATCTTTACTAAAGAGTTAAATTTCAATTTTGAAACGATTCTGACAATTTTTTCGGTATTTTTGGGCCCAAAAACATTTTTGCAACCCCTAAAAACCACCCTTAAAATGGTCCGATCGGGCCCATTTTAAATAGGCTTCGTGCGGTGATGGATTCCAACGTGTGTACCAAATTTCGTTTCAAAATCGATTAAGTCTTTCGAGAGTTATGCGTGTACACACATATATATATATATATATATATATATATATATATATATATATATATATATATATATATATATATATATACATCCAACGCACTATTTTGCGTCCCTCTTATACCGCAGCACATATCAAATTGCTTCCTTGACGATTTTACGTCCGTATATCGGAAGCAAAAAAGTTTCGCCATGTAACTTCTTTAATATCAAAGTCAGAAGCGCCGACCCTGGAGCTTTCGGACTTTTATTCGCGTATCTTTTTGCCTCCGCTATTGAAATTACCCTACTTGCCCCCGTTCAGCCGCAAGCGGAATCAATTTATTGTGATTTATGAAAGATGTATATTAAATTTTAGTTCACGATAATTCCGCAACTTTTTTTATTGTGGCGCTATTAATATACAGTTTTGTATATAAGGCGTTTACATTGGGCCGTTATTTGACTCCTCTATTAAATGTACCACGGCAACAGTGTAAGAATATACAGATATCAGTACTAGGCACTATTTTGATTCTTTTCAATATTGTGCAGTAACTCATTTTGGCATTTTGCTGTCAGAGTATATAGATTTCAATACTTGGCACTATTTTGATTCTTTTAAGTACATTGTAGTTTCATTTCATTTTTGCGTTATATTGATTGGAATTTTTGACAGAATTAGTTTTTACACACTCGATGCGCGTTTCGCTATATTAGCATCCTCAGGAGAGACTTAAAAAAATGTTTTTCTCTCTCTTCTTAAAAAGTTAAAATTTGGTACAGGTAAGTAAATGGGTCTTCTGGATTCGAAAAAAAATGGCAACCTGCTATTACCTCCAGGGGCGGTACCTTTAAATGGCATTTTGGATCAATATAGACCTTATATCCATTTATAATACATTAAATTTGCCCTAAATGCTGATTTTCAAGTTAGTAGTGTCAGACTTTTTCAATGGTTTTAATAAGTTCGACATGACGTATATTTAGATCAAATTTAATTATTGAAATTTGACCCACTACCCGTTATCTAATTGAGTTGAAATTTTGCACACGTGTATAAGTCTAGTGACAATGTAATATAGTATATCTAATATCGTTCTAGACCCAAAATGGCAGACGTCCCAAGATGGCGGCTCACCTTTTTTTTGCAACCCCCTTGACATAGGTATCAAATGAAAGGGTTTCATGAGTAGAATACGATAAGCTACGTGACGCCATTCTAAATTCAAAATGGCGGACGCCCCAAGATGGCGGGTTACCTTTTCCTTTACAACTTCCATGACATGGGTATCAAATTAAATGGTTTGAGGAGTAGAATACGATAAGCTACATGACATCATTCTAAATAAAAATGGCGGACGCCCCAAGTTGGCGGCTTTCCTTTTTCTTTACAACCCCCGACGTATCAAACTTTGTAAAATCAATTAAAAGGTAAAAAAAATAAAAACATTATTAATTTGTTTAAATTGTAAAGCACAGTATTTTATTTCTAATTTAAATTTATAATTAAAAACTAAACAATTATAAATAATAAACTAAATTCATTATTTTCTATCGTATTTAAAAAAAATTCACAGATTTCGCAATCCTTGCAACCATCGAGGACATTGGAAATGAAAACAGCATATATGAAACATAATTAACTGTTTATTATACACACAATATTTATCAATGCACTGTTTAGTTTTGTCAGGAATAACCCTATTATTCTTCTGTTATATACGCGTTCACTTTTGCTTGATTACTTAACTTTTAAATGGATTTTTCTACAGTATTTATTAACATTTGCTCAAAAATAACACCGCAGATCGTCGCAAATACCTCTCAATTAACTAGACATGATATAAAACACATTTCGAAAAAATTGCACTTGTTCAATTTTGCATGATTGCTCCTCACTTGATCGCGATACCGTTGTCTTTTGGCCTTGAACGAAAACTCGTAACTCTGCCCCCATATACGAACATAAACATTTCCAATGTTAAAATATTTTAACAATACAATATTCTGTTAATATCCAACCTAAACAACGCACAACTACGCATTATATTGATTCCATATACCTAACGTAATAGTGAAAACTTGTGATGTATATAATTTTACGTATTACGCAACATTTTGATTCCTTACACCACAAGACCAGGAAGAGGAGGTCCCAATTAAAATTTATTAATTAAAATATATAAGTGAAATACTTATTATTTTTACTAGTCTTATCTCAGAATAATTATTTGTTTCGTTTCAAAATAAAGCACTAAAAATTGAATTGATTATTTATTCTGATGTACCCTAGCCATTAGCTGAAATATATTGGTAAAGTTTATACAATTTACTCTATTTTTTACAGTACCTAATTAAATTAAATTAAATTAAATAAAAATTAATATATTTCCCGATTGTATGAAATTAAAATAATTATTAAAGACTAAAAAGTAAAAAATAAATTAATTAAAATTCTTTTTTTAAAACAATGGTTTTCTTTTAAATCAAAATGCACTAATAAATAACTTAAAAAAAAAACTTTTTAAAAAACAATGGTTTTATTTTGAAACAAAATTGCACTAAAAAGTAGTAAATAATTTTTTTTAGTGATTATAAGTTGATCAGAATATCAGAATACTTAGTTTTCAACAATTGTTAAAAGAAAACCATTGGGCGCTCATAAAATATTAAATACTGATACTGTTATGATGTTTTAACGCCCAATAGTTTTCTTTTAACAAATGGTGAAAACTATTCTGATCAACTTATAATCACTAAAAAAAATTATTTTCTACTTTTAAGTGCAATTTTGTTTCAAAATAAAACCATTGTTTTTTAAATAGTTTTTTTTTAAGTTATTTATTTGTTACTTTTTGGTCTTTAATTATTTTAATTCTATACAATAGAAAAATATATAAATTCCTCATTTTACAAAAATGTAAAATTTAAGTCCTAAATTTTCAATTTTATATTAATCAGCTAACCCAGTTATCTAACTTTTTAAAATTTAAATTAAAATTGGGTCGCCATCTTGGGGCGTTCGCCATTTTGAATTTAGAATGACGATTATGTAGCTTATCTTATTCTACTAATGAAACCCTTTCATTTGATACGTCGGGGGTTGTAAATAAAAAGGAAAGCCGTCATCTTGGGGCGCCCGCCATTTTGAATTTAGAATGGAGTCACGTGCCTTATCGTATTCTGCTCATGAAACCCTTTCATTTGATACCCATGTCAAGGGGGTTGCAAAAAAAGGTGAGCCGCCATTTTGGGGCGTCCGCCATTTTGAATTTAGAATGGCGTCACGTAGCTTATCGTATTCTGCTCATGAAACCCTTTCATTTGATACCTATGTCAAGGAGGTTGCAAAGAAAAAGATGAGCCGCCATCTTAGGGCGTCCGCCATTTTGAATTTAGAATGGCGTCACGTAGCTTATCGTATTCTACTCATAAAACCCTTTCATTTGATACCCATGTCAAGGGGGTTGCAAAAAAAAGGTGAGCCGCCATCTTGGGACGTCCGCCATTTTGGATTTAGAACGATTTTAGATATACTATATTGCATTGTCACCGGACTCATACACGTGTGCAAAATTTCAACTCAATTGGATAACGGGTAGTGGGTCAAATTTCAATAATTAAATTCGATCTAAATATATATACGTCATGTCGAACTTGATAAAACCATTGAAAAAGTAGAGAATAATTTATTTTTTCAGTTGAAAAGAAAACCATTGGGAAAAAATGTATTAATTTCTTTATTTTTATTTTAATATCTAAAAATTCCCTTTGTATCATCTTCGTAATGTAAACTGTTGGTAAAAATCTTTTTTTATATATGATAAAATACTAACGCACATTTTTATTGATAAAAAATTAATATAGGAGAGCCTCTGGGGGGTGCCTGCTGCACGGGGCTCTACGCATCAGCGTACTAAGAGTATCGGTAAATCCGTTGCTATTAGTAATATTTTTTTATAAGAACAAATAATTACACCATTATAACTATTAATTTGATATTTACAATAATGGCAACCATAATTAATTTTAATCGGATAGATTTATTATTTAGGCATAGCGGTTATATATACAAGTAGAATCAAAATATTGTCATCTATGATTAATTCTTTGCCTAAAAAAACCGGTTTTCATCTGGCAACACGGTTGGAAGTAAAAAAAATAGCAAGATAAAATATATATTTTTTTATAAATGCAAAATAGTGCTAAATATGAAACTAAAATATACAGGCCGGAGTCATAAAGACTATACTTTATAAAGACGCAAAATATGGCTATAAATAAAAAAATGTATTTTCTATTTTTTAGAATACAAACATAAAAAGTAGACAGGGGGGTCAAAAATAACTGCAGAAGTCAATATACACACTTAGATTCCTCCTAAATCCACTCCTTCTGGGAGACGTAGGAAGGTTTCAAAGTGAAAGGAACCAATATAGTTATGTAGATGTAAATATATATATATATATACATATACATATATACATATATATAAATAGACATTTCCAAAAATGGTGCCAAAATGTTCAGGAGGCTATGAAACGTCGAGAAATTTTGGTCCGACCCCTAGGTCCCGCCATCCGACCGACGCCAATAGTGTATGTGCCATATGGCAAATACACTAAAAAAAAACGGCTGAACCGATTTTTATAAAATTTATGTCGGATCAAAATGACGTTAACACGCGTCGATTGATAACCTTACGAAGTCGATATAATTTTTTATTCGCGAGATATTGTGTAAAATCTACTTTTTTGGAGTCTATTTCGTTAAGAAAAATGAACGGCTGAACCGATTTTGAAAAAATTTCTTTCAGATCATATTTACGTTAATACGCGTCGATTGGCACACTAACGTAGTCGATATCATTTTTCATTTTCGAGATTTCGTCTTAGAAAGAAATGGTCACATACGTACGTACATACGTACGTACATACGTACACACACACACACAGAGACATCTTTCTAAAAATAGTGTAAAAATAGTGTAGTGACCTTGAAACATAAAAATTTGTTATACATTTTGATTTCGATTTTCGGACCCATTACAATAACTTCCAATGGGAAGTTAAAATTAGGCGAGGTACCGCATACCCCACTGTACTACTGATGTTATAATTTACTAGCTTACCAACGCCGTGTTAAAAAATGAAACATGGAAGTCATGTATGGTTCGTTATACGGATATTTTGACTGTTTTGTTATGAACTGCTTTTAGAAAGAAATTTCCAAAAACTTGTTCATAGACGCGATACTTTGTGACGACTACTACAGTACACGTGTTTCCCCTTTCCCCTTAACATGTATACAGAAGTTGCACAAACACGTATTGAAAATACGGTATACACATGGACAAGGGTGGTAGCAGGAGGGGGGAGGGATGATGGATTCGGTTTGGTATATTGGTCCATTTCGACCGGCCGATTGCCCGCTACGGAATTGGGTTTGTCCCATATATGTACATACTATACCAGTACACCGTGAGTACTAGTTTTTTAACACTGTGATACATTGAAAGTTGCAATACTTTTACAGGTTATCAAATTTAGCTTTTTTTAAACACTGTCTTATTTTCTTGCTTATTTATCTTATAGATTTAAATTCTCTTTGCTGAAGGATACAAACAAAGCTTTACAGTATAGTGAAAAGGTCCTTAGAATCAATAATCATATTTATATTTTTAAAAGACACAAAAGTTAAAGTTGGGTAAAAACTAAAAATATCACTCACGTAAAAACTAAATGTTCCAATTCTGTAAAACTGTGTCCAGTTGTATATTCTTTAAAATAGTGTAAAGTCAAAAGATGAAACGAATAACGAAAAAAATAAAAAACTTTTTAACAAAAAAAAAACCTCCTTCAAAAAACCACTAAAAAGAGGAAAATAATGAAATTTTGAGGTCTGTGCCAATTTAATAAAATATGAAGTCGGTTAAAAAGTATAGTATAGTGATTAATATCTTTTTTTAACCAACTTCATATTTTATTAAATTGGCACAGACCTCAAAATTTTATTATTTTCCTCTTTTTAGTGGTTTTTTGAAGGAGGTATTTTTTTTGTTAAAAAGTTTTTTATTTTTTACTTTTTAGTATCAAAAAGTGACATTTACCTTAAAAGAATCACACGCCGTTACTCACTTTTATTAAACCGACTTTCTTACGCTGTCTGATATGTCAAAAAGTGACATTTACCTTAAAGAATCACACGCCGTTACTCACTTTTATTAAAATCAGCCAAACTACTGAACCGATTTTGATGAAATTTCTATGGGACCAATCAGAAAGTATATCCTTTCAAATTAAAAAAAAAATTTTTCAAAATAGGTTTATAAATGACTGAGTTATGAGGTAACAAACATAGAAAAAATAAATAAATACAACCGAATTGAGAACCACCTCCTTTTTTTGAAGTCGGTTAAAAATATAATTATTTTAAAAATCAACAAACTTAACTATCAGTTGCTAGAAAAAAACTCCATTTATCAAACTTGCTATTTGGTAGTATTAATTACAAAATTGTGTTCCAAATAAAGCCAAATTTATGTTCCTTCCACATTTTCTCGTAAAATCAAAAATACATGTTTTATCCTTTTGTAAACCTGTGATCATATTACAGCCTAAAACACTGCCAAGATAATTGCTCTATACAACCGTGAAAACAAAATTGAAATCGGCTCAGCGGTTTTCAAGTTTATCGCGAACATACAGACAGACGTACAAATCCGAAAAGGGAACAAAAATAGATGTAAAGACAAGTACTTTTTTGCAAAATAATTCACAACCCTATTCTTCGCCGATTTATTTGTTTTTGTAATGCTGAACGACAAGCAACTAGTTGATCACATTTTTTCATGTAAACGAGAGAAAAAAGATGCTGAATTTCAACAGATCACAGTAGATCATAGAAACCTTTTGAATGTTATATAAACTTATAAAAGTCTGAAGATACAGCGGGCTGTTTCATATTTTTTGTAGCAAGTATGTTGGCATAGACGTGTACATATACATGCATACATGACATGTACATCAATATATCTACGGTCACAAATCAAACTGGTTTATGCCGAATTTTTATATTTTCAGAACCAGGTTTCATTTTATAAATCGATTTTGCAATTTGCATGATTAAATTGATTTATAAATTAGAAAGGGAGAAGTGCTTCTTTCAAAAAGTTGGATACTGAGACCAGATTCGATTCCGCTACAAATATTTAATTGTTCTGATTTAAAAACCGATTTCAGATTTGGTCTTTCTAATTGAAAATTCAAATGCTAACTTCTCTTGTAATATAGACAAACAACACATTAAAAAAACCACGAATAAATTCTTCAACTAATTAACAGACTCTTCTGGTGCACAATACTACAATCTTGGGAACCATCCCGTTAACGGCGACACCGAATTGCCAACCGATCTAATACAAATAGACTCAAGATCCTACTGCCGCCAGACCTACGTCATTGTATCAAACCTAAGATTTTTTCTATAGGTTTATACTAACGTTCCACTATAGTGCACACCTAATAGAAAAATCTTAAGTTTGATACTATGACGTAGGTCTGGCGGCACTGAGATTTTACACTAAAATA
Source organism: Mongoloraphidia duomilia (assembly GCA_039654895.1). Lineage (NCBI taxonomy): Eukaryota > Metazoa > Arthropoda > Insecta > Raphidioptera > Raphidiidae > Mongoloraphidia > Mongoloraphidia duomilia. The sequence goes on along the minus strand of CM077520.1, from coordinate 4,581,749 downwards.
GTGACAGGGAAACCTTGATTGCCCCATATAGCTAAATAATATTGTTACGGATCACCCTGTATATAAACGGCAGGCAAGAGTTCTGAGAAACGGCCGTCTGCTTACTGTAACAACTAGTACCTGCGCGAAAGTTCTAGAGAAAGCGAGAACGCACTAGGCTTACGCCACGCAGCATATATAAACAGCCAGTACGAGTGAGTGAAGGGAATCAGTCAACGGTGAGTCACGCATTCAAGTCTACGGTGGATCAGTAATATAAATAGTGCCGTGATATAAATAAATAAACTGATAAAATAAATACTAGTGTATAGTGGTAATAATTACGAGTTATTGTATATAGTTGTTTTGTTTTGCTTTGTAATTACTGTTTAGTTATTGTTTACTTGTGTTGATTGTTAGAACTGACTTTTCGTTGTTGCATTCATTATTATTGTGTTTTTAATTATTGTAAATAAATATTTATTCCGCCAACTCAGAAAACAGTTTTGTAACAATATCTATGTCAGTGATCAATACCACGAATAGCCCGCGAGTGCTGAACTGGTTATTAACGTTGAAAAAAAAACTTCTCTTGTAAGTTTACATAGAATCTGACAAGAGTGATTTTGTCTTGTCACCGCGGATGTATGTATCCTGCTACAGCCTACATAAAAACATGTAGCTCTATATTTTATGCATAATATATAGGACATATTGCTGTATCTGTAGAGCAATACACAAAACTGTTTTGTAAAACACATAAATATGTCAAACAAATCAAATTTATTGAAATCGAATAGCCGTACATGAATAACTAATTCCAGATATTCAACTGTTAATACTGATAACGATTTAATTAAAAAATGATATTGTTACAATCTTTATGGAAGTATCAATTTATTATAATCTTATCGTACACTGTAAAAAATGGATGTAAAAATACTTTGAAAGTTAAGGTAGAATTCGCTCGATTTTCTAAGTGATTTTACATTATTATTTATTTTTACACAGAAAACTTCATAAAAACTTGGACTTTTACTGTAAAGTTAAACAAACTTGTGATTTTTACATAAAGTAAATTAAAATTACATAATTTGTGTAATATTCCAATAAAGTGTGTAAAAATTACAAAATAAAATGTATAGTTACATATATAAAATGGATGAACACAAAACAAATTAATGTAAAATTTGTAACCACGCATGCTCCAAGTGTTTTTATGGAATCTACGCGATGTGCGGGCGATACCTGTTTGCGACGCCATTGTCTCTTTGTGTGCCTATTACCAGATTAATCGCTGGCTACAAATGGACCATCGATAATCTATGTAATCGGCCTTCTCATTTCTTACAGTGTATAGCATTCTTAAGTAAACGATATGGAGTTAAGTTGAGAACAAGCACTAGACGGAGAGCCCACCGTCATCGCTATATTCGGGTAAAAAAGTTGATCAATTACGTATGTTAATAAAATATGGAAATTATATAATTACTAATTACATATAATATTATCATAAATGAATATGAATGGGTTCAATAAAATATAATATACATAATATTATATTATACACTGCGCACATAATGTATAATTAAAAATAATACATGATAAATATATTAACTTTTTGTTAATTGGTATATTATCTTAAATACTAAAATATAGGGTTCCGCACTTGATTTGAGCCCATAGGAATAGACATGTAATTTTAAATTGTATGTTTCCTGTTTCCCTGCAGTGTTTTTTTTGTATTTAAACTATTTTAACTGGTCTTTGTAGCCAGCCTTAGGAAAAGATTGCAATATTTTTTAAAGTTTCTATATAGCAAATAGTTTTTGTGAAAATGGGTTGAAGGGAAATTTTTGAAAAAAAAGCAAATACAAAATTTCAATTATTTGCGAGAAAATTACTTAGTCCTTATGTTAATTTCTCTATAATAGTGAATTTGTACAGTAATTAAGGAAGTAATAACAATAATTGATTGTTAATTTAATTGTTAACTAAATACAAAATTGTCTGTATTTCAATGCACATTTGTTTGATATATTTAGTTCTTTCTTAAACTGCGTACCTTATTTACAAGGATGTTGGTTTTTTGAAAGTTTTTTTTTTTTTTTGTATTAGTGGGTTCACTTTAGATCTCTGTTGACATGAGTGGTTTTTTCTTCTGATTTTCTTATTTTGCAAGTTAAACAATGCAACCTTATATTCTAACAAAATACGCAAGATTCTCTATAAATGAAGAATAATTAATTCTTATTGTAATTATATTTCTTAGGCCCGTATTCACCAAGCCTAGTTAGTTATTTATTCCGTTGATTTATTCCCCTGGTAACTATCACACGGAATAAATAGTGATAATTCAAATTACCAAACATAGTTAAGTTTACTGCAGATATAAATCGTAAGAATAGCTATTCTGTCCAATTTCAAGGGTATAAATATTTATCCGCCTAGTTAAATAGGGTGTGCACGAAATGCATAAATTACTTTATGGCCTGGCGACCTTTTCAGGTAAATATTAATTTCATATCTTACAGGTAAAGGTTTTTGTCAGTAAAATATGTCAATATTCACCATTTTACATTTTCGATAGATGCGCCATCGGTCGGATCTTTGGTAAACGTGCTTTAGAATCAAAATATTTGACAAAATCTCCAAGGCGTATGGTAATAGTAAATTTTTACCTGAGGTTACTATTCTATCGAATAAATCGCTTGGTGAATAGAAAGTTTATTTTATTCCAAGGAATACATTTATTCTAAGGTTAGTAACTTCTATCTTTAACAGTGTTTGGTGAATACGGGCCTTATTGTTTCTTATATTAGACCTGAGGATAACATAATATGTCATCGTATTTATTTAATAAATCAATTATCTTGTGAATGGTGTCTCAATAATTATTTCAGAATACAAACATGCATTTTCTAATTTATATAACTGTAGTGATTAATTTAAAATTAAAATTTAAACTTTTATTTCTCAAAACCTATTTTTGATGCAGGTTGGAAAAACTACTGCCCTGCAATTGCTTTCTGAAGTTGTAAACTATAATGATCTGTAAAAAAAGTTAACAAAACAGGAAAACAGAAATTAAAAAAAAATTTAAATCCATGGGTTTTCCTATGGGCTCAAATAAAGTGCGATCCTTACATAAATATTAAAAAAAATACAAGATCGTCTTGAATGCTTGCAAATAATACTGTATGTATTTATTTTATCAAACTTACCCAAACTTAAAGTATAGGGTTTCTGTTATAATCGACATTAACTAGAGCGAAGCCAAAGATAAAAGCTTTCATAGTATTGATTAAAATTTTTATAATAATATAATCAGTCGATATTTTATGATCATTCTAAATCGGCTTATCAGCTTTCAAGGTAAAATAAAATGAATAATTTTTACGGCAATTAAAAATAATAGGACAATTTTTTTATATTTTATGCACAGTACAAACATTTCCGATTAGTTCAAATCTATAGGTATTCGCAATATTTTTTACGTTATTTTAAGGCGAATTTATATCACAAAATTACAGTAGACTTTTATTAAGTCAGGTAAAATAAAGCAAGAAATTACCTTAAAAAGAAAAAAATTCCTTCAGTCATAAAATTTTGGAATAGGAATAAATAATCCGAGAGTTCATAACAATGCAAGGGGGAAGTTTTTTTAGGGGGCGGAAGAATTTTTTTTGGAAAAACCAAATTTGCATCATTTTGTCAAAATTTCATAAGTAACGCATTATTTATTATAATTTGAAAGGGAGAATTTTAATAATATTTCCTAGTAATCCAAACTAAATAATATGCGAAAGTGTGTTTGTTGGTTTGTTACGTCTTCATGGTTTAACCACTGAACCGATTTCGACGAAAATTGGGAAAGAGATTCCTTGAATCCGCACAAAGGACATAGGCTACTTTTTATCCTGGAAAACTATTCCCGAGGGAAAATTCAAGCCATGCATTTACACTACTGCGCATATATATTATGGTGCTGGAAAGACAGGAGGTCATGAAATAATGATGCGTTCTACATTTCCATAGTTACGCATCATGTATTAGTATATTTTGGAAAACAAATTATGTGTGTTTTAAAGACCACCAACAGCTAAGGTTATTTGGGCCTAGCACCAATTCATATTTTCAATTCATTATTTTTTTTAATAATAAATTGGAAAATCCAATTGACACTTTTACCAGCTCTCGGGCTAGAACCCGGAAACTGGGGACTTGTAATAGAGAAACCATAGCAACGCCATGTAAACAACAGCACCGCTACACGTTCGGCTATTCTGAAGCCCTAACAAATTATGCATTTTTAACTGCCAAAATAGGCATTAAATTTATAGTACTCGGGCGAAGCCGGGCCGGACTGCTACTATAATATATTTTCACCTTAAGTTTGACCCAATTTAATCGAACAATCAAGCCTACATAATATTATTATTGTAAAGCGTTTAGAATAATCAATGCAATCATATTTTATACTTCCTCTATTGACATAAAATTAGCGCTGGTTCTTTTACAATGGGATAATCAAACCTTATCTACAGAACAATGAGTATGTATTTACTGATATACAGCAAGGTAACAATAATCTTAAGTGCATTATGCAGGTGCCTGGTATTAAATGGTACGATATTGCACAATGGTTACTTTTTTTTGCAGTTTATTACAGTCGTTTTATCAGCAAGGAACGACGAAATGCATTTAATATGAACAAAGGTTTATTAAAAAGCGTGTAAGTCAGTGGTGCACTAGAGCAGTGGATAGGTACTTGAATATTTCCAGACAAATTTTTACAAAATAAATATTAGTAAAAAAAAACTTTTTAGAGACAAGCTTTTATTTAAATGCACTAAAAAGGAAAAAAATAATTTTTAATAATTTTTTTGTTCATAATTATAAAAGCGTGGGTCGTGAACTCTATGATAGTTTATTAGTCACGACCCACGCTTTTATAATTATGAACCTAAATTATTAAAAATTATTTTTTCCTTTTTAGTGCATTTAAATAGAAGCTTGTCACTAAAAAGTTTTTTTTTACTAATATTTATTTTGTTCATTTTAGTCTTTCAAAATTTTACCTCCTTTTGACTGCCGTAGGGGTTGAATTTCGAAAAGTTATTTCTTAGTGGATGATTACGTCAGAAAAGGAACCCACTGTCCAAATTTCAAGTTTCTAGCTTTCGCAATTTGGCCCGGACGCTGATTAGTCAAAAAAATTTACATTCCCGTTTGAAACCCTTAGGGGTTGAATTTATATTCATGTATTGTCATCGGGAATACATATGTGTACAAAATTTCAAATCGATCGGATACGTGGAAGTCGTTCAAAATTGACTTGCAAGTTTTGACCTAAACAAACACACAAACTAACATACATTGCAAGTTAAATAAACGCTTGTAAAAAGAAATCGTTTCCAAAAATATTTGCGCTCTTCCGAAAACTTATATTTTCAAATAGGTATAGCATAACTAGCTGCCCGGTACAGCTTCACCTGGGTGCTATGAATTTATTGCCTATTTTGACAGTTAAAAATGCAATAATCTGTTTTCCAAAATCCTAACTCAGGACCGTTTTTTCATAAATTATTTTTCCTAGTGTTCGTTATAATTTTTATCGAAAATGTACTAACCAAAGGCTACATTCAGAAATTTTTTCACATTTTTTCTATTGGATAGTTTAGAAATTAGATAAAATCAAAAATATCGTGACTGAGAAGTTAAAATCAAAAGGTCCTTATAACATTTTTAGTAGAATTTTAGGAGACCCATCTAAAGACACCCCACTCACCGGGATAAGTGAAACAAAATTATTGAGTACCTTCACTTTCAGCTCTGTGAGAGGGGTTAAAAAATTATTTTTCCAAAAAATTTCTGTTTTTAGGTCATCCGTATATCAAATTTCATCTTAATAGGTATATAAAGAATAGGATGGAAGACCTGTGACATACAGATAGACAGACAGACGCACGAACTGACCGAAACAATAAGGGTTCCTAGTTTCTATACGGAACCCTAACATCCTCTACGTCGAAGCAAGGATAAGAGCCATATTGACAATGAGTTATTTGCCTACTTTAGTAATACACAATAATGGCATGAGTAAGAAAAAAAAAACAGAATATTTAAATGAAAAAAGAATGACTCTTACATATTTGTCCATAAATGTTTCATTTTCTATAATTCATGCATGGAAGGTTGCACATCCACATGTATGCAACTTTTGTAAAAACAACGACAAAAAAAAGGGTACCAAATAAGTTACCGTTAACCAAATAAAAAACTAGCTGTTCTTAGAAGAAATGCATTAAGTGTTACAGTTATTTTAACAAAACCTTTTTTTATTTAATCATCAACTGCCAAGGTAATTAGGGTACAGTTACCAATTCATATTTTTAGTTTATTATTTTCAATACAGTTCTCCGATCAGAACCCGGAAACTGGAAGTAAAATTACATGACTACCTACGTTGTAATGCCTTAAATTTTTAACCGACTTCAAAAAAGGAGGTTCTCAATTCGGCGCGTAATTTTTATGTATGTACACCGATTTCTCCTGCATTTACGAACCGATTTTGATGATATTGTTTTAATTAATAAAATAGGTACCTTCAGGGCGATCCCATATAAATGTTACTTAAATCGGTTCAGTAGTTCGACTGATTTTTTATTATATATTTTTTATGTATGTTATCTATGCAGATGTGTCACCTCATATCTCCTGCATTTGTGAACCGATTTTGATTTTCCTTATTTTTGAGTAACAGGTCCACGATCCATATTATCGAACTGGATACTGTTTTATTAAGGGTATTCGATAGCGAAAGTTACGCCCTGCACCCTTCATCTCAAATCCTTTCCCCTCGCTTATAAACCGGTTCCCGCTCTCCCAACGCTATTTTTAAAGCTAAATGGTTCAGGGAAACGACAAATGAAGGACCAAGAATCACATTACAGATCCTACAGGCGAAAAAAACAAAAAAAGTCCTGAAAAAACTTATTTAAAATCAATATTAGGTATATTGAGACAAATAATAGTTTTATACGGCTGAAATGCAATTGAAATTTTTTTTTTCGTTGGAGAGCAGCCAATTATATAATTGTTTCGAAACATATTGGAAAAAATCATTTTACCAACCAGTGGTTACAGTCAGGATTCTAACCTGAACCTTTCCACTTTCGCGGCGGAATGAGCTTACAATACTCAACCGTGACATGAATTAGCATATATGAATTGACACTCGCATGTAGTGAAAATCTATTGATTCTGAAGCATATAAGGAGAATATTAATTCAGCAATCTTGTCACAGTTGAGTATTGTAAGCTCATTCCGCCGCGAAAGTGGAAAGGTTCAGGTTAGAATCCTGCGAGGAATCCTGACTGTGGCCACTGGTTGGTAAAATGATTTTTTCCAATATGTTTCGAAACAATTATATAATTGGTTGCTCTCCAACGAAAAAATCTTTCATTAGGTATATTGTTTCGCTTTCAAAGAAATTTAAAGATAACAAAATCTGAGTTCCTAATATATTATTTCAAAGATTCTCATTTCGTCCCGATTGGTACACATATGAACCACCTTGATTTGAAAATTCCTGAAAGTTCAACTAAACATTATACGGATATAGCAAGTGTACCAGACCGGTGTTTTGAGTCTAGCACGTACACTGCAGCGTATATTGACAGCTGGCTTTGATTTTTGAGGTTAGTTTGATGCTGCACTTCGACACGTAATGAGAGATATTAGAAAAAATAACATATTTTCCTGTTGAAAACACGTTAGTTTATTGCAAATCTACTCGTCGGGAATACACAATACCTCACTAGACAACGATCATATCTAAGGTATGTACATTTTGTTTTTATTTTCAAATCAGCACGCTTTCTTGCGGTGTGGTACAAATGTGTACCAACCGTGTTTTTTGACGGTACCTATTTGAACCATCAGGTTCATAGTTGAATGTGTTTTTAGAATTATTATGAACCGAAAACGACCACTGACACAAAAGGAAGTGGAATATGCAGCTGAACATTTATCAGATTTTGATTTCTCCGATGATGAAGAGGAGCCATATTCGGCTGGGTCTAGTGATGATTATGTGCCTGGCAATGACAGTGAACCAGACAGTGATAGCGACCTAGAGGAAAGTGATTTACCAGTACAAGAATCTTTAGTTAGTGAAACGGACAACGAAATGAGCGACGTGGAAGAAAATTTAGTAAGTGAATCTCAAGTAAACCAAACGAATGCAGGTGAAGCAAATCGTATTTTAGACTGGATTCTTCCAACAGATAATTTTGTTCCTGCGAAAACTCTTGCAGCAGGTAGACATTGTAAAGTAAATGAGTATATTACGTTACATTTGAGTCCAATGCAAATTTTTCATAAAATTTTTCCTCACTCACTTTACTTGCAAATTGTGGAATGTACCAACCAGCGCCTGGATATAATGAATAAGGGCAGAAAACATAAAGAGAAGCTCACCGATAAAGGGGAAATTCAAAAATTACTGGGATGTATATTTATAATGTCCTACAATAAGCTACCTGGTATCAAGCATTATTGGAGTGGGAAAGAGTCGCTAGGTAATCGTTCAATCGAAAAAACAATGTCCCGAGATAGGTTTATGATTATAGTTTCCAAACTCTATTTTGCTTCACCGGAAAAACCACCCAACCCATCGAAATCTTACTATATTGATGAGCTCTTATTGTGCCTGAAATACACATTTTCAAAATGTCGCCAAGATAGTGCTTACCAAAGCATTGATGAAAGTATGACGAAGTTCAAAGGACGTTCCTCCCTAAAGCAATATATGCCGCTCAAGCCGACAAAAAGAGGAATAAAATTATGGCTTCGATGTGATGCCGATTCTGGCTATATATACGATTTGAACGTTTATTGTGGCAAAGAAGTTTTTGAACGAAAAAATGAAGAGTCGCTTACTCTTGGAGAAAGAGTAGTAAAATCACTTGCGTCTACAATCAAAGAGAAAGATGTTGTGCTCTGTTTTGACCGATTCTTCACAACTGTCCATTTATTAGAAACATTGAATTTTGCTGCTTTGGGAACATGCATGTCTAACCGAAAAAATGTGCCAACGATGAAGGAAAAACTGCAACGGGGACAGTCCACATTTCGATGTACTAACAGTGGATTATTATGTACAAAATGGCAAGACACAAAAGAAGTTATAGTTATGAGTAATTGCCATAAGCCCGATTTGACTACAGTTTCTAAAAAAACAAAAACTGGGGAACGGCAACCTATTGAATGCCCAGAAGTTATCTCATTTTATCGTCAAAAAATGGGAGGAGTTGATAGGGCAGACCAACTTATAGGGTTGTACGATCATGACAGAAAGTCAAGTAAATGGTGGAAAAAGGTATTTTATACTTGCCTGAACATGTGTGCAGTAAATGCTTGGATACTTTACAATGACTTGAGGCGCGAAAATAGTAAAACCCCGTTCCTGTCTTTTCTTGTAACACTTGCCGAAGAACTGATAGCTGAGGGCATACAAAATACTTCGTTACCTCCCCCAAAAAGAGGACCCTCAAGCAAAAAGAGGAAAATTTACGGTACAGTATCTTTGCACCTTCCTGTGGAAGGGGAAACAAGGAGAAGATGTTCAAGATGTAGCGAGCAGAAACGTCAGAAGCGGACAAAGACAATTTGCCAGGAATGTAATATTCCGTTGTGCAAGGATTGTTTCATGTTGTACCACGTAAAATAGATAATAATTTATTATTAGTTTGTACAATTAACATTCAAGAATAAATTTTCAAAATACTTACAGAATTATTATTTTACACCTGGTGGTACACAATTGTACCACGTAAAAACCCTGGTGGTGCATATATTTACCACCTAACTCCCCCTTCCCCAGTGGAAAAAAAAAATTCCGAGGGTAGAAACCTATCACTCTTAAGCAAATTAGCACAATCGTCACACTTTACTTATTCCTGGGTTGATATTTAAATTCAGGGACGAAAGGGTTAAAATATGTAAATAAATTCTATGTGACATTTTTAAAAACAATAAATATAATTATTGTTGACAAATATTTGTATGCAAATCCGTAATATTAAAATTATTTCTTTAAAAATGTTAATTAAATTTCATTAGTGACTTTCATTATAACTGTTGGAGCTCTATTGCATTTGCCACGTCATACATAGTTCATAATTTACCGAGAACTAACCAAATGCATTATAAAGGGTGCCTTCCAAAAAATAACTTCAAAACTTAAGAAATCTTTTTATTCTTTGGAGGAATTTATATCTCAGAAATCGTGTCCACTCGTGATTATAATAAAGATCCTAAGCAAAATGCGGCAGGAGCCTACGTGGCACGAGGATCATAATTTGATCTTATTAAATTCAAATGTACGACGTTTCGTCTATACGATTTAGGACTTTTTCAAGTACCATCTATCAGAGCGAAACGCTCGTCACATTTAATTTAAGTAAATCAAATTATATTGTCCACTGATCCTACGATTTTGCTTAATTTCTCATTCTTTGGAGGAATATTTTACACTCAGTTCTAAATGTCATTTTTACCAACTCAATTATTCACTTAGATATTGTTCCTATTGTTGTAAAAATTACAATTTGTAAGTTATTGGAAAACATTCATGCATTAGAGAAAATCGGTCCACATAAAATGCAACATCCACTGCACAAAAACATGCATCACTATCAATATTTTAATTTTATAAAATGAATTACAGCTAATTTTTTTAAATTTAAATATTGTTAGTCATGTATGTTTTTGTTCTGTGGTTGTTGCATTTATTGAAACGTTTTTCTCTAATGCATTAATGTTTTCAATAACTACCAAGTAACCAAAACCCGCCTATGTTGCGCCTTCAGCGAAATTCACTGTATAGAGAGGACAGTGTGGTGTAACGGTTAGCGTAGCGGTCTTTGGATCACACTGTCATGGGTTCGAATCCCACCTCCGCTCATGGATATTTTGTGATGTAATTTAGTTTTAAGAGAATTGTTATTTAATGTATTTAAGACGCTAATGACCTAAGTTGTCGATGCGTCTATAATCTACAATAAATAAAATAAAAAATAAATTCACTGTATATGTACCTATATGACTTTATTTTTAATCTGTTGAATTTGTCTTGTTATATTCGATGACGTAATCCGTATTTCCTTTCGGAATTTTAACGTATTAAAAGCTCTAACTCTATTTACCTTTTATTTATTTACGGCTACCAACTGCCAGGGGGTCTCTGTGCTCAGTACCAATTCATAATCTAAATTTATTATTATTTTTAATACTAAGTTGAAAATCCCGTTGATACTTTCACCAAGTTACGAGACCAGAAACTATTTCTATTAGACGAGCAATGGAAATGTCGTACCTATACTTAATATGATGCTGCCTATTTTTTAAACCACCAATTGCCAGGACTATCTGTGCTTACTACCAATTCATATTTTTAATTTATTATTATTTTTAGTTATAAACTAAAATCCAAATTCATACTTTCATCAGTTCTCAGATTAGAACCTGAGAGTTAGGGGCTTGTAATAAAGTAACGCCATATAAACCACTGTTTCCCTACGATCTCGGCTATTCTATATGTTTTTAATGCATAAAGAACCCTTATGTCGGGTTTATCGTACAATTAACACGCTGTTTTGTTAATCGCTATTAAATTTTTAATATACTAATGGCCGGTTTATCGTACATTTTAATCAGGATGTTTTTTTAATCACACTGTTAAATTTTGACAGGTACGTGTTCATTGGTTGCTGCGTTTCGTTACCATAGCAACCAGTCATTTAACAGTGTGATTAAAAAAACATCATGATTAAAATGTACGAGAAACCGTCCATATCAGTAACCATAGAGATAACACAGAATTAACATAACAAGGAATAAAGTGAATAAAATTAAAATAAAGCACAAACTATACTTACCTATTTTAAACAACAGACTTATAATGACGAATATAGCCTAGTAGCTGCGCGTCTTATTAAATTAAAAAAAAAATAAATAAAAAAAAAAATAACATAACAGCGTGATTAAAATGTACCATAAACCCGACATTAGAATGTTATAATATATCTACAATTAATATTTTTATAAATATTAAGGTAAGGTGTTTTAATACCGATCAATTTTTTAAATACTATTTGCTATTTAATATTAATCATTTTTGAAATGCATTTATAAATTTGTAAATTTAAATTTGTTTATAATTATTATTTAGTAATAGTATTGCTTTACAAGAGACGAAACACAGCGTTTGCAACTAGTGTGAAGTTTCGCAGGCGTTTCATTCGTTGTGTTTCGTTCCGAGTCTATGCATATTATTAAACGGTTTTATTTATTTTTCACAACTCTATTGACAATTCGATTTGAAGTACCTGCAATTTGAGTACGCAAAAAAGTCGCGAAAATATTAGATCCATGTAAAATTTATGTGGGGTTATGTCTATCATTTTGACGATTTCAAGTATATATAATATGCAAATTGAAGTTGGCGCAACTCAATAGCTCTATCTCTCTCTTAACAGCGTTAAAAACAGAGAAAACCGACAACTGAAAATGTTTATCCCTAGGGTTGAAACTCTCAGTAAACAGAGACCGAAAATCGAATTTTCAATAGCGGCGTTGTGAAAAATACATTTTCGTAATAATAAAAAAATAACAAATAAACAAACCAGTGACGTAGACATAAATTATAATTTTAAAAAAATCTCACTTACCCTATCATTTAAACTTATTGTCACAATTCGGTCACAATTAATAAAAATAAGAGAAAAAATAAAAATACGTTGACTTTATTGGCGAGTAGCGCTAGCAAACTGTGCAAAATTAAATATGCATTTCGATTTTATATACCTTCGGTACGCTCAGATATCTTCTAATATTTTATTGTAGTTTTATCGCTGATAACGATAAAAAATATAGTCGAGTCAGTGTGTATACGAAACAAGGCGTATAAATTAGCTATTGTGTGATTTTATATGCTTAAGCATTATATTCTTTAGGTGAACAATATTAAATCCGGTGCAGCAAAACCAAATAATTAAAACCAGCTCGCGTTATCAAGATATTTTACGACAAATGTAAGGACGTATCGAATAGTCATAGTGTATACAGTACATTAATTTTATCAAAAACTACATAGGTAACTGACCAATCCAGGTTTGATAATGATAAAGAGTTACATAAAGAAGCTTATAGACCGAGAGCTAGTGACAATTTTTACTTCCCACCTCTACTGTGGTAGGGAAGTAATGGATTTAGTCCGAAAAAAATATTTCGAGATTTTACCAGATTTTCACGTTTTGAGACCCTAGCAATCGTTTAAGATCATTTTCTGACTGATGTCTGTATATGTGTGTGTGTGTGTGTGTGTGCGTGTGTGTGGTCAATTTTTCGCCTTCGATACCTTAAGAACGGAACAACATACGGGCATTCCGATTGTTCTATTGCGTTTATAAGCCTTTAACTTAGATCTGATTAGATTTTGAGTCAAATCGGTTCAGTGGATCCTGAGATATTCAAAAAAACGTCCTCAATGTCACGTATTAACATAGGTAAAAAAAAATATAAATGAATTCTAGATGTTATAATATGAAAAAAATATAAATATTTTTTTTCTCTAAAATGTATAGTTTTCGAGAAAAAAAATATTTTACTAAAAAAAATAAAAATTGTACGTAAATCAAGGTAACCATGATTTTTGCTATATTAAGTTAGCCATCAGTAGATCACCAAACAAAAAAGAGGGCCATGCTTTTTTCAAAGAATAAAAATTAAATTGTGTTTTAAAGACCACCAACAGCTAAGGTTATTTGGGCCTAGTCAAAGAATAAAAAAAAAGTGTTTATTTTTTGCAAATATTTTCTAGGTGGGAAGTATAGGACTGGTCATCAGTCGAATTTTTTGGTGTTATTTATTCAAGGCCTTATTTATGTGAAGATGTTGAGGAAGGCATATTAAAGTGCCCTGAGTAAGGGATTTTGCTAGATAGCGGTATGGGAGGGATGCAGACCGCACCCAACATGTAACAAGAAAAATAGTCACAATTATTATTGCTTCAAGGCTGAAATTGTTTGTATAGCTTGTCGGTGACCCAATAATGCTATTATAATATTGGCAGATCGATTAGTCAGTATTAAAGGGGTGGCAGATCACCCTAAACGTGTCATGTATCCGACGAAATTTATATTATTAGTTCAAGGTTTAAATTTCAACATGTTGTTACGGCGACTGTTTTAAGTATATATTTCAATTTGCAGAACAAAATGTCGGTATTAACCCCCTTGCAGAACGATATAAACACCTGGTCGAGCAAGTTTTCCTCTAAGGGGGTTAATTAGTTAATATCAACATTTTGTTCTGCAAATTGAATATGCTTAAAACAGTCGCCGTAACAACATATTAAAATTTGAACCTTAAACTAATAATATAAATTTCGTCGGCTACATGACACGTTTAGGTTGATCTACCACCTCTTTAATACTGACCAATCGATCTGCAAATATCATAATGGCATTATTGAGTCACCGACAAGCTATACAAACAATTATAGTCTTGAAGCAATAATAATTGTGACCATTTTTTTTGTTTCCTCTGGGGGCGGTCTGCATCCTTCCCATACTGCTATCTAGCAAAATCTCTTACTCAAGGCACTTTAAAATGCCTCCCTCAACATCTTCACAAAAATAAGGCCTTGAATAAATAACACCAAAAAATTGTCCCTAGCTCTCGGTCTATTTGGTCTCTGTTGTTGAGCGTCTATCATTTACTATATCTTTCTATGAGTTTCACATCATAGTCTAAAGGACGTTGGAGACCACTTGATTCCACAATGGAGATGGGCACATGAGATGGCAGCTTAAATTATCATTGGTTTTCTGACGAAGATGGTTACATAGCTAGCGCCTCTAGCGGTCAAGTTTGACAGTGCCCATCTCCATTGGTTCCTATCTTTGACAGTTCGGATGAGGTTCTTAAAGTTTAATCCCGTCCATTTTTAATATTTCTTAAAATTTAAAGCCAAAGTATTTCCATTAGATACTGCGAAGAATTATCGGAAAAACTATTAAAATGATTTAGTTCAACTTTTTCACTAGATATTTAATTTTTCTGTCCTTTATTGAATACGTGCTATTGACAGCTATATGGTAATTTCTAATCGTGATCGAAAATGCAATAATAGCAATATTAAATGAATTAAATTAAAAATGAATAATAAAAAATGATTGGTACCTATATGAAAACATACGATCTCATAAAAAAATTGATTTATAAAATACCAGATATAGGTAATTCTATAAAATTCTCTGACACCTACTATTTTTTAAGGTCACCAACTGACAGGATTATCTGAACCTAGTGCCAATTTATATTTTCTGTTTGAAAATGTGTCACTGTGTGAGTAATGTCAACTCAGTCCGCCGCGATAGTGGAAAGTTTAGGGTTAAAATCCCTACGGTGACATAGGTTTGAATTAATGAATTTTTCCTGATTACAGCATTGTGTTACGTCATTGTTCTTTACAACAGGTGTTTTCATATACTGTTTGCAGTCATTATGCATTCATTTAATTATATTTTCTGTTTGTTATTATTTTTGAAGTGAAAACTTCCTTAGGCGCACTTTGCCTGAGTGGTGACGGAAAGTGAACCGTCACACTTCGGGTCGGTGACCTTGAACCGGGTTTACTCGGCTCAAACTCGAAAACGTATTTTTAGTATGCTGCGTAATAAGTTATTTGTAGTTCACAAGCGCGCTAATAGATCACACTAAAACTTAATTGAAAAGGCATTTCTATAGTATGTTGGTAATAAGTTATTTGTAGTTCATAGGTGCGCTAATAGATGACACTAAAACTTAATTGAAAGGATATTTGTGGTATGTTGGTAACAAGTTATTTGTAGTTCATAGGTGCGCTAATAGATGACACTAAAACATATATATATTTTAAAATTATAAAATCAGAAGTTTTCACTTCTGTCGTGTGGTCATAAGCACACACCCACTTTTTTTTAATTGCAATTAAAAATCATATTTCGATTTATTCTAATGTGAGTATTGTTTTTCAGATATTTGTTCTAGTAAAGATTCGAAGCTGGTGGAAGCAAAGGTTCAAACAAAGGTCGACATTTTATTTTTCTCGTTGATATAAAAAGATAAAAATTCAGCTGCGCTGTTCAGTTGAAATTTTTTAGCATTATTCCAAAATCAACAATTTTAGAAAAAAAAACACAACATTGCACAATAATTTGGTTATTTTGTAAGTATTAATTATTTATCTTGATTTACTCTGCAGATTTGCATACTAAAATGTAACCACGAAACGCCAAAAAACTAACACTTTTTCGACGCAAATTTCGTTAACTATGTTAGCATCTTTATGAGATGATTAAAACTGGTTTTTATCATCTTCTGATGATGCTAACATGGTTAGCGAAACGTCCGTCAAAAAGAAACTGCTAGTGTTTTGTGGTAACTTTTTTAGTATTCAGTGTCTTCACTCCAAATATTCCATCCCTCTTCAAAAGGTTCATTAATATTTGGTGTGTACGTTGGTTTCTTCTTTTTGAAGATTTCTATGAAAATGATGGGAGCCGCACGCACGGGTTAAAAATAGACTGTGCACATGCGCGCCCATCATTTTGATGGAAATCTTCAAAAAGAAAACACACCCATTCTGTATTTATTACTTTGTCGATTAATAAAAAAAAACTATGGTAATAAAACAGTTTTCTTTCAGCTTTTGAAAATAATAACAATACTTTTTTTACAAATATATTTCAATTTAACTTAACCTTGTCATAAGGCTTTTGAGACGATAACTATTTAAAATTCGATATTTTTATATCGAATCAATATTGAAACTACGCCTCGTTATGAGACTTCTAACGATAGTTTTGAAAATATAGAAAACGAGACGAAAAGGCCACCAAGGACGCGATACTATTTTTTTTCTTCAACGACAAGACCATGATGACATTTTCAAAAATTTTGTCTCATCCGAAGCCCCAACTTAGACAGGGTATCTTTTAGATGTTATACTTCTTTAAGCGTCTCCGATCGCGTTTAACGCAAAATGTTACCCGATGCGCGCGCCCCACGTTAAACTAAGAACTTTAGGATATTTCCGTTAGATGACGCCAAAAACACTGTTTCTCCATTCATACCTAGATGTAGTTGCCGTATCAATCGCGTGGTACCAGCTGACAACGCGGAGACGCGTGGGGTACGGGAACATTATTTGATTGCATTGTGCGCCCATGAGAGGTAGTCTCGGAGTACGCCGTATATGTTAAGGAGTATAACTTCCAGCCATGTGTAAACCACACACGTGCCTTTTTTAACAATACAACATTTCATAGAAATTATTTTAAGTGGCCTACATTTTGTTTATTGCAGCATTACTTTGGAACATGTGTTTATATGAGTTTTTTGCTTATTTTGTAGTGGATAACACATCCCTAAATGGTGCCGTGCAATTTTGAAACGCCTTATATAAAATCAGTTGATCAGTCACCATTTAAGAGCATTGGATAGTGGATATCTACCATTACCCCCTCCATAATTCATCTCAAATCCTTTCCCGTCGTCTAAAAACGGTTATGGCTCTTCCGACGCTATTTTTAAAGTTAAAGGTTTCGGGTAAGCGTCAAATTATGGACCAACAATCACACTTCAGATTCTTCAGACGAAAAATTGAAAATTGAAAAAAAAATCCTGGAAAAACTAATAAACCTAAATAATAAATTACGTAATCTTTCACACGTACCCAATTTTTTTTTTCAAAAAATTCGCCTATAGGATCTGTAGTGTGATTCTTGGTCCTTCATTTGGCTTTTATCCAAACCCTTTAGCTTTAAAAATAGCGTCGGGAGAGCCATAACCGTTTTTAGGCGAGGGGAAAGGATTTAAGATGAAGAGTTCTGGTGGATAGTTGTAGATATCCAATGCTCCTAATAAAAGACTTAGCAACTGTACATAGTGTACACTGTAACCAATTGTTTTTGAACACACTGTACCTATTTTTAATTAACGAGTAGGTGGCTCGATATAATTTTACAAATTGTATGTAAATATAAGCACTTGAAACGTTCAAAACTCAACAGCATTATTTCTCTTTAGTTTATAAACGGCTCTCAGACGACTAACAATAATTTAGTTACTTGGTTGCGCCAAACGACCTGAGTATTATATCAACATAACACATGCATTCTCTCACACACACACATCTACACGTTTACCTACAGTTATACTCACTTCACTGTGCATTTCGAATGCTCACTATAAAGGATGTGCTTACGGTATCAGGCGTCTTGATCCCCGAACAAAATATCCCTGACAAAATATTCCCGGACAAAATATCCTCATGATAAAATATCCCCGGACTAAATATCCTCGGACGAAATGTCCCCCATGACAAAATAAACCTGTATAAAATATCTATATGACAAAATATCCTCGTATTAAAAGTATTCACAATAGATCTTTCCCTCCACTATTTTTACAATTTTACCACGATTTCCCTGAAAAACAAGTTGCCCAAATTAAATCGTTCCCTCAATAATTTATTTTAATAATTCCCTCAATTATTTAAATCGTTCCCTCAACTATTTAAAATTTCCACGATTTTCCTGAAAAACAAGCTCCCCAATTTAAATCGTTCCCTCAATTCAGCGTTATTTTTTCTATAAATAGATTTAATATCAAACGAATCGAGTCAAATTAATTTTTCAAAAATTTCGCAAATTAGTACAAAGAGGGGGGTCTTCTTACTTTTGACATTTTTAAGAAAACTCAAAAATCTCTCAGATGCTGTTTATATTATTTGGAATTAAAAGTGGGGGGTGTTGGAGTCGATTCAGCGTTATTTTTTCTATAAGACTTAATATCAAACTAATCGGGTCGAATTTATTTTTCAATAAATATTCATTGTTAATAATTAACTTGTTCTTATTTAATTTGTTTCTATCAATAAATTTGTTTTTTGTCTTTTTTAATTGGAGATATTTTGTCGTTAGGATATTTCGTTCGGGGATATTTTGTCGGGGATATTTTGTTCGGGGATCAAGACGCATGGAAGGTACCAAATTCACTGTAGGTACTATATCATTTAATCATGTTCTACCAACTGCTAAGCGATGAATCAATCATTGCATAAGTACTACATAATATTACTATCCCTATGTCATATTTTACAGCCCAATAATAGCCGAATAAAATCGTTCCAGCCGTTCTCGAGCGATTTTGGTACAAACAGACAGAGAGCCGTAGAGATATCCTAGATAGAGGAGGAAAGCCACTCCAAAAAATGTCGGTGCAAAAGATAGAGATGGAGAATAGAAGTGTACTTCTATCTTTTTCGATCACAAATACATAACCATGGTTATAGATGTAAATTAACAATACCTACTATAAATTTTTAAATTCGCAAATGCGTCATAAAACAAGGAAAAGAGAAACTATCCGTTTTCTATATCTCTTTTCCAACCTGACACTGTCACCTACAGTAGTGTCTATGACACCCCTACTCTGTCTATGATATCTCTATGCAGTGACCCCGTTATAATTTTCTGATAGGTATCCGTATTGATTATACTAAAGTTATACTTAAGGGTCGCATTAGGTACATTTAGGTATAGCAAGTAAAACGATTAAATAAGTTTTTTTTTATTTATTGTGAAGATGAATACAAATATTAGCCCTTTATTCCCGACTTCGCTGGAAATGGGACATAAAATCGAAAGACATGTCCTGTATAACTATTACATACTTTGTTCATCCCTATGCCAGAAACAACTGTGCATATCACAGGTATAGGGTAAAGGCACCAGTTTCTGTCCACCTATAGGTTAGTGATGGGACTCGAGTTGTTTTTCACTCGAGTGACTCGAGTAGTTTTTATTTTACTCGCACTCGAGTCAAATTTATTTTTACTCGGCTTTCGATTGACTCGAGTCAACTCGGTTGACTCGAATCGTTGAGTGACTCAAATCGGCTAGATCCACTCGATTGGCGAGTTGACTCGGAACACTCGAATGGCCTGTAGTGACTCGAGTGAAAAGTACAAGTTAAGACATGCTTAGCCGATGTATGGCATACAATATACATGCCTTAATCTTTCATTTGAAATTCAGTACATAGTTTGAGTTTTTCAAATTGTTGTAATTTTTAAATTTATTTTTATTTGGTTCATCTTTTAAACGATTTGGTATTTTATTATGAATCCTGATCATGACATTTCTGATACCACTATATGCAACTGTCAGTGCCGAGAAATCGGTTTTGAAATTATTTTTTGTCACGAATATGACATATTATGCATGAGTTCTATGGTTATAAAATAAATATGGATGATATAAAATAGGTCGACCACAGATGGGTGCTCAGCAACTGGTACCCTTACCCTACTTATGGTGTGTTTGTGTGTGTGTGTATGTAATATAATATAATATGTAGAAGAGTACGAGATGTGAGCGTATGTTGGACGCTTATGAAATACTTATTACTTATAGGACCTTGTGGAGATCTCTCGTTTAAATGTAAATAATATTGTATAATTAATGAGAATGTTATTTTATCTTAAACTGTATAAAATTAAAATAAAATGTTTAATTATGTACGTTGTATGTACACTGTACAGTGAACTACCTACATATTATTATTATGAAGATCTTTTGCAGGTAATTTCTTCAATGATGAGGAATTAACACGTTATGCGTGTCTAATTAACAAAATTTAAATAATTCGTATTCTAAATTTTTTTTAAACAAGACCGACTGAATAATCACATTAAACTTTTTATAACAATAGTAACATATAGTGAGCTCTTTATAATTAAACACTCAATTGAAAATAGATAGTTCAAGTAGTTCCCCAGTTCTTTTTCAAGTACAGTAGCCTCTTTATAAGTCGCTGGCTCGCCAAATTAACGCGTCTAAACTTTCATCTCATACGCTTTACTAT
Organism: Mongoloraphidia duomilia; assembly: GCA_039654895.1. NCBI lineage: Eukaryota > Metazoa > Arthropoda > Insecta > Raphidioptera > Raphidiidae > Mongoloraphidia > Mongoloraphidia duomilia. Next base: position 4,560,787 of record CM077520.1, on the reverse strand, counting down.
TTCTAACCGTTTCCATTTCTGTACTTCACGATGACACCGCGGTAAGTTAGATCTTAATTATGTTTGATTTAAATCACGGTTTTATAGACAGGTATTGACACTGCTCCAGAGTGGGGGTAACCCTTATTGAAGCCACTTTTTTATTGCCATTCTATGCTTCCTTGTCTTACTAATCAACTTTCTAGCTACTGTTGTTTTGACTTTCTATGATATCCTTGTCTGACTGACTTGAAACTCTTCCAGAGTGGAGGTAACCCTTATTGAAGCCAGTTTTGTTATTGCCTTTCTAGGCTTTCCTTGTCTTACTAATCAACTTTCAAGCTAGTTTTGTTTTGACTTTCTATGATATCCTTGTCTGACTGACTTGAAACTGTTCCAAAGTGGAAGTAACCCTTATTGAAACCAGTTTTGTTATTGCCTTTCTAGGCTTTCCTTGTCTTACTTATCAACTTTCAAGCTAGTTTTGTTTTGATTTTCTATGATATCCTTATCTTACTGTCTTGAAATTCCAGAGTGGAGGTAACCCTCATTGAAGCCAGTTTTGTTATTGCATTTCTATGCTTTCCTTGTCTTATTAATGGACTTTCAAGCCTAGTTTGTTTTGCCTTCCTAGGTTTTCCTTGTCTTACCATATTATAACCATATTACAGTTTCTAGACTTGCATAAACGACCGTGATTTAAACTAAGAAGAAATAAAGTGAAGGAGTGTAAAGTTTGTGTTTTCCTCCGTAACAACTCAGTAGGCATTGACTTAACGGAAGTCTATTGTAGCAAGCCTCAATAAATTAAGAAAATAAATTATAACGAAGTGCTCAACTTTCATAAATATAGCATTTCAAACCACGCTAATCAAAATTGATGAAGTATCACCAATAATGATCTTACTGCAATTTTAGAAGCTATGTGTTTTCATTTCTATGGATGAATAAATAATTGTTTACGTATAAATATTGTTTTGTTGGCCTTTATTTAACATTACTACCTATAATATGAATAAATTTAATTTTTGAAAACGTAATCCTGTTTTTAGAAGGAAAATTAATTTTCACTTTTTTGCTTTACGAGCTCGCTTTAAGGTCGACGAATTCGTGAAGTAAATAACCTATAATTAAAATGTACTTTCGTCTTTGACTGAACGCACCCGGTAGCCCTGTAAAGCTCGATTTATATTATCCGGTCAGACACGGCACGGGAACGTAGCGTTTCCGGTAAGACAAACATGTTTACATGCATTTCAAATACGAGAATTGATACGTGTCTGAACGGACGGGATCCGCTAAGTATAAATATTCGTATTTGAAATGCATGTAAAAATGTTTGTCTTGCCGGAAAAGCTACGTTTCCGCGCCTTGACTGACGCAGATAATATAAATCGACCTGAAGTTTTTGTTCCAGTAATTCAACAGAGTTTTAAGATCAGTGTTTCTTGCCAAGGTAAGTACGCATAAGTAGAATTTTAGTTTTAGAATTGTTAATTATAGACGCTCGACAACAAAGGTCATTAGCGTCTGTTTTAGTTTTAGAGCATTATCCTCATGCGATGGGGGAGAGGGACATGCTGGGCTAAACAGTTAGTAGTTGCTACAAACTGCATTAGCGACATCGGGCGGAGTTTATCATAAGATCTTAGATTAGTATTAAACCGCTGTCACTTTATTTTGACATTGATCATTTTAAAATAGGAATCACGGTGTCATTGGGGACACGGGTAACGTTGGGCTTAAAAGTTGGCTTATTATATAATACGAGCGTGTATAATATTTACAGTATCTATCTATTAAATCAATGCTTCTTAAATGGTGGTCCGCGGACCGGTGCCGGTTGGTGAGTAACATTTTGCTCACCAACCGCAGGTAGTTTACACAAGAAGTTTTAAAAAAAATTGTCAGGCGCCATTATGCAACACCCTAAAATAAAATCTGTGTTAAAATACGAAAAACTTTGACCTTCGATAAATTTTGCGTTTTTGGGTCTCTTTTTTGAAATTGTTTTCCAGGTGGGACTCCCCGGCCAGTGGCCTAACCAAGGGGCTAACGCTAATGTACACCTGGTCCTGTCCATAGTCACCATTTTATCCGTTCCAGGGAAAAAAAAGGTAACGGTCCGACATATATCAGAAAAAATAATGCCAGTCCGTCACATTAAATAGTTTGAGAAGCACTGTATTATATAATATAAGCTTTGTTCCAACCACTCTGAAAACCGTAATATTACCGTCACCTTCATGCGCAGTAGATAGAATGCGTTCCAACCGAAATTGTGATCGTTTGTGAACGATTCTTAAATAATTGATATATGTACTACATTTTGATCATTTGATGTCCATGTTTTGATGCATGGAGGCCATGATTTGATGCACAAAACGGTCACAAAAGCATTCCAACAAATGTCTACGTTTGCATCGTCACAGAACAGTGCTAAATTGACGCATGCGCGCAAAACCAATACAAACAGTTCCATTATCGTTTCAGAACGATCCATTTATAGCAGGTTGGAACATAGTTATAGGTACATATACATAATAATTTTATGCATAGCTAATAAGATTACAATAACACTGTCCTTGTCGTCTATTTATAGTTTTCTTCATTTATTGTTAAAGATTTCTTTTCTTTTTATAAATAAGTATATTATTATAATTTATTGTGTTTGTTGAAAAGACACTGTTTACAATAATTGGTGGCCATACTATGGAACTAAACTGTTTTAGTAATATTAAAAACAATTAAATCAATATTCTTTATTAAAAAAAATATTTTATTTATTATAGCTAATAGATTTTACGATAGCTGTAGCAGATAATAGAATGCAAATATTGTTGAATTTTGTACAAATCTATAATTTGAAATTTTTCAATAATACTCTTTTCTATGATATCGGGACCACTTTTATATTAGAGCGCAGTCACAGATTTTCGTAAATTAGGTCCATATTATTATGGACACCATCAACTAACAGTTTTAAATTTTTTTACCCGACTGCCCCAGAAGGAGGGTAATGTTTTTCGAGTATATGTATTTTTATTTCTTTGGCAGGCTCTGTAGCCTAAGCGGCTTGACGGATTTTGAAAAATGAGGGGTCTATAGGTTCGTCTCAGTCTTACGAGTCCTACTGGGTATATGATGTCACGGAAAATTCAATATGGAGTACTCTAGATGCCATTTTGTCAGAATACAAAAATAATTTTCCTTCTAAATATATCGATATGGGTATCAAAAGAAAGGATTCGTTGAGAAAATTCCAAATAAGGTATATGACACTACAAAAAATTCAATATGGCGGGCGATAGTCTCCATTTTGTCAGTACGAAAAAAATCGGTAAAGCCTTTTGTGAGGGGTATCAAATGAAAAGGCTTAAACTAAAGGTAAAGAAATAAAAATAAATTATTTAAAAAAACAAAAAAACCCGACTGCGTAATAATCGAACTTTAAATATGAAAACAAGATCAAATGATAACATGCAGTCAAAGGCATACATGTAGTAACAAGTTGAACAAAAATATTTGAGACTTCATCTTCATTTGATCTTATTTCCATCTTTTAAGTTCGATTGTTACGCAGTGGGGTTTTTTGTTTTTCTTAAATAATTTATTTTTTAACTATTCCTTCCTGGAAATTAAAATAAAAAGTCGCAATGAAAAAATGTTAAAGTATTTCCATGAAAACTTAACCTGATTAAAAATTCACCCACAATATTTCACCCACAAATCACTCCATTTACTTTTAAAGGATCTCTCATTTTTCGATAAGTTTTTCAAAATTTTCATTTTACTGTATAAAACTAAAATAATCGCGAATATAATTATTATTTTGGGAGAAGAATGTTTACTACGTTGATTCTAATAAATTCACTAAAATAAAACACGACTAAAATTATTGAATCAACTTAGCGTTCAAGGCTACTTATAATTTTATTCGGTTATCAAGAATGTTAAGATCTTAAAAATGGCAAATACTTAAAGAAACATTTGTGTATAAAAAAACATCCATATTTATTTTATTACTCAAGCTGGAATTTAATTTCAAAAAGTTGGGTACATTAGTCATTTTAAATTGCATAAGCCTCAATTAAAAAAACCAATGTCTACTTGTTTTTGACTTGTCACTATGATTAATAAATCTAAGTCTTTAGTCAAATAGGTACCTATTTGACTAAAGACGTTTATAAATTAGTCGTATTTCTATCTTTAACACGGTTTTTTCACCTGGATACGCCCAGGTAAATTTTGGTTTTGAAGTGAAATAATCAACAAATCTTTCGTATCATTTTATATCTTTGATAGTTAATTAGGCAGCGTACACCAATTTATCTCAGAGATCCTTACTGAGCACCCCCTCTAATATTTTTATCTCGATTTTTATTTATTGTAGATTATAGATGCGTCGACAACTTAGGTCATTAGTGTCTTGATTACATTAAATAACAACTCACTTAAAACTAAATTACATTACAAAACATCCATGAGCGGAGGCGGGATTCAAACCCACGACAGTCTGATCCAGAGGCCACGACGCTAACCACTGGACCACACTGTCCTCCCTATTTTTATAGTAGCGTAATATTATTATATAGCGGCATATAGTTTATGTTTTTCGAATCGGTTTAGTAGTTTAGTAGCGTGGATAAACAAGCACGCAAATAAACAAACTTTACCTCTTTATATGTTAGTTGAATAGATATGAATCTATTTTAACTTTAATAAAATCATAAGTCATAATTCTCTTTATTTTCGTAGACGGGTAAAAATAGGTCTCCTTGTTCGTTTTAAAATAGATTTCCAATGTAAACAGTGGTACTGTTTGGTGCTTAGAGAGGACAGTCTGTATATTTACCTATAGACTTGTATCGATTATTGTGACGGTACAAATCTATAATTAGAAAATAATTGATTACTAAAGCTTCTAGTTCATATTATAGTACCTAATCTGTATTGGATTCCTAGAATCTTGAAATTGCTACAATGTTTATTTAATTCTACTTAAGTAGTTATTTGCAAAGTCATAAACGGAATTAAAAGAACTTCCAGAGAATTATTTTATTTTAATAATAGTTTTTTTTATACGGCTGTATGCAATTGAAAGATTTTTTCGTTGGAGAGCAGCCAATTATATAATTGTTTCGAAACATATAGAAAAAAATCATTTTACCAACCAATGGTCACAATCAGGATTCTAACCTGAACCTTTCCACTTTCGCGGCGGAATGAGCTTACAATACTCAATCGTGACAAGATTGCTAAACTAATATTCTCCTTATATGCTTCAGAATTATTTTATTTATTGATCACGTTTTAAAATATTTAATTTAGTTCTGTTTGATTTACTTCGGATTTGCCTACTATATTCTGTAATATTTTAAGAATATTTACATATATCACAACTCATAATAGTCAGAATTTGCTGTTTGAGTACTTTCAAGTTGTCTATATTCTTTTGAATTATTTTCAATGTCTGATACTAATCTAGTGTGATTAGTATCTAGATTCAAAAACAAAGCAGACAACTTGAAAATATTCAAATGCACAGAATTGGGGGGTTTATGGTAGTATCAAAAAATAATAATAAAATTCTCGAAAGTTATATTGCATTTAAAAAAACTTCATTTGAAATAATTTTGAAAAGCATTTATACCTTTTAAAATTCGGAAATCAAAATTGATAACACGAAAATAATATAAGCCGAAAATTAATAAGTAGATATAATTAATTAATAGATGAATCAGTGAAGATAGAAATAGAAAAAAAAATGATTTAGTAGGTACCTACAGAAGAATGCAGTTTCATGATTTTTTTGACTCAATTTCATAGCCTACCAAGATGAAACTAATTAACCACGAAACTAATTATTAAATTATGTATTTTTAGGCCTATTTTACATATAAATATAGATAACATCGTCGTTAATTATTTAGAAAGTTCAAAATTGAAGAAAAAAATAAGAAACTCGTCATTTTAAGTTAAAACCCTCCGTTTTACAGGTAAGTATTGATTATTTTATTATAATAATTAAATCAACCTAAATTTGAAAAATACACTGCTGTATTAGCAATGTCAAAAAACTACAAAAAAAATTGCCCGCAGTTTCAGTATAATTTTGTAAAATAAATATTATAGTGCCACAATCATAAAAAATGTCTCGAAAATAGTAGTAAAAAAATGTTGCCAACATCAAACAAAAAATCAACAGATACTGTTTGAATTTTCAAGTTGGCAAAAGTGTCCCAATTCATGATGGCTGCCAAATAACTTGTCAATACAAAAGATTGATGGACCTGTCCCATGCAGCCATGAGCTTCGCAGGACCAATAGACACCTTAGCATTGCCGATGATACCTGCCCACCAGGTAGGCCGTAGATGACAAATATAAATATTTATTCTGCATATTTAATCTGTATGGCCACAACGCAAAGTGGCTTTGTCCGATTGTCATGAATTAAATGCATATAACAATGAATCCATATTATTTGTTTTTCATCGCAATAGAAAGATACAGCATTGTCGGTCCATTGAAAGAGATTCTTATTCGTAAACGACTAAACCCGTCGGAGGCCCGGGGCGGCAGAACTAAATGAGGCCCCCGGTCTGATTAGAAATTGATGTATTTGTAGTGTAAATTTCGTAAAAAATGAATAATATAGATGTAATGGCTGACAAAAAAAAATCAAATTTTTATAATAAACGACCTACCTACGTTTATATTTTGTATACGTACGGGGCCTCCAACTCCAAACTGCCACTTACTTAAATATATTTTGGCCTTGTTTGGGATTTGATTAAGAAGGACTTCTCGAGATTTGGAGGCCCCCCAGGATCAGGGGCCCAGGGCGAGCCGCCCCCCCCTTAGTCCGCCCCTGCATTCCTCAACATTTTCAAATTAAATATAATATCTGAAATGGTGCGGAACTACGAAGGCCCTTTCTTGTGAGGTTATCTAGATTTAAATGTTTGCAGTGCATTAATTAATTGCATCCCACTAGATCGTGTTTCTCAAAGAATTTAATCGGGTGTGTTGTCGAGTTTGAAAATTCCAGGAAATTAAACTTAAAAACAACTAATCTCCTAAACTCTGGTCAGTCACAGATCTGTAACTTCGACACGGTTAGTAGTGGGAAGTTGAAATTTGGCATGTAAACAAAGTGATGTGTTGCACAGATATTCAAGGGATCATTTTACAAAAAAAAAATCGTCCCCTGCAGTCAATACATTTATAAATTAAAGATTTGTTTTTGGTACATTGTTGGAAAGGGTTAACTTAAAGGATACCCCGAGGGATACCCCTCCACTGAAGATATTTTTTTCATATTTTTGGTGAGTTTTTATAAAAATGTACTAAGAAATATGTCCCCACTTATCACTGAAGGTATTACGTTTAAAATTTTGAAAAATCGAGCATATAAAGAAGCTGGTAACAAATACAGATATACTATAGCGAAGGTATAAGACTTTCATTAGTATTTTTTGGATTTAGAGCAAAATAGCAAATTTTGATAGGTAAAGTACTTATTTTGGAGCAGTTTAAAGAAAAATATGCTATATATCTATTCATTTAATTCATACTAAGAGGTTAGTAAAAATTACAGGGAAACTATCTATACCGGGTGACGATTTGCTTTGCGGGTAATAGGGATTTTACATGTAAAATCAAACTTTCGCGATTTCCTGCTTCCCTAATTATTTTAGGAAAAAAATCTTCAAATAATAGCTTTAGAACATGAAATTCTGCATCTAAATCATTAAACAAAATTTATTTTGCATGCTTTGTAACGGCAGAAATTTGATATGAAAATGTCAAAATTACCTCAAAAACAGATAGCGATAGCCATGGAACTTGAACAAAATGATTAGAAATTATTCTGACAGCGAAAACGTCATCATTTTATTCAAGTTCCATGGCTATCGCTATCTGTTTTTGAGGTAATTTTGACACTTTCATTTTAAATTTCTGCCGTTACAAAGCATGCAAAATTAATTTTGTTTAATGATTTAGATGCAGAATTTTATGTTCTAAAACTATTATTTGAAGATATTTTTCCTAAAATAATTAGGGAAGCAGGAAATCGCGAAAGTTTGATTTTATATGTAAAATCCCTATTACCCGCAAAGCAAATCAGCACCCGGTATATGTAGTAAATATGATGTATGGAATCTTCGGCAATTAGTTCATGCTAGACAAAAAAGTATTCCGAAATTATAAAAGTATTTAAAGCATGTCAAATTTTCGACATAAGCCACGCTGCTTTGTGGATACAGAAACAGATTCAAAATTTCAAATTACAAAAATTTATTTGTGTAATTAATGTTTGTAGACATATAAATAAATAAATAAATATACCAATTACCAATGCAAGGAAATCAATACACGTAAGAAACAGTTATGCAACATAGAATTATTATCAACTCATAAACCACCATGCTAAATATAATAAGTATTTAAAAGTAGCAATTTAAGAGAAATTTAAAGTTTACGGTTTAGTGTTTTAACTCTCGTTTATTTTTACATCTTTATGATTTTTATCTTAAGGTTGTCATCTTATAAAAAGGGAATATACTATACAGCGATTATAACGGAAACTTGTGTATAATGAATTAACTTTCGTATAAAATCATAGAAATATCATAGATAGAGATAGGCACAACTGTAAGTGAAAGTGTCAGGTTGCAAAAGAGAGATAGAAAACGAAAAGGTTCTCTTTTACTTGTCTTCTGATGCATTTGTGAATTTAAAAATTTATAGTAGGTATTGTTATTTTACATCTGTAAACATGGTTAATGGTTATGCTTTGTGATAGAAAAAAATAGAAGTAGTACACGTCTTCCTCCCTCCTCTACCAGGTTGCAAAAGAGAGATAGAAAACGAATAGGTTCTCTTTCCTTGTCTTCTGACGCATTTGTGAATTTAAAAATTTATAGTAGGTATTGTTATTTTACATTTGTAACCATGGTGTTGTGTCTTTTTGAGTCAACATAATACTCTACATTGTCGACACAACATTGTTTTGTTTTGGCAGTTTCTATTAGCTACGCTTTTGAAACAAACAAGTTAATTCAAAATTATAATTTCGTTGTGATCAGACCTATTTTAGACTCGTCTTGATTAAATCAAATTTTATTGTGTTTTATTTATTTATTATTAATTTTATATAAAGATCTACGATAATATTAAATCACGTCAAAATGATCTTTATAATGGTTATGTATTTGTGATAGAAAAATATAGAAGTAGTACACGCCTTCCTCCCTCCTCTATCTATAATATTTCTATGGATAAAATACGTATAAAATCCTTGGATATTTATGATAAACTCGTTTATTATAGCATGTCGCCTATGGACTAAAATTTTTTTCTGGTCCATCTGGACATCATTCGGTACAAAATAAATAGTATGAAAATTAGTTGAAACGACTTTTAAAAAGGATACAGAATGCATCTAAAATGATTAAAATAATTTTGTTGTTAATTCTACATATCACCTTCCCTACCATTACTGAACCCCCAATTTTGAAAAAATAGGGAATATAGGGCCTCACGCATACTTTAGAGGAAAACCTAAACGAAAATAGTAAGTTCTTAAATTCTCACGGGGAACGGAAAATTAGACATGGAGCTGTACCAAGTATATCAAATATACCATTGTTTGTGCCGTAGTACCTACACGTGGAGTAGTGGTAACGACCAACACGCCACCAAGAAGAGCCGGGTTCAAATCCAACTGAAGATACGTGATTGCTTTTTTTTATAATGTAAACATTTTAGAATTTTTCACTTTATTTTTTTTTTCATCAACTGGAAAAAAATATCAAAATAAAATATAAGTAAAAAAACTTTTAAAAAACAAATCTGTTTAATTTCTTGCTCCTACACTTAACTCCTTATTTTTATTATTGCACGGAACCCTCGATGCGCGAGTCCGACTCGCATTTGACCGATTTTTTTTAAATTAAATGGAAATCCACTTGATACTTTCATCAGTTCAGATTAAAACCAAGCAGTCGGGGGTTGTAACAGACGAGGCATAGAAACGCCATATTATTTAAGGTCGCCAACCGTCAGGCTATATGATTCCAGTACCATTCAATATTTTCAAATTTGTTATTTTTAATAATGAATTGAAAATTCAACCGATATTTGCATCAGTATCGCAAATTAAAACCTATAGAGAGTGCGTGTAATAAAAGACGAACTATGGAAACGCCATACAAACAACGGTACCTCTACGTTCTCGGCTATTTTCACGCAAATGAGCTACAATGACAATGCGTAGAAGGGTTGAGTTGAGCTTGAAAAACAATTTTGAACAGACTATGAATATTTTGCAAGTAATACAACGTGCAGAGCAATCAGTTAAACGAAGGCTATGTAGTGACACTCCCTGTTGGCTAGAGTAAGGACACATATTATGTAGGTATATAAATAACCCTTTCTCATAAAATAAACCCGGAACCGTTATGCCAACACATAGGAACTGGCTGGTCAAACATTCATATGCGGACGAACTACAAACAGAATACTTATACAGGCTGCAACATAACTCTCTGTCACAGAAGATACATAGATATTTATTGTCAGTTTTAGAGATATTCTTGATAGACAGGGAAAAGGCGATTTTTAATGTCTAATGTCTCATATTGGGGTGGCATTTCAGAAATATTAGCTGTAATGGAAACAGTGGAAGTAGTTGACATGTGAAACGTGTATAACTATAAATTAATAAGATTTATACGGGTGAATTGCAATTGAAAATTTTTCGTTGGGAAGCAGCCAATTATATAATTGATTCGAAACATATTGGAAAAAATCATTTTACCAACCATAGTCACAGTCAGGATTCTAACCTGAACCTTTCCACTTTCGCGGTGTAATGAGTTTACAGTACTCTAGAATATTATGTAGTAATACCAATCATTGGTTATCTATAACATTGATATATCTAGGTACTATTAGTGTATCCCTATTAAGGGTATTTGAAATAATTTTCACTTTCATGATGAGTTCTCGCTAGTACGAAGATTCACTTAACTACAACCTAACTATATTGAATTAACACTCGCATGTAGTGAAAATCTATTGATTCCGAAGCATCTAAGGAAAATATTAGTTTGGTAATCATGTCACGGTTGAGTACTTTAAGCTCATTCCACCGCGAAAGTGGAAAAGTTCAGGTTAGAATCCTGACTGTGACTATGGTTGGTAAAATGATTTTTTCCAATATGTTTCGAATCAATTATATAATTGGCTGCTTTCCAACGAAAAATTTTCAATGTAAAACTATGTTAAGGTGTCATATGCAGTAAGCCAGTGTGGCTATATGGTAGAAACGAGTTTGCCAACAGGTACAAACACCAAGACCAGGTTCGATTCCTGAAAGCTTTTTATATTTTTTATTCTTTTTATAATGAAAATATGTAGGTATTGGATAAAAATTTAAAATATAAAAAAAATAAAATTACAAAAATATTTTATTTATTATATTTTAGGAACATTTGATTTTATATCCATGACAACGAAAAAAATTGTTTGTGTTTAACGTTATTAACGTCATCTATCTTTTACCGGCGATACAGATATATCCATTTTTTACATTAATCAAGGACGACTTTACAATTTCATTGAGTTTCCATCTTATCACCATTTAATTCCATTAAAATTCGCAAAAAGTACTACAGAAATAATTGAATAGGTATATAAATTAGCTCACCACCAGTCGACCGGCGAGAAGATCAAATCGAATTACCAACCGCCGCTGAAGATGCCCAACAAGACGGAAACCCAATGAAATTCTTAAGAAGTTTGAATGTGAAAAATCCTCAAATATTTCCAGCACTAGGGAAAAAATCCCTAAAAATATTGTAATACTGGTCCCACGGTCTAATATTAATATTTTTAAATAAAAACCCAAAAACGTTGGGGCTTATTATTACCTTAAACGTTTTTAAAAGTTTATTAATTAACACGGTTATATTAGCTTCACTTAAATGTATGTTGTATGTAAAAAAAATCTTGCAACTCGATTTTCAACCATTTCCAAATGTCCAATCTACTTTAAAATTTGCAGTCGAATGTAGTTTCGATGACAACATAATATTCTGATATTTTGACTATAATAACATTTAAATAACAAGTTTGAAAAATTGAAATTAAAATCGAATGTGGTGGAAGTGACTTCATGGTGGAAGAACGTGTCTCCAGTCGTTTAATATAATACCTATATTATAATAATCACTAAAAATTTGAAAATAAAAATATATTATGTAGATACCTATATTAAAAAAAAGTAGAAAAACACGCTTATATTGCAATGCATTAAAAAGTAGAAAATAAATTTCTATTTCTATTATAACGTTTAAACGCGTAGGATGAATTAAATGAAATATATTGAGACAGTGAATGTCCCACGCTTTTAATAAGCGTTATAATAAAGATAGAAGTTTATTTTCTACTTTTTAATGCATTGTAATATAAGTGTGTTTTTATATTTTCTTTAATACCTACCTATATGTTTTTCAGGCACTTTATTCCATTAATGAATATATAAATTTTAACTGTACATATATATGTACATAATTAATGCGATTAAGCCATTATGATAACATTTATTTCAGTATGATTCCAAGACTGGAAATACATTTTTGTTGTATCCTGTATGTATGAATATGTCAATTTCAAGTACAGCAATTAACGTATATGGACAATAGTAACCCTATGTATACCGACCACCAAAAAAAATCAACAATGTCAAATTATACCGGATGTAATTTTTATCTATATATAGTTTAGCCATCATTGATGAGTGAGGCTGTAAAAAACAAAAAAAAAATATTACGAAATATTGTTACTGTTTCCTATTATAAATCACTGCCGCAAACACAATGGCGTTAATTTATTTCAATACGTTAAGTATATACGGAGATACAAATTTTTAAATTGGAATACCTGCTTAATACGTCGCTTCAAATATTATATACTCTATAAAACCAGGTCGCCAGAAATACGATAAATAATGTATAGCCTGTAGTAGTGAGCTATGATTTTTGGCACAAATACGACGCCAGCCTCTTTAAAGGAAAAATATTTAACCAACTTCAAAAATTTATTGTGAAACCGTTTTAAGCGCTAGACAAAAAAAATCCAACGGCATTATTTTAGTTAGACGCAGCTGTCTCAAATGAAAAAAGTCGTTTATAGGCTCATTGAATTTGAAAAAATTCACAGATTTCGCAATCCTTGCAACCATCGAGGACATTGGAAATGATAACAGCATATATGAAACATAATTAACTGTTTATTATACACACAATATTTATCAATGCACTGTTTAGTTTTGTCAGGAATATAACCCTATTATTCTTCTGTTATATACGCGTTCACTTTTGCTTGATTACTTAACTTTTAAATGGATTTTTCTACAGTATTTATTAACATTTGCTCAAAAATAACACCGCAGATCGTCGCAAATACCTCTCAATTAACTAGACATGATATAAAATACATTTCGAAAAAATTGCACTTGTTCAATTTTGCATGATTGCTCCTCAATTGATCGCGACACCGTTGTCTTTTGGCCTTGAACGAAAACTCGTAACTCTGCCCCCATATACGAACATAAACATTTCCAATGTTAAAAGGCTTAATATAAAAGTTCCAAAGCACCTGCAAATAATTAAGAACCACACAAGCATAGATCAAATGATTACAAGAAAGTTGAACAAAGCTCAATTAAAAAAAATATTAGTGTACCTAAGTACAAGAACATTTCTGAAACGAAATACATTTTATGCAGTATAATTATGGAGAATTCATTACTTTTCTATTTCCTTATCGTATTATTACTAGCGTAAATCCGTTGAAAAGTTTCCATGTGATGCGTGCACCGACAGAAAAAAATTGTAAAAATTACTGTTTTGCTGTATATCGATAATAATGTCCACCGTGATTATAATTTTGAAGAGGACAGTGTAGTTCAGTGGTTAGCGTCGCGGCCTCTGGATCAGACTGTCGTGGGTTCGAATCCCGCCTCCGCTCATGGATATTTTGTGATGTTATTTAGTTTTAAGTTGATTGTTATTTTGATGTAAGCAAGACGCTAATGACCTAAGTTGTCGATGCGTCTATAATTTACAATAAATAAAATAAAATATAATTTTGAAAAAATATTTCTTATACAGACACGGCTCCGTTACAGTTTATTATATGTATATACCATATACGAAGGCACTTCCTGGAAGTTGCGTCATTGACAAAAATTTTCTAGACACCCAATATAAACATATGTTTACAACTGTTTCCCGAATTGTAATGAAATTTAAAACGGTACTAAATAAGTGCTTTAAAACGCGTGTATTGTGTATTATTATGTAATGTACTGCAACAAGGCAATTGTATTTTCAATAGCAGATCCCGTTATTTCTGCACTGGACCAAAAATAATCCCACATGTAGGTGTTTACCCAAACCAATACAAATTATAAACAGTTTAGTTTTACGTTTTAAACTACGCAGATCAGTGTTTATCACGTTAAGGGTTAACTCGACGAATCTTCAGCATGTCTAAGATGCACCAGTGTTGTCGAGCGTCTATACTTTCATCATGTATACCGTACGGGAAGTTGATATAAAAATCAAGTGGCAAGTGAAAAATATATTTGCATACAACTAATATTATTACAAAGTACCTACAATCTACAGAGACGCTGATGACCGCAGTTGTTGAGCGTCTATAAATTACAATTTAATCTAATTACAAGGTACGCCGTTCTTGCAGAATAAATCAAGTAAGTAAATCAAATCAATTATAGCAATAAGCATTAATCTAAGTAATTAAACTAGTTTAATCAATTTATATTAATTAAAATAATGATCATGTTTTGTTACAATTGTTTACAAAATATGCTTTTATTGAAAACAGGAAGAAAGGCTATAAGAATCTATATTGTTTTTTTTTTAAATTAAACAAAGAGCCGACGTTTCGAACCACATCAGTCCTTAATCATGACCTACAAAAATTACAGAATTTACGGAATACAATTTAATGAATAAAAATATTAGGAAAAGAAAATATATGTATAATGCAAATTGGCTGTAATTTTTGTAGTTCATGATTAAGGACTGATGTGGTCCGAAACGTCGGCTCTTTGTTTAATTTAAAAAAAAGCAATATAGATTCTTATAGCCTTTCTTCCTGTTTTCAATATAAGCATATTAGCATATTTTGTAAATTAATAATAAGGTGCTATCAAAAGAAATTTCTGTACAATTGTTTAGCATATTATTTTGTGTTTGCATTACGAAACTCGGAAACTGTTTGAAAAATAATTTCCAATCTTATTTTAAAATTAAACAATAATTTTTATAACCTAACTGTCCTAAGCAATCGAAAATAGTTCAACTGCACAACAATTGCGTTTTGATATTGTCAGTTACTTTTCTTAACCGATTTAAAAAAAGAGGTTATCAAGTAGACGTGTATACAGTGTGTATGGTTTTACCGAACATAGGAAAAATAACATTGAGAACATTTACAATTTGCAGAAAGCTATGGACCATAAGACTTAATAGAAAAATTTTTTTCATTGGAGAGCAGCCAATTATATAATTGTTTCGAAACATATTGAAAAAAATCATTTTACCAACCAGTGGTTACAGTCATATAAGGAGAATGTTAATTTAGCAATCTTGTCACGTTTGAGTATTGTAAGCTCATTCCACCGCAAAAGTGGAAAGGTTCAGGTTAGAATCCTGACTGTGACCACTGGTTGGCAAAATTATTTTTTCCAATATGTTTCGAAACAATTATATAATTGGCTGCTCTCCAACGAAAAAAATTTTTCAATTGCATTTCAGCCGTATAAAACTATTATTTATCTATAAGACTTAATCCCCCCAGGGGGGATATTGGAATGTGGTTGCTATCGCAAATTGCATTCCAATGTTCTATGGGAATTAACGCTCCCAGGCACCCGAGTTCGTACCAGTCGGTTTGTGTATGCCGGCTGGCGGATTCTAATACACAAGTGAATTTTTTGTTGTGTTGAAGACGCTAATGACCTGAGTTGTCGACGCGTCTATAATCTACAATTAATTAATTAATTATAAGACTTAATGTAAATATGTGGTGGATAACAGAAAAAATAGTACAGTGAATTTTTTAAACAATTTTCCATAGCAACGGTTGACTATGAAGGGTAACTCGAAACCTGCTAAATAAAAAAAAAACAAAGCACCCTATACATATTTACATTAGATCTTATAGCCTATAGCCTACTACAAAATTGTAAATGTTCTCAATGTTATTTGCCCTATATGTTCGGGAAAACCGTGTGCACCCTGTATATTGTTATTAGGCTTGTAGTTATACAGGGTATTTGATTTCAATCGTCATATTGACTTTACATGTAAAGTATCTCCATTTGATTAACATTGGATTCAAGTTATATCGCATAGTAAGCTCGGTTTATAAAAATTGTGGCAAGGTTCTTTTTTTGTCTTCTTTACCATACCATTTTTACCCCCCGGGAAAGACGTGGTTTTATGTCATAAAATCGTCAAATCAAGCGTTCATAAACCGAAAATGAGAATATTTTTCAAACAGTCTTTTAAACTAGTTGGCTTTTATCAGTGCAGATTTTGCATAATATTATGTAAGGCGTGTATGTATAAGCAACTGCATAACTTTGAGATACTTTGAGTATATAAAAACAAGACATAAAGAAAAATAATATCACAGAGACGAGTACAGAGCGTTTTTTTCAGTTGTAATCTAGTGCTTAGGATGTATCATCATTCATCCCACTTCATTCCGTTATTGCACCACGGCCAGAAGTACCCCGGTACAAAAACATTATGCAAAACAACATTCATAATACGTTCACAGGTCCGGATCGATGTCTATTTTTAGATCGTATTATATTTTATTTTTTTAAGTGAAAATTGTATATCTAGTGAGGGTAATTTCGTAAGCTGTGAAGCCAAAATCGACGTGATGTAGAAATCACGATCAACAACTGACGCACTATTTATGAACTGCACTGTGCGCTTAGTTGGTAATGCCATCTATGGGTAGGCAATTAAGCACATATACTCTCCTTTTTAGTAGGGTTATTTGGGTCTAGCATTAATTCGTATTTTCAATATATTATTTTTTAATAGAGTGCCCGCGGTGAGAGGTGTAGCCAGGCACGTCATCAATAATATGCTAGTGAACGCCTGCTTGCCCGCAGACAGTGCCGTGTACACAAAACTGCACATTGGGTTTTATGACGTTACAATTTTGGCAAACTGCTATTCATGACAATAAACAGTCAATAGCAAGCTAGAAGGCGGGCGCAATGCATTCACGTTACTATGACGCGGTGGCTTCATCTTTCGCCGCGCGAAGTCTAATAAATTATTAAAAATCCAGTTGATAAGTTCTGTGATAAGAGCCTGGGAACTGGGGGCTTGTAATAGAGGAGCCATGGAAACGCCATTTAAACAATTGCATCGCTAAGCGCTCGGCTATTCTCAAGTTCATATTTTGCTGGCCTTAGTTATCCCAACTTATATAGAAACGAAAATTAAAAAGAAGAAATAGAAACGTGTACCTAATATTGAAATGATTACGGCGATCATTTCTTGAGCATCTAAAAATGACCATTTAGAGAGCAGCACGTTACTTATAGATTGTAGATTATAGACGCTCGATAGCTTAGGTAATCAGGCTCTATTGGTACGTTACAGAATGCTACGCAATTGCAATCCAATGTTCTTTGGGAATTAGCGCTCCCAGGGACCCGAGCTCGTACCAGTCGGTTTGTGTATGCCGATTGGCGGATTTTAATACACAAATATGTTATTTGTTGTGTTGAAGACGCTAATGACCTGAGTTGTCGACGCGTCTATAATCTACAATAAATAAAATAAATACAGAATGCTATCTAAAAACAAAAAAGTATTGAAACCTTATATAAATTATGGTTATAACGCTCCGTCGTAATTCAAACAATAGTTCTTAACACGGTCATTCGGACCACGAATATCAGATAGATAATTTTTCAGCCTTGACGAAAAAAATCGTAGTTAATGTGGCTACACATACGAGGGCACTGGGCAACAAATTCTGCCCTCGTGGCACTGTGAAGTAATTGGAACCTCAACCAGCCGAAAACTCGGTGTTTCATGTATAGCAGTCAACAATCAAGGCAGAAAAAGAACCTGTCTGATATTATAATTAACAGCTAACCCGTGGCTCCGAGTGACCATGTTAAGAACTTCAACAAAAGTTCTATATAACAAAAGTTATATAATATAAGAAAAGATCGGTTTCCACTCTCGGGCACTGTGGAGAAATCGGTAACTCAACTAGCCGGAAACTGGGAGTTTCGGGTTCAAGTCCCGACAGTGGTCATTTTTTCTTAGATATAGCTCAAAAATCATGGCAGCCTAGCTGTCTGAAATATTTATTATTTTCACCTCTAATTGTTATGTGAATATTATGGTGTGGATAAAGGGGTTTTAAATCGATTGATTTTATCATATACCAAAAGTTCTATAATTTTCTAAATACCTAAAGCAGAACGTACACTGAATCGACTCAGTACGTCCCAGAAGAGCACGAATTTTCAAAATAAGCAAAGGGCCAAACCGATCGAAGCCGATGAATTTAAAAAGTTGTGAATAAAAAAACCTATTTAAATCAGTGTGCATTACTTCTCTGTAAAATTTCCAACACGATTACTTTTTTATACAAACATTGAAATATTTGATTTTTATGTAAAAATATTCCAACTAAATGAGGAGGTGGCATGAAAATGCATGCAGCCAAACAAAACTAATTTAACAGTGTATTTATTATCAGTGGCGTAGATAGATTTTTACTCTAGGGGGGTTTATCCATTTTTTAAATCAATCTATTGTTGAAAAAAAATATTTTTGTTTCAAGAATAGACTCTTATTTTGCTTATGTCTTCTTTGTTGCACTCATTAATTTTCTGTATATTATGTTACAGGAACGTATACCAATATTATAATCACAAAAAAGTGGTATTTTGTGTGTATTTTAAATGTTTTTATCTTGGCTGTATAAATAAATGCCCTTTTTATGAATGAAATTTAATAAAATCGAAGTAAATTATATTGTTGTGGGGGGGGGGTCTAAACCCTCAGGACCACCCCCGTGTCTACGCCACGCCACTGGTAGTTATGTACATTCAACCAATATATCTACATTATTATAATATTTTATATTATACAATGTATATCCCGTCTAATTATTATAATTAAATAAACTCTACCATAATTCATACAACACTATTTCAAATACTAAACTGCTGATGTCATAGATATTTAAGAGTGTGCATAATACAATTAATATACAGAGTGCAACCAAAACCAAAGTCGGGCAATTAACCGAAAGATGTCGAGTATCATGATAAATTACTGGAAATATACTTACATGAATTTTTTACCAAAAAAATTAACTCAACCATTTTTTTTGTCAATATCAAGCAATAAGGCCTGCCGGTATACTTCAAGAATTACGGTTATTTTATTTTGTACTAGCGGCCCCGTCCGGCTTCGCCCGGGTGCTAAGAAAGCCCGGGTGCAATACACTACACACTCGCTTCGCTCGTTCGCTTTTATATATAATTTTTAGTTTCAAAAAAATTATAATTATTGTCAAAAAAAGAATATAACAAAAATAAAAACTCGGGTCGCAGTGCCAAAACCCTGCCGACAATATAGTGTATTTGCTAATACTGGCATTGTGGCTTTATTATGTGAACTTAAGGTTGTTTATGAATAAAATAAAAAATTTAACCCCTTAATACATCCCTTAAAATAATATTTTTTTTCTTAATTTTAATATTTTTATCAATGCAACCTCGGTGCCAAATTAAATACACCCTTCAGTAAGTAAAGCACTATCCGCAAACTAGTGTTTTCATAAAATTTGTAAGTCCGGTCCTGTCAGGCCGATTTTATTAAAATTTTAGCAGCACATTTTAATCGTTACTAAAGGGTTAAATTTCAATTTTGAAACGATTCTGAGAATTTTTTCGGCATTTTTGGGCCCAAAAACATTTTTCAACCCCTAAAAACCACCCTTAAAATGGTCCGATTGGGCCCATTTTAAATAGGCTTCTTGCGGTGATGGATTTCAACGTGCCTACCAAATTTCATCAAAATCAATTAACTCTTTCGAAAGTTATTGCCCGTACACATATATATATATATAAATATATATATATATATACATATATAAATAGACATTTCCAAAAATGGTGCCAAATTGTTCAGGAGGCTATGAAACGTCGAGAAATTTTGGTCCGACCCCTAGGTCCCGCCATCCGACCGACGCCAATAGTGTATGTGCCATATGGCAAATACACTAAAAATATATGAAAATAAATATCATGTAGAATTTAGATGGCTCGAATTGCTCGTTTGTCACGTGACCAAAAATCTGCTCGCTCGACTCGATCAATCGAGTACAAAACCGAACTTACCCTTTATAAGTTTTGTAAAACGCAACACGATTTGAAAGTTTCAAATGTTTTATTGTGTGTCTCCTTAGGGAAATTTTCTACTAGCTGTTTTGATGGTACGTGTACGCAAAAAAATAATTGTAAACGCCGGCCATTTTTCAACGATCCGTACATAATTACTTTATTATTTGTGCAACAATTAGCTCTGGCATTATGTAAATAAAGGCGTAACGCATGCCCTAAGTCGCTTAAATACAAAACGGTCGTAAATTTAACGCTGTTTTTTTAAAACAGTCAGATGTTTCCTTTTTATTTTCCAACATTACATTGTGTAAATAAAAATTATTATACTTGCTGTGTAAATTGGTCATTGTTTTTTTAATTACTAAGTAGCTGCTGTGTAGGTTTTGTTTCAAGGAAATGCAACTCAGTTCGAATAAATAACTTATACATGAATACAAATTGAAGTAGACGAGAAGACATCATAGAATCTTTAGAGGATTCGCATAGGATTTTCAATTTATTATTAAAAAAAAATAATGAATTGAAAATATGAATTGGTGCTAGGCCCAAATAACCTTAGCTGTTGGTGGTCTTAAAACACAATTTAACAATTAAATTTAGCATAGGATCGATTCAAATTCTGAAGATTTCATAAAGCATGTCGAAACGTTAGGCATAATAATAATAATAAAATGTAATTTTATTGGTCATGTCCATTATATTAAAATTATATTAAAGATGTTAAAGTGACGTGGACAATAAACAAATCAGAATAGAAGCATACAGGATGTCCCGGGAGGAATCTTCCAACCTTATTATTTAAGTAATTTTAAACAAAAAAGTTATATCAACATAAGTCCAATTCCGAAAAGTTATCCAGTTATGGCTTGTTGAAGAAAGGCCAAAACATTAAAAATTGTGCACCTTGGTCTCAAAATGTAACTCGATAACTTTTTCGAGTCGGATTTATGTTAAGATATAACTAAATGAATGCATGATGACTGCAAACAGTATATGAAACACCTGAGTAAGAACAATGACGTAACACAACGCTGTAATCAGGAAAAATTCATTAATTCAAACCTATGTATTTGTTCACGACGTCCGTGTTAAAATTTGTATTTATTGTTAAGATATAACTTTTTTTGTTTCAAATTACTTGAATAATGATATTTAAAATGTTGAAGAACTCTATGATATAGAGAAATGGTGATCCGTAGATAATGTAGAAATTAGGAGAGAAAAAACTCAGTGGCAAAAGGATCAATATATAAATGCAAATTTAATCATCAGTATTGCAAATTTTATTTGATCCTTTTGCCACTGAGTTTTTTCTCTCCTAATTTCGATATTTAAAATATTGACATTTACTAATACTTACTTCTGGTTTATCGATTTCGATTGAACTCCACACTGTGGAATGGAAGTCAAGGGTTAATATTTATTTGAGTATTTTAAAGGCGGGGACACAAAAAGAATGGATCACATAATCACGAGGTTTAAGGCAAAACAATAAATATAAAAACAATGTTGAAGTCCAGTAAATAAAATTTTAAATATTCGTGAAGTTTGCACATACATAGTTTAAAGAAGGGATCGATTACAGAGTATAGAAAACTTAGGAATAAATAAATCAGTAGCTAATACATAAATACGCCTATACGGGTATCGTACTATAAACAGCAATCAATTTAATTCAAAGTTCAAACGGAAAAGCAAAAACTATTCACAGTCGTCATGGGAGACTGAAAACTAAAAAAAGAAACAAAACAGCCGCCTTACATGCAGAAATTCCATTTCCAAGAAATAAAGGGGGCGAGAAATAAAATGATTTGCAAATAACACGTGGTTGTAATCAGAATGGAGGCCAAAGAAAAAGAAGAAAAGAATGCTTCATACATTGTCCATGTGCTCATATATGCTTAAATAATCTTCATGCTATATTAACAAATGGTCTATTTTCGGATACAGTTTTACGGTACACTGTACGAGTTTGATACAAAAAACGACCTAAGTTTATTGAACGAACTGTACATACAAAGCTGAATTTAGCTTACATGTAGGATATGTGTGGGCAAAGATCGTAGGTATCGACCGTAGCTATTGCGCGCGCATCACCCTACATGACGTAATGACGGTCACACCATTCGTTTTGTTTTGCATCGTATCGGGTGTATTCGCTTACGACGCGCTCGGAGTTGGCTCCGTTGCATGCATCTCAAACTCGTTCACTTTATATTGACTCAGCGCTTGCTACGAGGTTTGCATACCATAGTTCCGAATTGGTGATTACCTAAAATCACTTTGGCGCAGATGCTTCTTCTTTACTCATTGCAAATATATTGAATTCCGTTTTCTATTGAGTGACATAGCTCGCATTTTATATCAGTCTTGTCTTATATAGAACTAGGGAAATATTAATTTAATTAAATTCTTTCTAATACTGCTATAAAGTTCAACTATGTAATTGGACGAGGGACAAGTGTAAATAATAATTTGTAGTTCTTCCATCTTGTACATCGAATGCTGCTAAATTTTTGGTACCACGAGACAATTATACAATGACCATAATTTTTTATCAATACTGATACGAGTCTGTTGTAACGAGCCTCAAATGACTGTCAAAATTGGTTCGTTATATCCGAAGTTCGCAATATACGCAATGATGACAATAATTGTATAAGAAAAAAAACTTTTTAACAAAAAAAAAACCTCCTTCAGAAAGGCACTAAAAAGAGGAAAATAATGAAATTTTGAGGTCTGTGCCAATTAAAATATGAAGTTGGTTAAAAAGAAGATATTAATCACTATACTATACTTTTTAACCGACTTCATACTTTAATTGGCACGGACCTCAAAATTTCATTATTTTCCTCTTTTTAATGCCTTTTTGAAGGAGGTTTTTTTTTTGTTAAAAAGTTTTTTATTTTTTACTTTTTAGTGTCAAAAAGTAGCATTTACCTTAAAGAATCACACGCCGTTACTTACTTTTATTAAAATCAGCCGAACTACTGAACCGATTTTGATGAAATTTCTATGGGACCAATCTGAAAGTATACCCTTTCAAATAAAAAAAAATTTTCAAAATCGGTTCATAAACGACGAAGTTATCCGCGAACACACATAAAACATAAAACATAAAAATTGAGAAACCTCCTTTTTTTGAAGTCGGTTAAAAATAACGGGGATTTGAAACATAGTTCGTTATAAACGATGGTTCACTGTAGAGGACGTTATAACCGAAATCTAATTGTAACGGGATTTCGTTTTTTTGCAGATTTTCGGAGTACTTATATTGTATTACGCTTATACATAAAAAAACGGTGTTTACAGATGTTTTATGTCTGTCTTCACCAGCATCATTTAGACGGCTCGTCCGATTTTGATGAAACTCGGTATAGGTAATAGCCACTTGTGTCTAAACTCCTAACCTAATTATCTCTTTCAGTCCTAATTAAACTATGGTTAATTTTTGCAAGTATAGGTATATTGTTAATGATATTTAAAAATTTATTAAATTCATACCTCTTGCTTATATTTATGTTATGTAGGTGTGGGTGTATTACAAAAAATTCGACTGATGACCAGTCTTATACCTCCCACCTAGTAAATATTTGCAAAAAATAAACACTCTTTTTTATTCTTTGAAAAAAGCATGGCCCTCTTTTTTGTTTGGTGATCTACTGATGGCTAGCAATATAGCAAAAATCATGGTTACCTTGATTTACGTATAATTTTCTTTTTTTAGTAAAATATTTTTTTTCTCGAAAACTGTACATTTTAGAGAAAAAAAATATTTATTTTTTCATATTATACCCATCTAGAATTCATTTATATTTTTTTTGACCTATGTTAATACGTGACATTGAGAACGTTTTTTTTTAATATCTCAGAATCCACTGAACCGATTTGAAACAAAATCTAATCAGATCTAGTTAAAGGCTGATAAACACAATAGAATAATCGGCATGGCCGTATGTTGTTCCGTTTTTAAGATATCGAAGGCGAAAAATTGACCACCCACACACACATACAGACATCAGTCAGAAAATGATCTTAAACGATCGCTAGGGTCTCAAAACGTGAAAATCTGTTAAAATCTCGAAATATTTTTTTCGGACTAAATCCATTACTTCCCTACCATAGTAGAGGTGGGAAGTAAAAAATGTATGAAGAAATGTCAGGAAAAGACAAATTTTTACTGGAATTTACTTAAGAACTGTCTTTTAGGGTTCCGAACCTCCGAACGGAACCCTGTTCCTGAGCCTACGATGTCTGTCCGTCCGTCCGCCTATCACAAGGCTCTATTTCACAAACGGTAAGAGGTAGCTCTAGTTGAAATTTTCACAGATAGTGCATGTTGTTGGGGCATGAATCCTGGCAAATAATAATTAGAATTAAATAATCAACTAGTTTTAATAAATATTAATGCTTTTTATTTTGCAACACTGACTCCAACCGTAGGTACTTATACTGTAGATACTATATAGACTATAGAGAGCGTCTAACACCATCGTTCAGTTGGTAGAGCGTTCGACTGAAGATCTAAAGGTCCCTCATGGTTCCATCCCGGGTTTTGAATCGAAATATTTATGTTTGTTTTTATTCATCAAATATTGTTGCCTAATTTTTTTTGAGTCTAAAAATTAATTGAATTAAATTTGACGCGGATAAATTTTGAAACACTAAAAAGAACAAAATAAAATATAAGTAAAAAAAACAAGCTTAAATAAATAAATCTGTTAATTTTTTACCCCTACCTAACTACTTATTTTTATTATTGTACGGAACCCTCGGTGCACGAGTCTAAATCGTACTTGGCCGACTTTTTAAATTTGAAAAGCGATCATTACAATATTTTCGTCCTTATCATAAACATGAACATATATTGCAGTTTATCTCAAAAACGTATTAGGTAGGTACTTAATAACATCTATCCCCGTTGCTACCCGACCTCTGATGTCGAGCGTCTATAATTCACAATTCAATTCAATTACCGTTGCTACCTTGAAGCTGGAGCTCACTTTTTATTTAAAAATCAAACATTAGGGGAGAGTTGGATAATACCGAGCCCCTAAGGACTTGGACCTATAATTAGGAAACTGTTTGATATTAAAAGAAACAAAATTGAGTAATTAGTAGGACATTTATTCAGGTACGCATACCGCATAACAAAAACTTCCAAAATTTAAACAAAAAGTAATTATTGTCAATTTACAAAAAAAAATAAAAACGCGGTATTATCAAACTGGTCTGATAATATCGTGCCCAGGGTTGACAAAATCGGCTTGCATTAATTGCACACAAATGGATAAGTAATAAAAGTAAAAATAAAAAAAATGAATACCATTCTAAGTACCTAATTTTCTTGCGTGAAGATATGGAGACCCAAATCTTTTTCTAGAAATTAAATCAGTATATTAAGTATCACGCAATAAGTATTAACAAAAACTTAAATTCTTTATGACAACTAAACGTAAATATTTTTTTATAACTAGAAGTCCTAGTAAATCTTTGAATTATATATGGACTAGTCAGTCTCAAAAATATCAATTAAATATCAGACAGCAAGTTATATTAATCGACTGATAATACCGCGCCCCCGGCGCGGAATTATCAAACTTGATCATTTTATTTTTTAACCTCAAAATTATATGAAAAATATTATAGTACGTAAAAACGTATTCTGACATTAATTCTACAGTATACAAGCATTAAAAATGTATAGTATCAAAGTATTACAATATAAATACAGTATTACAACTCTTTCCGAAAGTACACGAAAAATTATAAGGAGTGATGAAAAAAACTTCTACAACGCGTGCTATCTCCGTCGTTGCGCGGACAGTCATGGTGGTGCGCGGGGAAGGGTGTAGGCATGTCCGGCTTTGATGTATACGCACTGCATCGCAGAACTAGTGGATAGTTTTTGAATTACGCTGATGCGCGGAATTATCAACCGCGCGGTATTATCCAACTCTCCCCTAATTGGAACGAAATTCTTTATCGCAAAATGTAGGTAAAAGCAAATAAAATTGTTTTATTAAATGTTTGAATCTGTTAAATTACTGTTACAATATTGTAGGCACACAATCTTCTTCTACGCCTTCGTCTAATAAAACCGAAATACAAGAAACAACGATACGAATAATACTCGGCTCCAATAGTAGCGTTGGATAGATTTTTGAAATGAACCTTCCATTTACTTATTTATTTCATTTGGATGCCAAACAGACCTCTTAGATACAAAAAAAATGTTAGTGAAAAAAACTTTTTAGAGACAAGCTTTATCGTAGAGTTTTTTCTGTTCAGTAATATGACATCTAAGAATGACTCAAGCAAAGATAATTATGATTACGATCATTTATATAGATATTGTAGATTATAGACGCTAGCGACTGACGTCATAAACGTCTATCACGACCGTTTTATCCGCCTATCCCTGAATTATATACGCCAAGGTTTTCCAATATAGTAAATCCGTTATTTTTCTTGAAAAGCAAAAATTGTACCAGTTCTACTTTTGTCTTAAACATAAATTTTCACTTGTTTGTATATGCGATGCAAATAACATTTTGTGTCTTCGTGTACTTCGTAGAAACACATAAATAAAACCTGAGCTGCTGTAATATAATAAAACAAAAATATAAACAAAATAAAAAAGTTATATCAGTCGAATTAAAGCCAAACTTGAACAAATTAATTTTTCCTATCTGAATATACGGGTGTCCCAAAAAGAATGGGACATAAAGTAACAGCTGATTCCTTACACAAAAATATTGCGATAGACCCCAACTTGTCTATTCCGAAAGTTGACATTAAAAGAGATACAGGGTGTCAAAGTTTAATTTTTATTTTTATCATTATGACGCGGCATTTTAATAAGAAACATTGAATTTTTAAATAAAACTGTCAAAATTACCAAAAGCCACCTATGTTCATTTTCAAAATTTGCCATTTAAAACCACATTGCATCGATTACTTTAAGTGCAAATATCTTGAAAAAGGTTACTCCTAGCCACTTTTACAAAGTATACCTTTTTTACATAAAAATGACGGAAAAATCAATTTTTTAATTCAAAAAAATAGTACGAGTGCGTACAAAAAAGTCATGACTATTTGAATGAATGAAAAGGTGTGTAAGTAGCGCCCTCTACAAGTAAGAGCCATACCAAGGTCAGATTTGAATTTCTCATGTCAAAAAATCCCCATATACCAAATTTCATTAAAATGCCTAAATGATTTTAAAAGTTATTTAAGAAAATCAAAAATAAAAATTAAACTTTGACACCCTGTATCTCTTTTAATATCAACTTTCGGAAGAGACAAGTTGGGGTCTATCGTAATATTTTTTTGTAAGGAATCAGCTGTTACTTTATGTCCCATTCTTTTTAAACATACTTCAGACTTATAAGAATTTTTTGGAACAAGCAAGTCATGAAATAGAAAAAGTTTACTATAAGTATTCGATAGGTGATACTTTGCTTTAAGCCATAGGATAAAATACCTGGAGAGAACGAGCGAAGCGAGTGAGTAAAGTATTAATCTCTACTATAATATTATATAAATGCGAAATATAAAATAAATGTGTGTGTGTTTGTTATCGCTCAGCTCCATAAAGGCTGAACGGATTTTCATGAAATTTGGTATACATAGTTACTTTATGTTCTGGAATAGGACAAGGGGTACTTTTCATCCCGGAAAAATGTATAGATTCTGTGGGATAGTAACAAAACGTAAAACAGTATTTTTTTTTGGCATTTTAGCGTATCGGCGGAACCATACTAATATTATAAACACCACCAGCACAGCTTCCCTTCGCAGGGGGATATTTTCTCGCGGGGGATAATAAATCATAAATTCATAGCACCCGGGCAAAATCCCGGACCGGACCGCCAGTTATATTTATTTTTTATACTAAATTGAGCTAATATTTAATTCAATTTAAAATTTTTATTTGCTCGTTAATAAAATGTTACTGCAACCCTAAATACATTTCATTTCATAAAAGCGTTTCCGTTTTAATCATCGCGATCGTAGAATATAGTTATTAATTTGACTTAAAATTCCTAAATTTTAAATATTTTATAAAACGATAACCAAATTGTTGTGGGATACGGACGATGAAAAAACAAAAATTGAATTTCTAATTTCGCAACGTTTCGTTAATCAATGTTAACTTCTTCAGGCATCTAAGATGTATAAATTTTTGTTTTGTCCAAATTTAGATTTAGCCGTAGACATTAGTTGTATAAGTATTAATGGAAACATTAATTAAGAATGTATGTAAAATAAAAACACGGCTTTTTAAATAAAACTGTGCACTGAATTTCACTAAAAAATTCTAACACATGGTGAAATTCAGTGCACAGTTTTATTTAAAAAGCAGTGTTTTTATTTTACATACATTCTTAATTAATGTTTCCATTAATACTTATACAACTAATGTCTACGGCTAAATCTAAATTTGGACAAAACAAAAATTTATACATCTAAGATGCCTGAAGAAGTTAACTGATTAACGAAACGTTACTAAATTAGAAATTCAATTTTTGTTTTTTCATCGTCCGTATCCCATAACAATTTGGTTATCGTCATATATAACATGGACATTAAAAATCAACACATATTTTATAAAGTTCTTGAAGAGAAATAAAGCAAACAGGATAAAAATTGTAACATTTTCCTGAAAGTTCAATCTTTATAAAAGAACGTCAAAGTTGAACTGCGTTATTATGATAAAAATGAATCGTTTCATAATCTGATAGCCGGATAGCGTTAAATCTTCACTGACTGTTATAAAGAGAACGGTTAATTTATGAAAAAAAAAGAAGAAACGTGTATCATCATCACGACGAAAAGTTAAATGACTTTCATAAAAAAACTGTCAGATAAAAGACTGATTGAACAAACTTTTTAAAACCTTATACTTTAGCGGATAAGAAAAACGTGCGTGCAAAATTGAGATGTTAGAGAATCATCGGCGTGTGTTCGAGCAAAGAGGTAACATCCTATATCTATCTACGTGGAGTATGTTACTATGTCTATGTAATAGTATCTAGACGTAGTCATGTATTGATCAGGGACGCATTACCGGAAAATGCTGTTTCACTAGGCCTGTCACAAACACACATAAGATAAGAATAATTGTCAATTTATGTGTGTGGAAGCCGTGCGGAGACTTAATCAGGAATTCAGACATCCTTGACATTAATATGCGACCAAAAGGATGTTGGGTTTAGGGCATCCATTCCGGGAATCGAGAATATCGAAATATCGAATCTCGAATGTTTTTGTTCATTGTCGATACCGAGACTTGTAAAAAATAGTTTCGGAAATTTTGAGACTCATTTTCGAGACCTTGTCTTCACGTTGCATAATATTACATTAATTTGTATCGAATGTCTGACTGAAACATTTGTATTGATTACAGAATATTTTGATCTCGTTTACCTTATTGACTATTAAAGCAGTTCTAGGTTCAACAATTCACTTTGGGATTTAGGTAAAACAAAAACTTTTTAACAAAAAAAAAAACCTTCAATAAGCCACCAAAAAGAATAAAATAATGAATTTTTGAGGTCTGTGCCAATTTAATAAAATATGAAGTCGGTTAAAAAGTATAGTATATAGTGATTACTCATTAATCTCGATCTTTTTAACCGACTTCATATTTTATTAAATTGACACAGACCTCAAAATGTCATTATTTTTCTATTTTTGGTGGCTTTTTGAAGGAGGTTTTTTTTTTTTTTGGTTAGAAAGTTTTTTATTTTTTACTTTTTAGTGGCTTTAAAATATGCTTGCCAATAGATTCACTTACTTAACTGATTTCTTTCCGACGACCGGCCTGATGAGGGAGTCAGAAAAGATGGTGCCTATTGAAACTTCTCGATGGTTGAACAGTAGGCAGAAACTTGTTTTAAATTTTTTTTACATAAAAAAATCAGTTCTAACCTCGGTTCTAACCTACTAAACAAGTCTCTTAAATAAGCAATAAATACAGAATACGTGGGTTGCTCAAGGTCGACCAGTTACATCAACGATTGATGGAAACCGACACCGTTACACATGGCGGTGTTTTGATTTTTAAAACTGGTTCGAATAAATCATTAAAAAAGATGAGTTCAAATTTCCGTATTTACGACCTCAAAAAATTGAGAAGAAAATGAATTTTTGAAGCTATGCTTCCATAGGAGCGTTAGACGATTTCTGGCAAGGGAAAAACTTATAGGTTCGCGTCACGGTGTACACCGTCACGCTCATGTTATTAAAAGTATATCTATAGCTATGGCCAGCGGTGAAAGTAATATACTGGTGCACGCGCAGTGGCCTGTGTAAAACTAATATCTGAGAGTTTTATAGAACACAAAAAAATAAAATGGTGTCAGATTTCCAAATGGCGGCCATATGTACTTTTGTAAAAATTATCCGATCTTTTTGAAAATTGATATTTAAGAGTTTTATAGGATACAAAAAAATAAAATGGCGTTAGATTTCAAAATGGCGGCCGTATGTACTTTTGTAAAAATTATCCGATCTTTTTGAAAATTGATATTTAAGTTTTCTAGGACACAAAAAATAAAATTGCATCAGATTTCAAAATGGCGGTCAAATAATAACTTTTCAATTGCATTGTCTATAGCTTTGATAAATTCGGTTTTATATACCACTTACAATGCGTAAAAAGCATAGCTTCTGTCGGGTGTCCCATGAACACCTCTTGATTTTTTTTAACTTTTAACGTTGTTAATTAATACAAGATATAATATTTAAACTGCCGAAGAAGGGTAATGTTTTTCGGGTGTTTTTAATCATTGATGAAAGATTAAAATACCTCCAAAACCAAAAGATTATGAAACCTACATCCGTCATTTTGTTTTTTCAAAATTTTAATCTATCTACACAGTGTTATTCGCGCGATTTTAAGGCAAACAGTTCAACACTTAATTTATCAAAATCGGCCCATCCGAAGGTTGTTAAATTGTGATTTAAGAACCATGACCAACAGCTAAGGTTATTTGGGCCTATAGCACCAATTTATATTTTCAATTCATTATTTTTTTTTTTAATAATAAATTGAAAATCAAATTGACACTTTTACCAGGTCTCGGGCAAGAACCCGGGAACTGGGGACTTGTAATAGAGGAATCATAGCAACGCCATGTAAACAACAGCATTGCTATACGCTCGGCCATTCTCATAGCCCCCCATCCGAAGAAGTGACCAGGAAAGAGCAGAATATTATAAATGAAGAAAGTAGATTCAAGCATAGTTGTAGAGTCGACCGTCAAATTTCCTATTTATCGAATACACCGACAAATTATGGCATACAAATAAGGAAGCATAATTATAATTATTTCCATTCTTCCAGAAATTGAAAAATCAGGGATGCCAAGGGGTTGCGGCAGGATGAATTCTGACACCCCATGATGCTATGAAAGTACCCATTAAGCCCGACATTTTGACGTCAATTTTATTTATGTAGTCGATGACATAAAAAGACAATCCAAAAAAAATGACCGGAAGTGACGTCAGTATTCCATGATCCTGCAGAAAAAAAAATAAAAATATTGTGGTTCCCGTATTACTGTCTGTCCCTGCACAGACAAATTTGTCTGTGTATTCGATACATATAGGGAATCTGACGGTGGACTCTCCGTCTAGAATGTATTATTAACTTCCCATTGGAAGTTATTGTAATGGGTCTGAAAATCGAAATCAAAATGTATAACAAATTTTTATGTTTCAAGGTTACTACACTATTTTTAGAAAGATGTCTGTGTGTGTATGTGTGTGTGTGTGTACGTACGTGTCCATTTCTTTCTAAGACGAAATCTCGAAATGAAAAATGATATCGACTACGTTAGGGTGCCAATTGACACGTATTAGTATTAGGGCATGCAATTCGAATATTCGAATATTCGAATATAGCGAATATTCGGCTGCATTTATTATTCGAATAGTAATTCCTATTATTCGAATATATTCGAATTATTTGTTAAGAATTAAAATTGTTTAAAAACGGTTTACGGCGGCGCTAAAACATCTTATAAACGTTACACTAGCTCTAAGTTCGCGCTAGGGCGTGGGAGGGGAATCGAAACGGGGCGAGGAAAGTTTTTTTTGTTAATTATTGCATGCTTATTTGATATAACTATTTACTTACGTTACGTTACGTACGTGTACTTAATTGCATGATTTGCTCTTCGCACGTGCTAATAGACGTATTATTTATTTGTGAAGTATTTTTTTTATAGGGGACCAATATCCCATACTTTTGTGGTACTAATTAATAAAAATGCGTCTTAGATGCTCATTTAATATTTTTGTTTGAATAGGAAAAACAGAAAGAAAGAATTTTGAATTTTTTTGATTTCTTAAATATGTTCATTTGATCTATGGTTCTCGGAAGCTATGTGCGCTCTAATATTTAGTTGATTTGATCTGAATTTTTACGTAACTAAGTAAAGTAAAAATGATTATTTGATCTCTTTTTAATTAGAAGTAAGCTGCTTTTGTTGTTAAAATATTGATTGGATTTATGGACGTGCAGTAGGCGTGTTGATTTTAAATAATTAAAAGTCATTTATTGAAGTTCCGCAGTGTTTTTATTATTTTTACCAATTATTCGAATATATTCGAATATATTCGAATATTGGCTAAAATTTGAGCGAATATTCGAATACCTGAAACATCCGAATATTTGCATGCCCTAATTAGTATTAACGTAAATATGATATGAAAGAAATTTTTTCAAAATCGGTTCAGCCGTTCTTTTTTCTTAACCAAACAGACTCCAAAAAAGTAGATTTTACACAATATCTCGCGAATAAAAAATTATATCGACTTCGTAAGGGTGTCAATCGAGGCGTGTTAACGTCATTTTGATCCGACATATATTTTATAAATATCGGTTCAGCCGTTTTTTTTTAATTATTGTTAAAAATAAATAATAATTATGTTTTAATGATTAAAATGATTACTTTTCTGTGTAATATCTAATTTAATTATTATTATTAAATTTTTATCAAACTGGGAAGTTCGTCGTGTGGACCTCAAGGGTCGCACTTTAGTCTTAATAAACGACCCACCTCACGGCTTGTATAATTTTAAGTACAACCCTGCTCGCCGCTCGGCATGAAAGAAACGTGGTTTTGGTAAACACTGCAGGCGCCAGCGCGTGCGATGAAACACATAAAAATTTCCGTTAAATAAGAATGAAAGTATAAGTTTACTCATGAATACGAATTTCACGTGCGAAAATTTGAATAAAAATTGAGAAAATATAAGATCACTAACTTACGCATTTCAGATCTGAAATGAAATTCTGTAATGCGATAGGTTTTTCTCTTGAATTAGATTAAAGAAAACTATATAAAGAATGCGTATTTAGGATTTGATTTTTGTCATTTAAAACATAATCGAATCTTTAAGCTATTTATAGGTATGAAACTTGACGTTTGCAACACGTGTGGTTGCATGTCCTCGTGCCTCGGGCAGCAAACTTCACACTAGTTGCAAACGCCATGTTTCTTACCTTGTAATGCAATATACTATTAAATAACTGCCTCTGTAATTTCAAAATGACTTGTTTCATACTTTTTTTGCTTTTTCAGTTTCATTTTTTACGTAAACTGAAAATGTATTCTAAATAAATGTTTTGTATATCAATTTTCCAAGTTCTATATAATTTATAAATTACGCTATTTTATAAACAATAATTATTTAATAAAAATATAATCATAAAAAAATACATTTTCATTTATTGCAAATAAAAATACACCGAAAAGAAAATATTCTTGGAAAAGCTAATTTTATACGTGACAGTGTACGTCTCCAATTCATACAGTCCTGTGTATGTAATATTTTCTGAAATATATCCACATAATATAGTAAAAACGTATAATATATTTTCCTGCAACATATTTCCAAATATATATAAAAACAAAACTAAATCCTTCTGTAAGATATCTTATTTTTTATCTGAGTTGTTACCAAGAAGGTACATGAAACTTTAACCCTCAAAAAATGTGATGATAGCAAAAGCAGGAGTATAGTTAGTATACCGGAGTATAGCAAGCAGGATAGGTGTACATACCTACATATGTAGGTATGTACGTACTGTGGATAAGTATGGCAGATAGTGCGGTATGTGGAGACTTTTTAACTAAGTAAAGGTTGGAGAAGGTGAAACGAAATAGGGCTGATCAAATTCATCACAGATATTTTTTTTTACTTTCTTTCGCAAATCAATATCAATAATAATAAAAAAATTCGACTGATGACCAGTCCTATACTTCCCACCTAGTAAATATTTGCAAAAAATAAACACTCTTTTTTTATTCTTTGACTAGGCCCAAATAACCTTAGCTGTTGGTGGTCTTTAAAACACAATTTAATTTTTATTCTTTGAAAAAAGCATGGCCCTCTTTTTTGTTTGGTGATCTACTGATGGCTAGCTTAATATAGCAAAAATCATGGTTACCTTGATTTACGTACAATTTTTATTTTTTTTAGTAAAATATTTTTTTTCTCGAAAACATTTTAGAGAAAAAAAATATTTACATTTTTACTTCCCACCTCTACTATGGTAGGGAAGTAATGGATTCAGTCCGAAAACAATATTTCGAGATTTTAACAGATTTTCACGTTTTGAGACCCTAGCAATCGTTTAAGATCATTTTCTGACTGATGTCTGTATGTGTGTGTGTATGTGTGTATGTGTGTATGTGTGTGTGTGTGTATGTGGTCAATTTTTCGCCTTCGATATCTTAAGAACGGAACAACATACGGGCATGCCGATTGTTCTATTGTGTTTATCAGCCTTTAACTTAGATCTGATTAGATTTTGAGTCAAATCGGTTCAGTGGATCCTGAGATATTCAAAAAAACGTCCTCAATGTCACGTATTAACATAGGTAAAAAAAAATATAAATGAATTCTAGATGTTATAATATGAAAAAAATGTAAATATTTTTTTTCTCTAAAATGTATAGTTTTCGAGAAAAAAAATATTTTACTAAAAAAAATAAAAATTGTACGTAAATCAAGGTAACCATGATTTTTGCTATATTAAGCTAGCCATCAGTAGATCACCAAACAAAAAAGAGGGCCATGCTTTTTTCAAAGAATAAAAATTAAATTGTGTTTTAAAGACCACCAACAGCTAAGGTTATTTGGGCCTAGTCAAAGAATAAAAAAAAGAGTGTTTATTTTTTGCAAATATTTACTAGGTGGGAAGTATAGGACTGGTCATCAGTCGAATTTTTTTCATATTATAACATCTAGAATTCATTTATATTTTTTTTTACCTATGTTAGTACGTGACATTGAGAACGTTTTTTTGAATATCTCAGGATCCACTGAACCGATTTGACTCAAAATCTAATCAGATCTAAGTTAAAGGCTGATAAACACAATAGAACAATCGGCATGCCCGTATGTTGTTCCGTTCTTAAGATATCGAAGGCGAAAAATTGACCACATACACACACACACATACACACACACACATACACACACACACACACACATACATACAGACATCAGTCAGAAAATGATCTTAAACGATTGCTAGGGTCTCAAAACGTGAAGATCTGTTAAAATCTCGAAATATTTTTTTCGGACTAAATCCATTACTTCCCTACCATAGTAGAGGTGGGAAGTAAAAAAATGGATGTGTATTATGACCACTCGACAGAAGTGAAAACTTCAGATTTTCTAATTTTAAAATGTATATATAATTTTTTAATCACACAGTTTAATCATAATAGTATATTATATGTAACTAGTGTGCTTAATACATCTTTATATGTCAGGCGCGATATTTTCAGCACAAGTAGTAGGCAAGCATACACGAGCCTTGGCGAGTGTGCATCGCGAGCCGAATACGAGTGCTGATGTTTTTAGCACGAGTAGTAGGCGAGCGCACACGAGCCTTGGCGAGTGTGCATCGCGAGCCGCATACGAGTGTTGAAAACATCGCGCCTGACGCATAAAGATTTAGCACACGCGTTGCACACTATACTTTATATAACACATGCATGGTTTTAGACTTTAATTGAATTAAAAAAACAGTTACATAATGGTTCATTATGCAACTGTTTTTCATTATAGCACTGAAAAGCGTTGCATAATAGAACATTATGTAACTAGTTACATAATGAGCCATTATAGCACTGCAAAGCGTTACATAATGGTCACTAGTCAATAAACGGCTATTTAAGGTTCGCAAAACTGATACGAAAAAACACTAAAAGCGTGCATGTGTTATATAAATATATTTAAATCGGCCTATACAATTAAATTTAATGATTATAATACCTTAACGATAATATTAAGTTTTAGTGTCACCTGTTAGCGCACTTGCGAACTACAAAATATATGTTTAGTGTCATCTGACAGCGCACTTGTGAACTAAAAATGATTTTTTACGCCTATTAAGTTTTTAGTGTCATCTATTAGCAGACTTATGGACTACACACTATTACCAGCATATTGCAAATACGTATTCGTGTTTAAGCAGAGTAGCCCCAATTTGTCACTGTCGGGTGCGTTTCACATCACTGTTATTAATAGCCCAGGCAACCTTGCATATTTTTTTAGACAAATTCCTACGGAAAATTTCTCAAAGTCCCCTACGTTCGTACCACCTTTTGTTTCGGAGAAAAAATCAATTCATTTTTTTTTTATTTGGAAAATCGCCGATTTTTGCCAAATGACAAACAGTAGTTTTTCAGTTAACCCGGAACAAACAGATAGGAAGGCAAAAATTCTGAAAATGTCTAGTTCGGTTTAATTATCCTACAAATTCTACATCTAAATTGAAATAATTTCGTTACTGACTAAAGCAACGATTTAATTTATTTTAATTAATAATTGTCAACCCTGACAAAAACGTGGAAAGGTATATGCCATCAAAAGTATAAAATAAGTCTGAGGGCATTGCAGTACTGCAGATACGTGTTATCACTGTAGATAGGTCATCAAAAGTCACTCAAAGTCCGGGCTTTGCTCCTACACGGCCTTCCTTCTCCGCTGTTTTTCCTAGTTTAACTCGGTTGGGTAGCGAACGGGTGGAGACGGTACATAATTCAAGGATGGATAAACTTCATAGTTGGCTTTCTATGAGTGCAGCTATGGTAGTGTAACTACTGTAGTGTATCCATTAAATGCAGGTTATAAAAAATAAAAAAAAATTAATATATGTTTCCTATTAGAAATCATTGCCACAAACACAATTGTGTTTATTTTATTTCAATAGCTCCATTATGTATTTACGGAGATACATATTTTTAGATTTATATCACGTTTACGTCACTAACGCCAATCGCTGTAGACACTACAATCAAATTCCTGCTATAGACTGTGTGCAGGGAGGCGGAGTTATAATAATATCGACGCGAGCGCTCGTTGTGAGATCCATTGCAAACTCGGAACTCTAATTTTCCGTAATTGTCAGTAAGCATTGCTGTTTAAAAAGTCAAATAAGTAAAACCATGATTTTGCTTCTAGTTTATTTGGAAATTATTACTATAAATCTGATAAATTTGACACTAATTTTAAACCCGGTCCGCAAAATTACAGGCGCTATGGTTTTAAGTTATACTGTCGTCTGTCAATATAAACCATAGCTTGCACACTTGGATAAACCATAGACATAGATGTAGGTAGTAGGTACACTTCCATGTCTGATATAAATTAATTAGTTATTTTTTAGTATACGTCAAATTTGAAGAAGAAAAAAACTTAAAATAAATAATTTTCATGTACCTTTTATGCTATGCTATTTATACTATATGCACGCAGCTAAATTAAATGGTAGGTATTCGTTTATAAAAAAATTTCGCGGTCTAAAACAACAATAAAAATGAATTCAATCGTGCACTATTGCCCGCTGGCGGCGCTAGTAGGCTTCGTGCACACAACCTATACAGCAGGAATTTGATTGTCAGATAAGAGTCCGTGTATAAAAATAATTTTTAATTCTTATTAAAATGGAAAATATACAAAATTGGTACCAGTAACAATTGCTTGGCTTATGTTAGTGAAGTCAGCCACTAAGGAAAATGGTGGCGTGAGCTATTTTAACAAACTTCAACAAAAATTTGTGACAAAAAAAATACAACTAGATTATTTAGGTAAGATAAACGGAGCTCATAGTCCAATGATTAAAAAAAGCGGTTTTAGACTCGCATAAGCTTTTTATATCAACACTGTTTTTAACAAATAAGTATAAGAAACATGTATTTAATATACAAATAACTGTTTGATCAATATATTAACTAAAATTTATTAAAAATTGCGGTTTTATGAAACCACGCTAGAAATGAAATTTTTTGCCTGGCGCACTCGACCCTAAACGGTTTTAATCCGAAATCGCTGAAAGTATATAATTTTCTTTACGTGGAAAGTGCATACCCCGCTGCGTTTGATTATATGATAAAAAAAATAAACAAGCCGTGAGGTGGGTCGTTTATTAGGACTAAAGTGCGACCCTTGAGGTCCACACGACGAACTTCCCAGTTTGATAAATATTTAATAATAATAATTAAATTAGATATTACACAGAAAAGTAATCATTTCAATCATTAAAACATCATTAATTTAAAAAAAAAAAAAAAAAAAAAAACGGCTGAACCGATTTTTATAAAATTTATGTCGGATCAAAATGACGTTAACACGCCTCGATTAACACCCTTACGAAGTCGATATAATTTTTTATTCGCGAGATATTGTGTAAAATCTACTTTTTTGGAGGTTATTTGGTTAAGAAAAAAGAACGGCTGAACCGATTTTGAAAAAATTTCTTTCAGATCATATTTACGTTAATACGCGTCGATTGGCACCCTAACGTAGTCGATATCATTTTTCGTTCTCGAGATTTCGTCTTTGAAAGAAATGTACACATACGTACGTACGTACGTACGTACACACACACACACACACACACACACACACACACACACACACACAGACATCTTTCTAAAAGTAGTGTAAAAATAGTGTAGTGACATAAAAATTTTTTTTCCTTTTTGATTTCGATTTTCGGACCCATTACAATAACTTCCAGTGGGAAGTTAATAAAGACAATATAAAAAAAATTGAAAAAATATATAAATAAATATCACATGGAATATAGAAGAGTTGTAAAAATAACAAAAATAATGGTGCCGACGGGAATCTAACCCCGAACCAGCGACTTTCTGCGTACGAATCAAGCGCTATACCACTGAGCTATTTATAGCCTTTTGATGTGTGACTGTTTACATCCTATACCTATCTAGTTGTTGCATACTGTATAGGTATGGGATCTGTGCTGGACGTGACGTGACGATCGACATGCATAACCGAACGAAAAAACGAGGCTAAAAACGTTATCAATCTTTTTTTCGTTTTGTTAATATTGCAGACCAACTATTTATTTGTAGCAAATAAGCCATTTTATTTAACCTAATATAGATAACTAGTAAGTTGTAAGGCTAAGGCGCCCGTTGAATGTTTATAGAAATTCCAAAGCACACTATTATTTCAAAATCTTACAGCGTTACAAAGTCACTCAGCAAATCAGTCAGTGATGAGCGTAAATATATAATTAATAAGCCGTGAGGTGGGTCGTTTATTAGGACTAAAGTGCGACCATTGAGGTCCACACGACGAACTTCCCAGTTTGATAAATATTTAATAATAATAATTAAATTAGATATTACACAGAAAAGTAATCATTTCAATCATTAAAACATCAATAATTTAAAAAAAAAAAAAAAAAAAAAACGGCTGAACCGATTTTTATAAAATTTATGTCGGATCAAAATGACGTTAACACGCCTCGATTGACACCCTTACGAAGTCGATATAATTTTTTATTCGCGAGATAATAATTAAATTAGATATTACACAGAAAAGTAATCGTTTTAATCATTAAAATATAATTATTATTTATTTTTAACAATTAAAAAAAAAAAAACGGCTGAACGGATTTTTATAAAATTTATGTTGGATCAAAATGACGTTAACACGCCTTGATTGACACCCTTACGAAGTCGATATAATTTTTTATTCGCGAGATATTGTGTAAAATCTACTTTTTTGGAGTCTATTTGGTTAAGAAAAAAGAACGGCTGAACCGATTTTGAAAATCTTTCAGATCATATTTACGTTAATACGCGTCGATTGGCACCCTATCGTAGTCGATATCATTTTTCATTCTCGAGATTTCGTCTTAGAAAGAAATGGACACATACGTACGTACACACACATACCTATACACACACATCTTTCTAAAAATCGTGTAAAAATAGTGTAATGACCAGAGATGCACAAAATGGTTTTAAAAAAGCATTTAAATACAAAATGCAAAATACTTTTCAGATTTACTATTTCAAATGCAAAATACCAAATAGTTTTGCGTTTTGTATTTCAAATGCTAAATTCAAAATAGGTATTTTCACAATACTTTTTCAAAATAAAATACCTTTTTACCAAATTTCAGATATTTTTATTTATTTTAGGTATTTATCATGAGAAATAGAGACACAATGCCGAGCCGAACAAAAACGTCTAATAACATGGCACCTCATGCATGACATTTTGGTCATATTTATCAGTATGCGTATCAAAAATTCTGTTATGTTATTAATAATAATAATAATACTCACTTAAAATAATATAAAAAACTAGACTAACGAAAAGAGAGCCATGGCTCCATTTTGTGAATTGTGTGGCCATTTATTTCGGTTGATTGTGTATCTAGTTCTTATTTTATTATTATTACACTTTTCTTTTATTATTATTACACTTTTCTTTTATTAATAACAACTGGACTGGTATTGTTAAAAAGTGAAAAAAATAAACATTTGACATTGACACTAGTCAGACATAAGGCGCGCACTCTGACCAAAGAAGAAAAAAGGGCGCGCATGGCTAGCAGGCGCCTCTATCGGTCAAATTCGGCAATACAAGCGTCATTCGTTCATTTCATTTTGTTTGACTGGTGATGTTGGCTAAACTTAATCACAAAGTATTTTGCATTTTGTATTTGCATTTTAAATAGAAGTATTTCAAATAAATCGGATCTCTGGTAGTCACCTTGAAACATAAAAATTTGTTATACATTTTGATTTCGATTTTCGGATCCATTACAATAACTTCCAATGGGACGTTAAAAATTAGTTTTGAACGAATGAAATAGTTCATGATGTCATTGTAGTTATTCATGACAACACAGGTTAACAATGGCAGCTCTATTAATTGTCAATGTCCCCGTACAAGAACGGTTTTTCACATCCTCTTGTTGCGAGTGCAGAAGTAATCCGGCAGCAGAGAAGTCGTGAGTTGGGCGGCACAGAGAAAGCATGCTCTGTGCTTCAAGGGACCGGCGATGGTATGGCATAGCATCTCATGGTATGGTGGATGGGTGCGTACATACAGTGAAAGAGAGAGAGAGACCAGTGTTTTTATAGTCTTACATCAGCGGATTGCGTAAGACGTTACGCGTCCAAACAGTGACGGGGCCCGCACACTATCAAAAACGTTTATCCATAATACCGTATTTGCTCTAT
Organism: Mongoloraphidia duomilia; assembly: GCA_039654895.1. Taxonomy (NCBI): domain Eukaryota; kingdom Metazoa; phylum Arthropoda; class Insecta; order Raphidioptera; family Raphidiidae; genus Mongoloraphidia; species Mongoloraphidia duomilia. Next base: position 4,518,761 of record CM077520.1, on the reverse strand, counting down.
TTAACGCTGCTATCTAATTATCATCGCACTGATGATCTCTCTTGTGAATTGACTTCGCTGGAATTACGTCCCAAAATTTAAATATTTTAACTTTATCAACAGCGCACATCTTTATTAAGACACGCAAGAATGATAGTTTGAAAAATTGACAAAATAGTCGAAAAGTGTTGAAGACGCAGGGCTTCCGTACCGGAATTCAGAGATTGAAAAAATTAATATAGGACTTTCAAAGTTAATGAAAACATTAAAAATATTAATAGTTTTTCTTTATACGGCTGAAATGCAATTGAAAGATTTTTTCGTTGGAGAGCAGCCAATTATATAATTGTTTCGAAACATATAGGAAAAAATCATTTTACCAACCAGTGGTCACAATCAGGATTCTCGCATGTAGTGAAAATCTATTGATTCTGAAACATATATGGAGAATATTAGTTTAGCAATCTTGTCACGATTGAGTATTGTAAGTTCATTCCGCCGCGAAAGTGGAAAGGTTCAGGTTAGAATCCTGATTGTGACCACTGGTTGGTAAAATGATTTTTTCCTGTGTTTCGAAACAATTATATAATTGGCTGCTCTCCAACGAAAAAATCTTTCAATTAAAAATATTATTAACAAATTTCTGCTTAGGTAATTTGCCGACCAGAAAGTGGGTCATAATATAAATTTTTTACCAATGGTTAAGTTTCGAAATTTTCCTAATTATTACTGGTTGATCTTTTTGTGTTTGTAAACTGACTCAAAGTATCGATTTTAAAAAAGACATGTTTCTTCTACATGCATTATTTTTGTAGACCTTTTTCAAAATCATAACTATATAGTTCCAGAATTGTGGATGTTCAGATATTGAAAACAATTTTTGAGCCCAAAAACCCGAAAAAATTGTTATAATTAAATACTAAAACTCAAATAAACAGGACTGAACTACGAAATTTTATTTTATTTTGGTGCAAACGTTGGAATGATAAAATGCATGCCAAATATTGAAATTATGAAAAATTTAACCATCATTAAGGGATGTATTAGCGGTATTTTTTTATTTTATCCAGAAACAAATTTACTAGTTCACATAAGGACACCAAATACCAAATTGCTATGTATTAGCAAGTAAGTATTTTGTCAGTAGGGCTTTGCACTGATCAGTGTTTTGTCAATTTGTTATTTCGCACGAAGAAATACGAAGTACGAAAAATTCAATAATGCACACGAAGTTTTTTTTTAATCGTCAGTGTGTTTGAATCAAATTTTAGAGACTCGGAAAGGCCTTAAAAAATAATAAAGTAGAAAATTGTTGGTCGAATAACGTAATAGGACCATGTTCGCGATTGCATTCTAACAGCCAATAAGGGTAAAGCAGAAATGAAAACACACTGTTGTCGTATTTACAACTGTCAAGCACCTGTCAAGCGTCAAAAAGCGTGTTTTAGTTTTTTTGTTTCTTCATACGTTCAAATTATTTTCAGACGTTTTTGCTGAGAAGATTTAATTTTTTGACATCACAAAGTCAACACGACAACGCTCTCTCAGCCATATTTCAACACTTGAATGGCGCGCGTCTTCTGAATGAACCTTTAATGGAATTTTAAATTACCGTAAAATTAAATTATTTAAAAAAAATAATAAACGCTTCAAAATTCCTACCAAAAATGGATATTGATTATACACCTAAAGTAGGTACAATGATATCCTAAAAAAACAACCACTTTCAATCTAGTGGGTCAACCTAATTAAATGTGTATTGTTCATTGATCTCAATCTTAAACAAGTGAACGCCGTCACTGAATCTAAAAACCGCAAAACGTCTGCCATCAAGCCAAACGCCCATTTAGTTCGCATGAGTTGAAATGGCAAAGCTCTGGTTTTAAATTTAAATATGTATATGCGGTATCTTTATGTATATAGAAGGGCCAAATTGTACCTATTTATGTAAAATATTTGTGTTTAATGTTGCAAACAAAATATGTTCATTGTTCGCTTTTGTTGCAAACAGTTCTCGCTTATAATTTTGTCGTTTTAAATTCAGAATTGAAATTGTAATTGAGTTTAAACAAATTTGTTACAAAATACCATTCGTTCAGGGCTGAAGTAACACCAAATAAATAAACAATTTATTTTAAAAGAATGTATTAAAAATGACAAGGGGCACAGCAATTACGATTGTGCCGCAACCGAAGATGTAGAGCTACTTCTATATAATGAACAATTAGATTAACAATCAATTTTTGTTATAATAATTGAAATTACTTCTATATACTTAGTTTTATAATGACGCCGCATCACATCTGTTAAAAATATTAACATGACCTACACGATACAAAACACACAGCGTAATTATGGTAATTCGCGTCACACATTTTTTGTAACGCATCATTTTACCCCTTATATACCACCGGGAAAGACGCAAATCTACGTCAAAACGCCATAATATGTATCTGGATCACACTTGCTATAGCAAATAACTTTTTAAGGATATTTTTGAACTGCAGCTGAATTTATATTTTCAGACAGTTTATTAAAAATAGTTGCAGCTAAATAGGCTAGAAATTTTTTGCATTTTAATTACTTAGATTAAATAATAAATTATATTTCTATTTTATTCTATAACTCACGTCTCACTTGATAATATTTTTTAATTTCTCTTCGCATACATAGAGTTCGGTAAAACCGCAACTATGGATTTAAAATAATATTATAATTTTCTTTATTACATATTATGTAAATGTTATACAATAATAATACATAATATTATATTCTGTCGACTATACAGGGTGCTTACTAAACATACAGCAAAAATTTAAGGGGTAATTCCTTGGTCAATTTTAAGAATGTTTTGTCCTTTAATGCGTTTTTGGAAAGACACTTTGTTTCGAAGTACAGGGCGTTAAAAGTTTTTCTACAAAAACAATATTTTCTTACATAAATACAGTAAAGCTTCTTAATCTACAAGAACTGCTGAAAATGACTACCACCAGGTCTGTTAGGATGCATAAATTCAATCTTCTCCTCATTGGCTGTCGAACTCTTTCAAAAACACCAAAAACAAGTCATGATCGAAACGTAATTAGCGAAACAAAACAAAGCGGCTTTTCGATAATCATGAAAGGACAAAATATTCTTAAAATTACCCAAGGAATCACCCCTTAAATTTTTTCCGTATATTTAATAAACACCCTGTATATATAAAAGTGATCGACCTTAGATGGGAGGTCGGAAACCGATGCCTTTACTTACTTTATTTCATCTAAACTTATCTATTATTTTCCTTTCACGATTACTACGTTTTTCTAAGCAAATATTATTTAACAAACAAATTAAATATAGCTGTAACAGAAGTAGCAAAGAAAATTCTGAAACTAAATACAAAAAAAAATATTCATCTAGGTAGGTATACATTGCAACATAACTCATGTCATAAATATGCTCATTCAAAATGCTGGAGACGAACAGATAATAAGTAAATAAAAAAACGGAAAGACTTGGGACCACCTCAGTTATTTGACAATATTTCATTTTATACCGGCATTGTCATTTCGTTGTTTCAACACACGTTGTAAGTAGGGATTACGCGAGACCTCAGTCTGTTAGACAGGAAGGTGTTAAATTGAACACTTTGTACGTCTACAGGCGATTTTTGATAACGTTTCATTACCAAATACCAATAAAAAATATTCGGGTCAAACCCTGCCTACAATATAGCGTATTTGCTAATAAAAACATTTTGACTTAAATTTATTTTTGGACAAAATCAACAATTTAACCTCTTAATACATTCCTTAAAATAATGATGTTTTTTTTAATTGCAATATTATTATCAATCCAACATCTGTACTGCAGATGTTGGATTGATAATAATATTGCAATTAAGAAAAACATCATTATTTTATAATTTATATCAGACGCTAATGACCTCTGTTTTCGAGCGTCTATAATCCACAATTCATTCATTCAATAATAATAACATTCTGCATGCAATTAAATACATCCTTCAGTAAGTAAATCCGTATCCGCAACTACTATTTCTATAAAATTTGTAAGTCCGGTCCTGCCAAATCGATTTTACTACAATTTTAGCAGCACATTTTGATATTTACTGAAGGGTTAAATTTCAATTTTGAAACGATTCTGAGAATTTTTTCGGTAGTTTTGTTCCCAAAAACTGTTCAAATTTTACTTTTAGCGTGTGTTATTAAGAATCTGTCTCAAATCTAAATCTGGGTGTTCTAGTGCCAAATTTCACAATTTCCAGATAATTTTAATCCGAGCATCTGGTAATGTTGGTACGTGCCAAGTACCTGCCTCTTTTAACACATACATATATAGGTAAAGACGTGTTAAGAATATTCTGCAGACACGGAATTAAAAGGGCGTGTCTCTATAATATAGTTGCACTTATTCATGCATAGTACATGCATATAGGAGCTGCTGTGCCAAGCCATCGTTTAAATTGGCTTTAAACACTTGATGAGTCTAGACTCCAGACTTAGTATAGCCAACTCATCACGTACCCAACCCCGGATTACAATACCGATATGTATATCCTCTGACAGGGTTGCCAGATGTACGACAATTATTGTTTTTCAACGAAAATTGCAGTTATTATTATTATTATATATACAAGGTGATTCTGTAATGTGTACCATAAATGATACAGGATGTACCTACTGTCAAAATAATACGAAAACCAAGAATAACTTTTTTTCCAAAAGTGCTTCCCTAACAAGATACAGGGTGTTAAAGGGTCGATTTGGAGAACACTTATTTGATCGTATCTTTTAACTGGGTTGAACAATTTAATTCATTTTTGGTAGACATCTACTACATAATAAGGACCGTAAACGGACATAATTTCGTTGCATTTGAACAACCCAGTGGCGTAGAATTGGGGGTCATGTTCCAAGGGAGGACACTTTGAAAACTTAGTTTAATTTTATTTTTACTAATTTTTATTTTTTTGTTAATTAAACTTTATTACCTAGATGTATTCGACTTTAAGTATTTTATTTGTTTGTTAATAAAACTTTTTCTGTGATAACTTTGCAGCCTGGTATTTCACATAGTGACACGCAAGTCAGAATATCTCGGAAACGGACGCTTCTGGGCAAATGAAACAAGTGTACCTTTTTTGTTGTATTTGAACCAATAATACTAAAAAAACAGAGAAAAATGGAAAAAACCCAACAGCAACTTTTTTTGGGAGGAAAAGGTGTCACATGACTCCCAATTCTACGCCACTGGCTTGTTCAAATGCAACAAAATTTTGTCCGTTTACGGTCCTTATTATGTACCTAGTAGATGTCTACCAAAAATGAATTAAATTGTTCAACCCAGTTAAAAGATACGAGCAAATAAGTGTTCTCCAAATCGACCCTTTAACACCCTGTATCTTGTTAGGGAAGCACTTTTGGAAAAAAAGTTATTCTTGGTTTTCGTATTATTTTGACAGTACTCATTACAGAATCACCTTGTATATATATTATTATAATTTTTTGGTGTTATTTATTCTAGGCTTTATTTTTGTGAAGATGTTGAGGGAGGCATATTAAAGTGCCCTGAGTAAGGGATTTTGCTAGATAGCGGTATGTGAGGGATGCAGACCTCCCCTAACATGTAACAAAAAAAAATGGTCACAATTATTATTGCTTTAAGGCTGAAATTATTATTTGTATAGCTTGTCGGTGACCCAATAATGCCATTATAATATTTGTAGATCAATTGGTCAGTATTAAAGGGGTGGCAGATCACCCTAAACGTGCCATGTACCTGACAAAATTTTTATTATCAGTTCAAGGTTCAAATTTTAATATGTTGTTACGGCGACTGTTTTAAACATATACTGGGTGTCCCACGACATGACTGCCATAGCCTGGGACTGTGTTTCTGGGGTGATTTCAAGTCAAAAATGTCTAATGAACATATACCCGGAACGCTATCCTAACTGAGCTAGAAGCATTTGAAATTTTAGATAAGTATAGTAGTAGGAATTCCCTACTAATTTAAAAACTATTTAAAAAGAAATCACTTTATTGAATTAGTTGCTCAAAATGTCCACCCAGTTGCTGTATACATAGTCTAGCTCTTCTTAGAATTGAAGTGGTAACTCTGCGAAGACTCTCAGGACAATAAATACTAATGGTGATTCACAGTCACCTGGTCTTTTTAATAATAACAAAACCAACAGCCGAAATACCTGCATTAATGGGCTTGCTTATTTAAAATTTCAAATGCTTCTAGCTCAGTTAGGATAGCGTTCCGGGTATATGTTCATTAGGCATTTTTGACTTGAAATCACCCCAGCAACACAGTCCCAAGCTATGGCAGTCATGTCGTGGGACACCCTGTAATTCAATTTGCAATCTAGATATACAATCTACCTACTATAACTATTGAATCGATAATTTTGTAGTAATCATTACGAAATTGTGTCATGTGTGAAAAAGGCAAGCGATTTTTGCACTGCGATAAATTTCATGCAGTTGCAAGCTTGGAAATCTGGCAACCCTGATCATCTGTACTACCGGATTTCATTTCATAAATAAAAAAACAATAGATAATAATATGATTTATAATATATCCTATTTAAAATATTAATGTTGCGATAACAAAAGAGTATCAATGTCGAAAAATTAAATCGGGACATTATCTTCCTTTTTTATGGACAAACCAAAACGGAAATGAAAAGTTTCCAAATCAATTATAAAAAACCTACTCAATTGGAAGTTAAAATATTTTCTATTGTTTACAAATTTTGAATGTCTTGATTAGTCTGGATATTTTATTAGAATTCATAAAAATCATGTTTTAATGCTTTTGAAATAATAATGGATATGAACTGCCAATACTAAAACAGACGGAAGAAATTAGCAGATATTTAAATGTAAGCTAGAACCGTTTTTATGTCTTCTTTGTTTTACAAGTGGATAAAATTTAAATAAAATATTGCTACCGAAAATGTTAGACATAAATATTTATAAAAGCAGTTAAGTACCTAACCTTGACCAATAAAATTACAATTAATTAATAGTAAATAAACAAATATTTACATTACTTTTTCATTCACATAATTAGTTTTATTGCCGATTCGTTAAAAAACTAGTTGACATTTCAGTTTTCGATACGTTTAAAACAAACACCTGATATTCTTAAAAAAATCATTCCTTAATTTAATAAAATTATAATGAATCGTTAGCTTTAAGTTCAACTTAAAATAAAGGTACAAATCATTAAGTTAGGTCCTCGGGAAGCAGCATAATATCGTTATGAAAAATCGAGGGGGAGGAAGTCGCATGTACTTAAATAAGTAAAATTGTAGACAAAAAATGTTTATATGAAAGTTGTAGAGAATTTACGTAATAAAACAAAAATTTTATCTCGCGTGCCAGTACTAAACGTTTGTAAAAAAGATGATAAAATAATTAAATAAAGATATGAAATAAATTAATTTAATTTAATAAATTATTAATTTATTAAATATATTTATTTATTATATTTATATCTAATTATTTATTAAAAAAAGCATGTTTGTGTTGAGATTCGAACCTGGGACCTATTGCGTATGACGCGTATGACGCGAGTCGTTACACCACGGCACACCTTTCATAGCAGTGCAATATAAATAGGGTATTATAATCAAGAAAAATAATAATGTAAAAACAGTACGGTTTGGAGTACGAACTCATATTTAACGAACGCGGCATAAACGAACATTTGTATGGCAATAGCTTTTATTAATGTTATTCAAAACTGAAAACGCTCTTGTCACGACTCTAGTTGAAGTTTTTTCTAACGACTAACTGCATACCGTAGATTTTCGTGACCCGATGAAACTTCATGGTGTTAGCAAATTTTCGTAACGCGATGCGCGCACATCCTAAAAATTTACTCTCATCATTTTTCCATAACGCGCCAAAAGAAGTATAACTTCAATAATCTGAAATTACAAAACGAATTTTGGAAAGTTTTTCATATAAATGATTTTGTTTGACTGCAGTACACTATTTATATAAATAAAATTCAGTTTCTACCATGGTGTGTCAAGTCAAAATTCCCCAATATGAGTTAGTTTGACTTACCCGAGTACTAAGTTAATTTTGAATATTGCCCACCCCTAGTTGAGAGATTATGGCACGTATATAATGCACTTCGAAAATATATAATCTCCAGTATTAAAATATTCATGTACTTTAAAAACCTGTGTACAATTTATATAATGCACCTGTAAAATAAATATAGTTACAAAGTATCTAAATATACTCATTAAGTATTCAAATTATTACTATATATTATTATAATTACATTAAATATTATAAATTATATTATAAATGCTGACTCTGAAGATTATTTAAATTAAAAAAAATAATATACCGGCTGTTTGGAAATTAGACGAAAAAACTTTAGCAGACGATTTCTTAGTTAATATTATCATATAAAATAACCAGCGTTTAATTATAATGAGCCTATAGAATCCCATTATTGGGCAAAGGCCTCCCCCATTTTAGTCCATGTGTTCCTATCCATGGCGACACGATGCCACATGTTCCCTGCCACACTTTCGATGTCATCCTTCCATCTTTTTTTCTGTATTCCTTGTTTTCTTCTACCGTCCCTTGGATACTACTCCGTAATTCTTTTTGTCTCCATCTCTCCTGTTCCATTCTTCCTGTGTGCCTGCATTTACTGAAGTTTAAACTACATAGGTACATAGGTGAGATAAAATTCTCCAAAAATTTTAACAAGGAACAATTTCCTTATCTTTTATTGTACATTTCAATGGAGACCATGATTCTTGATGCAATATTCACATAGTTTGGACACCGATTCCCAAATAGCAGAGCATAAGTGATTATTTATATCCAAATTCTGGAACTAAGAGCAAATCATTGGATTAAGCGACTTTTGTCTCATCTGTATTAGAGCACTTATTCAATTTCCAGTAGAATTTTCATTTTCTTAAAATCGATTTGTTGTATTTTTTTGATGTATTTTTAGGCATTCGATTTAACAGATTTATGCGTGTAAGAAATTTAAAAAAATAAATAAATGAATGAGCCATTTTCCTGAGAGTACTTCTTTCAATTATCCACGAGAGGCAGCACTTGTGGTAGGTACAAACATTATTTATTCCCCATTAGTGTCGTGTCATTTTAGTGGTACCATATAACTTAATTATTAAATTATTATTATTATTAAATTAATTGAATAATTAAGTTATACCACTAAAATGACACGACACTAATGGGGAATAAATAATGTTTGTACCTACCACAAGTGCTTCCTCCTCGTGGATAATTGAAGGAACTACTCTCAGGAAAATGGCTCATTGGAATACATAATAATGACCCCTTTTACTTTTCCATAGGTTTAAGTATACAGATAGGAACCTAAGTGAAGTTTTGTGAAAAAAAAAGATTTTGAGTTTTTAGTTAATTTCCACGTTTGCAAGTTCTTTTAACCCAAAACAGTATTTTTTTTATGTCTGCATATGTGGTCGTACCTAGAGCACAAATCACTTGAACGATTTTAATTAAATTATATTAAATGAAAATAAAAAAATAAAATTTCAAAAGCAAAAACACATGTCCCCTTTTAATTTCGAGTTACAAGAGTCCTAAAAATTGAGATTTCCCAACTTTTCCACCATAAAAATAAAAAAGGAAAATTTTCATAAAAACCGATTTCAATCGGTTCATACGACTCATTCGATTTTGGTTTCGTTTTTTCTGCGCTAAAATAGTTAGTAGTTCCGGTTTCGGTTACTGAAATGAAACGGTTTTTAACGACGACGGATTCAATACTTGCTTTTATACGTACGTGTCGTCTCAGAAATCAACTGTTAAACTCTAATCCTTTAATTTTCAAACATCTTGTATAAAATATAAGAAATATTGAACATATATAATTAATATGACACTGATTTTAAATTATTATTATTTTATGTTTAACATTGTTGAAAGTATAACTTTTTCCTCGAAGCTACTTTAAAAAATATCGAGTAAATCCTTTACTTAATGTAGACGTATATTAAAGATTTAAATAAATTCCGTTCTTTAAAGAATTTTAGAAGCAACCAAATTAAAAACGATAAGCTTTATAATACCACGTGGGCACTACGAATGTACTTACATAATTACGACACTTATATTCTTCGCAAGTTATTTTCAACTTCCCATTGGAAGTTTTTGTAATGGGTCCGATTTTGCGAATGAAAAGTTTAGACATATCTGCATTTTTTAATGTCCCTATAGAGTCCCAATCTACTGCTTTTAGAGAGATGTCTCTCTAGGTGTGTGTACGTATGTACGTTCGTTCGTTCGTGCGTTAGTTCGTTCGTTCGTACGTTAGTGAACTTTTTTTCGGCTCGCATATCTGGATCACAAAGAACGATGTCGGCTCAGGACCAATTACGAACACCTGATTAGGTATGCAGGAAATTTCAATTAGCTGTTTTTTGTTTATAACAAAAAAACTACTGTAAAATGATTGTAAAATATTACCTGTGTTGCAAATAGTTTCTCTACGGTAGACTGGTCTCTAATCTCTAAGGGCATCCAATGGAAAATTAGCAGTGTGGTTTTACCCACACCAAGCCTCTTTTAATACCACGTGGGCACTACGAATTTTCTCGCATAATTACGACACTTATATTCTTCAAAAGTTACTTTTTTCTTTTTGGATTTTATGTTTGAAGTAATTTTAAGAATTCATGATAAACACTGAAAAAAGCGAACGTGAAAGTAACCCTACATTTAGGCAAACATAAATAACTGAAGTGTATCGATCTTTTTTCTTTAAAAATAAACAACCTTTCGAAAGTTATTGAAGTTGAACAGGAGTCTCTAAAGTGTGTGAATAAAATATTAGACGACGAAAAAAAGGCAGCGACAACAAACTTGCTTAGAGAGAGTACACTTTTCAAAAAGTTAAGTTTCCGTGTTGAGCTATTAAAATATAATATTATTATAATTAGATTAGAACATGATTTTAAAAGACGGGACCGAATTTTCGATTTTCGCCAATATTTTCATTACTGTTGTTTTACTCGGTACCTAATTAGATAATTTTATCTGTTAATTATTAGTTTTCATCAAAAATTTCGAAATACAGCAATCACCAGAAACGGGTTCATTTAATTGCACAGCGATAAAAATTTACCTGTCTGTAGGTGTCACTAAAATACCCAAAAAATTCAGAAGAAAATAAAATTACAGACAGAAGTCCCATTATAGCCGTATTTATCTCTACTAATATTATAAACTAGCGGCCCCGTCCGGCTAGCCCAGGTGTTAAGAAAGCCCGGGTGCCATACACTACTCACTCGTTTCGCTCGTTCGCTATATATATAAACCTTCCGGGAACAATTCCGTCATACATGATTTCTGCGTAACTTTAACCGTTTACGCAGAGCACGCAACGGAAGCTCTCAAAAGGAATAATTTTTCCCGTTTTTGCAACATTTTTCATTGATGCTCCGCTCCTATTGGTCGTAGCGTGATATTATATAGCCTATAGCCTTCCTCGATAAATGGGCTATCTAACAAAAAAAAATGTTTTCAAATCGGACTGGTAGTTCCTGAGATCAGCGCGTTCAACCAAACAAATAGATATAGATAGATTGAAATTTGAAAAACAGGAAAAAAATTATGAAAACGGAAAATTCGCTCTTCTAGTCCTTAGAACTTTACAATTACATACTAAGTTACGATTTAGTTTATTTTTATTAAAGTTATTAACTTCTGTATAAATCATTAAAAACATAACTCTCTCATGATGTGGACTTTGTAGGTGCGTTACTATATATACGAACACATCGATCGATACCCAGTATTGCTTCTATTGTACAAAGTGCAGAATTTACCAATTTTATAATATTATTAGTTTAGATAGGAATAAAATTTGTTTGTATGTAGGGAGTAATCTCTGGAACTATAGTAAACCGATTCTGAAATTGTTTTTACTAATAGAAAGCTACACTATCCCTGAGCGATATAAGCTATATTTTAATTTGATAATTTGTTTGTATGTACGGGATAATCTCTGGAACTACTGAACCGATTCTGAAAATTCTTTCACTTACAGAAAGCTACACTATCTTTGAGTGATACAGGCTTTATTTTATATTGATAATTCTCACGGGGGGGGGGGGTGATTCCTGTGAGATAGTAACAAAACATAACTTCTTTTGCATTTTAGAAAATTGATTTTAGAAAATTGCCGGAATCCTATATAACTATAAACACCACCAGCCTGGTTTCGTTTCGCAGGGGAATAATAAATCATGGCTCCCTAACACCCGGACCAAGCCGGACGGGACCGCTGGTATTAGTATATTTGATAAAACTGAAAAAAAATAATCACCAATAATATAACAGAACACGTACCTATAACGAAATTAATTTTCATGATAGTGGATCAGATTGATTCGATCATGATTAGGTATTCTTAAAACCATTGCGAATTTCCATTTCAAGAAAACAGAATTGATAAACACACGTTGATTGCTTTTAGGGGTCGACAAGACAAGAATTCTTGTCTTGACAATAACTTCTTGTCTTGTCTTGAAAAAAAATCAAGAAATCTTAAAAAATCTTGTCTTGACGTTTTCTTGACATCTTATGTCTTGTCTTGACTCAAGAAATTTCAAGATCTTGAAATTTCTTGATTAACCGGTGACACCGTACATGGTGATTCCTCGCCGGCGAACTTTTATTGCGTTGCGTGCTAACACGGCAATCTGGTGGTTCCCCGATCTTTATTTGTTTTCTGACGAACGCAAATAACTCAGAATCTTGGAAGTATGAAATTGAAAAATACTTAAATGAGTCTAGGACAGAAAATTCTGAGAATATACTTGATTGGTGGAGAAGACACGAAAACGTCTACCCGTCGTTATCGAAAATGGCCAAGGATTTTCTCGGAACGCCAGCAACATCTTACATCTGTAGGTACCTGCGGAAAGGCTATTTTCAAGACCAGCTTTAACAATAACAAAGCCAAGAAATCGGCTAGGCGTTGACTCCATAAGAAGTCTTATGTGCCTTAATTCATGGCTTATATATATGTGTGTGTGTGTACACGATAACTATCGACAGACTTAATCGATTTAAACGTAATTTGGTACACACATTGGAACCCATCACCGAACGAAGCCTATTTAAAATGGGCCCGATCGGGCCATTTTAAGGGTAGTTTTTAGGAGTTGAAAAAAGTTTTTGGGCCCAAAAATACCGAAAAAAATCTCAGAATTGTTTCAAAATTGGAATTTAACCCTTTGGTAGAGATTAAAATGTGTTGCTAAAATTTTAACAAAATCGGCAGAACAGGACCGGACTTACAAATTTTATGAAAACACTAGTTCGCGGATAGTGATTTATTTGCTGACGGGTGTATTTAATTTGGTACAGAGGTTGCATTGATAATAATATTGAAATTAAGAAAAATAATATTATTTTAAGGGATGTATTAAGGGGTTAAATTTTTTGATTTTGTCCAAAAACAAACTTAAGTTCACATAATAAAGCCACAAGACCTTATTAGCAAATACACTATATTATTGTCGGCAGGGTTTGGCACTGCGACCCGAGTTTTTTCATTTATTGTTTTTAATTTACATTTTTGTGAATCGGTCTAGCAAAAAATGTGTTCAATGAATTAAAATAATACGTTATGTTATGTTAAAATATGTTATCTTTTTCACAAATAAATATACGTTTTAGCGTTTTCATTGTTAGTCAAGATATTTCAAGATTTCTTGTTTTCTTGACAAGAAATCTTGGTATTGACATAACATTTCTTGTCTTGTCTTGAAATCTAAAATTACTTCTTGTCTTGATCTTGTCTTGAAATCAAGACAAGATCAAGACAAGATCTTGAAATTTTCAAGAATTTGGCGACCCCTAATTGCTTTCATCTTTTAATTAGAAAATAGTTGAACAATGACGTGTATGCGCAGGGGCGGATCAAAGAGTTATGTCAAGGGGGACACACGATGCACTTTCAGATCATGAATCAAACAAAATTTTGATTGGCGCGCGGCCCTGTCGTTGGAACCGCTTTTGAGAAAAAATCAATTTTCGATTTTCGTTCATCAGTTAACTAGAGTAATATCGTTTAGATAAGATAGTACATAGTCTCATTTCTACGCACAAATGAGTTTTGGGTCGGACGGGTCTATATTTTTTAACAAAGGGTGATCATTTTCATAAGATCACCCCTTGTTAGAAAACACAGACCCCGAAACTCGTGTGTGTGTGCAGAAATGACGATACTACCTTCTCTACGATATCACTCTACCCTTATTTAGAAAAGTAAGGGACAGAAAAATTCTCAGGAATCCCCTAAAACATACGGACAGATCACGCATGAACTTCTAAAATCCACTTTTACGGTATGTAGGGACCTGCACGCAACGTCTAATTCGTCCAAATTTCGAATTCAATTTTTGAAGTGAAAACTTCCTTAGGGGCGTTAGGCACTCTTTGCCTGGGTACTGAAAAAATGTGAAGCGTTAGCAACTACTTCCATAAGAATTCCCAAAATACTTATATCATAAAAACGGCCATCTACAACACTGCTACCCATAGCGCAGTTTGTTTAGTCTTTGCGTTCTATGCATAGGAACCTGGGTTCAAGACCTTATGGCAGCGTAGAATTTTTGGCGTTTTTTTCTTTAAATTCTACATGATATTAATTTATATATTTTTTTATTTTTGTTATACAGATTATATCAAATTAAACCTGTGCATAGGGCATTCTGTGTGTAAGACAGAGATTGATACATAAAGCAATAAGTAAGAATGAGATAAATGATCGCTAATAGGATGTTACGTGGTTACTGTAAATAAATATGTAATACCGAACAACTGTCATTGTTGTTTTCTACAATAAAAATAGTCACTACTGAAATTATTGATAAAATGGCAATTTATACTGTTCGGGAAAAAATTCAATAAATTAAATGGTTTTATGGTGGTAATTCAACCGCCGACATAATAAAATTATTTGTAGCTGCCTTTGAAAATAGCATAGAAGGAGCGAAAAAACAAAGATGACGCTATTAGGTTGTATAAATATTATTTATTTATAGTAACCACGTAACATCCTGTTAGCGATCATTTATCTCATTCTTACTTATTGCTTTAGGTCTCTGTCTTACACACAGAATGCCCTATGCACAGGTTTAATTTGATACAATCTGTATTCTTTCTTTGACAATAATTATAATATTTTTGAAACCAAGGTGGAATTAATTAAAGATACAATGTGTTTTAGTAATAAATTATTTTTAGT
This sequence comes from Mongoloraphidia duomilia, assembly GCA_039654895.1. NCBI lineage: Eukaryota > Metazoa > Arthropoda > Insecta > Raphidioptera > Raphidiidae > Mongoloraphidia > Mongoloraphidia duomilia. The sequence continues at coordinate 4,503,479 of CM077520.1, read as the reverse complement.
TCATAAATGCGCTATAATAGATGACACCAAAAATTAGAAAATCTGAAGTTTTCACTTTTGTCGTGTGGTCATAAGCACACAGCCATTTTTTTTTTAAATTAGGTACTCTGCTCTGCGGGGGAGATAACCCCTGTATCCCCTAAAAACCCGTCACTGTACACTTGTAAGTTGAAATGTTTATAAGTTAAATAATCCACTTTCGATCGGCGTTCGTTTTTAGGGCCAGGCCAACGCGCAGATTGAGTGAAAAAACACACTCGCCGTTTTTCATCTGTACCACGTGTGATGTAATCTAAGTCAACCACACACAAACATACTTAATGTTTGTTTATTCAACGTGAACTAACAACACCGGCTCTTTATACAAACGGCGATACTGCAATTTTTATAAAAAAAAAACTTAATTATATTTCGGCATAACTTTTTCACAAAAAAATATTTTAAAAAAAACGTAACAAAAACTGTAAACATATTTCATAATAAAGGTGAACACAGACATTCAACTATTTTCTTAAACACTAACGCTAGTCTTCCGTGCACGAATTTCAACGCTAAATATATTTTCAGAATAAATTTAGCATCGACTTTAAACCTACAAATATCCCTTGCATTCTTCATCTCAAATCCTTTCCCTTTGCCAGAAGCCAGAAGCTATTTTTAAAGCTAATGGGTTCGGGTAAACGCTAAATGGAAGATAAAAAATCAAACTACAGATCCCACGGGTGAATTTTTGGAAAAAAAAGTGTTGACTATGTGTGAAAGATTACGTAATTTTTTGCACGTTTTTCCAGGAATTTTTTTTTCAATTTTTCGTTTGAACGATCTGTATTGTGATTCTGGATCCTTCATTTAGCGTTTACCCGAACCATTTAGCTTTCAAAATAGCGTCGGGAGAGTCATAAACAATTTTAGGCGATTTAATGCTCTTAACCGGTTAGTTACTAACCAGCGACATCTGAAGTAATTTATTATAAGCTCTTAGCTTAGCAGTCAATCGCTGCACATATACCGTTTTAAAATGGGAATCACGATATCGTGGCGGGCGCAGGCAACGCTGGGCATAACAGACAGTAACAAAATAAACTTTTTAACCAAAAAAAAACCTCCTTCAAAAAACCACTAAAAAGAGGAAAATAATGAAATTTTGAAGTCTGTGCAAATTTAATAAAATATGAAGTCGGTTAAAAAGTATATTATAGTGATTAATATCTTCTTTTTAACCAGCTTCATATTTTATTAAATTGGCACAGACCTCAAAATTTCATTATTTTCCTCTTTTTAGTGATTTTTTGAAGGAGGTTTCTTTTTGTTAAAAAGTTTTTTATTTTTTACTTTTTAGTGTCAAAAAGTGACATTTACCTTAAAAGAATCACACGCCGTTACTCACTTTTATTAAACCGACATTCTTACGCTGTCTGATATGTCAAAAAGTGACATTTACCTTAAAGAATCACACGCCGTTACTAACTTTCATTAAAATCAGCCGAACTACTGAACCGATTTTGATGAAATTTCAATGGGACCAATCTGAAAGTATAGCCTTTCAAATAAAAAAAAAATTCAAAATCGGTTTATAAATGACTGAGTTATGAGGTAACAAACATAAAAAAAAATACAACCGAATTGAGAACCACCTCCTTTTTTTGAAGTCGGTTAAAAAATATCTACAGAAATAATGCTTTAAAACTGTCGAATGTTCCATGAGTCGATTCAGTGCGTACCAAGCGGTTCCCAACTTAATTTGTCGATATATTTAAACTTCTCTAAAAAAAAGGACAAGTATAAATATTTGAATTTGTGACCTCAATCATTCAACCACTCAATTACTCTTATAGCTTATTTATGTAAGACCGGCTTACATGAATAATCCATGGACAAGTGATACAAAACAGTCTGTATACAAAGTACGTATATGTGTGTGTTTACATACGTATAAAATAATGTATGTGATGTATTTGGTATACAGTGCGAGCAGTACGGTGTAATATGGCGCTTACGAAATGTGTTTCTTGACGTAAATGTAAGGTAAAGAAACACCATCAGACCTAAAGTCACACTTTACTGACACCGTTATCCCCCAATTGTGCAATTGTGCCCTACGAACGTGATATGCATTCATTTATATTATATTATGTTGACTTCCACGATTTTATTATTTTTTTTGTACACATCTTTATAACCATTTTGTATATAAAGCATATATATTTACAATTAATAAAAAGTATCAACTTATGTACTTAGTTAAGTACCTATATTTAATTTTTTTTCGTATCAAATTAAAAAAAATCTTTCTTTGTTACTCTAAACCAGAGGTGCCCAAAGGTAGATCGCGAGAGCTTTTCCGGTCGATCGCGATAAGTTCTGACAAATTTGGTGGCTATAAAACAAATATTAAATAAATTGAAAATTTTTGTTGGAAGAGCAATTGCATAATTGATTCCTACAAATATCGGAAAAAATCATTTTTAACCGACTTCAAAAAAAGGAGGTGGTTCTCAATTCGGTTGTATTTTTTTTATGTTTGTTACCTCATAACTCAGTCATTTATAAACCGATTTTGAAATTTTTTTTTTATTTGAAAGGATATACTTTCAGATTGGTCCCATAGAAATTTCATCAAGATCGGTTCAGTAGTTCGGCTGATTTTAATAAAAGGAGTAACGGCGTGTGATTCTTTTAAGGTAAATGTCACTTTTTGACACTAAAAAGTAAAAAATAAAAAACTTTTTAACAAAAAAAAAACCCTCCTTCAAAAAACCACTAAGAAGAGGAAAATAATGAAATTTTGAGGTCTGTACCAATTTAATAAAATATGAAGTTGGTTAAAAAGAAGATATTAATCACTATAGTATACTTTTTAACCGACTTCATATTTTATTAAATTGGCACAGACCTCAAAATTTCATTATTTTCCTCTTTTTAGTGGTTTTTTGAAGGAGGTTTTTTTTTTTGTTAAAAGGTTTTTGACAACCATAGTCATAGTCAGGACTCTAACCTGAATGAGCTTACATTACTCACCCGTGACATTATTACCAATCTAGCATTCTCCATATATGCAGAGGAATCAATAGATTTCCACTACTCGCATGTAGTGGAAACCTATATGGAGAATGTTAGATTGGTAATCTTGTCACGGTTGAGTAATTGTAAGCTCATTCCGCCGCGATAGTGGAAAGGTTCAGGTTAGAGTCCTGACTGTGACTATGGTTGTCAAAATGATTTTTTTCGATATTTGTAGGAATCAATTATGTACTTGGCTGCTCTTCCAATAAAAATTTTCATTTGCAAAACAGCCGTATAAATATATTTAATATTATATATTAAATAAATTGCTCCCCTTTTTCCCTATCGACACGGAATAACGCTCGTGCAAAATTGTGTCCTGTTTCTTTTCACAATATACCCGGACTTAATTCATTTTTTCCTGCCTAGTCGATTGCTTAACGTCTAACTTTTTTTGCTGAAAATCGCTAATAGTATAAATTTTAGCACCCCTGCTCTAAACTATAATAACTAAATTATTACAAAAAGATAATTTAAAAAAATTGAACCAAAAAAGGAATCAAAAAAAAGGATTTTCCTCTTTATCATTTAATATATTGTATATATATTTTACCAGTTCGGATCTGGTCCAAGACTTTTTCTCTGATGGAATATTATAATTTTAGCGTAAAACATCAACATGGCAATCTGCCATACACTTCCATACATTGTGTCCATATTCAACAATCTGGAATATCATAACATTGATATAAATTGTCTGCCTTTATATTTTATGTGAATCAGCAAAAAAATATTGAAATGTATAGAGGTTGGTTCATAAATCAACTTTCAAAGAGACCCTACTGATAAATTTTTAGTATGATACACATAATATACCTCGTAATATACCTAACCTGCACAGGTCCGCACCGGCACCGGCACGTAACGGACAAGTTGAAGTGTATAATCATTATCCAATTTTTGGTAGGAATTTTGAAGCGTTTATTATTTTTTTCAAATAATTATTTAATTTTACAGTAAATTAAAATTGCCGCTAGAAGGACCAATCAGAAGACGCGTGCCATGGAAATGACGAAATATGGCTGAGACAACGTTGCCATCATGGTGTGCTCACTCTTATAGAAAAGCTCAAACCATGTTAGTTCTGACTGCAAAAACCGAAATTATTGGCGCTGCTAACTTTTGAATATTAATGATCACAATATCTTAGGTAACGTAGTATATTATTACATGAATGCATAATGACTGGCATCATAACATAGCTGACTACAGTATTATGTTACGTCATTGTCAAAATGGGTGTTTCATTGTATACTGATGCAGTCATTATATTCGTGTTTTGTAAAAGTGAAAAAAATAGTTTTTAAGTGATGTGTTCCCAATTGCAATAATGCTAATAGTGGGAAGATTACATTTTATTCATTTCCTAAGGAAACTGAGGTAAGAATAATTTATTTATCTATGACTATGATATTATAAGTAAGATACTATAACTTAAAAATCTTATAATCACATTTATTCAAGTTCCACGTCGTTATATTTTGTTTGAATGAAATAATAATATTTATAGATGTTTAAAATATTAAAAATCTGGGATTGACAAGTGTTTAAAATACTTAAAATTATGTTTTAATTACAGAGATTTCATCAGAGGATTTTTGCGATCAATCGTAGGGATTTCCTTGATAGTCCTAAAAATCGAGTCCGAAAAAATGTCCGAGTGTGTGAAGCTCATTTCTCTGAAGATTGCAAATATGAAGCCGTGAAAATCAATATTATTATTATGAAACAATTCTGAAAACTATATTATTAATATTTTATTGTATTATTTTATATTTACATGACTTGATAATATTATAATAATTTAGTTCAGTGACTTATTTCGTATTCATATGTTATTTTTTTAATGTTAATATAGTTTGTTATTATGAAAAATTGTAATAAAACTGAAAAAAAAAACATTTCTTTTATTTTTTATTAACCTTTTCAATTTGTACGTCATTTCTAGGAAAATTAAATTTAAAGATACGAGTAAAATATTTGAAATTACCGCTTCTTTCATTGTGGCACACTAGCGCCATACTCCATAGTGGCAGTAATCAGTACTAAAAGGATAGAGTGGGATATCTATACTACTCTATCTATGGTTGCACACTAGCGCCATAAGTTTTTGCAGTCAGTACTAAAAGGGTCAGAGCATTCATGATAGAGTGGGCTATCTATATAACTCTCTTATCTATGGTTGCCATGTTGTCGTTGTGATATGAAATGTCAAATTCCGTAATTCTCACTCGTATTAATTTCTCAGCAAAAACGTCTGAAAATGATGTGCATAAAAATAAAATTATAGATATTTGAACGTATGAAGTAACAAAAACACTAAAGCACGCTTCTTGACGCTTGGCAGGTGCTTGACAGTTGTAAATACGACAACACTGTATTTTCATTTCTCCGGACTATATTCTTATTGGCTGTTAGAATTAAAGCGCAAACATAGTCCTATGACGTCATCCGACTAACAATTTTTAAATTTATTTTTTTTATGGCCTTTCTGAGTCTCAAAAAATTCCGAAAAAAATTTGATAGCCTTAAAATCAAAAACACTGTCGATTAAAAAAATAAAAGAATCCGTGGGTCAACTCCTAAAAAATGTTAACTGCGATTTCAAGATAACTGACTCTTGAAATTTGCCTAAATACAATCCTGTAAGCACAAACAAAAATTGCCACCTCGAGCTTTATTATAATTAAATTAATTTAAGAGATCATCTCTATAACAAAGTTTGGTAAATTGAAAATTTTGATTAGACTATATCTGTTCGTGGTAACTTTATGTGTCTGTTAACCACTTTAGGCAGATTGCGCCTCCAATATTTGCGTGACACACTGATCTAATAGACGCTATAGTAAAATGGAGGAAATGAGAAATGTCAAATGATATCGAACTGAAACTTAGATTTAATCAAATATAATATTCGTTTACTATGCTTGAATTAATTAATATGCATATTTATTTAAATGACTAGCTGTACCCGAGGCTCCGATCACGTGTATTTCGAACTGTCGCTGTTATTTTTGATATAAGTATAATGATAATTTATAATATTTCCCGTGAACGACCAAATCTACTGGGCCGATGGTCATAATCGAGGTGTCATTCGATTCGTATTATGCAGTAATGGAAAGAAATATTAATGACCGACCTTCTGGTCCAGCTTCGCCCGAGTAGAATTTAGTTTTAGACGTTGGTAGCGAAATAAACAATTTTTATTTATTGTGGATTATAGACGCGTCGACAACTTAGATCATTAGCGTCGCGAAATAAACAAGAACACAAAGTCTCATTATAAGTATGATATCACGTTACTGTAGTGTAACCAGGCAATGAATATAAAACCAATCTAAGATACAGGTATTTACATAATTTTTCATTGTGAAAATAGTGAGACCTCATTTTTCCAGCTCTCGAGTGAATTTAGTTTTAGACGTTGGTAGCGAAATAAACAATTTTTATTTATTGTGGATTATAGACGCGTCGACAACTTAGATCATTAGCGTCGCGAAATAAACAAGAACACAAAGTCTCATTATAAGTATGATATCACGTTACTGTAGTGTAACCAGGCAATGAATATAAAACCAATCTAAGATACAGGTATTTACATAATTTTTCATTGTGAAAATAGTGAGACCTCATTTTTCCAGCTCTCGAGTAACCAAACGTGCTAAAATCTGACCTAATCTGTATTAGATTAATTATTTTTATTGTCTGTAAAATACTGTATCTGCAAAGATAAAAATATTTTTTCTTTACCATTTGAAAAAAATAAATTACGAATTCTTTAACTGTAAAAATTGGTTGTAAAAATACTTTGAAAGTTAAGGTAGAATTCGTTCGATTTTCTAAGTGATTTTACATTATTATTGATTTTTACACAGAAAACTTCATAAAAGCTTGGACTTTTACTGTAAAGTTAAACAAATTTGTGCTTTTTACCTAAAGTAAATTAAAATTACATAATTTGTGCAATATTCCAATAAAGTGTGTAAAAATTACAAAATAAAATGTATAGTTACATATATAAAATGGATGAATACAAAGCAAATTAATGTAAAATTAGTAACCACGCATGCGCGATGTGTTTTTATGGAATCCACGCGATGTGGCGATACCATGTTTGCGACGCCATTGTCTCTTTGTGTGCCTATTACCAGATTAATCGCTGGCTACAAATGAACCATCAATTATCTATGTAATCGGCCTTCTCATTTCTTACAGTGTTGTTTGATTGAATATATTTTTATTATCGTTTCGAGTGAAAATAATAATAATGATTTAAAAATGTATTTAAGACAATTTTTAACTATATCAGTTTCACTTGTATCTATAATGTTGTATCTAAAAAAATCTTGCAACCAAATGTCCATTTGGCGTGAAATTTTGAAGTCGCATGTAGTTTTAATGACAACACAATATGATGATATTTTGGCTATAATAATATTTATATAACTAACTAAAAAACTTGAAATAAAAAAAACCAGTGGTGGGAGTTACGGTGCTGATGGTGGGAAAACGTGTCTCCGGCCGTTAAAAATTTAAAATAATATCATAATGGCAAAAATGTGAAAATGAAATTTGCAGTTTTAAAAAAATCTAAAAAACACGCCTATATTAACGCACTAAAAATTAGAAAATACATTTCTTTCTCTTCTATAACGTTTAGAAGCGTGGGGCACTCGATGAATAACAAAAAAAATTATTCCAGTATATTATAGTAATATATAGCACTAGAAAAACCACCTATAATAATTATTAACTAGAGAGACAGTGTGCATTTACTATAATTACTATATTATACGTATTATTATATTGGTATTAGGCATATGTCATTCCTCATCCCACTTCGTGAGAAGAAAGTCAAGCTTAAAGACGGTTGTTCAGTGGCGAATCTCACTTTTTCAATTTTTGTTAGTCATGTCTTTACGACGTATATTAAAAGCTACATCTGTAAGTACACATTTAAAGTGATATGATCCAGCAGTATAATCGAGGTTTCACTGTATGATATCTGATTGCTGATACTTTGTTTTTGTCCCAAAAATTTACAACTTTTGTTCGTTACATCAAATTCTTTACATTGTGTTTTTAGAGACTGTCTTGAAAAATAAGTGAAACAGTGCATTCATATTATTCTACACATATATAGATATAAATTCGAAACGAGTTCAATTTGTAGAAAAGATATAACAAAACAACAAAAAAAACACAATATTTGTTCGCGTTCACGTATGAGGTAAAAAGAAAATTGCATCCATACATTTTTAACGAAAGAAAACTTTATTGCAACGTCGGGTTTACTTTTGCGGCAAGAATCTCACATCGTCACATACATATCTGCGGCCATATTGCAAAACAGCTTATGTTCTCCATTTTTCGTTGCAATGAAATTGTAACGATACTGTCTCTCTGGACAGCGCCGTTAAAATAATTTCCTGTTCTCAAGAGAGAACAGGATCAAATTCTACAGTAAAGAAATTAGACGACGAAAGTTCTAAAAAATGTATGTTTATTTTGAATAAATTTCCAACACTTGAAAATAATTACTTTTCTCCCTTCACCGTTGGAATTTGCTTGCTGGCCAATACGTCTTAACTCACTTGAATCTTTATAAAACTTGGTGTGTTAATATAAAAAAGAAAACTTGTTATAATTGCGGAAATATTGGACCAATGCCTCGCCGCAATTTTAAGCTCGCCGTTGAGAAAAAAAATTGTTAAAAAGAATATTATATTTATGTCTTGACTCGTTGAAATTTAAAATGGAACTCTCTCGAATATTATATTTTAACGAAATTCTAAATGCATTTTTGATAAATGAAACGTATTGGCCAATGTCAAAGAAAGGTCCAATTATTTAACTTGATTAATTAATAACTAGTTATATAAATATTGAATCAAAATTGTATTCTTGAAATAATAAGTGATTCTTGAGATGAACAAGTATTTTCAGATATATGAATAAATAAATTATTTAAAATAAATTCGTGACATATGTTAGTTATGTTACAAAATTAAACAGCACTGTCGATCGTTTTCATCAACGTATCCAAAGACCCAAATATGAGCCAAAATGTTTAGAACTGTTTTGAATCGTGGTGCAGAGAAAAAAACTTCATTTTGAGAAAGGTTTAAACGCAAAACACTGGTACCTACCAAAAAAGAAAATATAATTTTTAATTAAATTTATATTGTTAAGCCAAATTACATAATGGATTCTGCATTATTAGAAAAAATTATTTTTGTCAACCACTGACACAGTCGAGATTCAAACCTGAACTTTTCCACTATCGCGGCGGATTTAGCTGTCATTTACTCAACCGTGACAAGATTTGATAATCTTATTTCCCAATTGTCAAATTTTGTCACGATTGAGTATATAACAGCTCAATCCGCTGCGGGACGCTAATGACCTAAGTTGTCGACGCGTCTATAATTTACAATAAATAAATATAAATCAATCCGCTGCGATAGTGGAAAAGTTCGGGTTTGAATCCCGACTAAGACAGACATTTTGATGACAATTTTATTTATGTAGTCGACGAAATAAAAAAGACAAACTAAAAAGTGAATAATCCGGCAGAAAAAAAAATAGTAATTATTGTGGCTCCTTATATTTGTCTGCCCCAACGCTACATAGGAAATCGAACGGTGGGCTTTCCGTCTATAAGAAAAGTTTCGACATAGCCAGTTTTGTCTTTTGACCATAAATAAACATGCATACATATACACACATGTTGTCGCAAAAATGAAGTCATTCACATTCTAACGAGCGTTTCTTGTGCTCCACAACTATTGTCTCATACATCCTTACATGACACCGCATTGTAGCTGTCTTAAAAACATCGTCAGAATGTGACGCTCAGATTAACGACACGTCAGTAACCAGGGCACAACTATAATGCTTGTGTCACATTCTCATCATACACATCGAACCGCATACACAAACACAGGGTCCGTCACAATTTTAGACGACTTATTTTGTTTTTGACATTTCTGTGACAATTTTTATAGTGAGTTCAGTATTCACCCTTAACCTGACCTTTACACAGCTTATGAAACACAGTTGAATCACTCGACGTGTAAATCCAAATTCGCGCATACATGCTGCGCAAGCGACCGCCATGTTCTTATAATAGGCACATCTGCCAGATTGGATTCAAACTGTTGTCACAGCTTAACAAATTGAATCATTCGGTGTGTAAGGCCTGCATTCGCGCATACATGCTGCGCAGGCGACCGTCATGTTCTTAGTAGGCACAGCTGCCAGATTCGATTCAAACTCTCATCACAGCTTAACAAATTAAATCATTCGGCGTGGAAAGCCTGCATTCGCGCATACATGCTGCGCAGGCGACCGCCATGTTCTTAGTAGGCACAGCTGCCAGATTCGATTCAAACTCTCATCACAGTTTAACAAATTGAATCATTCGGTGTGGAAAGTCAGCATTCGCGCATACATGCTGCGCAGGCGACCGCCATGTTCTTAGTAGGCACAGCTACCAAATTTGATTCAAACTGTCTGTACTCATAGTACGATACAAAAATTTAAGATAGTAAGTCGTACATAGTTCGTAACAAGGCTAATGGAGCGGCAAACCATTGAAACAATGTAAGCATGCACGCGTCCGCATACTTGTCCCATGCATAAAAACTGTGCCGCTTATATAAATAGTGAAGTATAAGTGCATGTCCCACTATCTTCAATTTTCGAATTGTAGATATATAATATATAGGATTAGGCACATAATATGTAACAAGTTAATATTTCAGAAAGTATTATTGGTATAGCAAAACTGTTTGGTATCAAGGGGGACGTTATAATATGTTGGTAAAATAGATTTTTTGGTGACGATTTAATTAATAATGAGTTATTTTAATGTTACCCAACTTCTTTATTTATGACCTTGAGTTACCTTGAATAACCCATATCATAGGTCGTTGGATTCGTCTCAATATAGGCTGCAAAATTCCATAAAAAGATCCATATGGTCGAAATGAAGGTAACCTTGACCTGACCTCACCGTATCAATCGAGAAAAAAAATTATTTTACCAACATAAATCCCTCTTGATACCAAACAGTTCATATTCAAATTTTTTTTGTTACAACCGGTACGTACTTTCTGAGATATGTTCATATGCCTCACTTTCTTAGGGGTGGTAATACGGTTCTCAATTTTTTTTAGCGAGAAGACTGATTAATTATCTTCATTTTGTTACTCTTGTAAAAATTTCGTATTCCGCACAGTTCCGAAGGAAAAAAAGTTTTCTTAAATAATGCTAACAGTACAAGTTTAATAAAATTGTAATACAAAATTTTATGTAAACTTTGAACTCTCACGGGCAAACGGTACATTTTGGTATATAAATAAATTGGGTCCAATCGACTTATTTTGACCTCTACTACACGTGGTAGCTCTGTGTCCCAGCAATTTTGGGACACCCTGTATTATACCTATACCATATACGCAAACAACTTACTGTTTTCTTCTTACATCATATTATCTACTAAGGGTTTTAGTTTGACAATTTAAAGGCGAGATTCTGACTGCAAAGTTAAACCTTGGTTCAGAATTATGATATTCATACTCAAAAAGATTACATGGATGACAATATACTCCACTCTATAAGTTAAAAGGCCTAGGTCCTTGGATTATATTAGTTTTTAAATTGATAATAAACTATATTTTCTTCCACAATAGAGAAATCTTTTATGAATAAATAAAACATTATTTTTCTGGTAATCTTCAATAAGTACGAGTGTCGGCAGGGACGGATAGGCCCCCTGGAAATTATAGTATCTCCAAAAATAAGTTCTAACTGTAGTAGGAAAAAAATTGGTTTTGTGGAATATCAAATCTATTGGAGAGGGATTGATACCCTCTGTGTGAAGACTGAAGAACCTGAATGTTTAAAAGTAACCACAAGGAACTAAAACTTTTTCTCGAAGCATATTTTGCTAACCATTACCATGTTAGCATCCTCAGAAGATGATTAATTGATTGTCAGAATTTTGTGGGTGATGAATAACGAATGAATAAATTAAAATAAGCTCCTCAGAAGATGATTAATTGATTAAGTCAGAATTTTGTGGGTGATGAATAATGAATGAATAAAAAGATTTTTTCGTTGGAGAGCAGCCAATTATATAATTGTTTCGAAACATATAGGAAAAAATCATTTTACCAACCAGTGGTCACAGTCAGGATTCTAACCTGAACCTTTCCAATTTCGCGTCGGAATGAGCTAACAATACTCAACTGTGACATGATTGCTAAATTAATATTCTCCATATATGCTTCAGAATCAATAGATTTTCACTACGTCGAAATTGGAAAGGTTTAGGTTAGAATCCTGACTGTGACCACTGGTTGGTAAAATGATTTTTTCCTATATGTTTCGAAACAATTATATAATTGGCTGCTCTCCAACGAAAAAATCTTTCAATTGCATACAGCCATATAAAAAAAACTATTATTATGAATGAATAAATTAAAACAAGGAAGCTCTCGATTTAATCACATATTTGTATTTGCATTTATAGTAGTTTGTGCCTCTAATAGCAAATAATTATATTTAAGGTGTATATGTAGGAATTTTTAATTTTTTTTGACCCAAAAGCATCGAAGAAATATTTGAAATTTATAATTTAACTCAGTGCTGTAAATTAAAATATCTAGAATTTAAATAGAACAACTCATAACGTCTATTTTTACCAAAATTTGAAAAAAGCTCCAAAAAACAACATACTAATCAGTAGCGGCAGGTCACCACACGGACGCAATAAGTACGCGTTTGAAGCCCCATAGCAAAGAAAACTAATTTTTATTATTTTAACTGACTTTAAGACTACCAACAGCTAGGGTTATTTGGGGTACCAATTTTTAATAATAAAATGAAACAAGCCGTGAGGTGGGTCATTTATAAGGACTAAAGTGCGACCCTTGAGGTCCACACGACGAGCTTCCCAGTTTGATAAATATTTAATAATAATAATTAAATTAGATATTACACAGAAAAGTAATCATTTTAATCATTAAAACATAATTATTATTTATTTTTAACAATAATTTAAAAAAAAACGGCTGAAACGATTTTTATAAAATTTATTTCGGATCAAAATGACGTTAACACGCCTCGATTGACACCCTTACGAAGTCGATATAACTTTTTATTCGCGAGATTTTGTATTTTTTGGAGTTTATTTGGTTAAGAAAAAAGAACGGCTAAACCGATTTTGAAAAAATTTCTTTCAGATCATATTTACGTTAATACGCGTCGATTGGCACCCTATCGTAGTCGATATCATTTTTCATTCTCGAGATTTCGTCTTAGAAAGAAATGGACACATACGTACGTACGTACGTACATACGTGCACACACACAGATACACACACAGACATATTTCTAAAAATAGTGTAAAACTAGTGTAGTGACCTTGAAACATAAAAATTTGTTATACATCTTGATTTCGATTTTCGGACCAATTACAATAACTTCCAATGGGAAGTTAACAATTAAGTAGATACTTTTAACAATTCTCGGATTAGAACCTGGGAACTGGGGGAGTTTCCATGGCTTCTCTATTAGACTAATAGAGAAGCCATGGAAATGCTGTATAAAAAATGACCGCTACGCGCTTCGCTATTCTCAAACCGAGTTAACAATCAATCCTTAAAAAATAAATAATAATTCATTTTTGTGCTTGAATACTATGATTAGTATTATTAATATTTTATTTATTTTTTAGTATGAACATTCGTAGCCGTTAAAAGGAAGGTCGAACTGAACCGGAAATAGTTGAATACGGCCGACTGTTAATCGAGGTCGTAGAAAATACGTATAATATGAAAGTTAACAGAGTGTAAGAGAAACAGTTGAAATCCTCATCAGAATCAACGCCTGCAATATAGAGCATGTCAAAGAGAATAACAACTGAGAAGAGAGCCGTAGAACTGTTGCCAACAGACACAGACCTGGGGATGATGATAGTACCAACTTTTAAGTAAAGTTTGTTACCGCGCAATTTCATGTTCACCGGAATTACTACATGCCATCGAAGTTCTCTTCTCTTCTTCCGAGCACAACTTTTGTAAGTAGTATCAGTGAATAAACTTCAATATTAGAAAGACACACGATCGCAAAATTATATTATTAAAGAGCCCTTATAGACCGAGAGCTAGTTAATTTTTTGGTGTTATTTATTCAAGGTCTTATTTTTGTGAAGGTGTTGAGGGAGGCATATTAAAGTGTCCTGAGTAAGGGATTTTGCTAGATAGCGGTATGGGAGGGATGAAGACCGCCCCCAACATGTAACAGAAAAATTCGACTGATGACCAGTCCTATACTTCCCACCTAGTAAATATTTGCAAAAAATAAACACTCTTTTTTTTATTCTTTGACTAGGCCCAATTAACCTTAGCTGTTGGTGGTCTTTAAAACACAATTCAATTTTTATTCTTTGAAGAAAGCATGGCCCTCTTTTTTGTTTGGTGATCTACTGATGGCTAGCTTTGATATATTAAAAATCATGGTTACCTTGATTTACGCACAATTTTCTTTTTTTGGTAAAATATTTTTTTTCTCGAAAACTATACATTTTAGAGAAAAAAAATATTTACATTTTTTTCATATTATAACATCTAGAATTCATTTATATTTTTTTTTACCTATGTTAATACGTGACATTGAGAACGTTTTTTTGAATATCTCAGGATCCACTGAACCGATTTGACTCAAAATCTAATCAGATCTAAGTTAAAGGCTGATAAACACAATAGAACAATCGGCATGCCCGTATGTTGTTCCGTTCTTAAGATATCGAAGGCGAAAAATTGACCACATACACACACACATACACACACACACACACACACACACACACACACACACACACACACACATACAGACATCAGTCAGAAAATGATCTTAAACGATTGCTAGGGTCTCAAAACGTGAAGATCTGTTAAAATCTCGAAATATTTTTTTCGGACTAAATCCATTACTTCCCTACCATAGTAGAGGTGGGAAGTAAAAAATGGTCACAGTTATTATTGCTTCAAGGCTGAAATTGTTTGTATAGCTTGTCGGTGACCCAATAATGCCATTATAATATTTGCAGATCGATTTGTCAGTATTAAAGGGGTGGCAGATCACCCTAAACGTGTCATGTACCTGACGAAATTTATATTATTAGTTCAAGGTTCAAATTTTAATGTGTTGTTACGGCGACTGTTTTAAGCATATATTTCAATTTTCAGAATAAAATGTCGGTATTAACCCCCTTACAGAACGATATAAACACCTAGGCGAGCAAATTTCCCAGTTTTTTTATACAAATTGAATTTAAAAAGTTATTCATTGTTTAATAAAAAATTTTCCACACAATTTCTCACGGTGGCATTTCGATATTTTGTTCTCCACACCTTTCTGAACACGTTTCAACAAAAATCATCGATCGAGGAATTATTCCGAAGTTCGGGTTCTTTTTTGACTAATTTGACTCCCCTATTTATATTAAATTAAAATTAACTGTCAAAAATTTAAATTATTATTACTTAATTTCAATTGCTTTCGGCTTATCAAGGACCGACGACAATACAATAATTCAATAAGTTTGTCCCATTATCCTGACCAGGATCTCCAGGACTAAAAAAAAAAGCAAAAAACTTCAGATTGAACTGAAACTTTGCACACTTATCAAGGACCGATGACAATACAATAATTCAATAAGTTTGTCCCGTTATCCTGACCAGGATCTCCAGGACTAAAAAAAAGCAAAAACTTCAGATTGAACTGAAACTTTGCACACTTATCAAGGACCGATTACAATACAATAATTCCATAAGTTTGTCCCATTATCCTGACCAGGATCTCCAGGACTAAAAAGCAAATTAAAAAAACTAAAAAACACGCTTTAATGAACTAAAAAGTAAAAAATAATTAATTTTGTTGTAAAAAAGCGTGGGGTAGTATGAAAATATGATACAAAGCACCCCACGCTTTTTTACAATAAAATTAATTATTTTTTACTTTTTAGTTCATTAAAGCGTGTTTCTTAGTTTTTTTAAATCATAATTTATTAGGGACATGTTTTCATAACGAATCGTTTAGAAAACATTAAAATCGACCGGGGATTCAAGGTAGATAAATCGACCGGGCTCTCGGACTATAAGTGAGTCACAAAATAAAATTTTGAAAAGTGAGTTTTCTAAGAAATGAAGTTTTTTAGTTACGTAATTGGTTTTCTCAAGAATGTTATCAAACAGAATGTTTAATGGTGTAACGATAAAAATATTTTATCTTAGGGTGGCTGTACTTCTGCATTTCCATTTTTACTCACTGATAGCGTGTCAGACACAGTCAGTGCACGCTTCGCTCTGTGTCTGCTGTGCGCCTCATTTAAGATAAGTGGTTTCTCCGGACTCAAATTACATTCTTTTAAAGAAATAAGAAAAAAGTTACCTACATTAAACTTTGTTTGCCTCCAAATTATTCAAACTTAAGTAATTAGGCGAAATAGCGCGGAATATCGAGTATTTAAGAATTACTCGAGTGGAATTCTATTTTCTTACAAATTAAATTAGTCCAAAGCGCAAACAACCGAATTATAAATTCGACATTTCCTTTCATTTTGTACATCGCTCAGAGATATTTTAATTATTTTTTTTTGCTAAATTCAAATCGTAATTAAAAACTTTAAAATAAAGTATAGGTGTACATTTTTGTACCGTTATTTTATAATTAATTATTAGACTGGATCAATCAGAATTCAGTAGATAAAACCACTAGATTTTGTATTTATTGCACATAAAAACAGACCCGGACTAATAGCAGTACAAAAACAAAGCAAAATTTTAATGTTCTTCAATTATACAGAATGTAAACGGGTTTACCGAACATAGTGGAAATAACATTGAGAACATTTACAATTTTGTAGTAAGCTATGGGCCATAAGATCTAATGTGAATATGTAGTAGATGCTTTGTTTTTTTTTTTTTTATTTAGCTGCAGGTACCGATTTCATAGAGATATCATAGATAGAGGAGGGAAGTCACCCAAAAAAGTGTCGATGCAAAAGATAGAGATGGAAAATAGATCTTAATACATAACCATGGTTACAGATGTAAATTAAGAACTGATTCCTTTTCTATCTCTCTTTTCCAACCTGACACTGTCACTGACAGTTGTGCCTATGACTCCCCCTACTCTATTTATGATATCTCTATGACCGATTTACTCGTAATAGTCAACCGTTGCTCTGAAAAATTGTTTAAAAAATTCACTGTACTATTTTTTCTATGTAATCCACTACATATTTACATTAGGTCTTATGCCCCATAGCCTACTACAAAATTGTAAATGTTTTCAATGTTAATTTCCTTATGTTCCGTAAAACCGTTTACACTGTATGTATTCAAAAATAAAAAAATCAAATTTTTTTTTAAATTTTTACACCCTGTATATCTGGAAAACAGAGCCGTTGCGAATCCATACTTATATGAAGGTTTTATCTTAAAATAAATTATAAATTAATTCTTTAAAGTTTGTGCACATACTTAATTAACACCCGGTATAATAAATAAATAGATAAATATTTTCAATAATAAATACATTGATAATTTTACCAGTTGGATTTTGTAATAAAAGAACCACGGAAACGCTGTATAAAAAAGGGCTACACTGCTAGCTCGGCTACTTTTACGCCCAATATAATTTTATTAATTTAATTAATGTATAAAATATAAACTCCAACATGAAAATAAACAAAAAAATTTTGCCAAATTGTTCAGGAGGCTATGAAACGTCGAGAAATTTTGGTCCGACCCGTAGATCCCGCCATCCGATCGACGCCAATAGTGTATGTGCCATATGGCAAATACACTAATAAGTACTGCAATGGTCTCCGCAACGGGTAAAAACATTTAATTCAAGAAGTGACTTCTAAATTCACGTTGGATTATCACAGTGTTGACAATATTGTTTTCTCATAAATAGCTAACATGCGTGACATCTCACACAAAGAAAAGTTGTTTGCTCCATATTTGAAAAAAAATCCCTATTACTTTAATTTAGATAAAACTAATGACTCGTTCTTTTTCATGTTGGTATGGAGTTGATAATAATTTTTTCATCAATTATACTGCAGCCATTTTCCCTAAATGGAAGTTATGTACGGTAGATAGTTTTTTAATAAATTACCAAATAAAATAAGAGAGTACGTACAATTTTTTTTAAATCTGTAAAGAAAATAATGATAGATATATGTTTCTATAATATGCTAAAATTTTTTGTATGACTGCTTATACGAATTATGACAATAAATTTATTTAATTTAAATAATTTTGCTCGAAATTAAGCCATATTAAGTAAATAACCAATAAAATACAAAAACAAATATATAAAATTTCACATCTCCAAAGACAAGCCAATAATTTTGACTAGTAAATATAATTATTACTATAAATGTCTGCTAACACCATAAAAATAAGAAGTAAATTTATATTATTCGTAAATAACTTAATCTTCTAGAAGAAGGGTACTTCATTACTAAATAACATTTCTGCGTAATTAGTAATCGTATATACTATAGACGC
Source organism: Mongoloraphidia duomilia (assembly GCA_039654895.1). NCBI lineage: Eukaryota > Metazoa > Arthropoda > Insecta > Raphidioptera > Raphidiidae > Mongoloraphidia > Mongoloraphidia duomilia. The sequence continues at coordinate 4,484,823 of CM077520.1, read as the reverse complement.
TAATGACCTAAGTTGTCGACGCGTCTATAATTTACAATAAAGTACCTATATACTATATAGGTAAGATAATTATGACAATAAATTTATTTAAATTAAATAATTTTGCTCGAAATTAAGCCATATTAAGTAAATAAACAATAAAATACAAAAACAAATATTGGGATCCGTCAGATAGGTGGAGATTAAAAAACATGGCGCAGAGGGAGGGAAATTTCATATACGGCGTATACTTTTGCGTGTAATTTTATGATTTTCAAAGTGATAAGAAATGATAAATATAAGTGCAATTTGTGATTGGGCCGGTACGAATCCTAAACAAAGGAATTTTGTTGAAGGAGAACGGATTTTCAAAGCCGGGCATATTATCAAATATCGGAAATATAACGAGAAAAATGCATGCAAAATGAACTGTCAAAAGCAGTAATCTTTACGACATATTGCTTAAAAACATCAAAATTAAAAGAAAATCTCCACGAAATTAATCATCCGCGTTCAATGCGCCTTTAAAGCTGGGTTAGGTGAATAATGTAAACACATAACTGCAACATAATAAGTTATATTGTAATAAGTGGGTAAGTTACTAACTTCAAAATATTTGTATACAAAATTAATCCTATAAATTTGCCAATCATCAGGGATTCAACTATTGTTGTGCAGTATGATAATAAGTACATCTTATTATTAATATAAAATATTTTTTTAATTCATAAATACAATTTTTCCACATTTCATTAGAAAATAATTCTCTGTAAAGTAAGTTTTACAAGGCAATAACTGACAGTGTTTAATGCCATGATATTAGAAAACGTCGCGAATTCCATTTCGATAAACTTTTTGTTTATTTTACTTGTTTTATATTTGTAATAAACAATTTCACGATAAATTTGCACTGTTAGCATGTAAAATTTTCCCTCGTTTTAGTACAATTTTCTGCCACCAGTTGTCATATACTCATTTGACGGATCCCAATATAAAATTTCACATCTCCAAAGACAAGCAAATAATTTTGACTAGTAAATATAATTATTACTATAAATATCTGCTAACACCATAAAAATAAGAAGTAAATTTATATTATTCGTAAATAACTTAATCTTCTAGAAGAAGGGTACAGTTATTTACTAAATAACATTTCTGCGTAATTAGTAATCGTATATACTATAGACGCTAATGACCTAAGTTGTCGACGCGTCTATAATTTACAATAAAGTACCTATATACTATATAGGTAAGATAATTATGACAATAAATTTATTTAAATTAAATAATTTTGCTCGAAATTAAGCCATATTAAGTAAATAAACAATAAAATACAAAAACAAATATTGGGATCCGTCAGATAGGTGGAGATTAAAAAACATGGCGCAGAGGGAGGGAAATTTCATATACGGCGTATACTTTTGCGTGTAATTTTATGATTTTCAAAGTGATAAGAAATGATAAATATAAGTGCAATTTGTGATTGGGCCGGTACGAATCCTAAACAAAGGAATTTTGTTGAAGGAGAACGGATTTTCAAAGCCGGGCATATTATCAAATATCGGAAATATAACGAGAAAAATGCATGCAAAATGAACTGTCAAAAGCAGTAATCTTTACGACATATTGCTTAAAAACATCAAAATTAAAAGAAAATCTCCACGAAATTAATCATCCGCGTTCAATGCGCCTTTAAAGCTGGGTTAGGTGAATAATGTAAACACATAACTGCAACATAATAAGTTATATTGTAATAAGTGGGTAAGTTACTAACTTTAAAATATTTGTATACAAAATTAATCCTATAAATTTGCCAATCATCAGGGATTCAACTATTGTTGTGCAGTATGATAATAAGTACATCTTATTATTAATATAAAATATTTTTTTAATTCATAAATACAATTTTTCCACATTTCATTAGAAAATAATTCTCTGTAAAGTAAGTTTTACAAGGCAATAACTGACAGTGTTTAATGCCATGATATTAGAAAACGTCGCGAATTCCATTTCGATAAACGTTTTGTTTATTTTACTTGTTTTATATTTGTAATAAACAATTTCACGATAAATTTGCACTGTTAGCATGTAAAATTTTCCCTCGTTTTAGTACAATTTTCTGCCACCAGTTGTCATATACTCATTTGACGGATCCCAATATAAAATTTCACATCTCCAAAGACAAGCAAATAATTTTGACTAGTAAATATAATTATTACTATAAATATCTGCTAACACCATAAAAATAAGAAGTAAATTTATATTATTCTTAAATAACTTAATTTTCTAGAAGTAGGTAATTGATTACTAAATAACATTTCTGCGTACTTAGTAATCGTATATACTATATAGGTAAGATAATTTTACGTTGGTTTGGTATTTCAAAATACGCATCAATAATGCATTTTATACTGAAAAACAGGTGATCCTGTCTCAGAATTAAATACATTTTGTATATTGTTAAAAATATAATTTCAAATGTAAATACGTAGGACTATTGCAGACATAAACATATGTTTTTATTGTGATCCACAGATTTAGTTTAGTAATAATCCTGCAGTTTTGTTGACCTCTGTACAACACGTTACAATGTAACAAAAATTATGTTGTGTTAGTGTCACAAGCTTTTCAAAATTATTGGACATGTTTCTGCGTCATTGCCGGTGATATGGAGGGGAACACTATATTATTGTGAACACGATATATTATTATATTAATACTTTCTCAACAGGGACGGAGTAACACTTGACCAAAAAGCCATTTTCCTGAGAGTAATTCTTTCAATTATCCACGAGAGACAGCACTTGTGGTAGACCTCGCGCGGCGAAAGATGAAGCCACCGCGTCATAGTAACGTGAATGCATTGCGCCCGTCTTCTAGCTTGCTATTGGCTGTTTTGGAGATCCATGAGCGGTTTGCCAAAATTGTACCTAACGTCATAAAACCCAATGTGCAGTTTTGTGTACACGGCACAGTCTGCGGGCAAGCGGGCGTTCATTAGCATATTATTGATGACGTGCCTGGCTTCATCTCTCACCGCGGGCACTCTAGGGACAAACATTATTTATTCTCAATTAGTGTCGTGTCATTTTAGTGGTATAACTTAATTATTAAATTATTATTAATATTAAATTAATTAAATAATTAAGTTATACCAATAAAATGACACGACACTAATGGGGAATAAATAATGTTTGTCCCTACCACAAGTGTTGCCTCGCGTGGATAATTGAAAGAACTACTCTCTGGAAAATGGCTCATTAAACATTGTGTTACAAAGGCATAAAATTGAGTCACAATCGATAGCGCACAGTTCTTTTTGTAATAAGGGCATTGCAAGAAACAACACAAGAAACTTACAAAAACACCGAACAGTCAGATATAGTTTACAATGATAGCGCCACTTTCGATTTATTTCATCTTGGTATTTTTTCGGTCTGGTCTCATGGAGAAGAGACCGAGGAAAGTCATGAATTCCAGATAATACTGTAATTCTCAATAGGGTCTTTTCCAGTGATCAAAATAAAATATAAAAGTTTGTTATAATGAAAATGTATGCTCTAAAATATTTTTTAGAATTTTTATTTTTATTAAATAAATTTCGTAAAATTATGACGTCATAATTCTGTACAGCAAAAACGCTTATTAGCAGGCAGGGCTTACATAAATATTTCAAAAATTATTTCTGAGCTTATTTGAAATCAGAATGAAGTGATTTAGGTGTCATTTTGTTCAGAATTTAGTGCCCTGTTTATAAAACAAAAGATGAAAATAATACAAAAGAATAGAGTATTATTTTTGTATAATAAAATTCACTAATTTTTTAACATGCTTATATTAGCTTCACCTGTATGTTTGCGTGCTTGCTTGCTTGTTGTCAGTTTGTAACCGACTTCTTTGAACTTGATTTTGACCAACTTTGAACGGTCAGATTTAGTTTAAACTTTGTCGACTTATCAAGGACCGACGACAATACAATAATTCTATAAGTTTGTCCCATTATCCTGACCAGGATCTCCAGGACTAAAAAAAAAAAAAGCAAAAAACTTCAGATTGAACTGAAACTTTGCACACTTATCAAGGACCGATTACAATACAATAATTCCATAAGTTTGTCCCATTATCCTGACCAGGATCTCCAGGACTAAAAAGCAAAAATAAATTATAATTTAAAAAAACTAAAAAACACGCTTCAATGAACTAAAAAGTAAAAAATAATTAATTTTATTGTAAAAAAGCGTGGGGTAGTATGAAAATATGATACAAAGCACCCCACGCTTTTTTACAATAAAATTAATTATTTTTTACTTTTTAGTTCATTAAAGCTTGTTTTTTAGTTTTTTTAAATTATAATTTTTTCTTATAAAACTCTGGTCTGTAATCTCTGATGATGAAAGGAGTGCAAAAAAGAAAAAATTAAAATATCAGTATTGCGTGTTTATTTTGATCCTTACGCCACATGAAATATCTTATTTTAGTAGTTATAACAATTATTCAACCTGAATCCAGTCCTGCCAGCAAAATACATGTCACATGAACAAACATTTTTGTGATGTCGGATATTCCCGACTTCAAACGGAATATTTTAATTTGTTTCGTGATATCATAATACACGCATAAACTTTGTCGGGTGTCTCGCTTATTATTAAACAAGTGTTCAAAACATAAATACATAATTTATGGATGCATATTTATTCACTTTTTGAAATTTTTCAAAAGTGAATTTTGCATCTTGGGAGGTCTTTTCTAATTATGTTTTTATGTGGTGTCAATTTGCAATAAAAATATTTATTATATCTAATCATTTACATTGCAGATAAATAAAACGTGTAAAAACTACAAATAAAATTGCATTCGTTTACATAAATACACTAGCTTTTTCCGTCTTGATTTCGTCTTTTTTTACTATGTTTATTGTTTCGCAAAATTAAAGTGGAAAACAAAGATGTTTTGGAGAATTCATTATGCAATTATTAAAGATAATGAAAAAAAGACATTACTGGGTAAAGAATAATTAACACGTTCAGTGCAGATGTATGTATTTTAAGTGGCTAGCAATCTTATTCAGGAAATCGGTAGAAAGGTTAAATTTAATCAATTCAAACAGAGTCTAACCCTTTTGTACTTACGCAGCAGTGCAGTCCTACGTTGTCAATATTATATTGTATGTACCCAAGTCACGAATTTGATTTACCCAAATGTATTTTTCCTGTCGAAGGTAAAAAAGAATAATCCTTTGAATGGAGATTTTTATCAGAATAGTTGATTTGTAGATTTCAAGTATATTATGTCGGTCAAACAATTTCTTTAAAAATAAACAATAAAATGTTCAGATTTATAACTAAAATAAAATCTAAGGTACCTTCGTAATCTTGAGAAAAGAGTAAACTGTAAAAACAATTTTATTTTAACTTACGACTTTTCTGATAAATTTAACCTACAAAAGAAGACAAAATAACAAATTTTATGTCTGAACTACATATTATTTATTTTATTAAGGTTTTGCTTGGTTATTTTTTAAGGTTACACATATCATTCTATATCTATATCATTTCTAAATCTAAATCTGAGAATTGGTGAAGTGCCTATTGAAATATTAAAAATGATATACTAAATAAATTAGTAACAATTATAAATAACTAAAATGTAAAATATTAAAAATTGAAATAGATATCTTCGGCAGTCGGCCTTAATAAAAAAATATTTCTTCAAATAATATATTTTATAGGCATCAGAGATGCTTAAAATATTAGGCAAAATTTTTGATAAAAATAATTTGTTGAAACAAAAACGTTTTCGTTTATTTAAAAAAATAATTTTAAAAAAATATGTATTTCAGAAAAAAAGTCTTTTACGATACATATTATTGATATATTTTTACTATTTTAATTTATGTAAAAAGTAATTTTATAAATTAGAGATTACAGAGATGTTACTATAATATGCCTACATCGTTTTCCTTATTTAAATAATCCTTTTTATATAGGCCAAACCGATCATTTATAAAATAACATTTATACGAAGACAATTATAAATTAAAAATTGTAGTGCTGTATTTTTAATAAAAAATTATTAGGACTTTTTGAAGAAACAATTAATAATGTTCTAAACCTTGGACAATTAACCAAAATATATATAAAAACAAAAACCTGGATAAACTCAATACTTATAAATAAACATCGTGGCATTGTTTCGGCCGTGGCGTTATTTTGAAATCAGCATCAATTATTCTGTTATCTAAATTGCAGAACGAAAACCAATTTGTATTTTTACGCACCTAGAAATATTACAAAAATGTTTAGTTAATTAAACATACGTAATGAAAATTACGAACTTCATCATCGATACATTTTACACGCTGCACATAATAATGATAAATATTATGCGACGGTAAATTATTGGATAATAACTAAAATCAATAAGTAATTAATTGATTTGTCATACAAATAAACGGTCACCGAGTTGCGACGGCGGCCACGTTTAATACAACCACACCCAGTCATGGCGTCGGTATGAGTTGGTGTTGCAATGAGCAATGAATGATAGGGGATTTCATTTCCGTTGCGGAGCCATGCGCTCGTACAAACACACACACAGAGACCTATACACTCCGATTTAAAAAATCGCTATGGAGAACCATACATGATTTCTATGTTCCAAAATCATTTTTCACAACGCCGCTATTGAAAATTTGATTTTCGGTACCTGTTTAGCGGGTTGAAACTGAGAGTTTCAATTAGGCGCTAATGACCTCTGTTGTCGAGCGTCTATAATCTACAATTCATTCATTCATGAGAGTTTCAAAACATCCATGAGCGCAGGTGGGATTCGAACCCACGGCAGTCCAGTCTAGAGGTTTGCGGCACCAAGCATGCTGACCACTAGGTTATACTGCCCTCTCGGTTTTCTCTGTTTTTTAACGTTGTTAAAAGAGAGATAGAACGATTGAGTCGCGTCAACTTCAATTCGCATATAATAGTCGAAAACGCCAAAAGGACAAACATAACCGCACATAAATTGCACGTGGATCTGACAGATCTAATGTTTTTGGGGCTTTTTTGCGCGTCCAAATTGTAGGTACCTGTAATCGAATTGTCAATAGAGTTGTTGTGAAAAATAATATGTATTTACTCGGAACGAAACACAGCGAATGCAACGCATGTGAATTACAGTCCTCGTCCCTCGACCAGCAAACTTCACACTAGGTGCAAACGCTGTGTTTCGTCCTTTGTAATGCAATAAACTATTTACTTCCCACCTATAATATGGTAGGGAAGTATTAGATACTGTTCGAAAAATTTTTCAGGATAGGAATCATTTGAAACCATGATATATTATCTGTCTGTGTGTGTGTGTGTGTCTTTCTCTTCCGATATCTCAAAAACGGAACGACGTAGGGTCATGCGGTTTGTTTTGCTGTATTTGTCAGCAATTAATTTAGATCTGATTAGATTTTTAGCCATATCGGTTCAGTGGTTCAATGAGATATAAAAAAAATGTCTAAAAAAATAATTGCGCGGAAATAACTTTTTTGCCTAATGAATTATCTATGATTTTTTTTGGTCTTTAGTAGATAAACAAACAAATGAGATGGCCATGTTTTTTATATTAAGAATATGAAAAGATAATTGTTTTGTTGGGAAAATTTTCAGTTACGAGCGATTGTTTACTAGGTGGGAATCGATGGGAAGTATAGGAGTTATACAGTCGAATTTTTTAGTATTAAGTATTCTATCAACTTTTTTCATGTTTAGAATAAAATTTGTTTTTATTAAAATTAAGTTTCTTCCCCTCAACGAATTTTCTTTCGATGGACATTGGCTGGATAATTTTTTCAAAGTGGTGGTTTGAATAATCGATATATACTTTTAAGAAAATCTTTATACCTTGAAGACGAACGGAACCTTAGGTTTGCAGAAGACACTGAATACTAAAAAGATAACACTAATGCTGGGTTTCTGGTACGACTTAAATCTAGATTTAAGGCTGAAAGTCGTACCAGAAGTCAGAAACCCATATAGGTAGTATTAATGTTTATATTTCAGTGTCATAGAGGGCAGCGTGGTGTAACGGTTAGCGTAGCCGACCTTTGGATCACACTGTCGTGGGTTCGATCCCACCTCAGCTCATGGATGTTTTGTGATGTCATTTAGTGTTAATGTAATTAAGACGCTAATGACTTAAGTTGTCGACGCGTCTATAATCTACAATAAAACAAAATAAAATTCAGTGTCATACCAGAAACCCAGCATAATACATTTTCTTCGATGCACATTTCGCTAGCATCATCAGGAGACTATTAAAATTATTCACCATTTTAATCATCTCCTAATGATGCTAACATGATTATCAAAACGCTTGTCAAGAAAAAAGTATTTATGTAATGTTACTTTTTAGTATTCAGAGAAAAATACCTGAGCAGATATTTTTTGAATCGCAGTATAATTGAATAGGGGAACACGTACGCACGTACGCAATGCACGGACAAGCGACAAACTTCAGATTGGAAACAGCGGGCAAGCATGGCGGACATTGAACAACCTACAACGATGTTTATATATACAACACAGATACATGATCTTTGTGAATAGAATGTCACTCTATAGTCGCATACACACCTATACGATTTCCTTATCTAATCCTGCACTAAACAAAAAATTCGACTGATGACCAGTCCTATACTTCCCACCTAGTAAATATTTGCAAAAAATAAACACTCTTTTTTTTTATTCTTTGACTAGGCCCAAATAACCTTAGCTGTTGGTGGTCTTTAAAACACAATTTAATTTTTATTCTTTGAAAAAAGCATGGCCCTCTTTTTTGTTTGGTGGTCTACTGATGGCTAGCTTAATATAGCAAAAATCATGGTTACCTTGATTTACGTACAATTTTTATTTTTTTTAGTAAAATATTTTTTTTCTCGAAAACTATACATTTTAGAGAAAAAAAATATTTACATTTTTTTCATATTATAACATCTAGAATTCATTTATATATTTTTTTACCTATGTTAATACGTGACATTGAGGACGTTTTTTTGAATATCTCAGGATCCACTGAACCGATTTGACTCAAAATCTAATCAGATCTAAGTTAAAGGCTGATAAACACAATAGAACAATCGGCATGCCCGTATGTTGTTCCGTTCTTAAGATATCGAAGGCGAAAAATTGACCACATACACACACACATACACACATACACACACACATACAGACATCAGTCAGAAAATGATCTTAAACGATTGCTAGGGTCTCAAAACGTGAAAATCTGTTAAAATCTCGAAATATTGTTTTCGGACTGAATCCATTACTTCCCTACCATAGTAGAGGTGGGAAGTAAAAACTAGGGTACGCTTTTATGAAACCATGGTGCAAATAAAACTCTTAATTGCCATAACCCTAAACGATTTTAACCCGAAATCGCCGAAAACATATAATTTTGTTCAACACCCATATGTAATATGTAATTTCGTGGCCTTACTTAGGTTGGGCGAAATAATGAATTCCCTGACTGTTGACGTAGAGAGTGGGCGAAATCTCGAACACTTGCGAAGCTCCCGGAAACGAGCTTTTTCGCTCACGCTCATTTCTGGAAACTTATACCCAAGTGTTGGCCATATTACGATCCAAAAATCACTGTTTTGCGCTAGTTAAACAAAATCTAATGTGCCACCATTGGTCAAAAGAGAAGATCCAATTCGCTTGTTACCGCACTCGCTACTCTCGTGCGGCGAACTCGACGCTCGTGGAATCTTCTCTTTCTCCCACTAGTCGCACAATATACTATTGTTTACGTGGTTTTGGTAATGTAATTTGGACCCTGATCAGTGTGAAGACGAACGTAAAAATCCAGATTCTATCGTTGGTGGTCAATGGGTATTTGATTTGCTGCTCGACTGAATATTCGTACGATATTAGTTATGAAAACGTATAAGAATCGATCGCTTCGATTGGACGTGACATGACGCTCGACATGCGTAACCGAACGGAAAAAAACAAGGCTAATAAAGTTTTACTTTAAAAATCGTTGACGATCTGGCATTATATTTCATCTAACATAAATTTTACATGAAATGACGTTTTATAATTTCGAAATTTATAAGAATTTTTATGTGAAATATCAATCAAATCTTTAAATAACCATAATTAATATCGTACTTTCACAAAAGTTTTAAACTGGCGATAGGGGATTAACCGCTTCGGCTATTTTATATTCGTAGTGCACTACGCTATACTTTTGTATCAGACGGTCACTGGACAACTACCCTAGTCTAATGTATGTTTATTTTGGCCAAAAATAAGGGAGCAATATGTCTTGTTGTTGTGCATCCGACCTAAACAACTAATTTCCATACAAGTTTAGTACAATCTCCCGGGTCGGGGATCCATACATATCAAGTTCATCAAACACTACTTAATTAAAGAGATGAGATAACGAAGGTTTCTCGAAACTTGACTTAAATCAGGAAACTGAACAGTTGTTGCTTTCATACACATAATTATCTCTTTGGAGAAACATACACTGTCCAAAAAAATATATTTAATTTTTTTTAGTTTTATATTAATAAAAACATTCGAGAAATCTGCAAATTCTTAACTCAAAGAGTGTAGTTGAGGTTAAAGTGCGAAGTACTCTTTTAACCTCCACTTAAGAATTTGCAGATTTTCCCGTTAGTTTATTGGTACTATATCTATAAATATGCAAAATTTCAACTCTCCGGTTAATTTGAAAGTAGGTTAGAATTATTTTTAGGCACACATTTCTGTTTTTACAAATCATTTCAAGATTACATTTTTGTCGAGTTCTTGATTTACAAAGAAATTGCGGTTGAAAATATTTACATTTAATTCATTTACACAATTCATAAATATGCGTACAAAAATAAAATTAAAACTTGCATTGTCTAAATTTATCATTGAATTCCAAGTTGAAAATTATTGATAACATGATAACATCGAAGTTTAAAATATTATGCTGAAAAAATGCGAAAAACTGGGAATTATTACCTAATTTCCGTTTCTTATAGATTACTTATATAAATTCCTCTCTTATAATAATTCTACACATCATCAGACTGAAATATTCCAGTACTATTATTTCAGATTTATTATTATTGAATTATTGTATAGATTATAGACGCGTCGACAAGTCAAGTGATGGAATGATTTTGTTTTAAATTTAATTTTAATAATTTCCCTTCTGAAATAATATCTATTATACAATTAATAATCCATTTGTATATTAGATATTATTTCAGAAGGGAAATTATTAAAATTAAATTTAAAACAAAATCATCCATCACTAGACAACGTCCGATAATTTACAGTGCATTTATAGACTATAGTACCACTGTGGCTGGAAACCAGAAGAAACAACAATTAGTTACTTCTTAATCCCAAAAATTTTATTATTAGATGTAACTTTCGAGGGCAATGCTCCCCATTATCAGAAAAAACTAAACTTTTCTATTAATGATTGGAACATTGCTCTAAAAAATTTACATTCAATAATAAAATTATTAATTCAATAATAAAATTGTGGTTATGAAGTGATTAAATAGTTTTTTTTTCTGCATATATATTCACTTATTATGCACTTATTATTTTGTATCTATTAATTTCAGGCAAAAAAGAAAAAAAACTGTTTTATGAAACTACGGTACAAGTGAAACTTTTGCCATAACCGTTAACGCTTTTAACCCGAAATCGTCGAAAGTATATAATTTTGTTTACGTGGTTTAAACTCTGCAATAAAAATATATATGAGCACTGTGGTTGGAATAAAAACAAAATAAAATATAGTTACTTCTTACCACAACAGTTTTATTGATGGATGTACATTTCGAAAGCTTAGCTTTCATCTTCAGCGAACACTACATGAATGAAATAATACAAAACGGGTATTTATATACTAATATTACAGGTAATGTACATCCATCAATAAAACTGTTGTGGTAAGAAGTAACTATATTTTATTTTGTTTTTAAACTCTGCAATGTTAAAAATGCACATCCCGAAGTTTAAGACACTGTATTATAGTAAAATATTAAAATAAAAAATAAATAGAGAAAATATAATCAAAATAGAAAAAAAATAGAAAAAAAATATAAATAAAAATCAAGTGAAACATGGAAAAAGACTAAAATTAATGGTACCGCCCGGGGGCGAACCAGCGTCCTACTGTGTATAAAGCAGCTGCGATACCCCTACGTCACGCACGTTGTGTATATTTATGATATACCAAGTTGTCTGGGATGACGCATGTTCTGCAATGGTGTTGTGATATAATATACGCGATTCTTCGACAGGACGTGACGTGACGTGGCTTCGATATACGTAACAAAAAAAATGAGTCTAAAAAGTTTCTGTTAAAAGGAAGATTCAGGTGAAAATTCTTAATGAAAATTTATTTAGGTTTTATTAAAGATAAAACGATAAAAAAAATAAATTCACTCACACGAATAGAAATTCGTGCGTCAGAAATAACACATGTCAATAAATTATATTTGTACGTGCGTCGGTGAAATTGTTTGAGTACTCCTTGTATATCTATTAAACCGTATCGTGCTATCATTTGCATGGGTACTTAACATTGTTCAAAGGGAATTGTTTTATAAAATGCTTTTCAAGCTTAACAAAACATGCAAGAAATTTATGCAGATATGCTTTGACTCTATACGCTTAAAATTAACAAGGATTCTTTAGAAGCTGAAACTAATTTCACAGACGATAGCAACCTTATATCGTAAAATACAACTCTATTTGAAATAACTAACTTCTAGAATTAACTTTTATATCTTTAATCTAATCTTTGCTACTGGACGTGCATAATTTCAATTATTTTAAAGATTTTACACTGCATTCCAGTATGTATCGGCGAGGTTATAAAAATTTACAGGTAATAAATATATTTTTTGCTATACCCACTATAAAATAGCTACTAGACATGCGTGTATGTATGCAATGGGTCAGTTAACAGGCAGGTGTGTTTAAAGTGTTTTTAGAACACACTAGTGTGGTAAGTAAACAATTTACATAGCGATTTATGTTTATTGCTATCGTGCATGCGCACTACGACAGCTCACGGCCTGCTATAAAAGTAAAGATGGCGACGCAAATGAACTGTCAATTTTTTTTTAAATACTGAAAATGGAATGAAAAGGAACTATTTTATAGTGGGTATGGCAAAAATACTATATATTTCCCGTGCGTAATGATATTATGACTCGTGCGGCTGTTAAAACTCGCTCGATCGCTCGTTTCAACATACGGTCCTTACTCGTCAGTAATTATACCTCATTACGACACTAGAAATACAATCTACCTACTATTTCTAACGTTAATCAATTTAGAATTTAAAAAAATCGCTTTGGAGAAATATTCATAGCTTCTATTTACAAAATAATTTTTAGTATGAAAACAAATTAGTGGATTTTGTCAGAAAGCCCTTTTATGCGATAGGAAGATATGGTTATGTAGATGCAAAATATGCACAAAATCGCGTATATTTCGAAAACCATTGACCCAATTGGTACCGAGGTCTGGAGCCCTTACCGAGACAAGCATTTTATACAAATTTATAAAATTGTTGGAACAAAATATGCACAAAGTTGCGTGAATTTCCAAAACGCCTGACTATTTTAATAGATTTTTTACTGGCGTCCCACGAACACAAATTCATTATATTTTTATTTAAAGATGTGTTTCCTTAGTTTTAAGTTTGAACGAAATGTAAAATAAGTATTACATAATACTTGGAACCCATAATAATTAAGAGTTAAGTAACTACTAGTTTTAAATTTATACAGTTTTTTTTTTTTTGGACGACTTATTTAATTATTTTAGAACATAATCATATTTTTTTAATACCAAACTAGTTATTGAAATGTATTTATCACTATTTCTGATTTAAACTATTTCAAACAATTATTAGAAAAATACTAAATCAAATACACAAATTAAAAAAAATAGATAGGTACCTACGTATTACTTTTTTTGTAAACTAATAGTTGTGCAAACTTTGTTTGTAAAAATTAATTTTGTAAGACAATTATTTCAAATCAAAGGTGAATTTATACCCCGCAAGAATGTATTAATAACTTTCTCAAACGTTTTAACCTTGAAACATTTGTATGTTGGCCACCTCTAGGTTCAACAAAAATGTGGTCAAGTTACTTAAAAATGTGGCCAAGATACATCATTGGCCAACTGTATTTTGTTGATAAAAAACTGAATCGATAAACTAGCTTCAGATGGTAGAACTCTGTTACAAAAAAAACAAAAATTTCAGTATCTCGTCTCTTAGACCAGTCTGTATATAAATAAGAACCATTTTATATAAATATGAACTTTCCAGCTAATTATTTTATTGGCGAAAATTTTAATCAATAAGCTTTAGGTAACAAAAAAAGGATTGGTATCCTCTAATTTCAGATTCTGGCAACTCTTAGCACACCATATTGTATACTTTTAAATATAAGAACCATTTTATTTATTGACGAGAAATGTAATCGGTAAGCTACGTAATATTATGCTCCATGGATAATTAAAAAGCTCTCAGTTACGAAAAAAAATAGTGCCCACCAATTTAAATTTCGGTAAAATTCTACAGAATGGACACACGAATTTTGGTGAATTTTTAGACGAACCCTCACGGGGGGCAGAGTTTCTCGCAGGGAGTGTTGGTGTATTGTCGTTTTTCGCGGGGTGGAAGGGGGTGGGGTGCTTATTTGGTAAAAAATCTGTACAATATTGTGTAATATGGTGTCAAATCTGTAGAATGTTACGTCTCTTACTAAACACTCTGTATAAAAATAAGATTTGTTTTATACTAGTATAGTAGAAAATAGAAATAGCAAAAGTACTAAACTAAACATACAACACATGAATAGAGTAAACACGAAAGTTTATCTAGGAAATTAGGTAATGAACAATATGTATACAATAGAAATATCAACCTTAAAGGGAGATGAAATCCGCAAACATGGTGTAAGATAGAATGAAATACAAAATATCGATCGAAACAAAATATAGTAAGGAGTAAGAAGACGATAAGAAAACACGTCTTTATATAATATAGAAACAAAATAAATATTTATCACTATAAATATATGTTAAGTATCTCACTTACCTTTATGACATGTATGATCCCCACTCCAGAATTCATAGGTTCGTATCCAAGCTCGATGTTTGTTTTTGTCGCAGATGAGAGAGATGCAACGCGCCAAATATCACGCACAGGGCATACGCACGCCCGTAACCGACCGAATCGACGACAACGTAGCAACGGCGCCCTCTCAACTTCCACTCGTAAAGTCCCGAACGCGATGGATACAACACTGGGTTTATAATACACACAACGAAACGCCGCTGAACGCAGGAAATGCGTGAGCATAAATTTACACAACACGTAAGTATTGACAGTAACTAAAGTACTACCACGGTTACTCTACACACTATCTAAAATTATTACCGAATGCCGACGACCGTTCAAAAATAATGTCAACCAGATTTTGAAAATGTTTCTTCTGCACATAAGTATTAGTTTTTAAATGGAGGTTAAAGTTTTTTATTGAATTTAAATACGTTACGTCACCACTAAATTACTAACACATTTTTATTTCAGTTTTGCAACGGAGATGCGATGATTCGGAAAACAAAACACGTTTAAAATTGATTACTATTTCAGTTTCAGCAATAACAAGTCAACGAAATGTCTCGAAAAAAACTCAAATAATTTTAATTTTTAAAACAGTTATTTAACAAAAAAAATGTCCAAAGTTAAATAATAAATTGCGCGTTCAAAGAATAATTTTGATGTAACAAATTTCAGAGGATTGCCAAGAAATTTTATGTAAATTCAGCTAGTTCTGTCATGATATATTTAGACACATTAAAAACTTATTAAACTATAGAACGTGAAATGAAATGTTATTAAACAAGTTCAGTTTTGCAATTATCACAAATTAACTTTTAAATTTTAAGAATAAATTTTATAATATTTATATCATAGTCATGTATATCAAAATATTTTATAAATTAAGTCAGTTCATTATTTTAATTAGTTAATTATGATTTAACACGAAAAAAAATCAAAAGTTCACAATGTCAAAATGAAATATTAAGTTCAATAATAATTGTCACATATTTTTAAGATTAATAGAATGATTAATTTAGATATACTTTAGTTTTAATATAATAATTTATTTATGTTGACTTTTTAAAAAACATGACTTTTGATAATAATTATTAAATGTCAACTGCAGATAAAACAATATCAGACTGAATACGTAGACTAAAGTATTTGGTAGTCGATTTGCATTAAATAAAATGTCATTGAAATAAAGTTATGTAATACCTATGCAAGATGTAACATTCATTTTGCCACTAAACCACACTATGTTTACAAATCTATATTAAATAAAAATGTTATCACGTTAATTTTAACATTGATTTAAGAACCAAGATGACATTTTAAATTCGAAATTTGAAGTCTTGAATGGAAATCCAGCCTGATTTCCATAAAATTATGATGGTGAAGCATGTACCATTTCTGTAACAAAATCAGTAACATATTATTAAAAAATACAAAACCGAATTTGATGTTTATTTAAATCACCAACTGCTAGGATTATCTGAACCTAGTACGAATTACATTTTTCATTACTTTTGCTAGACTAGAACCCCGGAACTTGAGGTACTATGGTTTTCTATTTTATAAAAGAATGGCTGTAGTATTTTAAATTTTTGTATGCCTTTTTATTTCTTATTCAATAAACTGAATTGAACTTTAAAAATTTAGAAAATAATGGGAAAGTGGTATATGGAAGATAGTAACGGTGCGAGTAGCGCTTGCTATGACATGTCCAGAAATAGATATTAAATGAATTATCATTTATCATTATTTCTAATTCAATAAAAAATTCATAAAAAAATAGTAAATCCTGAATTTTTCAATGCAGTAAAAACCATGAAGTCAAATGATTAAAATTTGATTTAATGGATGCATGTAAACAAAGTGATCGCGTGTCATTTGATTTGTTCAGTAATAATTTTGATTTAGAACTAGTTTTTGCTAACCTTTCAGTGAATAAAGTTAATGTTATAAAGACCTTAGGAGAGTATTGTAAAATGGCGGCTGTCAGATTCGTCACTTTAGACACGTGTTAGATACAATATTTTTTGCAACAACTGCTTCAAAAGTTCAATTTTAAGCAAATAAAACACAATTTAGATAAATATTTCATTAGTGACACTATAGCAAAGTAATCTATAAAGTAGTACTTAACACACTCGTGTTTTAAAATAAAACAAAACAGTATTACTTTATAGCACGGAGTGCGTTAAATTTTACTTTACGCACTACCGTTCGAACATTTAGAAGCTTCCATAAAGAATCACTTAGCAAATGGTATACGCAGCCATCTAAAATATTGTACTTTTGATGTTGTAAAAATGTCCTTAAATAGTAAGTTTTAATTAAAAATGCTCAAAAGTTTCAATTGCCGTAATTATGGAACGTTTCAAAAAGCAGAACCACACGAACAGGAAAAGTAAGAAACTGAGCAAATAGAAACAACTACTAAAGTTAGATAAGGTAAAGGTGGGACAATAAAGTAAAGCAAAGCTTTCTGAGACACAACAACCTAGATATATCATCCGCGCCGGTTCATCTTGGTTGGGCGATGAGTCTTAAAACATTAACTGCCAGTTTGAGGTGTCAAAAAGTGAGAGCACAGAGCACCGACTACAAAGTTTGATTACCACTTTGCATTATACAGGGTGTCCAAGTTGACGTTGGCTAACATGGGTAACTTTGTTATTAGTGGAGATAGAAAGTCGGTTAAATGGGCAAAGTAGTGCAGAATTATGTGCTCATTAACGTCCCGTCGAAAAAACAATTGAATTTTGACACACTATGGAATTATTTAGAAAATAGTGAAAATTGCCGTTTTTGAAAACTGGCCATAACTTTTTTATTTATGAAGATATTTGAAAATTTCTTTAACCATTTTTTGATAACTTTTTATGATCTTTTCAGTGGCGTAGGTTTATTTTTTTTATATCCACTACATAATGAGATATTGACATGAACTTTGGTTTTTCTTATGGACGCAATTTTGGATTTTTAGATATTCGAATTCTGCTTATTTTTCTGATTAATTTGGTGTATCATATGCTACATTTAAAAAAAATGCAATTAACGTCCCATATTAGAGGCACTATAAAAACAACTGACAGTCAAATTATATTTCAGTTCTGCCAAACTACGATTTATTATTAATTTTACACTTAAAATGTTCGCACTACTTAATTATAACTTGATTGTCAGTTGTTTTTAATGTCTCTTATATGGGACGTTAATTGCACTTTTTTAAATGTGGCATGTGATACACCAAATTAATCAGAAAAATAAGCTGAATTCGAATATTTAAAAATCCAAAATGGCGTCTATAAGAAAAACTAAAGTTCATGTCAATATCTCATTATGTAGTGGATATAAAAAAATTAAACCTACGCCACTGAAAAGATCATAAAAAGTTATCAAAAATGGTTAAAGAAATTTTCAAATATCTTCATAAATAAAAAAGTTATGACCAGTTTTCAAAAACGGCAATTTTCACTATTTTCTAAATAAATCCATAGTGTGTCAAAATTCAATTGTTTTTTCGACGGGACGTTAATGAGCACATAATTCTGCACTACTTTGCCCATTTAACCGACTTTCTATCTCCACTAATAACAAAGTTACCCATGTTAGCCAACGTCAACTTGGACACCCTGTATATGTAACCGTTCTTTGTTTTATTTCAGCATGCATACTTATTAAAATTTATTTCAAAACTTAATTGTACTATCTATAATATAGTTGAAAACAGTATCCATGATATTAATAAACTCGGCTTGCAGTGCAGAATCCTGTCGACTATAAATACTATAAATACAAATTTAACACGTAAGTCGTGACCAAATACATAATTAAATGAATGCATAATGACTGAAAACAGTATATGAAGACACCTGTTGTAAGAACAATGACGTAACACAATGCTGTAATCAGGAGAAATTCATTAATTCAAACCTATGTCACCGTAGGGATTCTAACCCTAAACTTTCCACTATCGCGGCGGACTGAGTTGACATTACTCACACAGTGACTCATTTTCAAACGATCGACTTTCTCCCTTTAAAGCATTCTGTCACAGAAAAACCACTACATGCGTTGTGTTACGTCATTGTTCTTACAACAGGTGTCTTCATATACTGTTTGCAGTCATTATGCATTCATTTAATTATAAATACTATGTTTGTTAATACATGCATTATGCCATTTAAATGTATTATTTTAATTTTGTTTTTAGACAAAATAAAAAATTTAACCCTTTAACACATCCCTTAAAATTTGTCAATCAAAACATTCGGTATGCTTTTTATTAATATAACATCTGCATCCAATTTATCTTTCCGTAAGTAATTTACTACCCGCAAACCACTGTTTTAATAAATTTTTAAAACCGGTCGTGTCTATCCGATTTTGATAAAATTTTAGATGAAAATTTTACTCAGATATTACTTGTATAATAAAATTAAGTAAAATCGCAGGATAGTGGACAAAATAATTTGATTTATTAAATTAAATGTACGACGTTTCGTCTATAGATTTAGACTTTTTCAAGTACAATCATAAAAATAACAATATTTATGAAAATTAATATTAATTACTAACCATAGCAATTAACATAAGATAGGGTACATAAGACAAAAACATGGTAACATGGTAACAAATTATGTTGACTATAAATTTTAACAATTAATAATAATAATAATACAAAAATTAGTATAATTTCATAATATAATATAATTGCTATGGTTAGTAATTAATATTAATTTTCATAAATATTGTTATTAGTGTATTTGCCATATGGCACATACACTATTGGCGTCGGTCGGATGGCGGGACCTAGGGGTCGGACCAAAATTTCTCGACGTTTCATAGCCTCCTGAACACTTTGGCACCATTTTTGAAAATGTTTATATATATATGTATGTATATATATATATATATTTATATATATATATATGTGTGCGGGCAATAACTTTCGAAAGAGTTAATTGATTTTAACGAAATTTGGTAGGCACGTTGGAATCCATCACCGCACGAAGCCTATTTAAAATGGGCCCGATCGGACCATTTTAAGGGTTGTATTTAGGGGTTCCAAAAAGTTTTTGGGCCCAAAAATACCGAAAAAATTGTCAGAATTGTTTCAAAATTGAAATTTAACTCTTTAATAGAGATTAAAATGTGCTGCTAAAATTTTAACAAAATCGGCCCGACAGGACCGGACTTTCAAATTTTATGAAAACACTAGTTTATTGATACGGATTTACTTATGGAAGGGTGTATTTAATTTGGTGCAGATGTTGTACTGATAAAATCCATGCCTAATATTGAAATTTAGAAAAATTTAATTATTTTAAGGGATGTATTAAGGGGTTAAATTTTTTATTTTGTCAAAAAACAAACTTATGTTCACATAATAATGCCACAATGCCTGTATTAGCAAATACACTATATTGTCGGCAGGGTTTGGCACTGCGACCCGAGTTTTTTTTTATGATTGTACTTGAAAAAGTCTAAATCTATAGACATTTAATTTAATAAATCAAATTATTTTGTCCACTATCCTGCGATTTTACTTAATTTTATTATAATCACGATGGACACGATTTCTAATATAAAAATTACTTGTATATTTTACAAAACTTTTTTCGAGTCTTCTAAAAATAATTTAGTGTACGGGTGCTGCCTCACCGAACTGCCATCTATGCTGCCACAAAAGAGACACCAAACTGAACGCAGTCTCAAAAAATCAATTGATATTATTTGTAAATTATGTTAAAATTAAAAAAAATAGTTTTACGTTAAAAACAATTATTTTTTAATAAAAAAATGTCGTATTAAATAAAAGTTGATATTTTTTTCATATTCCAAGAATTTGACTTTAATTAATTTTAACATTAGAAATGTTTATGTTCGTATATGGGGGCAGAGTTACGAGTTTTCGCTCAAGGCCAAAAGACAACGGTGTCGCGATCAAGTGAGGAGCAATCATGCAAAATTGAACAAGTGCAATTTTTTCGAAATGTGTTTTATATCATGTCTAGTTAATTGAGAGTTATTTGCGACGAAGACAACGGTGTCGCGATCAAGTGAGGAGCAATCATGCAAAATTGAACAAGTGCAATTTTTTCGAAATGTGTTTTATATCATGTCTAGTTAATTGAGAGATATTTGCGACGATCTGCGGTGTTATTTTTGAGCAAATGTTAATAAATACTGTAGAAAAATCTATTTAAAAGTTAAGTAATCAAGCAAAAGTGAACGCGTATATAACAGAAGAATAATAGGGTTATTCCTGACAAAACTAAACAGTGCATTGATAAATATTGTGTGTATAATAAACAGTTAATTATGTTTCATATATGCTGTTATCATTTTCAATGTCCTCGATGGTTGCAAGGATTGCGAAATCTGTGAATTTTTTATTGTCAATTTGCTTATATTTTCATTAAAATTAGTAAATTTGCAGCAAAAAAAATGTTTTTGCGTTAATCGTGCGAAGAAGGGAGAGGCCAAAATGATAGTCTGGCAGCTCAATCGACAGCTGAGTGAGGCACCTATAAACGCTATGTATTTAATTCCTTGTTCAACCAGCACGGCTGAGCTACCAAAAATAAATATTTTACTTGTCGATGTTGGCAGTACAACCAAGTGGAAGCCAGGTGACGTACCCTTCTGTCTGGCAGCTCAACCAGTTGCGCTGCCATGGCTTATAAGATGCTTCAAATTAAACGACCCTGTTATTGTTAGTCATGTTTAACATCATGTGACAATGACTTTAAACATTGAATTATGTTAATAAACTTATAAATAAACCATTGTCTTCATTAAACAAATATGTTATGTCAAGGATACAACCTAATAATTATTATTGATGTCATATCTGCAAGTTACAATGATCTCAGAAATTTCTCGATGATGACCTCAGCTGTCGAGCGTCTATAATCTACAATCTCTCTCTCGCTCTCGCAAAATTCGTTTTAGATTATAACATGGGCAAAATTTTTAAATTAAAATAGAGGAACAGTTTTCCCAAGAAAATATTAATATGTTCAAATAGTCACTAAAAATAATACAGTGTTTAAATTAAGACTTTATAAAATATGCAAGATAGGCCTAATTTTTAATGATAAACTAATTTATAAACTATCTATACCAGGGGTCGGCAACCTGCGGCTCGCGAGCCGCATGCGGCTCTCATGATGTCAAGAAACGGCTCTCCAGTTACATGCGCAAATATTAATAATTATATTATTTTATTTTCAAAACTCATAAAAAATATTATACTGCAAAAAAAACTTTAAACAGGATAAAAACACTCAACAGAGAACAGTGAGAATAGGTGGAGTAGAGAGTATACGGACAGCTGACATTTTTTAAATGTGGCGACACTGTTCTGATTGTTTAGTTATTGGTGCACTGTGTCGTCAACGGTCGCAGTCAGAACTTTTTTTTATATACCTAATCCTAATCAAATACCATAATATTGAAATAAAAATGTTAGTGGCTCTTTAAAAACTGGGAAATTTTGTAAATTGTAACTTTTGGCTCTTCCGTCGCAAAAGGTTGCCGACCCCTGGTCTATACCAATTACGCAGCCGTATTAGTCTCATATTTAAAAATCTATAAAGTTTTGTTTTTTGATTTTCAAATCTTTGACTGTTTGTATTCATAGTATGAACCACTCCGTATATTTGAAAGGATCTTTGTAGATGTATGACATTTCATGTAATCCTATGCTCGGTTGCAGAAAGCATTGTCAGAAAATCTGATTTGACAATGACCTTAGATTGTAACAACACACATTTCTCCATAAGAATTGTAGAATTTTAAATCGATCCTGCTCAAGAAATAATTGATCAATTGAAACGATATTTTTTTTAAACTGTGTATCCTTATATGTATTTAACATGTAGATATTTAACATAGTTTGTTGTACAATGTCCACTTCAAAACAATATTTTTCTACGAATTTTGATCAAAGTTTAGCTTGAAAAGCGATCTTTTTCTATGTAGATCAAATATTTGTTTTTATGTGAGTATAATCTAATGTTTCATAACGACATTAGACTGCTCCTGCGTGTATAAAAACTGTAATTATATGATCACAACATAAGGTCATTGTCAAATCAAATTTTTTGACAATGCTTTATGCAACTCAGCATTAGACTGCAATATTTATCGAACAAAAAATTACAAGTAAATCGTAACTAATCATTTTAATTAAAAAATATTTTTCAAGTGTAATATATTATTATTTTTCTACAACAATAATAATGTATTAATAATATATACGGCATTTTATTACCAAAAAAATCTCTTAAATTAGGTTATAGGATAACATTAATCACGAATTATTATTATTGAAAGAATGTGTTACTTCCTTAAAAATTCTAAGATATTTTAAAATTTTGTAGATATACATAGCATTTCATTTATACTATTTTCTGATAGATAAAATTGTTCTATTCGTATTTAGGTTTTTTTTCTCGATAAAAAAACAAAAAAAAATATCCAGACTAATTAAAATTTTATGTTGGAAAGCGGAAAATATTACTCTATTTTTACAGAAGTGTACATTTATTTTTTATATTCAACAGTCCCTATAAGTTTAAATTATTTGTAATTAATACAGGCCTAATATTAAATCTTAATGATATAAATTATTTCTATTTCATTAATAAAAAATTAATTAAACTAGAACTACATGAAAATGAATATAATATATTATAATAAATAACATGTCCGAAGTTAATTAACAAATGATATTTGCATAAATAGTTTTGCACGCTGTATGTTTATACTTTTCATAACTTATTTTAGTTAATTATAAGTACTAGTTATGTGAATGAAATAATAAGAAAGGTCAATATTTATTATACTGAAAACAGCCAAAGATCGGATAAAAATATTTAAAGTTTCCCATTACGCAGGCAACTATTTTTATGTATAGCAATTGTTTATAACAAACCAATATGGCAAATTAAACAAATGAATCAAAATTATTTTTAATGCAGAAATTTTTAGAATTATATATCGCAATATCTTTACTAATATTATTTTAAGGCCACCAAGCTGCCAAGGTTATCTAGGCCTAGTAATTAAGAGATTGTTGATTAAAGACGCTCGACAACTGAGGCCATTAACGTCTAAATCTAGGCCTAGTATGCATTCATATTCTCAATTTATTATTATTACAACAGTAAATTGAGAATCTAATTTCATTTCTTACATAAACAAGGACAGGCATCCACATTAAATATATTTGCTTCTCTAAAATTTTTTTGTATTATCTTTATGTCCACCAAACTGCCAGAGTTATCCAGGCCTAGTACCAATAATTTCAATTTTTTTATTATTATAATAAATTGCAAATCTAATAACCAGAGACTGGACTAATTAATATATTTGCTTCTTCAAAATATTTTTGTATTATCTTTATGTCCACCAAACTGCCAGAGTTATCTAGGCCTAGTACCAATAATTTCAATTTTTTATTATAATAACAAATTGCAAATCTAATAACCAGAGACTGGACTAATTAATATATTTGCTTCTTCTAAATATTTTTGTATTATCTTTATGTCCACCAAACTGCCAGAGTTATCTAGGCCTAGTACCAATAATTTCAATTTTTTATTATAATAATAAATTGCCAATCTAATAAACAGGGACAGAACTAAATATATTAGTTTCTCCAAAATATTTTTAAAAATCTCAATCCATTTGTTTGAATCATTTCGTGATCGTGTAGATAACTCGTGTCAGTAGCGGTGGTTAAAAATCAACTACCACGACAAACATTTTTTTAGCATGCGCATTAGCGTTTCCCAGAAAGCATTTGACGGGATTAAATGCTAGGTACTAACAATTTCACTCCAGTACAACTTCAGACAGATGCAGCCTATATTTAACTTGATCGAACCATACAAATAAACTATATATAGTACTTATTATATATATAAATAGATATCAAACAATATATAATCATAATACAAATACAGTTACCTTTAAAATACTTATTTCGTTATTGATAAGAACTACACAAGAATTGAAAGTCACAATAGCAAGTTACAATTTTCTTTCACAAAATATTGTTTTGTGTTGAAAGATACATATGTAAGTTATTCGACCGAGAAACAAACTTGATCTAAAACATGAGACAGTCATGTGTCTGATATGGCCTAGGGGTTAGTTCTTTATATGCGTTCATTTTACAACAGTTTAGTGTTATAGGGTTGAGGTATCTATCTATACAGACAAAATATATGTATGAGAGCTATTTTAGATATACATATAGGTACATATGAAGACTGATATACACACTACAGTACGAGAATATACGTACATAATATGTAGGTATGTAATATAAGTACCTATATACGAAGTGGAACGAAAATATGCGATGATAATTGATGGAGACACTGACAAATGCGAAATTTTAATTCTAACTTTTGAAATCTCTATTCTTAAAACAGGGCTCGCTCGTCAATGTACAGTTTCGCTTCATAATACTACAACTGTCATAGTATCATGGTTTCGCTTATTACATTTTTTCAGGCCAGAGCGCTGGAAAAATGTTTTTTACACACCCCTTATAAAATAGCTGCTTTACATTCATGTAAAGTGACTCTTTATAGGTCGATGTTCGGTAAAGTAGTAGGCGCGCTAATTCAACAGAAATTTGTGCTGATTGTGCGTGAAATAGCCTAATATTAGAAGTTAAGTTTGTTACACAATTGAAATGTCAAAAATTTGTGAAAATAATGAAAATGAAGACAAAAGGGGGTAGGAAACCAAGGGGCACTTTGTGTCGCTGCGTCAGCGAAATAAGTAATAAAAACGTGGGGCGCATAAAAATCTATATAACGACTGTATAATTATTAAATAAGAACGGCTTGTCTAGAAAAATGTGTTTTCAAGCCCACCAACAGAAATATTTCAAATGTACCCCACGTTTTTATTAGTTATTCCGCTGACGCAGCGACACAAAGTGCATCTTGGTTTGTGTCCTAATTATTTTCTAATTTTTGGTACAGCTGATGTGATTTAAAATAAAACCATTTAAACATAAGAAATACAATCAATATGATTAGACACCTATACCGTAACTAAATTTACTATATTAGTGAAATTAACATAAGAATATCAGACGAATTATCGCCATGATATTTATATAGAAGGCCATATAGGAAAAATGTAAATGCACCGCCGGGAATCGAACCCAGAACTCCCAATTTCGCGTCGGGTAAGTTTCCAGTTACTACACAGTGCCCAACAGCGTACATTTAATTCTTCCTATATATGCAACGATGACCACAGATCCATTAACTGCGAGAGCTATTATTTTATAACAACACTAGCCGTCACCCGTGGCTTCGCTCACGTATATTTCGATTTGATTTATGAGAAATTCTCCTCCTGGGAAGCGAAGCCGGGCTGGTGGTGTTTATTCGCTCGAATTTTATTAATACATTTTTGCTCACCTATACGTTATATAAGGAACTCCTGTGCAAAATTTCATGCTTCTAACTTCAAAAATGATGACCTTCCATACAAACTTTCATCCCCTATTTAACCCCCTTAAGGGATGAATTTTCAAAAATCCTTTCTTATTACTCATCTACGATATATAAGGAACTCCTGTGCAAAATTTCATGCTTTTAGCTTCAAAAATGACGAACTTCCATACAAACTTTCATCCCCTATTGAACCCCCTTAGGGGATAAATTTTCAAAAATACTTTCTTATTGCTCACCTACGTTATATAAGGAACTCCTGTGCAAAATTTCATGCTTCTAACTTCAAAAATGACGAACTTCCTTACAAACTTTCATCCCATTTTTAACCCCCTTAGGGGATGAATTTTCAAAAAAACATTTCTTAGTGCTTACCTACGTTATATAAGAAACTCCTGTGCAAAATTTTATGCTTCTAACTTCAAAAATGAAAAACATCCTTTTATCCCCTATTTAACCCCCTTAATTGATGAATTTTCAAAAATCCTCTCTTAGTGGGTGCCTACGTCACAAAAGGAACCTACTGTCCAAATTTCAAGTTTATATTTTCAGCGGTTTGACCTGGGCGTTGTCTGTCAGTCAGTCAGTAACGGAACTGTTTTATATATATAGATTACAAATGAATGCTGGCTTTCTCATGGCTGTATAGGTGTCTAATCATATTGATTGTATTTCTTATGTTTATATTAAAAACCGTATATAGATTTCTCGTTATAATTTGATTAAAACCATTTAACTTAAAAGTTTTTTTACCTATTTTTTTTGTGTCAACCTGTATCAGTAATGTAATATGTTGAGTTTAGTTTTAGTGTAAGAAGAGTTGTGACGGTCTAGCGCACCACTCGGCACCGTAAGTGAGACATATAAAGTAAGCTCTTTGTATGCAGACACGATGGTCTTAATACTTACACCAACACCAAACATCATATCCACAGCTAGCCTGGATATTTGTAGCTCTTTGCAGATATGAACGATATTTGTATATCGTGTAGCTCCATATACATAAATAACCTACATTGTTACATACAATCATATTTTGTATGTGTACCAAATGTTTCATTGGAAAATATAGACTGGTTCTAAAAGCCAACAAAAAACATCGAACTGACAAAATTATATACTTACAGAGTGATTCAAAAATAGAATAATTTTTGGAGGTGATTTTCGTGCACGTGGAATTTAGTATATACAAACAATATGAAAGTATTAAGAATTGTTGGAAATGAGCACTTCCGTGGCACAAAGGATCAATAAAAGACAATACTGATTTTATTAAATTTGCATATTAAAATTATTAAAATGCAAATTTAATAAAATCAGTATTGCTTTTTATTGATCCTTTGTGCCACGGATGTGCTCATTTCCAACAATTCTTAAAACTATTCAAGGATCAAATTGCTCTATTTAAATATAGCAACTTCGAATTCAATATGAAAGTATGATTGGAAAATATAGACTGGTTCTAAAAGTCAACAAAAAATTACGAACTTACAAAATTATGTACAGAGGGATTCAAAAATGAAAGTTGGCAGTGATTTTCGAGATTAAGATCCTGTACTCGAAAGTGGCGTGTAATCTAGGAAAATATAGGCCGGTTCTAAAATCCAATAAAAATGCCGAACTGCAGACAAAAATAGAGACCTTAATATCTGGAGGTGATTTTTGAGGTTTAGATATTTTTATTTATTGTATATTATAGACGCGTCGATAACTTAGGTCATTAGCGTCTTGATTACTTTAAATAACAATTAACTTAAAACTAAATGACATCACAAAACATCCATGAGCGGAAGCGGGATTCGAACCCACGACAGTCTGATCCAGAGGCCGTGACGCTAAACACTGGACCACACTGTCCTCTAGATATTTTTATTACCGAGCATGAAATGTACCATAGGCAAAGTATGGAAGTATCAGTGGAAAATACAAATTGGTGAAAGTATTAAATTGGATTTTTAGTTTATTACTAAAAACAATAATAAACTGAAAATATAAATTCTTACTTAGCACAGATAAAGCAGCTGGTAATCTAAAAAAAATGGAAATCAAAACTGTATTACCTACGTGATTCTAGAGCTTTAAATAGAAATAATGATATTGCTTCGTTGATAAACACTGACTGACTGATGTATCTATGACCCACAGTATACAATCAGTTCGAACTAGTAAAACAGTCAATATAAATGCAATTGCATACGTTTCGTCCATTTTTTTTTTTGAAAACATTTGAATCAACTTTAATGTGAAAGAATAAAATATAGGTGGCTATGCAACTTAAAAAAAATGTCATCAATCCTTAGATTTATTACTACATCCAAATTTAAATATTTAAGAAACCTCAGTTTGCGGCTACAATTAAATAAAATAATTTGTTTATGTTAAACTGAAGAAAAACCTCTCGGTGTTTCGATCTGCATTTTTGAAGAAGCCTGTATAAATTCTTAGATATCTGCAGAGTTATCTAAATCACAAAAAAGTGATTTTTGTTTTAGCGCCCCTGTTCAGTAGAGTCATTCAGATCAAATGATTATGAATAAAAAAAGCTATTGGATTTAGTTTACGACTATTGGAACTTCACAATATTTATGTTCTCAATGCAGAAAACTTCAAAATATTGCTCTAAATTCAAAGAAAAACTTGTTTCGAAAAAGTTTTTATAAGTATTTATATTTACAGTTGACAAACCCGGCTCTGTGAAGTTATAAATATGAAAAAAAAACACCACCTATGTACAGTTTGATAATCAATGACGTCAAAGCCGAATAATTATAGGTAGCCAACCTACCCTGTTATGATATCACCCTAGCAGTAAAACCGACAGGGGAGATCAAAATGGGGTAGGTTGATTATACCTATATACAGTGACTTTCATATTTGCTCATACTAGCTACAAATTTATATAAACTGTTTTTTTCGGCGCCGATACAATTTTGCAAAATATTGAATACACTTTGCTTCAGAATTTATTGGTAATTTTTCAATTTATTGTTTTATTGATGAAAGATTTAGTCGATAAACATACATTACAAAAAAAAGTTAAGTGGATTAATTTCGTAAATTATCCATATTTCTTGTAGATATGTACCTACTATGTAATCTAAAAAAAAAATTAATTTTAATATTATTATTACTTTCCTAGTTCAAAGAGGAATTTTAATTGTCAATAAAATTACAAAAATATAAAAGTGAAAGAATTAAAAAAAATAGTGTCATATAATATAACAATTATTTTTTGCCATATCCACTATAAAAAAGCTGCTTTACATGCATGTATACCGGCCTGTAATGGGTCACTTAACAGGCTGGTGTGTGGAAACGTATATTCCACACTTGTGTGGAAAGTACATTTCCATAATGATTTATGTTTATTCGCCCTGATCCGTCCGCTGTTACATACTCCTGTGCGTGCCTCGGTCTACTATAAAAGTAAAGTTGGCTACGCAAATGAACTGGCAACATTTTTTGAAAATACTGAAAATGAAGTGAAAAGCAGCTATTTTATAGTGGGTATGGCTAATGTATATCTCGTGCATAATGGTATTATGGCTCGTGTGACTATTAAAATTCGATGTACTCGTTTTAACATACTGTCACTAACTCGTCAGTAATATACCTCATACGACACTAGATATACAATCTATTATTACAAACATATTATTTGGTCGTCTAATTTCCCATCCTAGTGGGAGGAATGATTATTTTTTATTTATATAATATAATATTCAGTTAATTTTTAATACAAAATCTTATTAAATAAATTTTCACGTGAAGTTAATATAGGTAATATGACTTTTGTTGACTTTTTCATGCCAATTATGTAAAATAAAAGTCGCACATGCGCAAATCGAAAACAAAGTGTTTTCTTCTCTTGGGAAATTCTTTTCGGATCGAAAGTAAGCGAAAGTGGTGTCATCCTACGTGATGATTGCAAACTATATCGGACAGTTCCCCTAACCTATAAAATCCATTTGCGATGTTTTTGTTTGTTTTTACAAGCTTTTATTTAACTTGCAATGTATGTTAGTTTGTTTGTTTAGATCAAAACTTGCAAGTCAATTTTGAACGACTTTCACTTATTCGATCGATTTGAAATTTTGTACACATATGTATTCCCGATGACAATACATGAATAAATCATTTTTAGAAATAAATTCAACCCCTAAGTGGTTCAAACGGGGATGTAGGTTTTTTTTTGACTAATCAACGCCTAGGCCAAATCGCTGAAGCTATAAGTAACTTGAAATTTGGACAGTTGGTTTCTTTTCTAACGTAAGTATCCACTAAGAAAGGATTTTTCGAAATTCAACCCCTAAAAGTGTCAAAGGAGAGTAACATTTTGAAAGACTAAAATGAACAAAATAAAATATTAGTAAAAAAAACGTTTTCGAGACAAGCTTTTATTGAAATGTAGATACTAAAAACGAAAAAATAATATTTAATAATTTTGGTTCATAATTATTATAAAAGCGGGGGTTGCGACTAATAAACTATCATAGAGAATACAATTAATAATTATTAACCAAAATTATTAAATATTATTTTTTCCTTTTTAGTACATTTCAATAAAAGCTTGTCTCTAAAAAGTTTTTTTTTACTAATATTTTTTAATGTTATTCTTTCAATGTGCGAAAGTACTGTGTGTTACTCGGGCGAAATAGGCGATTGCGACACGTGCGACAGATACCGTCGCTGTGCTCTAGCGAGCAAACGTCACCCTCGTGTACAATCGCCAATTCTTTGCCCTTGTAACACAATGTATTGCTTCTAAATAAATATGTATTGGAATAAAATATATGCGAATCACTGTATCACATTGTTTCTAGATGCGTAATACATGTTTACAAAATGAATTTGTGCATATTATACATGTTTACTAAAGTGAATATTGATACAAAAAGAAAAGAAACAGAGAATATTTCTTCGAATAAATGTTCTGTAAGTAAATCGCTTACATAGTTAGATACAGACATGTATACTGAGAAGACAGGCATGGATGGGTTCAGCATCCCCAGCGTCTGGTTGGGGCAAACAGGGTTGAGATGGTTGCCACAGTACAGCTATATATGACATACTGTATATTGCCAAAGACAAACTTGGCAACAAACGTCCACCAGATGAAGAAGGCTTCTCGCACTCATCAATATATTATACCAGAGATTTTGAACTTATGGCTACAGTTCAAATATTAAGGTATCTTAAGAGCGAAACTTAAACACGGGCGGATTTTCCGCGGTGTGTTTCTCGCAACGAGATTTTCGCTGAATTTTACATATGAAAACAGAAGGCGTTTTTTCTGTCAACAAACAATACAACTTTTTGCTAGTTACAAAATGGGTCCCAGTGTGCAATTAGGTTGCGCTGCAGTTGTATGCGTGCAAATTTATTTTTAAAGAACACAAGGAAAAAACGACGTTGGTGACTTTATCCAATATTAAGGGACATTCTATCAACAAAATATTTCCACACAAATGTTTTACCCAGACTGTACATCCGTCGGTGACCCGTCGCCTCGTCTAGTTTGCCCCTTACTAAACAATGTTTTTCGTTTCTAGCATGTTGTGGCGGTGACGATATCAACGCAATCAGAACATTTTACCCAGATTGCACATCCGTCGGTGTTGCGTCGCCTCGTCTAGTTTGCCCCTTACTAAACAATGTTTTTCGTTTCTAGCATGTTGTGGCGGTGACGATATCAACGCAATCAGAACATTTTACCCAGATTGCACATCCGTCGGTGATGCGTCGCCTCGTCTATAGTTTGCCCCTTACTAAACAATGTTTTTCGTTTCTAGCATGTTGTGGCGGTGACGATATCAACGCAATCAGAACATTTTACCCATATTGCACATCCGTCGGTGATGCGTTGCCTCGTCTAGTTTGCCCCTTACTAAACAATGTTTTTCGTTTCTAGCATGTTGTGGCGGTGACGACATCAACGCAATCAGAAGCGTTGGACTCGTTCACGCCGACGGAACATATATTCCGTTCGTCTCAGAGCAAAAAATGACATATGAAGTAGGTGGCACTAGTGCCGCCTAGTGACGAGTTTGTGTCGCCTAGTGACAGTCGATTGTGCCGGCGGCACAAGAGTTAGAATTTTATTTTTTCGTCATAATATATTGAATCTGCAGTCTGCACACTACAGTATGATAGGTAGGCAGGTTAAGATACAAAAGACACCACACTATAATTTTTAGTTTTTTTATTCATTAAATACCTATAATAAATGTACTACTTATGCTTTAAAATTGCGTATTTTTACTTCCCACCTCACTATGGTAGGGAAGTAATGGATTTAGTCCGAAAAAAATATTTCGAGATTTTAACAGATTTTCACGTGTTGAGACCCTAGCAATCGTTTAAGATCATTTTCTGACTGATGTCTGTATGTGTGTGTGTGTATGTGGTCAATTTTTCGCCTTAGATATCTTAAGAACGGCACAACATACGGGCATGCCGATTGTTCTATTGTGTTTATCAGCCTTTAACTTAGATCTGATTAGATTTTGAGTCAAATCGGTTCAGTGGATCCTGAGATATTCAAAAAAACGTCCTCAATGTCACGTATTAACATAGGTAAAAAAAATATAAATGAAGATGTTATAATATGAAAAAAATGTAAATATTTTTTTTCTCTAAAATGTATAGTTTTCGAGAAAAAAAATATTTTACTAAAAAAAATAAAAATTGTACGTAAATCAAGGTAACCATGATTTTTGCTATATTAAGTTAGCCATCACAGTAGATCACCAAACAAAAAAGAGGGCCATGCTTTTTTCAAAGAATAAAAATTAAATTGTGTTTTAAAGACCACCAACAGCTAAGGTTATTTGGGCCTAGTCAAAGAATAAAAAAAAAGAGTGTTTATTTTTTGCAAATATTTACTAGGTGGGAAGTATAGGACTGGTCATCAGTCGAATTTTTTATTTATCCTTGACGCTTTGCAACATTTTTTTAGTGGACCTAACTCTCGAACTCTAGTGCCGCTCCGTGAAAATTGTTTAAAATATGCTCTGGTTCGCCTAGTTTCACTTGCGTTTGTAGGCACGCATTAAAAACGCCGCGGAAAATCTGCCCGTGTAGTTTCCCTCTAACTGAAATACCTACACTAATTTGCAATAAATACAAACTAAAATTGAAATAAGAAAATCATTTTGTCATTTCAGCTTGTAAGTTTCAAATAAAATGATCGTTTTTTGTCATTTGAATTGGTAATGCTTCGATACTGACCACATCTCCTAACCCAGCCATACACACACACTTTTTGATGTGAAACATCTTATGTCGGGCAGTGAACAGCCGCGTGAGGGGAATTATGCAACGAAATGTTTGGTCCGCTCCTTCGCTGCTGTTCTCCCCACCACTGCGGCACTCTCTCCCTCTCGGCTTACGCGCGCTCGGGCAACCGCGTGTGTTACAGTGCAGTATATAGGATTACGTCAGCATAACAGTTAGTTGCTGCTTTTGAAAAAATAAATACTACTACATAAAGAATTCCACTGAGTTCAATAACGTTTTCTTTAATGTTTCACATCTGTCGGGGGTCCCGAGACCCACACCCTTTTTATTATACGTCGATGCATTAATGCATTATAATATGTGATTGTACAAAAATTCGGTTTCGAGTTTTTGATAAATTGGCATGGAAGACTAAAAACAACAAAATAAAATAGGTATTATAAGTAAAAAGCTTTTTAAAAAGAAATTTTATGGAAATGTACTAAAAAGGAAAAATAATATTTAGTAATTTAGGATCATAATTACAAAAATATATTATAAATCTAAATTAATGAATATTATTTTTTCCTTTTCAGTACATTTCAATAGAAGTTTGTATTTAAAAAGTGTTTTTACTAATATTTTATTCTTGGATTCGTCGACTTTATATAACTGATGAGCCAACAGCATTGTTACTTGTTAAATTAGATGCTATATATTTATTTCCAGTGTTTGACAAACTCTGCTCTATGAGAATGAGGGAGGTTTATATATGTTTGCATCTCCACAGAGTGACTCTGTTGCAATCAGTGTGTACTCAGACACACTCACAATCTTAAGGTACGGATCCACCAAAATGAAAATTTGCTAACTAAAGCCCGATTTACACAAAACCAATTTTAACTATAAATTTTTGCTTAACATTTTTTTAAAGGTCATCAACCTTCAGGTAGTGTTTTCGTTTCATCTCGTCAAGAAATGACAATTCTTATTTCAACTTGTTACAACTCTCGTGTCGGCATATTCTCGCGGACGTCTTTCTTGTCCTCATAGCGACAAACTGACGCTATTGACCTCAGCTGTCGACAACGCTAACTTTAGGGTGGGAGGCAACCAGGGCTGTGGCTCCGGAGGAGCCAGAGCTAATGTGGCGCCTTTTTTGGTTGAAAACATTGAACTGCTTTTTTGCCGGGATAAAAAGTGTCCTATATTATGTTGACACAGGACATAAGCTACCAACATTCCAAGTTTCATTTAAATTCGTTCAGTAGTTTATGCGTGACGTGTGCAGACAGACAGACAGACAAAAATTGTAAAAATGTCTGTTTTGGCCTTGATATCGATAATAATATCCACCGCAATTATAGTTTTGAAAAAATATTTCTTGTGTATACACGGTCCTGTTACAGATTTATTATACTACTAGTGGACCCGTACCGACTTCGCCCGGGTGCTAAGAATTTATATAAGTATTAATAACCGGGCTGCTTTTTTAATACATTTCTCACTCGCTTCGCTCGTTCACTTGAATATTATTAATACATTACTCACTCGCTACGCTCGTTCGCTCGAATATTAATAATACATTACTCACTCGCTACGCTCGTTCGCTCGAATATTAATAATACATTTCTTACACGCTACGCTCGTTCGCTAGAATTTTATTAATACACTACTCACTTGCTTCGCTCGTTCGCTCTAATTTTATTAATAAATGAATTACGACCCTTTGTGCTATAAAAATCCTTAAATTCGCAATAAAAAATATTGAGGTCACTTATCGGGATAAAAACTGTCATGTCTCTCAAGTTGGAGCAAACAATACTGCACAATTACAAAATTTCATTAAAATCGGATGAGCGGTTTCGGAGATTGGCGTGAACGAACATCGTGACACGGGATTTTTATATATTAAGATGTATAGATTAAGACAGAACTGATTCCACTGGAATGGCACAAAATAAGCACGGCATGCTATAGTGGATACGTACCTTTAAACAAACACAAATACAATATACACCGGGTTTTCTTTTATAGAATATACACGTACAAATGGTGTACGTGTATATATATAGAGCAAAGTATGCCTTGGCGATGTGCACTTGTTTCGCGTGTTACGACCAAAAGCTGTCTTTTCTTCTTATAAACAAAACACGACCGTACTTTCACGGAAATTTCTCTTATTGCTTTTCTTGTTCCTTTCTCTCGTGAAACAAGGTAAAAGGAAGACATGCAGGGTAGTAGGCATTGTTTTATTTCACGGATTCAAATATCTTCCTTTCCTTCACGATTGAGGTACAGATGCTATTTTATGATATATATACGGGGTAAGTACATCTATAGGTATACGTGTATGTAGGAAGAAACCGTTATTTCCTTTCGAATTGCCTCCCACATAGAAACTAATTAATTTAGATATCGCCAAATTTATTAATTTGTTTATTAACTTCCCATTGGAAGTTATTGTAATGGGTCCGAAAATCGAAATCAATATGTATTACAAATTTTTTTTTTGTTTCAAGGTCACTACACTATTTTTACACTTTTTTTGGAAAAATGTCTGTGTGTGTATGTGTGCGTGTGTGTGTGTACGTACGTAGGTACATGCGTACGTCTGTTATCATTTCTTTCTAAAACGCAATCTTGTAATGAAAAATGATAATATCCACTACGTTAGGGTGCCAATCGACGCGTATTAACGTAAATATGATCTGAAAGAAATTTTTTCAAAATCGGTTCAGCCGTTCTTTTTTCTCAACCAAATAGACTCTAAAAAAGTAGATTATACACAATATCTCGCGAATAAAAAATTATATCGACTTCGTAAGGCGTGTTAACGTCATTTGATCCGACATAAATTTTATAAAAATCGGTTCAGTCGTGTTTTTTTTAAATTATTGTTAAAAATAAATAATAATTATGTTTTAATGATTAAAATGATTACTTCTCTGTGTAATTTCTAATTTAATTATTATTATTAAATATTTATCAAACTGGGAAGTTCGTCGTGTGGACCTCAAGGGTCGTACTTTAGTCCTAATAAACGACCCACCTCATGGCTTGTTTGATACGTTTTTACACAGAATTTTGTATTCCTGTATATGTATGCCATCAAGTTTCAAACAAACGTATTTTTTTAATCTATTTTTTGACAGGATGAATATTTATGTTTGTTTTACAATTACAAAAAAAACGGTCACATATACTTTATGCTCAGAGGGTTCTGAATCATTTGCTATGGTTTTCTTCTATTCTTTACCAGCCTCTTTATATGGATTAAATTTACCTATCAAAATTAATTATTTTCATCTGATATGAACCCCTTCTAAAATTTGGCAAGAATTATTACCAATAAAAACCAACCTATAAACCTAAATATTCTACGTGCAACTATCGTCAGAACAACACAATTTTTTAGAGAAATATTTAAAAAATGTGTGCACCCAGAAATGTTTTTATAAAGGTTAGGTTCATATAGAACCATTTCAAAATAATTTTAACAAGCTTTTATTTAACTTGAATCAATCGTTTTTAGAATTAAAAAATTAATTAATTTTAATAAATTAATGTTTTAATTGAAAAACGAAATAGAACAAAATAAAATATTTAATAATTTACATTCATAATTATAAAAGCGTGGGTTGTAAACTCTATGATAGTTTATTAGTCACGACCCCCGCTTTATAATTATGAACCTAAATTATTAAATATTATTTTTTTTCTTTTTAGGACATTTCAATAAAAGCTTGTCTTTAACGAGTTTTCTTACTAATATTTTTTATCATGATCCCACGAAGAACCCCACAGAGAATTCTTCCAAAAAGTTGAACTAAACAAGTTAAATAAAAAATGTAAATACAATAAACACGTTTTGTTTATGCAGATTTTATTCTAATTTTTTAATAATTTATTTTTTTAATCTTTTCAACAAATATACTCTGTATAAATGTAGATCCTGAAGAACATAGTTAAACATATAGATACAAATTCTAGAAAAGTGTTTTCTCGTCTAGTTATACAAAACACTCAAAAACTCGCAAGAAAATGAAATTACAGACAGAAATCCCTTTACTATTTAATAAATTAATGTTGAAGTATTGACGTTGATTTTACTATTTTAATATTATTTAACAATCCTTTCTTTAAAAATATAATTGGATACAAACAGGCAAACATTTTGGAAATATATTTACGAAATTACAGAGATATATTATGTCCAGTAACTATTTTATACATTAGTATTAATTAAAAAAAAAACGTTAAAAAACATAAAACCACTGGTCTGTCGAAATATCTAAAAATCGATAATGCGCGTTTATTTACGTTCATAATATGCTTGTTCGACCACAGCTGATCTCAAGCTGGTGTTTGTATAGAAGGTTAATAACCGGCAGTTATAAGTCGGTGCTGCCGCCCTACTGAAATAACGGAGAATGCTTGAACTACAATAATGGGCGCTCTATAACAGCTTAACGGGGCTATGTTCAAATATGTTCTTTTACTACCTCCTAACACAATACATTCAACTATATACATGCGTGTATATTATGTATACATGAATATATACCAGAAAGTACCGACACAATCCGACAGATGGCTATTGTAATGAGTTTAATAGGAATTCGATTCAATCTCCGCCACTGACCTATTAACCGAGCAGTTAATATTTTAATATCGGTTGTCATAAGAACAGTTCAACAATATTAACAGAATAATAATAGGTAGGTATATTATTTTGTTATACTTAATATTTTTTGTAATACTTATTCATGCCGATTTTCTACAGGGTGCAGCTGGGATAATTTTACATATTTTTCTATTTTTTCAGTTTTAAAAAATTACGTGTTTTAATTTATAAACAAACCAAAATAATTTCTGATAACAAAATAAATATCTCAAATTCTTTTGTCCATGCAAATAATATATTTTTTTATTTTTATCATTTGAACCGTTTGAAATACAAAGAGCAATTATTTTTGAGCTAAAAGTGTTTTAAACGATATGCGTTTTAAATATATATTTATCAAAAACTTCAAGTTAGATACATAATACCTACCTAATTATTTGCAAAGAAATGCACTCTACGCTACACAACTAAAAAAAATTCAAAATTTTGAAAAAAGAAAAGAAATATTATTCCCTCTCAAAAGTGTACTGAAAACACAAATTGAAATAAGTTTAAGGTATTTGCAAAAAAAAATCGCCATACCTAATAATACCGTTATGCATCTACGACTTGTGATGGTGGTGGTGCAGGGATGAATACACTAAAGGGATTAGAGAACAAAATTTAAATTAAAAAAATATATATTGTTACGGATCACCCTGTATATAAGCGGCAGGCAAGAGTTCTGAGAAACGGGATCTGCTTACTGCAACAGCTGGTACCTGCACGAAAGTTCTAGATCCAACGAGAATGTACTAGGCTGGGCCGCGCAGCGTATATAAACAAGCCGGTACGAGTGAATCAGTCAGTCAACGGTGTCACGCAATCGGGAAGCAGTCAATGGTGAGTCGTGCAACCAAGCGGATCAGTGATATAAATATTAGTCAATCAACGGTCGAATCAGTCAGTATACAGTGATATAAATAGTGGAGTGGATATAAATAAATAGTACTGCAGTAACTGAGTAAATGACCGACATAAATAAACGTTAGAAATAAATCTGATATAAATACAGTGACATAAATTCACCTGATAAAATAAATATTAGTGTAGTCGATTGTATATAGTTAAGTGTTAATTACTTGTGTTGATTGTAGAACTGACTTTTGGTTGTTGTATTTATTAATGTTGTGTTTTTAATTATTGTAAATAAATATTTATTCCGCCAACTCAGAAAACAGTTTTGTAACAATATAAAGACGACCTTGTTAACAAAAATACATATTTTACAAATGTATATATTTATACAGGAACAAAACTCAAGTTTAAAGAAAATAAATTGTATATATGGTGGGGGTGAAGGGTTGAAACATTGTAACGTCGCCTATGTATGGTAATGTATGTTTGTACACGATAAACTCCAGAACCGATAGACTGATTACAATGACACTTTAACTAAACAATATGCAATTTCATCAGTTTGAACTTAGGCAATGTTTAATCAAAATCGGTTCAGCGGTTGAAAAGTTATTCTGGGTTTTAGTTAACGCAGGTCTACTATTATACAAATTATTAAAGGCAACGTTTGTCTGCTTTTTGTTTGACTATTCTAAAAAAGTCGTGATATTTCTGTATTTTATTATGTACTTTAAATCTATAATATACACAAATTTAAATTACAACTAATTTAAAATAATGTGTAAACCTCTTAATAATCCCCCCTTCCCAATTCTGATACAGTGACTCGATGAAACGTTACGGAAGTACTGTATAGTGGAAGTGACGCAAAGCTCCATTATTGTACCCTTCTTGGCCAGTTGTAATTTTTTTAATCTAAATGTTTAAACTTTAAACATTTCTTAAAAGTACCGGGAACCATGGCTCTATGATAGGTAGGGGAGGGGGCACCAAAGATCTCGAGTTGGGGGCCCGATTACTGTTTTCCCCCCTTTTAATTAAAACAATAATGAACGCTTTTAAAGTTATGTAAAAATCGCACAGTTAAATTTCACAATACTAATAATTTTTAATCAAAATACCTATGCATATTTGTGGATCAAATCTAAATATCAGTGAATATTAAATATACAAGAATGAAATATATTTGTATATATGATAATCTAGTTGAGCTTTAAGAATTAATTAGTTACTTTTAAAGTACACAAGTTCCTATCTTTCATCTTTTACCACGCCGAGACTGTAATGGCAAACATAATAATCATGTGAAAATCTAAACAGTAAAAAACAGTTGCTTCGAACCAGTTCTTCAATTAACACTTAATATAATTAATAATATATGACCTATTCATTAGCATATGTATTAATATACAGACTGTTTAAATATCAAGACAAGTTGCATACAGTTGATTCTAGACAGGTCAATTGACACAGTTCCAGAATGTGGGTAACCCTTAGAACCGTACCTCACCGGCATGCCAGCACAGATGTCAGTGCATCAGTTCGTTCGCAAGCAGTATCTTACCATAAATAAATGTATCTCCACTGTAAAAAAAATATTGCAGGTAAAATGCATGGCGAGCAAGCGATCACAACGGCGACTGGCATCTGAGTAAGTGAGGCGCGGTTTACATGTGTGTATTTGATGGCAACGTCACCAGCGCGCCAAGGTCTTCAAAGTAGACATAGCTATACGCCTCCAGACTGGTGACGTTGCCAAACCGTCGCTAAGTGAG
Source organism: Mongoloraphidia duomilia (assembly GCA_039654895.1). Classification (NCBI taxonomy): domain Eukaryota; kingdom Metazoa; phylum Arthropoda; class Insecta; order Raphidioptera; family Raphidiidae; genus Mongoloraphidia; species Mongoloraphidia duomilia. The sequence continues at coordinate 4,443,685 of CM077520.1, read as the reverse complement.
TAAGCTTCCATAGATTTCAATATGAATCGTTTGGCTACGTTGTTGGCGAAGTTGCCGTGGCATTCCAGTGAGTTAAGGCTCTTAATGAAGCCAGTTTTGTTATTACCTTCCTATGCTTTTCTTGTCTTACTAATGGACTTTTAAGGCAGTTGTTTTGCCTTCCTATGATATTCTTGTTTTATTGGCTTCAATTAGCAACTTGCCTCCACGAATGCTAACCATTTACGAGTTATCCATACGAACATAACGAGAGCGATCATGTTCGAATAATGATTTGCATATGTAAGAGTGAGATAAGATAACGAACTGATTACTTGTATCAGACGGGTGCCTTGGAAACTGTATTGTTACAAAACTGTTTTCTGAGTTGGCGGAATAAATATTTATTTACAATAATTAAAAATACAATAACAATAAACGCAACAACGAAAAGTCAATTCTAACAATAAAAAAACTTAAACGGTAATTATTGAACTAAACGAGCCACTTAAATAACACTTAACTAATAACTATATATACAAGGATTATTTATTTGTAATTATTTATGTCACTGTATTTATATCAGATTTATTTCGCTGTTCATCACTGTCACAGCACAATCTACACTGACTGATTTCCGTTGACTCATCAATATTTATTTCACTGTACTGACTGAAGGCACGACTCACCATTCACTGCTTGATTCAACACGACACACTCCTGTTTATATACCTGCGTGCGGTGTACACTCAGTGCGTCCTCGTATCCTCTAGCGTTGTCTGGAATCTTCAATACCATTCCACGCTTTACTACTGTGAACTTTCTTTCTCGTGGTTTCTATTGGAGGCAGTGACGTAACATCTTGGGGTTTGCTACAGTATCATAAACGAAACACTTTGTTTCTATTTGACAATCAAAATCTGTCATTAACTGAAATAGTTTTCAAGGCACCTGTCTGATATGTGCAATCAGTTAGTTTATGAAATATCTTGATGTCACTCTAACATATGCAAATCATTATTCGAACATGCCCGCTCTTGTTATATTCGTACGGGCAAGTCGTAGAATTCAAAGCTGTTTATTACATATTTATGTGTAAGAAATTTTTGAACAGCCTGTATTCTCACGAAAGATTCATTAATGCAAATTATCACACATTGTATGCAATATCTCAATTAGTTTATAATTTTGCGTGATTAATTAAGTAATTTATTATTTTGGTGAAATAACCATTAACACTCTTGATAGAAAAAATACCGCTACTATTTCAACCGTTCTTTTTAAATGCGATTCATTTCTAGAATCGATTCACGTTATAGTATAGATGAATTGAACGTATAAAACCAGTATTTTTGTTTTAAAACGATTCGTTTACAATTGGGAGTATAGATGTTAAGGAGAGGAATCTGTACACAATGGACACGAGCCAAGAATCGAGAATATTTTTTATAGATTTAGCCGCTAGAGGCGCTGCGAGTAGTAGGGACCGCTGTCAACGTAAAAAATAAATGCAAACTTCCAGGTAGGTAATTACGAATATTTTATGAACAAAGTCACGTTATATGCACGTAAACACATACACAATGACATGTGATTCGTATTTCGTATAGCTCTTATCTTAAATTTTTCAAACCGTAGGCCTATCATGGTTCTTATACTAGATAGACTCTTATTGAGAACAGAGCTACTTGTGGCACTTTTTCAAACTAATAAATTTTTGTGCCGCATACTTTGCTTTATATGCCACGGAGATTCCTCTCCTTAACCTATATGCTCCTTGGCTAAACATACAAAAGAAAAATAAATTACCAGTGAAATGGTGAACGCTTCAAAAGACAAACGCCGCCGATTACGTGGGTGCCACGATATTCAAGCACCCAATTTTCTCTGACCTCAAAGCAGTGGCGTAACTACAAATTTGGGGCTACTGCATCACATCTTTATGGTAGGCCCTCTATAGTCAAGTTCCAAAATTTAAGATAGTTATGAAATGAATTCTAGATGTTATAATATGAAAAAAATGTAAATATTTTTTTTCTCTAAAATGTATAGTTTTCGAGAAAAAAAATATTTTACTAAAAAAAGAAAATTGTACGTAAATCAAGGTAACCATGATTTTTGCTATATTAAGCTAGTCATCAGTAGATCACCAAACAAAAAGATGGCCATGCTTTTTTTCAAAGAATAAAAAAAGTGTGTTTATTTTTCAAATATTTACTAGGTGGGAAGTATAGAACTGGTCATCAGTCGAATTTTTTAACTCAAAATTACCCCAGAAATAAGTTCTCAATAACTATCGGGACACCTGTAGAAATTCCTATTGTACTATACTACACTGTACTACTTACGATAAATTCTACATCTTTAAATGAATATTTAATTTGACAGCAATGCTTATGTTATGATAATGCAATTTATCATAATTTATTGAACAGTTAAGTACAAGAAATTTGCATACTAATTTATTCTAATTAAACATTATTTATATGATTATTACTACTCCAACAAAATGGCAATGTTTGCAATAGACATTTTAAAAAACATTGCAATGCAAGAACATTGGAATGCAGTTGCGAGAATAACTACATTCCAATGTTTCCCCAAGGGTGAAACAATTGCTATAAATCTCTACAAATTGTATAATACTAAAATAGCTATTTCAATAGCCTAGTCACTATAGTGGATTACATAAAAAAATTGACAAAATTAGTCAACAAAAAATTAATGATTTTGAAAGAGGTCTGACACTCCCCGTAGATTAAGTAGGTACTAACGTGGAAATGTTTTTTCTACCACCAAAACAGTGGTGGAGGGCACGGGAGTGATATCCCTCCCAAAACACGACATATATTGAAAATTTGCGTTGGAAAGCATCCAGTTATATAATTGATTCCAAACATATTGAAAAAAATCATTTTATCAACCATAGTCACAGTCAGGATTCTAACCTGAACCTTTGCACTTTCGCGCGGAATGAGCTTACATTTACTCAACCGTGACATGATAACTAATCTAATATTCTCCTTACATGCTTCGGAATCATATAAGGAGAATATTAGATTAGTAATCATGTCACGGTTGAGTAAATGTAAGCTCATTCCGCCGCGAAAGTGGAAAGGTTCAGGTTAGAATCCTGACTGTGACTATGGTTGATAAAATGATTTTTTCCAATATGTTTGGAATCAATTATATAATTGGCTGCTTTCCAACGAAAATTTTCAATTGCAATTCAGCCGTATAAATCTATTAATTTACGACAGATAATTTTTTACTGCATAATTATTACAAAATAAAAAACAGTAAAGTAATTTACCCAGACTGTAAATCTACCTAGATTCGCCCCTGCACCAAAAACTAAATATAGTATAAAGATTTTCATATTACTTTTCAGAATATGGTGAAACAAAGTAACATATTTATCGTTTATCAATAATCATCTGACCTTTCTTTAATGAACTTGCAGTGGTAAATTTACTTGGAATTAATAAGTATAAATGTAATCACAATTATTAATAAAACAATATCATCGAAGTATGCAAAAATAAAGATACTTACAATGTTTATTTCATTGAGAAATGACTGTGGGGATCCACATTTTTGTCTACAACACAGATTCACCGCAAACAATTGTGTACTGGAAAAACAATTGACAAAAAAAAATGACAACACATGCAAAATGAGAAGTGGGGATATACAATACGTTATTATAAAGAACATTATATTATTATATAGGTAGATGCCTAATGTAAGAGTGTCCTTTCATACAGGGCGGGGATTTTAACATTCAAAATAGAACTCAATAAAACGTACTGTCACATTAGAATAGCAATAAAGTGAGCCATATAAAACTGTATATTCAACTGTACAGGTACCACGTGTTGACTAACATTATGGTTCACTCTATGTGTATACAGTGTGTCCACAGACTTATCCTCAACATGGGGATCTTCGTTGTTATGGGAGATAGAGATTTGGTTAAATGAGACAAAACGTGCAGAATCTCCAGTACTACTACCCTGCGTAGTCAAACTTTCCATATTTTGCTTGGTTCGCGACCGACAGTTGAAAAACGAGATTTACCCATTTTCGTTTTTTGTTTATAACTCGCTTATTAAGTAAGTTAGAAAAAAAATATTTTCACTTTCTTAAGGCCCTTTTTTATGAAGATTTCAAATCTTTTTTCATATTTTAATTTACTTTTATAGTTTTAGAGATATTGATATTTTTCTATTATATGTGAACGACTTACCTCAACACATTTCCACTGGAAAGCTCATCATGTATGCCGATGACACATCGGTCATCTTACATTCAGACGATGCTACCGATCTTGTTGAAAAAATTAATATAGTCATAAATGATTTCGCTACATGGTGTAAAATGAATCACTTAATTGTAAACCTCTCAAAGACCAATTTTATAATATTTGACAGACCAAACATTAGCTATATACATAATAAAATCACTTATAATGACTATGAAATAAACAAGTTAAGTAAGGCCAAATTTCTAGGTATTTATATCGATTCTGCTTTAAAATGGGATGTACAAGTTGACAGCGTATGCGCAAAGCTAAATAAAATTTCGTATTATATCAGATCTCTGAAAAACACCTTCAGTACCGACGTGCTAATATCTGTTTATTATGCATTTGCTTACAGCTCGATGAGTTACTGCATTATTTCCTGGGGTCATTCTCCTGAATGCAATAGGATATTTATTTGTCAAAAAAGAATAATTAGATTGATCTTTAAGCTACGTTCGCGACAATCGTGTAGACAACTATTTATCAGCAAAAGAATACTCACTTTCTATGGCATCTACATTTTTGAACTTATTTTATATATAAAACATAATATCAATAATTTTAATCTGAATTCTGATGTACATAATTATAGTACCCGTAACAATAATCGTATACACATAGAAAAATATAGAACCACTAAATATAGTAATAGTCCGCTTTGTAAAGGAATACATTATTATAACATGTTACCATCAGATATAAAATCAATTCAGAGTTTTGCAATTTTCAGAAATAGAGTAAAGAATTTGCTGATAGATAGTTGTCCGTATGATTGCCGCGTGCAATTCTAAGACAAATCTTTCCAACTATTTTATTTAATACTTTTAATTTATTAATTGTATATCTTTATTCTGTATGACGCTATTACACCTTTTTATAGGTTTTCAATAAAGATTATTTCTATTCTATTCTATTCTATTAACTTTGTTTTTTTAAATACACGTCAAAGATGGCCATGACATCATTCGAAAGAGATTTTTTTCCTCTTTAATTTGATATCAGGGTTGATGGATTTATTTTTAAAAATAACAGAGTTATACGTAAAACACTGATTTTTAATAGTAGGCTATGCTAAATTAATTGATAAAACAACAGAAGGCTTAGCAAACAGTTGAAATTCGCGTTGGCTTAGTAAACGCCTGCTTTGTTTTAGCTGTCAAAGTGTAGTTTGTTGCTAATTTGTCAGTTTACTAAGTGATTTATTAAATTTACTTTTGTTATTATGGAACCCATTTTGTAACAATGAAAAATTTGATATGTTATCTTGTTACATTCTATGTCACAAAAATTCGACCAGAGCTGCAAAAATGTACTTCGATCAGTATCCAGAACGAAGACAACCTCATTCGTCTATTTACAGAAACTTACGAGTAAATTTAATAAACTATGGATCATTTAAAAAGCCGTTTACTAAGTCAACGCGAATAAGTGAAGAAGACAAAACTACTGTTTTACGATCAATTGTTGAAAATCGCTTATTTTTCATTGTTACAAAATGGTTCCATGATAACAAAAGTAAATTTAATAAATCACTTAGTAAACTGACAAATTAGCAACAAACTTCACTTTGACAGCTAAAACAAAACAGGCGTTTACTAAGCCAACGCGAATTTCAACTGTTTGCTAAGCCTTCTGTTGTTTTATCAATTAATTTAGCATAGCCTACTATTAAAAATCAGTGTTTTACGTATAACTCTGTTATTTTTGAAAATAAATCCATCAACCCTGATATCAAATTAAAGAGGAAAAAAATCTCTTTCGAATGGTGTCATGGCCATCTTTGACGTGTATTTAAAAAAACAAAGTTAATATCAATATCTCTAAAACTATATAAGTAAATTAAAATATGAAAAGAGATTTGAAATCTTCATAAAAAAGGGCCTTAAGAAAGTGAAAATATTTTTTTTCTAACTTACTTAATAAGCGAGTTATAAACAAAAAACGAAAATGGGTAAATCTCGTTTTTCAACTGTCGGTCGCGAACCAAGCAAAATATGGAAAGTTTGACTACGCAGGGTAGTAGTACTGGAGATTCTGCACATTTTGTCTCATTTAACCAAATCTCTATCTCCCATAACAACGGAGATCCCCATGTTGAGGATGAGTCTGTGGACACACTGTATATTATGTATATATGAGCCGTGGGTGAAGCGTCAACATGTAGTACTTTTGGCAAAACAACTTTTTACATAATAAAAACTTTTTAACAAAAAAAAAACCTCCTTCAAAAAGGTACTAAAAAGAGGAAAATAATGAAATTTTGAGGTCTGTGCCAATTAAAATATGAAGTCGGTTAATAGTAATTTATGCTACATGTGGGATAAGTAGCAAATAATCTGACAGTCGTGTTTTGCGACATGAGCGTAAGGTTTATGGGGCATTCGTATGAAGACGAGTGTGGTTTGTCGCAACGTGCCGTTAGGCGAGTTGCGACAATCACACGAGTCTTCATACGAATGCCTCATAAACCTTACAATGAATGTCGTAATCACGACTGTCATATTTGCTACTTATCCCACCTGTAGCATACAATACTTTTTACAACTACTGCTCTGGAAGTTGACTTTGAGAGAAATAGGGTAGAAGTACCGTTTTTGGCCACCTTTGCACCGTTTTTGGACAGTTTAAATTTGAGTTAATTTATAAAAAATTGCAATATTAAAATGATTTTTTATTGAATTTTCATTTTTTTACACCTAATTTAATTACTATACATGAACGATAAAAAGTAAATTATTATCGCGACATTAGATGGCGTTTCAGTAGTCTCTAGTAAAGTGAAAAAGATAGAGTGAGTTAAGTACAGATTGTGTTCGTGAGGTTATATTTCTATAGTAGTATAGTTTAGGTGGAATCCGTGCAGTTATGTGATATATAACCGAACATGTGCGTTTATGAAACACATATAGTCAAGTATGCGATTATTGTGTATTTCGGAGATGACATACAGCGCTCGAAAAGTCAACTTCCAGAGCAGGCTTTGTAAAAAAAGTATTATAGTATAGTGATTAATATCTTCTTTTTAATCAACTTCATATTTGAATTGGCACAGACCTCAAAATTTCATTATTTTCCTCTTTTTAGTGCCTTTTTGAAGGAGTTTTTTTTTTTGTTAAAAAGTTTTTTATATACTCAAGTTTCTATTTTGTCTTATACTTTTCCAAAAATATCGACAAATCACAAAAGTATAATCTTGACATCGTCTCGGTAATCGGTATCGACTCGATTTCAAAATATAGGTGCCTGAATACCTATATGTACTACATATTTACAATCTACTAGGTGTATTCATAGTAGGCAGAAGTGGGATTTGTGACATGAATGTGACGCGTCGCCCCACAGGTATCTACGTATCTGTATGCATATTATACGATAAAGTTATGGGCACAATTTTAAGTACATTCTGGTTATAAAACGCAGTGTTATGAGTGAATAATAAGCTCATTTAATGTGTTTTGAACCAACCAGTACTTTTATGCACTTTATTTTTCGTCGTAATAGATTCGATTCGGAGTGCACCGACAAAACCTATACAAAAACAAAACAGTCGCGCACAGTTTAATGAATGAACAATAATATTTGAAATTAAAAATAAACTGCCAAGATAAATTGTCTGTACTGTACGTGACGCACGTTGGCCGGCATATGCGTGGCAAAAGCATTGGGCGCTGTTATTCGTGACGTCCGCACGCGAATACATCATGCTCTTTGAGACGTGAAATTGTGTACGTAACTAAAAGACGTAAATCTTTGATAGCGTCGGCATCGACGACTCTTATATACATCTGACATAAGTAACATATTCAGCGATGCGTAAATTGAGACACTGACGCTAACGATTCATATCTACGTCTCCCACTGACTTATATGGGTTCACGCTCCAATTCTTGAAGACGTATGTCTGATCTAACGTCACATGCACATCTTCGCTTCAAACTCGGATGCCATGTTGGCTACACTGAGGTCACGTGCTCAAAATAAACAGCTGTGGGCCAATCGGAACTATAGTTTCGTCATATAATCATGGAAGCGGCAAACGCTCCGCCCTGCTACGGGTGGGTAATAGTAAGACTTTTATGACTTTTTTAGAGAGGGGAAAAGGGATCGAACTATACGGCAAATTCAGATACCCTATTGGTATTCTAACAGTAAAAAGTTTTATGATTATGCCATGTTAAATGTTGCTTATGCATTTCGACTACAGATGTAGGTATATGTTCTTATTGTATGCTTTCAATTTTGTTAGGAAGCAACAACAGAGAGAGGTACGTCTACAATAGAATGTATATAAAACCCCCATCGCCTCCCAACTCAAATTTGTATGCGCGCTGTATGAAATTTGGTTATGCCGCTCAATAAAATTCAAATCTATACTAAAACTCGGGTACGAAATGAGACATGGGTACAGTTATACGACGGTCTCAGTTTCTGCAACAAAATACTCCGGGACTTTGTACATTATATCATATACACAACTCCATATACCTATTTGGTACATAAAATATATTATAATCCAAATATAACCATCCATTCGTTTCAGATAATACTCAAAAAATAAACATATAGACATGCATCTAAACTATTTACATATTCAAAAAATATTTAAAATTATTTACCACTAAATGGTTACCGCATAGTCTAATTATTTTGTTTTACTTTATTTTTCCCGGCACCGAATTTTTAAGATATTTTTTATTTACTACTTCTACCTTAAAATCTGATTCCTCCGCTTCAAATCCACGCAGAGCAAGAGAATTAATATCATAGAGTTATCCCCCCGCGAGAAATTCTCCCCCTGCGAAGCAAAGTCGGGCCTGCCTGGTGGTGCATTTTATAATATTAGTAGGATTCCGCCTTTACCCTAAAATGCAAAAGAATGTCAGAGTTACGTTTTGTTACTATCCCACAAGAATTATCCCCCCCCCCCCCGGGAGAAATTTATCAATATAAAATATAGCCTATATCATTCAGGGAGTGTAACTTTCTAAATATAAAATATAGGCTATGTCATTCAGGGAGTGTAACTTTCTATTAGTGAAAGAATTTTTAGAATCGATTCAGTAGTTCCAGAGATAAGAATTTATTATTTATTATCCCCCCTCCCGCGAGAATCTCTCCCCTTGAGAAACGAAGTCGGGCTGGTGTTAGTAGGATTCCGCCAATACGCTAAAATGCAAAGGAATTTCACGTTTTGTTAGTAGTAGAGGACCAATAAAAATTTAATTAATTATGATTAGGTAACTCAAAAATTAATTTAAAAAGTTGAATAAAACATAGCCTATAGCACTTCTGGAATCATAAGGAACATTTAAAAAAAATCATCAAAATCAGTCAAATAGATTTTAAGATAAATCATTTGGAACATACATACATACATACATCCATACAAAGAATTTTATATAATAGTATAGATATAGATATTATTTGTGAACTGCAGTAATACATACTAGACTATTTTTTAATACTTACTTAGAATAGTTCTAAAAAAAAATTCGACTGATGACCAGTCCTATAGTTCCCACCTAGTAAATATTTGCAAAAAATAAACACTCTTTTTTTTATTTTTTGACTAGGCCCAAATAACCTTAGCTATTGGTGGTCTTTAAAACACAATTTAATTTTTATTCTTTGAAAAAAGCATGGCCCTCTTTTTTTGTTTGGTGATCTACTATTGGCTAGCTTAATATAGCAAAAATCATGGTTACCTTGATTTACGTACAATTTTCTTTTTTTAGTAAAATATTTTTTTTCTCGAAAACTATACATTTTAGAGAAAAAAAATATTTACATTTTTTTCATATTATAACATCTAGAATTCATTTGTATTTTTTTTTACCTATGTTAATACGTGACATTGAGGACGTTTTTTTGAATATCTCAGGAACCACTGAACCGATTTGACTCAAAATCTAATCAGATCTAAGTTAAAGGCTGATAAACACAATAGAACAATCGGCATGCTCGTATGTTGTTCCGTTCTTAAGAAATCGAAGGCGAAAAATTGACCACATACACACATACACACACACACACATACACACACACACACACACATACAGACATCAGTCAGAAAATGATCTTAAACGATTGCTAGGGTCTCAAAACGTCAAAATCTGTTAAAATCTCGAAATATTGTTTTCGGACTGAATCCATTACTTCCCTACCATAGTAGAGGTGGGAAGTAAAAATGTGGTGGAAGTGACGGTACTGATGGTGGGAAAACGTGTGTCTAGTCGTTTAAAATTTGAATATAGGTAATAAATTAATTATAATGACTAAAAATCTAAAAAAAAAATATTTATTAAAAATAACTAGGTATCTACCTATATCAATGTAGATATTAAAAAGTAGAAAAAACAAATTTCTTTCTTTTCTATAACGTTTAAAAGCGGGGGACATGTCACTGTACCTACAATATTTAATTTAATTCATCGAGTGCCCCACGCTTTAAAACGTTACAGAAGAGAAAGAAATTTATTTTATACTTTTTAATGCGTTGATATAAACGTTTTTTATTTTTTTTAAATATTTATATATTTTTATTATGCATATCATATAACTAACTGGCGTACCTGAAAATATAAAAGCAGGGTTTAATCTGAAAAAGAAATTAAAAGAACTCTTAGTCAAAGAAACCAACTATGACTTGAAAAAATATCTAGGATAATAATATGATACACGCTGTTGTACTGACTTCTCCTATACATGTATATTATGTCTTTGGAGCAATAAAATTATTATTATTATTATTATTATTATTATTATTAAAAAATAAATATTAGTAAAAAAAACTTTTTAGAGACAAGGTTTTATTTAAATGCACTAAAAAAATGTTTAATAATTTAGGTTCATAATTATAAAAGCGTGGGTCATGAACTTAATGATAGTTTATTAGTCAGACCCATGCTTTTATAATTATGAACCTAAATTATTAAAAATTATTTTTTCCTTTTTAGTGCATTTAAATAAAAGCTTGTCTCTAAAAAGTTTTTTTACTAATATTTATTTTGTTCATTTTAGTCTTTTGAAATTTTACCCCCCTTTGACACCCGTAGGGGTTGAATTTCGAAAAATCCTTTCTTAGTGGATGCTTACGTCAGAAAAGGAACCAACTGTCCAAATTTCAAGTATCTAGCTTCGGCGATTTGGCCTGTAGGGCGTTGATTAGTCAAAAAAACCCTACATCCCCGTTTGAACCCTTTAGGGGTTGAATTTATTTCTAAAAACGATTTATTCATGTATTGTCATTGGGAATACATATGTGTACAAAATTTCAAATCGATCGGATACGTGGAAGTCGTTCAAATTTGCGACTTGCAAGTTTTGATCTAAACAAACACACAAACTAACTAACTAACTAACATACATTGCAAGTTAAATAAAAGCTTGTAAAAATAATAATAACAAATTGAAAATATGAATAGGTACTAGGCCCAGATAACCCTGGCATTGACCTTTACAAAAAAGTTTCAATTTTAGCTTTCTGACTATTATGTTTCTCCTTGTATTGCAGACAATAATTATTAATATTAATTCTAGTTAATCAAGGCAATCCTTTTTTTAATTTAACTCTATTGCCCCTTTGTTCACCCCCACGGTTTAACACGCTATACGATTACCGGACGTGTAAATTTGCATAATTATGAAGTTTTTATTTATTTACTCGCTTTCTTTAATTGCATGTCAAAATGGTGTAAGGGAGAAACACAGATAAATAAAAAATGTTAAAAAGATAAATAAATTTTATGAAAAATGTCTGTGTAACTGAAATATAGTTATAGAAAAATAGTCGGAATCATGGAGGATAGAAAGAAAGGAGACTAATCTTGATACATTCGCCGTTGTCCAAAAAATGAGGAAAATAAGGGTTTCTATTCCGGCGGAAGAGGCGCTGAAGCTACAAAAGACCCCAAGTAGAGTGGGTAACCGCGGCGATTTGAAAATTAATTTTTTGTTGCAAAATAAAAAAAACTCGTGTCGCAGTGCCAAAACCCTGCCGACAATATAGTGTATTTGCTAATACAGGCATTGTGCTGTTATTATGTGAACATAAGTTGGTTTTTTGACAAAATAAAAAATTTAACCCCTTAATACATCCCTTAAAATAATATTTTTTTTTCTTAATTTCAGTATAATTATCAATGCAACCTCTGTACCAAATTAAATACACCCTTCAGTAAGTAAATCACTATCCGCAAACTAGTGTTTTCATAAAATTTGTAAGTCCGGACCTGTCGGGGCGATTTTATTAAAATTTTAGCAGCACATTTTAATCTTCACTAAAGGGTTAAATTTCCATTTTGAAACAATTCTGAGAATTTTTTCGGTATTTTTGGGCCCAAAAACATTTTTCAACCCCTAAAAACTACCCTTAAAATGGTCCGATTGGGCCCATTTTAAATAGGCTTCGTGCGGTTATGGATTGCAACGTGCTTACCCAATTTCGTCAAAATCAATTAACTCTTTCGAAAGTTATAGCCCGTGCACACACACACACACACACATATATATTGTGATATTATTTTTATAATATCACATTTAGTATTTGTATACCCTTAATAATATTAATTATTATTATATTTAAATGTTCTGATTGCAATACTTTGGTGCAGGTTACCTAGAAAACAGTGTTTATAAGGTAGTGTGCCAGTGATATTGTTAATTGAGAAAATACAATAAATAGATTAAATATATCTAGTTAGTTACGCGAGCAGAAAAAATTGGAATGGAATTTTTTCACTTTTGTAAACAAGTTGAAAAATCGAAAATTGAGGAAAGAAAAATAGTATAAAATGATTGATTTTGTCGGTAATATACTACGACCGGTTTCATCCGAATACCATTCATTATTATAAACATTATTCCATATTATAATTATCTAATGGAGACAGCGTAATGCCTGATTACGTCATTTGATCCGGTAATGTATTTTATTTTTCTCGTCTCTTAAAGTTTCTTAATTTATTAGAATATTCTTATATTCTAGTTCAACCATGTTTTCAACTAATTCCAATTAGTTCATAATTAATAACGAATACCTATTCCTATATTCGATTTCAATTTTTGTTTAGAACTAACTCCATTTAGTTCATAATTTGATGACGAATATTCCTATATTCGATTTCAATTTTTTGTTTAGAACTAACTCCATTTAGTTCATAATTTATTAACGAATATTCCTATATTCGATTTTCAATTTTGTTTCGAACTAATTCCATTTAGTTCATAATCTAATAACGAATATTCTTATATTCTACGTCGACTGGGTTTACAACTAATACCAATTAATTCATAATTTAATTACCAATATTCTTATATTCTACGTTAATTTGGTTCACAACAAATTGTTAATTATTATTAATTTATCAATAAATATCCTAGACTTATACTTAGTTTCCTTATTTAACTTACGTTTCGATTGTTGTCCTTTAGGTGAGAATCACTCTGGGAAATTAAACTTTAATTATTCAGTTGGGCCCCATTTTAACATCCCGATCCTAAAGACAACATCCGAATCTCTCCTTTTCCCAGTTTTCTCTCTCTTCCTTTTTACAGGTGAGACGACGACTACACCAAGGCTAAGTCCACTGCATATTACAAATTGGTAGCAGAGCCGGTAGTTAGTGTCTCAAGACTTGTCTTCTCTATTCATCACTTGTCTTCTCTATTCATCACTGTCAACATGCCAAAAACACGTCAAAAATCGACCTCTTCCGCACCCGATTCTCCGAGAGCGCTTCATCTCTTGGAGTCTTCTGAACACGCCGTTCAAGGGACTTCTGCAACAGTGCCAGAGAATAGTGTTCCTTTATCAGAGCCTCAGGGTGAGTTACACCAAAGTACTGCAATAATCCAGAACCAATCGATATTTTCGATTACAGATTTAAAGGATTTAACTGTTAAAGTACCCTGTGTTAATGGTTCCGATCTGGAAATGTTGATAAAATTTATTCTGGAAGTAGATGCTATTATGTCCGTACCCTTTGTTCCGTACCTGACTATATTTAAGCTGTTAATCTTTAAAACTGAAGATTCTTTACGCATCTGGTGGACTCAGAGAATTACCATGGATTCCAACTGGTCTCAATTAAAAAAGGACATCCTAAATCAATTTACAACGTCCATTGATCGTGCTATTTTGGCCGAACGCTTTGTTAATAGAAAACAGGGTCACTCTGAAGGTTTCCCTGAATATGTCGAGGACATTCTCAAGTATACTTTTCTATTTAATTCCCCGTATACTGAAGCTGAAATAGTTGCGAAATTATGGTTGAATCAAAACCAACAAATTTTCAAGTACCTTCAGTACCGCGATCCGCCTACCTCGCTGGAGGAACTCCGAAATTTAACTAAAAGAATGAGGGCGGTCGATAGGCAACGCTCTTCGTATAGTGTTGTTCCTGTCGAACGAACTTTATCTAATCCTAATCCTATAGTTTGTAGATATTGTAAGCAACCAGGGCATTATCTTTCTCAATGTCCCGTCCGTCCAATTCGTCTTTCCCAGGTCACTCAAAGGGCTATTCTACCTGAAAATAAATGACTGACCAGGCCTATCAAAATTCGTAGTAATAACTGTCTCATAGAACAAATTACTGAGACAAAAGCTCCAGTTTCTAATTTAAATATTAAGCCCGATCCAAACAATTCCATTTCTCAATCTGCCTCTAATTTAAGACGCCTAAGTACTCCGAAAGTTGAACCCCATTTCAACGAACTTTCTCCATCTCCGAATACAAATTCTCTTAAATCGAACCTTCCTTCCCTACCTATCGTGCATCTCTTTTTTCAACAAATTCGTGCAACAGCTCTGTTAGACACGGGATCAACAAAAAACTATATTAATCAGAACTTAGCTGACTATTTAGTTTCATTAAAATTAGGTTCTTTGTATGATTCAACTTCATATGCTCAATTAGCTGATGGTACTATTTTAAAGTCTCAGTCTAATTTATCTCTCGTGGTAAAAATAAGCTATTTAACTTGGAAACTTAATTTCCACATTATGAAAAAACTGAACTATCCAGTCATTATAGGTTTTGAAGCTTTACGCCAAATGAATGCCGAACTTAATTGTAATAATAATACTTTAACCTTTAAGTTTGATTCTTCCATAATCATTCCATTTTTACCATTTCCCTCTCTGATTACTTGTTCGTCAATAGGTAATATTATTGAAGTCGATTCTTCTGTTGAGTTATTTCAACAATTACAAAATGAGTTTCCCGATGTACTGACCGATCGACTTGGTCAAGCTTTGAATTTCAAATATGCGGTCCAGTTGACTGACAATGTTCCTATTAGAAAATCTCCATATCCTTTATCTCCCCCGCAAGCTAAAATAATGAGGGAACACATTAGTGATTTATTAGATAAAGGCATAATATCTGAAAGTAAATCTCCTTATTCTTCTCCTGCCTTCTTAGTCAAGAAATCCAACGGTGGTTTTCGATTGTGTATAGATTATAGGCAGTTAAATAAGAAGGTTGTTATGGATAGCTTTCCCGTTCCGTCAATTGATCACATTTTTCAATGTTTAAAAGGTGCAAAGGTCTTCACAACACTTGACCTTAACAGTGCATTCTATCAAATAGAGTTAACAGAAAAATCTAAAGATCTTACTTCTTTTGTCACCCCTGAAGGTCAATGGAAATTTCATAAAGCTCCATTTGGTTTATCTATTTCTCCAAGTGCTCTAAATAGATTGATGTTCAATATATTCGCTGATCTCAGGTATAAGTTCGTTATTGTATTTTTTGATGACTTGTTAATTTATAGTCCAGATATGGATTCTCATATTATACATGTTAGAGAAACTTTGATGCGATTACGAGAAGCGAATTTGACCGTCAATCCTGCAAAAATCACCTTTGCGAAATCCGAACTTAAATTTTTGGGTCATCATGTTTCCTCTAGTGGTCTTTCTATGGACTCCGAGAAAGTGGATGCAATAAAGAATTTGTCAGACCCTAAAAATTTAAAACATCTACAATCATTTATTGGAATGGTAGGGTATTACGCGAAGTTCATTCCCGATTATGCTCAGATTATGGCTCCACTTAACGACCTAAGGAAAAAGAATGTCAGATTCCATTTATCAGAAAGTCATTTACGATCGATACAGAAACTCAAAGAAGCTCTTATCACAGCTCCAGTTCTCCGCTTTCCTGATTTTGATCGTGATTTTATACTTCAGACAGACGCGAGTCAAACTCACATCGGATGCGTTCTTCTTCAAGAATTTGGTGATGGTTTGCATCCAATCCAATACGCTAGTCGAAGATTAACTTCTGCAGAGAAAAAATTCAGTACGTATGAACAAGAAGCTCTCGCTTGTATTTGGGCGATGGAAAAATTGAAATCATATTTATCACATCGTACGTTTTTGCTTCAAACCGATAGTTCTTGTTTAAAATGGCTCATACAACATCCTAGAAACCTTGGACGCGTTGGTCGCTGGTTGCTAAGAATCAGCCGCTTCAAGTTTCGAGTAGAGCACATCAGAGGTAAAGACAATTGCACAGCTGACTGTTTATCACGTCCTTTTTCCGATTTTCATGTACCGGACGAATCATTTCTGCCTTCTGATCAACTCAATCAAATTGTTGATCTAATCAATCCCATAAGCGATTTACGTATTTTACAAGACCAAGACCCAGATTTAAGCGTAATAAAATCTGAAATAACTCAAGGTATTATTCATACTAACTTCTCTATTCATGATAATTTCCTAGTTCGATGTATTGGCAAGAAAAGAGTTCGTCGAATTGTTGTTCCTTCAGCTATTAAAAATGAAATTCTAGAACAATTCCATAATTCTCAAATGGCAAGTCATCCAGGTGTTTCAAAAACTTTCCGAGCGATTTCTCGAAGATTTTGGTGGTCTCGAATGTATGTAGATGTACGAGAATTTGTCAAGAAATGTACATTTTGTTTACGCCATAAAGTTAATCAACATCCCGATAAAGTCGTCATGTCTTCTAATCCTTCAACTACAACATGGGAAAAAATTTACATAGACCTTATGGGTCCAATAATAATGTCTCATGCAGGTAATAAGTTTGTTCTACTGATTTTAGATAGTCATAGCAAATGGCTTATCACTTATGCTATTCCTGATTCAAGTTCTACATCAATAATAAACTGTTTACATAAAGTTTTTACTACTTATGGTTCTCCTAAAAGTATCGTTTCAGATAACGCTACGTATTTCACTTCAAAAATATTTAATGAATTTTGTTCTCTATGGGGTTCAAAAAGTTATCACAGTTCCCCGTATCATCCAAGTTCGAATCCCGTTGAGAGGGTAATTCGCAATGTTAGAGCTGCCTTATCTATCTTGCTTCATCAATCTTTTGACGATCATCTTTCTTGGGATCTGTTATTGGATCACATAACATTTAGTAATAATACTTCATACCATGAAAGTATAAAAAACTTACCATGTAAGGTTTTTCTCGGGCGAGAAATACAATTTCCTATAGATCGGCGTTGGGATTTATCGGCTGTTTGGGAGAAAGAAGATTCACTATCGTCAAAACAGATATATGAAATTTTGCAACAATCGAATGCAAAACAAGCTAAATATTTTAACAAAGGTCGTAATTTGCATACAAAGTTCGCGATCGGAGATAAAGTTGTTCAGCGGCTACATTTCCAAAAGATGTATCCTAAGTTTCACTTAAAATTTCTGCCACGTTATAGCAATCCAAGAATTATTCGTCAATTCACGAGCCCCGTAAGTTGTGTTGTCCAAGATCTAATTACGGGAGAAAAATTCAATACTCATATTGAACATTTAAAATCTGTTTAAATGATATTAAAAACAAATTACTTCAAAATTCTTCGTAAATAGTGTTCCCATGAATTTCATTTCTAGTTTAAGGTTCCTGGCGCAAATTTCGAGTTATGCTTCAGAGGACGTATTATTATTAATAACTTCAAAATTCTTCGTAAATAGTGTTCCCATGAATTTCATTTCTAGTTTAAGGTTCCTGGCGCAATTTTCGAGTTATGCTTCAGAGGACGTATTAGTATCGATTTAGTTTCGTTTTAGTTTTAACGTTTGAGAGCGTCAATATATTATATTTTCTAAAATATAAAACTGACAGTAATTGAATCAGCGGTTCTCAACATAGTATAAGCAAGTTTTGTTTTAAGTTTGTATTTTAGTTATACTCCTTGTCAACCAGTGGTTCTAATTCTTGTTAAGAATTGTGCGAGTGATCCGGATGTTCGGCAGCCTCTATCTCGATGATTTCCAGATCATTATCTATTTTCCGGTTGCGAAGTACCGTCTGCCCGTACGTCTTAATAAGTTTGAATGAAGATTGTTTGGTTGATTCTTGTTTTCTTCTTCAGATTATTAATTGTTAGTTATTTAATCATAGTTAGTTGAATAGTTCCTCAGGGTGCTTTGCACTTAATGTACTTATGAATCTATTATTTATCATGATCAAGAATTTCTTTCATGTCATTAATTTATCATTTCTATAATTATTCATGAATTGTTTATAGTATTCAATTCTCAACAATACCTTTATTGTTGAACCTATTTCCAACAATCGTTGGAGGGGAAGATTGTGATATTATTTTTATAATATCACATTTAGTATTTGTATACCCTTAATAATATTAATTATTATTATATTTAAATGTTCTGATTGCAATACTTTGGTGCAGGTTACCTAGAAAACAGTGTTTATAAGGTAGTGTGCCAGTGATATTGTTAATTGAGAAAATACAATAAATAGATTAAATATATCTAGTTAGTTACGCGAGCAGAAAAAATTGGAATGGAATTTTTTCACTTTTGTAAACAAGTTGAAAAATCGAAAATTGAGGAAAGAAAAATAGTATAAAATGATTGATTTTGTCGGTAATATACTACGACCGGTTTCATCCGAATACCATTCATTATTATAAACATTATTCCATATTATAATTATCTAATGGAGACAGCGTAATGCCTGATTACGTCATTTGATCCGGTAATGTATTTTATTTTTCTCGTCTCTTAAAGTTTCTTAATTTATTAGAATATTCTTATATTCTAGTTCAACCATGTTTTCAACTAATTCCAATTAGTTCATAATTAATAACGAATACCTATTCCTATATTCGATTTCAATTTTTGTTTAGAACTAACTCCATTTAGTTCATAATTTGATGACGAATATTCCTATATTCGATTTCAATTTTTTGTTTAGAACTAACTCCATTTAGTTCATAATTTATTAACGAATATTCCTATATTCGATTTTCAATTTTGTTTCGAACTAATTCCATTTAGTTCATAATCTAATAACGAATATTCTTATATTCTACGTCGACTGGGTTTACAACTAATACCAATTAATTCATAATTTAATTACCAATATTCTTATATTCTACGTTAATTTGGTTCACAACAAATTGTTAATTATTATTAATTTATCAATAAATATCCTAGACTTATACTTAGTTTCCTTATTTAACTTACGTTTCGATTGTTGTCCTTTAGGTGAGAATCACTCTGGGAAATTAAACTTTAATTATTCAGTTGGGCCCCATTTTAACATCCCGATCCTAAAGACAACATCCGAATCTCTCCTTTTCCCAGTTTTCTCTCTCTTCCTTTTTACAGGTGAGACGACGACTACACCAAGGCTAAGTCCACTGCATATTACAATATATATATATATATATAAATAGACATTTCTAAAAATGGTGCCAAAATGTTCAGGAGGCTATGAAACGTCGAGAAATTTTGGTCCGACCCCTAGGTCCCGCCATCCGACCGACGCCAATAGTGTATGTGCCATATGGCAAATACACTAATAAATTGAATTAAAAAAAAGTCAAGACATATCATGGGACACCCGACAGAAGCTATACTTTTTACGCATTGTATATATAAAACCGAATTTATCAAAGCTATAGACAACACAATTGAAAAGTTATTATTTGACCGCCATTTTGAAATCTGATGCAATTTTATTTTTTGTGTCCTATAAAACTCTTAAATATCAATTTTCAAAAAGATCGGATAATTTTTACAAAAGTACATATGGCCGCCATTTTGAAATCTGACGCCATTTTATTTTTTTGTGTCCTATAAAACTCTTAAATATCAATTTTCAAAAAGATCGGATAATTTTTACAAAAGTACATATGGCCGCCATTTTGAAATATGACACCATTTTATTTTTTTGTGTCCTATAAAACTCTTAAATATCAATTTTCAAAAAGATCGGATAATTTTTACAAAAGTACATATGGCTGCCATTTTGAAATCTGACGCCATTTTACTTTTTTGTGTCCTATAAAACTCTCAGATATTAATTTTACATAGGCCACTGCGCATGCGCCAGTATATCACTTTCACCAATTGCCATAGCTATAGATATACTTTTAATAACATGAGCGTGACGATTTACACCGTGAAGCGAACCTATAAGTTTTTCCCCTGCCAGAAATCGTCTAACGCGCCTATAGAAGCATAGCTTCAAAAATAATCGATCAATAAGCAATAAAGCAATAATGAATTCGTTCACAGAATCATGGAGAGTGGCATGCAGAAAATGGCAACAATGCAGAAGGCGTCTTGAGGTCTTATAGCTACAGCGCCGCGCGTAAAGCTTTTACGAACCCTTATCGTCATCGATTTTCGGAACACGCATTTCGTCTTCGTCTGCGGCTGCCTATATGTCCTTCCTAGGGATGTAATCTATCTCCTTACCAAATTTTATCGAAATCTGTTCAGCGGTTTAGACGTGAAAAGGTAACAGACAGACAGACAGAGTTACTTTCACATTTATAATATTAGTAAGGATAATGTTCAAAAACTTATGTAGTTATCTTCAATGAATTAAAAAGCTGTATGTTTTAATTATTTTTGGACAGGGAATATAATTTTGCATTCTCAAATAATTGGTAAAAACACTTTGGTTATTATTAAAAAACCTATACCTATATTATTCAATGTCTTAATAATTTTTCACTAATTGTAAGGCGTAGGTAGGTACCTATGTCCTTTTTTAGTTTGTGTGTAATTCTAATAAATAGTTTAGAAACGTTTATCTAAAAGGTATAGACAAAAATGTAGAGAATTTGCATATCAAACAGCATTAAAAAATACCATATCATTTTTATTTTACACATTTCTGAATAAAAAACATGTAATATATCTATCTAAATAGAGAGTCACGTGAATTAAATAAAAAATCAATTATGTACGATATTTTCTTATAAATAGTTTTGCGAAAATACAATTTCTGAATAAAAAACACATAATATATCTAAATAGAGAGTCAGGTAAATTAAATAAAAAATCAATTATGTGCGATATTTTCTTATAAATAGTTTTGCAAAAATACAACTTGACAAGTATTACGATAAAACAAATAAATATTTTAATTAAACCCGATAAATAAAACCAACAAAAACATGCAATACAATTTTGCTATAGATAATTAAACAGTACGTTCAAAAAAATACATAATATTATACTATAGGTTCGTTTTCAACTCAGCATTGCATGTACCAATATTTAAATGCATACCGAATGACATTATCTCTGTCTTACACAGATTTACATAAATTTATAAGAGAGAGACATAAACTAATTTACTAATAGTGGTGGGAGAACACTAACCCACGTAGCACAACGAAATTTATATAATATGTATGTATGCTAGTACCAAACTGACAGAAATTCTGAAGCGGGCTTCCGAAAAACAAATCAAATTATTTAATGGCACAAAAATATTACGTTTCATTAAATCAGAACAGCTCTTGGGGATGCCATTGTTTATATTATGACATTTATGACTTTCAATATATTATTAAAAATAATATTCAATTGAAAATATGAACTGCTCCCAGATAACAGAACTCAAAAAAGTGACAATGAAAATTGATTACAAATAAGCAGCAGCGAAGTTATAGCAAAAAGCGAAAAATAAGAATAAAATAAATTACTTACGTATCGTGACTGTAGCGCGGGAATTTCAAACACACGCGATAACTAGAACAAAAACAAACAGAGCACTCTTTATTATTATTATGAGTCATGATTACAAATTTCGACTGATAAAAATAATGATAAAAATATTGTGAGATTGCAAACGGAAAAGAAGTGGTTGGTTCGTTGTTCTGTCACCCACCTGACCCGGCTTGAACATACCACATGTGATCCAGATGCCATTGCAGCAGCCCAGGTGAGAGAGCATGCGCTTCAAAAGGCCATAAAACAACATTATATTAGCTTGTATACCCCGTAGGTACCTATACTATGTTTGCGCAGAATGGATTCTTTTTGCAACAAGATGTCTTGTGTGTTGAACATATACAGATCTCTGGCCAAAACACAAAACTGCTTATACCGTATTTTTAAGTGAATATTTTTAGTCTATTTTTTTAATCGTTCAGTTACGCATGTCGTGGTTACGTCAAGTCACGTCCAATCGAATAATCGCGCGTATATATCCCAACACTATTGCAGTACACTGCGTCATCTCAAACATCAAACAACTTGCACTATAAAAAATGGATGTAAAATAAAAATACTTTGAAAGTTAAGGTAGAATTCGCTCGATTTTCTAAGTGATTTTACATTATTATTTATTTTTACACAGAAAACTTCATAAAAACTTGGACTTTTACTGTAAAGTTAAACAAATTTGTGATTTTTACATAAAGTAAATTAAAATTACATAATTTGTGTATTATTCCAATACAGTGTGTAAAGATTACAAAATAAAATGTATAGTTACATATATAAAATGGATGAATACAAAACAAATTAATGTAAAATTAGTAACCACGCATGCGCAATGTGTTTTTATGGAATCTACGCGATGTAGCGATACTTGTTGCAACGCCATTGTCTCTTTGTGTGCCTATTACCAGATTAATCGCTAGCTACAAATGGACCATCGATAATCTATGTAATTGGCCTTCTCATTTTTTACAGTGTAAATATAGGAGTACACACAAAGATATGCGTGGCGTAGGGGTATCGAAACTACTATGAAATTGTTGTAAAATGTTTCTCGTCTCGTTATGGATCTATTTTTTGCAGCAATGAAGCGAAACAGCACGTTCGATCACATATGACTTGAGGTACCTTCCCTATAATACGAGTTGAATCTAACAAAACTCTAAGCAACGAAGATTTTACATTTAAATAAATTCACAAAAACCGTTTTGAGTTTCAATAGACCGTACGTTGATGAATCAATTTTGTTCGACACGGCATTTTCAATGTTCGTGTAGTAGCAAGGTGTCTCAAGGCGTAGAATCGACAGTTCTGTCACTCCATTACAAAGAATAAAAAACTTTTTAACAAAAAAAAAACCTCCTTCGAAAAAACCACTAAAAACAGGAAAATAATGAAATTTTGAGGTCTGTGCCAATTTAATAAAATATGAAGTCGGTTAAAAAGTATAGTATAGTGATTAATATCTTCTTTGTAACCATTTTCATATTTTATTAAATTGGCACAGACCTCAAAATTTCATTATTTTCCTCTTTTTAGTGGTTTTTTGAAGGAGGTTTTTTTTTGTTAAAAAGTTTTTTTATTTTTTACTTTTTAGTGTCAAAAAGTGACATTTACCTTAAAAGAATCACACGCCGCTACTCACTTTTATTAAACCGACTTTCTTACGCTGTCTGATATGTCAAAAAGTGACATTTACCTTAAAGAATCACACGCCGTTACTCACTTTTATTTAAATCAGCCGAACTACTAAACCGATTTTGATGAAATTTCTATGGGACCAATCTGAAAGTATATCCTTTCAAATAAAAAAAAATTTTCAAAATCGGTTTATAAATGACTTAGTTATGAGGTAACAAACATAAAAAAAAAAAAAATACAACCGAATTGAGAACCACCTCCTTTTTTGAAGTCGGTTAAAAATGGAAAATTGTTTCAAATTAACTGAATGCACCGTTTCCAATTGACTATAGCATTCAAAATGTACGTTGATGAGTAAATTTTGTTCGACGCGTAGTTTGCGATGCCTAGTGTGGATAAAAGGTGTCTCAAGGTATATGATCAACAATGTTGAATCTCTTCATTGCAATCAGCACAATTCAGTCGTCGTTAAAACTAGATAAATATTGTAAATTATAGACGTTCGACAACAGAGGCCATAAGCGTCTTAATCATTAAAGCTGCTTTACCACAAATTTGGACTTGAGCGATTTTGCTTTGTTGCCACAGATATATTACATACATGCACACAAAGGACGATGACAAAAAGCCGCAACATTTTATTAACGTGATAGAGCCAGTATTTTAATGAGACATTTGCGATTTTAATAATCAAATGTTAAATATTGAAATTCTTAAAAATGCATAATTTTAAAATAGACGCTTATGATCTCTGTTGTCGAGCGTCTGTTATTTCTAATAATTTCAAATACCTACTAGCTGAACTAATATACAGGGTGGCACATCTTAAACAATGCAGTGAAATATCTCGTAAACGGTACAAACCATAAAAAAATGTTTTATACAAAAGTTATAGAGTGTTAAGGGAGACAGAAGACTGTGATATCAGATTTAACATAGATGTGAAGGTCAGGCGAAGGTCAGCTTCGATTTTTTAATTGTAACAGTGCATTTTTATTTCAGAATACTATACAGTATTTAATAGTGAACAGTAAATTATTAAGGTACATATGAGCTAAAGTTAATAAATATTGAGACATTTAGAAATTAAATAAGAAATTTAATTTGTCAATTCGGTTCTTTTATGAATTGAATTCAAGCCAAGACTATCTGCTATGCCATAATTTATCTAATAAATTGTCGTTTATTTTTACTGTTATTTAATTTCTAAATATCTTAATATTTATTAACTTTAGCTCATATTATGTACCTTAATAATTTACTATTTACTATTAAATACTGTATCGTATTCTGGAATAAAAATGCACTGTTACAATTAAAAAATCGAAGCTGACCTTCGCCTGACCTTCACAGCACCACCTATGTTAAATCTGATATCATAATCTTCTGTCCTCCTTGACACTCTATAATTTTTGTATAAAACATTTTTTTATGGTTTGTACCGTTTACGATATTGCATTGTTTAAGATGTGCCACCCTGTACATATATAGTTCTTAGTGCCCAAACATCCACACAGTTCAAAAATATAGTCAACCTCGGTTAATATAACTAACCTCAAAGATCATAACTACTTGAAATTTAATTCGTATAAACAGTGGTTCCCTGTATTCGAGTACTTTTCGCTGTTTGTTTTTTTTTTGAAGTGCAACTTCTTTAGCGAGATTAGTGAACTGAATTGACCTCGGCACAAAAAATAGCAACACAAAAAATATCGACACAAAAAATCAAATATAACAGTACACAGCATGTATATCTCCGTTAGGCGCTCACGCAGAGCGATCCAGATGGCTACGTGAAGAAAAGCATTAGTGTACCGTGTATAAGATTGCAAGTTTGCGTCAGCTTGGAGTAATATAAAAAATGAAATTTATTGTTTGTTTGTTTTTATTATAAAAAACAATAAATTGTAAAAATTTAAATGTACTTATGCCTATATATAATTATTATTAAATTGTTTATTTAAATTCGCATGGTTGACGAAGATGAAAGAAGTTTCACTTCCACCGTGTGCTTATATGGGTGAAGCATATACCCTTTTTTCAGAATATTATATATAGTACTTATAAATACAAATCCACAAGATTTATTGAATCCTTTTTTAAATTTAAAGTTTGAAATGAAAAAAGAGAGGTACATGACATTTTCATGCTTTTATTATTGTAAATTGTGAACTTAATGAGCTTTGAAGGCTTGTTGAATTCACTAGAGTAATCCTGCGCTAAAAATAAATTCCATACACAACTAATTAGTTGTCTTAAAACAGCTGCTGCGAAGCAGTTCAACCAACAAATTTAATCTGAAAACACTTATTTGTCGACGAATAAACAAACACGGCTTAAAACATATTTGTGTTTCGATTAGTTAAATGCTTTTTGAGTTCAACTGTCAACAGAGAAACCATTTAAAAAAACGGCTACGTCTGTATCGCGGGTACAATACCGTTAAACACAAAGATTTGTATTCGAATTGTCATGGAAATACATGCACTTTTATTTATCTTATAAAATCAAATGTTCGTAAAATATATATAAATAAAATAATTGTCATTTTATTTTTTAATATTTTAAATTGTTATCCAATACCTATATATTTTCATTTAAAAAGAAAAATATTAAAAGCCTTTGGGATTAGAACCTGCGGGCTTGGCGTTTGTACCTGTCGGTATAGACACATACTGTTTCACACAGTTTACTGTGTATGAGACTGTAACATAGTTATATACCTATGTTTTGTTGCACATTTCAACCAGTTCCGACTATTTCCGTTACATATAATATTTCTAAAATGCTACCCCAGTGTAAGAAATTAAACGTTATTCACGTCAAAAGAGAAAACAAATAAAGAAGACAGATTTCTGTATAAGAATAAAAATAAAAGAATTCGACTAAATTATAATGCATTCAAAAAGGAAAACTATAAATTATAAATATAATATAATAAATATAATAATAATAAATATAATATAATAAATTATATAAAATACCTAGTTGTAACTTTACTATATCTATACCTATTCCTGTTATTTTTTAAATTAAGAGAAGACTTCAGTAACTACATCAAAAACGACTTTTGTGAAATAAAATAAAAAATAAATGGAGGTATCTAGCTTTTCAATTTTTCTGTGCTTTCTATGCAAAATTAAAATTCGTTGACTTTATTAAAATTTTAAATATAGGTACTTTTTTAATCGATAACTTTTTCAAACATGCATTGAAATTCGTTTCATAAGAATAAAGTTTTCTGCTTCTAAATTAATTTTTCATTACAAAAATGTATTTGTTAAAGAAAACTTTCAATAAAGACAGTTTAATTTCAATTCGGTTTTATGACTTTTTGTATCCAACATTCTTCTATTAAATATAGATAGAAGTTATAGAACCGGTCCGAATTTCGAAAATTAAAATTCTTTACTTTGCGTACTTACATTTGAGACAAATTTTGTTCCACTACATATTTGCAGTAAAGGTAAACACATGGACACCCTCGAGGAATATTATGAAATATATAAAGCTACAAAACTCAACAATACCAACATTCTTAATGACAAACTAACGTTAAAATCGAACATAATATACGACACAATAATTAACACACAAAGACCCAATACTCATTAATCGTCCACATACATACACACTCACACTTCCATTTCATCTGCCTACTATATAAATCTTAAAATCTCGAAATTTAAATCATTACTTCACAATCCACAACATAATAGACAAGTGCTTAGCATCATAATATTATAACAAGTTACGAATACTCAATATGTGTATGTTTTATAATATAAAAGATGGCAACTCGTTGCTGAAACGCGTCGTGTTAACAACACAGAAATCACAAGATGGACACCAAAAATATAAGGTATTTCTAATACTTCTTATTGTACCTATACTGATCGTTATAAAACACTCCGTATCAAAATTAAACTATCAGATTATGCGGAACAGACACTGAACATATTATGTTTAATGACTTAAGAATAATTAACCTGTCAACTTGCAGTAAGAATTGTTCATTGTAATATTTTATACTCAATTATATACGTGTTTGAACATATCATTAAGCAATATTCTCTCTTACAATCAGTGATATAAAGGTCATTCAGTATGTGGACAATAAAATACCAACAATTGCTATTTTTCAATTTCCGACGTTTCGGCCATAAATTCGGACTTTCCGAAGGCTCTGAAAACATTGGAAATTGAAAAATAGTCATTGTTAGTATTTTATTGTCCACATGCATAATAACCTTTTTATCACTGATTTAAAAAATTGACCGTCATATTATTCTCTAGCTTATCTTCACAAAAAATTGCAAATAATTTCATTACAAGAAAAAAAACTAATAGCATTACAGTAGTTTATACCACTAGTACAATTAAGTATAAGACGCGAGGGGTGAACACCCTAAGTATCTTATATTTAATTTTACGAGTTGTATACACAATTTTTTGTAGCAAAACATTTCCAATTTTAGAGCTTTATTGAATTACACCGAATTCTCACATGACAGCTAAAAACATTGGCCTTGATCCAATATTTATTTACTTCGTTACCATAGCAACTATATTCCTGTATTTCTCGTATGGCATAAAATATGTATTATTGCACGCTGACGTCACAGTGACACAGTCTATATTTTACGCACGCCTAACTATGCTGTCGTATCACATAAAACATATTTTATGTGATACGACATATGTATTATTTTACGCGTGCTAATATATATTATTTTCTGCAGCCGATCAGAGGGACGAAATATTGTACATTTCATATATGTGTTACAAAAACTATATTATTATATACAGTAGAGTTCTGATTATCTTACTCAACACGGATGGGCGGATAAACGAAAATGTCGAGTAGTACCTGCGGAAATGGCGGAAGCAAGATGAAAGAAATGCAATGAATTGCAACTCAGACGAAAAAGTTTACTCTGATGCGGCGAAACGCGACGGATAGATAACTAGCGCGCATGCAATACTTAAGTCATGCAATTTCATTTTTTTAAATTCTTGATCCCCAATGTTTGGTTAATTTTTCTGTGCTGATCATTATAGTTTAGTGTTTAAAACCTCACAAAACGAATGTAATTAAACGTAATTATTGTATATTTTTTGTCAAAATAAAATATCGATTTCGGAACATCAATTCAATTACAACTGAGATTTAACACAAATCATATTTATCGATCGATGTAAATGACCTCTAAATCATAAATCATTATAAACTGGACAACATGTCGCGAGAAATCAAAATAAAATTTTATAAATAGTTAATATTTACTTTTTGTCTTTTAACGGGAATCAGCGAGAGGTCAGCCGACTTGAAAAGAAAAAGATATACTTAAATAATATTATACAGTGTGTAAACAGGTAAAGGTATACATAGGACACTTAGCATTGGGAAAAAATGATTGGATCAGAATCTTACCTGTTCACATACTGTATTTTGTAGAGTATAGACGGTCGATAACTGAGATAATTCGTGCTCATATTTTAAAGAAGACAGCAAATTTTGTCCAGGCGGAATCAGTGCCGTGGTCTGAAAAATTATTCGCATTCATTTTTTTTTACAGACTCGTGTTCAGGATAAAGCATTTATTATAAAAGTGCAATTGCCGGCCGGCAATCGGGTACGATAGTGTTTAAATCGAAATTGTTTAAACAGTTGAGCAGTTCACATTTATTAATTTATTTCGAATTTTTTTTTATATTCCACAAAAAATGTTCAATTCAACTTAGCCACAAGGTTCCACTAAATAAATGCAGTTGAACAAATGAAAACTCATTTTTTTTCTAAATCCGTAATGATTTTCTTTTCATTCAAATCGATAAACTGAAAATTTAATTAACGATTTCCCTACTATATTTGCAAGTAAAAATTAATTTAAAAACTCATAGCTTATTTACCTACCGCACTTGGAACTAGCCGATTGCAATAGAGATTAATGCAACGATAAGAAAGCAGCCCTGTATGTAATCTTAGTGGTGCGATAAGAAGCAAGAAGTGGTAAAAAAATATCAGGTGTTTTGACGTGGTTACACTCGGTAAAAGTGAAACCTTATAATTAATACAATTTAATTTGTAATTACATAGTAGGTATATTTTATTATTTTTTTGTGTTTTATCAGTAGAATAATAGGCACCTACATACTAGCAAATTTGTTTTTTTTATATCTATAGTGAATTAAATATGTTAGTTTTCATTTTTAAATATGTATTATTGATTGTAATTTTATTTTTACTTCCCACCTCTACTATGGTAGGGAAGTAATGGATTCAGTCCGAAAACAATATTTCGAGATTTTAACAGATTTTCACGTTTTGAGACCCTAGCAATCGTTTAAGATCATTTTCTGACTGATGTCTGTATGTGTGTGTGTATGTGTGTATGTGTGTATGTGTGTGTGTGTGTATGTGGTCAATTTTTCGCCTTCGATATCTTAAGAACGGAACAACATACGGGCATGCCGATTGTTCTATTGTGTTTATCAGCCTTTAACTTAGATCTGATTAGATTTTGAGTCAAATCGGTTCAGTGGATCCTGAGATATTCAAAAAAACGTCCTCAATGTCACGTATTAACATAGGTAAAAAAAAATATAAATGAATTCTAGATGTTATAATATGAAAAAAATGTAAATATTTTTTTTCTCTAAAATGTATAGTTTTCGAGAAAAAAAATATTTTACTAAAAAAAATAAAAATTGTACGTAAATCAAGGTAACCATGATTTTTGCTATATTAAGCTAGCCATCAATAGATCACCAAACAAAAAAGAGGGCCATGCTTTTTTCAAAGAATAAAAATTAAATTGTGTTTTAAAGACCACCAACAGCTAAGGTTATTTGGGCCTAGTCAAAGAATAAAAAAAAGAGTGTTTATTTTTTGCAAATATTTACTAGGTGGGAAGTATAGGACTGGTCATCAGTCGAATTTTTTAAAATAAATTGACATTATAAAAAAAACAACAAAACGAAACCAAAAAAAAATTTGCAATTCGAGATTTCAACCTGGGTTTGACATTTCCAACAGTCAGTAAGCAGCCGTCAACCGCCTAACGACCTGAGCTAACAACCTTATAATTGGTGTCCTTTAGGACTGCTATACAGAGTGCAGAATTATAACTTTATTTTTTCAGGATGCCAGTTTCCGTTAAAGAAAATTCTGGGTTACTTCGACCAAAAAAATAATTAACTTCGTATCGACATTTCTCGAAGACGAAACAAATTTCGTCTCAGCAAAACTATCTATGGACAAGAATTATGCTAATTATTTAGAAATCACCGCATCAGCGCTACATCAAAGCTTGCAATAAACTGACAGAAAAAAAACTCAGTATCCTGTTATTGTCACCTCAGTCGCATATTAAAATGTTGTGCTATAGTGTTGGCACTTGGCACAGATCGAAGTAGAGATAACCATCAGTCACCATACTAGGTTTCTAATAAGTGTGCATCGCTCACAACAAGTATTTATTATGTGGTTGAATTTATTCTCCATCATGATTAGCTCTCGCTTATTCGAAGGTTCATTTAATTAAAGTATATCTTAAAGTTATTAACACTCGTATGTATGATGTGATTTATTTGTGACAAATTACCTAATATAGATGAGTTTAATTGATCAATCGTGTCACAGTAAAATAATTGATAATTCAATATCTGGATGACCGAGCTTTGCTCGGATGAGTTCAAAAAAATAGTACAAGTTCCCAATTCATCAAATTCGTTAGTCGTTTTTAAGAAAAAAAATTACATACCTATAAGTAGATAATATTATTATACGTCAGTAATCAGTATACGTCATACTACATAATGTATGTACCTACATATTTTCAAATAATTACTGATTACTTTTCATATTGGAGGCTTGTTTTCTACTTTCTCATAGTCAGGTTTCAGTTTTTTTAACTTTTATTTTTATTTTAATCGCAGATCTGCTGTTTTCGTTAAGCTATCTGCTGCAAATACTCTATAATTATGTGTTCCACAGAATTTGATCACTTTATGCCTTCTACTTATGCACTGACATAAATTTGCATACAATTAAATGTCAAGCTTGATTTATTGTCAGTTAAGTTTTCAAGGACGATGCAATTCAAAATATAAAAATATATACTATGTTATTTTAAGCAAGTACTTATTACAAATGTTTAAAAAAACGATCATATATACTATGTGTTTCATTTGTACACAAATAAAGTTGTATATGAAAGTACTCCGACATTTTAACGTCAACTTTATTTATGTGGTCGATGACATAAAAAGACAATTCAAAAAATGACTGGAAATGACGTCAGTATCACGTGATCCGGCAGAATAATATTGTAGCTACCTATTTGTCTGCTCCAATGCCCCAACTCACACAAACTTTGTCTGCATAGAGACATAGGAAATCTAACGGTGGGCTCTGGGACTATATTAATTATTCCACATTATCTCAACTGAATGCAATGACTGCGTGTAGCATATCACTTAGTAAAAGTGCCACAAGGCTACGAGTTCATTGCCCGACCATGACAATGAGAATACCAAACGAATAATTTATTACTTAAAAACAAAATAAAAATATATATAAATGACACAATTTATTGTTCTCAGAATTTTACGCAATTTAAATATTTCGAGAAGTGTTTACAGAGACAAAAATTATTTCAATATTTTAAATGAAAATGAAAAAAATTTTTGGTCCGACCCCTAGGTTTCGCCATCCAACCGACGCCAATAATGTATCTGCTATATGGAAAATACACTAATAAGTTCGAAAAGGTGCGGAACCATGAACGACCCACGTCGCTTTTAGGAGTTTATTTTATCAATTTAAAATGTGCTTTCGAGAATGAATTTCGTTGGACTCTTCACTCGTAACGTTCGTGTAATACGGTATCACTTTTCACTGAAGCGACACATCCATTAGAGTTTTGGAAATCATTTTATTTTTAATAAAAAAAATTAAGAAAACTTTTTAACATTTTATTACACTGAACCAAAAATTTACATTATAAATGTTCATAATCTACTTTTTAACCAATACATTTTTTCGTACTTGCAATAAAGTTTGTTTTTATTAAAATAAAGTTGTTTTTTTTTAACTCAACGAGTTGATGCACGATTATTTTTTTTTTGTTTGTTTTGTCTTTTCTGGTTTAAATAAAAAAAAAGTTTTTTCTTCTCAATGAATCATTAACAAAATGTTTTTTAATGAACTTTTGCATGAATATTTTTTTCAGAGAATTTACACAAAAAATATCTTTGAAAATAGAAAATATTACTAAAAATTCGACGTGATCGATTTTTATATGACAACAAATAATTATGTGTTCGTTAAGTCACTTCAGAATCAACTGAATATTTTAAAATTGTTTGTAGCATTAACATGTAAAAAGAAAGTTAGAAACGCACAAAAAATAGGGGTAACTTTCACAATTTAAACATAATATATGCGTATAAAAAAGGGTTGTAATATGCAAAAAATGCGGTCCGTTTTACAATGCCATGTGTGCGTATGTACATAGCTTATACGTTCTCAACATAATTTTGTGATATTTAAAATGTTTAAAATATTTACGATACCCTGCAGCTAAACTTTTATGTACAAAATGTTCAGTTGAAAAATGTATTTATATACATAATTTTTACGTTAATAAAATTAAGACAAAAATGATCACATCGAAATAAGTATATCGTAGTTTTTGAATTTAAGCCTCATTATATTAAATATTCTATTTTATACTCACAATAAAATACCCACTTTTCACTTAATTTCCAGTAGTTTTAAAAAAAATTGGAGAGTTCATTTGCGTCGCCAACTTTACTTTTACATTAGGCCGTGAACTGTCGCAGTGCGCACGCACAGTAGCAATAAACATAAATCACTATGGAAACTGTTTATACTTACCACACTAGTGTGTTTTGAAAACACTTTCAACACACCTGCCTGTTAACTGACCCATTCCATGCATACATACTCGCATGTAAAGTGCGTTATTTTATTTTGGGTATAGCAAAAAATAATTTACATCATAGAATTTTAGAAATTGGCTATTTTATCAGTTAAATAGCTTCACTCGCGTTAATGAATCGGTTTTGTAATATATACAATTACTGTATGTCTATTATTTGAATTTACCGCTCTAAAACTTACATATGTAACTAGACCTTACCCGATTTTGATTTATTCAGTTACAATAGTTGAAGTAAATTATATTGAAAACGTTTCGACATTAAACTTTGTCATCTTCAGTTCAGAAACAATTTAAAACTCTGAAAGATTTTAGATTACAAAAAGTTGTTAATAAAACATGTGATTAAAAACTAAAAAAGATGACAAAATTTAATGTCGAAAAGTTTTCAATATAATTTACTTCAACTATTGTAACTGAATAAATCAAAATCGGGTAAGGTCTAGTTACTGTTGTTTTATTAATTATCATCACCGATTTTTTGGATCTCTAACTTACATATGTACTTTGTATAATATACCTTTTTGTATCAAAATAATTATGTAACACCATCTATATATAAAATTATGAGTAGAAATAAAAATACTTTCAGTTTGTGTGAGAAAATAAATGTGTTCTGTTAGGTTTTTTGACTTCGCTGCTTAGCCCGCTTTACTATCTTTATTTCAAATCTTGCGACAGCTTTTTCAACTACTTCTACTTAACCGATTCTCATGAAACTTTGCACACACATTGAGTTCCCGTGACAATACAATATTATGATAATTTCAACTTGGTAACGAGGGTCTGATGATGGAATCAGGAGGTGGACAGTTGAAAGGATGAGGAGTTTGCATAATGATACGGGCCAGAAATCAACCTAAAATCTAGAAAATAAAAATAGGTAAAAAAACTTTTAAGTTAAACGGTTTTATTTTAAATCATCAGCTGTACCAAAAACTAGAAAATAATTAGGACACAAACCAAGGGGTACTTTGTGTCGCTGCGTCAGCGGAATAAGTAGTAAAAACGTGAGGCGCATAAAAATCTATATAACGACTGTATAATTATTAAATAAGAACGGCTTGTCTAGAAAAATGTGTTCCCAAGCCCACCAACAGAAATATTTCAAATGCGCCCCACGTTTTTATTACTTATTCCGCTGACGCAGCGACACAAAGTGCCCCTTGATTTGTGTCCTAATGATTTAAAATAAAACCGTTTAACTTAAAAGTTTTTTTACGTATTTTTTTTAATCTAAGATACGTGGCCCTAAAAAATAATAAATTGCAACAATCTAGATGGATGCAAGGCCCAAATAACCTTCGCTGTTGGTGACCTTTAAAAAAAAGAAAGGCTATGTGCAAATTTTTGAAGAATTTCACTGTACTATGACAAAAATCATGTAGGTATATGTATGTATATATTATATTGACAAAAAGATATTTATATAGAGTTAAAAGATACACAAGTTACCGTTGCATGTAAAATGGACATTTAGAAAGTTTAGTCTCATCGCTATCGTTCAATGTGTTGAACTCATCAAAATGACATTTGTCTCTGTTATTTCATGCGTATAATTCAACTGTGATCGTATGTAATAAAAATTTTAAATAATTAAATTGTTATAATCATAAATATTTTTTTTTCAAAGTTAATTATTGACTTTGCGGCATCTGCAGCTGTCTTGGATAAAAATGTGGTAAGTTAATAATTATTAATCTGAAGTTGTAGCGTTTTTCGTCAACATCAGTACTTATATCAGTGCTTCTCAAATATTGTGGTTCCAGGACCCCTCAAACTATTATTAGATACTAGCGGCCCCGTCCGGCTTCGCCCGGGTGCTAAGAAAGCCCGGGTGCAATACACTACTCACTCGCTTCGCTCGTTCGTTGTTATATATAATTTTTAGTTTCAAAAAAATTATAATTATTGTCAAAGAAAGAATATAACAAAAATAAAAAAATATATAAATAAATATCATGTAGAATTTAGAAAAAAAAGCCAAAAATTCTACGATGCCATCAGTTTCCGAACCCGGGTCCCTGTGCATAGAGTGCTGCGACGTTACCTCTACGCTACGAGTGGAACGATTATGTACGGTCGTTTTTATGATATAAGTATGTTGCGAATTCTTACGGTCGGGTTACGAATTTAATTAATTAATTATTAATTATTATTATTTATTAATTATGCTATATACAGGGTGAGTTCGACCACCCGTATCAGTCGTTTTTTTCGAAAACAGTTAGTCGTAGAGAGTTGTGTCAAAAATTTGTATTATAAAAGCCCTAATAAAAAATCGAATGGTGATATTTTTTTTTTCGGGAAGGTCGGCTTCCCTATTAGTTTGCTCCAGAATGTCCAGAACTCCGGAATTATAAATATAACGATAGGTCGAAAGTGGTATTGTGAAAAGATCTTTAAAAAATTAGCAAGTTTTGTACGGATTTTTTTTTTATTACTGCCACCCCTGTTAAGTAATATTTGTTCGAAATTACTAAATTAAAATGTCATAATAACGAACTTTTTAAAAGTCCGCATTTAAAATCTAGTTACCTATCTATCGATCATTAAACACTGAAGAAGTACACTCACAGTATAACCAGAAGAGCTTAGTAGTATGTATTAAAGAGTAAATGGAAGACAGTTTGAACATTTGTGACAATGTTTAAGGTTGCTAGATTTTTAATGCCGACTTCGATCGTTATTATGAAATTTTGATTTAATAATTTCAAACGATTGTTACTTAACAGGGGTGGTAGTAATTAAATAATTTTTCCTACAAAACTTGCCTATTTTTTAAAGAGCTTTTCAACAGCACCACTTTCAACCTATCGTGCTTTCTAAAATTCCGGAGTTTTGAACATATAATAATTTATATTTATACTTATAGAAATGTACAGGGGTGGCAGTAATAAAAAAAATTTTCCTACAAAACTTGCTTATTTTTTAAAGATCTTTTCAACAATACCACTTTCGACCTATCGTTACATTTATAATTCCGGAGTTCTGGACATTCTGGAGCAAACTAATAGGGAAGCCGACTTTCTTGGAAGAAAAATTATCACCATTCGATTCTTTATTAGGGCTTTTATAATACAAATTTTTGACACAACTCTCTACGACTAACCGTTTTCGAAAAAAACGACTGATACGGGTGGTCGAACTCACCCTGTATGTGAAAAATTATCTAACTGATGGTGAAAACCGCATCAAAATCCGTTGAGTGGTTTAGGAAGAGTTAGCGGTTAAACAAACAGACAGACAGACAAACAGACATACAGACGCGAAAAGCGACTTCAATTTATACTATGTAGAGATTATATATTTAACTTTGTGTACACTGAAAAAAATTCAATGTTAAAATATTCGTCCATGATATGGACACTGAAGAAGAAGTAATAGTTTCAATCATTTCCTGATTGTGCTCATATGGTTAGCGAAACGTACGTCAAGAATAAAATGTAGGTATGTGGTTTGGTATTTTGTGGTGATTTTCAATATTCACTAAAGTAGGATAGTACAGGATCCGAAATAAAATCGTCCTTCACCCATCTGCTTACCGGATGGAAAGTATTTTTTACCCCGGACAAATACGATTGTTCTCTGGGTGTCTCCCAGGGTTCCGTGCTTGGTCCACTAATGTTTTCCATTTTTATAAATGACTTAACGGCGGACAGTTTTTCTATTCGCTGATGACACCTCGGTGATTGTTCTGCAAAAACTTCTACTGACCTTGAAAACAGCATTGATAAAGTATGCAAACAAAAGTATATCGCGAATGGTTTGCCCAATCGCGATACTTTTGTTTGCATTTTCATCCATAGAGAAACTCTCAGTTTCAACCTACTAAACAGGTACCGAAAATAGATTTTCAATAACCTCCAATAACCTCCTTCAAAAAGCCACTAAAAAGAGGAAAATAATGAAATTTTGAGGTCTGCGCCAATTTAATAAAATATGAAGTCGATTAAAAAGTTAACATAGTGATTAATATCTTCTTTTTAACCAACTTCATATTTTATTAAATTGGCGCAGACCTCAAAATTTCATTATTTTCCTCTTTTTAGTGTATTTTTGAAGCAGGTTTTTTTTTGTTAAAAAGTTTTTTACTTTTTACTTTTTAGTGTCAAAAAGTGACATTTACCTTAAAGGAATCACACGCCGTTACTCACTTTTATTAAACCGACTTTCTTACGCTGTCTGATGTGTCAAAAAGTGACATTTACCTTAAGGAATCACAGGACGTTACTAACTTTTATTAAAATCAGCCGAACTACTGAACCGATTTTGGTGACATTTCTATGGGACCAATCTGAAAGTATATCCTTTCAAATAAAAAAAAAATTCCAAATCGGTTTATAAATGAAGGAGTTCTGAGGTAACAAACGTTGGAATGGGTGTTATGAGGTTTCCATGATACCTCCACACTTTGATCTAATCGATACAAATTTCCAGAAGACTTCGATGTAATATTGTAAAATAAATAAAAAATAGCAATTAATATTATCTGTTTAATAATATCCATCTAAATTGAAAGTATAGCGTACTGTTTAAGTTAGAATTTCCTTCTAAGCCGACATTTATTCGATCGAATCTGTGGGCAAAATTATTAACGATCAAGAAAGCTATAATAGGTGTATAATAGGTGTATATATATAACGCGAGCGAAGTCGCGGGTTTTGGCTAGTACAGTATATAAATTAGAACAACATTGTTACACACTTTGCTATGATATTAAATCCCTTATAAAAAAATTCGACTGATGACCAGTCCTATACTTCCCACCTAGTAAATATTTGCAAAAAATAAACACTCTTTTTTTTATTCTTTGACTAGGCCCAAATAACCTTAGCTGTTGGTGGTCTTTAAAACACAATTTAATTTTTATTCTTTGAAAAAAGCATGGCCCTCTTTTTTGTTTGGTGATCTATTGATGGCTAGCTTAATATAGCAAAAATCATGGTTACCTTGATTTACGTACAATTTTTATTTTTTTTAGTAAAATATTTTTTTTCTCGAAAACTATACATTTTAGAGAAAAAAAATATTTACATTTTTTTCATATTATAACATCTAGAATTCATTTATATTTTTTTTTACCTATGTTAATACGTGACATTGAGGACGTTTTTTTGAATATCTCAGGATCCACTGAACCGATTTGACTCAAAATCTAATCAGATCTAAGTTAAAGGCTGATAAACACAATAGAACAATCGGCATGCCCGTATGTTGTTCCGTTCTTAAGATATCGAAGGCGAAAAATTGACCACATACACACACACACACATACACACATACACACATACACACACACATACAGACATCAGTCAGAAAATGATCTTAAACGATTGCTAGGGTCTCAAAACGTGAAAATCTGTTAAAATCTCGAAATATTGTTTTCGGACTGAATCCATTACTTCCCTACCATAGTAGAGGTGGGAAGTAAAAAACAAGGTATACACTATACATAGATCAGTGGTTCCCAAACTGTTAATCCGAAGCTATGTGAACAAAAGGAAGCACAAATTAAATTTTTTTATCGATCTATAAAAACCCATCGGAATTCCATCTAGTGTTGCTGGTGCTAGGGAAATTTCCCTACGACCCTACATCTAGGAAAAATTTGGGTATGTGAGGAAAAATGGGAAATTTTCGATACTCTGGAGAATTTTCTAGAATTTGCATCAGATGCCAATTTTTACTATTTTTTTTATCAATTTTACACAAATAATAGATACTAAAAAGATATAGTACAGTGTGGTGTAACGGTTAGCGTAGCCGACCTTTGGATCACACTGTCGTGGGTTCGAATCCCACCTCCGATCATGTATGTTTTGTGATGTCATTTAGTTTTAAGGAAGTTGTTATTTAATATAACTAAGACGCTAATGACCTAAGTTGTCGACGCATCTATAATTTACAATAAATAATGTAAACTAAAAAGGTAGGTTGTATAACAGCAAGAGATAAAAAATATTGTAACAAAACTGTTTTCTTACGTGGGTGGAATAAATTATTTATTTACAACAATTAAAAATGTAACAAAGATAGATAACAATAAGATGTAACAATTATATCTCAATTTATAACAGTCAACACTGTTTATATAATAATAACACGAACAGTAATTCTTAAACGAACTGAAGCGCTTTAATGCACTGAACAAATTTATATGCTGTATTTATTTCAAATCGACACTGTCACACGACTCTCGTTGTTCTCTCCGGTGACCGCTCCTGCTTATATAGAGCTAGCAGCTTGACCCCCCACGCTCGCGCGTTTTCCAGAACATTCGTGTATCATGCCACGCCTCATCATTGTTACTTGTTCTCGATGATTCTGTTGTTGCCAGCGGCGTAACATCTGGGGTTTTGCTACAATATGAATCCAAATCTTCATTATTTTGGTTAGTCTTAGGTCTCCTACAAATCAATATGGCCTACATGACTCCCTTTTAGTAACACTCTTTTATTAGCTTGCTTGCTTGCTTGCTTGTCAGTTTGTAACCGACTTCTTTGAACTTGATTTTGACCAACTTTAAACGGTCAGATTTAGTTTAAACGTTGTCGACTTATCAAGGACCGATTACAATACAATAATTCCATAAGTTTGTCCCATTATCCTGACCAGGATCTCCAGGACTAAAAAGCAAAAATAAATTATAATTTAAAAAAACTAAAAAACACGCTTTAATGAACTAAAAAGTAAAAAAATAATTAATTTTATTGTAAAAAAGCGTGGGGTGCTTTGTATCATATTTTCATACTACCCCTCGCTTTTTTACAATAAAATTAATTATTTTTTTACTTTTTAGTTCATTAAAGCGTGTTTTTTAGTTTTTTTAAATTATAATTTATTTAGTTGAAAAGTAGAGCGATTTATTTTCTTTTGAATTATAAAGATTTTTTCACATGTACAGAAGATCCCTTGGACCTTACTACTAAATTTTACGGCACACTTCTGACATTTGATGGCACACCGACTAAAAAACCCTGCCCCAACCACAGAGCAGTTTTCCTCAGGGAAGCACAACAAAAATCTGACATGTGGAATGGAAACGTTTGAAAACTACTGCTGTAGACTGATGCATCTGTGTATAACACGTTGCTATGTGTATTCGGTGAGTAGTGCAGCTTGACGCGATATGGCATCATCAAGATGGCGGTGAGTAGGGCGAGGTCCGCCGGAGGCTATACTACAGCCTGCCTGCTCTGGCACCATATGCCGTCCCGACGTCGACCGTCTGGATGCAGACATCGATCTACCACTAGACAGGTAAACCCCCTCGCACACAGCTATATAACATACCGACTCTCTATATAGCATGATTTCTATAACGGTAACTAACAAGCGGCGTGGGAGATGATGGATTTGCAATGTACCGCGTTACTAATTCTATAATATGAATACATATTGTAACAAAACTGTTACTCGTGGCGTTAAAATTATTTATTTATTTATCAACAATCGATCTAATACAATTTCTATAACGTAAAAAAAGAACTTTTTAACAAAAAATAAAACCTCCTTCAAAAAACCACTAAACAGAGGAAAATAATGATATTTTGAGGTCTGTGCCAATTTAATAAAATATGAAGTCGGTAAAAAAGTATAGTATAGTGATTAATATCTTCTTTTTAACCAACTTCATATTTTATTAATTGGCACAGACCTCAAAATTTCATTATTTTCCCCTTTTTAGTGGTTTTTTGAAGGGGAGTTTTTCTTTTTGTGTCAAGGAGAGCGGCAGTGTTCTTTAGGTTGTTCTTGACCTCGGCTGTTCGGGTGTCACAACAAGTGGACATTTACCCTAAAGAATCACATGCCGTTACTAACTTTTATTAAAATCTACTGAACCGATTTTGATGAAATTTCTATGGGACCAATCTGAAAGTATATCCTTTCAAATAAAAAAAAAATTCCAAATCGGTTTATAAATGACGGAGTTCTGAGGTAACAAAAATAAAAAAAAAAATACAACCGAATTGAGAACCACCTCCTTTTTTGAAATCTGTTAAAAATGAAGTGAAAAGTAGCTATTATATAGTGGGTATGGCAAAAAATTCCATATATATCGA
This sequence comes from Mongoloraphidia duomilia, assembly GCA_039654895.1. Taxonomy (NCBI): domain Eukaryota; kingdom Metazoa; phylum Arthropoda; class Insecta; order Raphidioptera; family Raphidiidae; genus Mongoloraphidia; species Mongoloraphidia duomilia. The sequence continues at coordinate 4,401,745 of CM077520.1, read as the reverse complement.
GGACGTAATGATACTGATATTATGACTCTTGTGCGACTGCTAAAACTCGTTATCGCTCGTTTTTACATATTTACTGCTTCTACTTGTCAGTAATATGCTTCAATACGCTACTAGATATATAGGTACAACAAATTCGTGATGATCTGGGCAAAATTGTCTAAATTTATTTGTGGGCTTTTATTGTACCTACATGTTTCCGAGTGCTTCTAATGCGTGATACGCTATTGCATGTATTTTATGTACTTTTACTTTAAACCAGTTATATTTTTGGTCAGTGGCCGCATAAGAACAGCCTATTAACATAATGGAAGCTTTTAGTATGGCACCATTTTAAAGTACGTTTTTCGTTCCTAGTACATGCTTTGTACATTAGCCCGTCCATTGAAAAATAATAGAATAAAACTATAGTACTTCGTTCATGAAATGTATTTTTAAAAAAGCAAACATTATGACTAAGTAACTTACTTATGTGCCAATTAATTATTTTCACAATGAAATAAAAAGTCTAGATGCAACAAAGTATAGTCAAGTTGTAAACTTTAATGCATTCATTTTAAAACATTTTTTTAAAATAAAACATGTTAGCATGCATATTCATCCAAATTTTTTATCCTATGTAAATTATTATAATCAAATATTATCAGAATGTAATTACATTGATATATTTATTTAGACAGATACATTGTAAATTACAGACGCTCGACAACTTCACTTAATAGCGACTATAATGTTTGCTGACCCCATGGTCAGTCAATGTCAAAAAAATTCGACTGATGACCAAGTCCTATACTTCCCACCTAGTAAATATTTGCAAAAAATAAACTCTCTTTTTTTATTATTCTTTGACTAGGCCCAAATAACCTTAGCTGTTGGTGGTCTTTAAAACACAATTTAATTTTTATTCTTTGAAAAAAGCATGGGCCTCTTTTTTGTTTGGTGATCTACTGATGGCTAGCTTAATATAGCAAAAATCATGGTTACCTTGATTTACGTACAATTTTCTTTTTTTAGTAAAATATTTTTTTTATCAAAAACTATACATTTTAGAGAAAAAAAAGATATTTACATTTTTTTCACATTATAACATTTAGAATTCATTTATATTTTTTTTTTACCTGTGTTAATACGTGACATTGAGAACGTTTTTTTTAATATCTCAGGATCCACTGAACCGATTTGACTCAAAATCTAATCAGATCTAAGTTAAAGGCTGATAAACACAATAGAACAATCAGCATGCCCGTATGTTGTTCCGTTTTTACGATATCGAAGGCGAAAAATTGACCACATACACACACACACACATACAGACATCAGTCAGAAAATGATCTTAAACGATTGCTAGGGTCTCAAAACGTGAAGATCTGTTAAAATCTCGAAATATTTGTTTCGGACTAAATCCATTACTTCCCTACCATAGTAGAAGGTGGGAAGTAATAAAGTTTAATGCTAAGCTAGAGCTTATGATCGCTCAAAAAATAAAAGATTTAACATCTCTGCCTGAAAATATTTTCTCTCTAAGAAACTTTATTCCGACTTAATATCTATATATGTTAAAAATAAAGTCACAAAATGGGGTTCGATTATAAAGGAGGGGAAATGTGGTGTTCGGAAGAAGCGTAGTACATTTTGAAATCAAATTTGGATAATATAAAAATAACGTCTCAAAAGAGAATTCGATTATAAATGAGGGAAGATGAGGTGTTCGGAACAAGCGTAGTATGTTTTGAAAACAAATTCGGATATTGACTAGATCAATTATTAATTGATTAATTAATTTTATTACAGAGAAGATCGCGTTTAATTCTAGATTACAATGTAATAATCTTTAATTATCATGTATGTTTCAAAATATCACGAGATCTTCATATATCAAAAACTAGAAACACAGCAGGCGTTCTTCTTTTTGCGAAAGGTTTTTACTTAACTATACCTACTAATCTAGAGTCCCATTTAATCAGACACTACCGAGGAACTAGGTTTTGATACAATGACTAAGAAGAATAACAATTTAAATTATAAAAAGTATTAGAAATACCTTGTATTTTTGGTGTCCGTCTTGTGATTTCATGTGTTGTTAACACAACGCGTTGCAACAACGAGTTGCCATCTTCAAGTGTGGTTATTTTTTTATATAATATAAAAAATTAACCACACCTGAAGATGTGTATTTTTTTAAATGTTTTATAGAAGAAAAAATATAATTTTATATTAAAGATTTTAATTAAGAGAGAACTTACTCAAAAATAATTTTATAAAATTTTAAATGTATTTAAAGTGACTTGTGTAAACTATATAGTGTAAGCACCAATAAATCATTTATCATCTATCTATCATCTGTCAATACTTCTTATAATTCATATAGTGACTTGGAAACCTAACACTCTAAAAATGTATCACAATTTAAACGTTTGTGTTTGTGCTTTTACTTCAAAGTATTTTTTTAAGATGACAATATTAAAGGCTGATTAAAAATGGCTGAGCTAGAGAGCCACCTTCTATTTAATTAAATATTTGTTCGAATTGCAAGTATTTTCAAATTGAAAATAGAAGTATCAACAAATTATTTTATAAATTACGATCTCTAGCCGTTTTGAACTTGCATATCTATCTGTCTTAATTTCTTTTTTGTTCTTGGATATTTTGTGCCATCAAGACGGAAAAAAGTGTTTCCAGAATTTTTGTACCGTCACTAGAGAACAGCTGAACCAATTGGTGAAACTTAGTAGGTATTTCTTCTGGTACCCAAACTTATAGGCAACTTTTTATTCAGATACTATCGGATTAGATTCCATTTGACCAAAATAATAATTCAGAAATAATTTAAAAGTATTCGATAGCGGAAGTTACCCCCTGTACCCTCCATCTCAAATCCTTTCCCCTCGCCTATAAAACGGTTCCCGCTCTCCCGACGCTATTTCTAAAGCTAAAGGGTTCGGGTAAACGCCAAATGAAGGACAAAGAATCACACTACAGATCCTATAGGCGAGTTTTTTGAAAAAAAGTTTTGTATACGTTTGAAAGATTACGTAATTTTTTAAGAAAGTTGTAAGTTTTTTTCAGGATCTTTTTTTCAGTTTTTGCCTGTAGGATCTGTAGTGTGATTCCTGATCCTTCATTTGCCGTTTACCCAAACTCTTTAGCTTTAAAAATAGCGTCGGGAGAGCCTGAACCATTTTGTTGGCGACGAGAAAGGATTTGGGATGAACAGTGCAGGGGGTAACTTCCGCTATCGAATACTCTTAAAGCTTACATATTAATGCATACCTATACTACTTTAACGTTCGTCTGTTAGATGTCATCGTTATGATCAATTACAATAGGGTTTCATTCAAAACGAAGCCGCGAGTAAATTGTAAATTATAGACGCTCGACAGCTCAAAGCATTAGCGGCCGCGAGTAAAGTCTACTTAAAAAAAAAGTGTGTGTGTCAGCTCCGACGCACGACTGGAGTTTACTCCTTAGTACGATTGTCTTTGACTATGCAGTAGGCAAACATACATATTTACATGCGTCCTGTACACGTCGACTGTATACTTAAGTATACTGCACATATATTGAAAGGTGTGCAAAGGACGTTGCGCAGAAAAACGTAACGATTTTTAGTTAACGCTTGTATAAATTTTACTCCTCATAAAATTTCCATACCGGGGGCGTTATATGAAAATCGATTCTTAAGGAGTAAACCCCAATAATAAAAGTTAGTGTAAACAATCTCTTCCTTTTTAAGTAAAATTAACCTTTTATAAAAAACACTGGCTGAAACATGGCCGCGACGTTTAGACTCGTGGTGGAGGGACTCTAGACCTAATATTACAATATCATGATACCAAATACCCATACAATACATTTACAGACACCTGTATTAACTATGTTGTCAAACCTGTTATGGAAGTTGTACAGCTTAACTGCTCAGTTATGGCGTAAAGATATATGTTTCTGTTTCTTTAACCTTACTTCACAAATAATCTTTATAAATTAGTAATTTCTTTAAACCACTGTTGCAAGAGGCTAATTAAATAAAAATCGTTAAACCCAAAAAAATGTTTATTCTATTCTGCGACTCAATTTTAATCATTATAATTCGACTTGGTAATCCAGTTCTGGAGGAAGGAATTTAATTTATTTTATTTGAATATTCAATTTTGTACACATTATTTTAAATTTATTAAATAATTTTTTATATACATTTGTTTCTGCTGGTTAGAAATGTTATAATTATTTCCGTAATTTTTATACCTACCTGTATTTTATTTGTTCCTAAAAAATAAAACTATAAATTCCATATTAATCAAAAACTAAGAAAAATATATGATTATTAATTTCCCTTATCCTTTATGTACAAATATTTTGTTCGTGGTTTGTCCTTCTTTTTTGTCGAATAATTTTTTCCACATAGCGAAAAATCAACTAAAAATATGCACGGTTGCAGAAAGCGTTGTCAGAAAATGTGATTTGACAATGACCTTAGTTTGTGACCACACACATATTTCTCCATAAGAAAAGCATTGTAGAATTTTAAATCTATCCTGCTCAAATAATTAATTGATTGAAACGATATTTTTTTTAAACTGGGCATACATCTATTTAACATAACTTTTATACTATTGCACACGCCGCTACACTACGTCTAGCGGATGTGTTCTATTATCGCTTAGCGCGTCAGAGCGGAGCTTCGTTCATACAAGAAGTTATATCTAGGTTAATTTCGCACGAAATCCATTCAAATTGTAACTTTTTGAAAAGGGGAGATTCTGTTCTATAAAATGGAACCAGTTTTAGATTGATCCGAGTTCATAATTACTTCTAAAATTGAAACTCAAAATCGCGAACAGCAGTTGTCAGTTGGTCTGTACGTACGTACGTCCGAGCTCTACAGATCGCAATTCTTGACGAATTGCTTTGGTTTATATTTTATCCGCTTTCTTTATTATCAAACTAGAACCCTATTTAAATTTACTGAAATGCGTTCACTACTTTAATTTTTACTAGCGGCCCCGTCCGGCTTCGCCCGTGTGCCATACACTACTCACTCGCTTCGCTCGTTTGTTCGCTATATATATATAATCCTTCCGTGAAAAATTATCTAACTGATGGTGAAAACCGCATCACAATCCGTTGCGTGGTTTAGGAGGAGTTAGCGGTTAAACAGACAGACAGACGCGGAAAACGACTTCATTTTATACTATGTAGATATAGATAGACGGATTACTACAGGGATAGTGACATCGGACGGAATTCTGTAAGACTATGAGCGCAAACTAAACTAAAAAAATTATAATTATTGTCAAAGAAAGAATATAACAAAAATAAAAATATTATAAATATCATGTAGAATTTAGAAAAAAAAGCCAAAAATTCTACGATGCCATCAGTTTCCTAACCCGGGTCCGTGTGCATAGAGCGCTGCGATTTAACCTCTGCGCTACGAGTGGAACAGTTGGGTACGGTCGTTTTTGTGATATAAGTATATTGCGAAATCTTACGGTCAGGTTACGAATTTAATTAATTAATTATTATTATTTTTTAATTATGCTATATATTTAAACCTTCCGTGAAAAATTATCTAACTGATGGTGAACCGCATCAAAATCCGTTGCGTGGTTTAGGAGGAGTTAGCGGTTAAACAGACAGACAGACGCGAAAAGTGACTTCAATTTATACTATGTATAGAGAGGTAGAGATAAACAATTTTATTTTATTATTTTTGACAGCTTATAATAATATAATATTGTACAGTATAATTAACAACATCAGACTGTTTCTGCATCTATAAAAACTGTAATTATATGATCACAATCTAAAGTTAATCAAATTTTTTGACAATGCGTTCTGCAAACATACATTCGAGATCTTTTATTAGATCAGTTTTCTAAAACATTACATTAAACTCTTTTTTTATCTGTGTTGTTCTTAGGAATTTAATCAAATTTGATTATCTCATAGAAAACAATAATATCTATTTAACATCTGTTAAAATTTCGGAGTGATTGCACGTGCCATCAAATTCCAAAACGCCGCGCGAATGAAGTTGCGGATACAGCTAGTAATAAAATAAATGTACTGTATAAATTACTTATATAGTAGTTACAAAGACTGTAATTGATGGCTTTTCGATTTAATTTTAATTCGGAATTTCACAAGGAATGTCCTCTCAATTCTCAAAATCCTCGGCGCTACTTTTGGGACATCTGCATATACACCGACGTATCTACATGACAGCCATTACAATGTAGGTACACCTGATACCTCCGTGTGCTTATGTTCAGTTTTGACTGTTCAGCGTTTAAATTTAATGAATAAAAATTATTATCGTCACAAAATTACGTTGGATAAATTCACATAATTAAAATTCTAACATCTGTTACAAAAAATGTAGATACGCCTATAGATTGATAAGCTAAAAGAAATAAAAAATAATTTTGTAATTGATAATGGCACCAAACAACAATCAGGTACCTTTTAATCCTTAATCTATGCTAATATATAACAAATTATAATTTAAAAAAACTAAAAAACACGCTTAAATGAACTAAAAAGTAAAAAATAATTAATTTTATTGTAAAAAAGCGTGGGGTAGTATGAAAATATGGTACAAAGCACCCCACGCTTTTTTACAATAAAATTAATTATTTTTTACTTTTTAGTTCATTAAAGCGTGTTTTTTAGTTTTTTTAAATTATAAATTATTTTTGCTTTTTAGTATCGATATATACAGGGTGTCCCAAAATTGCTGGGACACAGAGCTACCACGTGTAGTAGAGGTCTAATAAGTCGATTGGACCCAATTTATTTATATACCAAAATGTAGCGTTTGCCCGTGAGTTCAAAGTTTACATAAAAAAACACATTTTTGTACGCTGTTCAGAAATGAGTGAAACAAATTGAATGAAATTTGACAAAAGTGCATTTTAGAGGATTACTCTCCTTTCGGTAATCAAAGAAACCCAAAAGAAATTGTAGAAGGGTTAAAACCACCCTCACCCCTTGACATTTTTTTCAGAACTTTCTTAGGGGTGGTAATACGGTTCTCAAATTTTTTTAGCGAGAATACTGATTAATTATCTTCATTTTGTTACTCTTGTAAAAATTTCGTATTCCGCATAGTTCCGAAGGAAAAAAATGTTTTCTTAAATAATGCTAACAGATATTCCTAGTACAAGTTTAATAAAATTGTAATACAAAATTTTATGTAAACTTTGAACTCTTCTCACGGGCAAACGGTACATTTTGGTATATAAATAAATTGGGTCCAATCGACTTATTTTGACCTCTACTACACGTGGTAGCTCTGTGTCCCAGCAATTTTGGGACATCCTGTATATGGTATATATGGTATTTATGGAGATCCTGATCATGAATATATCTCATTACGACACTAAATATACACAATATAAATATTTGCTAAAGGCTAATTTCCAACTGATTTCCAACTAAAGGCTAATTTCCAAATTCAACTGAAGAAGCTAGTTCAGTTTAAAACAGAAAACTATTTAACTGTAACTGTATTTTTATCTGTCTCTAAAGAAAATATCTTTCCAGAATTATCGATAGCGCGAACTTTGGTCACCTTATCTGAGATACTAGATCAATGGTTATTGGTCATGTTATGTGCACTGCTGCACTTCAAAATGCATTGCGATGCATTTTGTCCATTATTATAATTTTCAATTGAATAAATGCACCAGTGAGCAATCAATATAATCCTTGTCATATTTCTAATCAAAAAGTCCGTGTAATACATTTTGTATTTATGCAGAAAAATATAGACCGAGAACTGGTGACAATTTTTTGGTGTTATTTATTCAAGGCCTTATTTTTGTGAAGATGTTGAGAGAGGCATATTAAAGTGCCACGAGTAAGGGATTTTGCTAGAGAGCGATATGGGAGATGCAGGGCGCCCCTAACATGTAACAACAAAAATTGTCACAATTATTATTGCTTCAAGGCTGAAATTATTTGTATAGCTTGTCGGTGACACAATAATGCCATTATAATATTTGAAGATCGATTGGTCAGTATTAAATGGGTGGCAGATTACCCTAAACGTGTCTTTGTACGCGTCGAAATTTTTATTATTAGTTCAAGGTTCAAATTTTAATATGTTGTTACGGTGACTGTTTTAAGCATATATTTCAATTTGCATAACAAAATGTCGATATTAACCCCCTCTCTTAGAGGGAAACTTGCTCACCTATAGGTGTTTAATCGTACTGCAAGGGAATTAATACCGACATTTTGTTCTGCAAATTGAAATATATGCTTAAAACAGTCGCCGTAACAACATATTAAAATCTGAACCTTGAACTAATAATATAAATTTCGTTGGGTACATGACACATTTAGGGTAATCTGCCACCCCTTTAATACTAACCAATCGATCTGCAAATATTATAATGGCATTATTGGGTCACCGACAAGCTATACAAACAATTTGAGCCTTGAAGCAATAATAATAATGTGACCATTTTTTTTGTTACATGTTGGGGGCGGTCTGCATCCCTCCCATACCGCTATCTACTAAAATCCCTTACTTAGGGCACTTTAATATGCCTCCCTCAACATCTTCACAAAAATAAGGCCTTGAATAAATGACACCAAAAAAATGTGATGTGATTCTTGTACTTCATTTAGCATTTACTCGTAGCCTTTAGCTCTAAAATAGCTGTATGCGTTTTTAGGCGAGGGGAAAGGATTTGAGGTGAAGAAAGCAGCTAGGGGGTAACTTCTGGTAGAAATCGAGCATATTTTAAAACAAATCATGTCAAAATCTACAACTGTTAACGATTTGTCCGAAGATTTGTCTTTTTGTCGTCTTTTTGTTAATATTTAAATATCAGAACAATAAAGTTGGAAAAACTGCATTACGTGTAGTGTTCAATGCTATCAATTTTACCATTTTCTTGTTTTATATACGGTGTAAATATATACGGTGTAAATATAAAGGACATATATGTGTGTGTGTGTGTGTTGGCATAAAGATGCGCGCGCAGTTTATTCTTGAACTATACACATTATACTATATCTATATAATATGTAGGCAGACAGAAAATTTGAGCTACAGTTAAATACCGATTTTTAATCAGAGCTTCTGGGAAGCCTTAATAAATAACGTAGATATCCAGACAAGAAACAAATAAATACTTTTTAGTTTTTACTATACTCTTTCCCACCAACAGATAGTAATCGGTATATTCTTGGACAAGGATAGAGGATCTAATTTACGTATCGATAACGAAAACGTAAAAAAGTTATTAAACCAGTACAGTAGCCTCTCTTTAAGTTGTTGCTCGTTATGTCATCGTTTGCCTTTCTGCACTTTACTGTAACGAGTCCCCCACTCCTGCACGCCGTGATTAGACTGTCGTTTGTATTCACGGTTTTAATTGGACTAAATAAAGAAATGGCGCTCCCGTTAAGGTCAGCGTGCAGTTTTCTTCTCCGCGATGCCCCGTAGGCGACATGATGAAAATTTATTGTATATTCCTTACAATTCTGTTGCAAGCATAAAATTGAAACTTATATATATTTTTTCTAGCTATAATATTTAATATTAAGGAATGCACGGTTTTGTTTTTCTTTTTATGTATCATTTTCGTATTATTGTATATAATCAATTAATTGAGTGAAGTTCAAATACAAGGTATTTTACTGTACTATTTTTACATACATAAATTATATACAAAGTGTGAGAAAACATTAACGATAAATCTGAAGGTTCTAAAGATATCTTATTTTGAAGAAAAAACGTTTGAAAATGTGCAAAATTTTTATTGCGCTTAGTTTAAACCAAGAGGGTAATTTCCCGGGAATTCTGTGTACATTTCGGAACTCTTGGGAATTCTTCGTCAGTTTTTCCTTAAAATGTCTCGTTTTTTTTATTTTGCATTTTCTTGTCTCATATTTTGGTAACAGGAATTCTTTAATCTCGGGAATTCTTCTGAGTACAGGAAGTTGGAATTCTTGTGTACTCTTTTTTTCTATAGAAAAATTACCCCTCGATTAAAACACTATACTGCCTGAGAAAAACTCTAAAATGTATAAGCAAAATAATACTTCAAAATATAGAATTTTTTTAACTAAACTATTTTTTTATTACTTAATCAATATGAATCAAAATAAATAATTAAGTAGGTACATAAATATTAAGTGTCAATTTTGTACGTTTGGGTATATCAAAAATTGAAATAAAAGAGCACAAAAAGAACAAAAACCGTGCGGGGACAAATTTAATCAATATCATACAGACTGTAACAGAAATGTGAAAAGCAAAAAAAACGAACAAATGTTTTCCTATGTCATGTTTACAAAAGTTAATTTTCACATTTACGTGCCAAAAAGTTTATATACAGGCCGTTCGAGAAAAATTGACGATTTTTGTTAAAATATAGCAACCGTAACATTTCGATCAATTTTTATTGAGCCTGCGTAGAACCATTTTTAACCTACATTATAATAATTATATTTAAATAAAATTATAAAATTCATTCAATATAAATCGATTTTTAAAATAAAGCAAGAATTGACTTTCGATGAATTTTTATTGACCTTGCGCAGACTGCGAAAATTATTCTTACGTCAAAGTAATTATTTTGATTTTTAAAATAATCAATAATTAAAAATATCCCGTAAATTACATTCCATGGTAAATTAATGTAGTCGCAATAATACAGACTTTATGAGAAAAATCGGTCCAATTTTTACAATATAGCAACTTTCGATAAAATGTTAATAGAACATGCGCAGGAGTATAAAAGCTACGTCATAGTAATTTTTTAGTTGTAAATTATAAAATTATCAATCAATAAAAATGTCGCACAACATAAGTTTCCTTTTTCTCAGCATTCCAAGGTAAACTTTATTTTTTTGAAGTTAATAATTGTGTGGTTTGTACTTAAAGATAAATACATAGGTGAGTGTTTACATGTTGTTATAACCATATAGGTATGGACGTACAAATTACATACAATTACGTAAATAGTTTAGCGACACGTGCCTCAAGTAGGTGAGTTGAATTTGAACGATTCATTGAGGTAATTCTTTAAACAAACAGCTAATTAAAAATTATCGTCTTGCTCCTGCACATTTAGAATTAGTTTTTTTTATTTTTACAAAACAATAAATCAGAAAAACACGGTAAATAATAAGAAAATAGACTAGCAAACTCAACAACCTCGCAGGAATTCATTACTATGATTTTTACTGTTTCTTATTCGGAATTTGCTTCCTCAAATCTTAACTAAAATAAGCTTTGATTTTTATGCAGAACAATATGTCAGACTTGTAATTAATTATGGTAATATAACATAATGTATGGTTTATTATTTTTACATACATTCTAAATATAATGATTTACGATCAAAACACAGTAATTTTAAAACAAATATAGGTAATCTTTTTTAAGTTATTATAGAATGTGTTCAAAGAAACGATGAAAATTTGAGATGCAGTTAAACGATTCACATGTGAACCATTTTTGAATTACAAAAAACAGAACAAAATGTTTTACTATATCAAAAATTTTGTCCTGTTGTGCATTTAGCCACGACACATTTTAAAGACTACTACCTAGGTTAATTAATTATAAATAACAAACTGGTACAGTTTATATAATCAAGAATAGTTGAACGATTCACAGGCGAACCATTCTCAAAAACAGACCGAACAAAACTTTTTTTAAACCTAAATAAAATACATTTGGCTTTTGTACTATCGTACATTTAGCCACATTTTGAAAATATTTCAGTACTAAAAAAAAATATCAAATTGATACAATCAATACAAGAATCTAATCAATTCATTTAAAATAGATTATAGACGCTCGCCGACTAAGGTCATAAGCGTCTAATTACATCAAATTAAATTAAACGACTACACAAAACTACCATGAGCGGAGCTGGGATTCGAACCCAGGACAGTTTGATCCAAAGGCCAGCACGCTAACCATTACATCAAGCTGTCCTTTCGATTCATTTAAAATAAAATAATAGGTACAAATATTTAGTATAAAATAATTATGATTGCAGACTGCTTTGGCAATATTAAAACAAAAAAAACAGCAGAGAGTGACGAGTTGTATTTGAACGAGTGATTCATTCATTGACGAAACCGAAGCAAGTATGATAATAATAAACAAAAAAAATTCGACTGATGACCAGTCCTATACTTCCCACCTAGTAAATATTTGCAAAAAATAAACACTCTTTTTTTTATTCTTTGACTAGGCCCAAATAACCTTAGCTGTTGGTGGTCTTTAAAACACAATTTAATTTTTATTCTTTGAAAAAAGCATGGCCCTCTTTTTTGTTTGGTGATCTATTGATGGCTAGCTTAATATAGCAAAAATCATGGTTACCTTGATTTACGTACAATTTTTATTTTTTTTAGTAAAATATTTTTTTTCTCGAAAACTATACATTTTAGAGAAAAAAAATATTTACATTTTTTTCATATTATAACATCTAGAATTCATTTATATTTTTTTTTACCTATGTTAATACGTGACATTGAGGACGTTTTTTTGAATATCTCAGGATCCACTGAACCGATTTGACTCAAAATCTAATCAGATCTAAGTTAAAGGCTGATAAACACAATAGAACAATCGGCATGCCCGTATGTTGTTCCGTTCTTAAGATATCGAAGGCGAAAAATTGACCACATACACACACACACACATACACACATACACACACACATACAGACATCAGTCAGAAAATGATCTTAAACGATTGCTAGGGTCTCAAAACGTGAAAATCTGTTAAAATCTCGAAATATTGTTTTCGGACTGAATCCATTACTTCCCTACCATAGTAGAGGTGGGAAGTAAAAAAACAGTGGAGAGAGTTTAACATGATATTGCCTTAGGATACAGCATCGTACTCACTGTATACAAACATAGGTTATATTCGGACATGACTCGCTTACCATGTAGTTGTGTAGAGTTGTTTGTATGTTGTCACGCTTATATCGTACCCGTCGACAACGACACAAGAAGAACTAAACGGACGCCGGCCATGTTTTTTTTCGCGTTATAATCAACGTTCGCGAACCGCAACGTATGTCGGGGGCCTCAAATAAGAACACGCGCGATATATTATTATGTCTTCTACACGCTAATGGTACTGTCAGACTAAGCAGCTGTATGTGACAGATCGGACGCGAGCAACAGTGTGTGTGTATGTGCGATATAAATGTGTGTGATATAAATGTGTGTGATATAATGTGTGTGTATGGCATAGTACGACCGTTATCGACGCGATCGACAACTATGTTGCCGTATTCTGTGTGTAACTTATAGGTGTTGTACAAGAGTACCCCACATACATACATTTTACTAAACTTTACTACTTGGATAGGAAATGTACTATGTTTTGGACGTGTGTGTGAGTGTTATGCATGCTGTAGAGTTGTACACATATATATAGAGGTGGAGTCAGAGCGCAGTCGTGTATGGTTCTTAGTGCCATGGCCCCAACTCACATTGGAAGAGAAGCCATCAACTTTAGTCTCCTATACCTACACACACAGAAAACGTTCGTGATTGTAAAACTTTTAGGACACTTCTCCGTGAACGTATATATATATATATATATATAAGTCACCCTTATACAACGTCGGACGGGAATCGGCATCGGAGTTAGTCTCTTCTTCTACTTCTTCTTCTTGTTCTCCTGCCGTACCGCGGCTGTGAAATATGTTATCCTTTCACTCTAACTGCTCAAAGCGCACATTAAAACATCTCACTTGCCTCGTAAAGTATTCCTTTTTTGTGCCTGTATATTTTGTCTCCCCGTCTCTGTTGCACCCTCCTATGGACCGCATACAAACGATCTTCTATGTATTTGTCTATCTCCGGTGAATTATCCCCCTTTTTCTGTCACAGTCGTATAACTTCTCTCTCGCTCGAACGAACCCTAGTAATAGATCTACATCTTTGTTTTACATGCATGGACCTTCATTTCCATATCTCGCTCGTCTCATATAAAAACATTATACTTGTACTCAAAATTCACCCTTGTTTTTTTCTTTCTCGCTCAAACAAAAACTTACTGTTATGTCTGTCTTTTTCCTTTTTCTGTCTCATGTAAGTAATGACGATTATAGAGGAAAAATGCTTAAATTCTTTCTTGATTCAACTACCGATACCTCGTCACAGAAGACGAATTACAGAAGTGGCAGAGGACAAACCATATTTCTACGCGCACGGTAAGCACGCCATGTTGTAGATAGATAGATAGAAAATTTATTGGATTTTCATACTTTCACGGCCGGTAGACATCTTGGTAGCAAGTATTTCCGGCCTAGGTAGCCGTGGTCCAATGGATTTTACTCCGTATGTTTCGCCCAAAGCTCCGTTGGGCATCTTCAGCGGCGATTGGCAAGAAGATCACATCGCCGCTGAAGATGCCCAACGGAGCTTTGGGCGAAACATACGGAGTAAAATCCATTGGACCACGACTACCTAGCCCGGAAACACTTGCTACCAAGAAGATTTATTTGTCGCAGCTACATAAAGATTGACAAAACGTCAAAATACAATGATAATAATATAAAATATGTCATGTTACATTAATATTAAAAAAATCTTTAAAATTGTATAGACAAATTTCCATTAGTTGCTTTTTGACAACTTTTTTGAAATTATTTTCGGGAAGAGAACGTGTTTCCAAAGGTAGAGAATTATATAATCGTAGTGATCAATAATTAGGTCCATATTTCTGTTTGTTTACAGAATGAAAAGGCACTGTGATGTCTCTCGCACCACGTGTATTGTGAGAATATACTTCCTCAACAATTTGGAATGTAGATATATTTAGATTATAGATGGACACACTTAACGTAACTTAACCGGATTTCACTAACTGCAGGTTAAGTGATCTATAGGCTATAGCTTAAACAGTGATGGAAGAGTTCAGAGTTAGAAAGTATAATCTACCATTTACCTAATACAAATTTTGGAAACTTTATATTTTTATTAGAAAAAACAATTCAATCAATTATAGAACAGACACTCAAAATTTAAGTAGTCAGTACAATTATATTATGAAATTATACTAATTTTTGTATTATTATTATTATTGATTGTTAAAATTTATAGTCAACATAATTTGTTACCATGTTACCATGTTTTTGTCTTATGTACCCTATTTTATGTTAATTGCTATGGTTAGTAATTAATATTAATTTTCATAAATATTGTTATTTTTATGATTGTACTTGAAAAAGTCTAAATCTAGAGACGAAACGTCGTATACATTTAATTTAATAAATCAAATTATTTTGTCCACTATTCTGCGATTTTGCTTAATTTTATTATAATCACGATGGACACGATTTCTAATATAAACTTTATAGATTTATTACTGATTTAATACAAAATCACAAAATAAATCGAATTTAAACTTAGCGTTAAAGTACGAAGCAGGTTTCCTTGTCACAAAATACTGTAGGTATATGCAAGGTCAACGGTATCGGCAGTGAGTTTCTCTTCTGTAATCATCTTCTGTGATCTCATACAATTCTTATTTAGTACACAAACACTGTGTAGTTTGTAACAATGTATGTTTCTGTGTTTGCAAAAACGATCAAGTAATCTTCTTACCTGAGTTTAAGCTGATTTACATTTTATTTATAGGTACTAAAAAACATGCAATGGCAAATTAAGCATTGGTTATAGGCCTTTAAGCATAACTTGATTTTGAAAACCCTTTCTGAAATTTTTAATTTTTTATCAATTAGAAAAACGTTAAAAATAAACCTAAATTTCTTATTGGTTTATTGCTAATACGCCTGATACGGCGTGCTTCTTATACGCATATGCGGTGATAAGCCGCACTTAAAAAGTATAGAGCTTATTGTGCGTTATAAAAAGCTTTTGTTCTTCAACGAATTTAAAGTTGCAAATTATTAGTTGTGTAAGCATAAAAAGAAATCATGCCGCAAAAGTGACTCAAAATCATTCTTATGAGGGAAAAAAGTAAATATAAATTATTTTTTACATATTTTTATAATTTGACCAACAAAAGAACGCCGGTCGAGAGAGAGAGAGAGATTGTAGATTACGTCTATAATCGACATTCTCTCGCTCTCTTGACCGGCGTTATTTCGTTATAGGGACTATAGTCAAGCAATATATGAATATTTTCATTTAATTTTGATTACGTATGTGTTTCACATTTATTTATTGTCTTGTAATTTTTATAAATAAGAAAATTTAAAAATAAACAATTTTGTATAACACATGCACGCTTTTAGTGTTTTTTCGTATCAGTTTTGCGTACCTTAAATGACCGTTTATTGACGAGTGACGTCATGATCCATTATGAAACGCTTTTCGATGAATAATGGAAAAACATTTGAAAAACCCGTTGTCTAATGAGCATTATGTACCTCTTTTCGGTGTTATAAATGAAATATGGTTACTATAGTAACAAAGTGAATAAATATTGTATCGAGCATAATTTTTATTATGAGATGTACTTCTGTCAGTGACATTAAATTATTCAATTAAAGTCTAAAATCATGCATGTGTTATATAAAGTATAGTGTGCAACACGTGTGCTAAATATTTATGCGTCAGGCGCGATGTTTTCAGCACGAGCAGTAGGAGAGCACTCACGAGCCTTGGCGAGTGAGCATCGCGAGCCGAATACGAGTGCATAAATATTTAGCACACTTGTCACACAATATTATACTGTTACTTTGTATAAGCTTTTTGGAACATTCTATACTCAAATAAATGGCGGGGTTAATGCCCCTCTTCACCCTACAGTTTATCAAATCTACTGTCCTTTTCTACGGTCGTTACGATACCCTATTAAATAAAGGTTGCAGGCGCTATAGTCTATCAACTCTTGAATTGAATTGAATTGTAGATTATAGACGCTCGACAACAGAGGTCATTAGCGTCTAATCAACTCTTGAATTATCACGAGAGAAATATACACGCAATATTATATTATATTCTATACAGTTCATCGTCCCTCAAGCTGCGCGAGTGCGCGGCCGCGCACTAATTTTTCGAAAGTTGCGCAGCCGTTTTTGTACTCTGCGCACAATGGGCTTGTTCATCATTTTTTTTTTAATTTCATTTATAAAAGAATTGCATCTAAAAATGGCAAAAATCCAAGTTTCACAAACAAAAGTAAAATTTAGAGGGTAAATTTTTTTTAAATGTTAAACGAAATCTCTTTTGACTTCAAACACAGGCACATAACCCCTCCCCCCACTTGCACACTTTTACATGCGTTTTGAACATTTTTGCTCCCATATACTTTTGTACCGCGCAGTCAGCGAAAAAATTAGAGGCAACATTGCTGAGTTCATATTAACACGCTTATATTAGTTCCACCTGTATGTATGTAACGGATTCTTTAAACGCGATTTTCACCCACTTCAAAACTTCAGATTGAACTGAAACTTTGCACACTTATCAAGGATCGATGACAATACAATAATTCAATAAGTTTGTCCCATTATCCTGACCAGGATCTCCAAGACTAAAAAGCAAAAATAAATTATAATTTAAAAATACTAAAAAACACGCTTTAATAGTAAAAAGTAAAAAATAATTTTTATTGTAAAAAAGTGTGGAGTGCTTTGTACCATATTTTCATACTTTATAACAACTGATATCGAGCACCTCACGGTTTTTTACAATAAAAATGATTTTTTACTTTTTAGTTCAGTTTACCATTAAAGTCTGTTTTTTAGTTTTTTTAAATTATAATTTATTATATTATATGCGGTGTTGTCGGTCATACTATAATTATGGTATAATTGCTATAAATATTATGGTATTTATGCTATAATTCGTGTTTAAATACTATAATGTACGCTATCTTGAATGGTTATTGAATTATTTTTGCGAAAAAATGTTTACCAAATACCCACGTGATAGGTCCTTGCTAAAAATTATAAAAAAAAAACCGGACAAGTGCCAGTTAGACTATAGCATAGAAGGTTCCATCAATGATCAACCATCTAATTTGTCTTTGAATTTTTAAAAATGTTAGAAACAACGTAACAATTTTCCCTCTAACGCCACTAGTTTCTTTTTTTGAAATCTTAAAAACAACCTACCTACGTAACATATTTTGAGATGCTTAAGAAAAGCCCGTTCAAATGATACCTCACATGACATAAATATACCTACAAAGATTTTTTTGGAGGTTTCAAACTTTGGCTCCCCCAAATTTACGGAGAAAATATTTTTTTAAGTTCTGACTATTGAAATATATGTCGCGTAGTAAGCTTTATAACTATGCCATATTGATACTTTTATTTAGTCCAGAGAAATTCGACTGTGACAGACAGACGGACGGGAAAACGAGTGATCCTAATAAAGGTTCCGTTTTCCTTTTTGAGTTATACGGAACCCTAAAAATAATCATCTATGCTCGAAGCCTAAATTCGCAAATTCATTATTCAGAACTTAGGTCATTAGCGTATAGATACATAATTTGGTAAAAGAAAGCAATTTACTTGATTTCATTTTTAATTTTGTTATAAAAAACAACAAACTTAAGTATTTTTAAGTTGTCCGAGAGCTAAAATTGGTTAGCAAAGAAGAATAGACAGACTATAGCTAGCACATTTTAATCTATTATAGGGATGTAAAAATAATACCTGAAAATATTATTTAAAAAGTGAAATTCTGCTGTTATTCTCTCCTGCATTTATTTTAAAACTAGCTTCCCGGCCCGGCTTCGCCCGTATGCAATTGAATCTATAAATATATAAACAAACATTTATTTATTTAATAATCTTAATCTACTTAACAGTAAGTATTAAATTCGCAGTTATTATTACATTTTACACCTGTTTTGAATGTAAATAACGTCTCATACTGCAGAGTGGCATTTTAGAAATATTAGATGACACAAAGCACAGCCTGGATGTTAAGGTCTCAAACACAGTAAGGCAGGTGGCCGTGTGAAGAAGTACCTACGAGTCTACCGACAGGTACAAACGCCAAGCTCAGGTTCGAATCCCGCACGCTTTTAAGATTTTTTTTAAAATGGAAATATATTATAGGTATTGGATCTCAATTTAAAATATAAAAAAAATTAGAATTATTTTATTTATTATATTTTACGAACATTTGATTTTGTATAAGATAAATAAAAGTGGATGCATTTCTTTCCATGACAACGAATACAATTAGGTATTTGTGTTTAACGGTATTCACGTCATCTGTCTGTACGCGCGATACAGACAATACCCATTTTTAACTTCCCATTGGAAGTTATTGTAATGGGTCCGAAAATCGAAATCAAAATGTATAACAAATTTTTATG
This sequence comes from Mongoloraphidia duomilia, assembly GCA_039654895.1. Lineage (NCBI taxonomy): Eukaryota > Metazoa > Arthropoda > Insecta > Raphidioptera > Raphidiidae > Mongoloraphidia > Mongoloraphidia duomilia. Next base: position 4,382,444 of record CM077520.1, on the reverse strand, counting down.
TTTCAAGGTCACTACACTATTTTTACACTATTTTTAGAAAGATGTCTCTCTGTGTGTGTGTGTGTGTGTGTGTGTACGTACGTACGTATGTGTCCATTTCTTTCTAAGACGAAATCTCGAGAATGAAAAATGATATCGACTACGTTAGGGTGCCAATCGACGCGTATTAACGTAAGTATGATCTGAAAGAAATTTTTACTTCCCACCTCTACTATGGTAGGGAAGTAATGGATTCAGTCCGAAAACAATATTTCGAGATTTTAACAGATTTTCACGTTTTGAGACCCTAGCAATCGTTTAAGATCATTTTCTGACTGATGTCTGTATGTGTGTGTGTGTGTGTGTGTGTATGTGTGTATGTGTGTGTGTGTGTATGTGGTCAATTTTTCGCCTTCGATATCTTAAGAACGGAACAACATACGGGCATGCCGATTGTTCTATTGTGTTTATCAGCCTTTAACTTAGATCTGATTAGATTTTGAGTCAAATCGGTTCAGTGGATCCTGAGATATTCAAAAAAACGTCCTCAATGTCACGTATTAACATAGGTAAAAAAAAATATAAATGAATTCTAGATGTTATAATATGAAAAAAATGTAAATATTTTTTTTCTCTAAAATGTATAGTTTTCGAGAAAAAAAATATTTTACTAAAAAAAATAAAAATTGTACGTAAATCAAGGTAACCATGATTTTTGCTATATTAAGCTAGCCATCAATAGATCACCAAACAAAAAAGAGGGCCATGCTTTTTTCAAAGAATAAAAATTAAATTGTGTTTTAAAGACCATCAACAGCTAAGGTTATTTGGGCCTAGTCAAAGAATAAAAAAAAATAGTGTTTATTTTTTGCAAATATTTACTAGGTGGGAAGTATAGGACTGGTCATCAGTCGAATTTTTTCAAAATCGGTTCAGCCGTTCTTTTTTCTTAACCAAATAGACTCCAAAAAAGTAGATTTTACACAATATCTCGCGAATAAAAAATTATATCGACTTCGTAAGGGTGTCAATCGAGGCGTGTCAACGTCATTTTGATCCGACATAAATTTTATAAAAATCGGTTCAGCCGTTTTTTTTTTAATTATTGTTAAAAATAAATAATAATTATGTTTTAATGATTAAAATGATTACTTTTCTGTGTAATTCTAATTTAATTATTATTATTAGATATTTATCAAACTGGGAAGTTCGTCGTGTGGAACTCAAGGGTCGCACTTTAGTCCTAATAAATGACCCACCTCACGGCTTGTTTAAAATAAAATCGACTGTGCCCGGACGAGGTCGGCTGTCGGGTAAGGTTGTCATTAAATGATACGTAGCCTATATATTCTAATCCAGGATGTATACTATGTTTATTCCAAATTTCATGGAAATTCATTCAACCTTCGAGGTCAACTAAAACATTATTTATTGCATGTGGCATATCGTTAAAAAAGGTTCTCTATTTGGTACAGCTGACACATATAGTGGAGTAGTGCTTTACTTATAATTTATAGAGGGCAGTATAGCCTAGTGGTTAGCGTGCTTAGTGCCGCAACCTCTAGACTGGACTGCCGTGGGTTCGAATACCACCGGCGCTCATGGATGTTTTGTGATGTTATTTAGTTTTAAGATAGTTGTTATTTAGTGTAGTTGAAAGACGCTAATGACCTGAGATGTCGACGCATCTATAATCTACAATAAATAAAAATAAAAATAAATAAACTTATGACTTTTGTGATGCTCGGAACGCTAGAGTCTAAACTCTAGATACGATAAGGTCTGTAGAATTGTTCGAACTTCCGAGACACACTTCCGTGACATTTCTAGCAGATATATTGATCGGCTACGACGCCACACATATTGTGAATTGATCCTCAATGCAATTAAACGTCAAAACTCAAGAATAATTTAATTTATCCAAGGCAGAACCAATATAATTAAACATGTTCATATTGCAATATGGTTGGCGGCTATAAGCTGAAGGCCGCATAGCATTTTATATATATATTACAATATGTAGATATAATTTCTTAGAAATCTTACTGGACATTAAGGGGCTATAATTCCATCTTCTTATTACCTATTGGCTAATGCAAGCGATGCATTTCTCCCATCTCATTTGAGCGAATATATTATTTAGGAGGTTTGACGTGGCGTAGCTAATCCCTTTCTGCGAATCTTTGCGGCTATTTCGTGAATTAGTTATTTTGTTTGTGTCTATATCGATATTTTATTTGGAACTATTTGAATTATTTTTGACCACATTGTTATTTTTTCTATATTCTTATATATACACGGTGTTCAAGATAAGCGTTTAATGCATGGAGATATCCTAACTCGATTTTCATCCTCTTCCAAAATATGAATGATTGAATTGTAAATTATAGACGCTCGACAACTGAGGTCATTAGCGTCTGATCCAAAATATGTCCAACTGACGTGAAACTGTGCAGTTTTGATGACAATACAATAATTTGATATTTTGGATATAATAATATTTATATAACAATAAATAAAACAAGTGGTGGAAGTTCCGGTGTTGATGGTGGAAAAACGTATCTCATGTCGGTTAAAATTTAAAATAAAATAATATATTATACATTTAAAAAATAAAATTTAAGATTTAAAAAAAATCTAAAAAAACACGCTTATGTCAACGCACTAAAAAGTATAATATCGATGAATTAAATGAAATATATACTTTTTAGTGCTTTAATATAAGTGTGTTTTTTAGATTTTTTTGAAACTATAAATTTTAGTAGGTAACGAGAAATAAAAAAAATATTTAACCAATAATTTCCAATGCTTATATATAGAGGACTGGCGATCCCGTCCGGCTTCGCCCGGGTGCTAAGAATTTATGATTTATTATCGGGCTGGAGGTGTTTATAATACTAGTAGGATTCCTTCTATATCTACTGTAAAATGCAAAAGAATTTCAGAGTAACCTACGTTTTTTACTTTCCCACAGGAAACATCCTCTCCCCACGAGAAATGTATCAAAATAAAATATAGCCTATATCACTCAGGGATAATGTAGCTTTCAATTAGTGAAAGATTTTTTAGAATCGGTTCAGTGGTTCCACAGACAAAAATTGATGATTTATTAACCACCTTTCCACGAGAAGTTCTCCCCCTGCGAAGCAAAGTCGCCTGTCGTTGTTCTCGCTTCGCGCACTTGCCTACAATTTGTAATATTAGTATAAATATTCAAAAAATCCTACACCTCCGTTTTACCCGCTTTAGGGTTGAATTTAAAAAAACTCGAATAGTCTATAACCTTCCTCAATAAGTAGGCTATCAGACAACAAAAAATTCAAATCGGACTGGTAGTTCCTGAAATTAGCGCGTTAATTGAAACAAACATTAGTAGATTGTACGTCTAGATACGTAATGGGGTATATTTCGGCGAATGATGACAGTAAGTATGTAAAAACCAGCGATAACGAGTTTTTACAGATCGCTCGTTTTTACAGTCACACGAGCCGTAATACCATTACGTACGAGACATATATGGTATTTTTTGCTATACCCACTACAAAATACCTACTTTTCACGTCATTTTCCAAAAATTCTGACAGTTGATTTGCGTCGCCATCTTTCCTTCCAGTGTGCCGCGAAGTTCGTGCAAGTAAGTAATGACAGGCGCACACAAGCGTACGCAGGCGTATATAGAGCGAATAAACAGAAGTTACTATGGCAACCGTTATTTTCTGCGTTTGTGCAGAAAGTAAACCATTTTCCGCACACCTGTCTGTTAAATGGGTCGTTAATGATCGCTTTACATACATCGAAAGTAACTATTTTGTAGTGGGCATTGCAAAAACATATAAACTTTTCCGCTTTATTATATTAGTATAGATTATAGTGTAACTGCCACACTGTATAAAAAAACTCAGAAAGTTGACATAGCTTTATATGTAACGTATTTTGTAGTTGTTATTTTAAACTTGTTTGCCATCTTTATATGAAATTATTGCCAATAAAAATAAATGTACGTGTTGGGATTATAAAAACTCAAAATTCCATTTCTTAACCGTGTAGTATATAAGACTTGTTATTATGCACTTTGAATTCAAAAAATAATAATCTTCTTTCATGTCGTAGTTCTAAATACACTACTTTATTGTACAGATCAACATAAATAAGTCTGTCTGAAACTTAAAAGAAAATTTTCTATTTAGGGGACAGTTTGATTCTGATTGTCATGGGTTCAACTCTCACTTCCGCTTAGAAATGTTTTGTGATGATTTATTTATTTATTTATTTATTTATTGTAAATTATAGACGCGTCGACAACTTAGGTCATTAAATAACAACTCTCGAACCCACAACAGTCTAATCCAGAGGCCGCGACGCTAACTACTGGACCACACTGCCCTCATTATGTGATGTTTTAATTTGATGTAATTTGTTAATATTATTATTAATACATTACTCATTCGCTTCGCTCGTTCGCTCGATTATTTATTTTCAACAAAAATTTCTTCGTGCTTATCTACGTTATATAAGAAACTCCTGTGCAAAATTTCATGCTTCTAACTTCAAAAATGACTATCTTCATACAAACTTTCATCCCCTATTTAACCCCCTTAGTTGACGAATTTTCAAAAATCCTCTCTTAGTGGGTGCTTACGTCACAAAAGGAACGTACTGTCCAAATTTCAAGTTTATATCTTCAGCTGTTTGACCTGGGCGTGAGTCAGTGAGTGAGTAACGGAACTGTTATGTAATTCCCTATAACAGCTATTTATACGCAATGTTTCAAAAATAGATTGTCATTGTGTGTTAATATTTTGCAAAGACATTTTCTTCGAATGAATGAATTGTAAATTATAGACGCTCGACAACTGAGGTCATTAGTGTCTGACATTTTCTTCGAATTGCATTTAAATATATTATTAATTACATGTAAATATGTGTAATTTAAAAATTAACTGCAATTTGAAGAATAAATATAATATAAAAACAAAAATTAATGTTTTTAAATGTAAATAATGACTAAAATTATAATAAGATGACAAGATATTTTTTTCGTTTATTATAGCATTTCTAGTTACACAGTTTAATCCGTACTTATAATAATCAGTGACGAATTTAAGGAAGGAAGGTCCAGATGACTAACGTTTTAAGGAGTCTTGTAGATTTTTAAGAGATCGTTTTTTTAATTTATAATAATTATCTATTTATCTCTATAAAAATATTCATCATTTTTGAGAAATTAATTTATTATTTTTAATATTATTATCAGTTCTTTGTTACTACAATCTGAAAAAGACATTCAAGCAAGATTTTGCAAATGCTTTGGATTAAATGATCTAATTCAGTATTATTCTCCGCGGGAAAGCAGTTATAAAGTTGTTCATTTTTTCCAACATGTTTTGGAACAGCCTTTAAATAAAACAATGTTGTTATCAGGAGAACAGTCTTTAAAAATTTGTATAATAGATTATATTATGTAATATTTTCAGAAGGCGGGGTTTATTATTAAATGAAAACACCGAATGAAAACACCGGATAATGAGAGCCTTCTGGTGTTGTCATGAATGTCGATTGAGCCTCGATTCAGAAGTATTTCATTGGTGACAAACAAATCATCAATGCCGATTCATCTGTATGTTTGCCTGATACAAAGTTTTTGAAAAATATTCCATTCAATGCCGCTAGTTAAAAAAAAATAATTTAAAAAATCAAGAAACCCGACTGCGTAACTGAAAAGAAAAAAAAAACAAGCACTTAGATGTCCGATGGTCTAGAATTCTATAATATATTATTGAATGAATACTATTGAAGAAAATAAAATATATTCTAATAGTGGAACATAACAACTGAACAGTCGGGATCCATTATTCGACAGCCAATCAAATTTTTCAATGGATCCGAATGTTCAGTTTTTATGTTCCACTATTAGAATATATTTTATTTTCTTGAATAGTATTCATTCAATAATATATTATAGAATTCTAGACCACCGGATATCTAAGTGCTTTTTTTTTCTTTTCAATTACGCAGTCGGGTTTTTTGATTTTTTAAATTATTTTTTTTTTTCTATAAATAAACTAAACGAATCGGGTCGAAATAATTTTTCAAAAATTTCGCAAATTAGTACAAAGAGGGGGGTCTTCTTACTTTTGGCATTTTTAAGAAAACTCAAAAATCTCACAAATGCTGTTTATATCTTTGAATATAAAAGTGCGGGTTATTGAAGTCGATTCAGCGTTATTTTTTCTATAAATAATCTTAATATAAAACGAATCGGGTCGAATTAATTTTTCAAAAATTTCTCAAAAATAGTGCAAAGAGGGGGGTCTTCTTACTTTTGGCATTTTTAAGAAAAATCAAAAAATTTCTCAAAAGCTGTTTATATCTTAGAATATAAAAGTGCGGGTTATTGAATTCGATTCAGTGTTATTTTTTCTATAAATAATCTTAATATCAAACGAATCGGGTCGAATTATTTTTCAAAAATTTCGCAAAAATAGTACAAAGAGGGAGGTCTTCTTACTTTTGGCATTTTTAAGAAAACTCAAAAATCTCTCAAATGCTGTTTATATCTTTGAATATAAAAGTGCGGGTTATTGAAGTCGATTCAGAGTTATTTTTTCTATAAATAAACTTAATATCAAACGAATCGCGTCGAATTAATTTTTCAAAAATTTCGCAAAAATAGTACAAAGAGGGGGGTCTTCTTACTTTTGGCATTTTTAAGAAAACTCAAAAATCTCACAAAAGCTGTTTATATCTTTGAATATAAAAGTGCGGGTTATTAAAGTCGATTCAGCGTTATTTTTTCTATAAATAATCTTAATATAAAACGAATCGGGTCGAATTAATTTTTCAAAAATTTCGCAAAAATAGTGCAAAGAGGGGGGTCTTCTTACTTTTGGCATTTTTAAGAAAACTCAAAAATCTCTCAAAAGCTGTTTATATCTTTGAATATAAAAGTGCGGGTTATTGAATTCGATTCAGTGTTATTTTTTCTGTAAATAATCTTAATATCAAACGAATCGGGTCGAATTAATTTTTCAAAAATTTCGCAAAAATAGTACAAAGAGGGGGGTCTTCTTACTTTTGGCATTTTTAAGAAAACTCAAAAATCTCTCAAATGCTGTTTATATCTTTGAATATAAAAGCGCGGGTTATTGAATTCGATTCAGCGTTATTTTTTCTATAAATAATCTTAATATCAAACGATCGGGTCGAATTAATTTTTCAAAAATTTCGCATAAATAGTATAAAGAGGGGTCTTCTTACTTTTGGCATTTTTAAGAAAACTCAAAAATCTCTCAAAAGCTGTTTATATCTTTGAATATAAAAGTGCGGGTTATTGAATTCGATTCAGTGTTATTTTTTCTATAAATAATCTTAATATCAAACGAATCGGGTCGAATTAATTTTTCAAAAATTTCGCAAAAATAGTACAAAGAGGGGGGTCTTCTTACTTTTGGCATTTTTAAGAAAACTCAAAAATCTCTCAAATGCTGTTTATATTTTTGAATATAAAAGTGCGGGTTATTGACGTCGATTCAGCGTTATTTTTTCTATAAGTAAACTTAATATCAAACGTATCGGGTCGACTTAATTTTTCAAAAATTTCGCAAATTAGTACAAAGAGGGGGGTCTTCTTACTTTTGGCATTTTTAAGAAAACTCAGAAATCTCTCAAATACTAATTATATCTTTGAATATAAAAGTGCGGGTTATTGAATTCGATTCAGTGTTATTTTTTCTATAAATAATCTTAATATCAAACGAATCGGGTCGAATTAATTTTTCAAAAATTTCGCAAAAATAGTACAAAGAGGGGGTCTTCTTACTTTTGGCATTTTTAAGAAAACTCAAAAATCTCTGAAATGCTGTTTATATTTTTGAATATAAAAGTGCGGGTTATTTCATTCGATTCAGTGTTATTTTTTCTATAAATAATCTTAATATAAAACGAATCGGGTCGAATTAATTTTTCAAAAATTTCGCAAAAATAGTGCAAAGAGGGGGTCTTCTTACTTTTGGCATTTTTAAGAAAACTCAAAAATCTCTCAAATGCTGTTTATATCTTTGAATATAAAAGTGCGGGTTGTTGAAGTCGATTCAGCGTTATTTTTTCTATAAGTAAACTTAATATCAAACGTATCGGGTCGACTTAATTTTTCAAAAATTTCGCAAATTAGTACAAAGAGGGGGGTCTTCTTACTTTTGGCATTTTTAAGAAAACTCAAAAATCTCTCAAATGCTGTTTATATCTTTGAATATAAAAGTGCGGGTTATTGAAGTCGATTCAGAGTTATTTTTTCTATAAATAAACTTAATATCAAACGAATCGGGTCGAATTAATTTTTCAAAAATTTCGCAAAAATAGTACAAAGAGGGGGGTCTTCTTACTTTTGGCATTTTTAAGAAAACTCAAAAATCTCTCAAATACTGTTTATATCTTTGAATATAAAAGTGCGGGTTATTGAATTCGATTTAGTGTTATTTTTTCTATAAATAATCTTAATATCAAACGAATCGGGTCGAATTAATTTTTCAAAAATTTCGCAAAAATAGTACAAAGAGGGGGGTCTTCTTACTTTTGGCATTTTTAAGAAAACTCAGAAATCTCTCAAATACTAATTATATCTTTGAATATAAAAGTGCGGGTTATTGAATTCGATTCAGTGTTATTTTTTCTATAAATAATCTTAATATCAAACGAATCGGGTCGAATTAATTTTTCAAAAATTTCGCAAAAATAGTACAAAGAGGGGGGTCTTCTTACTTTTGGCATTTTTAAGAAAACTCAAAAATCTCTGAAATGCTGTTTATATTTTTGAATATAAAAGTGCGGGTTATTTCATTCGATTCAGTGTTATTTTTTCTATAAATAATCTTAATATCAAACGAATCGGGTCGAATTAATTTTTCAAAAATTTCGCAAAAAGTAGTACAAAGAGGGGGGTCTTGCTTACTTTTGGCATTTTTAAGAAAACTCAAAAATCTCTCAAATGCTGTTTATATCTTTGAATATAAAAGTGCGGGTTATTGAAGTCGATTCAGCGTTATTTTTTCTATAAATAAACTTAATATCAAACGAATCGGGTCGAATTAATTTTTCAAAAATTTCGCAAAAATAGTACAAAGAGGGGGGTCTTCTTACTTTTGGCATTTTTAAGAAAACTCAAAAATCTCACAAATGCTGTTTATATCTTTGAATATAAAAGTGCGGGTTATTGAAGTCGATTCAGCGTTATTTTTTCTATAAATAATCTTAATATAAAACGAATCGGGTCGAATTAATTTTTCAAAAATTTCGCAAAAATAGTGCAAAGAGGGGGGTCTTCTTACTTTTGGCATTTTTAAGAAAACTCAAAAATCTCACAAATGCTGTTTATATCTTTGAATATAAAAGTGCGGGTTATTGAAGTCGATTCAGCGTTATTTTTTCTATAAATAATTCTTAATATCAAAACGAATCGGGTCGAATTAATTTTTCAAAAATTTCGCAAAAATAGTGCAAAGAGGGGGGTCTTCTTACTTTTGGCATTTTTAAGAAAACTCAAAAATCTCTCAAATGCTGTTTATATCTTTGAATATAAAAGTGCGGGTTATTGAAGTCGATTCAGCGTTATTTTTTCTATAAATAAACTTAATATCAAACGAATCGGGTCGAATTAATTTTTCAAAAATTTCGCAAAAATAGTACAAAGAGGGGGGTCTTCTTACTTTTGGCATTTTTAAGAAAACTCAAAAATCTCTCAAATACTGTTTATATCTTTGAATATAAAAGTGCGGGTTATTGAATTCGATTCAGTGTTATTTTTTCTATAAATAATCTTAATATCAAACGAATCGGGTCGAATTAATTTTTCAAAAATTTCGCAAAAATAGTACAAAGAGGGGGGTCTTCTTACTTTTGGCATTTTTAAGAAAACTCAAAAATCTCTCAAATGCTGTTTATATCTTTGAATATAAAAGTGCGGGTTATTGAATTCGATTCAGCGTTATTTTTTCTATAAATAATCTTAATATCAAACGAATCGGGTCGAATTAATTTTTCAAAAATTTCGCAAAAATAGTACAAAGAGGGGGGTCTTCTTACTTTTGGCATTTTTAAGAAAACTCAAAAATCTCTCAAAAGCTGTTTATATCTTTGAATATAAAAGTGCGGGTTATTGAATTCGATTCAGTGTTATTTTTTCTATAAATAATCTTAATATCAAACGAATCGGGTCGAATTAATTTTTCAAAAATTTCGCAAAAATAGTACAAAGAGCCGGGTCTTCTTACTTTTGGCATTTTTAAGAAAACTCAAAAATCTCTCAAAAGCTGTTTATATCTTTGAATATAAAAGTGCGGGTTATTGAATTCGATTCAGTGTTATTTTTTCTATAAATAATCTTAATATCAAACGAATCGGGTCGAATTAATTTTTCAAAAATTTCGCAAAAATAGTACAAAGAGGGGGGTCTTCTTACTTTTGGCATTTTTAAGAAAACTCAAAAATCTCTCAAATGCTGTTTATATCTTTGAATATAAAAGTGCGGGTTATTGAATTCGATTCAGCGTTATTTTTTCTATAAATAATCTTAATATCAAACGAATCGTGTCGAATTATTTTTTCAAAAATTTCGCAAAAATAGTACAAAGCGGGGGGTCTTCTTACTTTTGGCATTTTTAAGAAAACTCAAAAATCTCACAAATGCTGTTTATATCTTTGAATATAAAAGTGCGGGTTATTGAAGTCGATTCAGCGTTATTTTTACTATAAATAATCTTAATATAAAACGAATCGGGTCGAATTAATTTTTTAAAAATTTCGCAAAAATAGTGCAAAGAGGGGGGTCTTCTTACTTTTGGCATTTTTAAGAAAACTCAAAAATCTCTCAAAAGCTGTTTGTATCTTTGAATATAAAAGTGCGGGTTATTGAAGTCGATTCAGCGTTATTTTTTCTATAAATAAACTTAATATCAAACGAATCGGGTCGAATTAATTTTTCAAAAATTTCGCAAAAGTAGTACAAAGAGGGGGGTCTTCTTACTTTTGGCATTTTTAAGAAAACTCAAAAATCTCTCAAATGCTGTTTATATCTTTGAATATAAAAGTGCGGGTTATTGAAGTCGATTCAGAGTTATTTTTTCTATAAATAAACTTAATATCAAACGAATCGGGTCGAATTAATTTTTCAAAAATTTCGCAAGAATTGTGCAAAGAAGGGGGTCTTCTTACTTTTGGCATTTTTAAGAAAACTCAAAAATCTCTCAAAAGCTGTTTATATCTTTGAATATAAAAGTGCGGGTTATTGAAGTCGATTCAGAGTTATTTTTTCTATAAATAAACTTAATATCAAACGAATCGGGTCGAATTAATTTTTCAAAAATTTCGCAAAAGTAGTACAAAGAGGGGGGTCTTCTTACTTTTGCGCATTTTTAAGAAAACTCAAAAATCTCTACAAATGCTGTTTATATCTTTGAATAATAAAAGTGCGGGTTATTGAATTCGATTCAGCGTTATTTTTGTCTATAAATAATCTTAATATCAAACGAATCGGGTCGAATTAATTTTTCAAAAATTTCGCAAAAATAGTGCAAAGAGCCCGATCTTCTTACTTTTGGCATTTTTAAGAAAACTCAAAAATCTCTCAAAAGCTGTTTATATCTTTGAATATAAAAGTGCGGGTTAGTGAAGTCGATTCAGCGTTATTTTTTCTATAAATAATCTTAATATCAAACGAATCGGGTCGAATTAATTTTTCAAAAATTTCGCAAATTAGTACAAAGAGGGGGGTCTTCTTACTTTTGGAATTTTTAAGAAAACTCAAAAATCTCACAAATGCTGTTTATATCTTTGAATATAAAAGTGCGGGGTATTGAAGTCGATTCAGCGTTATTTTTTCTATAAATAATCTTAATATCAAACGAATCGGGTCGAATTAATTTTTCAAAAATTTTCTCAAATTAGTACAAAGAGGGGGGTCTTCTTACTTTTGGAATTTTTAAGAAAACTCAAAAATCTCACAAATGCTGTTTATATCTTTGAATATAAAAGTGCGGGGTATTGAAGTCGATTCAGCGTTATTTTTTCTATAAATAAACTTAATATCAAACGAATCGGGTCGACTTAATTTTTCAAAAATTTCGCAAATTAGTACAAAGAGGGGGTCTTCTTACTTTTGGCACTTTTAAGAAAACTCAAAAATCTCTCAAATGCTGTTTATATCTTTGAATATAAAAATGCGGGTTATTGAAGTCGATTCAGCGTTATTTTTTCTATAAATAAACTTAATATCAAACGAATCGGGTCGAATTAATTTTTCAAAAATTTCGCAAATTAGTACAAAGGGGGGGGTCTTCTTACTTTTGGCATTTTTAAGAATACTCAAAAATCTCTCAAATGCTGATTATATCTTTGAATATAAAAGTGCGGGTTATTGAATTCGATTCAGCGTTATTTTTTCTCTCGTTTTTTCTATAAGTAAACGTAATATCAAACGTAACGGGTCGACTTAATTTTTCAAAAATTTCGCAAATTAGTACAAAGAGGGGGGTCTTCTTACTTTTGGCATTTTTAAGAAAAATCAAAAATTTCTCAAAAGCTGTTTATATCTTTGAATATAAAAGTGCGGGTTATTGAATTCGATTTAGCGTTATTTTTGTCAATAAATAATCTTAATATCAAACGAATCGGGTCGAATTAATGTTTCAAAAATTTCGCAAAAATAGTACAAAGAGGGGGGTCTTCTTACTTTTGGCATTTTTAAGAAAAATCAAAAATCTCTCAAAAGCTGTTGTTATCTTTGAATATAAAAGTGCGGGTTATTGAATTCGATTCAGCGTTATTTTTGTCAATAAATAATCTTAATATCAAACGAATCGGGTCGAATTAATGTTTCAAAAATTTCGCAAAAATAGTACAAAGAGGGGGGTCTTCTTACTTTAGGCATTTTTAATAAAACTCAAAAATCTCTCAAAAGCTGTTTATATCTTTGAATATAAAAGTGCAGGTTATTGAAGTCGATTCAGCGTTATTTTTTCTATAATTAAACTTAATATCAAACGTATCGGGTCGACTTAATTTTTCAAAAATTTCGCAAATCAGTACAAAGAGGGGGGGTCTTCTTACTTTTGGTCGATTCTTAGTGAGCAGCCCGGATCTCAGGAAATCGACCCTTCTCAACAAAGATCGGCTATTTTCAGTACGAATCGACCCAGCTCTTTAAAAGCAAAGTCGACACTTTGTAAGCAAGATCGATTCATTGAGAGCAAAGTCGATTCTTTGAGAGAAAGTCGATTCTTTGATAGCACTGAGCAAAGTCGATTCTTTGTGAGCAAGATCACAGTTTTCGTATCGAAAAAGATACAAAAGCACATGCAAACTTACGAAAACCATGTGGCATTTTATAAACATGTAAATTTGAAAAAAAATTACGAAATAAAAAACTAAGAGTAAGTAGGTATATGGTATATGGATTATGCTCTTTTCAGTTTTTGGAAAACATCTACTAATATCTTTAAAAAATTATTGCATATTTGTTTTGTTTCAATTATTTATTTAGGTACCTACCTGTATTTTCCACGTTACTTACTATTCGTTTCTTTTTATGTTCGGTAAGGTGATTTGAATAACGTAGAAAGTTTTTATGGTAATTCGAATTAACGTGTTACTATACTCGCACGTTTTGTAAAATTGAATAAAACTAGATTTTATTATTTAGGGTTGTTAATAATGACGCTACGAAACACTACCTAATTAATTTATGAAGATAGAAAAATGTAACTATGATGTAAATTATTTTAAATTTCCCGCATTTTGTGGTGTAGTCCTCCGACGCGCTAGACCACGCCCTGTTTCTAAATCCGGCAATAGACTGGATAAGTACAAATACTTACTTCATTTGCGCTAGTGGAATATGCACAATACTTGCTCTAGTAATCTGCTCAAGTCGGGCAGGTCTATTTTTTCTAACGAGGGGTGGTCCTATGAATATGGTCATTTAGTTGTTCGTCGCCAGTAGACACACCATTAACCACCCCTTGTTAGAAAACATAGACCTGTCCGCCCCGAAACATAGTACATGCAAAAAATCAACATTAAAACCGCTTCGAAAGCCATTTTGACGCAACCATAGTTACAAAACACAGCCGGGAACAGCAGTGACGCACAGCTTCCCCGAATGAGCATTTCACCTCGGACCTTGACGTATCCAGACCTATTCACTGCTCAGGAAAAAGTGTACATGGTGCGCCTAAAGAACATTTCATTTCAAAAAATCACAATTGGCGCTGCTACCACGGTCGTTTACAGAGTTAGATGGTGCTGCGATATCATAGACAGACCTTCATCACTGTAATGAGATAAACAATCAATATGATTAATTCCCTAGACCGTAACTAAATACATAAGTAAGTAGAAACTTTCCCGACACGAAATCGGGAGTTCTGGGTTCGAATTCCGGCGGTGCATTTACATTTTTCCTATACAGCCTTCTATATAAATATCATGGCGATAATGTCGTCTGATATTCTTATGTATTTAGTTACGGTCTAGGGAATTAATCATGTTGATTGTTTATCTCATTGTTAATACATATACCGTGTTTGAAATTTCTCACTTGTGTGTTTAGGTTCATTAATAATTATTATAATGTCAACGCTGCTTTATAGATAAGTGGACCCTTCCAACACCGCAGTCAGAATATTATTATTTTAGGGGGTCAACAATTGTAGGTAGTAATTTTTTTAGGGGTTTTTAAGAAAAACAATATTGATATTTGTAGGAACTGGAATGAGCCCAGATTAGAGACAATATGAATGGGCATTGAACCCATTATGTATGTAGATAGAGATGCTAAACGTACCTAACGCTACAGAGCAAGCGAAACAGCAGCATCACTAAGTTTACTTACTCTTAACACGAATATACACAGAGCAAGCTAGTGTGCGAGTTGAGAAGGCCAGTAACTGTATGCCAGGCAGCCCCGGATCTAGGGGGGGGGGGCAAGCCGGGGTCTATGCCCCGGGCGGCAAGTTCAGAGGGCGGCCAAATTCAAATTCACACTTTACAGACGAATGGACAACTCATCATTTACTTAATTTTGACCACAGAATAAATAATACTTAGTACAAGTACAGAAATTTCACTCTTGTGTAAAATCTACTTTTTTGGAGGTTATTTGGTTAAGAAAAAAGAACGGCAGAACCGATTTGGAAAAAAATTCTTTCAGATCATATTTACGTTAATACGCGTCGATTGGCACCCTAACGTAGTCGATATCATTTTTCATTCTCGAGATTTCGTCTTAGAAAGAAATGGACACATACGTACGTACGTACACACACACACACACAGACATCTTTCTAAAAATAGTGTGGTGACCTTGAAACATAAAAATTTGTTACACATTTTAATTTCGATTTTCGGACCCATTACAATAACTTCCAATGGGAAGTTAATAAAGGTAAAAATAAATATAAGTGGGCGGGGGCGGCATTTTTCAGTTTTTGTCCCGCCTAAAAAAAATTGAAGATCCGGGGCTGATGCCAGGTACTGTTATGGTTTAAACAGATCGTTCCGAGTTACTGACTCTGCAAGGTTGTCAGCTACTTGTGAGTTACTTCAATATTTTTTGATTTTACTGGCCACTCTCCTGCCCCTAGTGCATATTAGGCCAGTAGTTCGCATCCTACTCTCTCAGTTTGAACGCAGAGAAGTAACTGGCTAAACAGTTAAGTGAATTCTAAGTCTTCATGGTTTCCGGGCTTGTAGGCCGTGGTCCGGTGGTATTTCTACCTGACGTTTCGTCTACAACGTTGACATATCTTGACGGTAGAATGTCTACCGCAGTTGTAGACGAAACGTCAGGTAGAAATACTACCGGACCACGGCCTGCAAGCCCAGAAACTATGAAGACTTGGAACAATGCCGGCCGTGAAAGCTTGCACACCTAGTTAAGTGGGCTTGAGAATAGCCGAGTGTAGCGGCGCTGTTGTTTACATGGTGTTGCTATGGTTTCTCTATTACAAGTCTCCAGTTCTCGGGTTCTAGCCCGAGAGCTGGTAAAAGTGTCAATTGGATTTTCAATTTAATATTAAAAAAAAAAAAATAATGAATTGAAAATATGAATTGGTGCTAGGCCCAAATAACCTTAGCTGTTGGTGGTCTTTAAAACACACAATCACCCCTAGTTAAGTGGATTTATTTTGAAGATCTGCAAACCGGAAAACTGTTCAATGAGAGTATAGCTACTGACCTATTGTAATTAACAGCAGAGAAGCTGAATATTTTATTTCCCCACTTTCCACGTACAGCTACTGTCTACAGGCAAGCCCAGGAACTCGCACTGTGTAAACTCGCCTTTACTCAACAAGCTTAACTATTTATTTATTTATTGTGGATTATAGACGCGTCGACAACTTAGGTCAATAGCGTCTTAAATACAACAAATATCATAATATATATCACTTAAAAACTAAGTAACATCACAAAACATCCATGAGCAGAGGTGGGATTCGAACCCACGACAGTCTGATTCAGAGGCCGCGACGCTACCAACTGAGCCAAGCTTAACTATTAGTATAAGTAATTTGATGGGAAAGATGGACAAATATTCGTATGTAAAACTTTTTTATTTATCGCCAACGTTTCGTCAACATTGCTGACTTCCTCAGGGCTCTACAATGAGAAACAAATTAACAAATTTGTTTCTCACTGTAGAGCCCTGAGGAAATCAGCAATGTTGACGAAACGTTGGCGATAAATAAAAAAGTTTTACATACGAATATTTGTCCATCTTTCCCATCAAATTACTTATATTAAATTACAATGGACTCAAACATTAATATCTTAATTATTAAGTAGAGTAAAAAAATCATTTTTTTTATTAGTAATTTATAATAATAATTTGAAAACCATTTACGGAGTTTGCATTTGAATTTTTTTTTGTCCCAGCTTGGCTACTCCCATGGACTCTCTACTTGCGAGTCGATAATCGAGACTCTACTTTATTATAATTTCAGTTAAGAATAAATATGCTATGTATATACGTACCTGTTTGATGGACAGAGGTGGATTCGTTTGAAATTCAACTGAAATATATGTAATACATATTTATGTATATGCATTTTAGATTTGACTTTCGTAAATAATGTGTTTTCTTTATTTACACCATACATAAACGAACACTTATGCTTTTTTCACAAATAACATTAACTAAAAGTCATACACGTAGCTTTTATATAACATATACATATTATTATAATAATATTCTTAATATTATTTATTCAATTATAATAATAATTACCTAAAAATATCACTGTCCTTAAGTCGTTCATAATACTTTTATTTTATTTATATTACAAGTAAGTAGACAAAAAATAAAACAATTATTATATTACTTGACAAATGTTTACAAAACACATATGGGTATTATGTAATAATTATTATATAATATGATTACTTCGTTTGTATGTATAATTACTTAAAAGGATCATTTCTATTATTTAATAGGTACATACATATACACAAAATTAACATAACAATAAGTATGCAAGTTTGAACACAACAAGTAATTAATTAATAAAAAAAAACATTAATTATATAAAAAAACCGTTACAATTTAAATGTATTCTGATTGTTGCTAATCCAGTTTAAGCTAATTTATAAAGACTAGAATAACACTGAATCTGAATGCTGAAATAAATCTCTGAAATTTAATTGCACTAATCCTATTTTAAAATTTAATTGCAAAATTAATTTATGGCTGGTTTTTATAATTGCAAAATTCTTTTGGCTATGCGTAAGTGATAAGGAAACTCGTAATCATTAGCACCGGCTACGTGGATGTTCAGATGCTCGAGAACCAATGAGATTTTTTAACTGATCTGAAAATACCGAAGTCTAAGCAAAAGTTTTGAAATCCTTGGTGCATGAGTTGCTTATAAAAATTACAATTAAATTTTGTGAGAGCACTCATGACAACTTTTAAAAGTCTATTGGGATTTGACATAGAGTACTTTCATTTTCTGCCATCAGATGTCAAAACAAACAATACTGCTATTAATTTGCTAAAAGGAAGAATAATGTTGTGAGGTAGTCTTATTTCTAACCCTTTAGTGGCCGTAAAACTTCCTGTAGTCATCGAAGAGTGGATGTGGGAGCATTTATTAGTGCCTGATTAAAAAAATAGGAACAAGAATGAAACCACCCGGGGGAAAGTAGTAAGAAAAAATAACTTCGTAATGAAAACGAACATTTAGTTTGGTATATAATTATAGAAAATAAAAATAGAAACGAACCACTTAGAATAAAAATAACTTCTTGTTTAGAACTATTGTCTTAAATATACAGGGTGTCTAAGAAACATTCTGAAAGATTTTAACCTTTGATAAGGTCGATCATCTGCTATCAAAATAACCCCAGTAAAAACCTCACGATTTCTGAGATGTCTAAACTTTTTAGAATCTTAGAAATGTTTATCCCCGGCCATAAAATAAAATATAAAGAATAACTTGCGTAATATTCTCAAAAATGAGATCGTTGTTCAATTAAAATAGCAATGTCTTTTTATTTCAAAAAATAATTTTGGAATCTGGATGAAATAGGAATTTTTGATACTATGAGAACAGTATGCGGAAAACAAGTTTAAATATCTCGAAAACCGTAATGTTTTAGTTGGATCTTGTTTTGTTATTTTCATAGCATATTGCCAGACCTATCCGGTTAAAGTCTTACGGGAGGTTTCCTGGACACCCTGTATATAAAGCTTTTAGTATTCAGTCGTCTTGTGCCACTGCATACAGTGGAGAGACTGCATTGCTGCACACGTTCTTAGGCACCTTAGACCACGGTCTTACATACAGGTCGGGAAACTGGACGAGTTTTTCGATTGTGTTGGTGTCGTCAGTTCGTCAAGGTCTATGTTTTCCGTGGAACCGATACTACTGTTATCTATTTTTTATTACCCCACTACGGTAAAGTCAAAGGAAGGGCTATAAATTATGTCGTGAATACAAGCTGAAAAAGAGATTTGGTGTGTGGGTAAAACCACACTGCTATCTTCCCATTAGACGCCCTTAGCTTTTTTATTAAAAAAAAATAATTTGCAAATCTAGTCAGGTGTTCATTATGTAAGTATGTGTCGAATGAAATTGGTCCGAAGTCGATATCATTATTTGTTCTCGAGATATGCGAACCGAAAAAAAGTTCACCAACGTACGAACGAACGAACGTACACACACACTTACACATCTCTCTAAAAACAGTAGATTCGGACTCTAGGGACCTCAAAACGTCCAGATATGTCAAAATTTTTCATTCGCAAAATTGGATCCATTACAATAACTTGGACCAATGGAAAGTCAATAAAAAGAGATGATGGTAGTATCATCTGTAATTCTGTACCGGTTCCACGCAAAACGTAGACCATGACGGATCTAGCGAAGGTAAAGTGTACTTCGAGAGGTGCTTTAAAATCTGAGGACATCCCCATCATCGTAGTTTCCCGACCGTGCTTTGGGCTGTTCATCCCGGAAGTACTATACTAGAAAGACAGCTAAAGCGTATAACCAACAAGCGAGTTTCTTTCCATTGAAATTCTGAACAAAACTACCTATTGATTATAGACGCTTCGACAGGTAAGGTCCGAGTGATCCATGCTCAATTTGAAAGATAACGGAACAATAGACAGTATGAGAGTGTTGAATCATGAGTTTCAAAATTCAGTCGAAAAAGATATTAATCTGGAGAAGTTAAAAAAATCGATTTTTTTACAATAACAGCAAAAATGCTTTTGACTTTTGTATAAATTAACGCCGAGAAGGGGTTCATTTTGTTTCCTTACGGGATACGAATCTCAGAAATAAAATATACGTAGCGCGACAAAATTTAATAATTGGATGTTCGTACGACATCGTTCTAAATCACAGTAGCGCGTTTAAGAGGCATAACATTATGGTCCGAAATATGATAAATCCGTTTAAATAGCTATAGACTGTAGAATATAGACGCTCGACAACTGAGGTAATTAGAGTCTAGAAAAGCGTTTAAACAAAGAATAATACAAGGAATAGTTTATCAGCCGATTATCGAATATTTTATATAAACAATTAAGAATAAATGAAAAACGCTTGCCGGTGGCAGTTTTAGAGATTTGGCACTTTTGGATTGCAACAGAAAAACAATGTTTTTCAACGTTCATTTTAGACATAACGGCAAGACGATACAGTAATGTTAATCCATGATGAAGCACTAATTATGGTTATTTAATTAATTAATTAGGTGATTTTCGTACCCACTGTGACGCCATAGTTCCACTGTAGCCATACATCTCTGCAGTGACGTAGATGAGGGTAATCCATAGTTTGGCGCTTTTGTTGGCTCAATCGTGAAGCTCTTTTAATGGTAAATAATTTTTTTTAATGGTAAGATTTTCGATAAATTACATTTTGTTCTGAAATTATTTATTTAGACTAAATGTTTATTTCGGAATTTACGGACAAATAAACTGTTGAACATGATTCGAAAAGTTGCCTCAAGTAACTAGGGGATGTTGAAAAGAATCGCCGAGTCTTGACAAAAATGAATAAAAAATAATTACACTTAATAATAATTTGAACAACTAAGCATAGATGATACGTTTCTTAAAAAATATTTTTGAGCATGAGCTAACAGAGATTATGTTTTTATTTCTGAATACATTTAAAAGGTAAACAGTAAAAGTCTCAGATTGAAATTTTGCCATTTTGATTAGGAGAATTCAAGGAAAAATTTAATTTCAACCGATATATAAAAATAATAATAAACGTAACATTTTAAGGCTAGATCCACACATACTTCAATTTTAGATACGAGTTTTCGTTTATAAAAACAAGAGTAAAGTTTAAAGAAATATTCAGCTGAATCACTCGAAGTGTAAAACCTAGTGTTGCCTAAGAGACCGCCATGTTTTTAATAGGCAGTTCTAATTAACACAACCATGTTCAAGGTCTTAGAAATTCGATGACAAACATCAAAGTGCCGACAGTCGAGTGAATCTCCTGGTGCTTTTGTATGTTGTGTTTTAGACTGAATTTTAAGGACAAAAAGTAAGTTTTAGATTATTTCGAGATTTTTTGAAATCTTCTAATTAAAGTGACAAAATTTTGAGAAACTTTTTCAGATTTAGTCTCAGTTCATAATATTTCAACAAAATATTAAATATTTATGTATGTTTTATTTCACTAATAACAATATATTAAAAAAATGCTATAGAATGTCCAGTTTTTGCAAATAAAAATTGGCATTTAACATATACAAAAAATTGTATATACAATAAACAAAAACTTTTAAATACTAAGAAACATTTTTTCAATTTTGGCAAAATTTATTCTTTTATACAATGTCATGAATTGATTTGTACTTGTGAAAGTTTATAACATAATTTTTTTTATTAAAAATGGCAAAAAATACAATAAAATTAGATTTTAATGTTGCACTATTTAAAGCTTTTTTAAAATAAATATTAAATCATAACAGCTTTAAAAAATTGCAAAATTATGTACAATGCAGCCCTATCTATACATACAATATTGTTATAAATTTATATTATTCTATTTAGGAATTTGTTTGTATATTTTCGCAATTAACAAAAAAAATATATCGCAAACAGGATTCTTTTAAAATTAATAAAAATTAAGCGATGTAATAGTTATAGGTAGGTATCCGAAAAAAAAATGTGTTTAAAACTGCCATATTAAATTTAGAATAAAAATTATCTGAGTTTTTTCTTTTTTTTTTTGTAAATTGCGAAAACTAATTTTGTAAATAATGTTTATTATTTAATATGGGATTATTTTTTATTATAAAATTCGATTTTCTAGAGGAAGGTTTATAATATTAAATAGGAGTAGTATTTTTTTTTACTATTATACATGGTTACAGTAAAACGTTAAAATTTATACTGGAGGGTTCTTTTAAGTGCAAATATTCAATTTCGACAATTCTCCAAAATTAATTTAATAAATATATTCTAGTTACTACTTCTGAATTAACATATCGAGAAAATCTCCAAAAAAGTGTCCAAGCAAATTACTTGGTTAAAAATGTAGTCAACAAAATAGTTTTTTATTTTCATGTAAAATAAAGAAGGCAAAATCTAGCTTTGGTAACATGAAAAAATTTTGACAAAAAAATTAAAATCTTTATAACAGTAAAAAGTTATTTAAAACGATGAAAATAGATTTAAAAAATTAAGTACAATATAAAAACAATAAGTCAGACAAAAAATCAATTACTTCACTCGGTACAAAAAGGAACAATAAAAAATAATTTACAAAATTCTTATATTTCTGCACTATAGACTTAGAAAAACACTAAATTACATTCACATTGTCCATTCTACTCATAACTTACTAATAAAACATTCAATCTACTGATTGAGACACATTAATTAATAATAATTAACATTTTTAAAAACTAAATTAGATCATAATATGTATTATTTATAATATCATAACATGATAACTGAGATTCAGGTATTTACAAAAAATTATTAAATTTCACTCGTATTCACAACATTATAGTAGGCATGGTCAACAACTTATACTATTGACTAAGTTTGATAAAACAAAAACAAGAATATATTTGTCACAACGTCTAGACAATGCATGAAATGGTTGCAACATACCTATCTATATCCTTTTTTGTATCAGAAATTATCTGTAAACATTATTAAATGTTTTTAGCAAAAAAAAACTTAATTGCGTTTAGTGAGCGTTCTGATCACAGTTGCACATTTTTCACTACAATAGAAAGAACAATACTTCTGGAAGGTCTTCATACCAGAGAAAGGGTCGTGATCGACACGTCGCACAAAATTTGCAAACGTACAGTTGCTGACTCAATAAGTTTACACTTTTATTCATCTCGTTACCGGTTTTTTTTAAATATTTCCGTATTGAAATTTGATCAGTTACTATGGTTACTTCCTAAAAATTCAACAAAAAAATATTATCAGAACACCTCAATTGTTTACTATACAATTAAGAAAAATCGCAGGATAGTGGACAAAATATTTGATTTATTAAATATACAACGTTTCGTCTATAGATTTAGACTTTTTCAAGTTACATGTATGTACTTGAAAAAGTCTAAATCTATAGACGAAACGTTGTTTCAAGTACATACATGTATGTACTTGAAAAAGTCTAAATCTATAGACGAAACGTTGTACATTTATTAAATCAAATATTTTGTCCACTATCCTGCGATTTTTCTTAATTTTATTATAATCACGATGGCCACGATTACTAATATAAGTTTACTATTATACAAGTCAAATTACTCAATATTACTCAATTAAAACATAAATATGAGCTTACACTGAAAACACTTAAGTGTAAACTATATTGAGTCCACACGACTATATATTTTAGCCAACTCGAAACGATGTGTACGTCTTTATGAGTTTTTTAGATTTAAACTTTACCTTTAAGGTATCGCCTATGATACTCGTGCTGTCTCTTCACATAGTGAAAAATAGAGCGCAGAATACGCTATGAATTCACAGCTCACTAGAAAATTAATCAACATAATATTAATATGTTTAATGTGTTTGGAATATTATTGTGACCAATAATGAAATGTTGTGATCGAAGTGGAAAAAAAACAATGATGCGTTTGCAATTTTTATTTAAGAAACGCTTTCAGCGTACGAAAAAAAATTGTAAAATATTCTATATATGCACAAGCCCTGATAGTTTGTTTTGTATAACATAACAATCACAAGCACTTAATAATGAAGTTCGATTTACTAAAAAGAAAACACTTTATAATATTATTTAGTGAAATCAATTACAATTTACATTAATATTCGTCATTAAAGTTTATTATTATTATTATTTTTTTAAAAAAAGTACATCGATCTCACGATTGAGTTCTTAATATTTCTTTGGATGTGTGTTCTCTGGGGTCACTTCATTCAGAATTGTATAAGAAAGAGCACCTCAAAGTTTTGAAAATATGAAATAATAATAATTTTTAAAATGATTCGCTCTATACGAAAAGTTCGCTGTATTCACAAGTAGACGTGAGTGAATAAATAAAAAAAAAACAGAAGGTACATAATTATAATAGTTTTAATCATTTTGGCTGTCGACAACCTAAGTAACAAGTCCATGATGATGGTGCCCAAACATGACCCCAGAGAATGCCACGGGTCACTGATGATGTTTAACGGTGCCATTTTGCGCAACCGCGTGATGATTTTGTGCAACAACATGATGTGAAGGCGCATGCCCGTGATGATGATGACTACTCGAATGATGATTCTGATTGTTGGCATTGCTGTTATTGTTGTTGTTCTGCTGTTGTGCCTGCTGTCTTTGCGAATTCTTCTTGTTCTTCATCCGTCGATTTTGAAACCATATTTTAACTTGCCTTTCTGTGAGATTTAAATTTCGCGCTAACTCCCATCGTTTTTGTTTTGACACGTAAGCGTTGAATAAGAATTCTTTTTCGAGTTCTAACGTTTGGAATTTTGAATAGGGTTTGCGCTTTTTTCTCACTGTCACTTGACCTGTCCATTCAAGGGGATTTGTGCCCGTACCACAGCCGACGCCGACGCCTACGCCCATTCCGACGCTGGCTAACGAACCTGCAGGAAACAGACCAGATGGGGAGGACCCCCACATCACTTAAACAATTAGTTAGTCACCTCACATGTGTAAATGTGTACAATGTAAAAAATAAAATAATAGATCTATGGATATAATTATAATAATATGTACAGTATCCTTCCTTTAAGTCTACACTCGATTAAACAACACTTCCCTACTGTGCCCTACGAATCATCTCTTCTCTACATAGTCTGACCCGACTAGCATTGTATCCTAGTAGGCAATTTGCAAGTGTATGCAAGATTTGGAATGATAATGAAGCCACGGCTACGGGAATTCAGGCGAAGTAGATCCTAAATCCCTGTAGTTAGATACTTGAAGGAAGTTTACTGTACCGAAAAATGATAGTGTCTGTAGTCTTGTATCATAATATACTGACCAACTTTTAGATAAGGATAGTAAAATCTAAGCAAATTGGCCACTTTTCGATGGTACCGATCGAAATGTTTTCGTCCACAAGTTGGTCACATTCTGGAATAGGAGTTGACCAACATACACAAGATTTACAGTAATTGTATTTTAATAGCTTTATTTGGTATATTTGTTCCAAAACTTGCAGTGTAATAAAAAAGAGACCACATACATATTTATAAATGTTTACATTTTATATTAAATATAATTTTTTCAAGTATTGAATTTTATTTTTTTATTGTCGAATTTAAGAACAAATATGAAATATTTTGAATAATAATAAAACACAAGGTTTTTTAAAATTTACACTATAACTTTATTTTATGACAATTGTTTCGTCAACACAGTGACTTCTTCTTGAAGAAGTCACTGTGTTGACGAAACAATTGTCATAAAATAAAGTTATAGTGTAAATTTTAAAAAACCTTGTGTTTTATTATTATTCAAAATGTTTAATATTAATTTACATCAAGTAAGCACCCAATCTATAATATAAATATGAAATAATTTATCTATCGATATAATGATGCCATTTATCCAATCTTACACTGTATTATTATTCGCATGATAAATCTATCAACAGTTGGTCAGTTTTTGTTTCTGTGAGTGTATAATGGACATGAGTTATGTGCACTAAAGTCTATACTGTTCACTATGAGCAAAGCTGTGCTATAATGCCATCAAACTATCTGCAATACATTGATTTATATTTTGGATAATAGTTGACTCTGCTAGCAGTGGCACAGCACAGCTTCTTTCGTAGTGAAGGACTGGATTAATATTTGCGTGGCGCATTCTAATATTTAAACAATTAAAACATTAAACTTGATTTGGAACCAAATAAATGGAGGAACCAATGCGCGCCCTTACTGATAAATGTTTCCCAGACCAAGTATAAATTTTTTCGAGCTTTACGTGCACTACTGCAGTGTAGTCTACTGGACACCCTTCTAACTGTATTCGTTGTATACAAGATGTTTTCAAAAGTGAGATCGTTTTCAGATAATGAAATACTTAACTATTGCAGAAAAGTTCGTAAATGAAAATATTTTTCATGGTACCTACAATTGTATTTTTAAAATTTATTGGCGCTCAAAAACTTTAAATATTCATTTTTTTAAACATTTTAATACCTATTATATTCTACATAACTAGCGGTCCCGTCCGGCTTCGCCCGAGTGCTAAGAATTTATGATTTATTCCTCCCCCGCGAGAAATTCTCCGCCTGCGAAGTGAAGTCGGGCTGGTAGTGTTTATATTTTAATTTTATTGTAGATTATAGACGCGTCAACATCTAAGGTCATTAGCGTCTTTCAACTACACTAAATAACAACTAACTTAAAACTAAATAACATCACAAAACATCCATGAGCGCAGGTGGGATTCGAACCCACGGCAGTCCAGTCTAGAGGTTGCGGCGCCAAGCACGCTACCATCTAGGCTATATTGCCCTCGGTAGTGTTTATAATATTAGTAGGATGCCGCCTATATACCTACGCTAAACTTGCAAAAGAAAGTTACGTTTTGTTACTATCCCACAAGAATACCCCCCCCCCCCCGGCGAGAAATGTATCAAAATAAATTATAGCCTATATCACTCAGGGATAGTGTAGCTTTCTATTAGTGAAAGATTTTTAGAATCAGTCCAATAGTTCCAGAAATAAGAATTTATAATTTATTACCCCCCTCCCGCGAGAAAAATATTAAATCGACAAAAATACTTTTATAAATTTCATCCACGCATAAAGAAATAATACAATAAAATTTATGTTTGGGTTTTTTTTGTTTGGGTTTTTTTTTTAAACTTTTTCCCAAAATGTCAAAAATGTTCAGAATTAAATTTTTTGTTATTTAATTTTCTTTTATAAGCAGCTGGCAAAACATAGAACGCTGCAACATATTTTATATTTACATAATTCTAAATTTATTTTGAAATAAAACTTTTATTTATTATATTTATTTATAATAAAATTTGGGCAGGTCCAGCCCCCCCCCCCTAAAAATCCTAGCTACACCCATGGCCGGGCACAGAAATATTATGTAGGTCCTGTTTATTCAAAGTGTGCCAGCAAAATAACCGCGAGTTTAGTACCACTATTTGTCATTCGCCTAATCTATAAGTTAGTGATCAATTATAATTTAAAGTGTACACTTAAATACGGTGAACAGTTACAAAGACGCTATTATATAACACTGAACAGTGTGCAATAATTTGTACAAAAATAAAATTCATAAAAACAAAAGTGGGAGAAACATAAACATAATTTATTTCCATTGTAATAAACTTTATAACAATCCCATAAAACTGACCTAGCTAACTGCTTTAGTTAGTGGTTTTCCTGTAAGCTGAAGCGCCGCGGTTTAATAATCAATATTACGAGGTGCACTCAAAAAGATTTTGTCATTGAATGCAGTCCACCTGAATTCGTTAAAACCGTGTTAATAAATTTTTTTATATTATCGATATAAATAGAGCGGAAGCTTTTTGTCGTAGAAGTACGTCTTTCCCGGCGGTATATAGGGGGGTAAAATGATGCATTCGGTTGCGACACAATCGTAATTACTGTGCCCCTTGTCATTTTTTCCTGCTTTTGTTACAGCTAGCATTTCCTTTATAAATTCATTATTAAGTTGGTACTACTATAGTCAAATATACTAATATTTTCGTTTTTATTCATAATCGATTAAATTAATTTGACTTTTGTAGGCAGAGAAAGTTTTAAAAAATAGCAGAAAGTACTTCAGATTTAATAATGTTAATGATTTTTAAGTTAAAAATCTGCGAAAATGAGTAAAAAATAAACACGTAAAAACGATACATTCAAAATGTGTACAATTTTTTCTGGTTATTGATCATGGGCGCCGCGAGGGGGGGGGGGGCAAGGTGATGCGAATGAATGAATTGTAAATTATTGACGCTCGACAACAGGCAAGGTGATGCGATTGCACCCCCGTGGCTTAGAGACGAAGAAGAAAAAATAGAAAATCTGGAAGAGGGAAGAGAAAAAATACTAGAGTTGCTCGATTGTAGGTAATCGTAATTTGAGTGAAAATTTTGCATTTTGCACCCCCTTGGAATTAATCCTGCCGACGCTCATGTTATTGCTCAAAAAGTTTTTCTTAAGTCCGAACGAATGAAATAAAACCACAATTTATCTAAAGTGAAAATTAGCCAAAAATAAACCTTTTTGTAAAGCATTCAATACTACTCAAGGCCACAAAATAGTTTAAATAATTTTTTTTTAATTCTTTTGAACTACATTATTAACAATTAGGAAAAAATTGTGCAGAATTTCATTGTTATTTAAAAATAAACAGATATGGCATCATTAACTTTGGGGTACCTACTTTTTGCTATTCATCAAAATTTTATCTATAATGCACATGTAAGTAGAAATCATATTCATTAACTGCAGGTTTTAATCCGAGAAAAATATCAACTGGTTTTTGAATTTTTATCAAAAAATAATAAATCGAAAATTTGAATTGTTATAAGACCCATATAATTCTGACCTTAAATACATTTCGAATAAAACAAAAATATTACAGGGTGTTTTGGCGTATTTATGATCTACTTCAAAAAAATTGCTTTCTTCATTTTCAATCACGAAGTTTTTTCATTGAAACGCCTCTCGTATCATCAGCTGTGTGCTTTCATACAGTTGGATGAGGCAAAATGTCGTGTTTGACATTATTTTTAAATAACAAGCAATAAATCAACTAAAACATCATTCTGATAATATAGGTTAACATTATTAAACACTAGATGGCCTTATAGGTACAATGCAATTCCAATAACCGACATATTATTCACATTGATACAAACCTGCCGTTATAGTAAATAAAGATTAACTCGACCGTTTTTTAGTTTTACCAGCCCGTTTTATTTTTACATTTATTTCCGTACTAGCCTTTATCCGTGGCTTCGTTTGCGTTAATGCTCAGCTCGACTTTACAGTATAGAAGAGCGATAATATATGGACTATCCCAGGGATGGCAAACTTTTTCACGTCTACGTGCCAATTTTTTTCAAAAAATGTTTAATGTGGCCATGACGTGTCAACAAGCACCTAAAGATATTTAGTGGACAAAAAATTATTCAAACGTAGATGAAAAGAATAAATTATTTCAATAATCCATTGACTTGATGTAATTTATGTTAGTTGAATGATAGTCAAATTTTTTCAACAGCATCAAACATATTTTTTAATTATTTTGATTGTGTCCCGCAATCAATAGGGGTCAAAATCGATTTAACAATTTTTGAGTTAATTTCGGACAAAGTTATAGACAGGCAGAATAAAATTATGAAAATGGTCAATGCAAACTGGGTATAGATATTAATATTATAAACTGTAGGTGCATCTAATAAGTCGAACTATCGTTAAAACCCTACATTCTACATTATTATTGACATCTTGCTGTTTCACTCGTTCACTTTGATTTTTAGATAGAGAGCGTTAATAATAAAAACTTCTCAGTGGAAAGTGTTTATTTTCGATGCAGGTAGTACAATAATAGAGAATTTAAGTTCAAAATAAAAAATATTCCTTATCTATAATGCATATTTATATCTGAGTTTTTTTTTGTTTCGACTAAATTGAGTATCAAAGTTGCACAAAAAATGGCACCTATATAGTAATAAAATTTATTGTTTAGCAAAAATCTTCGAGGCAATAATGTTAAATAAATAATTAGTATTTTTTCTAGTTCCAGGAACTCGAATTCGGGTACAAGTTCTTGAGATAATAAGATTCAAAATTATATTTATTTATATAATTTATTCAATACATTTTATGATTATGACGTTATTTTCATGAAACATTGAAATATATCCGTGATATTAAAATACCAACAGTCACATCCTGCATATCGCTTCTTAGATGACACGTCTATGGGATTTCACTGTATTAAAAGGAATCAAATCCTTTCTCTATATTTGAAATAAGTTTGTCATTGGTCAAAGAAAGATGCTTAGTACAACACTGTAATATTTCTGAGTTATAATTAAAGAGCGTAACTGTTCTACTAACCAAGTATTTATAGATACTACCTAGTACTACCAGATGTACCTAGTTATTATTTGCATAATAATCTAATGATTGCGAAAGATGTGTTTACCAAGCTACAAGCAAAGTTTTCCTAAAACATAAATTTTCGCAGATTCGCTTCACTTTGACAGCAATTTAAACTCTAAAGAATCTAATATGCAAAATTTACAGTTTTAAAAAATCTAAAAAACACGCTTATACTAACGCATTAAAAAGTATAAAATAAATTTCTTTCTAAGTCTTCCTGGTTTCCGGGTTTGTAGGCCGTGATCCGGTGGTATTTCTCCCTGACGTTTCGTCTACAACTGCGGTAGACATTCTTAAAGGCGATGTGGCAGCGGTCGAAGTGTCCTCCTTGGCACTTCGACCGCTGCCACATCGCCTTTAAGAATGTCTATCGCAGTTGTAGACGAAACGTCAGGTAGAAATACCACCGGACCACGGCCTATACAATCCCGGAAACCATGAAGACTTGGAACAATGCCGGCCGTGAAAGCTTGCACACCTGGATAAATTTCTTTCTTTTCTATAACGTTTAGAAGCGTGGGACACTCACTTTACCTAGATATTTCATTAAATTCATCGAGTGCTCCACGCTTCAAAACGTTATAGAAGAGAAAATAATTTAATTTCTACTTTTTAGTGCGTTAATATTAGCGTGTTTTTTAGATTTTTTGAAACTGTAAATTTTATTTTCAAATTTTTAGTCTTTATATTTTATCTATTATCATAAATTTTAAACGGCTGGAGACACGTTTTCCCACCATCAACACCGGAACTTCCACCACATGTTTTATTATTTCCCTTTAACTTGCTATATAAATATTATTATATTCAAAATATCAGAATATTGTATTGTCATCAAAACTGCATACGATTGCAAAGTTTCACGTCAATTGGACATTTTGAAGAGGATGAAAATCGAGTTGCAAACTTTTTTACACACAACAACATAAATACAAGTGAAGCTAACATAAGCGTGTTAATAGTTACATATCATAGTTGCACTTAGATGATTCATAAATCTATGTATTACTTAATGAAGCAAATATTTAACCTCAGGTTAATGTTTAACCGTAGTTACGCAAATACAGTTATGGCAGTATTTCAAATTTATTTTCTTACTACCTTTCAAAATCCAACCACGTTAAAAATTATTATCTTTCCATTCTCTATTTATGCTTCTTTACTATACTACAATAATTATTCTAAATGCCACTTCTAATAATATACAAATACTTTCTAAGAGCAAAATATAATTTGCACTGTGAAATAATGCAAAATTAATATTTATATAACTATTGTTGAACCGCGCTTGCTTTAGTAGAGAACATGTCATTTATTTTGAATCGCTTGAGAAGTTACAGTAAAAGTACATGATTTTGTTTTTTAGAAGACAATTAACAGTAAGTGACATAACAACTTAATTTTTCATTGCATATTAATGTCGGGTTTCTGGTACGAGATCTCCATTTACTTATATAGTACGGTTCGACATTAATTGTCAGTGACTCATACACTTATTCTTCACAATATAGACGGCACAGTTTTTATGCATCGGACTGGTATGATTTACATTTTTTCACTGCTTTATGGAGCTTGTTAGTAACTATGCATGACTCACTGACTACTATTTTCGAATCGTACTATAGTCGAAAACAAATTACATTCTAAATAGAGTAGGTAGTTATAAAGTGGTTTAGATATGGATAAATAATTCGGATAACTATGGGTAAAAATGGGAGGCCAAACAGGTTACGAAAAAATGAAACAAATACAACCCCATTGAGTGGGACGTCTAATGAAAGTTAGTGACCGATAGAAAACAGTAATATTTAAAAAAACCTATTTAGTTAAATTTGCTTAAGAAAAAAAATTAAAAACGGCGAAAATCGCTTGTCCCACCCCATTGATTTCTGAAGTATCAGTCGAAAAAATCTGAAATAAATTTAGCAAGTGTATCATAACGTCAACATTAATAAAAAGTATAGACAACATTGTAAAGTTTAGTATGTTTCGAAGAAATTACAGATTTTTGACGCAATGTGCATATTATCTTACAAGGTTATAATGAATTCAACATACGAACCCAAGTCCAAACGCGTGAGTGTACTAACTAGAGATACAACGGTGTAACCATGGAAACGAAAAACACCTCATTTATAATATAAGTAAATGTCAGTTTATATATTAACACGCTTATATTAGCTTCACCTGTATGTTTGTGTGCGGGCTTGCGTGCTTGCTTGCTTGTTTGTCAGTTTGTAATCGACTTCTTTGAACTTGATTTTGACCAACTTTGAACGATCAGATTTAGTTTAAACTTTGCACACTTATCAAGGACCGACGACAATATAATAATTCCATAAGTTTGTCCCATTATCCTGACCAGGATCTCCAGGACTAAAAATCAAAAATAAATTATAATTTAAAAAAGCTAAAAAACACGCTTTAATGAACTAAAAAGTAAAAAATAATTAATTTTATTGTAAAAAAGCGTGGGATGCTTTGTATCATATTTTCATACTACCCCACGCTTTTTTACAATAAAATTAATTATTTTTTACTTTTTAGTTCATTAAAGCGTGTTTTTTAGTTTTTTTAAATTATAATTTATTATATTTTTTAAATAAAATACGGTTTTTTTGTTTAACGATTGTACGGAACACTCATTGCGCGGAGAGGCCCGACTCGCACCTGACCGATTTTTTTAATATTAAATATTAATAAGTTAATTATTATTTATTAGTTATGCAGTACCTATTAGTTACTTTAAAATTAAAATGAACTTTTTAGTAAAAAAGAAACTTAATATAGGTGCATTTATATTGTTTTCTATTACAAGTATAAGTGTTTGATTATTTACAATTTCAGCATTTTTGTCAAAAGTAGGTTATGCTGTAACATCATGATGTTCCAAGAGAGAAAAAATTAAAAAAAATATTAAGATACTGAACAATACAATATTTTTTGACGTGAATGGCGTCTGTTTCATACTGGGGTGACATTTAAGAAATATTAGATGTAACGGAAATAATCGGAATACAACTAATATAACTATATGTTAAGGTCTCGAACACAGTAAGCCAGGTGGTCGTGCAGAAAAGTACGAGTCAATCCCAGGTTCGGATCCTACAGACTTTTAATAAATATTTTTTTAATAATGAAAATATAGGTATTAAATAACAATTTAAAATATAAAGAAATAAAATTGCAATAATTATGTTATTTATTAAATTTTACGAACATTTGATTTTATACAGGGTGTATCACAGGAAACCGAACATAGGGAAAAGTACACAGTACAAATTAGTTAAGATCAGAGATTGCTTTGCCCTCTATTCATGTAAAAATCCATGATA
Source organism: Mongoloraphidia duomilia (assembly GCA_039654895.1). Classification (NCBI taxonomy): domain Eukaryota; kingdom Metazoa; phylum Arthropoda; class Insecta; order Raphidioptera; family Raphidiidae; genus Mongoloraphidia; species Mongoloraphidia duomilia. The sequence continues at coordinate 4,349,015 of CM077520.1, read as the reverse complement.
ATTAATTAAGTTAGCCATGTGTATTCTATCTTTGTCACGCTACTCATTTTGCATGTTTTACTTGTTGCACTCATTACTTTTCTATGTATTCAATCCTGTGATACACCCAGTATAAGATAAATAAAAGTGGATGTATTTCTTTACAATAAATTATTTGTGTTTAACGGTATTAACGTCATCTGTATACAGATATACCCATTTTTTATGTTATGTCCCTTAGACAGTTTAGACTTTAGAGAAAATAGTAACCTTAAGTTCATTTTACGGTATTTTAACCTGAATATTTACACCTCGCTTAATTGCTCATTGAGCTTTCTCCCACCAAATAAGCCATAAGAAGAAACTGATTAAAACATCATATTATGACTACATAGCTGAAAAAAAATCAACCCCACTTCCATATGACTCACATACCCGGAGAGCATGCCCCAATGTTTATAGATTTGTACAGAATATTACGTTTATTGGAACTCTGCTGCCCTACATTCCCATGGCTGGCCTCTAGAATCGACTAATAGGTATGATAATAATTTATAACAGTAGCGAATTTCTTTGATGCTTGGAGACATTATCACATTTACAGGGTGTTCGGCGAATTATTGTAACATTGAAATCTTTTTCCTTTATTAAGGAATTGCCGAAAATCGAAGTTATGACTACAGCTTAGATAGCGGGTTTCTAACCCTTTATTAATAATATTTATTTATTTTTTTCGAGATTTGGTATTTTTAATAATTAATTGAACATTCAATTGATACTTTCAATAGTTCTCGTTTTATTATTTTTTATAAAGTAATAAAGAATAACTACTTTTTTTTAGATCAACTGATTCCTAAATTATATCGATATTTCACAATTTTGTAGAGATTTCTCGAAATTCACTTCTCGTTTAATTCGATATTGTCTCAGAATTCGAGATGAGAAAACATTTTAAATTTCGTCTCGTCGAGACAAGACGAGCAAGCTTGTTACAGTTAGCCTCGTTGAAACAAGGCGAGTGAGATTTCGACAATTTATTCTCGTCTCAGAATTTGTGACGAGAAAAATTGTTTAAATCTTGTCTCGCCGAGACAAGCCGAGAAAAATTTCGTCTCAGCGAGATTTCGACAATTTATTCTCGTTCTCGTCTCGGAATTCGGGACGAGAAAAATTCGTCTCGACGAGATTTAGACAAATTAATCCCGTTCTCGTCTCATAATTCGAGATAGAAATATTGCTAAATCTTGTCTCGTCGAGACAAGCCAAGAAAAATTTCGTCTCAGCGAGATTTCGACAATTTATTCTCGTTCTCGTCTCGGAATTCAGGACGAGAAAAATTCGTCTCGGCGAGAGTTAGACAAATTAATCCCGTTCTTGTCATAAATCGAGATAGAAAAATTGCTAAATCTTGTCTCGTCGAGACAAGCCAAGAAAAATTTCGTCTCAGCGAGATTTTGACAATTTATTCTCGTTATCGGGACGAGAAAAATTCGTCTCGACGAGATTTAGACAAATTAATCCCGTGGTCGTCTCATAATTCGAGATAGAAAAACTGCTAAATCTCGTTTCGTCGAGACATACCGAGAAAAATTTCGTCTCAGCGAGATTTCGACAATTTATTCTCATTCTCGTCTCGGAATTCGGGACGAGAAAACTTCGTCTCGACGAGATTTAGACAAATTAATTCCATTATCGTCTCATAAATCTCGTTTCGTCGAGACATACCGAGAAAAATGTAATCTCGTCTCGGTAGCAACACAACTTAAAAAGAGGGTAGAATTAAAAGCAAGACAGAGAACACATAAATACAATATCAGCTGTATACGTGTCTAACACAGTGAATTGGGGAAAGTGGCAGTAGAATGTACAAGTTCCAGATTATTATTTCCCATTCTCGATATAATCGTCGTGCGTGTTCAGTTTTTGTCGGTCCTCGATAGGACGTTTGGTTAGACTAACATGAAACGGTTTCGTCTCCCCATAGTCTACGCTCACTTCTCTATACGCACCAACATAGTTTTGTTTGTGGCAAGGCCAAGTACCCCAGTCAAATACACACATGTGATGTAATAAACACACATGCTACATTTGCATGCGATGGTGTTCTTGTTTTAGTCACAGTCGCACCATCTATTGACCAATTCTAAAACTAATGTCTAAAGAAATAAAAATTCAATTTTGATAGTTTAAATTTTTTTTTTGTATGATTTATTAATGGCATATTCTTATCGAAAAAATAATTAAAATAATACTACTCAAAAAATGTTTTGTTGTGTAATGAACATGTCATAGAAAACTTAATTAAGTTAATAATTTAGATAAGGAATGTTTTAAATTTATGTAATTATACAAAAAAATCAAGTATAAATAGTATGCTAATTAAAAAAACTTGTATGACATGTACCGGTTTTTAATGCTTTTTTTTTAAATGTTGGATAATTATTTGAATTTTTAATTCTTTGAAATGTTTCGTGTCTACGTTAAACGTTACTTTGCCATAAAATAACTTGAAAAAGTATGGCTATTTTGGTTTCGTTTTATATATTTTAAATGACGTAAGAAGTTTCAAAACTGAATAGTCTTAATATTTAACAGATCGAGTAGATCAAAATTAACAAGAACATATACAGTGAAACCTTGTTAATTCGGCACATTTGTATAAATTAGCCTCTTGCATAAGTTGGCTACTTTTTCCACAGAACCGGCAAAATGCATTTCATTTATACCTTATATGTATACTTATAATTTGGTTATTTGACGAATGAATTGTAAATTATAGACGCTCGACAACTGAGGTCATTAGAGTCTGAGGCTATTTGACGAAGTTGGTCACTGTTAGTGGAACCAGAGGTGGCAAACATGCACAGGTTTCACTGTATTACTATAACTATATAATTACGTATGATGTATAAATTCACAAATGACACTTAAAAAAATATTTAAAACGGTTTTTTACGGCTTTATACATTATTTGAAATTTTATTTTTAATATTAATTCACGAAAATGGGGAAATATTTTTGAAAACATATTAAATGAGCTGTTTTTCATTGATTTACAAATGAAAACAGTATTAAAAAATATATTTTTTTTTTATTATAAGTTTTTTTGGCCTTTACACTTTTGTATATTTAGCCACAATCTAAAACCTTAATTTAAAAAAATATTTAAATTAGCTGTACTTAGTTGTTTCTATACGAATTTGGAACGTGATATAAAATTTTCCTGTTCTGTGATCCTTTAGTTCATCGACTAGGAGCACGTACAAAATATTCAGTGTTAAAAAATTATTATGTAGTAATTTTTCGTAAATAAGAAAATCATAAAAAAGAATAGACTTACATTATGTCAACAAAAAAATGTTTTTGCAGTTCGTTAACGAATACTAATTATGTTTTTATTAACTACTTAGTCTTTACTCGTGCTTTGTAATGTCCTTTAGCTGCTGCCCAGCGCCTTTTATAGTACAGAACCGCGATTATATATTATAGTCTATTCTATTTCCTGATAAACACTATAGTGGAATCGGTTCAGTAGTTTTTGAGTTAACTTTGAACAGACAACCAGACAAAATGAATTAATGATTAAAAAATCATAGACGCTGGACGGTTGAGGTCATAGGCGTTAATGACAGACTGACAGACAAAAATCTGAAAATGGATTCACCCTATATATCCTATAAACTGTACATCATATCAAAATTTGCAGTTACAGAAAAAGTTACCGTTTTATTTATTTGTATTAATTTTTGTTACGACGTAATTTATGGTGTAGTAATTAATAAGTACAAAATAATTAAATTAAGCGACAAAAAAAAAAGAATCACTGGACCACTTTTTGAAAATGACAGTTCTATAATATTGAGGTCTATAATTTACCAAATCTATCTATCTAGAATTTTTTAGTACCCTCATTCCTCAGAAGATTGTAAAATATAATTTTATGCAATGATAGCTTAAAAGTTCCAGCTATCAGCTGTTTCGTTTCTGCTGAATGTAAGTACAGTAAAACCTGTGTATATGTTAACCATCTACGGTTCTACCAAATTATGACAAGTTAGACAATGAAATCAAAGGCACTTGGTCTGGTTCCACGCAAAAATGTTCAACGTAGACAGGTTGTCAACTTGATAGGTTTTACTGTACTCGGTTTGGGTGCCGCTTGTATTTAAAAATCAAGTAATTCTTGCATATTTAATGCTAACACTTGATGTGAGTGTACTATAGATGTACAATTCGCGTGATATAGATTAATTATAAAGAAGAACCTCCCAATTTATACAACTAACTAAAATATGTATATGTACTTATATTAAATAAGCAGACAGGTTATTATAGATGTAGAGGAAGCATCTATTAAACTAATTTTATTGTAAGTATAGGTAATATCCATAAAAAAATTACTAATGAGGTGTTTTGTAGAAAAAAATCGCATTTATAATTTACAATTTGACAACTGAGTGACATAAAAAAATGTAGAATTTTTTATCGCACGAAAATATTTTTTTATTATTTTTAAATGTATTTTTTCACATTTTTTTAGGTAGTAGGTATACCTAACGTAGATATGTAGGGAACGACAGCAAAAATTCAAAATGCAAATAATTTTCTATATACCTATTGCAATTTATAAGCTTGTTATTAAATGATATCGGAAAAATTGAATGCTTCTGTATATAGTGTAATGGCTAGGACATCAGGCGCGAAACTAAAGGATTCGGGTTCGAATCCTAACAGTGACTTTTATTTTTTTCGTATATATAAAATGCATGGCATTTACATAAAAATTATTTTTTTTCTCGACGACAAAGACAAGAAAATTTTGGAAATATTTTTCAAAAAAAAAAAAAATATTTTGAAATATTTTTCCGAAAAATAAAAAAAATATTTTGAAATATTTTTCCGAAAAATAAAAAAAATATTTTTCTTCTCATTGATGAAAGAGATGACAAGAAAATTTTGGAAATATTTTTTCTAAACGCAATTTTAATTAAGAAAATTATTTTTAAAATTTTTGAAATTAAGATACCAAGTTAAAGACATAATTATTAAGTTAAAGATAATTATTTTTTTATTAAAAATGATAAAACTATTGGGACCAAGAATAGAAAACTGAAGTAACGTGCGTGATACAAGGAAAAACAGTAACAGTATAATAACTGTTCTTTAAGTGTCAACAGATATTATATAAGAGAATGCCCATAAAACATTTATTTTATGTGTCTGGTAATTTATATCGAACTGGAGTTCAATATAGCTGCCGGATTCTTATCGGGCTAATAACAGCTGTTCTAAATACCTACATTACTTCTACATATGTCTTACATATACCTAAACCTATTAATTTCTTTGAGCCAATTTTCTGCAATATGTTATTTCGAAATACATAACAATTCATAACCTTGAAACGTATAAAGTTAATTTGTGCACGGAAACGGAACGTATCTGTTCAGCACTTACAAGATTAATTTTTTTAATGTATCTGAGAGTGTTTATACTAAGCATATTGTATCAGTACAGACACTCCTATGAAAATACATTATAAAATGTTTGCTGGTGCAACCTGCATCCGTACTGGTCCGGATAGTATAAAAGAAGATTTTAATTATTCTCGCAGACACGAGACGTATCAGATCAACACCGATTACGTGAACGTATCTGGAATGGTTATACTAACCGGAATGTATCAGTACAGACACTCCTAAGTAAAATAAACTAAATACACGTTGTCGGTGCTGAACGGATACGTGTCTGCACGGACAGTCTAATTCGATCTAAAGAGTGTCCAGTTTCAAAGTGTGTATGTAAATAGTGTCAGGGGTGTACAGAAACATGTTTATGTGGTATGTTTACAGATTTTGAATTGATATAGTTGTTTATATTTACCTGGAGGTGGATATGGTGTTGATGGAATCGGTTCCGGGGCTCCATAGTTCCCAAGTCGATAGCTGTCATGTGTGAATCCTGCTGCCGTTTCCGCTGCAACCATGGCAGCGGTCGCAGCGGCTCGATCCCGATCGTTGGCTGGCGTCAAGTAGGGCACCGGCTGGCCATGGTGCGGATGGTGGGAGTCGTGGTGTCTCGCCGCTGACGTGTACGGAGAATAGTTGCACCAGGACTGTGCAGGAAAACTTTGATGACACGACGATACTGCAGGATCTGTGCTGGGTCCTGCTGATGCCGATATATTGGAAGTACCGTATTTGCCATAGTCTGTCGTGCCGCCTCCCGTTGCACTGGCGGCCGGCGACCAAAATAGCGTCGCTGCCGCCGCAGCCTTGCTACGACTATCGCGACCCGATGCCGAGTTGGCGGCCAGGTCATGGTACGTTGGTGCGTTGCTGTACTGGTGGTAATTGAGACCAGCCGGTTCGAATGCTGTGGCGCCGCTGCCGTGATGATTTTCTGCTACCGGTGAATAGTTCCACGGCTGACCGCCATGGTGCGGATGACGAATGACACCGACAGTTGGTTCGACGCTCGAACATTCGGCACTGCCGTAGCCCGAAGTCATCGGTCGTTTGGCCGGGATGTGTAACGGTCCCGTTGAACCGTTGTTACTTGTGACAGACGACGGCGACGTTGAAGCCGTCGTTGACGTCGTAACAGCGCCAGTCTGGTTATTATTGTTATTGTTGTTGAGTGAAGACGACGCTGCTGCGACGCCAGGACTCGTGACGCCACTATTGTTACTTATCGGCGTCGTGGCGGTTTGAGGCGGCACGGCCGGCGGCGGGCTCTCTTCGTAAAGGCTGCCGTTCATCATGGCCCACCAAGTCACCCCGGTGGAATTACCCGCTCCGGTGGCTGGGGAGGTGGCCGCCGGGTGCACATTGTCGTACAGGGTTGCGGCCGAGCACGCCACGTGGTCGGTGATGGTGATGATGGTGATGGTTGTAGTTGTGGGTGACGCGCGATGGACGGGTGGCCGGCGTGGGCCGAACGCGGACGCCGGACGATGTTTAGTAGCGACGTCGCATTAACCGCGTCACGGGCACCAGGAGTCAGTCGATTGGGATGACGATGTCGACGATGACGCGGTGTCGTAGGATAGCAGTGGCAGCACAACGCAGTGAGAGGATGAGAAAAGAGCGAGAAGAAGAGAAGAGAGACGAAAGGAGGGGATAAGAGACGGAAATTCGGGTCGGATCGTAGTGTGAAGCCAACAGTCGTACGCGGCACGGCGTAGAGGAATGTTATTCACACGTGTCGACACGTGATTCAAACACCAAACAAATGATGTTTTCAGGAGATTGGAATTTTTGACGAATACATGTAAAGAGAAAACAGAAACAAAACAAATCCACTGTTAATATTTTTCAAACACCAGTTTTTTTTTAATTTATAAATATTATGCCTACACAGAGGTATATCCGTATACCTCCTGCAATACCGCACTATTCTAGTATGCGATGATAATGTCAATAATACCAAGTATGTACTACATAATATAAAGAGCAATTTCAAAACAAATACGATTTATCAAACGTATATTTATTAAATAATTCAAGTAGCCGACAGTTAAAATTTTAATCACTGCATAATTAACTTGTTATAAATTTGATTCCGTTGTTAAATGTTTATTATTAGTAATTCACTTTCTTAAAGTACTGTATATATACATAATTATGTACTTATATACATAATATATTATACTATATATGTATATATAGAAAACGTCAGTTCATAAATCAGTGGCTCTTTGAACAATGTACCTATGAGTTTATTGGTCGTAAATTAATTTATTGGTGGTCGTATAACCTGACGGATTGTATGTGAGACACTTTTCAAAGCGCCAATCGTTTATTACACGATTAGTAATATTATAGACACCTGTACACAAGCACGCACATATCATTTGTTTTAAATAAATCATATATATACAAACATGTATATATATAAACAGCAATCAGCTGATACAGTTTATAATTGTGATGGCTATATCACAAAAAATGTTTAAAGGTCAATTTTTTTTACACACATTTGTTCAAACCAGTTTTGTGTGACACCAGGTCTGCGGTGCACCCCTTTTAAAAGAACCTTTTGTACCGTGACCATTTAAAAATAACACTTTTAAAAGCACGTTCACAGTTGTCAACACAGCAGGGGTTGTAAAAACGAAAGGTTTTTTTTGCCACTGTCAGTTTTATTTATGCGATTGATTTTGCTATTTGATAGGCGTGTGAGTGGTTTCTTTTTATTTTTTAGGCTATTCCGCGCGGCGAGATGCTGATGAAACTGAGACTGTGTGCAACAGTCACCTCTATACAAGTGCTAGGAATACACTGGCTTCGTTAGCGTAGTCGCGGCTTGTGTCTAGTTGTTATACGTTCGGAACTGATCGGCGCAAAAGCACGATGCGCGCGCTGCATAAACAAGCATCGCGATTTGACTCGCGTTACGTCGCGGATGCGTCGCGACGTACCTAAGACGGACAAAGAACGAAAGACGTCTGCATGTCGACGCCGTTTTTTACTAAACTATACATATTAAACTTACTATATACTACCCTAATCGCAGTTATACCATGCTTTTCGTTTGATTTTTTTTCGACAACCCTTAGTTTTTTTTGTGAATTTAAGAGTTATTGAAGAGTTGTAACTTTATTGTATTTGCGGGGGGGGGGGGTGAAATTAATTCTTAATTTGCAATGTGAATTTTATTTCTAATTACCCGGCTTTAATTTTTAATTTTTAATTTTTAAACGACCTTTGTTTTTTGTAGCTAATTAGAATTATTGAAAAGCTGTAGCTTTTACTGTATTTGTGGGGGTGGAAATAATTCGGTATTTGCAATGTTAATTTTATTTTTAATTACACGGGTCTATTTTTAAGACTATAATTTTTAAAACAATCCTTATTTTTGGTAGCGAATTCGAGTTTTTTGAGAGTTGCAGCGCAGTTATTTATATGGGGGTGAATTTTTGTATTAACTTTTAACTTTTAATGTAAATTTTATTTTTTAGTACCCAGTTACACTATTTATCAATTTTTTTTGTCAACCTATACCTAATTTTCGACATATTTTAATATTGTTTACGTCATTGTACTCACTATGACTATAACTTCTTACGCTTCATAATACGCTAATTTAAAATTTCTAAATTTAAAAAAATCAACAAAATTTTATTTTAAAGAAAATACACTTTCAAATACCTAAGTACCTACTACAAAATGTTCAACGTAAATACGTACCTACTTTGAAAAAATATTTAACATCATCAATAATATTATTATAAACGATTTTTATTATTTTATATGGTTTATTTTCAATCGGAATTTTTAGGGTTCTTATGTTGCATTGAAATCTCCACATTAAAAGGGTACTTAAATTCATTTTAAACTGATACAGCTTTTATACATATTACATGCCTCCGAGTTTAACAGGACACCTGAAAGAGCTTTCAATGTATGTTCACGCATGCGTAGTAGGTAACTGTAAGCATGTCTCGATATTTTCTGAATACGTTTGGAGCTTGATCTGAATTTTTTTTTGGAGTAATGTTAACCTTTTTTTATCTTGTTTACTCATCAAGTTGAACGCATATCTATAGATTAATAGAACAACTTCCTGAATACAATTTGGATATATTTATATAGCGTTTTCAGCTAGTTAAACTTTTACACTAGGCCGCACTATAAGTGTAAACTAAGAACCATGTTCGACTGATCAGTGTAGAGAGTAGTGCTACACTGTATCGTGTTTGGCTGGGCGTCGGTGTGGTGGTAGCAATGAATTACAAGATGGTAGTGTGACCGTCAGTGTTACACTTTTACCACTGTCACAGGGAGGTCGTGTAAATAAAGCGCAACATGATAGCGGTAATGACAGAGTAACGGCCTGCACGAAGAGCTTGTACACTACCCAACACTGACACGGTGCTAGTGTTACACTCGTGCAATAGGTACTACTCGTCAAAAAGTGCATACCAACTGAAAACTCTATTAATATCTTAGTGTAGAATATATCAGATTTAAATTTTAGACAAATATTTTAGATTATAGACGGTCGACAACAGAGGTCATAAGCGTCTGTGAATTAATTTTAGGGTAGTATAAAACTCTAATGTGTTCACATGATTCCGGTCAAACGGGAAAATCGATCCGAAATCAAATTTTGGCAGGATGTTGACTGCACGTAAATAGGACAAGTCCTATTGTTTTTGGGAAAAATCGGCGCATGCGCAGAAGCGAAATATGTTATATTTTTGTTTTTTTTTCATTACAACAAGAGAACAGTGTGGTTCAGTGATTAGCGTCGCCACCTTTGAATCAGACTGTCGTGGGTTCGAATCCCGCCTCCGCTCATGGATGTTTTGTGATGTCATTTAGTTTTAAGTTGATTGTTATTTGATGTAATCAAGACGCGTCTATAATTTACAATAAATAAATATAAATAAATACATTACAACGATCTGCTTTTCGTAACGATTTATAATTTTATTTATGTTTAAAAGAAAGTTTTGTAAAAAAGTTTTTTTTCAAACCTTGTAGTTTCGTATGTTGAAAAGGAGCATTCAGCATTATAATATAAATAATTACTGCAATTTTTTTCTATTATTTCTAAAATATTTTTCCAAATATCCCCACTTCGTCGCATTTCTACGGGGTTATGCTTGGTTGCAGAAAGCATTGTCAGAAAATTTGATTTGACAATAACCTTAGATTGTAACCACACATATCTTCATGAGAAATTCATAGTAGAATTTCAATTCGATCTTTCTAAAAAAATAACTGATATTTTTTTAAACTGTGCATTTATTTAAGTAACATAGTTTTTTCTACAATTTCCACTTCGAAACAACATTTTCCTACGCATTTTAATAAAAAATTAACTTGAAAAGCGATCTTTTTCTGTGTATATCATTCAATTGTTTTTGTATGAGTACAATCTAATGTCTTACACGCTAGGGAGTTTGACTACGACATTAGACTGCTCCTATACTGTATAAAAACTGCACTGTAAGAAATGAGAAGGCCGATTACATAGATTATTGATGGTCCATTTGTAGCCAGCGATTAATCTGGTAATAGGCACACAAAGAGACAATGGCGTCGCAAACAGGTATCGCCACATCGCGTAGATTCCATAAAAACACATTGCGCATGCGTGGTTACTAATTTTACATTAATTTGTTTTGTATTCATCCACTTTATATATGTAACTATACATTTTATTTTGTAATTTTTACACACTTTATTGGAATATTACACAAATTATGTAATTTTAATTTACTTTATGTAAAAATCACAAATTTGTTTAACTTTACAGTAAAAGTCCAAGTTTTTATGAAGTTTTCTGTGTAAAAATAAATAATAATGTAAAATCACTTAGAAAATCGAGCGAATTCTACCTTAACTTTCAAAGTATTTTTACATCCATTTTTTTACAGTGTGTAGTTATTCGAAGTTGCTATATTTAAATAGAGCAATTTGATCCTTGGAAACAGTTTTAAGAATTGTTGGAAATGAGAACTTCCGTGGCACAAAGCAATACTGATTTTATTAAATTTGCATTTTACTAACGTTTCGGTATTCTTTATACCATCTTCAGAGTCAAATGCTGTCAATTTCTTTCAGTATTTTGTTTGAGCGATTAATGAACAACATGGTGATGACATTGTTGGTTTTTTTTAAATAAAAACTCATAAAAATTGTTAAAAGTAAAAAACTATGTAGTTATCACTGATAAAATTGGAAATAAAATCTGTGTTCACCTCTAATTAATATCTAATTAATATATAACGGATATTAATTAGAGGTGAACACAGATTTTATTTCCAATTTTATCAGTGATAACTACATAGTTTTTTACTTTTAACAATTTTTATGAGTTTTTATTTAAAAAAAACCAACAATGTCATCACCATGTTGTTCATTAATCGCTCAAACAAAATACTGAAAGAAATTGACAGCATTTGACTCTGAAGATGGTATAAAGAATACCGAAACGTTAGTAAAATGCAAATTTAATAAAATCAGTATTGCTTTTTATTGATCCTTTGTGCCACGGAAGTTCTCATTTCCAACAATTCTTAAAAGTGTGTAGTTATATGATCATAACCTAAGGTTATTGTCAAATCAGATTTTTGACAACGCTTTCTGCAACCGAGCATTAGAATGTATCTATTTCTCTATTCGTCAAAGACACACAACAAACCATTGATAAATAGCTCGGAGTAAAATAGCCCAACTAAAATTAATGGGCTATTGAATACCAATAATCCTAGAATTTAATGGCCAATAACAACAGCCATAACGGCTAATTGAGATATTTATGTGAAGAGACAAGGTACATTGCATTATGGGTAATGTACGGTGAATGCCAAGATTGTAAATTATGTAAAACCTTCTCAAACTTGCTTAGCCCCCGATCTTACGTACCTACCTGTTATATAAACCATGCCATAATCACTTTACTTTAATTACCTATAAACCGGGGTGATCTAACTATTGATCACAACAGAACGCCTTGCAACGGGTTTTACTGTAATTATACTAGCCTTTACCCGTAGCTTCGCTCGCGCTAATGTAGGTTTTTTAGTGTTCCGTACCCAAATCGGCAAAACGGAACACACTGTACATAGATTATCGATGGTTCATTTGTAGCCAGCGATTAATCTGGTAATAGCCACACAAAGAGACAATGGCGTCGCAAACAGGTATCGCCACATCGCGTAGATTCCATAAAAACACATTGCGCTGGCGTGGTTACTTATTTTACATAAATTTGTTTTGTATTCATCCATTTTATATATGTAACTATACATTTTATTTTGTAATTTTTACACATTTTATTGCAATATTACACAAATTTGTTTAACTTTACAGTAAAAGTCCAAGTGTTTATGAAGTTTTCTGTGTAAAAATAAATAATAATGTAAAATCACTTAGAAAATCGAGCGAATTCTACCTTAACTTTCAAAATATTTTTACATCCATTTTTTACAGTGCACTTATGGAATCACCTCGGAGTCTGTCTGTCACAGGCATTTTTCTCAGAGACCGTTTAATATAGAAAGTTGAAATTTGGAATAGTTGTAGGAAATGGTGGCATAATTACAGACGTTAGGAAAAGTTGAATTTTAATTTTTTTAGCTACTGCTCGGCACCCTCTAGTATAGAAGCGCGATGATAGATCCTGATGTACAATAAACACTAAAGTGAAAGTCAGATAAAAATCGGTTTAATAGTTTTTGAGTTAGCCCGGAACTAACAAATTGACAGACAAAAATTCTGTAAAATGACTATAAATTGCAGGTGCGCATCTAATTTAAAATACAGATCAAAACAAGGGTCAGTAATTTTGACGTAAAGTCTCTAATGTCCTCATATTGGGGTGACATTTTAGAAATAGTCGGAAATGGTTGACATGTGAAACAAAACACACCATGTATAATTACGTTAAGACCGTTCAGACACAGTAAGCCAGATGGCCGTGTGGAAAAGTACGAGACAGGTACAAAAGCCAAGCCCTGCAGGTTCGAATCCCAAAGGCTTTTAATTTTTTTTCTTTTAATAATGAAAATATATAAGAAATGGATAACAATTAAATTCAAGACTTTTATACGCGTTTATTTAATGTCGATTTAATGTATTAAAAATAAAAAAAAAATTTATTGCAAAAATCACGCAAAAGGAACGGAATTCAAACTGGTTAAAACTGATCTTCCATTCTGACCACAAAAAATTAAAAGTGACAAAAGTAATAATAAAACAATAGGTAGGTATAGTAAATGCATTAACAGACGCGTTAATCTATAATGGAAGGAAAAGTTTGAAGACCACTGATATACAGTACGAGCTGACACATATAAAGTCATGCTTTCCTACAGCTTATTCAAGCTTGAGTTGCCATTGCTATTACCTACTGGGCAGTAATTAAACGTCCTGTCTATTAAAGACGTTCCTTCAAACTAAATGTAGATGTTTCGGTAATTAGTAGGGTAGCAATCATTTTTTTTCACAAATATTTTAAAACAATGGCTTTCACCCGCGCCTTCGTTTGCGTTAATGTCGTTGTTTGGTTACCGCTCATCCCCTTTTAGTAGAAACGCGGTGGTATGTATACAGACTACTTGACTGTCCGAAATAAAAATTCAATAAAGAAACTCACAGAAAAAAATACTTAGCTAATATTATTTCAAGACTTATAAATGTCATTTGGTAAAAAAATATAGTGCTTTTAGAATCTCTAAGTTATTGCATAATATCCTTTGTGAGGGTGAATTGATACCCTCCCCTATCGTAGCAAACAAGTGTGAAATAGGATGAAGGGATTGTGCCTGCAAAAACTCAGGAAGGGTGCAAATCTGTTAGTACACGCGAGGACATCTGTAGGCTGGATTATCAACTGAATAGATCAAGATGAAGTCCAGCTATAAAATGGTATAATCTTAAAAAACATACAAATATGTACATTGTACGTAAAATACAAGCCAAGTAATATATCTGGATAAATTGATATTGTGCATGTCAATTGTGCTAACAAAGTACTAACTAGGAATTCTGTTTCCAGCATAAAATTGAAGTCTTAACCACACAACTGTTACTTTATTTTGTTAAGACATCCAATTTTTATGGTGACATAGTGATGCTAGAGAAATTTGGAGGATGTGTTCAATGCCGATTAAAGAAAATAAAAATAGAAGACTTACCACACAAAATTACTGTTACTTTTTGTTAAGAGGTCAAATTGTTAAGGAGACAGGTCTGGTTGCAGAGAAATTTGGAAAATGTTGCTCATGGCCGGTTAAAAAAAATAATACGTAAAAGATTTATGACACAGTGCGACGCTTTTGTTGTTGGCAGCCCCAATGATAGGGAAATCTGGAAAGGTACGTGCAGTACGCAGCTGGGATTCTAGATGGTAGCGTAGATCATAGCAGGGCTTGCTTAAATTAATGCATTGTTATATATACGAGCGTGCACAACGAAGCAGTGAGTGTGGCAGGTATAAGCACTGTTACAAGAGCTGCTAGATTCAAGAATGTATCTCACCATTCTTTCAGCGCGCTGACTACTACAATCAACGTGTGACAACTGTCAAATGGTCGTTACAAGTTTCGCAATGGATGTGACTAGTTTAATAAGTGAAATTTTGCCAGTTTTTATTTAATTTGTTTTGAGTTTTTTCTAAGACGTATTTAAAAGTGTTAGGTTCCATACGTAAATATTCAAAAAAACGGTTGGGGTAAAATTTTAATTCTTGGTATAAATGATGAAATTCGCCATGCTTAGATCGTTTTCTATTAATAGGGTGGACATGATAGCTCCTACCCAAATTTGTATTTAAAATATACCACTTTGTAGCAGAAGAACACAAATATTCGTCTTCGCTATCTAACATTTCAAACGCGATTTAAGCTTGTATCAATGCTAGTATCAAAGCTTCGTTGTGCAAACCTATAAGCGCTTATAATTTCAGCCACCTTCTACCATAGATGCTACCATCTAGAATCCCAGCTGCGTACTGCACGTACCTTAAGGGATTATATCTCGATTTATCTGAAAACAAAGGAGTCGATATTAATCAGGAATTCCTGTTTACAAGCGTAAAACTTTTTCAGTTCATCGTTCTTTCGAGGATTTAAAGGCTATTTAGAACATTAAAATCTCTAGGATGAGCTCGTATTTTTGTTTTGGCTCCTCAAATATATTTCATATATATTGTAAAAAGGAAAATAAAACAGCTTAATTTGAATATTATAGTATTTGATAAATACACGACTATTCGACTCTTTGGGCCAATCAAATTTTCTTCGTATTACTTGACTCAAAATTCTAATATTTGATAAATACTCGTCTCGAAAAAGAAGACTCGCACACCCCTAAAATAAAATATAAATAAAATCAAGATTCCAAATGTTCCCAAACATGGTTCTTTCTAGATTTGAATAAGATAATCTATATAAGCAGGGCAAATTAAAAAAACTACATAATTTAATTAAAAAGTGGTTTGTTTCAAAATCAATTAATTGTATGTATGGACATGATAAAGAGGTGAACAGGTTTATTTTATTTATTGTAAATTATAGACGCGTCGACAACTTAGGTCATTATCGTCTTGTTTACATCAAATAACAACTCACTTAAAACTAAATGACATCACTAAACATCCATGAGCGGAGGCGGGATTCGAACCCACGACAGTGTGATCCAAAGGCCGCTACGCTAACCGTTACACCACTCTGTCCTCTAGGTGAACAGGTATATACAAAACAAAAAATTCGACTGATGACCAGTCCTATACTTCCCACCTAGTAAATATTTGCAAAAAATAAACACTTTTTTTTTTATTCTTTGACTAGGCCCAAATAACCTTAGCTGTTGGTGGTCTTTAAAACACAATTTAATTTTTATTCTTTGAAAAAAGCATGGCCCTCTTTTTTGTTTGGTGATCTACTAATGGCTACCTTAATATAGCAAAAATCATGGTTACCTTGATTTACGTACAATTTTTATTTTTTTTAGTAAAATATTTTTTTTCTCGAAAACTATACATTTTAGAGAAAAAAAATATTTACATTTTTTTCATATTATAACATCTAGAATTCATTTATATTTTTTTTTACCTATGTTAATACGTGACATTGAGGACGTTTTTTTGAATATCTCAGGATCCACTGAACCGATTTGACTCAAAATCTAATCAGATCTAAGTTAAAGGCTGATAAATACAATAGAACAATCGGCATGCCCGTATGTTGTTCCGTTCTTAAGATATCGAAGGCGAAAAATTGACCACACACATACACACACACATACACACACACACACACACACACACATACAGACATCAGTCAGAAAATGATCTTAAACGATTACTAGGGTCTCAAAACGTGAAAATCTGTTAAAATCTCGAAATGTTTTTTTCGGACTAAATCCATTACTTCCCTACCATAGTAGAGGTGGGAAGTAAAAATTGGCTTCCGAGGGTCACTCCGCGTGGAGACATACTTCTTATGGAGAGGTATCTTACACGGTACCCACTATGGACAAATAATCAAACTGACTACGCTGGCTTTTAATTTATGGTATTGTTAAAATTGGGCACGAACATGAGAGTCGCGTCGGTAGAAAATTTCCCTAAAGAAGGAAACATTACATAATTCTTTTAATTACTTGGCATTCAATGATCATGATCTTAGTTATCGGACATTTAATATCTACGATACTTGACTCTCTTTTTCCTATTCGTTTAGAAGCACTATATCTACAAATAATGTCAAATTTTAAAGCTCGGCTTCGTTCGCGTTAATGCCGATTTTAATGGGAACCCTATCTTTACCCGAGCGTCGCTGGGTACAGTAGACTTTAAACTTGAATGTCAATTAATAATGTGCCAAGTTTTACGAAAATCGGTTCAACCGTTCTCGAATGACGTGGGTACAGACAGACAAAACTTTTGGAAAAGTACTCTATCATCAAAGTATCATATAAGTAAAATATTAGAAAAGCAAGAAAACCAAAGTACAGACAGAAATTGCGTTACTATTATATATGTTAGTACTATAGGTCTTGAATTCGAGGTGTCAATATTATAGACACGATATTTTTGGGATTACAGATAACAGGGCAGATCTCGAAATCGGGATTAATTCGGGATCGGGGTTTTCTATGAAATTGATCGTTTTTTAAATAGTTAATTTTTGAACAAAATATTATTACCTATACTTAGTTATTAAAATGGGAACAAAATAAAAGTTATTTTTTGGAAATATAGGAAAATACAATTAACCGATTCCTGTATGCATTTACGAACTAGTGGCCCGGTCCGGTTCGCCCGGGTGCTATAAATTTATGATTTCTTACATTACTCACTCGCAGTCGCTTCGCTTGTAGCCAATATCCTAAGGCAAAATATTACCTATTGAACAGTGACAAAAAAAAATTAAAATCGGTTCAGTAATTTCTGAGATTACCCTTGATTTTCACCCGGGCGAAGCCGGGCCGGCCAGTTAATATAGCCTACGTTCTAAAGCAAAGTATCGCACCTATCGAATAGTGAAAAAAAAATTTGAAATCATTCTGAGATTACCCCCGATTTTCGCCCGGGCGAAGTCGGGCCGGTCAATTTCAATTAAACATCTAAACCTTCCTCGTGAATCAGTTTATCTAATCGTGAAAACCGGTACAACATCCGTTTAATATAGTTATGAAGAAATCGGTCTTATGAAATTACCCCCGATTTTCACTCGCGCGAATCCGGGCCGGCCAGTTTCAATTATACCTACATTTAAACTCTCCTCGTGGATGAGTCTATCCAATCGTGAAAACCTGAACAAAATTCGTTCAGTAGTTACGGAGAAAATCGGACACAAACAGACGGACAGACAGACGTGGGGAGGGACTTTATTTTTCATAATATTATGTAGATAGTGATGATTCCGATCTCGATACTCACATCGAGATCGGAATCATCACTCGATATTACAGAAATGTAGGTAATTACGATCTTGAAGCACGCTTAACATCAATCGGGATCCTGAGATTTCAGGATTGAAAGACCTGGTTAATACTGATAACAGCAGGAATATTTTTCTGAAGTTTTATATTAGAAATCGTGTCCATCGTGATTATAATAAAATTAAGCAAAATCGCAGGATAGTGGACAAAATAATTTGATTTATTAAATTAAATGTACGACGTTTCGTCTATAGATTTAGATGTATGTACTTGAAAAAGTCTATAGACGAAACGTCGTACATTTAATTTAATAAATCAAATTACCAGATCATATAAAAAATCTCAATATTGACACTTTCTTAAGAAGGCCATAAAAGGAATTCTCTTAAAAGAATGTTTGTATAAAACAGACGATTTTTTTAAAATTGATTTTAAAAAGTAATATTAAAACTTGAAATGTCTTATTCAAAGTAAGTTTTATAAATTTTTAATGTGTATTTTTCTGACGCCATTTAAACTGTAGTCCAGTATTACAAATAAAGAATATATTATTATTATTATTATTTTGTCCACTATCCTGCGATTTTGCTTAATTTTATTTTTCTGAAGTTTTGCTCGTTATGAATCATCCTGTACAATATTTATACGTACTCTAATACATAAACGAATGTGTTTCCCATATGTTAGATAAATTATATTTACGTAAAATAAATAAAGAATAAATTAAATACCAATGCAAGGCCTGTATTCAAGTCTGCGTGTCGGCTCAACCAATTATAAAAGAAAGAATAGTTTATATTGTTCTTAATGAGGCGACTTTGTCATGTAGTAACTTCATTATTGTTCAACTGTATTTATAAATATTGATGATTTCCTGGTCTTCTTTTTGTATGAGGCGGGAACTATGATTAGATATTTGTTTTGAATGTACGAGAAGTACACTATCATTAATTGTATGCATATGATATGTTTATATTGTAATTTATATAGCGGCTAAAATCTACACTAAAACGAACGTACACCGGATCGACCCTAATTTGGAGAATTTCAGAACAACATTTCTTATAAGTATATATGAAAAATTATTTTATTATTAACTAGCAGAATTTTAACAGCTGTATGCTATTCAAATTTGATCAAACTTCTAAGAAAAGTGTTTCGTGGCTGAACTGCATCGTTAACGCGTTATGAAATACTCGTGGCGACATCTATTAGTGAGTAGAGAACTATTATTGTTAGCGACATAATTCATTGGTGAGTAACAGAAACATGAAGGTTTTATTTTAAATCTCAATTTCTGGAACTTTTCTAACTCGAAAGTACGAAAGTAAAAAAGTAACAAATTCTGCTCTGTCAAAACCGTAACTATGGAAACGAAATAATAGGTACACTTTTAAATTTCAATACAACTTGATACATTTTAAGGTAGAGTTGTCTTGTGATAATAACATTTAAAAGTTTCGTTCATAACACGCTGTAAAACAATAAATAAGTATAGTGTTAAATGTAAAAAAATGTTGTTAGAGATTGTACCTAAACTGTTGTTCACATAGTAACACATATTTCACTTAGTTTGTTCGCTTGGATTATATAAAAATGTCAATCTTTTCTCATAAATTGTTGAACTTTGCGTTATTATATCTCAACAATAAAAAGGTCAATAATTTTTGGATTTTCTTTTTTAAACTCAGAACAAAAACATCAATGAACAGTTAGTTATTTGAAAATTTCTGACTATTACTTTTTTTTTAAATTAAAAAACTTGTCAAAAACACAACCTTTCCTATGCTCTCCGTGTTAATTATCTGAACTTTAATTAAGTTTATCTCGAGTTATAGATGGTCAACTTCAAATTTTAATGGTATTTGTATTATAGTATCCTTAATGAGTATACGAAAATTTAGAATTTTCTGACACTATGCCCATGACAACTACCTTAACTGCTAGTGTTAAAAAGTTCTGTCTCAGAACCATACTTTTTTTCATAAACTATTTTTGCTACTGCAGTATGCGTTATAATTTTCATTGAAAGTACTAAATGCTACATTCGGGATTTTTTTAGATTTTTTGCATCGATAGTTTAGAAATTAGAGGGGAGGGACGCTTTGATAACAACTTTGAAAATAAATTTCTCGTGACTGAAGGGTTAAAATCAAAATGTCCTTACAACATTTCAGTAGCATGTTTAGAGGCCTATCTAAAGGCACCCTTGTAAATAGGGTAAATGAAAAAAAAAATTTGAGTACAATTTCAACTCTATAGGTAGGGGTCCAAAAAATTATTTTTCCAAAAATCTCATCCTTTTTGTTTTTGGGTCATCAATCTGCGTCCGTATACCAATTTTTATTTCAATAGGTATATCAATATTCATAGTTAACCCTTAAGGTAAGTGATAAGGGTCCCTTCGCTGAGGGTCACTTAAGTGCTGAGGGCACCTTAACCAAAGGAGCGTTTCATAGTCATTTCCTTGAGTGAGGCAAGAACTATAGGAAATCTCCATGATTTTTTCCTTTAGAACAGTTGGTCATACTGCAGACCGATTGTGTTTAGTTGTCATTTTTGATATAAATGCGTGTTTTTCATGTATTTTACTGTTTTTACTTTTTCGACACTTAAGGGATATACTATCCACCCTTAAGATGAGGGTGATGTAAGGGCCCTTACAGACGTCAATTTTGACTATGAAACGCATATTCGATTTGAGGGCATGAATAAGTGTCCCTTACTACTTAAGGGTTAACTATGAATACGGCCGTAGGAGGCCTATGACATACACACAGACAAACTGACGCATGGACTGACAGAAACTACAAGGGTTCCTAGTTTCTACGGAACCCTAAAAATGGGATAAATATAATACACTCGTTAAAATCGTCTTCATTACGCCCTTGATACACAAACTATTAATATATCGTTTGAATAAAATGTCAGCGAACTTATTGTTAAAAAATCATCTCCGAAATTACATGAGGCGTTCACCTGCGGGCAATTCAAATGTAGACACATAGTACCTGTATAAATAATGTAAAATATGTCATTTACATGCAAATCAGTACACTGGAGACCACCAAAAGACTCTATCACATAATAAATATTCGGCTTCCATCCATGTCTATTCATTGGATCATGCTTATATAAACCAACCTATTAACATATCTCGAGTCTCCATCTTATGTTTTTTACCCACGCTAAATAAGATTACTTTCCACTACTGTCCTCGCTATTAATGTCCGACATTTTTAGTCACAACCGACGTTCAAAGATAATCTAAATTATTTTCGTATTTCTAATTTAATACATTGGCTATAAGCTGACTATTTATCGCCATGATTCATGCTTATTAGTGTATTTGCCTATACATAGTATCACTGCAAAAAATGGATGTAAAAATACTTTGAAAGTTAAGGTAGAATTCGCTCGATTTTCTAAACGATTTTACATTATTATTTATTTTTACACAGAAAACTTCATAAAAACTTGAACTTTTACTGTAAAGTTAGTGATTTTTACATAAAGTAAATTAAAATTACATATTTGTGTAATATTCCAATAAAGTGTGAAAAATTACAAAATAAAATGTATAGTTACATATATAAAATGGATGAATACAAAACAAATTAATATAAAATTAGTAACCACGCATGCGCAATGTGTTTTTATGGAATCTACGCGATGTGCAGGCGATACCTGTTTGCGACGCCATTGTCTCTTTGTGTGCCTACTACCCGATTAATCGCTGGCTACAAATGGACCATCGATAATCTATGTAATCGGCCTTCTCATTTATTACAGTGTAGTAGATTATATATCTAGATGTGTAATGGACTTTATTACGACAGTATTTAAAAACGAGTGATAGCGAGTTTTTACAGTCACACGAGTCATAATACCATTATACTCACGAGATATATATGGTATTTTTTACCATATCCACTTCAAAATACCTTACACTTTTCACTTCATTTTCAAAACATTTTGACAGTTCATTTGCGTCGCCATCTTTACTTTTACAGTATGCCATGAAGGCGTGAGTATGTAATCGCAAGTGGATAGAACGAATAAACAGAAGTTGCTATGGCAACCGTTTACTTACAGCATTTTGTCTGTACGCATCATATCTTTTACCTGTAATTGTACATTAATGTCTGTTGGTAAATAAATAAATATCTACTATTCAGTGAAACACCAAGTATAGGGGTCGCCAAATTCTTGAAAATTTCAAGATCTTGTCTTGATCTTGTCTTGATTTCAAGACAAGATCAAGACAAGAAGTAATTTTAGATTTCAAGACAAGACAAGAAATGTTATGTCAATACCAAGATTTCTTGTCAAGAAAACAAGAAATCTTGAAATATCTTGACTAACAATGAAAACGCTAAAACGTATATTTATTTGTGAAAAAGATAACATATTTTAACATAACATAACGTATTATTTTAATTTATTGAACACATTTTTTGCTAGACCGATTCACAAAAATGTAAATTAAAAACAATAAATGAAAAAACTCGGGTCGCAGTGCCAAACCCTGCCGACAATAATATAGTGTATTTGCTAATAAGGTCTTGTGGCTTTATTATGTGAACTTAAGTTTGTTTTTGGACAAAATCAAAAAATTTAGCCCCTTGATACATCCCTTAAAATAATATTTTTTTTCCTAATTTCAATATTATTATCAATGCAACCTCTGTACCAAATTAAATACACCCGTCAGCAAATAAATCACTATCCGCGAACTAGTGTTTTCATAAAATTTGTAAGTCCGGTCCTGTTGTGGCGATTTTGTTAAAATTTTAGCAACACATTTTAATCTCTACCAAAGGGTTAAATTCCAATTTTTAAACAATTCTGAGATTTTTTCGGTATTTTTGGGCCCAAAAACTTTTTTCAAGTCCTAAAAACTACCCTTAAAATGGCCCGATCGGGCCCATTTTAAATAGGCTTCGTGCGGTGATGGGTTCCAATGTGTGTACCAAATTTCGTTTAAATCGATTAAGTCTGTCGAGAGTTATCGTGTACACACACACACACATATATATAAGCCATGAATTAAGGCACATAAGACTTCTTATGGAGTCAACGCCTAGCCGATTTCTTGGCTTTGTTATTGTTAAAGCTGGTCTTGAAAATAGCCTTTCCGCAGGTACCTACAGATGCGTAAGATGTTGCTGGCGTTCCGAGAAAATCCTTGGCCATTTTCGATAACGACGGGTAGACATTTTCGTGTCTTCTCCACCAATCAAGTATATTCTCAGAATTTTCTGTCCTCTAGGCTCATTTAAGTATTTTTCAATTTCATACTTCCAAGATTCTGAGTTATTTGTGTTCGTCAGAAAACAAATAAAGATCGGGGAACCACCAGATTGCCGTGTTAGCACGCAACGCAATAAAAAGTTCGCCGGCGAGGAATCACCATGTACGGTGTCACCGGTTAATCAAGAAATTTCAAGATCTTGAAATTTCTTGAGTCAAGACAAGACATAAGATGTCAAGAAAACGTCAAGACAAGATTTTTTTAAATTTTTTGATTTTTTTTCAAGACAAGACAAGAAGTTATTGTCAAGACAAGAATTCTTGTCTTGTCGACCCCTAACCAAGTATATTCCGAAAGGACATAGCACGACCACCAGGAGGGAAAAACTCCTGGTGGTCACGTTATTTTTTAATTCAATCCGTCAATTACACGGAGTGTTTTCATTGGTCATTTCATCAGAGCATTGTTCTCCGCGCAGTGATAACCCAACATCCGGCACGGCATATTATGAAGAAAACAAAATAGAAACACCAGTAGCCCCATAGGTGTTTGTGACTATGTACCGTCCGTGTGAGGTGTGCTTCATGAATATTTATACAACAGTACCTATGTTGTTTCTAGTCAACATGCATGTTGTACCACAATATTATAAATTCACTGAAATGTTTAAACGAAAAAAAGTCTAACCTAAAAGAGTAAACTTCTTATTGTCCTTTGTTTTTTGATATTAAAATATTATTTCGTTTCTTAGTAAAGTTACTGTCAATTCTTATCATAATATAGGGGGTTCCAATAATGATTAAACGCATTAAGGTAGTTGTCGTGCTATGGGCATAGTGTCAGAAAATTCTAAATTTTCGTATACTCATTAAGGATACTATAATACAAATACCATTAAAATTTGAAGTTGATTGACCATCTCTAACTCGAGATAAACTTAATTAAAATTCGGATAATTAACACGGAGTGCATAGGAAAGGTTGTGTTTTTGACAAGTTTTTTAATTAAAAAAAACAAAGTAACAGTCAGAATTTTTTTAAAAACTAACTGTTCATTGATGTTTTTGTTCTGAGTTTAAAAAAGAAAATCCAAAAATTATTGACCTTCTTATTGTTGAGATATAATAACACAAAGTTCAACAATTTATGAGAAAAGATTGACATTTTTATATAATCCAAGCGAACAAGCTAAGTGAAATATGTGTTACTATGTGAACAACAGTTTAGGTACAATCTCTAACAAATTTTTTTACATTTAACACTATACTTACTTATTGTTTTACAACGTATTATGAGCGAAACTTTTGGATGTTATTGTAGCACGACAACTACCTTAAGCCATATCCATATCTGATTAAAAAATAATAATTTAATGTAGGTACTTAATAAAAGCAGTCAGTTTCTTTTCATCAAATTTTTTAACACGTCGCTAACTGATATTAAAAAGTAGACTTACTTTAAATCTTTTTTACTGGACAACCCTACTAAAACTTTATTAGTAAAAACAATAATATGATGAAAAACTTCAAATCGGTGGCAGACCAATTCAATTTTTTCTAATAATTTTTTGTTGTCAGTATCTTGAATACGGCTGTACAGATTATACAAAAGTATCAATTATTTACAATTATATTATACCTCATATTGAACATTTATCCATTTGGAGAGAGGTCTGCCAGGTATGCAAAAAATATTTGCAAGGCAGACGATGATAATTGTAAATAATAAATACTTTTCTATAATCTCTACTATAAATTTCATTAAGTATAGTGTTGAGACGTATTCGTGATATTGACAACAAAAAATGATTATAAAAAAATGTTTTTAATCTGCCACTGATTTGATGTTTTATATCATATAATCCAGTGGTTCTTAAAGTTGACTGGACCGCGACCCACCTAACAATAACTTCCAAATTTGGGACTCACGACTGTCATGAAGAAAAAAGAGGCATAACTATATGAATGAAGGACTGTTCAAATAAGAAAAAAAAACATTCAGTTACAATCGAAAATTTTAATACGTGGCCGGTCGGTCGATGTATCTTCCTATTTTTCAGGGCCCAAACAATATTCCCTCGCGACCCATAGTTTTGGAAATGCTGAAATATAATCTGTTAAATTTAATAACAGAATTTTAGTAGTGTTTTCCAGTAGACTTTTGTACAGTCAGAGTTTGGACTATGAGAGCTTCTGACCTGAGAATATATCGTTTTTTAAAATCCATACGACATCGTAGTTACATTGTAACTAAAATTATAGAAGTAGTATTAATATAAACATCTATTATTTTATTCATGCATTTCACAGTTGGATATTGCAATTTGAAGCCGCGTTATCAAGCAGGAAGATCAGCATTACGCAATGCTATGAGCATCTGTATTTTATAATGGTCACATGTGTTTTACCTGACAGGTAGCAGTACACCTATCTATGATGTGCTAGGCGTTGTATTGTCCGAACAGCCGCAATATTCAACGTTCAAATTGATCATAAGACAAAACAGCTTAAATATCAAATTTGAATAGTTCATAATAAATAAATAACATTGGAGAAGATAGCTCACTAGCTAATGATGTTGTTTCAAAAAGACACAAAACTTTGAGTTTTTTTTAGACAACATCAATGCTACCCTACATATATTATATATATTATGAAGTATTAGAAATACCTTGTATTTTTTGATGTCCGTCTTGTGACTTCCAGTGTTTTATCACGACGCGTTTCAGCAACATTGTCGACCACAACATTGTTTTGTTTTCGCAGTTTCTATATATGAGCTACGCTTTTGAAGCAGAAAAGTGGAATTGAAACTTTATATCTCGTTGTGATCAGACACTTAGACATGTCTTGATTATAAATCAAATTTTATTGTGTTTTATTTATTTATTTTAATTTTATGTAATGATCAACGATATTATTTAATATATCAGCAAATAGATCTTTATAATAGGAAATAGAAATACGCTATTATGTTGAAGAACTCTATGATATAGAGAAATGGTGATCCGTAGATGATGTAGAAATTAGGAGAGAAAAACTCAGTGTCAATGAGCACCGAAACGTAAGCTTATAAATGCAAATTTAATCATCAGTACTTATTGAAAATTTTATTTGATCCTTTTGCCACTGAATTTTTCTCTCCTAATTTCTATACGCTAATATGTTTTTTGTCTTAGAATGTCTGAAGATATAAACAGTCAAAAAAGAGGAAGATCCACAAATAAAGCATTTAATTGGCACTCCAAAACAATAAATAGTATATATAGAAGATTCAAAAACATTTTCTTAAAAAATCTAAAATATAAATTTTTAAAATCAGGGTAGCTATTTGAAACGATATTTTAATATAGAAATGGAAAATGAAGCTATAAAACATAGATTGCAGATAATAGACGCTCAATATAAAACTTGGCTGGTAGTAAAACTCCAACTATTACTACCAGCCAAGTGTCTCATATTACAACCAACCGGACATTTTAGGTTATACCAATAACAGACGCTTATGACCTCAGTTGTCGAGCGTCTATAATTTACAATTCATTTATTTAATAACATAGGGAGAAGGACACAATATCTGTGCATGGTTATTACCATACTTTCATCTACTTATGGAACATGCAAATAAAAATTCTTAAAAATTCTACATAAGTCGCTTTGTTTTGTGGTCACAGACTTGATTTACGCATCACCGAGCCACAGTAAATGCGTATAAATTGAATAAGTTACGTGTAGGTAAATATACAATTATTATAATATACAGATGACCAAAAAGTATTACGCTGAATGCATAACGGTAAATAGTCAAGTCTCCGCGCAAAATTTAACAATAATACTTAAAATAAAAATGATTAAGTGCGAGTGTGACTTGCGCGCCGAGGGTTCCGTAAATTTAACAACCGATTGCATGCACATAACTACCTAAAATGTATTAAATTAAATTACATTTCATTAAGGTCCGTATTCACCGAACACTGTTAAAGATAGAAGTTACTAATCTTAGAATAAATTGATTCCTTGGCATAAAATTAACTTTCAATTCACCAAGCAATTCATTCAACAGAATAGTAACTTCAGGTACAAATTTACTTTATACCATACACCTTGGACATTTTGTCAAATATTTTGATTCTAAAGCACGTTTACCAAAGATTCGACCGATGGCGTATCGATCGACAATGTAAATTTATTTTATTTTACTACAAAAGCCTTTACCTGAAAGATATGGAATTAATATTTACCTGAAAAGGTTGACAGGTCATAAAGTAATTTGTGCATTTCGTAGCTATCCTATTTTACTAGACGAATAAATATTTATACCCTTGAAATTGGACAGAAGAGTTATTCTTACGGTTTATACCTGCAGTAAACTTAACTACGTTTGATGAATTGAAAATTATCGCTATTTATTTCGAGTAATAGTTACCAACAGTTCCAATAAATCATCGAAATGAATAACTAACTACGCTCGGTGAATACGGGCCTAAAACTTATCCAGTAAGAACATAAATTAGGTAGTGATTATTATTATAATAAAATTGACGTCAAAATGTCTGTCTCAACGAGTGCTTTCATATCATCATGGAATGCCAGAGTTCATCTTGCCGAAACCCCTTGGTAGGCCTAATTTTTCAATTTCCGGTGGGAAAAAATTATAATTGTGACTTCCTATTTGATTGCCCCAATATCTACTCAGAAAGACAAATAATTTTTCTGTCTATTTGATGCATAGGAAATTCGACGGTTGGCTCTGAGACTATTCGTGTTCAGTTATTTTTGAAACACTCAATAGGTCTGCATGTTTGTATAGAATATATGCATGTACTGTCCCCCCCTTCACCTCGCGTGAATATCCACTAGAAAAAGCATACTTACAATGTGATACAAAGTAACAATAAATGTGCTGCCATACACGAACCTACTCAATCAGAAACACTCGTTCAATTATTCTAAACGAATTATTATTAACCGTAATAATTAGGTTTTAAGGCCTTCGATTAGTCTTGCGGTTAAACAACTGCTTGCAGCACTGCAGAAATTGTTAAATTATTGTATTGTTCCAGTTCTGTCGATGGAGAAAGAATTAGTTGTTAAAATTGCTTTGATAAGAATGTTTAAAAATAGGATAAGCCTATAAGGTAGGGCGTCCTATAATTTAACGATGTAACCGCTAGATTTTTTGAAGACTCGGTACTCCGAAGTCGTTCTTGTCACCTGCAAGTGGGTCAGTAGCCAAAAAAAAATATATTTAAAAAATACGCGATTATATCAACGCACGAAAAAGTAGGAAATATGTTTCTTTCTCTTTTATAAAGTTTAAAAGCGCGGGACAGTCGATGAATGAAATTAAATATACAGTGAGTGTTCCACCCTTTAAACGTTATAGACGAGAAATAAATTTATATTCTACCTTTTGATGCATTGATATATTCGTTTTTTATTTATTCTTTAAATATACTTTTTTATATTCAAATTTTTAGTCATTTTATATTATTATATTTAAATTTTAAATGACTAGAGAAACGGTTTCTCCACCATCAAAACCGTCACTCCCACCATCTATTTTTTATTTCATTGTTTAACTTGGTTTATAAATATTATTATAGTAAAAATATCAGAATACTGTATTTGTCATCAAAACTGCATTCAATTGCAAAGTTTCACGTTAATTGGACATTTGGAAGAGAGTTAAAATCGAGTTGCACGATTTTTTTATATATATGTAACATACAAGTGAAGCTAATGTAAGCGTGTTAAAAACTGACCGTGTAACGTGAGCGAAACCGCGGGTAAATTTTTTTATGTAATAGAAACGTGAATAATATTGACATGAAGCAAAGATCAGAAATGAATAAGTTAATAAAAATAAATGCAAAATGTATGTCATAAAAGGTTAGAAATTGTTATGTTCATTATTAAAAATAGTCGCATTATCACTTACGATGATTTCTGGCAGACCGAATTGAGCGAACATTTCTTGAAGATGCGAGATAGTAATAGCAGACGTCGGATCAGACTTCATGGAAAACATTTCAGGCCATTTTGACTTGGCATCAACAAGAATGAGGAAGTGATGACCCATAAATGGACCGGCATAGTCCATATGGACTCGTTGCCAACTTCGCTCTGGCCAATTCCTCGTCGCCAGTTTTGTTGTGTACGAAATTGCATTAACTTGATTTAATTTACAGCAATTCATTTAATATGAAATCTATATTCTCATAACTGTACATTTTCATTTGACAAGTCATTGATTTCAATTATTAGTGTATTTGCCATATGGCACATACACTATTGGCGTCGGTCGGATGGCGGGACCTAGGGGTCGGACCAAAATTTCTCGACGTTTCATAGCCTCCTGAACATTTTGGCACCATTTTTGGAAATGTCTATTTATATATATATATATATATATATATATATATACGTGCGGGCAATAACTTTCGAAAGAGTTAATTGATTTTGACGAAATTTGGTAGGCACGTTGAAATCCATCACCGCACGAAGCCTATTTAAAATGGGCCCAATAGGACCATTTTAAGGGTGGTTTTTAGGGATTGAAAAATGTTTTTGGGCCCGAAAATGCCGAAAAAATTCTCAGAATCGTTTCAAAATTGAAATTTAACCTTTTAGTAACGATTAAAATGTGCTTCCAAAATTTTAATAAAATCGGCCCGACAGGACCGGACTTACAAATTTTATGAAAACACTATAGTTTGCGGATAGTGCTTTACTTACTGAAGGGTGTATTTAATTTGGTACCGAGGTTGCATTGATAAAAATATTGAAATTAAGAAAAAAAATATTATTTTAAGGGATGTATTAAGGAGTTAAATTTTATATTTTGTTCAAAAACAAACTTAAGTTCACATAATAAAGCCACAATGCCAGTATTAGCAAATACACTATATTGTCGGCAGGGTTTTGGCACTGCGACCCGAGTTTTTTTTTATATATGTTATTGTTATAGGCATTGCTACCCTGATCTAAATGATAAACGACTTTTAATAATGAACATAACAGAAATTATGGACAAATTAATAAATAACTCATTGTAATAATTAAAGATACTTAATGAATATATTAAGTGACTGAAAAATTCTGGTCAAAATTGTAATTTAAAGACTGAAAACAAGTCAGTAAAGTGCAATATTATAAGTCATCACCTAGGGAAGAAAACGTGAATTAAAAGGACCCTTTCTCTTTACGTCTTCTAAGTTTAAACAAAACATACTACCTACTATGAGATCTAGCTTACTCTAGTATCATCACGATGCGATGTGCAGGAGTCGGGACCCGCAATGGTTGAAAACAGTAAGGCGCAGGAACGGAAAAACTAGAAGCGGGCAACGATTTAAAGATCACAAAGGAATTGACTTAGTCACTTTTTTGTGAGGCATATAAATCTTCCGGATTGGTGAATTATGTAGATACTAGATCTTTTAGTGATTTGCTTTTTTGTTCTGAAGTAATTTAGCCGGCAAAAAGAAATGAGTAAGGAACCATGGGAACGAAAAGAAAATGTCATATGATAAATATTTATTATATTATGTTTTAAAGTAATTATTTTTGGTAGTTAGAATGGTTCCGTCGCCTAATTGGCTGAATTTTTTAAAAAGTTCTCCTGCAGTATTGTGATTTAGATATACTCTGGCTCTAAGGTTCGGATACTTATTAAATTTTGATTAACGCTTCGTAATAGAAATACGGCAATTCAAAATTTTAGATGCTTCTCAACCATTTGAGATTGAAAATATTTTATTGTTTCATAAATTTGATTTTAATATTTTTTTTTCTCTATG
Source organism: Mongoloraphidia duomilia (assembly GCA_039654895.1). NCBI lineage: Eukaryota > Metazoa > Arthropoda > Insecta > Raphidioptera > Raphidiidae > Mongoloraphidia > Mongoloraphidia duomilia. The sequence continues at coordinate 4,317,578 of CM077520.1, read as the reverse complement.
CTAACGCAACGTTATTATGTATTTATTTTTTAAAAATATAATACCAGATTTAAACGGTATTTACCAACTTTACGACCTCTGTTTTTAAAACAGCCTGTATAATTTTATAAATCCAATATACACTTTATTTTAATACGTATTTAACAAATATCCAAGTTAATGTTAATAAATAATGGTTAGATACTTAGTTATATTATTAAAAAATAATTATTACTTATTGACTAAATAATACGTAGATAGATGTTGTAAGGTTTTGTGAAGTGTTCAATGGAATTTTTTGCTTAAAACCTACGCAGAAAACCTAATTTAAATTAAACATAAATTTTATATAACTTTCAAAATTTATTAAAACGTCGTAAGAAATTATAACATCTGGAGGCTCCCAAGCGCAACTTTATTTAGAGGCAGCTTCCTTTAAAAAAATATTTTCTACAGAATAAACGCTACTAACAATATTTTCTGTTTTGTAATTACTACGATAGTAAAGCCAAAATCGCGACCGTTTCTTGCGCTTGTGCGGCGATTTTCCACTGAATCTCATAATGGTGATTACATAACAACTGTATATAACATCAAACTTCAAAATTTAGCTATAGTTTTGTCTAAAATTTTATAATATTTTTATTGCCTAAAACAACAAGTCCTTTTATAATTAATGGTAAACTACTTACTGCGTGATGGAACTAAAAAACAGTTAGTTTACAACGAGATGCTGACATAAGCACAAGATTCTTCGTACAGAGTTTCGGATCATGAGCTATTTATTTATTTAAGCTCAACTTATACAATTTTCCAATAATAATTAGGAATATCCCACCTAAATTGGCAACCCAGTTTGCAGTGCTTTGACTGGATGTCACTGCTCGTATATCTTGTTTTACATGTACCAATAAAAAATATCACTTTTTAAACAATTAAATCTTATTTTTACTTATCGAAGTTCAAATGCCTTTTATTTTGTAAACTGTATTTTTATGATATTACATTCAGATTATTTGATAGTAGGTCCGTAATTCAGAGCTTATAAGTAAGAAATTCTTTCCTTACCCATTTTTGTTACGAGGTAGAATAAAAATGAATTACTGTAAGTGATTTTGGAAATGTGGCATTTATATTATCATCAATTCGAAACTGAATGTGCGAAGTAATATTGTAAAGAAGAGATTCTCTCCCGTTTTACATCTCCAAAGCACGATCAGTGTTGGGACTGGAAACTACACTAGCATAACACTATTTACTGTTTCATCTAAGAAGATCGACTATGGAGTCCCACAATAAAAAAAAATAATAGCTGCTTTCTCGTAAATATTTTAAGTATATTCTATCATTTAATTTCAAATTATTTTTTTCTATACCTATATGGTTTTAGGACCAAGGCCCCATTCATCGTGCTATATGTACAGCGCGTCTACATTTTATAAAGTGCCTGTTTGAAGACAACAAATAAATTTAAAAAATGTGCTAACCCCAACTTTGCAAATTACAACTTAACAAAAGGGTTGTTATGGTAATTCGCGTGGCCACCCTTCTTTTTCATCCTAGCATTTTACCCTTCAAATCGCCGAGGCAGTGCCGCTTAAGAAGTTTAACTTCAAAAATTCAAAAGATTTTTTTAATGTCTACTTGCAAGTGCTGTAGAGTAATGATAACTCGCCCAGCGCGAATCTGAGAATTTTGGGTTCGACCGTTCGAGGCCCAGCAATGGTATTTAAATTTTCTCTTGTGTATAGCCTTACAACAATCACGGCAGCCTTGTCCGATATATATTTATTCACTAATAAAATATAGCCTATATCACTCAAAGATAGCGTAGCTTTCTATTAGTGAAAGAATTTTTAGTATCGGTTCAGTAGTTTCTGAGATAAGAATTTATGATTTATTACCCCCCTCTCCGCGGAACTCGTATAGCCTATAACGTTCCTCAATAAACGGGCTATCTAACAAAAACAAATTTCAAATCGGACTAGTAGTTCCTGAGATTAGCGCGGACAAACATACAAATTCTTCAGCTTTATATGTTAGCATAGATATAGATTATAAATAATAAAAAATTCACTGCGCAAACTCCTAACGTCGATGGACAGTTTTAGATTTCTATAGGAAATTAGGCAACAAACCTAACATATATCCTGTTTGGTTTAACGCACAAACAAATGCTCTCCCACACAGTTGTTCGTGAGTGTATATGCGCATAGTAATATAGGTACAGCATTACTGCCTGGGTGATGTTATTCCTCAAACGCTGATAGGATTTTTCAGCGGGGGAAATAGCTTTTCACGGTTCACATACATGTATGTATGTACACACATATATAGCTATATGCAATGATGGAAATTGGAAAACGTAATGGCGAACAGGGAGTGGAATACAAATTTTCATAAATGTCTCGCTGGTTTGAATAAAATTACCATATCGATCGCCTATATATATATGATTTATGTATTTGTTACTTTACTCAATCACAGAAGTGACTATAAACCTTTTTAGGTTATACAGTCTTTTTTTTTCTCTTGACTATAGATTTATATTTTATGACAGAAATGAATTTCAATAAATTGATTCGGATATTATATTGGATAAAATTTTGTACTTGTAAGTTTTATTCTTGTATTGAATATAGTTCTTTTATTATGATTATCTTTTGTTTTTGAAATTGCTCTTTTATGTTTATGTTTAATAATTTAGTTTTTGAAAAAAAGAATAAAGTTTACCTTGATGAAGACTGGCCAGTGTGGCAGACGGAAAAACTCTGGAGAGTCTGAAAATAAAAAGAATTCATTTTTATTGAACTTCTAAATAAAATTTAGATCAAAATCAAATATGTCAAAAAACCTTGTTTTATAATTTTCACTGATACTTCACTCGGCACTTGGTAGAACACGATTAAATATCAAAATTATTAACAACACTTCTACAAATAAACATAACTCGAAGATCGTTTCGGACACTTATGCTGGGTTTATCGTACAATTTTAACAGGCTGTTTTTTTAATCACGCGCCGTTAAATTTTTATTGCTACGTGTTCATTGGTGTTCATTTTGGCAAATTGTTGATTACAGCGTGATAAAAAAATAAAATTGTACGATAAACCCAGCATAAGTCCATCTTAAGGGACAGTATAGACTTATAGTATTGTTACGGTGTCGTGGTAATAATTACGAGTTATTACCCGACTGCGCACGCAAAGGAGTGGTAATTAGTTAAGTTGTATATAGTTGTTTTGTTTGGCTTTGTAATTACTGTTTAGTTATTGTTTACTTGTGTTGATTGTTAGAATTGACTTTTCGTTGTTGCGTTCATTATTATTGTGTTTTTAATTATTGTAAATAAATATTTATTCCGCCAACTCAGAAAACAGTTTTGTAACAGTATAATGTCTCATTATGAAAAGACTATACTCCCTGAAGATGGACTAATGTCGGGTTTATCGTACATTTAACAAGCTGTTTTGTTAACGGTTTTTAAATTTTCACACATAAAACATACGAAGTAACTACAGATATAACAGCGAATTAACATACCAGTGTGATTAAAATGAACGATAAACCCCACATAAGCGTTAGAAACGATCGTCGAACTTATGTTTATTTGTAGAATTTTTCAAGTGTTGTTAATAATTTTGAAACCTTGTTTTATTTTACCTTTTTATTCAAAAACTATATAATAATTTTGACTTCTAGTTACTGTGGGACTCACATTAAGGTTTAAAGAATGATGGAAAGCAGCTTCGATCAATAATATCAATTAATGTAATTTAAAGTAAAAAATGCACGAGATTGAGTACAAAAAATTGTATTTTTAAGATCACGTAAAAATGAAATGTTCAAACTCTGTACAGTTTTTTTCAATTATAGGTATAAATTTGCTTTATAATAAAAAAATAAGAAGAAGAAAAACATGACACTAAAAATTTTCAAAAAACCACTTCAAATATTACAATTAAATTTTTGTTATCACAAAAAAAAACAATTGAAAATACCGAATTTGTACGTAAGCCTTGCAAATCTTGACCTTAAAAAATGACGATTTCGTCCACTTGTGAGGTTAACAAATTGCGAATAAAAATGTGTTAATTTGCTGGTCTTCTGATACGATATACAAGTGTTTATTGAATTTTAATTAATACATGCAAGAATAATTGTTCAAAAAGGTCGTCGAATTTCAAAACAAATTAAATGTTTCCTGGCTCACAGCACGTGTATTAAACGATTCTAAAACCTAAGGAACACACCGCTACATTTCTGCGGTCAAAAGTCAAAAACACTTACGTTAAATTTATATTAAAATAACATTAATTTCTATGATTAGGTTTATTGTAAAGGTAGCCAATTACATAATATTACTTTACAATACTAGAAAAATTCCTTTTTGCAATAGGTACTAGAAAAAATCATTTTTATCAACATATAATGTCTTCCACTATCGCGGCGGTTTGAGTCCCGACAGTGACACATTGATAAAAATAAATTTTTCTAGTATTTTATTTTTATTTATTGTAGATTATAGACGCGTCGACATCTCAGGTCATTAGCGTCTTTCAACTACAATAAATAACATCACAAAACATCCATGAGCGCAGGTGGGATTCGAACCCACGGCAGTCCAGTCCAGAGGTTGCGGCACTAAGCACGCTAACCACTAGGCTATAGTGCCCTCTTTTCTAGTATTGCAATATAATATCTAATTGGCTGCATTTCCAATAAACCTAATCAATAATCATTGTATAAATTTCAGTCGTATAAACTGTCAAATGGGTATATGCGGCATGTGATATAATAGAAAATTTTATTGGGTAGGTGAAGCTAGTGGGCCTCTCTAGTTAGTGGGCCATAGCTACACCTGATACAGAGATAGAAATGCTGTGGAACTTATCTTTCCATATTTTGCCATATTTACCTCAATTTGCACGGTACTTTTACAGAACTAATCGACCGCGTAAATCGAGGGTTAGATGTGTACCAAAAAATGCAACTTACGCGGTTTTGTTTCTTGGCCACTACATTTATAATTTTCGTCGGTGTGTATAAAACAGCAATATAATAAAATGATAATAATAAAGCTATTAAATTAACAACTTATATACCTACATACATTTATATATACAAATGTTTTATATGTATAAAATTTTATTTACTATAAATGTTATATATTATTTAATGTGCGATATACATGACCTGCCTCAAAGCAATAATACAGCTAGGCATTATATACATAGTAATATTACAGACATCACAAGTTGTAAAATAAAATTAATTTATTATTATTTATTTTAATGTAAAATTGTAACTTTACACTTGCGTTAATTTGAATGAAAAACTGTATAGGTACGCTAGTAATATATTAAATATAACGCATAACCCATTCATAAAAAATGTTTTATATATTATTTTTAATTATTATATTTAGTTTATATTAAGTTAAGACCAACAACTGCCACAACACACAATCTATGAAAATGTCAATTAGCTACCTCTTACCTTATCTGAGATAAAGCCTTGTGATGGACGAACGGACGGCCAGACAGACTAATAGGGTTCCGTTCGGAGGTATGGAACCTTACAAAGTGACATGTTTAGGAATGAACAGAGAAATATTTTTAAATTGAAAAAAACAAGCCATGAGGTGTGTCGTTTATTTGGACTAAAGTGCGACCCATGAGGTCCACACGACGAACTTTCCAGTTTGATAAATATTTAATAATAATAATTAAATTATAGATATTACACAGAAAAGTAATCATTTTTATCATTAAAACATAATTATTATTTATTTTTAACAATAATTAAAAAAAAAACGGCTCAACCGATTTTTATAAAATTTATGTCGGATCAAATGACGTTAACACGCCTCGATTGACACTCTTACGAAATCTATATAATTTTTTATTCGCGAGATATTGCGTAAAATCTACTTTTTAGGAGTCTATTTGGTTAAGAAAAAAGAACGGCTGAACCGATTTTGAAAAAATTTCTTTCAGATCATATTTACGTTAATACGCGTCGATTGGCACCCTAACGTAGTCGATATCATTTTTTATTCTCCAGATTTCGTCTTAGAAAGAAATGGACACATACGTACGTACGTACACACACACACACACACACACACACATGATATTTTTCTAAAAATAGTGTAAAAATATTGTAGTGACGAAACATAAAAATTTGTTATACATTTTGATTTCGATTTTCGGACCCATTACAATAACTTCCAATGGGAAGTTAAAAAACAATACATGTATCGTCACAAAAGTTCTTAAAAAAATAAATAGAAGAAAGGCTTTATAAACACTTAATTAATCGCTAAATTAGTACACTGCAAATGTAAAATTTTTCCTTGATGCAAAACTAAACATTCCTTTATTCGCTATAAATCACAAAAGACGATATTGTATTTTAAGTGCGTGATATTTTTCCAATAAATTAAAAATAAATCAAATAATGTAACTTTTTGTACGGAAATATAAACAAAATGTAAAGTTTTATGCCATGATTCATGGCGGCATGAAATCATTTATAAAACAAAATGTTAAATTGTACAAATATTGCAATAAAACACATTCAACTTGCTTTCAATAGGTTCATTTATAGGTGCCTACAGCTTGTCTTACATAATTGTGCGGGTGAATCGAGTATGCGTTGTTAATTGTCAGTGATAGCATTCACAGAACGTCAGTACTGTTATTCTATGTTAATATGAACGTGTAGATACAGTCCGACAAAATATACAAACCTATAGTGAAACAATCGACTTGATAACCTTCTCCTTTTTTGAAGTCAGTTAGTTTGGATAAAGCAAATTATTGCAAAGCACAGATTCACCACCTAGAAAAATCTATTTGAAATTATATATTCTGAATTTTTTCTTTTAAACAATTATTGTAGCCTAGATGGTTTTTTAATTATTTATTTTTTTAAGGCAACTGCGCTAGGGTTAACTAGGCCTAGAAACAGTTCATATTTTCAATTTATTATAATTTTTAATAATACATTGATACTTTCACAAGTTCTCAGTGTCGGTCCTGGGAAATGGGGGTTTGTAATAGACGAACCATAAAAACAATTTCCACGATCTCGACTCGGCCTATATGATATTTGTCCGATTTTCACAAAAATTTTATGTTGTGATTTTATATGAATTTTTGACCCTCTGGGTAAATTGGCTGCGCTCAAATCGAACAGAGCGTTCTAATGCGTTCGAATTTAGATTAATATAACATTATTTTAAATAAATAATAGTTTTATACGGCTGAAATACAATTGAAAATTTTTTTTTTCGTTGGAGAGCAGCCAATTATATAATTGTTTCGAAACATATTGGAAAAATCATTCCGCCGCGAAAGTGGAAAGGTTCAGGTTAGAATCATGACTGTGACCACTGGTTGGTAAAATTATTTTTTCCAATATGTTTCGAAACAATTATATAATTTGCTGCTCTCCAACGAAAAAAAAATTATTTTATATGCTCTGAAAAATCTCTATTCTGCGCTCCGATCGATCTGAGCGCAAAACCGAACTTACCCTTTATAAACTTTATACCTACATAATGTTATAAGGTCATATTTCCACCGATGAAAAATTTGAGTTAGCTAAATGATAAGTTATGTTTCTTTACTCCGCACATTTCCATCACTGTTTAAGCTATTGATAGATCACTAAACCATGGGTTAACTTAGGGTTAGCTTTCTATCGTAACAATGTCGTTATTTAACAAACATTTTACATCAATGGAAACATGGGTTACGTAAATTTATAGTGTTCTAGAAATAATTTACAGAATATATAACATAAATAGTCTCACGACCATCTTTCTTACACAACAAATTCTTGTTTGAATCGATTTATGTTTAAGGCACGCACGCGCAATAAAAATTTTAGCAGATATATGAATTTTGCGATAATTCATAATCCTAAATCGAATGACATTTGAAACGTCTATATTTAATCACAATGGCGGACAGGAAAACATGTGTATATATGGATTTTTAGTATTTTAGCTGTAATCCAAAACGCGCTGGCATTAGTCACGTTTATCAATGCGCATGCCTGTATATTATTGGTTGTTAAAGGCTCGGTAACTATTTATCGTCAGAAAGATTATAACGTCAACATGATTTGTGGGCTGCAGATGAAGTGAGAACGACACGTTGTTTGATGGCTAGCGCTGTTTATTATGGAACCTTGACTGTGCTGCGGATCATCTATATATTCTATATCATAGATATAGAAATCTGGGGATGTAGTATATTTATTTATTGTAAACTATACACGCGTCAACAACTTAGGTCATTAGCGTCTTGATTACATTAAATAATAACTCACTTAAAACTAAATTACGTCACAAAACATCCATGAGCGGAGGCGGGATTCGAACCCACGACAGTCTGATCCAGAAGCCGCGACGCTAGCCACTGGACCACACTGTCCTCGGGGATGTAGTATAAAGTGCCACTTTAGACGAGGGGGGAAGCCATTCAGGGAAGGATCATGCCTGCCTTATGGACATGTCCATGCTATGCATGTGCCCATGTTCTATTGGCCGCGTCTTTGCACATTCTCAATTGCGCCAGATGCAGTCGTCCGCATTTTTGCGCATGCTCAATTGCTCGTACAGCGCTTGCGCAACTGAAGCGACCAATAGAATGTGGGCACACTTGCTTCCTCACCGCTCCCCCTAAACAGCAACCTCACAACTCGGTTGTTTTGCGTCCCTAGATTTCTATGTCTATGATCTATATGTACTGAGTGTACCACATGTATAACCACAACAAGAATACTATGAATCTGTACTAATACTAATATTATAAACAGGAAAAGTTTATGAGTTTGTTTGTTTGTTTGTCGGGGGTAACTTCAGAAACTACTGAACCGATTTCAAAATATTTTTCACTGTTCGATAGATGATACATTCGTTTAGGACATAGGCTATTAATTACTGTCCGGTCCGGCTTCGCCCGGGCGCAAATTGGATTGTATCCGCTATATTGAACAGATTTGAATGCGGGTTTATCAATCGATAGCTTATTTCTTGAGGAAGGTTTAGGTCTAAACCCGGGTTCGCCCGAGTGCAAATAGGGTTGATTCCAGGTTGGAGAACTTCAATTTATTTGTTTAAGAACCTACCTGGTGTCAGGAAGTTGAAAGAATAATAATTGTTATCCACCGCGGCGTTTATGGTTGATGGAATTTGAGTCTAATCACTATATGGCCATTGTACTTATGACGTCATAAGAACACACTACCTTTTTTATTGCGTGAACTAAGTTTACATGCGCAGTGAATTTTGAGTCAAAGTGTAAATGGACATCAGATTTAGAATTTTTTCCTTTGGAATTTTGACAGAACACAAAAGAAAAACGTGTTCCATCCATGTTTAGAAAAGTTCAGTGAAGTGTGAAAAGTTATGCGTGAAATGTTTACATTATATCGATGATGTAAACACTCGTACAAGTTTGCCTACAAACATAATATAACAGCAATACATATATGCCTTGTATATGTATTATATGTAGTAGGGTGGGTCAAAAATATCAATTTTTTTACAAGTGACACGGAAAAATAGGTTGCTAGACACCTTAAAAAAATTTTCACCAAATATGAGCTCTTAATTTTAATAGGAAGATCCTCCGCATCACAGTTTTTTATTTTTTTCTCAGTCCAATAGAAAAAAATTCATACCTCATCATTAATTGATTGCATAGAAAAATGTTTTGAGAGAATTTTGTAGGAAATTGAATGCTCTACAAAAAAGGTATCTTATATTTTTTCCGTAAACCTCACCATTTGAAAGATATTGAAGATTTAAGTTTGATTATTTTAAGACAAATTTCATTTTTGTTTATGAATTTTATAACTCGACAGTAAATGACTATTATAAATCTTCAATATCTTTCAAATGGTGAGGTTTGCGGAAAAAATATAAGATACCTTTTTTGTAGAGAATTAAATTTCCTACAAAATTCTCTTAAAACATTTTTCTGTGCAATCAATTAATGATGAGGTATGAATTTTTTTCTATTGGACTGAGAAAAAAATAAAAAACTGTGATGCGGAGGATATTTCTATTAATATTAAGAGCTCATATTTGGTGAGAATTTTTTTAAGGTGTCTAGCAACCCATTTTTCCGTGTCACTTGTAAAAAAAAATAATTGATTTTTTTGGCCCACTCTAAGCCACACTCTGTATATACTATTTAATAGTATACAGAACACGTTCTATTTTCTGCTTTAAAATGCAATGCGGATAATGATTTGTTGAAGATCACCGCCAAAGATATTTTGTGATTCATAACACCATTTTCAGATTACAATGTTATCACGCATGTTTACACTTATTTGATTAATGGTCGTTCGTTTTTGTGCCTTTACTTTGCACTTAGCAGCACAGAACTTTCTCATAAATTTAATTTTTAATATTTATAGTTTATTAATACATGTATTCATTTGGAAATTTTACTTGGCTCATTTTTAAATACAGTGCAACCTCGATATTACAAAACTGAAGGGAATTAGAAAATATTCGTTATACCAAGTAATTTGTTACAATGAGGTTTGTTATATACAGGGTGATTCCAAAGTTGACGTTATCCTTTCAGCAGCGAATAGGGCTTCAACAAATAAGATTTTTTTTCCTTTGGCGCTTTTTCGAAATATCAACATTAACGGAGATACAGGGTGTCAAAGTTTTATTTAAAAAATTAAAATTTATTGTAATTTGTATTTTAAAGACCACCAACAGCTAAGGTTATTTGGGCCTAGCACCAATTCATATTTTCAATTCATTATTTTTTTTTTTTTTTTTTTTTTTATAATAAATTGAAAATCCAATTGACACTTTTACCAGCTCTCGGGCTAGAACTCGGGAACTGGGGACTTGTAATAGAGGAACCATAGCAACGCCATGTAAACAACAGCGCCGCTACACTCTCGGCTATTCTCAAGCCCTTAAAATTTATTAATAACTGCCAAACCACTTGAGATATTTCAGAAAAATTTTGTAAAAAAATAAAATACATATGTATGTATTCAAAACTTAATTGTAGGTGCCCATTAAAACGGTTTTTATTTTTTTACTCGAAAACAAGGAATTCAATAATAATTTTTATTTTTAGAAGAATCAGTTTTTTTTCTACGCGCGCCACTGGTCAACCCAAAAATATTTTATTTATTGAAGAATTTCCCTCCCCCGTAGCTATCGACACCTACAAAATTTTTCTTAAATATCTCAAGTGGTTTGGCAGTTATTAATAAACTTTAATTTTTTAAATAAAACTTTGACACCCTGTATCTCCGTTGATGTTGATATTTCGAAAAAGCGCCAAAAGAAAAAAACTCTTATTTGTTGAAGCCCTATTCGCTGGTGAAAGGATAACGTCAACTTTGGAATCACCCTGTATAGGTTAGGTTGGACTACGATTCGTTTTAACAAGGTTTTTCGTTTCTCTGTGACGGTTAAGGAACACCTTTTTCGTTTCTCAGCCAATGCAACTTTAAAATTAACAACAGTGACAAACAGCAGTGTTTACATTACTTAGCATCAAACAACAATGATTGTCTTACGAAAAACTTAACGCGTCTGAACCTGTCGAGACATGAATTATTGTGGAATTGAGTGTGAATAATTAATAGGATACGTTAGTTAAAGGTTATAAGTTGACAAAATTCGTTAAATAGAGGTAAATAATACTTTCTATTTATATTTTACAATGATTGAAAATTCGTTATAAATAGGTTTTTGATAAATGTATTCGTAATGTAAAGGTATATTTTGCATTAGCTCTTACGGGCAGTTCTAGGAGATTTCGAAAAATTTGTTAAATCGAGGAAATCGTTATATTGAGGCTCGTTATATTAAGGTTACTGTATACTGTTAAATGAAATATGGACTTTTACACATTCCGAACTAAGATAGAATAATCACTGTTTCCCAAAATTCGACCTTGACTCTGTATCGGCGCGGCGTATCATCGAAGTAAAAATATTTATTTTGATTCAGATTTAGTTGCAAGATAATTATTGTTGCGGTAAAGCTGTGACAAGACGAGTGTTTTGGCCCCCTTCTGACGTAGCTAAGCTGACTATAAAAATAAATTTCATTTTGATATCGGAAAAAGGTATTAGCCTCAAAATTATATCGTTTTCATAAACGATAACATTCAGATTAAACATGAAATAACAAACGTAAAATAATATTAAGTAACCTGAATAAATAGATGGTTAATAATGATTTAATAATGAATTACACTGGGTGAGTTTACTAGCTACTAGTCGGCGATCAATTAATATTTAAATTTCTCAACACGGGAAGTCACATTAATAAAAAATGCATGATTTGTGATTATAAAAATGAAATTATAAAAAATCGAAAAAAAATTGTAATTCTGGTTTTAAATAGATACTCACAAGTTTTTTCTAGTTCTTCCGTCACACATTTTTATTTGAATGTAGATTTTGGCCCATCAAAAAGTGGGAACTAAATAAATGGAAAAGAATGATTTTGAACACATTTTTTAAATCCATGAACGTGCATGATTTTTTTAAAAGGTTGATAAAATATTCTATTCTGTTCTATTTTAATATTGGTATTTTCTGTGTATTTAATTCGTTTTTCTGAATTTTAGGGATGAAAATTATCAGATTTCTTTCTGTACATAAAAAAGTATAGTTGTATGAATATAACATGGTTTAATTTACTGTAGATATGTTAATAATATTTGTACTTTTTCTTAACTTCTGGTCATGACTAAGGCCAAGCCGAAACGTCGACATAATCTAATTTAATTTTATATAAAATGTACTAGATCCATCAACTAATATTATGTACAGTTATATTATTTTGAAATGTAAGTATAGTTATGTGAAAATAAAGACCTCATGTTTTAATGGGTGTCACAAAAACTCCAAAAACTTTAAATAAAAACGACATACCTGTTAGACAGCTCAAAGGGTCGAATCGTTTTCTCCACGTCTCCGAACAGCTTGAGGCATTACATGTAACTTTTCCAACAGAAAACAAAGCCTGTAACAAAAATAAAAATCAGTATTCAACATGCTATAGACTTCAGACAAATTATTTTTTAATAATTCCTATAATTTTTTTTCTTTAGAACTAATGAAAATCATTCTGAACTACTCAATAAACTGTAGATAATAGATATATCTAAATAGAAATTTCCTTAAAAGCAATTACGAAGTTACTATTTTATTACCCGATTACGAAAAAAAGATGGTTATCATTTTAACAGTCTATGTATGCACCTATGTATGTATGTATGTATGCATATGTTAGTTTGTTACCTCGTAGAGCCAATTCTTCTGGGCCGATTTTCATAATCGAAGTGTCATTCTATTTGTCTCAATCATGCGAGTATCATAGCCTATAAAATATTTTAGTGAATTCAAAATGGCGGCCGTAAGGTGAAAACATTTTGGTCAAAAGTTTTTCTCGGCTAAATCGATCGAGTAGGATATCAAATGAAAGAAAATTTTGTGAAGATTCCAAAAATATATCCTTTTTATGATTTATACTAAAAAGGTAACAAAAAAACTAAAACACAACTATGTAAAAGAAGAAAACAAGCAAATCTAGACATGAGACAGTATTTTTTTTGTTATCAGTAGTCGGGGACCTGTTCGGAAGCTGAAGAAAAATTTCAGTATTCGAGTCCCCGACTACTAATAACAAAAAATATTGTCTCTCGTTTTGATATGCTTGTTTTGTTCTCTTACATAGTCAGGTTTTAGATTTTTAAACTTTTAATTTTTTATTTGTACCTATACCGATTAGTAGAACGCGTCATGCAACTGAGTAACCTATAGTAATTTGATTTAATTAATTATCCACCTTCACCGTTAAATACAATGTTTATGTGTCAAAGATATTAATTATAACTACGTAGTATATTTTATTTGTTACGTTAATTTAGACAAGTGTATTTTTGCTCATAAACAATATGGTTTATTGATAGAATTGTGCATAATTCTTAAAGATATTGACATGCGTTAACATTTTTTTTTCAGTTTAAACTCTGTATATTATAAATTACAATTGCAATTTCATGCAAGGTCTTTTAAATATAGCACTAGACGAGCGTAGATGGGAGTTCAGTTGGAGGGGTGAATTTTTTTTGAAAAAGATACTTTCATTATTAACCGAAACCATCTAACGTTAATTTTACCAATTTTTATCAATAAAACAATAGGTTAAAAAAGTATATTGATCTAATGATGTCGTTAAGATTATGATGCTGTGTTATTGATTCATTTTCTAGATAAACATTTCAAAGACAAGGGTATATCAAACAGTTCCATGTTTTGTACTATTGCAAAGTTATTTTTAAACGCTTGTATTCTCCTATGATTTATAAATTACAAAAAATTAATCTTAATTTGGTAACATTATTTTCAAAACATATTGTTTAAATATTATCGCGAACCTGCTGATTCTTTAAAAAAATACAGCTTTTTACTTCCAACCTATATTGTATATAATAATATCTAATATAGGTACCTGTCCCACCAGAAAATTGTTCATGGTAGTGGCAACTATTTATTTTATCAGGATTGATACTTGAACTACATAAAAAGGTTCGCAAAAAATGTTTATGCAGGTCACATGCAGCCCGCGAGCCTTAGGTTAAGCGTCACTGGTATAAATCCTTATTTTATAAATATTATAGGACCTTACAAATATTATTTGAAACGAGTTTAACAAAGTTTAATTGTCAATTTTCACAGCTGGTAAGTTTACGGCCCATATAAAAAATGCACTATGCAAAACATTGACACATTCTTGTTAAACGGTGGTATTATAAACAAATAAAGTCAGTAATTTTATGGTATTACACTTTACGATATAAAAAAGTCATTATTAAACATACATAAAGATTCCGGGACGTTTTTTTAAACATCATATTCTCCTGTATATGAATGCGTAAATAGCCCTGTATATATGTATATCTGTGGCCTAGAGCCAAGTGGTTTATGTCAATATTAATATACCTACATGGTGCTCTCGTTTCAATACTTTCTGGACTGTTTTTATCGACAATTTAATCTCGATCTTGTCTCGAGATACGAAAATTGTTAACCTTGTGTCAACATTTCTCATCTTGGCGACCACACTATTTTTAATTTATTTTTGCAGATTGTAGACGATCGACAACTAAAGTGATTAACACATTGAATTAAATTAAACATTATCCGTGAGTGGAGGTAGGATTCAAACCCATGATAGTTTGATTCAAAAGTCATGCACAAGACCGTTACAGGTTAATAATTCAAAAATATTTATTTGAGAAGGTTTATATCTAACAATACCTTAATTTAAAAATCAGTTCTCGCATGATGTGAAATATCAGTTATAATTTGCTTTATAATCACGGAAATAATTGATTGTTTAATCGTGTCGCCGAAGAGTAAATGTTACCTCAGCCATCGCGATAGTGGAACATAGACGGTAACATAGGTTTGATTTAATTTTATTGTAGAGTATATAGACGCGTCGACATCTCAGGTCATTAGCGTCTTTCAACTACACTAAATAACAACTTTCTTAAAACTAAATAACATCACAAAACATCCATGAGCGCAGGTGGGATTCGAGCCCACGGCAGTTCAGTCCAGAGGTTGCGGTACTAAGCACGCTAACCACTAGGCTATACTGCCCTCTAACATAGGTTTGAAATGTTTTTTTTTCTATTATAGCATTCCAATGTAACATTACATCATTCGATGATGTTCTTCACAGTGATGCTAACCAAGCATTAATTATTTGTATTTGTAATACTTATAAGTTTAACCGCACGAACATTAATTGACTATACCAGAGGTTCCCTAACTGTGCGTCGCGACACCCTGGAGCGTCGCGGCGCTATCCTAGGGGAGTCGTAATTTCAGAACTTCAGTCCCGATTTGAGAAGTTATGCTCAGAAAAGCAAGCTCATTAATTGTATTGTTTGTAGTTTTTTATGTTTTCTAATTATTTATAGAATTAGAATCTAATAAATAATAATTACGATTCTATATTCTTTGGAGTTTTCTTTGAAAAATAAAGTAATTTTATTGCAACCTGTAGAGAGTCGCAGTTATGAAAAGATTAGGAACCCATGTACTATACTAAGGTATTCT
Organism: Mongoloraphidia duomilia; assembly: GCA_039654895.1. Classification (NCBI taxonomy): domain Eukaryota; kingdom Metazoa; phylum Arthropoda; class Insecta; order Raphidioptera; family Raphidiidae; genus Mongoloraphidia; species Mongoloraphidia duomilia. Next base: position 4,301,449 of record CM077520.1, on the reverse strand, counting down.
TAATATTATCGTAGGTACAGTCGCGGACTTAAAAAAGTTTACACCTGTATCATCTAGTTACCGGTTTTTTTAATTTTTACATATTGTAATTTGGCTTTTGATAGTAATATATTAATTACTAAGGTTACATCTTAAAAATTCAATAAAAAATTATTATCAAAACACCTCAGTTGTTTATTATACAATCCAAATTACTCAATATTATTCAATTAAAACATAAAAAGATTTGATACTTATTTGATACTAGCAAATTCCTTCCTCCAATCTTGCACTGATTCTTCATTTTTGTTCATCGTTTTAAAAATTTCGAGGCATTTAAACGACAATAATTATTATTTCTTTTAATTTTTGAAATTTACATTTACCTATTAAAAACTAAATTTGTTGCTAAGTTACTGACTTTTTGTGAACTTACACTGAAAAATTCAAGTGTAAAGTCCGCGACTGTACATGTAAAATGTTATAGAGATACGTATAAAATTGTATCTAAGCCACTTTGGCATGTGATCGCAGATATGGTGTGGCGTGTGCCGTCAATGAAATGACAAACATTTATTGTCGTCTAGTAAAAATTTTATGATGCTGTCGTGTAAAACATTCGCATTAAGTTAGTTGCCATACAATCATAGCACAGATTATGTCAGTGTATTTACCTACTTTAATGCGAGTCCGTATAGTGTAGATTAACTTCGGATTATCTCAAGATATCGGGTTGCATAAAATATTTTTTGCCATACCCACTTTAAAATTGCTACTTTCCATGCATGTATACCGGCCGGCGGTCTGTAACAGGTCATTTAACTATCAGGCGTGCTGAAAATGTTTTCAAACACACTAGTGCAAAATTCAATATTAATTTAATATAAATTCAATAATAATTTAATGTTTTTCAATTTATTATTTTTAATATTAAATAAAGAAAAAATCAAATGCTTTATATTTTCCTATAGCTATGGTGGTCTCGAACCCTCATACCTTGTAGAGTTCATATTATGGCTTGACGCCTTTACCAGCACATGACAGTCGCGTAACAAACAGCTTAGAAGTCTTATTTATTTATTTATTTATTGTAGATTATAGACGCGTCGGCATCTAAGGTCATTAGCGTCTTTCAACTACACTAAATAACAACTAACTTAAAACTAAACAACATCACAAAACATCCATGAGCGCAGGTGGGATTCGAACCCACGGCAGTCCAGTCTAGAGGTTGCGGCGCCAAGCACGCTACCATCTAGGCTATACGGCCCTCAGCTTAGAAGTCATAAACAATATCATACATAACTTAATGCGACGCGACGGCTTATAAGTGCTTATAACAAGTGAAGTTGTTTATTGTGTGATGTGATTATGAACTGCCAAAATTTTTGAAAATGAAGTGAAAAGCAGCTATTTTATAGTGGATATATGGCAAAAAATACCATATTTATATCTCGTGCGTAATGGTATTATGACTTAAGTGACTGTTAAAACTCGCTGTGCTCGTTTTAACACAATGTCACTAACTTGTCAGTATTATACCCCATTACGCATCTCGATATACAATCTATTATTAAAATCGTCCTACAAATTAAGTGCGTACACCCATTGTTAAACATGTTTCATTTAAATATCTATACTGGTTTGCAGAAAGCATTGTCAGAAAACTTGATTTGACAATGACTGAAAATATTGCAATAAATGATTTATATGTCTTCTCGTAGTGTGACGTAGGTACTTATTATTATCATAAAGAGAAATCTGGGAAGAAATATATAGATTACTTCCACATTTCTTCCCAGATTTCTAAATATTAAATTACCTAAGCAAAATTCTGGTAAAATATGTTATAACAACTGAACGGCATGTGTGTTTAATAAGCCATTTTCCTGAGAGCAGTTCTTTCAATTATCCACGAGAGGCAGCACTTGTGGTAGGTACAAACATTATTTATTCCCCATTAGTGTCGAGTCATTTTAGTGGTATAACTTATTTTTTTAATTAATTTAATGCTAATAAAAACTCGGGTCGCAGTGCCAAACCCTGCCGACAATATAGTGTATTTGCTATTACAGGCCTTGTGGCTTTAATACGTGAACTTAAGTTTGTTTTTGGACAAAATAAAAAATTCAACCCCTTAATACATCCCTTAAAATAATATTTTTTTCTTAATTTCAATATTATTATCATTGCAACCTCTGTACCAAATTAAATACACCCTTCAGTAAGTAAATCACTATCCGCAAAACTAGTGTTTTCATAAAATTTGTAAGTCCGGTCCTATCGGGCCGATTTTATTAAAATTTTAGCAGCACATTTTGATATTTACTAAAAGGTTAAATTTCAATTTTGAAACAATTCTGAAATTTTTTTCGGTATTTTCGGGCGCAAAAACTTTTTTCAACCCCTAAAAACTACCCTTAAAATACTCCGATTGGGCCCATTTTAAATAGGTTCCGTGCGGTGATGGATTCCAACGTGTGTACCAAATTTCGTTCAAATCAATTAAGTCTTTCGAGAGTTATGCCGCGAACACATATATATATATATAAATAAATAAATATATAAATATATATATATATATATACATATATATATAAACATTTCCAAAAATGATGCCAAAGTGTTCAGGAGGCTATGAAACGTCGAGAAATTTTGGTCCGACCCCTAGGTCCCGCCATCCGACCGACGCCAATAGTGTATGTGCCATATGGCAAATACACTAATAATTTAATAATTAAGTTATACTACTAAAATGATACGACACTATGGGGAATAAAATATAATGTTTGTACCTACCACAAGTGCTGCCTCTCGTGGATAATTGAAAGAACTACTCTTAGGAAAATGGCTCATTGTCTTTAAAAAGGTTGCTCACTCAAGAAAATATGTAAACGTGGTAATATTTGGCTTATACATATACATTCCGTATAATTATATTTTCTTGTATCAAATAATAATATAATGCAAAGCATATTTCCAGATCTCAGATATATCAACATATTATGTAATAGTGTCAAGTTTTTCGTGAATACGAATACATACGACCTCATTTAAATTTTGGCCAAATAGTGTGATAGCCAAGCTTTCAGCTAAGGAATGAAGACAAATTTAATTTACATTCATTTATCATAGCAGCAGCACAGCGGAGCGAAAAGCGCGCATTGCAGAAGAGTTCTGGGGCGAGAGGAAAGGCATTTTCCATTATCTACCAACGAAAGGGGTTAGTGGAAGAGCGATAATATTCTACACGGCGCTTGTTATCGTAACTTTCTATAGGTAAGTCCCTTTTATTCGTATTACGTTAGTGTTTCAAGTTCGGAGCGGCTCATAACAATAGTATCGGGAGTGCTGTAACCATTTTTAGGCGAGGGGAAAGGATTTGAAATGAAGAGTGCAATTATGCAGGGGGTATTTGTAGGTTTTCAATGCTCTTAAAATGTTTTAAAGCAAACTCTTATTTTTACAAGCTTTTATTTAACTGGCAATGTTTGTATGTTAGTTTTTTTGTTTAGGTCAAATCTTGCAAGTTAATTTTGAACGACTTCCACGTATCCGATCGATTTAAAATTTGGTACACATATGCATTCCCGATGACAATACATGAATCAATCGTTTTTAGAATTAAATTCAATCCCTAAGGGAGTCAAAAGGGATAAACTTTTGAACGACTAAAAGGAACAAAATAAAATATTAGTAAAAAAAACTTTTTAAAGACACGCTTTTATTTAAATGATCTAAAAAGGAAAAAATAATATTTAATAATTTATGTTCATAATTAGTATAAAAGCGGGGGTTGCGACTAATAAAATATCGTAGAGATTACAACCCACGCTTTTATAATTATGAAACTAAATTATTAAAACTTATTTGTTTCCTTTTTAGTACATTTAAATTATTAAAAACGTGTCTTTAAAAAGTTTGTTTTACTAATATATTTTGTTATATTATTTTGTGATTTCTTGTGAATCTAAATTTTAGTAAATAGCAATAAATTTAGCTTTAAAAATAACATTTATTTTTCGGTTACTAAGTCTACTAAGTCAACTGTGGGACGACCTGTATGAGTACAATTTTAACACTGCTTCGTATAATCTTATGCATAAGCAAACTTCTTTCAGCATCACGTATGCTTAAAGACACTACCTCTGTATTATGTAATCCAGTTTAACATCCTGCACTGAATGCGTCTAAAATATTATTACAAAATTTGAATTTAAGAGGACTTGGGACACTCGTCTCCCTCTCGTTCATTCACGGTTCTCCCGACGCTATTTATTCACGTCTATCGCCTCAGACAAACCATGCAGTTTTGTTTCATTAAAGGACAATTCCCACATGGTGACATGACGCGACAAAATGCTGTCTCCAAAAAATTACGTAGGTATATTCAAATGCAGCCATTTTCACAAGAGCGACGCGACAAAATTCAACGCTTCGGAGAGCGCTTGTATGCCGCTTCTCGTACTGTCACCGAGTGAAAATAGAGTACCTTTATTAACTGTCGCCTCGCGTCGTGTCGCCATTTGAGGATTGACCTTAAAGATAACATTAAAGGACTTTAGCTACGTCTATTTAGTAAATAAATTTTATACCACATAACTTTTAAAATTTTATTTGTTGTGAAATTTAGACGCTAAACAATAATGCGTCTATAATATTTTTATTAAACGTTGATTAAGACAGTAGTTATGAAAATCGATAAAATATAATTTTATTAACATTTTCCTGTCATAGTACGGGCTGTAGAAATGCATAAAAATATTTAATTTGTTGTACATAATATTATTTTATAATTTTCACATTTTTTTACAAATAATGTGTTATAATTTTCAAGAAATATAAATAAAAAGAAGATTAGGCTCTAGAAGATAACACGTTAAAACATATTCACACACGTAAAACACACTACTCTACTCTCCATTGACTTCGTTATAGTCGGGCTTATTATAGTCTTTCCCATCAACAGATATAGTTATCACGTAAACATAGCATACTTAGTTTCAAGCGACCAATCAGATACTGATCACGCACTTTTATTGCTATATCGGTTCATGGAACAGAGTATAGTAACTACATATTTCTGAAGAATATTTCCTTTTTGATTTTTTTTTGAAGTTTCAGAAACAAGTAAATATTTTCAAAGCTCTGAATGTAATTTGAGAAAATCACTATTCAAAATAAAGTTTATGTGGGCTTTGATTTCTTCTTTTATAAGTAGGAATATATCTACCGATTTCATCTGACAAGTTTACTAACAGAGAAAACAATTTTCCACAACGATCCACTTGGATGGGTGGAAATTGTGCCGGTCGAGAATATATATGTACCTACTAAGCTTTAGTGTCTCTATGTGTTTGTAAGAAACTTTTCATACATGGATATATATATTTAGACTGTATAAAGTATCACAATACCATAGCTTAAGTAGTAATCTATACCTACATCCAAACGTTTCTACTATTGGGAACTGACATGTGGGTGTGGCTTCAAAAACATGGCCGACAAAAAATTGCAGTTTTAAAAAAATTACATATGTGATAGTAGTGTTGACGATTAAAATGCTATTAAATTTGAGTGAATTAATATATCAATTTTTTCAACATGTCAATACCACCAATATAATGCTTCGGAAACTTATGAAAAATAACATCTAAATTTTTAGCAGATTTACTTTGACAACCGTTTACTACGCAACAAACTCTAGCTTTCGATTTTTTACGTTCTGAAAAATGTTAAACTTCCATTTTATAACTTTTTTATTTAATAATTAATTAATCAAATTTAAATGTCAATGTTAACACCATTTATACTAACTAGACAGTTGCAATTTTATGATAGTTTAATTTTTTGCCACCAGATGTCATGTCTCAGTTCGTCAGTTCCCAATAATAATATTGTGTGTGTATGTTTGTTACCACTCAGCTCCGTAACGGCTGAACGGATTTTCATGAAATTTGGTATATAGTGACTTTAGGTCCTGGAATAGAACATATGGTACTTTTCATCCCGGAAAAATGCATAGTTCCTGTGGGATAATAACAAAACGTAACTGCTATTTTTTAAATTTTATTGTATTATAAACACCACCAGGCCGGGTCGCAGGGGAAGAATTTCTCGCGGGGGAGATAATAAATCATAAATTCATAGCACTCGGGCGAAGCCGGACCGGGTCGCTAGTAATATTATTTTTGCGAAAGTGTGTTTGTCTTTAGTAATGTATGTATTTTGATTGTAGAAATATAAATTTTTGTATGTTTATTTAAAATTTTCTATGTAAAATTAAATTAAAATAAGTGCCTGTTGAAGGATATCTGTCATAAAATTACTGAAAAATGTCACATCGTTACTTTAATGTTAAATTAAAAATCCAAAAAAAATCACGACTTATTCAATGACCATAGGCAAAGGTAGAGGTAACTTTTTTTCTGCTCAGTTCGGAACCATAGCTGCTAGCTAACTAAAGACATATAGATACTATATTTATATTTGTACAGTGGTACTAGAACTTTTCTCTCGTAGTTTGTGCCATGGTACTGGTTGGTGGTGGGTGGAGATATAGTATTAAGTATGTATGTGTGTAGCTCCCAACTCTGTGAGCTGTGCTGCAGCAGGGGTGAACGGGGAAATATCCAATTTCCGCTATCGAAGCACAGCATGGCGAAAGCATTCTCTTGTACTAAACGGGAGACATGCTTCATTTCTCTGTATTTATCCTATAGTAATGTTTTTCACTCCGACCAATACGTGATTTTCTTTGCATTTTGACTAGGAAAAACGTGCAATTTAATTTTTGTTTTATAAAAACAACTATATTTTTTATTCAATCACAGTAGCTTTTCTATGGAAATAATGCTAACTAATGGGGGATACGGACAAAGCTGAGCTTAACAGTATTTTTAACACGCTTTTATTAGCTTCACTTGTATATATGTGTTGTATGTAAAATTCAAACTCGATTTTCACCCTCTTCAAAATGTTCAATTGACGTGAAATTTTGCAGTCGTATGCAGTTTTGATAACAATACAATATTCTGATATTTTGGCTTTAATAATATTTATATATAACAAGTTAATGGAAATGAAAAATATGTGGTGGAAGTGACGGTATTGATGGTGGGAAAACGTTACTCCAATTCTTAAAAATTTAAATATAACATAATATAATGACTAAAAATTTGAAAATAAAAATATATATCTAAAGTTCAAAAGTGTGGGACACTCACTGTACCTAATTATATTTCATTTATGGTTAATTTTTTCCATGGTTTACCTCAATAATTTCAAGACTGACAAGGAGGTGTACTAACCTAATCGCGAAATCACATTTTGCTATAGGTACTTTAATTTTCTACCGCCAGATGTCATAGCGTCGACTGTCAAATCCCTATTAGTGAGATAATATTAGGTATATAAAAAGAAATTAAGAGAAGTTCGTGAATGCTCTTATTAGTACATGAAATTCCCGGAACTATAGACCAGAATTCGAACCTTTAATGTCCTTACCACTAGAGTTATTTTGCTCGGTTAAACAGAATAATAAAATATCATTTATACCACTAAATTAATTTACGACGAATTGATATACGAAAAAATAAATATATATATTAAAAATAAATTGATACGCAACTTGAAGAAATAAACTTTGTAAAACAGGTAACATTTTAAGGCCAGCTTTCTAAATTGAATTGCTGTGTAGACAGCAAAAAATTAATACGAGTGAACAAAATCGGCAATAAATATTAAATTAAGTGTTCATAAATTATTATGCAAAGAGTCAATAAAAATGTTTAAATCATTGTAGCAAAATGATTTAACACGAGTTTATAACCTGTTTGCTACTAGTGTTGCCTATTTATTTGTAATAAAAATTAAACTTCACTTTACCGTATGTTGTGTACCATTCATGATTAATAAGATATATCAGGGGCGTAACAAGAAATTTAACTTGAAGGGGTGCAATTTATTTTGTAACGGATACTTCTCTTATTTGAAAATGTATTAAACATAATAAAATAGATATAACTAATTTAATTAAATAATTGTAGAATATCTATCTTATTTTGGCTAGAGAAGTGAGAACATCGGTTTGGTTATATAGAGTATATAATATTTGCAGCAAACGCGTTTTGACTAACGACGTAGGCAAGTATTAAAATTTAAAAATTTGTATCTCCGTAAATACTAAACGTATTGAAATGAAATAAACGCCATTGTGTTTGTGTCAATGATTTCTAATAGGAAAAAGTCATGTATTTTTTATGTTTACAGCCTCATTTTAGTTAAAAAAAATTTGAACACTAATTTATATAGAGATACTTCTGTTAACTTGTGTATAAAGTAGATAAAAAAAGAGATTCCACACAAGATCAATTCAAATCGTATATTAATCAAAACATCATCAGGTCTTAGATCACTAAAATATATTACAAAAATTCATAAGTAACTAATTGATACATAAAATTTAATATTAATTTCTTTTGTTTACGTAAGTAATACTTTTCTTAAATTTTATGTACCAATTAGTTACTTATGAATTTTTGTAATATATTTTAGTGATCGACCTGATGATGACCTTTGGTGTCGAAACATGTCTTTATTTGTTTATTTATTTATTGTAGATTATAGACGCGTCGACATCTCAGGTCATTAGCGTCTTTCAACTACACTAAATAATAACTATCTTAAAACTAAATAATATCACAAAACATCCATGAGCGCAGGTGGGATTCGAACCCACGGCAGTCCAGTCCAGAGGTTGCGGCACTAAGCACGCTAACCACTAGGCTATACTGCCCTCCCGAAACATGTCGTCGTCGTTGTTTTTGATTAATATACGATTTGAATTGATCTTGTGTGGATTCTCTTTTTCTATCCACTAATTAAACAGTTTTCTTTTAATGCCCACAACTTTAGTAAAAATCATTTGACCACTTCTTTACTTAACCTATTAAATTCTTAAGGTGGCTCTGCAAGACTGACTTGTAAGTATATTTGCAAGAACTGGAAGCATTAAAGTTTTTGTCATTATTCTATAATATACGTACATATATACGAGAGTATATTATTATAAATGGCACTTGAAAACTGTGACGTCGTTAAACTCGATATTCGCGCAATAGGTATTCTCGTTTCGAACAAACCTTTAAATTCAGTATATCGAGTAAAGCGCCACGGTTTTCATTCGACTGAAAAGAGACGTTTCAATACAATGCGATATGTGCGCAGAATTCAATTTAGTGAAAATGCAATGCAAACAATAAAACTATTGTCACATTTATACAGGGTTTTAGTTTTCAAATGCAGCTCACACAGAATTAAGCCGGCTCCACACTTTTGCGGCGAACAAGACGAACATGGGCCGTGCTTAAAGTTTGTCGATTAGTGTGTAGGGACCACCGATTTTTATTACTTCCCACCTCTACTATAGTAGGGAAGTAATGGATTTAGTCCGAAAAAATATTTCGAGATTTTAACAGATCTTCACGTTTTGAGACCCTAGCGATCGTTTAAAATCATTTTCTGACTGATGTCTGTATGTGTGTGTGTGTGTGTGTGTGTGTATGTGTGGGTATGTGGTCAATTTCAATTTTTCGCCTTCGATATCGTAAAAACGGAACAACATACGGCCATGCCGATTGTTCTATTGTGTTCATCAGCCTTTAACTTAGATCTGATTAGATTTTGAGTCAAATCGGTTCAGTGGATCCTGAGATATTCAAAAAAACGTTCTCATTGTTATGTATTAACATAGGTAAAAAAAATATAAATGAATTCTAGATGTTATAATATGAAAAAAATGTAAATATTTTTTTTCTCTAAAATGTATAGTTTTCGAGAAAAAAAATATTTTACTAAAAAAATAAAAATTATACGTAAATCAAGGTAACCATGATTTTTGCTATATTAAGCTAGCCATCAGTAGATCACCAAACAAAAAAGAGGGCCATGCTTTTTTTCAAAGAATAAAAGAGTGTTTATTTTTTGCAAATATTTACTAGGTGGGAAGTATAGGACTGGTCATCAGTCGAATTTTTTATTGCAGATTATAGACGCGTCGTACAACAACTTAGATCATTAGCGTCTTAAATTACATTAAATAACAACTAACTTAAAACTAAATAGGGGCTTGAGAATAGCCGAGAGTGTAGTAGCGGCGCTGTTTTTCACATGGCGTTGCTATGGTTCCTCTATTACAAGTCCCCAATTCTCGGGTTCTAGCCCGAGAGCTGGTAAAAGTGTCAATTGGATTTTCAATTTATTATTAAAAAAAAAAAAAAAAAAAATAATGAATTGAAAATATGAATTGGTGCTAGACCCAAATAACCTTAGCTTTGGTGGTCTTTAAAACACAATTCAATTCACATAAAACTAAATAACATCACAAAACATCCATGAGCGCAGGTGCAGATTCGAACCCACGACAGTCTAGTCTGGAGGCTGGTACCAAGTACGCTGTCCACTAGGTTACACTGCCCTCTAGGGACAGGCGAAAAATTGAAAAAAAATTTCTTGAAAAAACTTACAATTTTTTAAAAAATTACGTAATCTTTCAGACGTATGTACCAAAACTTTTTTTCAAAAAATTCGCTTGTAGGATCTGTAATGTGATTCTCGGTCCTTCATTTGGCGTTTACCCGAATTGTTTAGCTTTAAAAATAGCGTCGGGAGAGCGGGAACCGTTTTATTATTATTGAGGGGAAAAGATTTGAGATGAAGGGTGCAGAGGGTAACTTCCGCTATCGAATACTCGTAATAAATCATAAATTCATAGCACCCGGGCGAATCAGGACCGGACCGCTAGTTTTTATCTAAATAGCATTATTGGCTGTATGTTTGTAGTTAGGTATGTGCGGAATTATCTCAGTAACTACTGGACCGATTTGGATGAAACTTATACAGTACGGCTTTATTCGAATTAAAATAAAATACATGGACACTAAAAAGTGTGAAATATTAATTTCAGTTAAATTGAACCAACTTTAAAATAAGATTAAATTATTTTTTTCCTCGTTTTACAACCATTTTTTTCTACCACATTCAATTTATTAGAAGTTGGCGTAAATAAACCACATGACCACTTATATTCCATGAAATAATTCCGCCAACTTCTGACTTAACAGGTAGGAAAGGTGATTGTAAAACGGAAATAAGAATTATAATATTTTTATTTATTTTTCGAAGTCGATTCAATTTTTAAAAAAATATTTTTATTGACAATAGCAAATATTTTGAAAGTAATTTTCAAAGATCAAAAATATGACATATAACTTTGATTCTAAAAATAAAATAATTCATTTTTTTAAGACGAAAACTGTATATTCATGTATAATAAGAAAAGTTCAAAAAAGACAACTTTCTGTAATTTACTAGAAAGTAAAATGTGATTTGTGTGACATAAAAAAACTTTATAAAAGACGTAAATCTTATTCAAAAAGTTATATTGCTGAAGAACGCTTTACTTATATCGGTGTCCACAAGGAAAAGTAGTTTACGTCAAATTTTTTCTAAAAGAAAAAAAACGACATTTAATCCTCCATGAGGTACAGTTTTAATTTTTGCACATAAAAAATGAAGTACAAAAACGATATCACATTTCAATTTTTTTTACTAAATTATTTACTGTAGCATAGGTAAGTAATTACCCAGCGTGAAACTAGAAGATTCGGGTTCGAATACAGGCAGTGACATAATTTTTTATCATATGCCATAAAAACCCTATTCAAAGTTATTATGTATTTATTATACATTTCGGTATAGATGAGGCCAGGACTTTTTCCTACTGCCTCACGCCGAGAAACGGTAATTCCTGTACCGGCCATCTTGTTTGAGGTTTTCCATGGTTTCCCTCAATAATTCCAGATGAATATCCTTATTCAAGGCCATGGCCGATTACCCGTCAAACTCCTATGCTCCCAAAGTTGCCTACCTTATCCTAATTTCCGATAATTCCTCCATTCGCACATAGCTAATAAAAAAAAGTTGAAGTTTAAAATATGTAGAAAACAACGGGAAGTGGTAAAAATGGACAATAGTAATGGTGCGAATGTCGTCTGTTATGACATAATGTCGAGAAACGGACGTTAAACGCATTATTATTATTATACATTTTGGAATCCAACAGAGACAAATTTGTCATTTTTCTATATGTATTGTAAAAATGCTTTAACAGGATTTTTCAAAATATTATTTTGTTGTTAACTCAATTTCGAAAACTTTGGACCCTGATTGTTTATCTTCTCTTCAAATGTAATCAGCTAATGTAAAATCTACAAAACTGTAAAAACACATTAACAAAACTCGACATTATGTTACTATAATTTGTAGTGCTAGTGGCAAATGCCGATGCACATGTTGTGTTAAATAAAAAAAAAAAAAAAAATTCGACATAAGCCACTTTGTTATTGTGATCACAAATATGTATAAAGTAATGTAGAATTTTCTCCATGCTGTAAAGAAAACTCCCGCTGAAAGAACAACGTACTACGTACAGTACGTACTGCCTGTTCATCGTTCAACGGCTGGCAACTAAATGCGGGCAATAGCTCAGCGGGTTCCCGCCAACTGAGCTCCCATTTTAGTACGCCACGACCAATTCAACGTCGCAAAGGCGGAGCAAAACTCACTAATGTAACTGTTATCCAAGATGGCCTTCAACGCTTGGCGCTGTGTGCACAGCGACCACGTCGCGAACTAACAATCGTCACTGTATATACGTTACCTAATTCCGTTTAAATAGCAAAGTTCAGTCTTTGAGGTTAGGTAAAACCGTTTTCTAAATGGCACAGTTGAAATCAAATCTATAAAATGTGCACATCTGAAAACGAAACAATTATATTAATTGAAGAATATTATATAGCTTTTGTTCATTTAAAACATTATTTCCACAAGCTTTACGGTTAGGTAAAAAAAGGTATGTGCCTCACCAACATAAGCGCACTGACGAAGTTATACTTCATACATTTAGATTCTTGTTTTTCCCCTCTCAGAATTTTAAAATTAATAAATCATTATTAATAATAAAATCCATGGTTATCATAACATCTATTATAAAATGTATAAGAAAACGAATTTCTTTTGGCATGAGACATAGTTAGATCGACTTGTCGCCCCCCAAAACCTCTTTTCAGTAAATTTCATCCAAACCGTTAGAGCCGTTTTATCTCTGTCAGCGTTTCATTAATTTTTGAGTCGGTAATTTTTGAGTCGAGGTCATTCCAATTCACTACCCTCGCTAAAGAATTAGGTATAACTTCAAAAATGTAATTAATGAATGGCATAGTTTAAATCCAATAAAAAAGTAAACTTTTTAGCAGCTAAATAATAATTATTCAATATTATAGAGTAATAATTTTAGAAAATACTAACTCAATGAAACTTTATTTCCTCAAATTTTCAAGTTGGGTAAAACTAATTACACGATAGTTCAAATCTAACCTAAATGTAGAACTAAATATCATCAAAATTTATATGCAAAATAATAAAAGGACCTTTGTCTGTAATTTCGTTTTTAATATGAGCTTTGTATGACACAAGCAGGAAAATATATTTTCAGAATTTTTGCCTATTCGTACCAAAATTACTCGAGACCAATTGAATCGATTGTGATGAATCTTTGTACATAAAGGGCCTAGAGGGTATCCGCTTTTTATCTGGCTGCACTCGAGTTAGAAGAATATTCTTGCCAAAACAAATATTAACGCGATAGGCGACGCAGGTAAAGGTTAGTATTCAATATAATGCAGGATAATTAATTAGAAAATACCACCAGTCCATAAAACTTTATTTCTCGGTGCGATTTGTCTAATGTTTAATTTAGGTACTAATAATAATTTCATGCTAAAGTTTTGAAATGACTCAAAATCTGCAATGTGTAACGCTAAAATATTTGACATTTTGCCAAGAATGTTCAACTTACATTTTTGAGAGACATAATACTATTTTGAATTTCAAAATATTGCAGTGTAGTGATCTAGAAGTCTACCAACAAGTTCTATAATATTATTATGAAGTATTAGAAATACTTTGTATTATGTTCGTCTTGTGACTTCTTGTGAATTTACACTACGCGTTTGAGCAACGAGTTGCCATCTTCAGGTGTGGTTAATAATTTTTTTAAAAACACACATTGAGTATTCGTATCACTATATAATATTATGATGCTAAGCACTGTGTATTATGTCGTGGTTTGTGAAGTACTGATTTAAATTTCGAGATTTTATGATTTATATGGTAAGTAAATGAAATAGAAATGTGAGTGTGTTTATGTATGAGTGTAGACGATTACTGAGTATTGGGTGTTTGTGTACTGTTAATAAATTATTGTGTCGTATATTTATGTTCGATTTTAGTGTTAATTTGTCATTAAGAATATTGGTATTGTCGAATTTTGTGGCTTTATATATTTTATATTCTTCCAGGGTATCCATGTGTTTACCTTTACTGCAAATATGTAATGAAATAAAATTTGTTTCAAAATCGTGATCTTCATGATTTTTCTATAATATTACCTTGTATACCAATTATGAATATTTTCGTTTTCAAAATTCAAATATTATTTTTATACAAATAAATGCTTTAGTTAGCATTACAGTTAGGAACACCCATCGATGACGTAACGTTACTTATTTATTTATTGTAGGTTATAGACGCGTCGACATCTCAGGTCATTAGCATCTTTCAACTACACTAAATAACAACTATCTTAAAACTAAATAACATCACAAAACATCCATGAGCGCAGGTGAGATTCGAACCCACGGCAGTCCAGTCCAGAGGTTGCGGCACTAAGCACGCTAACCACTAGGCTATACTGCCCTCACGTACGTAACGTTATAATGCAACACTAGAACAATTCATTTTTGTGTGAACATTGTGCAGTAAAGTAAAGATGGCGACGCAAATGAATCGTCAAAATTTTTTGAAAATGAAGTAGAAAGTACGTAGTTTGTAGTGGGTATGGCGAAAAATACCATATACAGGGTCTTCAAAGTTAAGTCGGCACTATTGCTAACTTCGTTATTTTTGGATCTACAAAATCGGTTAAATTAGCAAACTAGTAGTATTTCTTCCGCTGAATAAAACAATGAAAACAGAAAAACAATTGAACATCGCGTTTTCGAGTTATGTCAAAAATTTCTATTTTTTTTAATGAGACACCCGGTATACAATATTCACAATCGATAGACAGTTGAATTCTGAACAAAAAGTGTCCCATAGTCTTCTATCCTTATGTCAAAAATGACTAAGTTAATAATGATTTTTCAAATTCAAATTAAAGCTAGCTGTGTTAGTGGCAACTTTGGCTCACCATAAAATAGAAAGTGACAAGAATATCCATTAGGTGAAAAATATCGTTTATTTCAAATTATTTTATAACTTGGAAGAAAACAAAATTCAAATAAGATTCTCAAAAAGATCACCCTCTTGATCCAAGCATTTTGTAGCCCGCTTGCAAACACTCCTAGTGACTCTGGCAATCATAACTCGAAAACGCGATGTTCAATTGTTTTTCTGTTTTCATCGTTTTATTCAGCGGAAAAAATACTACTAGTTTGCTAATTTAACCGATTTTGTAGATCCAAAAATAACGAAGTTAGCAATAGTGCCGACTTAACTTTGAAGACCCTGTATATTATATCGTGCGCAATGGTATTATGACTCGTGTGACTATAAAAACTCGCTATCGCTCGTTTTACATACTGTTACCACTCGTCAGTAATATACCCCATTACGCATCTAGATATACAATCTACTATTGTAACTTTAAATAAGTAATAACACCTGATGATGTTTAATCGACGAAACTATCTGTTGTGACATTTGTTTTGAGTCTGTATTTTTTAGATTTTATTACTTTAGTCACCACCATCTATCTTGAAAATAGACTATCCGACATTATTTTTTATAATGAATAATTTTAGATGTTTGGGGCACCTCATCCAAAGCACCTTATAGTTTTATATAGGTGGCTATGTATTATAAATTATAATTCCTATATGCGTTGGTGAGGTTCACCTATACATAGAAATACACACACAGAGTCGAGAATAAGCGTGGTTTATGTCTTTGGCAGACCATAAACTTGATACAAACCCTACTTCCATACATCAGACTGTTACCGACCCTTCACAGTTCACGTGCGTTCACTACCATTCTAAGTACATGCATGCGGTTGAGCATTTGTCGTTGATATCTCTTTTTAACTATACTGGTTTTTAATCTCTCTTCTTAGGTCAGGAAGTGGCACCTGTTGTTTGAAAGACGAGATCCATACGCATATATATTTTAATTTTAAAGGATGATAAACTGTTTATACCAAAAGAAAAACCCTTTCGTTTATAAAATAGAAGGATTATGTAAATAAAATTTCTTTGTGCTTGCATTTAGCAAGCTATTAGGCTATAGTCTTTCCCATCAACAGATATAGTAATTATCACGTGAGGTGGGGGTGGTGCTTTGTCGCCAATAGGCTGATGACGTCACTGTAATTCTAAGCGTAATTGAGCTATATCAATAAACATGTTTCTAAATAATCCCTAATAGGCTGAGAGCTAGTGACAATTTTTTGGTGTTATTTATTCAAGGCCTTATTTTTGTGAAGATGTTGAGGGAGGCATATTAAAGTGCCCTGTGTAAGAGATTTTGCTAGATAGCAGTATGGAAGGGATGCAGACCGCCCCCAGCATGGAACAAAAAAAATGGTCACAATTATTATTCCTTCAAGGCTGAAATTGTTTGTATTGCTTGTCGGTGACCCAATAATGCCATTATAATATTTGCAGATCGATTGGTCGGTTCAGTAAGTATAACTACTATATTTAAAACACAAAAAAGATGCATAAGAGCTATTTGTAATGAAGGACCACGCACATCTTGTAGGCCACTATTCCAAAAACTTAAAATCCTAACAGTTTATGATATTTATGTAATAGAATGTGCAATTTTTGTTAAAAAATATCCGCATTTGTTCACAAATAATGTACTGCATCATAACTACATTACTAGAAACAAAACTGATCTAGTAATAGCACAAGCTCACTTAAATATAATGCTAAAGGGTCCGCTAAATTCCTTCATAAAAATTTTTAACAATATACCACAAGAACTGAAACTGTTGGAAAATGATAAATTCAAATTCAAATTCAAAAAATACCTCAGTGGTTTGACATTGTATAGTCTAGAAGAGTTTTTCGATTCTTAAATATTATAAATGTTTCTTGTATATGACGTGTTCTATACCTCTATGTAAGGTCATCAGAATAAAATTTATTATTATTATTATTATTATTATTATTATTATTATTATTATTAAAGGGGTGGCAGATCACCCTAAACGTGTCATGTACCAGACGAAATTTATATTATTAGTTCAAGGTTCAAATTTTAATATGTTGTTACGGCGACTGTTTAAGCATATATTTCAATTTGCAGAACAAAATGTCGGTATTAACCCCCTCTCTTAGAAGGAAACTTGCTCGCCTAGGTGTCTTTAGCGTTCTGCAAAGGGGTTAATACCGACATTTTGTTCTGCAAATTGCCTAAAACAGTCGCCGTCACCTCTTTAATACCGACCAATCGATCTGCAAATATTACATTGGCATTATTGGGTCACCGACAAGCTATGCAAACAATTTCAGCCTTGAAGAAATAATAATTGTGACCATTTTTTTGTTACATGCTGGGGGCGGTCTGCATCCCTCCCATACCACTATCTAGCAAAATCCCTTACTCAGGGCACATTAATATGCCTCCCTCAACATCTTCACAAAAATAAGGCCTTGAATAAATAACACCAAAAAATTGTCACTAGCTCTTGGTCTATAAACCAATAATTTGCACACCCTACAATAAAATAATTGATTTTATAATAAAGTGGACGCTAATAAGTCGAGCGTATATAATCCACAATTCAATTCTATATTAAAGTGAAGTTTTCCTTCTATCAAAGAACTTTTCATACATACAACGTATTTTTAGTAATGAATGTTCATCAATAGATGAACATTTCAAGGTAGAGTGCCCGCGGTGAGAGATGAAGCCAGGCACGTCATCAATAATATGCTAGTGAACGCCTGCTTGCCCGCAGACAGTGCCGTGTACACAAAACTGCACATTGGGTTTTATGACAATTTTGGCAAACTGCTATTCATGACAATAAACAGCCAATAGCAAACTAGAAGGCGGGCGCAATGCATTCACGTTACTATGACGCGGTGGCTTCATCTTTCGCCGCGCGAGGACTAGCATGCAAACCTAGGAACTTACTGTCGAAAGCGCAGTAAGTGTGCAAGGGAGAGGAAGCACTGACTTATCGAGCATCAGTTTAATGGGAGAATACTGGATATTTCTTATATCTCTAACGTTTTCCGATAACTAAATAAACAAAGATATCTAATTTGTGAAAACGTTTTAGAGAAATGGATAATAAAAATTATTACTATACTCCACCTATAAGATTTGGTACTTACGAATGCATATAGCATAATATAATGTTCATGTATTATTTATTTAATAATGGAAAAACGTTTCAAGTGAATTGTAGAACTTTTTCAATTTGTTACGTCATATTTAAGCATTGGTTGACAATAACTTTTATATTGCGTGGAATACGATTGCTTATATATAGAATGTATCATAAGTCATAATACGCATCGGTTACTGCATTTGCTGTCCCCACTTTTAAGAGCCACGATTCAACCCCCTTAACAAATAATTCGACCGATTAGCGTATTAATAATAATTTTAATATTTTTATTCATCCAAAGACCATAAGTACTCTATAGGATAAGAAGTGTTAAAATTTGATCATTAACATTGATTAACATATTATATGGGAAGATAGTGATTCCATGTACTGAAAAATATACTATAGCTGCCCGCTTACGTTTCATTCCCCTGGCCCACAAACTCAATGTTGACTTGTGCTTCCACCTATATTATTGTTGAACTAACAGCTCAGATATTGTCAATGCTACCTCTAACTGATCCTAAATAATGATATAAGATATTTACATCACTGCCGCAGCTGACATTATTTTAATGTTTTGAAATTTGTTGAGACTGTATAAAACTTATATAAAGTGAACTTAGTTTAGTTACATAATTTATCTGTAAACGCTATCTGATTTTATATTTCTTTGTCTCTGAATAAAAATTGTTCAAACACTCGTAAAATATATTTTGATGTATTCATAGGCTAAGAGCTGATAACACTTTTTTCATGTGTTTTTATAAGACTTGGAACTTTTTTAAAAGATGAATTTTATATATCTCTACAAGGGGTATATAGTCTGTCATTCCAAACGCGGGGCAAAACCACCCCATATTTTTTTGTTCACTCTTGCGAAAAAAGACTTATGTGTGTTTATCATTAGTAAAGTCTAGAAAAAGTTTTGCCCCGCGTTTGGAAAGACAGACTATTTACCCCTTGTAGAGATATTTAAAAGTTATCTTTTAAAAAAGTTCCAAGTCTTCTAAAAACACATAAAAAAGTGTTATCCGCTCTTAGTCTATCATAGCAACTTATACTAATTAGTTAACAAAAGCAAGCAGTTTAAGAGAATTAGATAATCAAATTCATTAAGATTGTAAAATTTGTTGTTAAATAAAAGAATTTAAAATAAATCTTTCACAATTTTTCCAATCGTTAGGGGCCTACACACGATCAGTTTAACTTCGCAGTTTATCTGTGCAGTCAAACTGCACAGTTGTGTGAACTGTACGGTGTGTGGGCTATTTCAGTTTGCTTCTCAATTGTTCTCAGTTTGAAGAGCTGACGTGCGTGGTTAGACACGACTAGAAAGGGAAGTTCGGTTTTGCGCTCAGATCAATCTGAGCGCAAAACCGAACTTCCCTTTCTAGTTACCCAAAGACTACACATGACTGTGCCAACTGTTCAATTAACTGAGCTGACTTCGCAGTTTATCGGTGCAAAGTAGAGTCAAATGCGCAGGCCAAAAGCCTGCGTTAAAATTTGTCGGAACTATGCAGTTATCTCAGTTTATCGCTCAGACATGACGCCACAAGGGTTAAACTGCGCAGTTAAACTGATCGTGTGTAGGCCCCTTTAATGAATTTGATTATCTAATTTTCTTATGTATGAATATTTTTAGTTTGACATAATAATGATTAACATTATTAAGTTTAAAATTAAATAAAATATCAGAATGGTCCAAAAGTCTTGCCCTAATGTTAAATCCAATTAAATTCAATATAATGTCTATAGAAAGCCGGAATCAGTTGGCTAAAGTGCCGTAACGCTGTCTGGTCATCAAACTAATTCTGTAGACTACTGCAAAAATTTAGGATTATACATAGACAAATACTTAGTGGAATCGCTCATTTTATCATCTTTTAATTATTGTGATATTGTGTACGGACCATGTATAAACCAGTCAACATCGCAGCTTATCCAAAAATTTTAAAATATATGCTTCAGATATATTGTATACAACATAAATTTACATATCGCATACTTCGTAGACAACTTGATCACAACCGGGCAGCCAGATTATCTAAATTGCAATTTAAAATATTTATCAGATTATCATAATAATAATAATAGGTGCGTTTGGTATCAAGGTGTAGTGTAGTGTAGTGTAGATAATTTTTCACTGAAAAGTGTAAAAAGTTCACCAAAAGTGTAAACTAAATGTACACTTGTAACAAACGGGCTAGTGTACATTCTGAGTAGATTGTACATGCGCATTACAAAATAAATTAATGACAGATTGGCTGAGTTCATTATTTCTAGTTTTTACAGTTTTTTTTGGTCATAAAAATGTTAAACTCACTGCCATATTTATCTTGTACCATTACATTTTGAAACTCATTCATTTTTAAGAGACAAAAAATGTAAAAAATTGAGTACGAAAAAAGTATCAAATCTGTCAAAGCGATTGTCAATTCAGACATATATCACGTGACCTACACTACACTACGTGCACCTGCTCAAAAGTCAGGACTAATAGTTGTTACACTTTTAGTCCCACACTGAAATAACAAACAGATCAGTTATTTTACACTTTTGTATAACAAACGTAATAGTGTCAAAAGTGCTTACACTTTTTACACTACACCTTGATACCAAACGCACCTAAAAATACGATGTCACAGGATACAACATTGTCAATAAACTTGCATGAAACAAATTTTTATAAAAAATCTTTTACTTATGGTTCTGCCTCTATATACTTATAATAATATTCCTCGTGAATATAAACATCTCAAAAAAGAGGCGTTTCGAAAGAACGTTAGGGGTTGTCTATTAATAGTCACCGCGAAATATTATGCAATATGAACCAATGACGCAAGATTGTCTTAAATAAAATTACGATGCTAGTCACCAGATGGCCGATTGTCAACACAACTCACTTCTTAAAACTCTACAATTATTCTGTACTCAAAGATTAAATAATAAAACTTAGGATGCTAGTCAACAGATGGCCAATAGTGCGACGTCTAGCTGCCTCTATTAAAAGTGGCCTCATTTACGCTCATAAGGATCAAAATCTTCTAGTAATATGTTAAACAATGTCATTAATAGTGGATTGTACATCTACATACGCAATAAGGCATATTACTGACGAGTAGTGACAGTATGCAGAAACGAGCTATAGCGAGTTTCAATAATCACACAAGTCATAATATCATTACGCACGAGATATACTCGTATATCTATATGATATTTTTTGCCATAAATAGCTATTTTTACTTCATTTTCAGTATATTTTCAAATAAAATTGACAATTAAATAAAACTGTCAATTGCATATCTTTGCTAACGTTTCGGTGTTCTTTACACCATCTTCAGATCTTCTGAGATGGTGTAAACAGCACCGAAACGTTAGCGAATATATGCAATTTTAATTATCAGTATTGCAATTTAATTGATCCTAATTTCAATCATATCTACGGATCATCATATCTCTATATCATAGAGATTTTTAACATAAAAAAATCTACGAAATGTTATAATTACCACAAAACACCAAACCATAACAAACACTCTCGACGTACGTTTCTCCAACCAAGTTGGCATCATCAGGAGATGATTTAATATTTTAATCATCTCCTGATGATGCCAACTTGGTTGGCGAAACGTACGTCGAGAGTGTTTGTTATGGTTTGGTGTTTTGTGGTAATTATAACATTTCGTATCTTTACACCAAAAATTCCACCACTTTTTATTGATAAAAAAATCTAAATATACGTGTCGAGTGGAGCCACGGATAAACGATAGTTTAACTATATTTACAAAAGTGTTGAAATACGTTCAGAAAATCGAATACTAAATGAAACATTCAGGAAAATAATATTCAGCATTTGATTGGATAAATCCTTGCAACGATGATTCATGTATACTGCAGTTCTATTTAGAGATATTGCCAGCGTCGCTGTGCATCCAAGTGAGCTGCTAGTCCAGACGTCTTCATATATTAAATTGTCTGCATCATGTTTACTGCACTGTATATGTATACAGTGCATGTCAGAAGTACCCACCCTTTCTTTAGAATGACAACGCAGAACAATCGATTTTAATATATTTATATATGCAATCAGTATTGTTTCACAACAGAAACAAAAAGTTAAAGTTTCTCAAATAGGGTTGCGATACAAGATGAGTCTTAATTTGTGCATCCGGTCCGCCATATGTTTATAGGGAAACGGCAAGAGAAAAACTGAATTAGTATTGTTTTACTATTTAAAAAAATGTCTATTTCTGCTTTCCGGAAATCGGTGTCCAAACTTACTTGAGGAACTATTCCAAAGGTGACGCCTATTGCTTTGTTGATTAAAACATAAATGACAAATAAGGTCATGTGACGTTTGTATAAAAGAGCTATATTAGGTTACGTTTTAAAAAAAAGTGGTATAATCGAATAAAAAAATGGAAGCAAACATTTCGAAATGGTTAAATGTTTTGCATATTCGATATCTAAGTTATACAAATTTATGTTCTATGTAAAAGCTAAATATCAACTGATATTCAAACACCATGTATGATAGTAACTATACTATTTATATGTAGTTACAGAGAGTGCCCAATTTTTATGGAACGTAGGCCGGTCAAAAAGTAATAAAAAACTACCTATAGTCTGAGCCTTAAGAACTACCCACTAAACTTATTATTTAAATTCGAAAATATGAAATTAGGACCTTTATAACAATTTTATAGACTGTTGAGCAAATTCCCGATTTTTTAAGTTTTTAATAGAAAAATTGATACAGTAGATGTCATATTATACATAGTCGAGGTCGGATACGTAATTGTCAAGTGTTCTGAACATAACCTGCCGCTGGTGCAATTATTAGACAAGCATTGTACAGATATGATTAATAATTATATACTAAAAAAATATTTCGCTCGGTTTGTACAAAAAATAAAAAAAACATATCCACATTGAAATGGATATTTGTTATTAAAATACCAATTTGTTATTAAAAATCATAACAACTTTAAAATAAGAACTAGGCCTAGATAAGTCTGGCAGTTAATAGTTTTAAAAATTGAACAAAATGTAATCGAACAAGACGCAAAAATGCACAAATCAAGACATTTAAGCAAATATTTTGAAACATATTTGGCCTACTGCCCCCTTTTCAAACAAAAAAATAACCATTGCCCCTCTAAAATCTACTTTCTTTAAACAAACAAACAAACAAACAGAAAGATTCATTGACTTTGTGTTTATTTGGAAAATAAAGTAATCACTACGAATTTTATTGTAACATGTACGAACGGTTCTACAAAATTTTCTTTTTCTTTCTTTATGCTTCCACCGCCCCCTAATTGCTTCCGAGGATACTACCGCCCTCTTGGTCACTCTAGCGCAATCCTCTACTTTGGAGTTTGGGAAACACTGAATGAAACGAACTATGTAACATTTCCGGATGGACACACGATATTCACATATCTTTAACCTGTATTTGTGTTTATCTACTTATAAATTATGCTCGTCAGTAAAACAAAACTAATTATGCCTAGGGTAGAATTTAATCGTTCTAATGATTTATGGCAGCTGTGTTTACAGGTGAGACGAAAAAATACAACCGTAAACGAAAAAGCAAATTATGACAACAAATCGTAACCAGAAATTGTTTATATTATCTGTATAATTCGCTCTTTGGATTCGAGCCAACAAATACTTGTAGTTTTGTTTATGATTTTTTTTTCAACATATTTCTGTACAAATTAAACATAAACAATTTAAAATACACAGGAAACACATAGTATAGTGCAAGAATATGCTGATTTATTTTGTAAATATAACCTATAAATAAAATTTTTCATTACTAAAATCTCCCTATTTTCCGAAGCCAGAGGATAAAAACATTTATCGTTATATTTGCAAATTTCAAATTTGCAACCACATCCTTGCAAAATTGATTTTTTTGAAAAAAGTAGGTAGTAACAAAACACTATCCAAACAAATATACATTACAAGTTCCCCAGGTTCCCTAGGGAAGCCAAATCCGTCGATCGCCGCAAAATATTTTTTTTTTATTATTATTGATTAGGTACTTTTTTATTCATCTATCCAAAGAATAAAATGAGATATATGCTAATTGTTCATAATTTATAATAAGGCTACCAAATTACAAATAGAGAGAGATTGTAGTTACAAACGCTCAACAACTGAGGTCATTAGCATTCAAATCTCAATGATAATTTATATTAAGAGGTTAATTATTTCTGATAGTTGCCCAGTAAATGAAAAGAAAAAATCACCCAATGTCGCAACTAATTCCCATAGAGCTGGATTTTTCACAGATGGTAGAACACCTTTAGACATGTCCCCGGTTATCCCCACTGTGCTTCTTCCGCCACCCCCTCTTGAATATTTGCATATCACTTTTTGCTGATAAGGATTTCCTTACTGAAGGGTGTATTTAAATTGGTGCGGATGCTGTATTGTATTGCAATTAAGAAAAAAATCATTATTGTAAGGGACGTATTAAGGGGTTAAATATTTTATTTTATACAAAAACAAACTTATAAATTCACATATTAAAGCCACAATACCTGTATTAGCAAATACACTATATTATCGGCAGGGTTTGGCACTGCGACCCGAGTTTTTTTTTATCATGAGTTACGAGTACCTTCCACACCGAATAAAAAAAAATCCTATAAATTTTATTTTTTTGAACAGTTGAACGTGCACTACTGTAACTAAGGTACGTAGACACAGTATAAATGTTTATACGCACAAAGTTACAAAGAACTCGGTCGTAGATAAAAGCAAGAAAATAGCTAAAGTACATTTAAACACGCGACACATTCGTGAAAAAGAACAAGGAAAATTGTTTTCTGCACGTCGAAGGCTGAACCGGTTCGTAACTTAAATTTAATGTAGACTAAGCGAAAATCCGGTTGGTTTTTTTATAACATTGCGGTCTGCGGATCACTTATTTCTAGGCTACCTGCAACTCTCATGGTTTATTAACTTCCCATTGGAAGTTATTGTAATGGGTCCGAAAATCGAAATCAAAAAGGAAAAAAAAATTTTATGTTTCAAGAACACTACACTATTTTTACACTACTTTTAGAAAGATGTCTGTGTGTGTGTGTGTGTGTGTGTGTGTGTGTGTGTGTACGTATGTACGTACGTATGTATGTGTCCATTTCTTTCTAAGACGAAATCTCGAGAACGAAAAATGATATCGACTACGTTGGGGTGCCAATCGACGCGTATTAACGTATATATGATCTGAAAGGAATTTTTTTAAAATCGGTTCAGCCGTTCTTTTTTCTTAACCAAATAACCTCCAAAAAAGTAGATTTTACACAATATCTCGCGAATAAAAAATTATATCGACTTCGTAAGGGTGTCAATCGAGGCGTGTTAACGTCATTTTGATTCGACATAAATTTTATAAAAATCGGTTCAGCCGTTTTTTTTTTTTTAATTATTGATGTTTTAATGATTAAAATGATTACTTTTCTGTGTAATATCTAATTTAATTATTATTATTAAATATTTATCAAACTGGGAAGTTCGTCGTGTGGACCTCAAGGGTCGCACTTTAGTCCTAATAAACGACCCACCTCACGGCTTGTTTGAACTTATAGTACTAATACTACTAACTCACATTTTTATTTTTTTGTATGAAAATCCAATCGATAATTTTATCTGGCCTAGATTTCTAGAACGACTTTAAAAGATTTGAGATAAAAGTGTCTACTAGTAGCAGTAAATTTTACTATCAGAGGTAAAAAGTATTTTGAAAGTAAATTTAAGCGTTCGAAGTTGTACCAGAAACTGACCAAAATTTCAAACATTTCTTTATTTTTTTTGTATTTTCAGGAAACAGAACTTGCTCATAAGAGTCCTTTTGTTCGAACAAGTTAAAAATAAAGATTTAAATAAACGTTGTGATTTATTACAAAATTTCATTTGAGTATCTATCTAAGAAAATAAAAAATGCTACAAAATATTTCTACAGCTAATTTGTAACTTAAAGAATTAATAAAAAAACGTGCCAAGGATGAAAACTCGTGATTAAAAAAAACAAGCTTTT
The DNA here is from genome assembly GCA_039654895.1 of Mongoloraphidia duomilia. Classification (NCBI taxonomy): domain Eukaryota; kingdom Metazoa; phylum Arthropoda; class Insecta; order Raphidioptera; family Raphidiidae; genus Mongoloraphidia; species Mongoloraphidia duomilia. The sequence continues at coordinate 4,274,945 of CM077520.1, read as the reverse complement.
ATTAAAATATATCAAAAAGGGTAAACATCATTGTGAACAGCAAGTCAATCGTGTTTATTAAGCATGGTCAGACCTACTGTCCGATAAATACCAGCTCTCCTGACTCTATCATCAATAGTCGGAGACATGAAAATATTGTATTGCCATTAGAATTACGTATGTGTGCAAAGTTTCAAGTCGATCGGTAGATCTACTGTTCACCAACAAGAGGTGTCCTGTCACGGTCGCCAATTGTAACGATTCACCATCATCAGGTAGGAGAAATGAAAATATTGTATTGTCATCGGAATTACTTATGTGTGCAAAGTTTTAAGTCCATCGGTAGATCTACTGTTCGCCAATGAGAGGTGTCCTGTCACGATCGCCAATTTTAACATTTCACCATCATTAGGTAGAAGAAATGAAAATATTGTATTGTCATCGGAATTACTTATATGCGCAAGGTTTCATGTCGATCGGTAGATATACTGTTCACCATCAAGAAATGTCCTGTCACGGTCGCCAATTGTAACGTTTCACCGCCATCAGGTAGGAGACATGAAAATATTGTATTGTCATCGAAATTACTTATGTGTGCAAAGTTTCAAGTCGATCAGTAGATCTACTGTTCATCAACGAGAGGTGTCCTGTCACGGTCGCCAATTGTAACGTTTCACCATCATCAGGTAGGAGAAATGAAAATATTGTACTGTCATCGGAACTACGTATGTGTGCAAAGTTTCAAGTCGATCAAATATTCAGAAGTGGGTCGGTCAAAGTTGGTTTACAAGATTTGGCCATAATTAACAAGTGTTAAGTTAAACAAAAGTTTGTAAAATTTGTCTACACTATTCTCTGTCAATTAGACAAGAAACTAGGCTTCGTTTTCTGCTGTCACAGCGCACGGTCACAGGAAATTGACGAGCTGGAATCTTAGATTTCGATCTATTATAAAGGAGCACTTTTTATATATACATATTGGCATGTTATATTACATAAGATATATTTACTTATGTATTACCTGCGTTCAATTCGGAACATATACCTATATAGGGGCAGGGCAAAGGCACCGGGTCTCGACCACCCACCTAAAGTCGACCACTTTCATATTTAAAATTGTCAGATAGATGTTGTAAATTATAAACGCTCAACAACACAGGTCATATAAATGACTGAACAGAATTTCTCTTTATGCACTTAGTACGAACTAGAAGTTTAAAACAACATTATAATAATGTGTATATGGATTGTTACATGTAACAGTCTATTTTGTCAACCGACAGACAGATTGTAGATTATAGACGCTCGACAGTTGAGCATTTTTAACCGACTTCAAAAAAAAGGAGGTGGTTCCCAATTCGGTTGCATTTTTTTTATGTTTGTTACCTCATAACTCAGTTATTTATGAACCGATTTTGAAAATTTTTTTTTATTTGAAAGGATATACTTTCAGATTGGTCCAATAGAAATTTCATCAAAATCGGTTCAGTAGTTCGGCTGATTTTAATAAAAGAGAGTAACGGCGGGTGATTCTTTAAGGTAAATGTCACTTTTTGACATATCAAACAGCGTAAAAAAGTCGGTTTTGTTTAATAAAAGTGAGTAACGGCGTGTGATTCTTTTAAGGTAAATGTCACTTTTTTACACTAAAAAGTAAAAAATAAAAAACTTTTTAACAAAAAAAAACCTCCTTCGAAAACCACTAAAAAGAGGAAAATAATGAAATTTTGAGGTCTGTGCCAATTTAATAAAATATGAAGTTGATTAAAAAGAAGATATTAATCACTATACTATACTTTTTAACCGACTTCATATTTTATTAAATTGGCACAGACCTCAAAATTTCATTATTTTCCTCTTTTTAGTGGTTTTTGAAGGGTTTTTTTTTTTGTTAAAAAGTTTTTTATCTCAACTAAAAATGTAGTTGACCATAGATGGTCGGAAACCAGAACCTTTACCCCAATACATACATTTTGAGGTACTCTCCAATCATATTTCGGTTATAAAGTACAAACATGATACGTTGTTTGGTTCATATTCCATTTTTGATTCGCCATTTTTATCGAGAACTGATAAAAATAATAAAAAGCTAAATCGTAAAGGCTTTGCACACATAAGTACTGTATAGTGTATAGGGTGTTTATTAATTTTGGTACTTAGTTTTTTAACAGTTATCCATTAGGTAATATACTATTTATACCACAAATTCAATTAAATAGTAAATTGTGCAACTATAGTCTGCTAAATACATCTTTATGCGTCAGGTGTTCCAGCACGAGCCGTAGCGAATGCGTATTTGCGAGCCGCATACGAGTGCTGAAAACATTGCGCCTAACGCATAAAGATTAAGCACACGCGTTCAACACTATTTTTTAGTATTTATTAAGTAATTATAATAAATAGGTTACCTGTATAAAAAAACTAAAAAAAAAACTGAAATAAAAATAAAAGTTAAAAAATATGACCCGACAACGTAAATGAAGAAAACAAGCAAATCAAAACGTAAGACATTATTTGTTCGTTTCCAGTAGTCGGGGACTCGAATACCGAAATTTTTTCTTCAGCTCCCAAACAGTTCCCTGACTACTGATAACAAAAAAAATACTGCGTCTTACTTTATATTAGAAATCGTGTCCATCGTGATTATAATAAAATTAAGCAAAATCGCAGGATAGTGGACAAAATAATTTGATTTATTAAATTAAATGTAGGATGTTTCGTCTATAGATTTAGACTTTTTCAAGTACATACATAAAAATAACAATATTTATAATATTTATTTTGTTATTTTTATGTATGTACTTGAAAAGTCTAAATCTATAGACGAAACGTCGTACATTTAATTTAATAAATCAAATTATTTTGTCCACTATCCTGCGATTTTGCTTAATTTTACTGCGCCTTACGTTTTGATTTGCTTGTTTTCTTCAATTACGTAGTCGGGTTTTGGTTTTTTTAACTTTTATTTTTATTCGAGTTTAAGTCACGCATGCAGATAATTAAATACAGCCAATTTCATTTTATGATAGGCCGTTGTAATGATTTTTGGGACGCTCAAAATAATAATTAGGTTCTGTTATAAAGAAAGGTACCGTACGTTCAATTTAAAGATATCTATCAGTTGATTGAAGTTTGTTAATAAAACAATATAAATGGATGAAGAAGAACAATGCTTAAATCTATTACACTTTAAACGTGCTCTAAGATTTTATCTCCACACCTAAGTATATTGACTCAAATATAGCGGAAAGCTATTGTGCTATACCATGTATGTTATTATGGCTGGTTTCTGTGCTTGAATAGTTACCCAAATGTTAATTAGATTGTAAATTATAGATTATAAACGCTCGACAACTGAGGCAAATTACGCAAATTATGAATAATCGCATAGCCTCAACACTAAACTCGAAATGATGATGGAGTTGAATTAAATTTAAAAAATACTGGAATCTGTACATTACTATAGTTACCCATATTATGTTGATTAATATCTGGATGACCGAGCTTGCTCGGATGAGTTCAAAAAAATAGTACTTAAAGTTCCCATTTCTCGTTTTTAAGAAAAAAAATTACATACCTATAAGTAGATAATATTATTTATTTATTTTATTTATTTATTTACTGTAGATTATACACACGTCGACAACTCAGGTCATTAGCGTCTTCAACACAACAAAATATAATATATTTGTGTATTAAAATCCGCCAGCCGGCATACACAAACCGACTGGTACGAGCTCGTGTCCCTGGGAGCGCTAATTCCCAAAGAACATTGGAATGCAATTGCGATAACAACTACATCCAAATGTCCCCCCTGGGGGGATAATATTATTATACGTCAGTATACGTCATACTACATAACGTATGTACCTACATATTTTCAAATAATTACTGATTATTTTAATAAGTTAAAGATTGACTGTCAGAGTAATTTGACATAAATAATGAAAATAGTTTGTTTTTTTCAAAGCCTACTCACCATACGACACTGTTTTATAACGTTAAAAAAACTGTTTTTTAAAATGATAAAATCAATAAGAAAACGAATTTTTCCAGGGATGAGACCTAGCTAGATCGATTTTTTGCCCCCCGAAACCCCTTTTCGGTAAATTTGATCAAAATCGTTAGAGCCGTTTTCGAGAAAATATTTATATAGGTACATATATACAAGATTTGCTCGTTTAATAATTTAGGGATTTATTCAGTTTTATCAGTGGCGAATCTAGACATTATTTCATGGGGGGGCGACACAATATTATAGTTATAACATAGTATAGAGAATATATTCTATACTATGGTTATAGGTACCAATGCCAGATTTGCAGGGTGTAATTTACTTTCTTTTTATTTTGTAATTATGCACAAAAACGTTTCCTTAACTTTTGCTCGGGGGTCATGTTCCCTCGTGTATGTCCCCTCCCCCCACAAATCTGCAACTGAATTTTAAGTAGCAGCTGTGATAAACGAAAAAGTTTTTTTTAATGTAACATTTTAAATAATAAGTGACTATAGAAAAGTTTGTATTTTTATAACTTTACTATGCCAGAAATCTATACACTCGTATTACCTACAACAAAACTAAACATATATACCTACCTTATACGCATGAGCGTATAGTGATAACCAATCACAAACGAGAAACTAACTAAGCCCCCCAGCTATCTAAAGCAAAACTAAAACAAACCTTTGGATTAAATTTAATAATATAGTGACCATTCTAACGTCATTGACGTAGCACCAGAAGCTCTTGAATATTAATACATATGACTATGAATATGTGGTTATACCAAAGGGTAACTTTAATCTACAGAAACCAGGTATTAATTTCGTCACACTGCAGTAGAATTCTAGCTGCTTTTAGATGCATTTTATAAACACACTTTCTGTAAATTCAGGGGAGAAAATTTACATTTGCTGATTTTATTATGATAACGTTAATGAAAAGTAATCAATATTAATATATAAAACAGTAACGAGATCTCTGGTTGTCATTTCGTTTTCTTACAGGTTTTTGAGTATTTTGTATGATACTTGGACGGGACAACGTTTTTCCACATCTTTTATCAAACTGTCTGTCTGTTTCTACCTGTATCACTCGAAAATAGCTGGATCGATTGTGATTTGTGATCTACTAGTATCTAAACTTAAAGTTATGCGGTACTTTTTACAATCGACCCGAAAAATTGAATCTTCGTTCAAATATTCGCCTTCGGCCAAAATCAGGCCGAAGGTTTTACTGAAACCGAATGCTAAATTTTAAGAAATGAAAAATCTTCTCAATTACCTCAACCTAGTTGCGTTCAGCTTACAATCTATACAGGGTGGTGAACATAACTGCTCCACATAGGGATTCAACCCGTAAAATCAAACTTTCGCGATTTCCTGCTTCCCTAATTATTTTAGGAAAAATATCTTCAAATAATAGTTTTAGAACATAAAATTCTGCATCTAAATCATTAAACAAAATTAATTTTGCATGCTTTGTAATGGCAGAAATTTGATATGAAAATGTCAAAATTACCTCAAAAACAGATAGCGATAGCCTTGGAACTTGAACAAAATGATGACGTTTTAGCTGTCAGAATAATTTCTAATCATTTTGTTCAAGTTCCATGGCTATCGTTATCTGTTTTTGAGGTAATTTTGACATTTTCATATCAAATTTCTGCCGCTACAAAACAAGCAAAATTAATTTTGTTTAATGATTTAGATGCAGAATTTTATGTTCTAAAACTATTATTTGAAAATATTTTTCCTAAAATAATTAGGGAAGCAGGAAATCGCGAAAGTTTGATTTTACGGGTTAAATCCCTATGTACAGCAGTTACGTTCACCGCCCTGTATAATGGGTCAGGCGTTTTTTTTACGCTTATCTCCTCCTAAACTACTGAACCGATTTTGACGATCGAAGTGTCATTTGAAAGGGCTCGCGGTGCAGATGTGCAATAAGGTCTCGGAATTTTGATAAGTGGATTTTAAGAGTTAAAAACCGAATTTCAAAAAAATCGATTTTTAACTTTACGAAATAGTTTATAATTTAAAAGTAGGCTGTGGAAAAAACAATAAACAATTTGCAATTCCGTTAAAATAATGACAGTTTTTAGTTGTCAAATTAAACATTAAATTATGTAATTATTTTAATACAAAGGGGGGAAAATTTGCTCAATTTTAGAGCAATAGGGCGGCTAGTAATTATTATTTTCCTAGCTTCTTAGCATTATGGAATGCCTTTAGATTCGGCCGAAGGTGAGAAAAAACCGAAGTTCGGCTTCGGTCAAAAAACTGGACTGCGGTCGGACTAAAATCGATACTGACACGAACGAAATCGTTCAAAATGTAATGTCAACTTTTCGTGAACACAGTGTATTTGATTGCACGCTCTACTATTATTTAAAGTCTGATTTAAATATAATTTGTTTAATATTATTAACATTAAGTGCATCCAAGACACCAAAATATCTGGATGTCATTTATAATAATAAAAAATAATCATGGCTTGTTAAATTATAATTTATATTCATATAAGGGAAAAGGTCAATTGTTCTTCCAATATAAAAAGACAACAACTCATCAATCCAAATACTCTTCGCTATATATTACGATTAATAAAATGCATATTTAATTATAAAATTTATTATCGTATTAATTAATAAACATCCACCAATCACAGTGAAGTTTTAGACTACTTATACTTTATTAATCTTGCTTTACTCTGTTTGAACATTAATAAAATAATCATTGCCTTTCAACTTCAAAATTTCCACTGATATGAGGTCTGACTAGAAAGGCGTTTTTTGGGTAGTATTATATTTTAAGGCTATGTTTTTAAAATGTTTGGCTTTAAAAACATATTTTTCACTAGTTCAGTTATTTTAATTTTTTTCAATTTTTCCAATTAATGCACATATTATGACATAGTACCTACCTATGTAAAAACATAAAAAGAATACTTTCCCTCACTAGAGCATATGCTCTGTGCCGAGGGGAAACTGATTGAAACTGAAAGTAAAAAATTCGACTGATGACCAGTCCTATACTTCCCACCGAGCTTCCCACCTAGTAAATATTTGCAAAAAATAAACACTCTTTTTTTTTATTCTTTGACTAGGCCCAAATAACCTTAGCTGTTGGTGGTCTTTAAAACACAATTTAATTTTTATTCTTTGAAAAAAGCATGGCCCTCTTTTTTTTGATGGCTAACTTAATATAGCAAAAATCATGGTTACCTTGATTACGTACAATTTTTATTTTTTTTAGTAAAATATTTTTTTTCTCGAAAACTATACATTTTAGAGAAAAAAAATATTTACATTTTTTTCATATTATAACATCTAGAATTCATTTATATTTTTTTTTACCTATGTTAATACGTGACATTGAGGACGTTTTTTTGAATATCTCAGGATCCACTGAACCGATTTGACTCAAAATCTAATCAGATCTAAGTTAAAGGCTGATAAACACAATAGAACAATCGGCATGCCCGTATGTTGTTCCGTTCTTAAGATATCGAAGGCGAAAAATTGACCACACACACATACACACACACACACACACATACAGACATCTGTCAGAAAATGATTTTAAACGATTGCTAGGGTCTCAAAACGTGAAAATCTGTTAAAATCTCGAAATATTGGTTTTGGACTGAATCCATTACTTCCCTACCATAGTAGAGGTTGGAAGTAAAAATTAAATAAATGGTTGTTTTTGAACATTCGGTTAACAACAGATCAGAGAATTGTGAATCCTTTTAATTTAACTTGAAGGTATACATACTAAAGTAAATAGTAGACGCTTGACAACTAAGTTCATTAGCGTAGTATACTAAACTTACAAAGAAAAATATTTGTATTGTAGCTCGAAATCGCGACTGTCAGTGCAACAACTGCTTCAAAAGTTCAATTTTAAGCAAATAAAACACAATTTGGATAAATATTTTATTAGTGATATTATAGCAAAGTAATATATAAAGCACGTGTGTTATAAAGTAAAACAAAACAGTATTACTTTATAGAACGGGGTGCGTTAAAATTTACTTTAAACACTACCGTTCGAATGCAGTAGAAGCTTCCATAAAGAATCACTTTTCAAACGTTACACAGCCATTTAAAATTGTACTTTTGATTCAAGTGTTGCAAAAAGTATATTTATATGCCTAGATACTAATTATAATCTTAAGGTAATAGAGATAACTTTTATCTGTCAATGATTTATTTCAGTATAAAAAAGCTAATTCAGATTTAAAGATAGCAGAATAATATAATATTTATGACGATATTTGCTAAACTTGACACTAATCTTTAGAAGTAATCTAAATGAAGTCATCACAACCGCAATTACCGTAATATCTTTAAGATTACTAATCGCTGTCATTCATAAAATTGTGCAATATAATTTTGTTATTGCATACATAACTTTTTATTGCATTCTTTTCATTCAGAATCAACTCATATCTCCGAATAACACGTGCTTTTTCAAATAATAAATTTCGTTGATATGTCTTGTTCTTAAAAAGTTACTTCGTACTTCCGCCTGAAATATTGTTACAGGCTCCCAAGCGTATTTTTTATCTGAAGATAAATTTTTTTGCGTCAAATTAAACGAAACGGTCCCGTCTTGAGGCATTAAAGGCCAACATTTAAAAATTTCGAATTCCGGTCCCACAAATTTTTTCCGAACAACCGGATAAAAAGTAGTAATATACAGAGTGATTCAGAAATAGAGGCGGAAAAAATGTGGGTATAATGAAGTTAAAAGAAAACACGTTAGCATAGTTAAAAAATTAATTTTATATTATTTTAAATTTTAATTAGAAAAACTCGGAACCCCGACGTTCATGAAAACTGTATCGGCAACAGAAATGATAATGTGGTTTTATTTATTAATCCTAAATTAAAAATTATGTAAGTAGTTCTGTAAAACAAAAGTATTTCTAGTTTTATTGTCCAAACGCGAGAAAATAAGAATTGAAATACCAAGGAAAATTACACTCAACCTGTACAAAATGAAATAAGTTAAAACAGATTTTTTGCTGTTCATTATAGAAAATCCGAGATGAAAACATTTTCTAAACTCTGAGAAACTTTGACCTGTAGTAATTTAATTTATACATTTACCTTTAGTTTATGATTATTTTTTATTATTATTTATTATTTCTAAACTAACGCAAAATTAAAATAAAAAGTAATACAAAATTATATGTACTTACACAAAACTTTGAAAACTTTATTAAACAATGGAATCCATAATTTCACAACTCACAAACGTTGCACAGTTCGGTTAAAAGTACGTGCTGGACATAACGCCCGGGAAAACGGTTAGCATACCGCATTCTCCATAATATCCGCCAGCTTCACCGTATAAAAAAACTATTATTTTCCTTTTTCCTTGGCCCTGGCTTTAGCCTTCAGCCAGTATTCGAACTTAGGAGATTAGAAATTGATAATAGGTAGATTAGGTAGTTATAGTAAAAAATTGAAACTAATGAAATATTTAAAAAAACTATGTTTTTTCAATATTCGTAAAATAATTTTATGGTGACTGTTTTATGAATATCACGACAGAAACATTAACTGATTATGAAATTATAAATTTTTTCCACATTTTATAGCGCGGTTACATAATCAGAAACAAAGGTCTGTATTTAGTCAGTCCTTTACGAATGCATATTATGCAATTAAATTTGTCAGTGGCGGGTACAATTTTTCTAATATTAAAACTTTTTCATTTTCTTCTCTAAATGTATGTATACATGTATGTATGTGTGTGTGTGTTATCTTTATTATTTAATAATAAACCATTCATAAAAATAAATTGATGAAATGAAATATGTGACAAAGAATACAAACTAAGAAAGAAAGTTAATACTCAGTGTAAAAATGAAGGAAATACACAACAAAGGAAACCTTAGAAGCGTAATGAAGATTGTGTGGATTTTGTGAAAAAGTAGGGGTGAATATAGTAGGGTTGGACAATTTATATAGATTAAATAGAAAGCAAAGTAATCGTGATTTTTGGCTTTACAATGTTTGGATATCGTTATTTCTCAGTTTGAGATACATAGATTGTAGATTATAGAAGCTCGACAGTTTAGATAATACCATGTCTATATAAAAAAAACATGTGTCGCGGGACACACGACCGAAGTGAAACTTATTAGGTATGAATAATATAATAAATTATTAATAACATGACTGGTATAATTTATTATTCTAAATGTAGAGATTGTTATATTTTTTTTTATTTATTTCTTTACAAAACAAAAAAAATCTATATAAGGGCTAGAAGCACTTGTACACCATGCGTCGTGCGAAGTCAGTAGTCGTGTCAGGGTTTATATGTATCGGTAGATAGACTAACCAATCACAATCATCAGAACTACCGCTCGAATGCATCTACAGACGTATAACATATAACACAGACGCGGAAGAAGATGGGATACATTCCAAGTTATTATACATTTTCGTTTCAACGAGCCAGAATTTTACCCTTAAAATGGTCGAGATAGTGGCGCCTCATAAAAAGTCTACCTTCAATTTATTATAGAAAAAGCTTTCGAAAAATTCTCAAAAAAATTGTTTCATAATCTATTTGTAATGTAGATTCCAACAAAAAAAAAATGTGAAATGACCCCATTTGTTCTGTTGCCGTGTGTCCCTCTCGATTACGGGAGGTGAGACGGTGATACAAGCTTCACACGTCTCACAAAAAGGTATTTTCTCGTCTAAAAGTCCTCTTCTATGATGAAAGGTACATCCCTTGCAGTGATAGTCGCACAATACAAGGGATTGATGAGCGACACTATAAAAACTCCAGTTCCGTAGGTTGGTTGGTCTATGGCCTATGCATTGCCCCACGGCGATAACAACTTTGTGCAGACTGATGAAGACTGCGTTACTCATGGGTGTCGTCCTGATGTCAAATTTAGTTCTTACCCCAGCCAGAGGTAAATAATTATTATATACTCTCTGACCTCAGAATGTTATTGACATGAAAATACTATTATAATACTGTTAGACAATCCCCTTTGCTAGACCTAATTCATTTTTAAGGCGCCATGCGTATCGAAGATTTTGGTTTGTTTCCGCGATTGAAAGTTTTGATAATGTAAAATTAGAGCTTTAAAAATAATTGAGATAAGGAAGGAATATTCGTGAGCAATTTAAAAATGTCTATTTAAAAAATTCCCTAAAATATTTAAAACACGCAATATTATCTGCTTGATACAAAACATTACTTATCACTGATAAGCGAAAGAAAAGTAATTCTTTTCACGCAGCGGAAAATAATAATTTATCTAAAAATTTAACCACTTTTGATTTGTTCAAAATGCGTAATACTTTTGCTAACCTAATTAATTAAGTTTTTTAACAACCGCTTACTGCTCGGTCCCTTTCAAAAGAAACGCGACGTATATAATAGCTTATATCCTATTCCAGCTGATGTATAACAAACACTACAGTGAAAGTTCGATCAGAATCGGTTGAGTAGTTGTAGATTTAATCCAGTACAGACAAAAAATTTTGAAAATAGCTGATTCGGCCCATAGATATCTTATAAATTGTAAGTAAATTATTATCTGTAAGAATATCTACTATGAAATAAACAGGTCGCTTCTGAGAATATCTGAGGAGATGTCTTCAATTGGCTGAAAGATCCAGAATAAAAACGTAAGTAATTATCTTTATTTATTGAACTGGAATTAATCAGTCAATGATCAAAGAAATATTCAAATAAGTTCTGATTGCGACGAAATCGTAAATGCATCTCTCCATTATGTAAATAATTTGATACAATGTATTTTACATAAATAAATGCCCATGAACAAATTTGAATACAAATAAGCATACACTAAGAAATTATTATACCTGTATATAGTTAATAATATTACATTTAATATTTATACCTGCATTAAATAAATGTATAAATATATATCCTCCACTCACGCTATAGTTCACAGTCTAATGTCTCCTGAAACAACTTCATTTACATCTAAATAAACAGGGTATACTTGAATACCTATACAACGAGAGCCTGGCTTGGGTTGGTTCATTGACTTACACAATTGACTGAACAGTGAACAACTAGCCGGAAAATAATTATTATTATTATTTTTCTCCCTTGAAAGAACGAACAAAATATCAAAATCTTCTCAAGCCTAATTTAACGCTCTACAATCTACATGAAAAGTCCTGTATATTGTTGTACCAAGAATCAAGATATTGCAATCTTATTCCTAACGAAATAAAAAATGTTGCTAATTGTCAGCAGTGAAAAAAATTTAAGGCTTTCCTTGTTAAATAAATGTTTTTATTCTGCAAATGATTTTTTTAACATGTGACTGTTTATATTTTGTTTGTATATTTTGTAATTATATCTTCTGCTATTGTAACTGACTTCTTCTATGCAATTTTCTTTTGTCTTTGGAGCAATAAAGAATTTGAATTTAAGACAGCAGTGCCCACAATATTCTGTAAAATTAATCGTCCTTATTAATCGGTGGTCTCGAACCGTCATCGTTGGCAAGTGTAAAAGCTACTTCGGTATTCCAACGTAATGTTGAGTCACTGTCTGCCAGATACAAAAGCCTATGCTTATTGTGTCGCTTCGTGTACTCCATGCGACCATTTTATCGTTTGAGAACTCGAATTTTTGTATGCGTACGGACGCAAATTTCTATAAGAAATTGTTCCTTCCTTCATTATAACGTCATTTTCTCGATATTATGTCCTAATAGATGTCACTCGGCACCATTACTATCTTCTATTTACCACATTACCGTCATTTTCTAAATTGGTTGAGCTTCAACTTTATTAATGCCAAATGTGTGACTGGAGGAATTAGGGGAAATTAAGATAAGGTAAGGTAAGGTTGGAAGGTAAATCTAGCCATGTCCTTGTATCAGGAACCATTTCGATATTTGTCTGGAATTATTGAGGGAAACCATGGAAAACTTCAACAAGATGGCCGGTTAGGAATTACCATTTCTTGGAGAGAGGTAGCAGCAAAAGCCGCATCAGCATCCGCCGGGATTCGAACCCAGTTCCTTGAGTCTAATTAATTATAATTGATTATTTAACAAATAAAAAAAACAACACCAACTAGAATGCGTTCAGGGAACTTTTTCCTAAATATTGTCCGGAGCAATTCGAAGACAACTAAAAGATGGTCGGTTAGGAATTACCATTTCTTGGAGAGAGGTATAGTAGCAAAAGCCGCATCTGCATCCGCCGGGATTCGAACCCAGTTCCTTGAGTCTAATTAATTATAATTGATTATTTAACAAATAAAAAAAACAACACCAACTAGAATGCGTTCAGGGAACTTTTTCCTAAATATTGTCCGGAGCAATTCGAAGACAACTAAAAGATGGTCGGTTAGGAATTACCGTTTCTTGGAGAGAGGTAGCAGCAAATGCCGCATCAGCATCCGCCGGGATTCGAACCCAGTTCCTTGAGTCTAATTAATTATAATTGATTATTTAACAAATAAAAAAAACAACACCAACTAGAATGCGTTCAGGGAACTTTTTCCTAAATATTGTCCGGAGCAATTCGAAGACAACTAAAAGATGGTCGGTTAGGAATTACCATTTCTTGGAGAGAGGTATAGTAGCAAAAGCCGCATCTGCATCCGCCGGGATTCGAACCCAGTTCCTTGAGTCTAATTAATTATAATTGATTATTTAACAAATAAAAAAAACAACACCAACTAGAATGCGTTCAGGGAACTTTTTCCTAAATATTGTCCGGAGCAATTCGAAGACAACTAAAAGATGGTCGGTTAGGAATTACCGTTTCTTGGAGAGAGGTAGCAGCAAATGCCGCATCTGCATCCGCCGGGATTCGAACCCAGTTTCTTGAGTCTAATTAATTATAATTGATTATTTAACAAATAAAAAAACACATTTGTAGTGCTAGTGGCAAATGCCGATGCACATGTTGTTGTGTTAAATAAAATAAAAAAAAAAAAAAACACAATTCCCTCCTAATAACTAGAATGCGTTCAGGGAACTTTTTCCTAAATATTGTCCAGAGCAATTCGAAGACAACCAAAGTGTGTTCTTAGAAAGGCACAGATTGGCAGCCACTTAATTCCACCTTGCTCAGTGGATACTTCCAGAACATTATAGACGCTGATGACCTCAGTTGGTGAGCGTCTATAATCTACGATCTATCTATCCAGAACATTACTGAGATAATGCTTAGTCAATGCTCTAAGTCAATGGATTGGCCTGCCTACACAAAACGCTGCGACCGAAGTAGTACGGCATGGCTATTCGAGATATCTTAATTAAAGAAAAAGAAAAATAATAACATTTATACCGTCGTCTCCGACTTCTGCGGTCGGTTGCCATTGACTTAATGACTACTTATGATATTATGTATAGAAATATATGATTGTGCTCTGTCTGACCATACTGAAATTGCTTTTGTATAAATAAAGGCACAGTCTCGAGGACTTTGCACTCGACATACTTGATATCGTCTTAGCGAGGCCAAGATGAAATAAAATTACTATATTAATGTGATCATAGTATCATACTGCCCTTTTTTCTTAATTAAAAGAGATACAGAATTTTCTTTTGTATTGGAATTAGCATATTTTTTTCTAAAAAAAGTTTTTTTCAACATTTCAGATATTTTCAAACACGTATGCTTAAATACAATTAGTATGTTCGTACATACTCTATTTTGATCTCCTGCCCTAGCCCTGATTTTCTAAGCTAGACAGAAATTCCTTTGTTATTATTATTATTTTGTGCAATAGGTTTTACTTATATTAATTAAGGAATAATAAAAATTTATTTAAAACAAGCCGTGAGGTGGGTCGTTTATTAGGACTAAAGTGCGACCCTTGAGGTCCACACGACGAACTTCCCAGTTTGATAAATATTTAATAATAACAATTAAATTAGATATTACACAGAAAAGTAATCATTTTAATCATTAAAACATAATTATTATTTATTTTTAACAATAATTAAAAAAAAAAAACGGCTGAACCGATTTTTATAAAATTTATGTCGGATCAAAATTACGTTAACACGCCTCGATTGACACCCTTACGAAGTCGATACAATTTTTTATTCGCGAGATATTGTATAAAATCTACTTTTTTGGAGGTTATTTGGTTAAGAAAAAGAACGGCTGAACCGATTTTGAAACAATTTCTTTCAGATCATATTTACGTTAATACGCGTCGATTGGCAACCTAACGTAGTCGATACCATTTTTCATTCTCGAGATTTCGTCTTAGAAAGAAATGGACACATACCTACGTACGTACGTACGTACACACACACACACACACACACACATACAGACATCTTTCTAAAAATAGTGTAAAAATAGTGTGGTGACCTTGAAATATAAAAATGTTTTCTCCATTTTGATTTCGATTTTCGGACCCATTACAATAACTTCCAATGGGAAGTTAAAAAGACATGCTAATTCCAATGAGCTTACCCGTAGATCTCTATCTCTTTGGAGAAGGGCGATTAGAATTTTCTTTACTAAAATCTCCAAATGAAGAGTAAAATGTTTAGTCTGACGGGAAATAATGATGCAAGATTTCAGTATGGTGGTTGTATTATAAAAGCTTTTATTCTGAAGAACTTAAACAAGGAATTAAAAAGACACTTGAAATGCAGAAAGAAAAGCTACGAAAAATAAAAAGAAAAACGTTGCACTATTGTCATAAAACGAACTGGCATATATCTCGTCTGCTTTAGTTGAAAGAATGAAGTACTACACTTTTTCTTTTGTATTATTATACTAAAATATTTTATATGAATTATTTATTTCAATAAGAACAAGGTTTTGGTGCGTTCTTTAGAGATGTTTCACAACAGTGCCGTATCTAGGAGTCCTGGCAACCTTGGGCGAAAGGAGGACTTGGGGTTCCTAACCAAAGGAAAATTTGGCACCCCTGAGGAACGGAAGACTTGGGGTTCCTAACCAAAGAAAAATTCGGCACCCCTGGGGAACGGAAGACTTGGGGTTCCTAACCAAAGAAAAATTTGGCACCCCTGGGGAACGGAAGACTTGGGGTTCCTAACCAAAGGAAAATTCGGCACCCCTGGGGAACAGAAGACTTGGGGTTCCTAACCAAAGGAAAATTCGGCACCCCTGGGGAACGGAAGACTTGGGGTTCCTAACCAAAGGAAAATTCGGCACCCCTGGGGAACAGAAGACTTGGGGTTCCTAACCAAAGGAAAATTTGGCATCCCTAGGGAAAGGAGGACTTGGGGCCCCTGACAAAAGGAAATTTGGCACCGCTGGCCAAAGGAGGACTTGGGTCCCTCTCCTATCATAAAATTCACTGCACAAGGCAGAACTATTAAAAAAACAGCGTAATTTTGACAAAGCGTTTTAAAATGTCTAGACGCTGTTTGAAATTTTCATTTTGCAATAATATAGATTTTACTGTCTCCCGGCGCCCCCTTGGTTTTGGCGTCCCTGGTGCGAGCCATCCCCGCCAACCCTTAGATCCGGCGTTGTTACACAGTACAATATTTAAAGACAAAAAATCAAGCTATCGTTGCCCATTTAAGATTTATAATAATGTTGGTAATGTTGGTAATAATGTAACGTAATACCTAAATAGTTGTATAGATACTTATGACCTCAGTTGTCGAGCGTCTATTAGGATCTGAAAACGTGTTTGTAATAGATGGCATAGCTTAAAAAAATAATACCCAGCATAGTCAGTCGACGTTTGTTAGCAAATTTCTAAGACCTTGAAACACTATTCTATCAGCCTATAGGAAATACAATAGCCTGCTAAGAATATGGATGTCGCTTGCGCAGCATGGTATGCGGGAATTAAGTATTTGTACTGCAAATGTTTCAGCTGCCTATAAGCTATATAAACTATCAGTTCGGCTATTCTCATACGTTCACAATGAATTCAAACGAAAAATGATAAACAAGTTTTAGATGTAGAATGGAAAGATGAAAAAACGCAGTTGACTGAAAACAATACATCGATATTTTATTCAGATAAAAATGTTTCTACTGAAAAATGGATGACATGGGTTAGTTAAGGATTCAAAGGATTTCATGAAACATGAAAGTGCATTTTCTAGAATGGGTTCGGTGACTTTATTTTTACCTCTGCGAGACAGACCCACACAGAACATTTGGCTTAAGCAAATCAACATCTTGATGTTGCATTATTCAAAAAAGAACACCTACATGTAAAATAACTATAATAACGTCACTGTTTACGAGTAAACAATCAAATCAATTCCATATTTGATTCACAACAAATAGCATTAATATAACAGCTATATTTCAGTTTTAGAATTCCGTGTGGAAATAGATCTACTTTTTTAAAACCATAGATAATTAATTAAAATATATAAAATAATTACATGATTATAAAACGCGTCAGGAATTTTTTAACTTACTAAGTCATCGTCATAGTATGTCATCGCGATTGGATTTTTTCGGCGCGTCATCGGAACTTAGTTTAAAAGTTAATTTTAAAATAAATATAACTTTTTAATTATCAAGTTAAAATAAAATAAAAATAGTTTTGTTATAAAACTTGTATGTGACCTTTCCATTTATATAAAAAAAATTCATTCAAAAACCAAATTGAGAAATGTTGAGTTAGTTTCTTACTTATTTGTAAACAGCAATGAGCCATTTTCCTGAGAGCAGTTCTTTCAATTATCCACGAGAGGTATAAAATAATTATTTGATTAATTTAATAATAATGATAATTTAATAATTAAGTTATACCATTAAAATGACACGAAACTAATGGGGAATACCTAAATAAAGTTTGTCCCTACCACAAGTGTTGCCTCTCGTGGATAACTGAAAGAACTACTCTTAGGAAAATGGCTCATTAACACATTTCTCAAATTATCCTGCCATGAGATAGCCTATTAAAAGTAAATAATCACCATCACGATTATGTCACTATTTACCAGTTTAATTTTGTAAATTCGCCTGTTGAAACATCTTGTAGATATAAACAGAGCAATATGTGTTTAGTACATGGGGATCTATTGCGTCATGCGTCCAGAATATACCTTCACCAGAGATTCATAATAAACTGTGAATTCATCCTGTGTCGTTCCAGTAATGCGAGAAGGAATTATAGTGCCCGCACAAAGGTCTCCGGAATGAAGACAATGAGGTCGCCCGGTCGGTTATATGTTTTCGCCATTTTATTGCATATATACGACGAGATGAGACACCGTCCTCAGAATACTGCGGGATTCGTTAGGACCTCGTCATTTACTAAACAGTATTTGAAGTGAGACAAAACAACAATTTAACATATAAGCTAAACAATGATGCTGGACGTTTATTACTGCGATTCTTAATTCGAACGTGCCACGGCCAAACGAAAGGGTTATATAATAAGAGAATAACGTTCAACGTTATACGGATGATTTTGTGTGCTTACAGATCGTAAGCGAGAAATGTATTGCTATTCAGATTTGTTATTTAACAATAAGAGCGATGACACACACATCGGTTTCACAACGGTTCTGCGCCGACAGCGGTGTCAACTCGGCAATCAGGCGTTTCTTGTGGACAACGATGTGTTGAGGCGGCTGAGAGTCGGCTTTCAGTCGGCAGGCAATATCTCGCCGCGATGTGTTTTACATCATTGAAAAACACTAACATTCGTGCTGACTTGGCAAATGCCTTGGCACCAACCGCTGACAAACCGCTAGGAATAGGAAACTATTTTAGAAACAATTATTTGGAGTAAAAAATCATTCGTTACGCAGGTACCAAGTTTTTTAAGAAATAAAATCTTTGCAGGATGTTGGTTCGTTCTAATTCTTCTTTCAACATGGTTTCAGTACACTTTGTCACTTTAAAAATTGTCAACGTTTCTGAACACAGCTGATGCATCACGGTCTTAATATTCATATTAAAAGTTTTTGATGTGGATAAATATTATTCGAACCGTCACTAAGAAAATATATTTAACCAACAACTGCTGTTCGCGATTTTCAATTACATTTTTAAGACTTATTATGAACTCGAATCATTCCAAAAATTGTTTCGTATTATAGAATAGAATCTCCCCTTTTCGAAAAGCTACAATTTGAATGAATTTAACCTATTCGCAATTAAAAACAAAGTGGCTGACATCTGGTGTTCAAATCCGAAGTCGCCGTATGTGGGGTCTAGGAGAAAAAGATGACAGCTCTCGAAATGTCGTTAACTTAAATCAAAGTATTTATAAATATCAACGTATGTTAATGGTCGAACTGAAATTGTTGACATGAAAATCTTACCTCATTAGCTTATCAATTTACTTTATTTACAAAACCATTCAAACCATCATTTTGTACGACCTATTAAACCCCACATAGACGTCTGAAGTGTTGACATCGACATTCGCTTTTAATTATTGCGAATAGATAGACTACTTGTATGAGCAAAACTCAACTCTGCCGCGCAAAGCAATAACAGAAACACACTATCGCTAGTAGTGTGTAGCAATAAAGTAGACCTCGCGCGGCGAAAGATGAAGCCACCGCGTCATAGTAACGTGAATGCATTGCGCCCGCCTTCTAGCTTGCTATTGGCTGTTTATTGTCATGAATAGCAGTTTGCCAAAATTGTACCTAACGTCATAAAACCCAATAGCAGTTTTGTGTACACGGCACTGTCTGCGGGCAAGCAGGCGTTCACTAGCATATTATTGATGACGTGCCTGGCTTTATTTCTCACCGCGGGCACTCTATTAAGCGAATCAGTGAATGGTAAATGAGTGAATGGTTAACTGAGTCAACTGTATGTTGTAGTCAGTAGGGGTTCTATTTGCGCCTAACATTTCAAACAGAACTCATTTCAACCGAAAGGGATTATTCGTTTATTCCCTGCGAGATGACTTATGGTCATTTTGTAAAGACAACGTTCGTCCTCTTATTAAATTACTTCAGCCCGTTCTTTTAATTAAATAAGGAAAACGCACTGCTCACTGCACGTGACTATTTGCCGGGAAATAAAGTACAGATATGATTATTATTTTCTATGATGGAATATAAAAAAGGGTAGGTTTAAAAGGGGGAAATATGTTATGAAAAGGGTTTCTTTTGTTAATTTTCTGTACTTATTTTAATTACAACGTCTTAGACCTCCCGTGATATTTCATTTCTTTTTTCTAACTGGATGGAAGCCTACGAAAATTTAGTGGCGGTATTTTTTGATTATGACTTTTCCAGAATAATTACACTTATGGTTTTCGTTAGTAATAAGCAAAATTGGCCTTGCATTTTTTGCAAGACCAAGACCAGAACTGGACAAAGCATCGAGTGCTTTAAGCAATCATTTTTTAGATATTACATGCTGTAAATAGTTATTAAAAACCACTAATTTTTGATTATTTTAAAAACTAAGTACTAAATATAATACGTAAATTAGTCATAAGTGATTGTAAAATGTGTAAATTCCAAAACTGCAAAAGACAATAATTAGACTATGATATTCTTGGTCTTGCTTTGCTCATCAATATAGTGTATTCATTTTCAAGATATAGTGACTTGTGTGCGTAATCAGCTCGTGTCTCTTTGTTTCTTGAGTTGTGATTGGTAGTCGGGAGAATTCAAATTTTGCAAATGCACTGGACCGCATTTATCTATTTGTTTTGTTGTAAGCTGTAGGTAAGTGAGACTGTATGGATGTTTTTTTTCAAAATGATTAAACTACAGTTTTCGTTTATCGATGAAACTACATTTTTTTCCCACAAATTTCAGGATAGACAGCTGATATTTACTTTGCGGCTTGGAAAAAATACCACATATAAGTACCTATTATAGACAATGAATTTTTAATATTTAGAGTGTAAATATGTTCCTTTAAAAATTCAGTTTTTTTAATAAAGGTAAATATTAGAAAGCAATAAACAAATTTAAATCCAACTTTTACATTAACATTTTTTATCATAAAAATTGGAATTTTTTATAGTAAAACTCATACATGAATTGAGCGTGTTTACAAGGAACTTTTTTAATTACTTTTGCTTCCCGAATTAAAATTTTAGCTGGTTCAACACTGCAATGCCTTATATATGTATTATATGTAGGTACCTATCAATTGCACTAACCAACAGCATATTGTACAATGAATAAAAAAATTATTATTCAGTGTGGTGTTTCAAAAATAAATTATTTCGGATTCATTTTCAAAAGGCTACTTATTGATTTTCAAACAATAGATTGTAACACCAATGATTCACGATTGCGTCATAAATAAAAAAAACAATTAATATTTTGAACCACGTTCCTATTTTTTTTAATGATTTATTGCCTGTCAAAAATTAGTTTTAAGTCTTTCTTTTAATTAGTACAAAGAAGCTTAAACAATAAAATTATATGCTCAAGGATAAAAAATAACATATTTTTTACAAGGCTACTTTTGTGTAAAGAACTAATATTACTGATATACATGCTGTTCCAGAAGTAACGCCGAGGATTTTGGAAGCGTATTCCTTGTTAAATTTCGAATAAAAAAGTTTTTAACTTCCCATTGGAAGTTATTGTAATGGGTCCGAAAATCGAAATCAAAATGTATAACAATTTTTTATGTTTTAAGGTCACTAACTATTTTTACACTATTTTATTAAATATGTCTATGTGTGTGTGTGTGTGTGTGTACGTATGTGTCCATTTCTTTATATGAGGAAATCTCGAGAATGAAAAATGATATCAACTACGTTAGGGTGCCAATCGACGCGTATTAATGTAAATATGATCTGAAAGAAATTTTTTCAAAACCGGTTCAGCCGTTCTTTTTTCTTAACCAAATAGACTCCAAAAAAGTAGATTTAACACAATATCTCGCGAATAAAAAATTATTTCGACTTCGTAAGGGTGTCAATCGAGGCGTGTTAACGTCATTTTAATCCGACATAAATTTTATAAAAATCGGTTCAGTCGTTTTTTTTTTTAATTATTGTTAAAAATAAATAATAATTATGTTTTAATGTTTAAAATGATTACTTTTCTGTGTAATATCTAATTTAATTATTATTATTAAATATTTATCAAACTGGGAAGTTCGTCGTGTGGACCTCAAGGGTCGCACTTTAGTCTTAATAAACGACCCACCTCACGGCTTGTTTATACTGTTTTTGTCTCCGAAGTATAATTACCGAATTATTAACTATTAAAATTTAAAAATATGCTCAAAATGGCGTATATTTCCAAAACCACACTAAAATCAATACGCGAGTTTTAATGTGACAAACATTAAAAAAAATTGAATATGGTGCATTTGTGAACGAAAGAAAATTCCAAAGCATACGGAGACCATTTTTCTTTACGTTTTGAAGGGAGTACGCAATTAGAATGTGATCTTATCACGGACCCGATTTTTCAACTCTCTTATTTCTTAACGGAACAAGGAAGTAAAAATGGTGTACCTATTAAATGGTGCAAGTTATGTCAACATCAATTTTAAATAAAAGAAAAAAGTTTTCGAGAAGGCACGTGACTATTCCTCATTTTACTCAGCTTTGACTTATCCCACGACAATTTTAAAGCCGAATAAGTTGGTCATAAAGAATATTTAAACTAAAAAGTAATAATATTTTTGTTCAGAATGCATGAAATAAGTTTATACATGGGTAGTTCGGGAAAACAAAGGGGATGCCTTGTTTTATGTATACATAGGGAGGACACGCGTGTTTGTATGTACAAGCGACGTTGGTTGGGGTTAGGGTTTGGGTGACTCAGTCAAACGGTGTACAGTAGAACCTCAAAATTATTAACTTAACATATTATTACATAATATAAATTCATCATAGCAATTTTTATCATTATAATAACTTTGAATATGTAGCAGAGCACAAGAGAAGCTGTAAACTGGGACGAACAGAAAAATCTGCCATAGCCGAACACACTTTGACTCTGGACAATCATAAGATCCTCTTCGAAGAAACCTGAGCCATAGACAGAACGTTGAGTACTACCCACGGATATACAGAAAGGCCATAGAAATACAAAAACACACACAGAATTTCAACCGAAAAGATGAAGGCCTCAATCTCAGTAAAACCTGGACACCAGCACTCCGACATGCAAAACCAATGACCAATCGTCAAGGACGGAATTCGACCGAGTAGAGAACTCACCCCCACCATTACACACTGCGCAGTTGACCAATTACAGAGAGACGGACTACTCCCGAACAGAGAACACACTGGTACTAGGCATAAAAGAAGGGAGGACACCAGTCACTGACACACTGACCTGTGAGCCGCCAAAGAGGACACTTCGACCGCTGCCACATCGCCTTTGAGAATGTCTACCGCAGTTGTAGACGAAACGTCAGGTAGAAATACCACCGGACTACGGCCTACAAGCCCGGAAACCATGAAGACTTGGAACTTTGAATATGCATCAACCGCGGCATTTTCTTCATCAGCAAATTACCCTTTTTGAATTTTTCCGACATATACGTTTGGTGGCATAATGTAGGGTCATTACATATGAACAAAATTGTTGGAGCTTTTTTTGGAGAAAATCACAATTTTTTATATTTTCGCTTATCAGTAAACAGCCTTTATATGGAGGGTTAGGGAGGAAAAAACACATTTATCGGTATGTAGGGACCATGAAACGTAGAAATCCATCAAAATCTTGAAATCCATTTTTTTTCATTTATAAGTACAAGACTTTATTCGCTTGAAAGTAAAAAAGAGCTAAAAATGTAAAAAAAGAACTATTTTGTGTTCTCACTGCGGGTTTCTATAAGTACTTACAAAATTTCGCAAAATGAAAAATATTTCAAATCATTTTCAAATTTTACAGATTTACGCAGAATGATACACTGAATTCGATACCTTCACGCACCTTGACCCTTTTAAGAGACTGGACAAGAAACAACAGGTAATTGGTCCGCCATTAACCTTTAAGATAACCTCTATTGGTTGGCTTTGAATCGAAGAGATAGATAAAGAGATTAAATATATTTCTGTCTCGCTTCTGGAATTTTGCGAGCACGAGACAATTTGTTGTTGTATATCTTCAGCGACTGTTTCCTACCACCAACGATTCTATAAGAAACCTTTCTATACAATTTCCTTTTATCAAGTGTTCCACTGTATTTATTTCGTGTTTTGATGAAGAAAAATATATCATCCGAAATGTTGGTCACGTTTTAAACGGCACCTTTATGTGTAAATTAGTCTAAGATTTTTTTTAAGAACACTTTCCATGCAAATCTCGCCAAATAAAAATTTTCTAATAGAAGACTGTTCTCTGAAATGTTTATTTAGATTTTCACATAGCTGCTGTTTTATGTTATTTTCGTGACAATTTTAAAAATCTCAGAAGTCTTTCTGAGCACAAATAGACTAAAAAAATAAATACGCGTGTTGAGCCAAACATAAACGAAAAACATTTAAGACTATAATTTTGGATATTTAGATGTTGGTTTAGAGAAGATTTCTTTGTCTGTGATTTGTTTTAGGTGTCATATTTTCAATGTATAAAATTTTTTATTGATAATCCAGTTGATACTTTTATACCAATTTATAGAACCTGGAAACTGAGGGATTGTACTACAGATCTTGGAACCGCGACAAAAACGATGGCATCTTTTCGAAGCCCGTTATTCGCAAGCTCTAATTTTTCAACTAAACATTAATTTCTATTTAGAATTCTATAAGATTTAATAACAAATTAAATTTCAATCAATTCTTCCCACGGTTCTCAAATCAGAGCCCAGGAACTGAAGGTTTGTAATAGACAAGCCATCGAAACACATACATATAGGTGGGCAATGGAATCCCTAGCGTTTGGAGGCCCCCACACGCACCGAAATTTTGAGGTCACCTCCAAAAATGTTATTATCATTTATTAATTAACAAAACATTAAAAATAAAATCCACTTTCATTTCTCGTTTTCTGAAGGTCCAAGTTTGGTGATCCCAGTGAGGGATCACCAAACTTGGACCTTCAGAAAACGAGAAATGAAACTGGATTTTATTTTTAATGTTTTGTTAATTAATAAAAGATGATAAAATTGATCCCTCACTGGGCAATGCCCAGTGAGGGATCAATTTCAATATCTGAATTATTTTAAATTGACAAATTGTTAGGAAATTGTTGGGATGCCCAGTGGGCATCCCAACAATTTCCTAACAATTTGTCAATTTAAAATAATTCAGATATTGTATATCTATAGACGCTCAATAAAAGAGGTAATAATCGGTGCTTTGAAGAGTGAGTGAGAGATTACAGATTATAGACGTTTGACAATTACTGAGATCATCGGCGTGCATTGTTTTGAAAAATGTCTAAATCATAATAAGAAGACGGCGATATTATTAAAAGCTTTTATTTAATGTAGGTTAGTTTGTTTGTTTGTTTGTTTGTTTGTTTGTGTGTTTGTTTAGGTCAAATCTTGCAAGTCAATTTTGAACGACTTCCACGTATCCGATCGATTTGGAATTTTGTACACATATGTATTCCCGATGACAATACATGAAATAAATTCAACTGCTAAGGGGTTCAAACGGGAATGTAGGGTTTTTTTGACTAATCAACGCCCAGGCCAAATCGCTGAAGCTATAAACTTGAAATTTGGACAGTTGGTTCCTTTTCTGACGTAAGCATCAACTAAGAAAGAATTTTTCGAAATTCAACCTCTACGGGTGTCAAAGGGGGGTAAAATTTTGAAAGACTAAAATAAACAAAATAAATATTAGTAAAAAAAACTTTTTAGAGACAAGCTTTTATTTAAATGCACTAAAAAGGAAAAAATAATTTTAATAATTTAGGTTCATAATTATAAAAGCGTGAGTCGTGACTAATAAACTATCATAGAGTTTACGACCCACGCTTTTATAATTATGAACCTAAATTATAAAAAAATATTTTTTCCATTTTAGTGCATTTAAATAAAAGCTTGCCTTTAAAAAGTTTTTTTTACTAATATTTATTTTGTTCATTTTAGTCTTTCAAAATTTATTTATTTTTTCCTTTTTAGTGCATTCATATAAAAGCTTGTCTCTAAAAAGTTTTTTTACTAATATTTTTTTAAAACAACCGTAAGTTCTTTAGCCGACGAGTACACTGGTGCATTGCAGGAATATCCAGATCTATCCTGTATGGTCACAGGGTTCGTTTGTATTTGTGTGTGTACACACAAGTCCGGGGGTCGGACGCGTGCTGTGATCCGGCATATAACCATAAACCGGACTCGACGTGACTTAAGAGACTTCTTGTGTTTCTCTATGTGTATTGTGTGCTGGTCCAATGTTAGTCGCATGTCATCCATGTATGTATATATATGTCCCTATGAGTCCGTACCCAAGCTGTGCAGCTTTACGTAGTATACATACCTACCTTCTTTCTTCCAGCTTATATCTATTTCAATAACGCAAAATGGCTTATGCCTAAAGTGGCCATCCGTCCCGATTTAGGCGGGACAGTCCCCGATTTTGAGCCACGAGTCCCGATTCAACAAGCGGCCCGCTTTTGTCCCGTTTTCATTAAATCACGTGCATTAAGAAGGTTTATTTTTTGTCATTAGATATTTTTACCCACTCAAAGTATTTTATTTTTCAATAATTATATAATTGATACCTACCTTAAAAAATAAATAATATTTAAAATAAAAATATTAGCGAGTTTTTGGGGGTTTCTAGCGATTTTTTGGGGGTTTTTAGCGAGTTTTTGGAGGTTTCTAGCGAGTTTTTGGGGATTTCTAGCGAGTTTTAGGGGGTTTCTAGCGAGTTTTTGGGGGTTTCTAGCGAGTTTTTGGGGTTTTCTAGTGAGTTTTTGGGGGTTTCTAGCGAGTTTTTGGGGGTTTCTAAAGAGTTTTTGGGGGTTTCTAGCGAGTTTTTGGGGGTTTCTAGCGAGTTTTTGGGGTTTTCTAGTGAGTTTTTGGGGGTTTCTAGCGAGTTTTTGGGGGTTTCTAAAGAGTTTTTGGGGGTTTCTAGCGAGTTTTTGGGGATTTCTAGCGAGTTTTTGTGGGTTTATAGCGAGTTTTTGGGGGTTTCTAGCGCGTTTAAGGCTTTTTTGGGCGTGGAACCCAACGGTTGCCTGCGCCGGGTTTTTATAGACCTTGTCCCGCTTTTTGATATTCAGGATTTGGTCACTTTACTTATGCCATCACTTTCATAATGAGCTCTCGCTAGTACGAAGATTCACATCTACAACCTAGCACAAACGTCTACGGACAGCACGAATAGTCTGCATTGGTATCTATTGTAACGTTGTATAAAAATTAAGAATTTTTATACGCGTACAATTTTTATTTTCATATTTTTTTGTTAATAGCTGGTATTAATTTTTGATTTCAAATATCCTATTTTTAATTCATTATAAATTCATTATACAAGCATTTAGTTCATTATCTAATCTAATATTACATAAAGGTTCTGTGCACAGAAATCTTTCTTTTTGAAATATTCATTTTTCAATCTTCGGTAGTACCTACAAATATCAACATCTAAATTTATTAAAATATTAATAGCTTATAATTCAAATTAGAATTTCAATCATTAAAATATTTTCTGAGCTAATTTGAGAAAATTATTGAAGCTAAAATTAATATCAGCTAAATTTAAATAAAACATTTCTATACTTGTAATATTTTGCTAAATAAAACCTTATATTTTTTTTACATCTGCGATCTAAATTTATTTAAATAAAATAAAATCTTTAAAACTGATAATTGACAAAATAAATAAAAAGTATCCAAGACTATAAATTATAGTAAAATATAAAAAAGTGTCTACGGTTACACTATCTCCAGTGTATTCCTTTACACGTATTGTCTGCGAGGTGAAGAGGGGGGTTTGTTTGTGCGACGGTTTTGTCTGCGGGGTGAAGAGGGAGAGGGGTGGAGGCGCCGCGCGCATGTAGTGAAAATCTGTTGATTCCGAAGCATATAAGGAGAATGTTAGATTAGTAATCATGTCACGGTTGAGTAATGTAAGCTCATTCTGCCGCAAAAGTGGAAAGGTTCAGGTTAGAATCCTGACTGTTACTATGGTTGGTAAAATGATTTTTTCCGTTATGTTTGGAATCAATTATATAATTGGCTGCTTTCCAACAAAAATTTTCAATTGCAAAAAAATCTATTAATTTATCAACTGCAGTAGGGTTATTTGAGTCAAATACCAATCAATATTTTGTTATTATCATTAAGGGAAACTTTTTTTCTTCGTTCAGTTACGCATGTCTATTTATTTATTGTAAATTACAGACAACTTAGGTCATTAGCGTCTTGATTACATTAAATAACAATTAACTTGAAACTAAATGACATCACAAAACATCCATGAGCGGAGGCGGAATTCGAACTCACGACAGACCAGAGGCCGCGACGCCAACTACTGGACCACACTGTAAGTACAAAAAGACAGACAGTCGCGTCTGTCTGTGCCCGATTTTCTTCGTAAATACTGAACGAATTTTGATTCGGTTTTCACGATGTTTTATAATATGAACTGAAAAACAAGTCCATGTATCGAATCAAATAAAATTAAATCACAAATGTAGTACATCTCAATTAATGTTACAAAAAAATATTTGAAAAATTTTGACATAAGCGATTTTGCACCGTGGTCATAGATATGCATGCATGTATGTGCCAATCCTTGTGAGTTTTAATACCCCGCACCACGATTTCCTCTACATCAACACTAATACACAGCGTTTCCTTTTACTCTACGAACCCAGACTTTCTATCTTACGTCTTACTGTACAGCTATAGAGTGTTTTTGTTCGTGACTATAGTCTTTCCCACCAACAGATATAGTGATCAATGCACACTGAACTGCACATGCTCTGTTACTAGCAGCTGCTGTCTGGCTAAGGATTCACAAAGTGCTGTGTGATTGGTTCTTTGAAAATAAATTAAGTGCGGAAGTCTAGTCATGCATGCAGTCGGTTGTATCATAGATATAGAAATCCGGGGATGTAGTATAAAGTGTCACTTTAGACGAGGGGGGAAGCCATTCAGGGGAGGGTGCATCTCTGTCTTATGGACATGTCCATGCTATGCATGTGCCCACGTTCTATTGGCCGCGTCTAAACGCATGCTCAATTGCGTCAGATGCACTCGTTCGCGTCTTTGCGCATGCATTGCTCGTACAGCACTTGCTCAACTGAAGCGACCAATAGAAGGCGGGTACACTTGCTTCCACCAGTTTTCACCACTGTCGCGGCAGAATGAGCTTACAATTACTCAACCGTGACATGATTACTAATCTAGCATTCTTCTTATATGCTTCGGAATCAATTGATTTTCACTAGATGCGAGTGTTAATTCATTATAGCTAGGTTGTAGATCTGAATCTTCGTTCTAGCGAGAGCCCATCATGAAAATGAATTTTATTTCAAACACCCTAATGAGATACACTAAATAAGTACCCAGATAATTATGCCCTTTTTGAGAACACTAAGTATATTTTTAACAATGCTTTCATTTTTATGTGAATTATATCTATACACAACGGGTGTTCTTAACCTACAGCTATATCCTTACTTATTTTTCAACTTGAAATGTCATAATAAGTACTACTATACGTTCACTTACTTTGTACAAATTTCTTTCATTTACTTTCTTTATTTCTGTGGGTAACGAACAAAATTTTACAAAGATAATTTGGATGTTACGATAAAATAAAACTCATTTAAAACTTTTTCTGTTAAAAACTTTAAATTATTAAGTCTCTACATTGGCTTCCCATGTGGTATTTAGAACTGTAAAATACGTACGATAAAAAAACAACGTATTTGTTTTGTTTTATTTTCTGTCTTCATTTGTTTAATCATCAGAATTTGATTAATGATTTGTAAAATCAATATGGAGTGAGCAATGAGCTGAATTAAAATATGTAATAATTTATAACACATACAGGGTGTCCCATGATTTAAGGTTTATAGCTTAAGAGCGTGTTATTGAAATAATTTAGAGTTGAAATTGCTTAATAAACATATGTCTGAAAATTAATTAAAATTCATTGCTAATAAAATATACAGGATGTTCAAATTAAAATAACAAAGTTGTACACAACGCCACTTTTCTGGAACATACTGTATAAACAAACATATTTTTAGGTTATACACCATTAAAATTCATAGGTACAACTTTTGTATTTAAACTATTTTTCTATCTTGACCCAAAATCAATATATTGTGGTCGAGAACGCATTGTGTACTATATAGCAATTTCAAATATAGCCAAAAGCTCGATTTATATTATCCGGTCAAACACGGCGCGAGAGCGTAGCGTTTCCGGCAAGACAAACATTCTTACATGCATTTCAAATACGAGTATTAATACATGTTTGAACGGACGGGATCCGCTAAGTATAAATAATCGTATTTGAAATACATGTAAAAATGTTTGTCTTGTCGGAAACGCTACGCTCCCGCACCGTGTCTGATCGGACAATATAAATCGACCTTAAAGCGGCATACAGACGATCAACTTGGTTGTCAACCATGTTGTCAACATACAATGTTCGCTTGAATATTATAATTACATTACTCATTCGCTTCGCTCGTTCGCTTGAATATTATAATTACATTATTCACTCGCTTCGCTCGTTCGCTTGAATATTATAATTACGAACAAATTTGATTACCATAAAAAAAAGTTATAGTGAGTCAACCTTAAAAGATAGACATATGCTGTCGCGGACTTTTTTTAGAACTTTTAAAGGGAAACAATTCCGTCATACATGATTTTTGCGTAACTTTAACCGTTTACGCAGCGCACGCAACGGAAGCTCTCAAAAGGAATAATTTTTCCCGTTTTTGCAAACATTTTTCATTGATGCTCCGCTCCTATTGGTCATAGCGTGATATTATATAGCCTATATAGCCAATAAATGGGCTATCTAACAAAAAAATTTTTTTTCAAATCGGAGTGGTAGTTTCTGAGATTAGCGCGTTCAACCAAACACACAAACAAACTCTTCAGCTTTATAGTATTAGTATAGATTAAATATTTAATAATCATGTATTTGAATATGATAACAGCATTCTTATAATTTATTTTTTCGTTTTTCGTCTGAAAATTACTTAAATATCAGTTTTTGGTATCAACAACGGCCTGCGCGGTTTAACATAATAATTAAACAACTAATCAACATGGCAAGCACTATCGCCACCCCCCACTTCTCAGTTATACATCTGTGGTGTACCCACATGCACACCCATCAACACATAACCTAGCTAGACCACGCACCATAATAGATAACCACCTCCTCTGGTACCTGCACTCCTAGCTCACAGCATAATCAGAATGCAGTATATATTTGTTTAAATAATTATTTATTTATATAATTAAGATAAAAATAAACAAATGTAAATAATAATAATAATATATCAAATGTCATTTATGTAGTGCAAGTACAAACGGTTACAATAGACTAAGTTTTTGTATGAGAATGTACTTATTTCGGCCGACCAATCGCCTAGCTCGATAGACTTGGTGACGTAAACCTGGTCCTAACACATGTAAAATATATTTTGCTTGCAGTATTTCGTACACAGTAATTGTAATGTTAATTATATAGATAAGCGGTTTCTTCTTTTTATTAGATTAAAAAGTTACATATTTATTTAATCAATACTTAATCAAATTATGTTTTACCAGTAATTTTGATGAATGTACTTAAAAAAATAGAGCATTTTTTTATTATTATCGTAAGTGCTTGTGTAAGGTTGACATAATGTTTGCGCTTAATTTGTATAGGTATTGTGATTCTAAAATAACAAAAATTAGGAAATTTTATAAAACATTTAAATAGTTGAGATATAATATTATTAGCTTAACGTATTTGTGAAAATTATTTTTCAAACAATTATTGGCCAATTTAAACAGACAATAAATAAGTCGACGTTCCGAACGTTTCGACCGAAACGTCGACTAATTTAATTTAATATATTTTTTTTGTTTGATTGGTCAATAATAATTTATTAAAAAAATTTAATAAACACGTTAAAACATCAAGAAATAAAATTTACAGTAATTGTTTTGGCTATACGTCATAAGTATAAAAATTTAAAATCGCCGTTAAAAATAAACGAAAGAATGAATGATAAAATAATATCAAAAACAATTAAAGAATTCAAACATATATCTATGAAGTATATAAGTTATCGGGTGCAAATGCATTTTGTATGCACTTTTGAAATGCATTTCCAGAGAGAGAGAGAACGACCGTACCGCCCCGATACCCGCAAATCCTGCAACGACCCACGAGCTAGCGCAGTGCTTGGTGTGTCGTCAGAGTATGATCTCTGTCTACATACGCGGTATCAGGTTCGCAGGAGACGGCAAGACGTGACTCTAAGTACACTGTCTGTACACTGAACATACCCAGTTTATTTCCACATACGGTGTACTATGTCTGTATTGAACACTAGCATGTACAATACTACTGTACTAGAGTAGGTACACATATGTTCTGTGCACTCCGTTATGCCTTATCATTAAATGCACCTATACAAAAAAGGTGGACTGGTGGACATGTAAGGTTTTGCAACGCTGTACGCATGCGCACAGTTTTATTTTGTGCCTGAATTATAACCTAATTTATTTATATTATGAGTATACATAGTGTGAAATAAGATCAAATACTTCTTTGTTAAAGCTGTACCAACGAAGTTGCTAAATTACGTACAGAGGACTTAGCAAATAAGAGTTATTGTTTTTTTAGCATTTTTTTTAGCATTTTTTTAGGATTTAGCAAATAAGAATTATTGTTTTTTTCACTTTTGCTTCGTATCTCGTTCTCTTAAAGTTACGAAACTATTATTTTACGACGCAGTATTGATATGCAAATAATGCGTACTCAATAATTTGTATAAGGCTAACCTTTCTTTTGTCATATTTATATATACAACAATGAGTTAAGTTTTTTGTGGTTATAATATAATAATTATTAAATAGACAGTAGCCATTCCACAAGCAAAATAATACTTTTCTTAACGTAATCAGTCAACAACCTGCCATCAGGTTGCCGACTGTACGTTAAGAAAAGTATTTGCTTGTGGAATGGCTACTGTCTATTTAATAATTATCATATTTATATAGTTTGTCCAGGCTTACTTATAGGCATATAAAAACAAAAACCGCAAAGCTAACACTTTTATGGCATTACTCAAAAATAAAAAGAAGTTAATGACACTACATGAAATAGCATTTAAAAATAAATAATAGGCATTTAAGTGTAAAGAGATATTTTAAATAAAAAGGTTTAAAATAAATTTTGAATGATTCGAGGAATGATTGTTTTATTGTTAAAATATTAATTGTATTAATATACCTATCTAATAATAAAAAATTGCTTAAATATTAAATTATAAAATAACATACCCAAGTCACTAACTTTTTTTATATAGGTAGGTATACCTAGGTACCTATATGAAATAATTATTTTTTTTTCATTCTTTCGATTATTTTTACATAATACCAATGTTTTTCTTTCAATGAAAGTCCATTGACTCAATATTTTTTCAGGGTACAAAACACAAAGTAATAGTAGGTACTAAGTACATAAATACATTAATGACGGTTTGATAGACTGAAGTCTATAGAGAATAATGAACGTGCTAATTCGATCTCACTCTCGAACGAAGTATAGTACGGTAGACGTCATATTATATAAGGAGGCTGCAGAACACACACAATATGCGCACATTGCCCCAGCAGCTATAGCTCTGAACGTTTACCCCGACCCAATATATGAACACAGAACGTGAACTTCCCAGCAATTCAATCTCATTCTCATCTCTCCGAAGACATTACCAAGTAGAGTCTAGTATTTGTTCCGTAGTTCAAACTAAATACCAGTTTTGTGGATGTATGGCACATATAGTCGCAGACATAAGTATGTTTCTTGCTCGATATACTCTAACATACTGTTACGGATCAGCCTGTATATAAACGGCAGGCATTAGTTCTGAGAAACGGGGTCTGCTTACTGTAACAACTAGTACCTGCGCGAAAGTTCTAGAGAACGCACTAGGCTTACGCCACGCAACATATATAAACAGCCAGTACGAGTAGGTGGAGGAATCAGTCAACGGTGAGTCACGCAGTCAAGTCTACGGCGAATCAGCGATATAAATAATGCCGTGATATAAATAAATAGATTGGTAAAATAAATACTAGTGTAGTGGAGATAATTACGAGTTATTAGTTAAGTGCTATTTATTGTTTTGTATTGCTTTGTTTAAGAATTACTGTTTAGTTATTGTTTATACTTGTGTTGATTGTTAGAACTGACTTTTCGTTGTTGCATTCAATATTATTGTGTTTTTAATTATTGTAAATAAATATTTATTCCGCCAACTCAGAAAACAGTTTTGTAACAATACGAAACACACCGGATTTATAGCGAAAACTTTTACCTTAGTAGTACCTACAGCCTGTAAATGCATATCTCGGTTTTCTTTCTGATATAATCGAGATTTTCAAAAACAAATCTTAAAAGTAGGGTCTTTGAAATAATGGTGTGTGTGTTTTAAAGACCACTAACAGCTAAGGTTATTTGGGCCTAGCACCAATTCATATTTTCAATTCATTATTTTTTTAATAATAAATTGAAAATCCAATTGATACTTTTACCAGCTCTCGGGTTGGAACCCGGGAACTGGGGACTTGTAATAGACGAACCATAGCAACGCCATGTAAACAACAGCATCGCTTCACTTTCGGCCATTCTCAAACCCTTGAAATAATGGTAGTAAATTGACATTGATTATATACCTCTATATCACGAATAACCAATTAGACCCCCCTCGCTTCTATTTAAAATTACACACTCCCGATCTCATTTTTGATGCGAGGATAGATTTTTGCGTCAAATTAAGGTTAAAGAGACTCTCTTAGAGCGTTTCAGGCCAATTGAAAAAAATAGTTTAGGCTAAACAGCGTACAGTGTATACAAATTTAGCTCAGAAATCGCATGCGGGATCCCCAACCAGCTTCCAAATCAATTCAGTAATTCTTGAAACTTATAAGAATACACGCTGCAAATAAGCACACAAATTTTTCCTCTTTATAGGCAGTACCTAATATTAAACTCATTTCAAATTTATCACATAAACTCAAAATACCTACTGGATACAGACCAGCAGTCAGTACTCCCAAAAGATCAAAAATAATAATTTGTACGAAGTATCTAAATAAAAGCTTTTAAAAATACGTATAACGTAGAAACGTTTTCTACCGACAGTACTCTAAAGTCTAAAGTAAAGTATCTCAATTCTAAGATAATATAGCTAAGTATCTAAGATACTTTTAAAAATATCTTAAATATTTCGAAAGTACCTTAGACGCAAGTGAGTGAGGAGGAGTCCGTCACTACCTGATGGTGTCCATCATTGATTTTTCCCTCACATAAAAATGATACCTTTAAATGCAGTGTCTTCAGATATTTTTGAGCAGTATTTTCGTTTTCAGATACAGATACAATAACAAATATTTAAGATACAAAACAGGTTCTTATGTACAACATATTTCCCAGCTCGGAGTCTATAATACAGACTTTAAAAGTACAACTCAAGGATTAACAAAACTCATATTATCAAGTAAGATAGTCACTATCTCATTACACATCAGAAATGCTTACTGGTTTCTATGTAGTTTGTTTGAAGCGACTGGATATCCAAGTGGAAGCGGTATGGAACATTGCGACAATCCCTTGCAAGCCTCACTGCCTACGGAGTTCTACCAGTCTGTTCTGCAAAACTACACATTTTCAAGATACAGTATGAATCGAAAAACGTATTTAATATTCGTCTCAAATGCCAGACAGTCTATAAACTCTTAGCGCGTTATTCGCGCTCAGGTTTCGCCTCGTCACTCGCCGACATTCGAGAGTGGCATTCGCACGTTCGTCCCCACAACGCGAATTCGCCTCGTCACAACGCGTTGAGTGTTCAGACTGGATGCTTCGGGTTCCAAATAACATGTTCACCATGGTAGAGTTCCAAGAATTCTAGTACTTGCCTATTACTCCACTCCATTTTTCAACTATACGAAAAAAGTGTTATAAGTAAACGCACTCGTTACGAACTGAACAGCGAGTGTGTAAAGACTGAGTTCGCCTCGTTGCAGTCGTCGCTACAAGCCTTTGACTCGTCCCGAAAGACCGCTTCCAACGCGAGCGCAACGAGCGGCGAGACGAGTGACGAGTGAATCGACCACGCATTCGCCTCGCTATTCGCTTTGCGATTCGACTCGCCATTCGTGCGAATGTGTAAACACTGATTTCGCCTCGTTGCAGTCGTCGCTACAAGCCTTTGACTCGTCCCGAAAGACCGCTTCCAACGCGAGCGCAACGAGCGGCGAGACGAGTGACGAGTGAATCGACCACGCATTCGCCTCGCTATTCGCTTTGCGATTCGACTCGCCATTCGTGCGAATGTGTAAACACTGATTTCGCCTCGTTGCAGTCGTCGCTACAAGCCTTTGACTCGTCCCGAAAGACCGCTTCCAACGCGAGCGCAACGAGCGGCGAGACGAGTGACGAGTGAATCGACCACGCATTCGCCTCGCCATTCGCTTTGCGATTTGACTCGCCATTCGTGCGAATGTGTAAACACTGAGTTAGCCTCGTTGCAGTCGTCGCTACAAGCCTTTGACTCGTCCCGAAAGACCGCTTCCAACGCGAGCGCAACGAGCGGCGAGACGAGTGACGAGTGAATCGACCACGCATTCGCCTCGCCATTCGCTTTGCGATTTGACTCGCCATTCGTGCGAATGTGTAAACACTGAGTTAGCCTCGTTGCAGTCGTCGCTACAAGCCTTTGACTCGTCCCGAAAGACCGCTTCCAACGCGAGCGCAACGAGCGGCGAGACGAGTGACGAGTGAATCGACCACGCATTCGCCTCGCTATTCGCTTTGCGATTCGACTCGCCATTCGTGCGAATGTGTAAACACTGATTTCGCCTCGTTGCAGTCGTCGCTACAAGCCTTTGACTCGTCCCGAAAGACCGCTTCCAACGCGAGCGCAACGAGCGGCGAGACGAGTGACGAGTGAATCGACCACGCATTCGCCTCGCTATTCGCTTTGCGATTCAACTCGCCATTCGTGCGAATGTGTAAACACTGATTTCGCCTCGTTGCAGTCGTCGCTACAAGCCTTTGACTCGTCCCGAAAGACCGCTTCCAACGCGAGCGCAACGAGCGGCGAGACGAGTGACGAGTGAATCGACCACGCATTCGCCTCGCTATTCGCTTTGCGATTCGACTCGCCATTCGTGCGAATGTGTAAACACTGATTTCGCCTCGTTGCAGTCGTCGCTACAAGCCTTTGACTCGTCCCGAAAGACCGCTTCCAACGCGAGCGCTACGAGCGGCGAGACGAGTGACGAGGCAAATGACGAGGGAACCGACCACACATTCGCCTCGCCATTCGTGCAAATGTGTAAACGCGCTATTACAGTGCGAACGTTGGCTGTCGAACACTCTAAATAAAAACTTCCCCGATAATCTGCGACTAAGATTCTCAAACACGTCAACCTTATTTCTTGATCGCGCATCTTTTTTGATAGTTGTCAATTTTTCTACCGCTTTCCAATAATTCCGCAGCGATCACTAAAATAGCGTTAAGCCCCCCCACCCCAATTGTAAACTAACGTGTTTAATATTCTTTACAATGTAAGATTTCATTAGTGGTCGTGGACCACTATATCCTGCTTTCAAATCATATCTACGTCTAGTTTTCATCTATGCAAAATTGTTCTTAGTCAAACTGATGGAAAATCTCAATTTTCAACCAAATATCCAGTCAGTTTTCTTGGATCCTTGCTATAGTTGAAGATTTTGTGATCGAACCATAAATGATGGCCTGCCTTTAAATATTTTTATTGCCTATTTCAGCGGTTCTCAATCTTTTTTGGTGACGGAACCCTTTTGGAAAGCGAAATACTTGACGGAACCCTACAATAAAACAATAGTTTTTAAAAGTGTATTCTTTATTAATAAGCATAATAAAAGTACAATGTAACAGTTACTTATTACTTACTTACATAACAAGTATATAATAATAGAAGATATTAAAAAAGAAAAAAATCTAACTAATGGGAGGTATGAAACTGTTTTTTATTTTTCATCAATTGGTTGATATCAGGTTTGATAGAGGACAGTTGAAGTCTCATATCAGGTTCAGCGTCCAGTCTATTGCGGTATTTTGTTTTCGTGGCTGCATAGGTTGAGAATCCTGTTTCGCACAAATATGTTGTTGGGAACGGGAGAAGAATATTCAGAGCCATTTTGGCAAGCATTGGATATTCATCACGGATTCTGCACCAAAAATCGTTAAGAGGCGTCGTTTTAAACAGTGACTCCATACTTGTGTCTGATGACATTCTAAAAGAGATTCATATATCTCGTTTGACATACTTTCGGGCTTTTGTAAGTTGGGTAAAAAAGGATTATGAATCCATGAATTCAGTTTCATTTTTGTATTCTGTTCTTCTGGAAAATACTTCTCAAAAGATGCGCGCATCGAAGTGAGATATTTGACCAATTCTTCAAATACATCATCTTGAAACATTTCTGAATCGTTATCGCTAACAAACTCACTGAGTGACGTAAAACTTTCTATTTCTCTCTTTCCAACGCAAATAATCCAAAAATCTAATTTTCTTTTGAAGGCAGTTATTTTGTTACAGGCCTGGAACACTGTTGTCTGTTTACCTTGCAATGATAAATTTAATTCGTTCAGTTTTTGAAAGATATCCGCCATAAAAGACAGTCGGAATAACCAAGTATTATCATACAAACGGTCTTTCAAATTAAAAGAAGTATCTGAAAGAAACATTTGTAACTCGGCTCAAATAGCCTTGTTTTTTCTAAATTCTTGCGGAACCCCTACAGAAGTATCGCGGAACCCTAGGGTTCCGCGGAACACACTTAGAGTATGGCTGGCCTATTTAATTAAATGTATCCAAGAACAAGGTCACCAAATTGAACACCTCCTGTAGAGCAAAATCTTAACAGCCAACTTGAAAACAAAAAGCGATCGGACACTAGTGGATAGGCATTTTTTTATTATTCTTTGGTCGTCTATCGCGTGGTACTATGCATTGCAGTTTGTTTTATGTCACCCTGTATATGGGAAAATACAGGATAGTTATAGAGCTGCAATATAGAGACACCGGGTGGTAAAATAGTCTACTCTAAGACTCATCCTGCAAGTCGTATTCCTGCACTAACCACCCAACCAATCTCATTTTAACCCGCTTCCTGCCATATATAATAAGCGACGAGCGAGCTTTTCATATCCGTCAAAACATTATTATAACATGTAGAGTTTACGTATGTCGTTGATAAGAGACTGCGCATAATTAAATTACTGTATGTTAAATCCCAACAAACATACCGACTACACAACACGTTTACTGAACGAACCTTATTGTTGTGAAAACATTTACAGTTTAGCTTTCATGAAAATTGAAAAAAAGAAATGGATTTAGATTCTTTTTCAATAAATAAATGCAATAACTTTTTAAGGATTTATTCAGATAAAAATTGCATGTTATTGCAAGGATTCGACATTAATAAAGTTCACGCCTAAATAGGTATATGATCTTAGGAGCCGTACAAAGGTGCAGATTTAATTCTATTTTTGTAGTTCAAAATTAGCTTCTTTTAGTTTGTAATTACCAATTCCCTTAATTTTTCATAATAGCCTTTGTTATTTTCTTAATTCTTTGATATCTGTACAGTCTTCGAGAATTTGAAAAGTATCTTAAAGATTTGGTAAAAAATATAATTTTCTTAAAGGAGTATACCTTAAAAAATATAATTATAGATAGATTTAAAACTACAAAAATACACTATTAAACTAGCTTTTACCTACTGCTTAGTTCGCGTTAATATCGGTTTTTTTGGCAACAACTTGGCCCCCTTATTAGTACCTACCATAGAAGCGTGATCATTATATAAATCACATGTTTCCCTGATGCATAACAAATTTAGTGATTCCCGATATATACAGGATGTTTCAGAATAAGGTTCTGATCCTTGAGGATCTTATTCCTCGAATGATTTAAAAAAAATTCACAGATTTCGCAATCCTTGCAACCATCGAGGACATTGGAAATGATAACAGCATATATGAAATATAATTAACTGTTTATTATACACACAATATTTATCAATGCACTGTTTAGTTTTGTCAGGAATAACCCTATTATTCTTCTGTTATATACGCGTTCACTTTTGCTTGATTACTTAACTTTTAAATGGATTTTTCTACAGTATTTATTAACATTTGCTCAAAAATAACACCGCAGATCGTCGCAAATACCACTCAATTAACTAGACATGATATAAAACACATTATAAAAAATTGCACTTGTTCAATTTTACATGATTGCTCCTCACTTGATCGCGACACCGTTGTCTTTTGGTCTTGAACGAAAACTCGTAACTCTGCCCCCATATACGAACATAAACATTTCCAATGTTAAAAGTATTGTCCGTAAGCGCTTTATCTCTGAGATACAGGGTGTTGAAATTTAAAAAAAAAATCGATTTTCCCTCAATATTTTTGTTAAAAAAAATGTGTTTACTTACTGCCTACCATAATTAAAAAAATATATGATGTTGTTTCAAAAATATTGGGGGAAATTACCGATTTTTTATTTAAATTTCAACACCCTGTATCTCAGATATAAAGCGGTTCCGGAGCATAGTTTCTATGAACTTTTTTTCTTAAAATCATCATAGGAATAAGATCCTCAACTTTATTCTGAAACACCCTATATAGAAGTTACGATTTTAGTTCTTTGTATTGATTGACACTTTTTTTGGAATGCATTGTACATTTTTCAGTTATTATTTTGTTTAAGTACAGCTTTGGTACAAATGCAGTGTCATCAGATTTTGAAAAGCAGTCATGCAATTACACATAAATAACCTTGTAGGTACATATATTAGAATCACTCTAGCAAAATATAATAAGTAAAAGTCTAACCTAAATGGATCAGATAATTTAGTAAATTGATTTTTTTCTATGTACAATAAAACGTCAGATTTTTACAATAAATAGTTTAATGATGTCTGGTCAGTTTATTGCAACATAAAAATTTCAATTGTATATTTAAAAATTACATCTTCAAAACAAATCCTATTCATTAAGTAAATTAAGAAAACTAGATTTGTTTGCAACCACTCGCCGTAATAATTGTACAAACAACTCGCATTTACTCGCAACTCGCGTAATTGCTTTTGATGGTTGGGTGCACACCAATTTGTTAGAAAACGTTTCTGCATAATTGCGTATAAACATGTTTAAATAGAGCATACAGCAAAATGTACAAAGCAGCTTTAAGCAAGTTTATTTTTGCATTAGGCAAGAATGTTTTGCTTAAAGTAGTTTTTTTTTTAATTGGTGTGCGCCCACCCTTAGTAAGCGATAAAAAATACTCTATAATTAAGTTTAGGCACCAATTGATAGTGTATCAGATTTTATCGGTCCGTTTTCCAGTGATGCCGGCACAAGCAGACAAAGAAATCAGAATGCCTCTAAAAAAGTAAAAATAAAGCCCTTAGTTTTGCAATCAGAAATCGACGCAAATAAACTTAGGTACAGAGAAATAATTGCGCCCATATCAAACTAGATGTAGGTAGGGAAGGTGGCTTTAAAACGATTTAAAAGCAAAATTATTTTATCCTTTTTACAGGCATCTAATTCCTCTTTTTAGTCGGTTTAATTCTTTACATTGTTTTATTTTTTTCTAATTAATATCCCGTTATTTTTCGAGTTTAATTTTAACAAAAAAATTTATGTATAATATTTAGATAGATAGATTGATTATAGACGCTCGAAAGCTGAGATCGTCGGCGTCTTAAATAATTTTTAATTTTATTTATTGTAAATTATAGACGCGTCGACAACTTAGGTCATTAGCGTTTTAATTACATTACAATATAACAACACACTTAAAACTAAATGGCATCACAAAACATCCATGAGTGGAGGTGGGATTCGAACCCACGCCAGTCTGATCCAGAGGCCGCAACGCTAACCACTGGACCACACTGTTTTCAATAATTTTTAATGAAATATATTTGATAAGTTATTTTGTGACCTAGGATTGATAAAAAACAACAATATTTTTCTTTTATCTAGAAGGTCTATTTATTTAAAAGTCCCATTCTAAGCTCAATAACACA
This sequence comes from Mongoloraphidia duomilia, assembly GCA_039654895.1. Taxonomy (NCBI): domain Eukaryota; kingdom Metazoa; phylum Arthropoda; class Insecta; order Raphidioptera; family Raphidiidae; genus Mongoloraphidia; species Mongoloraphidia duomilia. The sequence continues at coordinate 4,232,810 of CM077520.1, read as the reverse complement.
GATTTTTTGACACTGCTTTGATAAATCTAGCGTTAAAGTCAAATAATTTTAAGTGGTGTCAAACTGATTTGAATAATGGTGACAAAAATTGGCATGGGCATTAATATACTGAAGTAAATTTTTATGACCTCCCGTCTTCTAATATATATAGATTTTAAAATAGGTTGTAGGTATAAATATACACATATAATTAGATTTGAAACATATTTACAATGAAACGTTTTAAAAATATAAATTTCAACCCTTCAAGATTATTTGAAAACATTTTTTGCGGTTATTTAGTTTAGTAGGTAATATATTTTAAACAGAATTTATGGTACAATTTTTTGTTAAATTTAGAAAGCGGTAGCCTGTATGCATTTTTAGGAAATCTGCATGTTAGTTTGTATGCATAAATAAAGAAACGGGTTCACAAAAAAATCCACCAAAAAAAATTAGAAAGTTATATTTAGAATAAAATAACATACATATGTGGAAGTATAATTTTTTAAACTATTTACCGCATATATTTACATGTGTTAATATAATATGACGTATAAAGTCTAGTTTTAAGGAGTTAGTAGTGTTTTGGTGGCCGAGTTGTGTACTTCAAAATTTTTTATAGTTTTCAAATTGAAGCGTAATGTTTTGATTTTTTAAATAAGGTATGTGTTTATAATATATCAAATGTTATATAAGTATAATAATATCTATAATATACAGATATAATTAAGTTTGTTTGTTTGTTCACGCTAATCTTAGAAACTACTCAACCGATTAGTATAGTACAGGGGTCGGCAACCTTTTGAGACGGAAGAGCCAAAAGTTGCAATTTACAAAATTTCCCAGTTTTTAAAGAGCCACTAACATTGTTTTAGGATTAGGTATATAAATTTGATTTTTGATTTAAAATAATAGCTTTAAATATGAAATTATATTTATTCATATAAAAACATACAAATGTTTCGCACAAAACATATTAAAGTATTTTAGCTAGCTATGCAGTGCACCAAAACTAAACAAACAGAACAGTGTTGCCACATTTAAAAAATGTCAGCTGTCCGTATACTCTCTACTCCACATATTCTCACTGTTCTCTATTGAGTGTTTTTATCCTGTTTAAAGTTTTTTTTGCAGTATAATATTTTTTATGAGTTTTGAAAATAAAATAATATAATTACTAATATTTGCGCATGGAACCGGACAGCCGCATCTTGACATCATAAGAGCCGCATGCGGTTGCCGACCTCTGGTATAGTACATAGGCTATTATTATGCTACGACAAAAGGGAGATGATCAGTGAGCGAAAACAGCTACATTAGTAGTATGGAAACGAAAAATGTTATTTCATAAAAATTTCATGTCAATCGCCTTAATTATTAATTATAGATTATAGGCGCGCGTCGACAACTTAGGTCATTAGCGTCTTAATACTGACATATCACTTAAAACGAAATGACATCACAAAACATCCATGAGGAGCTTCTATATTCGGCATCAGCTATGTTTTTTATGTACCTACTTATATAAATGTTCATCGATTTCTCCTGTATTTGTGAACCGATTTTGATTATTTATTGTTTTATTTAATAGGGCATACCTTCTGGGTGGTTCTATATAAATTTCATTTAACTCAGTTCAGTACTTCGACTGATATTAATAAAAAGTGAGTAAACAGAAGTCGGTTAATAACGTGCAAACTACGTATTGTAAAGTCACTAAAAAGTAAAAAAATAAAAAACTTTAACAAAAAAAACTCCTTTAAAAAAGCCACTAAAAAGAGGAAAATAATAAAATTTTGAGATCGGCGTCAATTTAATAATATATGAAGTCGGTTAAAAAGTACCAATTTAATTAATATCTACTTTTTAACCGACTTCATATTTTATTAAATTGGCGCCAACCTCAAAATTTTATTATTTTCCTCTTTTTAGTGGCATTTTTAAGGAAGTTTTTTTTTTGTTAAATTTTTTTTTTATTATAATAAACATAAATAAAACTATTTAAATCTCGTTATACGCGCCGTCGGATATTGTTTCGTGTGACTAATATGACAATTAAGTTAGGCTGCAGTTAAGACTATTTATTGTTCTTTTGTAATCACTAATCAGTCACAGGGTTAGTGTAATTGTGTGGGACTGCTATCAGCATGAGTGGTGGGCTAAAATCAAAATGGTTTATGCAACTGATCTCAAAACAACATTGTTGCACCATGGTTACCCGTGTGGCGTTATACAAGGGCTGCAAATAAAATAGTATCAATTCTTTTTAATTTCGTTTGTCGACCGTGCAGTTAATAAAAATTAAAACAAGACTTTCGTCACTCGTCCGAAAGTAAAAATCCGACGACGACAAACTACACAATTAGGTATTTAAATTTAAAAAAAAATTATTAATTTTTAATTTTTTCTAATAATTTAACATAAATAATATTGAAAAACGAAAAGAAACATTTTTAAAGTCATAGAAAAATTACTAAAAATTAATTAAAATGTATAAAAATTTAAAAAATATCACATGACTTCAAAACGCGCCAGGAATGTTTGTGACGTCGTTATGTTAAAATTTGTGTGCATTTGTGTATATGTATTATACATACTATCAAAAATAAAATTAAGAAAAATCGCAGGATAGTGGACAAAATATTTGATTTATTTAATTAAATGTACGACGTTTCGTATATATATTTAGACTTTTTCAAGTACATAAAAATAACAATATTTATGAAAATTAATATTAATTACTAACCATAGCAATTAACATAATATAGACGAAACGTCGTACATTTAATTAAATAAATCAAATATTTTGTCCACTATCCTGCGATTTTTCTTAATTTTATTATAATCACGATGGACACGATTTCTAATATAAACTATCAAAAATAATAAATTTTTAACTTGGTAACCATGGATACAAAGACCATAGATAACATAATGACGTCACACGCGTTCAGATTCTTTCGCCGCGTCATCGGAACTAAGTTTAAAAATTAATTTTTTTTTAAATATAGCTTTTTAATTAATAAGCAAAAAAATAAAATAAAAACAGTTTTGCTATAAAACTTGTATGTGGTCTTTCCATTTAAGTAAAAAAAAAATTCATTCAAAAACCCAATTAGACCGAGAAGATGTTGAGTGAGGCATATTAAAGTGCCCTGAGTAAGGAATTTTGCTAGATATAGGTATGGGAGCGATGCAGACCGCCCCCAACATGTAACAAAAAAAAAAAAATGGTCCCAATTATTACTGCTTCAAGGCTGAAATTGTTTGTATAGCTTGTCGATGACCCAATAGTGCCATTATAATATTTGCAGATTGATTGGTCAGTACTAAAAGGGTGGCAGGGCACCCTAAACGTGTCATGTACCCGACGAAATTTATATTAGCGGATCGGTCGGCGCTCAAGTCGGAATGGACCAACCCGTCGGACCAATCCGATAATGAATGGGTGGTTTTAACAACTCTTATGTAACTTGGCCGTCTGTCTATGTTAGCCATTTTTGCATCACTGTTAATAAGTTAATCACCTGAGACATCTTAGCCACACTTTATCATAACCTTCGGTGGCTAATATAAATACACAGGTTTTATTGTAATATCGTATCTTAATGGAAAAGTATAATCATAATTTTATTGATCCAATAATACATCAAAGTGTTGACATAGCCTTGATCAATGTTAAACAGCAAGTGCATAACTTGGTCAAATTTCGTCAGAACAGTAGGTGGCCAACACAGGTTTCCACTAAGTATTATTGTATTTTAATGGGCAGCCCTGTTCAATTTTGATGTAGCCATAGAAGCAGGCAGTAAGCAAGTGCAACAGCAGGGCCTAAACATGACAACGCGCCCCATAAAATGATCGTAAAATCGTAATTTTACGATTGAGATAATATATTTTTCCTACAGCTAATGCTGGTTCGCATAAAGATCGGATTTGCGACCGCAAGGTGAACATTATTATGATGTTATTTGAATAAATTAAGATAATAAGTGTGTGTTATAAACATTGTATACCTTTTTATGTCTTGATCGGAGATTTTTTTTTCCTTAAAGGAAAAGTGTTGACAATACATAACCTCTAATCTGGCGAGGCTATTATTTTTTATCTCTCGAAACTAAATTGCCTTATAATATAGATAAAAAAAACTAATTTGTGGAAGTATTATTTTTTTGAATGAAATTTACGGAGATTACTTATTATGGCCTATGAAGAGTACAGGGGATAAAAGACAACAGTATAACATTTTCTGAGTTACCTATATCTGATAAAACATTTTTACAATAATTTTGATACATGATAATAAATGTTTTCTATAATAATAATTATGTGATGAGGAAGATTTCGTCGTGGCTTTAAGGATGAAAAAAACGATACTGATGTTCAATATTTACATTTAATACCAACGTTTCGGCAGCAATTTCACTATACAGTTCACGTAAAATTTATAATAATTATTGTGTCAAGACAGAAGTCGATTAATAACGTACAAACTACGTATTGTAAAGTCACTAAAAATTAAAAAATAAAAAACTTATAAAAACCGCCTTTAAAAAGGCCACTGAAAAAAGTGAAAAATTGTAAAATTTTGAGGTCGGCGCCAATTTAATAAAAATGAAAGTAGATACTTACCTATATAAAAAGTTTTAGCAAATAAATTGACGCCAAACTCAAAATTTTATTATTTTTCTCTTTTTTTACCAACGTTTTTAACTACAGGAATAATTTAACAGAAATTGGTACTGTAAATATTCGGATAATTAACGTTAAAAAAATAAATTAGTGCAATTAAGATACACAATTCTCAAAATAGGCATATAATTAACAAAAAAGAAGACCGTATATAAACGCATTTTTAAACAAATATATTTTTATGTCCATACTTTGTAAAATTTTATGAATCGTATCCAAACACAAACTAGTGGAATGTGAAATGTTAAACGACAGTCATATGTTTCGTTTTAGTTGACAAAATTCTCACGCGCGCTGTAACTGCTGCAAACATAATACAAATATAGAGGGATATGACGTGTATTTTGGGTATTTTCTATAATGGAAAATATTATTTAAGGTCCATGAATCGCTTTATTTATAGTATAAGTTACATCTGTTCCACCAAGCCATTCCACCATCTTTCTATAGGCTTCGTGCACTGGAAGACTTATACAGCGTGTCCATGCGAAAATTGTCCACGCATTTAAACAATGAGGTTATAAAAAAACCGATCAAGTGCACATCGAGGATCCCGTAAAATACTAAAAATAAAGAGTTATGTAGGGGTAAAATTAAAAAATTAACAGATTTATTTATTTAAGATTGGTTTCAGTGTTTCAAAATTTTTCAGTATCAAATTTAATTAAATTAATTTTTAAAGTAAAAAAATATATTTTAATTGAATATGATGAATAAAAAAAACAAAAATATTGCGTAATTCGAAACTGGGCTTTGCGTTTGTACCTGTCAGTAGACTCGTACTTTTCCACACGGTCACCTGGCTTGCTGCGTCTGAGACCTTAACGTAGTTATGCTGTGTTTTCAGAGTGTTTCCGTTTCATCTAATACCCCCGTATGAAATTGGGTGTCACTTAAAATAGCAAATTTGTGTGCACCGGGGAGCGGTTGGGGGGGCGGCGCAATGATTCAACACATATATCGATGATTGAAATGGCAAAAAATAAATAAATACGTGAAAATGTTTCGCGTGTACATACTGTATTTAGTTATGTATGTACAATGTACATAATTGTATAGCCTTTCAGGGTCGGACTAGGTTCAACAAACATCACAGGCTTTAAATTAAATTCTGAAACTGTTTTAAAAGTACTCCATTTCGTTCTCATTTTAAATTTCCTAATAAATGAAATATGGTATAGCCGAGCGCGGTAACAATGTCGTTGTTTATATTATGGAGTTGCCATGGCTCCTCTATTACAAGCCCCCAGTTCCCAGATTGTAACCTGAGAGCTGGTGAAAGTGTCAATTGGATTTTCAATTTATTATTAAAAAATAAATATACGGAAAGTAGGCCCAAATAATCGTAGCTATTAGTGGCCTTTAAAAAATAGTAACAGGACATCAAAAAGTCCTTTTCATATTAGCATTTAAACGAGCTGAGTGACAATATTAAACAAAATATCCGTAAATCTAGCTTAAAAACTTTATCTTTATATATATTATATATATTGACTATAATCAATCTGTTAATTGATCGTAGAAGGCTTCAAAACATTAACTAATCTCGGATAATCTCGGATTGTTTGTAAAAAATTTTAACTGTTTTTGTTTAAATATTTTTAAAATGTCTGTACCTATATGTTTTTTGTAAATGGACGGGTGGAAGAACAAACATGTTTGAATCCTACTCCTTTTGTTTCGTAAATAAGGAACAATAAACATATATTTATTTATCATTTGTAAACTCGTTTTTCTGTGGGGATTTGTAATACGTTGTATGGTATCTTATAGATGGGCGCGAACGCGTTTCCACAATTTTTGTCTGTCTGTCTGTCTATATGCCCGTTTATTTGTCTGTATATATGTCTGTTCGTAGCAGTTCACAAAAAGTTTTCTAATATTTTTTAAACAAGTTTTTTTCGGAGACATGGAAATATTACTATATTTTGCATATGGCGAGAGAAACGGAACATTTATGGTGGAAATGGAGGGATAGTTATAGCGATGACGATAAGGAAATTGTAATGCAAATTAGGTTCTTATACAAATATTGTATTGTCATCGGAACTATGTACGTGAGCAAAGTTTCAAGTCAATTATTGGATTCATACGTGAAAATGGTCAAAATTGGATTACAAGATTTGACTTTGATTAGCAAACTAACAAGTGAAGTTAATAAAAAGTTTGCAAAGCGGCTCGACTGATTTTGATCAAACTTGGCATGTATAGGTACACTGTATAGAAGCTAAAAGATTGTGACAGACGAATAGACAGGTAGAATAAATTACTATAGATTATCTGTGAGAAATTACGATATATTAATATTAATACGATATATTAATATTAATGCAATAATGCCTTAACTCAAACAAATTCACTATATTAGTGAATTAATAATGGTATCAGACGACAATGTCCCCATGCACTGTAAGAAATGAAAAGACCGATTACATAGATTATCGATGGTTCATTTGTAGCCAGCGATTAATCTGGTAATAGGCACACAAAGAGACAATGGCGTCGCAAACAGGTATCGCCTACACATCGCGTAGATTCCATAAAAACACATTGTGCATGCGTGGTTACTAATTTAACATTAATTTGTTTTGTATTCATCCGTTTTATATTTGTAACTATACATTTTATTTTGTAATTTTTACACTTTATTGGAATATTACACAAATTATGTAATTTTAATCTACTTTATGTAAAAATCACAAATTTGTTTAACTTTACAGTAAAAGTCCAAGTTTTTATGAAGTTTTCTGTGTAAAAATAAATAATAATGTAAAATCACTTAGAAAATCGAGCGAATTCTATCTTAACTTTCAAAGTATTTTTACATCCATTTTTTACAGTGTGACATTTTTTCAGAAGACTGTAATATTTACACAATATATAGAATTTATTCTATATATTCTGTAAATATTATAATTCTATATATAGTGTCGTCTGATATTATTATGTTAATTCATTTAATATAGTGAGTTTATTTGCGGTAAGGAATCTAATCAAATTGATTATTAATAGGTTCCATCCTTTGGATACGGAACTTTGGTTGAAATAAATTATTAATCAATTTAAAATTAGACATGACTTTCGTGGATATTATTACTACAGACAGCAATATTAACGACCCCTCAAATAATAACCACGCTGTATATCTTGCAATAAATGTAAACTTTTGTTGTAACACTCATTAATTATCCCCGTAGGCGATTCTTTAACAGATATCATTAAGTCAAATGCAATTTGTTTTATTACAGTTTTTTATATTACGAATATATACAGCGTGTCCACGAAAGTTCTTTACAAATGGAATTTTTTTTTATTAATTATTAGAGCAAAAATTTTTTTCTGTGGAAAAGTTCTGCTTCGTCCAAAACCTCTAAAACACCAAAGAAAATTTTTTTCGAACTGTTCTTTGTATGGAGAGAGATGGAGGACATGTTGAATTCTGATTTATAATTCTGAATAAATAATTACTTAGAAGTTAGTTACGTTATAATTTTGAATTAAATTTTATTATGTAACTAATTTTGGGAAAATCTTGAATATCACAGATAATTTTTATTTTTAGTAAAATAAAACTTTTTGATTTCCCTCGTATAACTTTATGCCGAAAAAAATTTTCTTTGGTATTTTAGAGGTTTTGGACGAAGCAGAACTTTTCCACAGAAAAAAATGTTTGCTCCAATAATTAATAAAAAAAAATTCCATTTGTAAAGAACTTTCGTGGACACGCTGTATATATAACAACAGTTTTTCCCTTTTTCATATAAAAACTTAATGGTGATGTATAAATAATATATAAATTGTCTACTGTAGGTATACATTTGAATAGGTACTATAAAGCTTTGTATTTAAATAAACTAATTAAAGATAAGTAACTAAGAGACCTTTTAAGGTTATAACTAATAATTTATTTTGTCGTTCTTAATTACTTACTCGTACCTGAATCGATATGGAAGTAATCAAAATTCCGCAATAATAAGGAATGTCAATTTCTTTTGGTTGATTCTTGATAAAGAGTTACATTGCAAGATTACTAAGCTTTTACATCTTATTTCTTAAAGTAAGTTCATAGAAAAAAAGCCTAAGCAAACTGTCTTATTTTAGTTTTTATTCAAAATATATTTAATGTATTTGACTTCTGTTTGCTGTAGGCTACAGAGAAAGCTTTGAAGAATATAGGTAAAATCAACTGGTATTTATATTTTAAAAAGTTGTGAAGTTGGCTAAATCGAAATGTTCAAATTCAAAATAGCAAAAATAACATCTTTTGAACTAAATATTAAGTATAGTTAGGTACCTAATTTAAGCGAAAAAATAAGCTTTTTTGCTGTAATAATTATAGAAAAACTGTAGGTATCTATAAAGATTCAAATACAAATTTTCATTTTGATGTGATTTTATAAATAAGGTTTTTAAAAAATATATAAATAAGTTTTATTTATTAAGGTAGATACTTTTGTTGCTTATAAAAATCGCAATTATTGAGATTATTTTTTTTTTCTTTACGGCACATAATAGCACATCCTGAGCACATTTTTGTAACTCCAAAAATAAGATAAATAACAAAATAATGCTTATTAACACGCTTTTATTTTTAAACATTTTCATTGCTTAATGTTACAAAACGGTAGCAGAGCGTAGTTTATTTTGAAAAGTTGCTATCTACCTAGAAAAAAGTACACACCCTACACTTCTTTCAGTAAAAATTTAAATAAACAGATTTCTCCTACAAACTTAATTTCATTATTTTGAATATGTTATATATTGAAATAGTAATTGCATAACTGCGTAATAATTTTGTAATGTCAAATGACTAATTGATATCTATAAGATAATTACAAAATAATGTCTATTTTTTAGCGTTTTCATTGGTTAATGTTACAAAACGGCAGCAGAGCGTAGTTTATTTTGAAACGTTGCGATCTACCCTACACTTCTTTCAGTAAAAATTATAATAAGCAGATTTCTTAACTTAATTTTATTATTTAAATATGTTATGTATTGAAATAGTGATTGGATAATTACGTAATAATTTTGTAATGTCAAGTGATACTAATTGATATCCTTGACTGAGTTTGAGTTCTTCTTAATTAAAAGACAGAATAAAAACGTTTATAAAAATTATCATTGTATTTATTTAAACACTAGCGTTATTTAAAATAAAGACTACAATAAATTTCCATAATATAACAATTACAATATTACAAAAAAACTAGACAACTAACCTGATTGTATCTATGGAATGTATCAACATTTTTGTTGTTATATATTAACACGCTTTCTCGATATGATTTTTTCCAAATTACGTTTTCTTAGCTACGCTAAAAAATTGAATGTTGTTGATAACAATATAAAATTTTCTAGCATAGCTAAGAAAAAGTAATTTTGAAATAAATTATAATTTAAAAAAACTAAAAAACACGCTTTAATGAACTAAAAAGTAAAAAATAATTAATTTTATTGTAAAAAAGCGTGGGGTGGTATGAAAATGTGATACAAAGCACCCCACGCTTTTTTACAATAAAATTAATTATTTTTTACTTTTTAGTTCATTAAAGCGTGTATTTTAGTTTTTTTAAATTATAATTTATTTTTGCTTTTTAGTCCTGGAGATCCTGGTCAGGATAATGGGACAAACTTATTGAATTATTGTATTGTCATCGGTCCTTGATAAGTGTGCAAAGTTTCAGTTCAATCTGAAGTTTTTTGCTTTTTTTTTTTTTAGTCCTGGAGATCCTGGTCAGGATAATGGGACAAACTTATGGAATTATTGCATTGTCGTCGGTCCTTAATAAGTGTGCAAAGTTTAAATTAAATCTGACCGTTCAAAGTTGGTCAAAATCAAGTTCAAAGAAGTCGGTTACAAACTGACAAACAAGCCCGCAAACATACAAGTGAAGCTAATATAAGCGTGTTAAAAATAACAAAAATGTTGCTACAATATGTACAGTCGCGGACTTAATAAAGTTTACACTTGAGTTTTTCAGTGTAAGTTCACAAAAAGTCAGTAGCTTAGCAAAAAATTTACTTTGATAGGTAAATATAATTGTCAAAAATTAAAAGAAATAATAATGTCGTTTAAATGCTTCGAAATTATTAAAACGATGAACAAAAAAGAAGAATCATTGCAAGATTGGAGGAAGGAATTTGCTAGTATCAAATATTATCAAATCTTTTTATGTTTTAATTGAATAATATTGAGTAATTTGGATTGTATAATAAACAAATGAGGTGTTTTGATAATAATTTTTTATTGAATTTTTAGGATGTAACCTTAGTAATAGATACATTACTATCAAAAGCTAAATTACAATATGCAAAAATTAAAAAACCGGTAACTAGATGATACAGGTGAAAACTTTTTTAAGTCCGCGACTGTACATGTTTTTAGGATAATTTCTTTGCAATCCTATTGGAAGATAAATACGCACACCCCGTATTAATAACAAGCATAACACAACCCTAAACTTCATGGCGTGTTTTTACCTAGAAAGAGAAACGCCATACTGGAACCCATAGCGTCGCCAGGGTCAGAACTATGCCTATAATGAATGAGACGGCCATTTCGTATAGCTAAACACATATAATAATAATATGTGTGTAGATCCTACAGTATTAAGTTGTTTGCATGTTGTTTAATGTTAGTTTGTGCTATGCCATGCCATGCATACATTTATAAATGTCACAAACGGCTTGAAGTTATGCAGTGTAATTCTTGTATTTTGTGATTGTATAGTTTAACACTACCACTTCTATGTGATGACTGACAATAATTGAAAACATACAGCTTCAATTCCACCATGAAATATTATGGTAAGCGTTGATCTTTTATCTTATTGGAGGACTAATGATCGGTTTTTGGTACACCAATGCTTGGTTGCAGAACGCATTGTCAGAAAATCTGATTTGACAATGACCACACATTATATTACTTATGCAGCAACAGTTTGATGTCGTTATCAAACTCTTTGTTATGTAACACATTAAATTGTATTCACAAAAAAATAAATGATTGATCGACATAGAAAAAGTTCGCTTTTCAAACTAAATTTTGATCAAAATGCCTAGAAAAACGTTGTTTCGAAGCGAAAATTGTACAAAAACTGTATTAAATAGTGTATACCTACAACATTTAAAACATTATCGTTTCATTCGAACAATTATTTTTCGAGCAGAATCGGTTTAAAATTCTACTATGCTTTTCTAATAGAGAAAAACGTGTTGTTACAGTCTAAGGTCATTGTCCAATATCAGATTTTCTAACAATGATTTCTGCAACCCAGCATAAGTTTACTTTGAAAGTGGTACTAGAAACCTAAATTGTTACGGATTTTATTTTAATGGTATTCCATTCATCAAAATCTGTATTTAGAATCAATACAAATAAAATCGTAAATTTGTTTGTAATTATTTATTGAGTTTTTCGTAAACGAAGTTTCGAATTAGTCTTCCAGGATATCTATTTCGAAAAGGATATTTTCCAAATTTTTGTTTGTTTATTTCGGTTAACTCAAAAACTAATTGAACTGTGTTTGATCGAAATTTCATTATAGTAAGTATAATTTGTTGATACATCAGGGAAAAGATAGGTTATATAACGTTGCGCTTCTATTTTTATTTATTTATTGTAAATTATAGACGCGACGGCAGCCTAGGTCATTAGCGTTTTAATAATTAATTGTAGATTATAGACGCGTCGACAATTCAGGTCATTAGCGTCTTCACCACAACAAATAATCCATTTGTGTATTAGAAACCTGCCAGTCGGCATACACAAATCGACTGGTACGAGCTCGGGTCCCTGGGAGCGCTAATTCCCAAAGAACATTGGAATGCAATTTGCGATAGCAACCACATTCCAATGTCCCCCCTGGGGGGCATTAGCGTTTTGATTACATTAAATAACAATTAACTTAAAACTAAATGACATCACAAAACATCCATGAGCGGAGGCGGGATTCGAACCCACGACAGTCTGATCCAGAGGCCGCGATGCTAACTACTGGACCACACTGTCCTCATTGCGCTTCTACTAAAGGGAGCTGAGTAGTAGCCAAAAAATCACTGTTACAAAATTGTTCTCGTTTAAACTAATTTTAAATATTAAAAAAAACTGAAACAAAATTTTTACAACTCAACAGTTGAAGGAATGTTTGGCTGAGGATCAAATAATGAAGCTTTACCAATGTTACTCAGGTTACGCTAGTGGCTAACCTTTCGAAAAAATTATTTTCATCACCAGGACCTTAAGGTAGTTAAATAACGGTAAATTGTTCCAATACTAAAATACATGATCATAAAATATAAATACGAAAGACATTAATCAAAAGATCCCGCGGATACCCACAACAGACAGATAGACTGTAGAATGTAGACGCTCGACAGCTGAGACCATCGGATACTAAACATTTTAGTGTTGGGGATAAAATATATTAAGTGGCCTACAAGAATAGAAATTAGAAAATTTTTAAACCAGCAGATTGCCACGGTTAGGCCTAATATTAATTTAAACGATTGAAGTACTACTATTTTTAACTTCCCACTGGAAGTTATTGTAATGGGTCCGAAAATCGAAATCAAAAAGGAAAAAATTTTTATATTTCAAGGTCACTACACTATTTTTACACTACTTTTAGAAAGATGTCTGTGTGTGTGTGTGTACGTACGTACGTACGTATGTGTCCATTTCTTTCTAAGACGAAATCTCGAGAATGAAAAATGATATCGACTACGTTAGGGTGCCAATCGACGCGTATTAACGCAAATATGATCTGAAAGAAATTTTTTCAAAATCGGTTCAGCCGTTCTTTTTTCTTAACCAAATAACCTCCAAAAAAGTAGATTTTACACAATATCTCGGGAATAAAAAATTATATCGACTTCGTAAGGGTGTCAATCGAGGCGTGTTAACGTCATTTTGATCCGACATAAATTTTATAAAAATCGGTTCAGCCGTTTTTTTTTTAATTATTGATGTTTCAATGAATAAAATGATTACTTTTCTGTGTAATATCTAATTTAATTATTATTATTAAATATTTATCAAACTGGGAAGTTCGTCGTGTGGACCTCAAAGGTCGCACTTTAGTCCTAATAAACGACCCACCTCACGGCTTGTTATAAATTAAAATTCGGTTGAATAAGATTAGTTACTGAATCTTTTTGAAAATTATTTGACACACACAAAATCAACAACTCAACACAGTCGATTGAAACTGTAGCAACCATATTAATTTAGAAATTAGTTACAGAATATATTGCAAAAATACATATTTTAAAACTCAGCTAATTTCTCAACACTGATCATAAGATGAATGGTCGTTAATCGGTGCCTTTACCCTATTAGAAATAGCGAATCCGATTCATAAAATTATTATTTTACTCCTTTCCTTTTGTGATCGAGCCGATACATTAAATTCTGTTTGACAATTTGTCAAGCATTGATTTTCCGCTATCAACAAATGATAATAAATCATTATTTCTGTGTAGGCTGAACGCTTTCAGCGCTTACAAATATTTCTGCTTTCTGTTTTTGTGCTTTATTGAAAACTTTTTACCCGACTGCGGGACAGCAAAGACTGTTATATTTTTCCCAAAATTGCTGGGACACAGAGCTACCACGTGTAGTAGAGGTCAAAATAAGTCGATTGGATCCAATTTATTTATATACCAAAATGTACCGTTTGCCCGTGAGAAGAGTTCAAAGTTAATAAAGTTAATAATTTATCACTACTCCAAATAATTTCTAATTAGTTTTAAGTTTAGTCTATGTATTAGTTACTCAGGTAATAATTTGTCACTTCCATTTCAAATAATTAGTTTTTAGTTTAGTCTATGGATTTGTTTAGGTAATAATTGACACCCCAGTCTTCCCTGGGTCACTATATATAATGTTTGTAGACTTTTTAGATTTTAGTTTTAATGTAAACTCCTGATGATGGGCTAGGAACCCGAAACGATCGTTGAGATTAATAAATGTGTAGAATTTTTCAAGTGTTTGTTTATTAATTTTTATTTAAAGTGATTTTTCTTCTAAATACATCGATATGGGTATCAAAAAACTAAAAAGACGTAAATAAAAAATTTAATTAAAAAAATCACAAAGCCCGACTACGTCAAAAGCGAACTGAAAAAAATTAATTATATAACTTGCAGTCGGAAGGTTACAATGTAGTAACAAGTTGAACAGAAATATCTAATTCCTCCGACTGCATGTTGTCATATGACTTAGTTTTCATCTTTTTAGTGGCTTTTGACGCAGTCACAATTTTTCGCCTTCGATATCGTAAAAACGGAACAACATACGGCCATGCCGATTATCCTATTGTGTTTATCAGCCTTTAACTTAGATCTGATTATATTTTGAGTCAAATCGGTTTAGTGGATCCTGAGATATTAAAAAAAACGTTCTCAATGTCACGTATTAACATAGGTAAAAAAAATATAAATGAATTTTAGATGTTATAATTAGAAAAAAATGTAAATATTTTTTTTCCCTAAAATATATAATTTTTGAGAAAAAAAATATTTTACTAAAAAAAGAAAATTGTACGTAAATCAAGGTAACCATGATTTTTGCTATATTACTAGCCATCAATAGCTCACCAAACAAAAAAGAGGGCCATGTTTTTTTTTCAAAGAATAAAAAAAGAGTGTTTATTTTTTGCAAATATTTACTAGGTGGGAAGTATAGGACTTGTCATCAGTCGAATTTTTTAACTAGTACCTACTGTATTTGTGCAATGGTTAACATAAGGAACCCTTTATTGCTTGTATCATGCGAATGACAGAATGTTTAAGAAACTTTTCGATAAAAAATAAAAGGATGCATCTTTAAATCGATTATTTTTTGAGTGGAGCCGATTTTAAATTTTATGTATGTGGTCAGATTTTATGACAATCTTTTATAAAACACTGCAGAAGTATTTTATTAATTTTAAAGGAGAGTCAGTACCGTGGTGCAATAATAATGTTTGTTCGAATGCATTGTATTTAATAAACATCTGGGTCACAACAATTTAGTTGTCTCGTTGGTGTAATTTGTTGTGCATTTCAGTGACCGTTTAAGTTTGGAACAAACATATTCCTGCAACAATGTAGTATATTATTAATAAAGTATAAAGTTTATGTACAAGTGTCTTCCTTAAAATAAAATACGTATAAATTCAATGAGTTTGCGAGCCAATCTCATATGCAAACGATATTATTATAATATATTCATAAAAGTAAATATGTTTTTATTCACTTAACACGTAAGTAATAGTGGTAACTACCAAGGGCAGAAATATAGTTTGCACAAATAATTATAAATTTTCTGATGGCGTTACTTTTTATAAAAAATATTTATTATGCTATAAAACAAGGTGACGAATGCATAAACACAGTGTTCCGTTAACATACTCATATCATTAACATACATTTTACTGAGTACAGCATTAATTAATTAATATTAAACTCTTCAGTACATTTTTATTTATTTATTTAAGATCTCATGTTGTCAGGATTATCCGAGCTAGTAATAAATTGAAAAATATGTTTCTTTTATCAGATTAGAATCTGAGAACTTTGAAATATTTTTATTTTTTGTAGATTATAGACGCGTCGACATCTTAGGTAATTAGCGTCTTTCAACTACACTAAATAACAACTATCTTAAAACTAAATAACATCACAAAACATCCATGGGCGCGGGTGGGATTCGAACCCACGGCAGTCCAGTCCAGAGGTTGCGGCACTAAGCACGCTAACCACTATGCTATACTGCTCTCTGAACTTTGTAATAGATGAGACACTAAATTTGTCTGGTCGTTTTTTATTTTCAAATAGGTATTTTATTATTCATTTTTATAAACAAATCCCTGAATGTTTTTCATAACGTTATTTCTTATCAGAAAGAAAATATATAAAAAAAATAAAGAACACGCTTATATTATCAACGCACTAAAAGGTAGAAAATAAATTTCCCTCTCTTCTATAACGTTTAAAAGCGTGAGAACTCGATGAATTAAATGAATATAGGTACAGTGTCCACCGCTTTTAAACGTTATACAAGACAAAGATATTTATTTTCTATTTTTTAGTGCGTTAATACAAGCGTGCAGTATTTTCTTTTTTTAAATACATTTATTTTTAAATTTTTAGTAATTATATATATTATATAAATTTTAAACGACTGGAGACACGTTTTCCCACCATTACCACCGTAACTTCCACCACGTTTTTTATTTCCATTTTTTGACTTGTTATGTCAATATTATTATAGCCAAAATTATCATAATATTGTATTGCCATCAAAACTACATACGACTGCAAAGTTTCACGTCAATTGGACATTTGGAAGAACGGTGAAAATCGAGTTGCAATATTTTTTACATATGCATACAATATAGAGCACAACATACAAGTGAACAAGCGTGTTAAAAATATGAAAAATGTTGAGATTAAAAACACGAGGGCTATTCATTACAAAAAGTCTACCGTCAGCTACAAGAGAAGCTATGCTATGTCATTGCTACCTAACATTGCTTACAAAAAATAACCGCAAGTAACAACGCCGTGAAAATTTTCCGAAATTTTAAAGATTAACAGCAAAACTGTTAAATTAAACTGTTTTCTCATTGGTCGTACTTTTAAACTTTCGGATAGATTTAACAGTTTCGATTGTAGTGGACAGCAAACTAAAATTTTGAAAGGATTTGAAAGTGTTGCTTACAGTGACAGGAAAGGAAGCTCTTCTCTCATGATCCTGATACTCAGAAGCATCTTGATTTAAATTTTAGGCCTTTTAATTTAACTGCGCAATAGTTCAGTCGACCGATAGATGGTCAGTGCTCACTGACTCAACTAAATGATTCACAAACTAATTAATGGACCGATTTAACTGTTGCAAATGAGCGCATGCAAGAATGCTTGGTAGTCACTCATGCAACTAAACAGTCTGCCGACTGAAAATTACAGTGCATACTGTACTAAAAATTGCCTGTCAGCGCCAGGCTTATCCCTGTAATCGACGAACGATTAGAGTGATGCCCTTTTCGAAAGACAATGAACAATATTTATATGGATGTTTTTTAATAGTTTTCTTGCTATGAAAAGAAGCTCATCCAAACCCATTCTGAAATATACTTCTCTGATAATTTTAAAACTGTCCATTGTAATATTCGCGAAACAAAGCTTTTTTTATATCGGACGACTGTCATAACTTTTGAATGCTTTTTGTTAGGAAAGGAAAGTCTATTCATTTAGATAGAGTAATTTGAAAAAATATATTCCAACACTGTCACTTACCTACAGCTTTTAACAAAATAAACGGGTAAATACGGTCCAGTACATTTGCAAAGTTTGAAATTTTCCTGACCGACCAACCACAACTCAAGAAACAAAGGGACACGAGCTGATCACGTACAAAGGTCACTCTATCTTGAAAATAAATTAACTATAGTTCTGAAATTTCTTTTGATAGCACCTTATTATTAATTTACAAAATATGCTTTAATTAAACAGGAAGAAAGGCTATAAGAATCTATATTGTTTTTTTTTTAAATTAAACAAAGAGCCGACGTTTCGGACCACATCAGTCCTTAATCATGACCTACAAAAATTATAGAAATTACAGAAAATTGTATTCTGTAAATTCTATAATTTTTGTAGGTCATGATTAAGGACTGATGTGGTCCTAAACGTCGGCTCTTTGTTTAATTAAAAAAAAAAACACTATAGATTCTTATAGCCTTTCTTCCTGTTTAATTATAGTTCTGAACTAATGTTGATATGAACTTCTCTGAGACTCTATACTGCAAGAAAAGGGAGCTCTTCTCTCCTGAACCGATACTTTGAGTAATCTTAACTGCAATTTAGACTACTGTGTATATTATTAATCGACGAACTATTAGAGCGATGTCCTTGGAGAAGGACAAAGATATGTCAAATATTTACATAATTCATAGTTAATGTGAATATTAAGAGTGGTGTCAACGGCGGCATGGTACGTTTTCCCGAGCCCGAACGAGCCTCCAGCAGCCAATGTAAGACATCAAGCATCTTTATGAGGTGGTCACAGTAATTTGATGGCCCATAAAATAGCATTCATGTGTGCCGCATGTGTATTTGTGTGTATCTATACACGATAGGTACCATGCAATACACGTACGTTACGTTTCTCTGTATACGTATGTCTCAGCTGTGTTTTTATTTGCATTCGTGATGATGACGGATGGCACGTGGAACAGATTACTGTACGATTGTTGCCTGTCAAAGATTGCCAACGGAATTGTCTATTTTATAATATACCGGGTGTTTCGAAATTCACGCATGCGTACTGTAGGATCGTGTTATGCGATAAAAACTGAACAAAGAGTCCCTTTCCAAATTTTCAATTAGATCGAGACTTTTCGAGCTACTGCGCGTTATAAAAATCTGCAAATGGTCAATTGATAAAAATTTATCCATAAGTACAGTACCGAATAAATTTTAATTTTTTATAACATAGGATCAGGGTCAGAAACTTTATAGCCTTTTTAAAATGAGACCAATTTAAGTATTTTATTACAAAGACCTTTAGTTTTAGATTGCCTCCAAATATAACAAAAAGAAACCAAATTAGAACAACTTATTATGAAATATTAGAAATACCTTGTATTATGTCCGTCTTGTGACTTCTTGTGAATTTACACTACGCGTTTCAGCAACGAGTTGCCATCTTCAGGTGTGGTTAATTATTTTTTTTAAAAACACACATTGAGTATTCGTAACACTATATAATATTATGATGCTAAGCACTGTGTATTATGTCGTGGATTGTGAAGTACTGATTTAAATTTCGAGATTTTATGATTTATATAGTAGGTAAATGAAATGAAAAAATGAGTGTGTGTGTGTGTGTATATGTGTGTAGACGATTACTGAGTATTGGGTGTTTGTGTGCTGTTAATTATTGTGTTGTATATTATGTTCGATTTTAGTGTTAGTTTGTCATTAAGAATGTTGGTATTGTCGAATTTTGTGGCTTTATATATTTCATATTCTTCCAGGGTGTCCACGTGTTTACCTTTACTGCAAATATGTAATGGAATAAAATTTGTTTCAGAATCGTGATATTCATGATTTTGTGAAATTATATGTTGGGCGTAATTTGATTTAGCGTTTAACAAGTTTGCTGAAACGCTTAGTGTAAATTCACAAGAAGTCACAAGACGGACATATAATACAAGGTATTTCTAATACTTCATAATATTTATATAGTGACATGGAGACCCAACACTCTAAAAATAGAACAGCTTGTTTGAGAAAATTGTATCAAACTATGTTTTGTTACATCATGTATGTTGATTAAACTATTTTTTAATTTGGAGAAATTAAAAATACCAAATTATATTTTTACATAAAATATCGATGTTTATTTCTTTATTTTTCATGTATTTTAATAAAATATTACTACGATCTATTAACGCGGGTAAAAGATTTTAAATAAATACATGCATAAATTTTAAAAATTAATTATAATATTTGACAAAGATTGTTGGTCAAGTGTATATAATTTAAAAATAATGGCGTACAGTTTTTTTTAAATATAATCTGACAAGAGGATGGTTTAATTATAGAGAAACGTTAAAATGAATATGCCTCCATAATAGTTAATTAGTTATCCTAAAAATCTATGCTGTGAGGTCTACATAATTAAGGCTATTATAGAGCATAGTGACTTGAAAATTATAATGATTTCGTGACATAAGTAAATGTGTGTCTATACACTAAGAGTATCAGTATGAAGAATTTTTGCCATACCCACTACAAAATAGCTACTTTCCATTAATGTATACCGGCCAGTATTGGGTCATTTAATAGGCAGGCGTGGCGAAAGTGTTTTCATAACATAACTGGTGCGGTAAGTAAACGGTTGTCATAGTAACTTATATTTATGCGCTCTATCCGCCTGCTATTATATACCTACTCACGGCCTGTTGTAAATGTCAAGATGGCGACGCAAATGAATTATCAAATTTTTTTGAAAATACTGAAAATTAAATGAAAATGATTGTATTAACTAAATTTGCTAATATTAAATAACATCGTAGATTCATTTAGTTTTATCTCTATAGTGTTCTTTCTCTTTTTTTTTAACGCTACATCACAAATCAAAATTTGTAAATTATTGTATTGTATCTCCTACCCTGGAACTGGCTATGCCAAATTGGGTAGGAAAACTTATTAACTAAATAAATAAATAAATTAGTGGGTATTTTGTAGTGGGTATGGCAAAAAATACCAAATATTTCTCGTGAGGCATTTTCAAAAGATGTTCTCCTTTCCGATGTAATTGTACATCGGAAAGGAGAACATCTTTTGTAAATGTCAACCACGCGTGTTGGTGAAGCGTCAAGATCCAAAACCTTGAACAAACGACGGCCTAATAGCCCAAAAAAACTCGTCTATATTAAACGACGACCGCGAAAGCCTTACACAGTTTACTTATCTTTTATATTTACGCCCTTATTTCATCCATGAATAACACTTTATTTAATCATTATTAAGAACAGAAAATAATTGTTTTATTATAAAATAAAAATCTATTAACAATATTGTAAAACATTTATGCTGATGCACATAATATGTAAGTTTTATACTGTAAGTAAGAACAGCACGTCGACTGATATGTACAGCAAATAATTATTAACAATTTATACCGAATAGTTGACACGTTCAGTATAATATATTCTACTTAAGATACAAAATAATTAAATTCAGTGACTCGAGTATGCATTTATGTGTCTGGATACCAGTACGACCACTTTGATGTTAAAATAAAATCGCATTCACATATCTTATGAGTTTCTATAGGTGTAACCTCGGGTGTAACCAAAGAAAATCTGATTTGACAATGACCTCAGATGCAGCAACAGTCTAAAGTCGTTGTCAAACTCCGCATTATTGTAGAACATTAGATTGATTCACAGAAAAACAAATGATTGATCTACATAGAAAAAGATCGCTTTTCAAGCTAAATTTTGATCAATATGCCCCCCTTAATTTTTTATTTTTGTTTTTTTTTTATTTGTTAGGGTATCCGCTATAATAACACATATTCTGTGAAAATTTCAACCGGCTACTTGTTACAGTTCAAAAGATACAGCCTTTTAAAGTTAATAGGGTTCCAGTACAGAACCCTAAAAACTAAACTGTTTTATAGTTTTTGGTAATGATGTATATTCAATAAAATTGCTCTTGTTAAGAAGTAACTAAATTGCTGTTTTTTCATCAGAATATGAAAAAATAAAATTAAAAACCTTTAAGACACACAAATTTATAAAGACTCAGCGTGATTTTTGCTATCAAACGGATCTGAGATTTTATTTTTGAAAAATTACGCCATTTTTATAAGGGGCAATTCTTCTTTATATATGATTAAGGTGGTTGCTTAAAAACAACATACTTACCTATAATAGAAGTGGTTAATAAATTTTTTTAAATATTTATTGACAAAAATTTGAAGTACGAATATATTACGTTATCGTTGCCATTTACCGTAACATATGTATAAAATTAATTTGCCTATTTTTGAACAGAATACTTCAAAGTGACTTTATACGAATAAACTCGCAGTCCACCTGTAAACAACTTATCTTTTATCGAAAATTAATGCTAAATTTTTAACATGCAAATCGAATATTTGCATGTTTGTCCAACATTTAACCATGTTTCCATTATACAGAATGTTTCATTAAGATAAAGAAATTCCAGTAGTTTTCAAACATTAAATTTTATTAATATTTATTTACCATAAACGATCCAAAAAAATTAATAGTGTAAAGTTCAAATCGAATAATGCACACTTTCACACATAATCGTGATCTTTCAATTCTCAATTACAGTATAATTTTTTTTGTCATGTAATTAATATTTATGATCATCTTAATTATCGCTAACATATTATGTCCGAGATGATTTTTTAACAACAACTACTGTACGCGTGTACCGTACAAAAGTACTTATAAATTACAATGTTAATTAAAATATTCATATTTACGAGTCAGCTGCAAGTTACTTGAATAATATAAAAGTCTATTACTTTATACAGAATGTCCCCGAAGTAACGATTTTATGTGATACATATTCCTTGTGAAATTTTGAATCGAGAAGTCTTTTACCGTTTTGATTTCCGAAATGTAGAAACTACCAAGTTATTGCTTGTTAAATTTAAAAAAAATACTATGTAGTTAAATTTTTTCTAAAACTTTATAGAAAAACCGGTCAAAAATGTGAGTCGGACTCACATTATTTCTTTTGAATTATTTCAATAAATTATCGCGCTTCAACGAATCAATGTTTTTAAAATTTTAGATGTGTGCTCAAATTGACGAATATTATAATATATAAAAATATATGTAAAAATGCGATAAAAAAATTCATGCAACGATACTTTATTACATAAGAAGAATGTAATGCAATACACACAGGAGTTTTTTGAGTTTTAGGAATTAATAACTTTGTAGATACACTTCGGAGTCAAAAACGATAATAATATGCGTTTCGATTAGGAATTGAGGACAGAGTGGTGTAACGGTTAGCGTAGCGGCCTTTGGATCACACTGTCGTGGGTTCGAATCCCGCCTCCGCTCATGGATGTTTTGTGATGTCATTTAGTTTTAAGTGAGTTGTTATTTGATGTAAACAAGACGCTAATGACCTAAGTTGTCGACGCGTCTATAATTTACAATAAAAATAAAAAGATTAGGAATTTTACAAAGAATGTGCTCTCAAAACCCTCAACGTTACTTCGGGGACATTCTGTATATACCTATGACATTCCATTTGTACATTATATGGGACAAATGCAGTCAGAATAATAAAGACAAAAAATAAAATCTGATAATTAGCAGTATATTATACAATATACAGGGTGAGTTCGACCACCCGTATCAGTCGTTTTTTTCGAAAACGGTTCGTCGTAGAGAGTTGTGTCAAAAATTTGTATTATAAAAGCCCTAATAAAGAATCGAATGGTGATAATTTTTTTTTCCGGGAAGGTCGGCTTCCCTATTAGTTTGCTCCAGAATGTCCAGAACTCCGGAATTATAAATGTAACGATAGGTCGATAGTGGTATTGTTAAAAAGATCTTTAAAAAATAAGCAAGTTTTGTAGGAAAATTTTTTTTATTACTGCCACCCCTGTTAAGTAACATTTGTTTGAAATTACTAAATTAAAATGTCATAATAACGAACTTTTTAAAAGTCCGCATTTAAAATCTAGTTACCTATCTATCGATCATTAAACACTGAAGAAGTACACTCACAGTATAACCAGAAGTGCTCAGTAGTATGTATTAAAGAGTTAATTGAAGACAGTTTGAACACTTGTGACAATGTCTAAGGTTGCTAGATTTTTAATGCCGACTTCGATCGTTATTATGAAATTTTGATTTAATAATTTCAAACGATTGTTACTTAACAGGGGTGGCAGTAAATAAAAAATTTTTCCTACAAAACTTGCCTATTTTTAAAGAGCTTTTCAACAGCACCACTTTCAACCTATCGTGCTTTCTAAAATTCCGGAGTTTTGAACATATAATAATTTATATTTATACTTATAGAAATTTACAGGGGTGGCAGTAATAAAAAAAATTTTCCTACAAAACTTATTTTTTATTATTTTTATTTTTTAAAGATCTTTTCAACAATACCACTTTCGATCTATCGTTACATTTATAATTCCGGAGTTCTGGACATTCTGGAGCAAACTAATAGGGAAGCCGACCTTCCCGGAAAAAAAAATTATCACCATTCAATTCTTTATTAGGGCTTTTATAATACAAATTTTAGACACAACTCTCTACGACTAACCGTTTTCGAAAAAAAGGACTGATACGGGTGGTCGAACTCACCCTGTATAATACACACATGCACTATATTATATAATATATTTAAAATGTAACTTGTATATTAACGTATGTTACAATATCTTCTTGGGTGGTCTACAAGCCGCTCTTATATGTCCAATATATTATGTACACACAAACAAAATTTAAATGGTAATACATCTATAAACCAGCATTAGTTAGTTAATTTATATGCAAAATTAAATATCGGCCGAGGTTCAAGCATAGCTAGAGCATGCCATTTTAATTTAATACAAGTCCCTATAGTTTCCTGATTCTAATCCAAAAGCCAGTAACGACTTTTGTAGTGGGGGGGCATACGGTTGGGTGACCGCCCAAAGCGTCAAGCTCGGAGAGGCTGCGGAAGGCTAGATTTGTTTTAAAATCATGGGTTAAAATCGTTGGCAATGCCGAAAGTGTACAACCCGCAAGTTGTTTTACCCTATTAACACATGTACCTAGTCATAATATATTCTCTACTAAAGTTTTGAAACATCTATTCTAAAGAGATTTTACTCATTGACTCCATATAAAAAACTTTTTAACAAAAAAAAAACCTCTTTCAAAAAACCACTAAAAAGAGAAAAATAATTAAATTTTGAGGTTTGTGCCAATTTAATAAAATATGAAGTCGGTTAAAAAGTATAGTACCTATAGTGATTAATATCTTCTTTTTAACCAACTTCATATTTTATTAAATTGGCACAAACCTCAAAATTTCATTATTTTCCTCTTTTTAGTGGTTTTTTGAAGGAGGTTTTTTTTTGTTAAAAAGTTTTTTATTTTTTACTTTTTAGTGTCAAAAAGTGACATTTACCTTAAAAGAATCACACGCCGTTACTCACTTTTATTAAAATCAGCCGAACTACTGAACCGATTTGACGAAATTTCTATGGGACCAATCTGAAAGTATATCCTTTCAAATAAAAATTTTTTTTTCAAAATCGGTTCATAAATGAGTGAGTTATGAGGTAACAATCATAAAAAAAATACAACCGAATTGAGAACCACCTCCTTTTTTGAAGTCGGTTAAAAAAATTCTCAAAGGCCAGCCCTGTCGAGAGAAAGTATTAATTTGATTTTTTTATTGATAGGGCACATAACTTTGCCAGTATTGGCAATATCCAATACGCAATTTTGATTATCACACTCTGATAACTCTATTATCCAAGAATTAACACATTCTGAATTCTGAATCTTTGGTTATAGTTTAACATACATATACATCATTTCCATAGAAACTAGTCATAAATCACAAACTAAACGCTTTCTACAACCAGACGTTATCGAAATAGAAAAAAATAGATACATGATTCACATTTTGAGTATAAAGTACTCAAAATTTTATTTGCTCTTAGCTAATCTCTACCAACACTTAAACGTAAAATTATTAAATGGATTTAAAGTAAATACACCCTCTTAAGATTACATATTCGATGATCGTGTATTTATTTTATCTGTAAATTATTATTCTAGCCAATGGAGAAGCCGTTTTTTGTTCGTTCGTATGCTAATTGCGTCCTGACATACCACAGATGTGGACCTGTTCAGTAAAACATGTTAATTTTAAACTGTAGTGTGTTTGCTTATCGTATAAGAATAAAGGATGAGATTTTGTTAATCCTTTAAGGCGGCGTTACACATGTGGCATCGTAACAAGTACCAAATGTTTGGCATTTGACGAACTCTTTGCCAATGTAGTTGTGAAACCACAAACATGTGCCTATTTGGCAAACTTGTGTGTCTGATACGAATTCTTTGTTTTACAAAGATTGGCTCCCTTTGATGTATGATAATTTACCGACAACAGACGGAAAATATTTGATGTTTGGCCAATAGCAAACATTTGCCATTTTTTCAGATTTTTCACTAAGTACAATATATTCAAACTTCAAACAATTAATTCCCAGCATTCATAGTCACCTGTAGGCTGTAACTGTGGCAAAATTTTATTACACAAATGCGATCTCTCTCTTTTTAAAAAAAAGTCCTAAAAATGCTGCTTTAAAACTTTGGTTTGCCTAATGATTTTAAAGATTTGCCGTTTAATAAATTTCAAAAGAAATTTAAGAAATCATTAATAATAATACAATGTTAATTAGTTTACTATGTAATAATTTGTATTGATTATAATTGACAAACTCGACCCTTTGTAGTCTTTTGAATGATATCAAATTGAATTGAATCGGGTTGGTGTGGGGACTTTAGTTTGTTCATGTGTATTCAAAAATTGTTCTGTACCGCTGACGTAGTAGAGTTGTCTTGCTTTGATCTACGCGTGGAAAGCTCAATATAGTTTGCATAAAATGCAAAAGACAAAATTTATATTTTTTTGATAACTTCAAAAATAACTAAGACAGGAAAACTTGTCGAAATACTTACAAAATACTCAAAAATGACTTTTCTGTTTTTCTATAGTACGATTCCAAAATTTATGGAACGACGTATGCAAATATACTTCACTATTTATATAAGCGGAATAGTTTGTACAATGTAACCATATATACGCATCCACATATGCATCCCATCGATAAAAACTGTTCCGCTTATAAAAATGTATAAATTTTGGCACCGAAGTATAATTTTACTGTAGAAATTGTCGAAAGTGAGCACTTCCGTGCCACGTAGGATCAATAAAAAGCAATACTGACTAATTCAAAATTTGCATTTAATACTAACGTTTCGGTATTCTTCATACCATCTTCAGAGTCTACAAGAAAATTATAATGTTGATACAATGGTTGTATGTAAACGTGGGTGAGAATATTTATATTATGGTGAAGAACAATTATTTTGTGGAAATAAAGTTAATATTAACAAAAATTAAAATATGTTTTTATCTTACCAAAATGCTGTCAGTATTGCTTTTTATTGATCCTACGTGCCACGGAAGTGCTCACTTTCGACAATTTCTACACTGTTTTCAAGGATCAAATTGCTCTATTTATTTATAGCAACTTCGAATATAATTTTACTATTAAATTTGTATACTAAAAAATATTTCATATATTACATAACATATTGTATACTTTTTCTGTATCTTTTATAGTAGGAAGTGTCATCGAAATTTAATTAAACTCGCATCTATTCATATAATTTACCATAAAATTAAGAGCTTATTTTTATAATATTGTTATCTCTGTTATTTATCCCCCAGTTTTCAGGTTCTAATCCGAGAATTGGTAAAAGTATCAAATGACTCTTCAGTTTATTATTGAAAAATAATCAATTGAAAATAACCCTGATGGTGGTCTTAAAATAATAAAGGAAGTTTAAAATACAAATAGTTCAAGCAGCTAAAGTATTAATAATGATAAATGGTATATAATTATCATTATCACCCATCCCTAGAATTTGTGTATAGTACATAATAAATATATAAACAAGTGGTTCGATGGTTAGAATCTTTATAATATCTCTCTACAAGTTAATTGTATGCCACGCTGAGAACATGTTTGTTTAGCCTCTTGTGAATGATGAAATCTCTAATTAGGAATGCTTTAATTTCCCTTCAGTCCAATCAAATCCGTTTGTAAACTGTTTAACATTGAATTTTAGACTAACACTGAAAATATAAACACTGACAATATCTCATTTTCATGGTTTCCAATTCCCGGGTTTGAATCCGCCAACTGTTAAAAGTATCAAATGGATTTTCAGTTTGTTATTAAATTAACAAATTTAAAATGTGAATTGGTATTAGACCTAAATAAGCATGGCAGCTGGTGGCCTTAACAAAAATATTTATTTATTGTAAATTATAGACGCGTCGACAACTTAGGTCATTAGTGTCTTGATTACATAAATAACAACTCACTTAAAACTAAATGACATCACAAAACATCCATGACAGAGGCGGGATTCGAACCCACGACAGTCTGATCCAAAAGCCGCGACGCTAACCACTGGACCACACTGTTCCCTTTAAAAAAAATAATCTCAGTAATGCATTTTCTCTAGGACTGCGTCACACGATAAATTTTAGATGTCGAAAAGATTTTAGATGTGGATTGCAAAATATGTTGTCCTTAAGAATATTCGATACCGGAAATTTCCCTCTACACCCTTCATCATAAATCCTTTTCCCTCGTCTAAAAAGGTTTCTGGCTCTCCCTACGCTATTTTTAAAGCTAAAGCGTTCGGGTAAACGCCAAATAAAGCACCAAGAGTCACACTACAGATTCATCACCAGGCGAAAAATTGAAAAACATATTCCTGGAGAAATTTAGAATTTAAAAAACACAAATTACATAATCTTTCACACGTAGGAAAAACTTCAAAAATTTCGGCTAAGGAATCTGTACTTTGATTCTTTGTCTTCTATTTGGCATTTAGTTGAACCTCCTAACTTCAAAAATACGATCGGAACGTCCATAACACCGACCTCTATTTCTGAAAAATCTCAATTTTCTAGCGCACTGTGTTTGCTGCCTCTGTCTTTGAAATTTTTGTCTGGTTCACTGACTGTATAATGTATATCTATCAATTTTTGTCTCTGACTTTGATGTCTTTGTCTGTTTCATTGACTGTATATTTATAACTGTTCATTAAAATTTTTCGTCTTTTAACGGTCCTTTTTGTCAAAACTTATGTTTTTAACTTTTATGGTACCTAGTATATACTCTAAAACCTACAAAATTAAGCCACTTTTGAGTCGTTTTGTTCCAATATCATCAGAATCACCATATTCTGTTTTTTAATCAAAACAAATTCTTAACATCTACAAAAGTTTCTTGTGTATATGGAACAGAAATTTCTTTACTTTATCTTTGATTTATATTTGAAACGCAAGACTTTAAGAAGTACCTCTCTACATAATGAGATCTTATTAATTTTGAGATACACTATTTAAAAAAATAATCTCTATAATTTTCTAACTTGTTTTTTATTTTGCTAGGTTTTGATTAAAGAGCAGTCCAACGCAGACGGAAAATGCTGAGACAATATTTTATTCCGTAATAAGGATAATCAGGATAAACAGCAGCTTTGTACCAAGTTTATACGACTATTATTGCACTCTGTTAAATAAGTTCAGACTGCAAGGAAGTGCAACACAAATAAAACATAAAAGTAAGTAAAATGGAGGTACTGTTTAGATTGCTAGTAAGCAATGTTGCCGATGTTCCCAATTTGTCACTATTTTAAAATATTTTTTGACTGGTTAGGTATCTACTTCCCAAATGTGATATTCTTAATTCAATAGCTTAGCACCAGTTCATATTTTCAATTTATTATGTCTTAATAATAAATTGAAATAGAATTGACACTTTAGTTCTCGAATCTTGGAACTGGGGGCTTGTAATAGAGGAGTCATGAAAACGCCACATAAACAACGGAATCGCTACACGTCCGGTTATTCTCAAGCTACTGATAAATTAAAGTTATAAGTTTGATATGTAGGACGTGATTCAGAAATAAAGGCGAAAACAACGTGAGGTTAATGAAGCCTAAAGATACGTGCAGTACGCAACTGGGATTCTAGATGGTAACGTAGATCATAGCAGGGCTTGCTTAAATTAATGCATTGTTATATATGCGAGCGTACACAACGAAGCAGTGAGTGTAGCAGGTATAAGCGCTGTTACAAGAGCTGCTAAATACAAGAATGTATCTCACCATTCTTTCACCGCGCTGACTACTACAATCAACGTGTAACAACTGTCAAATAGCCGTTACAAGTTTCGCAATGGATGTTACTAGTTTAATAAGTGAAATTTTGCCAGTTTTTATTTAATTTGTTTTGAGTTTTTTCTAAGACGTATTAATTAAAAGTGTTAGGTTCCATACGTAAATATTCAAAAAACCGATTTGGGTAAAATTTTAATTCTTGGTATAAATGATGAAATTCGCCATGTTTAGATCGTTTTCTATTAATAGGGTGGACATGATAGCTCCTACCCAAATTTGTATTTAAAATATACCACTTTGTAGCAGAAGAACACAAATATTAGTTTTTGCTATCTGACATTTCAAACGCGATTTAAGCTTGTATCAATGCTAGTATCAAAACTTCGTTGTGCAAACCTATATAAGCGCTTATAATTTCAGCCACCATCTACCATACATGCTGCCATCTAGAATCCCGCCTGCGTACTGCACGTACCTTAAGGCAGCATGATTTAAAATTAATTTTATATTATTCTAAATTTTAATGAAAAAACCCGGAACCATCTCTATCCCGACGCTTATGAAAACTATATCGGCAACAGAAATGATGACGTGGCTTAATTTATTATTCTTAAATTAAATTATGTAATTGTTTTATTTCGGTTTCATAATATTATTTTAAATTACAAAATAATTCTATGTGTGGCTGCTTAAATAAAACAAAAGCATTTCTAATTTTATTCGAGAAAATAAACGGAAGATAATTTCAATTAATGCACATTTATTGAATTACTCGCTTTTTTATCAAAAATCCGGGATAAAAACATTTCCAAACTCTGAGCAACTTTGACCTGTACTAATTAAATAATGTATTTTTACCTTTAGTTGTATTATTATAAAACGAACCCTAAATTAAAAAAAAAGTAATACACAATGACATGTACTTACACGAAACCTGTCGAGCGTCTATAATCCACAATTCATTACACGAAACTTGGAAACTTTATTAAACAATGGAATTCACAAACTCAAAAATTCACAAACTCGCAAACTCCAAAATTCACAAACTCAAATATGTTGCACAGTTTTATTAAAATTGTACGTGCCGTTTGCGTGCTTCTGCAGATTTTTCGCTAGCTTCAACCTTATAATAAAACTATGTCTGTTTTCTTTTCAATGTTCATTAAAATATGTGCTATACTGTTTTATGAATATCACGGCAGAGCAACCGGTCACAACTGATTATAAAATTATGCATTTTATCCAAATTTTATAGCAGTCACATAATCAGTGAGAAAGATTTGTATTTAGTATGTCCTTAACGAATGTGTATTATGAAATTTAATTCGCCAGTGGCGGGTATAATATTTATAATAAAACTTCTTCATTTTTTTTTGTCGAAAATGAACCTACCATCTTTAATATTTTAGGATAGTAAATATTTAAGCTAATTTGATTTGTTGGATTTTTTGCCGCGTCTATTTCTAAATCAGCCTGTATTCAAAAAAAATTTTTTTTTTCTCTATTTTTATCTCTTTCCTTTCTTAAGTTTACTCTCTCGCACACGGTCAGTAAATAATTATCCAACCCTGGAACTGGCAATAGCCAAGTTAGGTTGGAAAATTCCGAAACTTCCAAATTTCTCTTTTTGTTGCAATGTAATTTACCTTGTTATTTACTTATTTTTGTTTCTGTATTTTTTTCTTCCTACCTCTACTATAGTAGGGAAGTAATGGATTTAGTCCGAAAAAAATATTTCGAGATTTTAACAGATCTTCACGTTTTGAGACCCTAGCAATCGTTTAAGATCATTTTCTGACTGATGTCTGTATGTGTGTGTGTGTGTGTGTATGTGTGTGTGTATGTGGTCAATTTTTCGCCTTCGATATCGTAAAAACGGAACAACATACGGCCATGCCGATTGTTCTATTGTGTTTATCAGCCTTTAACTTAGATCTGATTAGATTTTGAGTCAAATCGGTTCAGTGTATCCTGAGATATTAAAAAAAACGTTCTCAATGTCACGTGTTAACATAGGTAAAAAAAAAATATAAATGAATTCTAGATGTTATAACTTATAATATGAAAAAATGTAAATATTTTTTTTCTCTAAAATGTATAGTTTTCGAGAAAAAAAATATTTTACTAAAAAAAGAAAAATGTACGTAAATCAAGGTCATGATTTTGGTATATTACTAGCCATCAGT
Organism: Mongoloraphidia duomilia; assembly: GCA_039654895.1. NCBI lineage: Eukaryota > Metazoa > Arthropoda > Insecta > Raphidioptera > Raphidiidae > Mongoloraphidia > Mongoloraphidia duomilia. The sequence continues at coordinate 4,200,454 of CM077520.1, read as the reverse complement.
AGATCACCAAACAAAAAAGAGGGCCATGCTTTTTTTCAAAGAATAAAAAAGAGTGTTCATTTTTTGCAAATATTTACTAGGTGGGAAGTATAGGACTGGTCGTCACTGGAATTTTTTTATTTCTGATCTGTCTACACTTATACGTGATTTATTGGAAGGAAGGAAGGATTGTAGATTATAGAAGCTCGACAACTTACGTCATTATTAAATGATTTACTGAATTTATATGAACAAAATAAAATATTGTTACTTCTTACCACAACAGTTTTATTGATGGATGTACATTTCGAAAGCTAAGCTTTCATCTTCAGCGAACACTACATCACTGTACTACATCATGTAGTGTTCGCTGAAGATGAAAGCTTAGCTTTCGAAATGTACATCCATCAATAAAACTGTTGTGGTAAGAAGTAACTATATTTTATTTTGTTTTTATTCCAACCACAGTGCTCATATATATTTTTATGAATTTAAATGACTTATTGGACTAATAAAATATTCAATATATACCTGCCTATTTAACAGGATCTCTGCCTGCAATTTTATTCCCTTGTGGTTTTTTTTGAAATTTTTGGATATTTTGTTTGATAACTAGACTGGACGACGTTTCCAAAATTATGCCTGTTTGCCTCTGTTTGTACCTGCACCACTCCAAAGGTCGATTTATATTATCCGGTCAGGCACGGGCGGGAACGTAGCGTTTCCAAGACAAACATTTTTACATTCATTTCAAATACGAATATGTATACTTAGCGGATTCCGTTCGTTCAGACACATGTCAATACTCGTATTTGAAATGCATGTAAAAATGTGTGTTTTGCCGGAAATGCTACGTTCCCGCGCCGTGTCTGACCGGATAATATAAAACGAGCTTTACACGGCAAGATCAATTTTAATAAAATTAGGTACACTATCAACTGGTACACAAAATAATTAAAGTATAGACAACTTTTTACCCGGAAACGCTTAAGTTAAAATATTATCCTCGTCAAAACCGGAATTAAAGTGAGTAAATCAGACATAAAAGGTATCCATAAATAGATACTTTGTTTAAACTTAAAAGGTAGCTTTTTAACTATAATAGTTGATTTCTCATTTTCAAAATGGCATTTTCTGACCATTTTCTCGATATCCAAAAGCTAACAGATTGGTAACACTGCGCATGCAAGGTGAACGTCTTACGTTGGAAACATTTGTACAAAACAAAACAAAATGACAGCAATTCATTTAAACTTATATTTTCAGTACAGTAAACTCATATATGGAAAGGGGTTTAACTGTATTTCCTTATCTATGATGTTTCGTTGCATATTGGGTGTTCTTCCTTGAAGTACTATAGTGGATGTTGAATGATGACACAAGTTCATAATGGTGATGGAATTACGAAATGGATGCGGCGACGATCTATCTTGTTGTTTTAAGACACATGCAAAGCATACATGTGGATAGATTATAAATTAGAACATGCTTATGTAATCAGTGCAACATATATACGCTCTTGTATATACAACATCCATAAGTGCCATAAACAATTCAAATATAGTCTTTATCGCTACGCTGTGATGGTTTTATTGACTGGACTGAAACACTTATACAGCAATAAACCATGCGTGTACGTCATAAGTGAGGATGACGTATGCATTTTGTATTTGCCTAAACATAGCTGCTGCTTCCCATATATTTTTTTGAAAACAGGGACAAAATGAAATAATTAAATGAATAATATTATTTTTGCAACACTTGCATCAAAAGTACAATTTTAGATGGCTGTGTACCGTTTGAAAAGTGATTCTTTATGGAAGCTTCGAACGGTAGTGTTTAAAGTAAATTTTAACGCACTCCGTTCTATAAAGTAGTACTGTTTTGTTTTACTTTATAACACACGTGCGTAATAAAGTATTTCATAGATTACTTTGCTATAATCTCACTAATAAAATATTTATCCAAATTGTGTTTTATTTGCTAATTGAACTTTTGAAGCAGTTGTTGCAAAAAATATTGTATGTAACGCGTGTCTAAAGTGACGAATCTGACAGTTGAGATTTTACAATACTCTCTTAAGGTTATGTTGCATTTAATCACACGAGTTCTGGTATTCTGGTTTTGCATTGTGGTCAAAATACAATCTTTATTGAAAACATGCTGTTCGAAAAGTTAAAAAATTGTTAATTAATTTTTTTTTATTTTTAGGTAAAACACTGCAGTTGAAAAAATACGAATGAAAGGAACTATATTACACAGAAAACAATGAAAAGAAAAAAAAACTTTGTAGCAGCAAGATTGTTAATTTGTATCAATGAATTGAATTTGAGAGAAAAATAAAAATCTTTTTTTTTTTAAACTAACAATCTGTTTGGTAAGTGTTAAACGAATTATAGAAATATTCCAGCTAAAGCTTTTTTCATCTTTTATAAATAATCAATCAATATATATTATAATAAAACAAAGTCCCTCGCCGCGTCTGTCTGTCTGTGCTAAATTTTCTGCGTAGCTATTAACGGCTTTTGTTTCGGTTTTCACGATTAGATAAATTGATCCACGAGGAAGGTTGAGATGTATAATTGAAACTGGCCGGCCCAGCTTCGTCCGAGTGAAAATCGGGGGTAATCTCAGAAGACCGATTTCAATTTTTTTTTCACTGCTCAATAGGTGATACTTTTCATTTAGGACACAGGCTATAATAACTGGCCCGGCTTCGTCCTGGAGAAAATCGGGGATAATCTCAGAAATTACTGAACTGATTTCAAATTTTTTTCACTGTTCGATAGGTGAAAATCATAAATTCATAACACTCGGGTGAAGCCGGACCGGGCCGCTAGTGTTAACATATAAAATTGTATGACACCTGTCTAAGACATGTTTACGGATTTTTTGCCTGTCAGTTTATTTATTAACAATAAAAGCTGCGAAAAAATTATCCCTGACATCTCCATTGACTGAAATAATAATAATATACTTAGGTTAGTATATAGCTATGGATGAGGGATAAATTAACGCTTAGTTATTGATATATTACTTTAAAGGTCGTCTGCTAGATGTCATAACTAAGATCAGGTAAAATAGTATTTCGTTCAAAACCGACATTAACGCGAGTGAAGGTTATAGTAAATAATAAGTAATAACATTAAAATATTTTACTATCTACAATAAAAAAATTACTAAATACTCTTTTGCTTTCTTCTATCTTCTCGTTGCCACTTAATAATAATTAATTAATTTATATACCAATAAACCACTTCATTTGGAAATAAGTAACAACATAATGAGTGACAATTAAAAATATAAAAAATATTTATGGTGTTTACAATAGTTGCGTAGAATTTTTTTATTATGCCGAATTAAAATATTAAGTTTAACAAAAATCTGTGAAATATTGAACGATTCATTGAAGCGCAATAATATTACATTTTCCTGCGGCGTCGATTTCGGTAATGGCGGTTTTGACGGAAATTCTTTCCTAACAACAGTAGCCGGGAAAAAGTACCATATAGTTTAAGTTTAGTATATTATTATTATTTATTCCTCGAAACAACTTTTTTGGTGGGATTCTATAGAAATTTGTGTTACTCTATAAGTCTGTAAGACAATGTCATGTCAAATGTGACTGAATGAATGAATTGTGGATTATAGACGCTCGACAACAGAGGTCATTAGCGTCTAAATGTAAAATGTGGGTAGAATGATGAATTACGTATCCTGCCTTCGTTCGTTTCGGTCACTAAATTTGGATTAACTTAAGTAGTTATATCGCAAAATTTATGTCTATAGAAAGTGGAACCAAGTTATAAATTTATGCTGTAATTGAGCAAAATTACAGAATACACATTAGGATACCGTAATCAAAAATGATTCAAACATGAATCTGAAACAGCAAAACATGAAAAAACGATTGCGTTATTTTTTTCTATTCCAAAAGCAATTACTAAAATTTTCGATTCCGAAACTACAAAATATATCGGATTATTTGTAGTTTCAGAATCGAAATCGGAGCTCCATAACATTTCTGATTATAAATAATTGCTTTTGGAATGGAAGAAAATAACGCAACCGTGTTCTTGAAGTATGTTTTTTCACATTCGATTCCGTATCTGAAATAAATAACGGATGTCAAAACGGATGCTAAACTTCGATCTTTACTTGCGGTGAATTCCGCCCACTGCGCGAACCCATCCCACGTTTTTTGCTATATCTACATTTTTTGAATAAATATATATTTTGATTTGGAAAAAATAAATGCGTAAAAGGTTAAAAACTACTATCATTTTAGTCAAAATACACACGGGAGAAATAATTAACAATGAAAAATAAACAATCAATATAAAATTAATAGCTCTCGCAGTTACTGGATTTGCGGTACATCGTCGCTATATATATATATATATATATATATATATATATAGGAAAGATTAAATGTTCACTGTCGGGCACTGTGTAGTAAGTGGAAACTTTCCTGACGCGAAGTCGGGAGTTCTGGGTTCGAATCCCGGCGGTGCATTTACATTTTTCCTATATAGCCTTCTATATAAATATCATGGCGATAATGTCGTCTGATATTCTTATGTATTTAGTTACGGTCTATAGGGAAATTAATCATATTGATTGTTTATCTTTCATTCTTAATTACTATCATTTCGTTAAAACTTTACCGCCTGTATAAAAATATGCCATTTTAAATCCGACTCCGATATAATCCATTTAAAATCATTTAAGTATGAGTGTAATGTGCGTGAATGTATGCGTACGGGAGGCGTGTGTGTGTGTGTGGTATGCGCCTTTTGTGAAAAGAATTCATTACTAATGGCGTATGCATGTTAATAGTATCATTTGTTCAGCAACGCGTCCAATTTAATGCACGAATATGTAACGTTACATAATTCAACGATTAATTACTCAGAACATTTATGCTCAATTAAAGATCAAATGAACGCATCAAAAGACTTTTTATAAATAATTCATACGCCACCTTTAATTTACACGAACCACCCACGACGACGTTCATATCTCTATTGTTATCTTTTGTCATTATTTACCTTCCAGTGAACTCGCAGATCACAATAGTGAACTAGTAATTATATTTTGTTTTTGAAGTTAATACTTCTTATGTGACTTCGGACGTGTTTGCGCAAAGCATTCAAAGATGACGCGCGCGTTTTACTATTTAAAATGAGAGGTAGACGTGGGGTACAGGGAGTTCTCAATTGACCCAGGAAATATGAAAGAATCCCTATATTATTAAACGAGCAAATCTTGTATACAGGGTCTTCAAAGTTAAGTCGGCACTATTGCTAACTTCGTTATTTTTGGATCTACAAAATCGGCTAAATTAGCAAACTAGTAGTATTTTTTCCGCTGAATAAAACGATGAATACAGAAAAACAATTGAACATCGCGTTTTCGAGTTATGTCAAAAATTTCTATTTTTTTTAATGAGACACCCGGTATACAATATTCACAATCGATAGACAGTTGAATTCTGAACAAAAAGTGTCCCATAATCTTCTATCCTTATGTCAAAAATGACTAAGTTAATAATGATTTTTCAAATTCAAATTAAAGCTAGCTGTGTTAGTGGCAACTTTGGCTCACCATAAAATAGAAAGTGACAAGAATATCCATGAGGTGAAAAATATCGTTTATTTCAAATTATTCTATAACTTGGAAGAAAACAAAATTCAAATAAGATTCTCAAAAACATCACCCTCTTGGTCCAAGCATTTTGTAGCCCGATTGCAAACACTCCTAGTGGCTCTGGCAATCATAACTCGAAAACGCGATGTTCAATTGTTTTTCTGTTTTCATCGTTTTATTCAGCGGAAAAAATACTACTAGTTTGCTAATTTAACCGATTTTGTAGATCCAAAAATAACGAAGTTAGCAATAGTGCCGACTTAACTTTGAAGACCCTGTATATGTACCTATATAAATATTTTCTCGAAAACGGCTTTAACGATTTTGATCAAATTTACCGAAAAGGGGTTTCGGGGGGCAAAAAATCGATCTAGCTAGGTCTCATCCCTGGAAAAATTCGTTTTCTTATCGATTTTGTCATTTTAAAAAACAGTTTTTTTAACGTTTTAAAACAGTGTCGTATGGTGAGGAGGCTTTGGAAAAAACAAACTATTTTCATTATTTATGTCAAATTACTCTGACAGTCAATCTTTAACTTATTAAAATAATCAGTAATTATTTGAAAAGTAAAAAAATAACAACAATAAAATCTAAACATAATTATACTTACATAATTATGTTACGTATAATAATATTATCTACTTATAGGTATGTAATTTTTTTTCTTAAAAACGACTAACGATTTTGATGAAATGGGAACTTTAAGTACTATTTTTTTTTTAACTCATCCGAGCAAAGCTCGGTCATCCAGATATTATTTTGTTATACGATACAAAAATCAACTCTGTTTATTATTCATTTATTTCAAGTAAGTTTAAAACTATTTCTGGTGAATACGACTTTTTAAATACAATAAAATGAGAGAATATTCAATAATGCTAAAAAACTCTGGATATAAAATGTGATCAAATCGCGGCGATAAATTCCCTTCCACAGAACTAGATTGAATCGCGGTCTAACGTACTTTGCAAAGGATTACCTATAGTTGTTTTTGGTCATGCACGAAAACCCTACACAATTTAATCCAATATAATATAACGTACATATACGAAAGATGATGCCCCGGCCTTTACCACACAAACATATAAATTGGGTACAATCAGACAAATTTCTAGCAGAATAGCAGAGAGAAAATTAACATTCAGTGTTATTTTTGCAGATATACTTCGTAGATGAAGGAGGATAGAATATAGAGGAGAAAGAGGGACATGAAAGCGTACAGAAAGAGAGAGAAAATATTGTGTTCTCTGCGAATCTCTCGCTATATACACTTGATATAATAAAGTTGGATGATAGTGTATGGCAAGCAAGCAAGCTACGACCGTATCGACCAAGGATGCGTTGAGCAAACAATTACCAACTTAAAAAAAGTTAAAGCGATTTTATTTCGGCACAATAATCAAACGATATTTTCTTGGAATGTAGAATTGCGTTAAAACAATTTTTTAAAATTGTTTGAAAATATAATTTGACCATTTTGACCATAATAGTAATTTATGCAACTAGTGGCTTAAATGACGGATTATATGACAGTCGTGATTTTGCGATACGAGCCTAAAGTTCTGGTATAAATGCAACATAACCTTAAGAGAGTATTGTAAAATCGCGACTGTCAGATTCGTCACTTTAGACACGCGTTACATACAATATTTTTTGCAACAACTGCTTCAAAAGTTCAATTTTAAGCAAATAAAACACAATTTGTATAAATATTTTATTAGTGAGATTATAGCAAAACTAAATTATAAAGTACTTTATTACGCACGTGTGTAATAAAGTAAAACAAAACAGTATTACTTTACAGAACGGAGTGCGTTAAAATTTACTTTAAACACTGCCGTTCGAATGCAGTAGAAGCTTCCATAAAGAATCACTTTTCAAACGGTACACAGCCATCTAAAATTGTACTTTTGATGCAAGTGTTGCAAAATTTTCTATTATTAGGTTGTTGATGTTAAAAGAAAGACTGATTAGTTAAAATTGCATTTTATTACTAACGTTTGGACATATCTCATGTCTTCTTCCGATTTTCAAATGTTGTAGGTATTATTAAAATAGTCAAAATCGATGGCACGGAGTTTTTCTTTCAACGTCAGCTTGTATTTCTTTAAGGATCGCAATTTACTCTAAATTAATTACTTGTAAAGTTAATAACTATCACAAAATATATTTCTATAAACTAATGTCCATGTCAAATTTAGTTAAAATTGATCCACGTATTTTTCGCTGAACCATGGAACTTACACACAAATAATCAAATAGAACTGAATCGAGTTATTGTTCACTTTTATCAAATTAAAATCTCGGGAATTGTCAGTGCAATTGTCAAATACTGGTATATTGCTGAAATCAGAATTTGATAATCTATCGAAATCTACAAAACAAAATTGGGGGGATGCCATTTAAAAAAAGGCGACGACGTCATTCCGGAAAGGGGTGGGGGTAAAAAAAGATAACTATAAAAAAAGATGCGCGTTAAAAATTAAGGTTGACCTATCCCAGAGTTTCAATTGAAGATGATCTGGCATTTTTTTATATTGATTTGTTCACACTAAACTTATGCACTGTATATCTACATATAAACTAGTAGAAATATAATTTTGTTCAACATCCGCAAGAAATAAATCATTTCGTGGCCCTGCTGAGCGTGGGCGAAATAATGAGTTCCCTGATTGTTGACGTGCAGAGTGGGCGAAATCCCATTTCGCCCACTAGTGGGCGAAATAGCATTTCGCTCACTCTGCACGTCAATCAATCAGGTCACCCATTATTTCGCCCACGCTCAGCAGAGCCACGAAATGACATATTTCTTGCGGTAGTTGAACAAAATATTGTGTGCGACTATTGGTCGAAAGAGGATATTCCACTTGTGTGTTTTACCGCACTCGCTACGCTCGTGCGGCAAAATCCACACTCGAGGAGTTTCCTCTTTCTCCCACTAGTCGCACAATATACTATTTTTTATATTTTTTTTAGGAGAAACGGACAATGTAAAAGAATACGCCTATAAATTTGGTTGTATTTTTTTAGGAAAATCAGATAGCGTAAAATAATTAGACTTAAATTTTATGAGGTTCAGGCAGTTTGGAAGAATAAGTTTATGTTTTTTTTAGGAGAAACGGGCAAAGTGTGTAAAAAGACGACAATACGATAATTTACTCATCCTCACAATACTGTGAGTATATGTATGTATTCACGTAGGATATAGACGAGGTTCCCGGCAAGATCTCTGTGTAGGCCGCACAGAGCAATTCCCGGATTTTGCTTGGAAACTTTATCACGCCTCTGGTATACGCACAGTCGATTAGACGAGTAAAACGTGCGAGCCTTTTGCTATGCTATAGGCTTGCCGTTGGATGCCACCGAGTACTGGACGTTCGTCTCTGTTATTCCCATTCCGACGAGAAAAGATCAAAGTGTACATCAAAATCATGCACATATTACACTCAACTAAAAAGGTACGCTGTATATTATCACGGAGTACACTTATATTCAAATGCGTTAACTTATGGAACTAAACTGACAACAAAATTAAGAAAAATCGCAGGATAGTGGACAAAATATTTGATTTATTTAATTAAATGTACGACGTTTCGTCTATATATTTAGACTTTTTCAAGTATTTATGTATACTTGAAAAAGTCTAAATATATAGACGAAACGTCGTACACTTAATTAAATAAATCAAATATTTTGTCCACTATCCTGCGATTTTTCTTAATTTTATTATAATCACGATGGACACGATTTCTAATATAAACTAACCACTTTTTAAAAGGCGCCTTGTTTATACAGTGGTCCGGCAGATTATAGAACTATATAAGAAGATACATGGTTTGCAATTTACTGTAAATTAAGTACTTATGGCCGGTTTATCGTACATTTTAATCACGATGTTTTTTAATCACGCTGTTAAATGACGGGTTGCTGTGCTAAATTTAACAGTGTGATTAAAAAACATCGTGATTAAAATGTACGTTAAATTTAATCTTAGAAATGAACCAACAATATTCTCGTATGCAGCATATAATTTGGGGTATGAGAACCATTCTCTAACTATGTACCAAACATAACTCACATTATTATGAAGTATTAGAAATACCATGTATTTTTGATGTCCATCTTGTGACTTCTTGTGTTTTAACACGACGCGTTTCAGCAACGAGTTGCTATCTTCAGGTGTGGTTAAATTTTTTTTTTAAATTACACATTGAGTAAAAAAAAATTTAACCACACCTGAAGATAGCAACTCGTTGCTGAAACGCGTCGTGTTAAAACACAGGAAGTCACAAGACGGACATCAAAAAATAAAAAACTCGGGTCGCAGTGCCAAACCCTGCCGACAATATAGTGTATTTGCTATTACAGGCCTTGTGGCTTTAATACGTGAACTTAAGTTTGTTTTTGGACAAAATAAAAAATTCAACCCCTTAATACATCCCTTAAAATAATATTTTTTTCTTAATTTCAATATTATTATCATTGCAACCTCTGTACCAAATTAAATACACCCTTCAGTAAGTAAATCACTATCCGCAAAACTAGTGTTTTCATAAAATTTGTAAGTCCGGTCCTATCGGGCCGATTTTATTAAAATTTTAGCAGCACATTTTGATATTTACTAAAAGGTTAAATTTCAATTTTGAAACAATTCTGAAATTTTTTTCGGTATTTTCGGGCGCAAAAACTTTTTTCAACCCCTAAAAACTACCCTTAAAATACTCCGATTGGGCCCATTTTAAATAGGTTCCGTGCGGTGATGGATTCCAACGTGTGTACCAAATTTCGTTCAAATCAATTAAGTCTTTCGAGAGTTATGCCGCGAACACATATATATATATATAAATAAATAAATATATAAATATATATATATATATATACATATATATATAAACATTTCCAAAAATGATGCCAAAGTGTTCAGGAGGCTATGAAACGTCGAGAAATTTTGGTCCGACCCCTAGGTCCCGCCATCCGACCGACGCCAATAGTGTATGTGCCATATGGCAAATACACTAACAAGGTATTTCTAATACTTCATAATATTCATATAGTGACTTGGAGACCCAACACTCTAAAAATATAACTCATATGCTTACAAAATATTTTTCCAGACGGCTAATAGAGAGACTGCGCTCTAGCCTGAAAAAATATATTACGCGAAATTGCGAACCCTGGCTGTACTAATAATAGCCATAACTTTGCTCATACGTACAATGAAATTGGCTTTTGTTACAATGCTCTTCCTTTCGATTAATTTTTCATAGACACTGTATTTTTACTTCCCACCTCTACTATGGTAGGGAAGTAATGGATTCAGTCCGAAAACAATATTTCGAGATTTTAACAAATTTTCACGTTTTGAGACCCTAGCAATCGTTTAAGATCATTTTCTGACTGATGTCTGTATGTGTGTGTGTATGTGTGTATGTGTGTATGTGTGTGTGTATGTGGTCAATTTTTCGCCTTCGATATCTTAAGAACGGAACAACATACGGGCATGCCGATTGTTCTATTGTGTTTATCAGCCTTTAACTTAGATCTGATTAGATTTTGAGTCAAATCGGTTCAGTGGATCCTGAGATATTCAAAAAAACGTCCTCAATGTCACGTATTAACATAGGTAAAAAAAAATATAAATGAATTCTAGATGTTATAATATGAAAAAAATGTAAATATTTTTTTTCTCTAAAATGTATAGTTTTCGAGAAAAAAAATATTTTACTAAAAAAAATAAAAATTGTACGTAAATCAAGGTAACCATGATTTTTGCTATATTAAGCTAGCCATCAATAGATCACCAAACAAAAAAGAGGGCCATGCTTTTTTCAAAGAATAAAAATTAAATTGTGTTTTAAAGACCACCAACAGCTAAGGTTATTTGGGCCTAGTCAAAGAATAAAAAAAAGAGTGTTTATTTTTTGCAAATATTTACTAGGTGGGAAGTATAGGACTGGTCATCAGTCGAATTTTTTTAATGAACGTGGATGAAAATTTTTTTAGGGCATGTATACTTCTCCCGGCGGGAAAATATAGTACATAGTTATTGACCTCAAAATTTATGTGGATACGAACAAATTTGAATATGCATAAATGGTAAAAAGAAGATCTATTTGGTAATGAACGCGTGATGCTGGTGATGAAACGAATATTAAAAAATGAATTCATTGAAATTAGAAGAGCTTCAAGTTTTTTTCACTTACAACGTTCGTGAATAAGTTAGCGAAAATGTTGACGTGGCATCCAGTTAAAGTCATAGAAGGATCTTTATGTTTGTGAACGTATTATATGAAGAATGAAAAAAAAACAAACTATGAAAGCTTCGTATTAAAACGAGAGATAAAAGCAGGGTTTAATATGGTACAGTCTTTTAAAGTTCATTATTAATAGAAGTGTCTTTACGCAGTATGTTCTTAAAAATACATTTCAAAAATATCTAAATGCATACCAGTCAGTACACTGAAAAACTCTTTTTAGGTGAATTTATGTAAAAAATAAATACACTGAAATATCTTATGAAGTGTCAGTTATTATTTTTTAGTTCTACCCCCTATAAAATAGCTGCTTTACATGCATGTAAAGTGACCCATTACCAGGGCCGTAGCTAGAGCTGAATTCAAGATAGGGCACTGAAAGTTTAAAGTAGGGCTGAAGCAAAAGACTGAAATTTATTAATTGGATTGCCCACCTCATCTGGTGATATCAAATTACAAAAGCAAAAAAACGGTTAATGACAATTTAATCAAAAAAAAAATACAGAACTTGCCATGTTATAAAATTTCCGAAGAACTTCATTTAGATCCACCGAATTTAATCTTGTTTTTCCAAATGTCAGATAGATCAAGTCTGTCGTTCTGTCGTAACAGTCTTTGCGGCTTATTTATAATTCCTTAAAGTAGGGCACTGAATGTTTTAAGGTAGGGCATTGCCCCTTAATGCCCCCCCCCCTAGCTACGGCCCTGCCCATTACACACTAGTGCTTTAAAGTAAAACAAAACCAATTTCAATAGTAATTCGCTACTCGTAGCTTATTAGAAGTGAAGTCTGCTACACAAATTAAATGTCAAGGAAAACTGGAAATGAAGACAAAAGCAGCTATTTTATAGGGGGTAGGACAAAAAAATACCATATATATATCGTGCCAATTTAGATTATCATTTTATTATCTTTTAAATTTAAAAACCAACTTGTATTTTTACTAATTCTCAAACTTATCACTTGAGAACTGAGGGTAGACAATTACTAATTTTAATAATTAGCTAGTTAGTAAAAAGTAGGCCTTTTGTTTAAGTTTAGAAAAATTTAAATAACTTGACGAATTAAATATTCTTCTATTTGATCCGCAATTTTATAATGTTAATAACTTGCAAAGCAAATATTTTTCTTAAGATTTTAAGTACTGAAAAACTTATGAAAATGTGTCCGAATGATCTGTATCATTGGTAAATATATCATTCATTTTTTCAAAGCTACCTTTAACCTTTACAATATGATCTTTATAATTTTTAACTAATAGACAACTAATAATTTAATTTACAAAAAATATAAAATTCAGCCCGCAAAAAATTGTGAAAAAGATGATCATTGGAAAATGGGAACGTATGATATTTTTGCAATTGGCGCTCGTTTGTTCGATTTGTTATAGCGGCGGTATCCACGTTAGCATATTTGCTTTTTATAGGTATCAGAAGTAGACAAACAATCATGGTTGCGTTGCATTAGATCCCCACTTTCCAAATTTGAGACCAATATTGGACACAAAGTGTGGCCGAGGCTTTACTGATAAGGGTCGATTTATATTATCCGGTCAGACACGGCGCGTGAACGTAGCGTTTCCGGCAAGACAAACATTTCTACATGCATTTCAAATACGAATATTTATATTTAGTTGATGCCGTCCGTTAAAACACTGTAAATGACGATGTATCCAACTTGGGCATTACAAATATATTCTTATCTTATCAATACTTGTATTTGAAATGCATGTAATAATGTTTGTTTCGCCGGAAATGCTACGTTCCCGCGCCGTGTTTGACCGGATAATATAAATCGACCTTAACAGAACGACTTCGATTATTATACGTTTGTGAACGTGCAGTACGTTGAACAAAAAGAGCACTGCAAAGCTTGATACGTCATACACAGAAAGCTAGAGATGAGGCCGTGGAATAATGGAACACTCATTAAGTTAAATTGTCTCTCGTCGAGGGAAATTGCCCTCTGGCACTCAGAGTTCCGACTTTGTTTAAAGCATATTGCTGCATAGAGCTACTGCATGTATGTATATTGAGCTACCTACCCTACACTACACTTACTTTACTCTATCAAATTTAGTAAAAGGTAGATAATATTATACATACATTCGCGTACATTCACTATATATAGTTATCTAATTTACTCCGGGTGTAGTATTAAAATGTATACACATTATGTTCTTCTACAAAATATTCTCTGGCAAACAATTTCTACTAAATTTTAATTTATAACATAATAAATAGATACAATGCACATCAGATAAATTCGTTCAAAACCTTTTCGTAATCTATATTTAAATATTATCGTACGTCGTTCAGTGGCGGCGCTAGAATTTTTTGTTAGAGTAGGCCAGAGTTGGACATGGTGAGCCCATAACATTTGTTCGCAAATGTCGGTGCCCAGATTACTTGCTATATAGAATTTACAAGAAAAATTGTTGAAATTTCGAGGGTTAAAAACGTATTTAAAAGATAAACTAGAGATTGGGGATTATTCCAGGGTGGGCCAAGACAGTTTAAGGTGGGCCATGGTCAACCCGGCCACACTCTAACGCCGCCACTGACATTGTTACTTGTCAAATCCACTGAACAGACATTTAGTAGTAAACGAGGGAGTATAGAATAGAGTAGAATAATATCTTTATTGTGAACCTGAATTGATTTCATATGTGAAGGTAACATGTTGTAATAGTGCATCCCTTTGTAAAGCGGGCTATTGCTGTCTTTAGTAGTTATTAAGTTTATAAAGCGCTTTATTACTGCGCCAAAATATTTGATACACACAAAATGCTTGATTGTCGCTTGAAAGTTTAAAATTTATTACGAAAACGATTTTGACAAGCTTCAGTAACACAACGCTTTAAAATTGACATCTAACACTAAATAAGAAAAGTATGTGCAGTGGCGGACTAAGCCCTTCAGAGGCCCGGGGCGGCAGAACTAAATGGGGCCCCCGGTCTGCTTAGAAATTGATGTATTTGTAGTGCAAATTTCGTAAGAAGTGAATAATATAGATGTAATGGCTGACAAAAAAATTCGACTGATGACCAGTCCTATACTTCCCACCTAGTAAATATTTGCAAAAAATAAACACTCTTTTTTTTTATTCTTTGACTAGGCCCAATTAACCTTAGCTGTTGGTGGTCTTTAAAACACAATTTAATTTTTATTCTTTGAAGAAAGCATGGCCCTCTTTTTTGTTTGGTGATCTACTGATGGCTAACTTAATATAGCAAAAATCATGGTTACCTTGATTTACGTACAATTTTTATTTTTTTTAGTAAAATATTTTTTTTCTCGAAAACTATACATTTTAGAGAAAAAAAATATTTACATTTTTTTCATATTATAACATCTATAATTCATTTATATTTTTTTTTACCTATGTTAATACGTGACATTGAGGTCGTTTTTTTGAATATATCAGGATCCACTGAACCGATTTGACTCAAAATCTAATCAGATCTAAGTTAAAGGCTGATAAACACAATAGAACAATCGGCATGCCCGTATGTTGTTCCGTTCTTAAGATATCGAAGGCGAAAAATTGACCACATACACACACACATACACATACACACACACACATACACACACACACACACACACACATACAGACATCAGTCGGAAAATGATTTTAAACGATTGCTAGGGTCTCAAAACGTGAAAATCTGTTAAAATCTCGAAATATTGTTTTCGGACTGAATCCATTACTTCCCTACCATAGGAGAGGTGGGAAGTAAAAATCAAATATTTATAATAAACGTTGGTAGGTAAGTAACCTACCTACGTTTATATTTTGCATACGTACGGGGCCTCCAACTCCTAACTGCCTCTTACTTACTGAATATATTTTGGCCTTATTTGGAATTTGATTAAGAAGGACTTCTCGAGATTTGGAGACCCTCCAGGATCAGAGGCCCGGGGCGAGCCTCCCCCTCCACCCCCCCCTTAGTCCGCCACTGAGTATGTGTTACTTATGAAGCGCTTTATTATTGCACCAAAATATAAAACTATATCTGCATAAAGTTTGAAAATGTATATCAGAGTAATTAGTCTAAATTTATGTTTTACAATTTGAAAATAAATTTTCTAAAGTACCTATATATTTGTATAATGTACCTACATGCTTTTTACTATTAAATTATATATTTTCATTTTTCTATAAATATAACAAAATTGCCCGGAAAGTTGTTATTAGCTTTAAATTTTCATAACCTCACATTTTGTTTTACTAGGTACGTATTTAATGGAAACCATTTTATCTTACTGTGTTTGAAAACGCAAGAGAAGTTTGCGTTGCTACTACTTAAAATGTTTCAAAAAAGACTTTTTCAAACTGTTTGTAAGTCACTGGAACGTTAAATACTACAATTTTTAGAGTCTCTGGTTGAGAATAGTGAGTTAACTTCAAACTGCACTCCTTGCAAGACTGTCACTTAGAAATATTAGTCATTACGATAGGCAAGTCGAATAAATCAACTGCTTTGATTAGAGAGTCAGGTAATTAACGAAACTATCAAGCAATATGCAAGGCTATTTCACATCAATTAGCTAACGAGATTGTGTCAATGTTAAAATTTGCACGATTCGAAAATAGGTGCAATGTTTTGAAATTTAATTTAGATAAAAAATATCCTATTAACTCTCTAATGAGGCAAACTTAAAATTATTTTTTGATTTTAATTTATGAAAACCTATTTTTTTTATTATTTTATTGTTAAAATCAACTAATGTCTGAATTTAGAAATGAGCACAGCCTGGTGTAATGGTCAGCATGCTGCGGCCTTTGGAGCAAGCTGACGTGGGTTTAATATGTTGTTACGGCGACTGTTTTAAGCATATATTTCAATTTGCAGAACAAAATGTCGGTATTAACCCCCTTTCTTAGAGGGAAACTTGCTCGCCTAGGTGTTTATATCGTTCTGCAAGGGGGTTAATACCGACATTTTCTTCTGCAAATTGAAATATATGCTTAAAACAGTGGCCGCAACAACATATTAAAATTTGAACCTTGAACTAATAAAAAAAATCGTCGGGTACATGACACGTTTAGGGTGATCTGCCCCCCTTTAATACTGACCAATCGATCCGCAAATATTATAATGGCATTATTGGGTCACCGACAAGCTATACAAACAATTTCAGCTTTGAAGCAATAATAATTGGGACCATTTTTTTGTTACATGTTGGGGGCGGTCTGCATCCCTCCCATACCGCTATCTAGCAAAATCACTTACTCAGGGCACTTTATAATGCCTCCCTCAACATCTTCACAAAAATAAGGCTTTGAATAAATAACACCAAAAAATTATCACTAGCTCTCGGTCTAGCTGTTTTGTGTAGCATCGCGCAAAAATATTTCATCATCACACAAATTTACCGGAAAATAGTTTTTACGTTCTGACTGTTGGTATATACTATGTAGGTTAGCAAGTTTTATAACGATGTCAAATTTCAGCTTGAGATACCTTATTTAGTACAAAGATATTCGACTGTGACAGACATACGGACGGACAAACGAGTGATCTTATATTATAAGGGTTCTGTTTCTCTTTTTGGCATAAACAGTTTTTCCTTTTGGTTACAGATTTATATACTCGCTAGATACAATATCGTATTCGTGTATTAGCTGATAGCGTATCTCATGGCATGCATATGTACGCTATGTGTGTATGTATTATGTCCGTAACCAACAGCTCTACCTACTTTTAATTAAGCTGAAAGCGGCGAACACTTTGCATCTGAATACACCGTAGATATGATTCGCATAGATTGGATTTTATTCACTTTGCCTAGAGGCTGTTACATTTCTGAAATAACGTTAAGTTTGCTGTGGAATTTATGCATTATGTGATTAGAAATAATAGAAAGATAAGCAATCAAATAAAAAAAGAAACGAAATGTATCTTACAATAGTAGATAAAAATCTACTACAGTCGAATTTCGATAACTCGACTAGGGGTCGACAAGACAAGAATTCTTGTCTTGACAATAACTTCTTGTCTTGTCTTGAAAAAAATCAAGAAATCTTAAAAAATCTTGTCTTGACGTTTTCTTGACATCTTATATCTTGTCTTGACTCAAGAAATTTCAAGATCTTGAAATTTCTTGATTAACCGGTGACACCGTACATGGTGATTCCTCGCCGGCGAACTTTTTATTGCGTTGCGTGCTAACACGGCAATCTGGTGGTTCCCCGATCTTTATTTGTTTTCTGACGAACGCAAGTAACTCAGAATCTTGGAAGTATGAAATTGAAAAATACTTAAATGAGCCTAGGACAGAAAATTCTGAGAATATACTTGATTGGTGGAGAAGACACGAAAATGTCTACCGGTCGTTATCGAAAATGGCCAAGGATTTTCTCGGAACGCCAGCAACATCTCACATCTGTACCTGCGGAAAGGCTATTTTCAAGAGCAGCTTTAACAATAGCAAAGCCAAGAAATCGGCTAGGCGTTGACTCCATAAGAAGTCTTATGTGCCTTAATTCATGGCTTATGAATTCCGATTTAAAAATGTGTTTAGTTTGCAATTTTAATTTCAACAGGATTATTAGTGTATTTGCCATAAATATGGCACATACACTATTGGCGTCGGTCGGATGGTGGGACCTAGGGGTCGGACCAAAATTTCTCGATGTTTCATAGCCTCCTGAACAATTTTCCACCATTTTTGAAAATGTTTATATATATATATATATATTGTGTGTGTGTGTGTGCGTGTGTGTGTGTGTGTACACGATAACTCTCGACAGACTTAATCGATTTAAACGAAATTTGGTACACACATTGGAACCCATCACCACACGAAGCCTATTTAAAATGGGCCCGATCGGGCCATTTTAAGGGTAGTTTTTAGGGGTTGAAAACAGTTTTTGGGCCCAAAAATACCGAAAAAATTGTTTCAAAATTGGAATTTAACCCGTTGGTAGAGATTAAAATGTGTTGCTAAAATTTTAACAAAATCGGCACAACAGGACCGGACTTACAAATTTTATGAAAACACTAGTTCGCGGATAGTGATTTATTTGCTGACGGGTGTATTTAATTTGGTACAGAGGTTGCATTGATAATAATATTGAAATTAAGAAAAATAATATTATTTTAAGGGATGTATCAAGGGGTTAAATTTTTTGATTTTGTCCAAAAACAAACTTAGTTCACATAATAAAGCCACAAGACCTTATTAGTAAATACACTATATTGTCGGCAGGATTTGGCACTGCGACCCGAGTTTTTTCATTTATTGTTTTTAATTTACATTTTTGTGAATCCTTCTAGCAAAAAATGTGTTCAATAAATTAAAATAATACGTTATGTTATGTTAAAATATGTTATCTTTTTCACAAATAAATACGTTTTAGCGTTTTCATTGTTAGTCAAGATATTTCAAGATTTCTTGTTTTCTTGACAAGAAATCTTGGTATTGACATAACATTTCTTGTCTTGTCTTGAAATCTAAAATTACTTCTTGTCTTGATCTTGTCTTGAAATCAAGACAAGATCAAGACAAGATCTTGAAATTTTCAAGAATTTGGCGACCCCTAAACTCGACTCCATAGCTCGAACAAAATTGATTGGCAATAGCGTCAAGAGTGAAAATTAATATTATTTGATAACTCTAAGTCTTGATAACTGCTGCCTAGTTAGGAAACGAAGTTTGGGCCGCATTAGGCTTAGAATGCCACAGGCAAGTGTGGCTTCCAAACTGCTACCTAGTTAGGAAGCCAAATTTGGCGGAGCCTCGCAACTGCATTACTTCCCAGACGTCGGTCTGGTTTGGAAGCCTCACTTGCCATAAGTTTGACATTCGGTATGCCTTATTTGGGCCGAATCACTGCCTCACTGAAATTTCTAGTCGGGTGAATGCAGATTTAACGTGTTAGATTCTGATTCTGTCCTTTGATATAATTAACCGTCTTTTAGATTTCTGACAACGTGACGAAATCTTTGGTGGAGCGCAATATATTCACTCGATATAATCAAGAGCATGTCTATGTTTTCAACATAGCTTGGAGAAGTTGGAGAGTTGAGCTGTTGAGACGATTTTCCGGCTTGCAGTACTCCGTTCTCAAATGGCGCTGACTTTGCATATAGATGTTCTGTTTGAGAAATAGAGAACGTTGTTTTCTCCTCGGCAACTGAGTTTCGTTAGAGACTACAGTACATACTCGTTTACTATATATTATGTAGGTATGTATTGTATTATACAATGAAAGCACCAAACCCACCAGCAAGCTTGAATGCTATCAGCAGATTAGATATGCTTGCCATCTCTATGTGTCTGCATATATGGACGAGCTTTATACTTTTAAAAGTGGTGACATCGAAGTGATTCTGTACACACTACTATGTACCCACAGACCGAGGTGGTTACATAGCTGGCACCCCTAGCGGTCAAGTTTGGCAGTGTCCATCTCCATTACGGAGCTGGTTTCGATATTTCGTCCTCAGTTTCGGATTTCCTGAACTTTTTTATAAACGAAATGTTTATTGACGTAAAAAAAAAAGTTTAATAAAACTTTGAGATTCTGAAATTTTCAAACAAACAAACAAAATGTAAAATAACCCTCATACTTTCTGGTCTAAAAACTAAGCAAACGTTTGTTAATTTATTAATTCTGATATTATTCGGAATTGATATACCTATGTTTAAAAAGTTTGTTCAAAATTCCGGAATTGCAAAATCTCGAATTTCCGCGAGTATGGAAGTCCTAACCACCAACCATCACAGTTATCTGGGGCTAGAACCATTTCATATTTGCAAGTTATAAAAATTTTAACAATAAATTGCTAATTGATAATTTTAACAGTTTTCAGATGAAATGTTATAGAGGAGTCAGGGAAACGCGATCAAGACTGGTATCGTTCAGCTAGTAGGGACGCCGCTATTTATATGGTGTTTCCGTGGCTCATCTATTATAAGCCCCAACTTTCCAAGTTTTAATCTGACAGTAAAAGTGTCAATTCGATTTTGAATTTATTGTTAAAAATAAAAAAACTGAAAATATATGAACTGGTAATACGCCCAAATTTAAAACCAAATAAAAAACCGCAAAAAACTCATAATTTAAACTAAATAAACAAGCTACAAAAACGCAAAGTAATATTTGTTCAAATCAGTTTTTATAATTTACAGTTTTGTTTTTATTGCGCCAATCAAAAAACTCTTGCAGACAATGTATACAAAAAAAGAAACCAAAAGTATTCATGGCCTTTTCAAGTCGAATTAATCACATCTTAATTAAACTTTTCGAGTTGTCAAAGTTGATTAATGCTGAAATACTAAACGAGATCAACGAGCTGGGAAAAGATAAGCTGATTTTATCAAAACGCTTCGATAGCGACAAAACGCGAAAGAGAATATCCGGTAGGACTATATATAGGTATATATATACGTAAAGTATAAGAAGAGAGTGAGAAAGTGATATTGGATGGTAGCAAAGCGTAGCCACATCGCCATGTGCAGGAATGGTAGCACCGATGTTGCCAACTCTAAGAAATTACGTTAGCTCTATTTATATTAAAAAAATTAGACGGAATCGGGAAATACCTATTTTTAAGACGTAGCCATTCATGTGCAGGAATGGTGACGCACAAGTTCTGCCAACTTCAAAAAATTGAATTGGATATCCTTATTTAAAAGAGCAATCAGAATCAACGATTATCTATTTTAAAATGAATTATCTATTTCAAAATGAAATAACGAAACCCTTACAGGTTCACTTTGTTTATTAATTGTCGGATGGAATTCAATGTCTTCTTTTCAACTACAAAGAAAAAAAGAAGAACTAAAGTCAGGTTACGGTCCAGCGAATGGGATCGAGGTGCGCAAAAGTAAGAAGAGAGAAGCTCTAATTATTTATCGAGTACCAAGTTCAGGAAGCTGAGAGCTAGTCGTGCCAAGTTTATGCATAGAGAGAATGAATCTTGATGTGCAAGAGTGGTGACTTTTATTTATTTATTTATTGTAGATTATAGACGCGTCGACATCTAAGGTCATTAGCGTCTTTCAACTACACTAAATAACAACTAACTTAAAACTAAATAACATCACAAAACATCCATGAGCTCAGGTGGGATTCCGAACCCACGGCTAGAGGTTGCGGCACCAAGCATGCTAACCACTAGGCTATACTGACCTCGTGGAGACTTTTGATTGTCGAAAGTTCACGAGGAGAGGCTCTGATTTAATAAAAGAATATCGTATCATTTACCAGATGAATATCGAGATGGTTCCTTATTCAAGGCCATGGCCGTTTACCTGTCAAACTCCTATGCTCCCAAAGTTGCCTACCTTATCCTAATTTCCTATAATTCCTAATAAAAAAAAAGTTGAAGTTTAAAATATGTAGAAAACAACGGGAAGTGGTAAAATGGAAAATAGTAATGGTGCGAATGGCGTCTGTTATGACATAATGTCGAGAAACGAACGTTAAACGCATTATTATTATTATTAATATCGTATCATTTATTTCTAAAAAAATACAGCAAAGTGATTTTTTCATAGACCAGATGTAGTAATTGAGATTTAGTCGTTAGGTTTATGCATACAGAGGAAAAATCATTACGTGGATTTCATGGGGATTTTTCGCAGTCGAAAGCCGTAAACTTCAAGAGGTGAGACGTTGTTTTATTATTAGAAAATTATCAGCCAATTAATGAATGTTTAAATTATAAATTAAACAGTAACAGGAATTTGGACTATCAATTGTACTTTATTTAATATTCAACTAATTTTTGTACAACGTTTCGTCAATACTTTTTGACTTTATTAAGTACTCAATTAGTTCATTAAAAGTCGAAAACATTTGAAAATGTGCCCATTGAAAATAGTAATTCAGAATTTCTCCAATGTTTTTCCATGCTTAGTTCCATGTAAATATTATTTCACAGAAGTTAAAACCAACCTTGGTTTTATCCAAACAATTCATTAATAATTCCAAAAAACACTTATATATTAAATTATAGATAGACAATTTGGTGGCAGAAAAAATCTTCCCCGCTACACTTATAGGCCTATACTGCCCCATTGGGCCATTATGTTTCCCCGGCAACTAACAATCTCGGACCATCTTGAGAACGCATTCAGCCCTTTCGTAATGGACGTGATAAATTTCTTGGTTCCCAAATATTTAGATGTAACAATTTTTAAATAGTTCAAATTATTCAGTTCGTAATCAAGTAAGCTGGCAATACTGGGTAGCAGTGGATGTTGGCAAAGCGAAGCACTTGGATTTTACAGACAAGTAATTTAGTTAACGAGATGAACACAGAGAACTGCAGACTTGCGCTTGCCGCTTATACAGTACCACTTGACGGTTGACGAAGGAACGGGTAAGACGGTTGATAATAACGTTTTTTAAGCAAATATTAAAAACATAATACGTTGATGAAAAACACTGTGGAGATCACATGATAATGAAGAGTTATTTTATATAAGCTTTGCGCATGATGTAATATATTAAATGAGTACACACTGAAAAAATAACAAAATTTATGTTAATCATTCTAACCTTTAACACTTTAAACGATGTCTTCTCTGTAATTTAGAATAATCTTAAACACAATTCGATTTGGAATGCAAATAGAGCCTTGAGAGTTTGTGACTTAGATATTGAGAAATGATACACAAAAGTGAAATATTAATTTTCAATTTATTGATTAATTTAAAAATTTAAACTCACTAAACATGGAACTCAGAACTGTCCTTTTAAAGCTAGTAGCTTATTCTAACATGTCTGCAGTTATATTATTCATATTTTATATTTTACTAAAATAAAAAACCTGAAATGACAATGTGATTGTATATTAACCAGCTTCAAAAATTTATTGTAAAGCCGTTGTAAATGTTAAACACAACGAAATTTAATTTAGGCGAGATTTAATTTGGGGTCAATCGAGAAATGAACCATTTATTATTTATTAAACAGTTAAACCTATCCAAATCAAACTATCTACTGAAAGAGGCCTACGAATTAATATTTTCCACAAAAAAGCAGCAACTGACCGGCGAAACACGTGAAATTAGACAATGGCTGAACAGAGGACGAGTAAACGGTGAAACTCATGTTGACGAAATTAATTGGAAAAGAAAAGAGCATGGTTTCTTCTCTTCTCTTTCTATTCTTTTTTTCTACAAAAATACTTGTTAAATAAAATTACAATAAAAAAATACAATTTTTAAAAAATTAATACATAATATACATATACTTCAAAACTGAAAGATCTTCCACAAAATTATACTTTTCAGTCAATTTTTTATTAAAAAATTTACTCATATAAACGTGCCTAGCTGCAGCAATAGACAAAACAATATTATTAACAAAATCTTAAATATAAGGTAAGTATTAATTAACTTCCGACTTTTAAAGCTTTAGCTAACCAAAATAGATTTTTATGAAAGCGAAAAAGCTTAGATAGCTGCTTAGGTACCTATGTATCTCTGTTTAAATAGAGGGCAGTATAGCCTAGTGGTTAGCATGCTTGGTGCTGTAACCTCTAGACTGGACTGCCGTGGGTTCGAATCCCACCTGCGCTCATGAATGTTTTGTGATGTTATTTAGTTTTAAGTTAGTTGTTATTTAGTGTAGTTGAAAGACGCTAATGACCTTAGATGTCGACGCGTCTAGAATCTACAATAAATAAATAAATCTGTTTAAATAATGATATTGTCAAAATTCCGATAAAAACAGTTGTGACTCAAAGATTAATCTTTAGTAGAAAAAATATCTATGAAATAAAAAAAAATGTTTATAAAGTTATATGTTAAATTTAAAAGAAGTTATAGGCACCATTAAGCAGGATCGACTCCGTTTAGCGCAGAACGTAATAAAACAATTGAATTTTTTTAAAAACAAAAAGTAGCGACCCGCGCACTGATTGTTTTTGTCCGTCGACCTGATCCAATGTAATACCCATTCTTGTGTTTTCTAAAAGATCTGATAAAGTATTTCGGGCCGAAGCGAGTCAAATCATTGCGTGTCCTGTATTAAACCCTCCGCTCGGTAAGCTTTCTTTTACCACAATAACAGAATTTTGTGATTGTTATTAAAAATGTGCAGCTGGAAAAACCTTACAAAATAATATACTCTTGGACAAAATTATCGATTTTTTTAAATGTTTGTTATTTCTTTCTGAAGAAATAAATTCTTTTAAAATTATTTTCAAGTAAATATTCGATAATTTTGCCCATGAGTGTAAATACGCACGACTACAGTTTTAAAAAGAAATGCATTTTTGAAAAAAAAGTTCAGTAAAAAAATGAAAGGGTGCCAAATAAAATTCATAAGATCGATAACGTATCAACTCAAAGCTTGACTAAACGGAAGCTTTCATGTGCACTGCACGTGTAGATGATCGTGCTGCCATCTGACACAAAAGTCTTGAACCCATACACTGTTTTCGCTTGTTCTGTCGATTTTGCTTGCAGAGTTTCTAAAAAAAGCCCGATGGGTTTGTTTCCATAACGCATTTTAAACTTACAAGCCCGCGTATTATTCATAGTATATTAATATGTTAATACGAATTACGATTATATTTTTTTTATCACTGCATGCATATATTATAATCATTTTCGGCGAAACGACTTTTTCTTGGGGGGCTGGGAAAGCTTACATTAAATATGTTAGTTTACAATTTGGTGGGAGGCTTGACGCTACTTTTGAAGGGTTTCCCTTCCGCAATCAATGCATGTAATTATAAAAACAAACTTAATAAAGTTTATTACGATGCTCAACATTATTATTATGTCATAAAAATAAATAAAATAATTATGTGAAGAAAACAAGTTACAACAATTTGTTTGATATCGCGATTTTAATAATCATTAGAAGTTATATTAGCTAGATACCAGTGTTATTTGGGCCTAGATTAAATTAATATATTTTTTCAGCCCGAACATTTTAAATTTATGATGGTGAATCAATTTCGATCGAGATTTATACAAACTAGAGGATTTATATTACATAATGACATTTCAATTTCTCAGCTTTTGTCAACGCTTTAGCGTCATTTAAATAATTATCTGAAAATTACAAAAATATACTACTTACTGATTTAAAACCTTTTTACTGTTAAAAAAATATAATAAACCATATTTTTGTCAAAAAAATTATACCTATATTAAATTATTTTTTTAGTTAACCCGATGCGGTGAAAAGTAAGATTTTGAGTAACTATTCCAAATAAAAAAATTTGTTTTAAATTGATTTTCTTAGTTTTAGCAGTTTAATCGTAGACCTAACCTAAAAAAATAAAATTAAATCCATATTTAATTAAACGGAAATTAGCGTTCTCGTTTAATTAGATATTGCTTTTTAAGCCTTAATTATTTATCGAGCATCAACAATCTAATCTAATTAAACGATTTCAAGGTTGGTGTACACTTAAAAAACTTAATGAACAAAGAACGTTTGTGATGTAAACGAAATTCTAAATATTTTACTACAAAACACATAAATAAAAGTTATAGACGAATTGTGTTTTGTCTCCTTTGAAAACTACCTAATGCGCATGTGTGATGAATGCATTCCTTTAATCTTGAAAAAAAAATGAACTGCTCAAGGATGGAACAAATTTTAGTTTATATCATTGAAATATAGAAATTCTGGAAAGAAAACTGACGCGCTGCTAGCGAGTAAGGACAGACATAGTTAATACGGTCACCTGTCTTTGTCGTACAGCCTGTTAAAACTGTAGTGAAACAAGGACAGGTGCCCCTAATAATTATATCTGTCTTTACCCGCTTTTTACGCACAGCAAGACATAGGGAAATAAGCTTTCCAGCATTACTTCATTTCAGTTTTTATAATAATAATAATAATAATAAATTTATTAATCCAAGGACAATACAGTATAGGATAAGTCACGACAAAGTTAAAATTTAATCATTAAAATAATTATCTACACTATAGTACATCTTATTAAGTAAAAATTTTTTAAGATATTTTTTAAATTTCAAAACATCATTAATGCATCTAATGTTGGATGGCAGTTTATTAAACAAGCGGATAGCCATGGGTAGAGGACCATTTTTTATGACTTTAAGCCGACTAAAAGGAACACGAATCTCTTCTTTGATTCTAGTGTTGTAATTATGTATTTACTCATTACATTTAACATCTATGTTTACGCAGTACATTTTGTAAAATATCAATATAAATAAACCTATACTTTCTTGTTACTCTATAATTAATCGATTCCCAAACCTTTTAACCAACGATAAATAAACGGTCTTTTTCCATGGCGCCTTTATTTCAAGTTTCCAATTCCCGGGTTCTAATCCGAGAACTGGTAAAAGTTCAATAATGGAGTTCCAATTTATTATTAAAAATAATAAATTGAAAATATGAATTGCTACTAGGCCGAAATAACCCTGGTCGTTGGTGGCCTTAAAAATAATTAAACGTTTTGTCCTGTAGGTATAGTGTAATGATTGATATCTGGCACGACTTTGATTTGAAAGATTTTTGCACTAAATTTTACCAGTGCTAAAACTATTTTGAAAGCAGATTTACGTTTTTTATGGTAAATCCAAATTGTATATGTTTTTTTGCACTACGTATTTTCTTTCTTTTTTTGTATATTTTTTTCCGGTGGCCTGTTAATGGGATTGTCCTGTTGGCTGCATTAAATAAAAATTCGACTGATGACCAGTCCTATACTTCCCACCTAGTAAATATTTGCAAAAAATAAACACTCTTTTTTTTATTCTTTGACTAGGCCCAAACAACCTTAGCTGTTGGTGGTCTTTAAAACACAATTTAATTTTTATTCTTTAAAAAAAGCATGGCCCTCTTTTTTGTTTGGTGATCTACTGATGGCTAACTTAATATAGCAAAAATCATGGTTACCTTGATTTACGTACAATTTTTATTTTTTTTTAGTAAAATATTTTTTTCTCGAAAACTATACATTTTAGAGAAAAAAAATATTTACATTTTTTTCATATTATAACATCTAGAATTCATTTATATTTTTTTTTACCTATGTTAATACGTGACATTGAGGACGTTTTTTTGAATATCTCAGGATCCACTGAACCAATTTGACTCAAAATCTAATCAGATCTAAGTTAAAGGCTGATAAACACAATAGAACAATCGGCATGCCCGTATGTTGTTCCGTTCTTAAGATATCGAAGGCGAAAAATTGACCACATACACACATACACACACACACACACATACAGACATCAGTCAGAAAATTATCTTAAACGATTGCTAGGGTCTCAAAACGTGAAAATCTGTTAAAATCTCGAAATATTTTTTTCGGACTAAATCCATTACTTCCCTACCATAGTAGAGGTGGGAAGTAAAAAATATACTTATGGAGCATATGAACGTATACAAAAGAATATCATGGGGGGGAGACTTCCGCAAATAAGGTATCTGGCCAGTATCACTAAATATCAGAACTGGGTCGAAACGACATCGCAAAATATCCATGAACAGAAGTGGGATTCGAACCCACGACATTCTGATCCAAAGGCCAGCACGCTGACCATTACACCACTCTGTCCTGAGATTTAAAACGTTAAAAGTCGTACCAAAAATGATGTATTTGATGACGTCAGATTTTTCAAAATGGCGGCCATATGGACTCTTTTGTAAAAACTATCCGATCCTTTTGAAAATTGATATTTGATGTATATGTACGTGCAAATTTTTTTTCTCTTTTAAATATAGTACTTAGTTTCTCAAATACCGACAAACTCATCGATTTTTTTCTGAAGATCATTCGTACGTAAGTATTACACTGATAGATACGTTCTATAGCTTCTAAAAAACTACTATTTTACGTACACTTTAAAGTTATGTTTGAATCAAAAATATTTATCAAAAATTATATTAAAAACATATCGTTAAAAGCTAGGTTATGTGTTTTACTCACGCGTTCGTATACACAATGATATTGAGAAAGCTTGAAATATATATTTCTTATTGTTTTCTTAATAAAGTGATTCATATTACATATAAAAAAGGTTTGTGTTGGCAAACATTTCTTTTGGCGATAGCCTTTACTGAACCATCGTTCTTTGAAGACAGTGTTAAGTCGTCGCAAAAAAAGGTAAATCATTTTGACAGCCATTCATTAAGTTGTCGAGAATAACTATGGGATACAATATTATTGTCGGGTATCGAGTTATCGGAGTAACGAGAACTTATTGCGTAACGAATTACTAAGCATGTTGGGTTCAAAAGTCGTTCAGAACTTAATTAAAATTGGCGCAATGGGGTTATTTAACGAGGTGTACCTATTTAGGAGTTGAAACAAAACTGATTAAAAAAATTCGACTGGATAAGCAATCCTATTCTTCCCACATAGTAAACAATCACTCGTAACTGAAAAGTTTTCCAACAACAACAAATTATCTTTTCATATTCTTATATTATAAAAAGCATTTGTTGGTTGATCTACTAACGTCAAGTAAAATCATGAACATTTTGATTAGGGTCAACCAAAATCATGGACATCTTGATTAGGCAAATAAAAAATTACGCCCACGCAATTTTTTTTAAAATTTATTTCTCGAAATTTTATAAAAAAAATATTAAGATTTTATTTATATTTTAACATCTAGAATGCATTTAAATTTTTTTTACCTATGCTACTACGTGATACTGAGAACATTATTTTGAATCTTTGAGGAACCACTGAAACGATTTGCCTCAAAATCTAATCAGAATCTAAGTTAAGTGCTGACAAATACAACAAAACCACCGGATGACCCATATGTCGTTCTGTTTTTGAGATAAATATAAGGAGAAACAATTTCACCACACAGAGACAGAGACAGAGAGGAGAGGTGAGAAAGAGAGGAGAGGAGACGAGGGGAGAGGGAGGAGGAGGAGAGAGTGGAGAGGAGAGAGATAGGAGGGAAGGGGCAGAGAGGACGGGGAGAGAGAGGAGGGGAACAAGAGAGAGGAGGGGACAGAGAGAAGAGGGAGAGAGAGGAAGGGGAGAGAGAGAGAGGAGGGGACAGAGAGGAGGGGAGAGAGAGGATGGGAAAGAGAAGAGGGGAGAGAGAAGAGGGGGAGAGAGAGAGAGATCAGTCATAAAATGGTCTCAAATGATTCCTATAGGGTGTCAAAAGTGAAGATCTATTATTATCCCGAAAATTTTTTTTGGACTGAATCCAATACTTCCCCACGGCATCAATAGTAGAGGTTGGAAGTAAAAACTACCAGATGGCGTCATGCCTGTATAGTTTTCACATCCCGTATTTTAGTTTACTTTCCATTTCAACAGAACTATACCTCCCTTATAATATAATGCATTCAAATATATTCAAAATCTATGCATAAAAAGTAATACTGCGGCGTCTTCTTAAACCAAACAACCGCCCCTATTCTTTTCTGACCTTGGTAGACTAATCAACTTTCAAAGGGGTTGTTTTGAGAATACACTACACGCATTTACATATAATAACTATCTCTGTGTGCCTAGCTTCATAAAAAAATCTTTTTAAATGGGAGCAAAAAATAGAGTCGTAAAATGAAATCTTTGTCATATTTGAACCATGAAAACACAGGCACTGGATATATAACCTACGTTTGTTTAAAATAGTACATACATTTTTGTATAACGACTTTCGCTTTTATTGAAGTACCTACCTACTACGTCATTAATAATCATTATTGTACAAAAATCAGTAAAATTGGTAATTAACTATTAATTTATACCTGTTACATCAAGAATAAGGAATTGAATAATTGTAGTTTAAAGATTTTGAATATTTAAGTTAAATGTGAAAAAGAAGTTGTAAGATGTAAAATTCATTATGAAAAATTCTGTTTTCATTCACGTGACAGTAATTATTCTGGAGAACCGCAACTAATAAAAAATGTTTAAAAAATTATTCTTTCAAAAAAATATTTTCAATTGATGTGAATTTTATTAGTTCTTTGCTTATGTTGTTTTTATTGGAATAGTCGGTTATAACGAAACAGTATTAAACTGAGAATAGCCGAGATTATAGAGATGTCGTTGTTTATACAGCATTTTTATCTTGGCTCGTCTATTACATACTTCCCTCAGTTATTAGCTTAACCTAATCTGAGAAAAGACGAATAGACGCTTATGATGTCTGTTGTCGAGCGTTGATAATCAACAATGTCTATCTATCTGAGGACAGACAAAAGTAATTGCATTTTCAATTTATGATTAAAAATAATTATAAATTGAAAATGTGAATGAGTAAATCCAGATAATCCAAAAATGACCGGAAGTGACGGCAGTAACTCATGACCCGGAAAAAATATTAATAATAGGGTATATGCCAATGGTCAAAATATAAAACTTTGTTATAATGAAAGTTTATGCTCTACAATAGTTATTAGAATTTTTATTTTTATTAATTAAGTTTCGTAAACATATTTGAATAAATAAATAAAATCATTACTTCCCTACCATAGTAGAGGTGGGAAGTAAAAATAAGAGATCTGCAAAAAAATTGTCAAATCAAGAAAGTGAACACGCCTTATAGATTATTATAAATAAACCACTCTATAAATTCCACACATAATAACAATTTTAAACTATATAATAATTTTCTTGACCGTAAATAAACTTTATATTCGTCTCACGATTTACCGAGTTTAAGTATATATATAATCGATTCAAGCATAATAAAGAATACAATTTATTTTGGTATCCAATCCTTCCACCACAGTGTTGCCAGATCAGATATCGATGGTGAAGAATAGCAAACTCCTAAGTTTCCGTTTGCAGCAAAACAATAACCTTCTATGTCAATTTCTGCAGATTTGAAAATTATGAATTAAACGATTTACAAACTAGCCTTACTTTTGCTGGCAAAATCTCCCATGTCAATGAAGAATAAATACAAACTTATACAACAAAACTCCTATGTCAAGTTAAGAACAACAACCTCCTATATGTCAGATATAGGAGTTTGTTACAACATCCTGTCAGTGTATTAATTTAATCTTAATATGAAAGAAAAAACATTGTTATCTTCCCTCTGAAAAGTGTTTGTTTTTGACATAGAAGCTTGCTGAATTTCTGCAAATCATCACAAGGTTGCCATTCTTCAACATCGATATAATGTTTTTATACCCAGACTTAAAATTAAAGACATTCTATAATTTCCCTAGCAACTTTATCGTTTTAAAGCAGTATTATAAGTTTTTTTACCATCGTACAAATAAATTCCTCAAAATAATTTGGGTATGAAGTACTACGACGTCAAAAATCAGCAATTATTAATAAACTCATGCTACTTTGCGAAAAAAAATCGTAAACATTTTTGAGTACAGCATTTTGACGGGAACTCCCGAACTTTTAGTCTCTGACATTCAATTTCCCTGATGACGTTTCTATGCATCGCTGCACCACTTCCAAGTGAATCGGGGAAAAATTGCAAAAAATTTTCAACTTTCAGTGCACAAACCGGCGCGACGTGCAATTTTTTCCCCGCAAGTTTCATCATCACAGCGTGAAAGATTAAAGTCTCAGCTTTTAATCCAGCTACTCGAATTGATACGGTGATTTTTCCGTCAAAATATCTACTGTTTCCAAATTTTTTTACGCAAAGTTAATTCAGTTTGGAAATTTATGATTTTTGATTCCGTGATAGTTGATCCCCTAATTCTTTTGAGAAATTATTTTTTTTACATAAATGGGGTGTTATTATGTAAAATTTTTCATTAAAATAGAGCCATTAAATAACAATAGTTCTTGCTTTCAAGTAGAAAGATCTATAAACCAGAATAATACCATGACCTAAAAATTTTCTTTATCTACCTATACTAATATTATTATAATAATTTCTTGCAGGGGGGATGATAATTCATAATTGTTTAGCACCCGGGCGAAGCCGGATGAGACCGCTAGTTTAATATAGCCTTGAGAAAAAACTAGAGTCAAAGCAAAGCTGACATAAAGAATGCCGCAAAAATTGCTCGGGATCCTTAGCAAATTTTAATTCCCATTCCTTTTTAAATGATGACGCACTTGTTTTCAATTATTTTATAAACAATATCAACTGCAAACCATTGACATTTAAATAGAATTAAAACGTAGGATATCTTAATAGAGTCAAGTAAATTCCAAATTATTACCATAATAATAAAAATTCGACTTGAAAATTCCAGATTAACTAAAAGGCATTTTACGACTTAAGTATAGTTATGAAGCAATAATTTGCTTACTAAACTTATACATATGATATGATTATACAATTCTATTGATCTTATGTACCCTTGGGTTGATTGTACCTTAAAGGCTCGTTCACATTAATAATATTTTTGTTATGTTGAATTTGAAAACTTGATTCACAAGCTAACTATTCTCTTAGTCTTATATAAAAATGGGTTTGTGATCAACAATGTAAAGACAAAAAAATCAGATAATGCGTCCACACTGTAACTACGTTTCGACCCAAAATCCAAATCTTTTAAAACTTGGTGAAAAAAATAAATTACTTAAAAAAAATAAAAAACTCGACTACGTACAAAAACTTAAAAGATGGAAACAAGATCAAATGATAACATGCAGTCGGAGGAATCAGGTATTTCTGTTCAACTTGTTTCTACATTTATGCCTTCAAGTGCATGTTATCATTTGATGTTGTTTCCATCTTTTAAGTTTTTTACGCAGTCGGGTTTTTGTTATTTTTTTGAAATAATTTATTTTTATTTCCTTCCTTTGAATCTACTCTTCAAGTCTTTTCATTTCATACACCACACAAACGGTTTTAGCGATTTTTTGCGTGTTGACAAAATGGCGTCTAGCGACCGCCATATTAAATTTTCCTACCTTTTATACCTACCCTATTTGAAATTTTCTCAACGAAACCTATCTTTTGATACTCATATCGATGTATTTAGAAGGAAATTTATTTTAGCCGCATCATTCGAATTTGTGAACCCTGCACAAATTTGTCAAATTATTAATGTGGATCAGGCTTTAACAAACATATACAAGTACCTACATAAAAAGAGAAACAGCCAAATAAGTTATGCATTTAATGGACAGCAGTTGACAGTTAAAATAGTTCAAGTTTTCTCTTAAAAGAGTCGCGGGATTCGTAGTCTCCTGATAAAAGGAAATAAAAATAAAGATAACGTACAAGATGTCTGTTATATACAAAACTGCTATATTTATTCCATTGGTGCCTTGCGATACGCATAAGCAGAAGTTCTCAACTTTATTTTAATCAAATTTTACATTTGGAGCAATTGTTCCATATCCTTGTTTGTGATCAAAGTTTTGCGATAACATTTTCAATTCAATTTTTTACGCATCCTATAAACGACTATTTGTATTAAATATCTCCATTTGATTAACATTGGATTCAAGTCATTAGTAAGTGCAGTCCATAATAATCGTGGCAACGTTATTTTTAACAGGAAATAATATTACAGAAACAATTTATTTTAACACGCTTACATTAGCTTCACTAATATGTTGTATGTAAAAAATCTTACAACTCAATTTTCACCCTCTTCCAAATGTTAAATTGACGTGGAACTTTGTAGTCGTATGAAGTTTTGATGACAATACACTATTCTAATATTTTGACTATAATAATATTTATATAACAAGTTACAAAATGGAAATAAAAAACACGTGGTGGAAGAGACGGTATTAATGGTGGGAAAACGTGTCTCGAGTAGTTTAAAATTTAAATAATATAAATAATATAATAATATTACCTATATAATGACTAAAAATTTGAAAATAAAAATATATGCTTTAAAAAAATAAAAAAACCCTCTCTTATCAACGCACCAAAAAGTAGAAAATAAATTTCTTTCTATACTGTAACGTTTAAAAGCGCAAAGTTCTCGATGAATTAAATGAAAATATAGGTACAGTAAGTGCCCACGCTTTTAAAAGTTATAGAAGTGAAAGAAATATATTTTTTACTTTTTGATGCACTGATATAAGCATGTTTATTATTTTTTTATATATATATATATATATTTTTCAATATAACAACTTTAAAACCGTAGCGTTGCCTCTCTTTTGGGTAGATTTCAGTGTTAGCCTACAATTTTCAACTTAAATTCAATGTAAATCAAATGGAGATATTTAACATGTAAAGTCAATATGTCGGTTGAAATCAAACGCACTGTTTGTAGATTTATATTGTGGTGATACCTAATGATGCCTTTTCATTTAATTATACCTCCCAGTTACTTTTTAGTGTATTTGCCATATGGCACATACACTATTGGCGTCGGTCGGATGGCGGGACCTAGGGGTCGGACCAAAATTTCTCGACGTTTCATAGCCTCCTGAACACTTTGGCATCATTTTTGGAAATGT
Organism: Mongoloraphidia duomilia; assembly: GCA_039654895.1. NCBI lineage: Eukaryota > Metazoa > Arthropoda > Insecta > Raphidioptera > Raphidiidae > Mongoloraphidia > Mongoloraphidia duomilia. The sequence continues at coordinate 4,165,269 of CM077520.1, read as the reverse complement.
TTATATATATATGTATATATATATATATATATTTATATATTTATTTATTTATATATATATATATGTGTTCGCGGCATAACTCTCGAAAGACTTAATTGATTTGAACGAAATTTGGTACACACGTTGGAATCCATCACCGCACGGAACCTATTTAAAATGGGCCCAATCGGAGTATTTTAAGGGTAGTTTTTAGGGGTTGAAAAAAGTTTTTGCGCCCGAAAATACCGAAAAAAATTTCAGAATTGTTTCAAAATTGAAATTTAACCTTTTAGTAAATATCAAAATGTGCTGCTAAAATTTTAATAAAATCGGCCCGATAGGACCGGACTTACAAATTTTATGAAAACACTAGTTTTGCGGATAGTGATTTACTTACTGAAGGGTGTATTTAATTTGGTACAGAGGTTGCAATGATAATAATATTGAAATTAAGAAAAAAATATTATTTTAAGGGATGTATTAAGGGGTTGAATTTTTTATTTTGTCCAAAAACAAACTTAAGTTCACGTATTAAAGCCACAAGGCCTGTAATAGCAAATACACTATATTGTCGGCAGGGTTTGGCACTGCGACCCGAGTTTTTTTATTAGAGCATGGATCAGTAATAAAAGTAATTAGTGAAGTTTATGTAATAATCCGCAACACAAACTGGACTCTTTGCAATCTTCAAACACGTCTTCAAAGATGTATATGTATCTGTCAATTGGGTTAGTTTAGCTTGTTAGTATTTTAATTAATTATAGATAGAAATCTTTATTTCCTTCCATAAAATATAACTGATCTAACACCTACAGCTAAAAATAACCTTGTCATAATTTTTATAAAATAAATATGTAGGTAATAACAAAAACAAAACTTTAGTTATTAACATTATGCGTTTAATTTATCTATTAATTATGATTCTAATTAAAACAATCAAAAAAACCATAGATGCAACCTATTATTGATCGACTGTATCTCTAAAACAGTTGAAAACTTGTTTTAGTCCAAGAAACAACGATGTTTCTTAAGTGTTTACGTTGGTAATTGGTAATTGGTAATTCGATTTGATCTTCTTGCCGGTCGACTGGTGACTGATGTCTCACCAGTCGACCGGCAAGAAGATCAAATCGAAATACCAACCGCCGCTGAAGATGCCCAACGGAGTTTTGGGCAAAACGTCCGGATTAAAATCCATTAGACCACGGCTACCTAGCTCAGAAACACTTTTCACCAATATTCGAAAAGTAATTTTTAAATTTTACATATGAAAAATAGTTTTCTGGTTCGAAAATTGCCTAAAATATTTCATTTTTGAAATTGTCACTTAAACACGCAAGATTGATTTCTACATTTTATCCAAAATAGCTTTTTCATTTATTTTTATTTACAAAAATTTTTGATTTACCGTAAATTTTTTTAGTGTTAACAATTTGCCTGAAGAAGATGAATGCTTTTTTCCTTTTTTTTGGGAGCCGATCTATCGCCAGGAGCACTGCATCTTGGGTTTATTGTGCTAACCTCCAATTTCTTATACAGCCTGATCCACTATTATTAATCATTAATTTAATTTGAATCCATAAATTTTAATTTTGATTTGTCTAACAGATCATATAGGTACTGCAGATATAGAACACGTCACATTAATGTAAGTATAGACGCTCAACAACTAAGGTCATTAGCGTCTAAAATATTCCCATCTTAAGGCGTATACAATAATTTTAATCTCAAAAGTGTCAGTTATTTCTACCGCACCAGTTACTTGTCTACTTTATTTGCCTGTTCGTTAAAGGAATTTATTCCGTTTGTGTTGAATGTGTTTGTTTGTTACAGAACCAGTAAATAAATATGTCAATATAGCTCCACCCGTTTTTTGTCTAGAATCCAATTAAGATGCAAGAAGTCTAGAACTTTGTCTATCATCATATGTTTGAGATTATGTTAAGTTTATCTTTAAAATGTACTTACCAGAACGGCTACAGAGTTGTTTTTTGTTTAAGTGGGAACAAAGAAGCAGTTGATTATTTGGTCAAATTCACTCCATTTTGATGTCGTGTTTAACCTGCAAATAAACAAACTTAATTAGACACACATTGTAGATTATACACGATCGACAACAAAGGTCCTAAAACTATTATTAATATCTAATCATTTAAGTATACCAAATTGTAACCAAATTTCTATCTGTTTTAGTTTTGTTTTCTTCTGTATTTAGTATTGGTATCTAAAACGTGGTTCCAGAATGGTTTCTGTTTGCACCAGCTACGGTTGGATCGATTTGGATAAAATTTTGTTTTGTTGTTTTTTTTTTTAATCTACCAAACAGCTAGGCTTATTTTGGTTTAGTAACTAGTACCAACTCATAATTTCAATTTAATATTTTTTTAATAAAAATATATGAGCACTGTAGTTGGAATAAAAACAAAAATAAAGATAGTTACTTCTTACCACAACAGTTTCATTGATGGACGTACATTTCGAAAGCTATGCTTTCATCTTCAGCAAGCAGATGTATAGTGTTTGTTGAAGATGAAAGCATAGCTTTCGAAATGTACATCCATCAATAAAACTGGTGTGGTAAGAAGCAACTATCTTTATTTTTGTTAATATTTTTTATAATAAATTGAAAATACAATTGACATTGGTATTTTTTACTAGTTTTTGAATTTGAACCTGGGAACTGAAATTGATGAAATTTTATATAATAGTTACTATTTACTGGTATTCAAAGTATACGCGCTACCCAGTTACGATCGGATTAAAATAAAGTTTCTTCTAAAACCGACATCAACGCGAGCGAAGCCACACATAAAAGGCTAATTATACTTCAATGGAGATTGAAGCAATATAAAGGATAAGTGATATCAATGAACCCGTTCATACTTTTTTAGCTAATAGCCTCATACTTACAAAAATATTGGTTTTTATTACAATGAAGACATGAAGTATTTCTTTCAATGAACGTAAATATTTGTTTCAAACTAGAAATGATGAATTAAACCTTACTATCAAGGCTGTTCTTTTCTTTGTCAATGTAAAGTAGAAATAATATATAAGCCATTAAATTTATTAAAGAAATAGTCTCTATATTTCGAAAAATGAACTAATTTAGTTATTTTAAAATAATTATTGAATAAATAAAAATACATTCGAATTACCTACAATAATTTATTAAACAATGTAAATTGTCTAAAATCAATATTTTTTATTGTAAAATTTCAGGTTTATCATCAACAATAAATAATAATTTATAATGAAACATTGTTAGTAGATCAGATAGTAGATAGACGCTCGACAAAACATTGTTATTACCCAGTGTTCTATAATATTAATAGGTTAGTACATGTTTAATAATAAATACTAATTATAATAGTTCTTTAACAGAAACAATATAGTTTATATTAATATTGTTTACGGTTTATTTTGATTGTTAGTTCATTATTTTGCACTTAATTGATTTGTGGCATACAATGAATTAATTAGAATTGGTTTGGCTGCTGTTCACGAGCTATTTCAGTGACGACTCGTGACTCCTATACTTATGACTACAAAAATAGATTTTTTTAATGATCTAAAATGGAAATTAGTATAGATGGCACTGCCTGTAAAATTTTAATAAATAGTGTGTATTCTTTTTAATACACTATGAAGTACAGTTTGCAATATGGACCAGTAGAATATTGCCACTAGCGCTCCTAGAGCAAACCAACGTGGAAACTATAAACACGATACACTATCGCGGTCTGGCATTAAAGACGCATGTTAGTCTATTGTGTGCTACACGCGTCCGGCCTTTTAAACAGAATATGGACTCGCCTGGCACCACACTCGTTTGTGCGAATGTATGACGCTGGTGTCTTCTTTAAACAATTCTATTCTACAGTCTAAACGGCTCACCCGCCTTCTATTCTTTCCGAAATCTAGTTGTGCATGCAGACGAAGCCCGATTTTTTTAATGTTGTATTCATAGTGTTACGGATCACCCTGTATATAAGCGGCAGGCAATAATTCTGAGAAATGGGAGTCTGCTTGCTGAACACACTGGTGCCTACGCGAAAATTCTAGACAACGCTAGAGAATACGAGTACGCACTGAGCGTACACCGCGTGCCCTATATAAGCAGCGAGTCGACGGGAATCGAGGAGTCAATGGTGAGTCGTGCAATCAAGTGGATCAGTGATATAAATATTAATCAGTTCAACGGAGGTCAGTCAGTCAGTGTTGATTATACTGTGACAGTGTTAAACAGCGAATTAAGTGCGAAATAAATCTGATATAAATACAGTGATATAAATAGTTCAGTGATATAAATAGTTCCGGGATATAAATACACCTGATAAAATAAATATTAGTGTAGTTAATTGTATATAGTTAAGTGTTAATTACTGCTTAGTTATTGTTTACTTGTGTTGATTGTTAGAACTGACTTTTCGTTGTTGCATAATTATTATTGTGTTTTTAATTATTGTAAAAAAAGATTGCAAATAAATATTTATTCCGCCAACTCAGAAAACAGTTTTGTAACAATAGACTTTGACCCATAATTAACGGGTATAGGCACAGGCTTACAAATAGTATTTATTTTGTCAAATTGGGTCACTATGTAGGTACTGACTTTAGCGACTGCCACTGGGTTTTCTATAATTGATTACAAACTACACAACGATGTTATATTATTAGTTTCTGTTAGGTAGTCGCGGTAATTGCAATACAAATTGAATTTCTTATACTAATTTATTGAATTGAATAAACAACATGACTAATCCAATTAAACATTTGCTCTGATACTATCAAGGTTTTTTTTATTTTTTGTCTACAATATCGATACTACAATAATTCCTTACTTTGATTTCAAGTCAACGTAATTTTCTCTACAAATTACGTACCTACTCATCTATACAGGGTGATCTATAACGAGTGTACCAAACTTCGAGGATAGATAGATAACTTAAAAATAATCCGAAAATCCCTTATCAACGTGTGTTGACAAAAATGCCAGCTAAGCGATAAAAAAGGTGTCGAAATGTCTTAAAAAATTATAATTTTTTTAATTTCTGGAAAACTACCGGAGTTATTCATATGGGTTTTTGGACAATAATTTATTGAAGTTCTTGACTAATTTATATATTTTAAATTTCGTATTCTCACCAGCGCGGCGTTACTACTAGGTGGGGAGACTGTATCTGCTTGACAGTCGCTGCTTAAATGAAAAAAAAATAGACCGGCAGCCAACTTTGTTCGGTTTCCTATGCAAAAGTTGCTAGGGATGACAAAGTTATAAAGAGGTGACCAACTTACCAGATTTTACTGTATTTAATTTATATTGTTATTTCTTATTCATTTGTTGATTTATTATGATTTTAATCTTGATGATCGTATTTCAGGTCCATGCTATCATTAATTGGAAAATTTCAGGTGAAAAAAGACCGCAGTGCAATGTTGTAATATTTTTTTTTCAATTACACAACGTTTCGATAGGTTCTGTAATTGAAAAAAAAATATTACAACATTGCACTGCGGTCTTTTTTCACCTGAAATTTTCCAATTAATGATAGAATGAACCTGAAATACGATCATCAAGATTAAAATAATTCGATCGATTAGATCGATTATATCGATTTTTGCCCCCCGAAACCCCTTTTCGGTAAATTTGATCAAAATTGTTAGAGCCGTTTTCGAGAAAATATTTATATAGGTACATAGGTTTAATAATATAGGGATAAATTAATATAGGTCTGATTGTTTTAAAACTACCGCAACTTTAGAGCTTGATGAATATATATTTTTTATCTAAATAACAGGAACAGCACCTTTTAGTATAGTAAATTAGATTAATCAGGAATTTTATGTAAAAAAATATTTTTACATTCAAAGTCACGCAACCAAGTCCTTGGAAACGCAAAAAATTATAGTCATGAAAGTGAAGGTTACACACAATGATAGTTTTTATGAAGATTTTAAGAGAAAGTTTTACATATTTCTAGATATTTTGGCATTTCAGGGTTAATGTTGGACACAGTTTAATAATTTGGTATAGAAGAGGTAAAATGCATCAAAATATTTTCATTTTAAAAGATATGGTTCGATAAAGAGGATCAACGTGGTTCGTGTGTTTACAAAAATTTTACGTTTTTATTTTCTTCGGATATCTATGTGAAACTGTCTAAAAAATGATAAAAATCAAAAGTATATATTAGGCCAGGTCACTTGATTTAAATTATTGTTATACGTTTTAAATTTAACATGTACCGTTTTATTTAATTATTTTTTGCAACACTTGCATCAAAAGTACAATTTTAGATGGCTGTGTACCGTTTGAATCTTTATGGAAGCTTCTGCTTCATTCTAACGGTAGTGTTTAAAGTAAATTTTAACGCACTCCGTCCTATATTAAGTAATACTATTTTGTTTTACTTTATAACACACGTGCGTAAAAAAGAACTTTATAGATTACTTTGCTATAATGTCACTAATAAAATATTTATCCAAATTGTGTTTTATTTGCTTAAAATTGAACTTTTGAAGCAGTTGTTGCAAAAAATACTGTATGTAACGCGTGTCTAAAGTGACGGTTCTGACAGCCGCGATTTTACAATACTCTCTTAAGGTTATGTTGCATTTATACCAGAACTCGTGTGATTATCGCACTCGCCTTCGACTCGCGCGGTAAACACACACTCGTTCTGGAATAAATGCAGCATAACCTTAGGCTCGTATCGAAAAATAGCGACTGTCATATAATCCGTCACTTTTGCCACTAGTTGCATAAATTACTGTTATAATTTAGAGACTTCGTCAGACAAGTTTAGTTTAAGATCTTTAAGCAACTGTGTTATGTGAAACAATTATTATGAAATAAGTTTCTTAAGTGTAAATAAATTAAAACGCTGTGTTTTATTTCATTTAAAATGTAAAAATTAAAATGACTAAATTTGAAAGTGACAATAGTAAAAATTTTGTGTTAACGAATAAACAAATAATAGTGGGATATTTTGGACGTCTTATCATCTTATGAAAGGTAAAAATTTTGAACTTTAACAAATACTTAATAGGGTAAATGCGGGAGAGATGCCGCGGTAGGAGAGACGCCGCATGGCTATTAACTTACCATTTACCATTAATGGATGGTGCTACAAGTACGTATGTTAGTTCATCTAAATTTAATAAAATTAAGTTTGTCACGTAATAATTCCGCAAGATTGGTTTGCGTCCATAGCTATCTGTTTTTACCCGACTGCGCGACGCATGATAAGATGAACTAACATACGTACTTGTAGCACCATGCATTAATGGTAAATAGGTAAGTTAATAGCCATGCGGTGTCTCTCCTACCGCGGCATCTCTCCCGCATTTACCCTACCTATATCAATTTTTTGTAGTATGTCATTTTTAAATAAATTTTACAATATAGGTAGGTATATTAATTATAGTTTCAAATGTTCACACTTTTACAACATTTTTTAACTCTAGAGAAACTGAAAGAGAGTAACATAAATTTTTCTAGTGTGTTCGTATCATAGCGTGTGTGACACCTAGTAGTCTAAGAGCCAGTGGCCGGCAGACAGAAAGTATTTTACCAAAGATTAAATTTTTCTCAGTGACTCTCCTATACCTACTATACATGAGATGGGGAGTCACTAAGCCGGCTTAGTGACTCCCCATCTCATGTATAGTAGGTATAGGAGAGTCACTGAGAAAAATTTAATCTTTGGTAAAATACTTTCTGTCTGCCGGCCACTGGCTCTTAAACTAAGAGAGCATTGTAAAATTTTATTTATTCAGTACAACATACTAACACTAATAGATCTTTGTTTAATGAAAATCAAAATAACCACGAATATACAAAATGTAAAAAACAATTAAAAAACTAATAATTGTACACTTGCGGTGACTCACAAGGGTGTCCCAACGCTATGATACGAATACACAATATAATATACATATTATACTGATATGAGAACAAACTTGCAAATTCCAATCGACAGTAAGTTTAGGAATAATTTAAAAAAATATTTATTATCTAAAGCTCACTACGAATTGAATGAGTTTTTATATTTCTTTTTTTTTTGACACTATTTATGTACATTTGTACAAACCAAATAAAGATATCTTATCTATCTATACTTATCTATCTATCTATACTATATCTATCTATCTATCTATCTAAATGAGCAATAATTTTACATTTTATTGGACAAATTGAAAAAAACTATCATCGCTTCAACGATTAATTTTACTTGGCAAAACGGGTTTTTGCTAGTCATTTATAAAAAAAAAATATTTAAAATAAGCAACCGCTTTATATATCGGACTTTATCAGTAAATATTTTAGTGATCAACAAATATCCAAAGTCAATTTAAATTTTTGTCAATAGTTATGATTGTTCAATAACTGAATACCTACGCTTATTCATTAATTGAATTATTGATTACATTCTTCTGAAAAAAGCAAGACTCATTAGCTTTTAAAAACTTTGATATAAATGAATGTCAAGCAATTAGACGCGTATCTTCCGAATAATTTTTTTAATCATATATTTTGTTAATGTAGCTACTGTGCTGCAAATTTGAATTTGTTGTAATACTGTGTGCAGGCTTGTTACTGGACATTATTTCTCTGTTAGTTTGCCAGATTTACAAATTAAAATAAAAATACAAATTAAAATATGAAGATCATAATATATACTAATATTATAAAGAGGAAAAGTTTGTTTGCTTGTCGCAGATTATCCTAGGAACTACCGAACCAATTAGATTTTTTTAGTCAATTTTAAAATTTATTCACGGCTAAACACGTGATTGATTTTATAATTAAACTAGACTTTATATTATAAAGGTTTACTATAATTTAAAACGTCAATACTATAACAAGAAAATTTAATTTATAAATTAAAATAAATTTACAATTTAATCTACAAGGTGTGGAGTAGTGTACCTACGTAGAAAATCATAAAAGTTAATTATTAATGAATTTGAAATTACTTGTGCGTTCATTACTTTATTATTTACTAAATTTATTTATAAATATTATCATTCCATTTACGACTGACATTAATTGACTGCTTAAAACTTGACAGCAAAGAGATTTCTGCAAATGATTTTTTTAAAAGTTGAAACAAAAAGGTTGATTATTTTTCTAGCCGTAAAATGTAAGTACCTTATTACATGTTTAAAACTCATTTATCGACACTGTGCCATAAAAGGCATCATTACTCATTTCATTTACCAATTTTCCTGGCTTTTTATTTTTTAGAATAAGAAATTAACTTTATTATGGCGGAGTTCAGTCGAAACTGATCTTCCACTCAACCATTAACATTACATTATAAACCGTAACCTCGAAAATCCAAATGCTAAACTAGTTTTAGATTCAAGATAAAGAATCAGGTTTTGTTTCTCAAGAATTAGTGTAAAATATCTAAAAGTCAAAATATGAAGAGCTCAAACACAGATGTTTATAAAATATTTTTCAAATTTCTACGATGGCGCGACGTGGACGGTAGAAAAGTCAAAACCTTTTGTAGTATGAAATTATTTGATAAAAACCGGACTCGCGCATCGAGGATTCCGTACAATAACAAGCTCATATTATCTATACATATAATAAAATAGCAGACGATTTTTTTCTCTGTGCGTTTGTGCACGCTAATCTCCGCAATGGCTGAACCAATTTGGATGTGGTTTTCTGTGATGTTTGAGATAAGCTTGGGATAACATTTAATGTTTGTTTCATTTAAATCGGTTGGCAAATAAAAAAGATATGTCAATTTTAAAATTCGACTGTTTCTTTATGTGACGCGGTTAATGCAAATGCCAAAACTGTTAAACATAATAAACTGTTTAGTCCGACTCACAGTTGGTCGGTTTTTATTATTATTTGTTGTTTTAGTTTAGAGTTTGCACTATAATCATACCAAGAGCAAAAACAAAAGAACGTTGAAAAAAAGTTTTTTGTATGGGGACTCCCCTTAATTTCTACATCTTGTTTTTTTTTATTATTTGTTAGGATTTTCGCCATAATAACAGATATTCTGTGAAAATTTCAATCAGCTACCTGTTACAGTTAAAAAGATAGGTACAGCTTTTTAAAGGTAGGCCTTAGTAGTTAGGGTTTCATATGGAAAAACGAACGGTGTGCGGATGTTTTTCGGAAAATAAATATCATACTTTGTCAACATAAATGATGCGGTTAAAATAAATTAAGCTTAACCAGTTAAAGGCCAAGGTTAATTTCTTTTACATACATCATTGGAATGGAAATGCAAAGATGGAGGATAATAATAGATGGAAATTTTGGTAATTAAACAAAAACTAATTGATAAATTTATCATTTACCTATTGATTATTGCAATTTAAAAATCAAAATCTCCAAATTTCTTACACTAATTCGTTATATTTCCAAATTCAATTAGTATTTTTATTGATTTTATAAAAGTTTTGGGAGCGGTTTTATTATTGCAATTGGAGAACTAAAACCTCCAAATTTGTGTAAATTAATAATTGAATAGAGGACGGAACTGCCATATATTTCTTGTTCGAATGCGAGACCTTAGCCTACAGGAGAAAAACCATCTTTGGATACATAGATGGGGACAGAGTAATTCCGCAGGAAAATCTAGTCGCCAATCCTCTGGAGCTCATGAGAAGATCCAGATTGTTGAAGGACTAGATCCAGAATAACGGGAAACACATGACATGTATCATTGGGCTGCTCTAGGACCATCCCTAAATTTTATTCAATTCAATTGAATAAATTCCTTTTATTTCCAAACTCGGATATCATTTTTTTTTTGATTTTAACACAAATTTTGGAGAGATTTGAAAATCATAAATGTCTGTATTTATATTGTTCGATTAAGTTATTTTCAGTCTCAACTATAAATAATTTTATTTGTTAACTCGATAAATAATATTATTTTAAAAGCAATTTAGGTTTATCCAACAGTAGCATTTTATAATAACCCAATTTATAACATAAAAACGTTTCTTTCCAGAAATCTGTCGACCATATTTGTAAATATTGTGTATTGGAGCGAGTCAAGAAATGTTGAAGCAGCAGGATAACGAAACCGTCACATAATTCAGGACTATGCCACGCCTAAACCCGCTCACAAGAGAGAAACACATCCACGCAGTCCAACAAAGATACCAGATTCTACATCGAAAACAAGATAGAAAAGGACACAAATGTATCTCCTCCAGGGAAAAAAAACGACAAGGGATTATAGCAGACAGAATACGACTTTGTTATTTGTTTATGTTAGAAGAAGAAGGTAAGTTATTCTTATTATAGACACGATACGCTTGATGTAATGTGTCTGAGTGAGATGCAACACAAATGTGTAGTCTCATGGTGAGTGGCAGCCATGTTGGTACTGGCAAAAAGGATCAATACCCGAGGCCAGGTCTATATTTTACACACGCGTATACACTATATGTGTATGTATTTGTAGGTACGGGTTCTCTGTGTATACAAGGCCTGCGACCCCCAGGTCTTCCATCGCTCAATACAGCAAGCGTCTGTCTGGGCTTTATAATGCGCGCGCAACCATGCTTGTGTTTAGCTTTTGTTCTAACAATGCCGTCAGGGAATATTTCTGTCAGATTGTTATCATCAAAATAATCATCCCGATTCAATTTAGATCAGATTTTTTAATGAGGAAAAACATGCGATCTGATAATAATCGAACTATAAAACCGAGTTACCACTTAAAAGATTATTAAAAAAGAAGTCGTGAATATTTTTTACATTGTTTTGGAAAATAAATCCCTTCAGTGCAATTATAGAAAAACGGAAGTTTGAATTTAACGATCATATTGCATCCAAAGCTTCGGATATTCTTTAAATTTTTTGAGGCAAATCTCAGCTCTTTTTCTAATTCAAAATGTCAAGCTGAATTCCATGATTACACAAAATGCGCAAGCCTACAACCTTGAATATTTTTACCATTTCTCCGGAAAACATTGAAGTTTTTTTTCTAATTCAATATGCTTATAAAAAATGGCACTCTGAATTCAACGAACACATAAAAAAACACAAAACTTAGTTATTATTTCACCGTTTTATAAAATATTTTACATCTTTTTAAATTACAGTACAAGACGTATTTATCTAGTGTCCACACAAAATTTGCAAAGTTGCCTTGAGTTTTTTTTTGCTTCTTTGGAAAATATTTCAGATCTTTTATGAATTCAGTATGCATATGTTTAGAAAACAGTGCCCTGAATTCAGTGAGCACACAAAATAGTAAGCCTATATTTATACAGAAAAAGAAATAACTAAAAATTAATAAACAAACACTTTATTTATTTCATTTATTCATCTCAACGATCGTTTCGGGCTTCTAACCCATCATCAGGAGTTTACTTTAAAACTTTTTGTTAGAAGCCCGAAACGATCGTTGAGATGAATAAATGGGTAGAATTTTTCAAGTGTTTGTTTATTAATTTTTATTCAATCATGTTCTACCAAGTGCCTAGCGATAATTCTATAGAATTTATATTTAAAATAACTAAAACTATAATAGTCTTGGATATTTTTTCAATTTTTGTATACCTATGTTACTGCGTAGGCAAAAAATAAATAGGATAAAAACGCCTCTGAGAAATTCATCTCCCCCTTTAAATTTTCACCGAACGACCTTTATTTTCAACACCAAGCATGAAAATTCTATGTTTAACCAGATTTTCACACAAACATAATATTATTTATTATTTTATTATTTATAACAAACGATTCGTGATAACCAAAAAAGTAATAACACTCATATATTATTTTTGTTTCCAACCAATAAATGACTGAAAATTATAGACGCTCGACAACTATGATGTCTATAACGAAGTATAATAAAATTGGAAGAAAACAGCTTTGAAATGACTTAAGGATCCAAAATAGCCATTTCAAAGCTGTTTTCTTCCATTATCATCAGGATCACCACTTTTCTGTTTTTAATTAAAACATCACATCTATAATAAAATTGTTATTCGTAATTGAAAATTATATCATTTAAAAGTTCCAAAGCGGCAAAAAAAAACTAATATGTCTCTATTATTTCGTAACCGCAACCATATTTAATTAATGAAACGTAATACGACTGAAATGTTTACAAGTGTTTATATTTTAATGTGACAGTTATATGTGGTCATCAATGTCAATGATTTCTATTTCTAAAATCCGAATGCAAGTGGTCCGCTTTAGTCAAATGGTGTACAATATAAAAGACGTTAACATTTTAATGTTTATACGCATCATACGTCATCACAGAAACTGTTATATCACGTCACACCGATGATGTCACTTTAATAGCGTGCTTCTTTAATGTTGTTTCATTTAAACATTTTTATGCGCACTTGCATCAATGCTACACTGTAAAAAATGGATGTAAAAATACTTTGAAAGTTAAGGTAGAATTCGCTCGATTTTCTAAATGATTTTACATTATTATTTATTTTTACACAAAAAACTTCATAAAAACTTGGACTTTTACTGTAAAGTTAAACAAATTTGTGATTTTTTCATAAAGTAAATTAAAATTACATACACACATGATCGGGAGTTCTGGGTTCGAATCCCGGCGGTGCATTTACATTTTTTCTATACAGCCTTCTATATAAATATCATGGCGATATTGTCGTCTGATATTCTTATGTATTTAGTTATACGGTCTAGGAAATTAATCATATTGATTGTTTATCTCATTGTTAAAATTACATAATTTGTGTAATATTCCAATAAAGTGTGTAAAAATTACAAAATAAAATGTATAGTTACATATATAAAATGGACGAATACAAAACAAATTAATATAAAATTAGTAACCACGCATGCGCAATGTGTTTTTATAGAATCTACGCGATGTGGCGATACCTGTTTGTTACCCTGCAAATTCAGGGTTTTCATGAAAGAAGTTACTTATAAGTTTTAGGGCGAATTTGCCAGTTAGTATTATTTCAATAAAGAATAAGAACCACTAATTTTTTTATCATCACTGATTCCGTAATTATGTCCATTATCGATGATTTTGTCGAAATGTCTTGAAGATCATTTTTCGTCTTCATGAGATCACAATAATTATTCAATATCGATCTCGTATCGAAAATGAATAAATAACAAAATAAGGTCGGTAAATTGCGTTATAAATCACCAGTAGAATGCGGTGCACAAACATATATTATCCAAGGCTCATAGGCAGCATAGTGAATCAGGTTGTATGATGCAAAACAAAAGAAACAAGACCGTTCATAATTCAATTCGGTTACAGCGATTGTGACCAAGTCTAAACCGAGTATGTGTAATCATGAAGCTGCAAATATAGTTATAAAAAATTCTTATATCGGTGGCCTTGGCCAATATTTATGCGACAAAAAATATTTACTGAATTCAGAATGCTACTATAACAGTCAGATTTCCCACGAAGTTACGAACGCATCCACTAAGAACGACGTTTTAATTCCTTCTCGTAAGGCTGCAAGTACAGATGGAAAACCAAGATTTTCTAGACATTTCTGAGGCGATGGATGAAAAATGGATTAATAAAGAAGTTGAGTTAAATCTTGTATTAAACCATTGTATTTACACAATTTATTTCAGGGAAAAAGTAAAATAAAAGTTAATCAACTTTAATGTCTTCTTAATATTTTTTGTCTTTATCATCAGACTTTAAAATTTTAATAATAATTATCATCATCGGGGCTATTCAACAGGAATAAAATGCTTGAGGAGACTCTTCGTAATTTATGTGCGAGTCTGTAATTGCGATCGCTAACACGAATCCTAAGATTTCGTAAAAATTATGCATTTTCGGGGCAGGGCAGGACAATCCGATGAATTCCCGGACTTTCCCGAAAATATCGGCCTTCTGGTAATCATAGCGACAAGTTAAATTTCTTAGTTCATTCTCAGACCTAAGAAACATTTTGGTTCCAATCCTTCGTTACATATATAGATACTTTTAAAAGTGTACAAAAGAGTCTTTCCATTTTCCTCGAAATATTTATAAATTTATAAAACTTATAAAAATATATTATGCCATGACAGAAGAGAGATGACCAGTGAGGGAAAAATATTATTTCACTGGCAAACCAAAATCTACTTGAGTGAAGTTGGTATTGATTTTTTTATTTGTTCATTTATTTCATGATGGAAAATCTAAGTTTTAGTCACGTTTTAAACAGCCTATACCGTGTCCTCCCTAATGCTTGAAATATGTTATTTACAAAAGGAAACTGTAAAAAACAACGAGAAAATATTACCAGTGGAAGATGGTAATGGTGTGGGTGGAGTCTGTTATGAATAATGTTGAGAACATTAAACGCATTATTATTATCTAAAATATTTTACTCAATTTTAAAATTAAAAAAAAGTCATAAAATTGTATCGTCAAATTAGAGTAATCAAACATAATTTTTGTGAAAATCATAAATCCAATATCAGTATAATTAATAATAAAATTCATTCAATAGGAAATTACAATTTAAAGAATATTTTTATTGCGCGTATCAATACAACAAAACACAATACTGCACTCAACTGTTTTATATACGCTATGCGTTCAGCTGGTTGACTTCAACGTAGCGTATTATTTGTTCCACATTTTATTCACTCGATTAATCAAACGGCAAACAATATTATTTAAATAATGATTCATTTCAAAACAATAATAAACTCAATTACCTAGATAACAAATATTGGTTTAAGGTTTGAAAATTTTAAGTTGCAACGGATAAGATTTCTTACAGGCATGACCGAACATTTTTCTCATTTCGACGAGAGACAAGCCAAGATGATCATTAATGAGACGATACAGTTTTTTCCTTTATTAATGAGACCCAGACGACATTTCTAAAATTTTCATCTTTGTTTCTGAAATTAAAAGGGTGACGATATCTTAACGAGTATATACATGAGATGATTCTAGACGAGACGAGATGGACATTAATGATAATATGAGACAGTCGTTTTTCTTTATCAATGAGACCGAGATAATATTTTCAAAATGCTAGGCTTTGATTCTGAAATAGAAGCGACACAATATACGTTATCCAGGTCTGACGAGAAGAGGGGAAGAAGCGAGGTGATCTCCCCCGGGCTCGGAATTGTTTCCGCAATTTATTTTTATTTTTATAAAGTAGTGTTCAACTCGATCATGAAAAATCTCCCTGAGTGGTTTTCTCTCAGCGGTTCTGACGATATCTTAACGAGATTACATGAAACGAGACGGCTATTTATAAGACCATAAAGTCTTCTTTCTTCATTAACGAAACTGAAGACGATATTTTCAAAAAAATCGTTTTGTCCCAGTTCGTGCGAAGCTCAAATAATAGATGATTTAGTAAGAGTCTGATCGAAGCATCGGCTTCGGTCATATTCTGTCAAAAATAGAACCTTCGGCAAAACATTCGGCTTGTGCCAAATTCAGGCCGAAGATTTTTCTGAAGCCGGATGTTGAATTTACTCAATAATCGAGTCAGTATTATTTTATTTAAATCCGTTTAAATCATACATACAACACAGCAAACAAAGAGAGTTCCGTACAACTAAGAAAGTAATAAATTAAAATACACTTCAAAAAATTTAATTCATCTTTTTATCATTTTTAAATCGTTTTTAAATTAATTTTTTTTTTAAATTCCAAAATATTTACGTTATAAAAAAAAAATTCGGGCCGCCCGAAGATCGAACCGGCTATCTACAATTGCGAGGCCAGTACAGATACCACTGCTCCACTGTCGCTTCAACTCCGAGTGGCGTAATTTTTTGTCATTGATTTCGTCGTATGGTCTTAATTCAGAGAAAAAAAATTTTTTTTCGCAAACTATCAGACTGACGAAAATGCTAATAGTTTTCCTGTAATCTATAACTTAAAATACCAACTAACCCTAATAAAGTCAAATTTTTAACTTTAGAAACCTAGAACGGGGGAACGGTGTTTTTTACACATTTTAAGCTATATATTCATAATCAATTAACCATTTTCTTGAGAGTATTTCTTTCAATTATCCACGAGAGGCAACACTTGTGGTAGGGACAAACATTATTTATTCCCCATTAAGTGTCGTGTCATTTTAGTGGTATAACATAATTATTAAATTATTATTATTATGAAATTAATTAAATAATTAAGTTATACCACTAAAATGACACGACACTAATGGGGAATAAATAATGTTTGTACCTACCACAAGTGCTGCCTCTCGTGGATAATTGAAGGAACTACTCTCAGGAAAATGATTCATTCACCAACAAATTTGAAAAAAAAAATATATATGGAATTCACAGAAGTACCTCTTTTCAACGATACTCCACACGATACGATAAACCCAACTTTTTTTTAAAGGCCAAACTTACCCCCAATACAAATATTTACAAAAATATTCCATAACCTTTGGCTACCGAATTATGTGTACGTTACAAAAACCTAGCATCATGCCAAATTTCAAATTCCTACGTCACGCAGTTTTCGAGAAAAACTTTTGTGACAGACAGACGGACGCACGAGTGACATAATGATTCCGTTTTTTTCTAAAAAAAACAAGAAATGAAAAATTACTTCTTAACTTCAACGAAATTGCGTTCAGTTCACAAAAATAGCTATTGTCTCGAACATTTTTAGCTTATAATCTTCGCCATCGACCAAAAAATTGGCCTTCAGTCGGACTCTACTAATGAACTGACGCCATGCCTCAATCGACGATGATATGCTAAGCCGTAATATACGTATAGTGTCCACAGACGCTGTATAGCAGAAAGCTCCTATTTTAAGTTTGGACGACTTTTACGATATCCACGTCTAGCTTCTGTTACGACACTATATACATATATACACGTGGAAAGTCGACATTTGTGTGCAGAGTTTTACGGAGATTGGAAAAGATTTATATTTTCCAATGTACATAAATAGTCGTTGATCAAATATTTTTCCATTGAAGTGAGAGTTATTTACTGACTGACTCCACAGGAAAAATCAGTGACATTTCAAAATAAAATGTAGTGTGTCAATTATATATAATTAATACCAGACATATCGGAAAAAATTTTGCCAACCATAGTCACAGTCAGGAATCTAACCTGAACTTTTTCACATTCGTGGCGGAATGAGCTTACAGTACTCAATCTGGTATCACAGACGCTAATGACCCTTGTTGTCGAGCGTCTATAATTCACAATTCGTTCATTCATTCAATCTGGTATCAATTATATAATTGCCAGTTCGCGACAATTTATTCAATAAAATGAAGTATTAGCATCCATATTAAATAATATTAGTAATATTCAGGTGTGCAAGCTTTCACGGTCGGCATTGTTCCAAGTCTTCATGGTTTCCGGGCTTGTAGGCCGTGGTTCGGTGGTATTTCTACCTGACGTTTCGTCTACAACTGCGGTAGACATTCTCAAAGGCGATGTGGCCGCGGTCGAAGTGTCCTCCTTGACACTGACCTGTGAGCCGTCAAGGAGGACACTTCGACCGCTGCCACATCGCCTTTGAGAATGTCTACCGCAGTTGTAGACGAAACGTCAGGTAGAAATACCACCGGACCACGGCCTACAAGCCCGGAAACCATAAAGACTTGGAATATTAGTAATATTGTAACTACACGTTAAAAACAATTGTCGTGTGAACACTTCCACAGTAAACAATGTAATGATTCCTAGTAATGAAATTCTTTCGTCACGTCATCCATATGGTCCGACGATTCGTCGTTGCGCCGCCTGCATTGTCGTGTGTACAGTTCAACTGGTATGTAGTGGAATCGTTTGCAGAGTCGGCGGATGATTCGTCACAAACCGCCTCGTGTGTTCTTGCTGTAAATCTGATCGTTATGGGTTACATGTAACCGAGTTACATGTTATTTAAGTTTAACTTCAACGACGCGTAAGGTTATATGCAACCTTTTTTTGCTTGTGAGTAGGTACCTACTGAAAACAGTTTGATAGTCGCCGAGTCCGCGATATATTTACAGAAAAATCAATTAGGTAATGGTCAAAGACTCTCTACAAATAGCCGGAACAATGTTATCCGCTGGGCACAATTTAGACAAGAAAATTAACTGATGTCACGGTCTGTAATAAGGATTATCATAAAATTGTATCTTTATTTAAAACAAATTACATACAAATCTCGTAAAATCGAATAAAAAATGGACAGCTTCAAGCTGTGACAAATATAGATAAAAGAATACATGAAATTTATTTTTAGTTGAGTTTATCAAACGTTTTATATAATTTCTTTACAATTTTTGTGGTATATACAAGGTGTTTTATAAAACGCATATAAAAGACAAGAGCATGGCGTTCTCTCTTTTCGTTATGGAAAAAGTAAGCGTTCCAGCGAGGGGAAAAGAAGAGTGCAGGGGGAAACTTCCGGTATCGAATTCTCTTAATTCTGCATTTAGAACGCAAGTTTGTTAGTAGGTACACAGTTTATACTTCTTGATACATATTGTTTGAAACAGAAATACCAATAGTCGTTTATACGCGCAACTCGTAGTCGTTTCGTTGCCGATAAGTTGCTTTCGTTGAATTTCATTGTGACAAAGACGCTTAGGTATAACTTGTAGTGACAGAGCGCAGAAAAACCTTGCTCCTAGTAGAATTTCTCGAAGCAGGTGCATAAACACCGGTCCGAAGTAGCAAGGAAGAGCCCTTCAAACTTGGATACCCGTTATCAACAACGACCTGAAGAAACCCTAAGTAAATGATACGATGAGCCAGAACCGAAGCGTATGACGAAAAATGACGAGGAGAGCCGACCCCAAATGAAATGGGATAAGGCTAGGCAAAGAGAGAGAGGTGCTGAGATACAAAGACTCAAATAGATGGGAAACTCGTATTCTTCTGGCTGCTAATAAGTTGCTTTCGTTTAATATAGTCATGCAAAGTTGCAGAGAAAATCGATTAGCTATTTAATAAATTTCAGCGAATATTCTGCAAGTTTTACCAGACAGATTGTAAATTATAGAATATATAGAATGTCAGAAATCAGTATGGACGAACTTTAGCATCAGTGTCGTGTAGGCAGGATATAAAACTTTGTAATAACAACACATTTGTATTCAAAACAGATCCCAGAGAGTTTCAGAGAACTGTACGCGGCCGTGATCTTGTATAAAGAATACACATTTACACAGTAACAAATCTGACAAAAAATAGTAAAGAATCGATAGATGCCTACATACATAATCTTTCGCAATTTTTTTTGATGCTTTTTCATGCAGGTCACAAGAGCCATTTTCAACATTTTATTAACCACATGTTTTCCCGTGAAATATCAGACAACCCGATACTTCACGGGAAACATTTATTTATTTATTGTAGATTATAGACGCGTCAACAATTCAGGTCATTAGCGTCTTCAACACAACAAATAATTCATTTGTGTATTAGAATCCGCCAGCCGGCATACACAAACCGACTGGTACGAGCTCGGGTCCCTGGGAGCGCTAATTCCCGCAAAACATTGGAATGCAAACTACATTCCAATGTTTCCCCTGAGGGATCACGGGAAACAAGTGTTATGGATAGAATCATACAAAATTCGCCCAAAAAAGTTATCTGAATAACCAGATGCAACATCATTCATAGGAACAATAACATTTCTTAATGTATTTGACGTCTGTCGGACGGAAGGACCTAGAAGCGGAACCAACATTTCTTGACGTTTCATAGCCTCCTGAACAATTTGGCATCGTTTTTGAAAATATATTGGTGTGTGTGTGTGTATAAGAGCTCTACCTTTCGAAAGACTTAACTGATTTTCACGAAATTTGGTAGGCACATTGGAATCCATCAACGCACGAAGCCTATTTAAAATGGGTGCAATCGGACCATTTTAAGGGTTAGGTATTTTTAAAGATTGGAAATTGTTTTAGTATTTCTATTATAAATGTTTAAGGCAAATCTTTTTTATTACTTAAAACATTTATATGATATTGTTACGGATCACCCTGTATATGAACGGCGGGCAACAGTTCTGAGAAACGGGGGTCTGCTTACCGAACAACTCGTACCTTCACGAAAGTTCTAGAGAATACGAGCACACACTGGGCTTAGGCAACGCAGGTATATAAACAGCGAGTGTGTCGTGTTGAATCAATCAGTGAATGGTGAGTCGTGCAACCAAGTGGATCAGTGATATAAATCAATCAACGGTCGAATGAGTCAGTACAGTGATATAAAGAGTGGAGTGGATATAAATAAATAGTACTGAAGTAACTGAGTAAATGACCGACATAAATAAACGTTAGAAATAAATCGGATATAAATACAGTGATATAAATTCACCTGATAAAATAAATATTAGTGTAGTCAATTGTATAAGTGTTAATTACTTGTGTTGATTGTTAGAACTGACTTTTGGTTGTTGTATTTATTGTTGTGTTTTTAATTATTGTAAATAAATATTTATTCCGCCAACTCAGAAAACAGTTTTGTAGCAATATATTTGTGTTATCTGTTTTAAAATACTGAACGCTAATGATTTCAGTTGTCGAGCGTTCTAAAATACTGTTGGGTAAAAATGTTTATAACTAGATTTTTGTGGGTGTGCAGTAAAGTACTGTTATAAAATACTCCGGAAAGTAATAACATCGTCGTTTGAAGAGCTAAGCTATAGCGTTTTTGTGCTGTGTAAGTCGGACTTAACTAATACTCTGGTACAGAGAGAACAACTACGGACGCGGGACGGATGCTGATGTTGCTAGCGGAGTCTGGAACGGTCATTTACATACAAATGTTCTTGTGGAAGAGAACGCGCTGTGTTATTGGAAAAACACAACGCGCCGGCATCGACTGTGTTCCATGACAGCAAACTACATTACTTTTATAACAAATGTCTTTTAAGCTGCCATCTTGTTTTCTATCTGTGTTCGGTTAAAAGTATTTATTTAAAAATACTTAACATATCTTGTATTTTCTATATATCTTTGGTAGCAAGGTAAAGTATGTTATGTTGATTTTTTTTTATTTCTTTTTTATGCCTTCATGTAAAAGTTTTTAATTCTTGACTTTGTAGCGACTATATAAGTGAAAAAAGCCTTATTTAACGGTGAAAAAACTCGAATTCGAGATTTCAACGGATTTAAACGTTTAGTCTCTACATACCGTTATAAATATCCGTCCGTATGTGCAAATGCCTGTGTAAAAAGGCAGGTGCTTGGCCACCTTCTAATTTTGTTAGCTGCAGACTATAAGAATACAATTTCATAATGAGTATATTAGAAAGAATAGTTAACCTCAAAATACTATCGTTTTCATAAACAATAATTTATATTAGAAATCGTGTCTATAGACGAAACGTTGTACATTTAATAAATCAAATATTTTGTCCACTATCCTGCGATTTTTCTTAATTTTATTATAAACGATAATGTACAATTTAAACATAAAATTACTAATAATTACTAATAATTAGGGTGCGGTGTACGCCTATGAAGGTAACAGGACTTTCAGAGGCCTGACACCAAAGTGCACTCAGATTAACGGGCTGTCTGGAGGTTAAAAACACACAAACGATATTCGAATTATCGTAGATGTGCGAGACAGTAAAACCAAGAACCCTAAATCGTTACACCTGGCTTACACGTCCTTCAACGGAACTAAACCAAATATTAAACTTAAGGTTTTGGAGAATTACTCAGGGTTTTTTATTTTGGCCGTATTACTCCAAACAAGCGTAATTTATCGATTCTTAAAAAGGCCTGCAACGAGTTTTAATCATATTTCATAAATCGATGTCATTAATGACCTTACAATATGTCATCTGTCTCGGAAAATCTAGAAAGGCTAGTCTACTAATTAACGAAAATCCGCGGTCGAATCAGACAGTCAATGAAAATGAAGAAACAGTGCTGTTAGTTTTGTTTTGAGATACTTTTCTACTACGCTAGTGTTTCAAACAACGAAATAAACAAAATTAATTGGCTAACGTTAATTTTATATCTCGAAAAAAACGATGATATTCTCCCGAGACTCGTGCTTATTATGTAAAATGAAAATTGGTGAGTGAATTTCGAAAGTTTGTGTAGTAGGTATCCCAAAATATATGACAAGCAAACTTTTCTTTTTTTATCGTATCGAAAAATGAACAATTAAATCTCTTAAATAAGCCGCGTAGTCGCTGAAAAATTCTGACATAACCTCTTTTTTCTTATGACCACAGTAGGGTTTGTACAGCAAAGTGGGAATATTGTTATTATTTTTTGAAAGAGAAATATTGCAATATAAATAACAAATAATATTACTTTGTAGGTGGAATGAATAGAAATATGACGGCTTTTGTAAATTTAATCTTAAGAAAATAAACAGAAAAAAAATGTTCAAAGCGTTGGCCAATGGCAACATAAAACATAATTTCATATTCTTTAAACTCCAGGGAGTGAGTTTAAATTTAATAACAAAATGAAATATTTAAAAAGGCGTTGCAAAAAATAGATTAGAATATTTAGTGTCCATGAAATTTCGTTTAAAATTTCCTCTCAAATGAGGACAAAATCTATAAATTATTCGAATATTTTACCAAGTTTGATATTTTAGCTAAAGAAAATTTTGTACGATTAAATTATAATAGTATTTTAGCTCAGACATCGCTTGTGGGATCCTCGACTTTCTTTAGATCTTCACTTACTGTTCATCTCCCTTTAGTCGTAGCGTAAAAATATTAATCTGTTACCTACTTGAGAAGAAGTAGATTATTTGATAGTGAAAGAATTTTTCAAATAAGTACCTACAACAGTTCTTGAGATTATCCTAGGTCTAGTATTACCGTGAATAAACAAATAAATAAACTTTGCCTCGTTATAAAATTAGTGTATACTGGCTGTTCATTTGACAAATTTCGCCAAGAATTTCTCGAAAACAGAACGCCAGATGAAAAAAATATTTCGGACAAAAGTTGTATAATTTCGAGGGAGAACTAATATGCAGTCATTAATTTTTGATGTGAAACATCTAATGATGCTCTTGGATGGGAGTGAAAACATTTTGATGGCATGTCACGTCGTGCCATTCGGCCAGTCTCGCATCTCGTCGGCTCTATGCGACGCGCTTCCCACTCTACTACACTACACACTTGAGGGCAGTATAGCCTAATGGTTAGCGTGCTTAGCGCCGCAACCTCTGAACTGGACTGCCGTGGGTTCGAATCCCACCTGCGCTCATGGATGTTTTGTGATGTTATTTAGTTTTAAGATAGTTATTATTTAGTGTAGTTGAAAGACTCTAATGATCTGAGATGTCGACGCGTCTATAATCTACAATAAATAAATAAAACTCGGGTCGCAGTGCCAAACCCTGCCGACAATATAGTGTATTTGCTAATACAGGCATTGTGGCATTATTATGTAAACTTAAGTTTGTTTTTTGACAAAATAAAAAATTTAACCCCTTAATACACCCCTTAAAATAATTAAATTTTTCTAAATTTCAATATTAGACATGGATTTTATCAGTACACCCAATTAAATACACCCTTCCATATCTAAGTAAATCCGTATCAAGAAATTAGTGTTTTCATAAAATTTGAAAGTCCGGTCCTGTCGGGCCGATTTTATTAAAATTTTAGCAGCACATTTTAATCTTTACTAAAGAGTTAAATTTCAATTTTGAAACGATTCTGACAAATTTTTCGGTATTTTTGGGCCCAAAAACTTTTTGGAACCCCTAAATACAACCCTGAAAATGGTCCGATCGGGCCCATTTTAAATAGGCTTCTTACGGTGATGGGTTCCAATGTGTGTACCAAATTTCGTTGTAATCGATTAAGTCTGTCGAGAGTTATCGTGTACACACACACACACACACACACATATATATATATATATATATATACATACATATATATATAAACATTTTTAAAAATGGTGCCAAAGTGTTCAGGAGGCTATGAAACGCCGAGAAATTTTGGTCCGACCCCTAGGTCCCGCCATCCGACCGACGCCAATAGTGTAAGTGCCATATTATGGCAAATACACTAATAAATAAACTTTGCCTCGTTATAAAATTAGTATATACTGGCTGTTCATTTGACAAATTTCGTCAAGAATTTCTCGAAAACAGAACGCCAGATGAAAAAAATATTTCGGACAAAAGTTGTATAATTTCGAGGGAGAACTAATATGCAGTCATTAATTTTTGATGTGAAACATCTAATGATGCTCTTGGATGGGAGTGAAAACATTTTGATGGCATGTCACGTCGTGCCATTCGGCCAGTCTCGCATCTCGTCGGCTCTATCCGACGCGCTTCCCACTCTACTACACTACACACTTGAGGGCAGTATAGCCTAATGGTTAGCGTGCTTAGCGCCGCAACCTCTGAACTGGACTGCCGTGGGTTCGAATCCCACCTGCGCTCATGGATGTTTTGTGATGTTATTTAGTTTTAAGATAGTTGTTATTTAGTGTAGTTGAAAGACTCTAATGATCTGAGATGTCGACGCGTCTATAATCTACAATAAATAAATAAAACTCGGGTCGCAGTGCCAAACCCTGCCGACAATATAGTGTATTTGCTAATACAGGCATTGTGGCATTATTATGTAAA
The DNA here is from genome assembly GCA_039654895.1 of Mongoloraphidia duomilia. Lineage (NCBI taxonomy): Eukaryota > Metazoa > Arthropoda > Insecta > Raphidioptera > Raphidiidae > Mongoloraphidia > Mongoloraphidia duomilia. The sequence continues at coordinate 4,139,753 of CM077520.1, read as the reverse complement.
CTTAAGTTTGTTTTTTGACAAAATAAAAAATTTAACCCCTTAATACACCCCGTAAAATAATTAAATTTTTCTAAATTTCAATATTAGACATGGATTTTATCAGTACACCCAATTAAATACACCCTTCCATATCTAAGTAAATCCGTATCAAGAAATTAGTGTTTTCATAAAATTTGAAAGTCCGGTCCTGTCGGGCCGATTTTATTAAAATTTTAGCAGCACATTTTAATCTTTACTAAAGAGTTAAATTTCAATTTTGAAACGATTCTGACAAATTTTTCGGTATTTTTGGGCCCAAAAACTTTTTGAAACCCCTAAATACAACCCTGAAAATGGTCCGATCGGGCCCATTTTAAATAGGCTTCTTGCGGTGATGGGTTCCAATGTGTGTACCAAATTTCGTTTCAATCGATTAAGTCTGTCGAGAGTTATTGTGTACACACATATATATATATATATATATATATATATATATATATATATATATATATATATATATAAATATATAAATATATATTATTACACATACATATATATATAAACATTTTCAAAAATGGTGCCAAAGTGTTCAGGAGGCTATGAAACGTCGAGAAATTTTGGTCCGACCCCTAGGTCCCGCCATCCGACCGACGCCAATAGTGTATGTGCCATATTATGGCAAATACACTAAAAACACTACACACTCGCTACTTTACGTGTGTGTTAGTGTGCCGGCATACTCGTAAATATCTGTGTATTGGAACGAATTTAAACAAGCGGAGCGTCGTTCCGAGCTGTTTCAATACCTTCGCAGGGGGAGAATTTCTCGCGGGGGGAGTAATAAATCATACTTTATCTCTGGAACTACTGAACCGATTCTAAAAATTCTTTCTAGAAAGCTACACTATCTCTGAGTGATATAGGCTATATTTTATTTTGATAAATTTCTCGTTACAGAACGTAGCTATTGTTTCAAGCTATGAAATTGTTTCACGTCTGCCAGGCGTCCCACGACGACTCGCATTTTTAATTAATTGATGTTTTTAATGTAATTTTAAGACCAACTTTGCTTTTTTAAATAGCAGCTCATATTTTGTTAACAGATTTAGATTCTGCATGGAACAACTTTTGTCCGTAACAATTTTTTTGTCTGATCTAAACCTTTTGAATAAGATGCACTGAAACAAAATAAAAACATGTGTTGAGTCGTATCCATGTTGATTTAATATTAATAATAATAAATTCTCGGGAACTTGGATAAAAATAAGTTGATGCTAAATTTTCAAAATTTGCAAAATTTGCCTGAAGAAGTTGGAAAATAAACCAACGGAACGTTGCAAATTTTGAAAATTTAGCATCAACTTATTTTTATCCAAGTTCCCGAGAATTTATTATTATTAATACAAAATAAAAACATTTTGCAAATTGTAGCCAGTTAATCGAGAGTTAAATTTTTAAAAGACTATTGAATAATTTAGCTGCAAAAAATTTTCCAAAAAAAAAACCTTCGAAAAGATAGGTTTGCAAATAACTGTTTTTATTAAAACTTCTAAAATTTATTTTAATTCGAAAAACTCCGATTTATCTTCATTTAGTATATAATATTAGGTTTTTGCCGGTGAGTGGAAAATGCCTATGAATGTTTGCGACACCAATAGAGTCACGAAATAAACATGTCAAAATACAAGGCGTATAATATTTCACTTTTATACTATGATTTTATCTACTTATCAGTGGCAATTCGTTATATGAAACAGCAAAATTCTTGCATTTAAAGCGCCTGATAATGACATATTTCTGTGAGTCAGTGCAATTTGGTGTAGCATTTTACATAAATATCTTTCTTGCTTGATTGAAGAGATTGAAAGAGCGTGTCAAAAGACAATTATACCTATATGCAAGGTTTGATCTGGAAAAAATATAGCTATTTCGTGTATGTGTCGCAACCATATTATAACAAAACTAGCCGTTTTGTAAAACTTCGAGGCGTTTTATAAAACTCGACCATTTTTTTTTCTAATCCTGATTTATCGCAGGTAAGTTTTACAATCTAGTTAATATTTTTATAAAACGACATTTATATATTAAACTTTATATTAAATTCCCATGCGTTATTCGTCGATGTACAATCAGGCTAAAATATTTCAGTCATTTTATACAATAAAATTAAGAAAAATCGCAGGATAGTGGACAAAATATTTTATTTATTAAATTAATTTAATAAATAAAATATGTTGTCCACTATCCTGCGATTTTTCTTAATTTTATTATAATCACGATGGACACGATTTCTAATATAAATTTTATACAATGTGTAAATTATAGCAGCATTTTTAAATAACGTATAAATATCAAATGTGTTGTATTTTTATGTGGAAAAAGGTGTATTAAATTTTAAAAAAGTGGACATTTTGCTAAAATTACAAAGTTACGATTTTATATATTAGAAATCGTGTCCATCGTGATTATAATAAAATTAAGAAAAATCGCAGGATAGTGGACAAAATATTTGATTTATTAAATGTACAACGTTTCATCTATAGATTTAGACTTTTTCAAGTACATACATAAAAAAAATATTGTTATTTTTTATGTATGTACTTGAAAAAGTCTAAATCTATAGACGAAACGTTGTACATTTAATAAATCAAATATTTTGTCTACTATCCTGCGATTTTTCTTAATTTTGTTATGATTTTATTTGTGTTAATGTAATCAGCCACTTTACAAAATACTTATTCTCTAAATTTTATAACACTTAGGAGTTGCGTGTTATTATAATTTTAAACAGAATTTTGTGAACCTAATGTAACCCTAAAAAACTACATAATTTTAAGATTCTTTTATTGTCCACGGGCTTGAAGAAATGGCTAAAATGATTTTTGTTGTAGGTTCTACATGTGAGCATGTGATTTGATAATGTGGCTTCCGTCGTTTTATAAACTAACTAAAAATACTAGCAAAACAAATTCGCACTGTTTTATAAAATGACGACGTTTTACAAAACGTCTAATTTGAGAATATCGCTGCGACATAATAAATAAATTTATTATATTTGCGGGTCAGCGGACATTTTTTTCTTAAAATTGATTGTGACATATAATATATAAAAAATTGACGTGTCTGAAAATTTTATACACAAAACGGTAAGTTCATAGGTAATATAGATATATTTTTTTAAATATAAAAAAATATCGTGGAAACAAAATGAACTATCAATAACAAAGGAACGCTTTTCTTTTTGATGTTACAATAAATGGTCACGGAGTGAAATGAACTTCAATAATTCAATTTGTAGTCAGGGGCGTATTTACCACATAGAGACAAGGGCACTTTCCCGGGGTAGCAAACTTGAGAGGGCGGCACAACCGAGCGCGACGATGAAATGCCATTTTAATTTCGCCTCGCACGGGCAGCAAACGTCATACTCGTCTACATTGCGCCCTTGATACACAATCTGATAATATTATCACTAACACGATCACATATCTATATTTTCTTTAACCTTATTTTTGATGGATTTAACAAACTAGGTTTTAAATATCATAAGTATAAAATGTTTAAGACACAGAGAAAATGGAGGAACTGAAATGGGAGCGAGAAATCGTCTTTTCCCAAGGCGCAAATTTTACAAGTACGTTCCTGTCTATAGTTGATAACAGATATTATATCAACGATGGATCATAAAAATGTTTTATCTAAATACATCTGAGTTTTATGTATACTTGTAGCATTAATTTTTATCATTTTTAATTATCTGTTGTTTTTTTTCATGTAAAACATCAAAGACAACATCGACAATATACAAGTAGTAAAAGAACTACTCGATTTTTAATTAAATTATACTAATTTAATTTTTTTAGGAATTGGTCACCAACTATCAGGATTATTTATCATTCAGTCATCGGATATTCAATTGCACTGAAAAAAACTTTTTAACAAAAAAAAAACCTCCATCAAAAAGCCACTAAAAAGAGGAAAATAATGAAATTTTGAGGTCTGCGCCAATTTAATAAAATATGAAGTCGGTTAAAAAGTATAGTATATAGTGATTAATATCTTCTTTTTAACCAACTTCATATTTTATTAAATTGGCGCAGACCTCAAAGTTTCATTATTTTCCTCTTTTTAGTGGCTTTTTGAAGGAGCTTTTTTTTTGTTAAAAAGTTTTTTATTTTTTACTTTTTAGTATCAAAAAGTGACATTTACCTTAAAGGAAACACACGCCGTTACTCACTTTTATTAAATCGACTTTCTTACGCTGTCTGATGTGTCAAAAAGTGACATTTACCTTAAGGAGTCACACGCCGTTACTAACTTTTATTAAAATCAGCCGAACTACTAAACCGATTTTGATGAAATTTCTATGGGACCAATATGAAAGTATATCCTTTCAAATAAAAAAAAATTTTCCAAATCGGTTTATAAATGACGGAGTTCTGAGGTAACAAAAATAAAAAAAAAATACAACCGAATTGAGAACCACCTCCTTTTTTTGAAATCGGTTAAAAATATTCAACAATTTTCTTCATACTTCAACGAAATTGGACAGTTAAAATTAGATTATAACAATATTAGAATTAAGCTTTCTTTATCTCAATGCATTTTTCAAAAACATAATGTATTTTTTAAAATTACGTTCATTCGCTTTGCGGTTTCCACTGTTATTATTTTTGTCGTCTATAGTAAAAACATTACTGTAGTTACGGAATTTAAGTGTAACTATGTTACAGCGTTACGTTACATGGTTACGTTATAGCGTTTTCCGGAATCGATTGCGTCAACAAACGTGCAAGCAGAGTTCCAGAAGGGCAAAAACGATGCACGATGCATATATATGTACTACCCAACCCTACCTACAATGTTTATAAATACACTTGCGATTCAATGACTCGTCAAAATAGTTACATCACAGATGACATAAATAATACAAAGTTCTGGCCGTGCAGCCAACGGGCGACCCACCTTTTGAAGGCCAGATTTGACAGTCGCATCTGTTAGCAGAAATCAAAAGCTTGAAATAAGTATGTGTTTGTTATAGTTGATTCAAAACATAAGAGTGGTTCTGATCCTACAAACTTAAAACAATCTCAATTCTACTAAAATGTATATGTCGCTTTAGTCGCGGGAAAATATTTAGATAATAATATTGTATTCTTTTGCTGGCATTTATGAAACATTCACCCTAATTTAAACTTCACTGAATTATAGAACGAGAAAAAATTACCATGCCTATTTAATTATAATTACTTATATTAAACAAATTTTTTGACGCATCATTTTATTAGTTACCATTTTTACCACTAGGTGCCAGGAATGGAAATTATCTATATTAAATACCAAAGGTTTAGTTCTTATTAGTGTATTTGCCATATGGCACATACACTATTGGCGTCGGTCGGATGGTGGGACCTAGGGGTCGGACCAAAATTTCTCGACGTTTCATAGCCTCCTGAACACTTTGGCACCATTTTTAAAAATGTTTATATATATGTATGTATATATATATATATTTATATATATATATATTTATATATTTATATATATATATACAGTGTGTCCACAGACTCATCCTCAACATGGGGATCTCCGTTGTTATGGGAGATAGAGATTTGGTTAAATGAGACAAAATGTGCAGAATCTCCAGTACTACTACCCTGCGTAGTCAAACTTTCCATATTTTGCTTGGTTCGCGACCGACAGTTAAAAAACGAGATTTACCCATTTTCGTTTTTTGTTTATAACTCGCTTATTAAGTAAGTTAGAAAAAAAATATTTTCACTTTCTTAAGGCCCTTTTTTATGAAGATTTCAAATCTCTTTTCATATTTTTATTTATTTTTATAGTTTTAGAGATACTTGTATTAACTGTGTTTTTTTAAATACACGTCAAAGATGGCCATGACACCATTCGAAAAAGATTTTTTTTCTCTTTAATTTGATATGAGGGTTGATGGATTTATTTTCAAAAATAACAGAGTTATACGTAAAACACTGATTTTTAATAGTAGGCTATGCTAAATTAATTGATAAAACAACAGAAGGCTTAGCAAACAGTTGGAATTCGCGTTGGCTTAGTAAACGGCTGTTTTGTTTTAGCTGTCAAAGTGTAGTTTGTTGCTAATTTGTCAGTTTACTAAGTGATTTATTAAATTTACTTTTGTTATCATGGAACCATTTTGTAACAATGAAAAATTTGATATGTTATCTTGTTACATTCTATGTCACAAAAATTCGACCAGAGCTGCAGAAATGTACTTCGATCAGTATCCAGAACGAAAACAACCTCATTCGTCTATTTACAGAAACTTACGAGTAAATTTAATAAACTATGGATCATTTAAAAAGCCGTTTACTAAGTCAACGCGGATAAGTGAAGAAGACAAAACTACTGTTTTACGATCAATTGTTGAAAATCGCTTATTTTTAATTGTTAAAAAATGGTTCCACGATAACAAAAGTAAATTTAATAAATCACTTAGTAAACTGACAAATTAGCAACAAACTACACTTTGACAGCTAAAACAAAACAGCCGTTTACTAAGCCAACGCGAATTTCAACTGTTTGCTAAGCCTTCTGTTGTTTTATCAATTAATTTAGCATAGCCTACTATTAAAAATCAGTGTTTTACGTATAACTCTGTTATTTTTGAAAATAAATCCATCAACCCTCATATCAAATTAAAGAGAAAAAAAATCTCTTTCGAATGGTGTCATGGCCAACTTTGACGTGTATTTAAAAAAACAAAGTTAATACAAATATCTCTAAAACTATAAAAGTAAATAAAAATATGAAAAGAGATTTGAAATCTTCATAAAAAAGGTCCTTAAGAAAGTGAAAATATTTTTTTTCTAACTTACTTAATAAGCGAGTTATAAACAAAAAACGAAAATGGGTAAATCTCGTTTTTCAACTGTCGGTCGCGAACCAAGCAAAATATTGAAAGTTTGACTACGCAGGGTAATAGTACTGGAGATTCCGCACATTTTGTCTCATTTAACCAAATCTCTATCTCCCATAACAACGGAGATCCATGTGTGTGAAGTTAGCTCCGCCATTTTTTTTTTTTAGAAAAAAAAATGTTGTGCTGCAATGTGCCCAAGATGTGCTATTATGTGCCGTAAAGGAAAAAAATTAATCTCAAAAATTGCGATTTTTATAAGCAACATCATTTTTTGGCGTGAAGTTAGCTCCGCCATTTTTTTTTTTTGAAAAAGGAAAGGTGTGCTGTAATGTGCCCAAAATGTGCTATTATGTGCCGTAAAGGAAAAAAAATAATCTCAAAAATTTCGATATTTTTGAGTCAAAAATTTTTTTTTTTTAAAAGTCAGTCCCGCCTTTTTAATTGTGCTATAATGTGCCCGATGTGTGCTACTATGTGCCGAAATAAAAAAAAAATTTCTTTAAAAATGTAATTTTTATAAGCAAAAATATATTTTTGGCGTGAAGTTAGCTCCGCCATTTTTTTTTTTTTGAAAAAGGAAAGGTGTGCTGTAATGTGCCCAAAATGTGCTATTATGTGCCGTAAAGGAAAAAAAATAATCTCAAAAATTTCGATTTTTTTGAGTCAAAAAAATTTTTTTTAAAAAAGTCAGTCCCGCCTTTTTAATTGTGCTATAATGTGCCCGATGTGTGCTACTATGTGCCGAAATAAAAAAAATATTTCTTTAAAAATGTAATTTTTATAAGCAAAAATATATTTTTGGCGTGAAGTTAGCTCAGCCATTTTTTTTTTTTTGAAAAAGGAAGGGTGTGCCGTAATGTGCCCAAAATGTGCTATTATGTGCCGTAAAGGAAAAAAAATAATCTCACAAATTTCGATTTTTTTGAGTCAAAAAATTTTTTTTTTTTAAAGTCAGGTCCGCCTTTTTAATTGTGCTATAATGTGCCCGATGTGTGCTACTATGTGCCGAAATAAAAAAAAAAATTCTTTAAAAATGTAATTTTTATAAGCAAAAATATATTTTTGGCGTGAAGTTAGCTCTGCCATTTTTTTTTTTTTGAAAAAGGAAGGATGTGCTGTAATGTGCCCAAGATGTGCTATTATGTGCCGTAAAGGAAAAAAAATAATCTCAAAAATTTCGATTTTTTTGAGTCGATGTATGTTTTGCCCTTTTCAAATATGGCGGTCCTGCCTCACTTTTAAACAACTAGTCAGGTATCCAGTAAGTATAATACATCCATGATATAAATATATATATAAACATTTTCAAAAATGATGGCAAATTGTTCAGGAGGGTAATTTTGGTCCGACCCCTAGGTCCCGCCATCCGACCGACGCCAATAGTGTATGTGCCATATTCTATGGCAAATACACTAATAATAATAGTACAATATACAACCTACTAAGTGTTCTATTTTAAATGGCGGTTAGGAATAACACGAAAAATATAAAAGAAAAAACTTTAATACGTAATAGTACATGTTTTCAGTCAAAAAGTAAATAAAAAGAAGAACTTGAGTTGAAATATTGCCGTAGAGAATAAAAGACAATTCCTGCTAATAATAATAGCCCGACCCTCACGGAAAAAAATATAATCCGAAATATAATTTATAAATATACCGCGTATATTTTTGGCAAATATCGTATATTCCAAATATATTCCATTTACATTTTAGTGATATATTTTTAAAGAAGTATCCTAAAAATATACTTACTTTATATTAATTATATATTTTGGTACGCCAAAAATATATTTTTGCTTATAAAAATTACATTTTTAAAGAAATTTTTTTTTTATTTCGGCACATAGTAGCACACATCGGGCACATTATAGCACAATTAAAAAGGCGGGACTGACTTTAAAAAAAAAAATTTTTTGACTCAAAAAAAATCGAAATTTTTGAGATTATTTTTTTTCTTTTACGGCACATAATAGCACATTTTGGGCACATTACAGCACACCCTTCCTTTTTCAAAAAAAAAAAAAATGGCGGAGCTAACTTCACGCCAAAAATATATTTTTGCTTATAAAAATTACATTTTTAAAGAAATTTTTTTTTTTTTTTTGGCACATAGTAGCACACATCGGGCACATTATAGCACAATTAAAAAGGCGGGACTGACCTTTAAAAAAAAAAAATTTTTGACTCAAAAAAATCGAAATTTTTGAGATTATTTTTTTTTCTTTACGGCACATAATAGCACATTTTGGGCACATTACAGCACACCTTTCCTTTTTCAAAAAAAAAAAAATGGCGGAGCTAACTTCACGCCAAAAATTTATTTTTGCTTATAAAAATTACATTTTTAAAGAAATTTTTTTTTTATTTCGGCACATAGTAGCACACATCGGGCACATTATAGCACAATTAAAAAGGCGGGACTGACTTTTTTAAAAAAAATTTTTTTGACTCAAAAAAATCGAAATTTTTGAGATTATTTTTTTTCCTTTACGGCACATAATAGCACATTTTGGGCACATTACAGCACACCTTTCCTTTTTCAAAAAAAAAAAAATGGCGGAGCTAACTTCACGCCAAAAATTTATTTTTGCTTATAAAAATTACATTTTTAAAGAAATTTTTTTTTTATTTCGGCACATAGTAGCACACATCGGGCACATTATAGCACAATTAAAAAGGCGGGACTGACTTTTTTAAAAAAAATTTTTTTGACTCAAAAAAATCGAAATTTTTGAGATTATTTTTTTTCCTTTACGGCACATAATAGCACATTTTGGGCACATTACAGCACACCTTTCCTTTTTCAAAAAAAAAAAAATGGCGGAGCTAACTTCACGCCAAAAATATATTTTTGCTTATAAAAATTACATTTTTAAAGAATTTTTTTTTTTATTTCGGCACATAGTAGCACACATCGGGCACATTATAGCACAATTAAAAAGGCGGGACTGACTTTTAAAAAAAAAAAATTTTTGACTCAAAAATATCGAAATTTTTGAGATTATTTTTTTTCCTTTACGGCACATAATAGCACATTTTGGGCACATTACAGCACACCTTTCCTTTTTCAAAAAAAAAAAAAATGGCGGAGCTAACTTCACGCCAAAAAATGATGTTGCTTATAAAAATCGCAATTTTTGAGATTAATTTTTTTCCTTTACGGCACATAATAGCACATCTTGGGCACATTGCAGCACAACATTTTTTTTTCTAAAAAAAAAAAATGGCGGAGCTAACTTCACACACATGGAGATCCCCATGTTGAGGATGAGTCTGTGGACACACTGTATGTGTGTACACGATAACTCTCGACAGACTTAATCGATTGAAACGAAATTTGGTACACACATTGGAACCCATCACCGCAAGAAGCCTATTTAAAATGGGCCCGATCGGACCATTTTCAGGGTTGTATTTAGGGGTTCCAAAAAGTTTTTGGGCCCAAAAATATCGAAAAATTTGTCAGAATCGTTTCAAAATTGAAATTTAACTCTTTAGTAAAGATTAAAATGTGCTGCTAAAATTTTAATAAAATCGGCCCGACAGGACCGGACTTTCAAATTTTATGAAAACACTAGTTTGTTGATACGGATTTACTTATGCAAGGGTGTATTTAATTGGGTGTACTGATAAAATCCATGTCTAATATTGAAATTTAGAAAAATTTAATTATTTTAAGGGATGTATTAAGGGGTTAAATTTTTTATTTTGTCAAAAAACAAATTTAAGTTCACATAATAATGCCACAATGCCTGTATTAGCAAATACACTATATTGTCGGCAGGGTTTGGCACTGCGACCCGAGTTTTTTTGTTTATGTTTTTGGTTCCATAAAATGACACAAATCATTCAATAAAGGCGCTCATAAAACGGTCGTTTTCTCCCGTAAGGCAAGACCTCATTGGTTATATGTAAGAATGTCATACACTATTTAATGAATTCTTAGTTCCAAATTTATTTATTTCTTCGAATTCTTCCAACGGTTTTTAATCAACACGATAATTTTTGTTTAAAATAATACTTCGCACAAAATTGAAATTTTCTCGATTTCGTCTCAATAAAATATCGAATGAAAACCAACAAAGTCGTAGCCAGGCAATAAACCAAAGAAGTTTGAACCCTATCCAAAACTCTCACAAAAAAAATATATTTTTTCCACGAAATCTTTTTAAACGCTGTCATGGACGAATAAACCCGTACCTACATTTTTATCTGGTCCGCACCACTTTTATTTTAAGATTATGTTCTGCTAATTTTGTCAACCTGAACACCCTATGGTCTTGAATTTGGAAAAGTAATTATTCACATTCGCAATACGACCTTTTTTTTTGAAGTTATACTTCTTTTGGCGCGTTATGGAAAAATGATGAGAGGGAATTTTTACGATGCGCGCGCGTTACGAAAATTTAACACCATGAAGTTAGTCGGAAGTTCATGATTTAATACCCTATTTTCACCAGTCACAATGTGACAAGAGCGTTTTCAGTTTTGAATAACATTAATAAAAGTTATTGCTATACAAACGCTCGTTTATGCCGCTTTCGTTAAATATGAGTTCGTACTCCAACATCTGTACTGTTTACACTATTATTTTTCATGATTATAATAGCCTATTATATAGCACTGCTATGTAAGATATGTCGTGGTGTAACAGATAGCATAGCCGCTTCATACGCAATAGGTTCCGGGTTCGAATCTCAACACTAACATGCTTTTTTTTAAATAATTAAATAGAAATAAATATAATAAATAAATATATTTAATAAATTAATAATTTATTAAATTAAATTAATTTATTTAATATCTTTATTTTATTATTTTATTGACTTTTTTACAAATGTTTACTTCTGGCACGCGGGGTAAAATTTTTGGAGTTATTTTTGTTTTGTTACGCCAAAGAACTATAACTTCTGACGTGCGTACACACACACAATTTTTTTTTCACATTTGCATTCGTTATAAGTACATATTCGTGACAACCCTAGTACAGAGCTGCATGTGTACACATCGAGGTTAGGTTGTTTTATCCTATAAGTATTTTTAATTTAAAACACAGCTGAAAGATTTTAAGGCAATATATTTTTTTCTTACAGGTAACAAGTACAAAAGATCGATAGAACACACAACCTGCAGAGAGAGAGAGAGAGAAAATGAGAAGGCTTCAACAAGAGAGCTTTCGTAGGGCTTGTGTCCGTGTGGGGGAGATGCGGGGAGAGACTGTCCTGCATGTATACATACATAACCAGCCCGAATCGGGGCGCAGTACCTACCTACCTAACAGCCCGAGCCGCACCACCCCCTCGGGTGGCGTTTCGGCCCGACCGACCGACGTACTACGTATGTGTATAGAGGTATTGATCATATTGTCTATTCAGGGTTACTTAACCCCTTCTGTGTATAGAGCGTCGTAAATACTCCTCGTAACAAAACTCACTTTACAAAGGGCTTGCAGATTTTATATCAAAGTATCTCTACGCTATTTATACATTATCTGCATAAATAGATATTCTGAAATCTGAACGAACTGACTGCTTTCTATTGTTGTGTCTTTTTGAGTCAACAATAATTACTCTACATTGTCGACCACAACATTGTTTTGTTTTGGCAGTTTCTATTAGCTACGCTTTTGAAACAAACAAGTTAATCAAAATTATAATCTCGGGTTGTGATCAGACATATTTTAGACTCGTCTTGATTAAATCAAATTTTGTTGTGTTTTGTTTATTTATTATTAATTTTATATAAAGATCTACGATATTATTAAATAACGTCAAAAAGATTTTTATACTATGAAAGCACAAGATTGTCCTGGAACTTATGGAAGCTACTGGGGTATAGCGCAATGGGTCCTTTGCAAGATTTGTGTCTTTTTGAGTCAACATTAATACTCTACATTGTCGACCACAACATTGTTTTGTTTTGGCAGTTTCTATTAGCTACGCTTTTGAAACAAACAAGTTAATCAAAATTATAATCTCGTTGTGATCAAACATATTTTAGACTCGTCTTGATTAAATCAAATTTTGTTGTGTTTTATTTATTTATTATTAATTGTATATAAAGATCTACGATATTATTAAATAACGTCAAAAAGATTTTTATACAATGAAAGCACAAGATTGTCCTGGAACTTATGGAAGCTACTGGAGTATAGCGCAATGTGTCCTTTGCAAGATTTATGCTTGATTTTACATTGAAAGTAAATATTTTACAGTGGGTATGGCAAAAAAAATATTGCGACGCCACTAAAAAACTTCTGAGAATTGAACATGGCTGATATCTACGAAATAGAGGTACAAATGACTTTGTATTTATTTATTCCAAGTATATAAACATGAAAGGCTAAACACACTAATATTATTGTCTAATAAAAAATCTGAATGAAATAATACTATTAAATTTATACAATCGACTCACATTATGTATACAAAATTGTAAATTGAAACCAGTAAAGGTGTAAAAGGTAGGTAGTATTTGATACTAGTTAAATATCAATTAATTTGGTTTAATAATGGCAGTAAAATCGTAATGGGCAATCATATAATCCTACATCCAATAAACAAATAATGACAGAAGCATTGTAAGTAAATAATAATAAACATATCGGTGGTCAAACGGAAAAACTGCGTATGTTTAATTTTCGATAAATTAATGACGATTTAATCGTCCAGTTCATTTGAAAAAAGTAGACCGAATGAGTGGAGAAGTGGTGTAGGTGATGGGTTAAAATCCTAGCGGGAACAGACATTGTGGCATAGAACTTTTTTCTAGTATGTATAGGTACTTAATTCATAGAAAAAAATATCATAGATAGAATAGGGAAGCCACCCAAAAAAGTGTCGGTTCAAAAGATAGAGATGGAGAATAGAGCAGTTCTTCTCAAGGTTATTAGAGTACAGGTTGCCTCATTCCATCTGACCAATCAGCATAAGCGCGGGAATGACGTCAGCTAGAATTTAGTTTAAATCAAGTACAAAAATTGGTGAAGATTATGCTTATTTATATTAGGTGCTTCGTGCAGATTTTTTCTTAAAATTGGCAGGAGACAATAAATAGGAGAATAGATGTTAAAAAATAGGATAATTTTTATTTTTATTACAAAATTTAGGTTTTAATATCTATAATATAAACAAACAAAAAATTAAATAATGCTCAAGAAATGGCAGATCTTGTTAATTACCTATTTTTTTAAATTTAAGTAACGAATAGAATTAACTAACAAATTGATAAATTAATTATTTTATCTTTTATATTCACAAAATATTAAAAATAACCACGAAACACCATAACACTTAACAGCTATCGCAAAATTGACAACTTATCATATTTTTTTCACTAACAGAAGAATCATGTTTCTATTAGGTATTGAAAAATCATATCACACTACCATGGTTACTGTGATTTTTATTTCCAAAAATTAGCAGCGTCCATGGTCTGATATTTTCTATTGAAGTGAGCAAGCATGGTATATTCTGAGTGACGTCATTCCCCCACTACTATCTATCGGAATGAGGCAATCTATGCTCTACTAATAGGTCGAGAGCTAGGCGTAAATTTATATAGCTCATTTGTGACAGGATGAAATTTTCAGGGAAGGTAGAATGTAGTATGACAAAGAATAAGTGCTAGGGTTGCCTCGTCAAATCCTGGTGCGAAGGCCGGGAGGAGCTCACTTCCGGTGCAAAATACACATATTTCATTAGCTCATAATTATCTTTCGTCATTATATGACAGCATACAATTGACGCCATATTGTAGATCTCGAAGAGCTGTAATGATATACATAGGGTTGCCTAAGGAAATTTTGGGTAACACATTGAAAACTTATAAATTATATTTGTTTTTTTGACATTTTTAAAGCTGTCAAATAACATTATGTATATATGTATACTTATATATTGTAACCGTTCTGAAATGAGTTATCGGCCTTGTGTTTGGCAAACATTCATACGTATGTCTAGTTATTTATAACTTTATGTTTTCAACGCATTTGGTTTCTAACTCATATCCGTATAATTACGCAGGAATTACCTGAATCTGGTATTGACAATTTTCCCAAGAATTTATGTATTTTAGGGTAGCAATTTCTTATTTTTATTTTTCATAGTAATTCAATGTGCACCTCTTATATAAATTAGTATAAATTACTTACTTGAAGGTCGTAGTAACCTGTAATAAAAGTTTTAAAAAAGGTGGTTGGAGTTTGTTTCGAAAAGAGAGAAAAGGTTGATTTTTGTTTGTGATTTTAAATTTGGTTTGACACTAAAAACTAATTGAAGCATTTGACTTTACTGAACCTCGATTAATATTTTTTCTTGAAATTCAACTTAATCAGACGCAGGTATAAAGTTAACTAAGCGAATATAAACCAAAATAACTATAATGAAAAAATGGAAAATAATAATAATTTACTATAATAAAAGAAAAAACCGATTGATTTGTGAGTCAGAATTGTCAATCTTTATTATGGCAACTTTTCAGCAACTATTTTGTTGCCTTCTTCAAGCCTAAAATTACATTATTAGAATTATGTAATTTTAGGCCTGAAGAAGGCAAACATTGCCAATGATTGACAATTCTGATTCACAAATCAACCGGTTTTTTAATTTTATTATATTACATACGTCAGTGATCGACATGAGTTTCAATATAGTTTACTATACATTAAACTATTCAAAAATGTTCCGAACAAAGGCAATAACATTTTATGAATTATTATTAAATTACTTATTCTAAGCATACTTATATTAAAGTGCTATTAAAATAATTATTTATTTTTTTTTACAATAATATGTAAACATTTTTAAACAAAACGTAGTTTAAGGTAGTTGCTTTGAAAAAAAGTCAAGAAAATCATGAAATAAAAATTATATATATATATATTTTTTAATAAAGGTATCTCTTTATGCTAGTTAAATTAGAAAATAATGCGAGATATTTTTTGTTGAAAATTGAATTTTTAACATTTTTTAATATAGGTAAGGTGCTAAAAAATATCACATTAATAAATTTTCAATAAGAAAAAAAACAATACATAATAACCTATGTGTTTTTTTTATAAAAAAAAAAAAAACGATGCATGACACATTACCGCTGATAATGTTAGTAAAAAAACTATAATTATTGACCACGTAGTTTCAAAATGCAATAACAAATGACATTTGGCGACGTTCCATTCAAACGACTTTACACCCGTACCTAAAGATGTTTCACATCAAAAATTTAAATTTTTGCATATACTGATACAAAATGTATAACTTTTCTTTTCCGTGATGCAGGATTTAACTATTATATTTTATCCAATTTTGAGCAGTTATTAACAATTTATAATTTTCGAAATGTCATTTTCTTAAAAACTATGGTTACCATGCTGGACTAAGGGCCACTTTGTAATTTTGAGCTGTTTGAATTTATACATATATACATATACATACAAAAATTGACATTTTGCACCGGAAGTGGCTTATCCCGGCCGTCGCACCAGGATTTGACTAGGCAACCCTAGCGCTTTTTCTTTGTCATAATAAATACTACCTTCCCTGAAAATTTCATCCTGTCACAAATGAGCTTCATATATTAACGCCCGCCTCTTGGTCTATAACCTTGAGTTCTTCTATATTTTTCTATCACAAATTCATAACCATGGTTACAGATGTAAATTAACAATATCTACTATAAATTTTTAAATTCACAAATGCGTTAGAAGGCAAGGAAAAGAGAGCTGTTCCTTTTTTCTCTCTTTTCCAGCCTGACACTGTCACTTACAATAAGTTGTGCCTATAACCCCCCTGCTCTATTTATGATATCTCTATGACTTAATTACTGTATCCAGTATCTGCCGCCTTGTTGAGATTTTCCATGGTTTCCCTCAATAATTCCAGATAAATATTGAGGCGGCCGATTACTGTCCAACTCCAATGCTTTCTTAACTATAATAGTTTATTTCTTCCTAGCACATTGCTATTTGCTATTATCTAACCTGAAATGTAAATATGTAGAAAATAACGGGATAACATGTCAAATTGAAGAAAGAAATAGTGCGAATGGTGCCCGTTATGACACAATGTCGAGTAAAAGACGTTAATTTATTTTATTTTTTATTTATTGTAGATTATAGACGCGTCGACATCTCAGGTCATTAGCGTCTTTCAACTACACTAAATAACAACTATCTTAAAACTAAATAACATCACAAAACATCCATGAGCGCAGGTGGGGTTCGAACCCACGGCAGTCCAGTCCAGAGGTTGCGGCACTAAGCACGCTAACCACTAGGCTATGCTGTCCTCTAAAGGACGTTAATATACATAGGTAATATTACCTATTAAATTTGCGATTTTTCAATAATTGCAAAACATTCAATTTTGTATTTGTAAAATATTTTTTTAAGATTTATTTAAATTGATCTCAAAAAAGTCTTTGTTTTTATTTCTGAAATTCAATTTTTCCACTTGGAATTTTTTTTACCAAATTGATCTTTGCTTTGATTAGCAATTATTCAGTGCTAGTTTTGATATCAATGACTAAAACGAAAATTTGTTTTATTGAGAATCTAAGCGACGCAATATTAAGCAATATTTTATATCACAAGGACACAAGAGGCACGAAACAGGGATGTAACTTACTCATGTTTACATAATTAGACTTAAAATTCTACATGAGCAGTTTTGCTTTCTGGCCACAGAGAGATATATGGTAAATCGTGGTAAAAAGTTTAAATATAAGATACATCAAATAAAGGATATATTTAACACTAGGGTAATAAAGATAAAAAATCACCTATAAATCCATCTAATACATTCTTCAACATTTACAAGGCTAGTTAATTGCATATGACACATTTATAACCGAAAAAAAAACATTAACATCAATTCGACATAAAATAAATTCATCATGACATAACAACAACTTCCGTAAATGCTAGGAAACAAGAGTCCCGACGCGCGACTTCAAAGCTTTATATAGCATTCTGAAATAGCTATCATAAAGCCATTAACTTTATACAGTGGCCATTAAGTTAAATATTATTGCTTACCCCAAGACCTATATATGTGTGTGTGTATACAGTCTGTTCCTAAAACGGCGGACAACTAAGTCACCGTCTCATTCCTTAATGAAATAGGTACTAGAGGTGAACTAACCATTGCGGTTTGAAATCGTATACGGAAGGAATGATTTATTCCAAAATTATTTGCAAGTATAAATCGTCCATCATCGCACGTAAAGATGTAACTGACAAAATTTGAAAAAGTGAGATTACGCCACCGAACAACATTCCTTAAGTCTGACTTTCTTCTATCGAAGTGACGTAATTGTGGTGTAAATGGCAGATACGTCTTACGTGAGATGAAGGACGAAATGATTAAAGCAATGGCGAAGGTTTTGGAGACGTATTGATCATGACGGTATAGCAGTACGAACTTATGTCATTACGATGATTAGTGTTGCCGTCTAGACAAGACTTTCAAAGTTTTGTCTTGTCTTGAAATATCAAGACTTGACTAAGTCTAAGTCTAGATTAACAAACTTTTGTCTTGTCTAATATCAAGACTCTAGATTATTTTCAAGAGTCTAGATTAGTAGTAGTAGGTAAAGTAAACCTTTACATACTACTACTTAGTTTATCTAGACTCTTGAAAATTGTCTAGAATTTTGGCAAGAGTCTTGATCTAGATAAAGCAAGTCTTGTCTTGTCTTGAAAATTTCTAGACAAGGCTTTTGCATGTCTTGTCTTGAAAATCTAGACAAGACAAGACAAGAGTCTATAGAAAGTCTAGATCTAGACGGCAACACTAACGATGATAAATAAAGATTTTTATAAAAATCGTAAGGAAGGCATATTCCAAAATGGCGACTGGTAAAAAATAATTAAAGCAGCATCATTTGTGAGTGTTTAGAGTGAACTGATCACGGCTGTATAATAGCACCCACTTACAAATATAATTAATCGAAAATAAATATTATATTTGATACAGATAATAAGTTTATCTCTATAGGTTGCGAGTACCTTTCATGTATATTGTGTATATGAATGTAACTCCATGTTTTGCTGGTTCCGAATAAATATTAAAAATTAATCACACAACCACCAAACCTTTTAATAATTCTTCTCGATGTACGTTTCGCAAACCGTGTTAACATCATCAAGAGATTATTAAATCTGATCATCTACTGATGATGCTAACATGGTTAGAGAAACGTACGTGGTTTGGTATTTTTAATATTCAGTGTCTTTACACCGAAGGTTCCATCATTCTATAAATATCGTCATGATGATAATCTCGATTGAAAAATGATGTGCGGAAAATTCCAAAATGACGGCCATTTACTTTTTTTGAAGAGTGAACAGACCACGGCGATGTAATAGCAGATGATAACAAAAAACGGTAATGTTCCATTAAAAACTGTTCATAATTAGATGCTAAGCAATTTTTGAAACATCCTATATTCAAGGTACTTCCATGGCTCCATACTGTAAGCTCTGCAAGTATCGTCGAAGTGTGAGCTACTCTTTTCTTGTGCCCTGAGCAGGTTTACTTCACTGCATTGGGTCGGCCTGCACGGTTACAAAAAAATACGACGAATATTACGGGCGTAGGCTAAAGGTAATGGCCGCACATATGTATGGAAGGCACATATATCTCTCTCATTCTATATGTTCATTTTTATGTCAAATTTATGACAAAAGCGAGCAAAGGCCAAAAAGATAAATGGTTCTCATGATTCTATGACACCTGTATTAAAACCTGGATTTACTATATACATTTTTCATTGAATGCTCTCTAAACAATTTATGAATGTAGTTTTTCTCTCTTTCTTGTGCAATATTTGTATGATGTATGCAGGTATAATAAAAAATGGTCTCGCACTACCTAGCATTGCAAATCAAATTAAAATAACTTATTGGCAAATGTAGATAAAAATAATTTGTTTTTTTTTTAAATATTTAGAACAACTAATAACTATAACAATTGGTTACACTGCAACTGTTAGTTTTGGATTTATTTTTATTGGTTTTGTTTATTTGCAAAAATCAGAAAGTTTATGATTAGAACTAAAATTACCAGAAATAGCATTTTTTAATCCTCTCGTTGTCGCAAATTATTCACGCATTTCAAAACAACGGAGGTTATCAATTCGACATGTAGGTATTTATTTTTTTATGTTTGTTCAGCAATAACTTCTCGAGAGGTTAACCGATTTGAATAATGTTTTTATTTAAATCGGTTTAGTAGTTTTTTTTAAAGTTTAATAATCAAATATCAAGATTGAAGTCGGTTAACAACGTGAACACTTCCTTCATAAAAAGCCACTAAATAGAGTTTAATAATAAAATGTTGAGGTTGGCGCCAATTTAATAAAATAAAGGTAGATGTACTTATACAAAGTTTTAATAATTGAACTGGCGCCGACCTGAAAATTTTATTATTTTCCTTTTTTTAGTGGCTTTTTTTGGAAGAAGGTTCTATTTTTTTCTTTAGTTTTAATTTATGAAAACAGCCTTAGAAAAAAAATGTGGTACGTGCTAAATTTAAAAGAATGAATTAACAAGTCTTATACAAAAATATTAAGTTACATAACACTTTAAATAATTTCCGAGATGTCATATATTATGATCGAAGACACATACAGCGGTTTTTCAGCGGTTTGTTCCGAGTCGGCACGAATGTTAGTGTTTTTCAATGATGCAAAACACACACCGCGGCGAGAATTGCCTGCCGACTGAAAACCGACTCTCAGCCGTCTCGACACATCGTTCTCCACAAGAAACGCCTGACTGCCGAGTTGACACCGCTGTGTGTGTCAAGTCGAAGCGGCAGCCGCCTCAGGCGGCTAGTCGGCGCAGAACCACTGTGAAACCGCTGTGTGTGTGTCATCGCTCTATAGCGCTACTATATAGGCATATCTTTTCCAGATCCCTGGGTTCCCACTTCTAAGAAGTGGCGAACTGGATTGTCATTTGTCAATTATTAAAAACAGTAATAAATTCAAAAATATGACTTAGTGCTAGGCCCGGATAATCCTGTTAAGTTATTGAGACAGAATCGGCAATTTCAAAAATCTAGATTCTCATACTATTTTGACTTTATCTTGAGATGAGACTATATTTTTGAAAATATCGTCTCTGTTTCATAGGCCGTGTACTAAATTGTCGTCAATCTCACACAGGGATGAATCTATTTTTTTTATAATTTTACAGGAGAGCGAGATACGCCTCTTGGCCTGATTACAAAGCTGCAAATTTTGAGATACGTCACCGACAGAACCTGTGATTACTTAGAAACTATGGCAAATTAAGTTACGCTACTTTGTGACAAGAAAGATACTAAAAAAGGTGTCCTTTTTGAGATACGTTACTTTGTGAGATTGGCGATTATAAATTTCAAAGGTTCTAAGCAACAGGGAAATTCACTATTAGTTAAAAAAAAACTTTTTAGAGACAAGCTTTTATTTAAACGCACTAAAAAGGAAAAAATAATTTTTAATAATTTAGGTTCATAATTATAAAAGCGTTGGTCGTGACTGATAAACTATCATAGAGTTCACGACCCACGCTTTTATAATTATGAACAAATTTTTAAAAATTATTTTTTTCTTATTAGTGCATTTAAATAAAAGCTTGTCTCTAAAAAGTTTTTTTTTACTAATATTTATTTTGTTCATTTTAGTCTTTCAAAATTTTACCCCCCCTTCGACACCCAGCATGCCCTTAAATTGCCCCCAAAATGCCCTTAAATTGCCCAAAAATGTTCGCTCATCAAGCCCTTTCACTTGATACCCATATCATAGGGGTAGCTGTGGAAATGATAAATCGCCATTTTGTAACGTCCGCCATATTGGATTAGAAATGGCGGAATTTAAGTAATCGTGCATTGTCACGAGAACCAAACGTGTGTGCCAAATTTCAGCCGGATAGCTTCAGTGGAAGTGGGTGAAATATTGATTACAAAATTCCAATGAATGAATTATAAATTATAGACGCTCGACAACTGAGGTCATTAGCATCTATACAAAATTCCAGACATACATACATACAAGTGAAGTTAAATAAAACCTTGTATATCTACATTAAAAAAAAAAGTTCTCGATCGATAAATTGCCAAGTGCAAAACTGCATCCAGTTGAAAACATAAATAATCTTGTTCTTTGATTTTTTTTCCATATAGATTCTTAAGTAGCGTGCAAATAAAACGAATAGGTAAACATTTTGAATGCGTGTCGTGTGATTTACAACCGCCATTTCATTACTCGTAAATATTATAATGGGTCGTTTAAATTAGAGATAGACTTTAAATCGTCACCTGTTGTCAGTTTGTAGTCCGCAAAAAGCGGCGAACGATTATACATGACTAATGACCTTAGTTTAGTCATTGAAAACATATGATCGATGACAATCATCAATACATATCAATAATAAGCTGTTCTATAATTTATATCACATTCTATTTCGAAAGTGTAACACCTGCACATTGGGAATTGGGACTGAAAAACCATAAGTGCCATATGTAGAAAACTACTATATCTATTTTGATTACAAGATTTTATTTATTTATTCACATGTTTATTTGTTTGTTTGTTTGTTTGTCAGTCAAGTCAATTTTGAACCACTTGCAGATATTCGATCGATTTGAAATTTTGTACACATGATTATTCCCGATGACAATCAACCGTTTTTTTAATTAAATAATCAATTAATTTTAATAAATGATGTTTTAATAGTAAAAAATTTTGAAAGACTAATAAGAACAAAATAAAATATGACTTAGTGCTAGGCCCGGATAATCCTGTTAAGTTATTGAAACAGAATCGGCAATTTCAAAAATCTAGATTCTCATACTATTTTGACTTTATCTTGAGATGAGACTATATTTTTGAAAATAAAATATACTTAAGTAAAAGAACTTTTTAAAGACAAGCTTCTGTTGAAATATAGGTAGATACTAGAAAGAAAAAAATAATATTTAAAAATTTATAAAGTTCATAATTATAAAAGCGTGGGTTGCAAACGTTTATGATAATTTATTAGTCACGACCCATGCTTTTAAAATTATGAACCTAAATGATTAAATATAATTTTCCTTTTTAGAACATTTTAATAAGCTTGTTTCTAAATTTATATTTTATTATTTTCAAACAAATGCATAGCGCGCTTGCCCTAGAATAAATATTTGTCCACAAACAGATATAGAACCAACGTTATCGCGGAGACTGAAGTGAAGGGAAAATTATCTCTGGCATCTAGCAACAATTGAAACAGAAAAAATGTAGATTGAAAACAATAGCAGTTGACATTTTTTTAACGTTGACAAAATGTCATTGTTTTCAACCTTTGATTAGAATTGTTTTAAAATCAGAGTTCAAGTGCTTATAAAAAAGGCTAGTCATGGAATAATGTTTAAGATTACCTCCATTATATCTACACTAAAATTTATAAATTAACTCAGTGCTCATGGCCGTCCAAAAGGGGTTGACGACAGGTGCCTGGGCCCCGGGCGCCGGCTCTGGAAGGGAGGGCATCAGAAGCCAATTAACATTTTGTTTTATTAGTGATAACGTGGTATGAGGGGCGCCAAATTAATTCCATGCCCCGGGATTTCGCACGCTGGGCAAGAAAACGCTTATAGGGAGCCGCAGTTTCATCAAGACATACCAGTGTGGCGAAGGAAGGGAAGGGTTATAGCGCTGATTTGACTACTTGACTACCTACAATTTAAGAGGTTATAGTCAAGTTCCAAAATTTAAGACAGTGATTCATGCACTTATACTTCACTATTTATATAAGCGGCACAGTTTTTATGCATAGGAAGTGTATGTTGTTTCATTACTATGCCTGACTTACTATCTTAAATTTTGAAACTTGACTATAAGTACTATATGAATTCCAATGTTTATATACGCTGCGCAAGCGTTCACTACACTGGCATGAACCGTATAAGTAATTTAAATAAAATACACCTATTTTATGACAATAAAAAAATACTGGCTTTATATACAAATTAACACGTCATTATTAGTTTTTATTGCGTCAAATGCTATAACTGCACAATATGACAACATCTATGAAATTTTATGACGACGTGTTAAAAAATTAACACCAATCTAAAATTAAATTCATAAAAAAGTTTACGGAGTCTTAAATATTATATTTATCGATATGAAGCCACTGTACTTACAGGTTGTTTCTGAAATCAAATTACGGTCCCGATGTATTAAAATCAAATACAGTGTAACCTTAATATAACGAGCCTCAATATAACGATTTCCTCGATTTAACAAATTTTTCTAAATCCCCTAGAACTGCCCGTAAGAGCTAATGCAAAATATACCTTTACATTACGAATACATTTATCAAAAACCTCGTTATAACGAATTTTCAATCATTGCAAAATATAAATAGAAAGTATTATTTACCTCTATAATATAACCTTTACATAACGTATCCTATCAATTATTCACACTCAATTTCACAATAATTCATGCCTCGACGCAGGTTCAGACACGTTAAATTTTTCGTATAAGACAATCATTGTTGTTTGATGCTAAGTAATGTAAACACTGTTGTTAGTTTTAAAGTTGCAATGAGTGAGAAAGGAAAAAGGTTTTCCTTAACCTTGTTAAAACGAATCGTAGTCCAACCTAACCTCTATATAACAAGCCTCATTGTAACAAATTACTTGGTATAACGAATATTTTCTTATTCCGTTCAGTTTTGTAATATCGAGGTTGCACTGTACTACTATTGACTTTAAACACGTAAAACTCTGGCCTAAAATAGGCCACAAGCAACACTAGCGCCGCGGGCGGCTTGGGATCCTAAAAAAGTTTTGACATATGAAATACTATAGAAACAATAATATAATGTTCAATTTTGCACAGACGTTAACCTAAAAATGTAATCAGCGGATTTTTTCAATTTTCAATAAGGTATAGTAAATTGTATTTCTAGTGTCGTAATGGGGATTGTTAATTTTTTAGTTTTATAATTATGTAGTACCTTCTCCAATAATTTAAATTTAAATGAACCACTGAATAATTCATTGTGAATATACATATAAGAAATAAGCACCTGTTATATTGTATCAGGTGAAAACGCCGAATAAAATAATAGATACTATTCTAATAATAAGTATTGTTAATTAGCTTTATAACAATGCATTACTAATTAAATTATTGTTTTTTTATTTAATACTTAAAATGACTGAATAATTTTTAACGGGGATTTAAGAAAGAATGTTTTAAATCGATGTGAACGAAGCGAAGTCTTTCTAAAATTTAATAGGGCAAAGTCTCTTATATTGAACCAATTCACAAATTTAAGCGGCGGAAGATTATAGTGTTATCAACGTGTTATTACCATCAATTTGTCTCCTGACCTATAGTACATAAATGGTAACAAAAAAATGATGGCTATGAATTTGGGAAATTGATCAACATGGGATAAAATGGGAAATTAGTAAATATCTTTAAATTTAAATAAGGAAAGAGAACTGTGGTTGGAAACAAGAATTTAATCACATCTTAACAACAGAAATTTTTGTTAGGTATAGGAATTGGATGTACTTTTTGAGGACAATACTCCCATCATCCACAAAAACTAAATCAAAATTTTGCATTTTCCATCTTTAAATTGAAAAGTATCATTCTTTGACGAGACTTAAAACCATATGAAGTGGAAGCTTCGAATAACAGTTCAATTTGGGAAATGACTCAAGATAGGCGACCTCACCCTACTATTAAAGATGTTAGGAACCACCATATAAAGTTTTTCCTATGGGATTACTAAACATTTTTAAATTTTAAAGTATCAATATTTAATCTAAAACCGGGACCTAGTGCAGTGTAAGCTTCGAATTCTTCTAAAACCGGTCCTTATATAATAATACCAAGGGTTTTTTGGAAGTTTTTTGCAGCCATTTTTATTTATATTGAAAGAGTTTTATTTATACTAAACGTTTCGCCTTTTTAGGCATCATCAGTAATATTCTGAAATGTTATGCATATATACATTAAACTGAACAAGTTATAATACAGTATTTGAAAATAAAGATAAATGAATGAGTTAGATTCAAAATACTTACATTTTATAGTGAAATTATGATTTATGAACATTATTTGAACGATGTTATTAGCATGGATTTTAGACAACTGTTTCTATTTTTAAAATGAAAGAAAGTTATGGAAGCTATTGTAAGTGTATTGTTGTATTTGTATGCAAGTGTGTATACTTGTATTCAGGAGTACCATTTGTATAGATAAAGGCATAACTTTAGGAGGTGTAATGTACTATTGTTTTAGAGGTACTATTGTATAGATGGAGTATTTTTTTAATGAAGGGTGTATTTGTTTTATTTTCTTTAATTAGATTTTTTTTTTCTTTTAGTGTAAGAGGTTGAAGTATATAGAATTTAAGTTTTTCATATCTGTTTTATAATTAATTGCATTATATCCTCAACCGTACTAAACTCACTACGCATAATACCAAGATTAGCATAAACACATGTGTTGAGTAAATTACAACCTAGCGAACAATGAAACAAATCAATCTTAATCATTTCTTTTGTATATTATACATAAATCATAATTATAACTGACTGGTGGAAAATTAGAAAATAAATTAATACTTGTTTTGCATTGTCGTTTTGACAATTATAAAAGATTTTAGATTCTGAGTTTAATATGAACGACGAAAGTATGTTTATCATGTTATACTAATTTACATTCCTGCCAATTCACTTTTTACTTCCCACCTCTACTATGGTAGGTTAATGGATTTAGTCCGAAAAAAATATTTCGAGATTTTAACAGATCTTCACGTTTTGAGACCCTAGCAATCGTTTAAGATCATTTTCTGACTGATGTCTGTATGTGTGTGTGTGTGTATGTGGTCAATTTTTCGCCTTTACTAGGTGGGAAGTATAGGACTCATCAGTCGAATTTTTTATTATTTTTTTATGATTTGTTTATTCATTTTATTACAGACGTTTCTGTTGATTATAGACGCTTAACATCGGAGGTCTTTAGCTAGATGTTTCTGAAGGTTGTAGTACAGACAAAGGCATTTTCCATGACTTTATAAGAAAAACTAGCCCTTGAAGGACGGATTTTATTTTCGATGCATTTTTTTTAACAAAAACAAGTCATTTCTTTACCTCCGCCATATCCCAAAAACAATCACTCCTATGAAAAAAAGTCACTAGACCTTTTTTGTGGGAAATTGTATGGGCTACAAATGTAACAATAAATATTTTTGAAAGATTTTTTCGTTGGAGAGCAGCCAATTATATAATTGTTTCGAAACATATAGGAAAAAATCATTTTACCAACCACTGGTCACAATCAGGATTCTAACCTGAACCTTTCCACTTTCGCGGCGGAATGAGCTTACAATACCATGAGACTAACCGTTTTTCACAAAAACATTTTTTATGACCTTTGATCCCGCGTATAATTTTTAGCGGCACACCAATCGATGAGGACTTCTGACATTTCGTTTAGAACCACAATATGAAAGCCCACACCAAAAATTAGCTCCAAGGGAATTATTTCGGACTTCCTACTTTTATGTGAGTATTTTAGCTGGACTATTATTATTCCGAGGCAGATAGCTATGGGATAATTATTGTAAGCATTGCTCTGCAAATTCACGGTCATCTCTCGTTACAGTGACTTACTGGGTTGTAGAACGCATTGTCAGAAAATCTGAATTGACAATGACCTTACGTTGTTACCATATAACTGCAGTTTTTATACACCGGAACCGTCTAATGTCGTGATCAAACTTTTTATTACGTAGGTATTTGTCAAGCTGAAATGCTTGCAAAGATGTTAAATCAAATAAACCACGTGCCAATTTTGATATTTTTTAAAGAAAAACGCTTTTAAGCAGATTGTTGAAGAAGCCCAAAAAAGGTTAGTGCATTTCAGAAATATTATTTGTTTCAACTAAAACTTTGACTCAAAAATATCACATAAACTTAGTTGTGGGTCCTTTTTGCAAGGATCGAAAGAAGACCAATCCTATGATTGAATCTGCAATAACCAATTCTTATTACGCTCATTTTGATTAGATTGGCGAGAAGTTTTAGAACATTTGAATAAAAGCTTGTTTAAAAAAACATTTTACAAGCTTTTATTTCTAGTCGGTAGTAATAAGTGTCAAACTGACAGCTAAAGTTTGCTGGTGCGATGACAGGATGGTAGCGTCATGACGTCGATTACTACCAACTGTACAATGTTCATTTCCCGACGGGACCATCATAAATCCACAGATATGACATCTGAGTCCACATTATATGTACACAAGCGTTACAGTTCTTTCATTAAATTTCCCCTCCCGTATAAGTAGCTTATGAGGGACTATCTGCCCAGTTCATTCTCGTAGTGACAACTGCCTTCCACTAACGAAAGATGGCCAGTATGAAGGTACCATATTAAAACTTGTTCTTAAGGATGGATCAAGAAGGTAGAAACAATCCAGCTCAAAGAGGTCTTATCAAGGATTGAAATCGTAACCGTAAGAAAACCATTTCATTTTAGTAACCGAAACTACTATTTTAACAGAAAAAATAGAAACCAAAACCGAATAAATCGTAAGAACTGGTTAAAATCGGTTTTCTTGAAAATTTTCATTTTCGATTTTTACGGTGAAAAAGTTCCTACTCTATTCTAAAATAAAAGAGGTGAAGCATTTTTGCTTTTTCGCCATTTACCTATAGGTTAGACTTAGTTTTTGATGCTAATTTTCAAAAGTATATCACTAAAAAGCGGCACGAAATCTAAAACGAACTCCAGCGTAACTTCCGTTGCATTCCCAACATTTTAGTATGATGTAATCTTCAAATCAGCGAGGCAACAATTTCTAGTAAATTTACCTGACGTTTAACCTATAAAAATTATTTGTGTAGTATTATTGGGTCTTTCTGAGACAACATCAATAGGTTGTGTGCACGAAGCCTACTAGCGCCGCTAGTGGGCAATAGTGCACGATTGAACTAATTTTTGTTGTTGTTTTAGACTGCGAGCGGGTTTAAAAGTGTCAAATTTATCAGATTTATATTAATAATTTCCAAATAAAATAGAAGTAAAATTATCGTTTTACTTACTTGACTTTTTAAACAACAATGCTCCCTGACAATTACAAAAAAATAGAGTTCCGAGTTTACAATTGAACTCACAAAGAGCGCTCGCATCGATATATTATTATAACTCCGCCCCCTTGCACACAGCCTATACCCCCTAAATTGTCGATCACTATATATTGTTTTATTTTGGCAGTTTCCATGGGCTTTTGAAACAAAACAATGTTGTGGTCGACAATGTACTGATGTCTCAAAAATACCCAAAATGGTATTATTACAATTATTGATTTTGTGATGGTACATCAAACTGAGGAATTTATTATTCATTATACATATTTAGATTAAAAACGAAAATAAGGCAGTGTATTTTGGCTATCCTATCTTTAAAATTTGAATAATATTAAATGATTACTATTGTGTCTTGATGAATAAATATGTTCCCCAATCCTTGACTTATAAAGACCCAATGCGGTATATGTGTACGTATCTATTATGGGGCCCAGCCTACTGAATCTACAGCCGGTAATACTACAGTGTGGATGCTATTCTTTCTGTTTTATTCGCCAATAAAACAATATAACGACTTGGTGACAAAGCGTTAAGTATGTTATGTCTTTATTATTTCGCACTAAGCTCGATTGTGGCGCCACTTGAATTCAATTCAACTTACATAATAATATAAATATTGCATCAGTTCGACATTTTACAATAATATATTAGATAGACTTATATTGGTTTTGGTTACACAAAAATTTACTAAAAACTTTACCGTCCGCCGGGCGCGAAAGTAAAATTCAATAATCATTTTTTTTTTCAATTTATTATTTTTCATAATAAATAAAAAAAAATCCATTAATTTTAATATTTCATATTACTCCAGCTGGGGGTGAAACTGCGATCTTGTGTACAGTACATGACACGACACGCTATACCCACAGAGAGATGCAAAACCAAGCGTGTAACAGCTCAGCTTTCCTGATAATCATAGCAGTTTTGCAGGTGGTAAATTTAGATATTTTTTCCAAATAACAATGTAGAAAATATACCAAAGGAACTACAGTATAACAAACAAATTACCGACATGTTAATTATGAAGTTGAATCAGTATTGGAGATGTTAATTATAAGCTTAAAAGTCTATATAGATATATAGGTATCGGTTCAATAACGACTAACGAATCCTCGAGACCCGTAAATCTTTGTCGACTGTCAAATCGTTGAAGCTGCACAAAACTTGTGAGCGAGGTTCGTCTTTTATAAGAAACAAAATGAATACCGAGATCGTTGAACTTGCGGCAGCAACGTTCTCTCTAATCAGTGACAACACAGTATACGATTATAAATTTTAAAAAGGCGGGTTCTTTTACAAACAAGTTTTATTTTAATAATTACATACGTATCAAGTTTACAAGTAAATGCTCTAAACAAGCTGACGATTTTATCAATGTTTATGTAAATATTTTAAATTATTTGTTTTTATCAATTTTTTTACTAATATTTAAGTTTAGTGTAATTTGAACCTAAATAAAATTAAATTAGGCCCGTCGATGACTGGGTTAAGTCTATAAATTGATTCAACATAAAAATGGACTGTGTGCGCACGGTCAAAGTTAAACTTCATACATGTTTATTAGAACACGTTCCGTTGAAGTTTTTGGCATTTTTAATATTAGCTATTTGCTTATTTTTATTTTTGATATATCATGATAATTTACAAAAGTTGCCTTGTAAACATAAGTGTCCAAAGCCTACTTACAACATTACATTATTTTTAAACGTCAAAAAATTGATTTTTAAAATATATAAAATCTCGATTTTTTGTCTCCCAAAAATCCTTTTTAGTAAAATTCATCAAAATCGTTAGAGCCGTTTTTCTCCCTGTCAGCGTTTCATTAATTTAATTAATATGTCGCTAAAGAAGTATAACTTCAAAAAAAGGCAAAACAAAGTAGAGCTGGCAACTCTACAGTAAGTTTTACGTTGAATTAAAAAAGATATATCAAAATCGGTTAAGTAGAAGCTGCTACGTTCTCGAAAAAAACGATTTGTATTGGGATCCGTCAAATGGGTGGAGCTTAAAAAACATGGCGCAAAGGGGGAGAAATTTTATATACGGGGTATACTTTTGCGTGTAATTTTGTGATTTTCAAAGTAATAAGAAATAATAAATATAAGTGCAATTTGCAATTGGGCCGGTACGAATCGTAAACAAAGGAATTTCGTTGAAGGAGAACGGATTCTCAAAGCCGGACATATTATCAAATGTGTGAAAAAAACAAGATAACTGAGCTGTCAAAAGTAGTCATCTTTACGGCATATTGCTTAAAAACATCAAAATTAAAAGAAAATCTCCACGAAATTAATCATCCGTTCAATGCTTCTTTAAGGCAGGGTATAATAATGTAAACACATAACTGCAACATAATATGTTATATTGTAATAAGTAGGTAAGTTACTAACCTCAAAATATTTGTATACAAAGTTAGTCCTATACATTTGTCAATCATCAAATGATTTTACTATTGTAGTACAGTATGATAATAAGTACATCTTATTATTAATATAAAATATTTTTTTAATTAATAAAGTTTTTTTGAGTAGCAAACTTCACGTCTAATAGTAGGCACACGTCTGCGGGAAGTTACGTTCCCGCACACCGGCCTGTAAAAAGTCACCTTACATGCATACATACATATGCATGTAAAGCAGCTATTTTTATAGGGAGTAGGACAAAAAAATGATTTTATCCTTTTTAAGATTGTGGAATATTTGTGTGTGTCCAGGGCCTGTATAAACACATCCAATAGTGAACTGTACATATTGCACCATCTATCTTTGGCGGATGAAATCACACTAACAATAATATTTGATGTATTAAATAATTATATATGGCGAGTTCTACGCGCGTACAAAAATAATAAAAATAATTAATCAACTTTGCCTCGCGAGACGGCATGAAGTAAATTAAACGAAAATTAAATCAATAATGTAGGTAGGTATATATCGTAATATTCAATGGTGTAAAAATAATAGAAGAAGGATGTAAACTATATGAATGAAAGGAATAATAAAGTTCTGTTGAAATAATTGTCAAGTGCATTAACTTTTATATCCTATCAGAAGTGTTATTAACGGTTGAATTGTTAATGACATAGATAAATGCTAAGATCATTAGGTTAGTAGCTTCATGTATATCCACTGTTTTGTAACGACATAATGAGTTTAAAATGTGTCTGTGATTTTTCTTTTTTTGAAGTTGTAATGTTCTTATATTATCAAATAATTTCTCAGAAAATTTTTAAATATCGTTTTTTTGATGATCAAATCAGGAATGGTACTACTTATAATTGAAAAATTTTTTCGTTGGAAAGCAGCCAATTATATAATTGTTTCGAAACATATTGGAAAAAATCATTTTACCAACCAGTGGTCACAGTCAGGAGTCTAACCTGAACCTTTCCACTTTCGCGGCGGAAAGTGGAAAGGTTCAGGTTAGAATCTTGACTGTGACCACTGGCCCAACCAATTTTTGAAAAATTTGTTTTTTGTTCGATTCCCTCCTCAAGATCATTTTTAGCACGATTGCATTACCTTCACTTGTATGTAAAAAAATCTTCTAACTCGATTTTCACCCTTTTTCAAAGGTCCGATTGACGTGAAACTTTGCACTCGTCTGTAGTTTTGATGACAATACAATATTCTGATATTTTGGTTGTAATAATATGTATTCATAGCAAGTTAACAATGGAAATAAAAAAAACAAGTGGTGGGAGTTGGTGTTGATGGTGGGAAACGTGCCATTTAGACATTGCTGTTGAACAACTATCGTCGGCAGCTTATTTCCACAGCTATTGACACTAGCATAGCTCGACTAAATAGTTGTTCGAAGACCCATTAGTTTAACAGTGAAATTATGGCGCAACTGATTGATTGTATGCGCACCTCTAACAACTAAATAGTTTAGTCGATTTGAAATCGCGACACGTACACAACTCTCAAAGAACGACCGAAGTTAGAATCATGGCCATATATGCCATATAAAGAACAACATTCTGACGATCTCGGTTATTTTCAAGTCCTTCTTAATTATTATTTCAATACTGAACTAAAACTTAATAAAAACCCTAGTTACTTCCTTAATGTATGCAATTGCACTAATAAAGAACTCATAGATACAAACAATTTTCAGTTTAGTGTTAGTAATAATTATTTTGTAGTATATAAGTGGTGAAGTTATTTACAACTTACCATAACTCATTTTTATTAACGTTCTTGATTTGGAACCTCTGATATATGCCATTGCCAACCTACACAAATATGTGTATAGAAATGCATTTATTCATGTCTGAATCTTGAGATAATATTATAAAGGTAGGTAGACCTGCGTCTCAGGCGGGCTGTAAATTATTATACATATCTGTAGCCACAAGGCCACACCGCTTATGTCGAATTTTTAATTTAATATCGTATGACTGCATGTTTCTTTACTTTTGTTTTTCTTTTTGACAACCCACATATCTTTTTACATTGATTTCGCGCGCATACTGTGTTCAAAGATTATCCGACAACTAGGCAATAGTCTATTAATTGTGAATTCGACGTACAAATTTTCGTCACAAAATGCGCTGTGCGTCTGTGATCAAGAAGTCCATATTTTTATAATTTGAATCAGTGCACATTCAGATACGACCATACTTGAATTACGCTTCGGCGTGAATCTCTTTGAACTTTTTAAAAAAAAAACTGACAACGAACGGATCGTGTGCACTGAATATCACGAACATTTTGGTGCGTATACGTTCAGATGCTACACACACGTACACATTCAAGTAAATTTTTTATATACAACACACAGCACAATCTATATATATTATTTATAAATGCGGAGACGCTTTAAAATGAATATATTTATTATCTCAGGTGTTACAGGACTTACAGGTATTGTATGACACTATCTTTTTGAACACATATTATATAATGTACGTTTTACCTAAGTACTATGTACAACATGCCCGTCCAAATAATATGACGTATACCTTTTACAGTACATTGTATTACATTTTATATACAGACGATTTTTGCCTGCAGATTTAGTCGGACGGACAGAGATTCTGTCTTAACCAGAGCGTGATTACATATTTTATGTTTGGCAACCCAGTTTAATAAAAAAACGGTACAGCCGTTTTTTAATGATTCTGGTAGATCAACCAGAAGTGTAACTGGGAAAGTCACATTAGCAGTTAATTAGAAAATTGGCATCATTATGTTACGTTACAAGCGACTAGACCGTGCAGTCAGGGTCCATTCTGATTGGTCGAATAACCCATCTTGATGTCGTTTGACACACACTGACACACTTAAACGAACGTAACAACTAACTAGTGAACTCTGTATACTAATATGGATAGTTGATAGTGATTCAAAAATGGGTTTTGTATGTGGAGAATGTTCAAATACATATTCTTCAAGACAGGCATTAATGTTCACAAAATTAGAATGAAAATTTCAAGGTAACGCTTATTATCTAATTCTTTCGACATTTCAAAATAATACCTAATTTATTATTATTATTTGAGATATTAGGATGTCCAGAATTTATACAATAACAATATTCTTGAGAAATTGGAATAGAAAAATAAATTTTAATTAAGTTTTATTTTGAAATGCCAGAAAGTTGATCGACTTTTAGAGAAAGAATTAGATTACAAGCCTTACCTGAAGTTTTCATTCTAATTTTGTGAACATTAATGCCAGTCTTGAAGAATATATGTTTGAACATTCTCCACATACAAAACCCATTTTTTAATCGCTATCAAATATCCATATTAGTATACAGAGTTCACTAGTTAGTTGTTACGTTCGTTTAGGTAGTCTGTGTGTGTCAAACTACATCAAGATAGGGTATTCGACCAATCAGAATGGACCCTGACTGCAGGGCCCAGTCGTTTGTTGTTACGTTTTGAGACAACTTATTTTTCTGTCCATCTTAATGTCTTGAAAACTTATTACTTTGCACATTTCCATTTTCTTATATCTTCTGGAAAAAATGCCCGGAGGAATGCCAGTGAATCTCATAGGATTTTTAAGCTACCAAAAAGAGCAAATAAGAGACAAACAAGAAATCTAATGATTTGCCAAACCTGTTAAAAATGTTATAATATTATATATATAGTGCTAATAATCTTAAGATTGAAGCACAATTATATTTTTTTTCTCTAATAAAAAAAAAGAAATGCTAAACAATAGTATATTGTGCAACTAGTGGGTGAAAGAGGAGATTCCTCGAGTGTGGACTTTGCCGCACGAGCGTAGCGAGTGCGGTAAAACACACGAGTGGAATCTCCTCTTTCGATCAATAGTCGCACACAATATTTTGTTCAACTACCGCAAGAAATATGTCATTTCGTGGCTCTGCTGAGCGTGGGCGAAATAATGGGTGACCTGATTGATTGACGAAACTATCAACACTTGCGTAAACGTTCCCCGTAATGAGCGTGGGGGAAATGCTATTTCGCCCACTCTCTACGTCTACAGTCAGAGAATTCATTATTTCGCCTACTCTCAGTAGAGCCACGAAATTACATATTTCTTGCAGGTGTTGAACAAAATATTAGATATCTCCGAAAATAAAATTGCAAATAGAAGCTCCGATACACAATTTTATTCGTGTATATCGATAATTTGATTTTCCGTGGAAATAATTTTTTTTTTCATTTTACATTAAAACTTAAAAGCTTTATGGTTCATCTGTAAGAACAGGTACCTTGCATGGAAAGGTGTGTACAAGAGAGCATTATAATAATATGTTGATGATACATTGTTGCAGGTTGCAATCAAATCAACATGCAAGAAATAGCAAAGCAATATATCCAAGTAAGTTCGTATACGTGTATATATGTTCGTGTGTATGTGTAACATCGGAGCGCGTTAGCTCAAAGCTTACTCGCTCTTTACTATACGCCTGCCTGCCATACTACGAGCTGAGTTGTAAATTATATCCTTTAATATTTATGGATAAACTCCTTTGTGCACCTCACCAACTATCTCCATAGAATGCATACATCTTGTATCTAAATACTGTTAAAACTATATATCATCTCGGCACATATGGCAGTCCTGGACTTCGGGGAGTATTCAGAAGGTATAGTATTCAAATCTTGGCAGGGGTAGATTTGGCATAGGATTGTCTCTATAACGGAGAAAGGATAATTACAGACCATCTTGTTGAGGTTTTTATGCTAATTTATAGAATGCTGAGTGAGGGAAGTAGTTCTAAACGTACAGGATTTGAATCTCTGACGGGATTCAAATTTTGTACGTTTCTCTCCCGCGGAGAAAGACTAATTCCGGTACAGACAATCTTGTTGCGGTTCATATACTATTTTATAGAAAATAGAATGAGCAGAGTCGTGGTGTGAGAGCAATAAACTTATATTCGGGACGCACAGGATTTAAATCCCGCCAGACGGAAATGTGGACTGCTTCTCGCGGAGAAATGCTGATTACCGTACCCAGAGGCCATTTTGCTGAGGTTTTTACACTAAGTAATTTGCAGAAAATCAAGTGAGTTGTTGACTAGATATTCGGAAGATACAGGATTCCAGAAGCACTGCACGCCATATTTTAGTGAATGATGTTCCTTCCATTCAAGTGTGCAAGCTTTCACGACCGGCATTGATCCAAGTCTTCATGGTTTCCGGGCTTGTAGGCCGTGGTCCGGTAGTATATCTACCTGACGTTTCGTCTACAACTGCGGTAGACATTCTCATATACAGAGAGGCCATAGAAATACATAAACACACACAGAATTTCAACCGAAAAGATGAAGGCCTCAATCTCAGTAAAACCTGGGCACCAGCACTCCGACATACAAAACCAATGACCAATCGTACAAGGACGGGATACGACCGAGTAGAGAACTCACGCCCACCACTACACCTTGCGCAGTTGACCAATGACAGAGAGACGGACTACGACCGAACAGAGAACACATTGGTACTAGGCATAAAAGACGGGAGAACACCAGTCATTGACACACTGACTTGTGAGCCGCCAAGGAGGACACTTCGACCGCTGCCACATCGCCTTTGAGAATGTCTACCGCAGTTGTAGACGAAACGTCAGGTAGAAATACCACCGGACCACGGCCTACAAGCCCGGAAACCATGAAGACTTGGAACAATGCCGGCCGTGAAAGCTTGCACACTTAGAGTATAAGTTAGTAGAAACTATTTGAGACGAAATATTCGAGAAAAATTTTAAAAAAGCAGGACCCAAGCCCTAAAGTTGCGACAATTTCCTAATACGGATCTGGTGGTTAGTCATGTGCATTGTGCATGTTGCAGGTATTGAGATTTACGTTGATGTATAACGGGTGTTGCCACAAATAATGGCAGTAGCAACTAATTTTAAAAACAGCTAAGTATAAGTTTCATTTGTGACAAGTAATATAGTATATGATTACCTTCTCAATAGTTTACGATTAACCAAAAGTAACGAAAACTCCTTCACCTATATAAATACAGTAGACTTTCGTCAGGACGCTAATAACCTGAGTTGTCGACGCGTCTATAATCTACAATTAATTAATTAAAGACTTTCGTCAGTGCTTACGGGGCTGTCTGGAAATAAACCGGGAGCTCCCTCTTTTTATTTCTACTTAGTTAAAACTAAATAATAAACTGGTCTCATCATCGCATGTATTTCTAGAATTTTTGTCTGTCTATCTACCTTCATATCTGTTTATACCAGCATTACTCGCAAAGGGCTGGACAAATTTTTATGGAGCTCGGTACACAATTGGTAGTCAGCCGAGTATAGGGTACTTTTCAATCGGAAATTATCGGGTTAAAACCGATCTTGACAAAAATTAACAAAATTGAATAATAAAAAGTCCGTAAAATAAAAAAAAACTACTGCTTTTTCGGAACTAAACCGTTTAGGGATTTTTTTCTTCCCATTGGAAGTTATTGTAATGGGTCCGAAAATCGAAATCAAAATGTATAACAAATTTTTATGTTTCAAGGTCACTACACTATTTTTAGAAAGATGTCTGTGTGTGTGTGTACGTATGTGACCATTTCTTTCTAAGACGAAATTTCGAGAATGAAAAATTATATCGACTACGTTAGGGTGCCAATCGACGTGTATTAACGTAAATATGATTTGAAAGAATTTTTTCAAAATCGGTTCAGCCGTTCTTTTTTCTTAACCAAATAGAGTCCAAAAAAGTAGATTTTACACAATATCGCGCGAATAAAAAATTATATCGACTTCGTAAGGGTGTCAATCGAGGCGTGTTAACGTCATTTTGATCCGACATAAATTTTATAACAAGCCGTGAGGTGGGTCGTTTATTAGGACTAAAGTGCGACCCTTGAGGTCCACACGACGAACTTCCCAGTTTGATAAATATTTAATAATAATAATTAAATTAGATATTACACAGAAAAGTAATCATTTTAATCATTAAAACATCAATAATTAAAAAAAAAAAAGAAAAAAAACGGCTGAACCGATTTTTATAAAATTTATGTCGGATCAAAATGACGTTAACACGCCTCGATTGACACCCTTACGAAGTCGATATAATTTTTTATTCGCGAGATATTGTGTAAAATCTACTTTTTTGGAGGTTATTTGGTTAAGAAAAAAGAACGGCTGAACCGATTTTAAAAAAATTCCTTTCAGATCATATTTACGTTAATACGCGTCGATTGGCACCCCAACGTAGTCGATATCATTTTTCGTTCTCGAGATTTCGTCTTAGAAAGAAATGGACACATACATACGTACGTACGTACGTACGTACGTACATACGTACACACACACACACACACACACAGACATCTTTCTAAAAGTAGTGTAAAAATAGTGTAGTGACCTTGAAACATAAAAATTTTTTTTCCTTTTTGATTTCGATTTTCGGACCCATTACAATAACTTCCAATGGGAAGTTAAAAATCGGTTCAGCCGTTTTTTTTTATAATTATTGTTAAAAATAAATAATAATTATGTTTTAATGATTAAAATGATTACTTTTCTGTGTAATATCTAATTTAATTATTATTATTAAATATTTATCAAACTGGGAAGTTCGTCGTGTGGACCTCAAGGGTCGCACTTTAGTCCCAATAAACGACCCACCTCACGGCTCGTTAGATTTTGGTGATCACCTGGTGACTTCGGCATTACGTATATGTGGTATGTACGCTGTAATTTTAAAATAATGTTTTTAGTCACTAATACATTGTACGACTTTTCAATTAATATATAAAACAATAAAATGGTCTTCCTACAAGTTCTGATAGGAGCAATAAATTAAAATTAATATCATTAATATCAGCAGTATGCAATATGCATATAGTACAAAAAAATGTCAATTAAAATACAATCGTAATGGTGCATATGGTACGATTACAATAACCAATAAGAAGTCTTGAAAATTAATTTATTTCGAAATAACAGCAAAGTATATTTTTCTTTATTAAATTCGTTTCTTTGTAATCATAATAAATTATCACAGTCACACGCGTTTGAATATGAATTCTTAGGAAATAAAGCGAGAATAAATATTTCTTATCGAAATATAATTGCAAGGTCTTTGATTAGTTCATCAAATTAATCCTACCAAAAACATAAATATGAAACAATGGGTATGTCTGTATCGCGGGTACAGATAGATGACGTAAATACCGTTAAACACAAATAATTGTAATCGTTATCATGGAAAGAAAATACATCATCCACTTTTATTTATCATATAAAAACATAGACAATATAATTTATAAAAAAAAAATGTCCTCATGTAGTTATATGAGCGAGTACCTATTATAATTGTCAGTAAAGAAAGATGTAAAATCGCAAACAATGGGCACAGAGACAAGCCATCGTTTATAATAATAATAATAATGTCGACAAAACAAATGAAAACGTTTCGAACACGACGTTCACATAAAATATGTCTGAGTTTGTGAGACGAAGTTAGGAAGATGTAGAGTTTGTTAATTATAGCTTTAATAATATGTAAGATGCAAAGCGCGCCTTCTCTAAGATATACCGGGTGTGCATTGAAATGTTTCATAGATATATGCTACTCAATAAAGATGTCAGTACCATGGCAAGGGGATGTCCATGGGGACTGTAGCCAGGGGCGGCCAATCGTTCAAGTGCAGATTCTTAAAGAACTTTAATATCGTGGGTGAGCCCGCCGTAGATTCTGGCAAGAAGAACACTCAGAATGTGGAGTCCTTGGTCAGTGTAAATGAGGTTATGATGTAAATTTATATAAATATACGTAAGTAGTTTAAATATAATAATTTTAACACTTACCAGATTCTCGAAATTAAAATCCAAGAAAGAAAACAGTTGACCTGCAAAAAGGAAAAATACTTTAGTATGACAATCAAACAATTTTGACTACTTCATAGCCAAATCGTAAAATTAAATATATATATTTTTTATAAAATACTAGTTGCTAAGCCCGGCATAGCCCGTGCCCCCCCCATAACTTAGCGTGATGATATAAAGCTTAAAGCATTCCCAAGATAACGCTCTATACAATCGTGAAAACCAAACTCTGAATTGCTGTAGGAGGTTCTGTAAGCTGTAATAAAACTTATTTTGCTACTTGGGAACGTCGTTTATCATAAATATTTGATCTATATTATTCATTTTTTACGAAATTTACACTACAAATACACCAATTTCTAAGCAGACCGGGGGCCTTATTTAGTTCTGCCGCCCCGGGCCTCCGACGGGCTTAGTCCACCACTGGTAATAGGGTTCCGTTCGGAGGTACAAAACCTGCAAATCTGGCCCTGGCTTTAGTTAGATTTAAATATACAAACAAATTTCAAA
Organism: Mongoloraphidia duomilia; assembly: GCA_039654895.1. Taxonomy (NCBI): domain Eukaryota; kingdom Metazoa; phylum Arthropoda; class Insecta; order Raphidioptera; family Raphidiidae; genus Mongoloraphidia; species Mongoloraphidia duomilia. The sequence continues at coordinate 4,098,931 of CM077520.1, read as the reverse complement.
TTTAACTGGACGTATGTCGAAATATTATATCAAGCCTGTTTTCCCCAATTAACTTTATGAAATAACAAACATCGTAATCATTTGTTAAACATTTTATTTTTTCTTTATTATTTTTTAAACTCTATAATATGGCTATGTATACCATTGGATATATTTCTGTACTACAATGTTTATATTAGATAATTTATTATTTAAATCAAACACGGGCGTCATTTCTTATAAATATTTATAAAACTTTAACAGATGGAAGACTACGTCTGCTGCAGGCTTTTTGAAATGTTACTGAATATTTTGCAGAACTTGTAAAGCGCATGCAAGTCACTAAAAAAACAGTTACCTGTAGTGGGAAGTTTAAAGCAAATGTTTTTCTTATTTCAGAGAAACGGTTACGTATATTTGTTAAACTCTTTGAAAATGTTTTTTTTAGTTCTGTAACATCTTGCTTTGGTTAGAAATTCAATAAATAACTTAAAAAAAACTTTTTAAAAAACAATGGTTTTATTTTGAAACAAAATTGCACTAAAAAGTAGAAAATAATTTTTTTTAGTGATTATAAGTTGATCAGAATAGTTTTCAACATTTGTTAAAAGAAAACCATTGGGCGCTCATAAAATATTAGGTACTGATGCTGTTATGATGTTTTAACGCCCAATGGTTTTCTTTTAACAAAATATGTTGAAAACTATTCTGATCAACTTATTTATTCAAGGCCTTATTTTTGTGAAGATGTTGAGGGAGGCAAATTGAAATATATGCTTAAAACAGTCGCCGTAACAACATATTAAAATTTGAACCTTGAATTAATAATATAAATTTCGTCGGGTACATAACACGTTTAGGGTGATCTGCCACCCCTTTAATACTGACCAATCAATCTGCAAATATTATAATGGCATTATTGGGTCACCGACAACCTATACAAATAATTTCAGCCTTGAAGCAATGATAATTGTGACCATTTTTTTTGTTACATGTTGGGGGCGGTCTGCATCCCTCCCATACCGCTATCTAGCAAAATCCCTTACACAGGGCACTTTAATATGCCTCTCTTAACATCTTCACAAAAATAAGGCCTGGAATAAATAACACCAAAAAAATGTCACTAGCTCTCGGTCTATAAGGTGTATAGTCGAGTTGGCTCCCGGGTCATTAAGATGTATGATCGAGTTGGCTCCCGGGTTATAAAAGCATATTATTTACAATCGTCTGCTTTGCATTTTTTTTTTATAAGGTCTGCCAGGTATACAAACAAAATTATTGTAAATAATTGATTCTTCTGTATAATTTGTATAAATTTCATCAAGTACTGTGAAACCGTATTCGAGATATTGACAACAAAAAATGCTAAGGAAAAAATAATTGGATTTGTCTGTCACTGATTTGATATTTTTCTGTTAATTTCAATGATTAAATTTTGGTAGTGTTGTCCAGTAGACTCTTGTACAGTCAGAGCTTGAACTATAACGCAAAATTTTTCAGTCCCACTAGTAATATAATATAAAATTTCATTTTCTTCTCTTTTGAAAATACACTTTTACAATAAGTATATTTATCAATAAATAATATTTATACCGACAAAAAATAATAACAGTTTCTGCATAATATTTTGTATAGATGTCACAAAAAAATTCAATTTCCCTGATAAATGTGTAAACTATAAAATATCAACAACAAAGTTTTTATGGGAAATGGCTATACTTTAACGTGAGATTATACAGTGTGTTTATTTTAACTACAGATGTCAAAAATTATACTTTTACAAGACGTGTTACGTGAAAACTATTTTGTGCAAAATTTAAAATGGTTCTATTTCTTAACTGAATAAACAAAACGCAATTAAGAAATCAAATCATACATGCCAAACAAAAATGTCTGTAACTTTGTATGTATGTTAGCTTATAACTACAGAACCACTGAACCGATTCAGATGAGATTTTTTTGCGTTATGTAGAATTTCCCTTAAAAAGGTTTTGAGCTGTAAATTATTGAGATTAATGAAGGGTTGGAGGAAGAACACCTCCGGATAAAAAATAAGTATTTCAACCAGTGAAAAACTAATGTTTTGGACTACACCAACATTTTAAAAGTGAAAAATATTAAATTAAAAATTTACGCACTGGTATTTTTATAGTTTTTATATTTTAATTATTTTAATATAAACATTACCTAAATCATTAAATGCAGCGTTTTTTAAATGTTTTATTTTATAAAAATACAGATTATTATCTATTATTATATATTTTTGGTTTTTGTTGTATTTTTTAGTTTTAGAAATATTTATAATTTTGTGTAGGTTTATCATTTATTCAAATAGTGAAATTATGATATATTTCAATTGTGTTAACCTAGGTTCAAATTAATAATTTAAAACTAAGACTATTTTTAATTGTTACATTAATCTTTATGACATTTAAGTACTTAAACGTCAAATTTATTTATGGGAGAGAAAATTAATACATATATAAATTATTGTTTTATAAATAAACTTTAATAATAGACAAATGTAAAAAAGTTACGTGTAAATAAAATAACTAATATATTTTTTTATAATTAATAAAACGTTTTGCTATTTAAATAAATATAATATGGAAATAAAAACGTTTTTTTGTCTGTTTTAGCTAGTTATTTGGGTCTAGTGCCGATTCATATTTACAATTTATTATTTTTTAATAATAAAACAATTAAAATGAGTTCACAATATATTTTTGAAGTTGGTTAAATAAATATTTTTCCTTTAAAGAGGCTGACGTCATCAGCGCCAAACATCACGGCTCACTACTACAGACCATATTACTTAATCTATCCCAGTCTGCCCGTGCGAGATCAGTGTACACTGTACAGGAAACATAGACAGCCTGGTTATATGGAGTATGTAATATTATCAGAGAACCGCATGGACTTTAAAGACGTAAAGATATTAAAATTTAAAAATTTGTACCTCCGTAATTACTTAGCGTACTCCAATAAAATAAACGCCATTGTGTGTGTGGTAATTATTTCTAATAGGAAACGCCATATAATTTTAATTAATTTAATGATTTTTTACAACCTCGTTGGATTTTTCAAGTATCTACTTATAAAAAAATTTACAGTTTTAACAAAATCTAAAAAGCACGCATATATGAAGGCACTAAAAAGTAGAAAATAAATTTCTTTTTCTTATATAACATTTAGAAGCCCGAGATACTCACTTTACTTATATTTCATTTATTTCATAGAGGTTAGAGACACGTTTTCCCACCATCAATACCGTTACTCCCACCACTTGGCTTTTAATTTCCATTTTAACTAGTTATATATACATATTATTATAGCCAAAATATCATAATATTATACTATCATCAAAACTACATACAACTGCAAAGTTTCACCTCAATTGGACATTATGAAGAGGATGAAAATCGTGTTGCAAGAATTTTTTACATACAATATACACACATACAGGTGAAGCTAATATAAGCGTGTTAAAATTATAAAAAAAGAACTAGACCCAGATATTTCTGCATGTTGGTAATTATTAAAAAGCATTCTGTATATTTCTTCTAAACTAAAAAGGAACTGTTGGTATTTGTATGTATTATTATAAGAAGTAAAAAAGTTCAGAAAGTACCGACATAATAAAATATGAAGATATATAAAATATATCATATATACTTGCATATTTATGTTCGGCGGTAAAATATCCGCGCTTGTGTCTGTGTGTTTGTAGTGTAAAAGAAAATGACCCGTGTTTTATGTCAATCACACATGTTTTTGGTTAACATGTTCATAAAACATATTGAGTGTCCATAAACAGATATTTTACTGTGTAAAATATCTATAATCAATCAATGAGAAGTGCAACGTACTATTTACAATAGGTATCTATATTTTATTTATGCGACCACCAAAAATAAAAACGTCAATAATAATGGATAAATTGCCAATGAAAAAAATGTGTTACTTTTCAGATTCAAGCGGAGATAATAGGGGCACAAGATTTCGCGTTCTTTCAAATATGGCAGGTTTTATTAATAAAACCACCAAAAAAAAAATCGATAAACAAAATTATTTAGTGCTGTATTTAGTGCTATATCCAATATGGAGGCTTTTGTTATATAACCATGAAAAATAAAACATAAATAAAATAATGGATAATAAGCCAAAGTATAGGTAATCATAATTTGATACTCTTACAAAGTAAAAATATATGGTCAAAAAAATTATTTAACAACCTACAAATGATTTGTTACTCTTCAAAATCGAAAAGGAGATATGTGCAAACAAAATTTAGCGCCGTAATCAATATGGAGACTTTAATTTTTGTAACAGCAAAAAATAAAACATAAATAAATAATGGATAATTCATTCAATAGCCAAAATACAATAATTTGTTACTTTTCATAAATAGAAAAAAAATATAGACCTACTTATGCAAAAAAAATAGTTCGCGCTCTTTTCAATATCGTGATTTTAAAAAAATAATTAGTAGGTGTTATTAACCACTAAAAATAAATTCTAAATAATGACTAATAGCCAAGGAACAATAATTTGCTACTGTTTAAATTCAAAAAGAAGCTACGGGCTAAAAAAATATTTTAAGCATTTTTCAATACGGCGGTTTTTATTATTATATAGACGCCAAAAATAAATATAGATATAATATTATATAACTATAATACAATAATTTTCTTAATGGCTAGGCGCGCATGAAAAATTAATCAATCGGCCGATCGATTTATCATTCATGCGCGCCTAGCCTGAAATTCGGAAAAAAATCAGATTTTGATATTATTATTCTATTCTTTTCAACATAGCGACGGACGCACATTTCGCACATAAGAGAAAACTTAAACATTTTAATATATCAAAGCCTTGTAGGGTTTATTCCCGATTAATAAGTCTTTTTTCGCTTAACTAACTCCTATTAATTATTAAAAAAAATACATAATATGTGGTACGAAATAACATTTATAATTAACCTTAACCCACCATAGAGTAATAGCTATTTTCTGTTAGAAGAACAGTTTTGTTTAATGTATTTATTTATTGTAGATTATTATAGACGCGTCGACAACTTATTTAATGTATTTAAGACGTTAATCTTAAATACATTAAATAACAATTCTCTTAAAACTAAATGTCATCACAAAACATCCATGAGCGGAGGTGGGATTCGAACCCACGACAGTGTGATCCAAAGGCCGCTACGCTAACCGTTACACCACACTCTCCTCTTGTGTAATGTATCATACCAATATCGTTAATGCGGGAAAAGATGACATTTATACATTATCTATGACTTCCGCCCGTAAAAAAATATTAACAGAAAATATTACTAAATCGTTTCCGTAGTTCAATGACTAAAAAAACTATTAAACATTTAAATATTCTAAACTTTATTTGGCTATTTTTAATTTTAAAACTGCAACTTGTATAGTAGATATGGTCAAACTTTTAATTTTACCAAAATATGTAATATTTTGTTGCAACTGCTTTAAATACAAAAAAATAGTTAGGTACACCTCAACAAGTTAGAACTATGCATTTTGATTTTTTGGATACTCTGCAGGTTTAATATAAATTTTATAATTGAAATTAGGAGAGAAAAAAACTCAGTGGCAAAGGATCAAATAAATTGCAATACTGATGAATTAAATTTGCATTTATAAGCTTACGTATCGGTACTCATTGCACCATCCTCAGAGCATCTAAAATTTAGTTTGAAGAGCACCGAAACGTAAGCTTATAAATGCAAATTTAATTCATCAGTATTACAAATTATTTGTTCCTTTTGCCAGTGAGTTTTTCTCTCCTAATTTCAATCATCATCTACGGATCACCATTTCTCTATATCATAGAGTTATTTAACATAAATAATAAACTAAATTTATTTATAAACTTAGGAATTTATAATTTTTTTCCAAATTTATTTTTTTTCTCACTTATTTCGGCATTCTACCGAACGTATTGATATGGCTGATTATATCAGTAGATGTAGAGACCAACAAACCGTTTATAAAAAACAATTAACTAAATATAAAAATTGAAGGCGAAAAAATCTCAAATTACTTTTAGTTTCTTCGAGTTCGAATTAATTTATTGTTCCTCTATAGTGGTTAACTGCTTACGAGCAAAGTCTGGCCATCTTTTTTATTAATAAAAAATATTAATCAAAAGTATTCGGTAGGTAGTCGGCGAAAGAGCAGAATACCAAATGGTTGTCAAATAGTAATAGTTGCAACTCTAATAAAAAGTTAATAATTATTGAATTATCAAAAATAGATATGGTTAGAAAATTTACTTCAATGGTTTTAATTTAATTTAGTATTTGATGAAGTTCTAGGGAATACTGATAAAAATAATATGCTATAAAAATAGTTATGAAGTTAAATATTAAATTGAAACATCAATGGTTAGTGTCAGAGACTTTAATGGGTGGTAATTACACATTAAATAATATTAATTAATTTTTGAATTTTGCTATTTTGACACGTGTCAATGAAATTTTGCTACTTTATATTTAACAATGGAAAGCATACTAGGTATCTAAAAATTTCATTTTTTATATTCATTAAATAATGCCAGAAATGCGAGATGTTTTTGAAATAAAAAAACTATTAACGGTATAGTGCTAATGATTTTGATGGTTAGTAATTACACATTTAAAAACATTAAAACTTAATATTGTGGATTGTTCATATCCAATGTCCATAGTCTAAAATTACGGTACCTAAATATCGTAGGGACTTGGACGAAATAAATAGTCAATGATGTTCGATTTACTATGGTAATGTGATCTTTCCTGTAATAATAATTAATTTCAGAATTTTGCTCTTTTAACATTTGTCAATAAAGAATAGACTAATCTGTATCATTTTCCAAATTCTAAAGAATATCAGAAATAATAAAATTAAGAAAAATCGCAGGATAGTGGACAAAATATTTGATTTATTAAATTAAATGTACGACGTTTCGTCTATATATTTAGACTTTTTCAAGTACATGAAAAAGTACTTGAAAAAGTCTAAATATATAGACGAAGCGATTTTCTTAATTTTATTATAATCACGATGGACACGATTTCTAATATAAATATCAGAAATGAAAGTAATATCGAAAATACTTTTTTAATATTACTGACCATTTTGTGTCAGCTGTTTTGACCGACATTTCTTGGCACACAATTTAATATTAATCACTCAAAACACATTAACACATAATCAATACACTGCACACTTCAATAACAGATAATAATTTCATTTAAGAAAATCTAAAATGAGTACAAAAAATAACTGAACTTATTTATGACAGCGGATTCCTATAAAACGATATTATTAATATACTTCACATGTATCACAATACCGCTTTGACTTCTATTTACAATATAATAAGTCCTAGGAATTGCTTGAAATTTTTCAACCAACCAGAAACGTGTATTTGAAACGACACGTCAAGTTCTGTATATACCTATATTTAGTTATAAGAATAGGGGCTGTTTGCAGGTAGAATAAATTGCTTTAATATGTGACTATAGCATGCCATACTCACACATGCAAAATAAACATACTTCGAATCTATGTGAAATTGGACAACACATGAGGGTTGAATAATTACTGCCAAGGGTGAAGATACAAATAGACACATAAAATATGTATATGCTATAACAATCAAAAAAAGGGGTCCAAAGAGGCCAACTAGGCGATCTACAGAAAGGGATGTTTATTCTAGCTACTGGAGAAAAAGACAAGTATACATATATTTGCACTCATAAATAAAAAAAATTAAACGTTAAAAGGGGAAAGTGTTAAAACATTGGAAACAAAACCCGTATGCAAAAAAAAAGGTAACACGGACATTTAAAAGGGATCATAAACTAATATTTTTTTTTGTAACGAAGTCGCAAATGTAAACAAAAGTTTCACTTTTCTCTTGAAAAAAAATGTTGCATATAATTATGTTAAAGCGTGAAGAGAATTTGTATGGCCAGAAGAAACTCGGGAATAAGTTTATTGTTTCCACAAACTTGTGGTTTATTGAATAACCACAAAACGTAAACAGTGCAAAACCCATAGGTTCAGTTGGTTTTTAATATTTAACAAGTGAACTCCACGAGGTGCTCAAAAAATTTCCCAACCGTCGGAAAGTAAACGAACGATCAAAAACGGTTTAATCAAATTTACAAGTGTTTAAAAGCTTAACCAATAAAATAGTAATAAAAAAAAATAATTAATATAATCTTACTTTTCATTGTTTATAAAATAAATTTTAAAAATCAAAATCCTTTTTCGATAAAACACAATAATAAAAAATTGCACAGTGTCACAAAACAAATAAAAACAAAAACATGATTTTGTTTGATAGTAAACGTAATTAAAAATTGTCCAAAGAAGGAATACCGGCTCACATAATAGCGTACAACGATAATAAAACTCGTATAGAGCGATTAAGATGTTGTGGCAATTTCCCCATCTTTGAATCGACTTAGCCGTGTATACTTACTAATACATAGAGTATATAGACTTAACATTTAATCGAGGCAATCTATATACAGCATAGTTTTGTTTGTGTGTGTGTAACCAATATGGCGTCGCAACATGTGAAGTTATAGACGATCGTATACAGGCAGCCAACATACGAAACAAACACGCGTTTCACTGCCATGCCAGAAGGAATGCACGTCGCACCGACTTCCACCAATGCGATTGAGCTTTTATGAACCACACCACAACGCACCGGCTTCTACTACTGAGGTAAAACACATTGTACGATATTTTTTGTGTCCCAAAATATATATTTTTTAGATCGTTTTTATAATATTTTTAGCATTGAAAATTTGTACGCGGTTTTGTTAAAGTTCCGAACAGCTAGGAATAGGCACAGTAAATTTGTTTTCGGTACCGCGGACATGTTATAATTATCACGGGAATAACTTGTATTATAATTTATTCCATAATTAACACGCTTTTTGGGTCCAAAATGTATTTTCTTAGACCGTTTTTTAACTTCCCATTGGAAGTTATTGTAATGGGTCCGAAAATCGAAATCAAAAAGGAAAAAAAATTTTTATGTTTCAAGGTCACTACACTATTTTTACACTACTTTTAGAAAGATGTCTGTGTGTGTGTGTGTGTGTGTGTGTGCGTGTGTACGTACGTACGTACGTACGTACGTACGTATGTATGTGTCAATTTCTTTCTAAGACGAAATCTCGAGAACGAAAAATGATATCGACTACGTTGGGGTGCCAATCGACGCGTATTAACGTAAATATGATCTGAAAGGAATTTTTTTAAAATCGGTTCAGCCGTTCTTTTTTCTTAACCAAATAACCTCCAAAAAAGTAGATTTTACACAATATCTCGCGAATAAAAAATTATATCGACTTCGTAAGGGTGTCAATCGAGGCGTGTTAACGTCATTTTGATCCGACATAAATTTTATAAAAATCGGTTCAGCCGTTTTTTTTTTTTTTTTTTTTTTTTAATTATTGATGTTTTAATGATTAAAATGATTACTTTTCTGTGTAATATCTAATTTAATTATTATTATTAAATATTTATCAAACTGGGAAGTTCGTCGTGTGGACCTCAAGGGTCGCACTTTAGTCCTAATAAACGACCCACCTCACGGCTTGTTTTAAATATTTTTGGCATTCCAAATTTGTACGCGGTTTGACAGTGCTACTTAACTAGCTGTCCATTTCTATATCTATAGTCCAAGGCTCTGACGGCTCTAGCGGCCATATTTGTTTTTGAAATTGCCCCGCTTCGGATTAATTTCAGCGAACGACTGTAGAGGTCAACTATACTTTGAATTTAATCGCGAATTAATATTGTGATATATTTAAATTAATATATGACGAGCTAAAATGCGTGTTTGTAAAATGCAACTGGGTTGTATCAGTAACCATGGAAACGAAAAACGAATATCATAATATAATGTATTTTTTCATTGGAGAGCAGCCAATTATATATAATTGTTTCGAAACATATTGGAAAAAGTCATTTTACCAACCAGTGGTCACAGTCAGGATTCTAACCTGAACTGTGACCACTGGTTGGTAAAATGATTTTTTCCTATATGTTTCGAAACAATTATATAATTGGCTGCTCTCCAACGAAAAAATCTTTCAATTGCATACAGGCGTATAAAAAAATAAAAAACAACTATTATTATAATATAATGTGAAATGTCAAATTTATTCCGTAACATTTTTTTAACAGGCTTGGGAATAGCCAAGCATGTAGCAATGCTGTTGTTTACATGGCTTTGCTATGGTTCCCCTATTACAAGTCCCCAGTTCCCGGGTTCTAGCCCGAGAGCATGGTAAAAGTGTCAATTGAATTTTCAATTTATTATTAAAAAAAAAAAATAATGAATTGAAAATATGAATAGGTGCTGGGCCCAAATAACCTTAGCTGTTGGTGGTGTTTAAAACACAATTTTAAAGCTAAAATAACCGCCCCACTGGGACGAGTAAATATAGTGACGATTAAAACATTGCGTAACAGTCTTTTGGAATATGATTTAATTAAAAATATAATAATTATTAAAATAGACAATAGCCAAACCACAAATAAATACTTTTCTTTACGTAATCAGTCGGCGAACATGCCATCGTGATGTTAATCGTCAAACAATTAAGTATACAAGGAAAAAATCAAAGACCACTGTCAGTGTGTTTTAGTATTGAATTAGGTATATATAGGAAGAGAACAGATCCCACTCTCGGGGCACTGTGTGAGTAAGGTAACTCAACCAGCCGGAAACTGGGAATTTCGGGTTCAAGTCCTGACAGTGGTCTTTGATTTTTTCCTTGTATATCTTAATTGTTTCACGATTAACATCACGATAGCATGTTCGCCGACTGATTACGTTAAGAAAAGTATTTATTTGTGGTTTGGCTATTGTCTATTTTAATAATTATTATATTATAACCACAAAAAACTCAACTCTCATTGTTGTATTTATAATTAAAAATAGGTACGGGTTAATTTGTTTCGCCTGACAAAATGTAGTATTTTTGAGGCTGTAGGATGTAGGAAGCCGGAAGAAGAGGTTATTAGAAGAAAAATTACCGTGGCGCGCTTATTGGACCCGGTATTTTTTCTGAACTTTAAAAGAAATAGAGCAGACAGTCTATTTTAAATAATTGATGGGAATACATAAAAATAAGAAAACGGAAGAGAATGTAGACTGTAGATTATAGGCGCTCGACAACTAAGGCCACGGAAGAGAAGAAGGCCTAGTATAGATATAGTGGTGAGAATGTAGACGAAGCGATGACAAAAAAAACTGCAGGACGGAGAAATAGAAAAGATTGAGAATTGGAAAAACAATGGTTTTGTTTATTAGTCTCATCTTTTTAAAGATTTCCTTCAAAATGATGGACGGCGCACGCGTACAGTCGCACGCGCAGTCTACAAATAGACGGTGTGCGTGAATGCCCATCATTTTGACGGAAATCTTCAAAAAGAAGAGACCAACCAAAACAGCCAATGAGAAATTTGTAGAAATATAGAAAATGTTTATACCTTGAGAATTATGAAGCTATGACAAACTCATCTTATAATTGACTGATTATTTTAAATGAATATTTAATTTGTGACAACAATAATAATAATAAAGTTAATTGCCAATCAGATTACGTTGGTACAACTGGCTCGTTACAGAATTAAAAAAAAAATATTATAGTTACATATATACATATGTCATAGAACTATAATTATTTACCTAGTTTCTATATGCAAAAACATAAAATTATATGACTAAAGAAATTCAATTACATTTCGCATAAAGCTAATTAAATAACTTTATTATCCGCGGATTCGCTTGCGTGAATGTTGTTTCTTTTTTACAACTCCTTAGCCTCTTTTAGCAGAAGCGGGATGATATATAGCCCATATTGTAAGCAAACGCTACAAAAAATTCAATAAAAATCATTCAGTCGTTTTTGTGTTAACCCGGAACAAATAAATGAAAATTTTGAAAATGGCTAATTCGGTCTAGGATTCTATAAAGTGTACATCTAAGTCTAAATTTCGTAAAAAAACTTATAATTACTGACAAAGTTTCGATTTCATTATTGTGTGTACAGTAAGTACCTACCTATATAAGTAAACCTGCTAAGATCATTAGTTCAGCGCAACTTGAAGTTTCATTAAATTGAACCCCCTTCTGCAATAAGGAACCATACTGATAATTTTTGCTAAAATGAGTTAGATGGTTCTTTAGACTCACAAAAAGATGTTTTATATAATTTGCAATTAAGATCCAACTTACTTGAGAATAGCCGAGAGTGTAGCGATGCTGTTGTTTACATGACGTTGCTATGGTTCCTCTATTACAAGTCCCCAGTTCCCGGGTTCTAGCCGGAGAGCTGGTAAAAGTGTCAATTAGATTTTCAATTTATTATTAAAAAAATAATGAATTGAAAATATGAATTGGTGCTAGGCCCAAAAACCTTAGCTGTTGGTGGTCTTTAAAACACACACAACATCCAACTTAAAATAAAATTGTCAGTTGATTCCTTATTGCAGAAGGGGATCCAATTATAAATTTATTTTTTAATTTTTTTTTGCTCAAAGGCATAAGAGCAATCTAACCTGGTATATGGCCTTGAATATTTTATTTTAGAACTACTCAATAAACTTAACCTGGTTCATTCAAGGCAATACTTTTTTCAATTTCGAAACAAGCTAGAAGACTCGTTAATCAACTTATGTCCACACTGTATCAATTATTTTAATTGTAACACATAATAAATTATTAGTTTATTGTGCATTCATTAAAAGTACAATATGACTATAGATTTATATAATTCTGTTAAAGTTAAAGTTAGTAAAAATATATATGAGCACTGTGGCTGGAATAAAAACAAAATAAAATATAGTTACTTCTTACCACAACAGTTTTATTGATGGATGTACATTTCGAAAGCTAAGCTTTCATCTTCAGCGAACACTACATGTAGTGTTCGCTGAAGATGAATCTTAGCTTTCGAATGTACATCCATCAATAAACTGTTGTGGTAAGAAGTAACTATATTTTATTTGTTAAAGTTAGTGTTTAGTAGTGTTCGAGATCGGCCGAAATTAATCAGCGAGATCAAACAAACTTGATTTTTTGGCACTTGAGATTGTCGTGTGGACTTTTGGAGGCCACCGATTCGGTTTCGTTTCGAATTTTTCAGGTCTAGGATTTTTCAAATCATTTTTGGATTGGAAACTCCAAGCCCAATTTCAACCTTCTATAGATCGAGAAATACGAAGAACCTCTGGAAGAAGAAACGGACAGACTCAACATGGATATTATAATTAAATATAGATTGTTGTTGTTAATTGGTATATGATAAAATCAATCGATTTAAAACCCCTTATATCCACACCATATTATTCACATAACAATTAGAGGTGAAAATAATAAATATCTCAGACAGCTAGGCTGCCATGATTTTTGAGCTATATCTAAGAAAAAATCAAATGACCACTGTCGGGACTTGAACCCGAAACCCCCAGTTTCCGGCTAGGTGAGTTACCGATTTCTCCACAGTGCCCGAGAGTGGAAACCGATCTCTTCTTATACAGTGTGTCCACAGACTCATCCTCAACATGGGGATCTCCGTTGTTATGGGAGATAGAGATTTGGTTAAATGAGACAAAATGTGCAGAATCTCCAGTACTACTACCCTGCGTAGTCAAACTTTCCATATTTTGCTTGGTTCGCGACCGACAGTTGAAAAACGAGATTTACCCATTTTCGTTTTTTGTTTATAACTCGCTTATTAAGTAAGTTAGAAAAAAAATATTTTCACTTTCTTAAGGCCCTTTTTTATGAAGATTTCAAATCTCTTTTCATATTTTTATTTACTTTTATAGTTTTAGAGATATTTGTATTAACTTTGTTTTTTTAAATACACGTCAAAGATGGCCATGACACCATTCGAAAGAGATTTTTTTTCTCTTTAATTTGATATGAGGGTTGATGGATTTATTTTCAAAAATAACAGAGTTATACGTAAAACACTGATTTTTAATAGTAGGCTATGCTAAATTAATTGATAAAACAACAGAAGGCTTAGCAAACAGTTGAAATTCGCGTTGGCGTAGTAAACGGCTGTTTTGTTTTAGCTGTCAAAGTGTAGTTTGTTGCTAATTTGTCAGTTTACTAAGTGATTTATTAAATTTACTTTTGTTATCATGGAACCATTTTATAACAATGAAAAATAAGCGATTTTCAACAATTTATCGTAAAACAGTAGTTTTGTCTTCTTCACTTATTCGCGTTGACTTAGTAAACGGCTTTTTAAATGATCCATAGTTTATTAAATTGACTCGTAAGTTTGTATAAATAGACGAATGAGGTTGTCTTCGTTCTGGATACTGATCGAAGTACATTTCTGCAGCTCTGGTCGAATTTTTGTGACATAGAATGTAACAAGATAACATATCAAATTTTTCATTGTTACAAAATGGTTCTATGATAACAAAAGTAAATTTAATAAATCACTTAGTAAACTGACAAATTAGCAACAAACTACACTTTGACAGCTAAAACAAAACAGCCGTTTACTAAGCCAACGCGAACTTCAACTGTTTGCTAAGCCTTCTGTTGTTTTATCAATTACTTTAGCATAGCCTACTATTAAAAATCAGTGTTTTACGTATAACTCTGTTATTTTTGAAAATAAATCCATCAACCCTCATATCAAATTAAAGAGAAAAATAATCTCTTTCTAATGGTGTCATGGCCATCTTTGACGTGTATTTAAAAAAACAAAGTTAATACAAGTATCTCTAAAACTATAAAAGTAAATAAAAATATAAAAAGAGATTTGAAATCTTCATAAAAAAGGGCCTTAAGAAAGTGAAAATATTTTTTTTCTAACTTACTTAATAAGCGAGTTATAAACAAAAAACGAAAATGGGTAAATCTCGTTTTTCAACTGTCGGTCGCGAACCAAGCAAAATATGGAAAGTTTGACTACGCAGGGTAGTAGTACTAGAGATTCTGCACATTTTGTCTCATTTAACCAAATCTCTATCTCCCATAACAACGGAGATCCCCATGTTGAGGATGAGTCTGTGGACACACTGTATATAGCAATTTCACGTTGAAAACGCACTACATGCGAGAGTCGACTATTTAAATAAACTGCAAAGCATAGTACAGCTATTAAACAGTCGAATCATTATACATGCGAGAGTTAACAGTTGTTGTTGTTTAATAGTTTTAGTCCGGACCTGACTAAGTCCGGGTGAAAGACAAATGTTGTCACAGATGCGTGTGTAAATTTTTAGTAATAAAATGTTAAATTATCGTTTAGTAATTTTATTTCGACTGCAAAACTTTCATAAGAAAACACAACTAGCGCTTTATATACCTAGGGCACGAAATTTCGACGACTGGATAGAAACTTTTTTATGTGAAAAGTCGATTTGTTTTAATTATCCTTAAAAAAATGTTTTGCAGAAATAAAATGACAAAATAAAATATTTGAAAAGTCGTAAGTATACTTTCTTAAGAAAATGACAGCAGTCGAAGCATCTTTAGTTTTTGTTTTAATTAAAACAAAATAAAACGTTTAGGTACATTTTAATATTCTTATTAACTTTCTAGAAATTACTTATAAAATCGCACTTAAAAAATGTACCATGTGTTTGTATTTTCATGCTTGATAATGCCTCTTCGCTAATGACCTTAGTTGTCAAGCATCTGTAATCTACAATCGATAACGTCTATTGAATCATTTAAAATTCATTTTAAAGTGAATGAATTTTAAAAGTAGTTCTAAATTCAAAATAAAATATAGTTACTTCTTACCACAACAGTTTTATTGATGGATATACATTTCGAAAGCTAAGCTTTCATCTTCAGCGAACACTACATGCATGGATGTACATTTCGAAAGCTAAATAAAACTGTTGTGGTAAGAAGTAACTATATTTTATTTTGTTTTTATTCCAACCACAGTGCTCATATATATTTTTATTTAGTTCTAAATTATTTAAAACTGAGTTGTTTACAAAAGGAATTATTGACGTCAGCATAAATGCAAATAAGTAAGTCAATATAAATTTGTCACAAACAAACTATTTTTTAAAAATTATGTTCCTCAAGTAGGCCATCGTCATTTAGGACTACACAATAATAAACAATTAATTTACTAAATCCAATGATGAAACTAAACTAACCTTTATGAATTGTTAAAATAAATTCATGAAAAACACTAAAAAACATTGTTCACTATACAAAAAACAAACACAGAACAAAACAAATGAAAAACAAAACAATTGAAAAAACGAAACAAATCACATGACATCTCATTTCAATGGTTCAAACACAACTGAATAGTTTTAAATCAAATCCATGTTGATAAAGTTGTGTAATTTTTGCATTCTTGACTGACTTTCATTCTAGTTCTATTGCAAATCAAGTTTAACTTTTTGCTATACTGATACATCGTGCGTGTGTGTATTTAGTAAATAAGATAGAAAAAGAAAAATGTATTAGGAATACAGAAATAAAACTGACATACTATTGTAGGGTTTAAATAGAATCCATTCTGCACGTGTTATTTCAGATCAGTATATAGGGGGCTCTAAAGTACCCTTATATAGGGGGAAAACTCATATACTAATGTACCACGTGAACGCGTTCAATAGATAAATTATAGCTTTCATAATTGTAAATTTTGTTGTGATGATAATTTTGGGTTAATATTTAATATTAAAGAAGATAATACAGTACCAAATATTTTTTTAATTATCAAATCAACAGAGAAATTCATTCCACAAACGTTCACATACCAATAGGTAGTGAAAAATTTCTTAACAATGCAATCGGCAGATTACGCCATCATGATGTTAAACGTCAAACGTTGTTATAGGATATATAAGGAAAAAATCAGAAGCCACTGTCAGGACTTGAACCCGAAATTCCCAGTCTCCGGCTGATTGAGTTACCATTTACTCACACAGTGCCCGAGAGTGGAATTTGTTCCTTCCCTATATATAACAACATCAATACAAATCATACTACATGCGAGAGCGGATTTTTATTTTTAAAGTTAAAATCATAACTTTAAAGTAATAACTCAACTAGCTCGAACAAGCCGTTCATAATAAACATAGATATGAGTTAATTGTGGATAGCATTATAATAATCAAATCAACAGAGAAATTCATTCCACAAATATTTCTTATTTTAAAAATTGTTTATTCTTGAGCGCTTTCGGGAAACTTATTGCTTTCCGTCATCAGATGTTGATGTAAAGCAATTCGTTTTCCGAAAGCGCTCACGAATAAAAAATTTTGAAATAAAAAATATTTGCACAAATTTCATATTATAATAGGTGTGTTTTTTGATCAAATCCTAGAACGGTTCTAGACTTATTAGACTATTAGAACCAAATCACAATTGTTAGTTGTAGTTAGAATTCTTTTTTCACACAAATGGATTTATTAGTAAAAGCAGTTCCGAGTGTACGCTGTGCTGTTGTTAAAACACAACGTTTAAAATAAACATTTACTTGAAGAATGAAGAAAGAATAAATCAGTTCGAAGAGTTTTAACTCTAGACCTGGAATTGCTAGAACCAAGCTCAACCAATCCGAAGAGTTCGACAATTGCAAATAGGATTGATTCAAATTTTGAGAGCGAGCGAGCGATGCGAGTGAAAAATAATGAATTAAAATAAAAAATTAGAAGTCTTCATTTTTTATCGTGTCGATTTTATTTATGGATCGATTTTGATAAAACATGGTGCATTGTCTTCTGGTACCCATACTTAAAATAGTACTTTTTATTCAACTACGATCGAGTTAATATAAATTTTATTTAATGTAAATCATAGACGTTTAGACAACTTAGGTCATTAGCATCTTGATTATATTAAATAACAATAAACTTAAAACTAAATGACATCACAAAACATCCATGAGCGAAAGCGAGATTTGAACCCACGGCAGTCTGATCCAGAAGCCGCGACGCTAGCCACTAGACCACACTGTCCTCAGGTTAAAATAAAGTTTAAGTCAAAGCACACATTAAAGCAAGTAAAGCCGCGGGTAAAAATAATTTTTTTCACTGAATGGTTATTCAAGTGGCAGTAATTTGGCTTTTTTAAAATGTATATAAAATTCTATTGTTAATATAAATACAGTCGATGACATCATTGGCGATTGTTTAAACATTCAATACGGTACGAAGAAAAGACATTAACAAAGTAAAAAATTCGACTGATGACCAGTCCTATACTTCCCACCTAGTAAATATTTGCAAAAAATAAACACTCTTTTTTTTATTCTTTGACTAGGCCCAAATAACCTTAGCTGTTGGTGGTCTTTAAAACACAATTTAATTTTTATTCTTTGAAAAAAGCATGGCCCTCTTTTTTGTTTGGTGATCTATTGATGGCTAGCTTAATATAGCAAAAATCATGGTTACCTTGATTTACGTACAATTTTTATTTTTTTTAGTAAAATATTTTTTTTCTCGAAAACTATACATTTTAGAGAAAAAAAATATTTACATTTTTTTCATATTATAACATCTAGAATTCATTTATATTTTTTTTTACCTATGTTAATACGTGACATTGAGGACGTTTTTTTGAATATCTCAGGATCCACTGAACCGATTTGACTCAAAATCTAATCAGATCTAAGTTAAAGGCTGATAAACACAACAGAACAATCGGCATGCCCGTATGTTGTTCCGTTCTTAAGATATCGAAGGCGAAAAATTGACCACATACACACACACACACATACACACATACACACATACACACACACATACAGACATCAGTCAGAAAATGATCTTAAACGATTGCTAGGGTCTCAAAACGTGAAAATCTGTTAAAATCTCGAAATATTGTTTTCGGACTGAATCCATTACTTCCCTACCATAGTAGAGGTGGGAAGTAAAAAACAACAATAGAATGAATCGTATTTTTGTTAAGTAAGATCTATATGTTAAGTATCTCTATAATTCTAAGAGGAAATTACCGATCATCATATATAAAAGCGAACGATAATAATATATTTTCTTTATACAGAGTTGAATTCCAAACACAACTTCTGATTGATTTGTTTTATGATGATGAAATTGCGAAGTTCCATTCTTCGTAATATAATATAACAAGACGTGACTCGGCTTTCGTTTCCTTCTTAGTTTCTTGTAACACAAATTTATTAACAAAGTTGTAAATTATATTCAGTCATCTGGCTTATTAACGTAGTTTCAAACCTGTTACTTTATGTTAAAAAATCATATTATAAAATAAATAAAATATTAGTAAAAAATTTTTTTTTAAAAACAAGCTTTTATTAAAATGAACTAAAAAAATGGCAGCCGAAAATTTTGGAAGCCTAAAAAGAACAAAATAAAATATTAGTATAAATAAAAAACTTTTTAACAAAAAAAAAACCCCATTCAAAAAGCCACTTAAAAGAGGGAAAGAATGAAATTTTGAGGTCTGCGCCAATTTAATAAAATATGAAGTCGATTAAAAAGTATAGTATAGTGATTAATATTTTCTTTTTAACCAACTTTATATTTTATTAAATTTCATTATTTTCCTCTTTTTAGTGGCTTTTTGAAGGAGGTTTTTTTATTAAAAAGTTTTTTATTTTTTTACTTTTTAGTGTCAAAAAGTGACATTTACCTTAAAGGAATCACACACCGTTACTCACTTTTATTAAACCGACTTTCTTACGCTGTCTGATATGCCAAAAAGTGACATTTACCGGAATCACACGCCGTTACTAACTTTTATTAAAATCAGACGAACTACTGAACCGATTTTGATGAAATTTGTATGGGACCAATCTGAAAGTATATCCTTTCAAATAAAAAAAAATTTCCAAATCGGTTTATAAATGACGGAGTTCTGAGGTAACAAACATAAAAAAAAAAATACAACCGAATTGAGAACCACCACCTTTTTTTGAAGTCGGTTAAAAACTTATTAAAGACAAGCTTTTATTAAACTAAACTAAAATGAAAAAAATAATTTTTAATAATTTAGGTTCATAATTATAAAAGCTTGGGTCGTGACTAATAAACTATCATAGAGTTTACAATCCACGCTTTTATAATTATGAACCTAAATTATTAAAAATTATTTTTTCCATTTTAGTCTAGTTTAATAAAAGCTTGTCTTTAAAATGTTTTAACTAATATTTTATTTTGTTCTTTTTAGTCTTCCAAAATTTTCAGCCGCCATTTTTTATTTATAATGACGTTAAACTGCTTATTGTATTCTACTCGTCATACCCCTTCATTTGATACCCATATCATAGGGGTTGTAAAGAAATAGGTAATCCGCCATTTTGTGCCAGCCGCCATTTGGATTTTAAATGACGTCACATAGCTTATTATATTCTACTTGTCATACCCTTTTATTTGACACCCATGTCGAGGGGATTGTAAAAAATAAGGTTATTCGCCATTTCATCGTGGCCGCCATATTGGATCTACCATAGTATTAAATATACTATTTTGTATTGTCTTCAGAACTAAAGGTGTGGGCAAAATTTCAGCATGATTGGATACCGGGAAGTGCTCGAAAATTCGATTGCCAGAATCGTCCCGGACAGACAGGAAAGAAAGTTAAAAAATATAAAAGCTTGTAAATTAATAGTTAGCGTCACATATTTTTGTAACTCATTTTTCATCTCGTTTCATTTTATCTCCTATAATATACCGCCGGGAAAGACATAGTTCTACGTCAAAAAATAAACGAAATTACAGATAGTGTTGGATTAGATGATTAGAGAATGCGAGAAATAATGTGGCTGTATATGTTTGAGGGTTTTATATAAAATACCTATAACTATAAAACATAATAATAATATGGTAAGTTTGTCGCTAATCTAGAGTTTATATATAATCCGATTAATTTACCAGAATCAAAAAATCACCGTCTATATTTTATATAAATTATGATAATGTAGCGACATATTGATGTCGCAGTTTATCGATAGGTGTGGTTATCTTGTAATATAAACCAACATTTATATATCGGATTTGTATGTTATCAGACGTATTTTTAACAGCTACAATAATTTACCATAAATATGTCAATGTGGAAAAAATAAATTAACTCAACATTGAAGTGTATCTAAGTATACAGATACTCTGCAGTAGCAAGCATATTTAAGAGGTGTTCGACTTATAATAATTGGGTACCGATTTACGTAATCGCCCGTATTACAATCGAAGATCGATAAAATTATCGACTATTTTATCGTCCTTTAATTATTACAACGGGGAAAATATTGAGTCGATATAAAACGAATTTACCTATTGATATAGCGTATAGATAATTGTCGATACTATCTTCTATATAATATATAAAACAGTTCCGTTACTCATTCACTGACTGACAGACAACGCCCAGGTCAAACCGCTAAAGATATAAACTTTAAATTTGGACAGTAGGTTCCTTTTGTAACGTAAGCACCCACTAAGATAGGATTTTTCGAAACTCATCACCTAAGGGTGTTAAATAGGGGATGAAAATTTGTATGGAAGATCGTTATTTTTGAAGTTAGATGTATGAAAGTTTGCACAGGTGTTTCTTATATAACATAGATGAGCCTATGTCTTAAAGCAAAGTATCACCTATCGAACAGTGGAAAAAAATTTATATTAGAAATCGTGTCCATCGTGATTATAATAAAATTAAGAAAAATCGCAGGATAGTGGACAAAATATTTGATTTATTAAATGTATACCGTTTCGTCTATAGATTTAGACTATACAGATTGTATCAAATTAAACCTGTGCGTAGGGCATTCTGTGTGTAAGACAGAGATTGATACTTAAAGCAATAAGTAAGAATGAGATAAATGATCGCTAATAGGATGTTACGTGGTTACTGTAAATTAAACTGATAAAAGATTTACATTTTTACAGCATAGAAGGAGCGAAAAAACAAAGATGACGCTATTAGGTTGTATAAATATTATTTATTTACAGTAACCACGTAACATCCTATTAGCGATCATTTATCTCATTCTTATTTATTGCTTTATGTATCGATCTCTGTCTTACACACAGAATGCTCTATGCACAGGTTTAATTTGATACAATCTGTATTATATTAATTTTCATAAATATTGTTATTTTTATGTATGTACTTGAAAAAGTCTAAATCTATAGACGAAACGTTGTACATTTAATAAATCAAATATTTTGTCCATTATCCTGCGATTTTTCTTAATTTTATTATTATATTTATTTTAAGTAAGTATATATATTATAGGTACTTATATTTTCATGCCGTAGAATCAAACTAAAAACTATTGAAGAAATTAATGTTAAACACTCCTATTTCCTTTTTTTTAAATAAATACAACCCACGCGTAAAACTACTTTTACAAAAATATAAAATATAAAACCAATGCCGGATATTTTACTCAATCAGTGTTATTTTCAGCATCGGTGAAGAAGCCAATTAAAGAATCTTATTTCTTTACCAATTACCATCAGGTATATTTTTGCACGATGTGTTTTTGTTTTCTTCAGGTCGTTCAACGACATATACAAGCTTATTTACTAGTTTACTAGACCGTAGAATATCTAGCTAATTATTTATGTACTTGCCTATACATAGTATACACGCACATACACTACTGGCGTTGGCCGGATGTCGGAATCTATGGGTCCGACTAGTCTATGGGTCCGACAAGTTGGTAGCATTTTTGAAAATAAAGATTTGATCGATTTGAATTAAATTTTGCACACATATTGGAATCTATCACCGCACGAAGCCTGTTAAAAACTTAGTGTCAAAATTTTTTTTTCTTTATTTTGTTCAAAAACAAATTTAAGTTCACATAAATGATATAATATTATGTTTGAATAGGTACCACAATATTTGCAAATGCACTATTTTGTCGGCAGTGTTCGGCACTGCGACCAATGTTTTTGTCTATTATAATGCTAGCTCGCGTAACTATTGTTAAGTCTTATAGAAAATATTCCAACTCACTAATGACTTACTCATTTAATTATCTAATGTTGCGATTTAATTGGAAACCCCAAGGCACTGTACAATTTAGCACAGCAAATCGAGCATTCCGTGAATACATTGTTAATCAGCAAAAAAAAAATGGGTTTCACAGTTGGATTTAATAAAAAGTTTCTGTCTAGAAATGAATTAATCCAAACTATAAAATAGAAAAGTATCTGTTTGTCATGCGCATAAAAAATTATATCGACTTCGTAAGGGTGTCAATCGAGGCGTGTTAACGTCATTTTGATCCGACATAAATTTTATGAAAATCGGTTCAGCCGTTTTTGTTTTTTTTTAATTATTGTTAAAAATAAAAAATAATTATGTTTTAATGATTAAAATGATTACTTTTCTGTGTAATATCTAATTTAATTATTATTATTAAATATTTATCAAACTGGGAAGTTCGTCGTGTGGACCTCAAGGGTCGCACTTTGGTCCTAATAAACGACCCACCTCACGGCTTGTTATTTAATGTAATTAAGATGCTAATGACCTAAGTTGTCGACGCGTCTATAATCTACAATAAAATAGAAAATAAAACAGTTGTTCTACCGTGACAAGATTAATTAATTAAATTCCTCTATATTAAGTAATTTGTCAACGATAAATCACATCGTGCGAGTGTTGTTACTTTTAAGGTATTACTTTAAAGTGAACCTACGAATAATTTTAATTGTCGTTATTAAATATTTTGACAGAAACCTTAACTGAACTCAAGCGAAGTTGGCTAAAATATTGCTTTAAGTTATGGTTCCAAGTTAAGTTGGTGTGCTTTTCATCAAAATAGGTCGAGCCGTTCTTAAATGAAAACAGACACACAGACAAAAACTTTAGACAAATTTTCTCATCTAGGTTTTTCGGGATTTTAATACAAAAATCTCGAAAAACCCAAAAGAAAATTTTATTTTTATTTACTGTAAATTATAGACGCTCAACAGCTTAGGCCAATAGCGTCTTAAATACATCAAAAAACTTAAAGACATCACAAAACTTCCGTGAGCGAGGTGGGAATCGAACCCGTGACAGCTTGATGCAAAGGCCGCAGCACGCTGACGCAGGGGATCTTGTTACTATTTTATATATTAGTATTTATTTTTATTGTAGATTATAGACGCGTCGACATCTAAGGTCATTAGCGTCTTTCAACTACACTAAATAACAACTAACTTAAAACTAAATAACATCACAAAACATCCATGAGCGCAGGTGGGATTCGAACCCACGGCAGTCCAGTCTAGAGGTTGCGGCGCCAAGCATGCTAACCACTAGGCTATACTGCCCCCTTACATTAGTATTGCTAATCTTAATACAAGGTATTATGTTAGAGCCTTTACACAGTATCTGCAACGGTATCAACTCTGCGTCTAAATGTTACAGTTTCTATATTGCACCAGTAAATCACTAAGGACATTGATGGACACTTACACCGGAACGCACGCGCACGTTCAAAAATACTCCCGGAATAGTTACACTGATGCACAGGTCAAATTGAAGGTGAAACGCCGTTACAAAAAACCTACTAATAATGCCAACTTTAACTGACCAACGGAACTCAAATATAAATTTGCAATTTTTCAGTTTTATTTTAATTTAATGAATTGGCCATTAGTTTAACAAGCCTTTAGCCAGTGCTAGTTTTTCAGAGTATACTCTACTATGATTATAGAGTTACCATTTCGAAATTTGAAAAGTTCTGACAAAAAGCCGGACATTTCAAAAAAAGTTCGGACATTTTAGACTGATTTAATACTTATGTTTTATTTTTTAATAATTTAATGCGAAAAAAAACATTCATTCAAAATTCTAAGTCTTCATGGTTTCCGGGCTTGTAGGCCGTGGTCCGGTGGTATTTCTACCTGACGTTTCGTCTACAACTGCGGTAGACATTCTCAAAGGCGATGGGGCAGCGGTCGAAGTGTCCTCCTTGGCCAGATCAGTGTGAGCCGCCAAGGAGGACACTTCGACCGCTGCCACATCGCCTTTGAGAATGTCTACCGCAGTTGTAGACGAAACGTCAGGTAGAAATACCACCGGACCACGGCCTACAAGCCCGGAAACAACCCATAATAAACACAATACCCTTTACGTGCCACAGTCGGATAAAAATACTCTGTAGCCTTAAACATTTCTGTATTTGAAGTTAAATATTATCACACAGTGTGCTTAAGAATAACTTCATTTGCATACCAAATTTTAATTAAATTCCTGAACAGGAGGAATGTGCAGAGTAGGATGATGACATTCGAGCTAGAATTTGTGTTAAAACTTCAGTAATTTATTACTACAATATGTACTAAAATCACAATGTAGTGAGAGCAATGTCTCTATCTCATTTTCTCTCTGTAAAGGCCCAATTCCACCGTGTCGAGCCAAGCAAAGAGTAGGGTTCCGTATTATGTAAATTATGTTAAACCTACAATTTTTATAAAATAAATAAAACAAAAACACATTCATATAATCTACTCAAAAGGCCCGCAATAATAGGTACTTATACAAAAAAAAATGTTTTTTGATCCTAGTTTGCGGGCGCCCCCCTTAAACAAACCTTTTTAATCCTTTGTTATTCTCTCCGTCTTTGGGCCGCGGTAATACATATTATGTTTAGAAGTTAGAGGCCTGTGACAGACAGACAGGCATCGTTGGCACAACAATAGGGTTCCTTTCTAATGCGGAACCCTAATGAAAATGACCAAATTCACAGACAAATAGAATCAATTGTTTAAAATTTAATTAATATTAATTAAAAGCAAATACGGATAACTGAAGTTTGTACTTACTTTTTCTTTCATTCGTGCCAACAAATTCGAAACATAACCACAAACTAATAACCATTATTTTATTAAAATCATAAAACAAGCATTTCTATTAGAAACTGTTTTGAACAAACGCCAATTTTATACTGTAGATATTTTTTTCTATTTTATATTCGCTATTACAAAATTATTCACTCAATTCGTAACAGCACAGTTATGTAATAAGTTATTTCGGGTTAGACACAATGCAGGCCTCATATAATAAAATATAACGATAGTTATTAAAATTAGAAGAGACAGTGTGATGTAATCATGTAATGGTCAGCGTGCTAGGCCTTTGGATCAGACTGTCGTGGGTTCGAATCCCACCTCTGCTCATGGATATTTTGTTATAGTCGTTTCGACGCAGCTTTGATTTTTAATAATACTTACTGGCCAGATACCTTATTTGGTAGAGCCACCCCCCCAAGTGATATTCTTCTGGATACTATGTGCATAATGCTCAATGTATACCATTATAGTGGACATAATATACAATTCCATATTGCTACCTTAAAAAAATCCATATTAATTCCAGAATTTCGAAATTTTGAAATTCGGGTATTATAAGGTAGTTGGTCATAAATGAGAGATAAGACTTTGCAAGACTCTAAACCCGGAAATCAAGGGAAAAAACGCAAATAAAGTAGGGCCATAACAGCTTAAATATAGCTCAACATCTTTAAAATATCTTTTTTAAATTTGACTTAACTAGCAATATTTGCTATAGTGCATACAATATAACATATAACACAGACCCCGCGAGAAGAGGGGATACATCCCAAACATTCTTTCCCTGCTCCAAATTGATGTATACTACACACATTTTCGATTCATGGAGCCAGCATTTTACCTTTTAAATCGTCGAGGTAGTGGCATCGCATAAGAAGTTTCACTTTAAAAAAAGACAAGCCGTGAGGTGGGTCGTTTATTAAGACTAAAGTGCGACCCTTGAGGTCCACATGACGAACTTCTCAGTTTGATAAATATTTAATAATAATAATTAAATTAGATATTACACAGAGAAGTAATCATTTTAATCATTAAAACAAAAAAAACGGCTGAACCGATTTTTATAAAATTTATGTCGGACTAAAATGGCGTTAACACGCCTCGATTGACACCCTTACGAAGTCGATATAATTTCTTATTCGCGAGATATTGTGTAAAATCTGCTTTTTTGGAGTCTATTTGGTTGGAACAAGAAGAAGAATGAACGGCTGAACCGATTTTGAAAAAATTTCTTTCAGATCATATTTATCGTTTACCGTTATACGCGTCGATTGGCACCCTAACGTAGTCGATATCATTTTTCATTCTCGAGATTTCGTCTTAGAAAGAAATGGACACATTCGTACGTACGTACGTACATACGTAAACACACACACATACACACACAGACATCTATCTAAAAATAGTGTAGTGACCTTGAAACATAAAAATTTGTTATACATTTTGATTTCGATTTTCGGACCCATTACAATAACTTCCAATGGGAAGTTAATAATCCGAAAGACGTCGTGCACATAACCGATCGGATTAAAGAGGCTTCACTGTACTGTATTTTCTTGTTTTACGAAGTGATATTTCTTGTTGATATTGAGAAATAGTTTTTCGGTGGACAGAAGTGACGTGTAAAATGAAAGTGAGTGATAGACTACAGCAGGTGATGTGCGAAATACCACTAAAAGTACTACTTGGTACTTGCTATACTTACAGTGGTCGCTCCGGTCGACTCGTCTAAGTGGTATTCCCTGTCAAATAATGAAGAGTGATGCTTATACACAGAAAATGTTTCTGCGTTTGAACATCCACTCCCTATATCATAGTTATATACATTGCGAACGTTGGCTGTGGAACGTTCCAAATAAAAAATATTAGTAAAAAAAACTTTTTAGAGAAAAGCTTTTATTTAAATGCACTAAAAAGGAAAAAATAATTTTTAATAATTTAGGTTCATAATTAATAAAAGCGTGGGTCGTGACTAATAAACTGTCATAGAGTTCACGACCCACGCTTTTATTAATTATGAACCTAAATTATTAAAAATTATGTCTGTATAATAAAAATGTATAACGGGACGTTTATTTGTAATTTCGCTATTTCTTACGGTTTTTTAGATATTTTTTTAAATAGATATTGTAGACGCTCGACAACTTGTATTTTTTTCTATCTGGTAGACGGAAGACCAATCTTTTATTCCGTTCCTTTTGCTTATTTTCTCACCCGCTACGCTCGTTCGCTGTATATATAAACCTTCCGTGAAAAATTATCTAACTGATGGTGAAAACCGCATAAAAATCCGTTGCGTGGTTTAGGAATTACATTACTCACTCGCTTCGCGCGTTCGCTATATATATATAAACCTTCCGGGAACATTTCCGTCATACATGATTTTTGCGTAACTTTAACCGTTTACGCAGCGCACGCAACGGAAGCTCTCAAAAGGAATAATTTTTCCCGTTTTTGCAGCATTTTTCATTGATGCTCCGCTCCTATTGGTCGTAGCGTGATATTATGTAGCCTATAGCCTTCCTCGATAAATGGACTATCCAACACAAAAATATTTTTTCAATTCGAACTAGTAGTTCCTGAGATTAGCGCGTTGAACCAAACAAACAAACAAACTCTTCAGCTTTATAATATTAGTATAGATAATAATAAAAAGTACCAAGTTGTGTTCCAATAAACAAAACACACTCTAATAGAATCGATCGAACACTGTAAGTCATTATGTGGCAGTAAAGTGTTCAATTAGAGTGAAACAATAACACAGTTGGAACGACGAGGAGAGAGAGCGAGAGGGGTTTATGTCACAGTATATCTCCCGTGGCTCAGAGAAACAGGCTCTGGATTCAGTCAAATGGAAAACTCATCGCTATAGGGGATGAGCGGGCGTTTTCAAAGGATGAGTTCACTATCTGTTCGGCTATATGTGACTTAATCATTCATTCATAAATTTTTGTCGGGGGATATTCTCGAAGCAGGAGAAGACAAGAAAAGGACAAAAACGTCAAGGTTTCAGTATCCCCATTTTGTTTCTCGGTTACGGTGTCGCCATTTTGTTCCGTCTCGGTATCGCCATTTTGTTTCGCCTCGATCTCGGAATCGTCCCATCTATAGCCACTTGTCTCTTTTTGGCCTCGTTTCATTAATGGAAACCACGTCTCTTCTTGGTCTCGGAATCACCTCATTAACATTCATTTCGTGGTCTCGTCATTTTAATAATAGCCATATTGTTTTATTTCATTAATGGCAATCGCTTCTCGCTTCGGTCTCTAAATCGTCTCATCAAAAACCACTTGGCTCGTTTTGGTCTCGTTTAATTATTGGAAATCACGTCGATCTTCGAGGTCTTTGAATCATTTCATTAACATCAATCTCGTCTCTTCTCGGTCTCAGTATTAGCCATCTTATCTTATTTCATAATTGCAATTACGTCTCGTTTCAGTCTCGACATCGTGTCATTAATATCCATCTCGTCTCGGTATCACTTCATTAATGATCATTTCCGATTTCGTCTCGTCTTGGTCTTGGAATCGTTTCTTTAACAGCTGTCTTCTATCGTCTCGTTTAGTGTCATTAAGGACCAACGTACACACTACACATGCTAATTTTTGTATCGAAAAAGCGCGATTTAGGATACCACATCGCGATTTGACGATTACTCAACTACTCTAAATTTACTAGTTGTGTATTTCAGCGAAGAGTGTACGGCCCGCTAACGATCTTCAAGCGACTTAATCGCAAAATCGTGCGATTTTTTGAATTATTTATTTTCAATTATATTAAAGTTACGTTTATGTTGGTATGCATTATTTTAAATTAAGTCACAATGATAGTAAAATATGTAAATATAAGGAGCTGAATGCGTTACTATAACCCGCCACTAATAATATGTGGTAATGGTCAAACTTTGATCCATTTAAAAAACCTAGGAAACGCGACAGGTCTCATTGATCCATCAAAAAAACCCCATTGTATTTTCCTTACGTTTGATACTATTGTTTACTCACTGTATGTCAAGCGCGGATCCACCCATGTGGGCACGGTGGGCATGCCCACAACCTTAATTATTGAGGTCGATAGGCTGATGTTATATCCAATGCCTTAATAAAATTAAAAAAGAAACGTAGCTTGAATTTGTTATTTAAGTAAGTGCCTAAATAAAATTATTCAGTGTAAAATGTATATTTTTAATTAAATCTAAAATTTTGTAATTTTCGTGAGCAAACAGACTAACATTTTACAGGTTTATTAATTTACTAGTGTTCGCCCCGCGGCTTTGCCCGCGTGGACCTATACGCTGTACAATGTCTTGGCCGAGGCGTCATACATTAACGTCTCCTTTGTAGGAATGCAATGTATAGACGTGAGCGAGTCAGTAGTCCGACTCGCACTTGGCCGATTTTCGGAAAGCCGTGACCACAACCTTTTTTGAGGGCTGGATCCGCGGCTGTCGTTTGAAATCTGATAATACTGCTTGGAAAATGCTTGGAAAAACTTCTATATGCAATGTACACACAAATACATTGAATTTTCGAACAGTATTGAGATACAAAAGAAAAGCAAAAGAAAAGGAATTGAAAACACTACCAAAAAAGAAGAGATATAAAATTTAATCGTGATAAACTGGAGGAAACTTTTCAAATAAGATATAAAATTTACTAGATAAAAGAATTGGTTTTCTGCAGAAAATAATAAAATTAAAATCTGCTATATACATATATATTTGTGATAAAATAAATTGGATTCTGTTTTTTTTTTTTTTGATGAATATAACAGATACGGAAATTATTTCAATATCTCAGTACGAAGTTTAAAATATTATATAACTTTACATATCAGAGTCATAAATTTATGAAATGTTATTGTCTCATGTGAAGATTTTGTTATTGGCGGAAAAATAAACTGTAAATTTATGAAAACGTTTCATTTTTCAATTTCATATCTGGTACCTACTTACTGTAATTGGTTTTTTATGTAACAAATAAATAATACGCAGTAAAACAAAAATATGAAAGGCTTTTTGAAATATTTAAATTTACTATTTTTACTCCCAACTGTGAAGGAGCGGGCGTAATCAATAATACTAACACGATTTTTCATGAGCGCTAGCACGGAGAACTATACTGTATAATATTATGATGTCAAAATAAGCAGAATCTATTTATTTTATTTATTGCAGATTATTGACGCGTCGACAACTCAGGTCATTAGCGTCTTCATACACAACAGTTAATCCATTTGCGTATTAGAATCCGCCAGCCGGCATACACAAACCGACTGGTACGAGCTCGGGTCCCTGGGAGTACTAATATCCACAAAACATTGGAATGCAAACTGCATTCCAATGTTTCCCCTGAGGGAGCAGAATCTATTATAAAAACGCATCAAAACGTAGAAAATAATTTTCTTTCTCTTCTACAACGCTTAAAAGCGTGGATCACTCGATGAATTACATGAAATATAGGTACATTGAGTATCCCACGCTTTTAAACGTTATAAGAGAAAGAAATTTATTTTCCACTTTTTGGTAGGGGGGATAAAGCGAAATGTTACGGCGCGTTACAGGTTGAGGGGGGGGGGTTCAAAAATCTTCAAAAACTGCGCTACGTAATACTTGAACGATCCCTAATTTCTTTCCTTCAACGATATAGTTCCTCGGACATGTTTCTCAGAAATAACAAAGTTTGTTAGTTCAAGTAGTACCCTATATTTTTTTCAGGGGATTCAGAAGGAAGATCTCATTTTAAAGAATTTTTATGTAAAGAGTACCACACTGTAAAAAATGGATGGAAAAATACTTTGAAAGTTAAGGTAGAATTTGCTCGATTTTCTAAGTGATTTTACATTATTATTTATTTTTACACAGAAAACTTCATAACAACTTGGACATTTACTGTAAAGTTAGTGATTTTACATAAAGTAAATCAAAATTACATAATTTGTGTAATATTCCAATAAAGTGTGTAAAAATTACAAAATAAAATGCATAGTTACATATATAAAATGGATGAATACAAAACAAATTAATGTAAAATTAGTAGCCACGTATGCGCAGTGTGTTTTTATGGAATCTACGCGATGTGCAGGCGATACCTGTTTGCGACGCCGTCTCTTTGTGTGCCTATTACCAGATTAATCGCTGGCTACAAATGGACTATCGATAATCTATGTAATCGGCCTTCTCATT
This sequence comes from Mongoloraphidia duomilia, assembly GCA_039654895.1. NCBI lineage: Eukaryota > Metazoa > Arthropoda > Insecta > Raphidioptera > Raphidiidae > Mongoloraphidia > Mongoloraphidia duomilia. Next base: position 4,066,933 of record CM077520.1, on the reverse strand, counting down.
TCTTACAGTGCAGGTTAAAACGTGAATTGGTTCTGAAATATTTGAAGTTCTTATTAGTTCTGTTACTTGAACGTTCTTCATAGTGATGGGCAGAATCGAATTCTTTTAAGAATCGAAAACACGGTATTCGAATACTTTTAAGAATCGAATGAGTATTCGAGAACCGAGAACTGAGAATATTATGAATAATATAATACCTATATTATTCCATAATATTCTCGGTTCTCGCTTCTCATATTGTGATATTCCTATTTCTTTGCACCGCGACAATGTCATAATACCATAGTCTGTACGGACTCTACCGATTAGTACCGATTGCACTCGATTCAGAGTGAGTTGTGCTACACTATGTGTGGGAAATAGTTTGACTTTGACTGGATGAGTACCGGAATCGAGAACCGAGAACGCCGAATCTTCGATTGCAGTTTATTTGCAATTCTTCTTACGAGAACTCGGTATTCGAATACTTTCAAAAAAGTATTCGAGAACACCGAGAACTTATGAGAATCGGATACTTCTCGATTCTAGCATTCGAATACTCCCATCACTAGTTCTTCATCTGATATTGTTCAGAGAATTTTATTCGCAGCGGCCACACTATATTTAATTGATTTATACTCGATGTAGTAAAAAGGAGTATAAGCGTGTCATGCTAATGCATTACCATTCCGGTATATAAACCCTTACACCACATAAACTGTGTAGGAGGAAACGGGGAGTGAAAGATAAGGCGTGAAATAATATAATTTTACAGAGCTCATTTCTTGATTAATATTTTACCATGTACGTGTTAAAAACCTTGTTATAGATCTGTAAGTGGGCCCGTTTACATAACATAGATTTAACTGCGTTTTTATTGCAATACCACAACCATTAAATTATATTCTCTCACTTATATAATATGTACTACTGAGTGGTGTATAAGTGTGGCAGATACCATTTGCCAGTTTACCATTTCCTTATTATATGATACAGCTCTAAAACAATTAAGAATCATATTTTTGTATATGAAAACCTATGTGTTTTAACACTTTCAATATTTCTGCAAGGAATAATAATAAATAAGAATTTTTCAAAAATTTGAGGCTTCAAAAATGGTATCAGGCGTCTTGATCCCCGAACAAAATATCCCCGACAAAATATCCCTGACGAAATATTCCCGGACAAAATATCCCAATGACAAAATATCCTCATGATAAAATATCCTCGGACGAAATGTATAAAATATCTATATGACAAAATATCCTCCTATTAAATGTATTCACAATAGATCGTTCCCTCCACTATTTTTACAATTTTACCACGATTTCCCTGAAAAACAAGTTCCCCAAATTAAATCGTTCCTTCAATAATTTATTTTAATAGTTCCCTCAATTATTTAAATCGTTCCCTCAACTATTTAAAATTTCCACGATTTTCCTGAAAAACAAGCTCCCCAATTTAAATCGTTCAATTGAACAATAACACACAATTAATCAATGGTGTTAAACACTGTTCAACTTTACCAAGTATGCGTCACTGTTCACAGAGTCCAATTTTGTTAATTTTGTCTAGAAAAGATTCTCTAAAATCATAGAAAAAAAAGTGTCAAACTAAAGTCTTAAAATATTATCATCCAGACTTCATGTAGCTATGGTTGATAATTACAAGTTTCACAACTGCAAGACATAAAGGAATGAGAATAAGAAAGAAAAAGCAATCATCTCTAGCATCGCGCGGTACGGCGCTAAAATGTGACGTCATAAATTGTCTCTCGCGTCTTACTATACATCCTCCTCCCTCCCTTCGGCTCCCTCCAGCGTCCCTCTTTCATCTGTAGCCTGAGTATGTTTAGCCTTGCGGTGTCGGCAACGGAATGCTTCCCCATAGTGCTTTGGTATTTTATTCTAGAATAGTCAACAAAATTATGGTGCCGACTTTTCAGATTCCCGCCATTCGACCAACGTCAATAGTGTATCTGTCCGTACACTATGTAGTACATAAGCAAATACGTTAATAAAAATAACAACACTCAGCACAGCTCTCGCGTAGTTATACTACAGAGAAGCACAGGGGTGCTTAAAACTTTTTTTTATAAAAAATCCGCGTTTTCTAAGCTAAAAGAGATACAGAAAAAAAACACGCAGATATCAATAAGCGGAAGAAAACTTGCATATCTCATTTTCTTTAGAAGTTTTGGGCAACAATGGACATTCAAATATTTTATTTTTTGGGAAACTTTAAAAGCTCATAACTCCTAAACGAAAAAGAGACAGAAGAGTTTCCTCATTTTGTAAATGGTGTCAATTTGATAAAGATCTTTTCGAAATTTGACTACAATCGTATTTTTTCACAAAAATCGAAATATTCCAGATTTTTGCCAAATTTACAATTTGTAAAAAGACAAGATAGGTCCCTATATATTTTTACTTTAAATATTACGGACGTTCAAAGATTTTTTACAATAATTTGATTTTGGAAACATTCAGTCAAAGTTATATCCTTTTACAAAAATAAAATTTTTGTGAAAATTCTATTTTTGTGAAAGGATATAACTTTGACTGAATGTTTCCAAAATCAAATTATTTTAATACAGTCGTAATTAAATTCTACATATAATTTTTTACAATGTATAAGAAATATACTACGTATATTGTGTAGGTAAATACATTAAAAAAAAACTAGGGTCCGGTTTTTTGAAACCACGGTGCAAGTGAAACTATTGCAATCCAGATTCTATCGTTGGTGGTCAATGGGTATTTGATGTGCTGTTTGACTAAATTTTCGTATAATATTAGTTATGTAGAAGTACAATATTAGTTATGTATACTTATAGACGTACAATAGGTATAGCTATGAACATTGAACATAACCTCGCTGTTTTTCGATAAGTACTGGTCTGGTCGACTACCATCATACCTGTCGTACAAATACAGTTATGAACATAACGTCGCTGCTTTTCGATGAGTAGTAGTACTGGTTTGGTCGATCGCTTCGATTGGATGTGAAGTGACGCTCGACATGCGTAACCGAACGAAAAAAAACAAGACTAGGAAAGTTTCACTTTAAAAATATAATTAAGTATTACTGTGAAAGAATCAGTAAAAAAACTCACTAAGATAACCTAAATAATGTGGAACCATTTACACGTATACACGTCGTACTTTTGTGTACATTCCCAAAGTATATATATAATACTGACGCCGAAACTAATATTTATATAGCGCCGCGACGCTGTGTCTTGGGAATACGTGTGAAATATATTTATCAGGTAGACAACATTTCAGGTTATGAAATATACTGTATGTATAAATAATCATATACAAAACTAATTATTGGACAGATATTCTATTAAAATAAATTATGTCGCTTGATTTAGTACGCAATAAAGTTTTTGGATTATTCATTTTCTTAAGAACAAAAATAAACACAAATAAATTAGATTTTATAATAAATAACAACTGACCGGAGAGTTAAAAATAATTTTGCCAAAAAACAAAAAAATAGAAATATTCTAACATCTGAATAAGTATATCGAAGACGTAATATTCATTTAAAACTGAAACACTACACACGACAGTTATAATAATATATTTTATATAACACATGCACGCTTTTAGTGTTTTTTCGTATCTGTTTTGCGAACCTTAAATAGCCGTTTAATGACTAGTGACCATTATGTAACGCTTTTCAGTGCTATAATGGTTCATTATGTAACTAGTTACATAATGATCCATTATGCAACGCTTTTCAGTGCTATAATGAAAAAACAGTTACATAATGAACCATTATGTAATTAGTTACATAATGAACCATTATGTAACTGTTTTTTTAATTCAATTAAATTCTAAAACCATGCATGTGTTATATAAAGTATAGTGTGCAACGCGTGTGCTAAATCTTTATGCGTCAGGTGCGATGTTTTCAGCACTCGTATGCGGCTCGCGATGCACACTCGCCAAGGCTCGTGTGTGCTCGCCTACTACTTGTGCTGAAAATATCGCGCCTGACGTATAAAGATGTATTTAGCACACTAGTTAAGTACACAATATACTATTAAATATTATGATTACCCGACTGCGTGACTGCAAAGGCAGGGTTATATTTTTCGCGCTATGTCTGTGAGTATGCATGTGCGATTTTCTGTTCCCTCGTAGAATCTAAACGGCTGGATGGATTTTAATAAATGAGGTGTCGTTTAGATTCGTCTTAATCCCGAGAGTGACAGGCTATATGACGTCACGGTAAATTCAATATGGCGAACGCTGTACGCCATTTTGTCAGAAATTAAAAGTAATTTTCCTTCTAAATACATCGATATGGGTATCAAAAGAAAAGTCTCGTTGAGACGATTTCAAAAAAAAAAAAAAGACGTAATAAAAAATTAAATTAAAAATTCACAGATTTCGCAATCCTTGCAACCATCGAGGACATTGGAAATGATAACAGCATATATGAAACATAATTAACTGTTTATTATACACACAATATTTATCAATGCACTGTTTAGTTTTGTCAGGAATAACCCTATTATTCTTCTGTTATATACGCGTTCACTTTTGCTTGATTACTTAACTTTTAAATGGATTTTTCTACAGTATTTATTAACATTTGCTCAAAAATAACACCGCAGATCGTCGCAAATACCTCTCAATTAACTAGACATGATATAAAACACATTTCGAAAAAATTGCACTTGTTCAATTTTGCATGATTGCTCCTCACTTGATCGCGACACCGTTGTCTTTTGACCTTGAACGAAAACTCGTAACTCTGCCCCCATATACGAACATAAACATTTCCAATGTTAAAAAATCAAAAAACCTGACTGCGTCAAAAACGAACTAAAAAGATGGAAACAAGAGTGAGAACATGCAGTCGGAGGCATACATGTAGTGACAAGTTAAACAGAAATATTGATGTCACAGACTGCATGTTGTCTTTTGAACTTGTTTCCATCTTTTTAATTCGCTTTTAACGCAGTCGGGTTTTTTGATTTTTTTAATTTATTTTTTTATTTGTAATATCATTTTATATTCCTATCTTTAGTATAATTAACTATCGTTTATCTGCAACTTCGCTTCATGCATGTTGATTTTGACAGAAACTTTTTCTCCATTCAAAAGTACCCTATGTACTAAGTTATAAGTTTGGTAGTAGGCGTTCGAATTTAGGGATCTCGATTGACTTTACGTATGCTTCGAAATCGAGATTACATTTTATAATCCTTGTGTATTAATACTATTTTGTGTGTCACCTAGATGACAAAACGTGTTTTCACAGTTTTTGTCTGCCTGGGTGTAAGTTTGTCTGTTTGTTCGATAAATATTGGTACACTATCTAGTCTGATGACATCAAGTTATCAAGCGTCTATAATTTATGGTAGCCATGTACACTGTACAGTGTTCTTTTTTTTTGGCTAAGATTGAATTAAGATTGTCAAAATCTGTAAAAAACATTTTTCATGTTCTATGATTATTCTATCTTCATTGTTTTACAATTATTACTAAACAAAATTTTTTTTAATTTATAATATTTAATTTGTAAATTTAATAGCTATTTTGTTGGTAATAAATTAATAATCTGCCCAAAGCCGATGTTTTAGTGAGCGAAGTATAATAAACCAACCATTCCTTCAAGTAAGATCCTCGGCAAGGCTCCCTTCTGGAACAGCAAGCACACGACATACATACAAAGGAGTTAGTTTTCCTGTAGGATAAACTATAGAAGAGAAAGTATCAACCGAATACGTAAATACCTTCCCTTCACATTTCCACATAAAACTAAACATTACTCACTCATTTCCATGGATATTTTCAAACATCAACGCAAGACAGCATCATCAATCATCATCATCTCCGAAATTATGCTCAGTTCATTATCGTCGTATTTTTAAAAGTAAATAGATTATAATTTTGCGGATAAAAAATCTTCTTATGTTTTGTAATGATTCTAAAATTTGCTAAACAATTTATATGCCATGTTTTGCCTGAGTTCAAAGGTTTAACCGTTGAGTCAACGTTGGACTAAAAGTTAGATAAGTATTTGTTTGTTTATTCATCGTTCTTCATGAACTTCTGAATCACCTTCTATATTGATTAGCGCATTTGGCCGTAAACAAACAGAGGTTTAAGTTAAAATGATACGTCACTAGCTTTGCTCGTTCGATCAAATATTTCAAAAAAGACTGTTTTGCCGGATCTACGAAGGAAAGGAGGTAATGTGTTTGGGTGCAATGCATGTTTACTGTAACTTTTGACGTGAATAACGTCTAATACTGGGGTGGCATTTTAGAAATATTAGATTTATCGGAAATAGTCGGAAGTGGTTGACATGTGAAACAAAACACAGCATGTATATCTATGTTAAGGTCTCAATCACAGTGTGATGGCAAGAAAATATTTGTTGACAATGATCTCTATTCTTTATTAAAACCATATTACATTGCATATTGTACTGTGTGAATGTTTAAAACTGATGATGTAGATGACACCGTGTCTAATGGTCAGTGCATGGACCTTGGAACATCTGAGGTAATCATTGATTGTTTACTGTATAGTTTTATGTTAAATGATGATACCATGTCTGTCGCTTGTACATTATCCTGCGGCCTTGTGAATAGTGTTGCCGTCTAGATCTAGACTTTCTAGACTCTTGTCTTGTCTTGTCTAGATTTTCAAGACAAGACTTGCAAAAGTCTTGTCTAGAAATTTTCAAGACAAGACAAGACTCTTGCCAAAACTCTAGACAATTTTCAAGGGTCTAAATAAACTAAGTAGTAGTATGTAAAGGTTAACTTTATCTACTACTAATAATCTAGACTCTTGAAAATAATCTAGTCTTGATATTAGACAAGACAAGAGTTTGTTAATCTAGACTTAGACTTAGTGAAGTCTTGATATTTCAAGACAAAGACTTATGTGAAGTCTTGTCTTGATATTTCAAGACAAAACAAGACTTTGAAAGTCTTGTCTTGTCTTGTCTAGACGGCAACACTACTTGTGAATTACTATGGCGGCGAAACTGTTTCTAGTACAGCGTTGCCGCCACAGGACCCCCTTGGCAGTAGGGAAACCTGCGTAATTTGAATGATTGAGGTGGTCGATTGCTAAAGTACGAGTCTACCGACAGGTACAAACGCCAAGCCCAGGTTCGAATCCCGAATGCTTTTTTTAAATATAACAATTTAAAATATAAAAAAATAAAATTACAAATTATTATTTTATTTAATATATTTTACGAACAATTGATTTTATAAGATAAATCAAAATGAATGTACCCCCCAGGGGGGACATTGGAATGTGGTTGCTATCGCTATTCCAAAGTTCTTTGGGAATTAGCGCTCCCACGGATCCGAGCTCGTACCAGTCGGTTTGTGTATGCCGGCTGGCGGATTCTAATACTCAAATGGATTATTTATTGTGTTGAAGACGCTAATGACCTGAGCTGTCGACGCGTCTATAATCTATATTTAATTAATTAAAATGGATGTATTTCTTTCCATGGCAACGAATACAATTATTTGTATTTAACGGTATTTACGGCATCTGTCTGTACTCGCGATACAGACAGACCTCATTTTTTTTAATAATAGAAGCTTATGTGTCAGCGGTAGACGGATTTTTTCTTTATCTAATAACTTTTTTAAGTTAATTTTAACATTGGAAATGTTTATGTTCGTATATGGGGGCAGAGTTACGAGTTTTCGTTCAAGGCCAAAAGACAACGGTGTCGCGATCAAGTGAGGAGCAATCATGCAAAATTGAACAAGTGCAATTTTTTTCGAAATGTGTTTTATATCATGTCTAGTTAATTGAGAGGTATTTGCGACGATCTGCGGTGTTATTTTTGAGCAAATGTTAATAAATACTGTAGAAAAATCCATTTAAAAGTTAAGTAATCAAGCAAAAGTGAACGCGTATATAACAGAAGAATAATAGGGTTATTCCTGACAAAACTAAACAGTGCATTGATAAATATTGTGTGTATAATAAACAGTTAATTATGTTTCATATATGCTGTTATCATTTCCAATGTCCTCGATGGTTGCAAGGATTGCGAAATCTGTGAATTTTTTAAACTGCTCTCGCGTTGAAAGAATGCAAGCACAAAAAATGGACGAATGTGTGTGAGTATATCTAACGCAGAACACACATGCAGCCTCACAAATGGGAGACCAGAATGGATGAATATGGCAAGGGACGGTGGGGGACGCGCGGGTTGGGTGCGGCGTATATAAACTCGACAGAAATTGGCTCACGTCCACGCTTCAAGATGATGGCTGAACTTTTCTTTCATATAAACAGACACACACACACAGTCTCACACACACACGTGTTTCAGAACTACAATGCGTTTTCAAAAAATCATAGTCGGTTTTTTTCACTATAATTATGTAATTTATTTAATTACGATCCTCAGCAACTATATCGATTTTTTGGACATTTATGTTAACTTTTTTTTGTAATAACCATACAATTTTAAATTTGGAATAGATTATAGAATAACTATAGTGTAAAAAGTCACCTCTTTTACAAGAGGGATTAAGTTTCGAATACATAATATTGTTACGGATCACCCTGTATATAAACGGCAAACAAAGAGTTCCGAGAAACGGGGTCTGCATACTGAACAACGAGTACCTGCCGGAATGTTCTAGAGAACGCGAGAAGCACTGGGCTCCAGTCCACGCAGCCTATATAAATCAGTGAACAGTGAGTCGCGCAATCAGTCAACGGGAATCAGTCAGTGTAGATTATACTGTGACAATGTTCAATTAAATTTAGTTCAATTAAATGTCTCAATTCGATTTAAACAAATTATTTATTTAAATAGACTACTTCTATTTGTTTAATTCAAGCATGGAATGATTGAACCAAACAACATTTTGTCAGACCAACAAAATAAAAGCTGACTGTATATATTTGTTTGCGACAAGTAATCCTTTTTCTCAGTGTAGGGAACAGTCGAATATTAATTATTTTTTTATTTCTTATACAAAACCTTATTCGATATGAAACATACTATTAGTGATTGAGATATAGATGACGAGATGTTTGCGAATACGTATAAGGAAACCGGCAAAAGAGAGGTTGGTTCTGCCACGGCGTAGTGGAACCCGGTGTTCGCCGGCACAGACGGACGTGCGGGACGGATCTCTTCTTATTCTTGTTATTTTCTTTTACTTTGGCAAGGGTTTTACGACTCTGAGAGCTGCCTTCTCTCTGTGCACCTCTATATCTGGTGTATTACAGTAAAACGCGCCCGGAAAGCAAGACTAAGTATTTCCCAAACTTTTCAAAATCACAATAAACCAATCTTGAAATGTGCTCTTAAAAATTAATCCCGTCAAAAATGTTATCACCGCTTAAGCAAATTCATAAAACAAAAAGTCGCTAAAAATCGGCTGGGTTCAGCTTTGTCTGAACGGCAGTTTTTTCGTAGGAAAAAAAAGAGTATGTGTGTACTTATGTACGAACATCAGAAATTATACTTCTTTGGCGTAACAAAACAAAAATAACTCCAAAAATTTTATCCCGCGTGCCAGTACTAAACGTTTGTAAAAAAGACGATAAAATAATAAAATAAAGATATTAAATAAATTAATTTAATTTAATAAATTATTAATTTATTAAATATATTTATTTATTATTTTTATATCTAACTACTTATATAAAAAAAAGAATGTTTGTGTTGAGATTCGAACTCAGGACCTATTGCGTATGACGCGGCGATACTATCCGTTACACCACGGCACATCTTACATAGCAATGCATTATAATCATGAAAAATAATAGTGTGAACAGTACAGTACGAACTCATATTTAACGAAAGCGGCATAAACGAGCGTTTCTATAGCAATAGCTTTTATTAATGTTATTCAAAACTGAAAACGCTCTCGTCACATTGTGACTGGTGATAATAGGGTATTAAATCATGAACTTCCGACTAACTTCATGGTGTTAAATTTTCGTGATGCGATGCGCGCGCATCGTAAAAATTCACTCTCATCATTTTTCCATAACGCGCCAAAAGAAGTATAACTTCAAAAATTTCTATTAGTATATAGGTACACATTTTCTATATATTTTTCTCACCAAACAAATGACGGACGATAAAAATTGGATAGTCTGTAAAGTATGGTGCGCATAAAATTACCAGATTTTAAATTTGTGACATCTTCAAAATGTAGACCAGATTTGGATTCTACTGTCTCAATTATTTATAGAATATAAGTAGGTAGTATACCTACATATTTTATTGTAAGCTACTTTACTTAGTGAGGACCACATATTCAAAAAAGTTGGATAATCCAGGAGGCATAGTGAATCAACGACACGAATTTTTTTCTACTTATATAAGATAATGTCTATCTGTCTAGACGCGATATCCTCGGAAACTATATTCAATCGTTTTTCATTCGATTTTCACAAACAGGTGTATAAAATATTTGGAAGGATTTTAGGTTGTATAGGTACTTTACAAACGAATGCTCATTCTTGGGTAACGCTACATTAGATTTTAGAATACACAAAAATAAAAGAAGCCCCATAAACTGCATCGCGTTGCTTCTACGCGACCCGATCTATATACAGAATGAGTCGGGGGAACACACCAAACTTCAGAAGTGTATTGTACACGTAAAAATAATTTTAAAAACTCAAATGGAAATCCAATAACAACATTTGAGTTTTTTAAATTATTTTAAGTACTCCTGGAGTTTGGTAATTCTCCTGACTAATCCCGTATAATGCACAAACTGCAGTTATTTAAGTAAATATGGTTTAAACTAAAACCATTGACAATGAAAGAAGTGAAGCACACCGTTTGAGGATCACTGTTTTCCGTGTGTGCTGATGTATGTGCCTTCTTACATAGCATGCTGTTCCGCGCTTTGGCTAGCTAAACTTTAGTCTGAATACTCGTTTTATCCGTTTTTACTTTGAAATCGTATCTTTTAGGAGTTTGCAACGGATAAAGCACATTTAAGAATTCTCGCTCAGACGTTTACGTTTGAACGTAGACCCCCAGGGTGATTTTATTTTAGTTCATTCTTTAATTTTATAACAGACATTGTTTTGAACGAACTGTTATACCTAAAGTTTCATTAAAATAAAAAAGAAGTATCTATGTATTACATCCCTATATTATTAAACGAGCAAATCTTGTATATATTGTACCTATGTACCTATATAAATATTTTCTCGAAAACGGCTCTAACGATTTTGATCAAATTTACCGAAAAGGGGTTTCGGGGGGCAAAAAATCGATCTTGCTAGGTCTCATCCCTGGAAAAATTCGTTTTCTTATCGATTTTATCATTTTGAAAAACAGTTTTTTTAACGTTATAAATCAGTGTCGTATGGTGAGTAGGCTTTGGAAAAAACAAACTATTTTCATTATTTATGTCAAATTACTCTGACAGTCAATCTTTAACTTATTAAAATAATCAGTAATTATTTCAAAAGTAAAAAATAACAACAATAAAATCTAAACATAATTATACTTACATAATTATGTTTAAATTTTATTGTTGTTATTTTTTAACTAATATTTAAATAAATAGGTATATTACTTTTATATTACTTATATAAAATATGTAGGTACATACGTTATGTAGTATGACGTATACTGACGTGTAATAATATTATCTACTTATATAGATATGTAATTTTTTTTCTTAAAAACGACTAACGATTTTGATGAAATAGGAACTTTAAGTACAATTTTTTTTGAACTCATCCGAGCAAAGCTCGGTCATCCAGATATTATGCATGAATTTATCAACATTTATATTCTTATACATCTAAAGAAAATGTTACGATTATGAGCTAAAATCTCGAATGAATGAATGAATTGTGAATTATAGACGCTCGATGCTAGGCTAAAATCTCAATTAATACTTGTTTATACATGGCGTCTCAGGAGGAATCTGCCAAACTTTAGGAGGTTGTTATTTAAGTAATTTTAAACAAAAAAGTTATATCAACATAGGTCGGATTCGAAAAAGTTACGGAGTTACAATTTTGCGACCAAGGTGCACAATTTTTAATATAAATTAATAAGATTTATACGGCTGAATTGCAATTGAAAATTTTTCGTTCGAAAGCAGTCAATTATATAATTGATTCGAAACATATTGGAAAAAATCTAGAATATTATGTAGTAATACCAATCTATGGTTATTTATAGCATTGATATACCTAGGTACCTACTTATGTATTTAATATATCTCAGTTGGGTGTTTGAAATAATTTTCACTTTCATGATGAGCTCTCGCTAGGACGAAGATTCACACCTACTACCTAGCTATAATAAATTAACTCTCGCATGTAGTGAAAATCAGTTGATTCCGAAGCATATAAGGAGAATTTTTGATTAGTAATCTTGTCACGGTTGAGTAAATGTAAGCTCATTCCGTCGCGAAAGTGGAAAGGTTCAGGTTAAAAACCTGGTTGGTAAAATGATTTTTTCCAATATGTTTCGAATCAATTATATAATTGGCTGCTTTCCAACGAAAAATTTACAATTTTTAATGTTTTGGCCTTTTTCAAACAAACCGTAACTCGATAACTTTTTCAAATCGGATCTATGTTGATACTTGATATAACTTTTTTTGTTTAAAATATACTTAAATAACAAGCTCCTAAAGTTTGGCAGATTCCTCCCGAGACTTCTTGTATATCCAATTAAAGAATTTTCTCAAATTAATTACATCGTGTATTTTGTACCAGCTAATCTTGCTAATGACTATTTTAAATAACAAATGTATTTTATTTTATTAGACAAAGATTGATTATAATTTGTTAAGTATAAATAATATACTAATAACTTTTAGCTTATTACCTGGCTTTTCCCGAGATTGACAGCTCAAATATCTTTTCTACCATACTTGTCAAAACAGCATGAAAATTGGTTTAATAGTTTTCAAGCCTTTTATAATAAATACTAGCGGTGCCCGTCCGGCTTCGCCCGGGTGCAATACACTATTCACTCGCTTCGCTCGTTCGCTTGATTATTATAATTACATTACACACTCGCTTCGCTCGTTCGCTATATATATAAACCTTCCGTGAAAAATTATCTAACTGATGGTGAAAACCGCATCAAAATCCGTTGCGTGGTTTAGAAATTACATTACTCACTCGCTTCGCTCGTTCGCTATATATATAAACCTTCCGGGAACAATTCCGTCATACATGATTTTTGCGTAACCTTAACCGTTTACGCAGCTCACACAACGGAAGCGCTTAAAAGGAATAATTTTTCCCGTTTTGCAACATTTTTCATTGATACTCCGCTTCTATTGGTCGTAGCGTGATATTATATAACCTATAGAATAGAATAGAATAGAATAGAAATTTATTAATCCATAATACAATTACACGAGGATTCGTCAAAACACCTAATACAAATCGGTCCACTATAAAATACATATTAAATATAGAAATCATCAATGTTATAAAGACATTGACTGACTAAAGCTGCCTTTATTACTTTTTTAAACTTATTAAAATTCAAAATTTTAATATCATGCGGCAACATATTAAACATTTTTAAGGCATGATATTCGGCGCTATTATTAAATAATGTCATTGAAGACTTCGGTAAAATTACATTAGAATTATTTCTAGTGTCATGTCCATGGACAGCCTGAAATGTATCGTAATTTTGAATGCGTTGCTTGACAAAGCACAAGGCAAAATAGACATATATAGACGGCACAGTTAAAATACATTTATCAATAAAAGTTTGTTTACAACTTGCACGAAAATCAAGATTAAAAATTACACGAATTGCCTTTTTTTGAAGTACAAATATTTTTTTAATGTCAGAACAATAACCCCAACTAACAATACCGTATTTCACAAGCTGATAAAAATAGGCATAATAGACAGACAAACAAACGTTAGAATCAGTACAGCTATTTTTAATGACACGAAGTGCAAAAACACTTTTGGATAATTTAGCAGATAGATTATCAACATGGGCGTTCCAAGACAGAGTTTCAGTTATCATTACACCTAAAAAGTTAACTTCTGATTTTTTATTTAAACATTTATTATTTAACACAAGATTGAGATCTAAATTACTCTTATTTTGTTTAGTATGAAATGACATATAAACAGTTTTATCGGGATTCAACATTAAATTGTTTTCTTGACACCAATTAAAAATATCATCAATAGCAGTTTGTGTTGCTATTACTAGATTGTTGATTTTTTTTGAAACAGATATAGAGCTAGTATCATCTGCATACATAATGAGCTTATCGGAGCGAACATTGTTTGATAAATCATTAACATATAAAATAAACAAAATAGGACCCATAACAGAACCTTGGGGTACACCTGAAGAAATGTGCACAGGATTTGACATAGCGTTATTAATACACACTCTCTGCGTTCTGTTAGATAAAAAAGATTTTACCCAATCATGGCTGGTACCTCTAACACCGTAACATTCAATTTTGGCCAATAGTTTTTTGTGATCTACAGTATCAAATGCCTTACTCAAATCGCAAAAAACAGCCGAAGTACAATTTTTATTATTTAGACTACTAGAAATTCCTTCCTCGATAAATGTCCAGACCAAAAATAATTGTTCAATTCGAACCAGTAGTTCCTGAGATTAGCGCGTTCAACCAAACAAACAAACAAACTCTTCAGCTTTATAATATTAGTATAGATTATAAAAAAAAATAAAAATGAGTGACGGCAAACATGCGAATCGGTAACTTTAATTTTAAGAAAATCATCAAAATCACTCCAGGGGAGTTGCTGAGGACTGTAGAAAGGAAACGCCTGGTGTTTTAAATAATTTGCTTCTTGAGCGAATTTAAAAATGGTAGATAAGTTAGCGAGGTTTATTACAACTTACTTAAAATTTGTAATATTCTGACTAGCTGTAGATGATAACAATGTCTTGTAAGAAACTGGTCGTATATCCGCATATTATTCTTTAAATTTATTCATGAAAAGCAAGAAGAAAAAGAAGAGACACTTCGGAACATAGCAACATCACACCAAGATGTCAATTTCCACTTCCCATTCCTCCGTTTTCGTTGAGAACTTCCTCTAGGGAAATAACGTGGCTCGACAAGTTTTCCGTACAGGCAGATACGTGGCATAGCCATTTTAAATTTAATGCTGAAAGGTTGGTACCACCTTCGTCAAAGCGCACATACAGACACAATATGAATGAATTTAATTAAGGTGAAAACTCGTAAAGTTTCTAAGTAGTTTTTCTTAGTAATTTTCCTACTTCACGCGCTTGCCGCTTTTTGTAGGTTTAGGTGCTTTCGCGATGCAAAATTAAGAAACGGAGTGATAAAGCTTTAATTAAAAGTGAAAATGAAATCTTTGCTCACACTTTGTATAGTCGCAGCGCTGAGAAATTTTAATATAAGAAATCCGTTATACATTATGAAATTTCTTATCAAGTCTACACAGTAGCGTCGCTTTGAACTTTGACTCGGAAGGAATCAAGGGCAGACTTTTTATCGAAATATTATCACAATAAATAATAATACGACATGTTATAATATACAGATTTATATACGTAGATAATCTAATATATAAAATTCTCGTGTCACGGTGTACGTAATTGAACTCCTCCGAAACGGCTCGACCGATTTTGATGAAATTTTGTATGCTTATCGGGCAGGTCTGAGAATCGGACAACATCTATTTTTCATCCCCCTAAATGTTAAGGGTGGTCCACCCCAAATTTTTAAAAATTTTTTTTTTTAATTTTGTCATGATTCAGAATTGAAAAATACATACAACTCTAAATTTTCACCCTTATACGATCAACCCCTGATTTTTAATCGCGATTTTTATATTAAGCTTTAAAAAATACATATATGGCGAACGAGCGAAGCGAGTGAGTAGTGTATTTATAATATTCAAGCGAACGAGCGAAGCGAGTGAGTAGGCGAAAATATTCAAGCGAACGAGCGAAGCGAGTGAGTACTGTATTAATAAAATTCAAACGAACGAGCGGAGCGAGTGAGTAATGTAATTATTCCTAGAAATTATTAACAACGTTTGCCGAATCAGCTATACTAAATATACGTGAGCGGAGTAATGGGTGACCGCTATTAAATCATAATTTCATACCACCCGAGCAAAGCCGGGACGGGTCCGCTAGTTTACCAAATATATTGTTGTTTTTTTCTCTGTTTGTGTTTACAGGCAAATCATTTTTAACTTCCCATTGGAAGTTATTGTAATGGGTCCGAAAATCGAAATCAAAATGTATAACAAATTTTTATGTTTCAAAGTCACTACACTATTTTTACACTATTTTTAGAATAATGTCTGTGTGTGTATATGTGTGTGTGTGTACGTACGTACGTGCGTACGTACATATTTGTCAATTTCTTTCTAAGACGAAATCTCGACAATGAAAAATGATATCGACTACGTTAGGGTGCCAATCTACGCGTGATACGATATGATCTGGAAGAAATTTTTTCAAAATCGGTTCAGCCGTTCTTTTTTCTTAACCAAATAGACTCCAAAAAAGTAGATTTTACACAATATCTCGCGAATAAAAAATTATATCGACTTCGTAAGGGTGTCAATCGAGGCGTGTTAACGTCATTTAGATCCGACATAAATTTTATAAAAATCGGTTTAGCCGTTTTTTTTTGTTTTTTTTTTTAATTATTGTTAAAAATAAATAATATTTTTTTTAATGATTAAAATGATTACTTTTCTGTGTAATATCTAATTTAATTATTATTATTAAATATTTATCAAACTGGGAAGTTCGTCGTGTGGACCTCAAGAGTCGCACTTTAGTCCTAATAAACGACCCACCTCACGGCTTGTTACGTATTTTTTTACAAAACAAACTATACAATTTTTTCTTTAGCTGATAACTTTTCAATTCGACTGCACTTTATGCGCCAAGAATTCCGTACAACATTCGCGATAGTTCTTCTGCAATTTTCGCCGGCAGCTTTGATTTTTTCGTTTTAGGCCTAATATTTTCGTATACGTAAAAAGTTATTTTTAGTATACATTGTTTTAACCCGAGTTAAAGACATCGCGGACTATATTAATATTTAATATAAAGAATTCGTTATTTTTAGTATTTCCAAAAATTCTACTTAACTACTAAATAAAAATATATTTTAAACTAATTCTTTTTGTGACGATGCTCAACTAAAAAAAATGTAATTTACCATATTAAATTATTTAGAACACTAATAAGGCACTAAACAATAATTAACGTTTTTAACAAAAACCTAGTTAGATACATTTAAAAATCCAAGCATTATAAAATTGTTTTGTTTTTTTTGTAAGCATGAAATAAAAAAATCTACACCCCCGTCACTGGTTTTTATATTATAGCTGCCGTATATCTCGTTATACATTTATGAAAATTACATTTTATTTTGCCTGGCGTCAAACATAACCCCCAAAAATCTAAATTATCATTTAAGCTTTAAGCTAATGAATATTTAATTTAAGAATTTTTAAAAACATGCAGGGAAAATATCTTTTATTTTAATATCAGCACACAAAGTAAAATAAAATGAAATTTGTGTTAAGTGTGAGACGTAACGCATACTTAATTTTTTAATATCGCTTTTCACAAATAAGTACGCATCAAACAGAAAAATAAAAAATGATCATGACTGGGAGAGAGAGAGATTATAATGACGTTCGACAACTGAGGATTGAGACACAGCACCCACCTTCTGAAGTTGTAAAGGGCTTGAGAACAGCCGAGCGTGTAGCAATGTTGTTGTTTACATGGCGTTGCTATGGTTCCTCTATTACAAGTCCCCAATTCCCGGGTTCTTGCCCGAGAGCTGGTAAAAGTGTCAATTGTATTTTCATTTTATTATTAAAAACAAATTATGAATTTAAAATATGAATTGGTGCTTGGCCCAAATAACCTTAGCTGTTGGTGGTCTTTAAAACACAATTTAACTGAAGTTGTAAATAAACATTTTTTAAGAATATTTGCTAAAAATATGTGATACCAATTGCCAGACCCTGTATATACTTAAACACATAATATTTTATAATTATTATAATTGGTTTATTAGATAAAATTTAAATCATTCATCGCTTCGCAGGGGGAGAATTTCTTACGGGGGGGGATAATAAATTAACAATATACTAATATACGTGAGCGGCGCCACGGGTAGTCACTAGTTTCATACAAAACTGTTCTGATACTCCCTAACAAAATATACTTAGAGTATATTTAGAGACTGGTGGAAATTTGTATAAGTATTGATTATCAGTTTATTATTATCAGTCTTAAAACTAAAATTTATTAATCCAAATTGTAATGAAACAACAAAATAATGATTCGTTATTTTTATTTATGGTTGCTTTTAAAGTTCGATATCAGATCGATCGTAGTTACTGTTATCGTACATGCAAAAATGAAATACGTATGTTAATGAACCATAGAATAATGTTCTTAGTGAACTTATTTTAAACGTAGGCATACGATAAATCGGAGGCCAAGCGGTGGCTTCAGTAGGCGTTAGGTTTGTTCCTACACAAACAGATTTTGGAAATTTCTAACAGTAACCTTAGGGCTTAGACGATAATGTCCTGAGCGTCTATAATCTACAATATATCTATTTAACAGTAACCGATAGTTTATAATAATAATTTATTGTAGTACGCTGTTCGAAACAAAAACTCATCATGCAATTGAAATAAATTGGCAAAAAAATTCCTTTTGAAAAAATTTTAACAAAAAAACCCCCCCTTCAAAAAGCCACTAAAAAGAGAAAAATAATGAAATTTTGAGGTCTGCGCCAATTTAATAAAATATGAAGTGACATTTACCTTAAAGAATCACACGCCGTTACTCACTTTTATTAAAATCAGCCGAACTACTGAACCGATTTTGATGAAATTTCTATGGGACCAATCCTTTCAAATAAAAAAAAGAATTTTCCAAATCGGTTTATAAATGACGGAGTTCGGAGGTAACAAACAAAAAAAAAATAATGGCCATAGCTTCTAAACTAAAAGAGACATACAAGTTTTTGTTTGAATTTTCTGTGAGGAACTAGTTACGACATATCGTACTGATAGTTACTAAGGGAGTATCTATAGATAGGCAGTATGTAAAATTTAATCAAAGTCGTAGAAGTCATCGAGCAATCGAGAAAAAAATATTTTCCCTGTTTTTAGGAGGCCACGTCTCCCACATTTGCACTAGGATCGATTTTACAATTTCGCCTCGAGGTGTAATTATTATCCTGAACAAACATTAAATTTGATTAAAATCAATCCAGTCGTCTAGATTCGACAACAGACAGAGAGGGCAGTATAGTCTAGTGGTTAGCGTGCTTTGTGCCGCAACCTCTGGACTGGACTGCCTGGGTTCGAATCCCACCTGCGCTCATGGATGTTTTGTGATGTTATTTAGTTTTAAGATAGTTGTTATTTAGTGCAGTTGAAAGACGCTAATGACCTGAGATGTCGACGCGTCTATAATCTACAATAAATAAATAAAAAGACAACAGACAGACATTTAAAAAATAACTTTATTGAGTTCAGGGGAAAGTTTAAATTTACCAAAAAAGTAAAAATAATATTTATGCACGATTACAAGATTTCCCCCTAGGTATATATTATACTCCGTAAATGGGAATGTAAAAATTGCACATAGTATAATTTCTTTCTTTTCGATGGATGCTGGAACGAACCTATTAAGATTCGAACAGAAACTGTAATATCGGGGGAAATTCGTTATTATTATATAGAGTTGAGATTGTAAGGAGAATCTCCAAGTTCTCTATAACCAGACATTTAAGTGAAGCAAAGCAATAAAACCATAACTCCGGGGGTTAAGTCAACTTAACGTTCCGAACGACTTTAAGGACACACATAGATAAATGTTACACTCCGTTTGTTCTTCAGTACTGCAGCAAAGATAATATACAGCCTGTTTCATCATTCATGCTATCGCGTCGCATAATTTAAACTCTTTCTTAAATAAGCTCGCGAATCAGAATACAATTTTTGCAACACTTGCATCAAAAGTACAATTTTAAATTGCTGTGTACCGTTCATCATAACACTAAACATTTATCATTCGCAGTTGACATATGTGAAACAAAACACAGCATGTATAACTATGTTAAGGTCTCAGTACAGTAAGCTAGGTGGCCATGTGGAAAAGTACGAGTCTATCGACAGATACAAACGCCAAGCCCAGGTTCGAATCCCGAAGGTTTTTAATATGTTTTTTGTTAATAATAAATTGTATATGATATTGGATGACAATATTATTTAAAATACAACAAAATAAAATCACAATTATTTTATTTTTTATATTTTACGAAAATTTGATTTTATAAGAAAAATAAAAGTGGATGTATTTCTTTCCTTGACAACGAATACAATTGTTTGTGTTCAACAGTTTTCACGTCATCTGTCTGTACCCGCGATACAGACATACCTGTTTTTATAAACAGTCTGTATAAACAAATGAGAGACGAGTATGTATATATAACGACAATACGTATAAATTTATGGGGCGGATATATTCTCTATGCATATAATAATGTTGTATAAACTCTGCAGGTTTTATATAATAATAACATAGTTTACATTCTACAAAATATACACACAAAAGCACGCACATCACGCACAAAATATAAATTGTGCGTGTAAGTACGATGAGTTGACAGTTAAATATAATTGCTTTACAAAAGAATGAATCCTCTGTATCAGTGAATTAAGTCGCAACCCCTTCTATGACAACAAAATAACACAACAGTCCTAAAAGTTCTCACAACAACGGTTTATATACTTTATTTTATTTATAATACCAGAAATTATAATCAGGGCAGGGACTTAAACCTAAAAATTTACAGTTTTAAAAAAATCGACAAAAACTCGCTTATATTAACGCACTAAAAAAAGAAAGTAAATTTCTTTCTCTTCTATAACGTTTAGAAGCGTGGTCTTTTATTTAATTCAATGAGTGTCCCACGATTCTAAACGTTATATAGAAGAGAAAGAAATTTATTTTCATCTTTTTAGTGTAAATTTTATTTTCAACTTTTCAGTCATTATATAATATAATATTACCTATATCATTTTAAATTTTAAACGGTTAGAGACACGTTGTCCCACCATCAACACCATAACTCCCACCACTCGCTTTTTTATTTCCATTTTTAATTAGTTATATAAATACCATTACAGCCAAAATATCAGAATATTGTATTGTCATCAAAACTACATACGACTACAAAGTTTCACGTCAATTGAACATTTGGAAGAGGCTGAAAATCGAGTTACAAAATTTTTTTACATACAACACACATACAAACAAGTGAAGCTAACATAAACGTGTTAAAAATATACATTTTTACCCTATACCTAGATTAGTATTTATTTCAAACATACAAAGTGTATACAGGAAAACGTCAAAAATATATAAAAATCACAAAGCTCAGAAATAAGCTATCTACGACACATCATTTAAAAAATCTACGTAACAATAAAAACATTTGTTAATTGTTCATGGGATAATCTTTTTAAAAGTAACTAGATTAAAATTTCTAGGTTCTAAGTTAATTTTACTATACTATCTATTATATTGTCTCAGGGGCAAGAAAAGAGCCGAGCTCGTAGCGATGTATGAACTTCGGGCTTTACGCTTTCCGGCTTTCGGGCTTTACTATGGAGTTTCCATGGTTCGTCTATTATGAACCCCCAGTTCTCAGATTCTCTTCTGAGAACTGTATCTATTATTTTTGCGACGTATTTATAGACGATAATAACAAAATTGAAAATATATATTGGTAGTGAGCCAAATGTGGTAAGAACAATATTTGTTGCATCTTATTTGACATAAATTTATGCACGTGAATCCGATCGTAGACGTGTGTGCCTCATATGATCGTACACGAATATTTTCATCACACCATCCATTCGCTGTTGGGTTATATAGGCAAGGAGAGAGAGAGAGAGAGATTATAAATTATTGACGCTTCACAACTAAGGTCATTAGCGTCTATAAATGTGTATAATTTATGAAACTACGCACATATTAATTGATTCCTCTGTAGGTAATAGACGCTGATGACCTCGCCTGTTGAACGTCTATAAACTCCAATATAATCATAATTTTGCTTAACCTAATATTTTGACGTAGAACTACGTCTTTCCCGGCGGTATATAGGGGAGTAAAATGATGCGAGACAAAAAATGCGTTACAAAAAATGTGTGACTCAAACTACCATAGTTACGCCATATTTTGTTTGTGTTTTATATCATGTATGGCATGTCAATATTTTAAGATAAAACTATAAAAGTAGTTCGGTTGCGACTCAATCGTAATTACTGTGCCCTTGTCATAATTCGATAAATTTTAGGGTCTGAAAACGGGCGAAAATAATATACACATTTTTCGGTCGTTTTTTGTGCGTCAAATTTTCAAATCTAAGACTTGAAAATTGTGAGTTTGACATGCCTATTGTATAGAATAATATATTATATAACAGACTATGTATGTAATATTATGTATGTATAGGCAATGTTTTCAAACTAACACTGAATAATGCATAGGACGAGTGTTGTCATTTGACAGGTCTGCATTATAGCTATATTTTGTTGGCGAAGAGAATGAGGGCTGAAATAACATCTCTGGAGATCTCTAAGATGGATAGGTTGAAGAATTTCCCTTGATACTTTTTATACAAACGGGATGCGATCGTTCCTTGTTCAACGTGTTACACAGATGTGTTTCCGTCTCACACAGTCTTACCGCGATAGCATTAGAAAACACCTCGTCTTTACGCGACCGTAATCCATAATGAAACACAGGAAACGGAGATTAGAAGTTCTCGCGTGAGATAGGTTGATCTTTGAGCTTAAGATGCTATCTTTGAAGAAATGAGTATTTCGTGACTCGTCAAGTGTTCTAAAATGAACGCTTCGTTGCTTCTCGGAAACTAAAAACACACACCTCTTGGAATAATTAAACATTTATAATCTAAGGTGTAGGTACTAGATAAGTTATCCTTGAAGTTGTACAGACGGTGCAATTTTCACATTTGAAATAGAAATTGTGAAGGTTAATAATTATAATTAAATGAATGCATAATGACTGCAAACAGTATATGAAACACCTGTGTAAGAACAATGACGTAACACAATGCTGTAATCAGGAAAAATTCATTAATTCAATCCTATGTCACCGTAGGGATTTTAACCCTAAACTTTCCACTATTGCGGCGCACTGAGTTGACAATAACTCACACAGTGACACATTTTCAAACGATCTTTTGAAAATGTGTACAAATAGGTACTAATAAACACTGAAACAGTGTAATTCTCTACATAATAATATTATCCTAATATTATAAATGCGAAAGTGTGTTTCTTTGTTTGTTCCACTTTCGCGCCTCAACTACTCAACCAATCACTGTGAAATTTT
Organism: Mongoloraphidia duomilia; assembly: GCA_039654895.1. Lineage (NCBI taxonomy): Eukaryota > Metazoa > Arthropoda > Insecta > Raphidioptera > Raphidiidae > Mongoloraphidia > Mongoloraphidia duomilia. Next base: position 4,043,512 of record CM077520.1, on the reverse strand, counting down.
GCACACGGGTTGCTTCCGCAATGGAGACGAACATAGGCTATAGTAACTAGCCGGCCCGGCTTCGCCCGGGTGAAAATCATGAATTATCTTAGAAGACCGATTTCTCTGTAACTACTGAACGGATTTTGTTCCGGTTTTCACGATTAGATAAATTGATTCTCGAAAAAGGTTTAGATATATAATTGAAACTGGCCGGCCCGGATTCGCTCGGATAACAATCTGGGGTATTCTCAGAAGGCCGAAAAAAATTCACTGTTCGATACTTTGCTTTAGGACATAGGCTATAATAACTGGCCGGTCCGGCTTCGTCCGGGTGAAAATCTGGCGAAATCTCAGAAATTACTGAACTGATTTGACATTTTTTTTCACTGTTCGATAGGAGATACTGTGCTTTAGGGCATAGGCTATAATAACTGGAGCAATCAAGCAAAGCGAGTGAGAATATAGCACCTGGGAGCGAACGTGCGAAGCGAGTGATTAATGTATTAATAAATCATAAATCTATAACACCTGGGCGCGAACGAGCGAAACGAGTGAGCAATGTATTAATAAATCATAAATTCATAGCACCCGGGCGAAGCCGGACCAGGCTGCTAGTATTATATAAAAAAGCAAACTGTCATCAGTACGCTGCTTTGAAACTGTTTCCTAATTATTTAAAGGATTCTTAGATTCAACATAAAAATGAACTTATGAATTAATTTAATTAATTCAATCAATTATTCATCAGTTATTTAATTTCACAGTTAACGTAAAACAATACCATTGACCTCAGTATGAAATTCTGACAAAAATCCTGCCCAAAATTTCTTGCAAAATATATGCAAATTTTTTAGAAAACATGTACAATTTAATAATCAAGAATGTGCTTTTTGACAGATGAATTTATTTATTTTCATTTTATCTGTTTCCTTTTTTATATTGAATTATTAAGTGTATAGGAGAAAAAAAAATGTGTGTGACTGAATGATTTCATGTAGGTATAATGTTTTCCTTTTTCACGGGCAAATATACTTTTATTTCTTTGTGACGAATTTTCTGTTCATATTATGAAAATAAAAGACATGTTTTAATTTTTTTTATGCGTCAGGCGCGATGTTTTCAGCACGAGTAGTACCTAGTATTTAGCATACTATACCTAATTTATTTATTCAACACATCATGGTTTTAGACTTTATTTGAACTAATGTCAAACACCTTAGTTTCACTGTAACAGGTTTTTCAAATGTTTTTCATTATAGCATCGAAAAGCCTTTCGTAATGGATCATGACGCCACCCCATCAATAAACGGACATTTAAGATCCGCTAAATAGACACGAAAAAACACTAAAACCGTGCATGTGTTGAATAAAAGTAATTTTGTCCTCTGTTTATCTTTATTTTATCATTTTTTTGATTTTTTCTTTGAGGTTGATTCAATATTTATTAAATTATTTCTACCGTATAGATTGGAATACTTACATAATATTATGTAAGTAATAGTATATTATATTACTATTTATTAATGACTCCTCTGTAGTTAATAACTCAATTATTCTTTTACTATAACGAAACGAAACTTTGAAATGACATTCAAAAAAACTTACAAATAAATTAAACTATTTTTTTTCCTCTAAAAATAGTAGTGTTTAAAACCGACAAAGCATTCTTCTCATTTTAAAACTGTTGATATCTCAGAATATTCAGGATTATCTAAATGTAAAAAAATATATCAACACGTTTTATCATATTAGTAAACGGATGTAAAAACAACGTCACATAAATTTTAACTAATTAAAGTTAAGACTAAATTAATCAATGACAACTTAACATAACGTTGAACTATTATCTAATTATCACAATCTGAGTATTTATTTTTTATACAAAGTTATACTATTGTTTACTTAATGCATACATAGTTACACCTGCTGATTTTAATACTGATAGAATTATCTCTTAACAATTCTATTTTGACCCCTACATTTCATCGCCTTGTTGCGATTAGATCATTAGTCATCTACTTTACTAAAATTCAAAAGAAGTTTAAAATTAGGGTTCATGATTTCTCGAGCTTACTAGTTTCTCGGGTTTCGAGAATTCTCGAGGCTAATTTCTCGGGTCTTCTCGGGTTGTCGAGAAATTTACATTTAATACGTATGTTTTTGCATATCTTTTCGGTTCAAATAATGAAAAAAGTCGTCACAAAATTAAAAATGTCTATCATAAAAAGTATCTTATTTTAAATCGCTAAATTAAGTGGTTTTCCTGTCAAATAAAAGTATCAAAATAATCATAAAACTTTTATTGACAGTTTTCAACAAAATTAGCTTCTCTCAAACAAAATAAAAAAAATTAAAAATTTAAACATTAAAACGTTAATACTACGCTGACTTATAATTACAATCACAGCACCATTTTGGCAGGTTAATTAGGAAAAATATCAACTTAAAACTTTGCAAGATCAATAAAACAACATCTGAATTCTGAACATAGTACATACATACAAAACAATTAGATCTGCTTACTCTGTCTGATAAAATATGCCTTTAGAAAAACTAAAACATTTATAGCTTTATCAGACAGCCGGTTCCTTATTTTATTTCCTATACATTTCCTTAAAGGAAAATAGTTTTATTTTATAATTTTATAGACTAAAATATGATTTCTCGAGTTCTCGACTTTTCTCGAGCTTAATTTCCCGGGAACAAAGCCCAACGATTTCCCGGGAATTCTCGGCTCGGGAATTCCCGGGAATGAACCCTATTTAAAATTGAAGTAAGTGAAAAATTATATTTAAATTTTATAGCCTGCACATTAATGCAATGATTATTTTTAGTTGGATATTCTGGCCTTGAAATAAAGTAGATGCAATTTACGTTATACTTTATTACAAGGCTAGAAGATCAAAATAACAATAATAATCAAGGTATTGATTTTTATTCTACAAAAATTGCCAAAAAATTGAGTAAGTGCCACAGTAGGTTTGAGTATAGCCGAGATAGTATACCGTTACGGAGTTTCCATGAGTCGTTGGTTATAACTTACGGCTTCCAGGTTCCAATCTGGGAACTAGTGGAAGCGTCAGTTAGTTACACAAAAAACCCATTCAGTAGGTACCTACTTAAAAACGGAAAAACTTTTTTTACACGGTCATGTTGGTGTTCCTAGATTAAAATTAAAACCTCCCTTAAAGTTTTGCATCATTACTTTTTACCAAAAAAAAAATTTCCTGCAAAAAAGCCACTAAAAAGAGGAAAATAATAAAATTTTGAGGTCGGTGCCTGTTTAACAAAACATGAAGTCGGTTAAAAAGTGCAAATTTAATTTGGTAATATCTATTTTTAACCGCATTCATATTTTTTTAAATTGGCGCCGACCACAAAATTTTATTATTTTCCTCTTTTTAGTGGCTTTTTTGAATGAGTTTTTTTTTTTGGTAAAAAGGTTTTTATTTTTTACTTTTTAGTTTGTTTACAATACGTAGTTTGCACGTTATTAACAGACTTGATATTTGACATTTACCTTAACGGTGTTACATCCCGTCATTCACTTTTTATTAAGATCAGTCGAACTACTGAACCGATTTAAATAAAATTTATATGGGACCACCCCGAACGTATGCCCTATTAAATAAAATAATAATCATCAAAATCGTTTCACAAAAATAGGAGATATTGGTGAACATACATATATAAAAAATACATAGGTGCTGAATGTCGAACTTCCTCCTTTTTGAAGTCTGTTAAAAATACAAAGCTGTAGAAATTGCGAAACCAATAACTGCGATCAATAAAAAGGCATATGCATTCTACAATCGAATGAACGAGGATTAAATTTCAAGTCTATCTAATCAAAAAATCAACAAATTACGTAAACAATGCAGTGATAAGTGCGAAATAAACGTAAATGAAAGAAGGAAGTTTAATCTCGTGTAACGAATTAAAATATTACTTAAATACGTTTATTGGATTTACGTTCAATCAATTCAATCAACTTTAAACGCTATTAGACATGGCTTATTCGACACATTAAACTACTGGGAGCAGATAACTTTACAATTTACATAATTCCTCCGTTCTCAACTTATTGGCCTCCGTTGTCGAACGTCTATAAAACCTACAATACTCTATCTTAGAAATTTGTTTTAACTAGATTTTTTCAAGATATATATGTTACGGCTAAAACCCGAATATTAGATAATGCTAGAATTACCCGAATAATGTTAGAATTAGTAACTTAGATAGCTTCCGTTGCTTTTCTGACATTATCCGGTTAATATAGAATAATTTAATGGTGTTTGGATAAAGCAATCGTTCATTCGAGTTCACAAGATGACGACTAATTTAGAGGTAGGTACGCCCTTGTTTTAAAGAGCGATTTAATGAAATGTTTTGTAATTTAAAGCGTGGTATAAAAACTCAAATTCATGTTGCATGAATTCTATGCCATATTGTAAGTTTTTACTTATTCCGCTGACGCAGCGACACAAAGTACCATTTAGTTTGTGTCCTAATTATTTTCTAGTTTTTGGTACAGCTGATGATTTAAAATAAAACCGTTTGACTTAAAAGTTTTTTTACCTATTTTTATTTTTTTAATAACAAACTGATACTTTTATCAATCATTAATATTATAAGACAAATTACTTTTCTATACCTACAGATTAAAATAATTTAACATAATCAGATAATCTTCAGCTTAATTATGAAAAAAAAATTATAATAATTACTACTTTGAGATGTTTATAGTAATACTCCTATTAAATTGAAAAAAGTTGAATGCAAAAGTTTAAAGTGTTGGTATATATTTCAAAACAAGTCTAAAGTTGAGCATTATAATAAAAATCAGATATTTATTAGTATTACAACGTATAGCTTGATTTTTATCTGTTAGTAAAGTAATGAGCACTTTAAATTCTTAATTTTACTACATTTTGTATCAGACGTTGGTAAAACATAAAAAATACGAAATCAAAAAAAGACAACAAAATATATAATATTAAATGTATATCTGCATGATTTTAATTTAAAATATATTACAGAATACGATGGTAGAATATTCTGTTCGGTTGAAATATCTGAAATATTTCTTTCATAATTACTTTACAAGATTCAAGTTACAAGTCTATTAAATACAAAAACAGACATACACCATATATACACTGTTGCCATAGCAGATACTTTTTTGTATAAATTATATTTTTTTTATACTACGAACCATTTAATATAAGCTCTGTTTTTATCAGTTGGATGTTTGTAACTCGGTCAACCAGATATTTCTATAAAACACGGCCCTTGAAAAAGGTAGCTGATAAAAACAAGTTTGAAAAATGGTGTTTTGATCAAATTACGAACGAGTAACAAGCTATTAAAAGGCATGTAATATTTCACTAATAGTGTTTTGTATGTCATAAAAAACCATATTTAATTTGAAACTAATCGATATTTGTAATCTCATTAGCTATCGATCATCCATAAATTTAACGAGAACAATCAAATATGATTTTTAATGTGTTAACAGAAATTACTCCGTTACACGGCGCCATCATCGATTTGTTATCATTGCGAAAAAATAGTAAACACTAGTAATTGTAATTTAATTTTTTTATAATATAAATTGTTATCCAATGCATTTTCAATATTAAAAAAAACAGGCCGTGAGGTGGGTCGTTTATTAGGACCCTTGAGGTCCACATGACGAACTTCCCAATTTGATAAATATTTAATAATAATAATTAAATTAGATATTACATAGAAAAGTAATCATTTTAATCATTAAAACATAATTATTATTTATTTTTAACAATAATTAAAAAAAAACGGCTGAACCGATTTTTATAAAATTTATGTCCGATCTAAATGACGTTAACACGCCTTGATTGATGCACCCTTACGAAGTCGATATATTTTTTTATTCGCGAGATATTGTGTAAAATCTACTTTTTTGGAGTCTATTTGGTTAAGAAAAAAGAACGGCTGAACCGATTTTGAAAAAATTTCTTTCAGATCATATTTACGTTAATACGCGTCGATTAGCACCCTAACCTAGTCGATATCATATTTCATTCTCGAGATTTTTATTCTTAGAAAGAAATGGACACATACGTACGTACGTACGTACGTACACACACACACACACACACAGACATCTTTCTAAAGATAGTGTAAAAATAGTGTAGTGACCTTGAAACATAAAAATTTGTTATACATTTTGATTTCGATTTTCGGACCCATTACAATAACTTCCAATGGGAAGTTAACAAAACAAAAAAGTATATATTGTAAGTTTTCAGGATTCGAGGATTCGAACCTGGGCTTGGCCTACACTCTACAGCGAAGGTTAGTGCCTGGCCATTAAACTGGTATACAAAGTAAAGTTTGTCTCCACTTAATAAATAGTTTAAATATGTTGTCTACAGGTTAGTTGCAAAAGGTACTTCGTGCTTGTTCGGGACTTCTCTTGGTTTGATCCCCAGACTCTTGTTGTATGTGTTTCGCCCACGGCGTAAGTTATACTCCACATATAAGTTATAACCCGCGACTGGTATGGCAGCGACATCTATGAATCGAGATACAAAGTGTTCTTGATGTGACATCTAACGGCATTTTTCTCAAGTTCTTTGTTCAACAACTAACTCAGATGGGCGCGCACATCGTTAAACGCTTTGCGTAAACTCGACCAGAGTCGCATGAAGAAATATAACTTCTAAAATATATTAACATGTTGTTAGCAGTAAAAGGGCTACACTAATCGATTTTAAAACAGGTATCTATAAAAACGATTAGATAAATAATTTAATCAAATGGTTTAAAACCTCTAATATCCACACCGTACTTACTTAACAATTAGTGAATACCAATTAATATATCAGGCAGGTAAATGCGGCCAAAAATCAAATGCCACTGCAGGGATTTTTTCATGGCACCATAGCTGTCTGATATATAATTGTTATTCACTAATTTTTAAGGGAATGTCGATATTAGGAGATTTTAATCGTTTGATTTAATTACCCTGGAACTGACTTTGCCAAGTTGGATAGGAAAACTTAATACTTAAGTAAATAAATAAATAAATTTATCTAATATTGTTGTCCACAGCTACTCAAATCCTGTATTAATTGATCCAAAAACGATGATAAAATTCAATGTATCGCAGTATAAGAATTTGTTAGTTGGTTGAAATAAAATACGTGTTTTATTCGTGACATGTCGAAGTAAAGACTGCAAGTTATGTTCTTGATTTTCTTCTTCAATGTGTTACATAGTAATTTTTTCTTAACAAAAAAAGAAAACAAAACAAGAGATACAAAATGTAGATAAACGGACAGAATCAGTTAGAGCCCTCTCACCTTTGATGTTTTACTGCTTTTGTACATTTTCACGCTCATCTCCATTTTAAATTTTGTGATATGACAGCACCACATTTCATGGATTATTATATTCATGCGCCTCCTTTAAAGGAATATTTTTATGTCTTTGCGTTTATTATTCATTTTACCCTTTCTATTTATTTTTTCAAATAATATTACAGTTGTTTATTCTTTAAGTCTTGTTTTTACTTTTGACCCAAGTTATTCTTCGACAAATTTTCAATTAGTTTACTAAAATGTCATTAACATAATAATGAAGTTAAGAATTGTGTGAAATTGAATACGGTTGTAATTTGGCAAATAATTACACCTATAACGGTTATAACAAATTTATGGAGTTAACCAGCCTTTACTTGCTTCTTTTTCGTGTTACAGACAAACGATGCGAATTTTTTTTAAGGCATACTTTTTTAGCGAGGGTATAGTGAATCAGAAAACCAAAACATAAACCGACAGATAAATAAACCGACTCAAAAATTAATGAAACGCTGACAGGGATAAAACGGCTAACTAACGATTTGGATGAAATTTACAAAAAAATAAGTTTTGGGAGGCAAAACCCCGATCTAGCTAGGTCTCAAAAATTCGGTTCCTTATATATTTTATAATTTTAAATATCAATTTTTTGACGTTTCACCATAGTGTAAGTAATATTGTAAGCAGGCTTTGGATACTTAAGTTTCCATGGCTTAAGGGAAATTTTATAAACTGTCATGATATGTCAAAAATAGTTAAAATTAAAAATGCCAAAAACATCAACGGAACGTGTTCTACAGATTGTATCAAATTAAACCTGTGCATAAAGCATTCTGTGTGTAAGACAGAGATTGATACATAAAGCAATAAGTAAGAATGAGATAAATGATTGCTAATAGGATGTTACGTCGTTACTGTAAATAAATAATATTTATACAACCTAATAGCGTCATCTTTGTTTTTTCGCTCCTTCTATGCTATTTTCAAAAGCAGCTACAAATAATTTTATTATGTCGGCGGTTGAATTACCACCATAAAACCATTTAATTATTTGAATTTTTTCCCGAACAGTATAAATTGCCATTTTATCAATAATTTCAGTAGTGACTATTTTTACTGTAGAAAACAACGATGACAGTTGTTCGGTATTACATATTTATTTACAGTAACCACGTAACATCCTTTTAGCGATCATTTATCTCATTCTTACTTATTGCTTTATGTATCAATCTCTGTCTTACACACAGAATGCCCTATGCACAGGTTTAATTTGATACAATCTGTATATATGAAAAATGTATTGTGAGTTTATGTGGACATAGTCCATTTTTTTTGTTAATATTTAACTTCTAATGCTAAATTGGCAGCTGGTAGCAGAGTTTGTAGGATACGTTCATGCTAGATTAAAGTTAAGGAAGACGGAAGTACTTTGAAATTTTTCAGGACTGATTTAAGGGAACGGTAAACTGTCACTCAAAAAGAAAAAGTTTCTGGATCATACGAATTCTTCATCATGTTTTATTGCTATTAAAGCTATACCGAAGGAACTTGATGACTAGCGTGCCCAACGGTCGTGGAATCAAAATTCACCTTCGCGCATGTGAGGTCGTTTTGACCCAGCTCTAATTCGATTATATAATCTGGCTAGAAAACTAATACTTATGTTCAGGTCTGCACCCCAAAGGATATCCTTTTGTATAGGTACTTATTAAATCTATACAATTAGATATACAGTCGACTCTTGTTAATTCAAACCTGCGATAATTCGAACCTCTCTATAATTCAAAGTTATCACGAGTTCCCTACAAAATCTCTTTATATTTCGAACTAAATCAATACATTTTTATGCACTTGGTAATTCGTACGAAAAAATCATTGCTATATAACAAAACGACGCGTTAATTCGAACTCATCGGCGTCCAACACTCGACAATTCAAAGTTGCAGAGAGAAAGAGGCGGAAAGATTGTAAGTACATACATACATTTTGCGACAAGTTCAAACTTGTATCAACGTTTGTTTGTTGAGCCTTTGTTTCGAACCATTTGATATTTCAAACACTCGATAATTCGTAATATTTTAAGAATCCCTCGAGTTTCGAATTAACGAGAGTCGACTGTATATTACTACCGCAGGATTTTTCTTATCACCTTCTAAATTAGCAGATTCATTCTGTTGGAAGAAAAATAATACACCGAAAAAAGATTTTTTTACGTTTCCCATACGGTATGGGAAACATAAAAAAATTAAATATGTCAGATTTTAGATCTTTTTTCGGTGCGTTTAATTTTTATGAAGTACTTGAAAAATGTAGGTATGGGCCATACCTACCTACATTTTTCAAGTGCTTCATAAAAATTTTGTCCACTTAAAAACTATTCCAATTCTGTAAATAAAACATTCTAGTACTTATACGTAAAAAAATTTTAAGTGTATCCACCATCCACATTAACTGAAGAGAGAATCACTTGAAAATGACACAGACGTCATTTTGTAAATTACGTTATCTATGAACAGAAATATTATACTCTGTGTGTGATTTTAATGTTTAGTTGAATGACAAAGTCAAGAAACGTCTGGGGCGTAGATAACAACTGCCATAAAGGGGGAATTGTTCACCAGACATGTGATTGGTTATACAGAATGATTTGAAACTAAGTAGACTGTCAAGTGCTTCTATATAAATATGCCTCTCTTCCCATGGGCGTAGTTAAGATAGGGCAAATGGGGCACTTGTTCCCTAGCTCATGGAGAAAAAAAAACAAACTCAAACTTCGGCGCCTAGACGTAATATTTCTGAACGTCGCGACAACGCGAATCAACGCGCTCATGTGAACAATCGTAAGACGTTCAATGATTAAGATTTCTAAGATGCACAACTAAAAATCACGCCCTTAACGCCAGGGCTGGATTAATCATTAGGCAGAGTAGGCAACTGCTTAGGGGCCCCGCATCGGCTAGGGGCCCCGCGCGCGCACAAATGAAATTGAAAATGTTTCATATAGAGTGAAAATGTAATTGGACAATTTGTACACTCAATGACAATAGGTATTATTGCTTTTTTTCGACGCATGCTGTCAGTTGATGAAATACTTCATACTTACAGAACAGAACCATCTAGTATCGAGTAGTAGAACTAATAATATGGATGCGTTACGCGGCGTATTGTATGTATCATACAATACGCTACGTATAAACGCATCCATATTATTAGTTCTACTAACAGGATACCAAATTTAGAGTCGATCAGAAGTTATCCACATCCTTTCATTAACTTGAAAAGAGCTGATCATCTAAAAACGGCTGAAAAGGGGTCCCGAGAATTGCATTGCCTAGAGGCCCCGACATGGTTAATCCGGCCCTGCTTAACGCTTGTCATCTGAACGTAGCCTTTATGTCTCGATAGATCAAGTTATTTTTTAATCAGCTGTATTTTAAAGTCAACATTGTGCAACGGGATTAGTAAATACAGCTGTAATCCATTAAAGACGCAGTAGTTCGGTACATGAACTGAACTAATTATATTAGATAAATCTCAAAATGATCAAACATTCATTCTGCCGTCTCCTTATTGAAACAATCTGCTTTTTATAATAAAAACACACAACTGCACTTAATAGAATTTAAAAAAATAAATAATTAAGATAATAATTAATTCTTGAACATTTTTCATAATTGATACTATAATGAATTTAAATAAATGATTAATTGTAACATGAAATAAATATTAATGATAATCTTCAGTTTGAAAAAAATCTTTTAAAGATATAATAAAGCACGAACCATCAACTTTTTAATCACAAAAATTAATTAAATTTAATGTTGCAAAAATTATAAGAAGTCTTTATTACAATTTTTGAATCGTAATTTTACAATAATTACGTTGTTATTGTTTTATCTAACTCCACAAGGGGGAATGGTAGTTCTAATTTGGGTCAAAATTCACTGTTTACAATTCTATAATATTTTTACTTCTTGAGGTTCTCGGAAAGCAAAAACATGTTTTTGCAGTTAGTTTGTTTATCAGCACGATTCCGGTGAGACGGCTAAGCGGATCAAAGTATATGGATGTTTAACACGTAAACTGGAAGAACGATAATGTTTTCGTTATAACTTTGTTTTAAACAATTTATTATTCTACTCATTTGTAAAGACAGTTTTGTAAAAAAGCTATTTTTATAAGTCTTGTAAAGGGTGTCCAAATTTGACCTTCCGATTTAAATTAGTCGCCATTTTATACTAATCTTCATTGATATACTATAGTGACAGATGTCAAGTAAAAACTTAGCGATTATTTGTGGCTTGATTATCATGGAACGATTTTCCATTGAAGAACTCGTATTTATTTTAAAAACTTAAACTGGAGCTCGATACAGGACAATGATATCAAATTATTTGTGGGATAAATTGGAAGGTATGACCAGAATACGTGGTTATAACAGGACGATGTCACTTGCCATACAGCGGATGAAACATTCAACACCTTTTAGGTTCGCCAATATTTTGAAAATAAAAAAAATTATATGTTTTTTTTTTGATCTAAAGTAAAATAAATCTTGTCGACTTTCGTGTAGTCTGTTGGTATTGTGTGAAGAGTGTTAATATCGGTAAAATTGAATTAATGAATAATTTCAGTGATAATTTAAAAAAAAAGTGTGTTTGTGTGTACTTATGTACGCACGTCAGAAGTTATAGTTCTTTGGCGTAACGAAACAAAAATAACTCCAAAAATGTTATCCCGTGTGCCAATACTAAACGTTTGTAAAAAAGACGATAAAATAATATAAAGATATTAAATAAATTAATTTAATTTAATAAATTATTAATTTATTAAATACGAGTATTTTTAAATATATTTATTTATTATAATTATTTGTTAAAAAAAAGCATGTTTGTGTTGAGATTCGAACCCGAGACCTATTGCGTATGACGCGGCGGTGCTATCCGTTACACCACGCCGAGCACCACGCACATCTTACATAGCAGTGCTATATATAATAGGGTATTATAATCATGAAAAATAATAATGTAAACAGTACGGGTGTTGGAGTACGAACTCATATTTAACGAAAGCGGCATAAACGAGCGTTTGTAAAGCAATAGCTTTTATTAATGTTATTTAAAACTGAAAACGCTCTTGTCACATTGTGACTGGTGATAATAGGATATTATAATCATGAACTTCCGACTAACTTCATGATGTTACTTTCGACTAATTTCATGGTGTTACTTTCGACTAGCTTCATGGTGTTACTACCGACTAGCTTAATGGCGTTAAACGTAAAAATTCACTGTCATTATTTTTCCATAACGCGCCAAAAGAAGTATAACTTCAAAAAAATCAAAGAAACGCAAAAATATATTAAACGACACTAAAGTTGGTCCCGTCGCCCAATTTTTTTAGTGAGAACAAATTCCAACTCTCAGTGGTAATAAGTGATGACATTTTATCATGTTTCAACTTTCAAATGTTCAAAAAAAGTGAAATATGATATTTTATTATAGTTCTAAAAATTGATAATATTTCATCAGGCTAACAGAAGATAATATGTGAACCGTAGCGTAGGACTAAGTAACAATTCAAGACAAAATATTATACATCATCTTGATTTCTGAAGGTGTAACTCAAACCACAATGGAAATGGCACCTTGACAGAATCCAGACACAAACCAAGGCCGATCGTATCATATTACGGTCTAAAATATGGTCACCCTCCCCTTTTGAATAACCTGGCTACCTGCACATTTTTTTTAGAGAATTCGTACATGGCGAAATGTGATTGGCAAGAAGTGAACATTCTTATTCTCTTTCTAAACAGGTGACCATAAAGTTATGAAACTAAATAACCTTACTTGACCAAAAAGTTACTTTGTACTAATTAAAATATTCGTACTTTCTCAACCAATAAATTTTCATGAAGTTTTCTCCCTCTCATTGGACATTCATTGGCTAATCAGAATGACAATGCTTCGCTTTATCAGTAAAAAGGACTCAACACTTTAAAACTATCGAAACGTAATTTAAAAATTTGTATTAAATTTAAATTTGTTAATTTGTTTGAATTTGTTAATTTTAACTTTATTTCCACAAAATATTATTCTTTATCATATACATATTCTCACCCACGTTTGTGTCAACATTATAATTATTTTGTAGACTCTGAAGATGGTATAAAGAATACCGAAACGTTAGTAAAATGCAAATTTAAAAAAAAATAAGTATTGCTTTTTAGTGATCCTTTGTGCAACGGAAGTGCTCACTTCCAACAATCTTAAAACTGTTTTCAAGAATCAAATTGCTCTATTTAAATATAGCAACTTCGAATTAAATTTAAACATTTGTCAACAATTTAGTGTTTTTATTTATACTGATTTTTTTAGTACCTACACATTTTTTACTACAAACACCCCTTGTTATTTCATATTTGCAATATAAAATGTTCAATTTAATGTATGAGTTATGTATTTATTTACCGAAAGGATATCGTACAATGTACAGTAAAAATAAAAATAATTTTACAACCAAATGATAAAACGTATATTCGAATACAAAATAGATGTAATATAATTTCTCCAGTTATAATACGTTTTTTTTTTTATTGTTTTTACAAAGGAAGCAGCATTTTCGTTGTAAATAAATTCTTCATTTAAATATGACATAGAGTGAATTTATTTTAAAAGAAGCTTCACTATACAGACTTGTAAACATTAATAAATCAGACGCTAATTACCTCAGTTGTCGAGCGTCTATAATTTACAATTCATTCATTCATTAATAAATACTAGTATCGCCTGTGCAGTGGTCGAAATTCGAACGATTGTAACGAAATTCTAATTGGAATTTATAACATCAACATAATTGTACCGACAACGAAGAAATCCAACAAAACGATACCCTCTACATATTGATAGTTCATAGTATCTCCGTGGTGTGTCACCAGAGGTCTCAAATTACATCAAACAGCGAGAGAAACAACGCTATGTATTTGTTTGCTGCATGTAATATAATTTCTCCTGTGTAAGGAAATTTTATTTTACCTGTTTACCCGTTGACGCTAATGACCTAAGTTGTCGGCGCGTCTATAATTTACAATAAATAAATAAATGTTTACCCGTTTATTCGCCAAGTTCAAAGAGATTTGCGCCGGTTGCTGAAATGTAGGTTCATTTTCTGAGCGTATTTTAAACGAATCTTTTTTAGCGAAGTTAGCGAAGTTTTCAGGTTATGAAACTATACGTTTTGATCACAGACGCACAGCATACTTTTTCTGTGGGAAGAGTGACTTGCGGTGATAATGTATGCGTAAAGTTTTTAAAATCAACAAATAAATTTTGGGTGTAAATCACAAAATTTAAAATAATGATTATTTTGTCGTTTTTGTAAGAACCTTTATGTGTACCTATAACTCAAGTATTTTTCGTAATTTTTAAAAACAAATTTACTGTAGAATTCCAAAAAATTTACATACATTTAAAAACATTAAAAATATGTGTCATAAAAAATACAGGGGATTTATATTGAATTATAATTTTATATTCCAAAATACATACAAATATCGTATCTCCAGAACAGAAGAAAGCCTGGAGTATGTATATTATATATATTATAAAAATTTATTCAGTTTTATGTAGCTGCATTCTAGCATAATATTGAAACAATGTTACCCCATGCGGAAACAAATGATCCAAGAAAACGTGCTATATATTTTACAGAAAAATGTAAATAACAGTCCCTCCTAGCAAAGATTTTTTCTCATACAAATTCAACTTATACTCTTACATGTAATAGATTTTAAACTGTTAACAACCCAAGTAGCACAGAAAGTTGTAAATTGGTTCTCACAAACTTGTCACAACTAATTTTCTACAACCATTTGGTTCTGCGAACCGCTCAAAAAAGTTATCACAACCACTCTCACAAACTTGTCACAACTAAAGTGGCGTAAATTTTCGGTTGCGACAAGCTTGTGGCAAGCTTGTGAGAAGGTTGTGGTTGTGGCCACAACCAGAGTAATATATTTTGTTTGCGAATGACGATTACAACCGAATTACAAATTTTTATTTGTATTAAAATTTATACGTATTCTATAATTCTTATGTAGGTAGGTACTTTACATTATTTGCACTTTATAAATCGTTTTTTTTTCATCTGGATATTGTAAAAAGTTAAGAGAAATACAAATTTTTTGTGAAAACAGATGAGATAGGTCGAAAAATAGCGATTCGCCTCAAAAATATCAAGTATTTAAAAAAAATTATTTAAATGTGAAAATTTTGGAAATTTAATTTCACTTAAATAAAACAGTGAAATTGCTTGGATTGCCTAGAAAACATTTAAAAATGTGGTAATAACTATTTTTCAAATAAAAAAATCACTCCTATTGGCGAAAATGAATTTTTAAATATTACTGATTCTTTGACGTACACTTTTTTCAATATGGCGATTGCTTTTTCTTCAATAAATATGGCGTTTAAAAAATATACGACCTTTTATTTGTGATACGAAACATTCTATAACCGTTTGGTTATAGATTAGTTCTGTGAACAACCCATAAAGAACCACAACTAAACAGTTCGCAAACGGAGTTGTGACAACCTTGTTACAACTAAGACGAAAACCAGCCAAGAACCACAACCAAATAGTTCGATAGGTCAGTTGTGAGAACTTTCGCACAACTAAATTATGAAATATTTGGTTTAGACAGCTAAATACTTGTGAAAACAACTATTTTACAACTTCAGTTTTAAGCTAAAAATCTGGTAACCGAATCACAACTAAATGACGGTTGCGACAAAGCTATGACAACCCCAATTTCGGTTGTGGCAACTAATAATTTTGCTTGTGCTAGTTGGGAAAGTCTGTCTACATTAATAACAACGCATGATTTACCTGTGTATACAAGGGACTCTCGTTAAATTGCGGTTAGGGAAAAAAACGCTGACTTAGCGACGACCCCTTCTCTTTATTTCTTCTTAATCCAAAATATTTTTCTCCATATGTACCAAATACAGTTTTTTTTAAACGAACGACAAATCGGGATTAGGTAAACATATTTTCTCGCCACAGATCCTCGCAGCTTTAGGATCCCAGACAAACTTAGGACTCAGACCTCGGATGACATAAATAATGATTATACTGTTAGTAAAAGGATTAAATGAGAATATTTTGTTCGGTTCAGAATTTATAATATCGTATATTTCGAATGCAACAAAATTTAAAGTAAACACTACTGTGAGATCTAACATACCGCAGTATTATCACGGTATGCAGGAGTGGGAACTTGTTAATTTAATTTATTGTGGATTATAGACGCGTCGACAACTTAGGTCATTAGCGTCTTAAATACAATAAATATCATAATATATCACTTAAAAACTAAATAACATCACAAAACATCCATGAGCAGAGGTGGGATTCGAACCCACGACAGTCTGATTCAGAGGCCGCGACGCTACCAACTGAGCCATACTTGTAATGGTTGAAAGTAATAAGGCGCAATAGGGGAAGAGCTAGAAGCACTGACTTAATTAACGAGCAATGACTTAACTGGAGTCACTCGAGTTAAATTTATGTTATAGGTATATTTTAAAATTAAATAAAAAGAATTTTAATCTTATACAAGCAAGCATTTTATTTTAAACAACAATATTGTTTAGCACAACTCAGGGGCTTCGTCAGACAGTTGTTATAAAATAAAGTTCTTAAGCGCACATCAATTGAAAAGTGTTTTATTTAATTTTAAAATACTTAACTAAAGGGTACCTACTCGATCTATATTTGTCCTTGGGTTATTAATTATTGATTTTATATTTTATATTGAAAAGCTGTTCGTAATAAATAAACAGGGTTCATCGTTTTGTTTAAAAAAATGCATTTTGTTTAAAAAATGCATTCAGACTTCAGAGAACAAAAACTATGAAAAAATTGTTAGTTAAAAACACATTGTTAATATGGTGTAAAAACAGATCATTTGATTAAAAATCATAACGAGTTGATTTACATATTTTATTGTACGTTGCTGTATGAATTTCGTTCCACTTGGAGCTCTTGACGCTCGTGTAGTATAGGAAGGTGCTTCAAGACATTTGACATATATAATTGTCGCAAAAAATGGAAAATTAAACAGTCAATTATTTTACCAAATTTTTTCATAGGCGCTTTTGCCACATGCTCACAGATATAAAAAAAGCAACAGAAGCAATGCAAGTGAAGGCAGTGCAGCAGCATTTATCCAATCTGGCGAGCGCATCTTACCAGATATTGCATGAAAACATAAATGTCGAGATTTTAATAAAATTGATAGTCATAAAATGTAAGATTTAAAATTCCTCGTCCCGTAAGAAGATAAGTTTACGATGATACCTTCTTCTTGCCATTATATGTACGTGCATAACAGCCATATATAGTTATATATCTACGGTCCAAAAGCAAAATCGTGTATGCCTAATTTCTAGTAATCTATATAATTTGTGACTAGCAAAGCCGCGGGTACAGCTAGTATAATATACAAATGTAAAAATCTGTTTGTTTAAGATAAATAATAGTTTTATACGGCTGAAATGCAATTGAAAAATTTTTCGTTGGAAAGCAGCCAATTATATAATTGTTTCGAAACATATTGGAAAAAATCATTTTACCAACCAGTGGTCACAGTCAGGATTATAACCTGAACCTTTCCACTTTCGCGGCGGAATGAACTTACAATACTCAACCGTGACATATATAAATTGACGCTCGCATGTAGTGAAAATCTATTGATTCTGAAGCATATAAGGAGAATATTAATTTAGCATGTCACGGTTGAGTATTGTAAGCTCATCCCGCCGCGAAAGTGGAAAGGTTCAGGTTAGAATCCTGACTGTGACCACTGGTTGGTAAAATGATTTTTTCCAATATGTTTCGAAACAATTATATAATTGGCTGCTTTCCAACGAAAAATGTTTCATCTGTTTGTTTGTTTGCTTGCTTATGACTAGAGATCTACTGCATCAATTTCCATAAAATTATTATTAATCGTTAGCTTAAAGTCTAGCTTAAATTATAAGGAGCAAATCATTGTTAGGACCGGTGCATTCATACAACTTTTAACCGCACAACTGTTTAGTTGTTTGTCAAAAGGCTATGGGAGCAGATGGGACTGCGCATACTATCGATACGATAGTTGTACAACAAAAAAATCATAAAACCGCATCGATCGTTTTTTGACTTTTCTGTCGAACAACTATCGTCGGCAGCTTATGTCTATACAGCTGTGTATTGACGCGCGCATACACTCGAATAAAGTTGTTCGACGGCTCATTAGTTTAATAGTGAAAATATGGCACAACTGATTGATTGTATGCGCACCTCTAACAACTAAACAGTTTAGTCGTGAAACAATTGTGTGTATGCGCCCGGCCTTAGGCTCGTTGTTAGGTTATCAGGAAGCAGCATAATCCCGTTATGTACGAATCAAGGGCGAGCAAAGCCGCGGATGCAGATAGTATAATATATAAATGTGAAAATCTGTTTCCATCACGGTGAAATGGATCTGAATGAAATTTTGCGTACAAGTTAAATTTATGGTCCAGAATAGCACATAGGTTACTTTTTATCCCGATAGATTCAATAGTTCCCGGAAGATAAGACGAAACTTCAATTTCTGTTTTTTACTTCATCACGAGATTTTAATAAGATGTTACATGCATATTGCAGAAAAAAAGAGTTGAATATTAAGTATGTCTTAAGAATTGTTGGAAATGAGCACTTCCGTGGCACAAAGGATCAATAAAAAGCAATACTGATTTTTTTAAATCAAGGATCAAATTGCTCTATTTAAATATAGCAACTTCGAATTATAAGGTATGTCACTCAACATTCGGGTTACTTTGGCGTGTCATCGGTTTTTGAAGTTATACTTCTTTTGGCGCGTTATGGAAAAATGATGAGAGTGAATTTTTACAATGCGCGCGCATCGCGTCACGAAAATTTAACATCATGAAGTTAGTCGGTAGTAACACCATGAAGTTAGTCGGAAGTTCATGATTATAATACCCTATTATATAGCACTGCTATGTAAGATGTACGTAGCTTACCCAATAGGTCCCGGGTTCGAATCTCAAAACAAACATGCTCTTTTTTTTAATAAATAATAAGATATAAATATAATAAATAAATATATTTAATAAATTAATAATTTATTAAGTTAAATTAAATTATTCAATATCTTTATTTTATTATTTTATCGTCTTTTTTTACAAACGCTTAGTTATACTGGCACGCGGGATAAAATTTTTGGAGTTATTTTTGTTTTGTTACGCCAAAGAAGTATAACTTCTGACGTGCGTACATAAGTACACACACACTCTTTTTTTAATAAATAAATTTTTAAACGTGAAAACAGCACTTTATTTTTATAAAAAAAAAACAAAACACATAATTGAATTTAAGCCTATTTTAACACAAATTCAACATAAGGGCTTTTGTATTATGGTCACAGATATAGTACCTACTCACATGCAAGTTATGTCAATGTAGATACCTATATTATTATATTTCTGAGGTACGACATGGCATAAAAGTTGTTCATACAAAAGCAGGAAGTTATAATTTGTTGTGATATAACAGCTAGCTAGTTTAAAAAAGTGCAATTTAAAGCCATACAATTAAAAAAGTAGCAATATTCATCCTAACATCATGCCAGAACAGCCGTATCAATCCACAGACTTATAGCGCGTTCTAACAAACAATTTGACGGACACACATGATACCGACAAAGTCACTAAGTGGCAATATTGAGTGGCGCCCAGGGGGAGGAGGCAGCGCCCTGCCTTAAGCAATTTAGATTGGCCTGATCATTTTAAAATGTCGGTATTCAAGTCCCCGACTACATAGGCAAATAACATTGACAACATTTACAATTTTGTAGTAGGCTATGGGCTTTAAGATCTAATGTAAATATGTATTAGATACTTTGTTTTTGAAGTGAAAACTTCTTTAGGCGCACTTTGCGTTCGTTCTGAATAGCGAACGAAAGTGAACCGTCACGCTCGGATCGGTGACGTTGAATCGGGTTTACTTGGCTCCACTCGACATCAAGCGCGCTCGTTTCAAGAATTACGTTTTTATTATTATACGTATTATAATAATAAAATAATATTATAATATTATGTATGTTTTGCATATAATCAAGTTTTCACTTCTGTTGTGTGGTCTTAAACACACAACCACTTTTTTTTATTTAGCAGGTTCCGAGTTGCTGTTAATAGTAAACCGTTGCTATGGAAAATTATTTAAAAAATTCACTGTACTATTTTTTCTATGTAATCCACTACATATTATTTACATTAGGTCTTATGGCCCATAGCCTACTACAAAATTGTTAAGTTCTCAATGTTATTTTCCCTATGTTCGGTAAAACCATTTACACACTGTGTATACATAATGTAGCAAACCCCAAGATGTTACGCCACTGCCTCCAATAGAAACCACGAGAAACAAAGGTCACAGTAGTAAAGCGTGGAATGGTATCGAAGATTCCAGACTAGAAAGTACGAGGACGCACTGAACGTACACCGGGCAGAGGAATGGTGAGTCGTGCCATCAGTCAGTACAGTGAAATAAATATTGATGAGTCAACGGGAATCAGTCAGTGAGATTGTACTGTGACAGTGTTGAACGGCGAAATAAATCTGATATAAATACAGCGACATAAATAATTACAAATAAATAATCCTTGTATATATATTATATATAGATAGTTATTAGTTAAGTGTTATTTAAGTGGCTCGTTTAGTTCAATAATTACCGTTTAAGTTTTTTTATTGTTAGAATTGACTTTTCGTTGTTGCATTTATTGTTATTGTATTTTTAATTATTGTAAATAAATATTTATTGCGCCAACTTACAAAACAGTTTTGTAACAATAATATACATAGCCTGTAAGATTCATAACCCTCCTCTTGGCTTTGCCGTAGTTGGTTAAAAATATTTGTTCAATTTATAGGTACCTATATACGCACGAGAGAAATGCAGATACTATAGAAAATTAAAGCGTTTCCTTAATTGCTTCACACATAAAACAACAAAAACCACCAATTGCTCTAAAACCATTGACATAAAACAGTTGAATTCGTTTATATAATACATATGTAGGTAGATAGCTACTATACCGATCCCCATATTGCATAAATCAAAGCGGGAAAATTCTCAAAATTTACATTAAACGAATTTAATTTAGCGTGCACAAAGACAATTAAACGTCAGTTCTAGAACGAAAGGGTTAAGTGAATGCCATATACAGATACACCATACACTAAAATGTTAATAAAATACTACATTATCTGAAAGCACCAGGGCTGTAATTTTGATACAGCCCCATGACGTCATTGGTCTCGTTCCAGCGACACTTTGAAATCGTTCAGAAATAGTTCTGTTTGCCTCTAAGAAGAATCTCCATAGTACAGACCCCCCAAGGGGACATTGGAATGTGGTTGTTATCGCAAATTGCATTCCAATGTTCTTTGGGAATTAGCGCTCCCAGGGACCCGAGTTCGTACCAGTCGGTTTGTGTATGCCGGCTGGCGGATTCTAATATACACAAATTAGGTTAAGTTGTAAAACAGCTTTATAAGCTGAACTTTGCCTTTTAGTGTTAACTAATAAAAAAAATATTATTATTATTATTATTAAATGGAATATTTGTTATGTTGAGACGCTAATGACCTGAGTTGTCGACGCGTCTATAATCTGCAATTAATTAATTAATCCATAGTAAAAAGTTTCTCCCTCAAAATTCTTTTAAAAAAATACTTAACTTCAGACAATTATTGTTGAGTAACCAATGAAACGCCTTGTAGCCGCCCCATATGAATTTGGCTTGAATAAGGACAAATTATTTGTTTCGATCACTACCTGAATATAATAAATATAAGATTTTTTTTCGTTGGAGAGCAGCCAATTATATAATTGTTTCGAAACATATAGGAAAAAATCATTTTACCAACCAGTGGTCACAATCAGGATTCTAACCTGAACCTTTCCACATTCGCAGCGGAATGAGCTTACAATACTCAATTGTGACAAGATTGCTAAACTAATATTCTCCATTTATGCTTCAGAATCAATAGATTTTGACTACATGCGAGCGTCAATTCATATCTGCTAATTTAATAGCTATATGATATGAAATGAATCCTCGAACCAGCGAGAGTCTAACATGAATCTTGTCACAATTGAGTATTGTAAGCTCATTCCGCCGCGAATGTGGAAAGGTTCAGGTTAGAATCCTGATTGTGACCACTGGTTGGTAAAATGATTTTTTCCTATATGTTTCGAAACAATTATATAATTGGCTGCTCTCCAACGAAAAAAAATCTTTCAATTGCATTCCAGCCGTATAAAAAAATTATTATTATAATAAATATA
The DNA here is from genome assembly GCA_039654895.1 of Mongoloraphidia duomilia. NCBI lineage: Eukaryota > Metazoa > Arthropoda > Insecta > Raphidioptera > Raphidiidae > Mongoloraphidia > Mongoloraphidia duomilia. The sequence continues at coordinate 4,020,782 of CM077520.1, read as the reverse complement.
TACCTAAGCGTCACATAATTTGTAAAAAGTGAAGGACCCTAAGATTTTTTAAAGAATAATTCGGTCTTAAAGTGTGATTTCTTAAAGAATTTGGCCTGTATTTTGTTCCGCTGTACGTAGGCTACAAAAATATTTTTATTCATTTCTAATAAATAGATACATTATAGATTATAGCCGCTCGATAACTTAATTTTTAATGGTCTATTAATTTTCATCAAAATGATGAAATTCTAAGTACACGACAAAAATGCAAAATACTATTAGTCAAAGATAAAAAAAATATTCATCAAATAATTAGATAAATATCTTGTACAATTTAGTTATGTTAGTTTATTTTAATTAAATTTACACTCCATATCTAAATTAAATTAGTTAGGTAAATTATATTAAAAGATAACTAAAGTAATTATACAAGAAAAAATATAAAAACTTGTATGATATTATAATTGTTTACATAATTACTTATGGGTACATTACACATGAAAATATACCTAGGTATAATGGTATACAGGGTGTATTACAGAAAACCGAACATAGGGAAAAGTACACATGTACAAATTAGTTAAGATCAGAGATTGCTTTGCCCTCTATTCATGTAAAAAACCATAATAATTAATTTAGTTAAGTTAGCCATGTGTATTCTATCTTTGTCACGCTACTCATTTTGCTTATGTTTTCCTTGTTGCACTCATTACTTTTCTATGTTTTCAATCCTGTGATACACCCTGTATATATTATGTTTAAAGTCCCATTCATAATAATGTTAATTATAACATATATATATTAAATTATTCGACTAAAACGTGAAACTAAAAGCTGTTTTTAACTCATCTAAAGTTTATTAAATTTAATCGTTTATTCCTTTATTTTTATTAAGGGTCAGTTGACTAAAATATCGAAAAAATTACAACAGGGTTGTATTTAGTATCAAATGTTATAAATTCCCAGAAATCGAATTTCAGCGCAATCGAATCAAACAAACTTGATTTTTTGGCCCATAAGGTACCTTGGCATAGAGACTTTTTAGAATAAGAGGTTCGGTCTCTTTTCAGATTTGGGATTTTTCACATCACTCTTGGATTCTAAACTCCATGAAACAAATATAAGTACAATATTTTTGATTTAAATGTAATTTGGTTGGTGAGTTTTTGTTGAAAAGTTGCCTGCATGTCAAACAAAATATACCTACCCGTTTATCTAAATACATTGTAAATTATAGGCGTTAAATAGCTGAGGACATTCTGTTCTGATATATCTGTTAGTTTAGCATGCATGTAAAGTGGCTCATTATTAGATAGTTTCATAGTAATTTAAATATTTCTACGTTGAAACAAATAAAAAAAATTCGACTGATGACCAGTCCTATACTTCACACCTAGTAAATATTTACAAAAAATAAACACTGTTTTTTTATTCTTTGAAAAAAAGCATGTCCCTCTTTTTTGTTTAGTGATCTACTGAGCTTAATATAGCAAAAATCATGGTTACCTTGATTTACGTACAATTTTTATTTTTTTTAGTAAATTATTTTTTTTCTCGAAAACTGTACATTTTAGAGAAAAAAAATATTTACATTTTTTCATATTATAACATCTAGAATTCATTTATATTTTTTTTACCTATGTTAATACGTGACATTGAGAACGTTTTTTTTAATATCTCAGGATCCACTGAACTGATTTGACTCAAAATCTAATCAGATCCAAGTTAAAAGCTGATAAACACAATAGAACAATCGGCATGCGCGTATATTGCTCCGTTTTTACGATATCGAAGGCGAAAAATTGACCACATACACACACACACATACAGACATACAGACATCAGTCAGAAAATGATCTTAAACGATTGCTAGGGTCTCAAAACGTGAAGATCTGTTAAAATCTCGAGATATTTTTTTCGTACTAAAACCATTACTTCCCTACCATAGTAGAGGTGGGAAGTAAAAATGTAAATTAGTTGAGACATTTATCGCACATTGGAACAAAGCTTTTATACGGTTGCCCTCCAGGAAACCTTCAGCCCAGCTTCCTGAACCTAATGACTGTGCAGATACTAGAGAACAGACCATCGTGCATTACGCAGCTTTTAAAGCTCTCGGTTTGAAATTAAACATTTTATACTATTTGCTCTGTTTCATCTAAACGAAGAGTATTAAAACCATTCTCTTCTCAGATGAGAAACGTTGTGATATTTAACAGTAGTAAAGCAATCTCTTAAAACTTCTTACAATTTTAAATAATGAATATTATTTAAGCGACTTCAAAAAAAGGAGGTTTCTCAATTCGACCGTATATATTTTTTATGTGGTTATGTTTTATGTTTGTTCGCGGATAACTTCGTCGTTTATGAACCGATTTTGAAACATTATTTTTTATTTGAAAGGATATACTTTCAGATTGGTCCCATAGAAATTTCATCAAAATCGGTTCAGTAGTTCGGCTGATTTTAATAAAAGTAACGGCGTGTGATTCCTTAAGGTAAATGTCACTTTTTGACACATCAGATAGCTTAAGAAAGTCGGTTTAATAAAAGTGAGTAACGGCGTGTGATTCCTTTAAGGTAAATGTCACTTTTTGACACTAAAAAGTAAAAAATAAAAAACTTTTTAACAAAAAAAAACCTCCTTCAAAAAGCCACTAAAAAGAGAAAAATAATGAAATTTTGAGATCTGCGCCAATTTAATAAAATATGATGTCGGTTAAAAAGAAGATATTAATCACTATACTATACTTTTTAACCGACTTCATATTTTATTAAATTGGCGCAGATCTCAAATTTTCATTATTTTTCTCTTTTTAGTGGCTTTTTGAAGGAGGTTTTTTTTTTGTTAAAAAGTTTTTTTTTAGAATGTTTTAGAGAAAAACATGACATATCGAAAGACATTTTGAGAAGCGCAAGTTAGTGGTGTGCAAAGACATCGTTAATTACAGTTTGTGTTTTATTTCCGCTGAAGAGTACAGCAGTGCGTGGCCTCAGTAGGCTCAACCAAGCACAGAGCCCAGGGAATGGAGTCGGATGCTGTGTGTGAGAGAATAATATTCTATCTATACGTGTATATGTAGTACTGTCCCTCATTTCGTGTATGCATACGCATTGCCTTATTATTTAGGGAGTCGACTTCCCACATACATACATTTATATATACGCATTACAAGATACTGTATCGGACAAACCAATAAATATGTAACAGTCATCTAGTGTACCATTGGACAAGACAGGTGCATTTCCCCAGCACCCCCACCTAGGAATTTTGGGTCCAAACTAGGAGCCTTTGTTTGTGCTACGTTTGTGCAGCAAACCCCAATTAGTTATAAACAATTCAAAGTGGGGGTACCAGGGAAACGACAGCACCCCCACCTTTGGAATTTTGAGTTCAAAGTAGGAGTGTTTGTTTGTGCTACGTTTGTGCTGGTTTGTGCTCGATTTTCAGCGTTTGTGCAGCAAACCCCAATTAGTTATAAACAATTCAAAGTGGGGGTGCCAGGGAAACGACAGCACCCCCACCTCGGAATTTTCAATTTTTTATTACGCGATTCGTTTGTGCTGGTTTGTGCCTGATTTTCAGCGTTTGTGCAGCAAACCCCAATTAGTTATAAACAATTAAAGTGGGGGTGTCAGGGAAACGACAGCACCCCTACCTTTGGAATTTTGAGTTCAAAGTAGGAGCGTTTGTTTGTGCTACATTTGTGCTGGTTTGTGCTCGATTTTCTACGTTTGTGCAGCAAACCCCAATTAGTTATAAGCAATTCAAAGTGGGGGTGCCAGGGAAACGGCGGCACTCCCACCTCGGAATTTTCAATTTTTAACACGCTTATATTAGCTTCACCTGTAAGTTTGCTTGCGGGCTTGCGTGCTTGCTTGCTTGTTTGTCAGTTTGTAACCGACTTCTTTGAACTTGATTTTGACCAACTTTGAACGGTCAGATTTATTTTAAACTTTGCACACTTATCAAGGACCGACGACAATACAATAATTCCATAAGTATTATCCTGACCAGGATCTCCAGGACTAAAAAAAAAAAAGCAAAAAACTTCAGATTGAACTGAAACTTTTCACACTTATAAGGACCGATTACAATACAATAATTCCATAAGTTTTTCCCATTATCCTGACCAGGATCTCCAGGACTAAAAAGCAAAAATAAATTATAATTTTAAAAAACTAAAAAACACGCTTTAATGAACTTAAAAGTAAAAAATAATTAATTTTATTGTAAAAAAGCGTGGGGTGCTTTGTATCATATTTTCATACTACCCCACGCTTTTTTACAATAAAATTAATTATTTTTTACTTTTTAGTTCATTAAAGCGTGTTTTTTAGTTTTTTTAAATTATAATTTTTTATTACGCGATTCGTTTGTGCTGGTTTGTGACCGATTTTTTACCTGACGTTTCGTCTACAACGACGAAACGTCAGGTAGAAATACCACCGGACCACGGCCTATACAAACCCGGAAACCATGAAGACTTGGAATCTGTTATAATTATTTTGGATACGGAATCTGGTGTGAAAAAGTATTGGATTATCCGTAGTTTCCGAAACGGAGCTCTGTAGCATCCCTGATAATTATTGCCAGTGTTGTATGGACGCTCTGTACAATGGCAGCGGTGGTGTAACGAGTAGGCCATGTCGCCGCGGGGTCGGACCATGCGTCGTCATGGTGGTAGGCTATTAAAAGCAGATATCTGTATACAGATATACCCGCCGGTTGTACTGACTCGACTACTCAGTTGTCTGTATAGAGGTTTGCATTGTATCCATCGCCATCATTGTATATAGCGACACTATAGGCTGCCGCAGAACGACAGAGTGAGAGGGGGAGACTGTTACGTAACCATTACTGATGGGGGTGCTGTGACGTGTGAAGCTGTACCCATAACTTTAATATTATTACAACACGATGATTGCACGCCCGAAATTTATACAATGACGTCAAAGGCGACACACACATATAGCGGGTTTTAATTTGATGCCGTCTCGTCGATAATTGGTCATTCTCAGTCTCGTCTCAAATTATGCGACGAGAAATTTTACAACTCTTGTCTTGGTATCTTCTCGAGGATGTCTTTCTTGTCTCAATAGCAACAAGATTTCGACATTTTAAACCCGATCTTGTCTTTAAATGAAAGGCGAGAAAAATTGTCAATTTTATCTCGAGATTTCTCATCTCGATAGCGAAGATATCTCGACAATTTAATATCGATATCGTCTCGAAATTAAAGACGAGAAAAATTGTACATCTCGTGTCGAGACGAGATCAAAAAAATCTCGTCTCAGCGGCAACACTACACTGTAAGAAATGCCGATTACATAGATTATCGATGGTCCATTTGTAGCCAGCGATTAATCTGGTAATAGGCACAAAAAGAGACAATGGCGTCATAAACAGGTATCGCCTGCACATCGCGTAGATTCCATAAAAACACATTGCGCATGCGTGGTTACTAATTTTACATTAATTTGTTTTGTATTCATCCATTTTATATATGTAACTATACATTTTATTTTGTAATTTTTACACACTTTATTGGAATATTACACAAATTATGTAATTTTAATTTAATTTATGTAAAAATCACAAATTTGTTTAACTTTACAGTAAAAGTCCAAGTTTTTATGAAGTTTTCTGTGTAAAAATAAATAATAATGTAAAATCACTTAGAAAATCGAGCGAATTCCTACCTTAACTTTCAAAGTATTTTTACATCCATTTTTACAGTGTAGTTTTAAAAATCGTTCAGTGATTTTAGTTGTGCATAGGTACTGATATTTTTTAAGGCCGCTAACTACCTGAAATGTGTTGTTTTTCTTTTATTATTTTTAATAATAAAAAGAAGCTTCAATTAATACGTTCACTGGTTTTCGGTCTCGGATTGGAATCTAGGAACTACTTTAATTTGCATATCGTTGCGGTAACGTCAAGACTCAAGATGCATATTACTGGTGGCAGATGAGCCTTGATGGAGCGTGCAGTCAACGCATTATACACTAAAATAATATCTCCTGTATCTATCATGTAATGTGACACACGTGTTGGGGATTCAAATGCACGAAGAGACAAAACCCTTTCGGTTTTTGTATTCTCCATACCAGTTTTAATAGCAATTAAATACACTCTACAGTAATTATATTATACAGACGAGACCTCAGTTGTCGAGCATCTATAATATATAATCATACTTTACACAGACGAAGAGTAGACTCAAAGTTAGAGTTTCAAACTTGATTAAGAAATGTATACTTGTAACAAAACAGTAATGAAATCGAAAAGGCACAAACTGAGAAATGTTGGATGCTGATTTGCTTTGCGGGTGATACGGATTTTACATGTAAAATCATGTTTATGAATTTAAATAATTTGAATAATTAAAAGCTCTACCCTACAAGTATTTGCTAATTAGCAATATGCAGCTTTTAAATATACAAAATAATGACCAATCGTACAAGGACGGAATACGACCGAGTAGAGAACTCACCCCCACCACTACACACTGCGCAGTTGACCAATTACAGAGAGACGTACTACGACCGAACAGAGAACACACTGATACTATAAGGCATAAAAGAAGGGAGGACACCAGTCACTGACACACTGACCTGTGAGCCGCCAAGGAGGCCACTTCGACCGCTGCCACATCGGCTTTGAGAATGTCAGGTAGAAATACCACCGGACCACGGCCTACAAGTCCGGAAACCATGAAGACTTGGAATCTAAGGTCATTCTCAAATCAAATCTTTTGACAACGCTTTCTGCAACCGAGCATCAGTGTATGGAATTTTCAATTCTTCAGTGATAATAAAATGTATGCCATTGTTTCTGGTTAGCTTATGAATCGTGTATAAATAAAGCGTATGATTTTATTTCCATCATAATTTAACTCGTTCACAACTTTAATGACTTTAGATAAACCATAAATGCATTTGAAGATTTTAACAGACTTTGATTTCCGTTTAGTTATAAAATAATCGCGGCGTTGTTGCATATGGGTTATGGGGAAATATTATGCAGGCAGTCAGTTGATTTAATCAAAACTATTCAAAAGTCAAAACGTGTCCAGTGGAACGCTCTCTAAATAAATTACACTGATAAATTATTGAAGCCTTCATGTGACAATCACTGCTAAATAAAATGTGAAGCCTCACATTGAAATCAGTGGCGGTGCCAGAGGGTAGGCCATGGATCACCTCAAACTGTTTTGGCCTACTCCTGGCATAATCCCCAATCTTATCTTTTAAATACGTTTTTAACCCTCGAAATTTCAACAAATTTTCTTGTAAATTCTATAACAAGTAACCTGGGTTAAAATTTTATCAGGCACTGAAATTTTGGGAATAAATGTTATTCGCCCACCTTCAGATCACCATGCGTATGCCCAACACTGGTCCACCCTAGAAAAAACCCTAGCGTCGCTACTGATTGAAACTAATAAATTTTAATACAATTCTTTTGATAATAATACATTATGTATGATCATGGTTTATATGAATTAATTTTTAGGGTTCCGTACCTCTGAACAGAACCTTATCACTGAGCCTACGATGCGATGTATGCCCGTCCGTCCGTCTCATAAGGCTCTAAGGCGGGAGATAACTAGTTGAAATTTTCACAGATTGTGGTTGTTGTGGCATGAATCCTGGCAAATAATTATTAGAATCAAATAATGAATTAATTTTAATAAATTACTGTTTTTATTTTACAACACTGACTCCAGTCGCACTTCTATACTGTACTAGTGTCTAACATCATCAGTCAATTGGCTCAGTTGGTAGAGCGTTCGACTGAAGATTTAAATGTCCTTAGTTCGATCCCGTGTTTCGTATCGTAATATTTTTTTTTTTTTATTCATCAAATATTCTGTTAATATTTTTTTTACTTTAAAAATTATTTTAATTAGGTACTTTTGACACGGAAAAATTTTGAAAAACTGAAAAGAACAAAATAAAGTATAAATAAAAAAAAAAATTTTAAACGAGTTTAAATATAAAAATCTGTTAATTTTTTACCTCCACCTAACTCCTTATTTTTATTATTGTACGGAGCCCTCGGCGCGCGAGTCTGACTCGCACTTGACCGGTTTTTATTATTTATTTAAATTACTTCTCATATTAACAAAAATATATACTTAGTAATTTTCTAATGAAAGATATTTTGCTGCAGTGACTTCGATATTTCGAGTTAACCGTTTCTTCTCCCCCAGGGGGAACATTGGAATGTAGTTGTTCTCGCAATTGCATTCCAATGTTCTTTGGGAATTGGCGTTCCCAGGAGCTCAAGCTCGTACCAGTCGGTTTGGGTATGCCGGCTGGCAGATTCTAATACACAAATGGATTATTAATTGTTGTGTTGAAGACGCTAATGACCTGAGTTGTCGACGCGTCTATAATCTACAATAATAATAATAATAATTAACCGTTTCTTCTAATATTCATATAATTATTTTTTTTTTGTTTACGGCCACCGGAAGCTAAGGTTATCTTCAATTTGTTATTACAGTAGAATCCGGATAGAACGACTTTCAAGGGACCGGCGACATTATGTCGTATTAACCGGACGACGCACAAAGCGGACGCATAATTTAAGCTTATAATCTATATGAAACCTAACATGAGTTTGCATTTACGTTGCTAAAAACGGTTAGTTGTTATAAACGAAGTCGTAATAGACGGACTCGTCTATTACGACTTCGTTTATAACAACTAACCGTTTTTAGCAACGTAAATGCAAACTCATGTTAGGTTTCATATAGATTATAAGCTTAAATTAAAAATACAGTAGAGTCCTACTGTATTTTTAATAATACATTAAAAATCCAATTGATACTATGTATCAGTTCTTGGATTAAAACCTGAGACCTGGGGGTTTGTAAACGTCACATAAGCAATGGCATCGCTGCACGCTCGGCTATCTTCTAAGCGTTTAAAAAACGTGGAATTACCCAATTTTTAATTCGTTAATTTCAAAATCTACAAGAGATTTGAATATTTAAAACGTCGAAAGTTATTTTTTTTAAAGGACCAATAAACGTAATTTACAATATGGGACCATAAAAAGAAGAACATGTGTCAAATAGTTAAATAATACATTTATGTAGTACGTTATACGTAATGTCAAAAAAAGCAACCTTCACAATTTTTTGTCACATAGGCATATAAAGTATCTTTAAGAAAATTTTACTTTCATATGTTGACCTTGAAGTACAAACATGCATATCATTACGTATTCAGTCCGAACAAAATAATAAATTCCAAGAAAGTATTTGTAACAAATAGGTCCAAACAACATTAGCATGTCCATTTCAATTGCCGGTGTAAAATTTATGAACACGTTCCATCTTCAATTCTAATCTATCTATATATATAAAACAGTTCCGTTACTGACTGACTGACTGACTGATTGACTGACAGACAACGCCCAGGTCAAACCGCTGAAGATATAAACTTGAAATTTGGACAGTAGGTTCCTTTTGTGACGTAGGCACCCACTAAGAAAGGATTTTTCGAAATTCAACCTCTAAGGGTGTTAAATAGGGGATGAAAGTTTGTTTGGAAATTCATCATTTTTGAAGTAAGAAGCATGAAATTTTGCACAGAAGTTTCTTATATAACGTAGGTGAGCACTAAGAAATTTTTTTTTGAAAATTCAAACCCTAAGGGGGCTAAAAAGGGGATGAAAGTTTGCATGGAAGTTCGTTATTTTTGAAGTTAGAAGCATGAAATTTTGCACAGGAGTTCCTTATATAACGTAGATGAGTAATAAGAAAGGATTTTTGAAAATGCATCCCTTAAAGCGGTTAAATAGGGGATGAAAGTTTGTATGGAAGTTCGTAATTTTTTAAGTTAGAAGCATGACATTTTGCATAGGAGTTCCTTATATAACGTAGGTGAGCAATAATGTATTAATAAAATTCGATCGGACGAGCGAAGCGAGTGAATAATGTATTATTAATATTCGAGTGAACGAGCGAAACGAGTGAGTAATGTATTATTAAAATTCGAGCGAACGAGCGAAGCGAGTGAGTATTGTATTATCAATATTCAAACGAACGAGCAAAGCGAGTGAGTAATGTATAATTAATATTCAAACGAACGAGCGAAGCGAGTGTGTAATGTATTAATAAAATTCGAGCGAACGAGCGAAGCGAGTGAGTTATGTATTATAAAATTCGAGCGAATAAACACCACCAGCCCGGCTTCGCTTCGCAGGAGGAGAATTTCTCGCGGGGGGGTAATAAATCATAAATCGAAAAATACGTGGGCGAAGCCACGGGTAACGGCTAGTTTCTAACATATAAGAAGATCGTCAATTGCTAAGGTTATTTGAGCCAATTTCCAATTGATCTATACTAATATAATAAAGCTGAAGAGTTTGTGGGTGTGTGTGTGTGTGTTTGTTTGTTTGTTTGAACGCGCTAATCTCGAGAAACTACCAGTTCGGTTTAATTTTTTTTTGTTAGATAGCCCGTTTATTGAGGAAGGTTATAGGCTATTCGAGCTTTTTTAAATTTAACCCCAAATGGGGTAAAACAGGGGTGTAGGAGATTTTGACTATCTATACTAATATACTATAGACTATAGAGTATACTGGATCACCCTGTATATAAACGGCAGGCGAGAGTTCCGAGAAACGGGATCTGCTTACTATAACAACGAGTACCTGCACGAAAGTTCTAGAGAACGCGAGAACGTACTGGGCTGTCATCGGTAAGTCACGCAATCAGTCAATGGAGAATACTGAGCGACAAATAGTGCGTCTGATATAAATACAGTGAATATAAATATTTGAAACATAAATAACTAGAAATAAATAGTCCTGGTATATAATTAATTGTATATAGTTAAGTGTTAATTGCTGTTTAGTTATTGTTTACTTGTGTTGATTATAAGAACTGACTTTTCGTTGTTGTATTTATTATTGTTGTGTTTTTAATTATTGTAAATAAATATTTATTCCGCCAACTCAGAAAACATTTTGTAACATTATTATAAACTGTAGGCAAGTACGCGAAGCGAGAACAACGACAAGCGACTTCGCTAGACTAATTATACGGGAGTTAATTTTGGTTACATAAAAAGGCATATACATTTTATTTAGGAAAAAAATAGAGAATAAATCATATAATGAACACTTACGTCATTATGACATAATATTTAAAAGCTATAAAATATTATAACTTGTCAATATTCTTATTCAAACGTCAATCTATGCATTTTTTAAAATAAAATTATTACAGATCTGATACTGAGGATCATGGGAAATATTATTTATTTATATTTTATAATGCCACAACATTTTAAGATAATCGAGGACAGGTACCCCTAATCTCAATGTTGGTGAATCTAAAAAAAAATATTCGCCCTCATTATCATTTTACAATTTCCTGACGTATTTTTTTTTCTAAATTTATTTTGCATTTATTTAAAACTAAATTCTATAGCTAAGAACCATTTCGCAATCATAGATACTATTGTCATAATATCATTATACGCACGAGAAATATATGGAATTTTTTGCCATACCCACTATAAAATAGCTGCTTCTCACTTCATTTTCAGAATTTTCAAAAAATGTTGACAGTTCATTTGCGTCGCCAACTTCACTCTATAGTAGGACGTGAGATGTCGCAGGACGCACGTACAGTAGCAATAAACATAAATCGCTATGCAAATAGTTTTATTTTCCACACTAGTGTGTTTTAAAAACACTTTCAGCACACCTGCCTGTTAACTGATACATTCCATGCATATACATACACGCATGTAAAGTAGCTATTTTATAGTGGCTATAGATGCACTGTAAGAAATGAGAAGGTCGATTACATAGATTATCGATGGTTTATTTGTAGCCAGCGATTAATCTGGTAATAGGCACACAAAGAGACAATGGCGTCGCAAACAGGTATCGCCTGCACATCGCGTAGATTCCATAAAAAACACATTGCGCATGCGTGGTTACTAATTTTACATTAATTTGTTTTGTATTCATCCATTTTATATATGTAACTATACATTTTATTTTGTAATTCTTACACACTTTATTGGAATATTACACAAATTATGTAATTTTAATTTACTTTATGTAAAAATCACAAATTTATTTAACTTTACAGTAAAAGTCCAAGTTTTTATGAAGTTTTCTGTGTAAAAATAAATAATAATGTAAAATCACTTAGAAAATCGAGCGAATTCTATCTTAACTTTCAAAGTATTTTTACATCCATTTTTTACAGTGTGGCAAAAAAATATTTAGTAAATAATAGAATCATACTATATGTATAAGTGCGTACGGTTCGCTAGATAACACGACCTGTATATCTAAAATCTGTTTCCGTCGTTCCAGGACACCGAGTGCTCTGGTGGCGCATTCTCTCATCAAAAGCTCCAACACATCAAAGAGATCCCCAGGCCATAAACTAAATGGCGGTCTGAGCATGGAACGGAAAGCCAGTTTAAAACTCGTCCTCCGAACAGCCTGAACTTACAGTGCGCCAGTGTTCAGAGTCAAAATTAACAAGGAGGTAAAATTTGTAACTTTGAATGATATACCGAAAAGGTAACATTATTCTTGTAGTATTTGCTTTGTGGGTTTTATAGCCAAGAAAAAACAGAACCGTTCCGAAAATTCACGGGATTCTGAACATATTACTTTCACCGCTGGCCATATAGCTATAGATATACTTTTAATAACAAGAGCGTGACGGTTTTACCGTGACGCGAACCTATAAGTTTTTCCCCTGCCAGAAATCGTCTAACGCGCCTATAGAAGCATAGCTTCAAAAATTATAGCAACCATTAAAAGAGACATCTCATGTCTCGAAATACCTTCTTATGACACGAGCGACGCGAGCGCTGAATCTGAATAAACTCGAAAAAACAGTTTTGAGTTTATTTTGATTTAAATTTATGTATTAAAAGTACTCATGTTTTTTGTGATTTTCATCCTTATAATAACCATATTAAATGTATATTATTGAAACACGCATTGGTATTTCTAATTATTGAAGTTATACTTCTTTTGGCGCGTTATGGAAAAATGATGAGAGTGATTTTTTATGTTTAATACCATGAAGCTAGTCGTAAGTAACACCATGAAGTTAGTCGGAAGTTTATGATTATAATACTCTATTATCACCAGTCACAATGTGACAAGAGCGTTTTCAGTTTTGAATAACATTAATAAAAGCTATTGCCATACAAATGCTCGTTTATGCCTCTTTCGGTAAATATGAGTTCGTACTCCAACACCCGTACTGTTTACATTATTATTTTTCATGATTATAATACCCTATTATATAGCACAGCTATGTAAGATGTGCGTGGTATAACGGATAGCACCGCCGCATCATACGCAATAGGTCTCGGGTTCGAATCTCAACACAAACATGCTTTTGAAGTTTGTTTTTTTTAATACATAATTAGATATAGATATAATAAATAAATATATTTAATAAATTAATAATTTATTAAATTAAATTAATTTATTTAATATCTTTATTTTATTATTTTATCGTCTTTTTTACAAAAGTTTAGTACTGGCACGCGGGATAACATTTTTGGAGTTATTTTTGTTTTGTTACGCCAAAGAAGTATAACTGCTGTCGTGCGTACATAAGTACACACACACCCTTTTTTTAATTTTATTTGAGTAGATACTTTAAATTACCCTTCTTGATAGTTCTCGTATCAATTGGTATAGGAGTGGCAACCTTACTCTGCACTTCCAGCGCCAAATGGCATTAACTGTTCGGACAAGGGTCACTATAGTGTAATCAGTTCGGCAATTAAAATACTCTCAGTGCACCAGGGGTACACAAAGTTCAACCCCTAAATACACTAAATGCACTGGATCGCACAACAGTACTATAAATGGAAATGTTGAAATGTTTTTTGTGATTATTCAGGACCGACTTTTTTTATTTAATCTCCCGTGAGAAAAAAAATTATTGAAAAATATGTACAGAAAGACTCCGATCTGAATCGCTTTTCAGAAATATTATTTCCAAATTTTACGTAGATATTTAAAAATTTCGCGGTTCCATCGTTATGGTATATTCGAGAACTAATTAATACAGTTCTACTTTTTTTGGCTTTACTAAAATCGAAACCTCCCGAGAAATCTCCGAGTTGGCTTTGAGAATTTGTCTTGTATTTGATGACAAGGTTGTATGGTTTAGTTAATACAGGAAATTTTACTTTAAAAAAATCTTAGATACAATTATTGTGAGTTGAAAAAATGTCAAGAAACTCAAAACCTACAAACATGTTGATTTCTTATTTTTTCAGATTTCTTATAAATTATAAATTCATCTTTATAAATAGATCAACAACATTTTTGTATGTATATTAAGAAAATTTAGAATAAGAACCACTCTAGCATAAATGCATAATACATATATGTAAACATTTCCAGGCGACTAAAGGTACGAGTAGTATGGAGCTGGGATTCTAGATGGTAGCGTAGATCATAGCAGGGCTTGCTTAAATTAATGCATTGTTATATATGCGAGCGTACACAACGAAGCAGTGAGTGTAGCAGGTATAAACGCTGTTACAAGAGCTGCTAGATACAAGAATGTATCTCACCATTCTTTCAGCGCGCTGACTACTACAATCAACGTGTGACAACTGTCAAATGGCCGTTACAAATTTCACAATGGATGTGACTAGTTTGATAAATGAAATTTTGCCAGTTTTTATTTAATTTGTTTTGAGTTTTTTCTAAGACGTATTTAAAAGTGTTAGGTTCCATACGTAAATATTCAAAAAACCGGTTTGGGTAAAATTTTAATTCTTGATATAAATGATGAAATTCGCCATGTTTACATCGTTTTCTATTAATAGGGTGGACATGATAGCTCCTACCCAAATTTATATTTAAAATATACCACTTTGTAGCAGAAGAACACAAATATTCGTCTTCGCTATCTGACATTTCAAACGCGACTTAAGCTTGTATCACTAGTATCAAAGCTTCGTTGTGCAAACTTATAAGCTCTTATAATTTCAGCCACCATCTACCGTATACATGCTACCATCTAGAATCCCAGCTGCGTACTGTACATACCTTAATAAAGGGAGACTGCGCTTTGACCTGAAAAAGAATTTAAACGCGAAATTTTACAGTGACGAGCGAGCCCTGGTACAACTCTGTCTTTTGTTCATTGGTTGGCGAGGACATTATGCTCGTCAGTACGTTTTATTTCCCTGCGACATTTGGAAACAATTTTAATGAGGACAATGTTTGTACATATGCAAATTGAATACTCACGCGTTGAAACAACGCCATATTGAACAGACGTTTTGACAAATAAAATTAAAATATGTTTCATTCCAAAAATAGCTTTGCTCGGTATAATTACCCCAGAACCCTCAGTGTAAAAAAAAGTTAACTAATGGTTTAGAATTATTTATGTAATGACGTCGTTAAGATGTCGATTCACTGGTATAATCCTACACTGAACTACATTACATTGGCATAAAAGTAATCAATGACTCTCTTGAATATAATTTTCACAGATTCTTTACTCGGAACTTCGTAAAACATGACTAAATATCAAGATAATTAATAACAATTGAAAAATTCGAAAATAAACATAAGTTCGACGATCGATTCGGATACTTAGTCTATCTTCAGGAGTATAAACTTATGTTAGGGGAATTTTCTCTAAATATCGACTTTGTGTAGCTATGTGTGAGTTGATAGTTATAATCTAACTGCTAAATAATTGTAGGAAGGGTGATAAAGCAAAATCTAATTGGTCGTTGATTATGTTTTTGTTTTTGTTGATAGCCTTTTTTATTTTATTTGATTTTTATATTATTCATGCATAAGAAGTTTCACTTCGGTAGTGTCTGCCGCGACACATGCCTTTTTTTTTAATATTCAATAAAAGTCGATAAAAGTAGTCGAAAACTTACCACTACAAATAAAAGCAATCAAAAGTAGTCTTACCTGAAACAAAAAAAAATATGGTTATACCTACAGAATAATTTTATTATAGATAACAAAACTCAATAGAAATATTTTCAAATGATGTTAATATTTTAATAATAATCAAGATATGGGGCACCGGTGGAGTAATAAAAGTACTCGAATCGAGTAGAAAAACTACTCTAAAAAATTCGAGCCGAATCATAAACGTTTTTGTTGGCTACTTGATTTGAAAGAAAATTTCTTGAGTATGCAAAAACGCACTGAATTAAGTGACCACACAAAATAAGCAAGCCTATAGTTTTCGATATTTTTCACTCTTCCGGCCCAGATTAAATAAATTACAGAAAAGATGTTACTTTAAGAACTCATTGTATACGCTAGTGCAGGGATGGCGAACCAGTGGCACGCCTGCTATAGGTGGTATGCGACGGAATATTGTCGGCAACCATTGATTGAGGTACACAATCGAAATAAAAAAAATATGTTAGATGCTGTCGAAAAAATGTTACTATCATTCAAATAACATATTATCTATATTAATTATTGACACAAGTCAAGTAAATACGTTATCGAAATAATTTATTCTTTTCATCTACGTTTGAATACTTTTTACTAAATTTCTTTAGGTGCTTGTGGACACGTCATGGTCACATTTTGAAAATATTGGCACATAGATGTGAAAAGGTTCGCCATCCCTGCGCTAGTATAATAAATCATATCTATGTGGAGCAGTTATAAAAAGTGTGAAAAATTGTCAATTTATTGAAACACCATTTTAAAAATTAAAGAATCTTTGAGGTGTCCCATCTGCTTTGTTTTATAGACTGCGGATGGAACTTATCTATAATACAGAGTTTATCTCCACATCGGGTATTTTTAGTTAAACATCTGGAAACGATCATAACGCGAAATACAGACAGGGAAATATAGTAGCTACAGTATAGATCTTTTGAAAATATAAGACTGGATTATAATCCTACGGGATTTAGGGAGATTGAGTCTGCAGTGAAACAGTGATTTCTAAAATGTTTCTCTTAACTATTATATCCTTTACTATACAGGATACTAAACCGGCAAACGAAGTCAGCAAATTCTAGAGATGATTTCATGTCGATTTGACATAAATCGTCTTCTCTAAAAATACTAGAGCTCTTTGAAGATGGTCCTTTGACATTGTTTTTTTTTTAATTGTTCAGATTGCTGAGAAAACTAAAGTCTTTTTTTCTATAACAGAAACTGTACTTATATTAAGTTTATAAAAACTTATAAAATGTTAACTCTCGCATGTATAATGATTCGACTGTTTAATAGCTGTACTATGCTTTGCAGTTTATTTAAATAGTCGACTCTCGCATGTTGTGTGTTTTCAACGTGAAATTGCTATATATAAGAAGAGATCGGTTTCCACTCTCGGGCACTGTGGAGAAATCGGTAACTCACCTAGCCGGAAACTGGGAGTTTCGGGTTCAAGTCCCGACAGTGGTCATTTGATTTTTTCTTAGATATAGCTCAAAAATCATGGCAGCCTAGCTGTCTGAGATATTTATTATTTTCACCTCTAATTGTTATGTGAATAATATGGTGTGGATATAAGGGGTTTTAAATCGATTGATTTTATCATATACCAATTTGTACTTATATTAACATATTGAATCCAAGAAAATCATATTATGTTTATGTCTTAAAAAAGACTAATATGAAAAAAGTAAAAATTAAATTAGATTATAATAAATTATAAATATGAAATTAAAATGCATTTTACAAGTTTGATTTAAATGCTATATTGCACCGGTTACTTGTTACAATGTATGTTTTGACAGATATACCTGTTTATAGTGCAGTTAAGAAGAGTTATGTTTAATAAAAGTAATGAAATCAAATAACATTACCGTGTTATATGTAGTGTTAGTGGTTAAGTAGTTACGTATAAATGCATACCATGCCGGAAGTTCAAGGCTATGACTTAATTGTCAATACCGATAATAATATATAAAATTGTAACGGGATTTCTGTCAGTAAATTCGTTTCTTTGGATTTTTGGGCATTTTGTATGATACATAGAAAACGGTGTGCCGTCAGTTGATTCCAGCAATTTGATCCCACGACATTTGATCCCACGACAATTGATCCAAACGACATTTGATCCCAACGACAATTGATCCCACGACATTTGATCCCAAAAAATTGTCTATAAACCGACGGAGCCTGATAAGTAATGAAGTTTTAAATTTTATTAATTTAATGAAATAATTTAATCGATTATTCTCTTTGTCGGGAAATTTGTTTGAATTAAATTTGCATACGTTGTGATATATTTGTAATTACATTGTTATTAGAATTCTAACGGATCTAATAGTATAATGTGTTTATTATTTAATAATTCTTTAGAGATTATGTAATAATCAAGTTGAATAATTCACTTTTATTTATCATTGCCCGGGATACGTCGTAATTTTGTCAGATATTGTATTTTATGAATTAATAACAAATTATCACACTGACTTTTCATAAACTTTAATGGCATATTTAACAATTCGTTATAATGTGAAAAGCACGAAAGACCAAATTGACTGCATACCTGACGTTTCAAAGTTTCTATGTACAATAATTTTTCAACAAAATTTATAAAAAACAATATTTGACAAAATTACGACGTATCCCGGGCAATGATAAATAAAAGTGAATTATTCAACTTGATCATTACATAATCTCTAAAGGATTATTAACTCATAAACACATTATACTATTACATTCGTTAGAATTCTAATAACAATGTAATTACAAATATATCACAACGTCTACAAATTTAATTCAATCAAATTTCCCGCCAAAGAGAATAATCGATTAAATTATTTCATTACATTAATAAAATTTAATAACTTTATTACTTATCAGGCTCTGTTAGTTTATAGACAATTTTTTGGGATCAAATGTCGTGGGATCAATTGTCGTTGGGATCAAATGTCGTTGGGATCAATTGTCGTGGAATCAAATGTCGTGGGATCAAATGTCATGGAACCATAGAAAACGTATCTCTTACAATTTTGTCTATATGTCTGTTTGTTTGTACCAGCATCACTCAAGAACCGCTGGGCCAATTTTAACAAAACTTGGTCTACTCGCTAATAATATCCAAACTGAAAATATAGGCTACTTTTTATCCGGATACGATCAGATTAAGATAATTTTAATTATCTCAGACATATAGCAGCCATTGTTTGAATCAGTAATAGTATTACCAAAATTAGAAAGGGTTCAAGATTAATTTGAAGGTTTTTTTAATAATTTCTATTTAATTTATACTGTAATGTTAGTGATTTAATGGTTACAACCCGATTTTTAAAATCATGTATTTTTTCGTTTCTGAAATCCATTTTAATAAACTCATATTATATGTAGTGAGTAAAGAGTCAAGTTTTACATCATGTATAAAACCTGTATTGTGAATTAATCTGATACAAAACTACCTATGCTCTAAATCGAAAACATGATGAAATACGCTCATTGTTCAGTTTCTCGATATTTTGAGTGTTTTTAAATTCAATTATGAGTCTACAAAATGTTAATTTATTTCGATTGTTATAACAATTTTAAAAAATTTAAATTTGAAGACGTTTAATTATTTGAGTGAATCTACGTAGATTACGCAGAACCCTTTTTTTGTAATTCATTGATTTATGATTATTACATTCAATGTTTATTTTTCTGGAACCTAGAAGTCTACAAAGATCCGTTAATGTGTTTGTTTTTATACGAAATTTTACATTAATTAACTAATTAAAAAAATCATAATATTGTTAGTCATATAGAAAAATGGAATGGTCTATTGTCGTTACTGTAACATAACTAGCCAACACCACCGCAAAAGTATAAGAGGGTTTGGGTTCGAATCCCGGCAGTGACTGTGGACACTGCAGAGTAGGTAACTGGTACGTCAACCAGCGCAAAACTAGGAGTTTCGGGTTCAAGATCCGACAGTGATATTTAATCTTGCCTAATACATTACGTGTATTTTCTGATTTAATTTATTTACACTGGATGACCTATCTCTTATCATCATAATCGGCCTATATATTTAAAATTCATGGCGTTTTTTTCTCCGAGAACTTTCAACGACATATAACTCTGTATAGTTGCCAGCTCCACTTTGTTTTGCCATTTTTAACAGGTTTATATAACCTTCACTTGTATGTAAAAAATATGAAACTTTGCAGTAATATGTAGTTTTGATTACAATACAATATTCCGATATTTTGGATATAATAATATTTATATAACAATTTAAAATATGGAAATAAAAAAACAAGTGGTGGGAGTCACGGTATTTATGGTTGGAAACGTGTCTCCCGTCGTTTAAAATTTAAAATAATATATTATAATACATTGACTAAAAATTGAAAAATAAAATGTATAGCTTTAAAAAAATCTAAAAAACATTTAGGTATCTATATTAGCGTGCTAAAAAGTAGAAAATAAATTTCTTTCTCTTCTATCTATTGTTTAGAAGCGTGGAATACTCACTTTACCTATATTTCATTTAATTCATCGAGTGCCTCACACTTCTGAACGTTCATTTATTTATTTCTTTTTAGTGCGCTAAGCGTGTTTTTTAGATTTTTTTGAAACTATAAAATTTAATTAAAAGCTGAATTCATCTTAATTAGTCCGTCATCGACGAGTAGACCGTGCTATTAATTTTACAGACATAGATCAATTCTGAACCGAACTATTTATGCGTGGTTCTGAAACCCCCTGTAAGATGGTGAATATAAGAATGCTTCTTGGGTGGTCAAACGTATTATAAACGTATTTTACAATAATTAATTTCTGTAAATATGTTTATGTAAAATCATTAATGTCCAATGTCTTAACCACGAGAAGTCTGATAATGTTCATTGTTTGGACGGAACATTTATCTTATCCAGGAAATAATTATTGATATTATTAAGAAAACGTTTTTTCTAAAAAAACTTCATACTGCATACTTAGCTTTGTATGCAAATAAATCGGTTAAAGAATCTGGTTTTGTGCTGAACCAGTTTATATTCTACCACTGATAGCTCTCCCCACCAGTGGCGAACTAAGGGGGGGGGACGGAGGGGGCGGCTCGCCCTGGGCCTTTGATCCTGGAGGGCCTCCAAATCTCGAGAAGTCCTTCATAATCAAATCCCAAACAAGACCAAAATATGTTTAGTGAGTAAGAGGCAGTTTGGAAATGGAGGCCCCGTAAGTATACAAAATATAAACGTAGGTAGGTCGTTTATTGTAAATATTTGATTTTTTTGTCAGCCATTACATCTAGATTATTCATTTTTTACGAAATTTACACTACAAATACATCAATTTCTAAGCATACCGGGGGCCTCATTTAGTTCTGCCGCCCCGGGCCTCCGACGGACTTAGTCCGCCACTGCTCCCCACTACTTCTATACTGCGCAGATCGGCCATCTTGCTGGTGTCTTCTCTAAATAATACTAGTCTATCTATGTTCAGAGAACTATAACTGAAATATCAAACAAAAGGCAGTTCACTTCAACCATGACTCAAGATACGAAGAACAAGATCTATATAATGCGAGAATAATAATGTTATAATAATATGTAGTTAGGAGTTACCAACCTAAGAATTAAGTCATAATTCATGTTTAGCAAAACTTTTAAAGTACAGGTTAATTATAAGAAGAATGGGATATTTAGAATGTTAGAATGGCTTTTAAATAGCTGGCATGCAGGTAAATCATTTCAGAACTATACGTCTTAATAATAGGTACCTACCTTATATAATATAATATACAGAGTGGCCCAATGAAAACAGTCACCCCAAGTTTTGGCCACTTAACATCAGTTTTGCGAAAAAAGCTCACACACGTCAATTTTAGAATCAAGGGGGACATCTAAATCGATTGGTATTATTTACGTAACTTCAACCCTGAGAGCAGGGTGAATTGCACCCCAAAAATTTTTAATCGAAAGGGGTGTCAAACGATTCGCAGTTCGAAAGGCCTCTCAATTCTTTTTACAACAGTCTTTTTGTTTTTCAAATCCGATCATTAAATGCGGAGAAAATTACATTTTAATTTGTATCAAGTATCTTATAGTCAGATTACTTCAGCAATGTTGGAGAACGTACGACGACACCATGGTGGAGGTGGTCATTTTGAGCACTTAATAAAATGATCCTTGAGTTCTTGTCTGTATTTTTACTTGACAAATCACGTGCTTTTGTTTGCTATGTTCAATTATTTAAGACTACTTGATACAAATTAAAATGTCATTTTCTCCGCAATTAATGTACGGATTTGAAAAATAAAAAGACTGTTGTAAAAAGAATTGAGAGGCCTTTCGAACTGCGAATCGTTTGACACCCCTTTCCATTAAAAATTTTTGGGGTGCAATTCACCCTGCTCTCAGGGTTGAAGTTACGTAAATAATACCAATCGATTTAGATGTCCCCCTTGATTCTAAAATTGACGTGTGCGAGCTTTTTTATTTTATTTATTTTTATTTATTTATTGTAGATTATAGACGCGTCGACAACTCAGGTCATTAAATACAACAAATATCATATAACACTTAAAACTAAATAACATCACAAAACATCCATGAGCAGAGGTGGGATTCGAACCCACGACAGTCTGATTCAGAGGCCGCGACGCTACCAACAGAGCCATACTGTCCTCTACGTGAAAGCTTTTTTCGCAAAACTGATGTTAAGTGGCCAAAACTTGGGGTGACTGTTTTCATTGGGCCACTCTGTATAGGTAAGTACTTGTACACATAATCGCTGTAAATAAATAATTGCACATAGGGTATAATATTTGCGTTAAGTCCATTTTCAAATGTGTTTTTGTAGAAAAGTTGCTTGATAAAACAACTATTTCAGATTTGTGTTTCCAATAGGGCATTTTTTTAAATGTGTGATAGTTTGGCGGAAGTCTAGGTATATTCTGAATTTAACGTTTGTCTAATAAAATCTAAAAAATATATATTTTTGAATCGTCAAGCAAAAATTAAAATTACAATTAGATGATGTTGCCTTAACATTGTAAACTGTTTATATAATGAATATTATAAAAACAACTAGCGGACCCGGTCCGGCTTCGCTCGGATGCTAAGAAAGCCCGGGTGCAATACACTACTCACTCGCTTCGCTCGTTCGCTTGAATATTATAAATACACTACTCACTCGCTTCGCTCGTTCGCCATATATGTATTTTTTAAAGCTTAATATAAAAATCGCGATTAAAAATCAGGGGTTGATCGTATAAGGGTGAAAATTTAGAGTTGTAGGTATGTATTTTTCAATGCTGAATCATGAAAAAATTAAAACAAAAAATTTTGTCCAAAAAATAAAAAAAAAAAAATTTAGGGTGGACCACCCTTAACATTTAGGGGGATGAAAAATAGATGTTGTCCGAGTCTCTACCCTACCCGATAAGCACACAAAATTTCATCAAAATCGGTCCAGCCGTTTCGGAGGAGTTCAATAACGTACACCGTGACAAAAATAGGGGTTGATCGTAGAGGGGTGAAAATTTAGGCTTGTATGTATTTGTGTATGCTGTATCATAAAAAATTAAAAACAAAAAATGTTGTCCAAAAACTAAAAAAAAAATTTTGGGGTGGACCACCCTTAACATTTAGGGGGATGAAAAATAGATGTTGTCCGATTCTCAGACCTACTCGATAAGCACACAAAATTTCATCAAAATCGGTCCAGCCGTTTCGGAGGCGTTCAATAACGTACACCGTGACACGAGAATTTTATATATTAGATTTACATCGATCAACAAATTCTTATTATTTAAAAAATGCTAAATATTTTCGAGGAAACTTTCAATAAAAAAAATTAAATATTTCATTCCCTGATTTAATTAACCTGATTTTTTTATTTAATAATATTTTCGCATTATTGCTTTGGATTTATCTCAATGTTTTATTATCATAATCTTACAGCAAAAATATATAAAAGGTCAGTAAGTAGAAAACCATTAGTTCAGCTCCATGTATTTACATAAAATGATTACATTTTTATTAGATTCAAACAAGTAAAAAAACGATATTCGATTTTAAGTTTAAAATTACCTTCCTATATGGAGAATGACACTCGTGCCATCTGTTACATAATAGACACAGTGTATTGTTGTGTAAGCAATGCAACGTTAAAAAGGGAACATGCTTTTAAGGTTTTTTTCTTTAATCTACCAAAATTCTATATTTTCATCAAAAAAAGCTTATTAAAAATTTACGAAATAATCATACATAATTTTGATATATTTTTTAATTAAAATGTAATCAATAAAAAACTGTTTTGTTGTATTATTAATGAAAATAAAAAAAACATCTAAGTGCCATCCTTTGTCATCTACGCGTAGTTCGAAATATTGTTCTTATAGGAAACGGTTTTGCTAAAGTTTTCTACATTGCTAATGCATTTTGTTAGTACGGCTATTTTCCGTAAAATTTGGATTTTGAAAAACATTTTTTACGCATGAATGAAAACTTACAAGAACAAATCGTAAAAAAAACTTATCTAAGACGTAATCAAAGTGGTCACATAAAAATATGTTTGAAAAAAATTTGAACTGTAGTTAATTTTCCTAAAGCTTAAAATCCATATTCCGTACAGCACTTAGCCGCTAGAGCTCAGCGTTCGGTAAACTCGCTGCATGTTTGTATCAGAAAAATACTTATTTTCATATTTTTACCCAACTCTATAAATAATTTTCTTTAAAATTTCCATGATTTCACTGATCTTTAATAAATTCCATTACTTTTCCTGGTTTTGGCCACCTTGGTAATTTTATTACTTCCCACCTCTACTATGGTAGGGAAGTAATGGATTCAGTCCGAAAACAATATTTCGAGATTTTAACAGATTTTCACGTTTTGAGACCCTAGCAATCGTTTCAGATCATTTTCTGACTGATGTCTGTATGTGTGTGTGTGTGTGTGTGGTGTGTGTGTATGTATGTGTGTGTGTGTGTGTATGTGGTCAATTTTTCGCCTTCGATATCTTAAGAACGGAACAACATACGGGCATGCCGATTGTTCTATTGTGTTTATCAGCCTTTAACTTAGATCTGATTAGATTTTGAGTCAAATCGGTTCAGTGGATCCTGAGATATTCAAAAAAACGTCCTCATTGTCACGTATTAACATAGGTAAAAAAAAATATAAATGAATTCTAGATGTTATAATATGAAAAAAATGTAAATATTTTTTTTCTCTAAAATGTATAGTTTTCGAGAAAAAAAATATTTTACTAAAAAAAATAAAAATTGTACGTAAATCAAGGTAACCATGATTTTTGCTATATTAAGTTAGCCATCAGTAGATCACCAAACAAAAAAGAGGGCCATGCTTTTTTCAAAGAATAAAAATTAAATTGTGTTTTAAAGACCACCAACAGCTAAGGTTATTTGGGGCTAGTCAAAGAATAAAAAAAAAGAGTGTTTATTTTTTGCAAATATTTACTAGGTGGGAAGTATAGGACTGGTCATCAGTCGAATTTTTAACTTCCCATTGGAAGTTATTGTAATGGGTCCGAAAATCGAAATCAAAAAGGAAAAAAAATTTTTATGTTTCAAGGTCACTGCACTATTTTTACACTACTTTTAGAAAGATGTCTGTGTGTGTGTGTGTGTGTGTGTGTGTGTACGTACGTACGTACGTATGTATGTGTCCATTTCTTTCTAAGACGAAATCTCGAGAACGAAAAATGATATCGACTACGTTGGGGTGCCAATCAACGCGTATTAACGTAAATATGATCTGAAAGGAATTTTTTTAAAATCGGTTCAGCCGTTCTTTTTTCTTAACCAAATAACCTCCAAAAAAGTAGATTTTACACAATATCTCGCGAATAAAAAATTATATCGACTTCGTAAGGGTGTCAATCGAGGCGTGTTAACGTCATTTTGATCCGACATAAATTTTATAAAAATCGGTTCAGCCGTTTTTTTTTTTTTTTTTTTTTTAATTATTGATGTTTTAATGATTAAAATGATTACTTTTCTGTGTAATATCTAATTTAATTATTATTATTAAATATTTATCAAACTGGGAAGTTCGTCGTGTGGACCTCAAGGGTCGCACTTTAGTCCTAATAAACGACCCACCTCACTGCTTGTTACATTTAATATTACCTCAGAAGTAACACCCTTTGATATAGGTAATAAAATTTAAAACTAAGATGAAATATTATTTTTAGCAATAGATGGTGTCAGGGCGGAATTCAAACTTTAAGACGACGCGACGCCCATAGCACAGATTGGGATATTGTTTTAATATGACTGGTCAAGTTCCAAATTCCTATATAGGCTTCAATTGATGAAAATATATTATATTTTATTTTTTATTTTAAATATTATATTTTAAAATTATTGTTAAAAAATTATAATTTCAAAAAAATCTAAAAAAACACGCTTATATTAACACACTAAGAAGTAGAAAATAAATTTCTTTCTCTTATATAACGCTCAGAAGCGTGGAACACTCACTCCACCTATATTTCATTTAATTCATCGAGTGCTCCAGTGCTCCACGCTTCTAAACGTTATTGAAGAGAAATAAATTTACTTTCTACGTTTTAGTGTGTTAATAATATATGTAGGTAATATAAGCGTTTTTTTAGATTTTTTTGAAACTATAAAATTTTTTTTCAAAATTTTGGTCATAGATATATCATTTTATTTTAAATTTTAAAC
This sequence comes from Mongoloraphidia duomilia, assembly GCA_039654895.1. Lineage (NCBI taxonomy): Eukaryota > Metazoa > Arthropoda > Insecta > Raphidioptera > Raphidiidae > Mongoloraphidia > Mongoloraphidia duomilia. The sequence continues at coordinate 3,994,140 of CM077520.1, read as the reverse complement.
GGCTGGAGACACGTTTTCCCACCATCAACACCAGAACTTCCACCACTTGTTTTATTATTTCCATTTTTTGACTTGTTATGTAAATATTATTATATAGCCAAAATATCAGAATATTGTGATGTCATCAAAACTACATACGACTGCAAAGTTTAACGTCAATTGGACATTTGGAAGAGGATGAAAATCGAGTTGCAAGATTTTTTTACACTTACAACAAAATACATACTCGTAGATATATAAGATAACATAAGCGTGATATAAATCGGTACTAGATCCGGATAACTGGATTCAAATTGTTAGTACTAGACCCAGATAACCGTGGTAGTTGGTGGTCTTTAAAATAAATACTGAAACAATTTATTGAAAATATATTAAGCAGTACTACCTATACCTACCTCAATTATTGGAAACAAAAAAAAAATAATTTTATATTAACAACCCACAATTAAAAAACGTCATTAAAATTTATATTGAAAACATAAATCAACCGCATAAACATAATATAAAATGATGTTTTCTTTCGCACATTAATTATTGATTTGTTTGCAATCAAAGCGCTTGTTATGAATCAATAAAACATATTTCGAACATTAATTATCCACTTCATTTATATTTATTTCTTATAATTAATTACTAAGCAACCAGGTCAAGGTTACAACAGCTGTGATTTATGTTGAAACCAGCTGTTAAGACTGCCGTTTCTTGTGCCCAACACCCATTTCGTATTAATTGACAAAGATTTTAAGGATTCCGTACCTCAGAATGAAAAAAAACGGATTCTTTATAGGATCACTTCGTTGTCCGCCTGTCTGTCCGTCAAGACCCTTTTTCTTAGGAACGACGAAAGTTATCAAGTTGAAATTAATAACAAATACTAAAGTCTATAACCCCATAGTACTGTAAAAAATTCAAGCTTCCAACTCAATACAATAAAAAATTCACAGATTTCGCAATCCTTGCAAACATCGAGGACATTGGAAATGATGACAGCATATTATATGAAACATAATTAACTGTTTATTATACACACAATATTTATCGACGCACTGTTTAGTTTTGTCAGGAATAACCCTATTATTCTTCTGTTATATACGCGTTCACTTTTGCTTGATTACTTAACTTTTAAATGAATTTTTCTACAGTATTTATTAACATTTGCTCAAAAATAACACCGCAGATCGTCGCAAATACTTCTCAATTAACTAGACATGATATAAAACACATTTCGAAAAAATTGCACTTGTTCAATTTTGCATGATTGCTCCTCACTTGATCGCGACACCGTTGTCTTTTGGACTTAAACGAAAACTCGTAACTCTGCCCCCATATACGAACATAAACATTTCCAATGTTAAAAATTAAATAAACACGTATTTTAACAAAACTATAAGTACCTATATACTAATGATCGTATGATCACAACCTATGTAAGATACTTCCAGTTGACCTAGATTCATCCAACTTGGCACGAAGGAAGGTCCCATAGCACAATTAGTATAAAGAAAAAATCCGAAAATCATTAATTTCTAATTCTATATGTGGAATTATTCAGCTATCATAAACAAATTTTGATCAGATTAAAATGAACTTACATACCTATCATAGATATAATATATAGTTATGGTAGAGGACAGTGTGGTGTAACGGTTAGCGTAGCAGGTCTTTGGATCACGCTGTCGTGGGTTCGAATCCCATCTCCGCTTATGGATGTTTTGTGATGTCATTTTTTTTATTATTGTTAAAAATAAATAATAATTATGTTTTAATGATTAAAATGATTACTTTTCTGTGTAATATCTAATTTAATTATTATTATTAAATATTTATCAAACTGGGAAGTTCGTCGTGTGGACCTCAAGGGTCGCACTTTAGTCCTAATAAACGACCCACCTCACGGCTTGTTAATAATAACTGTGTTATGAAGCAATGAGTATACATATTAGAACTGCAAGAGTGGAGACTTCAATGTTACATAAAGAAGGAAGTTAGGAATAATTGCTATGTAACATATCTATATTTTTAATATTTCGACACTTTTTAAAGGGGGCTTTTTTAGTTAGATTAGCAAGCTCTATCGAACGTTTTTAATATTTTATTTTAAAAACATATTCCATAATGTCACATTTTTAAAAAGAATTTTGAATAAAAATTATAAAATTGTAATAGCGTGTAATCGTGTGTAAAACATTGTAAGTAATTTTGATAATTTTCAAATTTTTTAAATCATCGAAAATTATAATTTAAAATGAAGAAAAATCCATATGGAAATAAGAGCTCCGAGTAATTATTAATTTTTTTTAAACAATTTTTGAATCCAAAAATAAAAATAACTAGATTTATTGTACTTCTGTAAAAAAAAATTTAAAATACCTAATTTTAATTTTTTAATTTTTTATAACTTGTTGAATTTAAATAGATAGATACTTTCATTTTTTAATACCTATTACGAAAAAAAAATAAAAACAACGAAGACTTGAACCACAAATGTCAAGTATCTAAACCGGACGTTTCTTCCAAACACGTTCCATCTATAAGCAAATAGGTTAACTATATTGTATAAATCGTTGTCTTTATCTAACTTCAACAAAGAAAGGTTAACAGCTTCTTTCTTTCTTTCGCTGAACAATCTTTAAGCCAATAGTGTGAAAGCAGCGCTACGTTTTATGGCCGGCGTGTATCAGCAACTTCATTGGCGTACTGAGCGGCGGCCATCATTGCCGTTCCTCGCTACGAGTGGATAGCGTAGCATTCATGCTCCGCCTCTACGTAGCAGCCATAATATATTTGTATGACGTCACACATCTTTGATGGCTGACACATTTTAGGATTTCTCTCTTTCGTTTTGAGCACTGGGTATGCATTCTTGAATTAATTTAGTGGATACGAGTTATGATGTATGACCTTCACGGAATGGGCAGTGTTGTATTCAAAGCAATTTTTTAATACCTATTAATAATTATATTTAATAAGAATTTGATAGAACAGGTAGGTACTTTTAATTATTTTTTTAATAATAATATTATTCATTAATATAAATACTTAGGTAGGTACTAAAGTTTTGATGAATGAATCAACTAAATATAGAAACAATAAAATAGGTACATAAGTATATTAAAAGAATAATTAATAACCTATCAACATCTTATTTAATAGATAATAATTATTATATGGTTCATAAACATAGGTATTTTACCTTATACTTTAACATTTTATTAAATATTAAAATAAAGATACCTATATAAAGATTTTTTCATACTATACCTTATCAAGCACACCAAATAAAAATCTATAAATCATGATATCTAATAATTTAGTTTCTGAATTTTTGTTTCTTCTTGGTTTAAAAAAATATATATCTTTATTTCTATTTATTTTTAAACAAAAAAAGGAAGAAGTAAAAGGAATAAGTAATTTATGAAGTGGAACTAAAATTTAAACTGTATTAAATGGTAATTAATGATATTTACCTAGATACTAAACAGCTGTTAACGCGCGGCGTTGGACGTATCCCGTACGCTTCATGTAAAACGACACTAAGCTTTTTTAAAACAAGTTTTCAAGTTTAAGTTATATGTAAACACTAGGTATTTTTATTTAAAAAACATACATTTATAACTTTATAGTAAATATTTTAAGGTTTTAATGTAGGTATACCTAATTTCTGAACGAATATATACCTCATCTAATAAATTTAACGAAATACAAAAACGTGCACAATTAGATTAAATAAGCATGTTTTTCACAAGGATACAGCTATTTATTAGGTATGTTAAATTAAAAATATATCTAAAATGCAGAAATTCCAAAATTTATAGGATTAGTTACACAATTAAAATTATAAATAAAAATTAAATTTATTTTCACTAATTTTTAAGCAAGTCATTAGCTTAACATTTTTTTCTAGTAATAATTAATTCACATTAAAATTATTTAAAACATTGAAGGTACTCAGCCCCGGATCTAGGGGGGGGGGGGCAAGCCGGGCCTATATGCCCCGGGCGGCAAGTTCAGAGGGCGGCCAAATTCAAACTCACACTTTGCAGACGAATGGACAACTCATCATTTACTTAACTTTGACCAAATGTCAATCAATTAGCTGAAATTATAAAGATGATAAAGGTAAAAATAAATATAAGTGGGCGGGGGAGGCATTTTTCAGTTTTTGCCCCGCCCAAATGTCAATCAATTAGTGGATATCTGATAGCTGAGATTATAAAGATGATAAAAGTAAAAATAAATAGAAGTGGGCGGGGGCGGCATTTTTCAGTTTTTGCCCCGCCTAAAAAAACTGAAGATCCGGGGCTGAAGGTACTTATAGGTATCGTAATTAACTTAGAAAAAGTCGGTAGGTATAAATTATTATATAAACAAAAGAATATATAATATTTATGCTTTATTTTCGATATACAACAGTAATAGATACTTGTATATTTTCGATTATATAACATCATCGTTGTTTATTTACCAAGTTTAATTCAACAAATTTTATTTCTATTTGCAATAAATAAAATTGACACTAAAACTGTGAAAGTAAATATTTTCATTGTAAATTAATTGTAATTATACATTTAGACCGAAGATAAAAAAGCCATAACTTAGACGGGCTAAGTTAAATATTTACCATGTTTATACTATAATAATAAACAAACAAATAAAAGGAGCACGTTATGTTAGGTCAAGAGGCACTAAGTAAAGATAATTATACACACATATAACTATATAAGTAACCTCTCTAATGAAGTGAAACAAAAATATAGCTTTCAATTGACAAATGTGATAAATTAAAGTTAAGTAAGTCTGTAAACAAATAAAATACAGTCCATAAATCGCGTGCGAGCAACTTATTAAATACAGAATGATACAGAAACTTAAATACTTTTATAGTACAGCTAGATTTATATTATTTGCACATACACGGAACGTATCAGTTCAGCATTCTATTGTTGTGTCTTTTTGAGTCAACATTAATACTCTACTTTGTCGACCACAACATTTGATTTGGCAGTTTCAATTAGCTACGCTTTTGAAACAAACGAGTAATTCAAAATTATAATTTCGTTGTGACCAGACCTATTTTAGACTCGTCTTGATTAAATCAAATTTTGTTGTGTTTTATTTGGTATTTATTAATTTTATATAAGGATCTACAATAATATTAAATCGAGTCAAAAAGATCTTTATACTATGTTAGGCAAATCTATATAGGCGTTATCTTTCGACAGTCAGCAAGCGATTTTTAGACCGAGACTTTTTTCCACTTAATTTAAAACCGCCGTTTTAGATTTGGCCCTACGTGGTAACGACCTTACATACTACAGTTGTCATTAATGTAGAAATTTTCGAATATTACCTTAAGCTCAATGAGCTCAAATGTTTCGAAATGAATAAAAAAAATGTAGCTAAAATTTCAAGTCCCTGTATCTTAATTTTAACTATTGCCTCAATAGCCTTTGAATTTTCTCATTTACCGTATAGAACTTGCGATTTTAGTTTGCGGTTAACTTTTTTTTCTTAGGTAAGATTGGCAACTTGACAAATTTCTTACATAGGTAAACTGAATTTTATTTTCAAATTTTTAGTCATTACCTGCCCATATTATATTATTTTAAATTTTTAACAGTCGGAGACCCTTTTTCCCACCATCAACACCGTAACTCCCACCACTATTTTTTTTTAATTAAATTTTTTTAGCTAGTTATATAAATATTATTATAGTCAAAATATCAGAATGTTATATTGTCATCAAAACTAAATATGACTGCAAAGTTTCACGTCAAGTGGATTTTTAGAAGAAGGTGAAAATCGAGTTGCAAGATTTTTTACATACAACATAGATACATATAAGTCTAGCTATAAGCTAACGCGTCAATAAGTAAATATATTGTCCCTCATCTCACGTAATGATCACAGATGTAACTGACAAAAATTGAGAAAGTGAAATACGCGCCAACGAACAATCGCTCTTAAACCTAACCTTCGTGTGACGTCGAAGTGGCGTAATTGTGAATTGTAAATTATAGATCACGAGCGTGGCGTAATTGTGTGTGTAAATGGCAGATACATCTTTACGTGACATGAAAGACAATATACTTCTAAAAGAAAACGTCACATTTTCATCTTAATGTGACCAAGATTTCAGCTGCACAAAGATTTAGCTCTATATATGTATGTCAACGTTTGAAGAATAAAACTTAACACGCTAATAAAAATGTTTTATTGTATCATGTTATTACCTATATGTATTTAAGTGGCAATCGCAATCTAAATAGCACTCCGGCAAGTGGCACTAATATTACTACCATGGAGACTTTATACATATTATATTATTATGTTATTGCAATGTAATGCGACAGGTAGATTTGACTAAACCGTGTCAAAAGAAAAGCGATAACTTGCAGAACACATTTCTAAAGGTGAATTTTCATGTGACGCTTGGCGCTTGTTTCTAGCGTCAAATACGGTCACGTGATAGAATTTCAACATTGACGCCAACTCGAAAAAATGTAGCGACAAATTTAATAAATAAATATATATCAGGTTTTTCAGAAATCTTAATATTATTAGCTTTGTTCCAACCACTCTGAAAATGGTAATATTACCGTCACGCTCATGCGCAGTGGATAGAATGCGTTCCAACCAAACTGTGATCGTTTGTGAACGATTCTTAAAGCGTTCCAACCGAATTTGTGATAGTTTGTGAACGGTTTCCGAACGATCATTTCGGTACATAGTCTAGACATGAAACCAAAATGAAACTGACATGCGCATTAAACACTTTGTTACTATTGTCTGTGTTCAATACCAACTTGAGACAGTTGTTTATTCATTTGTAATTTGTTTCATTTTTGTTTTGTCTCGTCTCTGTTCAAATATCTCTTTATTCTTCATTTCAGATGTTTCTTTCATTTAATTCAATAAAAAAATAGTGCAATATCAAAACGTAGCTTTTATTCTCTCCAATGGCAATTTTTTTTAAAAAAATCCGATTATCCGAATATTTGATTATCCGAATGGGTCCCGGTCCCCATTAATTCGGATAATTGGAGTTCTACTGTATGTCAACGTTTGAAGAATAAAACTTAACACGCTAATAAAAATGTTTTATTGTATCATGTTATTACCTATATGTATTTAAGTGGCAATCGCAATCTAAATAGCACTCCGGCAAGTGGCACTAATATTACTACCATGGAGACTTTATACATATTATATTATTATGTTATTGCAATGTAATGCGACAGGTAGATTTGACTAAACCGTGTCAAAAGAAAAGCGATAACTTGCAGAACACATTTCTAAAGGTGAATTTTCATGTGACGCTTGGCGCTTGTTTCTAGCGTCAAATACGGTCACGTGATAGAATTTCAACATTGACGCCAACTCGAAAAAATGTAGCGACAAATTTAATAAATAAATATATATCAGGTTTTTCAGAAATCTTAATATTATTAGCTTTGTTCCAACCACTCTGAAAATGGTAATATTACCGTCACGCTCATGCGCAGTGGATAGAATGCGTTCCAACCAAACTGTGATCGTTTGTGAACGATTCTTAAAGCGTTCCAACCGAATTTGTGATAGTTTGTGAACGGTTTCCGAACGATCATTTCGGTACATAGTCTAGACATGAAACCAAAATGAAACTGACATGCGCATTAAACACTTTGTTACTATTGTCTGTGTTCAATACCAACTTGAGACAGTTGTTTATTCATTTGTAATTTGTTTCATTTTTGTTTTGTCTCGTCTCTGTTCAAATATCTCTTTATTCTTCATTTCAGATTTGTTTTGTTTTTGTTTGTTTTTGCAAAATTATTAATTTAAATATTTATATTTGGATTTTTTGTTAATAAAATTTAATTATATTTATATTTAAATTCGTGTAATTCTAAAAATTTAAAATAAGTGAATGTTAGACGGACAATACAATTTTTAACAAACGCTCAAAAACATCACGACTACAAATTAATAATTTGCATATTTTTTATTTCCAAAAAAAATGTAGCTAGCATATTTTAACAAAAAATGTTTTTACTAGTTAAACGACTAGCCATCAAATAAGTTTTTCAAAACGATCCATTTATAATAGGTTGGAACATAGCTATTAACAAACGATTAGGATGAAGTATGGTTCCAACAGGACGGTGCTACAGCGCATACAACTAGACAATCCATTGCTGTTTTTACAGCGTATGTTCCCCGAATCACCTAATTTCATGGTTTGGTGACTTTGCATGGCCCGCAAAATCACCGGACTTGACGGTCCCCCGAATTTTTTTCTGTGGGGATTTTTAAAGTCCAAATTGTATTCTACCCGTCCCCAAACACTTCTGGAACTCAAAGAAAGCATTCGTGAAGAGATAAATTCGATAAACGAAGATTTACTCAAACGCGTTATGGTCAATTTCAGAAACAGATTACAGCAATGTATAGAAGAAGACGATGATCATCAATAGGGATGTGATCTTTGCAAACTAAAATTGTTATAAGAAATTTCCAGAATTGTGTTTTTAGTTGTAGTAATAATAAGTCCAAATATATTCTTTGTTATAAATTCTATAGAATTATCGCTAGGCACTTTGTAGAACTTGATTGAATAAAAATTAATAAACAAACACTGGAAAAATTCTACACATTTATTCATCTCAACGATCGTTCCGGGTTTCTAGGCCATCATCAGGAGTTTAAACTAAAACTAAAATCTAAAAAGTCTACAAACGTTATATATAGTAACCCAGGGAAGACTGGGGTGTCAATTATTACCTAAATAACAAATCCATAGACCAAACTTAGAAACCCGAAACGATCGTTGAGATGAATAAATGTGTAGAATTTTTCAAGTGTTTGTTTATTAATTTTTATATTCTTTGTTTCTTAACAGTGGCCTATTAAAACCGGTCAATCCTGTTGCCGGACCCTGTACTAGCATATAAGGCAAAGTTTGTATGCTCAATTGTTTCCGACGGATAATATAAATACTAAACCGATTTGAAAAAAATATTTGACCGCTTAAAAGTCTATTTTTTCCCGAGTAACATATTACATATTACCTACGCTACGGCAAAACAGGGATGATCAGTGAGCGAAAATTAAAGCAGGTCGGGGACACAGCACGCAATATATGAGCTAAATATTGGTGTACGCTGGAACTATATGATTTTATTGATGGATGTACATTTCGAAAGCATAGCTTTCGAAATGTACATGCTTTCATCTTCAGCAAACACTATACATAGTGCTTGCTGAAGATGAAAGCATAGCTTTCGAAATGTACATCCATCAATACAACTGTTGTGGTACAAAGTAACTATCTTTATTTTTGGTTTTATACTTAGTAAGTATAATATTATTTTATTTTACATTTTAAATGGCTGGAGACACGTTTTCCCACCATCAACACCGAAGCGTCCACCACTGGTTTTATTATTTTCATCTTTTAACTTGTCAATATATAAATAGTATTATATCTAAAATATCAAATTATTGTATTGTCATTAAAACGGATGCATAAAACTTCAAAGTTTCATGTCAATTGAAAATATTTTGGAAGAGAAAATTGAGTTTCAAGATTTTTTTGTATACTTAAAACTAAATAGCATCAGAAAATATCCATGAGCGCAGGTGGAATTCGAACCAACGACAGTCTAGTCTAGAGGCTGGTCCCAAGAACGCTATCCACTAAGCTACACTACCCTTCAGAATATTGCTGTTATGTTTGTTGAAATATACAAAATTTCAATTTCAAACCTATTTCCCTTGAAAACGGATGCACGTATGGAGCAATTAAAAAATATATGACATTTACTCATGAAAAATTCCATTATTTTTTATACTCCCCAACAGTAACTATATACAATATAGAGAACTAAAAAATTAAATCATGTTATTTTCATCTAATCCTTTGAGAATACCGTTGCATTCTAAAACATGGCCGCTGCAATTTGCAGGTATAGTTAACAGATGTAATATAATATGTCAATAATAATTGCATGTTTTTGTCGAAATTCCGACTTAAATAGATAATTATTTTACCTAGACCGCAGTCTATATTCAGAATTTGTCTGTCTGTTTATTTGTTCCGGATTAGCTCAAAAACTACTGAACCAATTTTGACTGAAGTCTGGACTTCCGCTATAGTGTTCATTATTATACATCAGAAAATATGATAGGGCAGGGGTCGGCAACCTTTTGAGACGGAAGAGCCAAAAGTTACAATTTACAAAATTTCCCAGTTTTTAACGAGCCACTAACATTTTTATTTCAATATTATGGTATTTGATTAGGATTATAACTAAACAAACAGAACAGTGTTGCTACATTTAAAAAATGTCAGCTGTCCGTATACTCTCTACTCCACCTATTCTCACTGTTCTCTGTTGAGTGTTTTTATCCCGTTTAAAGTTTTTTTTGCAGTATAATATTTTTTATGAGTTTTGAAAATAAAATAATATAATTATTAATATTTGCGCATGGAACTGGAGAGCCGCATCTTGACATAATAAGAGCCGCATGCGGCTCGCGAGCCGCAGGTTGCCGAACCCTGTGGATAGGCTATTCCTACATATTTTGTCATCGCGCTTGATCTACTACGGCTGGCTGAGTAATAACCTAAAAATGGGTATGTCTGTATCACGGGTATAGACAGATGATGTGAATACCGTTAAACACAAATACTTGTATGCGTTATTCTGGAAAGAAATACATCCACTTTTATTTATCTCATAAAATCACACGTACGTAAAATATAATACCTAAATAAAATAATTTGAAGTTATACATCTTTTAGGCGCGTAATGAAAAATGATTGAGAGTCAATTTTTCAAAAACTGTGACATTAAAATTAACAGGATTGATTTCCATAGTTACCATGTATAGGTAAACAAATCTTGTCTTTTTATTTTATTTATTTCAATAAATTATTTGCATATAAATTAAAAATTAATTTTTAATCACGCCAAATAAGTATATAATTTCTAGCGCGCGTACATAAGTACGTACTGCACGCACCCACTTTTTACATTTTAAATTATTGTTATCCAATAGGTACATATTATATACAGGGTGGCACATCTTAAACAATGCAGTGAAATATCTCGTAAACGGTACAAACCATAAAAAAATGTTTTATACAAAAGTTATAGAGTGTCAAGGGGGACAGAAGACTGTGATATCAGATTTAACATAGGTAGTGCTGTGAAGGTCAGGCGAAGGTCAGCTTCGATTTTTTAATTGTAACAGTGCATTTTTATTCTAAAATACGATACAGTATTTAATAGTGAACAGTAAATTATTAAGCTAAAGTTAATAAATATTGAGATATTTAGAAATTAAATAACGGCCAATTAAATGAACGACAATTAGATAATTCGTATTCTGGAATAAAAATGCACTGTTACAATTAAAAAGTCGATTCTGACCTTCGCCTGACCTTCACAGCACCGCCTATGTTAAATCTGATATCACAGTCTTCTGTCCCCCTTGACACTCTATAATTTTTGTATAAAACATTTTTTTATAGTTTGTACCATTTACGAGATATTTTACTGCATTGTTTAAGATGTGCCACTATGTATATATGCATTTTCATTATTAAAAAGAATAAAAATATTAAAAGCCTGCGGGATTCGAACCATGCGGGCTTGACGTTTGTACCTGTCTAGGTAGACTCGTACTTTCCCACACGGTTACCTGGCTTACTGTGTTTGAGACCATATATTATACATACTGTGTTTTGTTTCACATCATTACATCTCAACCACTTCGGACTATTTGCGTTACCTACATCAAATATTTTAAAATGCCGTTATTCACACCAAAAAAACCGACAGTAACGCGGGTAATAGCTAGTATGAATGCTCACAATTTGTGATTGCATACACATAGTAATTATTATTAATTCACAGGTAAAGTTATTCAAAACACGGACTCCATTTCAGCTGATCTTTCATGTAAGATGGAATTTTTAAACCTTCTATAATTTACTTCACAGCACGAATATTTGACATCGGTCATTATTTTCGTTTCACAACACCTGTCGAGCAAAAATGGACGACGTTAAAAGAAGACTCTCCCCTACGATAATTTACGGTCTAAGTTCCTTATGTCATTTTTCAACCAATGTGTTTCAGGTAAAATTTATTTAACAGAACACATCTAGTTTTTACTCAACTATACCTATACATCTTTTAAATGAGAATTTTTATTTTTACTTCCCACCTCTACTATGGTAGGGAAGTAATGGATTCAGTCCGAAAACAATATTTCGAGATTTTAACAGATTTTCACGTTTTGAGACCCTAGCAATCGTTTAAGATCATTTTCTGACTGATGTCTGTATGTGTGTGTGTATGTGTGTATGTGTGTATGTGTGTATGTGTGTGTGTATGTGGTCAATTTTTCGCCTTCGATATCTTAAGAACGGAACAACATACGGGCATGCCGATTGTTCTATTGTGTTTATCAGCCTTTAACTTAGATCTGATTAGATTTTGAGTCAAATCGGTTCAGTGGATCCTGAGATATTCAAAAAAACGTCCTCAATGTCACGTATTAACATAGGTAAAAAAAAATATAAATGAATTCTAGATGTTATAATATGAAAAAAATGTAAATATTTTTTTTCTCTAAAATGTATAGTTTTCGAGAAAAAAAATATTTTACTAAAAAAAATAAAAATTGTACGTAAATCAAGGTAACCATGATTTTTGCTATATTAAGCTAGCCATCAGTAGATCACCAAACAAAAAAGAGGGCCATGCTTTTTTCAAAGAATAAAAATTAAATTGTGTTTTAAAGACCACCAACAGCTAAGGTTATTTGGGCCTAGTCAAAGAATAAAAAAAAGAGTGTTTATTTTTTGCAAATATTTACTAGGTGGGAAGTATAGGACTGGTCATCAGTCGAATTTTTTTATTAGAAAACATATATGTAAGGTAGTATATCTACTAATTTAAACATTTTTTGGCTATTTTAGCTATACAGTTGCGCAACAATAAATGACGGAGTTGGACGGACAATATCGAAGTCGCAACGAAACGTTAACGAAATTACACGGGATATTATACTAACATATTGTAACAAAACTGTTTTTGAATTTGGCGGAATAAAATTATTTATTTCAATAATCAAAATATGTAAAAAAGTAGGTACACAAAACGAAAATGTCAATTCTTAACAATGACACACTTAACAATACGCAGAATATTTATTTTAACACAGGTATATGTTTATTTATCTGTTATTTATTTCCCGCACTTCGTATGGCGCACAGATTACTCACTAAATCACAGGCTGATTGTAGACTGCCCTGATTGTCGATTCGTCTCCGCTTATATACCTAAAGAACGATGTCTCTCGATTTTTCTAGTACATTCTTTATTTTTCGCGCGATTACCCACAAACAAACGCATTTCTCGGAATTCATTTGTTTCCAGTAAGTTCCGCCCAAGGCAGTGGCGTATCATCTGGATTTTTGTTACAATATTAATTTATTATTAATTCTTGGTTCTTCATTTGGCGTTTACCCGGACCATTTAGCTTTAAAAATAGCGTCGTTTTTAGGCAAGGGGAAAGGATTTAAGATGAAGAGTGCAGAGGGTAACTTCCGGTAGAGAATACTTTTAAAATATTTTAAAGCTCATTTACTTTTATATAGGAGAACGAGATCCAAGGCAAAAGAATAACAATATTTATTTGCTAAATTCTTTAATGTTAATTTGCTAATTTTTAAGGTCCTGAAGAAGGAACATTTAGTGTTGAAACATTGGCTATTAAAGAATTTAGAAAATAAAATATGTTCTTATTCTTCTGCCTTATATATTATGCCGCGTTAGGTATTGTATTTTTATTTATTGTAGATTATAGACGCGTCGACAACTTAGATCATTAGGGTCTTAATTACATTAAATAACAACTTCCTTAAATCTAAGTGACATCACAAAACATCCATGAGCGGAGGTGGAATTCGAACCCATGACAATGTGTTCCAAAGGTCGGCTACGCTAACCGTTACAACACACTGTCCTCTTTAGTTAGGTATTGTAGACTATTGCCAGATAGCTAAACAACTTAGTCATTATATAGCGCATACCTATACTTTAATATAGCAAAGCTAGCTGATTCGGAGAGAAGAATTAACGGAAAGGTACCAACTGATTTTAACTTACCTATGGAAAAAAATCAAAACAGGGAACGTTAAGCGTTTGCAAAATTCAAATTAAACAAATAGGTAAAAAAACTTTTAAGTAAAACGGTTTAATTTTAAATCATCAGTTGTACCAAAAACTAGAAAGTTATTAAGACACAAACCAAGGAGCACTTTGTGCCGCTGCGTCAGCGGAACAAGTAATAATCTGGGACTTTTAACAGACTAAAATAATAACGTAAGGCGCATTTGAAATATTTATGTTGGTGGGCTTGGAAACACATTTTTCTAGACAAGCCGTTCTTATTAAATAATTATACAGTCGTTATACAGGTTTTTATGCGCCCCACGTTTTTATTTTAGTCTGTTAAAAGTCCCCGATTATTACTTATTCCGCTAACTCAGCGACACAAAGTGCCCCTTGGTTTGTGTCCTAATTATTTTCTAGTTTTTGGTACAGCTGGTGATTTACAATAAAATCGTTTAACTTAAAAGTTTTTTTACCTATTTTTATTTTCTAGTTTTTGTCGAAACCAACCAAATGAGCCCAAACTCGAGGGGGTTACTAGTAACGGTTGAAGAGTTCCACTGTCCACCTTCCTGATTACATCATCAATCGTTACCAAGTTGAAATTATCATAATATTGTATTGTCACGGGAACTCAATGTGTGTGCAAAGTTTCATAAGTATCGGTTAAGTAGAAGTAGTTGAAAAAGCTGTCGCAAGATTTGAAACAAAGATAGTAATAAACAAACAAATATACGGAGTCAAGCTAAATAAAACCGTTTAACCTTTTCACTGCGCATTTATTTTACGAGAGTGCATGGTGTGTGCGCAATTTTTTCGGCCGTTCCGTATAGATACGTCTGGAGCAGTCCACTGTTGTTATCAGTGGGGTAAAAAAATGAAGCTAAATCCTGTTATGTCAAATCATATCAAATTGTTTTTTTTGCCTTTTTTGTTTAAAACATATATTTTTATCAAAAACAGAACAGTCAGTGCATGTATACACGTGTAAAACCACAACAAAGTTCAGAATTGGTGTTCTAATGAGCGTTGTGCGTATATATACAGCGATAGCAGTTTATCGCTGTAAAAAAATTCTGCGGTAAATCGCAAAAAACTTCCGGATTGGCCAGTATTTAATCTGGTAGGTGTTGCTCGTATATATACGACGGTAGCAGTTTATCGCTGTAAGTATTTTTTCCAGCCCGAACGTAAATATACGGCTGGAGTAGTAACCCAGGTAATCGTATATATACGTCTGGAGTAGTCAAAAGGTTAAAAACTGATTATTTGCAATTTAAACAAACACGTACGAAGTGGTAAAGCAGGTTTTAAAATTATTAAAATTCGAAGAGAAGCATTGAAAGCACTGAATTAGTGAGAATGTATACGGACTTTAACAATTCCCCTTTTAGCTCACAAAAAAAAAGAATGCAGAAACAGTGAAATCATACGTCCATGAACTTTAAGCCTGCTGTTTATTGTTTGCAAAATTCAAATTGGTTTTAAAAACACGTTCAAAAAAAGGCTCTGGCATGCACCCAAGTCGATGTAGAAAACACGGAACCAGCGCACACTGTATAATTGCGTTAGCTCTCAGAACTATAGCGTTAGCTGGAGCCCGGCGGCCGTTCGCGGCGTGTTAACATGGCCATTCTAATTATACTTTATGACTATTGCTGTAATAATTCATTGATGTTGTATGTGCGCTGTGCACGTACCTATTTGCTCTAACCTCACTAATTAAACACTATCAAACACGAAAGTATATTAAAACATTACATTACACTTCTGTTTTGCAGCGTTATCTTTGATCATATTAAATACTTATATACTTCTCGGAAGTACGTCGCGGACTTAATAAAGTTGACACCTGTATCATCCAGTTACTGTCTTTTTTTATTTTTTGCATAATTTGGCTTTGCTTATAGTAATGTATCAATTACTAAGGTTACATCCTAGAAATTATTAAAACATCTCTATTATTTAATATACAATCCAAATTACCCAATTAAAACATATAATTACACATAATATTTGATTATATTTGATATTAACAAATTCCTTCCTCACATCTTGCAATAATATTCTCTTTTTCTAAGTCTTCATGGTTTCCGGGCTTGCAGGCCGTGGTCCTGTGGTATTTCTACCTGACGTTTCGTCTACAACTGCGGTAGACATTCTCAAAGGCGATGTGGCAGCGGTCGAAGTGTCCTCCTTGGCGGCTCACAGGTCAGTGTGTCAGTGACTGGTGTCCTCCCTTCTTTTATGCCTAGTACCAGTGTGTTCTCTGTTCGGTTGTATAGTCCATCTCTCTGTAATTGGTCAGCTGCGCAGTGTGTAGTGGTGGGAGTGAGTTCTCTACTCGATCGTATCCTTGTACTCACCCCCACCACTACACACTGCGGAGTTAACCAATTACAGAGAAACGGACTACGACCGAACAGAGAACACACTGGTACTAGGCATAAAAGAAGGGAGGACACAAGTCACTGACAAGGAGGACACTTCGACCGCTGCCACATTGCCTTTGAGAATGTCTACCGCAGTTTTAGACGAAACGTCAGGTAGAAATACCACCGGACCACGGCCTACAAGCCCGGAAACCATGAAGACTTGGCACAATGCCGGCCGTGAAAGCTTGCACACCTGGACCCTGTATAATGGTTGATATTATTATAAAACTTTCAGTTCTCTACCGTGTACAATATGTTTAATAGAAATATTGTGTAATGCAGGTATGCAAAATCTATTTAATATGACTGTACAGCTGATTATTGACTGTTTATGGTCAGAGCTAACGGTGAAATTACTGGCACATACCTATATCTATAATGCGACAAATTTATGACTTATCCATCAATACTCAATTTTCCGTTATTCAAGTAATTGCCCATAATATTGCTTATAAAACAACAAAATGACATAATATCTTAAAGTTAGTAAACACATTGACAAACGTAACAAATGCGTATAGCTAATTTTAATAATACTATACTAAATAAACCTTGCTGACAAAATAGTGAAGTATTTGCTAATACATGCAATTTGGTGTTTATTTAGGGTAAGTTCGGTTTTGCGCTCGAGCAGATTTTTGGTCACGTAACAAGCGAGCAATTCAAGCCATCTAAACAATTCCGAACGTAATCTAGCAGATTCTTCCAAACGTCAGAATAAAATGGCGCCAGTAAATTAAATATAATATATTCTTTATTGTTTCAGCAGAACTTTGAATAATAAGTCACTCATCACTGCGCAGATACTGTAACAATATTGTCATAGAAAGAAATACGTACACTTTTAAAACAAAAAAAACAAATGATGTGTCAATCTGATCCACTGCAATACGCAGCTTCCGTATATTGACAGACTCTGAATCGACTCGGATCAAAGTCAAACGGCGTGGAATAATAATTATAATAACACGTTCAGAACACACAAGAATAAATAAAGACTCACGCACTCGCATAGCTTCGGTTCTATGCCAATCTAAATCAATAACATAATATGACGTATACCTATTCTTGTATATTCTAAAGCACTGAGTCGATTAGGTTTGGCCCGGTAGGGTACGGAACAATCGGCGCGTTTAGAAAACACAAGAATAATCAAAGATTATACATTTTTAGTGTTGGGTCTCCAAGTCACTATATGAATATTATGAAGTATTAGAAATGTACCTTGTATTATGTCCGTCTTGTGACTTCTTGTGATTTAACACTACGCGTTTCAGCAACGAGTTGCCATTTCAGGAGTGCAGTTAATTATTTTTTAAATCACAAGAAGTCACAAGGCGGACATAATACAAGGTATTTCTATTTCTATTATGTCTGTCTTGTGGCTTCTTGTGATTTAAAAAATAATTAACCACACCTGAAGATGGAAACTCGTTGCTGAAACGCGTAGTGTTAAATCACAAGAAGTCACAAGACGGACATAATACATAAGGTATTTCTAATACTTCGTAATATATATAATTAAAGTAAATAGTTTAAATACACTTTTTCTTTACACTTGCTTAATTTTAAAGTAGGAATTTTACGTCTCAACTCCATGAATGAATTCGACAAGCAAATATGCAATACTCAATAATTATTTTATTAGTGAATAGTACACAATTAGTATCTCTATTTTATTGCACATTCGTACTTGACTTTGAGCAGCGACAAAAATTTAATGAAGACATTCTTTATTGACTTTTTTTATTGCATGTTTATAAAAAGATAATCATTGTTTTTTATGACGATAATAATTTATTTATTGTATAGGATTATTATACTATGGTATAAACTATAAGTACCTACCTATTACACAGTAACACACTGAAAGTGTTTGAATAACTTCGTGTCTGACAGTCTATCAAACATTTCTTGACTCATCTTTAACTCTATCGTCCGTATTTATAGTCGTGGACACGAGACGAACTTGAATTTTATTGATGTGAATACGTCTTTCAAATCGGAACAGTGTACTAGAGGGCATGCGCGAAAAGTGGAGCGTTACGAAAATGGATGATAATTGTTTCGTCTTATAATATTTTAGAATTTTTCTTCCCTCTCAATTTAAGTCACATCCTAAGTTCGGTTAATTTTGAGGTAGACCTCGCGCGGCGAAAGATGAAGCCACCGCGTCATAGTAACGTGAATGCATTGCGCCCGCCTTCTAGCTTGCTATTGGATGTTTATTGTCATGAATAGCAGTTTGCCAAAATTGTACCTAACGTCATAAAACCCAATGTGCAGTTTTGTGTACACGGAACTGTCTGCGAACAAGTAGGCGTTCACTAGCATATTATTGATGACGTTTATTATACGATTGTTGCGATTGTTGTTGTTGTCTTATAATGAGTAATCATGACACTTATCTTGAGGCATTAGCTACTAGGTAATTAATAAAATGATAAAAATTCAGGCAATCGATCGTTTTTAATGCCTACAGCAAATAATTTAAAGCTAATTAACTGTGTAATTACTAATTATGCTACACATCTATTTACATATAGTAATAAAATCGTAGATGCCTTTTTTGTCCGTGTATCTGCACGCTAATCTCCGCAATGGCTGAACCAATTTGGATGTGGTTTTCAGTGATGTTTGAGATAAGCTTGGGATAACATTTAGTGTTTGTTTCATTTAAATCGATTGACAAATAAAAAAGATATGTCAATTTTAAAATGCGAGTGTTTCTGTATGTGCCACCGTTAATGTAAATGTCAAAACTGTTAAACATAATAAACTGTTTATTTTATTTATGTGACACCGTTAATGCAAGCAATTTCCAAGTGGTTTTAATTTCGACTTTGCTTCGCCACGGGTGACCGCTATACATCATAAAGTCATATAGCACCCGGGCGAAGCCGGACGGGTACCGCTAGTTTCAATATAAGAACCCTAATTACTTACACAGTAATTGCATTTACAATTATCTCGGTATTAGGACGATGCTAATGCAAAAACAGTGACTTGAGTTATTGAAAAGTCTCTTGTTGAGTTTTTTTGTAAATAACTTAATTTTAGATCAAGCGAACAAAACTATTTTTTACAAGTTGTTAGTTCTATAAAAAAATTAATTACTGTCCTTACTATAACATAATTTGTTAGTTTATCGCTAGTGCAGAGAAATCGAGTTTGAATCCCAGCACTAAAACAATTAAAAAAAAGTTTTTAGTAAGAAAATATGGCGGGTAGTTGCTAAGTAGTTAATTGCCTTGTATAGCAAAAATATGTACTAAAACGATGAAAATTGTAAACTTCTAAAAAAAATCGAAAAAATATCCCAACTAACCCCGGTCTCCCCTACCTACATATCATTTAAGACTTTGTACAATATTTAGGTTAAAATGGCAATAAAACTATTTTTTAATAAATAAAAAAATGTACCCATTACCTATGTAATCTACAAGGGTAAAAAATGTTGATAAAATTAAGATAACTCAACACCTCATATTTTCGAAAATTTTTTAGAGGAACCGGTCCATTGCTATAAAAGAACTGATTTTTCATTGAAACAGATACATTTAAAAAAAACGAATTAAATTTAAATTTACTAAAAAATCCAGTTATTGAGCTATCATGCTTTTACCAAAATGTTTATAAAATTTTGAGTTAGAAAACCTCGTACCTTTTTTGATTTTGCGCCTTAAAATACTTTGGTATTGTTTTCCGACGCTACCTTATCTAAGGTTTATGATGCGATGTTTGAGCGAAGCTAAATCGTTTCGAAAAAATTTTCGTTAAAATGTCCACAACACTACCATCTCTCAGTTTTGTTTGTTGAATTCACTCGCACTACACAATACACTTTTTACATTTAGCTATTTTCATAGTTTACAAATCCTTAATACAATCATAATTTTAAAATTTTCGTTGTAAAGCCGCCAATTATATAATTCATTCCAAACATATTGGAAAAAATCATTTTACCAACCATAGTCACAGTCAGGATTCCAACCTGAACCTGTCCACTTTCGCGGCGAAATGAGCTTTACAATTACTCAACCGTGACATGATTACTAATCTAACATTCTCCTTATATGCTTCGGAATCAATTGATTTTCACCACATGCGAGTGTTAATTCTTAATTAATGCTTTCCAACGAAAATTTTCAATTGCAATTCAGCCGTATAAATCTATAATTTATCATAATTTTACGCACTCCACCTCACTTCCAAATTCCAATCATATAGAAAATATAACAACAAATGAAAATAGATAAATTGGATTACGTCATTTTTAGCTTTCATGGTCCATGGATAATTATTTATGCACGCAAAAACGTTACGAACACCGCTTCAAAATATGATAACAGAAACATCAATTTCACGTATATTTAATACACTAAAAATATAGTTTACGCATTTATTAAATTTAATTACTATAATATATCATCTATTTCGAGTACGTAGATATCATCTGACGGCCGGTACATAAATTTTGAAAACACCTGCATAGATATCTCTAAGTAGAGATTCATGTTGCAGGTGTCTTCGAAATTTGAAAAGAAGTTATTTCTAAATACGTTCACTACTTCACAGAAAATTTATTTGGTTAAATTAAATTATTGTTTTTAATTACAAATTAATTTTATATACACGCGTTCACTACTGCGATTATTTGCGTTCTGCTATACAAAAACTTTTTAAAATATTTATTAATATATATATAATATATATTATATTATATATATATATAATATATTATATATATATATATATAATATATATTAGCTAGAAGACCCAATACTCGCTTTGTATGTGAATCTGTGACGGTTTTTTTGTATCAGTCGTACAGCCCAAACGGCTTAACCGATTTATAAACACTTTTTTTTGTTCGATTCCTCTCGGGGTCTATTTGATCCTAACGCCGCACGATTTTTGAATTTTGATCCCAGAGGGGAGCAAATTAGAAAATACAGTGTTTTTGCTTATAGTTCATTCAAAGTTATATACAGCTACTTATAGCGATTTTGGCTGTTCCATTAAAACACAGTTAA
Organism: Mongoloraphidia duomilia; assembly: GCA_039654895.1. Lineage (NCBI taxonomy): Eukaryota > Metazoa > Arthropoda > Insecta > Raphidioptera > Raphidiidae > Mongoloraphidia > Mongoloraphidia duomilia. Next base: position 3,972,498 of record CM077520.1, on the reverse strand, counting down.
AAACTAATGGCCGGTGTATCGTACATTTTAATCACGATATTTTTTAATCACACTGCTAAATTTTGATAGCTACGTGTTCATTGGTTGCTGCGTTTCGTTACCATAGCAACCCGTCATTTAACAGTGTGATTAAAAAACATCGTGATTAAAATGTATACGATAAACCGGCCATTAGTCGTATAGTGAGTAGATTATATACCCGTGAACATAGTAGTCCAACGTCAAAAATCCGTTATTTCGACTAAAAAATTGTGGACGATTCGCTACGACAAAATCCCTGATATGATATTACTAGTTTATCCACATATTATTATTTCACACAATTCTTAAATATTTGCAGGGAGGTCGTGAAGAGTCAGTTTTTTTTATTGGGGGTTCGCTGGTCTAAAAAGATTGGGAAACACTGATCTAATGTAACTACTTCGTTATAAATTGACTCTATAAAAAATTATATGCATTGAATCATTGTAAGATTTTTAACAAACAAGTATAATCTGGTTTTGAGAAGTACTATCATTGACAGTATAATTTTTATAATGGGCCGTAATAATTTGGTATGCTTTCAAATGTAAATAAATTTCTTGTAAAACAAACACAGTTTTTTCAGGACGTAGGTATGTACCTTCTTTTAGTGATTTAGTAATTTTAGTGTTCCGTACCCAAATCGGCTAAACGGAACACTTATTTGTGTTTGTTTATAATGTTTAGAAAACAAATTAAACACATGTTTATTAAACATTTTGAATAATAATAAAACACTAAGTTTTTTAAATTTACACTAAGTATATCTTTATTTTTTGACAATTGTTTCGTCAACACAGTGACTTCTTCAAAAAATATCTTATTGTTAAAAAATAAAGATATAGTGTAAATTTAAAAAACTTAGTGTTTTATTATTATTCAAAATGCTTAATATTAATTTACATCAAGTAAGCACCCACTCTATAATACCTGTTTATTATTTTCGACAGTCCAGTCGAAACGGAAGACACTAGATATATAGATAGATTTTTAGTGTCGATAGGAAATACATTTCATCTAGCATGTCATTATAATTATATAGGTAGTAATTATTAATATACAATTAAATTTAAAAAATAATTAATGGATTACTAATATAGCTATTTCTACCACGCGAAAATCGGGTTCTTGTGAAAATGCATGTCAGTATTTTTGACTGCAAAAAAATTGTTTTAAGATAGTAACCTTAACATTTATTGAAATTATTGTGTAAAGGACGTTTTAAATAAATATTAGTTTTCGTAAACAGTCAATGTCTCGTTAATAATAATAAATTTTAAAGCAATTAGCGCGTGTTTATTACGTAGGTATTAACAGTCCGGCTGCAAGTCGTTATTTTTCACTTATTGCTCATCCCTCCTTTCGTCATAGCATAATAATATATAGCCTACACGTTAACATCAAGAAGTAGACTTTTAAACAGTGAAGCAGTTTTTTCAAATCGGTTTAGTGGTTCTGTTATATATTAGTATTGATGATACTATTTTTAGATATTACATGGAGTTAATTTAATGTTTTTTATAAAGATTTCATTCACAAGCTAAGAAAATAACTAGCTATAACTTTTAAAAATATAACCATTGTAGGTATTTTTATTTTATCTAAATAGTTCATATTGGTAAAACCTCGTTAGAAAAGAAAGTTTCATGGAGCTTTATTATAGAAAAATAAATTGTTAAATATAATTTTTCATGCTTGCATTATTATAGGTATAGCTCCCGTGGAAGGAAAGCGTGTATTGTATCAATTTTTATAATTTTTAAGAAAATAATAAATAATAAAAAAACTGCGGGAGTACCTTATAAGGGGGTATGAATGGAGAAGTATATGAATGAAGAATATGTTTGATTTTTTGGTTATTGCAATTAAGCGCAGAAGTCTTTAAATGTTCTAAATTCTAAATATTATGTAAACATAAAATAAGCGCGTTTTTAATTTTTTATTTAAACGAAACATCTCAAAATGAGTTCGGAGCCGAAAGTGGGAAAAAATTCGAATTTATTTCAGTAATTGAAAATACCAAAGTCACACAAATTCTAAGAAAAAAATGTGTATTTTTTTAATGTGTGAATATAGGTTTAAATCCCGCTAATGACTTTTTAACTAACAAAATTGATCATAAAGTTTGTGACAAATAAATTTACCGACTACATATAAAAATTGCGTGTCCGGAAAAGTGAAATACGTTAGGTCAGTTTTTACTACAAAAACAAAATCTAATAATAAAGACTCATTAAAAAGATACAATAAAACTTGTAAAATTAGTGTTGTCATAAAAAGTATCAAATGAATCACTTTTGTAATCACATAATTACTTTATAATTCACTACATAATGACCAATAAACATATATATTATGTAATTTTATTACTACTGACTTACCGTTGTCTAATTTAACTCGATATTTTTCTTTTCTTGTAGTAAATCGTAATCAAATAAACAAAATCACAGTTGCAAATAATTCACGTTTGCGTCCAAATAAAAAAAAAACACAACAAAACACAAAAAATTATAATAAAACAAAACAAAACATAATATTAAACTCTACGTTCAAAAACATAAGCAATTTGACAATTTGTTTTTAAATAACAAAACACCAACCAAAATTACTGTCACTTCTTGCACATTGGCGTCGAAATATGGTGCTGTTCGGCGTTAGTATAGGTTACGCCTGCAAAATACGTCAAGCTTTTCCGTCGTCGCTCACTGCGTACTTATTGCCATGCGCTTTGGAAGACGAAAAATATCATACATGCACAGTTTGCGCGCGACGCATTATTGGTTCGATTCCAAGCGGCCATGTGCCTGATCCTATCCCGGCCTACTTGATATCGACCGACGCCAGCGCTTTGCGTGCCGCACATACTGTATCCGTCTCTCTCTCTTTCGAACGAGAGTAACCGCGCGTTTCGCTCTGTCAGATCCACTCGAAACCCGTTGCCTGTTTTCATCTTTGTTTTATTAGCGATGATAAGTGTAATTCGTTCTCTCTCGACAATGTAAGTATCCTCTGGCATTTCCCTCGAGGCACCCCTGCTGTTTAACCGTACAACTACCCTCTTATACCAGAAATACACTTCCATTTCTTCACGAGGGCACATGGCGTTGTTTCTTTAATATTGTGTTATATAAGACCACCCTTGTAGCGAAATGTGCTAACATCATTAATGCGTAAGTTATTTTTGAAAATTTTTCCTTAACTGATTTACCTAATGTACATTTTTTTCCTTAGAGATAAAATATTTATACTTGATTTTTTAATCATTAAGGAAAATGCCAGTTATTTTTGAAAAAATTCTCCATAATTACTGATCTAATGTAAATTTTAGTGTCTTAAAGATAAAATATATGTGCATTATTATAAATACAAAATGTTAAAAATAACCACAAAACACTAAACCATCTAAAAAAATTTCTCGATGTACGTTTCGCCATCCAAGTTGGCATCATCAGGAGATGATTAAATCGAAACGTACCTACGTCGAGAAATTTTTTAAAATGGTTTGGTGTTTTGTGACTATTTTTAACATTTTGCATCTTTACACCAAAAGTTCCATCACTCTTCATGGATTGTTATAAATCATTAAAGAAAATTTCAGTTATTTTTGAAAATTCTCCATGACTGATATCGATACCTTGGAATCGTTATGAAGATTAGATATTTTTGAAAATCTAACCATAACAGAGGTATATTGTAAATTTACACAGGTAAAGTGAAACTTTTTTTAAGAACATACAGGAAACGTTGAAACATATAAATATTGACAGAAAAAGCCATTACATGACAACAAATAAAAATCAACAACATATTATAGATTTATATTTTGAACTTCATTTAAAAAATACCACGACTTTTAAGAAAATTAAAATTTTCTCATACAGATGACGTGAATACCGTTAAACACAAATAATAATGTTTTAACATATAAACTTTTTTTTAAGTTATAAAACCAAATGTTCGTAAAATCTCATAAATAAAATAATTGTAATTTATATCTTTTTTTATATTTTAATTTGTTATATCCAATATACCTAGATATATATTTTTATTATTAAAAAAAGAATTATAAAAACCTTCGGGATTCGAACCTGGGCTTAGCGTTTGTACGTCCTGTCAATACTCGTACTTTTCCGCACATCCACCTGACTTAATATGTTTGAAATCTTAATTAATAGATAATATTATGTACAAGCTGTGTTTTGTTTCACATGTCAACCACTTCCGACTATATCTGAATCTCGTCTGAATATTTCTAAAATAACACCCCAGTATGAGACATTAGACGTTATTCATGTCAAAAAATGAAAAATGAACTGTTCATAGCTCGTAGCTTTTAAATTAAAAGAGAAAGAAAGTTTTCATTTGCTTATTGGAATCAGCTTATTTTTTTATAAGAACTACGGTAAATCTGAAAAAGATCTTCACAATTGTTTTATTATCTATTAAATTTTATCAGATATTATTCATATTAATCATGTTTAGGTATAGAAAAACACACAATTCCTAATATTAAATAGAACAAGAAGACTTCTCCGAGAGATTAGCCAAAATACGTGTTACCTTAAAGGGTATTAGATAGCGGTTAAGTTATCCCCTGCGCTGTTCATCTCAAATCTAAAAAAATTCAGAGATTTCGCAATCCTTGCAACCATCGAGGACATTGGAAATGATAACAGCATATATGAAATATAATTAACTGTTTATTATACACACAATATTTATCAATGCACTGTTTAGTTTTGTCAGGAATAACCCTATTATTCTTTTGTTATATACGCGTTGACTTTTGCTTGATTACTTAACTTTTAAATGGATTTTTCTACAGTATTTATTAACATTTGCTCAAAAATAACACCGCAGATCGTCGCAAATACCTCTCAATCAACTAGACATGATATAAAACACATTTCGAAAAAATTGCACTTGTTCAATTTTGCATGATTGCTCCTCACTTGATCGCGACACCGTTGTCTTTTGGCCTTGAACGAAAACTCGTAACTCTGCCCCCATATACGAACATAAACATTTCCAATGTTAAAACTATCCTATCACAATATTTTATTTTAATTTCTAGTGCTACTCTGGATAAAGCACAAAATTCAATACTCAAAGTCATTGAGCAGACACAGCTTTATTTTAATTTGATTGACGAAATTATTTTATTTGATGTATTTTAGAACTAAGTAACTTAAGAAGAGTAATTTATAAAACACCAAATTTTTGGTAATATGAAAGTTAAAAATTCTAGATTTGAACTTGAACGACCGCAAAGTGTTTAGACTTCGTATTTTTTAGTTATTTTAACACGAAAAATGTAAATATTCAAAGATTCCATAGTAAATATAGATACAACGCGCCAACAAACATGTCTGTGTCAAATGTTTGTCTATCTATTCGTTTCAGCTATGTCAATATTTATTTGACAGTTTCGCATACTATTGAAGAACCAAACCTGTACATAACTCTGAGGATACTAACGTTTTTAGTCCCTTATTAACAGTGAGCGATTGATGAGATTCACCACTTTCGGCAAGAATTGCAATCGCGATTACATTAACGCATACTAGAAATGGAGATCGAAATTTACACATTACAAAATCCTAGCTCAAAATCCATAAACCTATATATTTTCGCAATAGTTGCAAAGACAGAAGATCCGTTTATTTATAGGGTTCCGATACCTCAGAATGAAAAAAACTGAACCGTTATAGGATCACTTTGTTACAGCTCATCTGTTTGTCTGTCCATCAAGATCCTTTTTCTCCCCCCCCCAGGGGGGACATTGAAATGTGGTTGCTATATCGGAAATGGCATTCCAATGTTCTTTGGGAATTAGCACTCCCAGGGACCCAAGCTCGTACCAGTCGGTTTGTGTATGCCGACTGGCGGATTCTAATACACAAATGGATTTTAATTGTTGTGGTGAAGACGCTAATGACCTGAGTTGTCGACACGTCTATCATCTACAATTAATTAATTAATCCTTTTTCTCAGGAACAAGTAGAGGTATCAAGTTGAAATTGAGAGCATTCGATAGCGGAAGTTACCCTCTGCACCCTTCATTTAAAATCCTTTCCCCTCGCCTATAAAACGGTTCCAACTCTGCCGACGCTATCTTTAAAGCTAAAGGGTTCGGGTAAACGCCAAATGAAGGACCAAGAATCACACTATAGATCCTACAGACGAATTTTTTGAAAAAGTTTTGGCTACGTGTGAAAGATTATTTAAAAGATTTCAAGTTTTTTCAGGAAATTTTTTTTTCAATTTTTTTTTGTAGTGTGATTCATGGTCCTTCATTTAACGTTTACCCGAACCCTTTAACTTTAGAAATAGCGTCGGTAGAGCGGGCACCGTTTAATAGCCGAGGGGAAAGGTCAAAGGATTTGAGATGAAACTCAGCTATCGAATACTCTTAATATCAAATACTAAGAGCTTCAATTCCATATGGTTCTGTAAAGAATTCAAGCTTCTATGTCAATGTAATATAATGATATGGTCTTTCAAAAATCACGTATTTTGATACTAACTCACTGACTCATTCTGCGATATGGAGGATGAAACAGCCACCCATATCGTGTTCGAATGTGAAGCACTAGCCTATAGAAGGACAACCATCTTTGGATATATAGATGAGGATGGAATTATTCCACAGGATAATCTAGTGCCAAATCTTCTGGAGCTCTTAAGAAGATCCAGGCTATTTGTGGACTAGATCCAGCTAAAGGGGAAGCACAAAAATCCTTCTAGGATGTGGTGCAGTTTATGGGCCAATCCAGGACCACCCTTAATTGTTTTTAATCTTTAATCTTAACTCACTGACTCACTCATCAAAATCTATAGGGTACTTTCCGTTGACCTAGAATCTTGAAATTGGTCACGAAGGAATGTCTCATATAGTATACAAGTAAATAAAAAATCCGAAATTCATTAATTTCTAATTCTAAGTGGAATTATTACCTACGTGATAAACTTAATTTAATTAACCTCAACAAAGTAATCGTCAAATTTTATAACGCAACCCTCAGAGCGCGAGTTGAAAAGTTAACCAGTATTGTGGTGGACCATTTGGTCCACCACAATCCGGGTTAACTTTCCAGTAGGTCTATTCAATACACACATTGCCATCCCCAGACACCACAGTCTGTATTTTCTGGGAAGAACTATAGTTCTACTAAGATTCATGTATAAAATTCAATCAAAATCATTAGAGCCGTTTTCGAGAAAAAATATTTTTCAGTTTTTTACCGGTTTTTAAGGGGCCGATTTTGCAATTTCGCTTCGAGGTGTGACCGTCCGGAATACGCTTGCAAAATTTGAACGAAATCAATCTACTGATTTGGGCTGTAAATGCGACCACAGACAGGCATTTTTTTAGGTTCAGGAGAAAAAAATCACCAAAAACTCAAAATCAAATTGATAGATTGATCAGAATTATTACTATTTTAAAGTAAGTATATATTTGAAAAAAAATTGTATATGGGACCCTTTAAGATTACACATCCGGTTCCGATCATGTGTAAACTGAAAACGTCGTCTGCATATGTGTGTTGTCAGTGACTTCGAGTCAATTAAAATTATTCAGATTCTTTTCTTGCATAAATATAGGTACTAATACCTACACAATACAAATATCTATTATATTATACTAACAGCATAGGTACTTCTATTCAATGATAATAGTAATATTCTCATTAAACACGTATAATATTATGTGTCTTATAGCTATTATATGGTGCGATAGGTATCATAAATTCTGATAAATTTATTCAAATAAAAAAAGAATTTTTGACAGGAAATTTAAAACATTTATATTCATTAAAATTATAAATCGGATAAAACATTTTATGTAAATTGAAAAGACATAAAACCGATACCCATTTGGAAAATTAAAATTCATTTATATAATTTATATATACAATTAAATCTAAAAAACATGAAGCAAGCTCATTATTTATGTACATACATGTGTGTAAATCAGTGGTAGTTAAACAGTGATCTAAAAATTGAAGTTCTATAAACACTGAACCAAAAGGTACGTATAGTATTAGTTAAAGTAGCGGTAAATAAGGACTGTGTGGTTGTAGGATATTTCAATTTATTTCCGACGTTTCGTCAAGTGTTCTTGACTTCTTCAAGACTATACAATAAAATTACATTAATTATAATTAAGTATTTATACTATTAAAATAAAAATATATGAGCACTGTGGTTGGAATAAAAACAAAAATAAAGATAGTCATTTCTTACCACAACAGTTTTCTTGATGGATGTACATTTCGAAAGCTATGCTTTCATCTTCAGCAAACACTATACATGAATGAAGTGTGCGCTGAAGATGAAAGCATAGCTTTCGAAATGTACATCCATCAATAAAACTGTTGTGGTAAGAAGTAACTACCTTTATTTTTGTATTTATACTATCACAAGGTCCATGAAAATGTAGGTAGATATATACTGTTTGCCAGTAACTTTTTAAAGTAAAACTTCGAAGGAGGTACTGGCTCGACGATTTGAAGGGTAAAATACTGGCTCGATGAAACGAAAATGGGTGAGAAAAAATGGTGTGACGCGAATTACCATAACCACCCTAAATAAATCAATAATTAATGTAGTCATGGCTCGTTCTGATTCATTCATTTTCATACATAAGAAGTTTCACTTCGGCCGCGCGTTCTGCAACACATGCTTTTTAACCGACTTCAAAAAAGGAGGTGGTTCTCAATTCGGTTGTATTTTTTTTATGTTTGTTACCTCAGAACTCCGTCATTTATAAACCGATTTGGAAATTTTTTTTATTTGAAAGGATATACTTTCAGATTCGTCCCATAGAAATTTCATCAAAATCGGTGCAGTAGTTCGGCTGATTTTAATAAAAGTTAGTAACGGCGTGTGATTTTTTAAGGTAAATGTCACTTTTTGACACTTCAGACAGTGTAAGAAAGTAAAAGCCACTAAAAAGAGGAAAATAATGAAATTTTGAGGTCTGCGCCAATTTAATAAAATATGAATTTAAAAAAATATGAAGTTGGTTAAAAAAAAGATATTAATCACCACACTATACTTTTTAACCGACTTTCATATTTTATTAAATTGGCGCAGACCTCAAAATCAAACTTTCGCGATTTCCTGCTTCCCTAATTATTTTAGGAAAAATATCTTCAAATAATAGTTTTAGAACATAAAAATTCTGCATCTAGATCATTTAACAAAATTAATTTTGCATGCTTTGTAACGGCAGAAATTTGATATGAAAATGTCAAAATTACCTCAAATAGCGATAGCCATGGAACTTGAACATGATGTTGACGTTTTAGCTGTCAGAATAATTTGTAATCATTTTGTTCAAGTTCCATGGCTATCGCTATTTGAGGTAATTTTGACATTTTCATATCAAATTTCTGCCGTTACAAAGCATGCAAAATTAATTTTGTTTAATGATTTAGATGCAGAATTTTATGTTCTAAAACTATTATTTGAAGATATTTTTCCTAAAATAATTAGGGAAGCAGGAAAACGCGAAAGTTTGATTTTACGGGTTAAATCCCTATGTGCAGCAGTTACGTTCACCACCCTGTATATCCCACCCTTACAATTCTGTAGCGATATAGGTAAGCTGAGTCTATACGTAATATTTTGAGTACCGCTGGCTTATAGATAGAAATAAGAATACCGTATTAGTGAAGTTATATAGGTGCAACATACGAACGAGCTGTTTGAATTCTTCATCATTAACTAAATGTATAAAACATGTCACGCCAAACTTGTTTTTCGAGTTTTGTAGAAAAACTGAAACACGAGAAACGCCCATGGAGGTAACTGATCCAGTAAAACCACTTTTGACATCACCGACTATCCAATACGCGAATGTGATATCCATAAAAAAAACTATCAATATCAATATCCATTTAATGCATGGAAACAAAATGGATTTGTAACTGGCGCATGCAAAAATTGATTTTGTAATCGCATCAGCATTTTTTCTTTTACATTTTTGTTGGAGAAAATTCAATTTGTGGCAACGATTAATCGCGGGAACTGTACATTTGTACAGATCTCTTATACAACCGTATTAATTTTGTACTTTTTATGTAACATGAAATTGTTTAAAAATTGTACATTTTTCTGTATAATAAAAGATATTTCTTTTTACATTATTATAAAAAGTAATTCCGTACAATACGTTTGCTCTGAAATAAAATTTTGTATTCAACAATATCTTATTTATTTAAAACACTACAGTATAGGCCAATAATTTTCAAATGACATTTAAGTATAGCTTGTCGATTGCAATGAAAGTTTATAATAAATTTATATTAGAAATCGTGTCCATCGTGATTATAATAAAATTAAGAAAAATCGCAGGATAGTGGACAAAATATTTGATTTATTAAATTAAATGTACGACGTTTCGTCTATAGATTTAGACTTTTTCTTGAAAAAGTCTAAATCTATAGACGAAACGTCGTACATTTAATTTAATAAATCAAATATTTTGTCCACTATCCTGCGATTTTTCTTAAGTTTATAATAAAATAAATAAGTAAAAAAATTTTTTATTGAAATGTACTAAAAGGGAATAGTACCTATATTGCATTACAAGGTAAGAAACTAGGCGTTTGCAACCAGTGTGAAGTTTGCTGCCCAAGGTACGAGACATGCAATCACACGTGTTGCAAACGCCAAGTTTCATACCGAGAAATTGCATATTATTTTTCACAACAACTCTATTGACAATTCGAATTGAGGTACCTACAATTTGGGCGTGCAAAAAAGTCGCAAAAATATTAGATCTGTCAGATTTATGTGGGGTTAAGTCTGTCATTTTGACGTTTATGAATATTATATGCGGATTCAATATTGCTCTATCTCCTTCTTAATTTGACGTTTTAGAAAATTATATGCGGATCTAATCGCTCTATCTCCCTCTTAACAACGTTAAAAAACAGAGAGAACCGGCCTGAAAATGTTCATCCCTAGGGATGAAAACGCTCAGTTTCAACCCGTTAAAAATGTAATGAAAATCGAATTTTTAATAGAGGCGTTGTAAAAAATAATATTTAATAACTTCTATAGGATTATATAATAATTATAAAAGCATGGGCTGTAAACGCAATGTTGATACCCATGGTGATATAATAATTATGGACCTATATTATTAAATATTATTTTTTCCTTTTCAGTACATTTCAATAAAAGCTTGTTTTTAAAAAGTTTTTTGAAGCGAACCTTTTTTACGGACGTTGTGCGCTTGTCCGTTTACTATAGTTATCATAACACGTTTTGTTACGTAATTGATATTAATATTATTGCAACAACAATGATTCGTCACAATCTCAAATTATCAATTAAAGTGATTACGTTTGCTCCTTGACGAGTATTACAGTAGCAAGCTTTATTAGTATTGTGGGTGTTTTGTAGGTATATTTTAATTTGTAATAAAAATATACATATAAATACATGGATTTGCTTAGATACTGTATCACTCTTAAAACCAGAACTTAATAGGTACCTACCTACACAAATAGTAGATTTTAACAGTTGGGATAAAATTTCAAATAATCTAGAACTAGTTCTAATTTTACCAATACGTTGGAATAGTTAAAACACGGGAAAATAAACTGGACCGTGTATTTTACACAACACACTACAGAAGTGAAACTTCTAGTAACCTCGACTGTAGACACACACCCACATCCATATACGTATTCATACGCACAAACTGTGTGTAAATGATCGCTGCAGCGATGCCTTCCCAGCATCCTTTTCTAGCTCAATGACGCAGAGAAGTGGTGGAGTAGCGTTCAATAGACGTCGTTCCGTTACGCATTCAGCCGCATGAATCCAATTCATTCTGGCGTGCGTAAAGAAGTTTCGAGGGCAGTATAGTCTAGTGGTTAGCGTGCTTAGTGCCGCAACCCCTGGACTGGACTGCCGTGGGTTCGAATCCCACCTGCGCTCATGGATGTTTTGTGATGTTATTTAGTTTTAAGATAGTTGTTATTTAGTGTAGTTGAAAGACGCTAATGACCTGAGATGTCGACGCGTCTATAATCTAGACTAAATAAAAGTAAAGAAGTTTCACTTCAAAAATTGTTAAACCGAACAAAATGTATCATAAATGTTAAATTTTTTGACACTTTCGCTAACCGTTTATATTTTGATCGCAAGGTCGACTTATTATGTTTAGAGGTGATAATATCAGGCAGCAGGTACAAAGTGATCGAAAAGAAAATAAATTATGATAAGCATTATTTCTATACTTTTAATAACATACTCAAAAATGTGGAAACCGATAGATCCTGCGAGCCAACCTGAAAACTTCCCGCTGTTTTCGAACTAAAAGAGCTCGAAAACATTATTATTTTTAAGAGCTCAAAAATATTGGTTATGAATCTAATTTTTTTATAATTATTGTATAAATTAAAAAAAAAGAAAAAAAATAATATTTTTAAGCTCTTTAAGCTCAAAACTAATATTTTCTTTATTAATTATGACAAAACATAATTTAATAAAAAAAAATAATAAGTTTTGTTATGCGATATCTCATAAACCAATTGACCGATTTTGATGAATCTTGCAGCAATTGAAAGAGCTATTTACGACTTAGATCTGATTACATTTTGAGCAAATTTTGGAATCATGAAATTTGGGAAAAATCAAGATCTCGTAGCACAAGCAAAGGGAAAAATCCGAAAATCACAAAAAGTAAAAATAAAAGGGGGTCCCCACACAAAAAACGGAAAAGCCTTTTTTAGGCCGTATCTTTGGAACCGTAGCATGTAGCCGGTTGAAATTTTCACAGAATATGTCTACCTAATTTAAATGTTGTAACGGTACGGAAGTCGTAGCGCGAGTTCCACACGCACTTGACCGTTTTTTTCTATTTTTGTGTCTGTTTTTTAATTTTAAATTTTGGAAATAACCTGCTCGGTTAAACAGTATAAGTATGTATAAGTATTTATAAAAAATAAAGGCAATTTTCGAAAGTTTATAAAATTGCATAATTGACTAAATTCTCGAAAACTAAAAAAAAGTAAAATTAAAAATGTGACAACAGGACTTTACACAAGTAATAAAAATGAAATGCATATTGGACTATAGCTTCTCACGAAACAATATTCTATTAGATACTATATAATTTTAATACTTTTTGATCACTGTGTACAGTGTATGTACACTCATTAATTTGTATCCATATGTTAATACGTTTTCGTTATTTTGTAGTATTAGCAATATTTTTGATTATTTGTTGAAGAAAAAAATTATCGCCAGTTTCATCTTAATTTAAAAGTCTCATAGCTGTTATCAAAATTTAAAAAAATAATTATTCATAATACACTAGCTAGTATTGGCGCATTTGTATCGAATTATTTTCGGGTGGAATTTTTTTTGCTGGAATAGGTTCAGAACATACCTAGTACCTACCCAACAATGATTATGAAAACCTGACGGGAATCTAATATTTTCTTATAACAAAGGGAAATTAAAACTTTTTTCGTATGAATATTTTTTTATAAAAAATGGTTTATAACTTTTTTTCTAAAGTTAATATTTCCGAAGTTATGAATTTTTGAAAATTGAAAAAATCGTCAAAATGCGATGCAGTTGCTAAATCACGCGTTTTCGATACAAAAAGTTGCTTGTGTGCGCTGGCCCTTCGATCTCTTTTCATGCACTAAAAAGTCAATGATATTTTAAATGCAAAATAGATATACATTTAAAATTGAGAACACATTTTACAATATGCATATGCGATAATAATTGTCAGGTATTAACTAAAAGATGACATCAAAAACGTGCTGCACAACTGAGTTATCACCGCGTTACGAGCTGAATATAGCCACCATATGAGTGTCGTGGAACAAGCTCTATAAATGTACACATGGAAACAAAATATACAATTTATATTTTATATTTTATACAATGTGGACTATACGAAAGTTTGAGATTAGCAAAGATCGACTTGGAAAAAATGAACTGTATGTATTTTACACCACATGCTACAGAAGTGAAACTTCAATACGTTTACATTTCATAGTTCAGCCATTTTGTACAAAATATTTACAAATTATATACTTACATAAACCTTCCTCGTTTATAGCTCTTTCTATTAGTGAAAACCGTTTCAAAATCCGTTACGTGGTTTAGAAGAAGTAAGCGGAGAAACAGACAGCGACTTTGTTTTATACTATTTAGAGATTAGAGATAGAGAAGAGATTAAAGATTTATTAAATAAATAAAGTTTCACTCTCACCGTGGTTTCATTGAACCGCAACTAGGTTTTTTAAAACAATCGGTATTTTGAAAACCTGCTTGAAAGTGCATAACTGTAACTAAAATTATATTTAGGTATAAATGATATTTATTCGTCGGACTTTGTTAGTTTCGTTTAATTTTCCAAAGATCTGTAAGAGTTTTACGTTGTTATATTAGAAATAAATACGCCATTTATTTTAAATACATTTTTTGATGTTTTAATCATTAAAATCACGTACTATTACTAACGTAATAACTACTAGGTGTAAATAAGACTTGAAAAATCAACGCTGAATTTTTTTTTAATTTATTATGAGTGATGTCAAACGAAACTTCCGGGAAATCTACTTTTAATACGAAATTTCCGCAATAGAAAATCATATACGAACGTGCTATTTTATTAATATGTGGTTTTTCCGCTTGTATATTTTCGGACGTGATGCATGAAAAGGTTTTTTCTGCTGGATAATTAGATTACGTAAGTCTGGTTTTAAAGATTCATATTCCGTGCTCCAAAACACTTGATATCATGACATCAAAGAAACATAGTGCTAACATTATATAAAATTGTGCAACATGACATCTGTCTGTAATTTCGTTTTGTTGCGAGTTTTTCGAATATCCTGTAAGTTACCTACATCAGAAATGGCCAACAAGTCGATCGCGAAGTGATTTTTGGTCGATCATAGCCGACAGGGGACGATTTCAACATGCATAACGCAATTTAGACTCATATAGAAATGATGTAGCATTAATGCAAAGAAAACATAATTTATTATGCTAATAGAAAATCTCCAACAAAACAATTTGAATCACATTCTAAATATGTCCGATCATCTACAAAATTATAAAATTGAAAAATATGTTTTAGAAATTAAAAATGTGATTGAATTAGATTTTGAGGTCAGATTTCATGATTTTGAAAATGTTAAAGGTATTGTCTTTTTCTTTTAAAAATTCCCATTAATGATAAAATCAGAAAATAAAATTTAATCTGTATTTTTCTGTGGATACTTTTCAATTAAAAAATATTATTAATAAAATATCAAGTTGGTTTAATACCAGTGCTATAATGAAAAACAGTTGCAAAATGAACCAATATGTAACTAGTTAAGTAGGTACATATTGAACCATTATGCAACTGTCTTTTTAATTCTATTAAAGTCTAAAATTATGCATGTGTTGAATAAAGTATAGTGTGCAACGCGTGTGCTAAATCTTAATGCGTCAGGCGCGATGTTTTCAGCACTCGTATGCGGTTCGTGTGCGCTCACCTAATACTTGTGCTGAAAACATCGCTCCTGACGTATAAAGATGTATTTAGCACACTAGTTACACAATATACTATTTTGAAATGGTAAAAAAAACTCCAAGTATATTAACCAGTCAGTTTAAAATGCATACGATCTCGTTTATAATAATGATATCCCATTAATTGGTTTTATAATACGCAACTTTTGTTGGCATATGTATTACGGTAAATGTTCGTTAACCCGGCACAAACATATCAGCTGTTCCAAGGGCCATATAATTTCACACAATCATACCAACACACACACACATGCAACCAACGGTCTGAAGCTATATACTGCAACGTTTTCACAAGATTACATATAAAAAACCTTTCTTCGTAATACAACCAACCTTAGATCATTTCATTTGGGGACACTGAAAAAATATACAAATGCCATGCGCGAATATATAAATATGAAAATTGTCGGTTGCACAATCGTGCCTACTAACAACTAAACGCATTTACTTGAACATTTGTATGGATGTACTTGAATAAAATATAGGCTATGTTTTGTTTTTTATCTCCGATTTATTGTAAAATTTAATAAATTCGTAGGTAAAATACAGCTGCCAACAGCAAGGTCGCACGCTATTCGCTGAAATACACATTACTGATGTGTCACAAACGCGCTATCGTCGAAAACTCATAGCACACTTAGTCGCAGGTTCGCGCTACTCCATGCTATGGATTCCTATAAGACACCCCATTCTTCACATGCAAGCACGCGAATGAAAAACAAACGCATCGATGGTTATTATAGATCGACCGTATAAGATGCGATTGATTACACATGCGTTATCAAATCGCGCGATCGGACGAGAATTTCAGATATATTAAATAGATTTATACGGCTGTTTTGCAATTGAAATTTTTTATAGGAAGAGCAGCTAATTACATAGTTGATTCCTGCAAATATCGGAAAAAATCATTTTGACAACCATAGTCACAGACAGGATTCTAACCTGAACCTTTCCACTATCGCGGCGGAATGAGCTTACATTACTCACCCGTGGCATGATTACCAATCTAACATTCTCCATATATGCAAAGGAATCAATAGATTTCCACTACATGCGAGTGTTATTAATTATAGGTAGGTTGTAGATGTGACTCATCGTAATAGCGAGAGCTATTCATGTAGGTGAAAATTATTTCAAACACCCAAAGAGGATACATTAAATAAGAACCTATAGATACATCAATGTTCATATGGTATTACAACATAGTATTCCAGAAGTAATTATATCTTGTAGGCATCGTAAGATAATCTACATTGTCAGAATTTTAGAATATTGTAGCAAAACCCCAGGTGTTACGCCACTGGCGACAATAGAAGCATCCAGAACAAGTAACAATGGTGAGGCGTGGCATGATATCGAAGACACAATAATGTTCTGGAAGGCGCGCGAGCGTGGGGGGTCAAGCTGCTAGCTCTATATAAGTAGAGCAGTCACCGGAGAAACAACAACGAGTGTCGTGTGACAGTGTCGATTTGAAATAAATACAGCATATAAATTGTAGTGTTATTAAAAACGCTTCAGTTCGTTTAAAAATTACTGTTCGTGTTATTACTGTATAAACAGTGTTGACTAATTGAGGTATAATTGTTACAGTTTATTGTTATCCATTTTTTGTTACATTTTTAATTGTTGTAAATACATAATTTATTCCACCCACGTAAGAAAACAGTTTTGTTACAATATCTATGTATATAATCGTCAAATTGCGATGCAGTTACTAAGTCGCGCGTTTTCGATACAAAAAGTAGTATATGTATGCGCTGACCCTATAAGGAAGACCTGGCGAGCGATGTTGTAGTTTCCCCCGTAGGTTATGTGCCAGCAATATAAACACAGACATCTTATGGCAGTCGCAACGTTCAGCATCATCGTAGTTCGTCACCGATGCAGCCGACAAACAGATTCTATATGACTCCGCTAATTAATACTGCAATCGTAAACGGATAGCGTCCATTCGAAACCAGTCTGTTTACCTGCAATTCACTCTGACCCTCTGTAATAATCAGTGCTTCTTAAACGATGGGTGCTCCGCACTATTAAAGACTTCTCGGCTGCGTTTCAACAAAATGAGATCGAGACCTGAGACTTATCGACAAGACGAGATGAAGACGATACCTATCTAAAATTATTACACCTTTGTTGTTATGAGTTTCGCTGATACTGTTGAAAAGTATACAAATTGTATAAGCAAGAAAATAAAAATTCAGAACTTACAAATGAAATTCTTTATTATTTATTGCTATTTTTATTATTATTTACTTATTATTACCCTTTTTTTGATTTATTCTTTTGATCTACATTGTAGCGTCATTGATGGTAAAAAAATGATGAAAGAAAAATAATGAATAATATATTAATTATTTCGAAATTACTTTTATTTAGCAAAAAAAAATATGGCATAGATATTTTAATATAAAAATTATCGTTTGAAAACTTGTATCAAATTAATCTGTCAGTTATTAAATAATCCGTATTTTCTTCTTTATGTAACGTCGTGTTCAGTTGAATAATCAACAAATTCTTTTAAAACATCTTGTAAAAAATATCAAAAAATAAAAATTCAGTTATAGTCTAATATTTAAATTGTTCACACTATTTTTTAATCATTCTTTTATCCCAGCATCGCAACAACATATAAACCGTAAGGTTTTGTACTAAAAATATCACGTCAATAATTTACAACATCTATTTAACCAAAAATCTCAGTTTTGTTTGTGAAATAAATTGAATCATACTAAATCTTAACGAGACTATTTGAGACGAGAACGAAACGAAACAAGATGGTCGTTAATTTAGTCGAAAATGTTACTGACAGTGCTAAATTAGTGCACAAAACAGTGGAAGAACATACTTGTGCAAAATTGGGACGGTAGTTGAAGTGCCACGGCCGGAAAATTGGCGGAAGTAACGAAAATTGGTTGAAAGGTTAGAATCCTACCTGTCTTAAATTGTTTATGGTAAAAAGTTTATCTTCAAAAGTACTCAAACATTTTTCTAGGGTGTTGTACCACTTCTTTAAATAATATTTCTTATTTAATTACTATTTCCTTTTTTCAAAATCAATCACTTGCCATCATTGGCGTAACTAGGGATTTTTTCCAGTGAGGGCCATGGCCCTTTCAATCTGAGAACTGAAAATCACTATTATGAGATCTTTTATTGTCAGTAATTTAATAGTTATTAAATGCCATATTTAAAAAAAAAAAACAATCTTGTGAAGTTTTTATTTTGAGTGGCTGCTATTTTTTAAGTATAATAATGAAAATACAAAATTAAAGAATATGGCGCTTGGTTCAAGTTTTGGAACCCCCAAATGGTCACTTTCAATAGTTTGTAATAATTTTAAGTCGACTTTCTTTATTCTTACGTCAGCACCCTGAGCTACGTGCCGTAATTATTCTAGGGGGGGCCGTCACCTTCCAGGGGGCCCTGGCCCCCCTTGGCCACTCCCTAGTTACGCCAATGCTTGCCATCTGTCAACATGACAAGTCTGAAAAACATAGCGGAATTGGGCACATGCGCAGAAAAAAAATTTGATAATGAAAAGGTCTATAGCCCTATAGAGACAAAAATTTTCTTTAAAAGACCATTCATATCGGTGCTTTTTGGTAAGAGTCAATGTGAACGAAATAAAATTTCAGACAGACAAACAAACAAACGCGGAAAACCATTTCTCTTTACGTAATACAATTAGAATTAGGTCTTAACTCGAACACGATTTTTTGACCCCATTATCATATTTCCATTTCCTTACGGAATATGAAAGTAAAATGTTGGGAAATACTGCTTTACAATCAACACATTGAACATTATCATCGTTGTATTATGACAGAGATATTCCATGAGTCTTGACCCATACCTGCAAGTATTTTATCCCGCGAAATGGCTTCAGGTTTTCTCTACGTATTTTGCTTTTATTTCTTCACGTTTCATAATAACTAGAAGTCAGTGCACTGGGTATTTTTAACATTGGAAATGTTTAATAATAATAATAATAATAATAATAATAATAATAATAATAATAATAATAATAATAATAATAAATTCTCTTTATTCTTTGACTGCTAAGCAGTATTGAAAGCGTCAGGTACAATATATAATTGATATAAGAACTCTTAAGACATATTATCACAAATCACAATACACATTAAAATTTATATTAAAATATTCATCAACAGAATATAGTACTTCATTTATGAAGATTTCCTTTAATTTTTTTTTAATATTCTTTATGTTCAATTCCAAAATGTTCAGCGGTAATTTATTGCATATTCTGACAACGTAATTGTACGTGCTGTTATTTAGGACCGTTAAAGTACTATTTTTTTGTGCAATACGTCCATTACCACGAACATTGTATGGATTATTTCTTTTGCTGAAGTACTGCATATTTTGTTTGAAGAACAGAACACAGTTTATGTTCGTATATGGGGGCAGAGTTACGAGTTTTCGTTCAAGGCCAAAAGACAACGGTGTCGCGATCAAGTGAGGAGCAATCATGCAAAATTGAACAAGTGCAATTTTTTCGAAATGTGTTTTATATCATGTCTAGTTAATTGAGAGGTATTTGCGACGATCTGCGGTGTTATTTTTGAGCAAATGTTAATAAATACTGTAGAAAAATCCATTTAAAAGTTAAGTAATCAAGCAAAAGTGAACGCGTATATAACAGAAGAATAATAGGGTTATTCCTGACAAAACTAAACAGTTGCATTGATAAATATTGTGTGTATAATAAACAGTTAATTATGTTTCATATATGCTGTTATCATTTCCAATGTCCTCGATGGTTGCAAGGATTGCGAAATCTGTGAATTTTTTTCAATACGACGCTTGGAGAATTTTTATTGGCTTGCATTAAAACATTAATAAACTAAAACAGTGAACAATTAATAAATATTTAGGATATTGGGTACTTGGACCAGAACATAAGTAGATGTTAAATCTTCAAATTTTGCAACGTTTCGTTGAGTTTTAATCAACTTCTTCAGGCAAGCTACAATAGACTTATACAATTAATTAATTACAGACAGTGAATAATATAAAAAAATGTGTCCGTTATTGAAGTGGCATTTTGGAATTACAGTAAGTAAAATTATTGTTTGTATTGTATATAAGAGAGAGATGTCACGTCGATCGTGATCTATCGGTCGATCACTTAATAATTTTTGGTCGGTCGCCAAATATATTATATAATTATAGCCATTACCTGCAACGTCGCACGAGTTAACAGAAGCTTTATTTATTATTAAAATGGCTGCTGCGAAAAATTGATTTTATAATAAATTGTTTTAAATTGCAAAAAGCATAGAAAACCTGATTAAAATAGTAAAAACACTGGTTATTATTGAACCAAAAATAAAAAGAATGTTTATAGTTATGAAAACAATAGAATAAGCTTAAGTTGCTGAAGAAGTCTCAATTGCAGACGAAACGTTCAAAAAAAACTAATTAAAAATTCTAGAGTTTTTATTGAGTCCCTCTCCCTAAGTTAAAGTTTACATTTATTTATTATATTTTATCAAGACGGATAGGTACCCTATCCTTTATACTTACGTATCCCAAATTTCATTGAAATCAGAAAAGGGGTTATTTTTAATGAATTACGGAAAAAATAAAAACTTAATAAAAATAAAAATTATTAAATGAAAATAACAAAAAAAAATTCCAAAAATAAAGACACTTCTCCTCTTTTACTTTCGAGTTAGAAAAGTCCTAGAGATTGGGATTTTCCCGAAACTCGGTTTTTCCACCGTAAAAATGTATTTTTTTGATGAAAAGTGAAAACCGATTTTAATCGATTCCCACGATTTATTTGATTGTCTTTTTTACTGAAATAGTGATTTGGATTCCCGGGTTCTAGCCCGAGAGCTGGTAAAAGGGTCAATTGGATTTTCAATTTATTATTAAAAAAAAAAATAATGAATTGAAAATATTAATTGATGCTAGGCCCAAATAACCTTAGCTGTTGGTGGTCTTTAAAACACAATTTCAATTTTTTCTTGGTTTAAATATCTTTCATGCTATGAGAGTAGTAAATTTTAAGAATATGGAAAAGTAGGGTGATCCGGAGTTAATTTGTATAAGAAGAAAAATGAGGTAAAAACATGATTACTAATTGACTAGCGGTACCCGTGCGGCTTCGTCCGGGTGCTAAGAAATCCAGGGTGCAATACACTTACTCACTCGCTTCGCTCGTTCGCTTGAATATTATAAATACACTACTCACTCGCTTCGCTTATTCGCTTGAATATTATAAACCTTCCGTGAAAAATTATCTAACTGATGGTGAAAACCGCATCAAAATCCGTTGCGTGGTTTAGGAATTACATTACTCACTCGCTACGCTCGTTCGCTATATATATAAACCTTCCGGAACAATTCCGTCATACATGATTTTTGTGTAACTTTAACCGTTTACGCAGCGCACGCAACGGAAGCTCTCAAAAGGAATAATTTTTCCCGTTTTTGCCACATTTTCCATTGATGCTCCGTTCCTATTGGTCGTAGCGTGATATTATATAGCCTATAGCCTTCCTCAATAAATGGGCTAACAAAAAAAAAATTCAAATCGGACTGGTAGTTCCTGAGATTAGCGCGTTCAACCAAACAAACAAACAAACTCTTCAGCTTTATAGTATTAGTATAGATTCAATATTTAATAATCATGTATTTGAATATATAATATTATAATATTAGTATAGATTTAAGAGCCATTCTGTATTAGACAGATGTCGAGTGCGACGGCCATCATTGCTAGCTCAGAGTGAACGCTGACTAAAGCCTGCTTTACGAGTATCCAAACGACCCCATTCTAACGGAATAAAGCGCAAACTGTTACAGCTAAATCTAAAGCCTCTTTCAACGCCACACCACTCCCATGTCACGTATCCAAGATAAATTGCTGAAACTGTTTCATCACTTCCTCGTTTAATTTTAGTGCACTGGAGTTTTTTTTTAAACATTTCATTTAAAAATATCCTCACATTAATTTTATTGTTTTTGTTTTCATCTCTCATTGAAAAGAAATAGTAGTGTTGTGGCTCGCGAACCAACTTCACCCCTCGCGTCTTATACTTAATTTTACGAACAGTATACACTATTTTTTGTAACACATAATATGTTATATGAAATGCACGACATTTTCAACTTTAGAGCTTTATTGAATGAATTTCAAACACCGAAATTTCACTGCAATCTAAAAATATCGGCCTTGATCCAATTTTTTACAATTAAGTATAAAACTTGAGGGGTGAAGTTGGTACTCTCGCCTGCGGCTCGCGTACCAACTTCACCCCTCGCGTCTTATACTTAATTTTACGAGTTGTATACACTATTTTTTGTAACACATAATATGTTATATGAAATGTACAACATTTTCAACTTTAGAGCTTTATTGAATGAATTTCAAACACCGAAATCTCACTGCAATCTAAAAATATCGGCCTTGAT
Organism: Mongoloraphidia duomilia; assembly: GCA_039654895.1. NCBI lineage: Eukaryota > Metazoa > Arthropoda > Insecta > Raphidioptera > Raphidiidae > Mongoloraphidia > Mongoloraphidia duomilia. The sequence continues at coordinate 3,949,455 of CM077520.1, read as the reverse complement.
CCAATTTTTTACAATTAAGTATAAGACGCGAGGGGTGAAGTTGGTACGCGAGCCGCAGGCGAGAGTACCAACTTCACCCTTCGCGTCTTATACTTAATTTTACTAATTGTATACACTATTTTTTGTAACACATAATATGTTATATGAAATGTACAACATTTTCAACTTTAGAGCTTTATTGAATGAATTTCAAACACCGAAATCTCACTGCAATCTAAAAATATCGGCCTTGATCCAATTTTTTACAATTAAGTATAAGACGCGAGGGGTGAAGTTGGTACGCGAGCCGCAGGCGAGAGTACCAACTTCACCCTTCGCGTCTTATACTTAATTTTACTAATTGTATACACTATTTTTTGTAACACATAATATGCTATATGAAATGCACAACATTTTCAACTTTAGAGCTTTATTGAATTAATTTCAAACACCGAAATCTCACTGCAATCTAAAAATATTGGCCTTTATCCAATATTTATTTCAAATTCAATTCAAATTCAAAATTTATTTATTTCTTGAAACTCAAATGGAGTATGAAATATGTCAATACGCAGAAAATACAATGTAAACAATGAACAAACAAATAATTTAAGAGTTAAAATTTTTAAAAGATTTTTAAAAGATGTCTCTAATAAGCTATTGCTTTAAAATGAACAGACACTTTTTTACAAAAAAAAATCCTCAACTTTATAACAGCACTTGTTTATCAGAAAATGTTTTTGCAAGCCGTCTTAAAACGTTTGGAGTTAGGTACTTATGTTTTTTATGTTATCATTTAGGTGATTGAACAATTTTTGACCCATATAATATGGACCTCTCTTACTCAATTCCAATATATGTTTAGGCAACCGTATGTCATTACCACGTCTTGTTGGATAATTGTGAACATTTTTATTACTTCGTTACCATAGCAACTATATTCCTATATTTCTCGTATGGCATAACATATGTATTATTGTACGCGTGCTATATGTATTATTTTAACCAGCCGACTAGAGACACAAAATGTTGTACATTTCATAATATATGCGTTAGAAAAAGTAATAAATTCGACTGGAAAGAGTTTTTCAAATCGATTTAGTAGTTTCTGGGATTACCCGTGTCAAACAAACAAACAAGCATACAAATTTTTTCTCTTTATAGTAATACTAGCCGTTACCCGTGGCTTCGCCCACGTATTTTTTGATTTATGATTTATTATCCCCCCCCGCGAGAAATTCTCCTCGTGCGAAGCGAAGCCGGGCTGGTGGTGTTTATTCGCTCGAATTTTATATTACATAACTCACTCGCTCCGCTCGTTCGCTCGAATTTTATTAATAGATTACACACTCGCTTCGCTCGTTCGTTTGAATATTGATTATACATTACTCACTCGCTTCGCTCGTTCGTTTGAATATTAATAATACAATACTCACTCGCTTCACCCGTTCGCTCGAATTTTATTAATACATTACTCACTCGTTTCGCTCGTTTACTCGAATATTAATTATACATTACGCACTCGCTTCGCTCGTCCGATCGAATTTTATTAATGCATTATTGTTAACCTACGTTATATAAGGAACTCCTGTGCAAAATTTCATGCTTCTAACTTCAAAAATGATGAACGTCCATACAAACTTGCATCCCCTATTTAACCCCTTTAAGGGATGAATTTTCAAAAATCCTTTCTTATTATTCATCTACGTTATATAAGGGACTCCTGTGCAAAATTTCATGCTTCTAACTTCAAAAATGACGAACTTCTATGCAAACTTTCATCCCCTTTTTAGCCCCCTTAGGGGTTGAATTTTCAAAAAAAAAAATTCTTAGTGCTCACCTACGTTCTATAAGAAACTTCTGTGCAAAATTTCATGCTTCTAACTTTAAAAATGACGAATTTCCATACAAACTTTCATCCCCTATTTAACCCCCTTAGGGGTTGAATTTCGAAAAATCCTTTCTTAGTGGGTGCCTACGTCACAAAAGGAACCTACTGTCCAAATTTCAAGTTTATATCTTCAGCGGTTTGACCTGGGCGTTGTCTGTCAGTCAGTCAGTCAGTAACGGAACTGTTTTATATATATAGATTAGTATAAGTAGATAAAAAAGATATATGCATTAGTTTGCGCTGTCTAGACATACCGCGCTTCTAATAAGGAACAATTAAATCATAAATGTGTACTTAATAAATAAGTGAACCTTCATGATTAATAGTTATTTTTAATTGAAATGCTTACACGCATCGCACTCGAGCAGAACGTCTATTCGTATTGCTCTTGAATCCATGTTAATAATTATTTTTCATAATTATATCATTTAATTATAAAAATAAAAAATATTTTGTTAGTTTGAGAATAGCCGAGCATGTAGCGATGCCGCTGTTTTAATATGGAGTTTTCATGACTCCTCTATTACAAGCCCCCAGTTCCCAGGTTCTAAATTGAAAACTGATAGAAGTAATAAATGTGTTTTCAATTTATTATAAAAAAATAACAAATTGAAAATATGAATTGGTACTACTCCCAAATAAGCTCTATTGTTGGTGGTCTTAAAAAAGCTTTTTGTATCAGCAGGGGTGCGCCAACTAATTTTTAGAGTAGATTTACTTTTCCAGTAAAAATCCATCCGCGATAAATATACAAATTCTAACTTTAGAAAGATACAAATTAAAAAAATACCGTCATCCGGTAATTTAAAAATATATGATGAAATCTTGCAGCCAAATCTAATATGATTAACGACACAATTTTCTAATGTTAAAAACAATTTGTTAGAAGTGTCTATCTAAAAATAACATCTTAAATCAAGTAAAGCTGTGGAAAAATGCAAAATCGTTCATGTCAAATTTGTCGAAAATAAGAATGCATCATTTTAATGATTTAGTTCTAAATTTTCCTATCCTAGCATCCCTACATTTCGTCCCTCTTGTCTCCCTGTCATTTATGTTGTGTCCTATCGCGTCGCTTATGTTTTTTATTTGTTAAACTTTCATTTCAGTCTACAGATTGTATCAAATTAAACCTGTGCATAGGGCATTCTGTGTGTAAGACAGAGATTGATACATAAAGCAATAAGTAAGAATGAGATAAATGATCGCTAATAGGATGTTACGTGGTTACTGTAAATTAAACTGATAAAAGATTTACATTTTTACAGCATAGAAGGAGCGAAAAAATAAAGATGACGCTATTAGGTTGTATAAATATTATTTATTTACAGTAACCACGTAACATCTTATAAGCGATCATTTATCTCATTCTTACTTATTGTTTTATGTACCGATCTCTGTCTTATACACAAAATGCCCTATGCACAGGTTTAATTTGATATAATCTGTATAATATACTAAACTAGCACTGGATAATTGAAGGTCAATGCAAAGGCAATTCCATTAAAAAAAGTTCTAAATTTTCCCCTATAATGAAATGAAACCACCATCAATTGCATTCCAGTAAGCTAACTATGCCAAATTTCAGTATGGTACGGTATTAATTAAAGAAACCCAAAAATTACGTAAAATTCGACATAATAAGTTTTGCGTTTTGGTTGCAGAAATTATTATAAATATCAAAAAGAAAAACAAAAATACAGAAACATGCAGTCATCCGCTATTAAGTTAAATGTTGGGTAAAAAGTAGTTAGCATTTCAGCTTAAGTTGACATTTTAACACAGTATGTAATAAAAAGGTGGATAATACATATGCTCTATGTGAGGATGTCCCCTTTTAGCCATATAAATACCAAAGCGTGAATGGATGGCAATGAGGGGAAGAAGCACTGTATGCAAGAGCGAAGAATGTCACTCATCAGCACACTGTCTGACGCAGCAGTCGGGCATTTAATGGCCCAACACTTTGTATGTATAATATTGAGCACACTTTACATTTTAGACGGTATAAAATAAAACAGACTAAAGTGCAACATATCTAGAGTGTGGCAAAAAAGCGTTACTGAAATTATTCAGCTATCTTCAGGAACAACTGAACCGATTTGAAAATTTATTTCACTGTTTAAAAACAATCAGTCTCGAGTGAAATAGACTATATTATATTACTATGCTACCACATAACGAGGATGAGCAGTATGCGAAAATGTAAAGTAGGTATAAGTTGGAGCTATATGAGTTTGCATTCGGATTTTGATCCAGCTTCATTTGGGAGAAGAATCTCTATTTTCGCTTACTGGTCATCCCTATTTTGTTGTAGCGTAATAATATATAGCCTGCAGTGTTACTCCCAAAAGTAAGAATTATTTATTAATGAAAAAAATATGGAAATCGATTTAGTCGTTCTCGAGTTTTGACTTTTGAGGTAACGTTCCTATTACCTACATCCTACTCTACATACTACAAACATCTTCCTTTAGTATAGATATCTATGATACTTTTAGCCTATTTTTTAGGCTTTAGAGAAGTATTATCAGGGTTTATCTATAAAGCGTGGAATAAAAGTAATTTAAACAAGCCGTGAGGTGTGTCGTTTATTAGGACTAAAGTGCGACCCTTGAGGTCTACACGACGAACTTCCCAGTTTGATAAATATTTAATAATAATAATTAAATTAGATATTACACAGAAAAGTAATCATTTTAATCATTAAAACATAATTATTACTTATTTTTAACAATAATTAAAAAAAAAAACGGCTAAACCGATTTTTATAAAATTTATGTCGGATCAAAATGACGTTAACACGCTTCGATTGACAGCCTTACGAAGTCGACATAATTTTTAAAATCTACTTTTTTGGAGTCTATTTAGTCTATTTGGTTAAGAAAAAAGAACGGCTGAACCGATTTTGAAAAAAATTCTTTCAGATCATATTTACGTTAATACGCGTCGATTGGCATCCTAACGTAGTGGATATCATTTTTCATTCTCGAGATTTCGTCTTGGAAAGAAATGAACACATACGTACGTAGTACGTACACACACACACATACAAAGACATCTTTTCAAAAATAGTTTAAAATAGTGCAGTGACTTTGAAACATAAAAATGTGTTAAAAATTTTGATTTCGATTTTCGGACCCATTACAATAACTTCCAGTGGGAAGTTAAAAAAATAAAATTACATACAATTATTTTATTTATTATATTTTACGAACATTTGATTTTATAAGATAAATAAAAGTGAATATATTAATACAATTATTTAGATTTAACGATATTCATGTCATCTGTCTGTACCCGCGATACAGACATACACATTTTTGTCGCAACTTGTATATTTAGTTACACCCTACGTAGATGCCTTTAATATTAAGCTATTTAAAAAATACCATGTAGTATTATGTGACATGGAGTGCTTAAAAAAATGCCACCACATCTGGAAAATTTTTATATTTTCTACCTACATGTGTGTTTAACGATTTTACACTAGCATATTGGAAATATTTTATAAAAATTTGTATGGAGCAAACCACACATGACTTTTATGTTCCAAAATAATTTTGAATGCGAAAAATCTCTTATAACGATACTTAAACGATATTGTTATATCTAGATACAAAATATGGGCAAAATTGCGTATATTTCTAAAACTACTAATGCGATAGGGCATTGGCACCGAAATTAATAGAATTTTATTTTATTTGTTGTAAATTATAGACGCGTCGACAACTTAGGTCATCAGCGTCTTGATTACATTAAATAACATAACTCACTTAAAACTAAATGACATCACACAACATCCACGAGCGAAGGTGGGATTCGAAATCACGACAGTCTGATCCAGAGGCCGTGACGCTAACCACTGGACCACATTGTCCTCGAAATTAATGGATTTGAAGTCCTGACTGACAAATGTTAAAAAAAACATTCAAATAAGTACATTTTTGCAGAAGTTATTGTAACTGGAAAAAAAATCCACAGACATACAAAAACTCACCCACCATGCGGAAGACTACTTTTTCTCCTATCTAGGCCGAAAGTTCGTACTTTCGTCCCTGCCAAGCGGGAACAAAGTCGCTCTTTATTCCCGTGGTACGGACAAGTGCGCGTGCGCAATAGTACTTATGCCGGCTCTCACGCACCTACTTCTGTCTCCTACACATTAAAATTATTTCCTTTAAAATTATTTTTTAATAATTATTTTTTAATAATTTTAATAATAAAATAAAATAAAAATAATAATTTTAATAATTTTTTTTTCAATTTTGCGAACTTTCGGCCTGGCAGGAGAAAAAATAATATGCGCAACACGGGAGGAAATTACTACATCTCCTCCCGTGTATTTGCCACCCTCGCCTTCGGCTCGGGTGGCAATTTTATACGCAGGAGGAAATGTAGCACTTTCCTCCCTTATGGCACAATGTACTATTTTTAAAAATTAATGTTAAAACTATAACATGCAATACATATTATTTTGTGTTGTATTGTAAAAATAATTAAAAAATAAAATACGATTTATGGACTTCTGTTACCCGTCTATTTCTCATGTTCATCGTCTCCCCGGCCCCCCTGATGGATAATCAAGGTTTTACTGTAATTAAAAACAAAGAGATTTAGTAAAGAAGGAGGTGTCTGATTTACGTTCTTGTTGACACTACATTAATTATAGCAGTTCGATATTTATTACCTTACCTACAGGTACATTGAACATAAAAGTTGTTATAGTGAAAAAAATATAACTTTATAAGTTTTGTTAAAGTTGAAAAATCAAATGTTGTAAAATAAATTGAAACATAATAAATCGTTTCTTTTTATTGTGAAGTGAACACAAAAACAATATTTTACATGATGTCTAAATTCATGCATGACTTGCTTCTTTTGCGGGAAACGAACCATTGCTCATTTCTAATATGATATAATCCACGGTCCAGTTGATCGACCAATCAGGGAAGTGATTTCAATGAAAGAATGCCGACAGAGTTAGATTATTTATGTGCCTTCTAATGTATATACTGATATGTAACATTTTTACGTTTGTTCATTCCGTTTGTAAAATTTGTCACGCTCACTTTAAATCTTCTAAATGTCTTTATTTTCGAACCCTAATGGATCCGTGCACAAAGCAGGGTTGTTCTCAAAAGTATGGGATTATATTCTTTTACAAAATGGTGTCCGTCTGAATGATTTATGTCAGTATTTATTTTTTGATCGTATAAGGTGCACTTTTACTTCCACCATATTTGAAAAAAAGTTTGATTCGAGGTTTGATTCAAATATTTTTTATTTAGCAAATTTCTTTCTGTTATAGGCTCGTATTTGCCAAGCCCTGTTAAATTAAGTTTATTTATTTATTGTAAATTATAGACGCGTCGACAACTTAAGTCATTAGCATCTTGATTACATTAAATAATAATGCACTTAAAACATCACAAAATATCCATGAGTGGAGGCGGGATTCGAACCCACGACAGTCTGATCCAGAGGCCGCGACGCTAACCACTGGACCACACTGTCCTCTTGTTAAATTAAGATTTATGTTATCTGTTTCTAAATGAAAGAAGAAGATATTATATAAGCAAAAGTCAATTTAAAAAAAAATACAAAGTGACGTAATTTTTTATTCTGAAAAGTGTTAGAGAAACTGTAAGAAGTTTAAATTGAAAATGAAAACACTTTTTGAAAATGATAATTTTAATTATTATAGCGGTTTTTTTGTAAATTCTCAAATTTAATTTGGAATATCGTTTTTTATAATTTTGCAGATATTTTACATCAAAATTAAAGTTTCTTTTTTAAAACGCGTAAATATAAAAAATTCTAACATTTATAAATTATGTGATGAATGTAAATATGAAATTAAATTATATTATGTAGAATTTAATTACGACTGTATTATAATAAATTGATTTTGGAAACATTCAGTCAAAGTTATATCCATTTACAAAAATAATTTCACAAAAATTTTATTTTTGTAAATGGATATAACTTTGACTGAATGTTTCCAAAATCAATTTATGAAATTAAATATTTCTTAAAGAATCGTTAGTAGGATTATTTATCGTTTGAATACAAGTTTCAAAATATCTATATTTAAAATTTAGAGAACCTAAACTTCCAAAAAATAAATATTTTTAGACAACGCACGCTAGTTTATTTTATTTTAATCGGTTGATTAAAATTTAATTATTTGCTTGAGAAAATAGCCAAGTTCATGGGAATGTTGTTTATTCTGTGGCATTATTATGGTTTCCCTTATAGTTTCAAAGTTCAGTATTAATTGTATTTTCAATTTATTTATTAAAAATAATAATACATTGATTTAATAAAGAATACTCTGACAGCTGTTTGTTGCAAGTTAAAAAATATATTTTCAATTTATTTGGTCCCCAGTACCAAATAAATTGAAAATATATTTTAGCAGACCTGGTAGTTGATGGCCTTAATAATTTACGATCTTTCTGTCAAAGTTAGTCAGTGCTTTGGACTTCAGATAGAAGAAAATGTCTATACTTTGTATATATTTAAATTTAATATGTAATTTAAAGAATGAACAGTAAGTCCATAATTTATTTGCTGTCAGACATAAAGTCACAAATCCTATCTACAGTACGAACGTTGACTGTGGAACGCTTCAAATAAAAACTTCCCCGATTATCTGCGACCAAGATCCTTGAACAAGTTAACCTTATCTCTTGATCGTGCATCTTTTCTGATAGTTGTCAATTTTTTCTACCCTTACCCCTTTCCGCAATGACGTCTTCGACATTTTTTTAAATGACAACCCCTACTTTTTCTGACCTATTTTGATTCTCCGTGAAATTCTGCATTACACTGACATACGATCTTCCTTCCTTGCGTAGCAAAAACCTTACTAATTATTGTTACGGATCACCCTGTATATAAACATCAGGCAAGAATTCTGAGAAGCGGTGTCTACTTGCTACGCGAAGTTTCTAGAGAACGCGAGAAGCACTGGGCTTCAGCCACGCAGCGTATATAAACGAGTGAGTGAAGCGATCAATCAATCAGTCAATGGAGAATATACTGAGCGACAAATAGTGCGTCTGATATAAATACAGTGAATATAAATAATTGAAACATAAATAACTAGAAATAAATAGTCCTGGTATATAGTTAATAATTACGAATTATTGTATATAGTTGTTTTGTTTTGCTTTGTAATTACTGTTTAATTATTGTTGATTGTTAGAATTGACTTTTCGTTGTTGCGTTCATTATCATTCTGTTTTTAAATATTGTAAATTGTTTTTAATTATTGTAAATAAATATTTATTCCGCCAACTCAGAAAACAGTTTTGTAACATTATTAAAAAACTGATTCATGAAAAACTGAAAGGGGTTCAAACGAGGGTGTAGGGTTTTTTGACTAATCAACGCCCAGGCCAAATCGCCGAAGCTAGAAACTTGAAATTTGGACAGTAGATTCCTTTTCTGACGTAAGTATCCACTAAGAAGTGATTTCTCGAAATTCAGCCCCGGGGGGGATCAAAAGGGGGTAAAAATTTGTAAGACTAAAATGAACAAAATAAAATATTAGTAAAAAAAACTTTTTAGAGACAAGCTTTTATTGAAATGTACTAAAAAGGAAAAAATAATATTTAATAATTTTGGTTCATAATTATTATAAAAGCGGGGGTTGCAACTAATAAACTATCATAAAAATTACAACCCCCGCTTTTAAAATAATTATGAACCAAAATTATTAAATATTATTTTTTCCTTTTAAATACATTTCAATTGAAGCTTGTCTCTAAAAAGTTTTTTTTACTAATCTTTTATGCGAGATTTTATGTTATTTGAAAAGAGCAATAGCTCCCTGGCGTAGACCGGCTTAAATAATTGTATAGTTAATATTGTAGTAAATATAATGCAAGTCAATCATAAAAAGTGTATTCTTTCTGTAAGTAGGTATACAGCATCAATTATACTTATCAATGGTCTGCATCTTAAAGGAACGTCTACACACACGCATAAAATATTCTCTACATTTTATTACCAACCAACTAAAAAAATATCACTAAAAAACAAAAGTGCAGACATCGCAGAATATATTGAAGTCGAAACATACTAAATGCAAGGTTTGATCATTTTACGGTGAAGCAACTATTCCAAAAAAATGTACAACTTAAAGACTCAAAACTTGTTTTCCCATGAATAATGCCGCTTGTGTTGTAGAGATATAGACGGCAACGCCCAAAGGACACAGAATGTGATTATGTTTAGTGTTCTTGCATTAGATCAGGTATATTCTTAGCTGTAACGTTTGTCTATGCTACAATATCGTCACAGAGTTCTTTTAAATATTGCTAGAGAAATGTATAGTCGACTCTATGAGTCTAAACGTTAGGAGAATCTTAATACTCCCAATATTTTATGAATTTTCATACTTTCAAGGTATGTAAGACGTATCACGAAGAGAAATTGACTTGTTACTTCCCACCTCTACTATGGTAGGGAAGTAATGGATTTAGTCCGAAAAAAATATTTCGAGATTTTAACAGATTTTCACGTTTTGAGACCCTAGCAATCGTTTAAAATCATTTTCTGATTGATGTCTGTATGTGTGTGTGTATGTGGTCAATTTTTCGCCTTCGATATCTTAAGAACGGAACAACATACGGGCATGCCGATTGTTCTATTGTGTTTCTTTAACTTAGATCTGATTAGATTTTGAGTCAAATCGGTTCAGTGGATCCTGAGATATTCAAAAAAACGTTCTCAATGTCACGTATTAACATAGGTAAAAAAAAATATAAATGAATTCTAGATGTTATAATATGAAAAAAATGTAAATATTTTTTTTCTCTAAAATGTATAGTTTTCGAGAAAAAAAATATTTTACTAAAAAAAGAAAATTGTACGTAAATCAAGGTAGGTAACCATGATTTTTGCTATATTAAGCTAGCCATCAGTAGATCACTAAACAAAAAAGAGGGCCATGCTTTTTTTCAAAGAATAAAAAAAGAGTGTTTATTTTTTGCAAATATTTACTAGGTGGGAAGTATAGGACTGGTCATCAATCGAATTTTTTTTTACTGTGGTCACATAGACAAATCAGTATGTTCTTATTTATACAAGCATAATTAATTTTAAAAATAACAATTAAAATCGCATTATTTTAAATCGTAATGTCACAAAAAAATTTTTTTTTTTCAATTTGGTTATACATAGATCTACACACGCAGAGATTAAAAAGCGTAAGAAATGTTTTGTATTTCATTCAATTTGGAAGACAATTTCTGAATCTTTTATTTTAGAGGCTAATGAACACAGTTTTTTTTATTTGTGCAAAATTTTAAAGATTTATAACTTGCATACTTACATTTCGATCTTATTTTGTTTTCTCAAATATTCAAATAAAATCTTCTTTTGTTGTTCCCAAGTTTCAATACTGTTTTTTTTTTCATTTAAACTTAACTCGTGTGTTCCGATTCTAACACGAAAAGAAGAAATATCTGCTTTAGCAGCTTGGCATTCAGGGCCTCATATTATAAATTCATTAAAATGATGATTGAAAATTAACTTTAAAAATTTGATTTATGAAAAATGTTTATACTAGTTGACGGTTGTATTTGGTAAACAGCCCAAGATTATGAATGTAATAAATATTAGTAAAAAAAACTTTTTTGAGACAAGCATTTATTTAAATGCACTAAAAAAAAAATAATTTTTAATAATTTAGGTTCATAATTATAAAAGCGTGGGTCGTGACTAATAAACTATCATAGAGTTCACGACCCACGCTTTTATAATTATGAACCTAAATTATTAAAAATTATGTTTTCCATTTTAGTGCATGTAAATAAGAGCTTGTCTCTAAAAAGTTTTTTTTACTAATATTTATTTTGTTCATTTTAGTCTTTCAAAATTTTACTCCCCTTTTAGTGGATATCAGAAAAGGAACCAACTGTCCAAATTTCAAGTTTCTAGCTTCAGCGATTTAGCCTGGTCGTTGATTAGTCAAAAAAAACCCTGCATCCCCGTTTGAACCCCTTAGGGGTTGAATTTATTTCTAAAAACGATTTATTCATGTATTGTCATCGGGAATACATATGTGTACAAAATTTCAAATCGATCGGATACGTGGAAGTCGTTCAAAATTGACTTGCAAGATTTGACCTAAACAAACAAACACACAAACTAACATACATTGCAAGTTAAATAAAAGCTTGTAAAAATGAACGAATGACTTAATACCATGGATTTAATATTAAATAGACTAATGACTTGACATCTTAATGTAAGATATCAAACGATTAGTCTGTATTTTATTGACAGTTTTAGGACAATTACACCAACTTTACAGAATGATCAGCACTCTGCTGTTTCCATTGCAGCTTATTGATAAAATGCGAGATAACATAGAAAACCATTGACGTAGAATAAACTTTTTATATTTCTAACAAAAATTGAAATCTTAGCGCCTGCTACACGACAGCGACTTACTTGAACTGTATAGTTTGCACAATATAAAAACTTTTTAACAAACAAAAAACCTCCTTCAAAAAAGCACTAAAAAGAGGAAAATAATGAAATTTTGAGGTCTGTGCCAATTAAAAATATGAAGTTAGTTAAAAATATGAAGTTAGTTAAAAAGAAGATATTAATCACTATACTATACTTTTTAACCGACTTCATATTTTTAATTGGCACAGACCTCAAAATTTCATTATTTTCCTCTTATTAGTGCTTTTTTGAAGGAGGTTTTTTTTTTGTGAAAAAGTTTTTATTTTTTACTTTTTAGTGTCAAAAAAAGTAACATTTACCTTAAAGAATCACACGCCGTTACTTACTTTTATTAAAATCAGCCGAACTACTGAACCGATTTTGATGAAATTTCTATGGGACCAATCTGAAAGTATATCCTTTCAAATAAAAATAATTTCAAAATCGGTTCATAAACGACGAAGTTATCCGCGAACATACATAAAACATAACCACATAAGCACATAAAAAATATATACGGTCGAATTGAGAAACCTCCTTTTTTTGAAGTCGGTTAAAAATAATACGGAACACCGTGCTGTGGCCACACGATGCAGGTAACTTTGTGCAATCGTCATTCACTACGAAAATCTCTCTCGGTCTAATCGAATTAAACAATGTGGTCAAATAAAGAATTATTGTTACTAGAAATTTTTTTCTATAGATACAGTTTATTAATAAAAAGGAAAATAAAAAAATGGCTTCTGAGAAGAAATAGTCATCCATGTACCGGGTGCTGATTTGCTTTGCGGGTAATAGGGATTTTACGTGTAAAATCATGTTTATGAATTTTCCTGCTTCCCTATATATTTTGGTGAAAAAAAAACAAATACAAAATTTGTTCATAATTAAAAACTCTACCCGACACTTATGTTTGCAAATTACCAATATGTAGCTTTTAATTACAAAATAATTATTAAAAAACTGTGATTAAGTTTAAATTAAAAATATTTTATCCGAATATGACTTCAACAAATTGTTTTCATTGCGTTTTTGACGTTTCAATTTATGATTGTGGCTAGTAAATCATGGCTATTCGGATAAATATTTGTAATTTAAACTTAATCACAGTTCCTTAATAATTATTTTGTAATTAAAAGCTGCATATTAGTAATTTGCAAACACACGTGTCAGGTAGAGTTTTTAATTATTATGAACAAATTTTGTAGCTGTTTTTTTCACCAAAATATATAGGGAAGCAGAAAAATTCATAAACATGATTTTACATGTAAAATCCCTATTATCCGATAAGTAAATCAGCACCCGGTATAAATTTATCTTCCAAATTATACATAACTATTAATTGTGTTTTAAAGACCACCAACAGCTAAGGTTATTTGGGCCTAGCACCAATTCATACTTTCAAATCATTATTTTTTTTTTTTAATTATACATGGCAATGATTTATACAATTGTATAAATTCTGTAAAGAATTTCTTGAAATAACTTCGTATGTCAGACATACCACGAAATCAACAAATAAGCAGTGTCACACCTCACAGTTACTACATGCGAGCAACTGAGGACACGGCTTGTACGCCGTCCACACGCGTTTTACCGTGCAAACCAAGTACGCGCAGTTAAAATCTTTGGCAGATCGAAATTTACGCAAGCCGTGCTTTTCGGTTTGTGCTGACTGTTTCTCCCTCGCTCGGCAAAACTCGGCTCCCCCGAGTTTACTCGAATGAGCGTTTCACTTCGGAGCCTGACGGATCAGACTTATTCTCTTCCCAGGAAAAAGTGTGCACGATGCGCCTAAAATTTTTACTTCAAAAATAGAAGCACGCTACTGGATCTCGCGACTGAATAGCTATATACAAGTGGAGTGGAGCAGCCGTGAGCAGATCGTAAAGTCGTTGTACTTGTGTATGTCGACGTCTCGAACTAAATCGATTGAGCTCTTATCTGGCACTCTCTCTTGCTTCTCTTCTCTGTTACATATACGTTTTATTGTTCGGCATGTGATGTTGGTATTCACATCTACATCTTATGTATCCGAGCGGTGCTTATATAACCTACATTGTACATACGACACGTCCTTTCAAAGATCTCTACATATTGTTTCAAACGAAACTTCTCCAACCAGAAATACCAAGACTCGATGAGTTTTGGATATCGTCGTATATTCCTGGTGGAAAAGCGACCAAATATTTTTACTTCGAGAGTTTCCGTCTTTCTGTCTTATTTTGTATGCTACATCTCTAAGAAATCTCTGCATGTTTTTAGCAGAACTTCTCCGAGCACACGAATTCAGCAAGTGTGGTTTCCAAACTGCTGCCTAGTTAGAAAACCAAGTTTGGGCCACATTAGGCTTAGGATACTACCAACAAGTGTGGCTTCCAAACAGCTGCCTAGTTAGGAAACCAAGTTTGGGCCGCATTAGGCTTAGAATGCCACAGGCAAGTGTGGCTTCCAAACTGCTACCTAGTTAGGAAGCCAAATTTGGCGGAGCCTCGCAACTGCGTTACTTCCCAAACGTCGGTCTGGTTTGGAAGCCTCACTTGCCGCAAGTTTGACATTCGGTATGCCTTATTTGGACCGAATCACTGTCTCACTGAAATTTCTAGTCGGGAAGCTCTCATTTGCATTCGCCGCGTATTCCTGGTAAGAAAGCGACCTAAAATTTGAGTGTCCGAGAAATTTGTGACTGTTTTGCCTGACCCTGAAATATGCTTTATAAATCTCTACATGCTTCAAGCAAACCTTCTCTGAGCAGAGATATCGAGACACAAAGCTTAAGTTGTTCTCATTTGGATATCGTCATTCATTCTTGGTAGGAAAGTGACCTAAAATTTGTAATTAGGGAGTTCCCAAAAAAATTGTATCTATCTCTTTGTCTGATAGAATCTTTAGAGGTCTCAACATATTTAAATTAGATCTTGTCCGATCAGTTTACAAGTTTACAAGTTACTCATCATTTGCAGGATATTGTCGCGTATTCCTGATAAGAAACGAACCTAAAACTTCTAGTTCGTGAGATTCCGAGAAAGTTGTGTTTTGTTTTGTCTGTTACGTCCTTTGGAAATATAAACATATTGTTTCAAAAAGAGCTTCTTCGACCAGTATACAAGCATATAAGTTACTCTCCATTTGATATTGTCGCGTATTTCTGATGGAAAAACGACCAGATATTTCTAATTCGAGAATTTCCGAGAAATCTCTACATAGGTATTTCAAGCAGACCTTCTCCGAGCAGAGATGTTGAGACACAAAACTTACAAGTTGCTCTCATTTGGATATCGTCACGTGTTCTTGGTGGGAAAAAGACCAAAAATTTCTAATTCAAGAGTTACTGAGAAATTTGTGTCTATTTTCTATGCTATGCTTCAGAAATCCCATACTGTTTCAAGCAAATATCTTCTCTGACCAGTTTACAAGCTTAAATAAGTTGTTCACATTTGGACATCTTCGCGATAGGATCGGACTAACACATTTCTGATGAAAAAGCTATCTAAAACTTCAAGTTCAGAGTTCCCGACAAACTTAAATATCTGTTTTGTTTGCTACGTCCTTTAGAGAACTCTACATGTTGTTTCAAGCCGAACTTCTACAACAAGAAATGTAGATTCCAAGCTTGCAAGTTCATATTTGGATATCTTCACGGTGCGTGTTCCTGGTGAGAAAGTGACCAAAAAGAAGTTGCAGTAGAAGAGGACGTTGACGGCGACAGAATAGTCGTGAACAAGGGCGTACGCAGAATTTTGTTCAGAGGAGGGAGGCAAGAATTATGAGAGTAAACATGAACATCCTGTTATCATACTGCAATTAGATCATAAATGATAATCCAAATGTTCTAAGTGCAATTCGAGGAATTTTGAGACGGCAGACTTCAATAACGAGAAATAAACGGGATTAGTATGAAGTAAGCTTAAAGAGTTTCACACTTTATTACAGATCCCAGGAAGGGAACAATTGCCCCCCTTATGTACTCCGACTGAATACAGTTTGAACGATGAAGAACACAAACCTCATCTAATTAAGTTGGTAATTACACTTCGAATACAAAATTCGATTTGAAATTTTACAAGGAATAAATCGTCAAAACTGCCAGGGGTTGCTTTTGAGACTCTCTTTGTACACTGATGACAAAACTGATTAAGGACAGTAGGTCAGTTCGAAAATTCACAAGGAATACATCCTCAAAACTGCCAGGGTTACTTTTGAGACTCTCTTTGTATACTGATGACAAAACTGATTAAGGATAGTAGGTTAGTTCGAAAATGCACAAGGAATACATCCTCAAAACTGCCAGGGTTACTTTTGAATAGCGATGGGCGATTACGAGATATTTTAGTCGATTGTCTCGATTGTTCAAACATCTCGATGGTTTTCACTTGGACTCGATTGTTATTGTTTCATATTTCACCGTGACCGAGTCGCATAGTACTGAATCGTACAGACAATGTACACTGTCGAGAGACACATAATATAATATAATCGTTCATCACTCAACAAATGATAATGCACTATGTTTAAACAATACAAAAACTCATTATATGATCTTTCAGGCCTCTCAAATAAAAAACTATTCTTTGTCCGGTAACATACTCAATAAAATATCTGAAGTCAATTTCCTTGATGTGACTATTGACAGTCAGTTAAGTTGGATGCATCATATATAAATACTTTATGTCTTAAGTTATTAAAATCTCTATATGCTCTAAGGGTAATAAGGAATAGCTGCTTTCTAATTGAACCTTGTATAACCGCATATTATGCTTATTTCTTTCAATATGTGAGGTATGGAATAATGTTTTGGGGTCGCAGCTCCACTGGACTGCATAAAGTGTTGTTGTTACAAAAGCGAGCAATTAGAATAATTTTCAAGCTAAATACGCGTGAGAGCTGTCGTGATACTTTCATTTCTAATAAATTTTTAACTATTCCATCAATATACCTATGGGTATCATTTTGCTTTATTAAAAAGCATATTGCTGAATTTCAAACTATAAACTCCCACCATTCTTATTTAACTCGTAACTGTGGCAATATCTTATTACCTAAATGTAATCTCTCTCTCTTTTAAAACAGTCCGCATTATGCTGCCTTGAAGCTTTTCAATGATTTGCCTAATGACTTTAAAGACTTGCCTTTCAATACATTTCAAAAGAAACTTAAGAAATCATTGATTGCACAATGTTTGTATATCGTTGATGATTTTACTATGAAATAATTTATTGTACTGTTTATACTTTATTTTTATATCTACTATTATTTTTATATTTATCATGTCTGACAAATTCGACTCCTTGTAGTCTTTGGAACGAAATAAAATAATAATAATAATAATAATAACTGTGGTCGAGTCGACTGTGCAGTAATCAAGTGCTCTGAGACCGACTGAACAGTGTGAACAGTGAACAATCAACTATGAACGAGTCACGTGAACGTCAGACTTCAGTCGACTAGCATGTAACCTTGAATTGCGATTATATGTATTCTCATTCGCTGGCAAATAATCGAACATTTCGATTCTAAAATCAAACTCCGAGTCGATTGTGGACTCGATTGTTATTATGAACGATTGCATTATTGTTTCGATTGTAAAAACATCTTACAATCGCCCATCACTACTTTTGAAACATTCCGTATAAATACTGATGTATATGCATTATGTAGGTACACTTATTGTACATACATACATACATACAGACATGCCATATCATATGGCAACTCGCTTTGTTAGAAAACGTATAGCTTAAAGTTAACTTTATACCCGACCATCATAACGTAACAAACACAGTAATACTATGTGGAATTATATTATACAACTTGCTATTGTTTATTTTATTTGCTTTTCAAGTAATGTTTCTTATCAAATCGAATTCTTTAATGCCGTTAAAACATTATCTTCACACTACGCGTTTAAAATACCTTCTTACGTCGATTTTGTACGCAGAATTCGCCTGCTTCAAAGGGAAATAAACCTACTTAAATTAGAAATCGTGTCCATCGTGATTATAATAAAATTAAGAAAAATCGCGATTTTTTTTAATTTTAAACCTACTTTAAGTTTGGGTAATTGATAGTGTAGTTAGAGGACAGTGTGATCCAGTGATTAGCATCGCGGCCTCTGAATCAGACTGTCGTGGGTTCGAATCCCGCCTCCGCTCATGGATATTTTGTGATGTCATTTAGTTTTAAGTGTATTGTTATTTAATGTAATCAAGACGTTAATGATCTAAGTTGTCGACGAGCGGTCTATAATTTACAATAAATAAATAAAAGATAGTGTAGTTTTATCGAAATCGATTCAGCCGTTTTCGATTGATGCCGACAAAAACTGACAGACAGACAGACAGACAGACAGACAGTCAGACAGACGTCAGACAAACGGCATTGACAAACAGTTGAAAATTTTGAAATCGCGTTCTTTCGTTTAGATTTTTCTTAAATTTCAAAAAAATATCAACATTATGAATGAATGAATGAATTGTGGATTATAGGCGCTCGACAGCAGAGGTCATTAACGTCTGAAATATCAACATTATCGATTCTATAGTAGGTATATACCTAGCTCTTTGCACTATTCTCCAAACCTTTTAGTCCCAGAACCGACCGTGTGAAAAACCCCGGCATTACATAACAAGATAAGTGGCATATCAAATGAAAGGTCGTTAGTAGCATTACACGAAAAATATTGGTTGCCACCTTCACCCTTGCGGGGGACCTTTGCCACCATTTTGAAAATTCCTACAACAAACATATTATGTCAAATATATGAAATACATTTTTGGCCTAATTGATTACAAGCTCACCTTAAAATAATAAAATAGTGTATAGTAAGACTTCGTTTTTTGCTTCTTGTTCAATACTTAGTAGAATGAAAATAGTAAAACACTAAATTTGCTTCCGGAACAAGATATAAAACTCTTTATTTAATCAAAGAGATTGACGACATGTTTCGAGTGTTTTGAGTGTAAAGACAAGTGTAAAAACAAAATTTTACTAGAATTGAAAATTGCGTACAAATAAGTTCTTTGTTACTTTAAGCATCTTGAGATATTGTGGTAGTAAATTTGTACAAATTTACTACCACAATATCTCAATCTGCAATGTAATTCAATCAAGAAGCATTAAAAATTTTTGTGAACTAAACAATATTATGTTGCAACTGAAAAAATTGTTAATGGTTTTTCACATTCAATAAAATACATTAAATTAACCGCACAACACACGAAACAAATCGTAAAATAGACACATTAAAACAAATTCACCTATTTACACTTAACTTTACTATAATATTAGAATATAACGTAGATATAAAATAAATATGTTAGTAGTACTTTAGCTACTACATAAGTTTTAAAAATAGGTGTTATAAATTTAAGGACATATGCTATACAGAATGTCCCAAAAGTAACACCAATAATTTTCAATGGCTCGCTTATAACAAGCCCCCAGTTCCCAGGTTGTATTTTTCGCATACCAGCAAACCTCCCCCCAATATGAGGTCTGACAGGTATGCAAAAAACTTGCAAGGCAGACGATGATAATAATTCTAAATCATCGATAGTCCTATTTGTTCTATCGCGCAAACACTACTTATCTGTCACAAATAATAAACTTGTATCTACGAAAAAAGCTAAGTAGCTTCTTAAATTGCAGAAAAAATTGATATTCCTCTATAATTTCTGTAAATTTAACCAAGTAGTGTTGACCAGTATACCAGATACTGACAGCAAAAAATGATAAAAAAATTTATTTAGTCTGCCACAAATTTGATGTTTTTCATCATATAACAGGGATGGACTGGGTCCAGGGGCAAAAGGACGTCGACCCATGCGCCGGGCAAACTTGGCGCCGCTTGCCACTGTAGGTCGGGGTGAAACATTTTTTTTATATGAAAAATCACATACCATTTTAATTGAATTTATTCATTTCATTGACTATATGTCATGATTAAGGCCGTTTTAAATATTACCGAACGAAAGAGAAGCCGAGCGCGCCCTCTTACGACTTTGACCAATTTACAGTCATGAAAGAGACATAGAGACAATGAGCGTAAGCTCTGACATGGCATTTAATAAGGACGAATGGCGCAATAAGATAAGGAGAGCCGACCCCAAATAATATGGAACTTAGGCTAGGATGATGATGATGGTGTCAGCAGTGGACAGCTGCTGAAGGGTAGGAAGAAAATAAAATACCTCTCGAGAACCAAAAAGGCCGGAGAGAAAATTCCGTTATCAAACCCAAGTTTCTTTGACATAAGTTCTTGATTGTGATGGGCTCTTAGGTCTGAGAGTTCATTAGAGATGGCGGCTAAAGAACCAATACTGGTCAACGGCGGCTCTCAGGTCTTCCAAGAAGATCAAGACCTTGGTATCAGGTGGCAACCGACCGTAAAAATCTATAGCCAATCTTTATACTAATCATGAGGCGAAAATGGCACCTCATGATTAGGAAGACCGACCCCGCGTAACGGGAAGAGACGAAGATGATGATGATGAAAAATCATTGACTATGTTTTATTAAACTATCTAAGTACTAATGATCTTTAAAATAATAGTTAGTTGTTACTTGTTATAGTGAAGGCCAAATCTTGTAGGTAATCCAATTTTGATGCACTTCCAAATATTCGATCGACTTGAAACTTTGCACACATGGGTAGTGCTGATGACAATACATTATTTTTTATAAGGATCTAACATGCATAACCAGATCCTTCATCTACGAAAATTCTAACAATTCCGTCATTTCCACCATAGTTACTTGTTAGCTATAGTTAGTTGTTAATGAAAGCCAAATCTTGTAATCAAATTTTGGTTCACTTCCACATATCCGGTCGACTTGAAGTTTGTAGTTCCGATGACAATACACTATTTTTTTTATAAGGAAGTATTACCTCGGACACAAAAACGTGATTTTCAATTTGAAATTTCAAAAAATATACATATTCTCAAAATCATCGGTTTCTGGGACATCTCGTATATATAGTATACATTATATAAGTATAAGGATTGTATATTTTTTTATATATGCATACGATATTTTTATGTAAACATTTGCATCCCTTTTGTCACGTGCTTTCTTAGAAACGTTATGCCGAAAATACCAACCGAAATTCGATCACTTTTTTTTGTTATACGGTTTATATTATGTTCATTTGTGTATCCAGAAGTCAATGCACGCCATTTGAGCCTTTTATTTTTATAGCTCTTATTTAAAATTTTAGGTATACAAAAAAAAAAACAAGGGCACATATGAGAACTTCCTAGTTTCAAGATTTTGTAAAAAGAGGGAACACATCTATTTTTATTGAAACGAAACGCCGACGTATTTTTAAATAAGTATTGTTTGTCTACCTACCCTGAAATAGCAAATAAGTCAATGAAGTTAATTGTATAGCACTGATAAAAATATTTTTTGCCATACCCACTATAAAATAGCTGCTTTACATGCATGTACGTATGCATGTAAAGTGACTTTTAACAGGCTGGTGTACGGGAACGTATCTTTCCTACACTAATGTGGGAAAGCAAGTCTTTTCCATAGTGATTTATGTTTATTTGCCTGGCCCGCCCGCTGCCGCTATTATAAATAAACTAGCGGTACCCGTCCGGCTTCATCTATTATCACACTTATGAACTACACACTATTACCAGCATATTACAAATACGCGTTCGTGTTTAAGCCGAGTAGCCCCGATTGTCACCGTCGGGTGCGTTTGACATCACTGTTGTTAACAGCCCTGGCAAAGCGCGCCTAAGGAAGTTTTCACTTCAAAAAATAAAAATATTAAAAGTCTTCGCGGGAATCAAATCTGGGTTAGGTGTTTGTACCTGTCGGTAAACTCGTACTTTTCCTCACGGCCACCTGGATTACTGTATCTCAGACCTTAACATAGTTATACATTTTTTCGTTGGAGAGCAGCCAATTATATAATTGTTTCGAAACATATAGGAAAAAATCATTTTACCAACCAGTGGTCACAGCCAGGATTCTAACCTGAACCTTTCCAATTTCGCGTCGGAATGAGCTTACAATACTCAACTGTGACATGATTGCTAAATTAATATTCTCCTTATATGCTTCAGAATCAATAGATTTTCACTACATTCGAGTGTCAATTCATATCTGCTAATTCAATAGCTATGGTATGAAGTGAATCCTCGTACCAGCGATTCTGAAGCATATAAGGAGAATATTAATTTAGCAATCATGTCACAGTTGAGTATTGTAAGCTCATTCCGACGCGAAATTGGAAAGGTTCAGGTTAGAATCCTGACTGTGACCACTGGTTGGTATGTTTCGAAACAATCATATAATTGGCTGCTCTCCAACGAAAAAATCTTTCAATTGCATACAGCCGTATAAAAAAATCTATTAATAGTTATACATGTTGTGTTTATTTTCACATGTCAACCACTTTCGACTATTTCAGTTATATCTAACATTTCTAAAATGCCACCCCAGTATGAGACATTAAACGTTATTCACGCCAAAATAGACGCATCTAACCTAGTTTTAAATATTCTCTGGATGTGAGTTTTACTTGAAAAGTCAACTTTTCTATTCTAGTGAAACCGCTGCATGCATAATTTCTGCTCGATGACATTTTTTGCTTACATTTTTATTATTCAAACAACGGCAATAAAACTTGAGCTTACCCTTTACCGACTTTTAGTAATTCTCTGTATATATGTATATAATATATTATGCAATAAGGAAATAACATGTGTTCTCGCTCGGTCACGGTCACAACAATAGCTTTTAGTTAGAAACGGAGAGAACTCTTCCGCAAACAAACAAAAGTTTTATGACATAACAAATATTTTATCTGCACATTTTAGAGCAAAAATAATATGCGTATGAGTAGAAGTTACGCAACATATTCAAAACTACTGTATCTATTATATAACCCATATAAACGGCCTATAGACAAAAACGTGTATGTCAAATTTTTCGTTATTTTTCTTCGGATAGATTTTTTGAAGTTATACTTCTTTAGCGAGGGTAATTGATCGGATTAAACCGACTCAAAAATTAATGAAACGCTGACAGGGATAAAACGGTTATATAACGATTCGATTGAAATTTACTCAAAAGGGATTTTAGGGGGCACAAAATCGGTATATCTAGATCTCATCCCAGAAAAAAATCGTTTTATTATAGATTTTATAATTTAAAAAATCAATTGTTTGACGTTTCAAAATTAGTGTAATATTGTAAGCAGGCTCTGGATACATGGCTTAAAGGAAATTTTATAGAAATTAGGAGAGAAAAACTCAGTGGCAAAAGGATCAAATCAAATACTGATGATTAAATTTGCATTTATAAGCTTACGTTTCGGTGCTCATTGCACTATCCTCAGAGCATCAATGCTGTCCAAAATTTCAGTATAGTGTACACCGTTAATTTATAATTAAACATCATGAAATTTTTTGTGATTTTTTTAAAAAAGATATAAAATAGTCACTGGATAAAAATCTTAAATTGGACCTCTCTTTCCAATGATCGGTTATTCTTTTATAATTTATCGCTCAACAACATAGGTTATAACCGTCTATAATCAATACAAAGAAATAATATCACAAATTTACTTGTAATTATATACATATATTATGAAGTATTAGAAATACCTTGTATTATGTCCGTCTTATGACTTCTTGTGAATTTACACTACACGTTTCAGCAACGAGTTGCCATCTTCAGGCGTGCTTAATTATTTTTTAAAAATCACACATTGAGTATTCGTAACACTATATAATATTATGATGCTGAGCACTGTGTATTATGTCGTGGTTTGTGAAGTACTGATTTAAATTTCGAGATTTTATGATTTATTTGATCGACTATGCTGGCGAAAAATGGAGAACTGGGTCACAATTCAATCCACAAGTTCGACATACGCGATTTTGCCTTTTCGCCGCATATATTATGCAGGTATTTGAATTGTAAATTTTTTCTAGCCAAAAAAAGGGAAAGTTTTTACAAAATAGTCTTCACGAAATTGTGGTTTTATGGTTCTACATTGTAAATATTTCGTGATTTTTATTTTTCAAGTTCGTTGCTTGTTTAAATTCCAGACGTGTGCATTTAAATAAAATTATAATATAGGTACAGTAGTTTATTTAGTAAATTTATGACCACATTAAAAATAATAATTTATTATTTATTAATCATTTGTAGACTGTAATATTCTTTTTTGCATCTATGCAAAAAAGTGAACTTGCTTGCAAGATACACATGATGTTGGAAACTAAAAATATATAGAGATTTTATTAAAAAGACAAAATCGATTAATTATCAATAAACAACAACAATGTTGCCATAAAAATTTTTTTTGTTACCAGTGGTGGAGATTTTGAAGGATTGAAGGATATTTTTCCCCCTAACTTCTACGCTACTAAAAAAAAATTAATTTTGAAACGCGTTTTGGAACCGCCGGGATATTCTACACAAAAAAGGTACTCTTGTCTTGAAGTGCTACAGTCAATCTTTTCCGAGAAAAAGAGCATTTTAGGATTAAAAACATGATTTTTTTTAAGCACCTACGTACTTGATTTTATAAGTTGACAAAATGTCAATAAAAAATTACACAAACAAAACAGACCACCTTCAAAATCTCCACCACTGGTAACAAAAAAAAAATTTCGTAAAAAAAAACAGAGCAATTTTAAGGTAGAAAATGTGTGCGGCAGCTTAACTTTGTACCTCAAACCGTTCTTCAGATAGAAGCAAAAAACGAAATTTTTTTCTTCAACTTTAACACCCTGTATCTCAAAAACGGTGCTCTTGCGGACCCATGTTAATAGGAACTTTTTTTCATATTTTTAAACGAGCTATCACATCTTGAAGTCCTGCGCACATATTATGAATCAGCCTGTATAAAGTCAACATAAGTCATCTAGTCTTTTTGCCACAGATATTCAAAGTTAATAGATTTATTTGACTTATGTGACATAATAAATTTATAACGGACATTTCTAACACCTGTCCGTTAATAGGTTGTAAAGTTTCATTTAAATTGCTTTAAATAAGTAAAGATAGTGTAAATACCATTAATGAACTTCTAAGTCCCTGCAGCTTATTTTTTATTTATAGTCGAAGTTGTCAAGTTACTTTCAGAGTACGATGCACAATTTCAGAGCATCTGAGCGCAAAATTATACATTGCGTTTATCTCTAAAATTTTATAATGTAGGTACTGATATTTTTACACGATTGAAAAGAGAATAAAAGCTCTATCAGAATAGTTAGAAATTCCTATACAGTCCTCTCTGGCCTATACAGAGGTATCGTCGATGATTTACCGCCATTTTGTAACTGGCCTATACAGAGATATCGTCAATGATTTACCGCCATTTTGTAGAGAATTTAATCCCGTTTACGTATATATAGAATTTGATGGGGTTATCTTCATAAATAATCGAGATAGACGCCTGGGGAGTCATGTCTGCGACACCCTGTATTTTGATAATCAAATAGTGTAAAAATGAATTCTTACTCGTAAAAAATTCTAGAGAATTATCGCTAGGCACTTGGTAGAACATGATTGAATAAAAATTAATAAACAAACACTTGAAAAATTCTACACATTTATTCATCTCAACGATCGTTTCGTGCATCTAACCCATCATCAGGAGTTTACTTTAAAGTAAACTCCTGACGATGGGTTAGAAGCCCGATACGATCGTTTTAGTCGTTACAACGTATTAAAAAAACAATGAGTTCTCGATACCCTTAAGAGACGTGTAAACATTTGAATTCGGATACGATAACAGCTACATATAACCTCAAAAATATTTGACTATAGTCGTGTTCGCGATGTGAATATTCGTGATCTTCAACATGGCGGCGCATGATGATTGGCTATTTCCCTTTTCAAAAATTATCAAGAAAAAAATTCGTGACAGCGCGACGGAACAAAGCTGTCACCGCGACAATTAACTATAAAAGTAGTCTTTCGAAATTTGCGTCCGCGACAAGAGACAACAACATAGCGACAGATTTCAAATAAGCACCGATTAAAGGCCATTTCTCACACGGCGACACGACGCGATGCGAAATGCGCTAAGCGCAGGGGCGGATCTATATAAGGGCTTTTTGGGCTGCAGCCCAGGGTCCCGTGGATATAAAGGACCCCCAGCCCCCATTGAAGACAATGGACACCCTAGTATAATGTCTTACAGTAACTGTTTGTGCGTCTAAGTCATATTAAATAAATAAAACCTTTTATTGTCCTCTTTTTTTTCCTATACCGTGTACCTAGAACATCATTATCGAAAACAGTGTTTTGACAAAATGGCAATTAGTTGATTAATTAGGCAGTACAAGTTGTATTAGCCCAGGGCCCCACAAACTCACGGTCCGCCCCTGGCTAAGCGGCCTACAACGGTCTCCGAATTTGTTGCCTCGTGCTGCTAGAGTGCTTACATTCAGACGTAATCATGCGCAGAGACGAATTCGTGTTCAGACCCGTCTATTCTACATGTGAAGGGGTGGGTAGACGAGCTGTCATCGTTTACTTGTGTTCATTGCACACGGCTAGTTTTCAACCTACGTCTATATGTCCCAATCTATTTTGCGTACACCACTGACGGCTGCTCCCACCAATTTTTATGAGCATGTTTCCGTTACGATTTGGTTTTCTCTAATTGTATGCACTCTATCATATGTAAATTTTTGGAAGCAACATTTTGTTGCGTCACGAAATGAATTTGAACATGAAACAAAACTGAGCGACTTTGTCGTGGGACACATTGGCGTCTGCGCATGTGTCATAGTTTCCGGATAGAACGACTTTCAAGGGACCGGCGACATTATGTCGTATTAACCAGATGACGCACAAAGCGGACGCATAATATATACAATATAATATATATGAAACGTAACTTGAGTTTGCATTTACGTCGCTAAAAACGGTTAGTCGTTATAAACGAAGCCGTAATAGACGGACTTTACTTAATAGGCCTTGTTTTGAACATCTCATCACGATACAGGTTTCCTCTTAGTGGACGGCAAGCCTTCGAATGTCAATTTTACAATTTATAACCGACGAGTATTAACTTTCAGAACAGATAGTTGGAGGAGTCGCATTAACCCATCAAATAGTTTCACAGTTTCAGCAGTAATAGGTTTTACATCCAATGGCTTTTCGGGCTATCTCTGTGTAACGATGTGTGTGTGCCTGTGCAGTGGATATGCACTTAAATTGTTCATTCTACTTGGTTGGTGTAAATAAGTTCGCCTAGAGTTTAGCAGTGGCATAGAAAATAATGGACATTAGAGTAAACTTCATAAATTAAAAAAATTCGACTGATGACCAGTCCTATACTTCCCACCTAGTAAATATTTGCAAAAAATAAACACTCTTTTTTTATTCTTTGAAAAAAAGCATGGCCCTCTTTTTTGTTTAGTGATCTACTGATGGCTAGCTTAATATAGCAAAAATCATGGTTACCTTGATTTACGTACAATTTTTATTTTTTTTAGTAAAATATATTTTTTCTCGAAAACTGTAAATTTTAGAGAAAAAAAATATTTACATTTTTTTCGTATTATAACATCTAGAATTCATTTATATTTTTACTTCCCACCTCTACTATGGTAGGGAAGTAATGGATTTAGTCCGAAAAAAATATTTCGAGATTTTAACAGATTTTCACGTTTTGAGACCCTAGCAATCGTTTAAGATCATTTTCTGACTGATGTCTGTATGTGTGTGTGTATGTGTGTGTGTGTGTGTATGTATGTGTGTGTGTGTATGTGGTCAATGTTTCGCCTTCGATATCTTAAGAACGGAACAACATACGGGCATGCCGATTGTTCTATTGTGTTTATCAGCCTTTAACTTAGATCTGATTAGATTTTGAGTCAAATCGGTTCAGTGGATCCTGAGATATTCAAAAAAACGTCCTCAATATCACGTATTAACATAGGTAAAAAAAATATAAATGAATTCTAGATGTTATAATATGAAAAAAATGTAAATACTTTTTTTCTCTAAAATGTATAGTTTTCGAGAAAAAAAATATTTTACTAAAAAAAATAAAAATTGTACGTAAATCAAGGTAACCATGATTTTTGCTATATTAATAGCCATCAGTAGATCATCAAACAAAAAAGAGGGCCATGCTTTTTTCAAAGAATAAAAATTAAGTTGTGTTTTAAAGACCACCAACAGCTAAGGTTATTTGGGCCTAGTCAAAGAATAAAAAAAAGAGTGTTTATTTTTTGCAAATATTTACTAGGTGGGAAGTATAGGACTGGTCATCAGTGGAATTTTTTTTTACCTATGTTAATACGTGACATTGAGAACGTTTTTTTTAATATCTCAGGATCCGCTGAACCGATTTGACTCAAAATCTAATCAGATCTAAGTTAAAGGCTGCTAAACACAATAGAATAATCGGCATGGCCTTATGTTGTTCCGTTTTTACGATATCGAAGGCGAAAAATTGACCACATACACACACACATACAGACATCAGTCAGAAAATGATCTTAAACGATTGCTAGGGTCTCAAAATGTGAAGATCTGTTAAAATCTCGAAATATTTTTTTCGGACTAAATCCATTACTTCCCTACCATAGTAGAGGTGGGAAGTAAAAAATCAATACACCTGATTGCGTCAAAAGCGAACTAAAAAGATGGAAACAAGATTTTTTCTCTAATAAAAATTATAATTTCATTGTGATAATTTAGATTGGACCTGAAGAAGACAAAATATATTATTATATATTATTATGAAGTATTAGAAGTACCTTACATTTTTTATGTCCGTCTTGTGACTTCGTGTGTTTTAACACGACGCATTTCAGCAACGAGTTGCTCTCAAAATATATTGTCGGAACGTTACGTCACTCTAAATTGAACAATAAATTTGTTTGGATGTTTTAATTTTGTACTTTGCTTTCCAAAATTAACCCCCAAAATCAGATTTCGTTTATTTACGCTATACGTCCGTGATTAGGTCACCTAACTCTATATATTTACCAAATTTCCACATTTTTCGATCATGTAGATTCGGAGAAAATAAGCTGTGACAGACGAACGGACGGACAGACACGAGAGTGATCCTATAGTTTTTTTCATTCTGAGGTACGGAATCCTAAAAACGCTGAATCCAATAAGTAAAACAAAACTTCTGTATCTTTTTTAGTTTAAAAGCTACGAGCGTTTAAAAAAAAATTATTTGAAAAAAATTTAAACACCGAGTGACCCAGCGCTTTTAAACCAACACAGATACGCGGGTGCTCTTTGGAATCCATATACCTACTTAGGTCTTTTTCTACAAATATGATTATTGATTAATTTTAAAAATATGTGATGGATTTTTGAATTATCTTCAAAAAATCGTTAAAACATTTTTTAGATATTTTTTAATTTACTGTGCTTACAGAAAAATACGCGTTGATTCTAATAAAGGAACATTTATTAGTTGAGAAACAATCTGCTATGGACGTTCAAACATTTATTTTAATTTTTAGAAACATTGCATATTCACAGCTTCTATACCAAAACAAATAGGTATCTACAGAAGTGCCAATTTGAAAAATATCTGGGGGAAATAATTTTTTTTTCGAAAATCGCATTTTTTTAAATACGCAAAATATGATATTTTTAAATCCTATTGTGTTTTCTCAAATAGGTGCCTAGTCCAATAAAAAAAAATTTTGCCTAAATCCAATATTATCCGTGATTTTATTTATTGTAAATTATAGACGCGTCGACAACTTAGGTCATTAGCGTCTATCTGTGATTTAAAAAAAAAAAAATTTAATACCCTTTAAACGTAATGATATTTCTTTTGAACTATTGAGAAAAACAGTTATTTTAAAAGGTGTATCTAAAAAATCCTCCAATCGAATTTATATACCGATTACTAACCAAACTACCATCCCATAGAATATAGATAATAGTATAATAATAAAATATCTTTATTAGTATCAAAGAGCACTAAAAGGCGAGGTTCAGCTAAGCTGCTTTCCAACCAAACCTAATGAGTTTGTGAAATAAATAATAATTGAAATTTCGGTGAAAATGCGCACGCCATTGAATTATTTAACCAGGAATGTAACGAATGCGCCAAGGGAAATGGGAATAGTTTACACGTAGTAGCTATAGGTTTGTCGGTATGGTAGTGCACTGCACAGAGTGGGTAGCTATAGAGTTGGGAAGGTACATAATATAATGGCAAGTTTAATTATAAGGTAGGTAGGCTGCCATTGATGGAGTTCGCTATAAACACTTTAATTTTACGAGCGCAGTGTGCTCTGTTGTATCAGTTTAACGCTGAGAGCATAGATAATGTTGGATAAAATGGATGGTTTACTTCTATACTAAATAATATGTACGTATAATATGGGTACAATATTTACTGAATTGTCTCATTGTTGCCGAAACATCTTAAGCATTTATTTAGCTGACTGAGGCCCGTATTCACCAAACACTGTTAAAAATAGAAGTTACTAATCTTAGAATAAATTTGTTCCTTAATAAAATTAACTTTCAATTCACCAAGCAATTCATTCTATAGAATAGTAACTTCAGGTACAAATTTACTTTATACCATACACCTTGGACATTTTGTCAAATATTTTGATTCTAAAGCACGTTTACTAAAGATTCGGCTGATGGCGCATCGATTCAAAATGTAAATTTATTTTGTGTAGACTTTCACGGCCAGTTTCCATTGTTAAACACGGTGAAAAATTCTTTCGGGCTGATGAGCCGTGGTCAACTGGAGTTTTTCCAGACGTTTCGTCTCTAACTGTGAGAGACATCTTCAGTGGCACAGTTACGGCGACGTGAGCTTCGACATTGACGCGTCAGTATCAGGTACAACTGACGTCAGTTGTACCTGATACTGACGTCAGTTGTACCTGATACTTCACGTCAGTTGTACCTGATAGTGACGTCAGTTGTACCTGATACTTCACTGTGTCAATATTAAACATCCCTTATAATGGTTAGATTCTTCGTGCAATGATGGATTTCAATTAAAATCAAATAATAATTTGTTTTCAAAAATTAACGTAGGTAGGTACTACTTATAGGTACCTACTGTCAAGAATTGTTAATTAACAACTCGTAATAGCAAGTTTCAAATTTTATATTATTATTTACTATATTAGTGTAGGTAATTAGTAGAGTCCGACCGAAGATCGACTTCGGCTTTGGCCGAAGGTTAGGAAAAACAGAACTTTGACTTCGGCCAAAAAACTGGCCTTCGGTCGGACTCTAGTAATTCGTAATTATTAATATATGTATTTATCTACAGATATGTTTTTCCTCCCTCTTTTTCCTTGCATTTCCCCCATTGCAATTTTCATAAAAAATGGGGAAATAAACTATATATAATACAATAACGTACCTGTCGTTAAGACAGCAACAAAATTTATTTTAAAGACTTTTTTTATGAAAGGACATTGATAGTAAATTATAGGTACGCCCTAAAACAAGAAACAATTTATTTTAACAACAATATAAATATTTTTCTTACAAATCACAGTTGTGTTTAGTACGATATGGACTTCATAATATATTATCTGCACCCAAAAGGCAAAACTACGTAAGTACGACAATTTTTTCATTAGATACTTTAGATATAGATTGTTTTCAACTCTGTAAGTTACAATATTATAGTGATTTTGTCAAGATTTGTCAAAAATTAAAAGCTATAACCGATATCAGTAAGTAAGTTTATAAAATTTAATATTTTGTAGTGATAATTTGTGTAGCCTTTTTTCTGTTTTTTAATATTGTACCGATACTAAATAAAACAAACGCACAAAATACCCACTACAAAATATCTAGTACTTTTCACTTCATTTTCAAAAAAATTTGACAGTTCATTTGCGTCGCCATCTTTACTTGTACAGTATACAAAAAACAAATTATATTTTCTGATCTGAATTACTAATTTACCTTTTCAATTATATTACGTAAAAATGCTTTTAAAAGTATTCCAAATTTTCTTGACATAACTTTTTTTTAATTCTTGCTAATAATCTATTTATTTTAAATATTAAAGAGTTCGTTCACAATTAATGCGATTTTTTCTGGTTATATTGGCTCCATCTTTTGTGAAACGCTTCCTTAATTTTACATCATTCCGCAAATCACCTACATATTTTATTTTCTAAACCGATTTTTCTAAACCTCGCATATACTACGCCTCGCTATATAGAAAATTAGACTAAATTATTTGGTAGATACGACGGGGAGTTTTGGAAGTACATATTATCAATTTTGATGTGAAAACCCGTTCCAAATTTTTAAAAACGTGATTTCAAATCATTGTTGGTTTATTTTTAATGAAATTTTTCATTTCATAAACCACGTTTTTAAAAATTTTGGAACGGGCCTTCAAAATTGATAATAAGAAAATTAGACATAAGCGATTTAGCCCTCTAGTCACAGATATTTTATTTAGTTAGATCTTGATTATTGTAAGAATTATTCGGTGATGTAAAATGAACGTTCAGTGTTCGAGTAAGATGGTATTCGACGTATCGTGCATACATGAACCGCGGTGAACGCTTGGCTCATATATTATAAACCAAAGTTTGATTGAGATAAGGTCCCTTTGTGTTATAAATCTTCTCACATCGCATTCCAAGGTATAGACGCGTTTAAACGAATAGTCACGCCAGAAGAATACAGTAAAGTCACGTTATAAGGCCGCCTGTTTTTAGGTCACTTTTTGTTGCCACCCCTCTTCGCCCCAGTTCGATAGTAAGCTTAATATTTTTGAATTAATAGTGATTATGACGGCGCGTTGTACAAGAAACAGCTAAGCTTCCATCTTCAGCACATACTAAACTAAAGTCAATACAATTTTCTTACTTATATACTTAATCTAAAGCAGGTAACTAATTTACAGAGATGCGATTTATTTGAAATACTTCTATTTAAAATGCAAATACAAAATGCAAAATACCTATTTTGTATTTTGCATTTAAATGCCTTTTAGTAAAAAACATTTTGTATTTTATTTAAAATACCTTTCGAGATGTATTTTGCATTTTTAATATTCATTTCAAAATGCAAAATACTTTGTGATTAAGTTTAGCCAACATATCACCAGTCAAAATGAAATGAACGAATGACGCTTGTATTGCCGAATTTGACCGATAGAGGCGCCTGCTAGCCATGCGCGCCCTTTTTTCTTCTTTGGTCAGAGTGCGCGCCTTATGTGACTTTAAGTGAGTATTATTATTATTAATAACATAACAGAATTTATTGATACGCGTACTGATAAATATGACCAAAATGTCATGCATAAGGTGCCATGTTATTAGACGTTTTTGTTCGGCTCGGCATTGTGTCTCTATTTCTCATGATAAATACCTAAAATAAATAAAAATATCTGAAATTTGGTAAAAAGGTATTTTATTTTGAAAATACCTATTTTGCATTTAGCATTTGAAATACAAAACGCAAAACTATTTGGTATTTTGCATTTGAAATAGTAAATCTGAAAAGTATTTTGCATTTTGTATTTAAATGCTTTTTTAAAACCATTTTGTACATCTCTGCTAATTTACTACTAGGAGGGTAATTAATTCTAACTTAAAACTATCAGGTCATTAAAACTAAATATGTAAATATATCAGGTCAAATAAAGCTGAAAATGGAATCGGGCCATTGTCAAAATTTAGAAGCTTATTTTTGTCACTCGTGGCTATATATATGCTCTCAAAACTATCTAACAAATGTGTAGTCCTCATAACAATTTTACATTGTTGATACTAATGACATGGTCCGTGTTCAAAATATGATTAGCTACACTTGATTTTTCTGGTCTACTTATTGTATTTAATGTGTGCAAAATGTTCTTTCCATCTGGTATTCATGGCCCGTCGAGTTTGGCTTATATAAACTTTTTCGCAAACTGTAATTTTTCATTGTTAACAACTACAGTGCTCTTAATTATTTCTATGAAACTACGATTAAATAAAAAAAATCAAAATTAATCAGTATTGCTTTTATTGATCCTATGTGCCAAGGAAGTGCTCACTTCCGACAATTTCTACACTGTTTTCAAGGATCACATTGCTCTATTTAATTATAGCAACTTCAAATTTAAAAAAAAATCATTTAAAAAACTTACCAGCACATGACGATTTAGTGGTGGAGATTTATTTTTACTTCCCACCTCTACTATGGTAGGGAAGTAATGGATTTAGTCCGAAAAAAATATTTCGAGATTTTAACAGATTTTCACGTTTTGAGACCCTAGTAATCGTTTAAGATCATTTTCTGACTGATGTCTGTATGTGTGTGTGTGTGTGTATGTGTGTGTGTATGTGTGTGTGTGTGTATGTGGTCAATTTTTCGCCTTCGATATCTTAAGAACGGAACAACATACGGGCATGCCGATTGTTCTATTGTGTTTATCAACCTTTAACTTAGATCTGATTAGATTTTGAGTCAAATCGGTTCAGTGGATCCTGAGATATTCAAAAAAACGTCCTCAATGTCACGTATTAACATAGGTAAAAAAAAATATAAATGAATTCTAGATGTTATAATATGAAAAAAATGTAAATATTTTTTTTCTCTAAAATGTATAGTTTTCGAGAAAAAAAATATTTTACTAAAAAAAATAAAAACTGTACGTAAATCAAGGTAACCATGATTTTTGCTATATTAAGTTAAGATCACCAAACAAAAAAGAGGGCCATGCTTTTTTCAAAGAATAAAAATTAAATTGTGTTTTAAAGACCACCAACAACTAAGGTTATTTGGGCCTAGTCAAAGAATAAAAAAAAAAGAGTGTTTATTTTTTGCAAATATTTACTAGGTGGGAAGTATAGGACTGGTCATCAGTCGAATTTTTTTTTTGGAAATTATTACCCCTACAATCCCAGAAACGGATTTATAACGCGACTCGACTGTATTATTCACCTGTACTTCAAATATTATGGAAATATGTGCTGAGCTTATCAGAAAAAAATTCGACTGATGACCAGTCCTATACTTCCCACCTAGTAAATATTTGCAAAAAATAAACACTCTTTTTTTTATTCTTTGACTAGGCCCAAATAACCTTAGCTGTTGGTGGTCTTTAAAACACAATTTAATTTTTATTCTTTGAAAAAAGCATGGCCCTCTTTTTTGTTTGGTGATCTATTGATGGCTAGCTTAATATAGCAAAAATCATGGTTACCTTGATTTACGTACAATTTTTATTTTTTTTAGTAAAATATTTTTTTTCTCGAAAACTATACATTTTAGAGAAAAAAAATATTTACATTTTTTTCATATTATAACATCTAGAATTCATTTATATTTTTTTTTACCTATGTTAATACGTGACATTGAGGACGTTTTTTTGAATATCTCAGGATCCACTGAACCGATTTGACTCAAAATCTAATCAGATCTAAGTTAAAGGCTGATAAACACAATAGAACAATCGGCATGCCCGTATGTTGTTCCGTTCTTAAGATATCGAAGGCGAAAAATTGACCACATACACACACACACACATACACACATACACACACACATACAGACATCAGTCAGAAAATGATCTTAAACGATTGCTAGGGTCTCAAAACGTGAAAATCTGTTAAAATCTCGAAATATTGTTTTCGGACTGAATCCATTACTTCCCTACCATAGTAGAGGTGGGAAGTAAAAATATTCAACTATTTACATTCTACGCACGCGTTTTCTAAAAACGAAATATCCAATAATTTTATATTAATTAATTTTTCAGACAAGCAAATCGTAGTACATTTGAATCACGTTATTTTTTTCTGTGAGAAGTTTATTTCTAGTTCGTAAGTACCTACTTCTAGTTGCAAAAACATACTATTTATTATGAATTGATAAAAAAATTGAAAATATCAACCTTTAAGACAGATATAAATTTATTATTTACTAGCGGTCCTGTCGGGCTTCGCCCGGGTGCATTACACTACTCACTCGCTTCGCTCGTTCGCTTGAATATTATAATTACATTACTCGCTCGCTATATATATGAACTTTCCGTGAAAAATTATCTAACTGATGGTGAAAACCGCATCAAAATCCGCTGCGTGGTTTAGGAGTAGTTAGTGGTTATACAGACAGATAGACAGACGCGGAAAGCAACTTCATTTTATACTATGTAGAGATTATGAATTTATAGACGTCTATATTAAACATTTTAATAGTGCGGAAAAGTTGTTATCCTTTTTTTAGTTTCATATTTATCTGCAAAAGTTTACTCTATTTTGGAAATACATTTAGAGATGTCGCAATGTATAGAAATAAAGATATTTAATTTCACAAAGTGAATTGCTAAATGAAATCGCATCAAAATAGATCAACCTATTGAAGAGTTATGAAATCACACACAGACAGAAATCACAACATGCGACCCAAACACATAACACCCCTCTTTTTAGGTTAGGGGTTAAAAATCAAGTAATCGAAAAAAATTAACAGTTTTCTTGTTATAATAAAACGCTTGCCAAGTTGGGCAGGAAACAGCATAGTTTTGTAATGTAAAGGTAATGTAAGCATGGTAATTATTTTTTATCTTTATCTTTTGTAATTTATTAGCCTTAAATTTTGTAATAATAATTTTGTAAATTGAATAAAATTCTAAATTCTAAATAGCAAACCAATATACGTTACCCCAATAATTCGAATTCTTAACAAATGTAAAATTTACATCATAATAAATGATAAAGAATAGTCCTTTAATTAACCCATTCCGTAGCTGTAGAAACTAAATAATACCACAAAAATTATTAGGATTTTTTCAGTGTTTAATTTTAGTTTTTAAGTCATCGTTTGGGGTAACAATAATTATTTAAAAAACTGAAAATGTAAAAATCAACTGCCATTGTTATGTAAATGTTTCAAAGTGTTCTACAGTTATAAAATCTTTAATCAACAAAATAACTAGAGTGTTTTCGATATACATAAAGAAAAAAGAAATAAAAAAGCTAAATTTATTTAATGATCTTGAAAGTAAGTAATTTAAATTCATTAAAATGAACCATCTTATAAAGATGGTATCATCCGTACGGACTAACAAAAGGCAAGAATATATTTATCTGAGTGCAATGGAGGGAGAAAGACGTGCAGTGAATGTAGCATTTGTTTTCTTGTGCCTGAAAGCAACCATTTATATAACAGGAGGGGCCAGAATGAATTATGTGACAGCGGTTTTCAAAAGAAGAACCTTTTACATACTGTAGGAGGCAGAACATGTAACAAAAATCGATCCGGACAATATTTCTTATATCGGTTCATTACGGACGATGGAAACCCACAAACACATAAAATAACTAAGGGAAAAAATAAATTGAAAAAGTAAACGGTGCTACGTTCTACTTTTAATTTATTCTAACTAATCAGTTCGTTAAAATTCTTTTACTTAGTTGAAGTCTGGAATTAAAAATAACTTTCTTTAATGATGTAGATACTAGCTAGAACCAATGAATTTAAATAATGTTTCCGTTGTCCGTATTTTAATTCAATGGTAAGAGACAATATTGGCTGACCGCATATCTTTAAATCCACGCGACGAAAAGGATTTTTAAAATGTATAGGTAGGTACTTTTTTCTTCCCACCTCTACTATGGTAGGGAAGTATTAGATTCAGTCCGAAAAAAAATGTGTGTGTGTGTGGTGAAATTTTGTTTACTTCGATATCTCAAAAACGGAACAACATAGGGTCACACGGTTTATTTTACTATTTTTGTCAACACTTTACTTAGGTCTGATTAGATTTTGAGCCAAATCGGTTCAGTGGTTTCTGAGATATTAAAAAAAATGTTCTCAGTATCACGTATTAACATCATCATCATGATCAGCTTCTAAAGGCCAAATCTTGTCGTTGTAGCCATTCATGTCTGTTACTTGCCA
Organism: Mongoloraphidia duomilia; assembly: GCA_039654895.1. Lineage (NCBI taxonomy): Eukaryota > Metazoa > Arthropoda > Insecta > Raphidioptera > Raphidiidae > Mongoloraphidia > Mongoloraphidia duomilia. The sequence goes on along the minus strand of CM077520.1, from coordinate 3,911,252 downwards.
TTTTTAACCGACTTCAAAAAAAGGAGGTTTCTCAATTCGACCGTACATATTTTTTATGTTTTATGTGTGTTCGCGGATAACTTCGTCGTTTATGAACCGATTTTGAAAAAAAAATTTTTATTTGAAAGGGTATACTTTCAGATTGCTTCCATAGAAATTTCATCAAAATCGGCTCAGTAGTTCGGCTGATTTTAATAAAAGTAAGTAACGGCGTGTGATTCTTTGGTAAATGTTACTTTTTGACACTAAAAAGTAAAAAATAAAAACTTTTTAACAAAAAAAAACCTCCTTCAAATAGGCACTAAAAAGAGGAAAATAATGAAATTTTGAGGTCTGTGCCAATTAAAATATGAAGTCGGTTAAAAAGTATAGTATAGTGATTAATATCTTCTTTTTAACCAACTTCATATTTTAATTGGTACAGGCCTCAAAATTTCATTATTTTCCTCTTTTTAGTGCCTTTTTGAAGGAGGTTTTTTTTTTGTTAAAAAGTTTTTTTTGAGTTGTTGGTCCGATAGGAGATTTCTTCAAAACAACTTCCAATGGGAATTAACAAGATTATAAACCATTCAGTTTGTACCCTTAAGGATAATTTTACAAATCGATATCGCTAATCATTTTGAGATGTAACATGCATCAATCAAAGAAATATGTGCATTTATAGTAATAATTAGTCAACTATATATAGGTAGTATGTATAGATTTGATGGTGTGATTCTTGTTATGTGTGTATAAAATGTAAATAGATCTTTATCACCTTTATAATTACTGCAATTTTACGAGGTGTTGAATCCCTGTGGCCATAATTCATTTTCGCTTCTGTCCGTGTCTGTATATTACATATACATAACATACGAATTTGTATACAGTGCGTTTCGCGGACCTTTCGCTTAAAGGAGAAATACTTTGCGAAAAATATTTTTTTTAGTAAATTATTAAGTATACCGTGCTTTGAGTAAACGAGCGGGCGTCAAGCCGAGGCGATATCAAGTCGACTCTGTCACTCGGTACCGAGACGGTTTAGAGTTAATACCGAGATTATAACGAATAAAACTCTATACTTTAACCCTGAAGATTCGCGTCTCGAGATGCTCTAGTTTGATAAGGATTAATCAATTGATATAAAATATTCGTATTGTTTTTTTGAAAGAATTTTGAGGTCTTGTAATAAATATTTTTTCAATTTATTTATCACAATATTTTAGAAAACATTTGTAAAAAATCAAGATGGCGCCTTTTCCTTACCTTGAAAATTTAGAAACTTTTTAGACGATAAAAAATGTAAACGTTTGACACATACCTTATTTGTCACCAGCGCCACCTAACGAATAAAAAATGTAAATGTTTCAAAACTTTGGAATTATTTTTTTTTGTCTAAAGCGAGTGTAATTTGGGCTTTGGCTGTCTTTAAATAGAAAGAATAAAAACAAGATGAACAGCTTGAAACTTTATTTATTATTGTCCATAATAATTGTTCCTCACAGTCAACTGAAAGTTGTTTTTTTTTTCTTTTTAAGGCCACCAACAAGTAGGGTTATTTGAGCCTAGTACCAATCCATATTTTCATTTTAATATTATTTTTTTAATAATTAAATTGAAAATCCAATTATAGCTGCCAGACTTTTTCCTGTCACTTGATAGCGCCACTAACAAGTGAGGTATATATCTGTCATTCATTTAATGGTTAAATCGAAGTTTTTGTAATTAATTATTTATTCCTTATTATAATGGATAAATGAAGAATGACTGAACAGAAACCGTTAATCTCTAAACATTTGACACATACCTTATTTACCATTAGCGCCATCTGACGATAAAAATGTAAACGTTTGACACATACCTTATTTGCCACCAGCGCCACCTAACGAATAAAAAATGTAAATGTTTGATACATACCTTATTTGCCACCAGCGCCATCTAACGAATAAAAATGTAAACATTTGACGCATACCTTATATGCCACTAGCGCTATCTGACGAATAAAAAAATGGTAGCTTTAATTGATACTTTACCAGTTCTCTGATTAGAGGAGCCACGGACCCACCTAAAGGACGGCATCGCTACACGCGGTTCGGCTATTCTCTGCAAGCTCTTAAAAATGAACAATGCCCTGTGTAGAGAAAGGTTTATGAAACACACTGTATACAAAGCTATTCGCTATATTTGTGTAATGTGGCCAAACGTTTATTTGCTGCTTGCGACGTGTGTATTATTGCCATTTTATGTACCTATAAAAATATGCACTGTTTATGTACCAAATATATTTTTCGGTCCTTAAATGTAGTCACCTACAGCTATATAGTTAGCGCTGATGATGAAAAATGTATAGTTTCAAAAAAAATCAAAACAACACGCTTATATTTATGCACTAAAAAGTAGAAAATAAACTTCTTTCTCTTCTATATCGCTTAGAACTTTTCCTATATTTCATTTAATTCATCGAGTGCCCCACGTTTCTAAACGTTTTAGAAGAGAAATAAATTTATTTTCTACTTTTTACTGCGTTAATATAAACGTGTTCTTTAGCTTTTTTTGACACTATAAATTTTATTTTCAAATTTTTAGTCATTATAATATATTAAATTATAAATTGGAGACATGTTTTCCCACCATCAATACCGTAACTCCCACCACTTATTTTTTTATTTCCATTTTTAAATATTTATATAAACATTATTATAGCCAAAGTATCAGAATATTGTATTGTCATCAAAACTACATACGATTGCAGAGATTCACGTCTGAATTGGACATTTGGAAGAAGGTGAAAATCGAATTGCAGGATTTCTTTACATACAACCATTCATATACAAGTAAAGGTAATATTAGTGTGTTTAAAAAAATATCGGCCCAAAACGGACGAAACTTGTTGGTATTTGATTTTCATATTGGTGGGAGTGCCGGGCTCACATTCGGAAGGCACTGGGTTCAAATCCCGGCAGGGGCAGACATGGAGAGGACGTTTTCCTACTGCATCTCGCTAAGAAACCATAATTTATTCTTGTATTGGCCATCTTGGTGAGGTTTTCCCTTAACATTTTCAGATAAATATCGAAATGGTTTCTTATACAAGAACATGGCCGATTATTACTTGTCTAGCCAAACTTCTATGATCACAAAATGTGCCTACCTTATCCTAATTTTCTATAATTCCCCACTCACCTCATTGGTATTAATTTTGAAATTTTAAAATCATCTAAGCTGGCTTGAGAATAGCTTTCACATTTTTAGAACATTTTCACACGTTTTAAGGGTGCTTTTGGCATATTTTGGAGGTTTTCACGCATTTTAGCGCTATTTTTGAAAGGTTTTCGCGCGTTTTAGGGGCATGTTGTGCTTTTTCGAGATTTTTTAAGTGTTTTAGGGCATTTTGAGAAGTTGTAGGGACGTTTTAGGCATTTTTAGTGGGTATTAGCGCATTTTGAGATAGCAGCTGATGAGTTTTGAACTGTTAAAAATTCTCGAACAGAAAAATGCAATATCAATAATGAAGACCGTTTTTAATAAAGCTAAAATGCGAGTGTGCTCGTTGCGATAAAGAAATTATCTCATTATATGAAATAAACGTTCATATTAGACCATAAAACATTTCTTATATTCAGTTAGAGTGCTTCAATTTCCGCCATCAAACGTATCTTCTGTATTAAATACAATACTGCCTGCCTTTCAGTATCCCGTATTATACTTTTAATGTATGTGTGTGTGTGTGTTTGCGTATGGAAACAATGGGATTACTAAGTAAAGACACGCCTAAAATAATAAAGCCGACATCATTCATACGTCTCTAAAATATATACAGAATGTTCTCAAAAAGTTTAAGTTTATAGTCACGTCAAGAACTACCAGCTGAATCTAAGTGTGAAACTTAATCCGCGAATACTTGCAAGCGACCTCCATGTTCCTAGCACAGCTACCAGTATCGTATCAGTGAAATTAGGGACTAAATAGACTGCCGTATTCCAGATCTTAGGAATTCGCTAAAAACATCGACAGTCGAGTGAATCAGCTGTGCTTTAATTCTGAACGATGATGGAGTATATTCAAGTACGTACAAAAATTGATTCTTTAAATCATCGATGTAGATAACTCAAGTACTTAAGCGTAGATGATCGAGCACCCATGATAATTTTTGTCTGGATGTTTCTGTAAGCACTAAAAATATTTAGAGCTTATCATCCAGACGAAAAATCTCATGGGTACTCTATCATCACCAAGTCGGCATCTATGCTCAAGTACTTCGAAGTACTTGAGTATCTACATCGCAAATATTCTTTCATTTCTGAATCATATATACTAGGTACTGAATTGTTACTGAGGTTGAGCTACGCGACTTTTAAGTGCATGCTTGCAACACGATTTTGTCTTCTTCTGATGGCGAAATTCAAAAAAGAGTTTTCTGACCCACAAACGCACGCTTGAAATACATGATTTCACTCTGATACTAAGGCAGTCTGTACACGGGCCATATTTTTGCAATTGACATAACCACAAAATTGTGGTTAGCCCGACTGCAAGTTCTGGTTAAGCTAACCACATTTTTGTGGTTGGCTTACGGTTGTATCGACTTCATGTGCAGTAGATACAACCACTACACGACCTTCGAAGTTGAGCAATCACAGCTGGCAATAGAATGAATGGCGCCAACACTGCCGTACGTGTACGGCTGTGCCGGCTGGCGCAAGCGCGCGTGTTGTGGCTACCACTCGCAAGATACCGACTGCAATCGGACTGCAGACGTCCGTTTCGACAGCAGCGAACGCCCGTGTCTGCCGGGTAATACTATTTGTATAAAGAACCACAGTTCTCCGAGACGCGACCGCATTTTTGCGGTCGGGCGACTCCAAAAATGTAGCTCGTGTACGGTCTGCCTAAGAGAGAAAGATTATATTATAGACGCTAGATAATTGATGTCATTAGCGTCTATCCCTAACACTGAAATCTAATATCTATAAATTATACAAAATGTCATAATTACCACAAAACACCAAACCATAATAAAAACTCTCGACGTACGTTTCGCCAACCAAGTTGGCATCATCAGGAGATGATTAAATCATCTGCTTTTGATGCCAATAATCATCAGGAGATGATCTAATCATCTCCTGATGATGCCAACTTGGTTGGCGAAACGTACGTCGAGAGATTTTATTATTTTTGCGGTCGGGCGACTGCAAAAATGTAGCTCGTGTACGGTCTGCCTAAGAGAGAAAGATTATATTATAGACGCTAGATAATTGATGTCATTAGCGTCTATCCCTAACACTGAAATCTAAAATCTATAAATTAAAAAAAATGTTATAATTACCACAAAACACCAAACCATAATAAAAACTCTCGACGTACGTTTCGCCAATCAAGTTGGCATCATCAGGAGATAATTAAATCATCTCCTGATGATGCCAACTTGGTTGGCGAAACGTACGTCGAGAATTTTTATCATGGTTTGGTGTTTTGTGATAATTATAACATTTTGTATCGTTACACCAAAGGTTCCACCACTTTTCATTGTCCTATAAATTATGATAAATCATATTATTAAAATGGCGTTTGTTGCAAATCATTCAGCCGGCGTATCGCAGATGTAATTATCCAGTAACCTTGTAAATCGTCGAATAGTTTTCTGTTTAGAGTTGTCGCTACACGCCTGTGCGGTGAACCGACATTGACGCCAAGGACATTTGTACGAATGCCGTTATTTTTTGTTCAGCCGGTATCAACGCAAAATGACATTAAAGAAGCGCAGCTTACAGAAGAGATTCAATTAAATCAACGCAAGCTCGAGCTATATAACTCCCTGATATATAAACACGGAGGGTGATTAAATTCATACCGAGTCAGTGACGTGCGCCGCATTTTGATCCAAGTATTCTAACCGAGGCTTCGCTTACGTTAATGTCGATTTTAACAGAAACCTTCTCTTACCTGACAAAACAATATGAGCCGACCTAGGACGCCTGGCAGCTGTGAAATATTTTCATAGCTCTCCCCTTGCGAAGACAATTACTGAGAGAATTTTTAAAATCAGTTCAGTAGTTCCAGAGATAAGAATTTATGATTTAATACAACATGTTGTGCCTGTAATCGGCTGCTTAAAATAATATATATCGCACGCGTACAACAATACAATATTTTATGCCATACGACAGTATAGGGAGGCTTGCGTAAAATATAGACTATGTGACGTCAGCGTACAATAATGCAATATTTTATGCAATACGACAGAATAGGTAGCGCGCGTTGCTATGGTAACGAAATAAATAAATATTGAATCAAGGCCAATGTTTTTAGTATTTGTAGTGCTGTCAGTGAATTCGTACAATTAAGTATAAGACGCTAGGGGTGTTGGTACTCTCGCCTGCGGCTCGCGTGCCAACGTCACCCCTCGCGTCTTATACTTAATTGTACTAGTTGTGTAAACCACAGTAATACCCCGACTTACGCTACCCCGTCTTACGCGGATCCAGAGCTACGCGATTTTTTAATCTTCGGATTTGTCCTTGAGCGAAGCGAAACTCAATTCCCTACAGAAATGCAGTGCGCATGCGTCGTCCTGGCGAAATTTTAAAGGGAGAACCGGCATATTATATTTATGTCTAGGCACATTATACACATACTTAATGTGTCTGAAATCGTTGATTCGTCAGACGACTTTGTTAGATTTTATGAAGCCTTCTACGTCAAAATAACTTTTTGACGTTTTTGCAATTCATAATAATATAATTTGTTGTATTATCCAAGATTTTATTACATATTTTTCTTTATTTATTTATTGTAGATTATAGACGCGTCGACATCTGGTCATTAGCGCCTTTCAACTACACTAAATAACAACTAACTTAAAACTAAATAACATCACAAAACATCCATGAGCGCAGGTGGGATTCGAACCCACGGCAGTCCACTCTAGAGGTTGTGGCGCCGAGCATGCTAACCACTGGGCTATACTGCCCTCACATATTTTTCTTCTAAGTTATTGTTTTCTTTAGTCTCCAATCCCTATATTAAATTGTATCCCTATATTAAATTGTATGTATTTATTTGCAAAATTGTACCCCGACTTAGGCGAATTCGACTTACACGGTTATCGCTCAGTCCCACCTATCGCGTAAGTTCGGGGTACTACTGTACTATTATCAGTCGTGATACGCCACTGATATCTAACCAAACCTAGAGACATGATTACTTAGCTTTCGCATTCGTTAGCCATTTTCATTGGAAGTTGGCAGGTTTTAATCAAATAGAACTGAGTTAATACAATATTATGTATGTACATAATATAATCCTAGTTTACGTCTGTCTGTGTATATATACTTGAATAAATATGTATATAAGTTCCCCAACATAATATAATAACGTATTGCATTTGCAAACACACGTCCTCTTAAATGACTAGCAAATATTCGAATTAAATTGCCAATATACAGGGTATTTAATTTCAACCGCCCGTCATATTGACTTAGACAGCAAATAGTATTTTGCATTATAAGGGACGAAACACAACGTTTGTGTGAAGTTTGTGTTGCATTCGCTGTGTTTCGTTCCGAGTGCATATTATTTTTCACAACAACTTTATTAACAATTCGATTTGAGGTACCTGCAATTTGGGTGAGCAAAAAAGCCGCAAAAATATTAGATCTGTCAGATCCATGAGAAATTTAGTGGGGTTATGTCAGTCATTTTTACGTTTTCGAGTATTATATGCGAATTGAAGTTGGCGCGACTCAATCGCTCTATCTCTCTCTTAACAACGTTAAAAAACAAAGAAAACCGACAATTGAAAATTTTCATTCCTCTAAGATTTAAACTCTCAGTTTCAACCCTAAACAGGTACCGAAAATACATTCTCAAAAACCATGAGAGTAATCGAGTCTTATTAAGAGTGGCTTTTTTGTAGCAAATAAGTTACTGAATCTAAATTTTACACTTAAACCCTTTTTCTTCCATTGGCGTAGAAATTTGAAACGTTCAAATATTAAAAAACCCGAGTTCTACGCCTATGGATTAATATTAATCATAATTTTGATGTGGGTTTTTTTGTTCCATAAAACTATGCCAACGTGCCAAATTTTAGCAAAATCGCACAAGCCGTTTTAAATTTATAACAAAAAAAAACGATTTCAAAATTGTAACTGCAGGGCCGTATAGCGCCAAACTAAGCAATTTTGTAAGAAGGTAAGTTTGCTTAAATCGGCTTATTTTGGTCTCAAGAACATGTGGTAGGCGTGTGTTAAGTGTCTTTGAGGACACCCTGTATAAGAAGTGATATGCGTAAATCACTGTAGATATAGGTTTTGAAAATGATTATATAAAGTTAAAATTTTCAGTCCAGCCTGTGTATAAAATTTAATAAACGTGCTTTATCTTATTAACTCTGTAACACCCTGAGCTAAACACACATTCAGTGAGATATATACAATATATAAACCCAAAGACTATACAGGGTGCGGCTGTTGTATCGTGATTCGTGGTGTACGGCCATTGGACTACACAACACGGGTTCCTTTTTAACCGATTTTTAACCGACTTCAAAAAAGAAGGAAGGTTCTCAATTCCTTTTTTTATGTATGACCAGTGACCACGCATAACTTTTTACAAAGGAGTCCGATTTTGATGATTCTTGTTTTATTGGATAGGATAATCTCGAAGTTGGTCCCATATAAATTTTACTTAAATCGGTTCAGTAGTTCGGCTGATTTTAATAAAAGAGAGTAACGGCGTGTAATTCCTTAAGGTAAATGTTTGAACTTGGAATACTTATGTGAGAATGTAGCTGAAATATTTGCATGCAAGTGTCATTTAGAGTTCGTCCAGAATAATTTAGCTATTAGGAAGACAAGACTTTGTTCGATCTTTGAACTCGCATCAAATTCGCGTCCTTGTACTTTTATTTGAAATTCCAATTACATTAACACAAGTTGGTTCCCTACTAAAGTGGTAAAAAAATAAAAATAATATTATCCCAAATGTTAGTGTTTTTAACCGACTTCAAAAAATAAGGTGGTTCTCAATTCGGTCGTATTTTTTTATGTTTGTTACCTCATAACTTAGTCATTTATAAACCGATTTTGAAATATTTGTCTTTATTTGAAAGGATATACTTTCACATTGGTCCCATAGAAATTTCATCAAAATCGGTTCAGTAGTTCGGCTGATTTTAATAAAAGTGAGTAACGGCGTGTGATTCTTTAAGGTAAATGTCACATTTTGACACATCAGACAGCGTAAGAAAGTCGGTTTAATAAAAGTGAGTAACGGCAAGTGATTCTTTTAAGGTAAATGTCACTTTTTGACACTAAAAAGTAAAAAATAAAAAACTTTTTAACAAAAAAAAACCTCCTTCAAAAAACCACTAAAAAGAGGAAAATAATGAAATATTGAGGTCTGTGCCAATTTAATAAAATATGAAGTTGGTCAAAAAGAAGATATTAATCACTATACTATAAATACTTTTTAACCGACTTCATATTTTATTAAATTGACACAGACCTCAAAATTTCATTATTTTCCTCTTTTTAGTGGTTTTTTGAAGGAGTTTTTTTTTTTTGTTAAAAAGTTTTTTGAAGTTGGTATGGTCCCGCGTCCAATTGGCTGGAATTTTTAATTTATAGTGTAGTTTTTTCCACGATACAAATTATTATAAAATGTGATTTGATTCATTTAATAACAGGTTTGCATCACAGCATGTGCGTATATCAAAGATATTATTTATCACTGTTTAAGACGATAAAAACTTGTAAATTATTACTTATTATAAATTAGATTGTAGAAATATACAACCGTCATTACATCGCTCACACTTTACAAGACTTGCTACTATTAATAAACAAGTTAACTATATTATGTGTGTGGAATTTTCTTTCGTTCGCAATATCTCCTGTAAAAGTGCATCAATTTTAAAGATTTGTTTTAATGGTTGAAAAGTAAGGCCTATTTATTTTTGTGCCAATCAGATCAGTGGTTTTAGAAATATTTTGTGCATATTAATTTGTAGGTACCTATAACAATCTAAACTAATATTATAAAATTGGTAAATTCTGTACTTTGTACAATAGAAGCACTACTGGGTATCGATCGATGTGTTCGTATATATAGTAACGCGCCTACAAAGTCCACATCATGAGAGAGTCATGTTTTTAATGATTTATACAGAAGTTAATAACTTTAATAAAAATAAACTAAATCGTAACTTAGTCTGTAATTGTAAAGTTCTAAGGACTAGAAGAGCGAATTTTCCGTTTTCATAATTTTTTTCCTGTTTTTCAAATTTCAATCTATATCTATATCTATTTATTTGGTTGAACGCGCTAATCTCAGGAACTACCAGTCCGATTTGAAAAAAAATTTTTTGTTAGATAGCCCATTTATCGAGGAAGGCTATAGGCTATAATATAATATCACGCTACGACCAATAGGAGCGGCGCATCAATGAAAAATGTTGCAAAAACGGGAAAAATTATTCCTTTTGAGAGCTTCCACTGCATAAACGGTTAAAGTTACGCAAAAATCATGTATGACGGAATTGTTCCCGGAAGGTTTATATACCCCTGCGACCCGAAGGAAGCCGGGCTGGTGATGTTTATAATATTAGTAAGATTCCGACAATACGCTAAAATGCAAGAAAATTGCAGAGTTAGTTTTGTTACTGTCTCACAAGAACTATACATTTTTCCGGGACGTAAAGTGCTCTATGTTTTAATTCAAGACCTAAAGTAACTATATACCAAATTTCATGAAAATCCGTTCAGCCGTTACGGAGCTGAGTGGTAATAAACACACACACAAACTTTCGCATTTATAATATTAGTAGAGATTAGGATAAGGTAGGCAACTTTGGGAGCACAGGAGTTTGACAGGTAATCGGCCATGATTTTGAATAAGGAACCATCTCGATATTCATCAGGAATAATTATTGAGGCAAACTATGACGGAAAACCTCAATAAGATTACTGGAATTACCGTTTCTCGACGTGAGGCAAGGAAAACGTTCTAGTCATATTTGTCCCCGCCGGGATTCGAACCCAGTCCTTACGAATGCGAGTCTAGTGCTCTACCACTAAGCTACATTATCTACTCAGTATGCCAAAGTAATTATAAGGCTATATATTATTAGTGTATTTGCCATATTGCACATACACTATTGGCGTCGGTCGGATGGCGAGACCTAGGGGTCGGACCAAAAGTTCTCGACGTTTCATAGCCTCCTGAACAGTTTGGCACCATTTTTAAAAATGTTTATATATATATATAAATAAATATATATGTGTGTACGGGCTATAACTTTCGAAAGAGTTAATTGATTTTGACGAAATTTGGTAGGCACGTTGGAATCAATCACCGCACGAAACCTATTTAAAATGGGCCTAATCGGACCATTTTAAGGGTTGTTTTTAGGGGTAGAAAAATGTTTTTGGGCCCAAAATTAGCGAAAAAATTCTCAGAATTGTTTCAAAATTGAAATTTAACCTTTTAGTAAAGATTAAAATGTGCTGCTAACATTTTAACAAAATCGGCCCGACAGGACCGGACTTACAAATTTTATGAAAACACTAGTTTGCGGATAGTGATTTACTTATACTGAAGGGTGTATTTCATTTGGTACAGAAGTTGTATTGATAATCTTATTGAAATTAAGAAAAAAAATATTATTTTAAGGGATGTATTAAGGGGTTAAATTTTTTATTTTGTCCAAAAACAAACTTAAGTTCACATAATAAAGCCACACGGCCTGTATTAGCAAATACACTATATTGTCGGCAGGGTTTGGCACTGCGACCCGAGTTTTTAGTTATTACACTCCGTACGAAGCTGAGCCAGGCAAGTAATCAGCGTACTCCACTGAGGTAAAAGTTTATAGAGACGCTACAAGCTTTTAAAAGTGAAGCCAGTCGCCATTTTTACTCGGCCTTCATTTTATATGTGAGAAGAAGAAGTTATAGTTTTCAAGTAAGTTTTAATGCAGGAAAACATAACATGTTAGGGTATGTGAAAAGAAAATAAAGGAAAATTGTTAATAGCAAAAAATTATGGAAACACGATAAAAGAAATTTAGTGTTATGAAATTTTCAATTTAAATATGCCGCATAATGATAATGATGTAAATTTGCATAATAGGTATTGTTTATGCAATCAGATATATGTGCAATTATGCAAATTAAATTATAAATATTTTTATAGCAGCTTTATTTTAATAGCACATAAAATATAATTTATAATAAAAATTCATTGTGCAGTTTATCATAATTAAATGCTTTATTTCCCATATTGTTGTACATACGAAAGAAAACTTAGATCTATAATAAAAGATTTGATATCTTATTTGATGATTCCTGCTGCTAGAATTTACATACAAACGTAATTTTAATTCAATTTTCGTTAATTGAAAAAATATAACTTTAGATACTATTGAGAATTGACTTTTTTACAATGCATTCACATATTTTTATAACAATAAAGGATAAAGGCCCAGTTTTCGACCACATATCGACAGATTATTACGTAACATAATCTACAGAGTGTATCACAGGACTGAGAATAGAAAATTAATGAGTGCAACAGGAAGACATAAAATAAGTAACGCGACAAAGATAGAATGCAATCATGGGGCTATCTAAATTATTATCCAGGTTTTTACATGAAAAGGGGGCAAAGAAATAACTGATCCTTAAAGACATATCTATTACTAATATTATAAAGTGGCACAGTTTGTTTGTTACGAGTAATCACAGGAACTTCTGAACCGATTTGAACATTTTTTTTCACTCTTTAAAAGCCTACTTCTTCCAGAGTAACATAGACTCAGTTACTGTTTATTTTTATTTATTACGCTAAGGCAAAACGGGGATGAACAATACTCGAGAATGCAAATAGCAAGTCGGGAATCCTGCAAGCGAAGGAATACTATTCCATCGTCAGGAGCGTAAACTTGATACCATGGGCATATACAGCTTTTGGTCTGGGGGGGGGGGCAAATTAGGAATTTCCTGTAGGTAAATAATTAACCAGCTAAAAGTATATATGGGAGGCTGGTAGTGGAAGGGCCCAGGGGTGGCAGTCCAGGGGAAACAGCTGCCTCCTCTGTCCCCATCCCGGTACGCCCATGCTTGATACTCCTGTCGATGGAATAGTATTCCGAAACGTACGTTGGCTAATCAAATTATTTTTAGAACTTATGCAAGCGTTTGTATTCTTAACATGTATATAATTTGATCTATTATTTTAATCTATTCTGTCAACTAGCTAATGATCTCAGTTGTCGAGCGTCTATAATCTTCAGTCAACTATAAACACAAAGATAGTCGACCACAGGTGAGTATTCGAAAACCGGCGCCTTTATCCTATTTAGATTGTACCGTACTTTTAAAGGTTATAAAAATCTTGTTGATATAGTCTTATCATTTAATTACTTATATTAAATTATAAATCTACAGCTTCATTAAAGCTATAACTGGAATTTAAACTAATGATGTTAATTCAACATTAATTAACAATACAATTAACAAAACAGTTAACCCTTCTTATAGCAATGCCGAAACTATAGGCGGACTAGGTCCGTGCCTAGGGGCGCCAAAAGTATCATCAGATATTGTAAATTAAAAAACAAAAAAATAATTTGTTAAGTTTATGCCATGCTATATTTATTGAACAGTTGAATAGGTATTGGTTTTGTTATCATTACCGAAATGTATCGGGGAAGAACATTAGAACGTCCGGCATCTTATATGGACCTTTTCCGGGGCATACGCATGTACATATACTATTAAATATTATGTATCGACATGAAATAATTTCTCGTCACCACACCGTATAAAAATGTTCGCTTTGGACACGCATTCAAGGTCGCCGAACACATCTATGGCGCATGCCCAGGAAATGATCCCAACAAGATGTCGGCCGCTCAATTCTAAGTGACTAAGTAGGAGTGGGAACTACAGTTGGGTATCCATACATAAAAGTTGCATTAATTGGTGAATTTAGGAGCTAGACCACCAAAAAATGATATTCTCGACATTTGATGCGAAGGCATTCAATAGTAGATGTGTTTGTTGGTGCAGCTCTGACGGTTCTGAACTGGCTCCATCAGTCCTGAAGCATTTTTTGGTCAAATTCTCGGACTGTTCGGATTTGAATTTTTTTCAGATTCCAAGCCTAGAGTTTACTCTCAGGACTGATTATCCCCTCCACAAATAAAAGTGTATTTTGAACGTAATATTTCGAAAACAACGCAGAACGCACACTCGGAACTGATCGTAGTAATGAATTCGTTTGTTGGAAGAAATAATTCTAACCACAACTAACAATTCGGATTTGGTTCTAATATTTCAATCCGAAGAGTAGGTACTAAAACCGTCCTAGGAAACATCTTTTGTTTGTATCCATAATCGTGATTATAGGTTATGTTATGTCAATATTTAATAATTAATTGTATTTTAAAGCTTTTTAAAAACGGGACAAGAATATATTTTTACTAAAACTATAGAAGCAATAAAAATGGGGCGGATGCCGTATGATCAATCTATAATTACATAATACGTACCTACCTCACCATTTTTGTGAGGTTAAGATTTAGACAGATAAAATTTAAAATTAAAATTGAAGAACAAAAAGAATTGAAGTAAAATGTCTTCCCTTTGGTGCATAACGAGTTCAGTATAAACTTTGCAAGCTGCAAAAATAAACTAAGTACCTACATTGTAGACCCACAACGTCAATGGAACAGAAGTTGATTGCTAATACGCACTGAGGTAAATCCTATAGAGGACGCATACAATATACAACGGCTTATACAAAATTGCAGCCAGGTTTGACATCACAGGGCCCAACAAATATGGCGGCAAAACACGGGATGGACTGGGAATATTAATATTATTTTCTTCTTCTCACATATAAAATGAGGGCCTCATTACAATGGCGACTGGCTTCACCTTTAAATGCTTATACTCCCTCTATATCTTTAACCTCAGTGGTTATACGTGACGTAACTCTGCTATCATCTATTTGTGAAAAACTAAAATGATATTAAACACATAAGAAATTTTTTAATTATAAGGCACTCCATGTCATTTTAGGTAGCAGCATTCATCGTATTGTTGTTATAAAATTAATAGCTCTCGCAGTAAGTGAATTTGCGGTACATCGTGCTATATATAGGAAAGATTAAATGTTCACTGTCGGGCACTGTGTATTAAGTGGAAACTTTCCTGACGCGAAATCGGGAGTTCTGGGTTCGAATCCCGGCGGTGCATTTACATTTTTCCTATACAGCCTTCTATATAAATATCATGGCGATATTGTCGTTTGATATTCTTATGTATTTAGTTACGGTTTAGGAAATTAATCAAAGTGATGATTTATCTTATTAAAATGATATTGTTTGTGTCAGAAATAAAGACTCTAGTAATTATCTGTTTTGCTGATTTATAAATCCCTGGTCAAAATTTAAGTAAATTATATTTCTAATATACAGGGTGCTGAATTGCTTTGCGGGTAATAGGGATTTAACCCGTAAAATCAAACTTTTGCGATTTCCTGCTTCCCTGATTATTTTAGGAAAAATATCTTCGAATAAAAGTTTCAGAACATAAAATTCTGCATCTAAATCATTAAACAAAATTAATTTTGCATGTTTTGTAACGGCAGAAATTTGATATGAAAATGTCAAAATTACCTCAAAAACAGATAGCGATAGCCATGGAACTTGAACAAAATGATGACGTTTTAGCTGTCAGAATAATTTCTAATCATTTTGTTCAAGTTCCATGGTTATCGCTATCTGTTTTTGAGGTAATTTTGACATTTTCATAACCCTAAACTTTCCACTATCGCGGCGATAGTGGAAAGTTTAGGGTTAGAATCCCTGCGGTGACATAGGTTTGAATTAATGAATTTTTCCTGATTACAGCATTGTGTTACGTCATTGTTCTTACAATAGGTGTTTCATATACTGTTTTCAGTCATTATGCATTCATTTAATTGTGTATTTTTAATGTTAAAGGAATAATAATTGGACTGGAAGCATGTTTTGCTTTCTGATGAAACCAAGGTAAGTTTGAAACCATCAGATGTTTCTGAACGAGTATGGTGAAGGCCTGGAGAAAGATTTGCTGTCTGCAATATTTCTTCAACTCGGTGCGGACATCAAAGCAAAATCCTCCTAAGTCCTCAGAGCACACTTGCAGAGGTTATTGCAGGTATAGCAAATCATTTACACGTCTTCGTCATTTTCGTTCACGAGCATCTGGTAATTTCAAAACTTACCCTAAAACATGCTTCCAGTCAAATTATTCCTTCAATACTAAAAGTAGAACAGAAAAACTGAGTGGGGCGTTAATTTTGGCCAGGATTGTATACAGATTGTATCAAATTAAACCTGTGCATAGGGCATTCTGTGTGTAAGACGGAGATTGATACATAAAGCAATAAGTAAGAATGAGATAAATGATCGCTAATAGGATGTTACGTGGCTACTGTAAATAAATAATATTTATACAACCTAATAGCGTCATCTTTGTTTTTTCGCTCCTTCTATGCTATTTTCAATGGCAGCTACAAATAATTTTATTATGTCGGCGGTTGAATTACCACCATAAAACCATTTAATTATTTGAATTTTTTCCCGAACAGTATAAATTGCCATTTTATCAATAATTTCAGTAGTGACTATTTTTACTGTAGAAAACAACGATGACAGTTGTTCGGTATTACATATTTATTTACAGTAACCACGTAACATCCTATTAGCGATCATTTATCTCATTCTTACTTATTGCTTTATGTATCAATCTCTGTCTTACACACAGAATGCCCTATGCACAGGTTTAATTTGATACAATCTGTATGTTATCTTTCCTAATTTTTTAACCTAGTAATTCATAGTTCAGGATACTGATTGTACGTTCCAGTCAAGCTTTTTTAACGTTGCATGCTAACTCTATAATAATGTATATACTTTTTGCTGCATAGCGAGATGCAAAATATAAGTACGTTTGAATTAGCATTGCATTGAATAAATGACTGCAATTACTGACGCGTAGATTATATTTATCTGCATGTAAAATATTTTTAAATTAAATTTATTCTTGCAAAGAAGAGAATATTTTATGGAGCTAAATTATAGCTTAGCTGCATTGCGTAGGTACAAACTGAGCAGGTCCGTATTGATAAAATTGTGTTTTAAAGACCACCAACAGCTAAGGTTATTTGGGCCTAGCACCAATTCATATTTTCAATTCATTATTTATTTATTTTTAAAAATAAATTGAAAATCCAATTGACACTTTTACCAGCTCTCGGGCTAGAATCCGGGAACTGGGGACTTGTAATAGAGGAACCATAGCAACGCCATGTAAACAACAGCATTGCTAAACGCTCGGCTATTCTCAAGCCCCTATTTTTGATGTGACTAACGTCTAATGTCTCATATACTGAGGTGGCATTTTAGAAATATTAGATGAAACGGAAATAGTCGGAACTGGTTGACATGTGAAACAGCATGTATAACTATGTTAAGAATGCTAAGAATCGAAATTAGTTTTGCACTTTAAAATGGTATTAAATCATTTTAATTTTATCTAGTTATTGTAGCTGCATTCTAGGTAAAAACAGTTGTGGAAATAAATTACATTGTCATTAATAATACTATCTTAATAAAATAAACGCATTAATTTGCATACCACATTTTTATTACTTAATTCACCTGTAGTGATAGCAATAATGTACTCATAGATAAATCGTAAAGACATTTAGTACTAATTATAATGTAGATTTCATTCATAAATTAAACTTTACACTATATATTGTTAACTAGCTCATGTATTAATTAAAAATAATATTTTTATAACTCCTGCTTCTAAAGTTCAATATTCGAGCACTGTGAGGCGGGCGTAAAGAGGCGTATTTTTGTCACAGTGCGTGAAAGTCCAAAGCGTGCGTAAAAGTGAAATCTCTACATCTCTACTCTCTACATCTTATAAATTCGAAATTTTCTTACTTTGTACAATACAAGCACTTACTGGCTATCGATCGATGTGTTCCTATATATAGTATCGCGCATACAAAGTCCACATCATGAGAGAGTCATGTTTTCAATGATTTATACAGAAGTTAATAACTTTAATAAAAATAAACTAAATCGTAACTTAGTCTGTAATTGTAAAGTTCTAAGGACTAGAAGAGCGAGTTTTCCGTTTTCATAATTTTTTTTCTCTCTATTAAACTTTAGAAGCAGTCGTTTTAAAAGATTATGTTTGATACGTCCGCTTAAAGTAAAATATATCTAGTAGGCTTAAATTGAAGCACGAGATCTCGTGCGCTTACCCCCACTCGCCTAACGGCTCGCGAGGATACAGCGCACTCGATCTGCGTCAGTCCCTTAGCTCGTGTCTCAATTTAAGCCTACTGGAATACCTCACTTTACGCACACGTATCGAAAATAACTATTTTGTAAATTCGCTATGTTTTTATTTTTTATCAAAAGATTTTAAGATATGTTAAACATTGTAGATAATAACTATTTTACTTACTAATTCAAAGAAAATTTTTATATTGTTTGATTTTTAACGTTAATTCAAATTTTAATAAAATAGTAATTATATTTGTTTATTTTAATAATTTACAATGAAATTTACAATTTAACTTTAACAAAAATATTAAATGCCTATAATATTTTGAGAACTTTTCTTTTTCGAGTTTTTTTTTCTAATAATTTTTACTTTTTAATATAATTTTAAAAATTAGATAGAACAGATGTGACATAACTATAGGTCAGACAAGAATTATGCAATCAGAACGCAGTACAATAAATACTGACTTAACACTTTTGATAATGACCTAAGTTGTCGACGCGTCTATAATTTACAATAAATAAACACTTTTGATAATCTCTAAGGGGTCGAGGACAGTCGTGGTCCAGTGGTTAGCGTCGCGGCCTCTGGATCAGACTGTCGTGGGTTCGAGTCCCACCTACGCTCATGGATGTTTTGTGATGTCATTTAGTTTTAAGTGTGTTGTTATTTAATGTATAATCAAGACGCTAATGACCTAAGTTGTCGACGCGTCAATTTACAATAAATATATAAAATCTAAGGGGTCCATAGGTGAAAAAGTTTTGGCAACGCTGCACTGGTATAGATTATTGATTTATAAGTACATTCATTACGTTATTTAAATAAATATTATTGGCTTGCGGTCTGAAAAACTCAATGGCAATAATGGTATTTTTATGGTGTAACAAACAATATAAATGGTCTGTAAAAATAATGTTACTACAAACTTTAGTTAATGCTTTACTTGTTTACTAAAACGCTGTATAGAGAACGGGAAGGACGTAGCATTGAGCATGCAAAAATATAGTGACTCGATTTGTGTTCAGGGAGTCTTATATGAGTCTATGACATAGACAATAAAAAATTCACAGATTTCGCAATCCTTGCAACCATCGAGGACATTGGAAATGATAACAGCATATTATATGAAACATAATTAACTCTTTATTATACACACAATATTTATCAATGCACTGTTTAGTTTTGTCAGGAATAACCCTATTATTCTTCTGTTATATACGCGTTCACTTTTGCTTGATTACTTAACTTTTAAATTGATTTTTCTACAGTATTTATTAACATTTGCTCAAAAATAATACCGCAGATCGTCGCAAATACCTCTCAGTTAACTAGACATGATATAAAACACATTTCGAAAAAATTGCACTTGTTCAATTTTGCATGATTGCTCCTCACTTGATCGCGACACCGTTGTCTTTTGGCCTTGAACGAAAACTCGTAACTCTGCCCCCATATACGAACATAAACATTTCCAATGTTAAAATGCAGGGTTCTGGCCACGGAAAGTGCGGAAAGTCTTTTTTTAAGTATAAACTAATGTAGACTGCAGATATTTCTAGCGTAAAACGGTTCAGCTTATAGTAAATTTAAAAGTTATTTGTAAGTAATATCAGGATTTTAAGATTTTTTCGTTAAAATAAAATATTTTTTAACTGTGCCTCATTCGACGATGTAAATATTCTGCAAAATTGATGTTTTTGGTGTAAATCGACTAATAACGACGGAATAGAGTCGATTTGAATAAGAAAAAATTAATTTCGCAAGTCAAAATAGATATAAAACAAATCTTTTTTAAGTATAACATTTTTTAGAAATTAGGAGAGAAAAACTCAGTTGCAAAAGGATCAAATAAAATTTGCAATACTGATGATTAAATTTGCATTTATAAGCTTACGTTGCTTATAAATGCAAATTTAATCATCAGTATTGCAGTTTTTCTCTCCTAATTTCAACATCATCTACGGATCACCATTTCTCTATATCATAGAGTTCTTCAACATAACATTTTTTTTTCAACACAAGAAACACGTTTTACGGCTTAACCGGATCTGGAAGACAGTCAAATGACGTCGAATCCGCCGGATTACCGAATCCGGTTTTCCGGATTGCAATTCCTAGCCAACATGGTTGGGGAAACCCTACGTCGAGATTGTTAAACATTTTGTATCTTAATACCAAAGATTCCATTACTCTTCATGTAGATACGGCTTGACCCAAGTCCGCATGGTGTATGGTAGAAAGATTCAACCTTATATTATTATAGAGTGTGAGTTAGGTTGTAATATGTATGTATAATAGAATCCATAGCATATAATAATTATAAATGACATGTAGGTACTGTGTACCTGTTTGATATACGGGAGATAACAAACGTTGTTCACATGCCATGTGGGATGCATGAACTCTGCGTGTGTTACACACACACACACATACACAGAGAACAGATATATTTTACGAGCGTTCTTTTTCACCCTCCCAAAGGAGTCATGCAGCGAAGACCAAAACCAAAACCAAAAAAAAAAAGAAACGACAGGTTCCATAACATTGTTCGTCCAAGAAGCTTGCATTTAGGTAGGATTTCTTTCTATTAATTTTATCTTAGATATTATAGAATCATAATTTATTTAGATTTGTTTTCCGGCTTATAAAAAATACCTATATATTGGACATTGCTTTTTAGTAAAAAACAGAATTAACCACAAACACCAAACCATAGTAATTTAATACTCGACGTACGTTTCGCCAACCAAGTTGGCATCATCAGGATATGATTAAAATCATCTCCAAACCATAGTAATTTAATATTCGACGTACGTTTCGCCAACCAAGTTGGCGAAACGTACGTCGAGTATTAAATTACTATGGTTTGGTGTTTGTGGTTAATTCTGTTTTTTATTATATTCACACCAAAGGTTCCAGCAACATTCTTGGATTGCTTTTTAGGTGCGACCTCTGTGTAGCTGTAGTGGCTAGATGTATTCTCTATGTCTGCATGACACACTATTTTGTATCGCAAGTAAAGTCCAAACGGCTGAAATCATTTTGAATTTCTTTATGCACGGTAGAGTGAATTAGATTCATACGGCTGAACGTGTAACGAAAAGACCTGACCAAACGCTACACCATCACTCATGTGCGCTGTCGACATATGGCTGCGCGTATGTGTGTACAGTCTACGCGACTAGATTCCCACCACGCTTGTCTCGAAAACCAGTAAAAGTGTCTCTAATGATTTTTCGCTTGACACCTGATAAAATATGATTAAAGGATATATTATAAGAAAACAAACACTGGATAAGTTTTACAACTAATTTAATTGGTAGCTATACATGTGAATCCATCCATCTTTGTGTCCCAGTAATATATGTTATAGTAATAGGAATAAGATGCTGGCACATGAGGTAAACCCTGAAGCCATAGGTGAAGGTTAAAAAAAAATTGGTAGCTATACAATTAAATTAGTTGTGGACGTCTTAGAATATATTAAGTTCCCTGTCATTTCGAGACAAGACAGCAACATTAATAGGAGAGTAAACATTGCATACTAAAAAATTCGACTGATTAGCCTGCAGTCCTATTCTTCCCACCTAGTAAACAATCTCTCGTAACAGAAAATTTTCCCAACAAAACAATTTTCTTTTCATATTCTTAATATAAAAAGCATGGCCATATCATTTGTTTGTTGATCTACTAAAGGTCCACTAAAATTGTAGACATCTTGATTAGGTAAACAAAAAATTATTTCCGCGAAATTTTTTTAGAAAACATTTTTTTCTCGAAATCTGTATCTACATTTAAAAAAATAAAACTTGAAAGATTTTATTCATATTTTAACATCTATTTTTAACCTCTATTAATAGGGACGTGACATATTGAGAACATTTTTGAATATTTCAGGAACCACTGAACCGATTTTGCTAAAAAATTAGTTGGATCTAAGTTAAGTGCTGACAAATGCAATAAAACTACATGACCCTATGTCGTTGCATTTTTGAGATAAATTAATAATAATAATAATGCGTTTAACGTCCGTTTCTCGACATTATGTCATAACAGACGCCATTCGCACCATTACTATTTTCCATTTTACCACTTCCCGTTGTTTTCTACATATTTTAAACTTCAACTTTTTTTTTTAATTAGCAATGTGCGAATGGAGGAATTATAGGAAATTAGGATAAGGTAGGCAACTTTGGGAGCATAGGAGTTTGACAGGTAATCGGCCATGGCCTTGAATAAGGAACCATCTCGATATTCATCTGGAATTATTGAGGGAAACCATGGAAAACCACAAACAAGATGGCCGGCACAGGAATTACCGTTTCTCGGCGTGAGGCAGTAGGAAAAAGTCCTAGCCACATCTGTCCCCGCCGGGATTCGAACCCAGTACCTTCCCAATGCGAGTCTAGTGCTGTACCACTAAGCTACACGCTGGGTTTGAGATAAATTATAATATTATCGAAGGAGAATAATTTCACCACATATATACACAGACAGCAGTCCTTAGGGTTCTTAGAGTGTCAAAACGTAAAATCTACTAATATCACGGGATAAAAATCGGACTGAATCCAATACTTCCCTAGCGTTCCCTAGAATAGTAGAGGTGAGATGTAAAAAGTAATCACAAAAAACCAAAACACAACTTTCAATTAACAATGAAAGATAAACAATCAATATGATTAATTTCCCAAGACCGTAACTAAATACATAAGTATATCAGACGACATTATCGCCATGATATTATATAGAAGGCTATACAGGAAAAATGTAAATGCACCGCCGGGATTCGAACCCAGAACTCCCGATTTCGCGTCGGGAAAGTTTCCACTTACTACATGGTGCCCGACAGTGAACATTTAATTTTTCTATATAATATAGCGACGATGTACCGCAAATCCAGTAACTGCGAGAGTTATTAATTTTATAACAACATTACAATGAATGCTGCCTTTCTCAAATGGCTGGGACTGCCTTATAGTCAAAATACACACGTGAGAAAGCAATTAGATGCCGTATTTGAAGTTTTCTTACGTGTGTATTTTGACAACTTTCAATGCTTGTGTTTTGATGTTACTTTTTTTAGTATTCTGTGTCTTCACGCCAAAGGTTCCTTCAAAAGATTCTTCGAGGACAGTAGACACTCAAGAAGAACTCCTTGAGTTTATACTTCCATGATTTATTTGTTTGTTACAGCGGAGAACCACGGTATCCTCTATCAATTCCAGTATTCGTGTCTTTTTATCTTTGTATATTCGTATTTCCATGACTATACGTGTGTAGATATATATTTGTAACCAACGCAGCGCATAGAGATTTATCTCCGGAATGGCAATCCTTTCAGATACGGCATAAACAACGTGGGATTGGTGCATCCCGGGTCGTAAAATAACTCTTAAATGTCAAACTGAAACCGAATTAATGTACCCGGATCGGATAACATAATAAAATACATGAAATATCTTTACGTTTTGATCAGACACAAAGACTGGTAAAAATATACATAGATATATTTACTATTTAGGTATGTAAAATTTATATATACATAATTATCTAGCTATATTATACTCAGTACCTAGGTATATACAGAGTTTCAAAAAACTTGCTTGTGGGGTGATTCCTTAACCAAAAATAAGACAAATTGTTCCTATTAACATTATTCCGCAGATGCTTTGTTTCAAAGATACAGGGGGTTCAATTTTTTAACTTCCCACTGGAAGTTATTGTAATGGGTCCGAAAATCGAAATCAAAAAGGAAAAAAAATTTTATGTTTCAAGGTCACTACACTATTTTTACACTACTTTTAGAAAGATGTCTGTGTGTGTGTGTGTGTGTGTGTACGTACGTACGTACGTATGTGTACATTTCTTTCAAAGACGAAATCTCGAGAACGAAAAATGATATCGACTACGTTAGGGTGCCAATCGACGCGTATTAACGTAAATATGATCTGAAAGAAATTTTTTCAAAATCGGTTCAGCCGTTCTTTTTTCTTAACCAAATAACCTCCAAAAAAGTAGATTTTACACAATATCTCGCGAATAAAAAATTATATCGACTTCGTAAGGGTGTCAATCGAGGCGTGTTAACGTCATTTTGATCCGACATAAATTTTATAAAAATCGGTTCAGCCGTTTTTTTTTTTTTTTTTTTTTTTTTAATTATTGATGTTTTAATGATTAAAATGATTACTTTTCTGTGTAATATCTAATTTAATTATTATTATTAAATATTTATCAAACTGGGAAGTTCGTCGTGTGGACCTCAAGGGTCGCACTTTAGTCCTAATAAACGACCCACCTCACGGCTTGTTTAATTTTTTCGGTTTATTATTGATATCTAGATACTTAAATAAAATTCCGGTAAATTTTGAAAATGTCATGTGGAGGCATTTGAAAAAACTTGTCTATAAAACGCCAGTACAAACAAGAGAAGAACTTTTAGAATGAATTGAAATGGCATTTGTCAGAGTCTGTCGAAATCCTCGTATTTGTGTTAGAGTGAGAAGATCTTTACGTAGAGATCGAATGCTTGTATTTTCAATATTAATTACTGTAATTTTATTTAGGTAGATATCAATAATAAACCGAAATAAGTAAAACAATTGAACATCTTGTATCTTTGAAACAAAGCATCTGCGGAATAATGTTAATAGGAACTACTTGTCTTATTTTTGGTTAAAGAATCACCCCATAAACGATGGCACATGTTTTTTTAAACACCCTGTAAATCGCAGTTGGTTAGTTCTTGCGCAATATCTATATCAAATTTTTAATTCAATATATCATATTATCATACATAAATTCACAAAAAAAAAAAACCTGGTGTGCCTATACCTGTCAATGATGGGAAGTCTATAGAATATGGAATAGTTAGATTAAACATTTAAAAAAAATGGAAAACAAAGTAAAGCTGCCTGCAACTCTGCAGTTACGATTGATAAAAAAAATCAAAATCGGTCAAGTGGAAGCTGGTGAAAGTTCTCGAATATAAAAAACGTCTTATGTTTAATAATCGAAATGTATACTATCTACATTTAAAAAAATATATACATATTTCGATTAAAGAAGATTTTTTAATTTATTTTGATCCACTCTTTACATAATATATGTACATATAAGTATACCTGCAATATAAAAACATATATAACGTCAGGTGTACAGGTGTTTCGCAAACCAAACTGACTTTTGTAAGTAGAAATAATGTCAATGCATCCACATTGGCTCTACGATAAAAAATTCGACTGATGACCAGTCCTATACTTCCCACCTAGTAAATATTTGCAAAAAATAAACACTCTTTTTTTATTCTTTGAAAAAAAGCATGGCCCTCGTTTCTGTTTAGTGATCTACTGATGGCTAGCTTAATATAGCAAAAATCATGGTTATACCTTGATTTACATACAATTTTTATTTTTTTTAGTAAAATATTTTTTTTCTCGAAAACTGTACATTTTAGAGATAAAAAATATTTACATTTTTTTCATATTATAACATCTAGATTTCATTTATATTTTTACTTCGCACCTCTACTATGGTAGGGTAGTAATGGATTCAGTCCGAAAAAAATATTTCGAGATTTTAACAGATTTTCACGTTTTGAGACCCTAGCAATCGTTTAAGATCATTTTCTGACTGATGTCTGTATGTGTGTGTGTGTGTGTGTGTGTGTGTGGTCAATTTTCGCCTTCGATATCTTAAGAACGGAACAACATACGGGCATGCCGATTGTTCTATTGTGTTTATCAGCCTTTAACTTAGATCTGATTAGATTTTGAGTCAAATCGGTTCAGTGGATCCTGAGATATTCAAAAAAACGTCCTCAATGTCACGTATTAACATAGGTAAAAAAAATATAAATGAATTCTAGATGTTATAATATGAAAAAAATGTAAATATTTTTTTTCTCTAAAATGTATAGTTTTCGAGAAAAAAAATATTTTACTAAAAAAAATAAAAATTGTACGAAAATCAAGGTAACCATGATTTTTGCTATATTAAGTTAGCCATCAGTAGATCACCAAACAAAAAAGAGGGCCATGCTTTTTACAAAGAATAAAAATTAAATTGTGTTTTAAAGACCACCAACAGCTAAGGTTATTTGGGCCTAGTCAAAGAATAAAAAAAAAGAGTGTTTATTTTTTGCAAATATTTACTAGGTGGGAAGTATAGGACTGGTCATCAGTCGAATTTTTTTACCTATGTTAATACGTGACGTTAATACGTTTCTTTTAATATCTCAGGATCCACTGAACCGATTTGACTCAAAATCTAATCAGATCTAAGTTAAAGGCTGATAAACACAATAGAACAATCGGCATGGCCGTATGTTATTCCGTTTTTACGATATCGAAGGCGAAAAATTGACCACATACACACACATACAGACATCAGTCAGAAAATGATCTTAAACGATTGCTAGGGTCTCAAAATGTGAAGATCTGTTAAAATCTCGAAATATTTTTTTCGGACTAAATCCATTACTTCCCTACCATAGTAGAGATGGAAAGTAAAAATATTGATAATATGTTAAAAATTTTGCTGTTACAAAATTAAAAACGTTTTCAGTTTTCAATTCAAACTAGCAATACCAAGAATAGTTCTATACAATGAATAAATTCCAGCTGAGAATCAACAAGACTTAAAAATGCGTTGTCCAAGCTTAAAAATCCATTTTAAAATACTCTACGAACATAAATTTAAACGTTCCTTGACACTAACGAATGTTTAATATCTCACAACTTGTCATAGGTATAAATAAATTATTATAAATATATAAATTGATAAATTCAGCAGCCAGGTTATAAAATCCAATGGCAACATTTTATTTTACGTAATAAAACTGTACAATATATAAACAGGTTTAACTCGAAGGCTTGTACCTACATCGTGATTATAAATTTATTTTCAGCGTCTACCGGTCTTGATATTATTTAATTAATTAATTTTGCCGACGTATTAAAATAATTAGAAGAGGCAGGGGCCCTTGAGTTCGGCTGCACAAAAAAGTAACAACCAATTCAATTCGGTTATTCATTTATTCAAAGGACTGTTAAGAGTTTTTGTCAAAATATGATAATGTACAGGATAATAAAATTCAGAAAAATCGCAGGATAGTGGACAGAATATTTGATTTATTAAATTAAATGTACGACGTTTCGTCTATAGATTTAGACTTTTTTATGTATGTACTTGAAAAAGTCTAAATCTATAAACGAAACGTCGTACATTTAATTTAATAAATCAAATATTTTGTCCACTATCCTGCGATTTTTCTTAATTTTATTACAATCACGATGGACACGATTTCTAATATAAATGTACAGGATGTCCCAGACATGACTTTCCAGACCTGTATCCATTGGCGTAACTAGGGATTTTTTCCAGGGGGGGCCATGGCCCTTTCAATCTGAGAACTGAAAATCACTATTATGAGATCTTTTATTGTCAATAATTTAATAGTCATTAAATGCTATGTTTAAAAAAAACAGTAAAAGTTGCTTGTCTTGTATGAAGTTTTTATTTTGAGTGGCTGCTATTTTTTAAGTATAATAATGAAAATACAAAATTACAGAATATGGCGCTTGGTTCAAGTTTTGGTACCCCCAAACAGTTACTTTCAATAGTTTGTAATAATTTTAAGTCGACTTTTTTTATTCTTACGTCAGCACCCTGAGCTACGTGCCGTAATTATTCTAGGGGGGGCCCATCACCTTCCAGGGGGGGCCTGGCCCCCCCTTGGCCACCCCCTAGTTACGCCAATGCCTGTATCTGATTATTTTTGAAGATAATCTCATCTTAAAGCCTATATATTCGTAAATAGGATGAAATTCTCTACAAGATGGCGATAAATTGTTGACGACATAAACAACCGGTAAACTTTTTTTTCTTAAATAGCACTATAGGTATTTTACCATTCCAACTTCACAAGTGGGGAATGGTACCTACTAACTTAAGTCAAAATTCACTTTTCGCAATTTTTCAATATTTTTTCGTTTCGAGGTCATCGGAGTTCAAAAAACATTTTTGGAAAAAATCTGTTTGATTGTTGATCTGTAAGCACAATACAGATCAAACAGCTGAGCGGATCGAAGCCAAATTTTTGTAGAATGTTTGACATGTACAAAGGAAGAGTCCTATTGTTTTTGTGGAAAATCGGTGCGCATGCGCAGAAAATATATAGCGTTATTTTTTCTATATTACAACGGTATACTTTTCACAGCGATTTAGGTACTATTTTACCCATTTTAACAAAACTTTGTAGTTTCGTAGATATTTTGAAAATAAAAAATCAATTCTTTTTGCTATATTAAGTAGGTACCTAATTGATCTGTCAGAAAAAAATGAATTAGCTGACACGGGGTGGTAACCAAGGTATAGTGGAAAACAATTGTTATATACTATAAAAATATTGAAAATTAATTTTATAATACAACAAAATTATTGTTTAAAGAAATTTGCTTATTTTTAATTTAAGAAATAAACAACACTAAAGTCGTAGAGTTGGATTGGTTCCGTCGCCCCATTGCCTGGAATTTTTTTAACTCTGATAGAGCTTTTTATTCTCTTTTCTACCGTTAATTAATTACCAATGCTACTTTACAACATTTTCGAGATAAACGCAATTAAACTTAACCTACAATACATTACAATATTAATACATGTTACCTACTTGATTTTACTTATTTATCATAAAAGTACTGTATCTATAATATACCTACATGTTATTGTATGTAAAGTTTAAATGAGATAATTATCTCGAATTTTTGATGTGAAACATCTTATTGTCGGGCTGTGAACAGCCGCGTGAGGGGAAATATGCAACGAAATGTTTGGTCCGCTCTTTCGCTGTTGTTCTCCCCACCACTGCGGCACTCTCACTCTCTTGGCTCAGGCGTGCACTGTAACACACGCGGTGTTACAGTGCAGTATATAGGATTACGTCAGCATAACAGTTAGTTGCTGCTTTTGAAAAAATATATACTACTACATAGAGAATACCACCGAGTTCAATAACGTTTTCTTTGATGTTTCACATCTGTCGGGGGTCCCGAGACCCACACCCTTTTTTTTAATATAACACTAGTAGGTATTTAATTACAGGGTTGAAAAGAATCAAAATAGCAGGAATGATATCTATGGTGCTATATTTTTAAAAAAAGTGTTGCCTCTCTGGCCTATACAGAGATATTGTCGATAATTAGTCGCCATGTTGTATCTTGAAAAATAATCCAGATACAGGCCTATAGGAAGTCATGTCTGGAACACCCTGTATACAATTAAAAAAATCGGTCAACTGCCAATTCGTTTGTACTTGCGGCTATTAAAACCAAAAAAAAATTTTATATAGGTATAGAAAATTATCCATTTTATTTTGAAGATTGTCGTAAATTATAGACGCGCCGACAACATAGGTTATTAGCGTTTGAAGATTGTCATATTTCTCAATTTTTTTCATACTAGCTTTTGTTCATGCATATTAATCGACTGTTTTCCCAAAAGTAATGAAAACAGAAAAATATAAATCTCGATATAAATACTTATAACTTTTAACAGTCAATAAACTGTTCACGTTGTAACATAAGTATACCTATATAAGGTATTAATTGAAACTTCATTCTCATATTTTTCAAAATAAAATTAAATTTGAATATAAATAAAAATATAATTTTAAAATGGCTTAAACGGCCCGCCATTTTACGAATTAAAAACTACTAAACACACCCTCTGTCAAGCTTTTAAGGATTTTGTGTCATCTATATTATAAGTTCAACTAATTATTTTTTCAATTTCTGGTCTTTTTCGTCTAAAGTCTAATAACACTAAAATAAATATAAAAAGAAATAGATATAGATGTTCGACAACTTACTTTGGTCATAAGTGTCTAGATAACTAATACCTAATAAAAATCAAGAAATATGCAATAATTAATAACAACAAATAAATTAAATAAAAAAAATAAATAATTTTTAAATGTAATCGAATATCAAATTATTACCATGCAAATTTATTAAAAAAAATTGTTTACAGGCGTTTCATTAGACAATAGATTAAAATTGAAGCCCCGCCCCAATTATTCAATGCCACTACAAGGTGGGAGATCATTCTCAAAAAATAAAACAATATTAATTATTTTTTCATGCATTACTTATTATTAGCGATAATAAAAAATAGTGATAGATAAATATAATTAACCAAAATGTGTTTATTGATAACGCTATAGATAAAAGAAAATCGATTGTTTTGTTTTTAAAACGTTATTGAATTATCGATGTTTTTACTCATCCCTGCCGAACATTCAACGCTTGTACTACACTGCGTCATCGTGCCTATAACAAGCGACACACACGCTAGTATATCATGCGCGTATACGGAGCAGCGTACAGACAGGTCCCATGGTGTAATGGTTAGCACTCTGGACTTTGAATCCAGCGATCCGAGTTCAAATCTCGGTGGGACCTCTCGGTTAACATTTTTAATATTTTGTTTTTTGTCTTTTTTACCTCGATTCCATTTTGATAAATTAAATTTTCTTTTCAAATTATTTATTTTTATTGTAGGTATATTTTTGAGTAGTGCAAATAAATATTATTATTATTATTATCAGATTCACAAGTTATGGACGTAGCGGTATCTAATGTGAATTGTGATGGAAACAAGCCGTGAGGTGGGTCGTTTATTAGGACTAAAGTGCGACCCTTGAGGTCCACACGACGAACTTCCCAGTTTGATAAATATTTAATAATAATTATTAAATTAGATATTACACAGAAAAGTAATCATTTTAATCATTAAAACATCAATAATTAAAAAAAAAAAAAAAAAAAAAAAAAAAACGGCTGAACCGATTTTTATAAAATTTATGTCGGATCAAAATGACGTTAACACGCCTCGATTGACACCCTTACGAAGTCGATATAATTTTTTATTCGCGAGATATTGTGTAAAATCTACTTTTTTGGAGGTTATTTGGTTAAGAAAAAAGAACGGCTGAACCGATTTTAAAAAAATTCCTTTCAGATCATATTTACGTTAATACGCGTCGATTGGCACCCCAACGTAGTCGATATCATTTTTCGTTCTCGAGATTTCGTCTTAGAAAGAAATGGACACATACGTACGTACGTACGTACGTACACACACACACACACACACACACAGACATCTTTCTAAAAGTAGTGTAAAATAGTGTAGTGACCTTGAAATATAAAAATTTTTTTTCCTTTTTGATTTCGATTTTCGGACCCATTACAATAACTTCCAGTGGGAAGTTAAAAATATATCTATTCTTCAATTAAATTAATAATTTAAGCTTTGACCGTACACAAGTCTACTGGACAACACCACTATAGTAATTTTATTATTGAATTTAACAGATATGATGAAAAACATTAAATCGGTGGCAGACCATAATTCAATTTTTTATAAATTGATTTATTGGTATCAGTATCTCGGCTTAACACTACTTGATGTTTATACAGATTATAGAAAAGTATCAATTATTTACAAATTATTATCATCGTCTGCCTTGCAAATTTTTTACATAAAATGTTCAATATGAGGTCTGCCAGGTATGCAAAAAAATTTGCAAGGCAGACGATGATAATTGTAAAAAAATGGGTGTGTGCTTATGACCACACGACAGAAGTGAAAACTTCAGATTTTCTAATTTTTGGTATCATCTATTATAGCGCTTTTATGGACTAAAAATAATTAATTACTAAAATATTAAAATTGTATTTTTAATTAATTCCATCTTGGTTTAAAAAAAAATATAATTATTTTTAAAGAAAGAATATAACAAAAATAAAAAATATATAAGTAAATAAATATCATGTAGAATTTAGAAAAAAAAAACAAGCCGTGAGGTGGGTCGTTTATTAGGACTAAAGTGCGACCCTTGAGGTCCACACGACGAGCTTCCCTGCAGTTTGATAAATATTTAATAATAATAATAATTAAATTAGATATTACACAGAAAAGTAATCATTTTAATCATTAAAACATAATTAGGGGTCGCCAAATTCTTGAAAATTTCAAGATCTTGTCTTGATCTTGTCTTGATTTCAAGACAAGATCAAGACAAGAAGTAATTTTAGATTTCAAGACAAGACAAGAAATGTTATGTCAATACCAAGATTTCTTGTCAAGAAAACAAGAAATCTTGAAATATCTTGACTAACAATGAAAACGCTAAAAAGTATATTTATTTGTAAAAAAGATAACATATTTTAACATAACATAACGTATTATTTTAATTTATTGAACACATTTTTTGCTAGACCGATTCACAAAAATGTAAATTAAAAACAATAAATGAAAAAACTCGGGTCGCAGTGCCAAACCCTGCCGACAATAATATAGTGTATTTGCTAATAAGGTCTTGTGGCTTTATTATGTGAACTTAAGTTTGTTTTTGGACAAAATCAAAAAATTTAACCCCTTAATACATCCCTTAAAATAATATTATTTTTCTTAATTTCAATATTATTATCAATGCAACCTCTGTACCAAATTAAATACACCCGTCAGCAAATAAATCACTATCCGCGAACTAGTGTTTTCATAAAATAAGTCCGGTCCTGTTGTGCTGATTTTGTTAAAATTTTAGCAACACATTTTAATCTCTACCAAAGGGTTAAATTCCAATTTTGAAACAATTCTGAGATTTTTTTCGGTATTTTTGGGCCCAAAAACTTGTTTCAACTCCTAAAAACTACCCTTAAAATGGCCCGATCGGGCCCATTTTAAATAGGCTTCGTGCGGTGATGGGTTCCAATGTGTGTACCAAATTTCGTTTAAATCGATTAAGTCTGTCGAGAGTTATCGTGTACACACACACACACACACACACACACACACACACACATATATATATATATAAGCCATGAATTAAGGCACATAAGACTTCTTATGGAGTCAACGCCTAGCCGATTTCTTGGCTTTGTTATTGTTAAAGCTGGTCTTGAAAATAGCCTTTCCGCAGGTACCTACAGATGTAAGATGTTGCTGGCGTTCCAAGAAAATCCTTGGCCATTTTCGATAACGACGGGTAGACATTTTCGTGTCTTCTCCACCAATCAAGTATATTCTCAGAATTTTCTGTCCTAGGCTCATTTAAGTATTTTTCAATTTCATACTTCCAAGATTCTGAGTTATTTGCGTTCGTCAGAAAACAAATAAAGATCGAGGAACCACCAGATTGCCGTGTTAGCACGCAACGCAATAAAAAGTTCGCCGGCGAGGAATCACCATGTACGGTGACACTGGTTAATCAAGAAATTTCAAGATCTTGAAATTTCTTGAGTCAAGACAAGACATAAGATGTCAAGAAAACGTCAAGACAAGATTTTTTAAGATTTCTTGATTTTTTTTCAAGACAAGACAAGAAGTTATTGTCAAGACAAGAATTCTTGTCTTGTCGACCCCTAAACATAATTATTATTTATTTTTAACAATAATTAAAAAAAAAAAAACGGCTGAACCGATTTTTATAAAATTTATGTCGGATCAAAATGACGTTAACGCGCCTCGATTGACATCCTTACGAAGTCGATATAATTTTTTATTCGCGAGATATTGTGTAAAATCTACTTTTGTAGAGTTTATTTGGTTAAGAAAAAAGAACGGCTGAACCGATTTTGAAAAAATTTCTTTCAGATCATATTTACGTTAATACGCGTCGATTGGCACCCTAACGTAGTCGATATCATTTTTCATTCTCGAGATTTCGTCTTAGAAAGAAATGGACACATACGTACGTACACACACACACACACATACACACACACAGACATCTTTCTAAAAATAGTGTAAAAATAGTGTAGTGATCTTGAAACATAAAAATTTGTTATGCATTTTGATTTCGATTTTCGGACCCATTACAATAACTTCCAATGGGAAGTTAAAACGCCAAAAATTCTACGCTGCCATCAGGTCTCGAACCCAGGTTCCTATGCATAGAACGCAAAGACGTAACCAACTACGCTATGGGTGGAAGTGTATAGACGTCCATTTTTATGATATAAGTATGTTGCGAATTCTTACGGAAGTAGTTGCGAACGCTTCACATTTTTTCAGTATCCAGGCAAAGAGTGCCTAACGCGCCTAAGGAAGTTTTCACTTCAATAATTATTGATACTTCCCTATAATTTGTATAAATTTCATCAAGTAGTGTTGAGCCCATTTGAGATACCTACCGTAGACGTAACCCTCAATTTTTTTAAGACCACTAACAGCTAAGATAATTTTGGCCTAGCACCAGTTTATATTTTCAGTTGTTTAAATAATAAATTTAAAATCAAATTTTACGATAGTTCTTAGATTAGCACCTAAATAATTGTGTTTTAAAGACCACCAACAGCTAAGGTTATTTGGGCCTAGTACCAATTCATATTTTCAATTCATTGTTTTTTTTTTAATAATAAATTGAAAATCCAATTGACACTTTTACCAGCTCTCGGGCTAGAACCCGGGAACTGGGGACTTGTAATAGAGGAACCATAGCAACGCCATATAAACAACAGCATTTCTACACGCTCGGCTATTCTCAAGCTCTAGATTAGCACCTAGGAAATGGTTTATAGTAATAGAGAAGCCATGAAAACGCTGCTTCACACTCGGCTACTCTTAAACCCTTCAAAATTAAGGGTTAATTTAAGAAATCAATGCAAATAAACTATTGAAAACAATTTTTAAACAATGTCTGTAGAAATGACGAAAAACTAAAAAAATATTTAATCAAGCTTGTCGATAATAAAATACATCTACTTTGAAAAAAAATATAAATTTTCTTTAGTTTCCACACTACGAAGCTATGCAATATATAAAAGGCTTGCGTATTCCTGCTGTGAGGATAATGTTTTCCTGCTACAGTAGCAGGAAATGAGGAACGCAGCTGCAGAGTGTATACGAGAGAAAGCTTTGACCAAAATATTACCGTCATAAACTGTCGGAGCGGAATATAAGCCGACAGAATCCACTGAACTAAATAAGAAATCAGTAATCATTTCATGTCAAATGAAAATAACGTCACGAGCAGTAGGTACTGTTGGGTCCGGTATTTTCTATATTAGTTTCAATATTCACAATGAAAGGTTCAGAAAATAATAGCAAAAACAGATTTATCTTTAATGCAATGTTTGAAATAAACAGTTTCTTAGAGGTCATGTGTATTGTGTATGTTCGTAGCCATGTAAAATTCCGGGGGGGGGGCAGCACTATCGGAACACATTTTGCAAATATAAGCAGTCGTTGTGAGAGGGCATTCGTCTGGGATAGCGTTTAGAAAATATTTTTTTGGTGAAATTTCCGAGTGTGGGAATAAAACTTAGCAACCCACAAAATGACAATATATTACAGATTTAATTTCTACTAAATATTCTATTAATATTTTCAGGAACTTTATATATTTGTTTATTGTTCTAATTCTTTAACGTTTCTACAAATTAGTTATTTTCAATACGTGTGCGTAAAGTGAGGTATTCTAGTAGGCTTAAATTGAAGCACGAGATAAGGGACTGACGCATACACAACCAGATCGAGTGCGCTGTATATCCCCACGAGCCGTTAGGTGAGTGGGGGTAAGCGCACGAGATCTCGTTGTGTATGCGTCAGTCCCTTTAGCGAGTGCCTCAATTTAAGCCTACTAGATATCTCACTTTAAGCGGACGTATCGAACATAATTTTTTATAACGACTGCTTCTAAAGTTTAATAGAGAGAAAAAAAAATTATGAAAACGGAAAATTCGCTCTTCTAGTCCTTAGAACTTTACAATGACAGATTAAGTTACGATTTGGTTTATTTTTATTAAAGTTATTAACTTCTGTATAAATCATTAAAACATGACTCTCTCATGATGTGGACTTTGTACGCGCGATACTATATATAGGAACACATCGATCGATAGCCAGTAAGTGCTTGTATTATACAAAGTGCGGAGATTTCGAATTTATAAGATGTAGAGATTGTACTTTTACGCACGCTTTGGACTTTTACGCACGCTTTGGACTTTTACGCACTGTGACGGTACTTTTACGCACGCTTTGGACTTTCACGCACGGTGACTAAAATACGCCTCTTTACGCCCGCCTCACAGTGCTCTAATATTGAACTTTAGAAGCAGGAGTTATAAAAACATACCTTATCCTAATTTCCTATAATTCCTCCATTCGCACATTGCTATTAAAAAAAAAGTTGAAGTTTAAAAATGTAGAAAACAACGGGAAGTGGTAAAGTGGAAAATTGTAATGGTGCTAATGGCGTCTGTTATGACATAATGTCGAGAAACGGACGTCAAACGCATTATTATTATTATTATTATTATTATTATTATTATTATTATTATTATTATTATTATTATTATTATTATTATTATTATTATTATTATTATTATTATTATTATTATTATTATTATTATTATTATTATTATTATTATTATTATTATTATTATTATTATTATTATTATTATTATTATTATTATTATTATATGGTACAGCTAACTTGTAAAAAACACGTCGGTCATCTTCACTTTTCATCGGTCCATATTATGATTTTGTATAACCATATATAACTATAGTTCAGTGATTTGACGCGAATTCGCTGTACGCAGCAGTTATATGAACAAAACAATCTCAACCGCTCCAGTGATCCGCACAGAGCACAAAACTTTATGTTATTTTATGCAAGCTCACGAATTTATATTATATAATATCAGTCTCTTTGTGTGTACACATACAGTATATTATATATAATTATATAGACTGTACGCGAACTCGTGTTAATCCGAAAATGCAACAAAATAATATATACTACGTTAAGGTCACAGAGACAATAAGTCATGGTGGCCGTGAGGAAAAGTACTAGTCTACCGACAGGTACAAACACCAAGCCCAGGTTCGAACCTCGAAGACTTTTAATATACAATTGAATTGAATTATGAATTATGGACGCTCGAACTATTAATATAAATATATACGTACGGCCTACATATTTTTTTTATAATGAAAATATATAGGCATATAAAATATATACTTATAGGTATCTGGAATCTAGATATTTAAAATATAAAAAAATAAAATTACAATATTTTACGAACCAAAGTGGATGTATTTCTTTCCATGACAACGAATATAAATATTTGTGTTTAACGGTATTTCCGACATCTGTCTGTATATCCGCGATACAGACATACGCAATTTTTGAGCCATCTCGGAACTGACAGACAGAACTACGTTTTTATTATATCTATAAATAGATCAAACCAGTATTTTTCGTGTGCCATAAATATTAGTTGAGTCACATTATCATTAATTTCAGTCTAGAAGAGTGCACGATATGAATTAACTAGATTGATATATTGTTATGAAAATGTTAGATCTAGGGTGCATCATTTAGTAGAGTGTTTGCATGTATTGGGTACTAAGTGCTGATGTAATAAAATAGTTTAGTGTCGATTGACATTTCCAAAGAAGGGGTCCGCTCTTAAAATGGTCTTACATTATCGGTTATATAAATTACATCGTCGCCATACCATTTAAAGGAACTAGACCAGACTAATGATATAGATATTAATGACAGAATGAACGAGTATGATATCTTAGTTTTGTTCCGTCCAAGGCTTTTTACTTTTTTACTTACGTCCACTAACTTGCACGCCTGCTTAGATCATACGTTTTGACGTACTTCGACTTTAACTTTATCATTTTTGAAGTTATACTTCTTTAAGTGCGTTATGAAAAAAGATGGAAGTGAAATTTTACGATGCTCGCGCACACTGTGACATGAAAAATTGTGACACAAAAACTGCAACATCAAAAACTGACATCAAAATTAATGGTGTTTTTTAATTATAGTTCGCTCAATTTAAGTCATAACGATTCGAAACCTGTCTTAAACGAAAGAAGAGAAAATTCTACACTACATTTCGTATATAGAAATTGTCAAAACAGTTTTTATACAGATTTTTATGCAAATCCAACTAAGTATATAAAATCGATTTTACCATTGCTATATTCTAATATACAGTAAAAAAAACTGTATAATATACATCTATTCAACATAGCTGTTTGTATAATTTCCGCTTCGAAACAACATTTTTCTACGCATATTGATCAAAATTTAACTTGAAAAGCGATCTTTTTTTTCATTTATAGATCAATTATCATTTATTTATTGTAAATTATAGACGCGTCGACAACTTAGGTCATTAGAGTTTTGATTACATTAAATAACATGGCTTACTTAAAACTAAATGACAATACAAAACATCCATCAGCGGAGGCGGGATTCGAACCCACGACAGTCTGATCCAGAGGCCGCGACGCTTACCACTATAAACCACACTGTCCTCTAGATCAAAAATTTATTTTTATATGAGTACAATCTTTAGTTATACATGATAGTCACAGAGAGTTTACCAAACCAACGACATTAGACTGTAATTATATGATCACAATCATTCTAAGGTCATTGTCAAGTCAAAATTTTTGACAATACTTTCTGCAACTCAGCATTAGCGTGCCAGAAACCGACCGTTAAAATATATCAGATTTACGTCAGAAAATATCAAACCGACTGTACACTGTAAGAAATGAGAAGGCCGATTACATAGATTATCGATGGTCTATTTGTAGCCAGCGATTAATCTGGTAATAGGCACAGCACAGAGACAATGGCGTCGCAAACAGGTATCGCCTGCACATCGCGTAGATTCCATAAAGACACATTGCGCGTGCGTGGTTACTAATTTTACATTAATTTGTTTTGTATTCATCCATTTTATATATGTAACTATACATTTTATTTTGTAATTTTTACAAATTTTATTGGAATATTACACAAATTACGTAATTTTAATTTACTTTATGTGAAAATCACAAATTTGTTTAACTTTACAGTAAAAGTCCAAGTTTTTATGAAGTTTTCTGTGTAAAAATAAATAATAATGTAAAATCACTTAGAAAATCCAGCGAATTCTACCTTAACTTTCAAAGTATTTTTACATCCATTTTTTACAGTGTATCTCTGAAAATAGACATTAAATAAAGATATTTCTTTGCGCCTTCACACTACTTCTTTTAGGTAGTGAAATATATCAACACACCTAAATTTCTAAAAATAAATACATATATACTTTTTTTAACACTAAAAATCCAAACTAAATTCCGAGACTATATAAATAAATAAGAGAGCGTTGTTTTTCTTGCAGAATCGTTGAAGCAGAGGGTCGAACGGGATGAAATGAACACTACGGTCGTAAAACGGCAGGATCCCGCTTCGTCTCGTGGTGCGCGCGACCGGTTGCCAGCGACGATGGATACATGCGGGTGATGGCGGTGGTGGTGCGAGAGACCCTCGGCCTACCCGCTTCGTTCAGACCGGATGGGGGTTGCACGCCAGCAGGCGCACAT
Organism: Mongoloraphidia duomilia; assembly: GCA_039654895.1. Classification (NCBI taxonomy): domain Eukaryota; kingdom Metazoa; phylum Arthropoda; class Insecta; order Raphidioptera; family Raphidiidae; genus Mongoloraphidia; species Mongoloraphidia duomilia. The sequence goes on along the minus strand of CM077520.1, from coordinate 3,871,503 downwards.
CCTCTTAAACCAACAGACATCACTAATGACGTAGACGTGCTGCGAAAGTAAAATCAGCGATGCGAGAACTGCCACGCCGACCTGCTGCCATTAAAACTATGTACAAATTCATACAGCATGTCGAAATAAAAAAATAATTTTTTTAAAAAATAAAGAACACGCTTATATCAACGCACTAAAAAGTAGAAAATAATTTTCTTTCTCTTCTATAACGTTTAAAAGCGTGGGGCACTCGACGAATTAAATGAAATATAGGTGCAATGAGTATTCCATGGTTTTAAACATTATAGAAGTGAAAGAAGTTTATTTTCTACTTTTTAGTGCGTTAATATAAGCGTTTTTTATTTTATTTTTTATATTATATATTTTTTTTTCAAATTTTTAGTCGTTATTCATCGTTATTTATATTACCTATATTTAAACTGGAGACACGTTTTCCCACCATAAACACCGCCACTTCCACCACCTGTTTTTTTATTTCCATTTTTGTTTTAACTTGTTATATAAATATTATTACAGCCAAAATATCAGAATATTGTATTGTCATCAAAACTACATATGACTGCATAGTTTCACATCAATTGAACATTTGGAAGAGGGTGAAAATCGAGTTGCAAAATTTTTTTACATGCATACAACAACAATATACAATTGAAGCTAATATACCTAAACGTGTTAAAAAATATTTGTGCCACACATTTTGTACAAAATTGATAATTTGACGTTGTTGATACTCGTATATCAACAAATCCAGCAAAGTACTTTTAAGAGTATTCTCTACCGGAAGTTACTCTTTATCTCAAATCCTTTCCACTCGCCTAAAAACGGTTATGGCTCTTCCGAGGCTATTTTTAAAGCTAAAAGGTTCGAACAGACGCCAAATACAGGATCAATAATCACACTGCAGATCCTTCAAGAAAAAAATTGGAAAAAATGCCAGAAAAAACTTACAGCTTTTTAAAAATTACGTAATCTTCCACACCTAAGCAAAACTGTTTTTCAAGAAATTTTCCTGTAGGATATGTGGTGTGATTCTTGGTCCTTCATTTGGCGTTTACCCAAAACTTTTTGCTTTAAATATAGCGTCGGGAGAGCCGTAAGTTTTTAGGCAAGTGGAAAGGATTTGATATGCAGGGCGTAACTTCAGGTAGAGAATATACTCTTAACGTGATAGTTATTACACATTATACTTATTACTGACGTCACATATATTTAAATATGAATCAACTTAAGAAAATGATGGCAACTGTTCAGTGCTTCTCAGATTTTATAGTTTTGTGCAAATAGATGTATATTTTCGTTCTGCATAATAAAAAAAATCCCGTGCAAGTACCAAATTGAGACATGTCTTTCGGCAGGACATTAATCACGGATAGAATATTTTTAACGAAAAGAAACTCAACACTAACTTATATAATAAAGTCACGTTCTCATATTTCAGGCACGGATCGTTGCAAAGAAAACAGGAAAGACGAAACGGCTGCAGAAAGAAGGGAGGATAGGAGCTAAAGTAATAAACTGAGCGAAATTGAAAGAAGCGGAATACGATCCTCCCTCTCAGGAAACTTTCAGAAGGGCCGGGAGGCCGACGTACGCTTTATGTGAACTGGGATGTGCTGGAATCGCCAACGAGATTAAAATATCAGGAGGAAACTTTTATTTGGAAAATATTTCCGAATTGTTTTCCGAATGACTAATCCTTCAAAAAACAAATTATGAAAACCCTCAACAAAATATTAATAAGTGGTATCCGTAGTTTTTTTTGCAACTAGTAAATATATAGGTTTTTAACCTCTGCTTCACATTTTTTGGGTTAAGCATTTTCTGTTAATTTAGAGCTCAGAACAGAAATAGTTATAGGCATTTACAACTGAGACGAATCGAGACGTGCGGGAATAATAAAATATTTTGAAATTATAATAAAATATTTTTACTTACTGATAATAAGATACACCTTGGTTTTTCATAAGCGCTTTGGAACATTTATTGTGACATCCAGGCACACAACACGACATATTAAAGAGTATAATTAATACTATACGGATTATCATATATAATATCACGAATGATCATAATGTATTTGACATATCGTACTTTAGTGTATAGTTGTAGCTTCACAAGCAACGTGATATGCTGTTTCTATAGTTATCTCTGTTCTGAGATTTAGGGGCTTTATCAATATTACACTAAATTTCAACTCTATTTATTACAAATCAAATTAAGTAAATATCATTTATGAAGATCAAAATCGATATTTTTGAATATGAAACATTTTAGAATAGTCTGCATGACTATTCTAAAATGTTTCATATTCAAAAATATCGATTTTGATCTTCATAAATGATATTTATAATGGTCCTATAGGGTTTTTAACCCCAGAAGCCAACGCTGTGGTTAAAATAAAAAAAATATCTACTAAATAATTAATATATTTTTGGTTACACTTATAGTTATTTATACACAGTTATATATTATGTATGTCGTTTATACATGGTTTGTTTTCTTCAGTCCCCTTGTTCCCAGATTTCAATTCCAGAACTTGTGAAAGTATCAAACGGATATTCAGTTTATTTTTAAAAATAATAAATTGAAAATATTAATAAGTATATTATACAAGTTTCACACGAGGCATCGTGACTAAATACACAATTAAATGAATGCATAACGACTGCATCAGTATATATGAAACACCCTTTTGACAATGACGTAACATAATGCTGCAGTCAGGAAAAATTCATTATTTCAAACCTGTATCACCGTAGGGATTCTAACCCTAAACGTTCCACTATAGCGGCGGACAGAGTTGACAATTACTCACACAGTGACACATTTTCTGCAAACGACCAACTCTTTCCTTTTAAAGCATTCTGTCACAGAAAAAAACATCACATGCGAGAGTCGATATTTTAACACCGGTGCTAAATTACCGAAACATCTCACATGCGAGAGCTGAACACAAACAGGTGAACCAAAGATGAAAGATCCATTTTTTTAATAACACCAAGAAAATATGGAAATATATATCGACTCTCGCATGTGGTGGTTTTTTCAGTGACAGAATGCTTTAAAAGGAAATAGTTAGTCGTTTGAAAATGTGTCACTGTGTGAGTAATTGTCAACTCAGTCCGCCGCGATAGTGGAAAGTTTAGGGTTGGAATCCCTACGGTGACACAAGTTTGAAATAATGAATTTTTCCTGTCTACAGCATTTTGTTACGTCATTGTCAAATGGGTGTTTCATATATACCTACTGATGCAGTGGTTATGCATTCATTTAATTAATAAGTATAACTTAGATAAAACCAGCAGTTGGCGGTCTTAAAAACAAAGATGGCGCTTGCTAATATTACTTTATCGCATAAACTCCTCATATTCTAGCCTCAGTAAACATGGTATCACCTTCCTTGCTATACTGGAACAGACACCCTCTATTGTAAGCATGAGTTAGCTACTCTAAAAATAACGTTGCCCTCTATATGCAGAGCGCAAACTCATGTCCAGTTTAAAAAATAAAAAATAGTCATACGTTATCCTGAGTCATCACTTTTTTGCATTTTTTTTTTGTTAGAAGTTGCAAGGATGGGTTGTAAACTATGCTAATATTCTAATGAAGCCTGCAGTTATAATATTTTCCTCTGATATTATTAAAATTGAAGGGAATGTGGAAAAAACAAGTTATGTCCTTCTGACAAATGGCTGAGTAAATTGAATTTAAAGTTAATTACATTCCTTGTTCTCTTCCCATCCAATAATTTTTAGTTTTAAAATACACGGTGATCTACCTATTTCTTTTACCCCACAATTTAGCCAGTGCTGAATACCGTTACGGTCTATCAGATGGCATTAACAGCTCAAAAATCAAAAAAAAAATGTGACATACCCTGTTCTTTCCCCATTCCCTTCAATTAGATTGATTTTTCATCAAATGTGAAAGAACAATTAAAACATAAAAGGCAGGTTAAAGAAATAGTTCAGTTTCTTAGATCTTCTTACAACACATTATACTCTGAGCAAAATCTGAAAATAATTTTAAAACCTGTAAATAATTGTAAATAAATAAAATCTTAATCTAATCTAAATCTAATCTAAATCTTACAACACACTTATACAAGATATTGAGTTAAGAGGAACCTCTCACTGATTAAAAAATACATCGTTTTTTACACTAAAGTCCTTCACAATCCTTCCGATTAACACTACACATAAACTCAAATACTATCGGATTGATTTAGTCTATTTAACTGTTTATTTAAAAACATGTAGTCTAAGTCTTCCGCAGTAGTATCCGGTCATCCTGATCCAATCCTGACAAGAGATAGATAGGTGGAATGTAGATTATACACGTTCGATAGTTTAGCTTTAGATCATTAGCATCTACTGACAAGGGCCATATCAGGCATGCTTTACTTCGACAACCTGATGGGACATGCCTCATGTCAAATTCTAGTCGGAATAAATGAATTGTAAATTATAGACGCTCGACAACTGAGGTCATTAGCGTCTGATTTTTTCTAGTCGGTATATGTTATATTATATGAACATATGTACAAGTAAACATAAAAAAATGGGTAAAAAAATGTCTAGCATTTTTTCGATAAAAAAATGTGGAGATTCAAAATATTTACGATGAAATTCGAAGGAAGATAGATACAAAAATATCTCACTTTATATTTATGGTACTTAACTACGCCATTCAAAAAAAGAATAAGACTGAATTAAAATTCAGAAATAATAAATTAGAACTAAAATCACATGATACCACTAATTAGAATATTATTAGCTCGTCAAAAAATTTGTTAATGATTAAATCATGTGAACATACTGTTATTTTTTAGTATTTTCATTTGAATAAGACCTTCATTTGCACACAAATATAGTGCGATTTCTTTTATGGTAGACTGTAAGAGCATAAATTTTTATGTTAGAAAACATTTCCGAATCTTTATATTAGAATAAAGCTAGTCTCCCACGATTCGATAAAACATTAAAGCCGCTCTTTCAGCAGTATAGTACGCGGATCCAGTTTCGAGGTCTTAACTATATTGATCTCTAATTTTTAGATTGTAATGGCGACCATTGTGTGAAATTATCGACTTATTGAGATCCGTCAAATGGGTGGAGCTTAAAAAACATGGCGCAAAGGGGGGAAAATTTTATATACCTGGTATACTTTTGCGTGTAATTTTGTGATTTTCAAAGTGATAAGAAATAATAAATATAAGTGCAGTTTACAATTGGGCCGGTACGAATCCTAAACAAAGGAATTTCGTTGAAGGAGAACGGATTCTCAAATAGCCGGACATATTATCAAATGTGTGAAAATAACAAGATAACTGAGCTGTCAAAAGTAGTAATCTTTACGGCATATTGCTTAAAAACATCAAAATTAAAAGAAAATCTCCACGAATTAATTATCCGTTCAATGCTTCTTTAAGGCAGGGTAATGTAAACACATAACTGCAACATAACATGTTATATTATTGTAATAAGTAGGTAAGTTACTAACCTCAAAGTTAGTCCTATAAATTTGTCAATCATCAAATGATTTTACTATTGTCTTACAGTATGATAATAAGTACATCTTATTATTAATATAAAATATTTTTTTAATTCATAAATACAGTTTTTACACATTTAATTAGAAAATAATTCGCTGTAAAGTAAGTTTTACAATGCAATAACTGACAGTGTTTAATGCCATGATATTAGAAAACGTCGCGAATTCCATTTTCGATAAACTTTTTGTTTATTTTACTTGTTTTATATTTGTAATAAATAATTTCACGATAAATTTGCACTGTTAGCATGTAAAATGTTCACTCGTTTTGAGTACAATTTTGTGCCACCAGATGTCATATGCTCATTTGACGGATCCCAATATTCCCAATATACTGCTGGAAGTGTCCTAGAGGTATATCGTAGCAGTTATGTATTTTTCGAATTCACATGAGTGAGGGGAATGGAGTATGGTTGTGGCCTTATGACCTATTTCTATCCTTTTCTGTACAAGCGATTGAGAGAGATAGATATTGGTCACACATTCATTCTATCTTTTTCTTTCGGAGGGATACTTTTTAACCGCTAGGATACGTCCAGTAGTATAAATCGATGTGTGAAGGTTCTTCCTCATAAAATCCTAAATAATACGGTAAAATCTTTACATTTCATTCAAATCGGTCCAGTAGTTTCCGGGATAATCGAGGCCATACCTACAAATATAAATGTATGTCCGACATGGTTTACATTTTCGCTAATATATAGCTTATGTGACTCGAGGAGTAGGATTTTAAACTGTGAAAGAATTTTCCAAATCGGTCTAGAAGTTCCTGAGATAATTGAGCACATATAGGTATATGCACAACCAGAAGTTGAATTGATAACCTCATTTTTAAATCGATTAAAAATAATAATTGTTATACATTTTCCAATTAATTCTTTCACGCAGTGAAGTTGAAATGCTTCGCTGATTGATTTTTAAAACGAAAAATATTTATAGATCGTATCATGTGACAACGGCTTAATAGTTTAACACATACTACTATATACATAGAATAATAATAACGTATTCTCATCGATAAAATATTGCTATCGTTTCTCTGATATTAAAATTGAACAATAGATGACAATTCACAGTCATTTTATAGTTCAATTTGATGATAATGCTTTAAAAACATGACTTCTGTTTTAAAAATTTCACTATAAATTTCGTATCCATGTATTTGTTTCAAAATGTCTTATAGTAAAAATATCGTATAAAATATAAAGTTCATAACATTTTATATTTATTATAAAATTTACATAAAACTGTAAAATATGAACATTGAATTATCACCTCTGGGGATATTTTCAAAATTATGTGCATAATTTTATTCCAAAATGTCTAGATATAGTTTTTCTCCTAGACCTCCACATTTTCTGGGTTCTTGTGCGTTCTTTATGTTAATAGTGATACAATCAAGATTACTGATAGAATATTATGTTGTGCCAATATTTAAGGTAGCTTTTTGAAGTTTACGATCGCGACGGAAGACAATGTGACGGACTTGCGACAGCGACCTCTTTCCGATAGACGCCGCGCCGTTATCTCCACTTTATTTATATATATTTCATATTTTGGTGCTTTTGAGAGCTGTCGCTGTTGCGTATCGTTGTATCCCGTCGCGGTCACAAATTTCGAATACCTACCTGTACCTAGGTATATTAGACATTAAATATCTTTTTTTTATTTATTTATTTGAAAAAGAAAAATACAATGCGACTTGGCTTCTGTGGCCATTATCGCTATACATATAGCTTAGTGGTATTACATAAGTGTATGTTACATGTGATTACGTTATGATTTATGAAATATTTTATGGTTAGTATTGGTATTTGCATTACATGTGATTGTAGTGTATATTATAATATTGTAAGTATACAGGGTGTATCACAGAAAACCGAACATAGGGAAAACTCCATTGTGCAAATTAGTTAGGATCAACGATTACTTTGGCCACATATGAGAATGGGTACCATGGTAACGCTGACTAACCATTATTTAATAACAATAATAGCTAATAATTAATAATTAGAAAAATCAGTTAAAATAAATTCTTCAATATTAAATGAATTTATTTTTATTAATGAAACAATTTTTTATTAAGAAAATATTTTTTTAACTAATAATTAAACAAAACAAACAGTTAAAATAAAAAATTAAAGCAAATGTTCAAATAAACCTCCATTTTGAATTAAGCAGTGGCTTAATCGGTTACAAAAACTTTGTCTCACTTTATCTAACATTACAGGAGTCATATTGAAACATACTTCGACGATTTTGTCTTTAAGTTCATCCAGATTTTGTCAAATGAACAGCAATATGCGTTTGTTACTGTATACGTACACCATGGTAACCATGGTAACGACCTCTGAATAGAGGGCAAAGCAATCTCTGATCTTAACTAATTTGTACTGTGTACTTTTCCCTATGTTCGGTTTTCTGTGATACACCCTGTATATATTTCATATTTCGGTGCTTTTGAGAGCTGTCGCTGTTGCGTATCGTTGTATCCCGTCGCGGTCACAAATTTCGAATACCTACCTGTACCTATATTAGACATTAAATATCTTTTTTTTTATTTATTTATTTGAAAAAGAAAAATACAATGCGACTTGGGTTCTGTGGCCATTATCGCTATACATAGCTTAGTGGTATTGCATAAGTGTATGTTACATGTGATTACGTTATGATTTATGAAATATTTTATGGTAAGTATTGGTATTTGCATTACATGTGATTGTAGTGTATATTAAAATATTGCAAGTATATAATATTTGCACTTATATTTTGTTGATTAGGTTTGTCATTTTTAAATAGTTAAGTAATTAATTTCGTCATTTTGACATTAAATTTTACTTTTTCTAAGTGAAACAAAATTAATGTTTTTACGCAAACGACCGGATGGCAGGGACAAAAAACGGTATACTGTCCCGTTATGTAAACCTTGCTTTCATTGGAATAGTGAGGTAATATTTATTAACTTATACCAAATATTATAAGACACAAGTAAATGCGTGCAACGCTTGACAGTTTACATACATCTCCACGGCAGTCAAAAAAACAGCGCCATCTATGGGCTCGAATTGTCAATGGTATACATTATTTCTCTCTTTCTCTAATGTAGGTAATATTTATTTTCCTTAGCTACGCGGATTAATTAATTAATTAATTAATTGGGCTTGAGAATAGCCGAGAGTGTAGCGGCGCTGTTGTTTACATGGCGTTGCTATGGTTCCTCTATTACAAGTCCCCAGTTCTCGGGTTCTAGCCCGAGAGCTGGTAAAAGTGTCAATTGGATTTTCAATTTATTATTAAAAAAAAAAAAATAATGAATTGAAAATATGAATTGGTGCTAGGCCCAAATAACCTTAGCTGTTGGTGGTCTTTAAAACACAATTAATTAATTAATTAATTAATTGTAGATTATAGACGCGTCGACAACTCAGGTCATTAGCGTCTTCAACACAACAAATAATCCATTTGTGTATTAGAATCCGCCAGCCGGCATACACAAACCGACTGGTACGAGCTCGGGTCCCTGGGAGCGCTAATTCCCAAAGAACATTGGAATGTAATTTGCGATAACAACCACATTCCAATGTCCCCCCTGGGGGGAGCTACGCGGAAAAATTGAAAAAAATTTGACAAAATCAATCTGCTGATTACATTATAACTATTATTTCTCTAGTATTTGATAATATGTCAAAAAATTTTGTTTTTTCTTTGCTGTTCAAGCCGCGCGCGGCGCTAGTGTTACTTCAAAGCCAATGTTGCACGTATATTTGAAATGTTATAGTATTTTCAGATACTCTGATATTTTTCAAAAAAATTTGAAGCCCTAATATGAATTTTGATCAAGACGGCCTATATAATTATATTAATATTCATTTTATATTATATTGATGTATCGTTGAGGTAGTGTTTATAATGTAATAAAGAAGATGGTTAATGTTAAAATAACGATGCCAGATTTATAACCGACTAAAGTTATAAAAACGAATGTAAAATATTTTCAAAAAAGGTAACCAGTCATTAGTCGGTAAGTACGCAAACTATACTTACATACACATAATATTTCATATTCTGCACGGAGAAAGATGAAAAATAAATATTTTAACAAATGTTTTTCTCTTCAATTTTAAAACATCTTAACTTAAAATTGAATTAAAAATTTTGAGGGTTAAAATTCTTTAAGGGTCTTAGTCCAAAAATTTCTTTAACATATATTATGTCAATATGGTTAATTTCAGACGCTAATGACCTCTGTTGTCGGGCGTCTATAATTTACAATTCATTCATAGAAATAAAATTTTAAACTTAAAGTTTTTAGGAGATTCTACGTAATTTTTTTTTTAATTTACCCCCTACTCCCCCAAATAAGAGTGATGAAAATTGTGATTTTCTCGTACCCGGCCCAAACGATTCTGTTCATATTTCATAAATCGATATGTCATTATTGACAAAATTTCTCGACGTTTCACATCATTCTGAACAATTTGGCACCATTTTTGAAAGCCAATTCTATTTAAACGAAATTTGGTACCCATGACGTTGAATCCATCATCGCACGAAGCCTATTTAAAATGGACACAATCGGACAACTTTAAGGGTTGTTTTAGGGGTTAAAAAGTGTTTTTGGGCCCAAAAATATTGAAAAAAAATCTCGGAATTCTTTCAAAATTGAAAAATAACCCTTTAGTAAAAATTAACAATAGAGCCGGACATACAAATTTTATGAAAACAGTAGTTTGCAGATAGTGAGTAGCTAACTGAATGGTGTAAATAATTTGGTGTAGATGTTGTATTGATAATATTCCTGTCAATATTAATTAATTTTAGAACAATTTATTTTTTTAAGGCCCGTATTCACCAAACACTGTTAAAGATAGAAGTTACTAATCTTAGAATAAATTTAATCCTTGGAATAAAATTAACTTTCAATTCACCAAGCAATTCATTCGATAGAATAGTAACTTCAGGTACAAATTTACTTTATACCATACACCTTGAACATTTTGTCAAATATTTTGATTCTAAAGCACGTTTACCAAAGATCCGACCGTTGGCGCATCGATCGAAAATGTAAATTTATTTTATTTTACTACAAAAGCCTTTACCTGAAAGATGTGGAATTAATATTTACCTGAAAAGGTCCCCAGGTCATAAAGTAATTTGTGCATTTCGTGCCCATTCTATTTTACTAGGACAGAATAGTTATTCTTACGATTACACCCGCAGTAAACTTAACTACGTTTGGTGAATTGAATTATCGCTATTTATTCCGAGTAATAGTTACCAGGGGAATAAATCAACGGAATAAATAACTAACTAGGCTCGGTGAATACGGGCCTAAGGGATGTATTAAGGGATTGAATTTTTTATTTTGTCCAAAAACAAAGTTTTACAGAATAAAACAACGCATGTATGAGCAAATTATTGCACTATGTGTTGGCAGGGTTCTGCACTGCGACTCGAGTTTTTTTATTTTGTAGTTACAAATTTGATTTTGATAGTTGTGACCACAATACATCTTACATTGTCCATAATGGTGTGCGAACAATAATTATGTAATAAATCTACAAACAACGGCACTAACTTTGGGTTTATGACTTATGTGAGGCCGTTGAAATAGAAACATACCTACCATCTGCAGCTGATATGCAATATTTATTTACTATGCTGACTCAAACAAGGGTTCTACGGACCAGGGTTCGAATAACCAGCAGTCTTCGTATATTTTTATATCCACATGGTTTTACCTTAACTCAATTTTTTGCAGTTTCTAATCATCAGTATGATTCAATGTATATGTATATCAAAAAATTCGACTGATGACCAGTCCTATACTTCCCAAAAATAAACACTCTTTTTTTATTCTTTGAAAAAAAGCATGGTCCTCTTTTTTGTTTGGTGATCTACTGATGGTTAGTAATATAGCAAAAATCATGATTACCTTGATTTACGTACAATTTTCTTTTTTTAGTAAAATATTTTTTTCTCGAAAACTATACATTTCAGAGAAAAAAAATATTTACATTTTTTTCATATTATAACATCTAGAATTCATTTATATTTTTTTTTACCTATGTTAATACGTGACATTGAGAACGTTTTTTTTAATATCTCAGGATCCACTGAACCGATTTGACTCAAAATGTAATCAGATCTAAGTTAAAGGCTGATAAACACAATAGAACAATCGGCATGGCCGTATGTTGTTCCGTTTTTACGATATTGAAGGCGAAAAATTGACCACACACGCACGCACATACATACATCAGTCAGAAAATGATCTTAAACGATTGCTAGGGTCTCAAAACGTGAAGATCTGTTAAAATCTCGAAATATTTTTTTCGGACTAAATCCATTACTTCCCTACCATAGTAGAGGTGGGAAGTAAAAATGATTTCCTATATCCATACTAATATTAGGTATAAAAATATTAGTAAAAAAAACTTTTCAGAGACAAGCTTTTATTGAAATGTACTAAAAAGGAAAAAATATTTTTTAATAATTTAGGTTCATAATTATAAAAGCGTGGGTCGTGACTAACACGACCCACGATTTTATATATTATGAACCTAAATTATTAAAAATTATTATTTCCTTTTTAGTGCATTTAAATAAAAGCTTGTCTCTAAAAAGTTTTTTTTACTAATATTAATTTTTTTTACTCTTTAGTCTTCTTTTTATCCCTGAGTGAGTATTAATCCCTTCATATAGTGGGTGCTTACGTCACAAAAAAAAACCTATTGTCCAAATTCCAAGTTTCTAGCTTTAGCGGTTTGGCCTAGGCGTTGAATAGTCAAAAAAACCTACTCCCTCGTTTGACCCCCTTAGGGATTGAATTTAATTCTAAAAACTATTGATTCATGTATTGTCGTCGGGAATGCATATGTGTACCAAATTTTAAATCGATCGGATAGATGGAAGTCGTTCAAAATTGACTTGCAAGATTTGACCTAAACAAACAAACTAATTATACAAACATTGCAAGTTAAATAAAGGTTGTAAAAAGGAAAAGTTTAATGCTTGAGAATAGCCAAGCATGTAGCGCTCTCGCTGTTACTAAGACATCAATTCCCAGGCTCTAATCTTAGAACTGATAAAAGTATCATTTCGATTTTCAATTTATTATTAAAAAATAATAAATTAAAAATTTGAATTGGAACTTCACTAGTTGTTGGTGCCATTAAAAAAACAAAAAAGTTTGTTTGTTTATCGTGGGTAATCTTTGGAACTACTGAACCGATTTGAAAAATTATTTCACTCTCTTGGCCCATACTGCACCTTTCTAAAATAGATAATGTGGCCCTTGATTTGAAAGTTGCAGACCGTTGTCTTTATATTATACGATCGATATGAGCTAAAAGCATATGAAATGTAGTTTGAAAATTGGGCCTGGTCTTATATATTATTCAGGTACTTTAAACGCCAGTATATAATATGATTTTAACACCATTATAATCTTTACAGTTATTATAAGTCTTGCAATCAGGGCCATAGCTAGAGCTGAATTCAAGATAGGGCACTGAAAGTTTAAAGTAGGGCTGAAGCAAAAGACTACAATTTATTAATTGGATTGCCCACCTCATCTGGTGATATCAAATTACAAAAGCAAAAAAACGGTGATTGACAATTTAATCAAAAAAAAAAAATACAGAACTTGCCATGTTATCAAATTTCCGAAGAACTTCATTTAGATCCAACGAATTTAATCTTGTTTTTGCAAATGTCAGATAGATCAAGTCTGTCATTCTGTCGTGACAGTCTTTGCGGCTTATTTATATTTCCTTAAAGTAGGGCACTGGATGTTTTACGGTAGGACATTGCCCCTTAATGCCCCCCCTAGCTACGGCCCTGCTTGCAATTCCGCTTCGACAACATTTTAATCTAAATAACTTCCCATTGAAAGTTGTTGTAATTGGTCCGATTTTGCGAATCAAAAATTTGGACATATCTGCACGTTTTAAGGTTCCTTATAGAGTCCAAATCTACTGTTTTTAGAGAGATGTCAGTGTGTGTGTGTGTGTACGGTACGTTCGTTCGTTCGTACGTTGGTGAACTTTTTTTCGGCTCGCATATCTCAAAAACAAATAATGATATCGACTCCGGACCAATTTCATTCGACACATAATTTTAATTTTAAGTTTACAGGAAATTTCAATTAGCGGTTTTTTATTTCTAACAATAAAACTACTGTAAAATTGTTGTAAAATGTTTCTCGGTTCGCATATCTCGAGAACAAAGAATGATATCGATTCCGGACCAACTTCATGCGACGCATTATTGCATAATGAACACCTGATAAAGGGCTTGAGAATAGTCGAGAGTGTAGCGACGCTGTTGTTTACATGGCGTTGCTATGGTTCCTCTATTACAAGTCCCCAGTTCCCGAGTTCTAGCCCGAGAGCTGGTAAAAGTGTCAATTGGATTTTCAATTTATTATTAAAAAAAAAAAAATAATGAATTAAAAATATGAATTGGTGCTAGGCCCAAATAACCCTAGCTGTTGGTGGTCTTTAAAAACACACACAAACACCTGATAAGGTTCGCAAAAAATTTGGAATGACGTTTTTAAAACTACTGTAAAATTCTTGTAAAATGTTTATTGCAAATAGTTTTTCTATACGTTAGATTGGTCTCTAATCTCTAAGAGCAATTGTTAAGCAGTGTGGTTGTACCCACACACCAAGCCTCGCTTTTTTACGTGTTGAAATTTCACAGCTTTATTCTCCTGAAGCTTAAATAATCTACCAAGAAATCAGAATTAGTGAGAACTGAGAACGGCTTGATAGTAAAACATTGGGTTGTACTGCTGATCAATAGCCGACGGATACGAATAGAGACGAAGGAGATGAAAACGCATTACGGAAATCACAGCGACATAGCCGCCGCCATTCGACAACTTAGCGGGCGGACTGATTTTTGTATACGCCACTTTTACCGCGTACAACAAACCGATTCAACACAAGCTTAATTGAAAAATGTCTATTTTTAAAATTTAATTAGTGAACTAAAAAAACTTCTCTAGCCACACGCGTTCAAAAAGTTATTTATATTAAACTGCTCTGAGGTAATTGAATTTGAAATTTATAAGTATTATTATTTTTTTCAAGCAACTGAGGTTTCTTCCATTATATTGTTAACTATTTATCCGTGACTTCGCTCATTTAGTAGAAACGCAATTAAAGATGGTTGGTAGATAATACAATTTCCCGGCGGAAAATATTAGGGAGTATACGAAGTTATGTCTTGGCTTTTTGAAATTTTTAATTGTACTCTTGGTAATCTAAGGCGAGTTTCTGTTTCCAGAATAGAAAATAAAAAATACATTTATGAAAATATAATAAACTTATTTCGATATAGATTCACAGAATTGCGAATAAGGAGCGCAGGAGAAGCAATAGATTCTTATTCTTGTTCTGAGAATTGGGGATACTTACAAATACCCCGTGCACTCTCCATCTCAAATCCTTCCCTTTGCGTCCGGGCGCTATTTTTAAAGCTAATGGGTTCGGGTAAACGCCAAATGAAGTACCAAGAATCAAACTAGAGTTCTACATACGAATTTTTTGAAAAAAGTTTTGGCTGCGTGTAAAAAACTACTATTTTATTGTTATATAACACATGCACGCTTTTAGTGTTTTTTCGTATCAGTTTTGCGGACCTGAAATGAGCGTTTATTGATGAGTGACATCATGATCCATTATGAAACGCTCTTCGATGATATATTGAAAAACATTTGAAAAACCCGTTATCTAATGAACATTATGTACCTCTTTTCGTTGTTATAAATGAAATATGGTTACTATAGTCACAAAGTGAATAAATATTGTATCGAACCCAATGTTTTTATTATGAGATGTACTTCTGTCAGTGACATTAAATTATTCAATTAAAGTCTAAAACTATGCATGTGTTATATAAAGTATAGTGTGCAACACGTGTGCTGAAAACATTGCGCCTGACCCATAAAGATGTATTTAACACACAAGTCACACATTATACTATTTTAAATTGTAAAATTTTCCAGGGATTTTTTTTTTAATTTTTCGCCTGGAAAATCTGTAGTCTGATTCCTGGTCGTTCATTTGGCGTTTACCCGAATTCTTTATCTTTAAAAATAGCGTCCGAGGAGAGCCATAACAGTTTTTAGGTGAGGGGAAAGGATTTGAGACGGAGAGTGCAGGTTGTATTAATTGTAGGAATCGACTATCGAATGCTCTTCAATGCAGGACACAATGCATAGACACGAGAGATTATTTTCGAGTTAACTACTTACTTTGACTCCAAGAATACATTTTCAAGATATGAGGCGTGATTTATGATACACTCTATAATATAGGCATTAGACATGCATTTCTCTTATACATATTAATTAAGTTTTCGATTACAAACTGTATCATAAATCATTAAGTTTTTCTTTAAACCTGTTCAAGTCAGTTATAAATAATATTTATTTTTAAAAAAAGTCTTTGATTCTGTGACTCTGAACGGCAGGAAATAATATTATATACATCGTCGAATTATATTTTATTATAGATCGGTCGCCATTCTAACTTCATTAACGCAGTGGTATATAATATATTGTATTAAATTTACGACTTCGGAACTCAGACACAAAAATATAGGTACACCATGCTGTTTTTAGTAATTATTTTGCTTTTGTATTTTACTTCCTTTTATCCATCAAAAATTATAGAGATATGGAAAAATGTGTTTAAATACTTCTAAGAAAAATTAAAAAACCGGCTAAGTGCGAGTCCTACACGCGCACCGAGGGTTCCGTACAACTACAATAATAAAAAAACTTTTTAACAAAAAAAAACCTCCTTCAAAAAGCCACTAAAAAGAGGAAAATAATGAAATTTTGAAGACTGCGCCAATTTAATATGACGTCGATTAAAAAGTATATAGTATAGTGATTAATTATCTTCTTTTTAACCAACTTCATATTTTATTAAATTGGCGCAGACCTCAAAATTTCATTATTTTCCTCTTTTTAGTGGCTTTTTGAAGGAGGTTTTTTTTTTGTTAAAAAGTGTTTTATTTTTTACTTTTTAGTGTCAAAAAGTGACATTTACCTCAAAGGAATCACACGCCGTTACTCACTTTTATTAAACCGATTTTCTTACGCTGTCTGATGTGTCAAAAAGTGACAATTACCTGAAGGAATCACACGCCGTTACTAACTTTTATTAAAATCAGCCGAACTACTGAACCGATTTTGATGAAATTTCTATGGGACCAATCTGAAAGTATATCCATTCAATTAAAAAAAAAATTTCCAAATCGGTTCATAAATGACGGAGTTCTGAGGTAACAAACATAAAAAAAAAATACAACCGAATTGAGAACCACCTCCTTTTTTTGAAGTCGGTTAAAAATAAGGAGTTAGGTAGGTAAGTATTTAAGCTTGTTTTTAAAAAGTTTTTTTTTCATTTATATTTTATTTTTTTAGTGTTTCAAAATGTTTTCATGTCAAATTCAGTTAAATTAATTTTTAAAGTAAAAAAAATATATTAAAAAAATTCAAAATATTGCGATCCGAAACCAGCCAGTCGACCGTTGATGTTAGACGCTCTATAGTACAGTATAGAAGTACGTTTGTAGTCAGTGTTGTAGTAAAATAAAAATCATTAATTTAATAAAATTAATTGATTATTTAACAATAATAATTATTATTTGCCAGTACGCATGCTACAACAACACAATCTGTGAATATTTCAACTATGGCTACCTCTTACCGTTTGTGAGATAGAGCCTTGTGACCAGACGGACGAACAGACATCGTAGGCTCAGTAATAGGGTTCCGTTCGGAGGTACGGAACCCTAAAAAGGTGTCGCGGCACACACGATCGAAGTAAAACTTCTTATGTGTGAATAATATATTTTATTCAAAACACAATATTATTAATATGTATTATAGTACCTACAAAGCTTTATAATCTATATAAAATGAATGAATCAGAATGAGCCCTGATTACATTAATAATTTATTGATTTATTTGGGGTTGCTGTGGTAATTCCGTCCCGCAGTTTTTGTCCCGCATTTTCGTTGAATTTAGCCTGCATCTAGCCAGCATTTTACCATTCAAATCGTCGGGTCGAGGTAGTGCTGTCTAGAAGTTTTACTTCAGAAGTACAAAAAAAAACTGTAACGAATTCGAGAATTAACGAAATAAATATATATATAATTATTACGACGTAATCTGTGTAGACCAAAATAAAATAATATTGTTGCTTATAAATCCACCAATCAGCAAAAAATCTAGGAAACAATTTTGCATGGTTGATCATTTTCTTTATCTAAAAATATTAGGTTAGGTATTAATATTATGTAGGTACCTAAATAAAAAAAAATTGTAATATTTAAATGGTCGGTAAAATAATATTATTAAATTTAAATTAAATAATGCCTAATTATTAAATTTATTTTAAAAATGTAGGTAGTCATAATTTTTTTATTCATATATAAACTTTGTAGATTTAATTTTGTGTATTTTATTTATTTTTTTAATATAATTTTAAGCAATTTATCCGTATGTCCTATCAACCAATATAATATTGACTGTTTTTTTAGTAAAAAAAAGTACTAAAAACAAGGTTTACGAAATTTTATTAATATTAAATAGATCTGTACATTGGCCTTTTCAGAAAAGAGAAAATGGAAGCTACGAAAAAATGTCGAAAACAAAATAAACTAATCATAACAGCGTAATATCGGCAAAGTGCTATTTCGTGTAAAGAGCGGTCTTTATGGTCTGAGCACGAGGCGACGTTGATACCATGGATGTCGGAAACTTCGAAGGCGAGCAGAATTGACTCAGTTTCGTCCAGCCCAGTACAGAACAATGGGCACTATTAAAAAAACGAAGTCAGTTTACATATGAAATACCTCATATCTATACATACAGCGTGTCCACGAAAGTTCTTTACAAATGGAATTTTTTTTTATTAATTATTGGAGCAAAAATTTTTTTCTGTGGAAAAGTTCTGCTTCGTCCAAAACCACTAAAATACCAAAGAAAATTTTTTTCGGCCTAAAGTTATACTGTTCTTTGTATGGAGAGAGATGGAGGACATGTTGAATTCTGATTTATAATTCTGAATAAATAATTACTTAGAAGTTAAGTTATGTTATAATTTTGAATTAAATTTGATTATGTAACTAATTTTGCGAAAATCTTGAATATCACAGATAATTTTCATTTTTAGTAAAATAAAACTTTTTGATTTCCCTCGTATAACTTTAGGCCGAAAAAAATTTTCTATGGTGTTTTAGAGGTTTTGGACGAAGCAGAACTTTTTCACAGAAAAAAAATTTTGCTCCAATAATTAATAAAAAAAAATTCCATTTATAAAGAACTTTCGTGGACACGCTGTATAAATAAAATTGGATGTCTCTCTGTCTGTCCGGGCTAATCTTCGAAACGGCTGAACCGATTTCGATGGGATCTTACAGACATGAATAGGAGGTTGTGAGGAGTCATTTAGGCTACTTTACATATAAATAATAAATAAAAAATACCTAATGATAAAATAAATAAAATAATTTATTCTTGTGACACCGTTAATGTAAATGTCAAAACGTAGGGTTAAACATATAAATAGGTTGGGTTGACTGTTTTTTTTTGTGATACCGTTAATGCAAACTATTTCCAAGAGGAAACACCACCCGACTTCGCATCGCAGGCCAGTAAATATTCTCGCGGGGGGATAATGAATTATACTTCGCTTCGCAGGGGGAGAATTTCTCGCGTGGGGGGATAATAAATGAACAAAATATGTATACAGGATTTTATATTACTGGGCATAAAAATCTAAATATAAGTGAGGCTCGGAGCCACGGGTGACCGCTAGTCTTAAAATAAAAAAGTGGTCGAGTGCGAGTATGCAACTCGCGCCATGAGGGCTCCAGTTTATTATAGCCTATGTCCTAAAGCAAAGTATCACCCGAGGTATCACCTATCGAACAGTAAAAAAAATTGAAATTGGTTCAGTATCTAATTTCTGAGATTACCCCCGATTTTCACTCGGACGAAGTCGGGCGGGCCAGATATTATTATAGCGTATGTCCTAAACCTTAAAGTATACCAGCTATCGAACAGTGAAATTTGAAATCGGTTTTTTGATATTACCCCAGATTTTTACCCGGGTGAATCCGAACCGGCCAGTTTCAATTATACATCTAAACCTTCCTCGTAAATCAAACCAATCTAATCGTAAAAGCGGAACAAAACCCGTTTAGTAGTAACGGAGAAATCGGTCTTCTGAGATTACCCTCGATTTTGACCCGGGTGAAGCCTGGTCGGCCAGTTTCAAAACCTTCCTCGTGAATATCAGAACAAAATCCGTTCAGTAGTTACGGGCACAGACAGACAAATGCGGCGGAGGACTTAGTTTTATAATATGTACTAACGGCCCCGTCCGGCTTCGCCCGGGTGCAATACACTATACTCACTCGCTTCGCTCGTTCGCTATAATAACGTTTTCTTTGATGTTTCACATCTGTCGGGGATCCCGAGACCCACACCCTTTTTGTGTTGGATAGTCCATTGCATTGTAACACCGCGTGTGTTACAGTGCACGCCTGAACCAAGAGAGAGAGTGCCGCAGTGGTGGAGAGAACAGCAGCGAAGGAGCGGACCAAACATTTCGTTGCATATTTCCCCTCACGCGGCTGTTCACAGCCCGGCATAAGATGTTTCACATCAAAAATAATTTTTCAATTCGAACCAGTAGTTCCTGAGATTAGCGCGTTCAACCAAACAAACAAACTCTTCAGCTTTATAATATTAGTATAGATTGATGATGATTCTGCACATTGTTTCACGTTTCTTGTATCCATGGTATAAATCCGACCCAGCAAATAGGTTTGTGGCGAACTCTGATAAAAGCAACTTTTTAAAGTCAATTAATGATTATATGAGCCTCGTGTATCATGAAACGCGAAATGAATTTTAATATTAACATACATTCATGCGCGCAGAAATTGTGGGAGAAGATAAGCTATGTATACACATAATAATTGACATACAAGCATAGACTGCGCGTTCCATGTCTCGGCAATGTGCTGAAAATGTACACTATTGTGTGAACGAGATGAAAGAAGATGAATGCCAGTCACTATCTCTTTCTAAAAATTATTGTAGCAAAACCCCAGAAGATACGCCGCTGGCGACAATCGAAGCATCCAGAACAAGTAACAATGGTGAGGCGTGGCGTTATATCGAAGACACAAGAATGTTCTCGAAAGCGCGCGAGCGTGGAGGGGTCAAGCTGCTAGCTCTATATAAGTAGAGCAGTCACCGGGAGAAACAACAACGAGAGTCGTGAATTAGTGTCGTGTTATAAACAACGGAAATAAATAAATACAGTGCTATTGAAGTGTTTTCACTTTGTTTGAGAAATACTGTTCGTGTTATTATTATATAAACAGTGTTGACTGTTGAAATTGACTTTTCATTGTTACGAATTATTGTATATTGTTGTTTACATTTTTTATTATTGGAAATAAATAATTTATTCCACCCATTAAGAAAACAACGGTGTTAGGCGTATGAAAAATCGCCCATAAGTCGACACAAAATCGGTCGATTTCATGCGCGCTTTTCCATATAACACTATAATTGTCATTACTACCCGATAGTTCGATCGGCCAATGAGCCATTTTCCTAAGAGTAGTTCTTTCAATTATCCACGAGAGGCAGTACTTGTGGTAGGTACAAAAATTATTTATTCCCCATTAGTGTCGTGTCATTTTAGTGGTATAGCATAATAATAATTTAATAATGTTATATCACTAAAATGACACGACATTAATGGGGAATAAATAATGTTTTACCTACCACAAGTGCTGCCTCTCGTGGATAATTGAATGAACTATAACTCTCATGAAAATGGCTCATTGATTTATCATTCGTGTATGCCTATCCTTATCCAAAATAATAGTATATTATAGACGTTCAATAAGTCAGGTCATAAGCGTCGTTAAGTCTTATCCCAATCTGATTAGAAGAAAACATGAAGATAATAGCTACCATCAGGGCCGAATTAACCATGTCGGGGCCCCTAGGCAATGCAATTCTCGGGGCCCCTTTTCAGTCGTTTGAAGATGATCAGTTGATGAAGGTAGCGTATTGTATGATTCATACAATACGCTGCGTAACGCATCCATATTATTAGTGTAACGTTTTTTCTCTTGTTTTTATTATATTTTTAACGTTAGTTTTTTTTTAAAAGACAGATTCGATTTAATTATTTAAAATGTTTATTTAAAATTATACTTGATCATATACATATATATTTTAATTTAATGTTTAATTAAAGCGTACCAGAAGTCGATTTTAAATATTATTTAAATATTCACTTTTTTTATAAATATTAGATCGAAAAAAAACTATTAATATTTCTAATATTTCCAAGTGCTTTTTAAGTCCAGCAGTTTCTACTTAAAAGAATGAGAGATGATTGAATTGATTTTAACACGAAAAAAGACAATTTTAATGTCTTGACCTTAAGCAAGGTTGCAATCACAATCAATTAGATAAATGATTGCACATTGCATAATTTCTTACATTTTATGAATATAATTTTAAAAAAAATATATAACTGATTTTATTTCAACATATTGTCAAAATTAATATTTTGACAATATGTTGCATTAGTTCTACTACTCGATACTAGATGGTTCTTCAAGTATTTCATCAACTGGCAGCATGCGTCGAAAAAAAGCAATAACACCTATTGTCATTGAGGATACAAATTTTCCGATTAAATTTTCACTCTATGAAACATTTTCAATTTCTTTTGTGCGCGCGCGGGGCCCCTAGCCGAAGCGGGGCCCCTAGGCAGATGCCTACTCTGCCTAATGGTTAATCCGGCCCTAGCTACCATTGCCCTTTTTATATGAATTCGGTCTATATTTTCTGAGTCAATGGTGAATTATACCAAGAGTACAGATACATGAAATTCCTCGTTTAAATATGTTTAAAATATTTTTAATTACTTATCGTGTACATAAGCAACATATTATGTAGAAATATTTAACATTTAGTTTTCCTTTCAACGGCATTATATCACTTACGTATCGCAATTCATATCTAAAAACTATTTTTTGTTTTGTTTCCTATTTACATTTACAAATCATTTTCATAAATTTAACCTTCAAAAACTGTGATAGAGTTAAAAATACTATAGCAAAACCCCAGATGATACCCCGCTGGCGACAATAGAAGCATCGAGAACAAGTAACAATATGTAAAAAAACCCAGATGATACGCCGCTGGCGACAATAGAATCATCCCGAATAAGTAACAATGATGAGGCGTGGCACGATATCGAAGACTCAGGAATGTTCTGGAAAGCACGCGCGGGTGGGGAGGGGTCAAGCTGCTAGCTCTATATAAGAGGAGTGGTCACCGGAGACAACAACGAGTGTCGTGTGACAATGTCGATTTGAAATAAATACAGCATATAAATTGTTCAGTGATATTAAAGCGCTTCAGTTAGTTTAAGAATTACTGTTCGTGTTATTATTATATAAACAGTGTTGACTGTTAGAATTGAGATATAATTGTTACATCTTTTTGTTACATTTTTAATTGTTGTAAATAAATAATTTATTCCACCCACGTAAGAAAACAGTTTTGTTACAATACTTAAAAATAAAATATTTTGCATACTCTTTTATTTTCCATTATCTATACTATCGGTTTTTTGGATACTGCACCATTTCGTATAGAAGCGGGATGGCCTACACTGGCCAGTCCTGATGTGTAAGAAACACTGTAGTGATAGTCCGATAAAAATCGCTTCAGTAGTTTTTAAATATTAACCCGGAACAAACAAACAAACAGATAGGTAGACATACACAAAATTATGAAAATTACTTCGTTTGGCAACGAATTAATCAAGATCAACAAATTTCTCATATATACCTACGTATCACTGTATCCTATACAAATTGTATCAAATTAAACCTGTGCATAGGGCATTCTGTGTGTAAGACAAAGATTGATACATAAAGCAATAAGTAAGAATGAGATAAATGATCGCTAATAAGATGTTACGTGGTTACTGTAAATTAAACTGATAAAAGATTTACATTTTTACAGCATAGAAGGAGCGAAAAAACAAAGATGACGCTATTAGGTTGTATAAATATTATTTATTTACAGTAACCACGTAACATCCTATTAGCGATCATCTCATTCTTACTTATTGCTTTATGTATCGATCTCTGTCTTACACACAGAATGCCCTATGCACAGGTTTAATTTGATACAATCTGTATAACTTGAGCCAGCGTACGCCAATTTAGCTCTGCTTTACATTTTCGCTCACTGCTCATCTCCCTTTTGTCAATTAGAGGAATAATGTATAGCCTACATCACTCGGAAAGAAATTGGATTTTAAACAGTGAAAATTTTTTCAAATCGGTTCATGAATTCCTGAGATCACCCGCGACATACAAACTTTTTCGCTTCATAACTTTACCAGTCTCGGCGAGACAAAAACGAGAAGGTATAAAGACTGCTGTCGAGCGTCTATAATCTACTATATTTGTCTTGTGCGAAGCCAATATTGAAACTATAATAAAATCAATCAATATTCGGCGCCTATATTATAAATCGTCAAATTTTTTTTAGTGTCCCCAGTATTGTGTATAATATTACAAATACTTTGGTGTTATAACAATATATCCAAGATACGTTCATGTCATATATTTATGTTTATAGTATTGACTTAAGAGTAATATAACAGCAATATAAAATTTTATTTGGTGAGTAAAATTAAAATCGGAAGTAGTTTGTTGAATGATATGCGGTTAATTTTAATTGCCGTTTAATAGAGTATTTAGAAGTTTATTCACTATAAAATCGGGCGTAAAAATAGTAATAAGCTTACTGTTTTGATAAAATGAAAGATTATACAACAATCATAATTTCGAACATATAATATCGTCTTTTTTTCTTAACATAAAAACTTTAATGATGTGCAACCACCAGCAAAAATATCAGTCCAGAATATCGTAGGGATCATGGCTCCCACAAGGGGTTGCCAACCGGGCTGTAGTCAGGGGCTCCGACACGAGGCGGAGCCTGGAGATGCGGCCTGGCGCCCAGCCACGAGATTGGGCCTGGATGCGACCCGGCCGCGAGACGAAGCCTGGATGCGGCTCGGCGCCCGGCCACGAGATGGGACCTGAATCTGACCCGGCACCCGGCCGTACGACTGCAAATTTAAGGACTATAGCAGAGCTGCAGAAGACACTCGAAAAAAGTATCTAAAATCTAATCAATACCCCAAAAGATAAGATACGTTATACCTATATGAAATTATCTACTTAAATAAAAGAGACTTTCGTATCTTAAGATACCTGAGCAAAGTACCGAATCTAAGTGCTTAAAGCACCGAGCATCGAGAATTCATAAACTTTCGATTTATTCAACTATTCGAGCACTTTAATTTTTTTAAATGCTTAAAAGCTTCGAACTCTCACTAAAGTGCTTAAAAAATTAAGCACCAAGCATTTACCATTTTAAAGTAACTTCTTAAATCTTAACTTCAAATATTGCAGTACAGAAGTCCAAAGCTCAAAACATACAAGATAGATAGATAGATATAAACTTTATTCTGTTAATACTGTATATTATACAGTGTAGAATGCGTCAGTATAAAAGTACACTACTACACAGTTTAAAACTTATGATTAAAAAATTCCTCGACAGAGTAAAAAGTTTTCTGTAATAATATAAATTTTAATTTATGTTTATATTTGGTGACTGGTAGATTTTTGATCCCTCGGGGCAACTTATTAAACGCACCTTCAACATTGTATTGACAGGACCTTTGTTGACCGTAGTCAAAACTGAAAAAAGATTTTTAACATCAAACGAAATAAGCAACATATAAACAATAAACGAAATATGTTTTATTAACCAAAAAAACAAAAATACTATATATTACATAAGGGATTATTAAGCATTCAAAGTATTATAAGCAGTCCTAATGCTCAATAAGCTTGTTGAATGCTTATTATAAGCAGCTAATAATGCTTATGTGCTTATTAAGTAGCAAGTCTTTATGCAAGTGCTCTATAAGGATCAAGCATCGAGTACCTGTTTTACAAAGTGCTTTTAGCATTATTGTGAGCACTAAGCTCTGGCAGCCGTGGTCCAGTGGTTAGCGTCGTGGCCTCTGGATATGACTGTCGCGGGTTCGAATCCCGCCTCTGCTCATGGATATTTTGTGATGTCGTTTAGACCCAGCTTTGATATTTAATGATACTGGCCAAATACCTTATATAGTAGAGCCACCCCCCAAGTGATATTCTCTTGTATATGGGCATATGCTCTATATATGTGGACATATACAATTGGATATACCTTTCAGGCGCGGATCTACGGGGGGGGGGGGCGAAGGGGGCGATCGCCCCCCCCAAGACAGGCATATTTTCAACTTTTTATTTTTTGAAAACCGGAGGCTTTCAATCCACAAGAAATCGAGGGCTATAAAAATTAATTTAAACCAAAAAAACAGGTAAATTCGAGATCTGTAAGAATTAAACCTCAGACTTTAAAACCAAATGAACGAATTGTAAATTATAGAATGATTTACAATTCGTTTACAATTCGTTCATTTGGTTTTAAAGTCTGAGGTTTAATTCTTACAGATCTCGAATTTACCAAAAAAACAGGTAAATTCGAGATCTGTAAGAATTAAACCTCAGACTTTAAAACCAAATGAACGAAGTAAAGAACAGAGGGCTATGAAAATTAATTAAAAACCAAAAGGCGAAGGTCAATCTGAGCACGTGCTCAGATCTGAGCTGATTTAAAAATTAATAAACGGATTTTAAAACTCATATATGTTCAAATGTGCAGTCTTTGGTTTAGCCCTTAATTATATATATATATGTTGCTTTTTTCTTTGGGTCGCCCCCCCCCCGCCGGAAGTCTCTAGATCCGCGCCTGCCTTTTATAAAAAAAAAGCTCTGGCCTCAGTGCCTTTTATATACCGACAAATACTCTACAGTCTACTTTAAAGTAAAATAAATAGGATAAGATACATAAGTAGATATCTAAGTTACTTTCAAATGTATCTTGGATACTTCAAAATTATCTAACGACCAAATAAACGATATCTAGGTATATAATCATCGCTTGCTTCAGACTAACATTCATATTGCTTGCTTCTTTATTTACTTATTATTATTATTTTAGTTTCTACCTCTATTTATCTCGTCGAAGGATTCATATGCACACACACCCACAAAACGTCAAACACAATAGACACGCACACACATGCATCCACACGCACACGCACACACACACACATACAATAATAGTCTGCACTACACACTACACAATTAAATGTATTATGCTAACCAATAAACCCTACCCTAGCACTGGCATTGCCAAGTTGGGTAGGTTAAATTCCGAAGAATTTTGTATAAAAATTGTGTTGTATGTATATTTCTGGAATAAATTTATTTATTATTATTATACAAAAATTTAGCCAGATTGAAAATTTTCCGAAGAGTTTCATGAAGCAGCGAAGCTGCTGTAAGTATATTGTCAAAAAAGAAAATATCAAACGAATTCTTGAAAAAAATATTTGAAAACTTTTTTCTTAGAAAATATTTCTCACTATGTTGTAACTGATTGTCGATACTAAATGTAGAATCAAAGTTCCAAAGTTATTTGCGCAGACGGCGTCATCTTTTAATAACTGGACAAACTAGCTTTCAGCTTTCATCATTGTGTAAAAACAGACTTGTGATGTGTTAGAGTCTATGATGTAAATCAATAGGGCAGCGGGAATAGTTTTTAAAATGCAGCAGATTAAAAGCTATTTTTACAATTTTATTTAAGAATTTTATTAACGTTTTTGTATAAGCCATTGTGAAAAAATAAAACAATGGCTTCTTTGAATAAAAAACACAGACTGATTCTATATAAAATATTCAGATAGCTCAATTAATGTGTTATACAAAAAATAAATATTTATTTTCATTTTCACAGTGTAATTTTGAAAAAATACAAAATGCTTATAAATAGATTATTAATATACTCTTAGTCTAGTTAACGAATGATCCTAGCCGGAAAGTCAATAAGCGCAGAAACCGACTTCAGGACTTTGTTTGGACTGGTTAATAAAAAAACATATTAAAAGTCCTTGATCCTCGGGTGGGCACAAGAGGGGGCACTTTAAAGGTCCCTTTTTTGATTTTTCGTGTATATCTCGAAAACAGTTGGTCCTACGAAAAAAATCCATGCATGAAAATTGTAGCTGACAACATTTCCTACATTTTCTATATTTGAGATTTTTCTATCTGCAACCATATAACAAAAGTAGGAAATTTTGTCAGCTACAATTTTCATGCATGGAATTTTTTTGTAGGACCAACTGTTTTCGAGATATACGCGGAAAACCAAAAAAAAGGGGACCTTCGAAGTACTCCACCTCTCTTGTGTCCACCCGAGGATCAAGGACTTTAAACATGTTTTTTTATTAACCAGTTCAAACAAAGTCCCGAAGTCGGTTTTTGCGCTTATTAACTTTCGGGCTAGGATCATTCGTTAACTAAACTGAGAGTATATTAATAATCTATTTATAAGCATTTTGTATTTTTTCAAAATTACACTTTGAAAATGAAAATAAATATTGATTTTTTGTAGAAAGTCAAACGGTAATAAAATTTGGCATCCATGTAAATTTAAACAAGTGTGATTTTAAATTATTATAAACTGAATGATGAATACATCGTAAATGTAGCAATGTGCTTTACTTTCAAAACTGTTGTAAAATTTAAAAATTTTACATTTTGCTTTTTATAATCAAAATACAGAAAATCTGTAAGAATAAACTTAAAGATTTACTGGAGAAAAGATAAATTATGTTAGATTATTTTAATTTTTTTATTTATTATTATCAGTAAAAATTACATACGTAAACTCTCACGAATCCATTAATATTATACTACCATCTATCCATTTTTAGAGCAACTATTTTTTCCAAAGTTAAAAATTGTTATTTTGAAATGTTTGAAAATAAAATCACGTGTTAAAATAAACAATTGATTTAACTGATTTGTTTTAAAATGTTATTTTTTATCAAAAGATTAGATTTAAAAATCTTCATAACTTTAACTTGTGTCTACCTCTCGTGGCGAATAGCTGACGCTTTTGAATTTGTATGTGTGTGTTTGTGTAGCTTTAGCCGACGGTCATATTATGCAACCGACCAACCGTGTTTTAGCCATACAGAATTGTATAATGGGAGTGGTACACGACTCATCATATTATTTTACCGCACCCAGTCCTGGATTTATAAATAGGCCGTATAGGCCGCGGCCTAGGGGCGGCAGATTTCAGAGGACGGTCACTTGATTTCAGAGGATAAAAGTCAAACACGTCCACTGGTTTTCTCATGGTTTTTTATACTTTCAATAAATCCCTATAGAAAGAAACTTATTCCTATCGAAACCTATATTATCGCGTGAGTGATAGATGAGAGCAGCGCGAGGCCCCTTTACTACAAATGGAAAATTATTATTTTAGAAAGGTATGTACATGGGGCGGCGGAAATAAAGTGGCCTACACTCATAAAAAATATAAATCCGGCACTGACCGCACCCATATATTACGGGCAAGTCGGAAGGTCCTCCTCAAAATAAATATCCTTTAATAAAAATTCAAATTTTGACAAAATAAAAAATCAGTTTTTTGACTGAAAGGAACACAGCTATTCGCATGAGTTTCCGAGACGTTTATCTCAGAAACCACCGAACCGATTTTGATTAAAATTACATGCCCGTGGTTGGAATGATGAAGACTACAAACTGTTATGGTTCTATAGATGAAATAGTTTCTAAAAGCGACAGAGGGACACAATATTGCACCCAAATCTCTAAAAGAAATAGGTATTTTACTTTACTCGATGAGACTTATTCTGAATTCATACTTATTGTTTTAGAGCTAGTGGCCTCAACAACATACCCATTTCAACACAGCTGGAAACATGCAAAAATATTAGGTTAGATCTCCCCATCTCCCCAAGGAAGGAATGGCCGGTATGGCTAAAGTACGTCGGTGGGGTGAGCACCCTTGAACTTTTAAAAAGGGGAAAAAGTGGAAAATTTTACTCATTTCAACAAAGCTGAAATTTGCAGTGGTGATAGTTAATACTATCCTAATGTTGATATAAAAATTGCCATACCGTTTTGTAATGGATATTAATTTGAGCTTATCAATATCTAGAAATAACTTCAATATTCACGTGTTATGTACGGCAATCTAATAACTTTGAACTTTATTTAGTAATGTACGCTATCGTATGGCGAGGCGCCTTACTTGTATCCGAGACGCAGTGCCTGCACGCTCCGGCTGTACGCGCTCGCGTCTCTATTTCAAACCATTATTAGTTGGCTTGGTCTGGTCGCCGTAGGATGGCAGGCCTCTCGATTCATTTATCGTTCATTCATTTAATAAATAAATGAGCGTTCACTGAGTCTGTGACACGCCATGTAGTTGACCCTCTGGTCATTTTCAATTATATCAAGAACTAGAACCGGGATTAAGTTCCCACCTAGAGCTTACAAGCGAAAGGCGTTCTGTCGTTCTCACACATACCGGGTGCGTTGGAAACATCGACCGCCCAATACACACATACAGGGTGCGTTGGAAACATCGACCGCCCAATACACACATACAGGGTGCGTTGGAAACATCGACCGCCCAATACACACATACAGGGTGCGTTGGAAACATCGACCGCCCAATACACACATACAGGGTGCGTTGGAAACCTCGACCGCCCAATACACACATACAGGGTGCGTTGGCAAAATCGACCGCCGGACACACATACTGAACATACACAAAGAACGTAACAGAACGGTACGCTTATCCATGTACGATCGTATGCTTTTGGATCTTTAATAAAAAAACACAACGTAGGGAAGGAACTGACCTATTGCTCATATGATCAAGACCGGCGATCATGTTAAACACCCCGGTCTGATGTAATATTATTAAGCACGTCCAATTCGAGTCATTTATGTTTTTGTGTGATCAACTGTTGGCGCGTTGCTAAATGCGTCTAACAATATTTTTGTACTTTTGATTAATAGTGAGAAACGTACCAATGAATACATGTTTACTTTTCCGGAACTAAATATGATCTAAAATATTAAATATTATATATGTTTGTAAATTTATGTAATAACGATTTTATTTAAACAAAAAACGAATTATACTTATGGTTTATGAAATTTTCGCAAATTTATTTAAAACCCAGCATAACCCCAAGAAAACAAGGTAACAAATGGTGCCGTGACCAGGATATTAACAAATTATACCAGTGACCAATCGACCTACAATAGATATAAATAGACCTATTCGCACTAATAAACCATAAGGTGTAAGGGTTACGAAATGGATATCGACAGACTTGCTCGAGATGAGCTAATATGGGAAGTGAACGCCCGAGGGATCCGAATTGACCCCGAGATCACAGTAAACGATTTACGTAAAAAATTACGTCATTTATTAAAAATAGGCCAGACCGGTGCCAATCTAAGTCGATCATTAACTAATGAAGAATGCGAAAACGAACTTAGCGTCTGCGAAGAGAAAATTCGTGAAATTCAAGATTTACTAAAAACCGAGCTGAACGTTGGAAGTCTGAAAAAGATTAAAACAAAAATTTGGCACATCGGTAACCGTCTAAACCTTATAACTGCAGAAGAATATTACAACCGACGATTGCAAATTTTAGAACAAATAGTTCGATTTCAAGAAGATTTAGATCAGTCTGTTATTCGCCCCGATATCCCGAGACAATCTACCCTCCAAGAGGCTGAACCCAACGAATCTTCACCAACGCCACCTGAACAAACTCAACCCGAACAAGAAATCGACCAAAATAACATCAATCTCGAACAGCCAAATGATTTTGCTGCCCGTTTACGCGCATTAAATCTAGACCTCACGACCCCCGCTCGTTCATATAAAGCAATTCCAATTTATAAATGGGGAATTAAATTTACTGGCGACGACCACAATAGTTTAGAAACATTTTTGGAAGACGTAGAAGACCGCCGCCGAGACAACAATGTAAATACAGCTGATCTCTTACAATCAGCTTCGGGATTGTTTGGAGGCTCAGCGCTGCAAGTTTACCGACATGCTCGCGATAGATGACGCACGTGGGAGGAGCTCGTGCGAATATTACGCAAAGCTTTTCAAGACCCGGACTACGATCACCTACTACGAGCCGAAATCGATAAGCGAAAGCAAGGACCTACAGAACCGTTTTCCGTTTATGTTGCAAAAATGTCATGTCTATATAAACGTATGGAGCGTCCGCCTGCCTATTGTGAACAACTTCAAACTATTGAACTTAATTGTTTACCGGCCTATCAGGAACAAATCAGCCTGATAGAACCTAGAACAATCGAAGAGTTGGAAACTTTAGTGGCACGATTAGAGCGAGGCCGACTACGCGCACGCCGTCAAACAGGCTCGCCTAGTCAACTATTAGAGCCAGACCTGTCTAAAGTGCCCAGTATACCAAACACGACCAACAATAATGTACGGATGATTCAAACATCGCGGAATAGCCCAGCTCACCAAATAGAGGTTGTAAAAACTCAAAATGCACCATTTCAGTACAAATGCTGGAATTGTCGCCAACCAGGACACGCCTACCGGAATTGTCCAGCCCCGCCTAGACATCAATTCTGTAATACATGCGGATTGCACGGAACTACAACACAGAATTGTCCCCGCTGTCGCCAAACACCGGGAAACGACCAACAGGCACGTTAACAGGTCGTAAACGTCGCCTGAAGACCACTAAACCGACCTTAGCGAAATTTGCACCGAGAGCCGCCCAAAATTTAATTACAAAAATGCCAGGAGACGCCCGACCTTACCTTTATGTTAATATTGGTGGAAGCAACTTTCCCGGATTGTTAGATTCAGGAGCTAGCAGAACGATGGTTGGACCGAGAGGGAGATCGCTGCTCACTGAACTAGGATTCCGGACTCAACCTGCGCATAACTATACAATCCAGACCGCTGATGGGACAACGTATCCCGTCACACAAGAAATGAATGTACTAATGACTGTATTCGACCGAACGCGCCTCATTACGGTATTAGTAGTGCCCGAATTACAGCACGACCTAGTGCTTGGCATCGATTTTTGGACCACCATGCAAATAGTACCCGACTTCAGTAAGGGAACATGGGCTTTTTCAACAAATATAGAACACGTAGCAGCCATCACGCCCATCACGACCAGAGAAAATTTAAATTTTCCAATACAGTCACACGACCACTGGTATAACAAAATGATTACCAAGATCCAGACCGACCCAAATGATTATCCACGATGGAAAGTCCAAGATTCCAAAATTTATAAACATATTACATATTACCGAAACCATTTCCCGAACCCCGCGTACGAATGGAAATTGGTTGTACCATCCGACCTACGATCAGAAATACTTAAACAGTTTCACGATGAGCCGACCGCCGAACATTTGGGCATTAATAAAACATTCGACCGAATAAAGCATTTTTATTATTGGCCCAAAATGATCATTGACATAGCACGATATGTACATAAGTGCCGGGTCTGTCAGCAATCGAAGCCCGAAAATAAAGCGCCCCAAGGATATATGGGACACGACCGGACCGCAGATGTACCCTGGAGAACAATTAGTGCCGACCTAACGGGCGCGGGCCCCTTTCCTCGATCGAAAAAGGGCCACAAATATTCACTAGTTGTTCAGGATACGCATACGAAGATGAAAAGACCGCTTGCACCGATCCAGACATCGCCTGCAAGGACCTCATCGACGACGCCGCCGACCCCCAAGACGCCGACACCACCGCCGCCTACGCCTACAGCGCCGACGCTTCCCGTCTGGAACCCCGGACGGACAAAGCGTTGCCGCAGGAAGACCCGAATGCCCGATGGACGCGTTATTCGGTTCACCCGGTACGCGAACGGGAGTGTCCGCATGGGACAATTTGTCCCCCGCCCGTAAAAACAATGTGATGTGTAAGTGTAATGTGTAGTGAACAACATTTTTTTTATTATTTGAGAGAAATTTTTTTTTTAATTTGAATTTTGTGTATTTTGAACTTTTTGTCCGCTTTAATGGAGAGACGATGACCGTATTTTTTTTTTTGTTTTATTTAAGCACCGTCGTAAGTCTGATTATTTTTTTTATTTTATTGTTGTTATTATAACTTGTACTTTTGTCCGTCTGTAGGTTAAGAGTTTTTTTTTGAATTATAGGAGATCATTATATGACCAGGTGAACGTACCCAAGGGTAACAATGACCTAATAATCTCCTATCATTGAACGGACCGGGGGAGTGTAATGGATATTAATTTGAGCTTATCAATATCTAGAAATAACTTCAATATTCACGTGTTATGTACGGCAATCTAATAACTTTGAACTTTATTTAGTAATGTACGCTATCGTATGGCGAGGCGCCTTACTTGTATCCGAGACGCAGTGCCTGCACGCTCCGGCTGTACGCGCTCGCGTCTCTATTTCAAACCATTATTAGTTGGCTTGGTCTGGTCGCCGTAGGATGGCAGGCCTCTCGATTCATTTATCGTTCATTCATTTAATAAATAAATGAGCGTTCACTGAGTCTGTGACACGCCATGTAGTTGACCCTCTGGTCATTTTCAATTATATCAAGAACTAGAACCGGGATTAAGTTCCCACCTAGAGCTTACAAGCGAAAGGCGTTCTGTCGTTCTCACACATACCGGGTGCGTTGGAAACATCGACCGCCCAATACACACATACAGGGTGCGTTGGAAACATCGACCGCCCAATACACACATACAGGGTGCGTTGGAAACATCGACCGCCCAATACACACATACAGGGTGCGTTGGAAACCTCGACCGCCCAATACACACATACAGGGTGCGTTGGCAAAATCGACCGCCGGACACACATACTGAACATACACAAAGAACGTAACAGAACGGTACGCTTATCCATGTACGATCGTATGCTTTTGGATCTTTAATAAAAAAACACAACGTAGGGAAGGAACTGACCTATTGCTCATATGATCAAGACCGGCGATCATGTTAAACACCCCGGTCTGATGTAATATTATTAAGCACGTCCAATTCGAGTCATTTATGTTTTTGTGTGATCAACTGTTGGCGCGTTGCTAAATGCGTCTAACAATATTTTTGTACTTTTGATTAATAGTGAGAAACGTACCAATGAATACATGTTTACTTTTCCGGAACTAAATATGATCTAAAATATTAAATATTATATATGTTTGTAAATTTATGTAATAACGATTTTATTTAAACAAAAAACGAATTATACTTATGGTTTATGAAATTTTCGCAAATTTATTTAAAACCCAGCATAACCCCAAGAAAACAAGGTAACAGTTTAGTTGATGGAAATGACCTGCCATACCAGGTCAAAGGTTGCCGTTTTGGGGTGAAATTTACTTATTTCAACAAGGTTGAAATTTTAACAGTACCTTCGAAAAATAACTAAAAGACGATATGCAAACAGCCATACCAATTGGGCGGTGGAAAGGGGGTGTCATACCACTAAATTGATTTCAATGAGTATGCGAGAAGGAAGGCTTTATGCTTTATGCGAAAGAGAACGCCAATAAGAGCTACGCCGCGCATGTAGAATTCTAACGCTCATTTAACCCAAAAGGTATTGTTCACAGTTTTGGAAAATATTATTAAACTCGTATTTTTTTATATAATAATATAATAAATATATAAATAATTACTTACTACTTTCTATTATATTACAATTATGTATTATAATATTCTGAAACAAAAAATATATTTTTTGTAACACATTTGTATGAAATGTACAACATATCGTGTGTCTAGTCGGCTA
Organism: Mongoloraphidia duomilia; assembly: GCA_039654895.1. NCBI lineage: Eukaryota > Metazoa > Arthropoda > Insecta > Raphidioptera > Raphidiidae > Mongoloraphidia > Mongoloraphidia duomilia. The sequence continues at coordinate 3,836,021 of CM077520.1, read as the reverse complement.
TACGTAAACTTATATAATATATCGCACCACTGTAATTTAATATATTGGGCCGTATTCATAAAGGTCATTTAAATCTCTCGTTAGTTATTGACTCGATAACTTTTATTGAACCAATAAAGAAAGTTGGTATTCACAAAGCAGAATTGTCAAATATATAACTATCGATTCGTTAACATTTGTGTCCTTATTATGAAATGAAAATTGTTCAGTGGATATCTGGTAAGATGAAATTTCCCTAAATATTTTATCATATTTGGATTTGATTGTGCATTATAGACGCTCGACAACAGATGTCGTTAGCGTCGTTGGCGTTTTCATCACAATAATATGTCAAAATTAAATGTATGAAGTTTAGGTTATTTATAATGTAATACGCAGCTTGATTATAAATTAAGGAAATTTTGGTGAAATTCTACAGAATGGACTAGGGCTCGGAATTTTTCAAATTAAACTATTCGAATATTCGGTCAAACTTCTGTTCAAATACACTTATTAGCTTCTACCGACAGCGAAATAAGTAAAAAACATACAACTGACTATAATAAAACTTAAATCTAACAATGCTTCAGCAGTCATAACAAATATCATAACTATTGTTCAATAAAGGAAAGATTGTTTCCGTTATTTAGAGCTTGTTAAAATACGAGTATTCAAACATTGAATATTCGAATACCTACTTAAATAAATAAAATAGTCAAATATTGAATAAATCTATTTTGAAAATAATCAATTTTTCGAATAAATTCCGAGCCTGAATGATAAACTGTTAACATGACAATAGCAGCCATGTTGAATTATTTGTTAAAATGAAACGGAATAATGTTTAAAAGTATTTCTTTCCTTGTTAAATCTACCTAATAAATAATTTAACAGTAGGGTATTTCTACCTGTAACTTATCGGACGATTTAAACATTCGATAACCCTAAATGGTGTTTGTGAATACCAAATCGGACCATTAGATAGTTTATCAGTGTGATCTACCTGTTAAATTAGTTATCGACTCTTTATGAATACGGTCAGAACTAGCACGAAAAATATTTCATTCCATACGATTTTAGATAGGAGGTGTGCATAAAATATTTTATACAAGTATGCATGCGCATGGGAACATTTAAGTATTGGTTGCTATGGCAACGAAGTAAATATTCTCCGCTGCAGTGAGATTCCGGTGTTTGAAATTGATTAAAAGACGCTCTTGAGTTGAAATTTCATACATTTCTTACTATATATTTTTCAATACATCCAATATGAAAGGATTTTTCGAAATTCAACCCCTACAGGTGTCAAAGGGGGGGGGGGGGTAAAATATTGAGACTAAAATGAACAAAATAAATATTAGTAAAAAAAACATTTTAGTGACAAGCTTTTATTTAAATGCACTAAAAAGGAAAAAATAATTTATAATAATTTAGGTTCATAATTATAAAATTATGGGTCGTGAACTCTATGATGATGAGTTTATTAAGCACGACCCACGCTCTTATAATTATGGACTTAAATTATTAAAAATCATTTTTTTCTTTTTAGTGCATTTAAAAATAAAAGTTTGTCTCGAAAGTGCTGATTCTGTAATGTAATTTTGTCGAACATCCCGTATACGCAAGTGTATTCACATGCTACTAATTTAATGTATAACAACAATGACGTCACATTGTATATTATGTGTAAGTTTTTCGAAAGAGTTCCTTGAATGATGCGTGCAGTGTTGATTTTTACGACTTTTTTGATCCGAATGCGTTGCCTTAGTATGCTTCATTCTTTAATAATAAAAAACCAAATCCATTATACTTACTTTAGAATTTGACTCAGACATAAAACTTAACTATATTCTTATTCAAATCTAGATCACATCTAGTTAACACAAAGTTCAAGGTTTGAACTGCAGGGCCGTAATATATATTTTTGAAGGCCACGAACTAGGGTTATGATATTTATATTTAATTGGTATATGATAAAATCAATCGATTTAAAACCCCTTATATCCACACCATATTATTCACATAACAATTAGAGGTGAAAATAATAAATATCTCAGACAGCTAGGCTGCCATGATTTCTGAGCTATATCTAAGAAAAAGTCAAATGACCACTGTCGGGACTTGAACCCGAAATCCCCAGTTTCCGGCTAGGTGAGTTACCGATTTCTCCACAGTGCCCGAGAGTGGAAACGGATCTCTTCTTATATATAGCAATTTATTTATATTTATTTATAATTTTTAAATAATAAATTGAAAATCCAATAGATACTGTTACCACTTCTCGGATTAGAACTTGGGAACTGCGGGGGCTTGTAAAAAAAGATCCATACCTATATACAGCGTGTTCACGAAAGTTCTTTACAAGTGGCATTTTTTTTTATTAATTATTAGAGCAAAAATTTTTTTCTGTGGAAAAGTTCTGCTTCGTCCAAAACCTCTAAAACACCATAGAAAATTTTTTTCGGCCTAAAGTTATACGAGGGAAATCAAAAAGTTTTATTTTACTAAAAATGAAAATTATCTGTAACATTCAAGATTTTCGCAAAATTAGTTACATAATCAAATTTAATTCAAAATTATAACATAACTTAACTTCTAAGTAATTATTTATTCAGAATTTTAAATCAGAATTCAACATGTCCTCCATCTCTCTCCATACAAAGAACAGTATAACTTTAGGCCGAAAAAAATTTTCTTTGGTGTTTTAGTGGTTTTGGACGAAGCAGAACTTTTCCACAGAAAAAAATTTTTGCTCCAATAATTAATAAAAAAAAATTCCATTTGTAAAGAACTTTCGTGGACACGTTGTATAAGCAACAGAATTGCTGTACGCTCGGCTATTGTCAAGCTACCTACCGTAATATATGCCAAACTTAAACTTAACTATTAAATAAAATCAATATTACATTTTTACAACTTTAATATTACTGATTATACAAAACAACACATACATAGGTACATTAAATTATACATTTTATTTTTTGACAATATCTATTTCTTAACTAATTCTAATAAATTATGACTTATATAGGATACTCCGTCCAGTGACATGTAATTTCATCTAGAATTTCATAATAAATTTCTGGTGATCTCGTATTGAAACTTAATAAATTTGTCATAAAATCACTATCTGCCACTATCTTTGCTATTAACTTCGATTTAAAAGATTTGTTGAATTCTGCTAATAACGCTCTTAGAGAGCTGGTATTTTGAAACGCGATTAGAATTTGGAATAACTTAACAAAACCGTCACCCGTATACATAATTTCTCTAAATTCGTCTGGAATATTAGACAATACGGTCTTGAAAAACATTCTGTAAACATTGTTCGGGTTATTGTCGTGAATTTCAATGGACGTACCATATAAAATATTATAAACATGTTGCATACTGCTTATAGATTTCGTTTGTACCAGAAATTTGAAAACATCTTCAAATAAATAATGATGTTCGTAATGGTTTATAATACATAATAATATATTAGAAGCAATATCAAACTTTTGTATTAATGTCTTCAACCCCGGAAATCCGATATGTGATTTTAATAAATGAAATGCTGCTAAACTGTTTTTCTTTATTCCGTACGTACAAACATAATCAAAAACCATGTTTTTCTCTTCATCTGACATTTGTGTCCAAAATCCATTAATTATTGTTGGAGATTCAGTCTTAAAAATCCTTTTAAAAGTTGTTATCTTTTCGAGTTGTATATTGTTTACCTTTAAATTATATTTACAATTAAGCCAATATTTTATCAACATAAACTCTCGATGGTGTTCAGTTAATGAACCTCTTTTAATTTTCTCATAAAAACGTATTACACTACGTATTTTACATCTTGGAAACAATTCCTTCATCTTATCAGTCCGAGAATAAATGCAAGCAATGCAAAAACGAACTTCCACTTGTATCTTGCGATCATTCAATAAACGTTCAATAGTTTTTTCCTCGTCAATTGTTCCGTACATTGTCCACAAAATGTTAGTATTTCTCGTCACGCCAAGCCTCAATAATTTATATTTAAATAAATTGAGCTCATTGAACATTTCCGGAATATTTTGTCCCAACTCATAACGCAAACTTGTTGGTAAATGAATGGAGTCCAAATTACTTAAAATAGTTTCACATTCTTTTTTGATATTATCAAGCGAGATTCTGAGCACATCAATCCACTGCTAACTTTCATACTTGCTATACACTTCAAAGAAGGCACACCATTTATAGTTTTTGAACTCATTTTAATTTAAATGAAAATTTAATTTTGATATGTATGAAATTTTCAAAACTTGAAATGAACTATCGCTGACTATTTGCTCGTCTATTTGAAAGACACTAAGGTCTGGCTGCATTTGTTCTGTTTTATATAAGTCATACAGGTAAAAATTACCTACTGTAATTTCTAAATAATTTATACCATAAATCTATACATATAGTATTTAATCTATGATACATAAAACTAATGCTTTACCTCCTTGGTCTTTCTTAATATCTATGTTATTTTGGCTATGCCACGAGCAGATATGGTTTTCTGGGCCTAGCACCAATTCATATTTTCAATTTATTATTTTTTTATAATAAAAATCTAATTGATTCTCTTATACCAGTGTATTAAAAACGTGTTTTTGGAAAAAATTTGTTCGTCTGTTGGTCTGTGAGCATGATACAGGCCAAACGGCTAAGCGGATCGAAACCAAACTTTGGTAGAATGTTTAATTTGTAAAAAGAAAGAGCCCTATTATTTTTGGGGAATACCTATATCCAAAATAATTCTGGAACGTCTTATCTATAATAATAACAATAATAATTTTTATTTGTGTTGACCATACAAAGGTACCTATACAAAAATAACAAAGAGAAAAAAGGAAATTAGATTAAATCAAAAAAAATATAGGGGACAATATACAGCAAATATTTTTGTTCTTCAATTAATCTAAACTTTAATTCATTTTTTATACTTTTCTAGTAGCCCGGTAATTTAGTATATATTTTGAATTCCTTATTTATATAGGTAGGTACTGAACTTTTTTTCTTGTGTTTTATTGACACGTCTTAATTTTTTATTATTTTCCTCTTTTAATAAAATATTATGAAGTCGGTTAAATAGTGCCAATTTAACAAATATCTTCTCTTTAATTATTTTCCTCATTTTACTGGATTTTTGAAGGCCGTTTTTTTGTGAAAAAGTTTTTTATTTTTTACTTTTTAGTGGCTTTACAATAGGTAGTTTAGTTAATTGCCAATAGATTAACTTCTACAAACTTAACTGACTTCTTTCGCTGTGTGATGTGTCAAAAAGATATGGCAAAAAAAGCCACTAAAAAGAGAAAATAACAAAACTTTGAAATCTGCGCCAATTTAATAAAATATGAATGCGGTTAAAAAGTGTCAATTTAGTAATTAATTTTACCGTCTTTATATTTTATTAAATTGGCACAGACCTCAAAGTTTTATTATTTTCCTCTTCGTAGTGGCTTTTTTTGCCATCTCTCTTAAGTTCTATTGGCGCATTTTGATTCAAAAGTAGTAACCAACAACACATTGAGATAGAAATTCAAGTTCCATATTATATAGAAAAGTATAATATTATCTACAGATAAATAAATAATCAATTAGATTTTTATTATAAAAAAATAATAAATTGAAAATATGAATTGGTGCTAGGCCCAGAAAACCATAACTGTTCGTGGCATAGCCATAATAACATAGATATTAAGAAAGACCAAGGAGGTAAAGCATTAATTTTATGTATCATAGATTAAATACTATATGTATAGATTTATGGTATAAATTATCTAGTAATTACAGCAGGTAATTTTTACCTGTATGACTTATATAAAACAGAACAAATGCAGCCAGACTTTAGTGTCTTTCAAATAGACGAGCAAATAGTCAGCGATAGTTTATTTCAAGTTAACAGAATTAAATTTTCATTTAAATTAAAATGAGTTTAGAAACTATAAATGGTGTGCCTTCTTTGAAGCGTATAGCAAGTATGAAAGTTAGCAGTAGATTGCTGTGCTCAGAATCTCTCGAGATAACATCACCGGATAATATCGAAAAAGAATGTAAAACTATTTTAAGTAATTTGGACTCCATTGAATTACCAAGAAGTTTGCGTTATGAGTTGGGACAAATTATTCCCAAAATGTTCAATCGACTCAATTTATTTAAATTTAAATTATTGAGGCTTGAAGTGACGGTAAATACTACCATTTTGTGGACAATGTACGGATCAATTGACGAAGAAAAAACTATTGAACGTTTATTGAATGATCGCAAGATACAAGTGGAAGTTCGTTTTTGCATTGCTTGTATTTATTCTCGGGTTGAGAAAATGAAGAAATTGTTTCCAAGATGTAAAATACTTAGTGTAGTACGTATTTATAAGAAAATTAAAAGAAATCCATTCATTAAAGACCATGGGGAGTTTGTGTTGATAAAATATTGGCTTAAATATAATTTAAAGGTAAACGATATACAACTCGAAAAGATAACAACTTTTAAAAGAATTTTTGTGACTAAATCTCCAACAATAATTAATGGATTTTGGACACAAATGTCTGATGAAGAGAAAAACGTAGTTTTTGATTATGTTTGTACGGACGGAATAAAAAAAAGCTGTTTAGGGGCATTTCATTTAATAAAATCACATATCGGATTTCCGGGGTTGAAGACATTATTACAAAAGTTTGATATTGGTCCTCATATATTTTTATGTATTATAAACCATTACGAACATCATTATTTATTTGAAGATCTTTTCAAATTTCTGATTCAAACGAAATCTATATGCAGTATGGAACATGTTTCAAGTATTTTAGTTGGTACGACCTTGGAAATTCACGACAATAACCCGAACAATGTTTTCCGAATATTTTACAAGACCGTGTTGTCTAATAGTTCAGACGAATTTATAGAATTTATGTGCACGGGTGACGGTTTTGTTAAGCTATTCCAAGTTCTAATCGCGTTACAAAATACCAGATCTCTAAGAACGTTATTAGCAGAATTCAACAAATCTTTTAAATCGAAGTTAATAGAAAACATAATGGCAGATAGTGATTTTATGACAAATTTATACAGTTACAATACGAGATCACCAGAAATTTATGATGAAATTCTGGATGAAATTGAATGTCACCTGGATGAATAAATCATAATTTATTAGAATTAGTATAAAAATTAGTTAAGAAATAGATGTTGTCAAAAAATAAAATGTATAATTTAATGTACCTATGTATGTGTTGTTTTGTATAATCAGTAATATTAAAGTTGTAAAAATGTAATATTGATTTTATTTAATAGTTAAGTTTAAGTTTGGCATATATTACGGTATAGGTAGCTTGACAATAGCCGAGCGTAAAGCAATTCTGTTGCTTATATATATATGGATCTTTTTTACAAGCCCCCGCAGTTCCTAAGTTCTAATCCGGGAAGTGGTAACAGTATCTATTGGATTTTCAATTTATTATTTAAAAATTATAAATTGAAAGTATAAATATATGAACCCTAGTTCGTGGCCTTCATTGCAGTCCTGCAGTTCAAACCTTGAACTTTGATCTAGATTTGAATAAGAATAGTTAAGTTTTATGTCTGAGTCAAATTCTAAAGTAAGTATAAATGATTTGGTTTTTTATTATTAAAGAATGAAATATACTAAGGCAACGCTCAAAAAAGTCGTAAAAATCAACACTACACGCATCATTCAAGGAACTCTTTTGAAACATTTACACATAATATACAATGTGACGTCATTGTTATATACATTAAATTAGTAGTATGTGAATACACTTGCGTATACGGGATGTTCGACAAAATTACGTTACAGAATCAGCATTTTTTAGAGACAAACTTTTATTTTTTAATGCACTAAAAAGGAAAAAATGATTTTTAATAATTTAGGTTTATAATTATAAAAGCATGGGTCGTGAATTCTATGATAGTTTATTAGGCACGACCCACACTTTTTAATTATGAACCTAAATTATTAAAAATAATTTTTTCCTTTTTAGTGCATTTAAATAAAAACTTGTCACTAAAAAGTTTTTTTTACTAATATTTATTTTGTTCATTTTAGTCTTTCAATATTTTACCTCCCCTTTGACACCCGTAGGGGTTGAATTTCGAGAAAATCCTTTCTTAGTGGATGCTTACGTCAGAAAAGGAACCAACTGTCCAAATTTAAGGTTTCTAGCTTCAGTGATTTGGCCTAGGCGTTGATTAGCCGTTTGAACCCCTTGGGGGTTGAATTTATTTCTAAAAACGATTTATTCATGTATTATCATCGGGAATACATATGTGTACAAAATCGATCGGATACGTGGAAGTTGTTCAAAAATTGACTTGCAAGATTTGACCTAAACAAACTAGCACACGAACATACATTGCAAGTTAAATAAAAGCTTGTAAAAATAGTTTGTATCGGCATAATCTGTTAAAAATTCTGTACAAACACGTAGGTCACAAATTATTATCAAGGTTACCGGTTATATTTAGACGCATAATGATCTGAGTTATCGACTGTCTATAATGTACAATCTCTCTCTTAGAGACAAGCTTTTATTGAAATGTACTAAAAAAGAAAAAATAATATTTAATAATTTTAGTTCATAATTATTATAATGCTGAAAATTTTATAATGATTGCTTTTAAAATGAAAAAGTTATTTAGGTGTCCTCATGTATAGTGAAACGTACTGTATGTACTAAAAAGAAAAAAAATAATATTTAATTCAGGTTCATAAGTATAAAAGCGTGGGTCGAAACTGTAATATATTATCATAGAGTTTATGACCCACGCTTTTATACTTATAACCAGGGGTGTTACGAATATTCGCATCCGTAAATGCGGAATATTCGCATTAATTCAGACATCTGCATCCGCTTTCACATCCGCATCAATCAATGCGGAGTTTTTACGGATGCAGATATTAAATATAATAATATTAAATATAATTTACCAATTTTTAAGTTTAATTATTAAACAAAGATTTTTGATTATGAAACTCGAAGTTTAAAATTCTGTTGTGACATAAGTAAAACTAAAAACTTGTGTAATTTTGTTCTAAAAATATGATAAATAAAAAGTTAAAATTAAATTGATTTTCAGTTATTTATGCACTTTTAATTTAAATAATTATCCTTTTATAATCCCAAAATCCGCATCAAATCCGCATCCGCGGATGTGAACTTCTAATAATCCGCATCTGCATCCGCGGATGTCTAAATTTTTTCATTCGTAACAACCCTGTTATGAACCTAAATTAAGTATTATTTTTTTCTTTTTCGTACATTTATAAAACCGTTTAACTTAAAAGTTTTTTTACCTATTTTTTATGTTGAATCCACCACAGAAAGTCGGTGGATGGACGAACACCCTGTATAATTAGGTATATGTATGCTGTTAGCTGGTAAAAGGATTGTGATTTACAATATGAGTTAAAAAAATTCCATCCATAGTCTGACGCAATTTTTTCAATTGAATGATTCAGGTATTTCATACCTATATAAACCTATAATGCATGTAAATTTATAGGTTAGCGCAGAAATTACCATCTTAAATAATTTCACTGTTAAACTGTGACGGTTTATCGCACAGGCTCAACAAACGCGCATTTGGGGGATCGGTAGCACAGGAACCTCAAAAAGTCATAAAGAAAACTAGATTTTTATTTTTTTTCTTTATTTAGAAAATAACAAAACAACATAAAGAAAAATGAATATAAACTTAGTGCATCAACTTATCGTTATTAGCACTTATACAGTAAGTATATATTACAATAATATTATATGATATGATAAGATTTTTATTTTTACGTTCTATTGGGATCCGTCAGATAGGTGGAGCTTCAAAAACATGGCGCAGAGGGGGGGGGGGGAATTTCATATACGGGGTATACTTTTGCGTGTAATTTTATGATTTTCAAAGTGATAAGAAATGATAAATATAAGTGCAATTTGTGATTGAGCCGGTACGAATCCTAAACAAAGGAATTTCGTTGAAGGAAACAGATTCTCAAAGCCGAACATATTATCAAATGTCGGAAATATAACGAGAAAAATGCATGCAAAATGAACTGTCAAAAGTAGTAATCTTTACGACATATTGCTTAAAAACATCGAAATTAAAAGATAATCTCCACGAAATTAATCATCCGCGTTCAATGTGCTTTTAAGGCTGGGTTAGGTGAATAATGTAAACACATAACTGCAACATAATAAGTTATATTGTAAGTTACTAACCTAAAAATATTTGTATACGAAGTTAATCCTATAAATTTGTCAATCATCAGGGATTCAACTATTGTAGTGCAGTATGATAACAAGTACATCTTATTATTAATATAAAATATTTTTTTAATTCATAAATACAGTTTTTCCACATTTCATTAGAAAATAATTCTCTGTAAAGTAAGTTTTACAAGGCAATAACTGACAGTGTTTATTGCCATGATATTAGAAAACGTCGCGAATTCCATTTTCGATAAACTTTTTGTTTATTTTACTTGTTTTATTTTTGTAATAAACAATTTCACGATAAATTTGCACTGTTAGCATGTAAAATTTTCCCTCGTTTTGAGTACAATTTTCTGCCACCAGATGTCATATGCTCATTTGACGGACCCCAATAGTAGTTGATGCAAGATTTGAAGTAATAATTACTTAACATATTGTGTTCAAAACGTCTTTAAAAGTTCTGGGAGCTTAATGGACCTGCCTCTCTAAATAAGAGCGAGTGATCGTTCTTACTTGTTCTGCAAGAAAAAGAGAGAAAAAGTATGGTTGCGCACGCATGCCGTGTCTTTCCACCTAGCCAGCAGCAATCAGTGAAAACCTCCGTGACACAGAATCAATAATTGGAGTACTGATATATAAAATATTTGCATTTATTTAGGTTGTGACGTTGCGGCACTCTTTGGCACTCTGAAGATGGTACAAAAAGTTCCGAAACGTCAGTAAATAAATGAAAATATTTTAAATATCAGTATTGCAATTATTGGCCATGTGTCACGGAGTTTTTCTTAAATCTTCATCAGGTCCGGATTTCTGCCTAGGCCAACAAGGCACCGGCCTAGGGGCCCAGCCGCCGAGGGGGTCCCGGCAAGGGGCGAGATGGAAATTAAAGAAAAAAAGCCCGAACATTTTGTAAGATAACCCAATTGGCGACTTTTTTTGCTAAATTTTCATCCAATTCCATGTCTCCCTTTTTTTTTGGGCTTGGGGGGCGCAACTGTCAAGTGCCTATAGGGGCCCTTTTAGATCTTCTTCAAAATTATCACACTTATTACAGAAAAGGATTTTCTGATTCTAGTGAGCAAAAAACTTCTGTATCATCTTAAGCCGTTTTCCTGAGAGTATTCCTTTCAATTATCCACGAGAAGCAGCACTTGTGGTAGGGACAAACTTTATTTATTCCCCATTAGTGTCGTGTCATTTTAGTGGTATAACTTAATTGTATAATAATAAATTTTGTTAAATAATTTTAAATAACTAAGTTATACCACCAAAATGACATAACACTAATTGGGAATAAATAATGTTTGTCCCTACCACAAGTACTGCCTCTCGTGGATAACTGAAAGGACTACTCTCAGGAAAATGGTTCATTTAGAAGCTGTCGTTTTATTGATTTTTTCAGGAATTAATCCAAAGGATTTTTGGATCACACGATTTGAATATTATTGTAGTTTTCATCTTGTTTACATCAACTTTGTATGCAACGTAGGTACTACATTTATTTTTTACAACGACTTGTAGATATTTTATAGCGCTGGAGATGCACGATGCAGATTCACTTTTAATTTTACGATCTTGTACCACTGCATTTTTAACTTGCCTCAAATATATATCACACTACAACAAATCAAGACCATTGCTGAGATGAGTTCGACTATACTGCTCAATATAACAAAAATTCAATATGGAAATCCTTAAAGGTACGTGCAGTATGCTGTATCAAGCTGGGATTCTAGATGGTAGCGTAGATCATAACAGGGCTTGCTTAAATTAATGCATTGTCATATATGCGAGCGTACACAACGAAGCAGTGAGTGTAGCAGGTATAAGCGCTGTTATAAGAGCTGCTAGATACAAGAATGTATCTCACCATTCTTTCAGTGCGCTGACTACTACAATCAACGTGTGACAACGGTCAAATAGCCGTTACAAGTTTCGCAATGGATGTGACCAGTTTAATAAATGAAATTTTGCCAGTTTTTATTTAATTTGTTTTGAGTTTTTTCTAAGACGTATTTAAAAGTGTTAGGTTCCATACGTAAATATTCAAAAAACCGGTTTGGGTAAAATTTTAATTCTTGGTATAAATGATGAAATTCGCCATGTTTAGATCGTTTTTTGGACATGATAGCTCCTACCCAAATTTGTATTTAAAATATACCACTTTGTAGCAGAAGAACACAAATATTCGTCTTCGCTATCTGACATTTCAAGCGCGATTTAAGCTTGTATCAATGCTAGTATCAAAGCTTCGTTGTGCAAACCTATAAGCGCTTATAATTTCAGCCACCATCTACCATACATGCTACCATCTAGAATCCCAGCTGCGTATACTGCACGCACCTTAACGTGTTCGGATATTCATCACGAACATCCTTGTCTCGATACGGCAGCGTCGTCGTGTAGGTGGCGTGTTAGATTTATTGTTCAATATTTACAAGTCGCACAATAAGCAGTCCATTGTGTCTTGTTTTATGTTTCTTCTTTTCTGCAGAAACACACAGTGTATTTATAACATATATAATAATGGCTGCAATAAACCCGGTGCACAATGAACTTTGATACATTGTGCGCAATATATCGATGCATCCTTTAATTTTTTCGGTACATTGAGTTCCAATTTTTATTCTTTCTTGGCCCGTATTCACCAAACACTGTTAAAGATAGAAGTTACTAACCTTAGAATAAATTTATTCCTTGGAATAAAATAAACTTTCTATTCACCAAGCAATTCATTCGATAGAATAGTAACTGCAGGTAAAAATTTACTATATACTATACGCCTTGCAGATTTTGTCAAATAAAGCACGTTTACCAAAGATCCGACCGATGGCGCATCTATCGAAAATGTAAAATGATGAATATTGACATATTTTACTGACAAAAACCTTTACCTGTAAGATATGAAATTAATATTTACCTGAAAAGATCGCCAGACCATAAAGTAATTTACGCATTTCGTGCACACCCTATTTAACTAGGCGGATAAATATTTATACCCTTGAAATTGGACAGGATAACTATTCTTACGATTTATACCTGCAGTAAACTTAACTATGTTTGGTAATTTGAATTATCACTATTTATTCCTTGTGATAGTTACCAGGGGAATAAATCAACGGAATAAATAACTAACTAGGCTCAGTGAATACGGGCCTTAGTCACAGTCGACACCCCTAAAATAGGGCTGTACAGGTGAGCAGTGCCGTCTTTACCATAAGAGCATGTGGGGCACGATCCCAAGGCCCCCGGTCTGATTAGGGCCCCGAAATGCCGAAACCAATAACTAATAAAGTCATTAAATAAAAGTACGTTCTGATGTTTTCATTCACGTTTTTTTGCGTTCTAAAAGGGCCCCCAAGCTCTGTGTGCCCAAGAGCCCCTGCACGGCCCTGCAGGTGAGCAAAATTTATATTGTAATAGGGTACTTACATGATACTTTTTAGGTGAAACTGTTTAGCCTCGTATTTTTTCGTTCGGCTACGCATGTCGAGGTCACGTAAAGTCACGTCCATTCGAAGAACCGTGTATAATATATCCAAACACTATTGCAGAACACTGCGTCATCTCTAACAGAAACTTGGTATCCAAGTGTGCAAGCTTTCACGGCCGGCATTGTTCCAAGTCTTCATGGTGAGCCGCCAAGGAGGACACTTCGACCGCTGCCACATCGCCTTTGAGAATGTCTACCGCAGTTGTAGACGAAACGTCAGGTAGAAATACCACGGCCTACAAGCCCGGAAACCATGAAGACCTAGAAACTTGGTGTATCATAAATATAGCAGTGCACGCAACGTGATGCGTGGCGTAAGGGTATCGCAACTGCTTTATACGCAATTTTTTAATAATTTAGTACTTAATTTTTAAGATATTAATTTTGCATTTTTTTGAAGTTATTGCTTCTATAGGCGCGTTAGACGATTTCTGGCAGGGGGTAAACTTTTAAATTCGCATCACGGTAAAATCGTCACGCATTAAAAGTATATCTATAGCTATGGCCAGCGGTGAAAGTAATATACTGGCGCATTCGCAGTGGCCTATGTAAAATTAATATCTGAGAGTTTTATATAAGACACAAAAAAATAAAATGGCGTCAGATTTCAAAATGGCGGCCATATGTACTTTTGTAAAAATTATGCGATGTTTTTGAAAATTGATATTTAAGAGTTTTATAGGACACAAAAAATAAAATTGCATCAGATTTCAAAATGGCGGTCAAATAATAACTTTTCAATTGTATTGTCTATATAGCTTTGATAAATTCGGTTTTATATACAATGCGTAAAAAGCATAGCTTCTGTCGGGTGTCCCATGACACCTCTTGACTTTTTTTAATAGCAATACAACTGCATTATGCGTTAAATATGTTTTCATTTACTCATACATGTAGGAACGGCCAGACTTGACATCGAGACCAAGTTTGGTCAAATACCAGTGTGCCAAGCGTTGGCTTTTCTTGACTGACCTTAATCACGACTTGAAAATCATACCTTAGTTAATTAATCTCTGGCCAAGCTTCGGCGAGCTATGAATTCCGATCCTTGGTTTTCTAGTTTACGTCCAAGCCTGAGCCAAGACTCAAGAATCAAGACTTGATTTTTCAGTTCACGCCCAAGCTCTATAGCCAAGATTTAACTGCCATCTTTGGCGTTTCAGCGTTTACCCTAATCTAAGCCAGTCTTTCAATATTAAGTCTTGCCTCAGGCTTGGGTGTAGACTAGAGAAAACCAAGGATCGGCATTCATAGCTCAGCCGAAGCTTAGCCAGAGACTAACAAACCAAGGTATTAATAGTTTTTTTTATACGGCTGTATGCAATTGAAAGATTTTTTCGTTTGAGAGCAGCCAATTATATAATTGTTTCGAAACATATAGGAAAAAATCATTTTACCAACCAGTGGTCACAGTCAGGATTCTAACCTGAACCTTTCCAATTTCGCGTCGGAATGAGCTTACAATACTCAACTGTGACATAATTGCTAAACTAATATTCTTCTTGTATGCTTCAGAATCAATAGATTTTCACTACATGCGAGTGTCAATTCATATCTGCTAATTCAATAGCTATGATATGAAGTGAATCCTCGTACCAGCGAGAGCCCAACATAAAAGTGAAGCATATAAGGAGAATATTAGTTTAGCAATCATGTCACAGTTGAGTATTGTAAGTTCATTCCGACGCGAAATTGGAAAGGTTCAGGCTAGAATCCTGACTGTGGCCACTGGTTGGTAAAATGATTTTTCCTATATGTTTCGAAACAATTATATAATTGACTGCTCTCCAACGAAAAAATCTTTAAACCAAAGTATGATTTTCTAAATCGCGTGGTTAAGGCTGGGGTCAGTCTAGAAAAGCTAACGCTTGGCACACCGGCATTCGGCCAAGCTTGACCCGTTGTCGAGTCTGGCAGTTCCTATATGGATTTGTTCATTTTTCGGAAAGACACTGTATTAAACCATTAACGCACTACGTGCTTATTTAAAACAGTTTTATGTTGTATTTTATTTTATTGGGAAACGATTTAACTCGTTCGTTAAATAATAGTAGTATAGGAAGTATTTTTGGGAAATAGAAATAAGAACTTCAAGCTAAAACAGTTTTTAAATGCCAGTTCCAATTTATCGGTCGATTAGTAAGAAACTAAAAACTCGTTCCAAATTTTGACACTAATAATAATTACAGAAACTATTTCCATGTTGTAAAATATATTGTTTTAATAATCACTTTAACTTTATCATCATCAACAACATAACATCCATTTTCTAACTTTTTTTTGCAACACAAGCATCAAAAGTTCAATTTTAGAGTCCTGTAGTGTTCCGTTTGTTAAGTGATTTATGGAAGCTTCTGCTGTAGTCGAACGGTCGTGCATTATGTAAATTTTAACGCGTGTGTTAAGTAGTACTTTATAAATAGATTACTGCAGTGCTATAATGTCATTAATAAAATATTAATCTAAAAAGGGTATATGCATGAAAATTGTTTTTTTTTTGTTATAATAACAGTGCAGTAGATTGTGAACAAAATGACACATCAGTTACTTCATGATAGTCTTGGTCTTGGTCTTGCTTTTTCGCAAGACCAAGACCAAGACTGTAAGACCAAGCTCATTTTTGCTCATCACTAGTGCTGAAAGTTCTCGGACAAAAAACCTCTTGTGTTTTAATAAATGAAATATGTTTTTTAAAGAAATCAAAATTAGAATTTTCAATATATTATGTTTACCGCGTTTGGAAATTAAAATTTTTTTATTCAAGATAAAAAATTGAATTTGCTTCTACTTATAAAAAAAATACAAAATTCTGTAGGTAGGTACGTATAATATGCTAATATGTAAAAACATAAGTTTGCTGCGCACGATATTATTCTTGAAACCTACTGAACCGATTTTAATAAATTTTTCTACACATACTCTTTATGATCTTGCAAAGGACATAGGCTTGGTTTTATTGTTCTATTCACTAAATTAGTGCATCAAGAGCCTTATTTATAAAAAAAATATTATTGTGGTTAAATTTAGATACTAGCGGCCCGATCCGGCTTCGCCCGGGTACTATGAATTTATGATTTATTAATATATCACTTACTCGCTTCGCTTTTTCGCTTCTTGTTATTATACAGGGTGGCACATCTTAAACAATGCAGTGAAATATCTCGTAAATGGTACAAACCATAAAAAATGTTTTATCCAAAAGTTAGAGAGTGTCAAGGGAGGCAGAAGACTGTGATATCAGATTTAACATAGGTGGTGCTGTGAAGGTCAGGCGAAGGTCAAATTCGATTTTTTAATTGTAAAAATGCATTTTTATTCCAGAATACGATACAGTAGGTATTTAATAGTGAACAGTAAATTATTAAGCTGACCTTCGCCTGACCTGATCTGATATCACAGTCTTCTGTCCCCCTTGACACTCTATAACTTTTGTATAAAACATTTTTTTATGGTTTGTACCGTTTACAAGAGATTTCATTGCATTGTTTAAGATGTGCCACTCTGTATAGCTAGGTATAATGAAAATATAAATCATTGAATAATATTTATGCACAGCGTGCAATAATATCAACATTATTGCACATTGTGAAATAATTTAAAGTGTACTTATTTGGAAATCAATTTATTATTAAAAAAAAAATAATGAATTGAAAATATGAATTGGTGCTAGGCCCAAATAACCCTAACTGTTGGTGGTCTTTAAAACACAATTTAACAATTTTTTGTAATTGGAAATCGACCACTTAGTGAACGCTACGCAACGACGTAAAAGTGAACTTTGTAACCAAGGATAGCATAAATACAATTTTTTTCTCAAGCCGTTTAATATTTTGAAACATTAATTAATATGAACGAAATTTCTTTCTAGTATTTTTACTAAAATCAATTTTACACGCGCTGCAAATAAAATTATTTCATTGCTTTTTCTTTACAAAAACGTATTTTTAACCGACTTCAAAAAAAGGAGGTGGTTCTCAATTCGGTTGTATTTTTTCTTTTTTTTTATGTTTGTTACCTCAGAACTCCGTCATTTATAAACCGATTTGGATTTTTTTTATTTGAAAGGATATACTTTCAGATTGGTCCCATAGAAATTTCATCAAAATCGGTTCGGTAGTTCGGCTGATTTTAATAAAAGTGACTAACGGCGTGTGATTCTTTAAGGTAAATGTCACTTTTTGACATATCAGACAGCGTAAGAAAGTCGGTTTAATAAAAGTGAGTAACGGCGTGTGATTCTTTTAAGGTAAATGTCACTTTTTGACACTAAAAAGTAAAAAATAAAAAACTTTTTAACAAAAAAAAAACTTCCTTCAAAAAACCACTAAAAAGAGGAAAATAATGAAATTTTGAGGTCTGTACCAATTTAATAAAATATGAAGTTGGTTAAAAAGAAAATATTAATCACTATACTATATTAGGGTGGTCGTTAAAATTTAAATTTTTTGCGACGCCCCCTAAAAAGCTTCTTTTTGATGGAAAAACATTGGGAAATTTTTTTTTTTTTAATTCAAAACAACACGTGCCTCTATACGATATAAGTTAATCATTTTTTCTCTGAAAGTATCTTATTAAATTTGAAATAATTATTTTTTTGAGGTTTGAAAAAAGTGAACAATGAAACACCTTCAGTATTATCATTTTAAGTTATGAATTTTAACCTAAAGCTTTATAAGAAGCTTAATATCCTTCGTCATTCAAACTCATGCTTCAATTTTTATTCTATTTTTGGGCTTTTTATACGTCTGTGAGCAGTTACATATAAGTTATTTTCATGAAAATGTTTATTGTTATTTTGATCAAATATTGTTATTTTTATTGATTTGAGTCTATAATTTTTTATATTTCTTATAAAATTGTATTTTTCCTGAAAAATTCCCAAAAAAGATGATTATACCCAAAAATTAACTTAGATCGTCTAGAGGCACGTGTTGTTTTGAATTAAAAAAAAAATGAAAATTTTCCCAGTGTTTTTTCATCAAAAGGAAGCTTTTTAGGGGGCGTCGCAAAAAATTTTAATTTTAACGACCACCCTATACTATATACTTTTTAACCAACTTCATATTTTATTAAATTGGTACAGACCTCAAAATTTCATTATTTTCCTCTTTTTAGTGGTTTTTTGAAGGAGGTTTATTTTTTTGTTAAAAAGTTTTTTTTGAACACACGATATGCGCAGTAGCAAACATCTGCTGCGATACATGATATTATAGGGGATGCCTGTGGGAAGCACGACTGCTGTTGCCATGACAACGAACCGAGATAAAACGCGTGTGCGAAGTGCGATCTGTGATCAGTGATGCAGTGCGTTTACTTAACCACACCCAAAACGCGATGGCCGAAATTATATCAACTCGCTATTGGGCATGTGCACATCTGTTAATATCTACGCTTGCGGAATAATTCGGATCTGAATCATATTATCTATTCAAGTGTATACATACTGTTCAATAAACATTTCCGACCAAACTGAATGCAGATGTCGCGCTATAAATGAAAATTCGCATTTTTGATATAATCCAGCCATTTTTACTTGTATAATATTATACAGGGTGGTGACCGTGACTGCTGCACATAAAGATTTAACCCGTAAAATCAAACTATCGCGATTTACTGCTTCCCTAATTATTTTAGAAAAAATATCTTCAAATAATAGTTTTAGAACATAAAATTCTGCATCTAAATCATTAAACAAAATTAATTTTGCATGCTTTGTAACGGCAGAGAATAGCCGAGTGTGTAGCAATGCTGTTGTTTACATGGCGTTGCTATGGTTCCTCTATTACAAGTCCCCAGTTCCCGGGTTCTAGCCCAAGAGCTGGTAAAAATGTCAATTAGATTTTTAATTTATTATTAAAAAAAAAGAATGAACTGAAAATATGAATTGGTGCTAGGCCCAAATAACCTTAGCTGTTGATGGTCTTTAAAAACACACACAATATACAAACGTATAAGAGAGACTTTGCAACAATTTATTGTAATTATTATTCAAAATTAAGCTAAAAAATTAGCAATATATATTTTTTCTTTCTTAGATAAATAATAGGGTAAATGCGGGAGAGATGCCGCGGTAGGAGAGACGCCGCATGGCTATTAACTTACCTATTTACCATTAATGGATGGTGCTACAAGTACGTATGTTCGTTCATCTTATCTTAGAGTGTAGCAATGCTGTTGTTTGCATGGCGTTGCTATGATTCCTCTATTACAAGTTCCCGGGTTCTAGCCCGAGAGCATTATCTTAGACCTCGCGCGGCAAAAGATGAAGCCACCGCGTCATAGTAGCGTGAATGCATTGCGCCCGCCTTCTAGCTTGCTATTGGCTGTTTTGGAGATCCATGAGCGTCGATAGGTGGAATTTTAAACAATAAGGCGTTCACTAGCATATTATTGATGACGTGCCTGGCTTCTTCTCTCACCGCGGGCACTCTACTAATCAATACAGTCCTTGTTGTTACTGTTTCCCGGATCTAAATACGTTTCCAGTCCAACCCTGAACCAGTCTATACATCATAATATTCACAGTGAACGATATCATATTATGTGAACCTTAAAAAGGATAACTGTCAAAATTGCGGTACTGAAAGGCTGGATAAGAAGAAATATGTAACCTAACCTCACATTTCAAATGGCGTATATATAATAAGACGGGTAGACATTATGTTGCTTGAAACTAACGTAAGATGAGATGAGAATTTTTACGACTTTGAGCGTATTATGTATTTGGTGTCACGTTGACAGTAAATATAAAAACAACATGAAATACGTTACAGCGGTCGACTGTCACATATGGAATACACAACATACAGACTGTCCTATTTAGTGTCGTGTTGTATTTTGAAGTGAAAACTTCCTTAGGCGCGATAGGCACTCTTTGCCTGGGTACTGAAAAAATGTGAAACGTTCGCAATTTTGCGTAAGAATTCGCACCGTAAGAATATTATAAAAACGGCGCGGTATACTGTTGTGTCGACAGTTTAGTTAGCAGCGTGTTTGCGTTCTATGCATAGGACAACATTAGACTGGACATAATATATGACCATAATCTAAAGTCATTGTCAAACCAAATTTTCTGACGATGCGTTCTGCAACCCAACATACAAGTCAATAAGATCCAGTCCTACGGAAGCATTTTCAAAGGCAGCAAAATTTAAAGGTATTTTTTAAGCGCAGTAGATATGCTTTTTTACCAGTAAAAAAGTCTTGAAAAATAGAGACTTCAATGATCGGTAAAGAATGACATTTGGAATAAATTTTTACACAACTTAATATTTTCTCCTAATCACTATTTTCTGTCCAAATTTGAAAAGTAAAATATTTTTTGCCATACCCACTACAAAATAGCTACTTTGCATGCATGTATATTGTATACTGACCTGTATCGGGTCATTTAACAGACAGGCCTGCAGAAAGTGTTTTGAATTCATAACTAATGCGGTAAGTAAACGGTTGCCATAGTAACTTATGTTTATTCGCTCTATCCGCCTGCTATTAAATACTCACGGCCTGCCGTGAATGTAAAGGTGGCGACGCAAATGAACTGTCAAACTTTTTTGAAAATACTGAAAAGTGGAAAGTAGGTATTTTGTAGTAGGTATGGCAAGAAATACCACATATTATCTCGTGCGTACCAGTACTAAACGTTTGTAAAAAAGACTATAAAATAATAAAATAAAGATATTAAATAAATTAATTTAATTTAATAAATTATTAATTTATTAAATATATTTATTTATTATATTTATATCTACTTATTTATTAAAAAAAGCATGTTTGTGTTGAGATTCGAACCCGGTACCTATTGCGTATGAAGCGGCGATGCTATCCGTTGCACCACGACACATCTTACCACAGTGCCATATAATAGGCTATTATAATCATGAAAAATAATAGTGTAAACAGTACAGATGTTGGAGTAAGAACTCATATTTAACGAAAGCGGCATAAACGAGCGTTTGTATAGCAATAACTTTTATTAATGTTATTCAGAACTGAAAACGCTCTTGTCACATTGTGACTGGTGATAACAGGGTATTAAATCATGAACTACCGATTAACTTCATGGTGTTAAATTTTCGTGACGCGATGCTCGCGCATCGTAAAAATTCACTCTCATCATTTTTCCATAACGCGCCAAAAGAAGTATAACTTCAAAAAAATAACAGTTTTGTTCTAGTTAACTTTTAATCGACGATGTTGTGGTTTTTAAATCTAGAACACTCTGTATACGATGCTGTTTTTATCTGAAGACTCCATAGCTAATCCTTATAAATAGAATGTGCACTACGATGCCTAGAGCCTACAACTCGGGATATATAGGGGAGTCGCAGAGTCGTAAATTCAAATAGTAAATGGAGGCGCATCTTATATTATGCCCGTATTTTCCTATCCAACGACTTTCATGAGACATCGAACAAATTAAAATTAAAATATGTATATTGTATGTCTATGTATGAAATTTCAAATTCCATGAATATTATGAACTAGCTGCTCTAACCGGCTTAGCCCAGATGCAAATCGCTGTTTTCGCTCACTGATCGTCCTTTTTTGTAATAATATATAGTCCATTACCCTCGTCAAGACGTATAGCTTTTAAACCTTGAAATATGTTTTCAAATCGAATACAAACGAACTTTTCCTCTTTATACAGGCTGTTTACTAAACATACGGCAAAAGTTTAAGGTAATTTTAAGAATATTTTGTCCTTTAATGCTTTTTCGGAAAGACGCTTTGTTTCGAAGATACAGGGCAATAAAAGTTTTTAAAAGTACAAAAACAATATTTTATTACTTATTTTAATGACTTATGCCAGCTAGGATGCATGGTTCAGTCTTCTCTAGCCTGTGACGAATTTACCATTGGCAAGTCCATAGTACCTACATGAAATGCGGGGCTTGAGAATGGCCGAACGTGTAGCAATGCTGTTGTTTACATGGCTATGGTTCCTCTATTACAAGTCCCCAGTTCGCGGGTTCTAACCCGAGAGCTGGTATAAAAGTGTCAATTGGATTTTCAATTTATTATTAAAAAAAAAAATAATGAATTGAAAATATGAATTGGTGCTAGTCCCAAATAACCTTAGCTGTTGGTGGTTTTTAAAACACAATTTAATTTTTTTACATGAAATGCATGTCAAAATTAAAATTAAATTGTGTTTTAAAGACCACCAACAGCTAAGGTTATTTGGGCCTAGCACCTATTCATATTTTCAATTCATTATCTATTTTTTTAATAATAAATTGAAAATCCAATTGATACTTTTACCAGCTCTAGAGACCGCGACGCTACCAACTGAGCCATACTGTCCACCACACACACGTCTTTATATATTAGTATATAAATAAAAATATAAATACACCAAGCAAAGCAATATTTCAAATATTTTATTAATGCAAATTATTTAAAAGTGATTTTAAGCCCGGCTTCGCTTCGCAGGGAAAGAGATTCTCGCGGGGGATAATAAATGATACTTCGCTTCGCTAGGGGAGAATTTCTCGCCGGGGATAGTAAATTAACAATATATACCGGATTTTATATTATAATTGGGCATAAAAAAATCTAAATATACGTGAGCGGAACCACGGGTGACCGCTAGTAGGTAATAAATACAATAATATTGTAATTTTATTTTTTATATTTTAAATTGTTACCCAATACCTCGCCAATACCTATATATTTTCATTATTAAAAAAATGAAAAAAAATAGGTAAAGTCTTCGGGATTCGAACCTGGGCTTGACGTTTGAACCTGTCGGTACATTCATACTTTTCCCCACGGCTACCTGGCTTGCTGCGTCAGAGACCTTAACATAGTTATACATGCTGTGTTTTGTTTCACATATACTTCCAAGTATTTCCATTTCATCTAAGTAATATGCCACCACAGTATGAGACATATTAGACGTTTTTCACGTCCAAAACAAATATTTTTGTCTCTGTAGAAGATCATTTTGAGTGGAAACTTGAAAATGGTCTATAATTTTGTATGGGGATATAAAAAACTACTATAAATAATTGCAATATAAAATTGTAATTTATTGTTTTGTACACAGATCCAATTTTAGATAAAATCAAGTGCATTGGCTGCATTCAGTTATAACTTGTCATTGTAGATGGCAGTAAAAGCAACCGCAATACACGCGACATGCGGTTCGCCATGACACATGATATATTATGGCGGACTCGACATTTAATACTGGTTATATAATATTTTATTTTGTGACCAACTTGTTTATCTAATTTATTTTTTATGATACGTTATCACATCATAAAATATTTTATAGTTAATAATATTTCTTGCAATCTTTCATTTTAGTAAATTGCGTACACAATACGTAAAATCGTAGGTATCTACTTTGTCTCCAGTGGGTATAGATTAATCATTTGTTTATTTTTCGCTGCAACGATAAGAGACGGCACCGAGGTGCCTTATTAACTTCCCATTGGAAGTTATTGTAATGGGTCCGAATATCGAAATCAAAATGTATCACAAATTTTTATGTTTCAAGGTCACTACACTATTTTTACACTATTTTTAGAAAGATGTCTCTCTCTCTCTCTGTGTGTGTGTGTACGTACGTATGTGTCCATTTCTTTCTAAGACGAAATCTCGAGAACAAAAAATGATATCGACTACGTTAGGGTGCCAATCGACGCATATTTACGTAAATATGATCGGAAAGAATTTTTTTCAAAATCGGTTCAGCCGTTCTTTTTTTTAATCAAATAGACTCCAAAAAAATAGATTTTACACAATATCTCGCGAATAAAAAATAATATCGACTTCGTAAGGGTGTCAATCGAGACGTGTTAACGTCATTTTGATCCGACTTAAATTTTATAAAAATCGGTTCAGCAGTTTTTTTTTTTTAATTATTGTTAAAAATAAATAATAATTATATTTTAATGATTAAAATGATTACTTTTCTGTGTAATATCTAATTTAATTATTATTATTAAATATTTATCAAACTGGGAAGTTCGTCGTGTGGACCTCAAGGGTCGCACTTTAGTCCTAATAAACGACCCACCTCACGGCTAGTTAATATTTTAATTTTCAATGGAAATTGGCAAAAAAGACTGTTATTGATGTAGATATAGCTTTAAACTAAACCTGGGTAAATTTTGGTTTGGTATCGAAAAAATCAAGAGCATGACATATCATTTATATTTGTCAATCGATTTAAATGAAACAAACACTTAAAGTTAGCTCTGGCTTACCTCAATGCACCACTGAAAATCAAATCCAAATTGGTTCAGCCATTGCGGAGATTAGCGTGCACAAACGCACAGACAAAAAGGCTTTTTACGATTTTATTATGTGTATAGATTTTACGAATATTTGATTTTATAAGATAATTAAAAGTTGATATATTTCTTTCCATGACAACGAATACAATAATTAGTATTCATTTTATCTGTCTGTCAATATTACCAACTGCCAGCGTCAACTGAGCCTAGTACCAATTTTAAACAGGCATTTATCTAAGGCTTCGAATGTACAACAAACACTATACAGTGAATATCCGATCAAAATCGGTTCAGTAATTTTTAAGTTAACCCGGAACAAGTAAACTGATAGACAGACAAAAATTCTAAAACTAGCTAATTCAATCTGGGTAACGTTTTAATCACAAAATAATGGTACACAATATATTGCATAAAATAAAAATATGGTGGAATTACGGGTACATATGGTGGAAGTACAGATACGGATAGATACCTTAGATTTTGCGATTTTCCATACCTCTGAACGGAACCCTATTCCTGATCTTATGAACTTTACGTTGTTACCTTTTTAATATCTAGTAAATACATCTAATTTACGATTAGCTTTACTTGTATTTTGTTTGTTCGTCTTTTTTAAACCCACAAAGCTCGGTTTTTCGTTGTTTAAACTAAATAAATTCGTTACAAATGCAAATAGAAAAGCCAAACAATATAGCTTCCAGTTTTCACCACTGACTTTATCTGGTTATTTTGTTTATTGAGAGGATAATAAGTTTGTTTTAATTCATAGTTGGTTTAATATTATAGATACAAGTCAAATACAGGAGAGCAAGTAATAATATAATATGCAACCATAGAATATATAACATTATAAAATTTAATAATAATTTATTAAATCAACTGAAACCAATCCACAAGCATATACTTTTCTTAACATAATCAATCGGCAACCTGCCATCATAATATTAAACATCAAACAATTGTTAGGATATATACAAAGAAAAAAAAACCTTTTAACAAAAAAAAAACCGCCTTCAAAAAACCACTAAAAAGAGGAAAATAATGAAATTTTGAGGTCTGTGCCAATTTAATAAAATATGAAGTCGGTTAAAAAGTTAGTACAGTGATTAATATCTTCTTTTTAACCAACTTCATATTTTATTAAATTGGCACAAACCTCAAAATTTCATTATTTTCGTCTTTTTAGTGGTTTTTTGAAGGAGGTTTTTTTTTTGTTAAAAAGTTTTTTATTTTTTACTTTTTAGTGTCAAAAAGTGATATTTACCTTAAAAGAATCACACGCCGTTACTCACTTTTATTAAACCGACTTTCTTACGCTGTCTGATATGCCAAAAAAAGTGACATAATTACCTTAAAGAATCACCCGCCGTTACTCACTTTTATTAAAATCAGCCGAACTACTGAACCGATTTTGATGAAATTTCTATGGGACTAATCTGAAAGTATATCCTTTCAAATAAAAAAAAAAATTTCAAAATCGGTTCATAATTGACTGAGTTATGAGGTAACAAACATAAAAAAAAAATACAACCGAATTGAAAACCACCTCCTTTTTTTGAATTCGGTTAAAAATCAGAATCCACTGTCGGGACTTGAACCCTAAATTCCCAATCTTTGGCTGGTTGAGTTACCAGTTACTCACACAGTAATTAATAATTATTATATTATTATCCATACTTAACTCATATGTTGTATTTTATTATAAAATTTACATTTCTATTTTGAAACTCGAAAGATACTTCTTTGACGATTAAAATGATTTCTCAACTAAAATATATTTTAACGTTTGTCCTGACATTCGAAAATTTTAATGTTAATTTACAGGCATCACAATAACGATATAATATTAAATCATACTTACGGGAAGAGCTCGTAATATAACTGTTAATAAATATTACTGTAAAATGTAAAAAATATTTTTTTCGGATATTGCACTGTAACGTGTGTCAACATTGGATGTTTCTTAACATTAATTTGTCATATACTAATTGAAAATGGTATATTGCGTAACTAATGTGACAAGGTGGCCTTTTTAAAACGAGTTGGAGGTTCAAAAACATCGCACGAGTTTTAAAAAGAAGGTATCTTCTCACACTTGTCACGCACAATACTTTTTATAACGAGAAACATGTAAACGGATACACGTAAAAAGTGACAGCCGTGTGTAAAAAGTGAAACAAAAGAGAAACCCACGTGTAAAAAGACTTTTTACTGCATCGTAATCATGTAAAAACACCATTTTGCATGTTCCTGTTATAAAAAAAGTATTTAGGAAATACAAAAGTAAAGCTATTTTACTGTTTATATCTATTTTAAAATCAATATAATATTAATCTTTTTATATACAAATGAATGCAAAGTTTGCATTCGTGTTTGAAACATCCATCGAAAATGACGTAACAATATGATGCAACAATGGAAAAATTCATTTTTCAAACCTGTCACCGTCGGGATTCTAACCCGAAACTTTCACTTTCGCGGGGGCTGAATAACTCAGCCACCGCGAAAGTTAATAATTGCGATACCTTTAATCGTACGAACAATTTTTCTGTATAATAATTTTTTTAATAATTGTAATTACATCATAGCAAAAAAGTTTCTCCAAAAGATGACGACCGTAAAGTAGTGCTACTTGAACACCTTTTTACAGATTTTTCAAAATTTCTCGACCTATTTTAGACTAAATTGGTTCCAAAAAATATCTATATCGACCTACCCTATGATTGATATTTCCTTTGCATAATATCTAACCATAAAAGCAAAAAAATATTTCTTTAAATGATCAAATATCCCTGTGATTAAGTCACGCCAGAAAAATTTACATTTTAAAGACGCTAATGACCTCTGTTGTCGAGCGTCTATAATCTACAATTTATTTAAAGTATAAAAACGCGGCAAGGTCTGTGAAATTGCAGCCTCCTCCTCCAAACTGAGGGTCGTTGGATACCCAATGGTCCTCGTATTTGCATCAATGAATTGTAAGTTATAGACGCTCGCCAACAGAGGTCATTAGCGTCTGAAGGTGGTCTTCTAACTAGCGTAGACCGCGAAACTTTGTGTATACGTTTGGGCTACTAGAGATTACAGTCCTTGTCGCATTTTTTATCTGTTCTAAAAAATATTACACCATTTTTCATTCTTATTGGACGTATGGATTTGTAAATATTTTTTATAGAAACAGAAAGCCCCCATAAAGTATATCTAACTATTGCTATTGTTATACTTGTATTTTTATACATAGAATCTCTTAAAATCGAGCTTTGTTTGTGTTTAACGCTTTTCAATCTATTTTATTACCAGCATCATTTTTACGCTTATTGTGCGTAGAAAATTATGACCGACTACATAATTTGTACCCTAATCTCAAGTTTCAAATAAAACTCTATAACAGTGGTTTCAAAACAAATTTATTTTTGAAAATGTTATTGAAAGAGCATACAATTACATAATTGATTCCCGCAATATCGGAAAAAATCATTTTAACAACCATATAGTCCCAGTCAGGACTCTAACCTGAACCTTTCCGCTATTGCGACGGAATGAGCTTACAATACTCAACCGTGACATGATTACCAATCTAACATTCTCCATAAATATATATATATTCCTTTGCATATATGGAGAATGTTAGATTGGTAATCATGTCACGGTTGAGTATTGTAAGCTCATTCCCCCGCGATAGTGGAAAGGTTCAAGTTGGAGTCCTGACCGTGACTATGGTTGTTTAAATGATTTTTTTCGATATTGCGGAAATCAATTATGTAATTGGCTGCTCCTCCAATAAAATTTTCGATTGCAAAACAGCCGTATAAATCTATTAAATTTATTTTTGTTACTTTTACACAGAATCAAAATATGGACTTTGTGGAAATAAATAAACAAAGGTTTGAGTTCTTGTGGACAGTAATATTAGGTAAATGATAAAATCAAACGATATTTAAACCCCTTATATCCACAACAATATTATTCACATAACAATTAGAGGTGAAAATAATATATAAGTATATCAGATGGCTAAGCTGCCATGATTTGTAAGCTATGTCTAAGAAAAAAAATCAAATGACCACTGTCGGGACTTGAACCCGAAACTCCCAGTTTCCGGCTAGGTGAGTTACCAATTTCTCCACAGTGGCCGAGAGTGGTAACTGATCCCCTCTTACATATATAGCAATTTCAGACTGTTTTAAATGGTTGTATTGTGCATTGTAGCTTATTTAAATAATCAGCTCACGCATGTAGTGAGTTTTCATATCTGAAATTGCTATATATAAGAGGGGATCAGTTACCACTCTCGGGCACTGTGGAGAAATTGGTAACTCACCTAGCCGGAAACTGGGAGTTTCGGGTTCAAGTCCCGACGGTGGTCATTTGATTTTCTCTTATATATAGCTTACAAATCATGGCAGCTTGGCTGTCTGATATATATATTATTTTCACCTCTAATTGTTATGTGAATAATATTGTTGTGGATATAAGGGGTTTAAAAATCGTTTGATTTTATCATTTACCTAATATGGACTTTATGGGTCAAAAATTTTATAGTTTATTACCTGATAAAATCAAAGGACACCCTCATGAAAATTATTAAAAAAATTTCAACATTATAGAACCTTTTTATAGTTTTGAGGAGTACTGCAACTGTGATCTGCCATCTTTAAAAAAGTTAATTCTAATCTATTGTGAATTATTGTTATTAATTGTGAATCTTGTATTTTCTTGTCTGTACAATTTTTATTGTGTCTGGAGAAATAAATACGATACAAAACGATGTATATGGGCACCGACTACTTGTAACTTGGGTGCTTTGGTACTCGAGCGTTCATGAAATTTTTATGAGGGTACAGAGCATCCTTAAATTAAAACAAAATAAAAACAAACACCTCATAATTAATATAGACAACAGAAGAAGGCGGTCCTAATTTAAGCGCGAAATTTAAAGTGGAGTCGATTAGCGCTCAAAAATGTATGGGGTTTAACGGAATATTCATTAGATACTATTCTCTTGAAACACATTTTTGTTACCAAAACAATGGCTGTTTCATAAAAATAATTAAAAAATCCCGTCATTATTGACTACAAAACATTATTATTTCGTGTGAAATATTTTTTTATTTGAAAAATGAATGTCCTAACTTGATTCAGCCAGTGACGTTTATTCTAACCTAACTTAACTTTGTTGACGTTTGTCGAGGTATAATTTAAGCTGTTATAATTAGAAATTGAGTTTGTTCTTTCCATTTGGAGTTGAAAAAGTGTTCTGAAGTCGTCTGAGCTACGCTAGATCAAGGGAGGGCAAGCTAAAAGGATAAAAAAATGTTTTCATCAATTAGGTATTGGATATCTAGGTATTATTTTAGCTTTCTCCTCAGTCGGAAATTTAAACTTTTGACAGTCATAATTTTTATTATAACTGCATTCAGGTATAAAGACTCCATTCCATAACAAATTGCTTTAATTATTAACGACGACGTGTTTAAAAAAACGAGGTTATGTCAGTAGAATAAATGAAATTTGACAGCTGTATCGTGTCAATGGATGAACGTACGTTTAACGCAGATTCTAGTTAGAAGGAGACAGTTGCGACTCCGTCGCGCCTTCCTTTCCTAATCTATTGATCGCTTTAAAGATACTAAAAAAACGAACAGATTCCGTACTACTAATGATAACACGAAAAATATGGATATCCCATTTTGATTTGTAAATATCTTGTATAAGTTACTAATAAATACCACGCTTCTTTTACATAGTCGAATTTTAGTTTTTTAAACTTTTTTATTATTGTTAGTTTTTTTCACTGAAACGGTTCAGTTAATTTCTTCCAAAAGACAAACTACTTGGCTTGGTTTTGATCCTAGAAGTTAAAAGAATCTTCAAACGATTTCTTAACAGTTATAAGATAATAGAGGGCAGTATAGCCTAGTGGTTAGCGTGCTTAGTGCCGCAACCTCTGGACTGGACTGCCGTGGGTTCGAATCCCATCTGCGCTCATGGATGTGTTGTGATGTTATTTAGTTTTAAGATAGTTGTTATTTAGTGTAGTTGAAAGACGCTAATGACCTGAGATGTCGACGCGTGTATAATCTACGCAATAAATAAATAAATATAAGATAATATTTTATTAAATTTTGGGAGCCTCTGTTCGGTAAACATGAATTAATGGCTGCGTGCAAGGACTGCAAACCCTGTGTTTTCTCAGAGAGTACGGAACACAAGTGTCGCACTCACATCTTATTGGTTGACAGCAACAATAGACTTGGGTTGAACTAGGGATCGTTACTGCGTTGAGGGTAGTAAAATTCTTTTGTTATATTAGACAGTAAATGTGTTATGGCGGCTTTCATATATTACCTTGGGAAAAACAAAACTATTCAGCTCGCAATCTGATTGGTCGAAAACGCATTCGCTTTGAATTAAGTTTTATATAAGAAAATGTTTTATATGACATGTAAGTACTTTACCAGCGTGTTTTTTGATATGGGGTGACATCCCTTCGTTTTATAATACATACGAATTTTGCATTTAGATTAAAAATATACAGGCTGTCTAAAAATTGATGAATGAATGAATGAATTGTGAATTATAGACGCTCGACCTAAAAATTGATGATGTTACGTATAGGTAGGTATAGTGTATTTTTACATTCCGGTGTAATTTATATATTAACATGTGAACATCGAAAATTATCGTACATTTTTTTACTATTTATTATAAAAGGAGGGGAATGAAACTTATATAATTCGAAAGGTACTGTGCCATAGATGTGACAAAAAAAATCATGTGTGTATGTTGCAGGTAAAATAAAGTGAACATATACACATGTAAGGTTTTTAGGTTTCTTATTAAACAAAAGTTCTTTGAAAAATATTTTATTTCATTAACTTAAGAAAATTCTTGATAACACAAAATAATTGAAATTAAATTAAAGAAAATATAATAATTTAATATTGTCGTCGCGTTACTTTCAGTTCGTCGTCTCGTAGCGTAGTAAAAACATTTTAGATTTCACCTCGGTGGTGTTCACAGTTCTGTTACGCAATGCTCTCTGGTTATTTAATCATCCTTTGAATTACACACACATGTAACTGTGTGTGACAGTTATTTCTGATTAAAAGATAAAAATAATAGTAGATAACATAAAATAATAAATAAACAAGCCGTGAGGTGGGTCGTTTATTAGGACTAAAGTGCGACCCTTGAAGTCCACACGACGAACTTCCCAGTTTGATAAATATTTAATAATAATAATTAAATTAGATATTACACAGAAAAGTAATCATTTCAATCATTAAAACATCAATAATTTAAAAAAAAAAAAAAAAAAAAAAACGGCTGAACCGATTTTTATAAAATTTATGTCGGATCAAAATGACGTTAACACGCCTCGATTGACACCCTTACGAAGTCGATATAATTTTTTATTCGCGAGATATTGTGTAAAATCTACTTTTTTGGAGGTTATTTGGTTAAGAAAAAAGAACGGCTGAACCGATTTTGAAAAAATTTCTTTCAGATCATATTTACGTTAATACGCGTCGATTGGCACCCTAACGTAGTCGATATCATTTTTCGTTCTCGAGATTTCGTCTTTGAAAGAAATGTACACATACGTACGTACGTACGTACGTACGTACACACACACACACACACACACACACACACACACACACACACAGACATCTTTCTAAAAGTAGTGTAAAAATAGTGTAGTGACCTTGAAACATAAAAATTTTTTTTCCTTTTTGATTTCGATTTTCGGACCCATTACAATAACTTCCAGTGGGAAGTTAATAATAAACGGCCGAGTGCGTGTCGAGCCACGCAAAGAGTATATAGGGTTCCGTACCACGGAAGTTAAGCTAAACCTACAATTTTGATAAAATTTATAAAACAAAAACAAATTCATAATCTACACAAAAGGCCCTTTTCAACGATACCCCACAAGAATAGGTACAAACATATTTTTTTTTCGCCCCTCGTTTGCATGTATGGGCGCTTTCTTTTTTTCTATTTTTAGTATTTATTGATTAACTAGACTCTAGAGGGTATGAGTGATACTTGACGTGAAATACAGCATAAAGGTAATGGCCTTGGTAATGGCGTTGTTAAGATAGACCTGCTAACAAATTAGGTCTAAAAATTGCAACTTTGACGGTCTCTTAAACCTACAATTTTGATAAAATAAATAAAAATAAAAACACATTCATATAATCTACTCAAAAGGCCCTTTTCAACGATGACACTCAAGAATAGGTACAAAAATATTTTTTTACCCCCGTTTGCATGTAAGAGTGCCCCCCTTAAGTAAACCTTTTTAATCTTTTGTTATTATCTCCGTCTTTGGGCCGCGATAATCTATATATTTAAAACACAAGCCCTATTTCTCTAGACAATCCGCCAGCAACCCCTGCTCAACTGATTGACATAATTTTTTTTTTAAACTGAGGCCTTTAGTCCACAGATATGTTATCGCTATTTTTTTTTTTTTTTTGTGAAATTTCTTTAAAAGGGGTGATTTCAAGCGATAATAGTAAAAATGACGAGGGGGGCAGTGGGGTGAAGAGAAACGTAAACAGAGAAAACCCATCGGCGTTCACGATACATGAGTGTGAGAGAAATGCAAATATGTACGCATGTCGTGGATAGGCTATGCAAACAATAAACAATGAAACATCTTGACAGTTGTACATTTTAATTTTTAGAGCCCAGATTTTAATAGGGTTATATTGACAAAATTTCCAAAAGTATTTAAAATTAAACAATAAAGATGTATATGTACGTGCAAATTTTTTTTCTCTTTTAAATATATAGTACTTAGTTTCTCAAATACCGACAAACTCATCGATTTTTTTCTGAAGATCATTCGTACGTAAGTCTTACACTGATAGATACGTTCTACAGCTTCTAAAAACTACTATTTTACGTACACTTTAAAGTTATGTTTGAATCAAAAATATTTATCAAAAATTATATTAAAAACATATCGTTAAAAGCTAGGTTATGTGTTTTACTCACGCGTTCGTATACACAATGATATTGAGAAAGCTTGAAATATATATTTCTTATTGTTTTCTTAATAAAGTGATTCATATTACATATAAAAAAGGTTTGTGTTGGCAAACATATTTTTTTTTGGCGATAGACTTTACTAAACCATTGTTCTTTGAAGACAGTGTTAAGTCGTCGCAAAAAAGTTTTGCACGGGTACACTAGTACATATTATGTGTGAATTTCAAGTCCCTATCTCATTTCGTTTAGAAGTTAGAGGCCTGTGACAGACAGACATCGTTTACACAACAATAGGGTTGCTTTCTGGTATGGAACCCTAAAAATTAGGGACTTGAACTCCTTCCAGTTTCGCGTTGAATACGTTGCCAGTTACACCACAGTGCACAATTATACCAGATGTTTACTCTATACACATTAAACAAACGATCACAATTTAATCACTACGTGCGAGAATCTTTACCACTACGTGCGAGAATCTTTACCACTACGTGCGAGAATCTTTACATGTAAGATTATAGAAAAGTATAAAACAATCGTATCTATAGGTACCTACCTACAGGGCCGTAGCTAGAGCTGAATTCAAGATAGGGCAAAAAAACGGTGAATGACAATTTAATCAAAAAAAATACAGAACTTGCCATGTTATCAAATATCCGAAGAACTTCATTTAGATCCAACGAATTTAATCTTGTTTTCCAAATGTCAGATAGATCAAGTCTGTCATTCTGTCGTGACAGTCTTTGCGGCTTATTTATAATTCCTTAAAGTAGGGCACTGGATGTTTTAAGGTAGGGCATTGCCCCATAATGCCCCCCCTAGCTACGGCCCTGCCTACCTACCTGTTTTTTTTTTCATTTTTCGTAAATCAATCCTGGAGAGCTCGATCATTCTGTGTAAATAAAAGTTCGACACTATTTTTAGGTTTATTGTTGTATTTACGTGTCGAGTTTAAACTTATTTTGAAATACATGTCTAAAGTATACGAAATTGTTTGATTGATTTTTTGCTTCGCACATTCATCACTCACTAATTAGTTTTGTACTTATTAATAAATAGTACAAGGTGCAGTACAACTGAACACATGGATTTTTTTGTAAATAGGGCCGTCCCACGTACCAAAATTTGATAAGTTTTCACAACAAATAAATTTCTCTCACTGTTATTTCGTTTTATTTTTAAGTATTGTTCACAACACATTAGACATAATTAACTGTAACATTTCGCAAAAAAACAATAAAAGAACTAATATTTTCTGATTTCTTTTTCAAAACAATTTTCACTGGCTGCACTCAAATAACTGAAAGAGTATGCTTGTATGATAAATTTTATTCCTGAGGTATAATAGTAAAGTGTAATTTTTAAAATTTTAAGTTACGTAACTAAAGTCAAGTTAAAATCACAAATTCGCGAAATAAAAAACAAGAACAATATTTTTGTATACAGTTGTCACGTTATCTAATATATAAAATTCTCGTGTCGCGGTGTTTGTTGCCAAACTCCTCCGAAACGGCTGAACCGATTTTGATGAAATTTTGTGTGCTTATCGGGTAAGTCTGAGAATCGGCCAACATCTATTTTTCATACCCCTAAATGTTAAGGATAATCCACCCCAAAAATTTTTTTTTTATTTTTTGGACAACATTTTTTGTTTTTATTTTTTCATGATTCAGCATTGAAAAACACATACAATTTTAAATTTTCACCCTTACGATCAACCCCTGATTTTTAATCGCGATTTTTATATTAAGCTTTAAAAAATACATATATGGCGAACGAGCGAAGGGAGTGAGTAGTGTATTTATAATATTCAAGCGAACGAGCGAAGCGAGTGAGTAGTGTATTTATAACATTAAAGCGAATGAGCGAAGCGAGCGAGTAGTGCATTAATAAAATTCAAACGAACGAGCGAAGCGAGTGAGTAATGTAGGTAATTATAATATTCAAGCGAACGAGCGAAGCGAGTGAGTAGTGTATTTATAATATTCAAGCGAACGAGCGAAGCGAGTGAGTAGTGTATTAATAAAATTCAAACGAACAAGCGAAGCGAGTGAGTAATGTAGGTAATTATAATATTCGAGCGAAGCGAGTGAGTAGTGTATTTATAACATTCAAGCTAACGAGCGAAGCGAGTGATTAGTGTATTCATAATATTCAAGCGAACGAGCAAAGCGAGTGAGTAATGTAATTATAATATTCAAGCGAACGAGCGAAGCGAGTGAGTAGTGTATTTATAATATTCAAGCGAACGAGCGAAGCGAGTGAGTAGTGTATTGCAGTCTGGGCGAAGCCGGACGGGGCAGCTAGTAATATTATATTTTTTTTAATTTTTGAATATTATTTTACAATTCAAATTCCACAAGTGGAGGGATGAAACTAATTTAGGTCAAAACTTACTATTCGCAATTTCTTACTATTTACACTGCTGAATGTTTTCGAAGTGCAAAAAAATGTATTTTTGCAAAAAGTCTCCATGCACATTGCACATGCTTAGTCCGTGCTTAATAATTGTTATGTTATACTTTATACAACTGCTTATTACGTGAACGACGTATTAATCTGTTCGAAACAGCAGCCAGATGGTCAAGGGCCCAGGGGCAAAAATTAAACTGGAAACCTTAACCAATACCTACCTATTATCTTAATCAAAATATAAATGTAGCATTTTTTTCAAAACTGGAAACTTAAGGGTTGGACAAGGGTCCCCTCCTAACCTTTGGGGCCCTGGGGCACGGCTCCACTTTACCCTACAGTATATTACACCTGCAACGGACATGCGCGATATACAGTCAACGAAAAGCCAGGCTCTGTGGCAAAGAGCTGTGGCTGAATTTCTATAAAACAGGACCTGTGGCTGAATTTCTACAGAACAGGACCTGACACTACCATAGACACATTAGAACCGTGTATTGGGCATAGGCCATAAACATAACGTCACACTGCAGTTGAGGACAGTATGGCTCAGTTGATAGCGTCGCGGCCTCTGAATCACACTGTCGTGGGTTCGAATCCCACCTCTGCTCATGGATGTTTTGTGATGTTATTTAGTTTTTAAGTGATATATTATATTTGTTGTATTTAAGACGCTAATGACCTAAGTTGTCGACGCGTCTATAATCCACAATAAATAAATAAACACACTGCAGTTAATAATTCAGTTGTCAATGTAAAATGTTTTCATGTGTTATAACAAAGATAATGACGTCATTATTTACAATTTTTTTTATTTTAATAAGTATAAATGGTAGAAAAATATCAATAATTTATTTCGGACAATCATAAATATTAATACATCGATCTTCAGAAACAGACATAATCCTACTGCTGTCGGGATTGTATTTGACTCCCCAAACCTAAAAAAATAAGATTTAATTTTATTTATTGAAAAAAAAAACAAGTCGACACTAGTATACAGCGTCATATCTGGGGGTTGGCGGGGGGTTGGCCCTCGCTAAGGGCGCTTGAAGCAAAGGGGCACCGGGCGACGATAAAATCTATTGAAAATGTTTGTTGGAAAGCAGACAAAAAATCATTTTACCAACCAGTCACAGTCAGAATTCTAACCTGAACCTTTCCAGTTTCGCGACGGAATGAGCTTACTCACCCGTGACATAACTACTAATCTAACATTCTCCTTATATGCTTCGGAATTCACTGATTTTCACTACAGGCGGAATGTTAATTCATTATAGCCAATATAAATAATATATAATTAAATGAATGCAATCGGTAAATATGAAACACCTATTGAAAGAATAATGACGTAACATAATGCTGTAATCAGGAAAAATTCATTAATTTAAACCTAGGTGCTTCATATTTACCTATTGTAGTCATTATGCATTCATTTAATTATGTATTTAGTCACGACGTGCGTGTTATTCCTGTATTAATATAAATAATATAGTTTATAATAATAACGTACGATGACGCCACTTCCACTTGTCAGTATAAAAAAACATTACTTTATTAAAATTAATTGATTATTTAATTCTAAATATGTATTATTTGCCAGGATCATGCCATAACAACGCACAATCTGTGACAATTTCAACTAGTTACCTCTTACCGTTTGTGAGATAGAGCCCTGTGACAGACGGACGGACAGAGTAATAGGGTACCATACGGAGGTACGGTACCCTCAAAAAGAACAACTTCAACAAAACAAATATAAGGACATACCTGATCATTATGCTCATTAAAAGTATGAATACACTGTTTACTCGAAACTTCCCAAACCTTAACCGATTTGTCAGAACTGCCAGACACAAAATGTTGACCGTCTGGAGAAAACGCAACACTCAAAACCCATGACGCATGACCGGACAAGGTACCAGCAACGTCTGCATGCTGACTGTAAAATAAAAATCTTTTTGATTATACGATACACGAGAAGTTTGTCAGAATGGGCGACTTTATTTTCGGTAATTACAATGCTATAAATATTTGTACCCAGTTAGAGATCACCCCAGAAGCGCATAAAGCGCACGCTTAGGATGTCAGAATCGCAAGGGTTTTAAAAAAACCAAAAAAGAAAACAATATTTTACTTTCAACGTTTTGTTAATTGATAAAAAATTCACAGATTTCGCAATCCTTGCAACCATCGAGGACATTGGAAATGATAACAGCATATATGAAACATAATTAACTGTTTATTATACACACAGTATTTATCAATGCACTGTTTAGTTTTGTCAGGAATAACCCTATTATTCTTCTGTTATATACGCGTTCACTTTTGCTTGATTACTTAACTTTTAAATGGATTTTTCTACAGTATTTATTAACATTTGCTCAAAAATAACACCGCAGATCGTAGCAAATACCTCTCAATTAACTAGACATGATATAAAACACATTTCGAAAAAATTGCACTTGTTCAATTTTGCATGATTGCTCCTCACTTGATCGCGACACCGTTGTCTTTTGGCCTTGAACGAAAACTCGTAACTCTGCCCCCATATATGAACACTAGCGGACCCGGTCCGGCTTCGCTCGGATGGTATGAAATTATGATTTAATAGCGGTCACCCATTACTCCGCTCATGTATATTTAGTATAGCTGACCCGGCAAACGTTGTTTAGCCATATACGTTATTTCCAGGAATAATTACATTACTCACTCGCTTCGCTCGTTCGTTTGAATTTTATTGATACACTACTCACTCGCTTTGCTCGTTCGCTTGAATATAATAAATACACTACTCACTCGCTTCGCTCGTTCGCTTGAATATAATAAATACACTACTCACTCGCTTCGCTCGTTCGCTTGAATATTATAAATACACTACTCACTCGCTTCGCTCGTTCGCTTGAATATTATAATTACATTACTCACTCGCTTCGCTCGTTCGCTTGAATATTATAATTACATTACTCACTCGCTTCGCTCGTTCGTTTGAATTTTATTAGTGCACTACTCACTCGCTTCGCTCGTTCGCTTAAATATTTTCGCCTACTCACTCGCTTCGCTCGTTCGCCATATATGTATTTTTTAAAGCTTAATATAAAAATCGCGATTAAAAATCAGGGGTTGATCGTATAAGGGTGAAAATTTACAGTTGTATGTATTTTTCAATGCTGAATCATGAAAAAATTAAAACAAAAAATTTTGTCCAAAAAATAAAAAAAAAAAATTTGCGGTGGACCACCCTTAACATTTAGGGGGATGAAAAATAGATGTTGTCCGTGTCTGCACCCTACCCGATAAGCACACAAAATTTCATCAAAATCGGTCCAGCCGTTTCGGAGGAATTCAATAATGTACACCGCGACACGAGAATTTTATATATATGATAAACATTTCCAATGTTAAAATAAGAAATTCTTAACAGGAAGCTTTACAGTCAGATTGCCCTTGAGAGCCTCAAAATGCTTTATCCGTCATTGCCTGCTACATGCTATTACCTGCCTCCTCAAAAGCCACGTTAAACTGTTTCCCATCAAGAGCTGTTAAACGGTGTTTGCTGGTAAGTTCCGAACTGGTTCTGAACTCCCGAAGCATCTGTCGGCAATACAGAACTCTTTGAAAACAACTGCGTGTTTGTTGGTCAAATTCTCGGACTGTTCGAACTTGGTTCTAGAGAGCTGCTAGAAGTCTAGAATTGCTATAACCAGGTTCAAACAGTCCGACAATTTGAGCGACAAACACGCAGTTGCTCCGAAGAGTTCTGTATTGTCGATAAACGCTTTGGGAGTTTAATACCAGTTCAGAATTTACCAATAAACACACCTAAAGTCGGTAAGAGATTGGAACATATGATTTATAAGTATCTTTCAAGCTGCAATGCTTGCGAGTTGCGGATTAGAATTTGTCAATACATTAAAATATAAATTAAAAATACAAATATACACAAAACAATAATAATTACACAAAGTCATTCACATTGCAAAAACACAATATGTCAATTAAAAATTATTTCAGATTCTTTCCAAACACTTATTTCTTTCCTCTCCCAAACTTTCTGGCAGCTTGTTAAAAAAAATAGCCCCAGAATACTGTGGAGAAGATGTAAAAAAAGCTCATCAGTGTTTATCGGTTCCATGCGTCTTGATCCCAAAACAAAATATCCTCGGACAAAATATTCTCATGAAAAATATCCCCATGATAAAATATCCCCAAACGAAATATCCAAAATATCTCCAATTAAAAAAGACAAAAAACAAATTTATTGATACAAACAAATTAAATAAGAATAAGTATTTATCAACAATGAATATTTATTGAAAAATAAATTCGACCCGATTCGTTTGATATTAAGTCTATTTATAGAAAAAATAACGCTGAATCGACTCCAACACCTCGCACTTTTAATTTCAAATAATATAAACAGCATCTGAGAGATTTTTGATTTTTCTTAAAAATGCCAAAAGTAAGAAGACCCCACTCTTTGTACAAATTTGCGAAATTTTTGAAAAATAACGCTGAATTGATGGAATGATTTAAATTGGGGAGCTTGTTTTTCAGGAAAATCGTTGGAAATTTTAAATAATTGAGGGAACGATTAAATTTCGTTGCTTTTTTTCAGGGAAATCGTGGCGATTTTGTTTAATTGAGGGATAAAAATAAATTATTGAGGGAACGATTTAATATGGGGAACTTGTTTTTCAGGGAAATCGTGGTAAAATTGTAAAAATAGTGGGGGAAACGATCTATTGTGAATACATTTAATACGAGGATATTTTGTCATATAGATATTTAATACAGGTTTATTTTGTCATGGGGGACATTTCGTCCGGGGATATTTTATCATGAGGATATTTTGTCATTGGGATATTTTGTCCGGGAATATTTTGTCGGGGACATTTTGTTCGGGGATCAAGACGCCTGATACCGTGTTTATCAATACAGAGAATCGAGCCGTCCCGCATATTATAATTATGAATATCTGAATTCCCTGTGTATCTATGACTATTTTTTAACACCCACCAGTAACTTATATAAATGTATACATGATACAGTTAAAATATTATTCTGTAAGTATAAAAATATTTCTGCATTAAAATCAAATTAAAGATCAGTCTGATAATTTTTTTCTGCAAAATCAAAACTATATGAGAATGACAAGAACGACGATCTCTGTAAAAACAATTATAAAATGTTATGACCGATGGTTGTGCCTATTATATTTACTCAAAACACGCCTGTCTAGATCATTCTAGAATATTATTTTCGTTACAGTAATATACTTACACATCATAAAGTTTCATGTGGCCGTCATCGGAAGCTGTTAATAGAAGCTGTGAATCTGGCGAGAAACACAAAGATCTTATTGGCATAGCATGACCTTCCAATGTATGAACCAATTTGCAAGCCGCTACATCAAAAATATTTATAATACCGTCTATGGCTCCACTAGCAATGTATTTTCCGTCTGGACTCTAAAAAAATACGTGAAAGCGTTAACACTCGATGGGATTACCAATCGGTTATCTTAGGGCCAGTGCACACAGGCTATGTTTTGTATCATGATTGCTGGGTTTCTGATGCAACTTTCAGCTTTAAATCTAGAATTTAGATTGCATATTAATAGTATGAAGTATTAGAAATACCTTGTATTTTTTTATGTCCGTCTTGTGACTTCCTGTGTTTTAACACTAGATGCGTTTCAGCAACGAGTTACCATCTTCAGGTGTGGTTAATTATTTTTTAAAGAACACACATTGAATTATTCGTAACACTATATAATATTATGATGCTAAGCACTGTGTATTATGTCGTGGTTTGTGCAGGGCCAGATTAACCATTAGTCAGAGTAGGCAACTGCCTAAGGGCCCCGCTTCGGCTAGGGGCCCTGCGCGCGCACAAAAGAAATTGAAAATGTTTCATAGAGTGAAAATTTAATTGGAAAATTTATATCCTCAATGACAATAGGTATTATTGCTTTTTTTTCGACGCATGCTGTCAGTTGATGAAATACTTCATACTTACAGAACAGAACTATCTAGTATCGAGTAGTAGAACTAATAATATGGATGCGTTACGTAGCGTATTGTATGAATCATACAATACGCTACCTTCATCAACTTGAAAAGAGCTGATCATCTTCAAACGGCTGAAAAGGGGCCCCGAGAATTGCATTGCCTAGGGGCCCCAACATGGTTAATCCAGCCCTGGGTTTGTGAAGTGCTGATTTAAATTTCGAGATTTTATGATTTATATAGTAGGTAGATGAAATGGAAATGTGAGTATGTGTGTATATGTGTGTAGACGATTACTGAGTATTGGGTGTTTGTGTGTTGTTAATTATTGTGTTGTATATTATGTTCGAGTTTAGTGTTAGTTTGTCATTAAGAATGTTGGTATTGTCGAATTTCTAATACTTCATAATATTCGTGACTTGGAGATCCAGCACTCTAAAAATGTATCATTTTAGATTGCCTTTGTTTTCAACTACTACATGGAAATCTCCACTTAGATAACAACAGAGGTCATAAGCATCTGAAAAAATAGCAGCTAGTGTAATTTAAGATCTGTTTGGTTAAAGATAAGATAAAACCGGGATACAAGAGATTTGTCGCTCTTGATTATTTTGCTGCCAAACTGAAATTGTTCCGGGCGAAACTGGGCCGTAAAGCTAGTAGATGATAAAGAAACTTACATAAGCTATGCTAAGTGTAAACTTTCCCCTCGTGTCTAATGTTTGCTCCTGTTTAGCTGATTCCACTCCGTATAACGTTATTTTTCCCGAATGTGAACCAGAAACTACGAACTTATCATCTGGACTAAAGGCCACCGTCCATAAGTCAACAGGTCCAACTTCAATATTAGCCGTTTTTTCACCACTTAGAACGTCCCAGATTCGCAAACTGGAGTCTAAAGAACTCGAGGCACATGCTGAAAAATAATTATTTTTGAACGTTTACATCATACACATTCCATGGTTTACATTTTGTAATACGGGATTTGGCCAGCTGGTCAATAAATCTATCTATATATATAAAAGAAAGTCGTGTTAGTTAGTTAGTTACACCATTTATAACTCGAGAACGGCTGGACCAATTTTCATGATCTTTGATTTTTTGGATTTGTCTCCGCCCTGGCTAACAGAATAACTATTAAAATATCGGAAAAATTCACCTGGGAGCAAACGAGCGAAGCGAGTGGGTAATGTATTATTCTGTATATATAAAACAAAGATTTTGTATATAAATCATATTACCCGAGAGCGAACGAGCAAAGCGAGTGAGTAATGTACTACCCGGGAGCGAACGAGCGAAGCGAGTGAGTAATGTAATTATAATATTCAAGCAAACGAGCGAAGCGAGTGAGTAGTGTATTGCAGTTCGGGCGAAGCCGGACCGGGCCGCTAGTTTATTATATTGATGAACACGTTTTGCAGTTATGATAAACTGTCAATTTCATCCTTTCAGAAGGCACAAAAAAAGTATTTAGAACAATAGTAATATAATTTTTTTAATTTTTGAGTTAGCATCATCAGTATTATCAGTGTACTTCAGCTTTATCCGGGCGACCCGAAAAAAAAATGATACAGAAAAGTGTGAAATAAAAATAACTTTAAAAATATTTTGTAACACTTGCATTAAAAGTACAATTTTAAATGGCTGTGTACCATTTGAAAAATGATTTTTTAAGGAAGCTTCTATTGCATTCGAACGGTAGTGTTTAAAGTAAATTTTAACGCACTCCGTTTTTTAAAGTAATACTGTTTTGTTTTACTTTATAACACACGTGCGTAATAAAGTACTTTATACTTTACTTTGCTATAATGTCACTAATAAAATATTTATCCAAATTGTGTTTTATTTGCTTAAATTTGATGTTAGATATCCTTTTCAGTTTTCTTGTATGTATTGAACTTTGGGACTTTTGTACTGTAATGTTTGAAGTTAAGATTTAAGAAGTTACTTTAAAATGCTTAATGGTTGTGCTTAATTTTTTAAGTACTTTAGTGAGTGCTTGATGTTTAGCATTTTTTAAAATGGAAGCGCTCGATGTTTGAATAAATCAAGCATTTATGAAAGTGCTCGATACTCGGTGCTTTAAGTATTTAGGTTCGGGACTTTGTCGAGTTCTGATTAAAACACAGCCTGAAAGTTGACAGCCAATACCGAAATTGAAAATCAAAAGTCAAAGGAGATGAGCAATGTGACCTACTTACTTTTTCCATCAGAACTCACAGCCACAGATATGATCCCTAATGAATGGCCTTCTAGTTTATGTTTCAAACTTAGTTTCTCATCTTTAAATTCCCAAACTTTTACTATGTCGTCCACGCTTCCAGTTATAATGTAGTCTGCCGGTTCATCATTTGAAATGATCGAGTCCCTAAAAAAAAAAAAACAAAACATTACGTTCGATGCATTTATTATAGTTCGACCAACGAAAGAACATCGGTCAAGAGAGAGAGAGATTGTGGATTGAGCCAGGGCCGG
The DNA here is from genome assembly GCA_039654895.1 of Mongoloraphidia duomilia. Classification (NCBI taxonomy): domain Eukaryota; kingdom Metazoa; phylum Arthropoda; class Insecta; order Raphidioptera; family Raphidiidae; genus Mongoloraphidia; species Mongoloraphidia duomilia. Next base: position 3,791,164 of record CM077520.1, on the reverse strand, counting down.
AATAACCATGCCGGGGGCCCTAGGCAATGCAATTCTCGGGGCCCCTTTTCAGCCGTTAAACAAAAGACAGCATGCGTCGAAATACAGTGTGACTCATACTGTATTTCGACGCATGCTATCAGTTGATGAAATGCTTCATACTTACAGAACAGAACCATCTAGTATCGAGTAGTAGAACTAATAATATGGATGAGTTACGTAGCGATTCATACAATACGCTACGTAACGCATCCATATTATTAGCTCTACTACTCGATACTAGATGGTTCTGTTCTGTAAGTATGAAGTATTTCATCAACATCAACTGACAACATGCGTCGAAAAAAAGCAATAATACCTATTGTCATTGAGGATACAAATTTTCCAATTAAATTTTCACTCTATGAAACATTTTCAATTTCTTTTGTGCGTGTGGGCCCCTAGTTTATGCGGGGCCTTAGGCAGTTGCCTACTCTGCCTTATGGTTAATCCGGCCCTGGATTGAGCGTCTATAATCTACAATCTCTCTCTCTTGAGTGGCGTTCTTTCGTTGGTCAAATTATAAATACAGCAGATCCTATAAAAAATGGTGGAACCTTTGGTGTAAAGATACGAAATGTTACAATTACCACAAAACACCAAACCATAACAAACACTCTCGACGTACGTTTCGCCAACCAAGTTGGCATCATCAGGAGATGATTAAAACTAAAGACTAAACAAAAATTACTGCCTATTTATAGGCTACCTAATTTTAATTACCTGAAAACTAAACTAATTTACTAAATCAAAAAGCAGGCTACCTGGAATTGGGCCTTTGTCACTGTTCATAATATTATGTTTACACTTATGAATCTCTAGACTCTCTACGGCGTCTAGTTGTCTAATATTAATGACGTTTCTAATTAATTTTAAATTACTATTGTCTATTTTATGGTCATTTTCAAATGCATGTTGGGCAACACTAGATTTATCAAACCTGCCATATTTTAGATGAGCCATATGCTCTTTAAATCTTACTGAAATAGATCTTCTCGTTTGGCCAACATACTTTTTATTACAATTTTGACAACTAATTTCATAAATCCCCGACTTTTCTTTTTCTTCTACTTTTTCTTTAGGGTTCCCTAATTTTTCTTTCAAACTATTACTTGAAGAGTATACAATATTTAATCCTACTTCTTTAAAAATCTTTTTTAACCCTCTGGTGAAGCGCGATTCAAATGGAATCGATACATATCTAGAAATTTTTGTTTCATTACGAAAAGTCGAGGAATTTTCCAAAGCATTCTTAAAACTACGTTTTCTAATCATTTTATCTATTAAATCTACATTATAACCATTACACAAAGCTATGTCCTTAATTAAAGTTTTTTCTTTCTCAAACCTTTCCTTGTTGAGAGGGAAGCTGAGTAACCGGTGTATTAAAAAGTTGAAACTTGCCATTTTATGTTGAGGGCAATGATGTGAGTCTTTAGGGATATATCTTAGTGTATTGGTGTCCTTTCTGTATATATCAAATTCTAAATTATTTGTCTCATTCTTTATGACTAATACATCTAAAAATGGAAGTCTTCCGTTGTTTTCAAATTGAAAACAACGGAAGACTTCCATTTTAGTTTAGTTTTCAGGTAATTAAAATTAGGTAGCCTATAAATAGGCAGTAATTTTTGTTTAGTCTTTAGTTTTAATCATCTCCTGATGATGCCAACTTGGTTGGCGAAACGTACGTCGAGAGTGTTTGTTATGGTTTGGTGTTTTGTGGTAATTGTAACATTTCGTAGCAGATCCTATGACTTTTACAAAAAAGAATATAATTAGACTGAATATCTCTTTCTCTGTCTCTACTAATGTTATACTGACCTATGCTCTAATTACAGAAAATTAATAAAAAAATACGAAACCTGGAAGCTTCATGATCTTTTTCTTCTTCTGTTTGTTTTTTATCTTTGGATTTACCAGTTCTGCCCCAAGCGCAGCTCCAAATACTATCCTCGTGAGCGTTTTCTTTTTTATGCAGTAATGAGTACTGAACAGAATGAAAAATCAATGTTTATTGTATTGTAAATTGTATTTTAAAGACCACCAACAGCTAAGGTTATTTGGGCCTAGCACCAATTCATATTTTCAATTCATTATTTTTTTTTTTTTTTAATAATAAATTGAAAATCTAATTGACACTTTTACCAGCTCTCGGGCTAGAACTCGGGAACTGGGGACTTGTAATAGAGGAACCATAGCAACGCCATGTAAACAACAGCGCCGCTACACTCTCGGCTATTCTCAAGCCCAATCAATGTTTATAATATTTTGTAAAAAATGTTAGCATCTCTTCAAGCATCTATTCAGATGCTTATGAGCTCGTGCTCTATTTCTTTTCTTAGAGTGAAACACAAAAAAGATTTAAGCTATAAAAACAAAGTTTTTTAAATTTTAGAGGTCTATTTTCACAAAAACTCACCATTTTATGAAATTATTAACACCAACAAATAAAAACACCGGTTTGAGGTTAACTTTAAAATGACAATGACAGCTAAACGTACATTATTCGAACTTAGAGGCATCTATTGAAGGTCTCAAAAAGTTTGACGCTTACAAAACCATGTATAAAGTGCTGCCATACCACGGGCGTTAGAGTCATTACTCCATGGAAACAAATATCGTCCTAAAATAATACTCGTCCGATGTCGTTGTTTGTGTGATCGGGTTTTGGTAAAAAGTGCGATAACTTTGTATGATTTTATTGAATTCGCGCGAATTTCTGGGTAGGTAGCTAGGGCCCTAGGGCCCAGTGCATGTGTGCTGAATTTGGCGCTCTAAAGAAGAGTAAACTCAGACCGATATTTTTTCTTGTATTATTATTTAGTTTACTTACTTAGTATATTGTTTTTTTATTTTTATCCAAACTGAAGTATGCTAAAAACTTGATTATCAAAGTTTACCTAGTCAAAGAAAAACTTTTTATGTTTCATTTTTAATTATAAATTATTGGGAGAAACTAGACCCTATATTTTAATTGTACCTACTTATTAAAAAATAAAAATATTATTGTTATTGCAATAATAATAATAAAATCAATTTAAATTGTGTTTGTACTTTCGAGTTTCCATTTTTTCCCCAACAACTCCACTTTTGAAGCTAGGTTAACTTGGCTTGGCGCACTGCTACGGGCATGCGAATACACTAATATTAAAAAGAGGATTGGTGTGTGGGTAATAAACCACACAGCTAACTGCCCATTGGGTGCCCTTAGAGATTAGAGACCAGTCCACCGTAAAGAAACTTAAAACTATTATTATTGCAATAAACATTTTACAACCATTTTACAATAATTTTTTTGTGATAAAAAAACCGCCAATTCAAATTTTTTGCAAACCTTATCGGTTGTTCATTATGTAATTATGCGTCGATTCTTTGCTTTCGAGATATGCCAGACGACAAAAGTTTACGAACGTACGCACACACAGCCATCTCTCTAAAAACGATGGATTCGACCTCTAGAAACCTTGAAACGTGGAGATACGTCAACATTTTTCAGTTGCAAAATCGGGTGTGCCGTTAGTTGATCCCAGCAATTTGATACCACGACATTTGATCCCACGACAACTGATCCCAAAGACATTTGATCCCAACGACAATTGATCCCACGACATTTGATCCCAAAAAAGTGTCTATAAACTAATAGAGCCTGATAAGTAATAAAGTTATTAAATTTTATTAATTTAATGAATTAATTTAATCGAGGGAAATTTGTTTGAATTAAATTTGTAGACATTATGATATATTTGTAACTACATTGATATTCGAATTCTAACGAATGTAATAGTAAATATAATGTGTTTATTGAGTTAATAATCCTTTAAAGATTATGTAAAGATCAAGTTGAATAATCCACTTTTATTTATCATTTCCCGGGATACGTCAAAATTTTGTCAAATATTGTATTTTATAAATTTTGTTTAAAAATTACCTATTGTACATAGAAACTTCGAAACATCAGATGTGCAGTCAATTTGGTCTTTCGTGTTTTTCACATTATAACGAATTGTTAAATATGCCATTAAAGTTTATGAAAAGTCAGCGTGATAATTTGTTATTAATTCATAAAATACAATATTTGACAAAATTACGACGTATCCCGGGCAATAATAAATAAAAGTGAATTATTCAACTTGATCATTACATAATCTCTAAAGGATTATTAAATAATAAACACATTATACTATTACATCCGTTAGAATTCTAATAACAATGTAATTACAAATATATCATAACGTCTACAAATTTAATTCAAACGCTATTAGCTTATAGACAATTTTTTTGGGATCAAATGTCGTGGGATCAATTGTCGTTGCGATCAAATGTCGTGGTATCAAATTGCTGGGATCAAATGTCATGGAAACGCAAAATCGGACCCATTACAACAACTTCCAATAGAAAGTTAATAAACAATAACTGTGTGATAAAAAATAAAACGGCGTGTGAATTAAAATAAATTAAAGAAAGATTAAGTCATAATGTAGAACTTAATTGTTTAATTGAAATATTTATAAATTAGTGTCATAATATAATTTCTCGGTGAACATTAATTAACGAAGTTTGCGTGATTATCCCCCATTTTACGATAAAACGTTAGTAATTTGTTTGTGTTATTATTAATGGCGGTCATAGCGGTGACGACAAAATATACAGGTATATGCATGTATTTAGCGTTATCTAAATAGACGAATCGGAATTTTAAATCATTCTGAAATCTACATTTCATTGTAAATATGTTTAAGTTGTTTTCTTGATTCTATTACATACTTATCTGTCATCCCCCTAATTATTTTTTGCAAATATTTTCAATATGCAGACACGCAAAGTTAACAGTTTTATAATATGTAGGTATATAGATATACAGGTTCATTGGCGTAGCTAGGGGGGCAGGAGGATACGCCGCTCAAGAAATGCCCGGTGCCCCTCCAGAAAAAGTAAATATTAATTAAATTGACACTTTTTAACCGATCATATTTAATTAAATTGGCGCCTACCTCAAAATTTTATTATTTTCCTCTTTTTAGTGTTTTTTTAAGGTTCTTTTTGTTAGAAAGTTTTTTACTTTTTAGTGGCTTTACAATACGTTATTAACCGACTTCTGCCTTGATATTTGACATTTACCTCAACGGTGTTACATCAAGTTACTCACTTTTTATTAAAATCAGTCGAGCTTCTGAACCGATTTAAGTAAAATTTATATGGGACCACCCCGGAGGTATGCCCTGTTAAATAAAACAATAATTGAAATCGAAGTTGCTATAATTAAATAGAACAATTTGATCCTTGAAAACAGTGTAGAAACTTGCGTCAACAAACGTTCAGATATTGAAAATTTGTCCCATTTATATAGCAACTTAATCGATTTATTATAACCTGTTACATAATTGTCTTTGTTAAATCCTATCAAATTGCTGTTTTTTCGTTTTCACTACTTTCAACATTCAGTATAACGGAAATTAATTAGAGGTGAACAAAGATTTTATTTCCAATTTTATCAGTGAATTTTACTTTTAACAATTTTTATGAATTTTTACTTAAAAAAACCAACAATGTCAACACCATGTTCATTAATCGATCAAACAAAATACTGAAAGAAATTGACAGCATTTTGGTAAGATAAAAACATATTTATTTCTGTTAATTTTAACTTTATTTCCACAAAATAATTGTTTTTCACCATATAAATATTCTCACCCACGTTTACATACAACCATTATATCAACATTATAATTATTCTTGTAGACTCTGAAGATGGTATGAAGAATACCGAAACGTTAGTTATTAAATGCAAATTTTGAATTAATCAGTATTGCTTTTATTGATCCTACGTGCCAAGGGAGTGCTCACTTCCGACAAGTTTCTAAAACAATAATCATCAAAATCGGTTCACAAATGCAGGAGAAATCGCGTAACAAACATGTAAAAAAATACAGTCGAACTGAGAACCTCCTCCTTTTTTTTGAAGCCTGTTAAAAACATCTAAAATATAACATAATATGATTGTGAAATGTAAACTATTGCTTTACCTCGGTCGTGTTGATCGGCTGCCCCCCAGAGAATGATGTTATAGCCACGCCAATGTATAGATTTACCTCATTAAAACTGTTTTTTAATTCAAAAACCCTGCGTAGTACACGTTAGAAATAAACTTACAAACCACAGATGTATACGGAAAGCAAATCCCACAGCTCATGTCAATGCGCACGGTACCTACGCTAGTAACATACAAATCTGAGCTTCTGCAGTGCGAATTGTGAATTATAGACGCTCGACAACAAAGGTCATTAGCGTCTGTTCCGCAGTGCGAGTGGTTTAGCTGAAACACCGTGCACACGGGGTAGAGTTCATACATTTAGAGAAAACTTAACCGCCTCATGCGCAGAAGCCAGATTTGGTTCGGACTGGTCTATTCTATTTTTGAAGGGGTGCGCCAGTTTATGTGTAGGTAAGTACATGCACTATTTATTTGTGGCGTTAACTGTTTAGGTTATATACCTACATATACTGTTAAAAATCGAGTATTGAATTGTGTTTGAAGTGCATTATCAATGATGCATGTTTATTAACATTTTATTTTCTTTATCTTATTTCAATAAGAAAAGATCGGATTTAATTAAACCCCCAGCACCTACGTTTGTGCGTCAGTATCTGTTTTGCGTACACCACTGTCCACTGACTACTTCTCCAATCAGTTTTTGTGCGCAGGTTTACGTTAGGATTTGGTTTTCTCTAAATGTATGAACTCTAGCATATATAGCGAAAATAATAAGTACAAAAAATATTTTGGTTATAGGTACTTACTATTTTATAACTTTTTTATTTTTTTTTGCAAGCCTTCGGCTCTGTGAAGCACCTATATTGATCGGGTATTTGCCTTGTTGACCGCTACAACACTTTTCTTCACATATGAAGTCTAAATTACGTCTGTCAAGTTATATAGCCATCAATAAATAATTATTGTCCCGTTATTATAACCGTAATCATTTAAAGCTTATGCTGGGTTGCAGGAAACATTGTCAGAAAATTTGATTTGACAATGACCTTAGAATTACAGCTTTTATACATGCAGGAACAGTCTAATGTCGTTGTTAAACTTTCTGTTGTGTAGAACATCAGATTGTACTCACGAAAAAATAAATGATTGATCTTCATAGAAAAAGATCGCTTTTCAAGCTAAATTTTTATCAGTATGCGTAGAAAAATGTTGCTTCAAAGTGGAAATTGTACAAAGAACTAAGATATCTTAAAAACATAATATGTAGGTATACAGGGTGCTAAATTTCTTTGCGACTAATAAGAATTTAACCCGCAAAATCAAACTTTTGCGATTTCCTGCTCCCCTATAATTATTTAAGGAAAAATATCTTCGGATAAAAGTTTTAGAACATAAGATTCTGCATCTAAATCATTAGGCCCGTATTCACCGAGTCTAGTTAGTTATTTATTCCGTTGATTTATTCCCCTGGTAACTATTACTCGGAATAAATAGTGATAATTCAAATCACCAAACATAGTCAAGTTTACTGCAGGTATAAATCGTAAGAATATTATTAGGTATAATTATTTATTCGCCTATTTAAATAGGGTGTGCACGAAATGCATAAATTACTTTATGGCCTGGCGACCTTTTCAGGTAAATATTAATTTCATATCTTTGAGGTAAAGGATTTTGACAGTAAAATATGTCAATATTCACCATTTTACATTTTCGATCGATGCGCTATCGGTCGGATCTTTGGTAAACGTGCTTTAGAATTAAAATATTTGACAAAATCTCCAAGGTGTATGGTATATAGTAAATTTTTACCTGAGGTTACTATTCTATGGAATGAATTGCTTGGTGAATAGAAAGTTAATTTTATTCCAAGGAATAAATTTATTCTAAGGTTAGTAACTTCTATCTTTAACAGTGTTTGGTGAATACGGGCCTAAACAAAATTTATTTTGCATGCTTTTTAACGGCAGAAATTTGATATGAAAATGTCAAAATTTCCTCAAAAACAGATAGCGACAGTCATGGAACTTGAACAAAATGATGACGTTTTAGCTGTCAGAATAATTTCTAATCATTTTGTTCAAGTTCCATGGCTATCGCTATCTGTTTTTGAGATAATTTTGACATTTTCATATTAAATTTCTGCCGTCACAAAGCTTGCAAAATTAATTTTGTTTAATGATTTAGATGCAGAATTTTATGTTCTAAAACTTTTATTCGAAGATATTTTTCCTTAAATAATTAGGGAAGCAGGAAATCGCAAAAGTTTGATTTTACGGGTTAAATCCCTATAACCCGCAAAGCAATTCAGCACCCTGTATACAGTTTAAAAAAATATCGTTTCAATCGATCAAATTATTTTTTAGCAAGATCGATTTGAAATTCTACAATGCTTTTCTTATGAAGAAATATATGTGGTTACAATCTAAGGCCATTGTCAAATCATATTTGACGATGCTTTCTGCAACCCAGCATGAGTGTTGTAATGATTATTGTTGTTGAACGGTGTTTAGTGTTCACGCAACATTGTGATTATGCGATTGTGCTTTAAGTGACTTATGACTGCACCACCCCTGTGTCACGCAATGATTATTACTGTCTAGAATCTAGATTAAGATACCGACACCCCTGTCATGTTTCAATGATCGCCAAGTACGGCCAGTAGCATAGTGTAAAGAATATAAAGGGTTTTTCAATAAGGACATAACAATTTTGTTTTATAATACGGAACATAACCTACAAACTTTTTTATGGTCTGTCAAAGTCAATTGATTTGCAATTTAATCCACTGACGAAAACATCGCGTAACATGATATTTAGCATGCTGGATGAATATTTGCAAGGTGCTGCTAATTTGCGAAGTTCAGAAACGTATTGATTGACGGTTTCCCCTTCACATTGCTTCCGGTTCAAGAAAGCATGTCTACTAGGTATTATTAGCGGTTTTGGACTTAAATGTTTTATTAATACATCTTTTAATTCGTCGAAAGATTTATCCTTGTAACTTTTTGGATAGATAAGATTCTTAAGTAGAGCGTATAATTTTGGCGTAAGCGACGAAATTAAAGTTGGAACTTTCTTACTTTCTGGAACGTTTTGTAGATCAAAATATGCTGTTAATCTTTCTAAGTAATCTTCAAAATTTTCTTGTTCGTCGTATTTTTCCAAATGAATTCCAGGAACATGCTTTGTATTTGCATCTTCATGTTTTCCGACACTTTTAATCAGTTCGATTACTTGTTTTTGTAAATCTGAGTTTTGTTTTAAGATTGCTTCTAATGTCTTTTCCGTCGCCATTTTATTTTCTATAAATTACTGACTGCGCCAGTGTAATATATTCAATGTAATATTTTGATAACTGAACGCAATGACTGTACGATTCAATATAAAATTTATTCTTTGATAAAAATACAAAAATGAAAATAATTCTAATTGGTTACATAATAAAATAAAATAAAAGCAATTATGTAATAATTAATTTCAGTATAGAAACACTACACAAGGCTTACATTTTTATCATAGTGAAGTTCACGGCCGAGCAACTTTTGGAAATCGTTAAAACTTACTACCGAAATTCTGAGTCGGTAGTCGCAACTTTGGTAATCGTTTAATCTCGAGAAATGGTCCAGTCGAATGGCCACCTCGCTCATGCGATTTGACGCCGTTGGATTTTTTCTTATGGGGTTACCTTAAGTCGAAGGTTTATGCCAACATTCCAACAACGTTAGAGGAGCTCAGGAACAATATCGAACGCGAAATTGTCAACATTCCAGCTGATATGTGTGAAAGAGTGATTGAAAATTGGATCCAAAGAATCGATCGCTGCCGTCGTGCTCGTGGTGGTCATATGAACGACGTCGAATTCCATACATAATTGTAACATGTGTACTACACCTGGAATAAATTTCAGCCCGATATCTCAATTATTCTGTGTTTTATTTAAATACAAAATTGTTATGTTCTTATTGAAAAACCCTTTATTAGTAGAATCGCTAGTCTTAGTAGATACCAGATGTGTCATGGAAATGCCATATAAACGGAATTTCTACGCGCTCGGCTATTCTCAAGCCCACAAAAATTTGTTGTGAAGACAATATAGAAGTATGTTGCCGCGAAAAGCCACGTTAAAGTGTTCGGATTTGAGGCACTATATAATATTATATTATTATTAGCTGAATTATCGTTTATCTGCACAGTTTTCCAAAGGATCTGACCGTTTGAACTTGGAATATGTGAGAATGCAGTTGAAATATTTGCATGCAAGTTTCATTTAGAGTTTAAATCTAATCTTTTATTAAAAAATAAAATTTTAAAACAAATCAGTTAAATCAATTGTTTATTTTAACACGTGATTTTATTTTCAAAAATTACAAAATTTCAAAATAATAAATTTTTAACTTTGAAAAAATAGTTGCTCTAAAAATGAATAGATGGTAGTATAATTAAAGTGACCAAATCCTGAATATCAAAAAGCGGGACAAGGTCTATCTGTCCAATTTCAAGGGTATAAATATTTATTCGCCTAGTTAAATAAGGTGTGCACGAAATGCACAAATTACTTTATGGCCTGGCGATAGGGATGTGACATTGAGTAAAAAAAATCGATTATTTAATAATCGATTTTTCTCTTTTCAATATAAATCGATTATTTAATAATCGATTTTTCTCTTTTCAATATAAATCGATTTGTAAAAAATCGATTTTTAAAGAAATAATCGATTTTTGTGAAAAATCGATTTTTTCTATTATTCGAAAAATCGCATACTTTTATAATGAATGAAAACAATTGGAAGTGTATCGAAATGAAACTATTTTACATAATACATACAGATGGCGCCATTTTCCGACTGATTAGTTTACGTTTAGTGAACTTATTTTACGTTTTTTCATCCGTCGCACAGATGGCGTTGTTTACAAAAATCAATTAAAACGTGTAATTTGTAAATGTTGGCTGCATTGGGTTTCCCAAAGCCTATATTCTTTCTTAATAATAATATTAATAAAAAAAAAATTAAAAAAAAGTGTAATTTATATAATCGATTTATAAAAAATCGATTATTATTATTTAAAAATTAATCGATTTATAAAAAATCGATTATTATTATAAAAAAAATCGATTGTTAAAAATCGATTATAAGAAAAAAATAATCGATTAATATAAAAATCGATTATTTTTTCACATCCCTACCTGGCGACCTTTTCAGGTAAATATTAATTTCATATCTTTCAGGTAAAGGCTTTTGTCAGTAAAATATGTCAATATTCACCATTTTACAATTTCGATCGATGCGCCATCGGTCGGATCTTTGGTAAACGTGCTTTAGAATCAAAATATTTGACAAAATCTCCAAAGTGTATGGTATATAGTAAATTTTTACCTGAAGTTACTATTCTATCGAATGAATTGCTTGGTGATTAGAAAGTTAATTTTATTCCAAGGAATAAATTTATTCTAAGGTTAGTAACTTCTATCTTTAACAGGGTTTGGTGAATACGGGCCTTAGTCTGGTTAACGAATGATCCTAGCCGGAAAGTCAATAAGCGCAATAACCGATTTCGGGACTTTGTTTGGACTGGTTAATAAAAAAACATATTAAAACTCCTTGATCCTCGGGTGGGCACAAGCAGGGCCGGATCTATATAAGGGCTTTTGGGGCTGCAGCCCAGGGCCCCCAGTCCCCATTGCAGACAATGGACACCCCAGTAGAAATGAAGTCTAGTTTCTGTATAGTAACTGGCTAGTTTGACTAGAGATCCAATAAAATGTGGCGGCTATTAAAAAACTGTCACTTTTAAATTGTAGATTTTAAGGTTATAAAAATTTTCATTTGTCCTTACCCGGAAAAAAAGACAAAACAATGCATAAAGGCAAACCTTTTTAAAGTTAAGTTAAAAAACCCTCTGGAACAGACGGATATAAAATAATCTAACCTTAAAAGCGTGATTTTATACAAGTCAATAAATTAATTTGTATTAATAGATAACAATAAAAAATGGTGGAACCTTTGGTGTAAAGATACGAAATGTTACAATTACCACAAAACACCAAACCATAACAAACACTCTCGACGTACGTTTCGCCAACCAAGTTGGCATCATCAGGAGATGATTATTTATTGTTTAGTCTTTAGTTTTAATCATCTCCTGATGATGCCAACTTGGTTGGCGAAACGTACGTCGAGAGTGTTTGTTATGGTTTGGTGTTTCGTGGTAATTGTAACATTTCGTGTATTAATAGATGCCAAAAAAAAATTAAATAAGCTAATTATTATAGACGAAGTTTAGTTATTATATCTATTTTTAACTTCCCGCTAAGAAAATTGAAACTTTTCAAAAATAGTGAAATTGAAGATTTCACTCCGATTTCCGAAAATCGAATTTTCATCAGATCTCGACGTTTTGTGATCCTAGGAAGCTATTCTGACTATTTTTACGATGTGTGTGTGTGTGTGTAACATCTAATAGCTTTTGAACGGCTTGACCGTTCGAATCGCGATTGGCGGCATTCGAAAGGGTTCCAATGAACTTAGATTTCTTGAAAATTTTAACCGATTCGGCCCAATAGATTTGGAGAAATTCCAAAAAAACGAAAAAAAAAAGTTAAAACGATGTTTTTTTCAAAATAACTTCTAGAATATTGTACCGATTGACTTTATAATCTAATCAGATCTTCGGAAAACTGCCTCGAATGCCGCTAAGCGGATCAAAATCGGTTAATCCGTTAGAGAGATATCAAAGTCAACAGATTTCGAAAAAAGGGGTTTTTTTCAAAATAACTTCGAGATTTCTCAACCAATCGATTTTGTACCTCTTACAATATTTTTAGAGCTTAAAAAGCTGCATCAAATTCCGTTTTAAAGATCAATATCGAACAACGCGTATAGCTGTTTAAAAATTAAAAAAAAAATGTTTTTGGAAGATAACTGCAACATTTTTCAATTGTCGATTTTTTTTATTTATAAGTTTTTGTATTAAAAAATCCGTATTGAATAACGTTTGAAAAATCAAAATCAAACGACGCGTTCAAAAGTTACAACTTTTCAAAAATTAAAATAGTGTTGTGAGCGATTCGGCCTGGACGTTGATTAGTCAGAAAAACCCTTCAGCCTCGTTTGAACCCCTTAGGGATTGAATTTAAAAAGATTTATTCATGTATTGTCATCGGAAATACATATGTGTACAAAATTTCAAATCGATCGAATACGTGGAAGTCGTTCAAAATTGACTTGCAAGATTTGACCTAAACAAACAAACACACACACACTAACATTTATTGCAAGTTAAATAAAAGCTTGTAAAAATAATAACAAATTAAGAGAGAGATTGTACATTATAGACAGTCGATAACTCGGATCAATATGCGTCTAAATATAACCGGTAACCTTGATAATAATTTGTGGCCTACGTGTTTGTACAGAATTTTTAACAGATTATGCCGATACAAACTATTTTTACACGCTTTTATTTAACTTGCAATGTATGTTTGTAGGTTAGTTTGATTAGGTCAAATCTTGCAAGTCAATTTTTGAACAACTTCCACGTATCCGATCGATTTTGTACACATAATATGTATTCCCGATGATAACACATGAATAAATCGTTTTTAAAAATAAATTCAACCCCTAAGGAGCTCAAACGGGGATGTAGGGTTTTTTTGGCTAATCAACGCCCAGACCAAATCGCTAAAACTGGAAATTTGGACAGTTGGTTCCTTTTCTGACGTAAGCATCCACTAAGAAAGGATTTTTCGAAATTCAACCCCTACGGGTGTCAAAGAGGGGTAAAATATTGAAAGACTAAAATGAACAAAATAAATATTAGTAAAAAAAACTTTTTAGAGACAATCTTTTATTTTAAATGCACTAAAAAGGAAAAATATTTTTTAATAATTTAGGCTCATAATTATAAAGGCGTGGGTCGTGAACTCTATGATAGTTTATTAGTCACGACCCACGCTTTTATAGTTATGAACCTAAATTATTAAAAATTATTTTTTCTTTTTAGTGCATTTAAATAAAAGCTTGTCTCTAAGAAGTTTTTTTTACTAATATTTATTTGTGCTGATTCTGTAATATAATTTTGTCGAACATCCCGTATACGCAAGTGTATTAGAACTTAGAAACTGCGGGGGCTTGTAAAAAAGATCCATATATATAAGCAACAGAATTGCTGTACGCTCGGCTATTCGCAAGCTACCGTAATATATACACTCGAGATGGGCACTGCCAAACTTAAACTTAACTATTACCTAAATAAAATCAATATTACATATTTACAACTTTAATATTACTGATTATACAAAACAACACATACATAGGTACATTAAATTATACATTTTATTTTTTGACAATATCTATATCTTAATTAATTTTTATACTAATTCAAATAAATTATGATTTACATAGGTTACTCCGTCCAGTGACATGTAAGTTCATCGAGAATTTCATCATAAATTTCATATCTCGTATTGAATCTGTATAAATTTCTCATAAAATCATTATCTGCCACTATTTTTGCTATTAACTTCGATTTAAAAGATTTGTTGAAATCTGCTAATAACGTTTTTAGAGAGCTGGTATTTTGTAACGCGATTAGAACTTGGAATAACTTAACAAAACCGTCACCAGTGTACATAAATTCTATACATTCGCCTGGACTATTAGACAACACGGTCTTGAAAAATATTCTGTAAACATTGTTCGGGTTATTGTCGTGAATTACCATGGACATATGAATTAAAATATTTAAAACATGATCTATACTGCATATAGATTTCGTTTCAATCAGAAATTTGAAAACATCTTCAAATAAGAAATGATGTTCGTAATGATTCGTAATACATAATATTATATAAGGAGCAATATCATACTTTTGTATCAAAGTCTTCAACCCCGGAAATCCGATATGTGATTTTAATAAATGAAATGCTGCTAAACTGTTTTTTTTTATTCCGTACGTACAAACATAATCAAAAGCTACGTCTTTCTCTTCATCTGACATTTGTGTCCAAAATCCATTAATTATTGTTGGAGATTCAGTCTTAAAAATTCTGTAAAAAGTTGTTATCTTTTCGAGTTGTATATTGTTTACCTTTAAATTATATTTACAATTAAGCCAATATTTTATCAACACAAACTCTCGATGGTCTTCAGTGAATGAACCTCTTTTAATTTTCTCATAAATACGTATTACACTACGTATTTTACATCTTGGAAACAATTCCTTCATTTTAGCAACCTGAGAATAAATGCAAGCAATGCAAAAACGAACTTCCACTTGTATCTTGCGATCATTCAATAAACGTTCAATAGTTTTTTCTTCGTCAATTGTTCCGTACATTGTCCACAAAATGTTAATATTTCTCGTCACGCCAAGCCTCAATAATTTAAATTTAAATAAATTGAGCACATTGAACATTTCCGGAATATTTTGTCCCAACTCATAACGCAAATTTGTTGGTAAATGAATGGAGTCCAAATTACTTAAAATAGTTTCACATTCTTTTTTGATTTTCTTTTTTGATATTATCAAGCGAGATTCTGAGCACATCAATCCACTGCTAACTTTCATACTTGCTATACACTTCAAAGAAGGCACACCATTTATAGTTTCTAAACTCATTTTAATTTAAATGAAAATTTAATTTTGATATGTATGAAATTTTCAAAACTTGAAATGAACTACCGCTGACTATTTGCTCGTCTATTTGAAAGACACTAAGGTCTGACTGCATTTGTTCTGTTTTATATAAGTCATACAGGTAAAAATTACCTGCTGTAATTTCTATACCATAAATATATAATACTATAATTTATACCATAAATCTATACATATAGTATTTAATCTATGATACTGTAACGTGCTGTTTCTTGCGTTACTTATTTTAGGATAAAATAAGATACACTTGAATTTCGTAACGTGTGGTTTAATTAATAACAAATCGTACTGTGATAACAATAAATAATCGTACTTCGTCCCACTCAAACTCGCAGCCGTGTATGATGGATTATTTTTATGCGTAAATTAAAAAAAAATAAAAAAAATATATATTACTGTTCTCTTGCTAAGATAATTATTACTTTAATGTGGATTATATTTAACGGGGCGCCACATTTGTAAAATTATGAAGAGAAAACTCAATTTAACTTGAATAAAACATTAGAGTGTACGACGTCGTGATACTAATTTTCAACTAACTAAAAAAGAATTTTGATTTTTGATTCTAGAGAATTCGATTGACATTTTGAATGATGTAACACCGGCATTTTGAGAGAGAGTGGACGTAATCAAACAGTGGCGTGACTGTTTGGAGCGTAGCATAACTAATAAATAAATTAGTTATGTTACAATACATAAAATTAATGCTTTACCTCCTTGGTCTTTCTTAATATCTATGTTGTTATCACTATGTCACGAACAATTATGGTTTTCTGGGCCTAGCACCAATTCATATTTTCAATTTATTATTTTTTTATAATAAAAATCTAATCGATACTCTTATATCAGTTTTCGGATTAGAATCGGGAACTGGGAGCTCTTAGACGGGAATATCTCGAAATAAAATACAGAATCATTCGATTATTAAAATATCTCGAGAGGTTTTTCAAAATCACTCGAATGATTTTTATAGTCATACCTACGTATTGCGAAGCGGGAGCCGAGAAATGACAATGTGTGCCAGACGAATGCAAACTTCATTCAGAATGTGTTTATACTGCGAATAGATTTTGTGTGTTTATAAGATAACGTTATAATTTAATCGAAGTAATATTTTCGGTCGAATGAAGTTTCATTTTGTATTCACTGCTCACGGCTAGCTTGTAGTAACATCATTCGAGTACCTAAACCGCTCGAAATATATATCTTTATACAATGAGTGAATTTTGTCCGCGAGAGAATTTTGTCTAATCTCTCGATTGGTTTTATTGCAGTGTTGAGCGTTTTGCGTTTACGAGAGATACATGTACACACTACACAGGTCACAGTACACACTACATTTTATAGTTTATAGTTGTAGTATAGATTGTAAGCATAACTTCATGTAGTGTAGTGATACGTCATCATTAAAAATCACTCAATCGTTCGAATAGCAACCTTTCAATTTTTATTTACTCAATAGTCAATATAATAAAACATCTCGAATGAAACATTCGATTGTCAAAATCATTCGAGTAGCAGCCTTTCGATTGTTAAAATCATTCGATTATTCCCATCACTAATCGCTCCTCTATCAGTACCTAAACCGCGCAGACGAGCTGCGCAGGTTGTGTTAGCTTGCAGAGCGATTAGGCACACCCATACTGTTTTCTTATTGGTGCTACCTATACACACTATGTAGGATGACGAACAAGGCCGCACAGTGCTGAATTAATTTTTTTTTTGTTTCATAATACTTATTGTGTTTATAATGTTTACCTAATATGTTTGTGTGTGCCTATTTTATGTCTATTTTTATTTTTAATAAAATTCTCACAAAATGCAATCATTTTTAGTTCATTACCCAACGCAAAACAATGGTAAGAACTAGTGATGTGCCGGATATCCGTATCCGATCCGTATCCGCGGATATCCGAGGGAAAAGAAAGATCCGTATCCGTATCCGTTAGTTTTTTGGCGGATCTTTTACCTTATCAATTTTCAATTCATAGATAAAATTTTATATATATAGGTAATTAGGTAATAATGAAAAACAGTTAAATTCCATTCAGATTATTTTTTATTTTTTAATATCGTGGTCAATAACTTTTTCCCATAACAGATAGTCTCTTTCCAAAGGTCGATGTGCAATATTTAGTATTTACCGCCGCGCAGTCTAAGAAAGTTAAGATCCGTATCCGTATTCGCGGATCTTGAGACCAAATATCCGTATTCAGATCCGTATCCGTGGATATACATTTTTAACGATCCGGCACATCACTAGTAAGAACTAAGAACATGTTTCTAATACGGCCCTGTTACACTACATACAGTGAAAAGAATAGACGATAGTCGTATACTCCAAACACTACTGTGATTGGCTGTCAAAGAAATTGTAGTGTAAACATCAAAGTGCCGAGAGAGGAGCGATTCTATTATAATATAATATTATTCTTTATAGTTTATATACTATGGTAGTCAGGGCCGTAGCTAGAGCTGAATTCAAGATAGGGCACTGAAAGTTTAAAGTAGGGCTGAAGCAAAAGACTACAATTTTTTAATTGGATTGCCCACCTCATCTGGTGATATCAAATTACAAAAGCAAGAAAACGGTAAATGACAATTTATTCAAAAAAAAATACAGAACTTGCCATGTTATCAAATTTCCGAAGAACTTCATTTAGTCCAACGAATTTAATCTTGTTTTTCCAAATGCCAGATAGATCAATTCTGTCGTGACAGTCTTTGTTTATAACTCCTTAAAGTACGGCACTGGATGTTTTAAGGTAGGGCATTGCCCCTTAATGCACCCCCTAGCTACGGCCCTGATGGTAGTACACTTAAGTGCCCGAGTAGCTAAGGCTATATATTATTACACTTCGGGCGAAGCCGGGTAGGGCAACTAGGATTAGATAAAGACGAAAGCAACTTGCTGTCACTGAGTGATCCTTTTAAACATTTTTATTTAAATTCACTTAGAATAAACAGTTAGAGAACTCTATTCTTTAGAGTGATAAATTAAAATATCACAGATCTGAACCTCGTTGATATAGATGTATGTTTTATAACAGCAGTCCTGCATTCCTGCAGGATATCGCTTGTATCCTGCTGTATTATCTGCCATCTAGAATGATACGCTGAACCACGCTGTATGGGAATTCCACAAGTGGTTGCATTTTTTGTGTCAAAAATTGTTAAAATAATGAATAATACCTATAAATAAATTTAGACGAATATAATTTTATTGATGTTATAAATTTTTATATGTAGGTACACATCATTTTTTATATAATACCTAAATGAAATATAATCATTTTGTACGAATATATCTATTGAGATCCGTCAAATGAGCATATGACATCTGGTGGTAGAAAATTGTATTGGGATCAGTTAAAAATTTGCATGCTACAGTGTAAATTTATCGTGAAATTGTTTATTACAAAAATAAAACAAGTAAAATAAACAAAAAGTTTATCGAAAATGGAAATCGCGACGTTTTCTAAACTAGCATTAACCTTTTAAAATTTACTTTACAGCGAATTATTTTCTAATGAAGTGTGAAGAAACTGTTTTTATGAATTAAAAAAATATTACAAGCTTTTATTTAGCTTGCAATGTTTGTTTGTGTGTTTGTTTAGATCAAATCTTGCAAGTCAATTTTGAACGACTTCCACGTATCCGATCGATTTGAAATTTCGTACACATATGTATTCCTGATGACAATACATGAATAAACCGTTTTTAGAAATAAATTCAACCCCTAAGGGATTCAAACGGGGATGTAGGTTTTTTTTGACTAATCAACGCCCAGGCCAAATCGCTGAAGCTAGAAACTTGAAGTTTGGACAGTAGATTCCTTTTCTGACGTAAGTATCCACTAAGAAAGGATTTCTCGAAATTCAACCCCTACGGGTGTCAAAGGGGGGGTAAAATTTAGAAAGACTAAAATGACAAAATAAAATATTAGTAAAAAAAAACTTTTTAGAGACAAACTTTTATTGCAATGTACTAAAAAGGAAAAAAATAATATTAATTAATAATTTTGGTTGATAATTATTATAAAAGCGGGGGTTGCGACTAATAAACTATCATAGAGATTGCAACCCCCGTTTTTATAATAATTATATGAACCAAAATTTTTAAATATTATTTTTTTCATTTTTAGTACATTTCAATAAAAGCTTGTCTCTAAAAAGTTTTTTTTACTAATATTTTATTTCCATTTAAGTCACGATATTTGGAAAAACGGATCTGGCAACACTGGATGCTAGTGTATATTGAGGGTCACGATCTAGGTATAATTAAGTCTTAAATAAAATGTCAGGCAGCCTCTTTAATCTATCTCAGGTCATCGCAGCCTCATGGAGACTCATTACAAGTCACACAGTTTTCAGAATTTCAAGTGGAGAAGTTTTAATGTAGGTATAAAGAAGATAATTAACATTTTCCATTACTTCCACATAAAACAAATTACATTTCCGCGATCTATAAGTATTATTCGTAGTACTACGACTACTACGTAGTATTTGTGGGTAGTTGTAGTACGAGACTGTTTAGTGCCTACATACGTTAACGTAGTACCAATTATACCGTGCGAGTTTTTTCAAAACGTACATAGGCTGTTTCACAATTTGAATCGTGGTATAAATCGTGGTATAGATATTGTTAGAAACTATGGAAACGAATGTTTTTATTTACAATATTTATTATTATTGAGTTGTGATAATAAATTTTATAAGTTCAGAGATTTATTTATAATTTTTGCTATAAAAAAATGTACACAGTGGAAGAAAAGGTTCTTATGTACAATTTGTGTTCTGGTGGAAATAGTTGTCGGCAAGTCTCTGCGTTATTTAGTGTGCAGTTTTGCAGGCAGACCAGAGATACCAACAATGTCTATACCACAATTTTAAATTGTGAAACAGTCTATGTACGCTTTGAAAAAACTCGCACGGTATAATAAGTACGGTATAAAACTTTCCTCAACCTTAATCGAAATTTGTACATACGCAAATGTGAAAATCCGTTAAATATCCAACGGGATGGTTACGCATTTCGAGAGGACAACTTTATGTAAAACTAGCCGTCACCCGTGGCTTCGCCCACGTATATTTCGATTTGATTTATTATGATTCTCGAGAAATTCTCCTCCTGGGAAGCGAACCCGGGCTGGTGGTGTTTATTCGCTCGAATTTTATTAATACATAACTCACTCGCTTCGCTCGTTCGCTCGAATTTTATTATTACATTACTCACTCGATTCGCTCGTTCGCTTGAATATTATTGATATATTACACACTCGCTTCGCTCGTTCGCTCGAATTTTATTAATACATTACTCACTCGATTCGCTCGTTCGCTTGAATATTATTGATATATTACTCACTCGCTTCGCTCGTTCGCTCGAATTTTATTAATACATTTTTGCTCACCTACGTTATATAAGAAACTCCTGTGCAAAATTCCATGCTTCTAACTTCAAAAATAATGAACTTCCATACAAACTTTCATCCCCTATTTAACCCCCTTAAGGGATGAATTTTCAAAAATCGTTTCTTATTACTCATCTACGATATATAAGGAACTCCTGTGCAAAATTTCATGCTTCTAGCTTCAAAAATGACGAACTTCCATACAAACTTTCATCCCCTATTGAACCCCCTTAGGAGATGAATTTTCAAAAATACTTTCTTATTGCTCACCTACGTTATATAGGGAACTCCTGTGCAAAATTTCATGCTTCTAACTTCAAAAATGACGAGCTTCCATACAAACTTTCATCCCATTTTTAACCCCCTTAGG
Organism: Mongoloraphidia duomilia; assembly: GCA_039654895.1. Taxonomy (NCBI): domain Eukaryota; kingdom Metazoa; phylum Arthropoda; class Insecta; order Raphidioptera; family Raphidiidae; genus Mongoloraphidia; species Mongoloraphidia duomilia. The sequence continues at coordinate 3,769,714 of CM077520.1, read as the reverse complement.
GGATGAACTTTCAAAAATCCTCTATTAGTGGGTGCCTACGTCATAAAAGGAACCTACTGTCCAAATTTCAAGTTTATATCTTCAGCGGTTTGACCTGGGCGTTGTCTGTCAGTCAGTAACGGAACTGTTTTATATATATAGATAGATCAATGTATTTAGATTATAGTGTTGCCGTCTAGATCTAGACTTTCTAGACTCTTGCCTTGTCTTGTCTAGACTTTCAAGACAAGACTTGTAAAAGTCTTGTCTAGAAAATTTCAAGACAAGACAAGAGTTTTTTAATCTAGACTTAGACTTAGTGAAGTCTTGATATTTCAAGACAAGACAAGACTTTGAAAGTCTTGTCTTGTCTTGTCTAGACGGCAACACTGCTCCCAGATATTATGATATTTTTGTCATACCCACTATAAAATAGCTGCTTTTCATTTTATTATCGCAGTATTTTTAAAAACTTCACTCTATAGTAGGCGGAGAGTATAGCTGTCAGTATGTATAATAGCGGGCGGATCAGGGCAAATAAACATAAATGACTGTGGAAATGGTGAGAAAGATATGTTCCCGCACACTAATCCTCCAAAAGTCATTTTACATGCATACATACATGCATCTAAAGCAGCGATTTTATAGTGGGTAATGCAAAACAATTATGACCGAAGATAGTTCTGAAATGTTGATAACGATAAGTATTGTATAGGTAAGAAAGTAGGTGCCTGCTACCTACAACTACGTACAGAAAGTTGTAAGTAAGTATGTAGTTGTAATAATACGCGAAAGCTTAAAGTCCAAAGCGTGTGCGGCCATGACCGAATGTGACCTTGAAAACGGATGTCTGTTGAACCTATAGGAGGTACCTGTGGGATATTCACTCAGCCGTACTGAAATGTGATGCCACGTCACATACGATTGTATACCTTACTTCTCTGATTCTGATGAACTTCCTCCCCGCTCCCAACACTCCCCACAGTGGGACATAATACAGGGAACATGGTCAACAGTGGTAATTTTCAAGTCCCAGAAATGCACCAAATATTATCCTGTGTTTAAAAAGAAATGTTTTGGGGCATCAAATGGTATAATAAATATAAGGATTCGATTTTAGGAATAGTGAATTCGAAGTTGCTATATTTAAATAGAGCAATTTGATCCTTGAAAACAGTTTTAAGAATTGGAAATGAGCACTTCCGTGGCACAAAGGATCAATAAAAAATCAGTAATTAATTATTTTGTAGACTCTGAAGATGGTATGAAGAATACCGAAACGTTAGTAAAATGCAAATTTAAAAAAATCAGTATTGCTTTTTATTGATCCTTTGTGCCACGGAAGTGCTCATTTCCAACAATTCTTTAGGAATAGTATCGATTTGTAATTACAATAATAGCCCATTGTGCAAAGGCAGCTAGCTTTACAATAAGCTTCCAGCAGAAATAAAGAATGTGGACACTATTAACAATTTTAAAAAACGTCTAAAGGACTATTGAAAAATGTTTATATGATTGTAATTTTTAATATGTAATTTTTCCATTTTATGCGATGTATTTATACCTATTTCCATTTGGAGTCTATAATTAAAATAATTATCTATCTATCTAACCAATAGACGATTTGTATCCATTTTTTTTGGCCACGCAAATAAAAATCATATCATATACTCGTACCTACGTAGTTAAACCGAGAATTAGTGCAGAAGTGAGATTACCAAAAAGTGGTATCTGTTCGGTGACTGTATCCGGAGGTTCAATAACTCCCATAAAATCATTTATTTATCCGCGCGAATAACGCCATTGTTAGATTGATATTTTAAATTATAGACGCTCGACAACAGAGATCATAAGCGACAGTTAGTATATTATGCAGTGTGTAAATTATCAGTGTTAGTGGGCCTCCAACTGCAGTAATTGAACAAGAAATCTTTTTGGAAATTTTGTTAAGTACGATTTTTCGCGCAGTCGACTTACTTTTTGAAGTGAAACTTTATTAGCCTCGTTTTTTTTCGTTCGCTTACGCATGTTGCGCCTCAAGTCACATCCATCACGTCCATCTATATTATACAACTGCATATAAGTGTGATGGTAGTCACCACTACTCATCGAAAAGCAGCGACTTTATGTTCCATAACTATGCTGTACGTGTACATAACTATTATTGAAAATTTTTGTTGGAAAGCAGCCAATTATATAATTGATTTCAAACATATCGGAAAAAATCATTTTACCAACCATTATAGGCACAGTCAGGATTCTAACCTCAACCTTTCCACTTTCGCTTACAATTACTCAACCGTGACATGATTACTAATCTAACATTCTCCTTATATGCTTCGGAATTAATAGATTTTCACTACGTGCGAGTGTTAATTCAATATAGCTAGGTTGTAGATATATGAATCTTCATACTAGGGAGAGCTCATCATGAAAGTGAACTATGATATCGTAGATATGTATATTTAGTCGAGCAGCACATTAAATGCCCATTGACCACGATCGATCGAATTTGGTTTTTTATACCTTCGTTTCCATACTGATCAAGGTTCAAATTACATCACCAAAACCACGTAAACAAAATTATATACTTCCGGCGATTTCGGGTTAAAAGCGTTTAGGGTTATGGCAAAACAGTTTCATTTGCACCGTGGTTTCATAAAACCGCATCCTAGTTTTTTAATTAATACATTTTTAAATTTTAGTCTTGTTTAAATTAATAGCTTTAGTGATGCCGTCTCATCGAGAAATGACCATTCGTCTCGTTACTTTCTCGCCTTGACATAGCGACGAGATATCGACAATTTAAAAATTGTTAATCTTGTTTTGAGATTACTCGACTAGGCGGCAACATTGAAAAGCTTGTTATGGATGGAAGAAAATTTGGTATTGTTACGGATCACCCTGTATATAAACGTCAGGCAAGAATTCTGAGAAGCGGTGTCTGCTTGCTGAACAACGAGTAACTACGCAAAGTTTCTAGAGAACGCGAGAAGCACTGGGCTTCAGCCACGCAGCGTATATAAACGAGTGAGTGAAGCAATCAGTCAATGGTGAGTCGTGCAATCAAGTAGATCAGTGATATAAATAGTTCCGCGATATAAATACTCCTGATAAAATAAATATTAGTATAGTCAATTGTATATAATTAAGTGTTAATTACCGTTTAGTTATTGTTTACTTGTGTTGATTGTTAGAACTGACTTTTCGTTGTCGCGTTCATTATCATTGTGTTTTTAATTATTGTAAATACATATTTATTCCGCCAACTCAGAAAACAGTTTTGTAACAGTATTTTCAACTTTTTAGCTCATGTGTCCCACTGTACTTCCCCAACCCATTTTGCCGCCGATATTCTGTCTCTTTGGAGACTTCACAAATCATCTACGCTGTCACATGATCTCATTACAAACACAGTCTATCTGATTCAATTAGCGTATAAGAAAACACAATTATATAATAGGATTAGTCTTTGAATACTATATACGAAGGTTTCTTCTACTAGATTGATTTTATAGTGAATACTAGAAAATATCTTTTGAAAACGAACATCAGTTCGGCTTACATCAATTAAAATTAATAATAACTCGAATTATTTCAATATAAAGGAGCGGGACCAGCTAGATAGATCCGGTCTCAGGTCAACTGGGCCCGCCCGCGCGTGGCAGAAATATGTCCATGGTCCAAGGCATGTAGGATTGATATCCGTTCTCGTTTCCCCGGATACCGTTCTATTTTTAAGGGCATCCAGGGAGATTTTTCGAATGTGTCTGGGGTATTGGGATAATTATGTGTGTCCGGGAGAAATTTCTAAATTCGGACTTATTATAACGAATTTTTCTCTAGAGCTTATTCACATTTTTATAGGCGTGTCTGGATTATTATTATACACATAACGAATGACTAGAAGATAACTAAATTTAGTCTCGACTCGACTAAAAAAAAGGGTGTGGGTCTCGAGACCCCCGACAGATGTGAAACATCAAAGAAAACGTTATTGAACTCGGTGGTATTCTATATGTAGTAGCTGTATATATTTTTTCAAAAGCAGCAACTAACTGTTATGCTGACGTAATCCTATATACTGCACTGTAACACCGCGTGTGTTACAGTGCACGCCTGAGCCAAGAGAGAGAGAGAGTGCCGCATGGTGGTGGGGAGAACAGCAGCGAAGGAGCGGACCAAACATTTCGTTGCATATTTCCCCTCACGCGGCTGTTCACAGCCCGACATAAGATGTTTCACATCAAAAATTAAAAAGCGTAAAATAAAAGAACAAAAAACCCGACTGCGTCTAATACAAAAGTACAAAACATGCTTCCAATATGAATAGTAGTCGGGTAGATAGTACCCAATGTTTTAGTGTGCTATATAATATGTTTATAGTAGATAGTACCTACTTAGTATTTTTATAGTAGCGAGGTGATATTAAAATTGACATTTTTTAAACGGTTTTATTTAAGTTTACGTTATATGACTGGCTGGCTTTGTTTTAAATCTTGCGACCGATTTTTCACCCACTTTCCGTTATCCGATTGAGTTGAAATTTTGCACACATGTGTAGTTACGATGAGAATACAATATTATCGTAACTAGCTGATCGGCCCTGCTCTCGTCCGGGTGCAAATCGTACTCCCGTAACGTTTTATTATAATAAAATGATAACTGGTGTACGTGTTGTTAGCGCATCACGCAAAAACCACTGGACAGATTTTAATGAAATTTTGCAGATCTATACCTTATAGGCTGGGTCTTCATCTCCAATTAGAATTGTCACGATATTCCTTATGGGGGATAAGCAGTGAGAGAAAATATCAAATTGAGTAGTACTAGCGACATCAAGCGGGATTTCATACTATAAAGTATCATTGGAAGTTAGTTTGGTTACATCGTTTTTTCAAGAAAACAGTTAGTGATCTCTGTAGGTATGTGAACTGTCAAAATTGTTGAGCATAATTATTTTACTAATAATCTGTTTAAAAAACACTAATTTGTGTTGAATTATTAAATAATACGTTTTTGTAATTGTAATTAACAATTTTTGACATTGTAATAAAACTACAGTGTTTTTTACTTATAATTTGTAGTATTAAATTCGAACATACGTTTTTAGTGTTATTTGTTTGTTACGTACTTTACAAGGGTTATCGACTGCCGTTACGAGATGCTAATGACCTAAGTTGTCGACGCGTCTATAATCTACGACTGCCGTTACGGGAAATTTTATAAATTATCACGATATTATATCAAAAACAATCGGACCCATAATACAACAACTTCCGGTGGGAATGAGATAAACAATCAATATGATTAATTCTCTAGACCGTAACTAAATACATAAGAATATCAGACGACATTATCGCCATGATATTTATATAGAAGGCTGTATAGGAAAAATGTAAATGCGCCGTCGGGATTCGAACCCAGAACTCCCGATTTCGTGTCGGGAAAGTTTCCACTTACTACACAGTGCCCGACAGTGAACATTTAATCACGATGTACCGGAAATCCACTAACTGCGAGAGCTATTAATTTTATAACAACATTACAATGAATCCTCGCTTTCTCAAATGGCTGGGAGTGCCTTATAATCAAACACACATGTGAGAAATTTGTTTCCAATGGGAAGTTAATAACAGCAGCGGGTCCAGCTAGTTGAGACTTAAGATTTTAGAATCACACTCTAGATGTGATTTTATCCCGGCTGTGAAAACATTTTATACACAGAGAGACACATACATATAATATTATAGGTATGGGTGCCGGGTGGTATATTGTAGAGTTACATAGTAAATACATACAGATATAGTCTACAGTTAGGCGCCGGGGTGCCGTGCGCCGCGGCGCAGATGGCAGCGAGGTCAAGGCCATGCGAGTGCAGCGCCGCCGCCGGCGACGTACCGAACAATTCTCTTTTTATATTATTTACCTTGTGCGCACTCACTGTATATACGTTTCATTATGCTCGTGTGTACAGTTTTTAGTCTGTCCGCATTAAGTTAATTGCTACTTCATTCATTATTCTTTTTAATTGCGTGAAATCATGATTTTACAGATTATTCTACTACAGAAATTTCAAAAATATATGGTGCCGTTATTTTTTTTAAAGCCAAAATTTTGGGGTTTTCTTGGCCTAGTACGAATTCATATTTTCAGTGTATTTTTATTTTTAAAAACTTTTATTTGACTTGAGGCGTTCGTATGTTTTTTCGGTTTGAAAATTTGTACTGGAATTTTAACTCACTTCCTATTAACCGATCGACCTGAAATTTGCTACATATTGTTACGAAACTGTTTTCTGTTTGGCGGAATAAATATTTATTTACAATAATTAAAAATACAATAACAATAAATGCAACAACAATAAGTCAATTCTAACAATAAAAAAACTTAAACGGTAATTATTGAACTAAACGAGCCACTTAAATAACACTTAACAAATAACTATACATATATACAAGGATTATTTACTTGTAATTATTTATGTCACGGTATTTATATCAGATTTATTTCGCTGTTCAACACTGTCACAGTACAATCTACACCGACTGATTCCCGTTGACTGATCAATATTTATTTCACTGTACTGACTGATAGCACGACTCACCATTCACTGACCGATTCAACACGACATACTCCTGTTTATATACCTGCGTGCGGTGTACGCTCAGTGCGTCCTCGTATCCTCTAGCGTTGTCTGGAATCTTCGATACCATTCCACGCTTTACTACTGTGAACTTTCTTTCTCGTGGTTTCTATTGGAGGCAGTGGCGTACCATCGCTACAATATATGCATTCTCGATGACATTACATGAATCAATAGTTTTTATAATTAATTAATTTTATTAATTGATAAATTGAAAAAATAATTTTTGATTCTTTTATCAGTTCTTAGATTAGAACTTGGAAATTGCTCTCATATTGTTTTCTTTTTTATCATAAACTAACAAAAACATGAGCCTTTTAATCCAATTACTTTACATACTTCGGGTTAAGATTTTGAGATTTTTTAATTTTTCCCGTTAGTAACTTAATAGCTACAAATTTGCCAAATTTGTAGTCTGGCGCTCGTTGGAAAACTGAATAGATTCCCAACTAATATTATAAACACGAAAGTGTGTTTATTTTATTTATTGTAAATTATAAACGCGTAGATGTAATCATTAGCGTCTTGAATACATTAAATAAGAATTAACTTAAAACTAAATGACATCACAAAACATCCATTATGTTTTGAGGGCAGTACAGTCAGTATCTGATTTTACCTTGGATACGATTTTTCGTCCCTATCACCATTTTATTTTATTTATTTTCTACTACAATACACTCTCACCAAAAATCTGACAAATTGGTGTCATTTCTCAGGTTTTTTATTTTGAGCATTCTGCACTTCCACCAAATATACCCATTATCCCACCATCATGATTACAAAACATACTATCGTTAGTCAGCGTTTGCTTGTTTTACAGATTACCACGCATTTACACAGAGTCTACTGTATTCAAAAATTAAGTAATCACAAAATTATTGTCACTTATATATAAGTACTGTAGAAACTCTATAACTCGAACGTCAAGAGAAATGTTAAAAGTTTTGAGATATCGAGTTTTCGACTTATCAAGGAAAGTGCGTACACCTCGCTTACTTCGAGATATAAAGTTCGCAAATCTGGAACTTCGAGTTACAGAGTGTAATATATATTCATAGTACCTCGTAGGTATATCATATTTAGTTCGAGTTACAGAGTTTAAATTATTCGAGTTTATAGAGTCTTTTGAATTTTCGCGGAAAAGAATAGCTAATTTCTACGACTAAGCGAAATTTGAGTTATAGAATACTAGTGGCCCGGTCCGACTTCACCCGGCTGCTATAAATGTATGATTTATTAAAGCAAAGTATCACTTATGCAACATTGAAGAAAAAATTGAAATCGCTTCAGTAATTCCTGAGATTACCCCCGATTTTCACCCGAACAAAGCCGGGTCGGCCAGTTATTGTAGCCTATGTTCTAAAGCAAAGTATCGAACAGTGAAAAAAAATTTGAAATAGGTCTTCTGAGATTACTTTTTATTTTAACCCGGGCGAAGCCGGGCTGACCAGTTTCAATAATTATATATATCTAAACCGTCCTCATGAATCAATCGATCTAATCGTGAAAACCGGAACAAAATCCGTCCAGTAGTTACGGATAAAATCGAGTAAGGACAGACAGACCGACAGACAGACGCGGCAGGGTATTTTGTTTTACAATAATACTAATAGCCCGGTCCGGCTTCGCCGGACTGCAATCCACTACTCACTCGCTTCGCTTGAATATTATAATAACCTTCCTCACTCGCTTCGCTCGTTCGCTCTCGGGTGGTACCTATGGTTTATATACAAAATCTTTGTTTTATATATACAGAATAATACATTACTCACTCGCTTCGCTCGTTCGCTCCCGAGTGAATTTTTTTCCGATGTTTTAAAAGTGATTCTGTTAACCGGGGCGGAGACAAATCCAAAAAATTAAAGATCATGAAAATCGGTCCAGCCGTTCTTGAGTTATAAATGGAGTAACTAACGTCACTAACACGATTCTTTTATATATTAGTAGCGGCCCGGTCCGGCTTCGCCCGGACTGCAATACACTACTCACTCGCTTCGCTCGTTCGCTCTCTGGTGGTACCTATGGTTTATATACAAAATCTTTGTTTTATATATACAGAATAACATTACCCACTCGCTTCGCTTGTTCGTTTAGACGCTAATGACCTCAGTTGTCGGACGTCTATAATTTACAATTCATTCATTCATTCGCTTGTTCGCTCCCTAGTGAATTTTTCCGATGTTTTAAAAGTTATTCTGTTAACCAGGGCGGAGACAAATCCAAAAAATTAAAGATCATGAAATCGGTCCAGCCGTTCTTGAGTTATAAATGGTGTAACTAACGTCACTAACACGACTTTCTTTTATATATGTAGGTATATAGATTTTATATATATATATATGTGTATGTATTGATTTGAGAATTGCTATGGTCAGTTATTCGAAAGAGTCACTGTATAATATTTTATTTGCATTATCGATGTATTTCAACCGTTTCAGCAAAAAAGCATACAAACACGAATACAACCGGAATTGATGTATAGGTACGTATTTACTTATACAGTGAATACTATGTAGTATCTTGTAGTATCTACCTGTATGCGTATTAAATGACAGGGTTGAGTAGAAAATTCAATAAAACGTAAATAAAAAATGTATTTTTCAATATTTTTAGTTTATTCTAAAATATATTCGCGATATAAATTTGTGCAAATTTATCTACAAATATACAAACTAAAAATATATAGAGTTACAAAAGTATATTCATTGAAGCTTTTACAAGATTAACATTGGAGAAGGTCGGTTTTGCTGATTGGTTTCATCACATTTTATTTATAAACTTAAATAATACAGTAGTCAGTGCTTCCACCGTTTTCACTCCAGCGCTTTACTGCTTTCGACTATCACAAGTCTCCAAGGACTTTTAATTTTACAGACGAGTGAAGATGGCGGTCAAGATAACAGATTATAATATTATTATCATCTAGTGTGTATTAAGGTACGTGCAGTACGCAGCTGTGATTCTAGATGGTAGCATGTATGGTAGATGGTGCGGCTGAAATTATAAGCGCTTATATAGGTTTGTACAACGAAGCTTTGATACTAGCATTGATATAAGTTCAAATCGCGTTTGAAATGTCAGCGAAGACGAATATTTGTGTTCTTCTGCTACAAAGTGGTATATTTTAAATACAAATTTGGGTAGGAGCTATCATGTCCACCCTATTAATAGAAAACGATCTAAACATGGTGAATTTCATCATTTATACCAAGAATTAAAATTTTACCCAAACGGGTTTTTTTGAATATTTACGTATGGAACCTAACACTTTTAAATACGTCTTAGAAAAAACTCAAAACAAATTAAATAAAAACTGGCAAAATTTCACTTATTAAACTAGTCACATCAATTGCGAAATTTGTAACGGCCATTTGACAGTTGTCACACGTTGATTGTAGTAGTCAGCGCGCTGAAAGAATGGTGAGATACATTCTTGAATCTAGCAGCTCTTGTAACAGCGCTTATACCTGCTACACTCACTGCTTCGTTGTGTACGCTCGCATATATAACAATGCATTAATTTAAGCAAGCCCTGCTATGATCTACGCTACCATCTAGAATCCCAGCTCCATACTGCACGTACCTTTATGAATAACAGCGTTTTCAGCTGGTTCCACTTTGTTACACTAGGCCGCACTATAGTGTAAACTTTCACCAAGAACCGTGTTGGACTGGTCAGTGTAGAGCGCAATGCTACAGTTTATCGTGTTCGGCTGGGCGGCGGTGGGATGCTAGTGTGACCTTAAGTGCTACACTTTTACCACCGTCGCAGGAGGTCGTGTAAAGCAAGTGCAACTTGACAGCGGTAATGATAGAGAAATGGCCTACACGAAGAGCGTGTACACTACTCAACACTGACACGGTGCTAGTGTTACAGTCGTGCAAAATTACGCGCCACTAGTGTCAAAAAGTACATATCAGTTGAAAAATAAGACCAGCACAAACCTGGGCCTTTGGATCATACTGTCGTGGGTTCGAATCCCACCTCCACTGATGAATGTTTTGTGATGTCATTTAGTTTTAAGTTATTTGATTTGATGTAAATAAAAGACGCTAATGACCTAAGTTGTCGACGCGTCTATAATCTACAATAAATAAAAAAAAAAATAAGCACAAACCTGAGTCTCTTAACGAATCTCAAAGGATTGAGCAATTTCTTTCCTTATAGAAACTGAGTAAAAAAATAACAAAAAAATACAAATACAAAGAGAAAATTAATTTTAATACAATAGGCAACAATAAACAAAAGAAGGTCACGTTTTTACAAAGGTCCCGATATTCAGTTGCGGTGATAACGCATCGGCGTAAAAATGACGGGTATACTTATTGAATGATGGTAGGCAGTAATCACAATAAACAAAAGAAGCGAATATCGGCACCTAAACTATGGAGTTTTTTTTTCAACAAAGGCGTATTTTTTAACAAAGACGTATTTTTTCAACAATGGCGTATTTTTTCAACAAAGACATATTTTTTAGCAAAGGCGTATTTTTTCAACAAGGGCGTCTATTTTCGACAAAGGCGTATTTTTTTAACAAAGACATATATCAACAGACGGGCGTATTATTTAACAAAGGCGTATTTTTTCAACAATGGCGTATTTTTTCCACATTGGCGTATTTTTTAACAAAGACATATTTTTTAGCAAAGGCGTATTTTTTCAACAAGGGCGTATTTTTTCGACAAAGGCGTATTTTTTTAACAAAGACATATTTCAACAGACGGGCGTATTATTTAACAAAGGCGTATTTTTTCAACAATGGCGTATTTTTTCCACAAAGGCGTATATTTTAACAAAGACATATTTTTAGCAAAGGCGTATTTTTTCAACAAGGGCGTATTTTTTCAACAAAGACGTATTTTTTTAACAAAGACATATTTCAACAACGGCGACGGGCGTATTATTTAACAAAGGCGTATTTTTTCAACAATGGCGTATTAGTTAACAAAGGCGTATTTTTTCAACATTGGCGTATTTTTTCAACAAAGGCTTCGTTACAGAGAGATTTTTGTTTCAGAGTTTTGACTGTATTTCGTTAATTAAATATTTTTTGTTGGTTGGGGGTTAAATAGTACATTGTGGCACAAGGGAGGAAAGTGCTACATTTCCTCCCGTGTTGCGCATACTATTTTTTCTCCTGCCAGGCCGAAAGTTCGCAAAATTAAAAAAAAAATTATTAAAATTATTATTTTTATTTTGTTTTATTATTAAAATTATTAAAAAATAATTTTAAGGGAAATAATTTTAATGTGTAGGAGACAGAAGTAGGTGCGTGAGAGCCGGCATAAGTACTATTGCGCACGCGCACTTGTCCGTACCACGGGAATAAAGAGCGACTTTGTTCCCGCTTGGCAGGGACGAAAGTACGAACTTTCGGCCTAGGTAGGAGAAAAAAGAACTTTTATCTTAGCAACAGATTAAAAATATTGGATATAATTAATTAACGGATATAATTAATAAAATAAAAACTAAAACAGCTAAAAATGGCGAGTAAGACAATACATATCCAGCGTGTTATGGACGGTCTGTACATAATTTCACAGTCGGCGCGAGACTAACACAAACATGAATAACTCGTTAATTAAATATTTACAACGAAGTTATGACCGGGCATCGCACTTAGGGTTGTGGTTAGAGCGACTGCCTATACGTAGCATGTAGGTTACGCATGCATGCTCAGTGCTTCCTATTGCTCTATACAGTTGTACCTAACCAACTGCCCCCCTTCCAAGGACATAGACAAACAGTGTTAAGATCGGCATGCAATAAAATGCTACGTCATTTTTAGGGTTCCGTACCTCGGAACAGAACCCTATTACTGAGCCTATGATGTCTGTCTGTCTGTCACAATTCACAAGACTATCTCACAAACGGTAAGGGGTTGAAATTTTGACAGTTTGTGTGTTGTTGAAGCACGAATCCTGGCATATAATAAAAATCAAAAAGTTTAGTCCCTAGGAGGTTCCCCCATACATATACTCTTATATCTTGTATATGTATCTCTTTTGTTTTCTCTACAAATGATTATTGAACACTTATACCTACTACTCAAGTAGGTATACCTTGTTTCTGCTGTGCTACTGCAGTCAGTCTTGTAGCGCAATGGGTAAGGCGTTCGCATGTCACTCCGAAAAGCCGGGTTCAAATACGACTGACGTGTTTTTTTGTTGTTTTTTTATAATGTAGAAAAATATTTTGGAATTCTTACAATAGGAAATTTAATTTAAAAATAATTAGAATTGATTATTGAACACTTATACCTACTACTCAAGTAGGTATACCTTGTTTCTGCTGTGCTACTGCAGTCAGTCTTGTAGCGCAATGGGTAAGGCGTTCGCATGTCACTCCGAAAAGCCGGGTTCAAATACGACTGACGTGTTTTTTTGTTGTTTTTTTATAATGTAGAAAAATATTTTGGAATTCTTACAATAGGAAATTTAATTTAAAAATAATTAGAATTGATTATTGAACACTTATACCTACTACTCAAGTAGGTATACCTTGTTTCTGCTGTGCTACTGCAGTCAGTCTTGTAGCGCAATGGGTAAGGCGTTCGCATGTCACTCCGAAAAGCCGGGTTCAAATACGACTGACGTGTTTTTTTGTTGTTTTTTTATAATGTAGAAAAATATTTTGGAATTCTTACAATAGGAAATTTAATTTAAAAATAATTAGAATTGATTATTGAACACTTATACCTACTACTCAAGTAGGTATACCTTGTTTCTGCTGTGATACTGCAGTCAGTCTTGTAGCGCAATGGGTAATGCGTTCGCATGTCACTCCGAAAAGCCGGGTTCAAATACGACTGACGTGTTTTTTTTGTTGTTTTTTTATAATGTAGAAAAATATTTTGGAATTCTTACAATAGGAAATTTAATTTAAAAATAATTAGAATTGATTATTGAACACTTATACCTACTACTCAAGTAGGTATACCTTGTTTCTGCTGTCAGTCTTGTAGCGCAATGGGTAATGCGTTCGCATGTCACTCCGAAAAGCCGGGTTCAAATACGACTGACGTGTTTTTTTTGTTGTTTTTTTATAATGTAGAAAAATATTTTGGAATTCTTACAATAGGAAATTTAATTTAAAAATAATTAGAATTGATTATTGAACACTTATACCTAATACTCAAGTAGGTATACCTTGTTTCTGCTGTGCTACTGCAGTCAGTCTTGTAGCGCAATGGGTAAGGCGTTCGCATGTCACTCCGAAAAGCCGGGTTCAAATACGACTGACGTGTTTTTTTTGTTGTTTTTTTATAATGTAGAAAAATATTTTGGAATTCTTACAATAGGAAATTTAATTTAAAAATAATTTCAAAAAAAATTAAAATAATGAAGTTATTTTATTTTATATCTCCTTATATCTCGCAAAGCTAACCACCAAACTGAAAATTCAACTTGTCGTACTTCACGTTTGTAGTAATTGAGCCATTTCCTACAACTAGGTATGCCAAATTTCAATTTTCTATTTTAAACGGTCTGATTAGACAAACTGACACCGAGGTGATTTTACCATTTTTAGTGCGGAAAGCCAAAAATAATAATTAAAAAAAAATAAATTGGTACTAAGCCCAAGTAACCCTGGCTGTTGGCAGTCTTAAAAAAAATGCACGGACACGTCTCGATTTACGTAGGTAATTCCAACTTACATAATATTTTCGACTTTAATAATATATATCAGATTAAGTAGGTTATGCGCAAGTCGGCGTTTGTGCCCAATCTTAAAATGTAGATTACTTTTTTAACACGCTTTTTATTAGCTTCACTTGTATGTTTGCTTGCTTGCTTGCTTGTTTGTCAGTTTGTAACCGACTTCTTTGAACTTGATTTTGACCAACTTTGAACGGTCAGATTTAGTTTAAACGTTGTCGACTTATCAAGGACCGACGACAATACAATAATTCAATAAGTTATTATCCTGACCAGGATCTCCAGGACTAAAAAAAAGCAAAAAACTTCAGATTGAACTGAAATTTTGCACACTTATCAAGGACCGATGACAATACAATAATTCCATAAGTTTGTCCCATTATCCTGACCAGGATCTCCAGGATTAAAAAAAAGCAAAAAACTTCAGATTGAACTGAAACTTTGCACACTTATCAAGGACCGATGACAATACAATAATTCCATAAGTTTGTCCCATTATCCTGACCAGGATCTCCAGGACTAAAAAAAAAGCAAAAAACTTCAGATTGAACTGAAACTTTGCACACTTATCAAGGACCGATTACAATACAATAATTCCATAAGTTTGTCCCATTATCCTGACTAGGATCTCCAGGATTAAAAAAAAGCAAAAAACTTCAGATTGAACTGAAACTTTGCACACTTATCAAGGACCGATTACAATACAATAATTCCATAAGTTTGTCCCATTATCCTGACCAGGATCTCCAGGACTAAAAAGCAAAAATAAATTATAATTTAAAAAAACTAAAAAACACGCTTTAATGAACTAAAAAGTAAAAAATAATTAATTTTATTGTAAAAAAGCGTGGGGTAGTATGAAAATATGATACAAAGCACCCCACGCTTTTTTACAATAAAATTAATTATTTTTACTTTTTAGTTCATTAAAGCGTGTTTTTTAGTTTTTTAAATTATAATTTATTCCGGATACGATTGGGTATCTGAAGTGCATACTGCCTGGGAAAGTCCATAAGTTTGACACAGGACTTTTGCGGCTCAAAGACTTCAGGCTCAAACTGATCAACGGGGAACGATTGATTGATCGCGAGTTCAGTTGGATATAGTTGGTATGTAGTTGCCAGTTGATAAAAAGTTAGTAATTAGTTGGTTGGAAATCGGTGAGTTAGTAATTTGTGTTTATAATAAGTTTTGTGACTATGTAAAATAACTTTGTCAGAAATTAAATTTATGGAAGTTTGTTTTAATTTGTTTGTTTTCATCATCTATTTAGATAAAAAAAACCTTATCCTACTATGTCTATGACCAAATAGTAATCTGTCTCCTTTAAAACTCGGCCCAAGGTTCAGTTCAAGACCCGCTAACATTTTACATAAAGCCTATATAGTAGATAATATAATTAAAGCTGTTAATTTAGTTGCGTAATGGCAGTTTAGTATAGTTCAGATATTAATCTCTTGATCCATTCCTGCACTAAACTGACAACAGATGTATTATCGGCGTGAATATCTCAAATTACCTTTCGTCTACTCATCTCTGGTATACGAAAGGTTTCTCTCTATGGTCGATGTTCCTGTATACACGGAGAACGTTCAACATAACCTCAAACATCCGGCAAACACCTGTTACATTACACCATGTGCATTTTCTTTATGCGTCGAAACTCTGTGTACACTATATAATGTGTGTCTATGTATTATACGCGTTGAATTTGTAACATCGAATGCGAAGCTTTGTCCGCGGCTTCGCTTGCGTTAATGTCGGTGTTTGAGTTACTGCTCAGCCTTCTTTATAGACGGAGAGCTGGCGACTTTTAACATTGGAAATGTTTATGTTCGTATATGGGGGCAGAGTTACGAGTTTTCGTTCAAGGCCAAAAGACAACGGTGTCGCGATCAAGTGAGGAGCAATCATGCAAAATTGAACAAGTGCAATTTTTTCGAAATGTGTTTTATATCATGTCTAGTTAATTGAGAGGTATTTGCGACGATCTGCGATGTTATTTTTGAGCAAATGTTAATAAATACTGTAGAAAAATCCATTTAAAAGTTAAGTAATCAAGCAAAAGTGAACGCGTATATAACAGAAGAATAATAGGGCTATTCCTGACAAAACTAAACAGTGCATTGATAAATATTGTGTGTATAATAAACAGTTAATTATGTTTCATATATGCTGTTATCATTTCCAATGTCCTCGATGGTTGCAAGGATTGCGAAATCTGTGAATTTTTTCTCAAGTGTCTACGTAAGGAAAACTAATATTAAGAATACTTGTATACGTGTTCCCCATTTGAGAATCTGTAAGTCTGGCAGCCTTTCCTCCTTGCGCTTTAGGTGGCAAGTAGAAATTAGACAGGTAAAATAATGAATTTTTCATGTATCTAATAATGCAATTTTTTATTCTATATTAATGGGTAATAATTTATAATACTTACATAAAATAATATTGCCTGCTCTTACGGAAATTATTTATACCTTGTTAATATGACCGTAAAATGCATTTCGATTAGCTACGTAGTTAAACACGTCTAGAACGCGCGCCCGCCATTCGCCGGATGCCCTCAAACCAAATCCCTCCATTTCCGCCTAGAGACCTTTCGCACAATGTGCCGTGTTGGCACAATTAGTTCTCGCCGGTGCCGCTAGGCTAGTACATACGCCTTGTTGTTTATTGTCTACGGTTGTGGTAATTGTCTATGGTTATACGCCAGCGAACCTAAATCTGTATTATAGTTATCGTCAGCCGGACTGAAATGCCACTATTCTTGATTCGTGTAACACTACTTACATTAAAAAATATGAAATGGTGCTAGGCCCAAATAACGCTAGTTGTTGGTGGCCTTAAAAAAAAGAAAACTGTAATCGACGTCACCCGTGCCATAGAAATTCCATATGAACGACATACTTATGACCTTGGCAATTCTCAAACAATATACACAACGTTCTCGAAATTTAAATCAGTACTTCACAAACCATGACATAGTACACAGTGCTTAGCATCATAATATTATATAGTGTTACGAATACTCAACGTGTGTTTTTTAAAATAATTAACCACACCTGAAGATGGCAACTCGTTGCTGAAACGTGTAGTGTAAATTCACAAAAAGTCACAAGACGGACATAATACAAGGTATTTCTAATACTTCATAATATTCATAGGTATAGTGACTTGGAGACCCAAGGGTCCATCCATAAATTACGTCACACGTTAAGGGGGGGAGGGAGTCAACAAAATGTGACATCGTGTGACAAGGGCCAGGAGGGGTCATAAGCTTTGTGACGTCACATGTTAAAATTTAAATTTAAAATATTAAAACGCGAAATTTATATGTAAACAAAAAAATATCACTAAATAAAAAAAAATTTTAACTGCTGTTTTATTTTAATTATTTCTAATTATAAAATTAAAAAATATGTGACGTCACAATAAGGGGGAGGGGGCTTTAAAAATGTGACCATCTGTGATAAGGACGGAGGGGGGGTTAAAAATCGTAAAATTTGTGTGACCTAATTTATGGATAGCCCCCAACACTCTTAAAATGTATCATCTAAAGTATTATCCGAAAAAGTTTATGAAAATGAAACATTTCTAATTTTGACACGCTAATGATAAAATTTAAAAAAACGTTCATCAGAGAAGCAGCTTTTCAACTATAGTACAATTAATTTACCGCAAGAAGCAGCTGTCAAGAAAAGAAACACGTGTTGATGGTGTAGGCATGCTTCTCAGAGTGTTTGCAGAAAGGCGATGTATGCCAACAGTTTACATTTTATGCCCCTTCCTCATATTATAGTGGCACGTTATACAAACTGATTCTAAATTATATATTTAAAAATAAAAATACTAGAAGTAAGAGTTTTCAGATTTTAAAATTGCTTTACGAAGAGTTGTAAGAGTTAAAACTAGCAGTTCTTTGAACAAAACAAGAGTTGAGAAATTAAACTTGCAACTTTTACACCTGCTTCTTTTATAGACGAGGAGCAAGTAAATGCGTTGCCGTCATACCAGGAAATTGCCGGGGTACCAGTTTCCTCGGGCAATGAATTCTTCGTTTAGACTACTGACAGAGCCTAAGCGCGATTACCATCCAAGCAGGACAGAATCCTTGACAAAAGAAGCGCCAAGATATTATTGTGCAGTCCCTACATCGACTGCTTCCAAGGGCGAGAAGCAAGAATATGTTTTGCCATCGCAGCAACTGACTATTTACCTCGGGTAGTGAGTTGTTTAAACCACTGGCGGAGCCAAGATCTACTTAAACTAGCGGCCCCGTCCGGCTTCGCTCGGGTGCTAAGAAAGCCCGGGTGCAATACACTACTCATTCGCTTCGCTTGTTCGCTTGAATATTATAAATACACTACTCACTCGCTTCGCTCGTTCGCTTGAATATTATAATTACTCGTTCGCTATGTATATAAACGTTCCGTGAAAAATTATCTAACTGATGGTGAAAACCGCATCAAAATCCGTTGCGTGGTTTTGGAATTACATTACCACTCGCTACGCTCGTTCGCTATATATATAAACCTTCCGGGAACAATTCCGTCATACATGATTTTTGCGTAACTTTAACCGTTTACGCAGCGCACGCAACGGAAGCTCTCAAAAGGAATAATTTTTTTCCGTTTTTGCAACATTTTTCATGCTCCGCTCCTATTGGTCGTAACGTGATATTATATAGCCTATATAGCCTTCCTCGATAAATGGGCTTTCTAACACAAAAAAAAATTCAAATCGGACTGGTAGTTCCTGAGATTAGCGCGTTCAACCAAACAAATAGATATAGATAGATTGAAATTTGAAAAACAGGAAAAAAATTATGAAAACGGAAAATTCGCTCTTCTAGTCCTTAGAACTTTACAATTACAGACTAAGTTACGATTTAGTTTATTTTTATTAAAGTTATTAACTTCTGTATAAATCATTAAAAACATGACTCTCTCATGATGTGGATTTTGTATGCGCGTTACTATATATACGAACACATCGATCGATAACCAGTGCGTGTTTTACAAAGTGCAGAATTTACCAGTTTTGTAATATTAGTTTAGATTTCTGCTGAGTTAAACGCGATTATCATCCGAGATCCTGAACAAAAGAAGGGTCACCGGTTGAGTTCTAAATATTGTAGCAAACCCCAATGGCACCCCAAGATGTTACGCCGCTGGCGCCAACAGACGCATCGAGAATAAGTCGTAGTGGCGTGGCGGGGAATGGTGTCGCAGATACGCGTAACAGTAGGAATGTTCCAGAGAGTGCTAGACAGAACTCGCACACACTGGACATAGGGACGCAGGTATATAACCAGGAGTGAAGCGAACATGCAGTTCAATCAGTCATTCAGCGTCGTGATCAGTGAGTAATCTGTGCGCCACGCGATTAACCAGCGAAGTACGGGAAATAAATAACAAATAAATAAAACAGTATTCTGCGGACATACCGGTTAAAATAAATATCGTTGTATTTGTTAATAGCCTAAGAGCCAGTGGCCGGCAGACAGAAAGTATTTTACCAAAGATTAAATTTTTCTCAGCGACTCTCCTATACCTACTATACATGAGGTGGGGAGTCACTAAGCCGAGCGAAGGTAGCGATGACGTCACTCAGGTAAGATAGGTATAAAAATCAGACCAACTTCAAAAGTATTTTACCAAAGCTGCCGCTTGGATATTTTAAAGAATACAACTATTGTTATTAAAAAATGCAATGGCAGACAATTTGGCCGGTTATAACCTCATGGCAGACGTCATTGAAAATTTGAAAAAAAAAAAAAAAAATTCAAAAGTATTTTACCAAATCTGATTTTTATATATGTTGTTTATAATAATATTAAAAGTTTAAATTTAAGACGGCAGACGTTTTCTCCGGTTGTAACTTCCCGGCAGACGGTAAAATCTTACCTATAGTGCGAGTATAAGTACCTACTGTAATCTCTCTTACTTGTATAATATCTGCATGCAAATGGATAATCAAGTAAAAATGAATAATAAACTATGAAAATTATAAAAAAATACTTACTATTTTAGAGTAATAAGTAGGGAAGATGGGTCACTTATAAAATAACAATAATTATAACAATATAAAGACAATAATGGAAATATGATCAAAGTTTTTAATGATACTATTTTTTTGTTTACATTTTCGTTTATAATTCGTCAACTTCATGTTCGGAATCATTTTCAACATGATACGACTCATCATTTTGCTCATCATCGACTGGATCATTATCTGTAAAAATGCAATTAAAATTTGTAAATTGAATCAAGAAAATTTAAAATAGATTTTATTATAATAAAATTACTGGATATATCCTGGATAAAATCGCTAAAATAGTATCATTAAAAACTTTGATCATATTTCCATTATTGTCTTTATATTGTTATAATTATTGTTATTTTATAAGCGACCCATCTTTTCTACTTATTACTCTAAAATAGTAAGTATTTTTTTATAATTTTCATAGTTTATTATTCATTTTTACTTGATTATCCATTTGCATGCAGATATTATACAAGTAAGAGAGATTACAGTAGGTACTTATACTCGCACTATAGGTAAGATTTTACCGTCTGCCGGGAAGTTACAACCGGAGAAAACGTCTGCCGTCTTAAATTTAAACTTTTAATATTATTATAAACAACATATATAAAAATCAGATTTGGTAAAATACTTTTGAATTTTTTTTTTTTTTTTCAAATTTTCAATGACGTCTGCCATGAGGTTATAACCGGCCAAATTGTCTGCCATTGCATTTTTTAATAACAATAGTTGTATTCTTTAAAATATCCAAGCGGCAGCTTTGGTAAAATACTTTTGAAGTTGGTCTGATTTTTATACCTATCTTACCTGAGTGACGTCATCGCTACCTTCGCTCGGCTTAGTGACTCCCCATCTCATGTATAGTAGCTATAGGACAGTCGCTGAGAAAAATTTAAACTTTGGTAAAATACTTTCTGTCTGCCGGCCACTGGCTCTTAAACTATAAGTTATAATTACCGTTTAAGTGTTTCATTGTTTAAAATTGACATTTTCGTTATTGTTATTTTTTGTGTTTATAATTATTATAATTATAATTATTGTAAATAAACTTTGTAAATAGACATTCTACATAAATCCTAATAAATAAATAATTTAATTCCGCCAACTTAAAAACAGTTTTGTTACAATTTTTTTCGGACTGACGTATTAGGCGCTGGTACTGTTTTTCAGTTTTGACGTTCACTGACTCTATAGCTACTTCAATTTGAAAACATGGGAATAATAAAAACTCTCTGACACTTTTATGCTTTACCGCTTATTGCTTTGTTGTTCAAGTGCTCAACATCGATATAACTGTGACCGAAATATAGGTAACTGATTTTGCAACATCTTATATAATATAAGGTAGGTACATTATCAGCGCGTCCCGTGTTTACCGTGAATATAAAAGCACTTATAAGTTGGTAATTGAATATGTCGACCATAGTCTGTGTAAATGTGAGCCGATGTTGCCAGATTTAATCAAATTAACGCGCACTCTCTGTTTTATACACTTTCATTTTGAAATTATTTGCATATTTGTTATAAAAGTAACAATATTAAATCGCTGTTTATTAGAGATGCGCCGAATATTCGTTTAGTATTCGGTATTCGGTATCTTTTTCACCATTTGTATTCGGCCGAATTATTCGGTTTTGGTGCCAAATATATTCGGTTCAATATTTTTGTAATAATAAGCACCTTTGTTCGTATTTTTAACGTAATCGTGCGATGTTTTGAAGCAAAGTGATAGCGCGGTGTGCGCGGGTGGCGGGCAGTGAGGTACGGCTTGCTTGTCAACTAGCCAGCAGCGACACGTAGCATACATGTTAGAACCTGTTTACGCGGCAAAACAATGAAATGGTAAACCGAATAATTCGGCCGAATATCCGGTTCGGTAAAGGTTAAACCGAATAGTATTCGGTATTCGGTTATTCGGTGAAACCACTATTCGGCGCATCTCTATACTGTTTATCTTGAATTTGATGCTGGGTTGCAGAACTCATTGTTAGACAAGCGCGGATCCACCGTTGTGGGCACGGTGGGCATGCCCACAATCCTAATTGAGGTCGATAGGCTGATGTTACTTATATGTTCGCCCAGCGGCTTTGCCCGCGTGGACCTATTACAAGATCTTCGCCGTCATACATTTTGTAAACGTCTCCTTTGTAGGAATGCAATGTATCGATCGTGAGTGAGTCCGTAGTCCGACTCGCACTTGGCCGAATTTAGGGTGGCCGTGACCACAACCTTTTTTGAGGGCTAGATCCGCGCCTGTTGTTAGAAAATATGGTTAGACAATGATTTTAGATTGTATACCCATACAATTCATAAGAAAAAATTCACAGATTTCGCAATCCTTGCAACCATCGAGGACATTGGAAATGATAACAGCATATATGAAACATAATTAACTGTTTATTATACACACAATATTTATCAATGCACTGTTTAGTTTTGTCAGGAATAACCCTATTATTCTTCTGTTATATACGCGTTCACTTTTGCTTGATTACTTAACTTTTAAATGGATTTTTCTACAGTATTTATTAACATTTGCTCAAAAATAACACCGCAGATCGTCGCAAATACCTCTCAATTAACTAGACATGACATAAAACACATTTCGAAAAAATTGCACTTGTTCAATTTTGCATGATTGCTCCTCACTTGATCGCGACACCGTTGTCTTTTGGCCTTGAACGAAAACTCGTAACTCTGCCCCCATATACGAACATAAACATTTCTAATGTTAAAATATTGCAGAATTTTTAAGAAGTCCTGCTCAAAAAATAACTAATCAATTAAAACTACATTTTTTTTAAACCGTGCATACGAGTATTTATTATACTTTTTCACAACGCCGCTATTGAAAATTAGATTTTCGGTACCTGTTTAGCGGGTTGAAATTGAGCGTTTTCATCCCTAGGGATGAAAAATTTCAGGTCGGTTCTCTATGTTTTTTAACGTTTTTAAGAGGGAGACAGAGCCACGACACCTCATGATTTTTTTTTATTCAGTCAAAATTTTTAGAAAAGTTTCTCAATTTAAACGTGTCTTTGAACGCTGTTTAAATAAACATGAATTTATTATTTACTGAAGTGTATTAGATACAATAATTTATTTATATTATAAATGGTTCTATAATAATATTTATTTATATAACAACTTCAAGAATTTTGAAATTTATGTATTGCCAACAAAATTTTTACGATATAGTAACTTTTATTTTTATTGGAAAAGTTTGAAACAAACACATTTCGCATTTCCATTTAAATTGATTTTTTATTTTTTCGGGATTGTGGTAAATTTTTAGTTCAAAGTTCAGTAATGTTTTTACAGTACCTAAGCTATCGAATATTTTCAAAGATATATTCTATCATTGCTTTGTTATTATGTGTCTCGTTTGTTTTACAATAATTTGTTGATGTGAAATATCCTTAGGCGATAAATTTTCTTTTCGGTACGGAACCTTCGCGGTACGTGAGTCCGATTCGCACTTGACCGGTTTTTATTGACGCGACTCGTCAACCGACAAGTTCTAACCTTACGAGAACGTACCTTTATAGAATAATAATATTCTATATTCGACATTCGTCTATAGTTCCAAAATTTAAGATAGTGAGTCATGCATAGTTTGTAATAAAGTTAATGGTGCGGCAAACCTTTGAAACAATGTAAGCATACGCGTCCCATGCATAAAACTGTACTACTTATGTAAATAGTGAAGTATATGGGCTAGTTCAGACACGGCAAACCGCGCGGATCAACCACGCGGAGCTTATTTACATGAGCGTAAGCATATTCGTTCATACATGCCCGTGTGGATCGTCAATCCCACACAGCTGCCACCACTCGACGTGTGGATCGTCAATCCCACGCAGCTGCCACCACTCGACGTGTGGATCGTCAATCCCACGCAGCTGCCACCACTCGACGTGTGGATCGTCAATCCCACGCAGCTGCCACCACTCGACCGCCGGAAAATATAACCGTGCGGCGTCCGCGCGGTCCTATTACTATGGCATGCCGTGACGGCGTTCAGTTGCTTTGCGGAAGCCGTGTGTTTCGGACGTGTGAACAAATATTGCATCTTCGACTTCCATCTTTGAAATGATGGTGTGTGTAGCCTCACCCCTCTTCTGCATATCTGCACGCTCACCGCGGCTGTCTGAACACAATATATTTTTCCGAGGTTCAAAACGCGCGGATTCCGCCGTGTCTAAACGTGCACGAAGTGCATGACTCACTATCTTAAATTCTGGAACTTGTTTATATTTTGAATAGCAGCGTTGCACAACATCCGACAACAGCGCAATCTATGGTTGAATAGATGATCCATTATCGTTGAGATGAAATCAGAGTAAACAAGAAATAAGAACCAGTCGATGAGACGTGGTTGGTACAACATTACATTAAACAATGAACAACGGCGAACATCCTCCTGGCTGGTATCTACTAAGATTCATATTTCTGCTTTGAGATAAACATACTAATCTCTACGCAGGTTGAGATTATAACAAGTATATTACTAAATATTATTCTAGTACTGCACTGTAAAAAATGGATGTAAAATACTTTGAAAGTTAAGGTAGAATTCGCTCGATTTTCTAAGTGATTTTATATTATTATTTATTTTTACACAGAAAACTTCATAAAAACTTGGACTTTTACTGTAAAGTTAAACAAATTTGTGATTTTTACATAAAGTAAATTAAAATTACATAATTTGTGCAATATTCCAATAAAGTGTGTAAAAATTACAAAATAAAATGTATAGTTACATATATAAAATGGATGAATACAAAACAAATTAATGTAAGATTATAGTAACCACGCATGTGCAATGTGTTTTCATGGAATCTACGCGATGTGCAGGCGATACCTGTTTGCGACGCCATTGTCTCTTTGTGTGCATATTACCAGATTAATCGCTGGCTACAAATGGACCATCGATAATCTATGTAAACGGCCTTCTCATTTCTTACAATGTGGTCTCTGTCTGTGACTTTGCTCGCGTGGATGTTGATTTTGTCCGCAGATACGCAGAATTTTGTTCAGGAGGAGGAGTAAGAGTTTTTTTTTTATTTTTTTTTATTATAAATTTTTTTGGTCTTTACATTTTTGTGTAAAGGAAGAGTTAAACATGGACATCCGGTTATCATCCTGCAATTAGGTCATAAACGATAGTTTAAAATGTTCCAAGTTCAAATCGGGGAATTTTCAGGCGCCAAAGTTCAATAACGGGAAATAAAAAAATTAAATTAAAAATTTAAAAAACCCCGACGCAAAAAAGTAAACCTTTAAAAAGTGAGAAATAATTAATATTTGTTTAGACGAAATATTTTATTCGTAAATTCGTCGGGGATCGCTAAACCGATTTCAATCAAACATGGCTAAGAACCATCTCGAAAATACTATCTTTCAAACAAACAAAACCGCTTTTAAATCGGTTGATCCGTTTGGGAGCTACGATGCCACAGACAGACACACAAATACACACGTTAAACTTATAATACCCCTTTTTTGTCGGGGGTTAAAAAGAGATTAGTATGAAGTAAGTCATGAGAATGTTCACACTTTATTCCATTATTCCAGATCATAGGCATACAAGCAGAACTATGGTTGCTCTATTACAAGTCCCCAGTTCCCGGGTTCTAGCCCGAGAGCTGGTAAAAGTGTCAATTGGATTTGCAATTTATTATTAAAAATAATGAATTGAAAATATGAATTGGTGCTAGGCCCAAATAACCTTAGCTGTTGGTGGTCTTTAAAACACAATTATTATTATTACAAGCAGAACCCGATTTAAAGGTGTGCAGGCCCCTAATTATTTTTAAAGACAAACTGAACATCGTCGCTTGTCTCAAGCGCTGTGTATAACCAAATCACAATCGCTTATTTCGGTAGGTACAGTTTACATTGAACACTCGGTATACAAACTAAACTCATTCGTTTTATCACACACAGAGAGAAAGAGAGAGAGAGAGAGAGAGACATACAGACGTACAAATGCCGTATCTAATATGTAACGTAAATGTAATCGAGGTCCTGCCCTAGCACTGGTTCGTGGAGTTCGCCAAGTTGGACAGGAAATCCTACTATTACTATTAAATATGTATACATTGTATATTATATGTAACGGAAATAGTCGTAAGTGGTTGTTATGTGAAACAAAACACAGCATGTATATCTATGTTAAGATCTCAAACACATGAGTAAAGGTACGTGCAGTATGGAGCTGGGATTCTAGATGGTAGCGTAGATCATAGCAGGGCTTGTTTAAATTAATGCATTGTTATATATGCGAGCGTACACAACGAAGCAGTGAGTGTAGCAGGTATAAGCGCTGTTACAAGAGCTGCTAGATTCAAGAATGTATCTCACCATTCTTTCAGCGCGCTGACTACTACAATCAACGTGTGACAACTGTCAAATGGCCGTAACAAGTTTCGCAATTGATGTGACTAGTTTAATAAGTGAAATTTTACCAGTTTTTATTTAATTTGTTTTGAGTTTTTTCTAAGACGTATTCAAAAGTGTTAGGTTCCATACGTAAATATTCAAAAAACCGGTTTGGGTAAAATTTTAATTCTTGGTATAAATGATGAATTTCGCCATGTTTAGATCGTTTTCTATTAATAGGGTGGACATGATAGCTCCTACCCAAATTTGTATTTAAAATATACCACTTTGTAGCAGAAGAACACAAATATTCGTCTTCGCTATCCGACATTTCAAACGCGATTTAAGCTTGTATTAATGCTAGTATCAAAGCTTCGTTGTGCAAACCTATAAGCGCTTATAATTTCAGCCACCATCTACCATACATGCTACCATCTAGAATCCCAGCTGCGTACTGCACGTACCTTAAGTCTGGTCGTATGGAAAAGTACGAGTTTACCGACAAGCACAAATGCCAGATTCGAATCCCGATGGCTTTTATTTTTTTTTCAGTTATTTTAATAATGAAAATATACACATAGGTATTGGATAACAATTATAAAAAAATAAAATTACAATATTATTTTATTTTATTTTACGAACATTGGATTTTATAAGATAATTAATGTAGGTATTCTTTATCATGCCAACGAATACAATTATTTGTGTTTGACGGTATTAAGTCATCTGTCTGTACCCGCGATAGGTACAGACATACCCATTTTCAATAACAATAATTTTTTAATTGAAATACTATGGAACGTAAATTGTATAATTATTAAAATGTAAAAAAGTATCATTTAATTAAAAACAAGTGGGTGTGTGCATATGACCACACGACAGAAGTGAAAACTTGATTATATGCAAAACATACATAATAAGTTATAATACGTAATAATAAAAACGTAATTCTTGAAACGATGCACTCCTTGTTAGACAGTAAGCGTGCTGCGTGGCTGATGACGACTGGAGCCGAGTATACACGATTCAGCGTCACCGACCCGAGCGTGACGGTTCACTTTCGTTCACTATTTAGAAAGAACGCAAAGTGCGCCTAAAGAAGTTTTCACTTCAAAAAATGTGGAGGCCCCAGGGTTTCTGCCCCTGCTGCTGTCCTAAATCCGATCCAAAAACTTCGAAAAATCCAAAAGGAAACGAAATTACAGACATAAACTCCGTTACTATCCCCTATATTATTAAACGAGCAAATTTTGTATGTATGTACCTATGTATCTATGTAACTATATAAATATTTTTCGAAAACGACTCTAACGATTTTGATCAAATTTACCGAAAAGGAGTTTCGAAGGGCAAGAAATCGATTTACCTAGGTCTCATCCCTGGAAAAATTCGTTTTCTTATCGATTTTATCCTTTTAAAAAAACAGTTTTTTTAACGTTATAAAACAGTGTCGAATGTTAAGTAGGCCATGGAAAAAACAAACTACTTTCAATATTTATGTCAAAACACTCTGACAGTGAATCGTTTCGGAATAATATTCTGAGAAAATAATACAAAATCAATATCTCACAGTAAGTACTATTTTTTTTTGAACTCACCCGAGCAAAGCTCGGTCATCCAGATTTTTATATACTTTATAGACGCTTCGCGTCGGTTGAAAACTACCCACAATGCAACTTCGAACCACGCGATCACGGTTTAATGACATTTTAAGTAGTGAATATGTAAAAGTTACATTCTTCACAGTGTAAGCTATACTCTGATTGTATTGTACAATTAGCAGTTCCTGGTAATAAGCAAAACGTGCGTCTTAGAATGAGATTCATTAGCTTACGACCGACTTTATGTACACTGAGTGTAGTGTGGTGTGAGTACACCAGTGCAGATTAGTGATGTAACAAAATAACAGTAACAGTTATTGACTAACTGTTACTAGAAAAGAACCGGTTCTAAAAATAATAGTTATTAGAATGATGCTACTCAGTAATAACAGTCCTTAGAAGTCCTTAAAGTAATTTTTTTATTTATTTATTGTAGATTATAGACGCGTCGACAACTTAGGTCATTAGCGTCTTAATTACATTAAATAACAACTTCTTTAAAATTAAATAACATCACAAAACATCCATGAGTGGAGGTGGGATTCGAACCCACGACAGTGTGATCCAAAGGTCGGCTACGCTAATCGTTATACCACACTGTCCTCTTAAAATAATTCTTAAGAACCGGTTCTCAACGAATAAAGAATGGGGTCTAAAAATGACAATCTCAGACTTATGATTTTGATTAATAATAATAACCTTAATAACCATTAAGAACCGTTCCTAAAAATGACAGGTCTCAGAATTATACAGGGATTCCACGAGCCCAGTGACTGCACTGAGCGTCGTTTGTTGAGACTAGCTTCTGGTGCAAGTAATCTGCAAAAAAAACACGCTTTAATGAACTAAAAAGTAAAAAATAATTAATTTTATTGTAAAAAAGCGTGGGGTGCTTTGTATCATATTTTCATACTACCCCACGCTTTTTTACAATAAAATTAATTATTTTTTACTTTTTAGTTCATTAAAGCGTGTTTTTTAGTTTTTTTAAATTATAGTTTATTTTTGCTTTTTAGTCCTGGAGATCCTGGTCAGGATAATGGGACAAACTTATGGAATTATTGTATTGTAATCGGTCCTTGATAAGTGTGCAAAGTTTCAGTTCAATCTAAAGTTTTTTGCTTTTTTTTAGACCTGGAGATCCTGGTGAGGATAATGGGACAAACTTATTGAATTATTGTATTGTCATCGGTCCTTGATAAGTGTGCAAAGTTTCAGTTCAATCTGAAGTTTTTTGCTTTTTTGTTTTTTAGTCCTGGAGATCCTGGTCAGGATAATGGGACAAACTTATTGAATTATTGTATTGTAATCGGTCCTTGATAAGTGTGCAAAGTTTCAGTTCAATCTAAAGTTTTTTGCTTTTTTTTAGACCTGGAGATCCTGGTGAGGATAATGCAAACTTATGGAATTATTGTATTGTCATCGGTCCTTGATAAGTGTGCAAAGTTTCAGTTCAATCTGAAGTTTTTTGCTTTTTTGTTTTTTAGTCCTGGAGATCCTGGTCAGGATAATGGGACAAACTTATTGAATTATTGTATTGTCATCGGTCCTTGATAAGTATGCAAAGTTTCAGTTCAATCTGAAGTTTTTTGCTTTTTTTTTAGTCCTGGAGATCCTGGTCAAGATAATGGGACAAACTTATGGAATTATTGTATTGTCATCGGTCCTTGATAAGTGTGCAAAGTTTCAGTTCAATCTAAAGTTTTTTGCTTTTTTTTAGACCTGGAGATCCTGGTGAGGATAATGGGACAAACTTATTGAATTATTGTATTGTCATCGGTCCTTGATAAGTGTGTAAAGTTTCAGTTCAATCTGAAGTTTTTTGCTTTTTTTTTTAGTCCTGGAGATCCTGGTCAAGATAATGGGACAAACTTATTGAATTATTGTATTGTCGTCGGTCCTTGATAAGTCGACAACGTTTTAACTAAATCTGACCGTTCAAAGTTGGTCAAAATCAAGTTCAAAGAAGTCGGTTACAAACTGACAAACAAGCAAGCAAGCAAACATACAGGTGAAGCTAATAAAAGCGTGTTAATGACAACGTATACAATCTGTAATAATCCGGCAGCGACTGTCCAGTGATGGGCGATTACGAGATATTTTAGTCGATTGACTCGATTGTTCAAACATCTCGATGCCTCTCGATGGTTTACACTTGGACTCGATTGTTGTTTCATAGTTCACCGAGACCAAGTTACATAATACTGAATCGTACAGACGATGTACACTGTCGAGAGCCACATATATAATATATGATCGTTCATCACTCAACAACTGTGGTCGAGTCGATGGATGGTCGATTGTGCAGTAATCGAGTGCTCTGAGACCGACTGAACAGTGTGAACACTGAATCAACGATGAACGAGTAGCGTAAACGTCAGACTTCAATCGACTAGCATATAACCTTGAATCGCGATTATATGACGTATTCTCATACGCTGGCAAATAATCGACTTGAACAATCGAACATTTTGATTGTAAAATCAAACTCCGAGACGATTGTGGACTCGATTGTTATTATGAACGATTGCAATTGTTTCGATTGTAAAAACATGTTACAATCGCCCATCACTACTGTCCATTGCCCAAAGCGTTTAAACATTGTACTGACTTGGGCAGCGTGGTGGGGGAAAGCACTGAGTCCGAAAAATAGACCGCCAGGCTAGTCCACTGGACTGACTTGTGTGCGAGAAGTCAGCGCTGGACTGGATTGAAACCAGTGTTTACATGGACCACAGATGTGACATGGACCCAGTAGCAAGGCAGTGCTGGACTGGCATCTCTTACTGAGCTTAGCTCGTGTAATCCCTACGTTATATGCTGTTCATTTTATAAACGTTATTAGAGGAAAGCTTCTTAAGAACCGCTTCTAAAAATAATAGTTATACTGTTCAATAATAACAAATTACTGAAATTCATTCTTTACTTCTTTTTAAAACTTCGGGGATTGAAAAGAATGTTTTTTCATAACAGTCATTTGGAACGGGTTCTTTTTAAAGAACAGGAACAGTAACAACTGCTAGGTATTGGAAAAGAACTGTTTTATCCACCACTACATCAGATTGTGTATAACAAAAGATGATGTTTGTATTGTCTGCACAGAAGAAGATTACAGAAGCGAAACTTATAAACAATATTGTTGATTTTCATATTATGCAATATATTTGACCTTGAAATCGACCGTGGTTTTTTTTAGCTTAAAATGAATTTAAAATGTATTCAAGTTTGCTGTAATACATTGTCGCGCTTTATTTAGTATACAGGGTGATCTATAACGAGTGTATAACAAACTTCGAGAGTTATAGATAGAATTGATACTTAAAAATAATGCGAAACGCCCTAATCAACGTACGTCCAAAAATGCCAGCTAAGCGAGATACAAGGTGTTGAAATGTTTTAAAAAAATTCGACTGATGACCAGTCCTATACTTCCCACCTAGTAAATATTTGCAAAAAATAAACACTCTTTTTTTTTTATTCTTTGACTAGGCCCAAATAACCTTAGCTGTTGGTGGTCTTTAAAACACAATTTAATTTTTATTCTTTGAAAAAAGCATGGCCCTCTTTTTTGTTTGGTGATCTACTGATGGCTAACTTAATATAGCAAAAATCATGGTTACCTTGATTTACGTACAATTTTTATTTTTTTTAGTAAAAATTATAATTTTTTTAATAACTCGAACACTACCGGGGCTGATTATTTGGATTTTTGGACATAATAATTTATTGAAATTCTTGACTAATATATTTACAGTTTTCTAATCTCACCAGTAGCGTCACGGCTAGATGGGGAGACCACATTTAATACCAAAACTATGTTACAGTAATGTGGTCTCTCCACCTACTAGTGACGCCACTGGTGAGAGTACAAAACTCAAAATATATAAATTAGTCAAGAACTTCCATAAATTATTATGTCCAAAAATCCAAATAAATATCTCCGGTAGTTTTCCAGATATTAAAAAAATTTCAACTGCACCTTGTATCTCGCTTAGCTGGAATTTTTGGACATAAGTTCATAAGGGCTTTTCGCATTATTTTTAAGTTATCTATCTATTCTCGAAGTTTGTTACACAAGTTATAGATCACCGAGCCCCCGTTAGTGAAATAATAGATCATATTTTTTTTCGAGTCCCCGGTGCTGCCCAGTGCTCTTATCCGGTCTGTAATATAATCATTCGCATTAATTTCCCAATTCTCGAAAAAAATATGTTTTGCTGCCATTCGATTCAGCTCGATAAAAACAGTATTTGGGAGTACTTTTATAATCTCCCAATTTGTTTGAACAAATAGAAAACAAATTATTGTTGAAATCTTCAGAAAGGCGTGTTTGACTTCTTACCGCTCGTGCAGCGGGAACGGTAATAAGATACAACAAAAAAAGTCAAGAGGTGTCATGGAACACCCGACAGAAGCTATGCTTTTTACGCATTGTAGGTATATAAAACCGAATTTATCAAAGCTATAGACAATACAATTGAAAAGTTATTATTTGACCGCCATTTTGAAATCTGATGCAATTTTATTTTTTTGTGTCCTATAAAACTCTTAAATATCAATTTTCAAAACGATCGGATAATTTTTACAAAAGTACATATGGCCGCCATTTCGAAATCTGACGCCATTTTATTTTTTTGTGTCCTATAAAACTCTTAAATATCAATTTTCAAAAAGATCGGATATTTTTTACAAAAGTACATATGGCCGCCATTTTGAAATCTGACGCCATTTTATTTTTTTGTGTCCTATAAAACTCTTAAATATCAATTTTCAAAAAGATCGGATATTTTTTACAAAAGTACATATGGCCGCCATTTTGAAATCTGACGCCATTTTACATAGCTGCGCGTACGCCAGTATATTACTTTCACCGCTGGCCACAGATATAGATATACTTTTAATAACATGAACGTGACGGCACACCGTGACACGAACCTATAAGTTTTTCCCCTGCCAGAAATCGTCTAACGCGCCTATAGAAGCATAGCTTCAAAAAGACGAGGCTAATAAAGTTTCACTTAATAATCAACATGGCGAGCTTGATCATGCGCATAAAAATATGGCTCGTCCACTGACGCTTCTGCAAGCCTTCTTCTGTGATAGAATGGCGCGAGTAGGTAAACCAGATCGTGTATAACAAAAGATGCTGTTTGTATTGTATTATTATTATACATGCGAAATAGGGCGGCTGTTTTGTGGTGTACACGAATGTGTAGGTATGTATGCGTGCTTGTGGGGGTAGTTTAATTCCGTCGGGGTAAACAAATGGCTTTACTAATAACATCATTACACGCGGGTCGACTCCGTGACTGGAAAGTCAACAAGTCACCACACCAACACTAGATCTCGACTACTACCTACTTTGACGACTGAACTAGTCGAGAAACATGCATATCTTATTATATGTACCGGTAAGGTTGTGTAGAGAATGTGTCGATCCTACCAAGGTCATCGTCAGCTCACTGTCTGCATACACGATGTCCCAACGGGTGTTGGAGTCGATTCAGCGTTATTTTTTCTATAAATAGATTTAATATCAAACAAATCGGGTCGAATTTATTTTTTAAAAATTTCGCAAATTTGTACAAAGAGGGGGGTCTTCTTACTTTTGGCATTTTCAAGAAAACTCAAAAATCTCTCAGATGCTGTTTATATATCTTTGAAACTAAAGTGCGAGTTGTTGGAGTCGATTCAGCGCTATTTTTTCTATAAATTGACTTAATATCAAACGAATCGGGTAGAATTTATTTTTTAAAAATTTCGCGAATTTGTACAAAGAGGGGGGTCTTCTTACTTTTGGCATTTTTAAGAAAACTTAAAAATCTCTCAGATGCTGTTTATATCTTTGAAACTAAAAGTGCGGGGTGTTGGAGTCGATTCAGCGTTATTTTTTCTATAAATTGACTTAATATCAAACGAATCGGGTCGAATTTATTTTTGAAAAATTTCGCAAATTTGTACAAAGAGGGGGGTCTTCTTACTTTTGGCATTTTTAAGAAAACTCAAAAATCTCTCAGATGCTGTTTATATCTTTGAAACTAAAAGTGCGGGGTGTTGGAGTCGATTCAGCGTTATTTTTTCTATAAATTGACTTAATATCAAACGAATCGGGTCGAATTTGTTTTTTAAAAATTTCGCGAAATTGTACAAAGAGGGGGGTCTTCTTACTTTTGGCATTTTCAAGAAAACTCAAAAATCTCTCAGATGCTGTTTATATCTTTGAAACTAAAAGTGCGAGTTGTTGGAGTCGATTCAGCGCTATTTTTTCTATAAATTGACTTAATATCAAACGAATCGGGTCGAATTTATTTTTGAAAAATTTCGCGAATATGTACAAAGAGGGTGGTCTTCTTACTATTGGCATTTTTATGAAAACTCAAAAATCTCTCAGTTGCTGTTTATATATCTTTGAAACTAAAGTGCGTGTTGTTGGAGTCGATTCAGCGCTATTTTTTCTATAAATTGACTTAATATCAAACGAATCGGGTCGAATTTATTTTTTAAAAATTTCGCAAATTTGTACAAAGAGGGGGGTCTTCTTACTTTTGGCATTTTTAAGAAAACTCAAAAATCTCTCAGATGCTGTCTACATTATTTGAAACTAAAAGTGCGGGGTGTTGGAGTAGATTCGGCGTTATTTTTTCTATAAATAGACTTAATATCAACCGAATCGGGTCGAATTTATTTTTCAATAAATATTTATTGTTAATAATTAACTTGTTCTTATTTAATTTGTTTCTATCAATATATTTGTTTTTTATTTTTTTTTAATTGGAGATATTTTGTCGTTAGGATATTTCGTTCGGTGATATTTTATCATGGGGATATTTTGTCATGGGAATATTTTGTCCGGGGATATTTTGTCGGGGATATTTTGTTCGGGGATCAAGACGCATGGAACCCAAGTTTTCGTTGGGACACCGTGTATACTTGCTGATGTCCTAGTCCAGGATGTAACAAAGATTAAATCAGACGCTAAAGACATCAGTTGTCGAACGTTTATAATTTACAATTCATTCAACAAAGATTAAAACCAATAAGGGTGGTCATAGATTAACCCGAAAAGTGCATCACACCCTATAAGGATTTTTGTGCTTCCTCTTTTTACTAGATATAGTTAGAAAATAGTCTGAATATGATGGCTCTAGTCTACAGGAGGAAAACCATCATTGGTTACATGGATGAGGACGGAATTATTCCACAGGATATTCTAGTGGTCAATCTTCTGGATGTAACAATTACTGATGGGCCAAAACAATTTCTTATCCAATAACAGGTGTTACTGCTACTATTATTTAAAAATAACCTGTTATCTCTCTCGTTAATCCACCCCAATTAAAACCAAGCTATAGTGTTGAATAATTCACTGGATCTTCACCTCGCGAAAAACGCCATCGCACAAACACCCTCCACGCGTACTTTTTCGGGGAACAACCCCTGAACCCTCCCCTTTCACTTCGTAAAAAACCCCTCATCCCACACCCCCCCGCGAAAAACTCTCCCCTGCAATCGTTGTCAAAACCAAAAGTACACACCCCGCTAACTGTGATTGTGTGATAAAAGATAATTAAATAGACAATATAAAAAAATTGAAAAAACATCAAGTGAAATATGGAATAGTTGTAAAAAAAACAAAAAACATAAATGGTGCCAACCGGATTCGAACCAGTGACCTGCGTACGGAGTAGACGTGCTACCAGGTCGGCTATGGAAGCTGTTTGGTTTACAGCTGTTTTTATGCTATATCAAGTACTAAATTAACCTGTAAGCTGAACTGCTCCTCATGGTCTGAAGGCTTGACTCTTCTTTTCTCTGCCGTGTGCAGTTATTTCCCGTGCCGGTCGCGTGTAACTGATAAATAGAAAAATCTACTAAATTCTTCGGGAAATTGTTATTTTTATGACTTTTAATCATAACTTTCAAAACAATTTTCAAGGTCCGTTTTGCACTGAAATGGTTTTTTTGCCATATCCACTACAAAATAGCTAGTACTTTCGATTTATGTATAACGACCTTTAATGAGTCATTTAACAGGCAGGTGTGCGGAAAATGTTTTACTTACCGCTCTAAGGCAGTAAGTAAACGGTTGCCACAGCAACTTATGTTTATTCGCTCTATACGCCTGCCATTACTTACTCACGAACTTCACGGCATACTGTAGAAGTAAAGATTGTGACGCAAATGAACTGTCAAAATTTTTTTAAAATGAAGTAGGTATTTTGTAGTGGGTATGGCAAAAAATGTGTAATGACTGTAAAAACTCGATATATCTCTCGTTTTACATACTGTCATCACTCGTCCTAATATTGTTCTTTACACATCTAGATATACAATCTACTATTGTCCAATCAATAATTAATATAGTAGACGATTAACCATTTCAATTTTTATGTCTATCACTTTATAGTAAATTAAATGAAAATAATATTGTAGTATTTTAAGAATCAAGCTGTGTATGTTTGAACATAAATCAATAATCAATTTGTTACTGACAGCGCGATAAGCTCCAGGGGTTGGAGATATATTTGGAAATAAAATGCTAAAAAGAGTTAATATTGTTACAAAACTGTTTTATGAGTTGGCGGAATAAATATTTATTTACAATAATTAAAAATACAATAACAATAAATTCAACAACGAAAAGTCAATTCTAACAATAAACACAAGTAATTATTGAACTAAACGAGCCACTTAAATAACACTTAACTATATACAATTAACTATATACAATTAGACTACACTAATATTTATTTTATCAGGTGAATTTATATCACGGTATTTATATCAGATTTATTTCACTGTTCAACACTGTCACAGTACAATTTACACTGACTGATTCCCGTTGACTGATCAATATTTATTTCACTGTACACCATTCACTGACTCGATTGCATGACACCGTTGACTGCCCGCCTCAACACGACACACTCGCTGGTTATATACCTGCGTTGCCTACGCCCAGTGTGTGCGCGTTCTCTCTAGCGTTCTTTAGAACATTCCTGCAGTTACTCGTTGTTCAGCAAGCAGACACCGCTTCTCGATTTCTCTACCTGACGTTTATATACAGGGCGATCCGTAACAATATGTAGTTATGTAATAATATATACGGTCAAAGCATCAAAATCATATTTTTTTGTTTTCTTTGGGGTGCTGGCCATGTTTTGATTTTAATGCATAATCATATTACTTTTAAATTGATTAATCGAGGAATCGATAAAGTGTCGTCCTCCATTTAGTAGGTTTCATTACAATATTCCGACAGTCCACCAACAGTCACTATTCAACCGATTTACATATATATTTTTTTAATTGAAGTCTTTTGTTCACAGATATCTGTCATCGCTATTTTTCTTTGTACTTGGGTAGTGAAATAAACAGATATTAAATTTATAAAAGTTGCTACGTTTCGTTGATATTTTTAAACTTCTTCAGGCAATCTTTAGGTGAACATCCTTGTAAATAATATGTAGTCTGTTTAACTAACTCAATTAAAATTAGTATCCAAACTTAAATACCGGGTAATTTTTATCCAGTTACTAGTTTTGGAAATAATTGTGAAATTCTTAAGAAAAGCCCTTTCAAATGATACACCACGTGACTGAATACAGAGATTTTCTTGGTATCAAACTTTGGCCCTCCCAAATTTACGAAAAAAAATATTTTTAGGTTCTGATTATTGGAATATATGCGGGTTAGTATCTAAGCTTTATAAGTACTTATGCCTTTAAGCTTGCTACCGAATAGACGCTGATGAACACAACTGTTGAGCGTCTACAAACTACAATCTATCTATCTCGACTTGCTACCTTTATTAATTAGTCTAGAGAAATTCGACTGTGACAGACATACTGCCAGATGGATGAACGAGTGATCCTATACTCTTTTCACAATATTAGGTTCGTCGGTCAGGTTTTGTACCTGACGGAATCCTGAAGTAAAAATTAAATATCCGGACGCGATCAAGCTTACAGCAGGTCCGGTTTTATGTTTATTAAAAAAACATTATTTTTAAAATCATCTTAGCACCTTCCTATGCCAGAGATGGAGCAAAACTAAACCAAATCTGAAGAGGAAAACCGGACCAGTGTGAAAGCGCGCTAAGGGTTCCGTTTTTAACACGCTTTTATTAGCTTCACTTGTATGTTTGCTTGCTTGTTTGTCAGTTTGTAACCGACTTCTTTGAACTTGATTTTGACCAACTTTGAACGGTCAGATTTAGTTTAAACGTTGTCGACTTATCAAGGACCGACGACAATACAATAATTCAATAAGTTTGTCCCATTATCCTGACCAGGATCTTCAGGACTAAAAAAAAGCAAAAAACTTCAGATTGAACTGAAACTTTGCACACTTATCAAGGACCGATGACGATACAATAATTCCATAAGTTTGTCCCATTATCCTGACCAGGATCTCCAGGACTAAAAAAAAGCAAAAAACTTCAGATTGAACTGAAACTTTGCACACTTGTCAAGAACCGATTACAATACAATAATTCCATAAGTTTGTCCCATTATCCTGACCAGGATCTTTAGGACTAAAAAGCAAAAATAAATTATAATTTAAAAAAACTAAAAAACACGCTTTAATGAACTAAGAAGTAAAAAATAATTAATTTTATTGTAAAAAAGCGTGGGGTAGTATGAAAATATGATACAAAGCACCCCACGCTTTTTTACAATAAAATTAATTATTTTTTACTTTTTAGTTCATTAAAGCGTGTTTTTTAGTTTTTTTAAATTATAATTTATTCTTATTGAGGTACGGAAACATCACATAAGTACCTAACTGACGGTTGATAATAATTAATACTATTGTTATGTCCGTATATAATAATTAAATTGAAATTAACAAGAGAATAGAAGTAGACAAAATATTTATTAAATTTATTTATTTTTAAATTTTATTGTAACATCCTGTTTATAAAATCTAGTAGGTTAATATTGGGGTCGTGGGTACATGTCGCTTGTATTATAATAATGTTCAATAAGCAACTGCAAGTGTTCCCATGTTTTCTTTGTGTTGACAGTTTGTGTAAGTACAGTATAGTTTCGATTATGAGGGTATTTTTGCGTTGAAACAGTGATGACAATTAAAAATAATTGATTCAAAACTTTTATCAACGACTAACCTTTATCCGCGGTTTCGCTCGCGGACAACAAAAGGAGGAGGTTCTCAAGTCGACTGAATTTTTTTTATGTTACCTCATATCACCTGCATTTTTGAACCGATTTTGATGAATCTTTTTTTTTTTGTTAAATAGGGCAAACCTTCAGGGTGGTCCCACATAAATTTGACTTAAATCGGTTCACTAGTTTTTTTAAATTAGTTTAGTAATCAAATATCAAGACAGAAGTCGGTAATTAATAATAATAACGTGCAAACTACGTATTGCAGTCACTAAAATATAAAAACTTTTTATAAAAAAAATAGAATCTCCTTTAAAAAAAGATACTAAAAAGAGGAAAACAATAAAATTTTGAGAACGGCGCTAATTTAATAAAAGTAGATACAGTCGAACTTCGATAACTCGAACCATGACTATCCACAAAAAAATTCGAGTTATCAAGACATCGACTTATCAAATAATATTATTTTTCACTCTTGACGCTATTGCCAACTAATTTTGTTCGAGTTATCAAGAATTGGAGTTATCGAAGTTCGACTGTATACTATATATACAGTTTTAGTTATACTGAAATTGGCGCCGACCTCAAAATGTTATTACTTCCCTACCTCTTACTATGGTAGGGAAGTAATGGATTTAGTCCGAAAAAAATATTTCGAGATTTTAACAGATCTTCACGTTTTGAGACCCTAGCAATCGTTTAAGATCATTTTCGACTGATGTCTGTATGTGTGTGTGTTGTGTGTGTGTGTGTATGTGTGTGTGTGTATGTGTGTGTGTGAATGTGGTCAATTTTTCGCCTTCGATATCTTAAGAACGGAACAACATACGGGCATGCCTATTGTTCTATTGTGTTTATCAGCCTTTAACTTAGATCTGATTAGATTTTGAGTCAAATCGGTTCAGTGGATCCTGAGATATTCAAAAAAACGTCCTCAATGTCACGTATTAACATAGGTAAAAAAAATATAAATGAATTCTAGACGTTATAATATGAAAAAAATGTAAATATATTTTTTCTCTAAAATGTATAGTTTTCGAGAAAAAAAATATTTTACTAAAAAAAATAAAAATTGTACGTAAATCAAGGTAACCATGATTTTTGCTATATTAAGTTAGCCATCAGTAGATCACCAAACAAAAAAGAGGGCCATGCTTTTTTCAAAGAATAAAAATTAAATTGTGTTTTAAAGATCACCAACAGCTAAGGTTATTTGGGCCTAGTCAAAGAATAAAAAAAAAATTCGACTGATGACCAGTCCTATACTTCCCACCTAGTATAATATTTGCAAAAAATAAACACTCTTTTTTTATTCTTTGAAGAAAAACCGCATGGCTCACTAAGTTTTATTGTTTAGTGGATCTACTGATGGCTAGCTTACAGTAGCGAAGTAATGGTTACCGATAACGTATGAGATTTTAAAATTTTATTTTAGCCTAAAATCGTTTGTATTTCTCGGAGACTGTACATTTTGAGAGTAAAAAAATTCGACTGATGACCAGTCCTCAACTTCCCACCTAGTAAATATTTTAAAAAATAAACACTCGTTTTTTTATTCTTTGACTAGGCCCGAATAACCTTAGCTGTTGGTGGTCTTTAAAACACACTTTAATTTTTATTCTTTGAAAAAAATGGCCCTCTTTTTTGTTTAGTGATCTACTGATGGCTAGCTTAAATATAGCAAAAATCATGGTTACCTTGATTTACGTTACGATTTTTATTTTTTTTAGTAAAATATTTTTTTGCTCGAGAAACTGATACATTTTAGAGAAAAAAATATTTACAGTTTTTTTCATATTATAACATCTAGAATTCATTTATATTTTTTTTACCTATGTTAATACGTGACATTGAGAACGTTTTTTTTAATATCTCAGGACCCACTGAACCGATTTGACTCAAAATCTAATCAGATCTAAGTTAAAGGCTGATAAACACAATAGAACAATCGGCATGGCCGTATGTTGTTCCGTTTTTACGATATCGAAGGCGAAAAATTGACCACATACATACACACACACACACACACATACAGGCATCACTCAGAAAATGATCTTAAACGATTGCTAGGGTCTCAAAAGAAGATCTGTTAAAATCTCAAAATATTTTTTCGGACTAAATCCATTACTTCCCTACCATAGTAGAGGTGGGAAGTAAAAATGGCTTTTTTAACTCAAAAGAATTTATTTACAAATTTTTAGTGTATTTGCCATAAGGCACATACACTATTGGCGTCGGTCGGATGGCGGGACCTAGGGGTCGGACCAAAATTTCTCGACGTTTCATAGCCTCCTGAACACTTTGGCACCATTTTTGAAAATGTTTATATATATATATATATGTGTGTGTATATATATATATGTGTGTGTGTGCGGGCAATAACTTTCGAAAGAGTTAATTGATTTTAACGAAATTTAGTAGGCACGTTGAAATCCATCACCGCACGAAGCCTATTTAAAATAGGCCCAATCGGACCATTTTCAGGGTTGTATTTAGGGGTTCCAAAAAGTTTTTGGGCCCAAAAATACCGAAAAATTTGTCAGAATCGTTTCAAAATTGAAATTTAACTCTTTAGTAAAGATTAAAATGTGCTGCTAAAATTTTAATAAAAGCGGCCCGACAGGACCGGACTTTCAAATTTTATGAAAACACTAGTTTGTTGATACGGATTTACTTATGGAAGGGTGTATTTAATTGGGTGTACTGATAAAATCCATGTCTAATATTGAAATTTAGAAAAATTTAATTATTTTAAGGAACGTATTAAGGGGTTAAATTTTTTATTTTGTCAAAAAACAAATTTAAGTTCACATAATAATGCCACAATGCCTGTATTAGCAAATACACTATATTGTCGGCAGGGTTTGGCACTGCGACCCGAGTTTTTCGCGGAATATAAGTTTAAATAAATATATCACTGGCATCACCGTCTCGACTTGTTCATACCCGGAAGAACGGTACGGTCCTGCACTGTAGTCGGGTAAGATACCTCCGAAGTTACCATATTCAGTAAGAGTCGAGGCAAGCGACGTGCCTGTTGTGTAGTGTATAGCTTCATCGGTTATAAATTGCCAATATGCTTGCCGTATGCTCATTCTAGCATCTAATCAAATTATGCAAATGGCACAAGGTGGTGATGTCGTCGGGATGGCGACTGGCGGCAGGTACTACGTGACGGCGCACGCGCTTCATAGATATTGACACTAGCGACGCCACACGCACGTAACTATAACTTTACATAATATAGGGATCCTAACTGTGTCAGCGTTAACTGTTTTTAGTGTATTTGCCATATGGCACATACACTATTGGCGTCGGTCGGATGGCGGGACCTAGGGGTCGGACCAAAATTTCTCGACGTTTCATACCCTCCTGAACAGTTTGCCGCCATTTTTGGAAATGTCTATTTATATATGTATATATATGTATATATATATATATACGTTTATATATATATATATGTGTGCGGGCAATAACTTTCGAAAGAGTTAATTGATTTTGACGAAATTTGGTAGGCACGTTGAAATCCATCACCGCACGAAGCCTATTTAAAATGGGCTCAATCGGACCATTTTAAGGGTAGTTTTTAGGGGTTGAAAAATGTTTTTGGGCCCAAAAATGCCGAAAAAATTCTCAAAATCGTTTCAAAATTGAAATTTAACCTTTTAGTAACGATTAAAATGTGCTGCCAAAATTTTAATAAAATCGGCCCGACAGGACCGGACTTACAAATTTTATGAAAACACTAGTTTGCGGATAGTGCTTTACTTACTGAAGGGTGTATTTAATTTGGTACCGAGGTTGCATTGATAAAAATATTGAAATTAAGAAAAAAAATATTATTTTAAGGGATGTATTAAGGGGTTAAATTTTTTATTTTGTTCAAAAACAAACTTAAGTTTACATAATAAAGCCACAATGCCAGTATTAGCAAATACACTATATTGTCGGCAGGGTT
Source organism: Mongoloraphidia duomilia (assembly GCA_039654895.1). Lineage (NCBI taxonomy): Eukaryota > Metazoa > Arthropoda > Insecta > Raphidioptera > Raphidiidae > Mongoloraphidia > Mongoloraphidia duomilia. The sequence goes on along the minus strand of CM077520.1, from coordinate 3,726,310 downwards.
TTGGCACTGCGACCCGAGTTTTTAAGTTTTTGTAACGAAACTTTTTCAGGTAGAGACACAATACTATAAGAATAACACCAAGTCGGCATCCGCTTACTTGAACTCATACACGCCTACTGTAAAAACCATTGGAGAGCAGCAGAGAGGGTAACGTTTGTCAAATAGACAGTACGTTGCTAGAGGTCGCTAGTGAGGGCGCAGTGCTTTGTCGTTAATAGGCTGATGACGTCACGGTGTCAGTCTAAGAGTAACCGAGCTATCAAACTGTTCGTGGGTTCGAATCCCACCTCCGCTTATGGATGTTTTGTGATGTCGTTTATTTTAATTTGATGTAATCAGACGCTAATTATCATAGTTGTTGAGCGTCTATAATCTAGAATAAATAAATCAAGCTCTAGATTGCTTAAAATTTTTCACTATCGTAATCGACCTATAAAAATACGAAACTTTGTAGCTTCGATATTAAAAATATACAGGTGATTTTAATCGACCTTATTGGTAGATAATAATAATAAATTGTCTTTATTTGTTATATGTAAAAATAACAAATAGTGTCAAATTCAAGATAATTAATTGGGATTCCGAAAGACATCAAGACAGTAATACGTCTGTTAAATTAAATAGAGCTTTAGAGAATTTTTAAATTTAAGTATTATAAATTTCAATTAAATTAAGAAAAATCGCAGGATAGTGGACAAAATATTGAATTTATTTAATTAAATGTACGACGTTTCGTCTATATATTTAGACTTTTTCAAGTACACAAAAATAACAATATTTATGAAAATTAATATTAATTACTAACCATAGCAATTAACATAAGATAGGGTACATAAGACAAAAACATGGTAACATGGTAACAAATTATGTTGACTATAAATTTTAACAATAATAATAATACAAATGTTAGTATAATTTCATAACATAATTATACTGACTACTTAAATTTTGAGTGTCTGTTCTATAATTGATTGAATTGTTTTTTCTAATAAAACACATTTCACTGATATTGCGTTTCTTCCAATTTGACTCTTTATCTAATATTTGAACTTCATTGAAAAGAAATTTATGCCCAGTGTCGAAATGATGAGATGACAACGCCGTCTTATTATCACTTAATAGAAAAAACAATTCAATCAATTATAGAACAGACACTCAAAATTTAAGTAGTCAGTATAATTATGTTATGAAATTATACTAACATTTGTATTATTATTATTGTTAAAATTTATAGTCAACATAATTTGTTACCATGTTACCATGTTTTTGTCTTATGTACCCTATCTTATGTTAATTGCTATGGTTAGTAATTAATATTAATTTTCATAAATATTGTTATTTTTATGATTGTACTTGAAAAAGTCTAAATATATAGACGAAACGTCGTACATTTAATTAAATAAATTCAATATTTTGTCCACTATCCTGCGATTTTTCTTAATTTAATTATAATCACGATGGACACGATTTCTAATATAAATTTCAATTTTTCGGATTTCAGAGGGTAGATTCTCCTAATCGTCCTGATTCAGAAAAATATATATTATTATACTATGCATTTATCTTGCTTTATAACAAAGATATACAGTGTATCAAAGTTTACAAAAAAAAAGATTTCTTTGCAATAACTTCCCGAAAAAAGCTTGGAATCAAATAAAAATTTGCATACAAACCCTCCTTCGTAGGGACAATTTTATGAAGATAGTTTCGATTTCATAAGGCCAACCAGTGGCGTGCATTAGGGTCACTTTGACAACCTGTATCTTTTTTATAAAGCGCGATAAAGACATATAATATATATTTTTTTAATCAGGACGACTAGGAAAATCTATCAAAAAGTTTGATCGATTCAAACTGAATCATTCTGATACATTTTTAAAGTGTTGGGTCTCCAAGTCACTATATGAATATTATGAAGTATTAGAAATACCTCCACAATCACTACATAATACGTATGTACTTAATATTATAACGTGTTACCGATACTCAATGTGTAATTTAAAAAAAAAATTTAACCACACCTGAAGATAGCAACTCGTTGCTGAAACGCATCTAGTGTTAAAACACAGGAAGTCACAAGACGGACATAAAAAAATACAAGGTATTTCTAATACTTCATAATGAATCATTCTGTATAGACTGTTAAAATCGTAACTCCCGTTTTGGTAGTCGGGTGAAAAATAGTAATAGTTAACACAGAAATAGTTGCAGCCCTGTATGTATATTATGTGCGTGTTATACGTTTGCGAATAGAAATTCCGGTCACAGTGTCGATAGAATTTTCACAAGGCGTTTTTCACCTCGGGACGTTCAAAACATTCCCCACGTGACTCTCACCTGGGTATTCTTTTGTTTTGTATTATAGACTTTGTCTTCTATTTTATACACTTTGTAAGTCGGAACACAGGAAACTTTTAAAGATTTCATCACATTCGTGTTTTCCGTAGACAAGGCAACAGAATTACTTAAATTTAATAATATTCGCCTGCGTCTGAAATTCAACTGATAACTGATTTTATGGTCAGTTATGTTGGATGAATAATGGTAGGGGCAGGAGTAACCCTAGAATTTTTTCAAATTATTGCTCAATCTCGTAATGACCTTTGACAGCTAGAATTCCCTGCAGCGATGTGTTGAAAATGTTCACTCTTGTGTGAGCGATATAAAAAAAGATCAGGTGTGTCGTGGTCACACTCGATAGAAGGGAAACTTTATAGTAAAAAATATGTTAAAATATCTGAAAGCGTTTTTAATAGATTCTGTGTATAATTTTTTCTCTATAATTTCTATAATATATACATTAAACGTGAAGTGTTGAAAAATTACACTTTTTTATACCGGATCGTTTACATTTCAAAATGTTCATTTTTACATAAAATTGTATGTATCTATGTAAAAAATCTTGCATCTCGATTTTCACCCTCTTCTAAATTGTCCAATTGACGTGAAACTTTGAAGTCGTATGTAGTTTTGATGACAATACTATATTCCGATATTTTGGATATAAGAATATTTATATAACAAGTTAAAAAAAGGGAAATAAAACATGTGGTGGAAGTGACAGTATAGATGGTGGGCTAGCGTGTCGTTTAAAATTTAAATACATATTATATAATAATGACTAAATATTTGAAAATAAAAATATATAAATATTCTTAAAAAATAAAAAACACGCCTATATTAACGCATTAAAATATAGAAAATAAATTTCTTTCTCCTCTATAACGTTTAAAAACGTGGGACACTCACCGTACTTAACTATTTATTTCAAAAGCCACAAAATTCAACAATACCAACATTCTTAATGACAAAGTAATGTTAAAATCGAACATAATATACGACACAATAATTAACAACACACAAACACCCAATACTCATTAATCATCTACCTAAATACACACACACTTACACGTCCATTTTATCTACCTACTATATAAATCATAAAATTTCGAAATTTAAATCAGTACTCCACAATCCACTACATAATACGCATGTGCTTAATATTATAACGAGATACGAATACTCAATGTGTAAATTTAAAAAAAATTTAACCACACTTGAAGATAGCAACTCGTTGCTAAAACGTGGCGTGGAAGTCACAAGACGGACATAAAAAAATACAAGGTATTACTATACTTCATAATATTCATATATTGACTTGGAGACCCAACACTCTAAAAATATATCACTATATATTTCATTTAATTCATCGAGTGCCTCGCGCTTTTAGACGTTATAGAAGATAAAGAAATTTATTTTATACTTCTTAATATGTTGATAAAAGCCTGTTTTTAGTTTTTTTTTAAATATATATATTTATCACTAAAATTCAGCTGTCTATAGTCATTAATAAATCATCTTTATTTAACATTGTTTGGTAGTCAATCCAAGTTTCAGGTGAAATCATTAAAGTTTGTAATATTCCTCTAGAAACATTGCATTTTATATCCAATTTTATAGGCACTATATGATGATAAAAATGTGTAATGCTATCGTCAAATAGATGTCATTGCTATCGAGTCATATAAACGAGTAATGAAAACCCCGAACCCGAAATCTGTAATAAGAAAATGCGGGGAATACCCACTTTGGCAAGTTACACTGGAACTACATGGATAATAATAGTAGTATGCTACACTACGCGTCACATAAGAATGTTTTGACCACTATCTTAAATTTGAGGTTATGCTGAAATACTGTTCGTTGTAAGGGAAACGTAATGACGGCCTGCTGTCATTGTCCTTTCTGATTGGACGAATCTTCCATCTTGTTGTCGTTTGACACACACACACACCTAAATGAACGTAACTTAACCAGTAAAATATGGATAGTTGATAGCGATTAAAAAATGGGTAAATTTTGTATGTGGAGAATGTTCAAACACATATTATTCATACAGGCATTAATTTTCACAAAATTAGAATGAAAACTATAAAAGTCGATCAATTTTTTGACATTTCAAAATAAAACTTAATTTAATATAATATTATTTGAGATATTAGGATGTCCAAAATTTATACAATAACAGTGTTCTTGAGGAATTGGGTGGGATTATAGAAAAAGAGTCTAAATTAATTTTTGAGCAATAAAGCGAGATGATCTGGGTATGTAAGTAGTATCGCGAAGTGAAGTGTACTTGTTTTGGCTACCTATATATTTTTTCCTTTTGATGAGGAAAGTTCATGATAAAGAAAGACGTCTATCCATAAACTCGCTAATGTTCCGAGTTGTCAAGCGTCTATAATTTAGATTTATTTGCTATTCTTATATGGCGAGAAGTCTGCGCTAACACATATGAATCCAAAGGTAAGCGCAAATATAAAGAGAGGCTTTATATGAAGGGTTGAGGCTATTAATTTAAGGGTCCAATCTTGGTAGACGTTGTATATGGAGTTCATTCAATGCACTTTATGAACATGGAAAGACGTTATCATAACACTGCTCTATTAGTCAGGGACAGGGCTGGGCGATTTTCGAAATTCAGTATTATCGATTTATAATTATTCAAAATTAAAAGCTTGAATAAACTCTTGGCTTTCGAGTTGTATGCATGAGCAAGGAATAAGGAAGCATTTCGACTGCCAATGTGTAATCTATCTAGCACTCAGAACAATTTTCATTACTTATCTCTAGTGTTGCCGTCTAGATCTAGACTTTCTAGACTCTTGTCTTGTCTAGATTTTCAAGACAAGACTTGCAAAAGTCTTGTCTAGAATTTTTCAAGACAAGACAAGACTTGCTTTATCTAGATCAAGACTCTTGCCAAAACTCTAGACAATTTTCAAGAGTCTAAATTAACGAAGTAGTAGTATGTAAAGGTTTAATTTACCTACTACTACTAATCTAGACTCTTGAAAATAATCTAGAGTCTTGATATTAGACAAGACAAGAGTTTGTTAATCTAGACTTAGACTTAGTGAAGTCTTGATATTTCAAGACAAGACTTAAGTGAAGTCTTGTCTTTCTTGTCTAGACGGCAACACTACTTATCTCAAAAATGTCATAGTAATTTGCCTCCTTACGCCGGATTTTGCACATCGATCTGTATCTGCATCCATACAAGATCTTAATTACCCAACAATTGAAGCCATTGGTCCATGTGCAGCATCAAAACACATCAAAACATCGATTTCTTGCGCACTAAGCTCGGTGATCTAATAGTCTCATGAAACGCTGATCTTAAATGGCCGCCAAGATCTTGCGATTTGATACCGCTGGACTTTTTCTTTGTGACTATTTGAAAGGAAAAGTGTATTCCAATAATCCAAGAACAATAATTCAAAACCAAAAGAACAACCTTCGACAATAAAGTGAACCCATTTATCCACTTTTATTAGGAAAATTGATCGACAATTTTGACGTTCGGATGCAGGCTTGTAAACGGAATCGTAGTGGTCATATGAATGGTATTAAAAATTTTTCATTGGAAAGCAGTCAATTATATAATTGATTCGAAACATATTGGAAACAATCATTTTACCAACCATAGTCACAGTCAGAATCCTGATTCTGACTGTGACTATGGTTGGTAAAATGATTGTTTCCAATATGTTTCGAATCAATTATATAATTGGCTGCTTTCCAACGAAAAATTTTCAATTGCAATTCAGCCATATAAATCTTATTAATTTATGAATGACATTGTTTTTCGTTCATAATTGTAATAGATTCAACTTTCATTTCCAATAAAAATTTCCGATGTTTACTCACGATATGTGTATTTTCTTCCAGTTAAAAAAAAACAACAGATAGCCCACCCTATATATAATTCGGAACAGAGATGATAAAATAATTTCCAATTATTGGAATGAGAAACCGAAAAATTATAATTATTAAGGGACGTATTAAGAGGTTAGTGAATTTTTAGTCTATAGACCAGTTTTTTAGTTCACATAATAATTTGCAAATACTATAATCATATTAATATGCAATACTTGAATAGCTAAATCTCTTAAAAAAATTTTACTTAATAAGATGTAGGTACTATAGTAGTGTAGATAATTATTTTAATGATTAAATTTTAACTGTGTCGTGACTTATCCTATACTGTATTGTCCTTGGATTAATAAATTTATTATTATTATTATTAGCAAATACATTATTTTTTTCGGCAGGATTTAGCATAACGCTCTTTTTATTTATTATTACATTTGATGAATACCTACCATTAATACTAAATTTTTTGTTTTAACTTTTATTTTGTTTAAACAGTGGAGTTTCTTGAAAAGAATAAATTTAAAGAATTAAGCTCCTTCGAGACTTGTTTCAAAAGCATAACATTTTACGTATTTTGTAGTAAATTTACCGAGCGTTCTAAATTGTTAGGGGACCCTCAAATCAAAATTGTTTAAAAATAAATAATTTTCATAAATAAAAAAAATATAACTGAGAATATAATTTAAAAAAATGAAAAAAGGCTCATGTCATGTAGGTACCGTATCCATAGCTTGTTTATTACAAACCCCCAGATTCTAAATTGAGAACTGGTGGAGCTATTAAAAATAATAATAATGAAAATAAAAATTGGTACAAAACCATAATAAAAAAGTTTTAAATTAAGAGTAAATTCAACTGCCGGCGTAGTTGTACTATCCTTTCAGGTGTGAAAATGGCGGGATGGTTCATAGTTTGATCTTCACGTCATAAATTGTATCCGTTAGGTGTTGGTCTGATGTGCTTTGGGGGAGGAGGGGGCAGAGTTCCGGGGCTGTGCTCACCCGCTACGCACGCAGACACCATCTTTGTTTCAAGAAACAATCTACCAGGGACGTGCTAATAGAACGTCTTTATTGTTTTTGAGCTTAAAAGATGATTTGTTAAAAGTCTTTACCTGTTTTTAAAACATCTGCATCAGAAATTTGACACAATGAATGCAGATTGAAGCAGAGGTTAAATACCAGACACCGCTCTGTTGTGTGTGTTATAAAGACCACCAACAGCTAAGGTTATTTGGGCCTAGCACCAATTCATATTTTCAATTCATTATTTTTTTTTTTAATAATAAATTGAAAATCCAATTGACACTTTTACCAGCTCTCGGGCTAGAATCCGGGAACTGGGGACTTGTAATAGGGGAACCATAGCAACGCCATGTAAACAATAGCATTGCTACACGCTCGGCTATTGTCAAGCCCACACCGCTCTGTTTAAACTAATGGTGCTATTATGTAGGGTTAATGTTAGATTGCTGTTAAATGTGTGTCACTTTCTAACGAATTTAAAATTATCTAAAGTAAAGTGAGACAAAAAATGTACAGTACACTATAAATTATATCAAATTTCTGCCGTTACAAAGCATGCAAAATTAATTTTGTTTAATGATTTAGATGCAGAATTTTATGTTCTAAAACTTTTATTCGAAGATATTTTTCCTAAAATAATTAGGGAAGCAGGAAATCGCAAAAATTTGATTTTACGGATTAAATCCCTATTACCCGCAAAGCAATTCAGCACGCTGTATACTTCATTATATGCATAAAGCATAATATAGCTGGACGTACAAGCTACTATATTATGGCGGAAGAAACGGAACATTTATGGTGGAAATGACGGGTTAATTTCGATGACGAAGGAACCGGTTATGTAAATTAGATCTTTATAAAAAAATATAGTTTTGTCATCTACTTATAGCATGTGTGCAATGTTTCAAGTCGGTTATGACATGTGGTAGTGGCTTAAAATTATAGATTACAAGATTTGACCCTTAAGGAATTTTCTTTAGTTTACAATATCTTCTGCAAAAATGCATCGATTTACATGATTTTTTTAAAAGTTTATCTCAGTAGGACTTCAAACCTATTGATTTTGATACCAATCGTATCAGCTGTTTTGTACTTATATATTTTGTACCTATAATAATATTAGTCTTTAACACGGTCACTCGGAGCAACGGAACAAAAATACTCATATAATATTACTCCAAACAAGCGTGAAGAGGACCTCATAGAAGGTCGAAAGCATGTTTCGAGTAATATTGTTACGGATCACCCTGTATATAAACGGCAGGCAAGAGTTCTGAGAAACGAGGTCCGCTTACTGTAACAACTGGTACCTGCACGAAAGTTCTAGAGAAAGCGAGAACGCACTAGGCTTATGCTACGCAGCCTATATAAACAGCAGCACGAGTAAGTGAGGGAATCAGTCAACGGTGAGTCACGCATTCAAGTCTACGTTGGAGCAGTAAAATAAATAGTGCCGTGATGTAAATAACCAAATTGATAAATAAATACAAGTGTAGTGGTAATAATTACGGATTATTGTATATAGTTGTTTGTTTTGCTTTGTAATTACTGTTTAGTTATTGTTTACTTGTGTTGATTGCTAGAATTGACTTTTCGTTGTTGTGTTCATTATTATTGTGTTTTTAATTATTGTAAATAAATATTTATTCAGCCAACTCAGAAAACAGTTTTGTAACAATATTATATTAGTAATACTATTCCGTTGCTCCGAGTGACCGTGCGAAGGACTATTATTTATACTACGAGGGAGCGTTTTAATCATAAAATAATAATATTGTCTGTGTAGGTAGGTATTGTATAAAGACTTTCTGGCAAATTCCACTGAAATTTTTCGCATAAAAAATATTTTGAAAAATGGTTTTAGAACATGGAAGGCATGGGTTTTATACACAAAAATAAAACGAGGTATTTTGACATATTTTGTTATACCTCCACCTTAAAGAGCACTTTGGGTAATTATCATAAAAAAGTGTTCTAAAAACATTGAAGGAGAAGAACAAATAAAATGCTGTTCACTAAACTGCATAGAATATGTATTTTATTTGTTTAAAATTCAACTGCATTTTTTGCCCAAAGACCAACAAATCGTTGAAAATAATTAAGCACGAATATTTGCATATTTGTATACATATTTATTGTTTTTTAATATATGTATGTAAAACAAACAGTTTTTATGACTGACTCACTGTGCCACTCATTTGCTGATAGATACTTATATTAATTTTTTTTTTATTTAATTCAATATTAGTTACACAATACACATATCTATTAATAAATTGCAGTAAGATCACACAAAAAAGAAAAGGATATTTTTAGAATCTTTTAAAACAGATTAACTTCGATTTTCACATACAGTGTGTTGCCGACAAGGTCTTCATTAAATGTAAAATTTTCTTTGTTTCTTGTAGTTCTTTTATCGATGGTGCACAGTCATCAACATATTCGATTTTTGAAATGTTTGTTGTGAAAGTAGAGCTGTAAGAAAAGTTACTATCCGACCTAACGAATATTAACAGATTCCGTGATTATCAAACTATCTTTTAAGCTCGGCGTTATTATTATTATTGTAGATTATAGATGTGTCGACAACTCAGGTCATTAGCGTCTTCAACACAACAATTAAACAATTAATAATCCATTTGTGTATTAGAATCTGCCAGCCTGCATACACAAACCGACTGGTACGAGCACGGACTCCTGGGAACGCCAATTCCCAAAGAACAAGCCCGGCGTTACCCGTGCCTCCTATGACTTAAGCCGGCTCTAGACGACATGGCAACGGTCGACCAATGTTGACATTCGGGAAATTCCCATATACCGTGTGGATAGTTTTCATATGGCCAATATTTAACAAACAGTCACCAACGTCTCGAGGGCGGTTTTTTGAACACACATCAAAGGGATTTACCAACGCTAGTCCCAAATTAGGTATTTAAGTTTAAAAAAAATTATTAATTTTTTATTTTTTTCTAATAATTTAACATAAATAATATTGAAAATCGAAAAGAAAAAAGTTTTTAAAGCTATAGATAAATTACTAAAAATTAATTAAAATGTATAAAAATTTAAAAAATATCACGTGACTTCAAAACGCGCCAGGAATGTTTGTGACGTCGTTATGTTAAAATGTGTCTGCATTTGTTGGTATTTGTGTATATGTATTGCACATACTATCAAAAATAATAAATTTTTAACTTGGTAACCATGGATACAAAGACCACAGATAACATAATGACGTCACACGCGTTCGGATTCTTTCGGCGCGTTATCGGAACTGAGTTTAAAAATTAATTTTTATTTAAATATAACTTTTTAATTAGTAAGCAAAAAAAAATAAAAAAAAAGTTTTGCTATAAAACTTGTATGTGGTCCTTCCATTTAAGTAAAAAAAAAATTCATTTAAAAACCCAATTGCAAATATGACTTTGTTTTCATCTAGACGACTGGTTTGACAGTGTGTGTATATTATTGTGATTAATTATGAGTTGCATGAAACATGAATTAAGAGCTGGGCACAAGAAATTATTACCACTGAAACACTTCCAATAATTGCGTCATCTTCGCTATCCATTTTGTTTAATGTTGGTGCAATGGTGTGTATATTCACTAAACATTGGGTGTACTAACCTTGGTCAACACTGGCCAAACAAAATCCTATCGTGGGGATACAGGACATATTAAAATGACCACACATGCTCAACCATACCCAACGTAGGTCGCCAATATTGGCAAACGTTAGTCATGGCGTCTGGAGTTGGCTTTAGCGTGATTCCCATTTTTAAATGGCCAATGTCAAAATAAAATGATAACAGTTGAATATCAAGAGCTTACGAGAAATTCCGCCATGCCGCCACGTGATGATATATGGCCTAAAGCATTCAGGATAATGCCCTATACAACCGTGGAAACAAAACTCAAATCGGTTCAGCGATTTTTAAGTTTTTTGCAAACATACAGACGCGAAAAAAGAATTTTATAATATTCCATAAAGTATAAAGTGCCCTTTTTGCGCCTGGCTGTATGTTTGCAAAAAAACATGAAAACGCTGAACCGATTTAAATTTGGTTTCCGCGGTTGTGATAAATTTGGGCTTGATGGGAATTGGTGAAAGTATCAATTGAATTTTAAATGTAGGTATTATTGAAAATAATAAATTGTAAATACGAATTGATTCTGTAACAGGAGTTATGATAATTAATAACAGCATCAATATATTTTATTTTCGGTTTGCAATCTGCAAGCACCACGATTTCTGTTCTGCATAATGCAAATGTGAAGTGTGTGAAGCCCAAATACATTTACATATACATTTTAACCAAGATTTTCTACTGTAAAACATGCAAATAACGTTGTTCATTATACATGCACGCCACTCGATTATGAGATAAGGTCTTAACCCTTTCAACCTCACCGACTTCCTGATTAAAATAATGAATTTGTTGCTTCCAAACAGCAAACGACGACACGACGTAAGAAAAATAATATGCAATTTTTTTTATCATAAAAAATTTTTTTTCACAACGTCGCTATTGAAAATTTGATTTTTGATAGATTAGATTGTACTTACACAAAAACAAATAATTGATCTGAATAGAAAAAGCTAAATTTTGATCAATATGCCTAGAAATGTTGTTTTGAAGTGGAAATTGTGCAAAAAAGTTATTTTAAATACATGTGTACACAGTTTAAAAAAAATATCGTTTCAATCGATCAATTATTTGTCGAGCAGGATCGATTTGAAATTCTACAATGCTTTTCTTATAGACCGAGAGCTAGTGACAATTTTTTGGTGTTATTTATTCAAGGCCTTATTTTTGTGAAGATGCTGAGGAAGGCATATTAAAGCGGTATGGGAGGGATGTACACCGCCCCCAACATGTAACAAAAAAAATGGTCACAATTATTATTGCTTCAAGGCTGAAATTGTTTGTATAGATTGTCGGTGACCCAATAATGCCATTATAATATTTGCAGATCGATTAGTCAATATTAAAGGGGTGGCAGATTACCCTAAACGTGTCATGTACCCGACGAAATCTATATTATTAGTTCAAGGTTCAAATTTTAATATGTTGTTACGGCGACTGTTTTAAGCATATATTTCAATTTGCAGAACAAAATCTCCTCTTTTATAGAGGGAAACTTGCTCGCCTAAGTGTTTATATCGTTCTGCAAGGGAGTTAATACCGACATTTTGTTCTGCAAATTGAAATATATGCTTAAAACAGTCGCCGTAACAACATATTAAAATCTGAACCTTGAACTAATAATATAAATTTAGTCGGGTACATGACACGTTTAGGGTGATCTGCCATCCCTTTAATACTGACCAATCGATCTGCAAATATTATAATGGCATTATTGGGTCACCGACAAACTATACAAACAATTTCAGTCTTGAAGCAATAATAATTGTGACCATTTTTTTTGTTACTTGTTGGGGGCGGTCCGCATCCCTCCCATACCGCTATCTAGCAAAATCCCTTACTCAGAGCACTTTAATATGCCTCCCTCAACATCTTCACAAAAATAAGGCCTTGAATAAATTACACCAAAAAATTGTCACTAGCTCTCGGTCTATTATGGAGAGGTATGTGTGGTCACAATCTAAGGTCATTGTGAAATCAGATTTTCTGACAATGCATTCTGCAACTCAGCAGAGTCAGTCCTGGTGAAAGAAAACTAACTAGCTTATAGTCGCTGCGGGGGTCAAACAATTAACATTTTTTTCTCTTATATTCCCGAGCCGCTGATGAAGCAACGCTGGTGCTCTGAAACACCTCCGGTAATTTATCACAGCTTTGTGTGCGAACTTTGATCAATAAACTCGTCTGAGAGAGTGGATAGAAGAGAGTGTGTGTAGTGCAGTGTATAGTGTATCTATAGTGTACGTAGTGTAGGATGCAACACTATCAGAAGCAATTAAGCACAACGGTGTTGGCTTTCCTATCTTTCCTATATAAGAAGAAACCTTCCATACCACCGTCTCTGACGTCGCTTTGTCTGCGGTTTCGGAGGTTACAGGTTCAAACTAGATCAGTGTAAGAGCACGCGACTTCCTTGGAATAATGTTATCCCAAGTGAAATAAATTAATATCAAATCCATCGCCAGGGTTACCTGGAAGGCCTAATCCCAATTAATATTTAATATTATTTTTACTTTCCAGTTTTCACCTAGGGAAGTAATGGAATCCGTGTGAGTTTTTTTCGGGATTTTTTTTATAGATCTTCACGTTTTGATAATGTAGGAATAGTTTAAGCCTATTTTCTGATTGATGACTTTTTCTGTTAGAGTTCGAGACGAAGGCCAGTTTTTGACCGAAGGCGAAGTTATAATTGTATAATGGACTGAAGTTTTTTAAATGTACTTATTGAAGGTCAACAATTAGGAGAATTATTTGGGCCTAGTGTTTAGTTTATTATTATTATTTTTAGTAATTAATTCAGACTTGAATTGATACTTTCACCAGTGCACAAATCAGAACCTGAGATAAAATCTCTAAACGTGCATTTCTCCTCTTATAAAAATTGAGAATTCTGAAAAGAATACAAAAAAAGTCAAGAGGTGTTATGGGACACCCGATAGAAGCTATGCTTTTTACGCATTGTATATAAAACCGAATTTTTCAAAGCTATAGACAATACAATTGAAAAGTTATTATTTAACATCCACTCACAGCACAATCAATTAATTAATTAACCAATCAATTCTCACTTTTTTTTCGAAAACTGTTAATTCGTGGTTGGAACTCAGCCGCAACGCAAATTTTCATAGATCTAATCTTCACATTTTTTGTCGAGTTTTGGGAATATGGTAGAAATGTAGCTGCAGGGGGTCCACCGGAACCAGCAAAATTTTTAAAGTGGTCTATGAGAAAAAAAAGTTTGGGAACCTTTGCTATAGACAATAGAATTGAAAAGTTATTATTTGACCGCCATTTTGAAATCTGATGCAATTTTATTTTTTTGTTTCCTATAAAACTCTTATACCAATATCAATTTTCAAAAAGATCGGATAATTTTTACAAAAGTACATATGGCCGCCATTTTGAAATCTGACGCCATTTAATTTTTTTCTGTCCTATAAAACTTTTAAATATCAATTTCCAACAAGCCGTGAGGTGGGTCGTTTATTAGGACTAAAGTGCGACCCTTGAGGTCCACACGACGAACTTCCCAGTTTGATAAATATTTAATAATAATAATTAAATTAGATATTACACAGAAAAGTAATCATTTTAATCATTAAAACATCAATAATTAAAAAAAAAAAAAAAAAAAAAACGGCTGAACCGATTTTTATAAAATTTATGTCGAATCAAAATGACGTTAACACGCCTCGATTGACACCCTTACGAAGTCGATATAATTTTTTATTCGCGAGATATTGTGTAAAATCTACTTTTTTGGAGGTTATTTGGTTAAGAAAAAAGAACGGATGAACCGATTTTAAAAAAATTCCTTTCAGATCATATATACGTTAATACGCGTCGATTGGCACCCCAACGTAGTCGATATCATTTTTCGTTCTCGAGATTTCGTCTTAGAAAGAAATGGACACATACATACGTACGTACGTACGTACGTACGTACGTACGTACATACATACGTACACACACACACACACACACACACACACACAGAGACATCTTTCTAAAAGTAGTGTAAAAATAGTGTAGTGACCTTGAAACATAAAAATTTTTTTTCCTTTTTGATTTCGATTTTCGGACCCATTACAATAACTTCCAATGGGAAGTTAAAAAGATCGGATAATTTTTACAAAAGTACCTACATATGGCCGGCATTTTGAAATTTGACGCCATTTTATTTTTTGTGTCCTATAAAACTCCCAGATATTAATTTTACATAGGCCACTGTGCGTGCGCCAGTATATTACTTTCACAGCTGGCCATAGCTATATATAAATTTTACATAGGCCACTGCGCGTGCGCCAGTACATTACTTTCACCAGCTGGCCATAGCTATAGATATACTTTTAATAACATGAGCGTGACGGCTTACACCGTGACGCGAAACTATAAGTTTTTCCCCTGCCAGAAATCGTCTAACGCGCCTATAGAAGCATAGCTTCAAAAACCAGCCCGCACTACTTCTATATATGTACTGCAAAATGTATTCCACTAATTCTGGTCATCCAACCCTTAGTCTAAGAGTATGACCTTGAAACTGCGTTACCTCTCACAATATATTTGGTTTGGATTTTGGACTAAGAAAAAATAAACATAGTATTTTTTTCTCCAAAAGCCCTATAGTCACTGACGTAATGAAAGTCCGCTTTAGAATTTTATTGTTTTGGTACCTAAACAAGGGGTGACAACAGTAGTAGAAAGTGCTAGTTATATTTGATGGTTTAAATGGATATTGTGAAGACCCTATACAATATGGCTCACAAACTTGACGAAGTGAAGTGGGCACTCATTCTGCGAGCACACAAGCTATAGACACAGAAATGATGTCACCACCCGCTGGTTTCATCATCTCCTCGCCTCTTCAGTCATATTACAATAGTGGGAACGCGCTGTACACCACACTGGAGGATGGGTGCTCCGCGTGAGTACGCCTTTACATGAAGCATCTGCCTGCCCCGGTTTACTAAGGTGTCTTTACACTAAAGTACAATTTACACGCTATAGAATCTTTGCACACCATCGCACGGTGGGACAAAAAAGTTGCTCAAAATTGTTTACTTGCTGAGGTGTTTTAATACACTAAGACTAAAGTACAATTTACACGCTAAAATTGTGTTTTAAAGACCACCAACAGCTAAGGTTATTTGGGCTTATCACTAATTCATATTTTCAATTCATTATTTTTGATGTGAAACATCTTATGTCGGGCAGTGGACAGCCGCGTGAGGGGAAATATGCAACGAAATTTCTGGTCCGCTCCTTCGCTGCTGTCCTCCCCACCACTGCGGCACTTCTCTCTAGGCTTCCGCGCGCTCGGGCACGGGAAGAGAGAGAGAGAGAGTATACATACGAACGTACTGTAAAGCAAAAGTATATGTATACACGTGTAGGTATGTAATATAGATACTTCGCTGTGTATTTAGTTGCGTTTCTGGCTCAGGCGTGCTCAAACGCCGCAACCGCGTGTGTTACAGTGCAGTATATAAGATTACGTCAGCATAACAGTTAGTTGCTGCTTTTGAAAAAATATATACTACTACATAGAGAATACCACCGAGTTCAATAACGTTTTCTTTTTTTTTTTAATAATAAATTGAAAATCCAATTGACACTTTTACCAGCTCTCGAGCTAGAACTCGGGAACTGGGGACTTGTAATAGAGGAACCATAGCAACGCCATGTAAACAACAGCACTGCTACACGCTCGGCTATTCTCAAGCCCTCAATTTACACGCGATAGAATCTTCGTATAACTTTTTTAAGAGTTTTTCTACCAGTCATTCTAAACCATACTAGGACAAAACGGCATACCAACAATTTTGTAGGGTATAAAATTTCCTACAA
The DNA here is from genome assembly GCA_039654895.1 of Mongoloraphidia duomilia. Lineage (NCBI taxonomy): Eukaryota > Metazoa > Arthropoda > Insecta > Raphidioptera > Raphidiidae > Mongoloraphidia > Mongoloraphidia duomilia. Next base: position 3,709,575 of record CM077520.1, on the reverse strand, counting down.
AAAAGTTCTCGATGACATTTCTCTTAAATCTATAGTTATCTCGAACTTATCGTTCATTAACAAAATCGTTTTTACACACACTTATACAGGCTGTCCACGGCGACGTTGGTTAACATGGGTATCTTTGTTATTAGTGGAGATTGAAAGTCGGTTAAATGGGTAAAGTAGTGCAGAATTATGTGCACATTAACGTCCCGTCGAAAAAACAATTGAATTTTGACACACTATGTATTTATTTAGAAAATAGTGAAAATTGCCGTTTTTGAAAACTGACCATAACTTTTTTATTTATGAAGATACCTATCTGAACATTTCTTTAACCATTTTTTGATAACTTTTTAAGATCTTTTCAGTGGCGTAGGTTTAATTTTTTTATGTCCACTCTATAATGAGATTTTGACATGAACTTTGGTTTTTCTTATGGACGCCATTTTGGGTTTTTAGATATTCGAGTTCTGCTTATTTTTCCGATTAATTTGGTGTATCATATGCTAAATTTAAAAAAAATGCAATTAACGTTCCATATTAGAGGCACTATAAAAGATAGCTTAAGGGAAATTTTTTAAATTATCATGATATGTCGAAATAAAAATAAATAAATAGTTAAATTAAAAAATGCCAAAAACTTCAACGGAACGTGTTCTAATGAAAAATGTATGAAGTATAACTTTGACCATGCGCTTATGTGGGTAAGGCATCCAGCAATTTTATTTTTACCCGACTGCGCGACGCAAAGGAGTGGTAATGTGTTTATCAGCCTATGTATGTATGTATGTATGTATGTATGTATGTATGTATGTATGTATGTATGTTTGTATGTTCCTTTGAAGCACTATACAGACCAAACGCCTGGGCCGATTTTTATGATTCACACGTCAATCGATTCCCCTTAGTCCGGAGAGTGTCACTAAAGACATGACGTTAGTGAAAATTCAATATGGCGACTACAGGACGCCATATTGTGAAAATGAAAAAAATTAAAGTCAACAAACTATGTCAAGTGGGGTATCGTTGAATAGGTATTTAAAAATCATTTTTAGTTTTCTCTCAACATTTTTCGATTCGACTGACCGTTTAGGATCTATATCGATTTATTTTTAATTAAAAACATTTGAAAAAATCACATAATTTAAACTTAAATTCCAGTGCAACTGTGATGTAGTACTGATGCTGATAGGAAATCCAGTCTGGTAAATAGCTAGCTAGGTACTCATAACTAAAAAGTATAAAATAAAAAAAATAATTTAAAAAATCAAAAAACCCGACTGCGTAAAAAGTGAACCAAACTACGTACATAATAAATAAAAAAAAAACTGAAAAGAAAAAAACAAGCACTTAGATGTCCGGTGGTCCAGAATTCTAATAGTGGAACATAACAACTGAACAGTCGGGATCCATTATTCGACAGTCAATCAAATTTTTCAGTGGATCCGAATGTTCAGTTGTTATGTTCCACTATTAGAATTCTGGACCACCGAACATCTAAGTGCTTGTTTTTTTCTTTTCAGTTTTTTTTTTATTTATTATGTACGTAGTGTGGTTCACTTTTTACGCAGTCGGGTTTTTTGATTTTTTAAATTATTTTTTTTTAATGTATAATATTATGTTAATAGGTTCAAACATGTAATTACGCTATTATTTCAAAAAATCCTTGAGTCTTGGGACAAACCAAACAGCTATAATATGTAGGGCAGCATTTTCTATTGTCTAATAAACATTGTTCCAAATTGTATAACGACTTCGTGTTTTTATGCACGATATAACTGCTCACGTGGTGGACATTATATTACCTAAGTATTGTGTTTTAAAATAAATATTTTATGAGTGAGCGGCTTTTATAAATGTGCGTTTTCATTCTATCTTTTTGTACTGACAATTTGTTTTAAAATGTTACACGAATTAATTTTTCTGAATGTACCGCAACAAATACCGTCCGTTTTAATCACGGCGTGTCACGTTGTAGCAACACGCTTTCTCGATATGTTTTTTTTCCAAATTACTTTTTCTTAGCTACTAGAAAATTGAAGATTATTGATAACAATAAAAAAAATTTGATTATTTAATCGAAGATCAATTTCACACGGTGTTTGAAGTCACGTGACACATGACACATAGATTAAAAATCATGATTTTATTTATTTATTTAAATATGTTTACGAAACTTAATTAATAAAAATAAAAATTCTAATAACTATTTTAGAACATAAACTTTCATTATAACAAAGTTTTATATTTTATTTTGATCACTGGCAAATACCCTATTTGTATCAATTTATTGTTACAATTGATTATTTACTAGCCGCCGGGATAGTGGAAGATTCAGGTTTGAGTCCCGACGCGATGGCATTGGTTTTTTCTAGTAATGAGCTGCCAATTTTTTTTAAAAATATTGAAAACAAAGTGAAAAGCAGTTATTTTATAGTGGGTACGCCAAAAAATACCATATGTATCTCGTGAGTAATGATATTATGATTCGTGTGACTTAAAACTCGCTATCGCTCGTTTTTAAAATAATACAGGGTGTCTCAAAATTGCTGGGACACAGAGCTACCATGTGTAGTAGAGGTCAAAATAAGTCGATTGGACCCAAATTATTTATATACCAAAATATACCGTTTGCCCGTGAGAAGAGTTCAAAGTTTACATAAAAAAGCACATTTTTGTACGCTGTTCAGAAATTAGTGAAACAAATTAAATGAAATTTGACAAAAGTGCATTTTAGAGGATTACTCTCCTTTCGGTAATCAAAGAAACCCAAAAGAAATTGTAGAAGGGTTAAAACCACCCTCACCCCCTGACATTTTTTTCAGAACTTTCTTAGGGGTGGTAATACGGTTCTCAACTCTTTTTAGCGAGAAGACTGATTAATTAACTTTATTTTGTTACTCTTGTAAAAATTTCGTATTCCGCATAGTTCCGAAGGAAAAAAATGTTTTCTTAAATAATGCTAACAGATATTCCTAGTACAAATTTAATAAAATTGTAATAGAAAATTTTATATACAAAATTTTATGTAAACTTTGAACTCTTCTCACGGGCAAACGGTACATTTTGGTATATAAATAAATTGGGTCCAATCGATTTATTTTGACCTCTACTACACGTAGTAGCTCTGTGTCCCAGCAATTTTGGGACACCCTGTATATACTATAACTCATTATGCTACTAGATATACAATCTACTATTATTTATTGGGCTGCTTTTTCCAAATACCTACCCTACTTATTACTAACATCAGCCGTATTAGAATCATCTACAATCATAATAAATTATGACGTCTGTTATTAGGCTGAAAGGTACGGAAGTAAAATATTAATAATGTCGAGGGTCGACAGTGTTAAGTTGGCTTTAAGAAAATATGTAGGTATGTGTGTACATAAGGTACATCGAGTGGCACCTACTACCACATTCACTACTACTGCCACCAAGCAGCAATGCTACTGTGTTGTGCTCAGTTTGGAGTTGCTTTCTTCGCGTAGTCCTTCAGGTGAAGGCATCCCACATCCTGTAACGCCGCTCCAGTTGCATCCTCGCGACGGTGGCCGGCACCGCTGCCAACCAGCGGGGTGCTCACGCTGATCTCAGTTGCTTGGCAACGCGACTAAGGCACCAACATACCAAATAACTACAGTTTTTTTCTTCAATCACCGCTATATAAACGAGTGCCTAGAAAGGATTCAGATTAGAGTTGCAAAGAATATTCTGTTTTGTCCCAAAAAACGAAAAATTATTTTCTAGCTTGCAAGTCAATATTGAACGACTTCCACGTATCCGATCGATTTGAAATTTTGTACACATATGTATTCCCGGTATACATGAATAAATATATACATGAATAAATCGTTTTTAGAAATAAATTCAACCCCTAAAGAATTCAAACGGGGATGTAGGGTTTTTTTTATTAATCGACGCCCAGGCCAAATCGGTGAAGTTAGAAACTTGAAATTTGGACAGTTGGTTCCTTTTCTGACGTAAGCATCCACTAAGAAAGTATTTTTCGAAATTCAACCCCTACGGGTGTCAAAGGGGGATAAAATTTTGAATGACTAAAATGAACAATATAAATATTAGTACAAAAAAACTTTTTAGAGACAAACTTTTATTCAAATGCACAAAAAGGAAAAATAATTTTTAATAATTTAGGTTCATAATTATAAAAGCGTGGGTCGTGACTAATAAACTATCATAGAGTTCACATCCCACGCTTTTATAATTATGAACCTAAATTATTAAAAATTATTTGTTAGTTAATGTAAGTTATTTTATGTTTAAAAAAATTTTTTGTTTGATCAATGTAAAAATATCATCTTCATAATTTTAATTACAGTTTGCCTGAAGAAGCGAACAAACTGTTCGCGAAACGTCGCAATTATTAAAAAATTTAGCGTCTAATAATTTTCTTTAGTCCAAGTTCCCGCTATTTTATACATCTATTCAATCCATCATGGACGATACCAATATTAAATTATTTTTTTCCTTTTTAGTGCATTTAAATAAAAGCTTGTCTCTAGAAAGTTTTTTTTACTAATATTTATTTTTTTCTTATCAAAACGAAATCAAAAAAGTGCTTGGTAAAGTTTGTGTTTCGGTCTTTTTTCGCCGAAAAATGTTTGGAAATACGTTTGTTCAGGCCCAGATTTAGAAATTTGCCGCCCCTAGGCAGTTGCGAAAATTGCAGCCCCCCCACCCCCTCGAAACTTCTTCAATGGTGGAATAAGTTTGGTACGAAAAGTTTTTCAATAAATAAAATGCACCTTTCACAGAGGAGGTTATGTGTATCACAATATACTGTAGGGAAGAAAATAAGATGATTTTCGATACAGAAAATATTCGATATTAGGCCAATATCGAGACTTGCATAAATCGATGCTTTTCTCGATTCGGGCATTGTCCACTTATAATGTTGGTACGCGTGCCAACGAAATAGGCGGGAAATTCAATTCCCACGAATATAACAAGTTTCCGTCAAAATTTGTCGTCCTTTAATTTTTGCCGCCCTAGGCAACTGCCTACTCTACCTGCATGGTAAATCCGGGCCTGCGTTTGTTAAACTCAGTTTTAACATATTATAAACCGGTAATCTTTGGTAACGAGAAAATAGCTAGATTTCAGTTGAAATTTGTACCTATTTCTAATTTATTATTATTTGCTTTTTATGAATCACTTTTATGTATAAGATAGGTATATAATATTTTCATTCAAAAATCTAATCTTTATTTATCGTTCGGAATTGTAGATTAGATAATCCAATATCTTTACTACAAACATTCTAATGGCGCCAATAGTATGTTTTTCCTATTACACTATTAGTGTCGGGGGATCCCGACACTAATAGTGTCATCCGATTTAAAATGTGGGTTATTCACATAATTTGGGATAAGTTGATAGTACAATTTTCCTCAAATTTATTTCATAGACCCACGTTTTATTTTAAACCATGCCGTCGCTTATTTTCGTAATTACTTTTTTAAGCCGCCAACATCTAGAAAGATTTGGGCTTAGTACAAATTCATATTTTCAATATGTATATTAAATATTTATATTTAATTTTATAATTGTCTTGTTTTTTTTAATCAGTCATCGTTCTTGCTGTGCTTTTTGTAGTTTGACTAAAGTATTGAGTAAACAAACCGTGAGGTGGGTCGTTTATTAGAACTAAAGTGCGAGCCTTGAGGTCCACTCGACGAACTTCCCAGTTGGATAAATATTTAATAATAATAATTAAATTAGATATTACACAGAAAAGTAATCATTTTAATCATTAAAACATAATTATTATTTATTTTTAACAATTAAAAAAAAACGGCTGAACCGATTTTTATAAAATTTATGTCGGATCAAAATGACGTTAACACGCCTCGATTGACACCCTTACGAAGTCGATATAATTTTTTATTCGCGAGATATTGTGTAAAATCTACTTTTTTGGAATCTATTTGGTTAAGAAAAAAGAACGGCTGAACCGATTTTGAAAAAATTCTTTCAGATCATATTTACGTTAATACGCGTCGATTGGTACCCTAACGTAGTCGTTATCATTTTTCATTCTCGAGATTTCGTCTTAGAACGAAATGGACACATACGTACGTATATATACGTACACATACACAGAGAGAGAAAGAGAGAGATCTTTATAAAAATAGTGTAGTGACCTTGAAACATAAAAATTTGTTATACATTTTGATTTCGATTTTCGGACCCATTACAATAACTTCCAATGGGAAGTTAAAAAAACTCATTGTGTTGTCATATTTTAAAGTTTTTTTTTCATTTTGTGAGTAGTGAAACAGCCGATCTAGTGACGGAAATAATATCTGTGGTCGGGAGCAATTCTGAGCTCACTAATCCTACCAACGCCGACGGTACTCTGCCACTGCGAGCGCGAACGTAATAAAACGAGAAAAAAATAAATAAAATTCGCATTTGTATTCACTCGTGGGACGCGACGTGCCAAGGCTCTCTCGGCACTGTCTCTTCCATACTCCACAGTCCTTACAGGCAGCGACGGCTTTCCCCACAGTCTTTTTGAAATAGATATTGCTGTTGGCCTTCCAGAGTAGTCGTTCTGTTTTAAGAGTGCCTCACAAACACCGACTCTGTCCTTTCAAAAACAACAAAAACTTTCAATTTCAGTCTATATTTGCCTATACATATATTCTGTACTAAAATATAAAGAGCTAAAGTTTCCATGGCTCCCCTTTTACAAGCCCCCAGTTCCCAGGTCCTATTCCGAGAACAAAGATCAAGCAAAGATCAAGACCGTTGGAGTCTTGGTCTTGCTCTTTTAGCCTTGGTCTTGCTTTTTTATTTAATCCTGGTCTTGGTCTTGCTTTTTTGCCAGAGTCTTGGTCTTGCATATTTAAAACTTTATACTTACATAATATTTAATAATTTTTTAAGACTATACAGGGTGAGTTCGACCACCCGTATCAGTCGTTTTTTTCGAAAACGGTTAGTCGTAGAGGGTTGTGTCAAAAATTTGTATTATAAAAGCCCTAATAAAGAATCGAATAGTGATAATTTTTTTTTCCGGGAAGGTCGGCTTCCCTATTAGTTTGCTCCAGAATGTCCAGAACTCCGGAATTATAAATGCAACGATAGGTCGAAAGCGGTATTGTTGAAAAGATCTTTAAAAAATAAGCAAGTTTTGTAGGAACATTTTTTTTATTACTACCACCCCTGTTAAGTAATATTTGTTTGAAATTACTAAATTAAAATGTCATAATAACGAACTTTTTAAAAGTCCTCATTTAAAATCTAGTTACCTATCTATCGATCATTAAACACTGAAGAAGCTGTACACTCACAGTATAACCAGAAGAGCTCAGTAGTATGTATTAAAGAGTAAATGGAAGACAGTTTGAACACTTGTGACAATGTCTAAGGTTGCTAGATTTTTAATGCCGACTTCGATCGTTATTATGAAATTTTGATTTAATAATTTCAAACGATTGTTACTTAACTGCAGGGGTGGCAGTAATTAAATAATTTTTCCCACAAAACTTGCCTGTTTTTTAAAGAGCTTTTCAACAGCACCACTTTCAACCTATCGTGCTTTCTAAAATTCCGGAGTTTTGAACATATAATAATTTATATTTATACTTATAGAAATTTACAGGGGTGGCAGTAATAAAAAAAAAATTCCTACAAAACTTGCTTATTTTTTAAAGATCTTTTCAACAATACCACTTTCGACCTATCGTTACATTTACAATTCCGGAGTTCTGGACATTCTGGAGCAAACTAATAGGGAAGCCGACCTTCCCGGAAAAAAAATTTATCACCATTCGATTCTTTATTAGGGCTTTTATAATACAAATTTTTGACACAACTCTCTACGACTAACCGTTTTCGAAAAAAACGATTGATACGGGTGGTCGAACTCACCCTGTATATGTTAGTTTTTTGTAAGCATATTTAAGTTAAGTATAAATTAAGAGTGAATAAACTCTAACTAAATTAAAATTTATTATATTTTTGACATAGTGATGAGCAAAACAAGACCAAGACCGTGGTAGTCTTGGTCTTGCTTTTTTGCAAAAAACCGTGCAGGCTGTTGGGGAAACGTTGGCCAGAAAAACTGCTTTGAATATTATTTATAGCCTTGTTCGGAACCATCTAGTTCCTGCATTAAATACTATTATGACATCAAATATGTGAATTATTAATAATATATGTATTATGTATTTGTACATACGAGAAAAGTTTTTTAAGATTAGAACTGTCGTCATATTTTTACTTCCCACCTCTACTATGGTAGGGAAGTAATGGATTTAGTCCGAAAAAAATATTTCGAGATTTTAACAGATTTTCACGTTTTGAGACCCTAACAATCGTTTAAGATCATTTTCTGACTGATGTCTGTATGTGTGTATGTGTGTATGTGTGTGTATGTGTGTGTCTGTGGTCAATTTTTCGCCTTCGATATCTTAAGAACGGAACAACATACGGGTATGCCGATTGTTCTATTGTGTTTATCAGCCTTTAACTTAGATCTGATTAGATTTTGAGTCAAATCGGTTCAGTGGATCCTGAGATATTCAAAAAAACGTCCTCAATGTCACGTATTAACATAGGTAAAAAAAAATACAAATGAATTCTAGATGTTATAATATGAAAAAAATGTAAATATTTTTTTTCTCTAAAATGTATAGTTTTCGAGAAAAAAAATATTTTACTAAAAAAAAAATAAAAATTGTACGTAAATCAAGGTAACCATGATTTTTGCTATATTAAGGTAGCCATCAGTAGATCACCAAACAAAAAAGAGGGCCATGCTTTTTTCAAAGAATAAAAATTAAATTGTGTTTTAAAGACCACCAACAGCTAAGGTTATTTGGGCCTAGTCAAAGAATAAAAAAAAAGAGTGTTTATTTTTTGCAAATATTTACTATGTGGGAAGTATAGGACTGGTCATTAGTCGAATTTTTTTTTTGATAATTTTGTGATCAAACATTTGTGACATGAAATTGGAATGTATGTAGAAAAATATGAGAAAATAATTAAGTTCTACTATTTAATTTGTCAAATTACTGCAATATATAGATTTAAAACTAAAAGATAAAGATAGTACTCTTAAACCGAACTGACTGTACATTTTGAGAAAAGTCAACTGTATTTTATATTATATATAAAAATACCTTATATATTTGTGAATGCTTTTTTAAAGTCGACGAAAATAATATATGAGCTTTTCGTCTCATATAAGCGTAGTTTTGATTTAAAGTATAATGCCAACTTACATTCTACAATTTTCTGAGAAAGACTACTTTTGCGAATCTAATATTTGTAGTCACAAGGCAAAAGGGCTTACGTCAGATTATTGACGTAACATTTCTTTAGTGAGACTATAGTGAATCGAAATGACATCGACACAAAAAATACCGATACAAAAATTAAACATGACAGTACCTACCATAGATCAGATTAGATACTATAATAGCATGCTGAAAATACAAGATCAGAAAAGAAAATACCACTTAACTTACCGTTACCGGAAGCTATTGGCAGTAACGAACCCACCATCCTCAGAGTAAGTAAGTAAGTAAGTAAGTTATAATCACAATGTACTTATTATATTATACAGGGTGTATCTAAAGTGCTTGGCCAAACTTCACGAACCCCTATATATTTTGGTGAAAAAAAAACAAATACAAAATTTGTTCGTAATTAAAAACTCTATCTGACACGTATGTTTGCAAATTACCAATACGCAGATTTTAATTACAAAATAATTATTAAGGACCTGTAATTAAGTCTAAATTAAAAATATTTTATCCGAATAGCCATGATTTTGTTTAAGTCATGGTTATTCGGATAAAATATTTTTAATTTAAACTTAATCACAGCTCCTTAATAATTATTTTGTAATTAAAAGCTGCATATTGGTAATTTGCAAACATACGTGTCAGATAGAGTTTTTAATTACGAACAAATTTTGTATTTGTTTTTTTTCACCAAAATATATAGGGAAGCAGGAAAATTCATAAAGATGATTTTACATGTAAAATCCCAATTTGTCGAAACTCTTTTTTTTCTTCAAATAAAAAAAGAAAAACTCTCGATATCTTGACCACCTCTCGTTCCAATAAACAATGGTCACTTTATAGCCAGGTGGTCAACATACGAAGATGATTATCATATAATTTGGGGAAGTAAATAATGACAAATATGTAAGTAGTAGTGATTGAATGATTAATTTATTATTGACAAGAAAGTATTAGTCCTATCCGTAAATAAAATCACATATTAGTGAATAACACAATATATCAGACGACATAATATTATCGCCATGATTTTTAAAAGTTTTTAAAAATCATGGCGATAATTTTATTTACGGAGATAGGACTAATAATTTCTTGTTAATTATAGTATTTCCGTAACTACCGTACAAATCTTCTGTATTTTGATTTGATGATTAATTTATTATTCACAATAAGGTCTCAAGAGAAAAAAAATATTAATAAATAAATTTAATCAATTTCTAGTAATCTATTAGTCATAGATAATTATCAATTATCTTATCTCTGTTAGTAGTAAATGCAGATAAAGGATAGAATTAGAAATAAATTTTTAATAGTTTTTCAAAATAAATAATTACTAAGAGTAAAAGTAGGTAAATTGGTATCGATGGTCAATTTAACAGGTAAAATACCTGATTTTACCTGTTAAATTGACCATCGATACCAATTTACCTACTTAAAAGAGTATGTTCCCAATTCGTGCTTTTCCACTTCGGGCGTTTTGGTGCCGGTTCGGGCGTTGAGAATTTGCATACAATTCAAAAGTGCTACTTCGTGCGTCGGTCAAATTGATCTTATTTTATTATATCAAATTTAGAACTGTGTAATTTTTACAAAAATCTTTCTCATTTAGATTACATAAGCTATACTATAAAGTCAATCACTTATGTAATCTATAACATGCCTCTTTTTAACAAATTATTTCAATGCAAAACTAATTTTTATTAAAAAAAAATTGACGAAATCGCAGTGAACAAGAGCGATTCCAAATTTAAAATCCCGACGATGTCCGGTATAGTTGAATTTGTTGAATCGACAAAGGGTCAGCCAATTTTGTTGCATGGTAGGGCCATCGGTACACGAAAAAAACTCTCAACAAAAATTTTACCACCCGTTGTGGATATGTACTATACGGACGTGCAGTGGTAGTACTACAACTGACTCAACTAATGTGGTGATCTACTAAAAATTATTATTATTATTGACCACGTAGTTTCAAAATGCAATAACAAATAACATTTGGCGAAGTTCCATTCAAATGATTTTACACCCGTACCTAAAGATGTTTCACATCAAAAATTTAAATTTTTGAATATACTGATACTAGTTTACAAAATGTATAATTTTTATTTTTCATGATACAGGATTTAACTATTATATTTTATCCAATTTTGAGCAGTTATTAAAAATTTATAATTTTTTCGAAATGTCATTTTCTTAAAAACTATGGTTACTATGTTGGACTAAGGACCACTTAGTAATTTTGAGCTGTTTCAATTTATACATTTATACATATAAAAATTGACATTTTGCACCGGAAGTGGCTTATCTTACCTTTGCTACCCTCTATCTGCCAAAGTAACCACCATCCAAACTTCATAAGTCGATGATCGTTCTTACCTGTGTTGGGTACATGCGCAGAGAAACTTTCAGCTTTTATAAAATGACGAAGGTCTGGCTGTCGCGGGCTCTTGCTCTATACCTCTTTTCGGTTTTATAAATGAAATATGGTTACTATGGTAACAAAGTGAATAAATATTGTATCGAGCCCAAAGTTTTTATTATGAGAAGTACTTCTGTCAGTGACATTAAATTATTCAATTAAAGTCTAAAACCATGCATGTGTTATATAAAGTATAGTGTGCGACACGTGTGCTAAATATTTATGCGCCTGACGCATAAAGATGTATTTAGCACATTTGTCACACAATATACTATTAAAAAAGTGTTTAAAAAATAAAAAATGCGACGAAAGTCACTTTGTATTATGGTCAAAGATATATTGTGGGGAATACAGAAATGATACGTAGGCAAGAAATTCTGGGGGGAAAAACGACGATTTTTTCATTTAATAAAAGTATTAAAAAATATATATAACATTTACAAAATAACAAATTATCGGGCGGTCTAGTGATATAGCTGATAGATAGATAGATAGCACTTGACTTAATTTGTAAAGTATTATGGAGCTTATGAATAGCCGAGCGTGTAGTGATGTCGTTGCAGAAATGGTGCTTGCATGTTTGCTCTATTACAACTTGTGGTTCTAATCCGAGAAGTATGGTAACAGTATCAACTGGATTTTCTATTTATTATAAAAAATAACAAGCCGTGAGGTGGGTCGTTTATTAGGATTAAAGTGCGACCCTTGAGGTCCACACTTCCCAGTTTGATAAATATTTAATAAAAATAATTAAATTAGAAATTATACAGAAAAGTAATCATTTTAATCATTAAAACATAATTATTATTTATTTTTAACAATAATAAAATAAAAACGGCTGAACCGATTTTTTAAAATTTATGTTGGATTAAAATGACGTTAGCACGCCTCGATTGACACCCTTACGAAGTCGATATAATTTTTTATTCGCGAGATATTGTGTAAAATCTACTTTTTTGGAGTCTATTTGGTTAAGAAAAAAGAACGGCTGAACCGATTTTGAAAAAATTTCTTTCAGATCATATTTACGTTAATACGCGTCGATTGGCACCCTAACGTAGTCGATATCATTTTTCATTCTTGAGATTTCGTCTTAGAAAGAAATGATAACATACGTACGTACGTACATACGTACACACACACACAGGCATCTTTCTAAAAATAGTGTAAAAATAGTGTAGTGAGCTTGAAACATAAAAATTTTGATTTAGATTTTCGGACCCATTACAATAACTTCCAATGGGAAGTTAATAACAAATTGAAAATATGAATTGCTATATAATACTAGATTAAAGTTATCATACGTCTCGTTTTGAACGGACCAGTCCCGTTTTCAGGTTATGTGTTCCGTTGTCCCGAACTTAAGCTTCGGGACGCAAAAATGTTCAGTTTTCATGAAACAAGCAATCCGCCGCAGTTCCATGAAACGAAAATGTGGTCTGTGTTATAATATGTTATACAGACATCTATTCATTTTCAAGAGGTAGTAGATGTAAACAAAACATACAAAGCCGTTCGAATGTCCCAACCGACCAACCACAACTCAAGAAACAAAAGGACCCAGAAACGCACACCGCGTCTTGAAAATGAATAGAGTATAATAATTCATAGATGCATTCGCAGTTGCCAAGGATTTAATCATTATTTAAAATCACAATCAAATATTTTGAAGTGAACTTCTCAATTCTTATGCCTATTTTAACCGACTTCAAAAAAAGGAGGTGGTTCTCAATTCGGTTGTATTTTTTTATGTTTGTTACCTCAGAACTCCGTCATTTATAAACCGATTTGGAAATTTTTTTTTTATTTGAAAGGATATACTTTCAGATTAGTCCCATAGAAATTTCATCAAAATCGGTTCAGTAGTTCAGCTGATTTTAATAAAAGTTAGTAACGGCGTGTGATTCCTTAAGGTAAATGTCGCTTTTTGACACATCAGACAGCGTAAGAAAGTCGGTTTAATAAAAGTGAGTAACGGCGTGTGATTCCTTTAAGGTAAATGTCACTTTTTGACACACAAAAGTAAAAAATAAAAAACTTTTTAACAAAAAAAAACGTCCTTCAAAAAGCCACTAAAAAGAGGTAAATAATGAAATTTTGAGGTCTGCGCCAATTTATTAAAATATGAAGTTGGTTAAAAGAAGATATTAAATATTAATCACTATACTATACTTTTTAACCGACTTCATATTTTATTAAATTGGCGCAGACCTCAAAATTTCATTATTTTCCTCTTTTTAGTGGCTTTTTGAAGGAGGTTTTTTTTTGTTAAAAAGTTTTTTTTTAGTATACCTATTATACCTACTTTTAGCAAAAAATTGGGAGGTGTTCCGTTGTGGAGGAAAAGGACTATACTACTAGGCCCAAATGACCTTGGATGTTGACGTTGTTGGCCTTAAAATCAATAGAAAGTATTAGAGCAGGGGTTCCCAAAGTCGGGGTCGCGACCCCAAGTGAGGCCGCGAGCTGATTTTTTAGGGTCACTGCATGTTTCCGTGATTATAGAATTATAACTCTCGTGATTAAACCATTAAATTCGACGGAATAATAGAAAAAAATACTAAATAAGAACACGAAATCAAATAAAAACGAAGTGAAGAGGCGGGAGGGGGGTCTCTGGGGTAATAAAGAGAGAGTGAGCCCCCCCACCCGCCTCCTGGCGCCCGTTACTAAAATATCTTTTCTATAGACTATTTTGTACATTGTGGGGAAAAAATGTTTAAGGGTCGCGAAGGCTTTTGCAACATTAAATTAGAGAATGAATGAATTGTGAATTATAGACGCTCGACAACAGAGGTCATTAGCGTCTGTATAAAAAAAAGGCCACCCCTCGACTTTATTCCTCACCTGATTAAGATACCTTGAAGTTTGTCACCGTGAAAAAAGTTTGGGAACCCCTGTATTAGAGGTTCTGATCCTGGTGCAAGTGGATATGATATTTATGGGATTTTTTCTCCAAGTAATTATTACTTAATAGATCTGCGATAACATCAAACCACTCCCTTCAAGTTTTTAAGTTAATACATTTTTAAATGCTATTTTCTTTTATATTTTTTTATTAAAAAGTGTATGAAAAAATTAAAAAGTGAGCATTACAATTTAATAATATCTACAGGAATTGTTTGAGCATTTATTAAAAAAACATTTTCGTTCTAAGATTAATATCGACATTTTCTAAAAATTAACTTAAATCAACGACTTTCGTTGACAATTTCTTATAATAACAAATTTCTGAAAGTTAGGAACATTTTTCAGTGTGGTAATAATAGATTGCATATCCATTTAATTTTAATTTATTGTATAGATTATAGGCGCGTCGACAACTCAGGTCATCAGCGTTTTCAACACAACAAATAATCCATTTGTGTATTAGAATCGGCCAGTCGGCATACACAAACCGACTGGTAAGAGCTCGGGTCCCTGGGAGCGCTAATTCCCACAAAACATTGGAATGAAAACTACATTCCAATGTTTCCCCTGAGGGAGACTGCATATCCAGTGGCGTAATGAGGTAGGTATATTACTGACGAGTAGTGATAGTATGTTAAAACGAGTGATAGTCATTTTTAACACTCACATGAGTCATAATATCATTTCACACGAGATAATATATTATACGGTACTTATATAATAGTCATTTATGCAACTAGTGTCTTAAGTGACGGGTTATATACGACAGTCGCAATTTTGCGATACGAGCCTAAGGTGATGTTGCATTTATACCAGAACGAGTATGTGTTTACCGCGCGAGCCAAAGGCGAGTGCGGTAATCACACGAGTATTGTAAAATCTCGACTGTCAGATTCGTCACTTTAGTCACGCGTTACATACAATATTTTTTAGAACAACTGCTTCAAAAGTTCAATTTTAAGCAAATAAAACACAATTTGGATAAATATTTTATTAGTGACATTATAGCAAAGTAATCTATAAAGTGCTATTTTACGCACGTGTGTTTTAAAGTAAAACAAAACAGTATTACTTTATAGAACGAAGTGCGTTAAAATTTACTTTAAACACTACAGTTCGAACGCATCAGAAGCTTCCATAAAGAATCACTTGCCAAACGGTACACAACCATCTAAAATTGTACTTTTGATGCAAATGTTGCAAAAAAAGTATTATATTTTTTAAATTAACTTATTTATTCACTATAATAACAATTTAATTATTTTATTAATAATAATATCCACCGTTTAATAACTTTACAGTATAAAAATAAAAATATATGAGCACTGTGGTTAGAATAAAAATAAAAACTCGGGTCGCAGTGCCAAAACCCTGCCGACAATATAGTGTATTTGCTAATACAGGCATTGTGGCATTATTATGTAAACTTAAGTTTGTTTTTTGACAAAATAAAAAATTTAACCCCTTAATACAGCCCTTAAAATAATTAAATTTTTCTAAATTTCAATATTAGACATGGATTTCATC
This sequence comes from Mongoloraphidia duomilia, assembly GCA_039654895.1. Classification (NCBI taxonomy): domain Eukaryota; kingdom Metazoa; phylum Arthropoda; class Insecta; order Raphidioptera; family Raphidiidae; genus Mongoloraphidia; species Mongoloraphidia duomilia. The sequence goes on along the minus strand of CM077520.1, from coordinate 3,693,453 downwards.
AATACACCCAATTAAATACACCCTTCCATATCTAAGTAAATCCGTATCAACAAACTAGTGTTTTCATAAAATTTGAAAGTCCGGTCCTGTCGGGCCGATTTTATTAAAATTTTAGCAGCACATTTTAATCTTTACTAAAGAGTTAAATTTCAATTTTGAAACGATTCTGACAAATTTTTCGGTATTTTTGGGCCCAAAAACTTTTTGGAACCCCTAAATACAACCCTGAAAATGGTCCGATCGGGCCCATTTTAAATAGGCTTCTTGCGGTGATGGGTTCCAATGTGTGTACCAAATTTCGTTTCAATCGATTAAGTCTGTCGAGAGTTATCGTGTACACACATATATATATAAATATATAAATATATAATATATAAATATATAAATATATATATATATATATACATACATATATATATAAACATTTTTAAAAATGGTGCCAAAGTGTTCAGGAGGCTATGAAACGTCGAGAAATTTTGGTCCGACCCCTAGGTCCCACCATCCGACCGACGCCAATAGTGTATGTGCCATATGGCAAATACACTAATAAAGATAGTTACTTCTTACCACAACAGTTTTATTGATGGATGTACATTTCGAAAGCTATGCTTTCATCTTCAGCAAACACTTCATTCATGTATAGTGTTTGCTGAAGATGAAAGCATAGCTTTCGAAATGTACATCCATCAATAAAACTGTTGTGGTAAGAAGTAACTATCTTTATTTTTAATTTTACAGTACTTATTGTAGCTGTGTTTCAGGTACGATTTTCAACGCAAAAAGTACTTTTTTTTTATTTAATAAAAGGTGTTCGACTGCATGGCCATTACACCACTGTTGGTTTGTACAAATCAGAATACATAGTAAGTTACAATAATTGATTGTGATTTAGTCCAGTCACGAGAGCTTAAAAAAGTAGGTCCACCTTGCGTTTTGTGCAGCAAATGATTTTATTTTTTTGTGTCCTCAAGCATGTTTAGGAGATGTCAAATCCAAATTTGCGACCTCTAAAATAGGGCGGGAAAATTTTGGTGGGCTAAAAACCACGACTTTTTTGCACTTTTCTCGGTTTTTTGCTTATAACATAAAAACGGCTAGTCCTATCAAAAAAATGGCCCTATTCAAAATTAAAGGGCACAAAATTTACTTCAAAATGCACTAGTCAAATATGTCTTTGTTCCGATTTTTACCGACTCTACAGAACTTAGAAAAACAAAAACAAAAATAAAATGTTTTTTTGTTTGAAGGCGCTAATCTCAGGAATTACCAGTCTGTAAAAGAAGCAAAGTAGTAATCAATGAGACCCTATACGAGTTTTTTAAAAATTCAATCCTAAAGGGTGAAAACGGGAGTGTAGGATTTATTGTAATAACAAAAAATCCTACATTCACGTTTTACCCCCTTTGGGATTGAATTAAAAAAAAATATACAATAGCCTATAACCTTCCTTAATAAACGGGCTATCTAACAAAAAAAATTTTTTTCAAATCGGACAAGTAGTTCCTGAGATTAGCGCATTCAAACAAAAAAAAAAAAACTCTTTTTTTGTTTGAACGCGCTAATCTCAGGAACTACAAGTCCGATTTAAAAAAACATTTTTTTGTTAAATAGCCCGTTTATTGAGGAAGATTATAGGCTATTCGAGTTTTTTTTAAATTTAATCCCAAAGGAGGTAAAACGTCGGTGTAAGATTTTTTGTAATAACAAAAAATCTTACACCCCCGTTTACCCCCTTTAGGATTGAATTTAAAAAAAATTCAAATAGCCTATAACCTTTCTTAATAAACGGGCTATCTAACAAACATTTTTTTCTTTAAATCAGACTTGTAGTTCCTGAGATTAGCGCGTTCAAACAAACAAACAGGTTTTTTTTTTGTTTTGTTTGAAAGCGCTAATCTCAGGAACTTCCAGTCCGATTTGAAAATTTTTTTTTGTTAGATAGCCCGTTTATTAAGGAAGGTTATAGGCTATTCGAATTTTTCAATAGTTAAAAGCTTAAAAAAATACGTTTTTTTCATTTTGGTAAATTTTAGCGATTTTCAAAGTTCTGTAGAGTTGGTAAAAATCGGAATAAAAACATATTTGACTAGTGCATTTTGAAGTAATATTTGTGTCCTTTAATTTTGAATAGGACCATTTTTTCGATAGGACCAGACGTTTTTATGTTATAAGCAAAAAACCGAGAAAAGTGCAAAAAAGTCGTGGTTTTTAGCCCACCAAAATTTCCCCGCCCTATTTTAGAGGTCGCAAACTTGGATTTGACATCTCCTAAACATGCTTGAGGACACAAAAAAATAAAATCATTTGCTGCACAAAACGCAAGGTGGACTTCCTCTCGTGACTGGACTAATTATACTTGTTTAAAAAGTACTTTTAACACTGAGTTACCATGAAAATAATCTGCATAGGGCATAGCGTATCCTAAAGTGAAGCCCGATAGGCCGACATATTCTTGAGGTCTAAATCTAATTCAATATTGAAATTTACAAAATAAACATCAATTATGAAAAGACATTTCATTTTCGCTTCCGTGGTTACTTTATTATATAATATAGTAATACAAAAAAACGTACAGTTGTCGCTATATTCGATTAGAATCAGACCTCACAATATAATTGGGCTTCAACTTTTCAGATGGCATGACCTATCCAGATTACTATGTATATAATAGAGATCAGTGAGTTCAATGCTAAATGAACTTTAAACCAGAAACCCAGCATTAATGAGAAATCGTGCCACGTCCAAAAAAGTGTTGGCTAAACAGTCTGAATGTATTTACCCATTCCTCGACACTCGGAGGTAAAATTTGACGATTAAAAAACCCGTATTTTGCATCATTGGCAATCACATATAATTATTGTTATGATAAACTTTGTGAGCGAAATTTGAATTTATACATAAAAAATGTTGAAGTTCCATGATTATCAATTAATTATTAGTTTAAAAAGAAAGTCTTTAACAATAATACATAATAAATAATAATAAATATTTAAAGTAAAAATAAATAAATAAATAACAAATAAATAAAAATAAATGAAAAATAAATAAAAATGAAAGAAAAATAAATAAAAATAATTGAAAAATAAATTATTTTTAATCTATATTCCTATAAAATTAAAACGTAGGTTGTGCTGGATGGCTTTCAGAAATATGATTAATATCAGGAAAACATCTCGTCACTATTTCTTCGGTATCCCCGTCATTCACTCTGATTTTTTTGAATTCTGGCTTGCAAGGAATGCCATCGATTCTTTGAAGGCATTTAATCTGCAACAAAAGATTAATTCAATATAAAATCGGTTCAGTAGTTTTTGAGTTAACCCGGAACATACAAACTGACAAACAGAAAGACAAACAAGTCAGCATTTTAAAATTGTATAATTTCGTTCTAGGTATATTATTAACTGGAAATTAAGATCGAAATTTCGTTAATAACCTACAAATAGCTACAAGGAAAAAGCAATATGACCTTCGATGTTGATGCGTTCAAAAATAACCATAAAAAAAAAACAATAGTACCCAGTTGAGAATAGGACGAACGGTCAATCACTCCAATAATTAAACAAAAGACGGCCAAGTGCGAGTTTGACTCACGCGCAGAGGGTTCCGTACCATATTTTTAACGATAATTACTTATATTCTATTTTGTTCCTTTTAGTGTTTTTTCGTATTAAATTTAATGACCTAAATTAATTTTAAAGTAAAAAAAATCCTAAATGTTTACATTATAAAAATAAAATAAAAACAAGACGTGTATTCAATCGGATTTTAATCCGGATTTTCGGTATGACAGCTCAACGCACAAGCGACTAGGCCCTGCAGTCAGGTTCCATTCTGATTGGTCGAATACCTCGTCTTGATGTCGTTTGACACACGCACACACACCTAAACGAACGTAACAACTAACTAGTGAACTGTGTAATCTGTATACTAATATGGATAGTTGATAGCGATTAAAAAATGGGTTTTGTATGTGGAGAATGTTCAAACACATATTCTTCAAGACAGGAATTACTGTTCACAAAATTAGAATGAAAACTCCAGATAAGGCTTGTAATCTAATTCTTTCTATAAAAGCCGATCAATTTTTTGACATTTCAAATTAAAACCTAATTTAATATTGTTATTTGAGATATTTAGGATGTCCAAAATTTATACAATAAGAGTGTTCTTGAGAAATTGGAATAGAAAAAAAAATTTTTATTAACTTCCCATTGGAAATTATTGTAATGGGTCCGAAAATCGAAATCAAAAAGGAAAAGAAATTTTTATATTTCAAGGTCACTACACTATTTTTACACTACTTTTAGAAAGATGTCTGTGTGTGTGTGTATGTGTGTGTGTGTGTGTACGTACGTACGTACGTACGTATGTGTCCATTTCTTTCTAAGACGAAATCTCGAGAATGAAAAATGATATCGACTACGTTGAGGTGCCAATCGACGCGTATTAACGTAAATATGATCTGAAAGAAATTTTTTCAAAATCGGTTCAGCCGTTCTTTTTTTTTAACCAAATAACCTCCAAAAAAGTAGATTTTATACAATATCTCGCGAATAAAAAATTATATCGACTTCGTAAGGGTGTTAATCGAGGCGTGTTAACGTCATTTTGATCCGACATAAATTTTATAAAAATCGGTTCAGCCGTTTTTTTTTTTTTTTTTTTTTTATTATTGTTAAAGATAAATAATAATTATGTTTTAATGATTAAAATGATTACTTTTCTGTGTAATATCTAATTTAATTATTATTATTAAATATTTATCAAACTGGGAAGTTCGTCGTGTGGACCTCAAGGGTCGCACTTTAGTCCTAACAAACGACCCACCTCACGGCTTGTTAAGTTTTATTTTGAAATGTCAGAAAATTGATCGACTTTTATAGAAAGAATTAGATAACAAGCCTTATCTGAAGATTTCATTCTAATTTTGTGAACATTAATGCCTGTCTTGAAGAATATGTGTCCACATACAAAACCCATTTTTTAATCGCTATCAACTATCCATATTAGTATACAGAGTTCATTAGTTAGTTGTTACGTTCGTTTAGGTGTGTGTGTCTCAAACGATATCTAGATGGGGTATTCGACCAATCAGAATGGACCCTGACTGCAGGGCCTAGTCGCTTGTGCTCAACGCTTTACCTATTGCGTGACAACAGACTTATTAGTGCATCTCATAAACGTTACACTTAGTTATAATATAAGTGTTGTTATAATTTAAGGAAGGTTTGGTTGAGGGTCAAAATAATGACCCTCAACCAAACCTTCCTTAAATTATTAACATTCATTGGGTCAACACTACTGAAGATATAAGATAATATTAACTTGTAAGTATATTGTATTGAATGCTTAATGCTCATATAATACGAGTATAGTACCTATATCCATGCATGGGGACCCTCCTAGGGACTAAACTTTGATTTTTATTGTTTGCCAAGATTCATGCCACAAAAACACACAATCTGGGAAAATTTCAACTAGCTACCTCTTACCGTTTGTGAGATAGAGCCTTGTGACAGACGGACGGACGGGCATCGTAGGCTCAGTAATAGGGTTCCGTTCGGAGGTACGGAACCCAAAAAATAACTAAACTTCAGAGTAGCTACCGTCCACTCCTAGTTAATAGAACGATAGTGAATGAAAACTTTTTTTAAATATAACATATTTTTTTTTATCTTTAACTCATTATTATTTTTTCAGGCCATCAGTTTCCAAGGTTATCCACCAGGAAAAAAGGTAGAAATAGATAGATTTGTTTGATTTACGTAAGATTTGCACTGAACGAGTTGCAATTCTTGTCAAATAATGTACATATGCAGCCAGGTGTAAACAGGTATGATTTAGTTATATTTATACGTTCATGACGTATATTCATTTCTTTTATACCACATTAAAGCTAATTTTTTTCTGATCATGACGTTATAAAGCTGCCTATGAAAAAGTGCCCGCAAATAGGGGTTGCCAGCTGTTGAAGATGCTAGGTTTATCGTAAAAACGGAACAACATACGGCCATGCCGATTGTTCTATTGTGTTTATCAGCCTTTAACTTAGATCTGATTAGATTTTGAGTCAAATCGGTTCAGTGGATCCTGAGATATTAGAAAAAACGTTCACAATGTCACGTATTAACATAGGTAAAAAAAATATAAATGAAGTCTAGATGTTATAATATGAAAAAAATGTAAATATTTTTTTTCTCTAAAATTTACAGTTTTCGAGAAAAAAAATATTTTACTAAAAAAAATAAAAATTATACGTAAATCAAGGTAACCATGATTTTTGCTATATTAAGCTAACCATCAGTAGATCACTAAACAAAAAATCATGGTTACCTTGATTTACGTACAATTTTTATTTTTTTTAGAAAAGTATTTTTTTTTCTCGAAAACTACATTTTAGAGAAAAAAAATATTTACATTTTTTTCATATTATAATATCTAGAATTCATTTATATTTTTTTTACCTATGTTAATACGTGACATTGAGATCGTTTTTTCTAATATCTCAGGATCCACTGAACCGATTTGACTCAAAATCTAATCAGATCTAAGTTAAAGGCTGATAAACAGAATAGAACAATCGGCATGGCCGTATGTTGTTCCGTTTTTACGATATACCTAGCATCTTCAACAGCTGGCAACCCCTATTTGCGGGCACTTTTTCATAGGCAGCTTTACAACGTCATGATCAGAAAAAAATTAGCTTTAATGTGGTATAAAAGAAATGAATATACATCATGAACGTATAAACATAACTAAATCACACCTGTTTACACCTGGCTGCGATTAGGTTGCGGCCGAGCAGGTAACGGCACCCATAAGTATTTGTAGTCAATAAATATAAAAATACTTAAGTATAAAAAATTAAAAATTTGCTAATATTGACTCTCCTGTATATTTTAGAGCAAAACGGCAAAGAAATAATTTGTTCAGAATTTTAAAATGTCACAATAAAAAAAGCGCTAGGAAATGTTATTGATTATAATAATATTAGCTGCCCGGCCTGACTTCGCCCGTGTAGAGCTAACTTACTCTAAAATCGAGAAGGAAACGACTGGGACGTAGCGAGCTGAAAATAGATTTACTATTTTGGATTTGCCAAGCACAATGAAATATTTGTAAATTTCATGACGCCAGGGCTCACCTTTGGAGAGTTTTTGTATTACGGACAGATACGAGTACCTTCTATTTTATAGTTAAGATAATTATGATTTCTTTTATTATTGTACAGTAAAACTGATTAAATTTTGTTTATAAGATAAATAATGAGATAAAACTACGAAATATTTATCAACTGTGCCAAATCGTACAAAATTAAATGATGATGTCAATTATTTAAATCAATGTGAATTCCTATTATTTCATAATAGATTTAAACTAATTACTTATTTTATTTTAATGCTCGTGTTACTTCCAATTCTGACAGGAATCTTATCTTAATATGAAAAATTTCAGTGGTAATTGTCAAAAAGTTTTTAAACGATACTTATGTATGTAAATGATACTTATGTCGGGTTTATCGTACATTTTAATCACGCTGTTATCAGCGCTGGATTTAAACTAGGGGCACTAAGGGCTAGTGCCCAGGGCGGCAAAATTTGGAACGTGAAAACATTAATAAATGAAAATAAATAAAATACTTTTTCTCATTATTAAGAATGTGTGTAAAATTATGAACACTGCAGTTTTAATTATAAAATTGTGAAAAAACCTTCAGTGTGGGGCGGCATTTTTCACAGTGCCCCAGGGCGGTACTTAGGGTAAATCCAGCCTTGGCTGTTATGTTAATTCGCTGTTATTTCTGGCTACTTCGTATGTTTTATGTGTAAAAATTTAACAGCGATTAACAAAACAGCGTGTTAAATGTACGATAAACCCGACATTAGAATAATAGTTTATACAACTGGTACAATCAAGTATAAGAAGCGAGGGGTTCAGTTTGCGAGCCGTAGGCGAGAGTACCAACACCCCGAGAGTCTTATACTTAATTTTACGAGATACACTATTTTTTGTAACATATGTATGAAATGTACATTTTCAACTTTAGAGCTTTATTGAATTAATTTTTAAACACCTTAATCTCACTGACAGTCAAAAATAGTGGTCTTGATCCTATATGGTACTTCGTTATTGATAGCAACTATATTCTTATATTTCTCGTATGGCATAAAATATGTATTATTGCACGCTGACGTCACAGTCTATATTTTGCGCACGTCTCGCTATGCTGTCGTATCACATAAAATATGTATTATTGTACGCGTGCTATACATATTATTTTAAGCAGCCAACTAGAGACACGAAATGTTGTACATGTCATATATGTGTTACAAAAAATATTATAGGTACAAAATATGCACAAAATTGCGTATATTTCTGAAACCATATATAATATTATGTGCCTAGTTCCTGACAAAATCGACCATGGCACAGTACTATAGCAGACAACGACCCATATAGAAGGATTCATTTTGTGCTTTTGTACCTTTTAAGGTACAGAACTCTAAAAAGGGGGAATGAAGTAGGACAGTTTTACTTCTGACCCCTTTAACAGCTACGTTTTGTACCGTTTAAAGCAGGGGTTCCCAAACTTTTTTGATCATGACCCTAATTTAAAATTGCAAAAGCCTTCGCGACCCTTAAACATTTTTTTCCCACAATGTACAAAATAGTCTATAAAAATTTTTTTTCAGTAGGGGGCGCCAGGAGGCGGGTGGGAGGGCTCACTCTCTCTTTATTACCCCAGATACCCCATTCCCGCCTCTTCACTCCGTATTTATTTGATTTCGTGTTTAGTATTTTTTTTCTCTATTATTCGAATTTAATGGTATAATCACGAGAGTTATAATTTTATAATCACGGAAACAGGCCGTGACCCTAAAAAATCAGCCCGCGACCCCACTTGGGGTCTCAACCCCGACTTTGGGAACCCCTGGTTTAAAGTATTCATAAAAAAACGTTTTATTTTAAATCTCAAATGATAAACTGGTGATAACTATAAAACAATTGAATTTCAATTATTGATCAATATTCAAGCTTCCAACTTTGCGCAATGCAATATTGTGCCACTGTTGCATAAGATTAGCTTCTTTTTTGTTTTATTACATCATATTTTGTTTCGTCATATAATTTATAGAAATTATTTACTGTACGTGCAAATTATAGGGAGTATCCAGTCTCGATTGCGCAACTTGAGTCCTGGAACTGAATTTCGAATTGGTAATTGTGTTTTAAAGACCGCCAACAGCTAAGGTTATTTGGGCCTAGCACCAATTCATATTTTCAATTCATTATTTTTTTTTTTTTTAATATTAAATTGAAAATCCAATTGACACTTTTACCAGTTCTCGGGCTAGAACCGAGAACTGGGGACTTGTAATAGAGGAACCATAGCAACGCCATGTAAACAACAGCGCCGCTACACTCTCGGCTATTCTCAAGCCCAACTGAATTTCGAGATTTTATATACATGTTTCGAAATTCCTGGGAATTTCGAGACGGGTTTCGTGAGATTTTTGCCAAGGCTTCGAATGGTAAATATATATACAGGGTGAGTTCGACCACCCGTATCAGTCGTTTTTTTCGAAAACGGTTAGTCGTAGAGAGTTGTGTCAAAAATTTGTATTATAAAAGCCCTAATAAAGAATCGAATGGTGATAATTTTTTTTTCCGGGAAGGTCGGCTTCCCTATTAGTTTGCTCCAGAATGTCCAGAACTCCGGAATTTTAAATGTAACGGTAGGTCGAAAGTGGTATTGTTGAAAAGATCTTTAAAAAATTAGCAAGTTTTGTACGGTTTTTTTTTTTATTACTGCGACCCCTGTTAAGTAATATTTGTTTGAAATTACTAAATTAAAATGTCATAATAACGAACTTTTTAAAAGTCCGCATTTAAAATCTAGTTACCTATCTATCGATCATTAAACACTGAAGAAGTACACTCACAGTATAACCAGAAGAGCTCAGTAGTATGTATTAAAGAGTAAATGGAAAACAGTTTGAACACTTGTGACAATGTCTAAGGTTGCTAGATTTTTAATGCCGACTTCGATCGTTATTATGAAATTTTGATTTAATAATTTCGAACGATTGTTACTTAACAGGGGTGGAAGTAATTAAATATTTTTTCCTACAAAACTTGCCTATTTTTTAAAGAGCTTTTCAACAGTACCACTTTCAACCTATCGTGCTTTCTAAAATTCCGGAGTTTTGAACATATAATAATTTATATTTATACTTATAGAAATTTACAGGGGTGGCAGTAATAAAAAAAATGTTCCTACAAAACTTGCTTCTTTTTTAAAGATCTTTTCAACAATACCACTTTCAACCTATCATTACATTTATAATTCCGAAGTTCTGGACATTCTGGAGCAAACTAATAGGGAAGCCGACCTTCCCGGAAAAAAAAATTATCACCATTCGATTCTTTATTAGGGCTTTTATAATACAAATTTTTGACACAACTCTCTACGACTAACCGTTTTCGAAAAAAACGACTGATACGGGTGGTCGAACTCACCCTGTATATATATATAAAACATAGAGGAATTTTTTAATTCTAGATTTTAAATATTGTATCTGTATTAATTGATGACTTCACACTGTACTTAATACTTTTGTGTGTAAATATATCTATCTATCTATCTATCTATCTATCTATCGATTTTAAAACTCGTATCAAAACTTCTGGAATGATTTATGCCAAAAACATGTCGAAGTAGTCCCAGTTAATTATGAAATGTGCAACAAGTTGAGAAAGTGACGGATTGTGGATACATGTGAGGTTACAGCACTTGCCAGAGTCGACTTGCCGCATTCATACGACAACAAGCCATCATGCTCGTGCGATAACCACTCGAGTTCTCGTGTGATTGCGGCATAAGACCCTGGCAAGTGCTGTAAAACATCACGTGTATCCATAATCTCGATAAGTCGGACACCGTATTTAAAAATACTGCAAGTTGATGTTTACATGTGAGGATTTTTTTATTTACTATATTCAATGTCGTCTTTAGCTAAATAAAGTTGAAACATCGAAAATAGCACTTTTTTCGGTTCCATGCGTCTTGATCCCCGAACAAAATATCCCCGACAAAATATCTTCAACAAAATATCCCCGGACAAAATATACCCATGACAAAATATCCCCATGATAAAATACCCTCGAAGAAATATCCTAACGACAATATAATATCTCCAATTAAAAAAGCCAAAAAACAAATTTATTGATAGAAACAAATTAAATAAGAACAAGTTAATTATTAACAATGAATATTTATTGAAAAATAAATTCGACCCGATTCGTTTGATATTAAGTCTATTTATAGAAAAAATAACGCTGAATCGACTCCAACACACCGCAGTTTTAATTTCAAATAATATAAACAGCATGTGAGAGATTTTTGATTTTTTTTAAAATGCCAAAAGTAAGCCCCCTCTTTGTACAAATTTGCGAAATTTTTGAAAAATAAATTCGATCTGATTCGTTTGTTATTAAATCTATTTATAGAAAAAATAACGCTGAATTGAGGGAACGATTTAAATTGGGGAGCTTGTTTTTCAGGAAAATCGTGGAAATTTTAAATAGTTGAGGGAACGATTTAAATAATTGAGGGAACTATTAAAAAAAATTATTGAGGGAACGATTTAATTAGGGAAGTTGTTTTTCAGGGAAATTGTAGTAAAATTGTAAAAATAGTGGAGGGAACGATCTATTGTGAATACATTTAATACGAGGATATTTTGTCATATAGATATTTTATACAGGTTTATTTTGTCATGGGGGACATTTCGTCCGGGAATATTTTATCATGAGGATATTTTGTTATTGGGATATTTTGTCCGGGAATTTTTTGTCAGGGATATTTTATCGGGGATATTTTGTTCAGGGATCAAGACGCCTGATACCCTTTTTTCACTAGTGAAAAAAAAAGTTGAAACAGAAAATTTTTTCACCAAAAAAGTGCACTATTTTCACCAGTGAAAAAATGAAAAGGACAAAACGTTCAATCTGCAAAAATTAAGATTTTAGGATTTTAGTATTCTGCACATTTTCTACTTTCTTCCTAAATTAAAAAGTCCTAAATGAAAATACAAAGTGGTTTAAAATGCTTATTTATTTTGTCGTACAAACTCATAACGTCCCAACTACAGGTTACTAATAGACCAAGAGCCGGGCGTAAATTTGTAAACCAATTTCTGACAGGATGAAATTTTCAGGGAAGGTAGTATTTATTATGACAAAGAAAAATCGCTAGGGTTGCCTAGTCAAATCCTGATGCCACGGCCGGGAAAAGCCACTTCCGGTACAAAATGTCAATTTATATATGTATGTATATATTGTCATAGTTCTAAATTACAAATCAGCCCTTAGTTCAACATGGTAACCATGGTTTTGAAAAAATGACATTTCAAAAATTATGAATTGTTAATAACTCCTCCAAATTGGATAAAATTTAATATTAAATTCTGTATTATGAAAAAGAAAAATTATAAATTTTGTAAAGTAATATCAATACATCTAAAAATTTAAATTTATTTTGGTTATAAAACATTAATAAAACAGATTGGTCATTTTAACTTAGCATTATCACAAACTATTTTTGTTTTTTCCACTAACCTTTTTCCGCCTTTTTCATTAAGACTCTAAAGTAATAGAACTGACATGCCAAGTTACAATTTTCATTTTTTTGTATTTTTTTGGAAATTTGAAGACATTTTTTAATGAACGAATTTTATTTACTTTTGTACTTTATTTATTTGCATATACCGAAAATTTCAAATCAAAATCTTAATAAAAAATGACGATGGCGTAGACAAAATTGTAAAATATTAAATAACTCAAAACACTTAAAAATGTCAGATCGGACGTTTTGTCTTAGAAGGGCAGCATAGGTACTCACTATAAAACAGCTGCTTTACACGCATGTACCTATGTGTGCATGCAAAGTGACATTTGACAGGCCGGTGTGCGGGAACGTACCTTTTCCACACTAGTGTGCAGGGAAAGCAAACCATTTCCATAGTGATTTATGTTTATATTGGCCCTGATCCGCCCGCTATTACCCTACTGACAGCTACTCTCGGCCTACTATAGAAGTGAAGTTGGCGACACAAAATGAACTGTCAAAACATTTTGAAAATAAAGTGGCAAGCAACTATTTTATAGTGGGGATGGCAAAAAATACCATATTATATATCTTGTGCGTATTGAGTTTATGACTCGTGTGACTTAAAATTACTTTTATCGCTCGTTTTAACATACTGTCACTACTCGTCAGTAATATACCTCATTGCGCCACTAGACATACATTATACAATCCATTAATACTTATTGCGCAATTTCTACAAAAGTAATTTTAAATTTTATAACATACCCTGATTATGTATTGAGGACGTCTACTTGGTACGTAGTCCAGCGAAGTTGTGAACGGACAAAAATCTTTACAATCTTTAGCGACGATTTTGTGGTACTTGTGTGCTTTAACTTGGCAAATCACTATCATCACACTAATAAATATTATTATCGTAATCTTCATTTTTGTAATTTTTAAATAATATTAAGACAGATCATAAAAAAGATGTACAATTGATCGTATATAATTTTTAAAACGATTTACAACTAATATCACAATTTTTTAGTAACTAAACTTGCTTCTATCGAATGTCAATTCAATACTGAGTTTAATGTAAGTTACAGGTATTTATAATATTATCTACACCAAAAAAAAAATGCTTATCTTATTTATCGAAAGCCAAGTAGCTATAAACAGAGTGAACCAAAATATATAATAATTGGGTTTTTGAATTAATTTTTTTTTACTTAAATGGAAAGACCACATACAAGTTTTATAGCAAAACTGTTTTCATTTATTTTTTTTTGATTACTAATTAAAAAGTTATATTCAAATAAAAATTAATTTTTAAACTCAGTTCCGACTTCCGATGACGCGCCGAAAGAATCCGAACGCGTGTGACGTCATTATGTTATCTATGGTCTTTGTATCCATGGTTACCAAGTTAAAAATTTATTATTTTTGATAGTGTACGTAATACACATACACAAATACCAACAAATGCACACAAATTTTAACATAACGACGTCACAAACATTCCTGGCGCGTTTTGAAGTCACGTAATATTTTTTAAATTTTTTTACATTTTAATTAATTTTTAGTAATTTATCTATGGCTTTAAAAAAAATTTCTTTTCGTTTTTCAATATTATTTATGTTAAATTATTAGAAAAAATTAAAAAATTGATAATTTTTTTTAAATTTAAATACCTAATTTTAAGTACGAACTAGTTTTGAAATATGTTTTTTTTTCTATAAAATATTTTTGATTGGTAAATAAACTGAATTTGCCATCGCAGTTTAGGAACTGAAGTAGTCATGCGTCATAATTTTGAAATAATAACGTTCTTCAAGGTTATAAACAAAAAAAAATCCACTAGATAGCCAGTCCTATACTTCCCACCTAGTAAACAACCTCTCGTAACTGAACATTTTCCCAAACAAAACAAATTCTCTTTTCATTTTCTTAATATAAAAAGCACGGCCATCTCTGTTGTTTGTTAATCTACTATTATAAAAGTCAACTAAAATCATAGGCATTTTGATTAGGCAATTAAAAAATTATTCTCGCGTAATTTTTTTAGAAAACATCTGGACATTTTTTACTGTGTTTAAATTAGTTTCGCTTGAATAATAAATAAATAAAATAAAAATAATAAAAAATAAAAATAATGAAAAATAAAAATAATAAAAAATATATAATATATTCAAGATTTACTATCTTATTATTATTATTTTTACTTATTATTTGGGGTTTCTTATCTTTGTTATTTATTATTTTCAATTTTTCAGTGTCACAAGACTCAAATATCCAGATCAGCAGACGCGTCTATAAAAGTTAATTTCGAAGCTATGAAATTAAGTTGCGGACCATCCTGTATGTATTATAAGTAACGTAATACATTGCAAATTATTTATTAGTGAATTATTATTATGTGCAAATATAACATTTTAAACGTAATATTTACTTTTGAAGATTTTGTGCGTGTGCGTGACGTACAACTTTCACAATTTTACGGATAGGGAAGTAAAAATCAAAAATAAACTTGTTACAAAAATATGTCATAATATGTACCTAATGTAAATATTACATAGTTACCTACTCATCATTTTGGTAAATGCAGTGATTAATAGTGATGGACCGTAGGGATCCAGTGAAGTGAAACCTATGATAAAAAATTCGACTGATGACCATATACTTCCCACCTAGTAAATATTTGCAAAAAATGAACACTCTTTTTTTATTCTTTGAAAAAAAGCATATCCCTCTTTTTTGTTTGGTGATCTACTGATGGCTAGCTTAATATTGCAAAAATCATGGTTACTTTGATTTACGTACAATTTTTATTTTTTTTAGTAAAATATTTTTTTTCTCGAAAACTACATTTTAGAGAAAAAAAATATTTACGTTTTTTTCATATTATAACATCTAGAATTCATTCATATTTTTTTTACCTATGTTAATACGTGACATTGAGAACGTTTTTTTTAATATCTCAGGATCCACGGAACCGATTTGACTCAAAATCTAATCAGATCTAAGTTAAATGGTGATAAACACAACAGAACAATATGGCCGTGTGTTGTTCCGTTTTTACGATATCGAAGGAGCAAAATTGACCACACACACAACACACACACATACAGACATCAGTCAGAAAATGATCTTAAGGTAGTTGTCGTGCTATGGGCATAGTGTCAGAAAATTCTAAATTTTCGTATACTCATTAAGGATACTATAATACAAATACCATTAAAATTTGAAGTTGATTGACCATCTCTAACTCGAGATAAACTCAATTAAAGTTCGGATAATTAACACGGAGAGCATAGGAAAGGTTGTGTTTTTGATAAGTTTTTTAATTAAAAAAAAAAAGTAACAGTCAGAAATTTTCAAAAAACTAACTGTTCATTGATGTTTTTGTTCTGAGTTTAAAAAAGAACATCCAAAAATTATTGACCTTTTTATTGTTGAGATATAATAACACAAAGTTCAACAATTTATGAGAAAAGATTGATATTTTTATATAATCCAAGCGAACAGACTAAGTGAAATATGTGTTATTATGTGAACAACAGTTTAGGTACAATCTCTAACAAATTTTTTTTACATTTAACGCTATACTTATTTATTGTTTTACAACGTATTATGAACGTAACTTTTTGATGTTATTGTAGCACGACAACTACCTTAAACGATTGCTAGGGATTTTAATCCGAAATCGCCGAAATTAATTTTGGCTATGAGGTTTTGGTAATGTAATTTGAACCCCGATCAGTATATGGAGACAAACGTAAGAATCTAGACTCTATCGCTAATGGTCAATGAGTATTTGATGTGCTGCTCGACTGAATATTCGTACGATATTAGTTTTGTAGACGTACATTGAACAATATTGTAGTTATGAACATAAACGTCGCTGCTTTTCGATGAGTACTGGTCTGGTCGACTACCATCACACTTGTATGCGGTCGTACAATATACCCAGGGGCGGATTAACGTTAGCAAGCGCCTTAGGCTAAAATTTTTTTGGCCCCCCTCACAAATTTTAATAAGCGGAAAAATAAAATACCAGTGAAAGCAGCTAAGTGCTAACGGAAACAGTTATTAAATTTTCTGCAGTTCATAATCACGTCACTGTCTTGTATATTTAATGTTGTTAAAATTCCTGTGCGAACGTAACTATTGTTTCAAGCTATGAAATTGTTTCACATCTGCCAGGCGTCCCACGACGGCTCACATTTTTTCTTTACTTATTATAAATAATAATAAATTGAAAAACATTAAATAACTATAGAAAAATTTTTTCGTTGGAGAGCAGCCAATTATATAATTGTTTCGAAACATATTGGAAAAAATCATTTTACCAACCAGTGGTCACAGTCAGGATTCTAACCTGAACCCTTCCACTTTCGCGGCGGAATGAGCTTACAATACTCAACCGTGACAAGATTGCTAAATTAACATTCTCCTTATTGAGTATTGTAAGCTCATTCCGCCGCGAAAGTGGAAAGGTTCAGGTTAGAATCCTGACTGTGACCACTGGTTGGTAAAATGATTTTTTCCAATATGTTTCGAAACAATTATATAATTGGGTTTTTAAACGAATTTTTTTTTTACTTAAATGGAAGGACCACATCAAGTGTTATAGCAAAACTGTTTTTATTTAATTTTTTTGCTTACTAATTAAAAAGTTATATTTAAATAAAAATTAATTTTTAAACTCAGTTCCGATAACGCGCCGAAAGAATCCGAACGCGTGTGACGTCATTATGTTATCTATGGTCTTTGTATCCATGGTTACCAAGTTAAAAATTTATTATTTTTGATAGTATGTGTAATACATATACACAAATACCAACAAATGCAGACACATTTTAACATAACGACGTCACAAACATTCCTGGCGCGTTTTGAAGTCACGTGATTTTTTTAAATTTTTATACATTTTAATTAATTTTTAGTAATTTATCTATAGCTTTAAAAAAAATTTTTTTTTCGATTTTCAATATTATTTATGTTAAATTATTGGAAAAAATTAAAAAATTAATAATTTTTTTTAAACTTAAATACCTAATTGGCTGCTATCCAACGAAAAAAAAATTTGCATTTCAGCCGTATAAAACTATTATTTATCATAAAACACCAGTGTAAGAAAAATTTGGTAGCAAACTTTTTTTATTAACTGGAGGCTACTTGTTGCTAAGATGTTCGGCACCCCCCTGGCGCTCGGCGCCCCTAGGCTATAGCCTTCAAAGCCTGTGCGTTAATCCGCCCCTGAATATACCTAGTTATGACCATAACGTCGCTGCTTTTCGATTGGACCTGACGTGATGTGACGACATGCGTAACCGAACGAAAAAAACGAGGCTAATAAAATTTCACTTTAAAATCTGAATATCATTAGTTTCTAATTTTTTTGTGAAATTATTACGTGACAAACTTAATTTTTGTTAAGTTGTTTTAACGGTCAGTGTGCGAGTAGAAGCAACTTAAAAAAGGCGGACAAGTACGACTAGAAGTCGCTTTTACTCGTCTTTTTTCGGTATGCGGGCACCATGAAACGTCTAAATCTGTCGAAATCCCGAATTCATTTTTTTTCGCCATGCAAAACTTTCTCTCTGGTCGCTCGAAAGTAAAAAAACGATTTAACTCAATTTTAAAAATTTTAAAATCAAAATTTGAAATCAACAATTTCAAGTACTTATTGAAATTTTCTTCCTCGAGTGTCATCAAATATGTTTATTAATAGATGCCTACTTATATACAAGTGCACGTTTCCTACGGATATATTTTTTTTATCGTCAATTTTATCGTAAAAATACGTAAATGCTATAATATTAGATAATAATTATTACATTAATAAATATTAAATATCGAAATGTGGCTGTTTGAATTACAATATTACATAAAAAATATACAATATTTCGCAAAGTAGCCAAGTCTTGAAACTGTAACCATTAAAAACCATTTCATTTGATTAATCGAACCCGAAATTACTATTTCAGTAGAAAAAAAAACCGAAATCAAAACAGAAGTTTAATTTTAAATGGGACTTCCTTAGATATGTTCCAAAAACGACTTTATACCCACTTTATATAACCATTTCTGTATAAAGAATAAAGATGACGCGAAACTTGGGTGATGCATATTATTTTGATTGAAGCATGTTGTGTCTTCGGATGACAGTGGTTGAGAATAAGAATAGAAGAAATATTAAGCGATTCTTGTATCCCATTTGACAACTAGCGCCATATATCACGTTATTTTTATATATAATATTATTCTGTTGAAGACGTACGTACGACGACATAAATATGATATAATACGGGCCAAAGTGGGACGGGTGGTAGAGCAGCGCGTTGCATATGTCACTTTAATCTAGCTTTAGGATCTCTGGCAGAAGGACGGACGTGCTCAAACTGACAATAGTGAGCACGCGCCACATTGCGTAAATATCAGATGATAATATGTATTCCTAAAAGAGAGCATATTACCTACTTATGTATACATAATATTATACATAATATACAGGGTGTCCCACGGAATGCCATCGTAATGTTGGATTTGTTGGGTTCAGAAGTATCATTAGGAAACATGTAAGATCTCTAGGGATAAATTTTGACTGTGGTTTGAACTGGAAGTCACACATAGAACAATTTATTACTATCTAAACTATGCAGAGCAATATACTTAATAAGATACCTAAAAAGAGTTGTAAATTTTGATACACTTCTCAGTATCTACTATGCTTACTTCCATTCAAACTTACAGTTTGCCATTATATTTTGGGGCAATTCCACGCTCTCAAAAAAAGTATTCTTACTTCAAAAGAAATGTATCCGAATCATAGCGAGTGTGGCACCTCGACATAGCTGTCGAGAGTTATTTAAAAAATTCAAAATTCTCACCGTTAAGACATTTTTATTTTAGAATGCGTACTTTTTGTAGCAAACAATCTATCTCTTTTTAACGAGAATAATTTTGATCATAACTACTCGACAAGAAACAAAAGTAATTTTAAAACGGCTGCATCTTGGCTAGCTGTAGTTTAGAGAGGTGTGCGCAACGCTATGATTCGGATACATAATAAAGTACCTGAAAATATAAAAGCAGGGTTTAATCTGAAAAAGAAGCTAAAAGAACTCTTAGTCAAAGAAACCAATTATGACTTAAAAAAATTCGACTGATGACCAGTCCTATACTTCCCACCTAGTAAATATTTGCAAAAAATAAACACTCTTTTTTTTATTCTTTGACTAGGCCCAAATAACCTTAGCTGTTGGTGGTCTTTAAAACACAATTTAATTTTTATTCTTTGAAAAAAGCATGGCCCTCTTTTTTGTTTGGTGATCTATTGATGGCTAGCTTAATATAGCAAAAATCATGGTTACCTTGATTTACGTACAATTTTTATTTTTTTTAGTAAAATATTTTTTTTCTCGAAAACTATACATTTTAGAGAAAAAAAATATTTACATTTTTTTCATATTATAACATCTAGAATTCATTTATATTTTTTTTTACCTATGTTAATACGTGACATTGAGGACGTTTTTTTGAATATCTCAGGATCCACTGAACCGATTTGACTCAAAATCTAATCAGATCTAAGTTAAAGGCTGATAAACACAATAGAACAATCGGCATGCCCGTATGTTGTTCCGTTCTTAAGATATCGAAGGCGAAAAATTGACCACATACACACACACATACACACATACACACATACACACATACACACACACATACAGACATCAGTCAGAAAATGATCTTAAACGATTGCTAGGGTCTCAAAACGTGAAAATCTGTTAAAATCTCGAAATATTGTTTTCGGACTGAATCCATTACTTCCCTACCATAGTAGAGGTGGGAAGTAAAAAATATCTAGGATAATAATATGATACACCTGACGCTGTTGTACTGACTTCTCTTATACATGTATATTATGTCTTTAGAGCAATAAAATTATTATTATTATTATAAATTAATATAATTTATATTATAAAAAATCAAAACTTGTTGGTTTGATTTCTATACTGTTCTTATGTATGTATCTAACATGTAGACTGTCTTACGATGTCTACAAGACATAATTATTTCTAGAATATTATGTAGTAATACCAATCATTGGTAATAGCTATAACATTGATATAATATCTAGGTACTTATTTAGTGTATCCCATTAGGTGTTTTGAAATAATTTTCACTTTCATGATGAGCTCTCGCTAGTGCGAAGATTCACACCTACAACCTAGCTATATTGAATTATCACTCGCATGTAGTGAAAATCTATTGATTCCGAAGCATACAAGGAGAATGTTAGATTAGTAATCATGTCACGGTTGAGTAATTGTAAGCTCATTCCGCCGCGAAAGTGGAAAAGTTTAGGTTAGAATTCTGTCTGTGACTATGGTTGGTAAAATGATTTTTTCCGATATATTTGGAATCAATTATATAATTGGCTGCTTTCCAACAAAATTTTCAATGTTACTTATGTTTACATGTATTATTTTGCGACTAATGTTTAAACTTTCGCACGAGACAGTGGGATCCCGACACCGGTGTCACCAGCTGTGTTCGACAACGACACTGATGTGGACCTCAGTGTTCAGTGTGAGTAGTAAAATCAGAATCAATCCTATCAACATCGTAACGTTGTCTCCTAACATTTTTACCCGACTTCAAAAAAAGGAGGAGGTTCTCAATTCAACTGTTTTTTATGTATGTTACCTCATATTATCTCCTGCAATTGTGAACTGATTTTGATGATTGTTGTTTTATTTAAAAGGGCATACCTTCAGGGTGGTCCCATATAAATTTTACTTAATCGGTTCAGTAGTTCGACTGATTTTTTGTAATGTATTTTTTATGTACTGCCTGTTATGTATGTCACCTCATATCTCTTGCAGTTGTGAACGGATTTTGATGATTCTTGTTTTATTTAATGGGGCATACATTCAGGGTGGTTCCACATAAATTTTAATGAAATCTGTTCAGTGGCTTCCGTTTTTTTAGTTTGGTAATCAAATATCAAGACAGAAGAAGGTTAATAACTTCCAAACTACGTAGTATTGCAAAGTCCATGAAATGTAAAAAATAAATTTAAAAAAAACTTTAAAAAAGCCACAAAAAAGAGAAAAATAATATAATTTTGAGGTCGGCGCCAACTTAATAAAATAAAAGCAGATATATAAAAAGTTTTAGTAATTAAATTGGCGCCAACCTCAAAATTTTATTATTTTTGAAGGAGGTTTTTAAAAGTCATTTTTTGATGTGTAAACTCTTTACTGACACCCCCACATTTCTGCTTAAATCACTTGAGAGTTCACTTTTTTTTCACTATCTCTAAAATGTGGGCATAACTTTTTGTTACACCAAGTACATAAATACATCGGATCGAAGTCAAACTTCGAAATACATGCATCAACTTCATAAATATAGGTACAGTGAAACGTGTGATATACTGAAAACCATGAAACGCGACCCTCATTTAATGAAATACCGTAAACCCTGGATATATTGACCACCTCTCGTTCTAATAAAAAGCGGTCACTTTAGACAGGTGGTCAACATATAAAGATGATAATCATATAATATGGGGAAGTAAATAATGACAAATATGTGGTAGTGATTGAAAGATTAATTTATTAATCACAATAAGGCCTCAAGAGAAAAAAAATAGTAATAAATAAATTTAATCAATTTCTAGCAATCTATTAGTCATAGATATGATAATTATCATATCTCTGTTAGTAGTAAATGCAGATAAAGGATAGAAATAGAAATAAATTTTTAATAGTTTTTCAAAATGAACAATTTCTAGAGTAAAAGTAGATAAATTTGTATTGATGGTCAATTTAACAGGTAAAATTTTGACCTGAGTATAATTAAAAGTCGATCAATATATGGGGGTGGTCATTTTATAAACGTTCCAATATATGTTATTTAAATGCATTTTTGCCGGTTCCATAAAATATCGGTCAACTTAGGCAGATTGACCATCTGCCTAAGTTGACCGATATTTCTAAAAAACTTGAATAACCCAAAAATTACTGAATTTTCGAGCATGGCTTCCCTTACAATTTCTATTCACATTTAGGTGCAGAATTGAAAAAACAAATAAAAGCAGGGTGCTAGGTTAAAAAAACATAACTTTGATCTGCCACGCTTATTTTGGGATAGACTGTATAATTGAAAATATTTTTAGGTTATACACCATTAAAATTTATACAACTTTTGTATTTAAACTTCTATTCTATCTTCACCCAAAATCAATATATCGGCCGACAACGCAAGTCTTGGACACTCTGTAGTATATTTTATCGGGCTTGAGAATAGCCGAGAGTGTAGCGGTGCTGTTGTTTACATGGCGTTGCTATGGTTCCTCTATTACAAGTCCCCAGTTCTCGGGTTCTAGTCCGAATTGTGTTTTAAAGACCACCAACAGTGGTTCTAGTCCGAGAGCTGGTAAAAGTGTCAATTGGATTTTCAATTTATTATTAAAAAAAAAAAAATGAATTGAAAATATGAATTGGTGCTAGGCCCAAATAACCTTAGCTGTTGGTGGTCTTTAAAACACACACACAATATATTTTATCAGTACAGTATAGACAGCATTGATACTCTGAAGATGGCACGAAGAGGTGCCGAAACGTTAGTAAATAAATTCAAATAATTTAAACATCAGTAATGCTATTATGAGCCACGGAGGTTTTTTTTCAATTTTCATATCAATTCTAAGGATCGCTTTCCACTCAATACAACAATAAAATATTTATGTATTAAAATATTATTGCATTTAGATAGTTGCAATGCACTGTGCTTCAACAAATCGAAGTTTTTCTAGTTCAATTTATTTCTAACAACAATTCACTTGAAGAAAGGTCAATGAATTGAAACTTCCTATAAATAATTGTTTTACGTTTTTTTTTATAAAAATCATGATTAGCTCATTCTGTGAATCAGCGTGAAATACACTTGAATTTATACTAGTTTACAATAAATTGTTACAAAATTAAAAATTGATTATTTCACTTCATCGTTATATTTATATTATAGGTAGTACCAACCTCACCTAAGTACCTAGCACACTTGACTACACTGTATATAGGTAATAATGCCATATTAGGAATTTTTTCTCTAGTTCTGACAAAACTAAAATTTGAAGCTAGGGTAGGAAGGGTTCCAGTCTGCCTGTATATAATCAGTTTTTGTTGAAAAAACGTGTTATTTTTTATTAAGTGAAACTTTTTAGCCTTCGTTCGGTTACGCATGTCGAGGTCACGTCACGTCACATCCAATCGAAGAATCGCGTATAAATCCCAACACTTTTGCAGAACACTGCGTGATCCCAAACAGACAATTTGGTATATCATAAATATAGCAGTATCTACTCACAACGCGGATGCGTGGCGTAGGGGTATCGCAACTGTTTTATACGCAGCAATTATTCGGAAATTCACTACATTTGTCTGTTCCTAAATAAAGATCTTATTATTATTATTATTTAAAAATGGCCAACAAAATGAAGGTTTTTTTGTTTCAATTATTTATTTAGGTAGATTTATGAAGATCGAAAAGTAAGTATGTGGCAAATTAATTATTTTAGATCTCTCACATTTTGTGGTAGAATCTCCTTCAAATTTACCTCCTTAGGCCATGGCCTACGTGACCTATTGGTAAATCCGGCACTGGTTGTAGGGCTATTTTTGATATGCAATTTTTCGAAGTATAAGAGCGCAGTATTCTTAAATCGTCACCCCCAGATAGCCTCCCTTGAACTGATATAGCAATAAAATTGCGTGATCAGCATCTGATTGGTCGCTTGAAACTCAACACAGTAGAACAGGTTGTTAACGTGATAACTAGATCTGTTGGTGGGAAAGACTAAACTTGGTATGTGGGCAGTTCATAGTAGTGTGTGCAGAATAAATTTATTTAAAATAATAAATCATTGACAATGCCGATGTGTTGTGTTTACCAATGTTCAAATAATAGAGGTTTTGTATTTTCAAGGGATCCGGAACTGAAAAGAAGTAGTTGTATGGTACCAGAAGAAACTTGATTTCTCGCGCGTTTTTCTATGAAAATCAATGATAACTTAGGTGGC
Source organism: Mongoloraphidia duomilia (assembly GCA_039654895.1). Taxonomy (NCBI): domain Eukaryota; kingdom Metazoa; phylum Arthropoda; class Insecta; order Raphidioptera; family Raphidiidae; genus Mongoloraphidia; species Mongoloraphidia duomilia. Next base: position 3,668,761 of record CM077520.1, on the reverse strand, counting down.
TATATGCCTGAGCTGTCATCTATATTACGTTTCTCGTGTGACCATCTCCACTGTATTTATATTAGCGTATCAGTCTTAAATTTATCTTACGTGTGAAAAGTACATTGGTAAATAAATTTCGTTCGAAACCGTCCATGGCACTCGTGCACTATAAAGGTACCTCGAGGCATGTGATAGAAATAATTGTGTTTTTAAAGACCACCAACAGCTAAGGTTATTTGGGCCTAGCACCAATTCATATTTTCAATTCATTATTTTTTTTAATAATAATTATTGAAAATCCAATTGACACTTTTACCAGCTCTTGGACTAGAACCCGGGAACTGGGGACTTGTAATAGAGGAACCATAGCAACGCCATGCAAACAACAGCATTGCTACACCCTCGGCTATTCTTAAGCCCGCATGTCCGCATGTGATCGAAAAATAAATAATTTATAACTTAGAATTTGGCTGTCTTAGAGCGAAACTACACGGGCGGTCGCGGATTTTCCGCGGCATTTTTAACGCGGTGGATTGCACGTTCAAATCGAAACCGTGCCTACAAACGAGTGAAACTAGACTAACGGAATATACGTCGAGATTTTTTAAATTCCGTCGGTTGCGGCATGAGTGAGTTAAACGCTTCTGATTCACTGCCACAACACGCTAGAAACGAAAAACATTGTTTAGTGCGGGGCAAACTAGACGAGGCGACGGATCAAGGACGAACTTACAGTCTGGGTAAAAAATTTGAGTGAAAATATCCTGTTGACAGTTTGTCTCTTAATATTGGATGAACCCAGTTTTTTCCTTGTTCTTTAAAAATAAATTTGCACATAAAAATGTAGCGCAACTTAACACAGTGGAGTCCATTTTGTAACTATAGCAAAAAGTTGTATTATTTTGCGTGAATGTACCTACTCGACAAAAAAACGCTTTTTGTTTTGATTTGCAAAATTTAGCGGAAATCTCGTCGCGAGAATCACGCCGTGAAAAATCCACCCGTCCATAGTTTCGCTTTTACATAATATTAACATTTAAAGTTATTGCAGGGTAAAAATTTGAAATCTTTTGAATTTGCGCAATAAATTGCGGTTCTCCTAATTTTCTAGATCGTCATTACAAATTCGAATTGCACGATTTATTCATGAATATTGCATGAATATTTATGATAATTAGTATTTGCATTGTGCAATCTGCAAACATAATTATTATTCCATGTTTAAAATTGCGTAGCATTTTAAAACGCCGAATTTCGTACCTCAAAAATTATTAGATATACTTTTTGTAAAAAAATTTGATTACTGAAATTCGTCTTTCTTCTTTTATAAATAATCAGTTAGTTTTCGAGTCTGGCTTCGCCCGAGTACAAATCGTTATTTTCGCTCACTGCTTATCTCTCCTGTATAGCCTGTGTTACTCGTCAAGAAGTAGGCTTTTAAACAGTGACAGAATTTTACGGTTCAGTGGTTCTCGAGAATCATTGGGCGTTAAAACATAAGTATTATTAATAGTAAGTATATGTTGTTGTAGCATAACAGCAACAGAAATATTTTATGAGCGCCCAATGGTTTTCTTTTTACAAGTGTTAAAAATTATTTTGATCAACTAATCACTAAACAAAATTATTTTCTATTTTTTAGTGCATTTTGGTTTAAAAAAAAACATTGTTTTTTTTATTTTTTTTTTAGTTTTTTTTAAGCTATTTATTTTTTTACTTTTTAGTCTTTATTAATTATTTTAATTTAATATAAAATTTAATTTAATATAAAATCTGACCAAGTTCTAAATTTTCAATTTTATAATAATAAGCTAACCTAGTTTATTAATCGTCCGCCATATTTTATTTAGAATAACGTCACGTAGCTTATCGTATGCTACTCGTCAAATCATTTCATGTGATACCCATGTAAAGGGGGTTGTGAATTGAAAAAAACTTTTTAACAAAAAAAAAACCCTTTAGCCACAAAAAATAGGAGATTAATAAAATTCTGAGGTAGGCGTCAATTTAATAAAATATGAAATCGGTTAAAAAGTGCAAATTTAATTAATATCTACTTTTTAACCGACCTCATTTTTTATTCATTTGGCGCCGATCTCAAAATTTTATTATTTTCCTCTTTTTAGAGGCTTTTTGAAGGACGTTCTATTTTTTTAAGTTTTCTATTTTTTACTTTTTAGTGGCTTTACAATACGTAGTTTGCACGTTATTAACCGACTTATGTCTTGAAAACTGACATTTACCTTAACGGGGTTGCAGTCCGTTACTTACTTTTGATTAAAATCAGTCGAACTACTGAACCGATTTAAGTAAAATTTTTATGGGAGCACTTCGGAGGTATGCCCTATTAAACAAAATAATAATCATCAAAATCGATTCACAAATATAGGAGAAATCGGTGAACATACATTAAAAAAACATAGCTGCCCAATATAGAGCATTCTACTTTTTTAAAGTCGGTTAAAAAGTAAACATCCTTCAAATCTCAAAGCAAAGTTGTATTATTTATTTATTTGTCGCCTTTGGATCACACTGTCGTGGGTTCGAATCCCACATCCGCTCATGGGTGTTTTGTGATGTCATTTAGTTTTAAGAGAATTATTATATTATCATCAAATAAAAAAAGTAAACAAGCCGTGAGGTGGGTCGTTTATTAGAACTAAAGTGCGACCCTTGAGGTCCACACGACGAACTTCTCAGTTTGATAAATATTTAATAATAATAATTAATTTAGATATTACACAGAAAAGTAATCATTTTAATCATTAAAACATAATAATTTATTATTTATTTTTAACAATAATTAAAAAAAAAAACGGCTGAACCGATTTTAAAAAAATTTATGTCGTATCAAAGTGACGTTAACACGCCTCGATTGACACCCTTACGAAGTCGATATAATTTTTTAGTCGCGAGATATTGTGTAAAATCTACTTTTTTGGAGTCTATTTGGTTAAGAAAAAAGAACGGCTGAACCGATTTTGAAAAAGTTTCTTTCAGATCATATTTACGTTAATACGCGTCGATTGGCATCCTAAAGTAGTCGATGTCATTTTTCATTCTCGAGATTTCGTCTTAGAAAGAAATGGACACATACGTACACACACACACACAGAGAGAGACATCTTTCTAAAAATAGTGTAGTGACCTTGAAACATAAAAATTTGTTATACATTTTGATTTCGATTTTCGGATCCATTACAATGACTTCCAATGGGAAGTAAATAATATTGTATGAATCATTGTAACAGTATGTATTTTTCAATCACAAAATAAAATACACGACTGCAAATACTCGAATGTTGTGAAAATGGTTTGCTGAATTGGCAACGGCTGAAGTGGTTCCGTTAAGGACGTAATCTCGAGAAAAGAGCACCCTCCATTACCGACATTACCGACGAGAGGGATGAACTATTTCTCAACACACTAATACATGTTTACCCACACATAAACATACAATCAATGTATGTATTATAAATACAGAGTGACATTAGAAGACCATTACGACTTCAAAGGCCACTTGACTTCAACATCATTAAAAAAATAATATTTCTTTAAATGTAATACATGCAATGCTTCAGTTAAAATTCTTATATATAAATATTAAGGCTGTCGTACCATTAAGATTTTTTGAAGTGGAAACTTCCTTAGGCGCGCTTTGCCTGTGCTGTTAACAACAGTGATGTGAAACGCACCCGACGGTGACAATCGGGGTTACTCGGCTCAAACACGAACACGTATTTGCAATATGCTGGTACTAGTGTATAGTTCATAAGTGTGCTAATAGATGACACTAAAAACTTAATACGAGTAAAAAGTCATTTGTAGTTCACAAGTGCGCTAACAGATCACACTAAAACATTTATTTTATAGTTCACAAGTGCGCAAACAGATGACACTAAAACATTTATTTTGTAGTTCATGAGTCCGCTAACAGATGACACTAAAACTTAATTTTATTGTTAAGGTATTATATTCATTAAATTTAATTGTATAGGCCGATTTTAATATATTTATGATTAAACTGTGTGATTAAAGAATTATATATACAATTTTAAAATTAGAAAAATCTGAAGTTTTTTCACTTCTGTCATGTGGTCATAAGCACACACTCATTTTTTTAAATCGATGGCTGAACTATATGAACGCCGCCCGGCAACCAGTGATATGTTGTTTATACTACACAGTACAGAAGTGAAACTTACTTACGCAAAATCTACATCAGAATAGAAATTGACATTTACGGAATAATAATCATATAGAGATAGATAGCTAGTAGGGGAGCCATAGGCACAACTATGATTAATTACAGTGTCACCTTGAAAAAGGGAGCTAGAAAACGAATATGTTGTCTTTTCCCTGTCTTCTGACGCATTTGTGAATTTAAAAATTTTAAGTAGGTATTGTTAATTTACATCTGTAACCATGGTTACATATTTGTGATAGAAAAATATAGAACAACGCGTCTAATCTCCATCTTTATCTTTTGCATCGACACTTTTTTGGGTGGCTTCCCTATTCTATATCTATAATATCTCTATGCGATAATAATACTTAATATCTGGGTGACCGAGCTTTGCTCGGATGAGTTCAATAAAAAAAGTACTTACTGTGAGATATTGATTTTGTATTATTTTCTCAGAATATTATTCCGAAACGATTCACTGTCAGAGTATTTTGACATAAATAATGAAAGTAGTTTGTTTTTTCCAAAGGCTACTCACCATACGACACTGCTTTATGACGTCAAAAAACCGTTTTTTAAAATGATAAAATCGATACGAAAACGAATTTTTCCAGGGATGAAACCTAGCTAGATCGATTTTTTTCCCCCCGAAATCCCTTTTCGGTAAATTTGATCAAAATCGTTAGGGCCGTTTTCGAGAAAATATTTATATAGGTACATAGGTACATATATACAAGATTTGCTCGTTTAATAATATAGGGATTATGATTCGTTTTTCGTTGCCATGGTTACACCGTTGCAGTTTTTCGTCAGATGAATCCAATTCCACTCTACCGTGCGTAAAGACGTTTCACTTTAATCAGTTTTTATATGAATGGCGGTCCGCGACAATTATTTTACTAATTACTAATCTCTAAGAGGCCCGTAGGCAAAAAAGTTTAGGAAATGCTGCCTTAGAGGAAATACAGAACGAAAAGTTTTTGTATAATTACGTATTTTTCTTTTCAGTAATTTATAAATGATATTGAATTTTCGCCATAAACTTGTTAAACAAAAATTACTATACCTATTATTAATAGTAGATACTTACTTAAAAGTTATTTGTCGTCTTATGAAAACTTCAGGGAGAATACTGGGTAGTACGGTGCTTCCATCTGCACTATTCTATTTGACTTTATTAAATTGAAACTTTGTTCAGTCACAACTTCAAAGTTTTATTTATTTAATCTTTTTTGGGAAATGTTTTTCTCGCCAAAAGTTGTAAGAAACTGAATTAAATGAATAAAAATCAGGAAAATTACTATGTGTTGGATTGTCAGATTTACTTCATACGTTGAACATTTGAAGAGCAAACTTTGGAATTTGTTTTCAGAGATTGTATATTATAGATGCTCGACAACTGAGGCCATTAGCGTGGCATTTGTTTTCGCGATAATATTATTTTCATTAGCAAAACGTAGTAATTAAGTTTGTTCTTGCAGATTTATTTATTAGTATAATAGTAGCCCGGTCCGGCTTCATCCGAGTTTGTAAATTATCTATTAAACATAGACATAATATGCTATCACGGACTTTTTTTGTAGAATATAATATAGTGATGCATGATACGAGATGTTTTCGTCGATTGTCTCGATTGTTCAAATATCTCGATGACTCTCGATGGTTTTCACTTGGACTCGATTGCTGTTTCATAGTTCACCGAGACTGAATCATACAGTAGGTACTGCATACCTGATATGAATTCAATAGTGAAGAGATCACAGAGTACCGACTGAACAGTGAACAATCAACGAGTCTCGTGAACGTCAGTCGACTAGCATATAACTTTGAATCGCGATTATATGTATTCTCATTCGCTGCTATTGCTATAACCTATGTGGCAAATAATCGACTTGAACAATCGAACATTTCGATTGTAAAATCAAACTCCGAGTCGATTGTGGACTCGATTGTTATTATGAACGATTGCAATTGTTTCGATTGTAAAAACATTTTGCAATCGCCCATCACTACTATAATATGCCCAACAAATCTACCTTACGTTGCATTGATGTACCTATCTCTAACGGTTTGCCAAGAAAGTTTCTACTCGTCTTGTTTTTTGGCGATTTACTTCAGAAAAATTGTCACATCTAATTCCCTTGCATAACAAAATATAGACCAAACCCTGGCCAGACAACGTACCTATAAATTTAAAAGAATGCATGTAAATCGGATCTGTGGATTTCGGGTTATAAGTAATTTAAAAAAATATAAAAAATTGTGGAAGCTCCTCTCATTTAGAGACTTAGGAGCTTCAGCCCCTGCTAATCTCCCCTAAATGTGGTCCTGTCTAAAATACATTTCAAGAAATAATTTCTGGTTGGTCGGCTCTGCATCAAAGACAGTGAATAAAGAACTCATACCAACCGGTGATTGGTTCGCTCTACATCAAGAAGAGAAATACAGAGATAAAACGTAATATTCAGCATCTTTTCTGACATTTTGAAGAAAAATGAAGGACACAGGTTGAGTCTAATCTCTTATTAAAGGGTCTTTACAATTATCTTACCTGCAGACTTTAAATTGAACGACAGTAATTTAATCCTATCGTACAAAGACTGAAACTAGATTCCGTGTCGTTTTGTGGTCGTAACAAATCCATTTAAACATTTTTTAGCGTTTCATAAATGGGTTAATAAAAATAAAAAAATGGTCGATGCGGCAGGTGCAAGCACACGGTGAACATTCAATATTAAACTTGTAACGAATACCAGCTATCAGAAATAAATAATTCAAAATCGATTTGTGTGATAGACGTGACGTCGCCCCAGTCGACGGTGGCCCGGGGTGTGTCTCTACGGTAGCCGATATTGCCCCCCGGACGTCAGTGATCTAGCGCTTTCAACTTTAAATATATGGTAGTGGTGTACAAGTTTACAACTTGAGTCGCCGAGGTGAAGAGTAGTCCATGGCGGCGGCAGATCTGCTGCTAAGCTAAGAAATAGCAATTCCGAAACTGTAAATAGCTGTACTGAGATTTGAATATTGGAAGTAGATATTCTATTTTGAACAATGCACCTGTATTATGCAATATGCTTCAAAAAGATTTACTGCAAATTATGTATATATTTAAAACACAAGTCGTTTTCTTTCGACTGTCCGCCAGCACTTCCTTTCTCAACTGATTTACATTTTTTTTATCGAAGCTTTTTGTTTACAGATGTGTCATCATTATTTTTTTTAACCGACTTCAAAAAAAGGAAGTGGTTCTCAATTCGGTTGTATTTTTTTATGTTTGTTACCTCAGAACTCCGTCATTTGTAAATCGATTTAGAAAATTCTTTTTTTATTGGATAGGGTATACCTCGAAGCTGGTCTCATATAAATTTTACTTAAATCGGTTCAGTAGTTCGGCTGATTTTAATAAAAAGTGAGTAACGGCGTGTGATTCCTTAAGGTAAATGTTACTTTTTGACACATCACTCAGCGTAAGAAAGTCAGTTTAATAAAAGTGAGTAACGACGTGTGATTCCTTTAAGGTAAATGTCACTTTTTGACACATCACACAGCGAAAGAAGTAAGTTAAAGTTTGCAGAAGTGAATCTATTGGCAAGCGACTAATCTGCATATTGTAAAGCCACTAAAAAGTAAAAAATAAGATACTTTTTAACAAAAAAAAACCTCCTTCAAAAAGCCACTAAAAAGAGGAAAATAATGAAATTTTGAGATTTGCGCTAATTTAATAAAATATGAAGTCGGTTAAAAAGAAGATATTAATCACTATATACTATTCTTTTTAACCGATTTCATATTTTATTAAATTGGCGTAGATCTCAAAATTTCATTATTTTCCTCTTTTTAGTGGCTTTTTGAAGAAGGTTTTTTTTGTTATTGTTTATACAAATAAATGCTTTCTAGGGTTCTGTACCTCCGTATGCCGTATGGAACCCTATTACCCTGCGTACGATGTATGTCCGTCTGCCATAGGGCTCTATTTCACAAACAGTAGGTTATAAGAGATAGCTTAGTTGAAATTTTCACAGATTGTATGTTGTTGTGGCATGAATCCTGGCAAATAATAATTATTATGTTTACATTACTATTGGGAACAGCGACATTTTCTTCAAAAACAAGTTTACGGCGCCATGATTTTGTGTAGAGACGTCAAAGAATTATAAAAAATAAACTGACCACTCAACTAACTTTTATCGGAGTGAAAACAACGATAACAAAATAAATGATTAATAATCATTATTACATAATTTGCGATAGGTTCTAATCTGTTTTGCTTTATAAAAGTCCTACTTCAGTAACTTTTATCGAATTGTTAATAGACAGGGGAAAGAGGGGATAGCACCGATCAGCGGGGTCCCTATCAGGCCGATATTGAGATTGTGCAGGTAATTGTTAGCGATGTCAGACCGGTGCTGCATTCTATTGAACAATGCCGGGAACTACTGTGCAAAACCACATGTAAATCCCGCCATTATTTTTGCAGTGATGTCAAAAACTTTATATGGTGGCATTCGCAAGTTATTTGCAATATTTAAATTTACACTGTAAGTATTGTTTTTGTTTATTTTTTTAACTGAGTATTATGTCATTATTTTGACTTGTTGTTTATTATTGTTCATTATTATAAGTATTAGTTTTAGTTCTATTTATTTATTTAGTGGATTTAGACGCGTCGACATCTTAGTTCATTAGCGTCTTAAATGCAACAAATAACTTATATCACTTAAAACTGCATATCATGGCGGAACATCCATGATCAGAGGTGTGGGCGCGAACCCTCGACAGTCTGATTCAGAGGCCTCGACGCTCCAACTGAGCCATACTGTCCTCAGTTTAGTAAAGGTTATGAAATAATTTTGTATGCATATTGGGAAAACCGACCAGTGGTGGGGGGATTGGCGATCGAATGATCGGCATTATATAGACTATTGTAAAATTAAGAAAAGTTAGTGCAACTTATGATTTGATAGAACTATGGCCATGGGGGTCAATTTAAATAATGATAATCAAATTTCCTCATTTGCCCATTTAAAATACATGGGCACATATATGATCGGTAATAAGTTAAGAGCTATAAAATCTACAGTTGACCCCATGGCTCACATCTTGCCGTCCCTCCAGGTGGGAGGAAGTGGTTCTTACACGGCTAAGCATCGGTCACTGTAGATTAAGTCATGGATTTTTAATGGCTCATGAGGAACCGCCCCTTTGTGAGACGTGTGACACTCGTGTTACCGTTTCGCATATTTTAATAGTGTGTTCAGTTTAGGGACACAAGACAGCAGATCGGATTGTCAGGTGATCTGTCGGTTGTTTTAGGAAAATATGATCCTGACAATGTCGATCTGCTGGTTCGATTTTTAAAAGAAACCGGTCTTGAACGGTTTATTTGATTTTATTTTTTTGTATACATTTAGGCCTCTTTACAGCCTAAATGGTTTTTTCTTTATATCACTACATTATATTATATGACACATTTTATTTGTACCTATTATGATTTTATTTTGTTGTGTGTCAACTTTTGATTTTGTATTGATTTTGCTTTGGTTTTATTGTTTTTTGCTTATCTTTTGTTTACTTTTTTATTTTTAGACGTTAATGACCTCTGTTGTCGAGCGTCTATAATCTACAATTCATTCATTATATGATCGGTATTACCCGCAAGGGTGGAGAATACCGATCAAAGCTAATTTTTTCTTTTTTCGACTTCCTACTGAAAACTTCTGCTTGAGTGACCTTCTAGTTTTAACCATGGATAGTGAACTAATTTTCCAATTAATTCTCGTTGAAAATATTATTTTCTGGTAATTAGATTTTATTTTATCGAAAGTTTCCCTTAGGTGATCGGTGCTCCCCCATCTTCCCCTAAATAAGTATAAAGGTAGTTTATTGTCATCAGTAAAAAGTTACAGAATTTTTATAAGAGATTCCAGAACATAGGTAATGGTTTATAACTCTTACAGATTTTTTGAAGTTATACTTCTTTTGGCGCATTGAGAGTAAACTTTTAGCAGGCAACGGAAACAGTTAGCAAGCAGCTAAGTGCTAACGGAAACAGTTATTAAATGTTCTGCAGTTCATATAATCACGTCACTGTCTTGTATATTTAATGTTGTTAAAATTCCTGTGCGAACGTAACTATAGTTTCAAGCTATGAAATTGTTTCACATCTGCCAGGCGTCCCACGACGGCTCACATTTTTTCTTTACTTACTATTAAAAATAATAAATTGAAAAACATTAAATAACTCTAGAAAATTTTTTTCGTTGGAGAGCAGCCAATTATATAATTGTTTCGAAACATATTGGAAAAAATCATTTTACCAACCAGTGGTCACAGTCAGGATTCTAACCTGAACCTTTCCACTTTCGCGACGGAATGAGCTTACAATACTCAACCGTGACAAGATTGCTAAACTTGTAATATTCTCCTTATATGCTATTCAGAATCAATAGAGGTTCAGGTTAGAATCCTGACTGTGACCACTGGTTGGTAAAATGATTTTTAACACGCTTATATTAGCTTCACTTGTATGTTTGTTTGCGGGCTTGCGGGTTTGTCAGTTTGTAACCGACTTCTTTGAACTTGATTTTGACCAACTTTGAACGGTCAGATTTAGTTTAAACTTTGCACACTTATCAAGGACCGATGACAATACAATAATTCAATAAGTTTGTCCCATTATCCTGACCAGGATCTCCAGGACTAAAAAAAAAAGCAAAAAACTTCAGATTGAACTGAAACTTTGCACACTTATCAAGGACAGATGACAATACAATAATTCCATAAGTTTGTCCCATTATCCTGACCAGGATCTCCAGGACTAAAAAGCAAAAATAAATTATAATTTAAAAAAACTAAAAAACACGCTTTAATGAACTAAAAAGTAAAAAATAATTAATTTTATTGTAAAAAAAGCGTGGGGTAGTATGAAAATATGATACAAAGCACCCCACGCTTTGTTACAATAAAATTATTTCCAATATGTTTCGAAAGAATTACATAATTGGCTGCTCTCCAACGAAAAAATTTTTCAATTGCATTTCAGCCGTATAAAACTATTATTTACATTAAATAACTATTGAATTTTACTTTCCCGCACACCTGCCTGTTAAAACACCCATTACAGGCCTGCATAGGTACATGCAAGGGTATATGGCAAAAAATCAATTTTGTTTTATAAAAGATTTTTAAATATGTATGAATATTGTATGACATTCAGGCGATACTTTGTGATATTTGTGCTATTGGTGTTAAAGTATTTTGTTCTGTGTTAGAGATAACGCGATCTGTGTAGCCTGTAAAGAAAACAAAGTAGAGCCGTGCGAACAGCAGACTGTCTGTGTTATAGCAATGGTATCACTAACAAAATAAAAAAAATACCAAGCTTTGAGAAAAACCTGGTGTCCGGCTTATTATTGATTTCACTAACTTTGTTCTTTTTTACTCTAAAATATTGAGCTCTATTATTTTTTTAGAATGATTTAGTTATATGTTTTGAAGTATCAAAATTTTTTTTGTGTCGACACTATTTCCCCAAAACATAATTCCAAACTGTATGACAGACTGAAAGTATGCATAGTAGACGCTCAACGAAGTTTGTATATTTAGGGCATAAGTATATTTGTAGAAAGTCTTAGTCATCATATATATGGCTTTATTCAATTTTGGAATTAAACTATCGATATGCATTTTCCAGTTAAGAATACTGTCTATATTTATTCCTAAGAATTTTACACAATTTTTTATTTCTATATTGTTATTTAAGATGTTGATGCTCAGTGGCATATCGAAATATTTTCCAAATTTTATTATTTCTGTTTTTGCGTGATTCATTTTCAGACTATTTTTGTTAAACCAACTGTTGAGGTCATCTGTGCATACCTTCAGTCTGTCAATTAATGACGCTTGATCTCTCTCCTCACATATGACAGCAGTGTCATCAGCAAAGAGAAACATTTTTTCTTTTATAGAATTACATAATATGTCATTTATAAATAAGATGAATAATATTGGGCCAAGTATGCTCCCTTGTGGAACTCCTCTACCGTTCATTCGCCATGTGGAATAGTAATCCTGTATTTTGTGATTGTTGCACGTTTTTATTTTAACACATTGTTCTCTGTCTGTCATATATGAGGAGATGAGATCAAGCGCCTTGCCCCTGATTCCATATTTTTCAATTTTTTTAAATAAAAGATCTTTGTCAACGCAATCAAATGCTTTGCTTAAATCTAAAGATAGCATTGAAGCTCAAAATAATAGTGTTGGGACGTTGGGATTGACAGAAGTTTTAACTTTTGTAGCTCCTTTTTGATGTGTTAATGTCCGTGACTTTGAGGTTGGTTGACGTTTTTTCTAATCATTATTACTAATAAATACTGTTACGGATCACCCTGTATATAACGGGCAGGCAAGAGTTCTGAGTAACGGGGTCTGCTTACTGAACAACTGGTACCTGCGCGAAAGTTCTAGAGAAAGCGAGAACACACTAGGCTTATGCCACGCAGCATATATAAACAGCCAGTGCGAGTATCATTCAGTCAACGGTGAGTCACGCATTCAAGTATACGATGGATCAGTAAATAGTGCCGTGATATAAATAACCAAATTGATAAAATAAATACTAGTGTAGTGGTAATAATTACGAATTATTGTATATAGTTGTTTTGTTTTGCTTTGTAATTACTGTTTAGTTATTGTTTACTTATGTTGATTGTTAGAACTGACTTTTCGTTGTTGCATTCATTATTATTGTGTTTTTAATTATTGTAAATAAATATTTATTCCGCCAACTCAGAAAACAGTTTTGTAACAATACTAATAAAGTTTGCCCGACCGCAGAAGTCAAGTTTTTAAAAAAGTACCTCCACTAAAAATAATTGGTGATTTCTGGTCTAGACTTAGAAAATAGGCTATAAGAACTATTTGTGTATCTTGGAAAAAATATTATGTATTTTTATCTATTCATGGAAAATTGTTATTTATTTATTACTATTATCAGTTTTAAAATCAATAGCAATTATTAATAAATTATGATGAAATTGACAAAGATTAATAAAGGCGCGGTAAATTAACTAAATTAGTAAACTAGCGTAGAATTTTATCGGTCACTAAAAAATAAAGTACATGGATTTTTAACGTGTTCCTGAACATTAACGAATAGTAATTAGTGTAGCCTCGATTATTGACGGTACCTATATAATAATATTTTATTTCTGTAATCTATATGAAAACTAGATAATAGTGTAAACTATGCTCATTCAACAAATGACAAAGGAATAAATTACATAGAACACATTAATTGAAGTACATAATATTAGTTACTCTGCTAATCTATCGTCTCTTTTGTTCCAATTCGTATTGATCTACATTGGCGGTGTAAGATACGAGTACTAGGTAATGTGCCTAGGCATTATTTGTACAGACTATCCCAGAAGTAGTTTCGACGAATCTGAGAGAGTATTTTCCTTGTGATTGAAAGATTGTAGAATGTAGTTTATATACACTAAACACTGAGCTCATTAGCGTCTATGTATGTATTAGAAATCTGTCAGCCGGCATACAAAAACCGACTGGTACGAGCTCGAGTTCCTTGTGAAATTCTGCATAAAAAAGCATTGATTTATATGAACTGCGAATGGCAGCCATTTTTTGTGTGAAATAAAACCAATTTTAAGCGCGAGTTGTTAGGACGCTGGAATTATTGGCTGACTTTTTATTCCAAATCTTCATGGTTTCCGGGCTTGTAGGCCGTGGTCCGGTGGTATTTCTCCTGACGTTTCGTCTACAACTGCGGTAGACATTCTCAAAGGCGATGTGGCAGCGGTCGAAGTGTCCTCCTTGGCGGCTCACAGGTTAGTGTATCGGTGACTGGTGTTCTCCCTTCGTCAGGTAGAAATACCACCGGACCACGGCCTACAAGCCCGGAAACCATGAAGATTTGGAACAATGCCGGCCGTGAAAGCTTGCACACTTGACTTTTTATTATCAATACAACTTGGAATCGATCCGATTTGTGCGAAGCCTGGCCGGACAGCTAGTATAGACTTAAACCTTCCTTAAGAAACAAACTACCGAATGGTAGAAATCTCCCTCAAATCGATTCAGTATAGCGGATTCAATCCGATTTTCACTCGGGTGAAACCGAGCCGAAAGTTATTAACCATAAACCTTCCCCAATAAATAAGCTAATGAATGATAAAACCGCATTCAAATCCGTTCAGTAGTTCTCGAGATTAACCAGTACACCTACATTTATTTATTTATTGTAGATTATAGACGCGTTGACAGCTCAGGTCATTAGCGTCTTTCAACTAGTAAACTACACTAAATAACAAACTAACAAACTAAATAACATCATAAAACATCAATGAGCGCAGGTGGGATTCGAACCCATGGCAGTCTAGTCCTGCAGAGGTTGCGGAACTAAGCACGCTAACCACTAGGCTATAGTGTCCTCAGTACACCTACAGACATCCAGAAAGACACCTATACCAAAACTTCCTTTTATACTATGTCTAGAGAACTACTGAACGGATTTGTATGCGGTTTTACCATTTGATAGCTTATTTTTTGGGGAATTGGTTTGAGTCTTTGACTAGAAAAGTAAAATTCACTACTCGTACGTCTCTATTGTTATCTCTCCGATATATTGTAGCTCTGTGAAAAAAATTGTATAGCTCAAGTATAATAGTAACGATAGTACATAAGAGCGCGCGCGTGTATGTGTGTGTGTGTACAGATAGATAGAAATGGAGGCTTAGTGGACAGTTCCCGTAGGGAGTATGCCCCATCTAGCACTAGCAGTAGTAACAGGAAGAACGGCGCAGGAGTCTCTACCCCCGGTCAGACTGGTCGAGTTGCCCAATGCTCGCATATGTACCAACAAACATACTGTATAACTGTGGTCCAATGGCAAAACTTCTTATGTCAAATTTGTGATAAAAATAAATATTGGTAAAAAAAACTTTTTAGATACTAGCTTTTATTTAACACTTTGCGTACCGGAACAAAAAAACATAATTTCTTCCTAATCCCAGTTTGTGCTTACATACGGTTTTCTTATTACATCTGACTTGTAAACTAGACGCAAGAAAATTACAGTTAATACCGACGTCTATGTTAACAAGTCTCTGTATTCAAACCAAACATTGATTTTTACAGTATTTTAGTGACATCTGTTGGAGAAGTGACTGAACAAAAAATACGTTGACTAGTTAACAAGTCGTTGTATTTTAACATATACCCCCTTGTGTTAACTACATGTGCAAAAAAACGAAATAAACATTTTTTGTGAATGGTGGTAATTTGTGATAATGATACACTATTGAAATTTGGGACCACTTCTGTTGTTTAAAGGTGTTTATAAAGCATTTTTCTTATTGCGGGATTAATGGCATTTTTTGTTTTTTTTACTTGGTACTTAAGGCAAATTTTGCAAGTCAAGTAAACTGAACACTAAATATTAATTAATAATTATGTATGTCTAGTTAACTTGACGTCGGTACGCAAAGTGTTAAATGCACTAAAAAGGAAAAAATATTGTTTAATAATTTAGGTTCATAATTATAAAAGCGTGGGTCGTGAACTCTATGATAGTCTATTAGTCATGACCCACGCTTTATTTTGCTCATTTTAGTCTTTCAAAATTTTACTCTCTTTTGATACCCGTAGGGGTTGAATTTCGAAAAATCCTTTCTTAGTAGATGCTTACGTCAGAAAAGGAACCAACTGTCCAAATTTCAAGTTTCTAGCTTCAGCGATTTGGCCTGGGCGTTGATTAGTCAAAAAATTCACAGATTTCGCAATCCTTGCAACCATCGAGGATATTGGAAATGATAACAGCATATATGAAACATAATTAACTGTTTATTATACACACAATATTTATCAATGCACTGTTTAGTTTTGTCAGGAATAACCCTATAATTATTCTTCTGTTATATACGCGTTCACTTTTGCTTGATTACTTAACTTTTAAATGGATTTTTCTACAGTATTTATTAACATTTGCTCAAAAATAACACCGCAGATCGTCGCAAATACCTCTCAATTAACTAGACATGATATAAAACACATTTCGAAAAAATTGCACTTGTTCAATTTTGCATGATTGCTCCTCACTTGATCGCGACACCGTTGTCTTTTGGCCTTGAACGAAAACTCGTAACTCTGCCCCCATATACGAACATAAACATTTCCAATGTTAAAAACCCTACAGTATGATACATATTATACGTTATTCACGTCAAAAATTATCAAAAGTTCGACATACGCAGTTTTGCCTTTCGGCCATAGATATGTGTATGTTTTACTCGTACATCCAATCGTGACTACTGCTTTGATGTTTAACTTTTGACCTGACATCAAGCTTCAACATTACCCAGTGGATACAAACTTTTCAAGAGTTATCACTCTTATTTTTTCTCGTTCTTGGTCTCGCGTTGTGTTCGTATGTGCTGAGAATATTAACGTAATGGACATGTGACGGGTTTGGCCGCGCGCGTCCTTCCTCCTTGTTTCTTCTTCAGCGCTCGCGTCCTTTCACCTTTTTTCTTTTTCAACGCTCGCAATTCGCTTGCCCCCTCTCTTTCGCTCTCTTACGGCTCCCACGGTTTGTTCAAAACTTATACGAAGTGTTTATATAAAACTCAATCTACAATAGAAAATTCATTTTTATACACTAGCTGACTATCGAATCACATGTTTTTAGACAACTATGTTACCATTAATACTATACAAAACTATAATAATCATGGGCTTGAGAATGGCCGAGGGTGTAGCAGTGCAGTTGTTTACATGGCGTTGCTATGGTTCCTCTATTACAAGTCCCCAGTTCCCGGGTTCTAGCACGAGAACTGGCAAAAATGTCAATTGGATTTTCAATTTATAAAAAAAAATTGAATTGAAAATATGAATTGGTGCTAGGCCCAAATAACCTTAGCTGTTTATGGTCTTTAAAAAAATATAATAATTATAGGTAGCTTTGTTTGTATTATCTTGTTTTATTACGCTAATGACCTCAATTGTCATATCGCGTCTGACATTAAGGTCGAAGCCCTCTATTGGGCTTAGTCGCGAACTACCCGAGGAGGTCGTAGCAACGGAATAAAGCGTTGAATGAAGGTAAAAGTGCACGAAATATATGTTTTTCACGAATGACAGTTTACAAAGGTAAGCATAATGCTAAAAGATATTGTTCAGTTTTCACTTGAAGTTTTGTAATAAATAATTCTGTCGCAATACGACTTTTAACCATTGTTTGTTTACATTAGCTTACATGTGATTTGTATTAAATAGTTTCAGAAATGCACTACATGTTTCCAATTCCTTGTTGCCGAAATACTTCGACAGCATTTTCCTATCACAAATTTCTTGAAAATAGTGAATTGAGGAAGCTATAGATGGGTTTAACTGGAATAAGACAGATAACAGAAAGCACTCTTTTGTACAGTGATCATTCAGATGCTAATGACCTATGTTGTCGAGCGTCTATAATTTACAGGATGGATGGATTGTGGATTATAGACGCTCGACAACAGAGGTCATTAGCGTCTGACTATAATTTACAATTCATTCATTTGTTACCGGGATACCCAAATTGATATTTCACCACTGCTATCAGTGTTACGAAGGCGTATTAGGTACCCCTGAGTTCTTTTTGATCTGAATGTGATGCTGGTGATCTTAGCAGGCAAGGGTTAAGATATTTAACAATCCAGTGTAAAAATATATTTTATTAACAAAAAAATATAAAATAAAAATAAGTAGGTTCCACATAAAATTATAGTATTATAATTTTAGTTACAATAATTCAGTTTAATTTCTATAACTTGGACTTACCCCTTTTTCTATCTCTGGTCGACGACACAAACACTTTTTATGTAACTCAACTTTAAAAATATATAACTACTTTGATTCTACGTCTTGGTTTGAACATCCCCAATGTCCCCGTGTGTTCTGTGTTGTGCGTCCCTGTCCGTCTGTCGTCCCGCGCGTCAAGCGCCCCTCCCGTGACGTGCGTCCTCCGTGCGCCGTGTGCGTGTTGTGTGCCACTGTCTCTCTGGTGGAAGGTATTTCTCGTATTTATATGATATGTGTCCCTTTTCCCCTGGAGCCTTTGCTCTAAATTTTGGATGACACGTGCGGATGACGTAGTCAAATTCAGAAGAAATTGCGTCGTCAAAATTCTGTCAGTCAGCAAGCTTTTGTTTATATAAACATAACATTCTAGGTAATAATTTTCAACGCATTATTTATGATGATTAAGTTTGTTTAGTCTTCAAACGTGTCAAATAAATTTAATCGAGATCAGATACGTGGTATTTATGTTGCGTCATACTTGAAGCATACTTAAGGGACACATTTCATTACGCCATATTGCGCAATAGTTTTATGAACCCTTTCAACACATTCATGCAGTGATCATTTTAACGGCAATGATTTTTTTCCGCGTCGTAAGTTCCTATTGCAACATTTGTGCTGACATAACAAACCGTTTTTAGTGAAATTTAATTTCGATTTTTTCAGCCAGACGCTAATGACCTCTGTTGTCGAACGTCTATAATTCACAATTCATTTATTTGATATTTTTAGAATTCAGTGCAAAACAAAAAAAAAGATTGCTTCCGTCTGCTCTACCTTCCAAGTATCTCACGGAAATCGCTCTCAGTTTTATTTACTTCACTAGCTAAAGCTTGACATGATCAAAAAGCTCGAGAAATCTACATATAAAAACCAAAATTACACATTGTAAAACATTTCGCTAATGTAAACTAACAACAATCAGGTTATGTGCAACGGTTAAAACTCGTATTATGACAGAATTATTTATTACAAAACTTCAAGTGAAAACTGAACAATATCTTTTTGCAATATGCTTGCATTTGTATACTGTCATTCGTGAAAAACATATATTTTGTGCACTTTTACCTTCATTCAACGCTTTGTTCCGTTGCTACGACCTCCTCGGGTAGTTCGCGACTAAGCCCAATAGAGGGCTTTGACCTTAATGTCAGACGCGAATACATTTGCCTTTCTCAAGGGTAAGAATACTTTAACATGATAAACTTCTAATATAAAAATTAAATCAATTTTGAAAATGTTGTAACATGACCTTTTATCCTCTGCACCCCCCATTTATGTAGCGCTTCTAGCCTTAATATAAATGTCGGGACAATAATACATACAGGTATACCTATGTTTGTACCTACCTACATATTAAAAAGTAGTACATCATTTCATTATCGTTATCTCTCTGTCTATATATTGTAGTTTCTATTTACTCAGACATGGTTTGCGTACCCAATACCCACTTCGCACAGTGGGCCATAATACAAGAAAACATAATCAAAAAATATTCTATAGAACTACGCCAAATACTACTACCCGTTTTTAAGGTAGGTGTCGTGCTACAATATCATCCAAAAGTTTCGTTCATAATACGTTGTAAAACAATAAATAAGTATAGTGTTAAATGTAAAAATGTTTTGTTAGAGATTGTACCTAAACTGTTGTTCACATAGTAACACATATTTCACTTAGTTTGTTCGCTTGGATTATATAAAAATGTCAATCTTTTCTCATAAATTGTCGAACTTCGGCGTTATTATATCTCAACAATAAAAAGGTCAATAATTTTTGGATTTTTTTTTTAAACTCAGAACAAAAACATCAATGAACAGTTAGTTTTTTGAAAATTTCTGACTGTTACTTTTTTTTTTTAAATTAAAAAACTTGTCAAAAACACAACCTTTCTTATGCTCTCCGTGTTAATTATCCGAACTTTAATTAAGTTTATCTCGAGTTAGAGATGGTCAATCAACTTCAAATTTTAATGGTATTTGTATTATAGTATCCTTAATGAGTATACGAAAATTTAGATTTTTCTGACACTATGCCCATAGCACGACAACTACCTTAAAGAGATAGCTTTGGGATATACCTAGTCGATATATTAAATTCTGATAGGCTCAGATTGACATGGAATTGAACCTAGAAGTAGTTTGTGGCTTGTGCTTCTAGCATGTTTCTTTAATTGAATAGTATTGTTACAAAACTGTTTTCTGAGTTGGCGAAATAAATATTTTTTTACAATATTTATTTACAATATTTATTTACAATATTTATTTACAATAATTAAAAACACAACAATAATAAATACAACAACCAAAAGTCTGTTCTAACAATCAACACAAGTAATTAACACTTAACTATATACAATTGACTACACTGATATTTATTTTATCAGGCGAATTTATATCACGGAACTATTTATATCACTGTATTTATATCAGATTTATTTCTAACGTTTATTTATGTCGGTCATTTACTCAGTTACTTCAGTACTATTTATTTTTATCCACTCCACTATTTATGTCACTGTACTGATTGATTCGACCGTTGATTGACTAATATTTATATCACTGATTCGCTTTGGTTGCACGACTCACCATTTACTACTCGATTTCCGTCGACTCGCTGCTTATATAGGCGCGCGGTGTACGCTCAGTGCGTCCTCGTATTCTCTAGCGTTGTCTAGAATCTTCGCGTAGGCACCAGCGTGTTCAGCAAGCAGACTCCCGTTTCTCAGAATTCTTGCCTGCCGCTTATATACAGGGTCATCCGTAACAGTATATTGTGCTTCAAGGACGTAATGAAGGCGATTCTTGACGAGTGGTGACGTTTGCTACACGAGCGTAGTGTAACATTCACACGAGTCAAAATCGCATTCACAGAAATAACTTTATAAAAAATTAGACATGATTATAATTCAGTGAATAAATAGTAGCAGGTATTCGGGCAAAAAAATAAGAAGATGTTAAAAATATTACAATTATCTCCATTTTCAGAAAGGGCAGATACGTAACTTCGCGACGGTATAGGTACCGTCGCGAAATCACGTAACCTGTCTTTTATTAAACTGTTAAAATAGTTTTGACGAACTTTTCGGCTGTCCCACTGTGCGCCGTCATGCTTTCATATGTAGGGCACAGTTTAACGTATCTATATATGAATGTTTGATACAAATATTATACCTATAGGTTAACTTAACGTTCCGATTGACTGATGATTGACTGACTTAACCGTTATTAACGTGTAGAAATTACTAATTACCCCAAATGTGATCCCACGACAAATTCCTTTATATCGACTTTTTGAAGTGAAAACTTCTTTAGGCGTTCTTTCTAAATAGTGAACGAATGTAAACAGTCACACTCGGGTCGGTGACACTGAATCGTGTATACTCGGCTCCTGTCGTCGTCAGCCAGGTTTACTGTCTTACAAGGAGTGCATCGTTTAAAGAATTACGTTTATATTATTACGTATTATAATATTATGTATGTTTTGCATACAATCAAGTTTTCACTTCTGTCGTGTGGTCATAAGCACACATCCACTTTTTTGGTAAGTAGTAATTAATAGGAGGTAAATTGTTATAACTGTGCTTATAGCCCTGCTCTCAAGAGAACAAATTTATATTTACATAACAAGCCATGGGGGGGGGGCAGTGTGGTTCAGTGGTTAGTTCAGTGGTTGTGGGTTCGAATCCCGCCTCCGCTCATGGGTGTTATGTGATGTTATTTAATTTTAAGTTAATTGTTATTTAATGTAATCAAGACGCTAATGACCTAAGTTGTCGACGCGTCTATAATTTACAATAAATAAAATAAAATAAACAAGCCATGGGGTAGGTCGTGTATTAGGACTATATATAAGTGCGACCCTTGAGATCCACACGACCAATTTCCAAGTATGATAAATGTAAATGTTATGAATAAATATTAATAATCATAACACAGAAAAGTAAGCATTTTAATCATTAATACCTAGTAGATTGTATTTCAAGTGTCGTAAGAGTGGGATCTGTTGCTAAAAGAACAGATGCCACTCTCGGGGCAGTGGGCACTGTGTGAGTAAGTGGTAACTCAACCAGCCAGAAACTGGGAATTTCGGGTTCAAGTCCTGACAGTGGCTTCTGATTTTTTCCGTGTATATCTTAATTGTTTGACGTTTAACATCATGATGGCAGGTTGCCGACTGATTACGTTAAGAAAAGTATTTGCTTGTGGAATGGCTACTGTCTATTTAATAATTATTATATTATAACCACAAAAAACTTAACTCATTGTTGTATTTAATAAAGTTTTACTTGCACCTTGATTTCGTATAACCGTACACTAGTTTTTTTCATATATTTGTAGTCATCCTGAATGAAATATTTTGGTGTATTAAAATCCAATGGCTTGCCAAATGTAAGCTCACATCAAATACACATATTTCACGGAAAGCCTAAACCAATCCATTTATAACTTTTGTTGTACGAGCGTCTGACAGTAGTTTGTGTGAACATTAAGACTGCCACAACCGCATGTTCCGCTGTTCAGACACGAACAAAACATATGTTCAAAATTATGGATAGGTATCTACCGCATCGAGACAATAATATCGGAGGAAGCATCTTCATTTGTTGACTGGGTTAGCAAATGTCCCGACAGCGTGCAGTGTGATTCCTATAATACGGTAGATCCTGTCTACATTTTGACGTGAATAACGTGTAATGTATTATGGCATGGCATTTTAGAAATATTAGATGACACGGAAATAGTCGGAAATGGTTGACATGTGAAACAAACGTTTTCTTGGGATTTTCTTGGCGTTTTATTGACATTTTTTCGGTTTTTCTTAGTTTTCTTGGATTTCCTCGGTATTTTCTTGGCCTTTTCTCGGTTTCCTTCACCGAGCGTCTCGACTGTCATCGGAACTCGCGATCGACTACCAGAGCTGTCCTGGTGGGTGGTGGGTGGGCTAAGAACGCACATATTATTATTTCAATATAAATTAATAGATTTACACGACTGAATTGCAATTGAAAATTTTTTGTTGGAAAACAGCCAATTATATAATTGATTCCAAACATATTGGAAGTAGGTATGTATAGTAATACCAATTTTTGGTTACCTTTAACATTAAAATATCTAGGTACTATTAGTGTATCCCATCCCATTAAGGGTATTTGAAATAATTTTCACTTTCATGTTGAGCTCTCGCTAGTACGAAGATTCACTTCTATGACATAGCTATATTGAATTAACACTCGCATGTGGTGGAAATCTATTGATTCCTAAACATATAAGGGGAATGTTAGATTAGTAATCATGTCACGGTTGAGTAAATGTAAGCTCATTCCGCCGCGAAAGTGGAAAGGATATGGTTAGAATCCTGACTGTGACTATGGTTGGTAAAATGATTTTTTCCAATATGTTTGGAATCAATTATATAATTGGCTGCTTTCCAACGAAAAATTTTCTTATTATTTCAATGTTTAGAAATTTGTTGAATTTGAAAGAGCATATTATAACATTTTTTTATCAGATTGACACTTCCCATCTAAAAAAAAATTGCGGAAAAAGTCAGGACAGCCTAAACTAAAATCCGTTAGTACGATGTTTCACTGTAGACATGTATATACAGTAAGTAGACGTTTTATACACGATATCTCTATATTATCAGTCCATACTGACAGCATTAAAAACTTGATGTCAACAAACTAACAGAATACTTGTGGGTAATGTTTGTTTGCATAGATACGTTACAGGTATAATACCGTAGCAATGTATTATGTATTTATACCGAGTGTTCCGTTAAGACAGGGCCATGGTATAAAACATGTCGAAACACTTTATCTTATTTTCGTTTATATTCAAAATTTATAGGTACAACGTCTGTTTACTATAGCCAAAGACATTAAAAACTAAAGCACATTTTCGAATGAAGCAAAAATGTTTGTTCCTTGACATTTCTTTTCAAAAAATAGTTGGCAAAACCAAAAGTGCACATCCCGCTAAGTATGATAAAAATATTGAAAAAAATTTAAAAAAAAATCGAAAAAAAATTAAAAAAAGATTAATTACTGTTTATAATCTCAGATATCAATTTTCAAAAGGATCGGATAATTTTTACAAAAAAAGTACCTACATATGGCCTCCAGTTTGAAATCTAACGTCATTTTATTTTTTTGTGTCGCATAAAACTCGCAAATCAAATTTCAAAAGGATCGGATAATTTTTACAAAAAAGTACATATAGCCGCCATTTTGAAATCTGGCATCATTTTATTTTTTTGTGTCTTATAAAACTTTCAAATATCAATTTTCAAAAGGATCGGATAATTTTTACAAAAAAGTACATATGGCCGCCATTTTGAAATCTGGCATCATTTTATTTTTTTGTTTCCTGTGAAACTCTCAAATGTCAATTTTCAAAAGGATTGGATTTTTTTTTTAAAAAGTCAATATGGCGGCCATTTTATATTTTTGTGTTCTATGAAACTCTCAAATATCATTTTTCAAAAGGATCGGATAGATTTGAAAAAAATTAAAAAAAAATTTTTTTTAAATATATGACGTCGGTCGGAATCGAACCGGCATACTTGTCCGCAAGAAGAAACAGCTTTATTCATTACTCACCAACATTAGCATTGGAAGACACTTGCTTTAAGAGCGGTTTTTAAACACACATCAAAGGGATTGGCCAACGCTAGTCTCGACTTGCAAATATGACTGTTTTCATCCATACGACAGTCTTCACTACGCGATGTTGTGATTAATTATGAGTTGCATGAAACATGCATTAAGAGCTGAACACAAGAAATGATTACCTCTGAAGCGCTCGAAATTATTGCGTCATCTTTGCTATCCATTTTGTTTAATGTTTTTGTATATTCGCTAAACATTGGGTGTACTAACGCTGGCCAAACAGAATCCTGTCGCGTGCAGATACTGGATATATTCAAATGATCACATATGCCCAACCATATACTCAACATTGGTCGCCAATATATTCGCCAACATTGGCATACGTTGATCATGTGGTCTGGAGCCGATTTAGGGGCCATTCAACTATTACGTAAGCACTACAGGGGGGCGGGGGGTCTTTGCTTTGCTTATTTTTGATGACATGGGGGATGGTGGGGTCTGGATGGTGATTACGTCAGCAGTATTTATTTTTTTACTTTTTCGGATTTTTTACAAAATTTAGTCGATTTTGATTAGAACACATATGGCAACCCTACTTGTCTATGCTTGAAAACGAAACGCATTTTTAGGGATTCCCGAAAATAATGGATACGTTTACTCGCTTAGAACCGAGTAGGGGAATTACCGCGCGCTATTCATTGAGCAGCAAACATCCAATGTCATCGAAGACTTAGAGTCATGGATTCGTGTGTCATGGACTGAGGACTGTTAATTTGAATTAATATACCAACATTTTAAAAGAAGTTTGTTTTGTTCGTTAATATATTAAGATTATAATAACTGAATACCATGTCAATAAAATTTGCTTAAATAAATATTATGTGCGTTAAAGTCTTCTATTCCAAGCCTATTCCTTATTTCTAGACTTATAACTGCTGCTCATGAATCAATAAAGACACCAGAACACATTGAAAAATACATGTACCAATGTTTACGTAAGCATGGGAGGGGGGTAAGAGCTTTACTTACTTTTGCTGACGAGGGGAGAGGGGTGTTATAATTGCAAAAAATCTGCTTACGTAATACTTGAACGGCCCCTTAAGAGATGACACCGCGCTGTGGTCATAGCAATACGATGGCCGACGTCAGCATCTCGCCTCTTGCGAATTCACCCTACCCCGAGATATTGTTTTAGGAGGGGGGAGAGGCTCGTAAAGATGTTTACACATCAGTCAAATTTTATTCCCTTTGGTAAACTCAGTACGGGACCACACGGTATATATTTTATTATTGTATGTATTGTAGCTATTATACCTATGTGCTGTGGTTTCCGTGATTTCCTCGCATCGAACTGTTACCGCGTTGCCGCCTTATCGGGAACTACGATCTCCACGTTGGAAACTTTTCGAATTATATTATTCTTTTTGTTTTCAGTTTCTATACAATTCAGTGGCTTTCAGTTTATTAAATATTTTATATATTATATACCAATTTTAACAAACATGTGTTTTCCGAATTTGTAACAATGCATTAAATATTATGAAATCACTCACTTTGTTAGAAATATTGAAATTTAATGAAAATTCGTTTTTTAGATTTCTATATTGACATTGTTTTTGTTGGAATAAATCATAAAGTATATTCCTTCAAAAACCAACGTCCATTTTATTTCAAATAAATTATAATTTAAAAAAACTAAAAAACACGCTTGAACTAAAAAGTAAAAATAATTAATTTTATTTTAAAAAAGCGTGGAGTACTTTGTACCATATTTTCATATTACCCCACGCTTTTTTACAATAAAATTAATTATTTTTTACTTTTTAGCTCATTAAAGCGTGTTTTTTAGTTTTTTTAAATTATAATTTATTTTTATTTTTTTAGTCCTGGAGATCCTGGTCAGGATAATGCGACAAATTTATTGAATTATTGTATTGCCATCGGTCCTTGATAAGTGTGCAAAGTTTCAGTTCAATCTGAAGTTTTGAAGTGGGTGACAATCGCGTTCAAAGAATCCGTTACTTAGATACAAACAAACATGCATACAGGTGGAACTAATATAAGCGTGTTAAAAATGTGACAAATTATAATTTTGACTACATTTTAAACATATTATTTTGAGAGCTGAGAATTATAACGCTTTTAAAGCTATTCTCAGCCTCTAAACGAATTTTATGACAGTTGTCTAACGATTATGTAAGTCGATACTAGAAGCAAAATAATTTTTTGACAAAATATTTCGCCTTGTGGAAGTTGGTTTTTCTAGTTTTTTAAATATTCGTTTAAGAGAGAGAGAGAAGGAGAGGGAGATAGAAAGAAGAACAGAGAAAATGGAAACGAGAGAAGGAGAGAATAAATTATAATTTAAAAAAACTAAAAAACACGCTTTAATGAACTAAAAAGTAAAAAATAATTAATTTTATTGTAAAAAAGCGTGGGGTAGTATAAAAATATGATACAAAGCACCCCACGCTTTTTTACAATAAAATTAATTATTTTTTACTTTTTAGTTCATTAAAGCGTGTTTTTTAGTTTTTTTAAATTATAATTTATTTTTGCTTTTTAGTCCTGGAGATCCTGGTCAGGATAATGGGACAAACTTATGGACTTATTGTATTGTAATCGGTCCTTGATAAGTGTGCAAAGTTTCAGTTCAATCTGAAGTTTTTTGCTTTTTTTTTTAGTCCTGGAGATCCTGGTCAGGATAATGGGACAAACTTATGGAATTATTGTATTGTCGTCGGTCCTTGATAAGTCGACAAAGTTTAAACTAAATCTGACCGTTCAAAGTTGGTCAAAATCAAGTTCAAAGAAGTCGGTTACAAACTGACAAACAAGCCCGCAAACATACAGGTGAAGCTAATATAAGCGTGTTAATTAATAAAACATTTACTACATACGTGACACGTCACACTGATATGGTTTCTCAACAGTATGTATACGTTTGTGACTGTTAAAATGGGCCAGCAAAATAATGAAAATCCATACGACATTTTAATCATTTCCGAGATCTTAAAAACTATACAGGTTGGTGATTTCTGTGACAAAATACAAAATTTCCATTTGCGTATAATTTTTAATGTCCATAAATACAATGAATAAGTTTGTTCAAATACATAATATAGGGGTTTATTAACACCGCAAACAACATTACAATTAACAGAAAAAGTTTGAAAGTTAAATGAAAATAAACTAATTTCCCAACATTTTATCTCACAAAAGTAATAAAGACAACAGTTTGCATGCGAGGAGGCAGTCATGAACGTTCCGCAGTTAACAAGTCAACGTTAATATACAAAACAGGAAAGACTCTAACCCATTATTGACCATAATTAATCATTGTTTAGTCACTTAGGGTACAAACATGCCGAGTAGAGTGTATATCGCGCTTCTCTTATTGCACAGTACCTCGCACAAGCTGTAGAAACAATATAGACCGAGAGCTAGTGACAATTTTTTGATGTTATTTATTCAAGGCCTTATTTTTGTGAAGATGTTGAGGGAGGCATATTAAAGTGCCCTGTGTAAGGGATTCTGCTAGATAGCGGTATGGGAGGGATGCAGACTGCCTCCAACGTCTAACAAAAAAATGGTCACAATTATTATTGATTCAAGGCTAAAATTGTTTGTATAGCTTGTCGGTGACCCAATAATGCCATTATAATATTTGCAGATCGATTGGTCAGTATTAAAGGAGTGGCAGATTACCCTAAACGTGTCATGTACCCGACGAAATTTATATTATTAGTTCAAGGTCCTTAAATTTAAATATGTTGTTACGGTGACTGTTTTAAGCATATATTTCAATTTACAGAACAAAATGTCGGTATTAACACCCTAGCAGAACGATATAAACACCTAGGCGATGAAGTTTACCTCTAAGAGAGGTCAAAATTGCCTGCCAGCGACAATCCTAATAACTAGATAGTATGCAGAACTGGTTAATAATGGGTTAACACAAAACGCGGTGACATTATTCATTATTATTTAATCATAATAGCCAACTTCGCATAACACAATGTGGCAATTTTTAACACATGTGCACGTTCACATAAAAGTTGTTTATTTTGTAAACAATTTAACTACCTTAACGACGGACAGTTCACAGTTCACAGTTTATTGTGTGCGGTTAATAGCTCTGGAAGCACAACGTATCAAATATCTGGATAACCTCATTAGGATATTGTATAGACGCTGGTCGACGCAGTTAAACGACTCTCAAGTTTCAAGTTTATGACTATGCGCAGTAACAGTCACTGTTATTTTTAGTAACCGGAAAATGACTGGTTTCAAAAAGACCTGTTACTAGAGTTGCCATGTCTAATTTTCGAAACTTAGGACATGATACAAAAATAAGGACATTTAAGAAAAAAAATCAGCATTAAAAAAAACTAGGGTGCGGTTTTATGAAACCACGGTGCAAGTGAAACTTTATTGCGATAACCCTAAACGCTTTTAACCCGAAATCATCGAAAGTATCTATATAATTTTATTTACGTGGTTTTGGTAATGTAATTTGAACCCTGCTCAGTATAGAGACGAACGTAAGAAGATTCTATCATTTGTGGTCAATGGGTATTTAATGTGCTGCTCGACTAATATACGTAGGTACTATATATTAGTTACGTAGTACAATATAGTTATATAGATGAGCAGTGGTCTGGTCGACTACCATCACACTTATATGCAGTTGTACAATAGAGTTAAGTGCCCTAATATCGGATAGCTTTTGAAAAGTGTCCATATTTTTTTAACTCATTACATAAAATTAAATTTCTTGGACATACAATACACAACATAGTGTCGTTAACAACGTCCAAAAATATGGAAAGTTTTAAGGGAACAAAAACGTACAAAAAATTCAAATTTATAAAAAGTCTCATTTTTTTGTCATGTCAAAATGTAGTCCTAATATCGGATAGTATATATTAGGAAAATGTTTTAATAAGGTTTAAAATATTTTTACAAGATTTTATAATTTTTTTATGCTTTAATATTATCAATATCTGTAACAAATCTGTAACAGAAATGATCATTTCATAATAACACCAACAAATTTCCTAACATCGGATACCCGATATTACGACGTCAATACTGTCCGATATTGCGCAATTAGTTTATTTCTAGGTTAAAAACTGAAATATAACACTGATAAGATAATTTAAAAAAATTGAATAGTAGTAATCAAACTACACTTTCTGCAGGTTAACTTAAGCTAAAATTTGTAATTAAATGACTCATCTGTGAAAATGTATACGCACTTCAAAGTAAGACGTCAAATTTTCAGATGTTCGATTTTTCTTCAAATGCCTATAATAACATCTGTGTGCAAGTGATGATAATAAAAGATTATTCTGTAGTAAAGGTTTGACTACTGTATACACCTTAAATGGTTGTTTGCGACATTTCCTTTTAGAATTTTTGTAACAGCGGTGATGTGTCAAAAAGTGACAATTTACCTTAAGGAATCACACGCCGTTACTAACTTTTATTAAAATCAGCCCAACTACTGAACCGATTTTGATGAAATTTCTATGGGACCAATCTGAAAGTATATCCTTTCAAATAAAAAAAAAATTTCCAATTCGGTTTATAAATGACGGAGTTCTGAGGTAACAAACATAAAGAAAAAAATACAACTGAATTGAGAACCACCTCCTTTTTTTGAAGTCGGTTAAAAATGTTTACCAAGAATATTATCTATAGAATCTTAGTGATCACACAAACTGACTGTACTTTTAATATAAAAGTTGCTATGTTGTGAGAAAGGTTGGGTTTAATTACATACGGTGGCGCCATCTTTTGAAATGGGTGAAGTGCAGGCCTCTTTTAATTCAGTTATGACATGATCCGCCACTGAACGTAATGGAATAAAATAATGATCAGCACATCCGTTCCACCTGTGGTATTTCTGTTGTGGCTTTGAATATAGCAATGACAGTCCATCCCTAGATTGTTTGTTGCTTGATATGGCAACGGTAACATCTCTGATCTGGAGAGTTACGGTAATTAGTTATGTGTATGTGTTTGTAACAAGGGTATGTTGTGTCAGAGCCCGTTTTACACTATCGAAAACCATCATTCGTGTATTATATAACATGTGCATTGTGCTTAGGGGCGAATTTTAATTATCTATACGGTTCAATGGAGGGATTGTGATATTTACATGAAGGGTGAATTAGCGACGTTATTGTAACGGTTAATATATAATATCATCAAGCGGACGGTATGCCCTCGGCTACAATATATAATTAATGTAATTTACTTCGCAATCAATGTTCCTTTATTTTAAATTTATCGAGATAACAGTCGATTAAAACTTTGGGAAATAACAGATGATGCGTTTTATGTAAACTCAACATCCGTATCGGCATGTCATCCTATATCAGAAATAATAATAGTGAATTGTTGTGATGACAGCTTCATCCCGTCGCGTCGTTTCGAATAATGTCGACGCTATGAAGCGGTCGCCGCGACGCTTTACCGACACGCGCGCGACTGTAGAGACAAACACATCGCGTCTGCGCGTCTGTCGAAAAGAGATTGCTGTCATGTCTTGTTGTCTCCACTCTCCAGTCTCGGCCGTAAATCAGATCAACATTTCTGAAATTATGTTTTTTTCCTCGTTTTTTCCTAAATCTGAATCGAAAGGCAGAGAATCTATATCAATTTCATTGATAAGTTCTCAAAAGTAGGCGGTAATAATATGTTAAAAATGTTTATAATTATTGTATGACTGTATGAGAGCGCTGTTGTCAAGTATAAACACGCATTTTATAAAGTACGCAATTTGTTTTAAACTTTTCAGCAATAATAATTTTTCTCTCTCTTGTTTGAAATCGGTGACTATAGATGAAATTTTAAAGAGAACTTGTTATAGATATGTTACAACTATAACATGTTCTAAAAATTACAAATTTTTCCCGGTGATATTACTATTAGTCCAAGCGACAGGAAATAAATGAAGGGGGCTACCTGGAAAGTATTCCGAAGTTAATGATATTTTGGTGTGTTGTTTGCGGGTACTCTGTGGAGTAGAATCTTAGTTTTCGACCTCGAAGACCCTGTACTAACGTGGTGGGAGCCGAAAAACCACGAAATTTTACCACTTTTTTTGCTTTTTTCGAAATCTCTCAGAAACGGTCGACTTAAGCAATTCTTTCATTATGTAATGTTTTAAATAGGATTACATTTCCTACAATTTTCATTCCCACAACTTTTCTGTGGTACTAATGGTAAGCGCGCTGCAGTTTCTTGAAAATCACCCGCTCCGCTTTTTCTAACCTTGGTAACCAATGTGTAACATGTGTTTTTTTAATTTATAGTTCGATGAAGAAGAAAATAAATAAAATTATTGAAAAGAACATTACATTTTAACCATTGATTACCAAGGTTACAAAAAGCGGAGCGGGTGATTTTCAAGAAGCTGCAGCGCGCTTACCATTAGTACCACAGAAAAGTTGTGGGAATGAAAATTGTAGGAAATGCAATCCTCTTTAAAACATTACATAATGAAAGAATTGTTTAAGTCGACCGTTTCTGAGAGATTTCGAAAAAAGCAAAAAAGGTGGTAAAATTTCGTGTTTTTTCGGCTCCCCCCACGTTAGCACAGGGTCCTCGAGGTCGAAAACTCAGATTCTACTCCACAGAGTACCCACAAACAACATACCAAAATATCATTAACTTCGGAATATTTTCCAGGTAAAAAGTACCTCCCTGCTGGACTTATGTGTTTTACCGGTATTAAACTATGAATGCACGATTTTCCTACAAGAGGTCATGTTAATTTCATAATTACTTATAATATATTCGGTAAGCCGTTCTGAGTGTACTTATTGTAGATATAATTTAAGAAGTAAGTTTATAAAATTTCATTCTTTTCTTGATGACTTGAGATAGGTGCCATAGTACCTACATCTTTAAGATGAGGAAATATTTAGGCTATTGTAATGCAGGATTGCGGTTAGTGTCAGTGACGTAGGTATATACGGAGAACGTTACAAAAGCGGCGCTACAGGAAATAACCAATTGCTCTTCATATAATATAATATGATGCTGGGCTATGTCCAACGTTGATTGCATCTCATTACACTCGCTTGCTTTAAATCAATGTACCGAGACATAAGAACGGTATTTATACAGAGTGTCCTCGTTGACAGCGTTTTTGAAAGTAATTTAGAATCCCTAGATTATTAAACGAGCAAATCTTGTATATGTACCTGAAAGCACAACGTATCAAATATCTGGATAACCTCATTAGGATAATATTGTATAGACGCTGGTCGACGCAGTTAAACGACTCTCAAGTTTCAAGTTTATGACTAGGCGCAGTAACAGTCACTGTTATTTTTAGTAACCGGAAAATAACTGGTTTCAAAAAGACCTGTTACTAGAGTTCTAATTTTCGAAACTTAGGATACAAAAACAAGGACATTTAAGAAAAAAAATCAGCATTAAAAAAACTAGGGTGCGGTTTTATGAAACCACGGTGCAAGTGAAACTTTATTGCCATATAACCCTAAACGCTTTTAACCCGAAATCATCGAAAGTATCTCTATAATTTTATTTACGTGGTTTTGGTAATGTAATTTGAACCCAGCTCAGTATAGAGACGGACGTAAGAAGATTCTATCGTTTGTGGTCAATGGGTATTTAATGTGCTGCTCGACTAATATACGTAGGTAGCCCTATATTATTAAACGAGCAAATCTTGTATATATGTACCTATGTACCTATATAAATATTTTCTCGAAAACGGCTCTAACGATTTTGATCAAATTTACCGAAAAGGGGTTTCGGGGGGGGGGGGAATCGATCTAGCTAGGTCTCATCCCTGGAAAAATTCGTTTTTTTATCGATTTTATCATTTTAAAAAATAGTTTTTTTAACGTTATAAAACAGTGTCGAATGGAGTAGACTTTGGAAAAAACAAACTACTTTCATTATTTATGTCAAAATACTCTGACAGTGAATCGTTTCGGAATAATATTCTGAGAAAATAATATAAAATCAATATCTCACACTAAGTACTATTTTTTTTTGAACTCACCCGAGCAAAGCTCGGTCATCCAGATATGTTCACTCAAATTGTAAAAGATGCTTTCGGCAAATTTCAAACTGTGGTCACAAAAATCATTTTATAGATGTGATAGTTCAGCATAGTGAATTTTAGGAAGAAATTGGTTCGGAAAAGGCTGTAGAAATAATATTCAGAGATGTTCACATTTGCTTAATAGCCGACGTTTTGAAAAATTTATTTTCTTCTTCAGGGTTTTTAACTATAAATTACATTAATTAATTAATGCGATTTCCTGAAAAAGAAAATACATTTTTCGAAACGTCGGCTATTAAATAAATTTGAACATCTCTGAATATTATTTCTACAGCCTTTTCTAAACTAACTTCTTCCTAAAAATCATTTTGTTCAACACCCCCAAGAAATACGTAATTTCGTGGCCCTACTGAGGGTGGGCAAAATAATGAATTCCCTGACTGTTGGGCGAAATGGCATTTAGCCCACGCTCATATCTCGAACACTTGCAAAGTTCCCCGAAATGAGCGTGGGCGAAATGCTATTTCGGGAAACTTATACGCAAGTGTTGGAGATATTACGACCCAAAAATCACTGTTTTGCGGTTATTGCGATTATTGGTCAAAAGAGAAGATTCCACTCGCGTGTTACCACACTCGCTATTCTCGTGCGGCAAACTCCACGCTCGAGGAATCTTCTCTATCTTCTTTATCTAACTAAAAAAGTGATGTCGTGGATTTGCTGTATACGGCATTCCTTAGATAGATTCTCTAAATTATAGACGCTCGACAACGGAGGCGTCTAATAAATGTATGTGAAGGAATGTTTCATGGACAATTTCTGCATAAAAAATTTAAACGTTAGTTCAGCAAAATAAAATATTTTAAGACGAAATTTATGATCTTATTATAGATCGACAGCTAATGACAATTTTAGGTGTTATTTATTCAAGGCCTTATTTTTGTGAAGATGTTGATAGGGAGGCAAATTAAAGTGCCCCGAGTAAGGGATTTTACGGGATAGCAGTATGAGAGGGATACAGATCGCCCCCAAAATATAACAAAAAAAATGACCACAATTATTATTGCTTCAAGGCTGAAATTGTTTGTACAGCTTGTCGGTAACCCAATAATGCCAGTATAATATTTGCAGATCGATTGGTCAGTATTAAAGGGTTGGCAGATCACCCTAAACGTGTCATGTACCCGCCGAAATGTATATTATTAGTTCAAGGTTCAAATTTTAATATGTTGTTACGGCGACTGTTTTAAGCATATAATTCAATTTGCAGAACAAAATGTCGGTTTTAACCCCTTCTCTTAGAGGGAAACTTGCTCGCCTAGGTGTTTATATCGTTCTGTAAGGGGGTTAATACCGACATTTTGTTTTGCAAATTGAAATATATGCTTAAAACAGTCGCCGTAACAACATATTAAAATTTGAACCTTGAACTAATAATATAAATTTCATCGGATACATGACACGTTTAGGTTGATCTGCCGCCCCTTTAATACCGATTCGATCTGCAAATATTATAATGGCATTATTGAGTCACCGAGAAGCTATACAAACTATTTCAGCCTTGAAGCAATAATAATTGTGACCATTTTTTTTTGTTAGATGTTGGGGCCGGTCTGCATCCCTCCCATACGGCTATCTAGCAAAATCCTTTACTCAGGGCACTTTAATATGCCTCCCTCAACATCTTCACAAAAATAAGGCCTTGAATAAATAACACCAAAAAATTGTCACTAGCTCTCGGCCTATTACTAGCGCACAAAAATTAGATATATTTTTACCCGACTACTTTTCATATTAGAGGCTTGTTTTGCACTTTTGATTTTTGTGTTAGCCGTAATTTATTTAGTATCTAGTAATTTTTTATGACCCGGGCACCCGGGCGAAGCCAGACCGGACCGCTAGTATTTTTATATATATTTTATGAGTGATGGAGGTAAAACAACTGATATTAAAGTGGAAGATGGACATCAAATAGCCAATGACAAATACCTGTGTCACTTGTAAATATCGAGTATCTCTCATGACGTGACCATTTAACGAAATGTTTTACACTTTTGACAATGTTGCCGTTGAACTGTTTTTACAGACGTGACGTCTGTTATCTCTTAATTTATAGATTATGACGTCCTTTTAAAATTTTAGTCCAAGCTGCCATCATATAAAAAGGTACCCATAGAACACCTCAAATTTAAAAGGTGAAATGTTTGGAAAACGTAAAAAACATGTTACGCCCGACAGCTAGACAAGTAAAAATTTGTTAATTGTTATTTTTAATGAATTTTTGAAATTAGCTTAGAAAAATAGGTTATTAAACTTTTAAGTTAAATGGTTTCATAAATGTACTAAAAAGAAAAAATAATATATTTTTTTTTTATTTAATAAAAGGTGTTCGACTGCATGGTCATTACACCACTGTTGGTTTATACAATTCAGAATACATAGGTGGTATGTTACAATAATTGATTATGATTACACTTGAAAAAATAATATTTAATTTATGTTCATATAAGTATAAAAGCGTGGGTCGTAAGCGCTATGATAATTTTTTAGTCACGACCCACGCTTTTATACTTATGAACCTAAACTAAATATTATTTTTTTCTTTTTAGTACATTTAAAAAAACCATTAAAAGTTATTTTACCTATTTTTATTTTTAATTTTTTAGTGTGCTTTAATTGCTTAGTCTGATTTTATTACATTTATCCGATCTACTGAAACGTTACCGGAGCAAGACCGTTTGGCTGTGAAAATTCAAAAATGCGATTTGCACCCGGACGGGAGCCGGGTCAGTCAGCTAGTTAACATAATATTGTATTGTCACCGGAGCTACACATGTGTGCCAAATTTCAACTCAATCGGATCACGGGAAGTGGGTGAAAATTCAAAAGTATCTACGATTTATAACCGGACGAAACCGGGCCGGTCAGTTAGTTACCATTATATTGTATTGTCACCGGAGCTACACATATGTGCAAAATTTCAACTCAATCGGATCACGGGAAATGGGTAAAAATTTAAAAGTACGATTTACACCCGGACGAAAGCCGGGCCGGTCAGCTAGTTACCATAATATCGTATTGTCACCGGAACTACACATGTGTGCAAAATTTCAACTCAATCGGATAACGGAAACTGGGTGAAAAATCGGTCGCAAGATTTGAAACAAATAAATAAACATACAAACAAATATACGGGGCCAAGCTAAATAAAACCGTTTAATAAAAATACGCATTTACTTTTAGAAACACCTGCTTGAAATTTACACAATTTATGGTAAATAATGTACCTACCATTTTAAAAAAAAATTGTCTGGTTGACGTAAGCACTCACTGAAAAGAGATTTTTCGAAATTCAACCCCTAAGGGGGTCAAAACGGGGTGTATTGCACAGCCTATATTATTCAACATCTAAGGGGGTCAAAAAGGGGTGTATTGCACAGCCTATATTATAAACACTACTAGCCCGGCTTCGCTTCGCAGGGGAGAGATTCTCGCGGGGAGGGGATAATAAATCATAATTTATTATCTCTGGAACTACTGAACCGATTCTAAAACTTCTTTCACTAATAGAAAGCGATTCACTCCCTGAATGATATAGGCTATATTTTATTTTGATAAATTTCTCCTGTGGGATAGTAATAACTCCTGTGGGATAGTAACTCTGAAATTCTTTTGCATTTTAGCGTATAGGCGGAATCCTATTAATATTATAAACACCACTAGCCCGACTTCGCTTAGCAGGGGGAGAATTTCTCGCGGGGGGATAATAAATCATAATTCGAAATATACGTGGGCGAAGCCACAAGTAATTGCTAGTAAAATTATAATACTTATTATAATGATAACATTGAAGCGGAAAAATATTAAACATTTTGAAGATTTCTGGAATAGTATTATATGCATATTGACAGTTTATTACTGGATAAGACTTGCAACAGTAGAAGACTCTAGACAATTTTAAAAATAAAATATTTAAGAATGTATTGTTTGCAGTTTATTGCATTTTATTAGTATTCCATTTTTCTATTAAATAACTAATACATTGAAATATGTCCTTGATTATGTAACAGAGTAGTGCTTGCATTTCTTTACTTTTAAAATTTAATTCCAGATCTGTAATCATTGTGTACGAGATGATCTGTGAATATTATTTTTCTATTTTTGAAAAATTATATTAACTTTAAACTGGGTGATATTGTGATGACATTGTTTAACATATTACTAGAAGATTTTGATCCTTATGAGCGTAAATGAGGCCACTTTTAATAGAGGCAGCTAGACGTCGCACTATTGGCCATCTGTTGACTAGCATCCTAAGTTTTATTATTTAATCTTTGAGTACAGAATAATTGTAGAGTTTTCAGAAGTGAGTTGTGTTGACAATCGTTAAGCCATCTGGTGACTAGCATCTTAATTTTATTTAAGACAATCTTGCGTCATTGGTTCATATTGCATAATATTTCGCGGTGACTATTAATAGACAACCCCTAACGTTCTTTCGAAACGCCTCTTTTTTGAGATGTTTATATTCACGAGGAATATTATTATAAGTATATAGAGGCAGAACCATAAGTAAAAGATTTTTTATAAAAATTTGTTTCATGCAAGTTTATTGACAATGTTGTATCCTGTGACATCGTATTTTTATTATTATTATGATAATCTGATAAATATTTTAAATTGCAATTTAGATAATCTGGCTGCCCGGTTGTGATCAAGTTGTCTACGAAGTATGCGATATGTAAATTTATGTTGTATACAATATATCTGAAGCATATATTTTAAAATTTTTGGATAAGCTGCGATGTTGACTGGTTTATACATGGTCCGTACACAATATCACAATAATTAAAAGATGATAAAATGAGCGATTCCACTAAGTATTTGTCTATGTATAATCCTAAATTTTTGCAGTAGTCTACAGAATTAGTTTGATGACCAGACAGCGTTACAGCACTTTAGCCAACTGATTCCGGCTTTCTATAGACATTATATTGAATTTAATTGGATTTAACATTAGGGCAAGACTTTTGGACCATTCTGATATTTTATTTAATTTTAAACTTAATAATGTTAATCATTATTATGTCAAACTAAAAATATTCATACATAAGAAAATTAGATAATCAAATTCATTAAAGGGGCCTACACACGATCAGTTTAACTGCGCAGTTTAACCCTTGTGGCGTCATGTCTGAGCGATAAACTGAGATAACTGCATAGTTCCGACAAATTTTAACGCAGGCTTTTGGCCTGCGCATTTGACTCTACTTTGCACCGATAAACTGCGAAGTCAGCTCAGTTAATTGAACAGTTGTCACAGGCATGTGTAGTCTTTGGGTAAGCTCTTCAAACTGAGAACAATTGAGGAGAAAACTGAAATAGCCCACACACCGTACAGTTTATCTGTGCAGTCAAACTGCACAGATAAACTGCGAAGTTAAACTGATCGTGTGTAGGCCCCTAACGATTGGAAAAATTGTGAAAGATTTATTTTAAATTCTTTTATTTAACAACAAATTTTACAATCTTAATGAAT
Organism: Mongoloraphidia duomilia; assembly: GCA_039654895.1. NCBI lineage: Eukaryota > Metazoa > Arthropoda > Insecta > Raphidioptera > Raphidiidae > Mongoloraphidia > Mongoloraphidia duomilia. The sequence continues at coordinate 3,629,526 of CM077520.1, read as the reverse complement.
TTGATTATTGTCAAGGTTAACATTCCAAGGACTTAGTAGAGAGTGATGCTGGTGAATATTATACTGGTCCATCTATTGCTGGCCAACTGCTTATGATATAATATTGCAATGTCAGGAAAAAGTGTTATATGAATGTGAACATTGTCGAATGTCGTATTGAAAAATGATTAATAAAGATTATTAGGAGTTGGTTTTTGAATGTGGAAAGACGCGCTTATTTTTTCCCTTTTTCCCTAACAATTCAGAAGTGGGATAAAAGAATTCACGGTCGTTACCCAGTGCTGTTTAAACTATACCGGGTGTTTAGATAGAATTTATAAAATTTACGGACAATAAATAACAATTGTTAAGCATGAACCCTTTAAATGAAGCTGGTCGTTATGTTACCGTACAAAAAAGGAAACGTCGAATGGACCAAACTGTTTCCGCGGCTGAGGTAGACCGATTAGTGACAGAGAAAGTGAACATCATAATGCAGCGAAATAGTGGATTGTCGCAAAGTAGCGCTCTGCAAAAATATACAGACAAAACAGATCTGATTACATCGTTTGACCCCGAACAATCCGAAATTACAGTACTTAACTGGATACATAAAATCGAACAAATAGGCTTAATCCATAACTGGAGTGACGAAAATAAGTCTATCTGTTTGCAATCTCACCTAGATGGATTGGCAAAAGTGTGGTACAATGGACTTACAAACTACGACTTGACGTGGTGCGAATGGAAAGAAGCTATTGAGCGTGCGTTTCCGTCCCATACCGACTATGTGGATTTGCTGAAACAAATGCTAGCCAGACATAAAGATAAAAATGAAACCATGATGCACTATTTCTACTCAAAAAACATGCTAGTGAAGAAATGCAGCTTGACTGGCACCAATGCAGTATCGTGCATAATAGATGGGTTGCCCTTAGAACTTCAAGGCACTGCAAAGGCGGGAAACCACCAGAGCCCAGACGAATTGTTCTATGGTTTTCTCAGTAAACTAGCAAATGTTGATATTCATCGTAAAGCTGAAGTTGTTGCTGCTACAAGTCGACCGACTACTTCGGGATTAAGTAAGTGTCACTTATGCAATCGATTTGGACACAAATGGAGGCAGTGTATTTCCAGAAGGTCCCTAAAGGCGGCTACAAACAAGCAACAATCAGTAACCCGCTGCTCATGCTGTGGAAGGAGCGGTCATACAGAAGAGGCATGTTGGTTTAAAACAAAGGTGAAGTTAACCTGTTCGAAATGCGGCAAGCTGGGGCACGACGAACGGAGCTGTTGGACCACGCAGCGACCGGGCACATCTACAACCTGTACAACTTGTGGAAAAGGAGGCCATTTAGCAGATAACTGTTGGTCCAAGGACAAGACCAAGGAGGTCAAAATATTACAAGGGCAAGTGTCTAATTTATTTTATAGTATTTCTGTAGTTATAAACGATCACAATTTTAATGGGTATATTGATACCGGTAGCCAAGTAAATCTGGCCCACATTTCGGTAGCAGAAAAATTAAATTTGAATTTAAATAATTGCGATTTAGTTGTGAGAGGTTTTGGAAACGCTTGTATAGTACCTAAAGGAATGAGTGAGGTACAAATGAATATTGGAAACGTGTCTATTCTTACACCAGTATTATTCGTGACGACAGAAATGAATAATGTAGATATAATTATTGGACAGCCTGTTATAAATAATGATAGAGTAACGCTTGTTGTCTCCGGAAATAAAGTAGAATTAAAATCAGCCGAAGAAAAAACGACCTGCATGTGTTGGTCAAAAAAAATACCCATTAAAATTTATGATCATACGCACCTACGGGGGTATGATGTCAAACAAGTACTAGTTACTCTAGATTGTATTGAAGAAAACGTTTTTGTTAATGCAGCCATTATTAAGAACGGTGATCAAACATTTTCTATTCAAAGTGCTTTAATTAATGGTTTGGTCCAAACGTTAAATATTATAAACTTGGGCCCTACGCCCATTTGCTGGGAGAAAGGGGATTTGCTTACAAAGGGATTTAGATTGACATTTCCAAATAAGGTTAAAGTGGTTCAAGAAGCTAGTAACTGTCTTTCGTTACAAGTGGATCAAATTAAAAGTGGAAGTTTAGGGGAAAACGATGAGAATAAACTTAAAACCTTGTTGCAAAAGTATAGTAATTGTTTTGCGCAAAATACTTTTGAACTAGGCAGCAATTCTTCTGTTGAACTAAAAATAAATCTGTCATCGGACAAACCTGTAGTACATAGGCCTTATCGACTATCTGAATTTGAAAAGAATGTGGCAAGGGATAAAGTACACGACCTTCTAGCAGGGGGCATTATCAGAGAATCCTTTTCACATTTTTCGAGTCCCATCATATTAGTTAAAAAGAAAACAGGGGATTATCGTCTATGTGTGGACTATAGAAAGTTAAATTCAATTACGGTTAAAGACAAGTACCCCTTGCCATGCATTGAAGACCTCATCGGCCGATTAAGCAATAAAAAATATTTCTCTAACCTTGATATGGCACAGGGCTACTATCAAGTCCCTGTGGCACAAGATTCGATTCATAAAACAGCGTTTGTGACTCCAGATGGCGAGTACGAATTTCTGAGGATGCCATTTGGGCTCGCAAATGCTCCTGCTACATTTCAGCGCATGATTAACAAAATATTGGGTAAATTAAGATTTAATGAGGTCATTGCTTATCTTGACGACATCTTAATTCCTTCAGATACGGTCGATGAAGGCTTAGTGGTTTTAGAAAGAGTTCTTGAATTGTTCGCTGAAGCAAACTTAAAATTAAATGTGGACAAATGTTCGTTCCTGCAACCCAGTATTAATTTTCTTGGGTATGAAGTTTCGGAGCAAGGAATAAGACCCGGCGATCAAAAAATTAAAGCAGTGGCAAGTTTTAAAAATCCTACAAATTTACATGAATTAAGGCAGTTTTTAGGTCTTGGTTCTTATTTCCGAAAATTCATAAAAGATTATGCTAAAATAGTTGCCCCGCTCACAATCCTTTTGCGTAAAAATGTGTCATGGAATTGGGGGAATGAACAAACGGACGCGGTTATTACTATCAAAAATATTTTAATTAGTAAACCTTTACTAAAAATTTATGACCCACAAGCGGAAACTGAATTGCACACTGATGCATGCGGTAAAGGTATTGCTGGCATTTTACTACAATACGAGGGGGGCGATCTGAAACCCGTATCTTACTTCAGTAGAGCTACATCCCGCGATGAAAGTTTGTACCATTCCTACGATTTGGAAACATTGGCCATCGTAGATTCAATTAAAAGGTTTAGGGTATATTTAATGGGAATACGTTTTAAAATAATAACGGACTGTAGTGCGGTCCGAAGTACGTTTGAAAAAAAGGACTTGTTGCCAAGGGTTGCTCGGTGGTGGCTAAGTATACAAGAGTACGATTTCACGATAGAACACCGTCCAGGGGATAAAATGAGACATGTCGATGCTCTTAGCAGAAACCCAACACCCAATATACTTCTTTTAGATACTCAGGATTGGATACTGGCTTTGCAAATGCAGGACGAAAGTATACGTCTAATAAGGAACAAGTTAGTTAAAGCGGATGATCAGGGACTCTTAAATACATATGTCATTAACGATGATAGATTATACAGGAAAACATTAGATGGTAAAACTAAGCTTGTGGTACCTAAATCAGCACGATTCAATCTAATGAGAAAATATCACGATGACATAGGTCACGTGGGTCTAAAGCGTTGTGAGTCTCTTATTAAAGAAAAATTTTGGTTCAAAAATATGACTAGATTTATAAAAAAATATGTCACGGCATGTTTAGACTGCCGCTATAAGCGTGGCCAATACGGCAAACCGGAGGGTTATTTGTTCCCTATAGATAAACCTACCGAACCTCTGCATACATGGCATATTGACCATTTGGGTCCATTCTGTAAAAGTCACAAAGGAAACTCTTATATTCTAGTAATCGTAGATTCGTTCGCCAAATTTGTGTTCGCTAGGCCTACAAAAACAGTAGGGGCACAAGAAGTTGTTGACCACTTAAATGACTTGTTCAGTATGTTTGGTACTCCCAAAAGAATTATTTCGGACTGTGGAAAAGCTTTTAAAAGTACGACCTTTAACACATTTGTAACGCAGTATCAAATAAAGCACGTTTTAAATGCCGTTGCGAGCCCTAGATCGAATGGGCAGGTAGAGCGTTACAACCGCACTATCCTTGACGGGTTAAACACTTCTATTGAAAATGAAAGCGATTGGCAAAAGGCGCTCCCAAACGTCATATGGGGTATGAACAATACTATAAATAGTAGTACAAGGTATACGCCCCACTTACTCATGTTTGGTTTTGAGAAAAATCGTCATGCTGATTTGGGGAACAACGAGTTTGTGGAAATAGAAGATGTTAGACATAATGCAAAAGAAAATTTAGATAGACAGGCAAAGAAAATGAAAGAACGCTTTGACGCAAAGCGCAAAGTGAGTCAGGTATATAAGGTAGGAGATTTGGTGCTATGGTCTGGAGCGGATAAAAGTTCTAAAGAGGTCAGCCGGAAGGCTGGTTATTATAAATTCGGTGGGCCGTACAAAGTACAAAAGGTACTTGGTAATGATCGGTACGAAATCGTGGCAATAAAAGGTTTGAAAGGATACAAAAGATTTAAAGCCGTTGTTGCGGCCGAAAAGTTGAGAAAATGGGGAGGTGGAGTAATAGAGGACACTGAAAGTGATACTGACCTTGATAGCACGGATGAACTCATTGATTTATTGGAAGGATAGCTTAGTACGTAAGAGAAACACTCTGTAAGCTAAAGTTTGTAAAATGTTTTGTTTGAATAAATTTATATGAAAATTATTCTGCACTTTTTGATAAAAAAAAAAAGAGTATAATTGTGGTAACAAAGGTCACAATGAGGTGGTAACAAAGTTCACCTGTGTAAAAGAAAAAAAAAAGAGTATAATTGTGGTAACAAAGGTCACAATGAGGTGGTAACAAAGTTCACCTGTGTAAAAGAAAAAAAAAAAAAAAAAGAGTATAATTGTGGTAACAAAGGTCACAATGAGGTGGTAACAAAGTTCACCTGTGTAAAAGAAAAAAAAAAGAGAGTATAATTGTGGTAACAAAGATCACAATGAGGTGGTAACAAAGTTCACCTGTTCAAAATGAAAGTAATTATTGTGGTAACAGAAGTCACGATAATTTAGTGAAAACTTACCAACTATACAATTTACAATTAACGAAAGACAAATGTAAATGGTAGTTGGTAGATTTATATACAGTTAGTACTCGCAATTAATTTTGTTTGGCAGGACAGCAGCTAGCAGCCATGACAAGGATACGTCGCCTTTTGCACTGGCGAGGTCGCCAGAGGGTCAGGGAGGCCGAATGTCAAGGTTAACATTCCAAGGACTTAGTAGAGAGTGATGCTGGTGAATATTATACTGGTCCATCTATTGCTGGCCAACTGCTTATGATATAATATTGCAATGTCAGGAAAAAGTGTTATATGAATGTGAACATTGTCGAATGTCGTATTGAAAAATGATTAATAAAGATTATTAGGAGTTGGTTTTTGAATGTGGAAAGACGCGCTTATTTTTTCCCTTTTTCCCTAACATTATCTAATTCTCTTAAACTGCTTGCTTTTGTTAACTAATTAGTATAAGTTGCTATGATAGACTAAGAGCGGATAACACTTTTTTATGTGTTTTTAGAAGACTTGGAACTTTTTTTAAAAGATAACTTTTAAATATCTCTACAAGGGGTAAATAGTCTGTCATTCCAAACGCGGGGCAAAACTTTTTCTAGACTTTACTAATGATAAACACACATAAGTCTTTTTTCGCAAGAGTGAACAAAAAAATATGGGGTGGTTTTGCCCCGCGTTTGGAATGACAGACTATATACCCCTTGTAGAGATATATAAAATTCATCTTTTAAAAAAGTTCCAAGTCTTATAAAAACACATGAAAAAAGTGTTATCAGCTCTTAGCCTATGAATACATCAAAATATATTTTACGAGTGTTTGAACAATTTTTATTCAGAGACAAAGAAATATAAAATCAGATAGCGTTTACAGATAAATTATGTAACTAAACTAAGTTCACTTTATATAAGTTTTATACAGTCTCAACAAATTTCAAAACATTAAAATAATGTCAGCTGCGGCAGTGATGTAAATATCTTATATCATTATTTAGGATCAGTTAGAGGTAGCATTGACAATATCTGAGCTGTTAGTTCAACAATAATATAGGTGGAAGCACAAGTCAACATTGAGTTTGTGGGCCAGGGGAATGAAACGTAAGCGGGCAGCTATAGTATATTTTTCAGTACATGGAATCACTATCTTCCCATATAATATGTTAATCAATGGTGATGACTGATGAGTGATCATTAAATACAGTTTGTGACGTTATCAACATTTTAAGAACTATAACTACCTATTGTGCTTTCAAAACGGTGGCATTCATTCCAACAATTCAGCACTGGCAGCAAAAAGTAAGTTTTAAACACACGTGGTTTTAAAGTATTAGAAAAAAATAATTTTTAATTGATCAATTATGGTTCCGTACTAAAATGGTAAAAAAATGGAACAATGATGAGAATTCGTTCTCTGTCAGTATGTTACTGTCGATTTTTAAACGGTTTTATTTAGTTTGACCCCGTATATTTATTTGTTTCAAATCTTGCGACCGATTTTTCACCCAGTTCTCGTTATCCGATTGAGTTGAAATTTTGCACACATGTGTAGCTCGGGTGACAATACAATATTATGGTAACTAGATGACCGACCCGGCTCCCGTCCGGGTGCAAATTGCATTTTTGAATTTTTACAGGCAAAATGTCTTGCTGCGGTAACGTTTCAGTGGATCGGATAAATGTAATAAAATCAGACTAAGCAAATAAAGCACACTAAAAAATTAAAAATAAAAATAAGTAAAAAAACTTTTAAGTTAAACGGTTTTATAAATGTACAAAGTATAAAAGCGTGGGTCGTGACTGTAATAAATTATCATAGAGTTTACGACTCACGCTTTTATACTTATGAACTTAAATTAAATATTATTGTTTTCTTTTTAGTATATTTATAAAACCGTTTAGCTTAAAAGTTTTTTTACCTACTGTGACGCACTCGTACAGACTATGGCAAATATGTTTAATTGTGGAAGATTGAGTGCTAAATCTTGATCACAAATATGTACCAGTGGACACACAGACGGAATTAAACAACCATGTCAAATTTTGAAAGAAACTTTAATAAACTCTGTTCAGTCAATTTTAAAATGTTATTGTGTCGTCTTGGAGTAGATCCTTATAATATTTTGCCCTCATTCGCGTGGCATTGTCCGGTTGATTGTGGTAATATGGGGAATGGTACCTTGCCACAATTCGGACTGCCCGTTAAGAAGGAGTCGTCAGACAACTTATTTTGTAGTCGAAACTATACTGTTCTACTGAATTTATTTTATGAATTTTAAAATATTTTTACGAACGAAATCTGGCGTACAAGACAACACAATGACAACGGCACGTTACATAAATTATTATTTTTTTAAATTTTTATTGTAGATTATAGACGCGTCGACATCTAAGGTCATTAGCGTCTTTCAACTACACTAAATAACAACTAACTTAAAACTAAATAACATCACAAAACATCCATGAGCGCAGGTGGGATTCGAACCCACGGCAGTCCAGTCTAGAGGTCGCTGCGCCAAGCACGCTACCATCTAGGCTATACTGCCCTCTTTACATAAATTAACTATTACACTCGCTATTACATTATAACTATTATGAAATTATGGTCAGAGGCGGCGATTAAGGGAAATACATTTTTAAATTTTATTATTAAAATAAACACAGTAACAACTGAGTTGTTACACTACCTATTTTTTTTTTCAATTTCAATTTTAACTCGAAATTTGGAATAGTTATAGAGATTGGGTGAACAAACTTAGTCCAAAATATTGTTTGGCTTTTTTTGAAGAGCTAAAAATTGAAGGTAATTTTTTTTTTCACCTGATCAAATGGGGTATCATATTATATTGACATATTATGAAGGGGCACTTGTTACAGATTCCATAACTATTGTTTTAAATCACGCATAGTTTTTGACACATTAGCGAAAATGTTCGTTTGAAATTAATTCCCTCGCCCTTAGGCTAGGAGCATACACACAACTGTTTCCACGACTAAACAGTTTAGTCAAGTTGTGTACGTGTCGCGATTTCAACTCGACTAAACTCTTTAGTTGTTAGAGGTGCGCATACAATCAATCAGTTTTGCCATAATTTCACTATTAAATTAATGGGTCACCGAACAACTATTTAGTCGAGCATATGGTAGCGTCAATACACAGCTGTGGACATACGCTATCGACGATAGTTGTTCAACAGAAAAGTCAAAAGACGATCGATGCGGTCTTTTGATTTTTTTGTCGTACAACTACATTGTTGATAGTATATGCGCAGTCCCTTCTAATCCCATAGCCTTTTGACAAACAACTAAACAGTTGAGCGTTTAAAAATTGATTGTACGCGCCAGGCCTTATATCCGAAATTTTTAGGCAAAAATTTGAAATAGGTGCTCGCACTGTAAAAATTAAAGATTAGAAGTAAAATAGAGCGATATCTCAAACACTTTTAGTTTTAGAGAAAAATAAAATAAACTTATTTATTGATGAGATCACTGTGTTATTATGGATAAAATTTAGATTATAGATGTTTGACAGCAGAGGTCATTTGAAATGTAAATTAACTTAACATATTAGGTACATTTATTCGTTTGTTAGTTGTACGGAACCCTCGGCGCGCGAGTTACACTCGCACTTGACGGTTTTTTTTGTAAGTAGGATCGATTTTAAGTGTTCTACATCTGTGTATTTTCTCAGATATATTTACACATTATTTGATCACATTTCACAAAATTTTAAATATAATTTGAATTCGAATTGTGTGGATTATAGACGCTCGACAACAGAGATCATTAGCGTCTGTAAATATAATTTGTCGTAGAAAAAGGCAATTATACAAATATTCGCACTATTCTAAATAACACCCCTCTTTTTGTGGGTCGGGGGTCATTTCGTGCGGGACAGCTAATTTCACGATTTTCCAAATCAAAATTCATTTCAATTACTCATGGGCTGAATTTTAACATAATATTAAGGAGCAGAACATTCATCGGCATACAATAAATCAATTACATACATCAAATATGTGGAATGATCTGCATGCTCAAAAGTTTAAATAAAAATGATTTTTCTATTTTTATTTATAATAAACTACTGTAACAAATTTATTTTGTATTGTAGTTTTAATGTAAATTTTTTAGTACTTGGCTAGCCGCTGGAACAACGAAAGTTGAACGGTGCCTTTCGTACGTACAGTACAAAACCACACTTTATTTATTTTATTTATATAATACTAGCGGCCCGATCCGGCTTCACCCGGGTGGTATGAATTTATGATTCATTAAAACATTACTTACTCGCTTCGCTCGTTCGCTTTAGTTATGTCCTAAAGCAAAGTATCACCTATCGAACAGTAAAAAACAAATTTGAAATCGATTCAGTAATTTCTGAGATTACCCCCGATTTTCACCTGGACGAATCCGGCCGGGTTAGTTATTATAGCCTATGTCCTGAAGCAAAATATCATCTATCGAACAGTGAAAAAAAATGTGAAATCGGTCTTCTGAAATTACTTCTGTTTATTGACCCGGGTGAAGCCGGGCCGGCCAGTTTCAATTATACATCTAAACCTTCCTCGTGAATCAATCTACCTAATCGTGAAAACCGGAACAAAATCCGGTCAGTAGTTACGGAGAAAATCGGGCACAGACAGACAGACATACGCGGCGGGGGACTTTGTTAGTATAGTATGACAGTATATGTAGTACAAGAAAAAATACATGAAATTATCTCGTTTACTTGTTGTATATACCAGTGCTCGAACGAGAATAATACCTAATATACAAGTAAGATAAGCGTGCTCTTATTATATAAGGGCTTATAGCCAGGGCGTATCCATAATTTCGTTCGGGGGGGGGCGGGGGGGGAGGGCAAGAGTTGCATAAGAGTAAACTTGGACATGCGCTTATCATACTGCATAAACGATAGTTCAAACGTTCTTAGTGCAATTCGGGGAATTTTTAGATGCCAAAATTCATTAACGGGAAACAAAAGGGATCAGTATAATTATTGCTTCATGCATAATTTATTTTGTATTCATCCATTTTATATATGTAACTATACATTTTATTTTGTAATTTTTACACACTTTGTTGGAATATTACACAAATTATGTAATTTTTACACTTTATGTAAAAATCACAAATTTGTTTAACTTTACAGTAAAAGTCCAAGTTTTTATGGAGTTTTCTGTGTAAAAATAAATTATAATGTAAAATCACTTAGAAAATCGAGCGAATTCTACCTTCACTTTCAAAGTATTTTTACATCCATTTTTTACAGTGTTGAAAGACCCTATAGTAATTTTATAATTAGGTATTCATTTTATGTATTTTTTTTTCATTATAGACTTTAAACGCTTTTTAATTGATAATATTAAAAACGATTATGAAAGCAAATTCTATTTTGTCAAACAAGCAAGATTTAAAATGAATAAATAATATTACATGTCGGTGAATTTAAAACTCTTTCTGCAGTGTGTTATCTGCCCATACATTATGACTCCCTCTTCAACCCTACTTAGTGAATTCAAGCGATTTATGCGTTTTTCAGAAGAATACGTAATACCACAGACGATAGTAGAGATGTTTTTACTGAAATGTGCTTCAATGAGTTTTTAATGAATTTATTTTGCATGCAAGCAGAAACATGTATCTACTTTAAAGCGCATTTTCCAACTTTACTATGGCGGGAAAAATTCTTTGGGGCAATTCCCCGCCAAAGGCTACCCAATATTAATACGCATTATGCAGGTTTCGTTATACCTAATTACGAAAAAAATGTTAGATTTTATTTCAACTGTATTATTATACAGGGTGGCACATCTTAAACAATGCAGTGAAATATCTCGTAAACGGTACAAACCATAAAAAAATGTTTTATGCGAAAGTTATAGAATGTCAAGGGGGACAGAAGACTGTGATATCAGATTTAACATAGGTGGTACTGTGAAGGTCAGCTTCGATTTTTTAATTGTAACAGTGCATTTTTTTCCAGATTACGACACAGTATGTACTTAATAGTGAACAGTAAATTATTAAGGTACATATGAGCTAAAGTTAATAAATATTGAGATACAATATTTTGATATAGCCAAATATTTAAATAACAAGCTAAAAAATTGAGCACTAACATGTGGTGGAAGTCCTGGTGCTGGTGGTGGGAGAACGTGTCTCCAGTCCTTTTTGCAAGCTTTTTTATATTAATTATAATATAGGTACTCATTGACAAAACATCGAATATTTTTAAGTATTAATACTTAATTTAAATAATAATAATAATTTAACATTATTTTCAAGTAATAATGATAACAAAAAATATTCGATAATTTTGACCCCTGAATTTATTATACAATCACAAAAAATTTTAAAATAAAATAGTCATAATTCGTCATTCGCCATCTCAACAATACAATAACGTTTACAATACGTCGGTACACGCGGTCAAACTCAACAGGTTGTGTCTGACCGCCACCGTGCCATAGAACGCTGCACCAGAATGCTTTAACGCTGACAAGCAGTGACATAATATATGTCCGTGTCAATTTGTTTATTAGTGTTGCGTTCAAACGCCACCGCCACTGCGCTAATGTGCTCAGACCTTAAAGAATGCATAGTTATCGCTACCTATTTCTGAGGTACTCATGTCTAATTTCTGCTGTTGCAAAGCATGCAAAATTAATTTTGTTTCTTGATTTAAATGCAGAATTGTATGCCCTAAAACTTTTATTCAAAGGTTTTTTGTCTTAAATAATTAGGGAAGCAGGAAATTACGAAAAATATGATTTTGCATGTTAAAGTCCTATCGACAGCCTCGATCACCAGCCTGTATGTATTTTAGTGATGGGCGAATACGAGATGTTTTTACAATCGAAACAATTGTAATCGTTCATAATAACAATCGAGTCCACAATCGACTCGGAGTTTGATTGTTCGATTGTTCAAGTCGATTATTTGCTACATAGGTTATAGCAATAGCAGCGAATGAGAATACATGTAATCTCGATTCAAGGTTATATCTCGTCGACTGACGTTCACGCGACTCGTTGATTGTTCACTGCTCACACTGTTCAGTCGGTACTCACTACTCTGTGATCTCTTCACTATTACGCGATTACTGCATAATCGACTATCGACTCGACCACAGTCGTTGAGTGATGAACGATTGTATATTATATGGCTCTCGACAGTGTACGATTCAGTACTATGCGAATCGGTCTCGGTGAAGTATGAAACAACAACAATCAGTCATCAACAATAACAATCGAGTCATCGAGATGTTTGAACAATCGACTAAAACATTTCGTATCGCGCATCACCAATGTATTTAAGATAATAATATTATGTAGTATTTAAGATATTTCTTCATTCATTTTGTGTTTAATATATTATGTAGAATGAAAACATCTTTTATTTTTATCATCAAAGTAAACAAAATATTTATAAGTATACAAAACAAAACAGATTTTTCCATCAATCCATTAAAAAAACGCGGAAAGCACTTAAATTATTATTCAATTGGAAATGGATTTTCCTGCATTCAGAATGTTTTCTCCGAATCGGTTTTTTGATTCAAATCTTATGGGGCTGTTCTATATGGTCAATGTGAGAATTTACAGTCCTGTTATTTTTACTTCCCACCTCTACTATGGTAGGGAAGTAATGGATTCAGTCCGAAAACAATATTTCGAGATTTTAACAAATCTTCACGTTTTGAGACCCTAGCAATCGTTTAAAATCATTTTCTGACTGATGTCTGTATGTGTGTGTGTGTGTGTGTGTGTATGTGTGTATGTGTGTGTGTATGTGTGTGTGTATGTGGTCAATTTTTCGCCTTCGATATCTTAAGAACGGAACAACATACGGGCATGCCGATTGTTCTATTGTGTTTATCAGCCTTTAACTTAGATCTGATTAGATTTTGAGTCAAATCGGTTCAGTGGATCCTGAGATATTCAAAAAAACGTCCTCAATGTCACGTATTAACATAGGTAAAAAAAATATAAATGAATTCTAGACGTTATAATATGAAAAAAATGTAAATATTTTTTTTCTCTAAAATGTATAGTTTTCGAGAAAAAAAATATTTTACTAAAAAAAATAAAAATTGTACGTAAATCAAGATAACCATGATTTTTGCTATATTAAGTTAGCCATCAGTAGATCACCAAACAAAAAAGAGGGCCATGCTTTTTTCAAAGAATAAAAATTAAATTGTGTTTTAAAGACCACCAACAGCTAAGGTTATTTGGGCCTAGTCAAAGAATAAAAAAAAGAGTGTTTATTTTTTGCAAATATTTACTAGGTGGGAAGTATAGGACTGGTCATCAGTCGAATTTTTTTCCACTTCCTTACTTTAATATTAGCTCAAAATACAGAATATTTGTAGGTTTTTTAACGGTATTATAATTAATCAAGAAATTCAGGCGTGAAACTTGGTGTGATTATATATATTAATTATAATACCTACCGTAAAAAAACCTACAGATATTCTGATTTTGATTTAATAAGGCGTCCAGCAAAAATAGCTCTCGCAGTATGTGCTTTTCTGCGGTACACTGTGCATATATAAGAGAAATCAAAATTGTCTACTGTTGGCACTGTGGAGTAAATGGAAACTTGCCTGACGCGTAATCGGTAGTTTCGGGTTCAAGTCCCCGACAGTGACATTTATATTTTTCTTATATTATAGCCTTCTATTAAAAATCATGGCGATAATATGTCGTCTGATATATTGTGTTATTCACTAATATGTGAATTTATTTACGGATAGGACTAATAATTTCTTGTTTAATATATTAGCTTGCTGGCCCGGATTCGCCCAGGTAGATTTCTGTTTAGCAACGAAATAATCCAGAGTGACAGACTCCTATATCATTTTACTGTATCTCTTATAGTTTAGCCGACGACAGTGTGGTCCAGTGGTTAACGTCACGGCCTCTGGATCAGACTGTCGTGGGTTCGAATCCCGTCTCCGCTCATGGATGTTTTGTGATGTCATTTAGTTTTAAGTGAATTGTTATTATTTAATGTAATCAAGACGCTAATGACGTAAGTTGTCGACGCGTCTATAATTTACAATAAATAAAAAATAAATATAGTTTAGCCAACTGGTTCATTACTAACGCTTGTCAACCACTTGTCACGATATTACTGTAGAGTAATTAAAAATTCAACCAGCGCGAAACTAGGAGTTTCGAGTTTGAATCCCGACTGCATGTGTATAAAAAAATTTCTATTGCATTGTATCGTTACAACAATGTGTTATTAATAGTAATTCACTAATTATTATAGCCCGGGTGCTATAAATTTATTATTTATTTATGCACTACTTAAGGTCGATTTATATTATCCGCTCAGACACGGTGCGGGAACGTAGCGTTTCCGGCAAGACAAACATTTTTACATGCATTTCAAATACGAATATTTATACTAAGCGGATCCCGTCCGTTCAGACACGTATCAATACTTGTATTTGAAATGCATGTAAAATATAAATATGTTGGTTCTTGCTGTGCCTGTTTCACCGATCCGCAGACCCGGACTTAGAGACCCAGAGCCCCTAGGCACTTGACAGTTAGAGGCCCCCCAAGCCCAAAAAAAAAATGGAATTGGATTGGTCGGAAATTTAGCAAAAAAAATACAATAAGTCGCCAATTGAACTATCTTAGGAACAATCTTAAAACATGTTTGGATTTTTTTTTCTATAATTTACATTTCCGCCGTGGCCAGGGTCCCCTCGGCAGCTGGGCCCCTAGACCGGTGCCTTTTTGGCCTAGGCAAAAATCCTGGCCTGCTGATCCGATTTCTCTTTACTGGTCATCAAGCTATATAAAAACCTTTTTAGGGACAGTACGGAGCTACGGAGCTTGTGAAGTGGATACTGCCAGTTGACAATAATTTTGCCGATATTTATTTCACTTCTTGTTGCCAACCATGGATAAAAAACGTGTAGGCACCAACCTGACAATTATTATTAAACTGCTCATCGAAATCAATCGAAAGTGAATGTTGTCAGAAGAACTTATCAATATAATAATGATATACAGTTAGGATCTGACATAACGCTACGACGCGACGTTTGGTGACAATAGTCCGAGAGCTAGTGACAATTTTTTGATGTTAGTTATTCAAGGCCTTATTTTTGTGAAGATGTTGAGGAAGGCATATTAAAGTGCCCTGAGTAAGGGATTTTGCTAGATAGCGGTATGGGAGGGATGTAGACCGCCCCCAACATGTAACAAAAAAAATGGTCAGAATTATTATTACTTCAAGGCTGAAATTGTTTGTATAGCTTGTCGGTGATCCAATAATGCCATTATAATATTTGCAGATCGATTAGTCAGTATTAAAGGGGTGGCAGAACACCCTAAACGTGTCATGTACCCGACGAAATTTATATTATTAGTTCAAGGTTCAATATATTAAAAG
This sequence comes from Mongoloraphidia duomilia, assembly GCA_039654895.1. Lineage (NCBI taxonomy): Eukaryota > Metazoa > Arthropoda > Insecta > Raphidioptera > Raphidiidae > Mongoloraphidia > Mongoloraphidia duomilia. The sequence continues at coordinate 3,613,902 of CM077520.1, read as the reverse complement.
AACCTTAAAAACCAAACCTTTACATAATTATTAAAAAAATAATTAATTGAAAATATACATTGGTAGATACAATAGATTGAAATAACCATGTGGCTGTTGGTGGGTTAGGAAAATTAATTTTGATTTCTTTCCGTTTGGATCTCAGAGTTTAATAATGAACGCTAATGACCTCGACTGTCGAGCGTCTATAGTCTACAATATCTACCTCTCTCTCTCTTTCTCGAATAATGAAAGTAGCTGGGAAGACAGTGCGCGTGTCCACGACTGACTGACTCGTGCTTGCCGTCGGCAACTCGGTAAGTACCGCGACGTCCAGGTCTCGTCTAAATAAAGCTCGTAGTCCCGGAGACATGGCGCCGCGATAGGTTTTTTAGGTAATACATAACGCACACACAAACGATACCAACTATATATAGAGAAATGCACTAACAGGTATATCGACGGTCTCTGGGGAAAAACTAGTACCTAACTCCAGATTTTATAATATATTTTATCTATTAAATAATATTCATATAATAACTTTGTTAGTTGAAGCTCAGCATTATTATTTTCTTACTTAATCTATTTAAAGAAGATTCCGATCAAAATTGTAAAAAACAAGTTTGTAGTAGGTACCTATAAGAAAAAAATTCACAGATTTCGCAATCCTTGCAACCATCGAGGACATTGGAAATGATAACAGCATATATGAAACATAATTAACTGTTTATTATACACACAATATTTATCAAGGCACTGTTTAGTTTTGTCAGGAATAACCCTATTATTCTTCTGTTATATACGCGTTCACTTTTGCTTGATTACTTAACTTTTAAATGGATTTTTCTACAGTATTTATTAACATTTGCTCAAAAATAACACCGCAGATCGTCGCAAATACCTCTCAATTAACTAGACATGATATAAAACACATTTCGAAAAAATTGCACTTGTTCAATTTTGCATGATTGCTCCTCACTTGATCGCGACACCGTTGTCTTTTGGCCTTGAACGAAAACTCGTAACTCTGCCCCCATATACGAACATAAACATTTCCAATGTTAAAAAGAGAAACTATAATGGAAAAAACTACATGTGAACAATAGGTATATCGACGGTCTCTGGGGAAAAATTAGTAACTTTTGATTTTTATATTTTGTTTATTAAATAATAATAACAATATAAGTAGGTACTTAATATAATGACTTTGTTAGGCGAAGTTCAACATAAGTGTTCTACTAATACTTGACCTATTTACAATTTAAATCGATTTCAATATACAGGGTGTCCAGTAAACCTTCTGGTCATGTGCTATCAAAATAACAAAACATGACCCCACTAAAAATCTCGCGGTTTTCGAGATATTTAGACTTTTTAAAATACGTCCACGGCCATAAATTTGAGTAAAATTCGAATAGTTGGTGATTACTCTAAAATGAAACCCTGTTCAATTAAAATAGCAATATCTTTAAAAAAAAATTGGTGTGTGCTTATAACCGCACGACAGAAGTGAAAACTTCAGATTTTCTACTTTTTGGTGTCATTTATTATAGCGCATTTATGAACTAAAAATAATTTATTACTAAAATACTAAAATTGTATTTTTAATTAATTCCACCTTTCAGTTTCAAAAAAAATATAATTATTGTCAAAGAAAGAATATAACAAAAATTAAAAAATGTATACTTAAATAAATATCATGTTAGAATTCAGAAAAAAAAATACGTCAAAAATTGTACGATGCCATCAGGTTTCGACCCGAGGTCGCTATGCATACAACGCAAAGACGCTGCTAACTGAGCTATTGATATAACTGTATAGCTTGCCGTTTTTATGATATAAGTCCTTGTGTAAATTCCATGGGCATACTGCCAATACGTGTTAGCCGAGTAACCCCGATTCAACGAATTCTTACCGTCGGGTTGCGAATTCTTCCCGTCGGGTTGCGAATTCTTTCCGTCGGGTTGCGAATTCTTTCCGTCGGGTTGCGAACGAGTGCCTAACGCGCCTAAGGAAGTTTTCACTTCAAAAATCAGGTGTTTTATACAATTTTGGAATTTGGATGTAACAAGTAAGTTTTTGAGACTATGGGCGCAACATGCGTTTAAATATTTCGAAAACCGTGAGGTTTTTACTGAGGTCATGTTTTGTTATTTTGATAGCACATGGTCAGACCTACCACCGGTTGAAGTCTTATAGAAGGCTGAAGGACATTGTATAATGTATAAATGGAAAATGTTCAGTATAAATAAATATAATAATGACAAACTCCTAATATAGAAGTTATAAAACTATTATGAAGTATTAGAAATACCTTGTATTTTTTTGATGAATATGAATAATTGAATAGTGTTATAGTAAATGTTGTTACTTGTTGCATCTCAATTTTTTGGTATAAATTTTTAAAATAACATAAAATGTTTCTTTTTATTTTTTACTTGTTATTATTTAAACGAGATTTTGCCTTTTTTGTATTTTATCCAAAAAATTTTGTTTCTTAGTTTTTTATATTTATTTTTAATTTTGGAACCGTAATTTTATTACTTCATTACTTACAGAAAATTAATAAATATTAGTAAAAAAGCTTTTTAGAGACAAGCTTTTATTTAAATGCACTAAAAAGGAAAAAATAATTTTTAATAAATTAGGCGTTGATTAGTCAAAAAAACCCTTCATCCCCGTTTGAACCCCTTAGAGGTTGAATTTATTTCTAAAAACGATTTATTCATGTATTGTCATCAAGAATACATATGTGTACAAAATTTCAAATCGATCGGATACGTGGAAGTCGTTCAAAATTGACTTGCAAGATTTGACCTAAACAAACACACAAACCAGCAAACACACAAAAAACACACAAATTAACTAACTTACATTGCAAGTTAAATAAAAGCTTGTAAAAAATGAGATTAACAATCAATATGATTAGATTCCTTACCATAACTAAAGTTTACTATATTAGTGAAATGAACATATAGGAATATCAGACTATACGTTATCGCTATGATATAAGTATATTTTTATTATAGAAAAATGTTAATGCACCTTTGGGACTCGAATCCGAAACTCCCAATTACGTGTCGGGCACGTTTACAGTTACTCTACAGTACCTACATATTGATTGTTAATCTTATTGTTAGTAAAACCGTATTCTGACAGGTAATTTAAAAAAAAATGTTTGCTCACTAAATAACAGGTACCTATCAGTAATATTTTAAAGTAGAAAGCGACAATATTGCAAGAGGTTGAAGAAATACCTCATAGGAACATTTCCTGGATCAATATTAACTTTAAACGTTCCTCACTTGAAAAATGAGGACAGTATGGCTCAGTTGGTAGCGTCGCGGCCTCTGAATCAGACTGTCGTGGGTTCGAATCCCACCTCTGCTCATGGATGTTTTGTGATGTTATTTAGTTTTAAGTGATATAATATGATATTTGTTGTATTTAAAACGCTAATGACCTAAGTTGTCGACGCGTCTATAATCCGCAATAAATAAATAAATAAATAAACTTGAAAAATATTATTTGAATAACCGTGATCAGGCGCCAATTTTTGAGAGTAGTAACATTTTTCAAAAACCAAAAAATACCAACTTATTTCCAAATTCAAATGACACACAAGACGTCACTGACTGCCTGAGACGACGATTCTTTAATAAAAGTTGGCTTTTTTTTGTAATTAACCAACGATATCGTGTGTACATAGTAGTATATAGCTCGCGTAGAGCTAGTAAGTACATAATATGGACAGGTACGAGGGATAGTAGATACTAGGTAGAGAGGTACCACCACACTACCATACGCAAGTATAGTAGCAGCATACAAGTTGTCATCAACATCGACGGACGTTAAGGTAAAGAGCGAGCGAGTGAACTGCCGAGCGTACGTATGAACTAGAACGAGACAGAGCGAGTCTCAGTTCGTATCGTCGTCGTCGTCGGTGTCGACGTCGCTCATGTGACGAAGGACGGACAGGAGTATCGCCTGGGTTCTCCTCGACCGACTGAACCGCCAGTATCCGACCAGACACCGATGAGATCAGTCACGCGTCGGCCATTCCATTGTTGCGTTGATAATACATGCGCGCGCTCCCATAATACGTACCTCGTGCTTCGACAACAATTGTTGGATGTGAATGCGCGCGCAATAACTCACTCTGATCGTCTTTTGTTGTTTATAATGTACGCGAGCGGGAAATTATGTTGGACCGGTAAATAACTGCGACTCAAACAATACCCTTTAATAATTATATGTAATGACAATTATTATTAATGTTTTAAGGAGAGAACTGTGCAGTGTTGAAGACGAGACCAACAACAATAATAACAAGTACTCGATGTCTTTGTGTTCACTTGTAAACAATGCTGACGAGATTTATGAACAGTATTTCGTTTTAATTAGTTGTGCTCGTGCTGAGTACACAACGACAAACTGTGGCAGCGTTGGGGGTTTACGGCCATTCATCTTATTCTCCGGACATTAAAACACTGTGCTTGGAATTAACAATACATATCACAACAATACATATCATATATTGTGCCAATTTTAATCTAAAACATAATGAACACATATCGATATTAGGATTAAAACAGGGTTAATTTTATACGATTAGAAACGGTTATTAATATAGTTTAAACTATGAAAGTTATTATATTGATATATTGGTTGTTCAGTGCGTGGTGGCGTTTTGCTAGTAGTTATTCATGGCCCTATGAAACGACGGCACGTCCAAGTACGGCACCGCCGGATTACCACAACGATCCTCTGGTTGTCGAGACGCAGAGCGGTCTTGTTCGTGGCTATTCGAAAACAGTGCTCGGTCGTGAAGTTCACGTGTTCACGGGAATACCGTTCGCCAAACCTCCCGTCGGTCCTTTACGCTTTCGCCGGCCGGTATCTGTTGATCCTTGGCATGGCATTCTCGACGCCACGCTTCTTCCCAACTCGTGCTATCAGGAACGATATGAATATTTTCCCGGCTTCGAGGGTGAGGAAATGTGGAACCCGAATACAAACATATCGGAGGATTGTTTATATTTGAATCTTTGGGTTCCGCAACGTTTAAGGCTACGTCATCATGGCGATCACGCGTCTAACGAGAAACCTAAAGTACCGATATTGGTGTGGATCTACGGTGGTGGATACATGAGTGGAACGTCGACTTTGGATATTTACGACGCGGATATTGTGGCCGCAACTAGTGACGTGATTGTTGCTTCGATGCAATACAGAATCGGTGCATTCGGGTTCCTTTATTTGAACAAAAGATTTCCGCATGGCAGCGACGAAGCGCCGGGAAATATGGGTATGTGGGATCAAGCGCTGGCGATACGTTGGATCAAGGATAATGCTGCGGCGTTTGGCGGTGATCCTGATTTAATAACGTTGTTCGGCGAATCGGCAGGCGGCAGTTCGGTGAGTATACATTTGATTTCGCCAGTAACTCGAGACTTGGCTCGTCGTGGGATTCTGCAATCGGGAACTTTGAATGCACCGTGGAGTTATATGACTGGTGAAAGAGCCGATCAAGTCGCCGCAATCCTTGTCGATGATTGTGGATGTAATTCGTCATTGTTGTTGGATAATCCGGCCAAAGTAATGGATTGTATGCGCGCAGTCGATGCGAAGACTATATCTGTTCAGCAGTGGAATTCGTATTCGGGAATACTCGGCTTCCCTTCTGCGCCGACTGTTGATGGAGTGTTTTTGCCCAAACATCCGCTTGATTTGCTCGAGGAAGGTGACTTCCAAGATACTGAGATAATGATCGGCAGCAACCACGACGAAGGTGAGTGATTGATAACTCACCACAGTTACATATGCACATGATTTGAAAATACCTTTGCATACCTTTGAATGTTCCACACGTAATGCACAATATCTGCGATTGCAAGGCTAAGGAGCTTACGTCAGATTTTTGTTGAAATAAGAGAAAGTCGAATTACAAGTTTCAAGTTTCTTGGTTCTAATCCAATAACTGGTAAAATAATCAATTGAATTTTCAATTTATTATTGAGAATAATAAATTCAAAATATGAATTGGTGCTAGGCCTAAATAACCTTTTTAACTGATGGCCCAAAAAAGATAAATCTGGTTATCCATTCTTTGCAGCAGTAGAAAGAAACATCATTACCAGTGATGTTTCTTGAGGTACTTTTTTTTATATACGAACGTCACGGATGAATCAAACCAAATTCATTCTAGACCCTTGTTGTCGAGCGTCTATAGTTTACAATATCTATCTGTCCAAGTTCATTTATCGGAGTCCAGTTCAAAATTTAATTAAGAAACCTTTCAAGGTGGTGGCGAGTTTAAGATTTTCTCCAAACTCGTCTTATGCGACATTTACTAGCATGCAGTAGGTAGGTATCTTAAGTAATATACATTGGCGGCAGTGACAGACGCTAATGACCTTTGTTGTCGAGCGTCTATTTAACTGGCGGCAGTGCTGTCTCTTTTTAACCAACTTAAAAAAACGGAGGTTTTAAATTCGACATGTATATTTTTTATGTTTGCTCAGCCATAACTTTTCAAGGGATTAACCAATTTTTATGATGTCGATTTCGTTGGGTTCAGAATGTTTACCAAATGGTTCCATATAATTTTTATTTAAATCGGTTCAGTAGTTATTTTTTTTTAAGTTTAATAATCAAATATCAAGACAAACTACGTGTTGCAAAGCCACTAAAAAGTAAAAACCTCTTTCATAAAAAGCCACTAAAAGAGGACAATAATAAAAATTTTGAGATCGGCGCCAATTTAATAAAATTAGATCTATCATCTATAAACAGTTTTATAGTGCCTAATTAAGTTGGCGCCTACTTCAACATTTTTATTATTTTCCTCTTTTAGTGCCTTTTTTGAAGGACGTTTTTTTTCAAAAATTATTATCAGTAAAGCGCGAAATAAATTAGTTTAAATTTTATATACAATTCAACGCTTTTAAATATAGCTTTACAAAAAATTGAACTTAGAAATTCATCATTAAATGTAGTTAACTGAGAATTCGTAATAAAATACGTTTTTTCGGGCATAAAAATTGGGCATAAGTGACTTTGTCTTGATGTTACAGATCCATAGATGCATATATTAGGGTAAGCTGCACGATTTCTGAATAAATCCAGCTCGTGGGTACGGAAAATGGCAAACTTAACGATTTTCTTGTTAAGAGTACCTACGTGCTATCTAGAAAATTAATGTGCAGTTGTAATTATTATATGTGCAAGTTTTTAATAAATAATTTATTAGATATTAAGAAATGTACCTACACAATTGAAACCAGATAAGCTTTAAACTTAAAAGCACAAATTACTTTTTCGAATTATAGATCAGTAAAATAAAACCCTATGACGGTTGGTGGAAATAAATGTTGGAAAGAGGAAGTTGGTTTGGTCGCTTCATTTGACGTCAAATAGAAGTCTCCTAGGTTTGCGGTCCCTCGACTCGAGCTTACGTCACGGCATCAAAAAAACACGAAATTTTAACACTTTTTTTGCTTTTCTCGAAATATCTCAGAAACAGGAAGGCCCTTAATTGTTCTTTTTGTCCCATATCGATGTCTTTTAAAATTGAGAAGTTAAAGGCAGTCAAAGTTGAAATCATCACAGAGTTTTATGTGTTTTTTTAACACGCGGTACGAGTACTTTCCATATCGAATAGAAAAAATCCATCTAGGAATCCATAGGATATTTAATGCCCTAAATTATGCTTTTTGTCCTATCTCGATAACTTCAAACATTTTTAAATTATAGGCATTTAAGTCCAAGCGAATTGAATGAAAAATTGCCAAATAGAAGAAAAAACTGATTTTTGAATGAATTTAAATTCTTATAACTTGAACATTTTTTAAGTTATCGAGATATGACAAAAGACATCATTTAGGCCTTAGAGCATTAAATTTCCTATGGATTTTTAGAAGGATTTTTTTTATTCGATATGGAAGGTATTCGTAACGCCTGTTAAAAAACACGCAAAACTCTGTGATGATTTAAACTTTGATTGCCTATAACTTCTCAATTTTTGAAGATATCGATATGGGACAAACATCACTAGAGCGTCCCTTGCTTTATGAACATATGGATTTTCAATTTAAAATTCGATGAAGAACACAATAATTAAAGCTATTGAAAAGAACATAACATTTAACCATTTGTTACCAAGATTATAAAAAGCGCGTGATTTTCAAGAAGCTGTAACGCGCTTACCATTAGTACCACAGAAAAGTTGTGGGAAAAAAAATTGTAGGAAATTTAATCCTCTTTAAAACATTACATAGTGGAAGAATCGCTTAAGTCGACCGTTTCTGATATTTCGAGAAAAGCAAAAAAGTGGTAAAATTTCGTGTTTTTTTTTTGATGAAAACTAGGATACTTTCTATTTGACGTCAAATGAAGCTATCAAAACGATCTCACGCTTTCGAACGTTTATTTCCACCAACTAACCTCTATTTTATTGGTCTATTAGTATAAATTGAACGATGTATAAAATTTTTGAGATTAGTGTTTACCTTCGTTATAGTAAAGTCGAAAGTCATAATTAGGGTTCCGTATCCGTAAACGGAACCTTTTGGTGAGACTCCGTTGTCCCTCCATCCTTGTAACTTCTAAACGGTTAGTCGTAGGAAGTTGAAAGACAGGCAGATATAGAGCGATCTGTTCCGCAAATATTCCAGGGGACATTTTACTAAAAATTGCGTCCTCTGTTGCCAATAAAGTGAAAATTAAAAAAAAATTCTTTCATTTAGCATGTGACATATCGTTGAAAAGTGCTCACTTTGAAGATTAAAAGAACATTTTTTTAATACTTTGAAAGTATAGACAGATGGATAAAAAAATATTAATCCTGGAATACAGTGAATTTCGGCACAAATCAGTACATTTTTACAAAATTCTTCGCAAAAAAATAGAGGCTTCGTAGGTACACTTAATATTTTTTTTGAAGAATTAATTTTGTTCTTTCTTTTTTGACATATAATTTTTTTTTATTAAACCATGAATGAGAAAAAACATTGAAGAGTTGCGGGCTCCACTTGATCCTATGCGTGGTGTTTGGAGTATTGTTTGATCATTTCTAATTTAATTTCGGAGAATGGGATACAAAGCAAAAGATTAACAATATTTGCTAAATTCTTTAATGGCCAACATTTCAACACTAATCTTCTTCAGGACCTTAACAATTAGCAAATGCATCATAATAGCAAGATACTTATTTTAAATCGCGTACGAGAAACGTTCGTAACTCTAAATATATGAGGGGTGACGGGTTAAATAAATAAATTTTTCTAATATTGCATTGGGTGTCTTTTTTATATAATTATTAGCAAATTCTTTCATATCCATTGTTCAAACAATTTCGTAATTCTGTAATATTCTAATTTATGATAAATTAATAGATTTTTTTATAAAGCTAAATTGCAATTGAAAATTTTTTGTTGGAATGCAGCCAATTATTAAATTGATTCCAAAAATTGTAAGCTTATTCTGCCGCGAAAGTGGAAAGGTTCAGATTTTAATTTGGGGTTCTTATGTATTAATTTTTTTTGTTAAAAATAATTTATAAAATTTCAGTGATCACCACATTAAAATAATTGACAAATATTCTTTATAATATATACCTACTATTACCTTTACGAAATGTTTCGTAATTGTACCAGTTACCTTATACTTGGCAAATACATTTACTTATAGGCACCCTTGTATGCAACTATCTACATCCTACATAATGTAGGAAGATATCACGTACATGTACTTACGAAGGCAGACATTCTATGTTATACAGGATGTCTAAATTTAGAAATGCGATAAGCTTAGTTATAATTTTAATATATTAAATATTCTTAGTAACATTTAACTATGAAATATTGCTTATTTAAATGTTTACTGTTTAATAATAATTATAGTCTCGTTATTTTTTAGCATTTTGTTAAAGTATGCAAAAACCATCGATTTTTAACGCATTGCAAAAACTATAGTCAAATGTTCTGAAATTAATAGGAAAATGACACCTTAAACAGTCTGCAATAGTTTTAGAGTTTAGACCTACACCCAATTAATATTTTTTTTAATTTTATACAAAATCTATGGGTTATAAACGAGACGAGATACAAAGATGCGAATGCGTCATTGATTCAGACCGCCATTTAAAACATTCGAGAAATTTTCTCAAAAATCATCAATTATTTTTGACAAACAGAAAAAACTGACAAACTGTTCGAAAATTGCGAAATTTGTGGGAGCGCAGCTTTAAGATTTACCAGCTTTCGATTTTGATTTGGCAGCGACATTTAATTGTCAGCAAGATTCTCGACTTTAAGATCACGTGATCACGTACAAGATTCTCGACTTCCTTTACATTTTCGCCTACCCCTCCCCCTTTGTCGTAGCCATTTTCGCTTACTGTTCATCCCCCATTTGCCATAGCGTAATCTAGACGCACGGTAGTGCCCCAAGCCAAGTTCTCACAAGCGTTCACCGAACGTATTTCTACACGAATCAACTAAGACTTATTTACCACCCTCAAAGCTTCGCTTCTCATCAAGGTAGTGACATGAAAAGTGCATATGTTGTTAAGGTCCTTTTTATCAAGGCCGTGTAAAAATTTCAAGCTATCATCTCAAAACGTCTAGAACCTACAGACTCCAGAAAATCGCACAATTACTAACTGACTCATCAAAACATATGCTGCATTCAGGAACAAATTTGGCACATAGGCAAGGCTTTGAGTGAAAATAAAGGAAAAAATCAAAAAACCTCAACTTTACCATCGTTAAACCTCCAATTAGGGAATTTCTGTGAATTTGTATGGGGAACACACTGTATCTACTATCTACATACAGGGCAAATAAAAAATAAATGTATTCTACGATTGCATAATAGTTACTATTAAAAGAAAGATAATGCATATTCTACGAAACTATTTTTTATTAAAACCTAGTACTGTTTTATTACGTCACGTAAATTGGTGCTGCAACTTCATGCGACTAAGGTTCTGGGTTTATTAAAAGCAATTTGTTTTTATAAAGTGGCTTCTTGTGGATTGGAATTCAAGGACTGTCGAGAATGTTCGTTGATTAATTTATTGCTTTGTTTAAATTTATTTAAATATTTTTTTAACCGACTTCAAAAAAAAGAGGTTTCTCAATTCGACCGTATATATTTTTTATGTGGTTATGTTTTATGTGTGTTCGCGGATAACTTCGTTGTTTATGAACCGATTTTGAAAAAAAAAATTTTTTTTGTTTTGTTATTATAAATTATTATTTATTTAACTATTATTTTAATTTACTGAAATGTTCTTTTATGAAAGATGAATACTTTAGAATAACTGGTTTTGTATATAAATAAATTTTGGAAAGAGCAGCCAAAATAAAAATAAAAAATCTATTTTTTGACGAGTTTGTCAATTTTAAAAAGTCGTCAATAAATAGATTGTTTATTTTTATATTGGCTGCTCTTTCCAAAATTTGCGCATGTTATTGCATATTTGATATTGCATACAATTAGTAATAGTAATTGTGTTTCTTAGCATATTTTGATAGTCGTTATGCAGGGTTTCCCATTTTATATGGCGACTTGAAATAATTCAAAAAATATAAAATATAGAAAAAAACTTTTAAGACAAAAGTTGTTTGGGGGGCCATCTTACTATCCTAACGAAGGGTCTTGTTATTAAGGCCACCTTATTAAGTAGATATGGCAATCAACTTTAATTTTTTAAATGGGAGCACCCTTTTTTTATTGCACCAAATAAAAGTACCGGAAAAAATCTATATGATAATCTGATATGTTTTCAAAAATTCTGGCGTGACATTTTTTGTTTTGAAAATACCAGCAGTATTAGCCTTACCCAAGATGTATAACGTGAGCGCTTGCGCGAACTTTTAAAGAACTAGTCATAGTTTGTCTGGAACAAAATAACAAAAACGTTGAGCAGTTGTTTTATAATAGCTTAATGCTCGTTCCAGTAACAGTCTGAATATAATATTAGAGAGTTGAGGCATATTTTTCTCGTTAACGAGACTTTATCGTACCTACTTAAATATTATAACAGAAATTATTAACAAATCGATACGCTCTTTTTCAAATGACGTTCTGCTTTAGATGTAGGTATGTATTATATAATATATATGTATAAGAACATATTATTAAGTTTAATTTGAAGAATTAATTCAATTATAATATAATATACAAAATGCCAGTTCTTTATAGGTACCTATATCACAATATAATATGTTGTTTATAGATCGGCTTTATATTTTTTTAGGATTGATGATGATGAGTTCCATATCCCCTAGAGGACACTGGAGACCACTTCTTTCCATTTAACCCTGTCCTGGACAGTACGGATGAGTCTATTAAAGTTTCATCCCGTCCATTTTGTGATGTTATCAGCTAGCCACGATATTCTTTTTGTACCTCTGGGTCTTTTCTGTTCTAATTTGGCTATTAGCGTTTATTGACATATTATATGGGAAGATAGATAGATAGATAGATAGATAGATATATATATTTAGTGACCAATATTGGTATAAAACGTCAGAGAGATCCATGTAGTGAAAAATGTACTATAGCTCCCCGCTTACGTTTCATTCCCTTGGCCCACAAGCTCAATGTTGACTTGTGCTTCCACCTATATTAATGTTGAACTAACAGCTCAGATATTGTCAATGCTACCTCTATACTGATCCTAAATAATGCCTTCAGCCTTCTATATTTAGTAGTTTGTCCATCTGTTTGTTCCACGATTTCGACCAAAATTACGAACCAATTTTAACAAAAGACAGAGATAGGTGTACCTATGTTTACAAACTTTTATTTAACTTGCAATGTATGTTATTTAGTTTGTTTGTGGGTTTGTGTGTTTAGGTCAAAACTTGCAAGTCAATTTTGAACAATCCTTCCACGTATCCGATCGATTTGAAATTTTGTACACATATGTATTCCCGATGACAATATATGAGTAAATCGTTTTTAGAAATAAATTCAACTCCTAAGGGGTTCAAACGGGGATGTAGGTTTTTTTTGACTAATCAACGTCCAAGCCAAATCGCTGAAGCTAGTAACTTGAAATTTGGACATTTGGGTCCTTTTCTGACGTAAGCATCCACTAAGAAAGGATTTCTGTAAATTTAACCCCTAAGGGTATCAAAGGGGGGGGGGGTAAAATTTTGAAAGACTAAAATGAACAAAATAAAATGGTAATAAAAAAACTTTTTAGAGACAAACTTTTATTGAAATGTACTAAAAAGAAAAAAATAATATTTAATAATTTTGGTTCATAATTATTATAAAAGCGGGGGTTGCAACTAATTAACTATCATAGAGATTACCACCCCCGCTTTTATAATAATTATGAACTATTATTTTTTCCTTTTTAGTACATTTCAATAAAAGCTTGTCTCTAAAAAGTTTTTTTTTACTAATATTTTATTTGAGCTTAGACCGAACGACGTATACAGAATGATTTATTAGCTCCACCGACAAACTTAGACGAAAGTTCATCTGATTTTAAGATAAAAAAAAACTGTGTATGAACAAATTATGCCCAGTTTCAAAGGCGGTAAAAATAGGATTTTTAATTTTCACCCCCTTAGGGGAGGAATTTTGAAAAATTCTTTCTAAGTGCAGGGTGCCTACACGTAATCCTCCAAATTTTATGTTTCAGAGACCAATATAGTATGGACAGAATGATTAAATCGGTAAAAACACATTTACCCGGGTGAATGTTTTTTACTGATTTAATCATTCTAATAATCTGAGTTTTCGAGCGTCTATTATCCACAATCTATCGATTTTTCGTTCAGTCACACCCTCTGTCTTAGTTTGACTTCACTTGTTAGTTAGTTTAGTTAGCTGTTCGTTAGGGTCAAATCTTGTAATCCAGTTTTCACTGACTAAATAATCTACAGCGTGTCCACGAAAGTTCTTTACAAATGGAATTTTTTTTTATTAATTATTGGAGCAAAATTTTTTTTCTGTGGAAAAGTTCTGCTTCGTCCAAAACCTCTAAAACACCAAAGAAAATTTTGGAAGGAGAACTGTTCTTTGTATGGAGAGAGATGGAGGGCATGTTGAATTCTGATTTATAATTCTGAATAAATAATTACTTAGAAGTTAGTTATGTTATAATTTTGAATTAAATTTGATTATGTAACTAATTTTGTGAAAATCTTGAATATCACAGATAATTTTTATTTTTAATAAAATAAAACTTTTTGATTTCCCTCGTATAACTTTAGGCCGAAAACAATTTTCTTTGGTGTTTTAGAGGTTTTGGACGAAGCAGAACTTTTCCACAAAAAAAAAATTTTGCTCCAATAATTAAAACAATTCCATTTGTAAAGAACTTTCGTGGACACGATGTATACCTATAATATATTGTAATACATAGGAACTTATTACTTCCCACCTCTACTATGGTAGGGAAGTAATGGATTCAGTCCGAAAACAATATTTCGAGATTTTAACAGATTTTCACGTTTTGAGACCCTAGCAATCGTTTAAGATCATTTTCTGACTGATGTCTGTATGTGTGTGTGTATGTGTGTATGTGTGTATTTGTATGTGTGTATTGTGCGGGTGTATGTGGTCAATTTTTCGCCTTCGATATCTTAAGAACGGAACAACATACGGGCATGCCGATTGTTCTATTGTGTTTATCAGCCTTTAACTTAGATCTGATTAGATTTTGAGTCAAATCGGTTCAGTGGATCCTGAGATATTCAAAAAAACGTCCTCAATGTCACGTATTAACATAGGTAAAAAAAAATATAAATGAATTCTAGATGTTATAATATGAAAAAAATGTAAATATTTTTTTTCTCTAAAATGTATAGTTTTCGAGAAAAAAAATATTTTACTAAAAAAAATAAAAATTGTACGTAAATCAAGGTAACCATGATTTTTGCTATATTAAGTTAGCCATCATTAGATCACCAAACAAAAAAGAGGGCCATGCTTTTTTCAAAGAATAAAAGTTAAATTGTGTTTTAAAGACCACCAACAGCTAAGGTTATTTGGGCCTAGTCAAAGAATAAAAAAAAGAGTGTTTATTTTTTGCAAATATTTACTAGGTGGGAAGTATAGGACTGGTCATCAGTCGAATTTTTTTATATTATATCCTATACTAACAACTGGTATACATAGTGTTGAAACTAAGAGGGTGTCTGTGTTAGTTTCAACACCCTGTATATTAGTTGTTGCTATAGGTCATGTCATAGGATATACAAAATAAGACCCTATGTATTAAAATATAGATTATTTAGTCAGTGTTCGACTAGCACGTTGCGATTACAAACAAATGTTTTAAATGATTTATACCTGCGTGCACGCGATCGAAGGCATTTAGTAAAGCCACGAAGGTCGACTAAACCCAGACTTGTCAACAAAACATGTATAACGTCATGTTTAATTTAGATATTTAACTCGTAACCAGAAATATGCAAAGATTAGAAATAATGAGTTGTTGTTGCGTGCCACCAAACATATATAAATATTATTTCAAACACACCACAACACGACGACGTCACGGTTCCTAAAGTTGATTGTTCTGAAATACCTACTGATTAAAGCTGATCCGTTAAGCCGCCATTGCACGCACAATACACATCTCAAGTCAGCACCCATGCGTCTAGGGGAAATCCCAAGACGACACATTTTTAACTTCCCATTGGAAGTTATTGTAATAGGTCCGAAAATAGAAATCAAAATGTATAACAAATTTTTATGTTTCAAGGTCACTACACTATTTTTAGAAAGATGTCTGTGTGTGTGTGTGTGTACGTACGTACGTATGTGTCCATTTCTTTCTAAGACGAAATCTCGAGAATGAAAAATGATATCGACTACGTTAGGGGGCCATTCGACGCGTATTAACGTAAATATGATCTGAAAGAAATTTTTTCAAAATCGGTTCAGCCGTTCTTTTTTCTTAACCAGATAGACTCCAAAAAAGTAGATTTTACACAATATCTCGCGAATAAAAAATTATATCGACTTTGTAAGGGTGTCAATCGAGGCGTGTTAACGTCATTTCGATCCGACATAAATTTTATAAAAATCGGTTCAGCCGTTTTTTTTTTTTAATTATTGTTAAAAATAAATAATAATTATGTTTTAATGATTAAAATGATTACTTTTCTGTGTAATATCTAATTTAATTATTATTATTAAATATTTATCAAACTGGGAAGTTCGTCGTGTGGACCTCAAGGGTCACACTTTAGTTCTAATAAACGACCCACCTCACGGCTTGTTTATTTTAGGTATCAAAATTGTAGGTTTAGCATAACTTACATATATAGTACAGAACCTACTCTTTGCGTGGCTCGACACGCACTTGACCGTTTGTATTATATTTATGTAGATATACGACAGCTACAGTTTATAAGTAAATGTAATAGTGTGTCTCCCCGGCTTTATATACTCCTATAATGTTGAAAAAAAAACTCGCATCACGGCTCAAACTGCACAGTCAGTGTACGATGTCGTTATTTACAAATGAACGCTAATGAAAAATCCATAACCAATTGAGTGTGCGTTCATGTAGGTGTGTGCGCGTTGGTAGGGACTGGGACTCAGTAGTGGGACTGGGTAGTAGGACGGAATGGGACAGGACGAGGGTCCGATATGGTCGTCCTGAGACCGTAATGTAAGGCTAAACCGCTAATATATTCTGTAGACGTTCTCCCGCAGGTGTATTCAATGCCTACAATCTTTTAACTAGAGCAAATTTACTGGAAGTAAACGTACATAATATCTTCCTGTGAAAAGAAAAGCGGATATCGCAGATATATTCCGGAGGCAGTTGTATAATATTTATAAAATAAACTGCTTAGCTTGCATTCTACAAGTATAACCACATGTTTAAAACCGTTGACCGATTTAGATCAATTTTTGTACAAGCTTTTGTTTATTTAACTTTTTTTGAGAAATTAAATTTTGAAAATTGAGAAAAAAGTAGTAGTACCTACCTACTATAGAATTTTCCCAATTTGTTTTGGTGAAACTAGACTTAAAAATATTAATTTGTTTTGTACTTTTAGATTCCAGTGGGTTTTATTTTTTGAACTATATTAAAACGTTATTTGTAGCACTGCGCCCGATTGTTGGCAATTTTTTTGTGAAACGACCTAAAAAAAAATTCTTTGTTTACCATTGCGCCTGGTTTTTTAAATTACGAAATTTTGAAAATGCAAAAAACTCGTAAATGAAAAATAAAAATACAATTTTTTGTCTTTGAAGAGCCCAATTTTATAATTTTCGTCTCAATTATTTTTAGTATAAATTTTTGTACGAAAATAACCTTATCTGATTAATTTTTGATAATTTTGCGAAAGAAGAGGTTATCTCGAACTTGGCTTAGGATATAACGTGCCGCTGTATGTAACGTACAGGTACCTATGCTACCAGAAAATGGCCCCGACTATATACCTACAATATTCTATCTATCCACGGATTAAATAGTTCTTTCTAGCTTAATTTAGTTTTTACTGGATATGACGAGCTTGAATTATTTCCGTTTCTTCTAGTTGGTAATTATAAAATGTTCGGTAAACAATATTACTTATTTCTTTTTTATTTTTTACGTAATTTTAAAATAATTTATCATTTTGACAAATGAGTGAGGTAATGTACTATTACAATAATATACTCTTTATTGATTGATGCATGAAGACTGTATTTTAAGTTTGGAATATTCCAGTCTATTCCATATAACCACATCTTCGTGGTTGGTTTGTTTGTATTTTGTTCCAATCATTGATTTAAAGAATGGATCCCACCTCCGCTCATGGATGTTTTGTGATGTCATTTAGTTTTAAAGAAGTTGTTATTTAATGTAATTAAGACGCTAATGACCTAAGTTGTCAACGCGTCTATAATCTACAATAAAAAAGTGTGTGTGTCAGTTCCGACGCACGACTGGAGTTTACTCCTTAAAGTAGACAAACATACATACTTACATGCGTCAGCTGTCGCGCACAATACCCTGTACACGTCGGCTGTATACAAGTATACACATACATTGAAAGGTGCGCAAGGTACGATGCGCAGAAAACGTAACGCTTTTTAGTTAACGCTTGTGTAAATTTTACTCCTCATAAAATTTCCATACCGGGCGCCTTATATGAAAATCGATTCTTAAGGAGTAAACTCCAATAAATAAACAGACGCTAATGACCCTTGTTGTCGAGCGTCTATAATTCACAATTCAAATTCTAATAAATAAAACAAAATTTTAAGAATGGAATGCGCATTCTCTATATATAAGAAATTTGCTATGTTTGAGGTTTTTTAAACTTTGCGCTAAAAAAAATATTAACCGCAAATTGCCAAAAATCGTATGTTGTTTAAATAAGAAAATTCGCGGGCTTTGGCCTTTGGGGCACAGGTTAGAATTGAGATAGGGATCTGAAATGTTGGCTACATTTTTTAAAATTTATTTAGAAACATTGTGGGAGCATCAATTTTCGGAAATGATCATTTTAAGAACCACCCTAATGTTAATGGACATATGCTGTTTAAAAAAAAAAATTCACAGATTTCGCAATCCTTGCAACCATCGAGGACATTGGAAATGATAACAGCATATATGAAACATAATTAACTGTTTATTATACACACAATATTAATTATCAATGCACTGTTTAGTTTTGTCAGGAATAACCCTATTATTCTTCTGTTATATACGCGTTCACTTTTGCTTGATTACTTAACTTTTAAATGGATTTTTCTACAGTATTTATTAACATTTGCTCAAAAATAACACCGCAGATCGTCGCAAATACCTCTCAATTAACTAGACATGATATAAAACACATTTCGAAAAAATTGCCCTTGTTCAATTTTGCATGATTGCTCCTCACTTGATCGCGACACCGTTGTCTTTTGGCCTTGAACGAAAACTCGTAACTCTGCCCCCATATACGAACATAAACATTTCCAATGTTAAAATAATGAATTGAAAATATGAATTGGTGCTAGGCCCAAATAACCTTAGCTGTTGGTGGTCTTAAAATACAATTTTTATTTTTTGACGTATGCTGTTATAAAGCAAAATTGTAGAGTATAGACACTAGTGCGAATCTACTTGGAAAACGACGTGAAGGGGGTAGACTTTTCACCTTTTTCTGCAGAGCTATTTTTTCTGACCTGTTGCACAGTACGTTCTCTAAATCAATGGTTTCAACTCAGACGTCTTTACGTTGCAAGAAACTGATAGAAGACGCCGCGCTGTAGCAAAAGAATTGGAATACATTTCTTCAATCCTTTAGAAGCTATACCTACTCTCAGTCGGTTTTTATTATATCGGGTGCTGATTTGCGGGTAATAGGAATTTAACCCGTAAAATCAAACTTTCGCGATTTCCTGCTTCCCTAATTATTTAAGGAAAAATATCTTCAAATAAAAGTTTTAGAATATAAAATTCTGCATCTAAATCATTAAACAAAATTAATTTTGCATGCTTTGTAACGGCAGAAATTCGATATGAAAATGTCAAAATTACCTCAAAAACAGATAACGGCCATAGAACTTGAACAAAATGATTAGAAATTAAAACATCATCATTTTGTTCAAGCTTCATGGTTATCGCTATCTGTTTTTGAGGTAATCTTGAAATTTTCATATCGAATTTCTGCCGTTACAAAGCATGCAAAATTAATTTTGTTTAATGATTTAGATGCAGAATTTTATGTTCTAAAACTTTTATTTGAAGATATTTTTCCTAAAATAATTAGGGAAGCAGGAAATGGCGAAAGTTTGATTTTACGGGTTAAATCCCTATTACCCGCAAAGCAAATCAGCAGCCTGTATAATAATTATACAGGTTGTCCCATGACTCGAGATCCATAGCTTAAGGGCGTGTTATTGAAGTCAATTGGTGTTAAAATTGCTTAATAAACATATGTCCTAAAATTAATTACTAATAAAACTAATGACTACCTAATGTTTTTATATGTAAGCACTTCTACTTTCAATGATTGTAGTTCTGTTAGGAACCTTTTTCGGACATATGTTTATTAAGGAATTTTAACTCTAATAAATAACTTCAATAATACGCCCATAAGCTATGGACCTCGAGTTATAGGACACCCTATATATGAGTTTATATATCCTTCAATCTAAGTTTCTCTTCTCAGCTTTGATTAAAATTTATCTTCTGATACTTATCGTTTCGTCTGTTTGGCTAGGAAATTTTGTAATTGAATGGTTTTTGAAATCACTGAAATCTCCGATTGTAGAAACAGTAATATAGACTAAATAAAGTACCTAATACTACTAATAGTTTATTTATTTGCCAGCGTATTGTACATAAGAAAATACTCGGTTTGAGAAGCCAAGCGCGTAAGCGATGCCGTTGTTAATGTGGAGTTGCCATGCTCCTCTATTACAAGCCCCCACTTCTCAGGTTCTAATCTGAAACCTGCTAGAACAGGGGTCGGCAACCTGCGGCTCTCCAGTTCCAAGCGCAAATATTAATAATTATATTATTTTATTTTCAAAATTCATAAAAAATATTACCTATACTGCAAAAAAAACTTTAAACAGGATAAAAACACTCAACAGAGAACAGTGAGAATAGGTGGAGTAGAGAGTATCGGACAGCTGACATTTTTTAAATGTGGCAACATTGTTCTTTTTGTTTAGTTATAATCCTAACTAAATACCATAATATTGAAATAAAAATGTTAATGGCTCTTTAAAAACTGGGAAATTTTGTAAATTGTAACTTTTGGCTCTTCCGTCTCAAAAGGTTGCCGACCCCTGTGCTAGAAGTATCAATTAGATTTCCTATTTATTATAAAAAAATAGTAAATTGGATTTATTTATAATCAATGTATTATCTACTTACTACTCGATGTTCCATTCGGCTTCGTCCAGGTCCACTTGCTTCGCTCGTTCGCTCGAAATTGTAATTAATTAATTCACTTGCTTTGATTGTTCGCTCGAATTTACAATTAATTGTCCGCGGCTTATTATTATTGGGTATATTATTATTTTTCACACCGCTTTTGACATAAACTTGATTTCAATCCAATTTAGAATCAATTCGATGTTGCACCCGGGCGAATCCGGGCCGGGCA
This sequence comes from Mongoloraphidia duomilia, assembly GCA_039654895.1. Taxonomy (NCBI): domain Eukaryota; kingdom Metazoa; phylum Arthropoda; class Insecta; order Raphidioptera; family Raphidiidae; genus Mongoloraphidia; species Mongoloraphidia duomilia. The sequence goes on along the minus strand of CM077520.1, from coordinate 3,592,837 downwards.
GCTAATATAGACCTATAACAGGGGTCGGCAACCTGCGGCTCGCGAGCTGCATGCGGCTCTTATGATGTCAAGATGCGGCTCTCCAGTTCCATGCGCCTATAAGGATTCCTCAAGAAATAAGCTATCGAATGATAAAAACCGTATTCAAATCCGTTTTGTAGTTCGCAAAATTAGCCGGTACAGAGAGACAGACAGACAGACACCTACCGAGATTTACTTTTATATGTTTCAGTTCAGTTGGGAAATTGTAGGCAGTGACTATAATACTTAGTTAATAACAATGGAGTGTAAAAGCAATAAAACAATGTAACGCATACACGTTCTTATATTTTCTAATGCATAAAAACTGTGCCGCTTATATTGCATTGTGAAACTCTTAGTAATAGTGTTCAAAAATGTGTTCAATATCTTAGTACCTAATATAGTCACTGACTACAATTTCCGAACTGAACTATATATATATAGGTATAGATCAAAAGATAATAAATTCAAAATCTGAATTGGTAGCAGGACCAGAGAACCGTGATTGTCGTTGGCTCTAAAAAATACGATAAAAATGTGTGTTCATTTTTTATGTTTTTAAAAACGGATTAGCTAAAGCAGCGCAAAGACGACATTATCGCACGTTATTCTGTTTTTTATTTAGTCAAGAAAAAAAGGATGATGTTAAAGAAAAGAAGTGGTCGGTAGGGGGCCATAATATGACGTCGGTATACAAATGTTTCTTTACACAGTTGTCATGAAAACTTTTTACATTTCGCGCGTTCTGTGTATAATATTGCTTACGAAAATATACTGCTACATTATCTTTGAATTACTTACATAACTTGTATATACAGTGGGTTTACAAATAACTGGGAAAATCACGAAGAGGAAATGAACCATGCGAACAAATATTATAAACATTTATTAAATAGATATACGGCTGTTTTGCAATTGCAAATTTTTAATGCCAATTACATAATTGATTCCTGCAAATATCAGAAAAAATTATTTCATTCACCTACATAATTAGCTCTCGCTATTACGATGATTCACATCTACAACCTAGCTATAATTAACAACATTCGCATGTAGTAGAAATCTATTGATTCCTTTGCATATATGGACAATGTTAGATTGGTAATCATATCACGGGTGAGTATATACAGTGGGTTTACAAATAACTGGGAAAATCACGAAGAGGAATTGAACCTTGCGAACAAATATTATAAACATTTATTAAATAGATATACGGCTGTTTTGCAATTGCAAATTTTTATTGGAAGAGCACCAATTACATAATTGATTCCTGCAAATAGAAAAAATCATTTCATTCACCTATATGAATAGCTCTCGCTATTACGATGATACACGCATACAACCTAGCTATAATTAATAACACTCGCATGTAATGGAAATCTATTGATTCCTTTGCATATATGTACAATGTTAGATTGGTAATCATATCACGGGTGAGTATATACAGTGGGTTTACAAATAACTGGGAAAATCACGAAGAGGAAATGAACCTTGCGAACAAATATTATAAACATTTATTAAATAGATATACGGCTGTTTTGCAGTTGCAAATTTTTAATGGAAGAGCAGCCAATTACATAACTGATTCCTGCAAATATCAGAAAAATCATTTCATTCACATGCATGAATAGCTCTCGCTATTACGATGATTCACATCTACAACCTAGCTATAATTAATAACACTCGCATGTAATGGAAATCTATTCATTCCTTTGTATATGTGGATAATGTTAGATTGGTAATCATATCACGGGTGAGTAATGTAAGCTCATTCCGCCGCGATAGTGGAAAGGTTCAGGTTAGAGTCCTGACTGTGACTATGGTTGTCAAAATGATTTTTTCCGATATTTGCAGGAATCAATTATGTAATTGGCTGCTCTTCCAATAAACATTTTCATTATAAACAAAACATTAATGCTTAAATTGTGATCACACAAATTTCTCCATAAGAAAAGCATATATCATATTTACGTTAATACGCGTCGATTGGCACCCCAACGTAGTCGATATCATTTTTCATTCTCGAGATTTCGTCTTAGAAAGAAATGACCACATACGTACGTACGTACGCACACACACAGACATCTTTCCAAAAATAGTGTAGTGACCTTGAAACATAAAAATTTGTTTCGATTTTCGGACCCATTACAATAACTTCCTATGGGAAGTTAATAATTGATTTTTCTCTATAATTTGTATTTTCATCAAGTTGTTTTATTCCAGATATCTATTGACAAAAAAAAAATGGTTAAAACATCGAATTAGTTTACGACCGACTTGATGTTCTCCACAATTATCTGTTAAATTCACTATTTAAGCTTGAGTACGCGTTTACCAGACGCCAGTAGACTTTAGTACGGCGGGAGCTTGGACTAGATATATTATGTAAACAAAAAAAACTGACTACTGTTGACACAAAAATACTAAACAAGTCTCCAATATGATGAAACGTAGTGGAGTAAAAACATGTTTCGTGTCTTCTTACCACTGCTTTTATTTATATATTTTTATTTTACCTTTTTTTGTTTTTTAATAGTCATGTTTTTATTTATGAAGCATTTTTATACAATTTTTGTTTATTCATTTTTACTTCCCACCTCTACTATGGTAGGGAAGTAATGGATTTAGTTCGAAAAAAATATTTCGAGATTTTAACAGATCTTCACGTTTTGAGACCCTAGCAATCGTTTAATATCATTTTCTGATTGATGTCTGTATGTGTGTGTGTGTGTGTATGTGGTCAATTTTTCGCTTTCGATATCGTAAAAACGGAACAACATACGGCCATGCCGATTGTTCTATTGTGTTTATCAGCCTTTAACTTAGATCTGGTTAGATTTTGAGTCAAATCGGTTCAGTGGATCCTGAGATATTCAAAAAAACGTTCTCAATGTCACGTATTAACATAGGTTAAAAAAATTATAAATGAATTCTAGATGTTATAATATGAAAAAAATGTAAATAATTTTTTTCTCTAAAATGTATAGTTTTCGAGAAAAAAAATATTTTACAAAAAAAAATAAAAATTATACGTAAATCAAGGTAACCATGATTTTTGCTATATTAAGCTAGCCATCAGTAGATCACTAAACAAAAAAGAGGGCCATGTTTTTTTTCAAAGAATAAAAAAAGAATGTTTATTTTTTGCAAATATTTACTAGGTGGGAAGAATTATAGGACTGGTCATCAGTCGAATTTTTTGTTTTGATTTATTTCTTTTAGCTACCTACTTCTAGTTTTTACCTTCACACAACGGTTTTGGACGTACGCAAAAAAGACGTACGATATTTTATCGTAGCGTCTTGTTTTCGCATACAACGATTGTTTGCCGTTGGTTGAGCTCGCTTAACGTCATTGATGACAGTGTGTTGCAATGGATTGGGGAAAATTCTTGCGTTCAGTCAGAGAAATCAGTACTTCAGGCAGCTGACATACGACAAAAATTCGTTGTGTGTGAAAAGCTGCATTTGGCCACGTAGACCGCTGTCTTCTTGGAACGTCACGGTCGCCGTCCATTGTAAAGGCAGTCATGGACGGCTACTGAACGACACGGTCACGGCACCCTGCCGTTGCCGTCCTGTCTGAAAAGTCTCATGTAGATTTTCACTCCACTAAAGGAATGTGGACGTACGTCTTTTTTACGCACGTCCAAAACCGTTGTGTGTGTGAAACAAGCGTACACGTAACTATAAAATTATTAGTGATTACGAACGGTGAGAGGGCTTGAGAATAGCCGAGAGTGTAGCAATGCTGTTGTTTACACGGCGTTGCTATGGTTCCTCTATTACAAGTCCCGGGTTCTAGCCAGAGAGTTGAGCAAAGCAAGACCAAGACCAAGACTTGGACAGTCTTGATCTTACTGATTTGGTCTTGGTCTTGCTCAAATATGTCTGGTCTTGGTCTTGGTCTTGCTTATTTAGCCTTGGTCTTGCGTATCAAGTCTTGGTCTTGCTCATTTTGCTCATTATTTCTGAAGTAAGAATATTTAGTTTAGTCTTGTGTATTTGGTCTTGCATATTCGGTCTTGGTATTGGTCTTGTTCTTGTTCATTCGGTCTTAGTCTTGGTCTTGCTAGTCTAATGATAGTCTTGGTTTTGATTTTTCGCAAGACCAAGACCAAGACTGCAAGACCAAGACCAATTTTGCTCATCACTACCAGAGAGCTGGTAAAAGTGTCAATTGCATTGTCAATTTATTAAAAAAAAAATGAATTGAAAATATGAAATGTTGCTGGGCCCAAATAACCTTAGCTGTTGGTGGTCTTTAAAACACACACACGAACGGTGAGGGGCGCCAAATTAATGCTATATGCCCCGGGCACAATTTACCTTTCGCACGGCCCTGTGTCGAGCGTCTATAATCTACAATCTATATATCATCTCACTACTACATTAAAATTTCTATCTTTTTTCTACTTCCATTTCATATAAATATTTGTAGTGATTTTGTTTATCTTTTGTTACAGGTAAATAATCCCATATTTATGCTATCCACAGAAAAAGATTAATACGTAAGTACCATTTTTATTTATTTGAGGCCATCGGGCTTCGAAATATTTATTTATTTAGCCTAAAGGTACGTGCAGTTTGGAGCTGGGATTCTAGATGGTAGCGTAGATCATAGCAGGGCTTGCTTAAATTAATGCATTGTTATATATGCGAGCGTGCACAACGAAGCAGTGAGTGCAGCAGGTATAAGCGCTGTTACAAGAGCAGGTAGATACAAGAATGTATCTCACCGTTCTTTCAGCGCGCTGACTACAACAATCAACGTGTGAAAACTGTCAAATGGCCGTTACAAGTGTCGCAATGGATGTGACTGGTTTAATAAGTGAAATTTTGCCAGTTTTTATTTAATTTCTTTTGAGTGTTTTCTAAGACGTATTTAAAAGTTCCATACGTAAATATTCAAAAAACCGGTTTGGGTAAAATTTTAATTCTTGGTATAAATGATGAAATTTTAGATCGTTTTCTATTAATAGAGTGGACATGATAGCTCCTACCCAAATTTGTATTTAAAATATACCACTTTGTAGCAGAAGAACACAAATATTCGTCTTCGCTATCTGACATTTCAAACGCGATTTAAGCTTGTATCAATGCTAGTATCAAAGCTTCGTTGTGCAAACCTCTAAGCGCTTATAATTTCAGCCACCATCTACCATACATGCTACCATCTAGAATCCCAGCTGCGTACTGCACGTACCTTAAGTGTCAAATATTAATTGCAATTTTTTAAAATAAATTAAAAATTCAAAATCTCACCAGTTCTTAGGTTAATCTCGGATCTGGGGTTTTTGAAATAGACGATCTTGACTTTTCTCTAATCGCTATCGCCGTTATTTGAAATCAGAACTTACAGAATGCGAGCCTGGTACCTTTTTGCTTATAACTAGGCCGTTTGATATATAAAATTAAAAATACTAATTCGTTATTACCTATGTTGAATTATTAATTTTCTTAAAACGCCTTGTTCGAAATTCATTTTTTCTAGGAGGAGTTATAAGGAAAAATCTCGGGAAAAATAATAACAAAATTTATTTGCTAAATTCTTTGGCCAACGTTTCATATTTAAACACTATAATGAGGTTATAAAAAATAATTAATATATTATGATAATGAATGTTTCCTAGCTATTAGAAATCATAAACGGAATGGCGTTTATTTTATTCCAGTACGTTATTTACGGAGAAACACATTTTTAAATTTGAATACCTGCTTACGTCATAAACGCCGATCATGTGGCTGTAGTTGTAGGCGCCGTGTTATTATAACCGCATATAGGCGTTAGTGACGTCAGCCGTTCGAAAGGAATAATAGAAGATTGTCTGGTGTGCTCTTGTTTAACCAACTTCAAAAGTTTATTGTAAAGCAGTTTCAAGTGCTAGACTAGAGGTTCCCGAACTGTGCGTCGCGGCGCTTTCCTAGGTAAGTCGCGAGACGATACGCACAGGTCAAATCGAAGTACAATTTAGAAAAAGAAATGAGAGTAGAAATTTCAAAACTTCAGCCCCAATTTGAGAAGTTTAAATGCTCAGAAAGGCAAGCTCAACCCTCTCATTAATTATTGTATTGTTTGTAGTTTTTTATGGTTTCTAATTAAGTATATAAATAAATTACCTATATATAAATAAATACCTAGTAATTAAGATTCTATATTCTTTGGGGTTTTCGGTGAATAATAAAGTAATTTTATTGTCTGCTATAGAGCTACACATAAGTATTTTCATTTTGAAGGGCGTCGCAAAAAATTGCAACCTGTATAGGGAATCGCAGTATAAAAAAGATTGGGAACCCCTGTGCTAGACAAAAAAAATTACAAGGGCCGCAACCGAAGATGTAGAATTACTTCTATTGTTTTATAATGACGTCACATCTGTCAAAAAATATTAACATGACATACATGATACAAAACACAAACAAACTGTGACGTAACAGTCTATATGATAGTTCGAGTCACACATTTTTGTAACGCACTTATTGTCATGAGAGAGAGAAATTGTGTTTTAAAGACCACCAACAGCTAAGGTTATTTGGGCGCAGCACCAATTCATATTTTCAATTCATTTTTTTTTATAATAAATTGAAAATCCAATTGACACTTTACCAGCTCTCGGGCTAGAACCCGGGAACTGGGGCCTTGTGATAGAGGAACCATAGCAACGCCATGTAAACAATAACATTACTACACTATATGGTTCCTCTATTACAAGTCCCCAGTTCCCGGGTTCTAGCTCGAGAGCTGGTAAAAATTGGATTTTCAATTTATTATTAAAAAAATAATGAATTGAAAATATGAATTGGTGCTAGGCCCAAATAACCTTAGCTGTTGGTGGTCTTTAAAACACAATTTTATCAGCATTGCTACACGCTCGGCTATTCTCAAGCCCCGTGAGAGAGAGAATTTAGCATTTTTTTTTTGCCTTGTATTCTGTTCTCCTAAAGTAACTATATTGTTTTTTAATAATATTAATTAAATAAAGTTTGATAGGTCATATTGATAATAATTAATATGTATTGTTTTTAAGAGTGGAATTTATTAGTTTTACCAACAATATGAAATCCATTAACAATATGCGTGGAAAAACAAAAGGAATAATTGCCTATTGTTTGACGAGTAGATCTGCAGTGAAGTTTACAGAAGTTGTCTGTGCGGATCGATAAAAAAAGAATCGGGAGAAGTTAGTACACTGCGATCAAAATTGAAACACAATTGCAAAAGCGCAATAACCTTGTTTTACCATTCTACAAGTGGGGAATATGGTACTAATTTAGGTAAAAAATCACTTTTCACAATCTGACTTTCCCTACTTTAGGTTTCCGGAAAATACCGTTCGTCAAGCATTTTCGCCACGTTTTTTTCATCAGACAACATTTACTCCCAAAATTGCTGGGACACAGAGCTACCACGTGTAGTAGGGGTCAAAATAAGTCGATTGGACCCAATTTATTTATATACCAAAATGTACCGTTTGCCCGTGAGAAGAGTTCAAAGTTTATATAAAAAAACACATTTTTGTACGCTGTTCAGAAATGAGTGAAACCAATTGAATGAAATTTGACAAAAGTGCATTTTAGAGGATTACCTACTCTCTTTTCGGTTCAAAGAAATCCAAAAGAAATTGTAGAAGGGTTAAAACCACCCTCACCCCCTGACATTTTTTTCAGAACTTTCTTAGGGGTGGGAATACGGTTCTCAAATTTTTTTAGCGAGAAGACTGATTAATTATCTTCATTTTGTTACTCTTGTAAAAATTTCGTATTCCGCATAGTTCCGAAGGAAAAAAATGTTTTCTTAAATAATGCTAACAGATATTCCTAGTGCAAGTTTAATAAAATTGTAATACAAACTTTTATATACAAAATTTTATGTAAACTTTGAACTCTTCTCACGGGCAAATGGTACATTTTGGTATATAAATAAATTGGGTTCAATCGACTTATTTTGACCTCTACTAGGTACACGTGGTAGCTCTGTGTCCCAGCAATTTTGGGACACCCTGTATACCCTGGGAATTGGGAAAGACGTATCTATTTCTACGTCAAAAATGTGGAACGGCTCCATTATTAGTGTATTTGCCATATGGCACATACACTATTGGCGTCGGTCGGATGGCGGGACCTAGGGGTCGGACCTATATTTCTCGACGTATCATAGCCTCCTGAACACTTTGGCACCATATATGGAATGTTTATATATATATATGTGTGTGTGTGTGTGTGTGTGTGTGTTCGCGGCATAACTCTCGAAAGACTTAATTGATTTCAACGAAATTTGGTACACATGTTGGAATCCATCACCGCACGGAACCTATTTAAAATGGACCCAATCGGACTATTTTAAGGGTAGTTTTTAGGGGTTGAAAAAAGTTTTTGGGCCCGAAAATACCGAAAAAAATTTCAGAATTGTTTCAAAATTGAAATTTAACCTTTTAGTAAAGATCAAAATGTGCTGCTAAAATTTTAATAAAATCGGCCCGATAGGACCGGACTTGCAAATTTTATGAAAACACTAGTTTTGCGGATAGTGATTTACTTACTGAAGGGTGTATTTAATTTGATACAGAGGTTGCAATGATAATAATATTGAAATTAAGAAAAAAATATTATTTTAAGGGATGTATTAAGGGGTTGAATTTTTTATTTTGTCCAAAAATAAACTTAAGTTCTCGTATTAAAGCCACAAGGCCTGTATTAGCAAATACACTATACTGTCGGCAGGGTTTTGGCACTGCGACCCGAGTTTTTTATTCTTTTTGACGACACGACAAACATTCATTTCTTTTACACGGGTCCTAAATTTTGCGATTTGAACTATGCAGGCGTACCAACCTCACAGATAGTTTCTGGAAACTTGTACGTGCGTAGGTACATCATTAGAGTGAACAAGGAGTATATTGTCCACCTGTGGGATAACCTAAAGTGTCTGCATACGAACATATTTACTACAGCACTGCGCGCGCTGTGTGTGTGGGTGTGTGCGTGCGTGCGTGTTTGTCGGTATGTACATACATAATTCAGGCGTGAAATTGAGAAGGCCTACTGTCCTACTCGTAGTATGTAAAAACCTGGGTGCCAGTTTATCGCTCTGTTGGTCTTTGCTGTCATTGTTCTCGAATGTTATGTAATGTTAGGCTTGTTGACAGTGTCAGGGTTAGGTAGGATTCCGATCAAAAGTAAAGAAGTTTTTTGTTAATTTTTTTTTGAAGTGAAAACTTCCTTAGGCGCGTTAGGCACTCTTTGCCTGGGTACTGAAAAAATGTGAAGCGTTCGTAACTACTTCCGTAAGAATTCGCAACATACTTAAACGTTCGCAACTACTTCCGTAAAAATTCGCAACATACTTATATCATAAAAACGGCAGTCTACACACTTCTACCTATAGCGCAGATGGTTTAGTCTTTACGTTCTATGCATAGGAAGGTTCGAGACCTGATGGCAGCGTAGAATTTTTGGCGTTTTTTTTTCTAAATTCTACATGATATTTATTTATATATTTTTTTATTTTTGTTATATTCTTTTTTTGACAATAATTATAATTTTTTGGAAACCAAGGTGGAATTAATTAAAAATACAATTTTAGTGTTTTAGTGTTTTAGTAATAAATTATTTTTAGTTCATAAATGCGCTATAATTTTTAATTTTGATTTTTATGATTTTTTTCATTTTAATTTTTAACTTTAACAAAAATATTTAAATACTTAGGTAGTTCGTAACACTTTTTGGAAAAAAAAATATAAAAAATATAAAAAAATATAGTTTTACAAAACGTTAAAAAAAGAGGCTTGGTGTGTAGGTAAAACCACATTTCTAACTTCCCATGGGGTGCCCTTAGAGATTAGAGACCAGTCTACTGTAGGGAAAATATTTGCAATAAACATTTTACAGTAGTTTGTTTGTTATAAAAAAATTCGACTGATGACCAATCCTATACTTCCCACCTAGTAAATATTTGCAAAAAATAAACACTTTTTTTTTTTATTCTTTGATTAGGCCCAAATAACCTTAGCTGTTGGTGGTCTTTAAAACACAATTTAATTTTTATTCTTTGAAAAAAGCATGGCCCTCTTCTTTGTTTGGTGATCTACTGATGGCTAACATAATATAGCAAAAATCATGGTTACCTTGATTTACGTACAATTTTTATTTTTTTTAGTAAAATATTTTTTTCTCGAAAGCTATACATTTTAGAGAAAAAAAATATTTACATTTTTTTCATATTATAACATCTAGAATTCATTTATATTTTTTTTACCTATGTTAATACGTGACATTGAGGACGTTTTTTTGAATATCTCAGGATCCACTGAACCGATTTGACTCAAAATCTAATCAGATCTAAGTTAAAGGCCGATAAACACAATAGAACAATCGCCATGCCCGTATGTTGTTCCGTTCTTAAGATATCGAAGGCGAAAAATTGACCACACACACACACACACACATACACACACACATACACACACACACACACACACACACACACAAACAGACATCAGTCAGAAAATGATCTTAAACGATTGCTAGGGTCTCAAAACGTGAAAATCTGTTAAAATCTCGAAATGTTTTTTTCGGACTAAATCCATTACTTCCCTACCATAGTAGAGGTGGGAAGTAAAAAACCGCCAAATCAAATGTTTTGTACACCTTATCAGGTGTTCATTATGTAATTATGCGTCGAATGAAATTGGTTCGGAGTCGATATAATTATTATTTTGTTCTCGAGATATGCGAAACGAAAGACATTTTACAACAATTTTACAGTGATTTTTTTGTTATAAAAAACCGCCTGTGGTATGTAAGTATTGCACAATAATTAATGTATATAGATTTTGCATACTAGGAAATATTACTGAGGACATTGATACTGCAAAGTCAGCGAGGTTATTGAACAATAAGGTACTTAGACACTGTGCCGGACTTAAGAACGCAAAGCTAATCAAATATACTAATATAAATAACAATGACATTTGGTCATAAAGGAGACAGAAGGATAGACGTTAGTACAACTTAACTATCTCCGTCGAAGTAATAAATTATAGTTAATAAATTGTATATAAGATTAATAAAATAAAATAATGAATAAATTGATAAAGTTATTTATTTTCTAAATTATATAAAAAGAACCTATATAAAAACCAAAACTATTACATGGCGACCCTGCCAGTTGGGCCAAAATGGCAAGTTTAAAAACATAGTGACGTTGTACTAACATCTATCCTTCTGTCTCCCGTATGACCAAATGTCATTGTTATTTATATTAGTACATTTGATTAGCTTTGCGTTCTTAAGCCAGCACAGTTCTAAGTACCCTATTGTTCAATAACCTCGCTGACTTTGCAGTATCAATGACCTCAGTAATATTTCCTAGTGTGCAAAATCTATATACATTAATTATTGTGCAATACTTACATACTACACGCCAATTCAAATTTTTTACAAACTTTATTAGGTGTTCATTATGCAACTACGGGTCGAATAAAATTGGCCCGGTTTTAAAAAACGCACACACAGACATCTTTCTAAAAACGATGGATTTGAACTCTATAAGGACCGTGAAACGTGGAGATACGTCAAGATTTTTCATTTGCAAAATCGGACCCAATACAATAACTTCCAATGGGAATAAAGAATTCACGCTGTTAAAAGCATTGAAAGTGGTACTGTGGTACCAGAAGTACCAATTTCAACGCTAAATACCAAGGATGATAAATACCAAGGATGAAACCGAGCATTAATCTTAAGTACAATTAACATTTTTTGTTGTGGACTGGATATTTTGCATTTCAATCAAATTGAATAATTCAACTATACCTAATAATTAACTTTTGCGCAAGTAAATAGCTGTCAGTTTCATAAATTCACAGTAAAGATTATTGACAACAATCAATTAGCAACCGACATTTTGGATATGACAGGAAACCAATAAAATGAATAATTGTGATTGTTCCTGCAGTATTTAAATTTATTTTTAAACTACAATATCATATTCGAATATTTTGTGATGGTATAAAATATGAATACATTCGCGGTAATATTTATTTTTATATTACCTAAATTCATTTTGCGTATCTACAGAATGATCCAATTAAAATGAACCATTGTTATACCTATAATATACAGGGTGAGTTCGACCACCCGTATCAGTCGTTTTTTTCGAAAACGGTTAGTCGTAGAGAGTTGTGTCAAAAATTTGTATTATAAAAGCCCTAATAAAGAATCGAATGGTGATAATTTTTTTTTCTGGGAAGGTCGGCTTCCCTATTAGTTTGCTCCAGAATGTCCAGAACTCCGGAATTATAAATGTAACGATAGGTCGAAAGTGGTATTGTTGAAAAGATCTTTAAAAAATTAGCAAGTTTTGTACGGATTTTTTTTTTATTACTGCCACCCCTGTTAAGTAACATTTGTTTGAAATTACTAAATGTAAAATGTCATAATAACGAACTTTTAAAAGTCCGGCATTTTAGAAATCTACGTTACCTATCTATCGATCATTAAACACTGAAGAAGTACACTCACAGTATAACCAGAAGAGGCTCAGTAGTATGTATTAAAGAGTAAATGGAAGCCACAGTGTTGAACACGTTGTGACAATGTACTAAGGTTGCTAGATTTCTTAATGCCGACTTCGAGTCGTTATTATGAAATTTTGCAGCTTCAGATAATTGTCACAACGATTGTTACTTAACAGGGGTGGCAGTAACTTAAATACATCTCTGGCTCTCCTGACAAAACTGTGCCTATCTTCTTAAAGAGCTTTGTCGAAGCAGGCACCAGCTTTCAACCTATGCGTGCTTTCTAAAAGTTCCGGAGTTTTGAACATATAATAATTTAGTATTTCATACTTATAGAAATTTACAGGGGTGGCAGTAATAAAAAAAATGTTTTTACAAAACTTGCTTATTTTTTAAAGATCTTTTCAACAATACCACTTTCGACCTATCGTCACATTTATAATTCCGGAGTTCTGGACATTCTGGAGCAAACTAATAGGGAAGCCGACCTTCCCGGAAAAAAAAATTATCACCATTCGATTCTTTATTAGGGCTTTTATAATACAAATTTTTGACACAATTCTCTACGACTAACCGTTTTCGAAAAAAACGACTGATACGGGTGGTCGAACTCACCCTGTATACAGGGTGTTGCATGACGTACTGTACAAACCTAAGAAGCATGTTCCTGATGTCAATTCAAGCAAAAAAATGTCCTATGAACAAATGTCCAGTTATCTCCATGATTATACCGAGTTACAGACGTTCAAAGATTAAGATACAAGCTTTAATTTTTAGCAGTATTTTATTATAAAAAAAATTCGACTGATGACCAGTCCTATACTTCCCACCTAGTAAATATTTGCAAAAAATAAACACTCTTTTTTTATTCTTTGAAAAAAAGCATGGCCCTCTTTTTACTTGCCACCTCTACTATGGTAGGGAAGTAATGGATTTAGTCCGAAAAAAATATTTCGAGATTTTAACAGATCTTCACGTTTTGAGACCCTAGCAATCGTTTAAAATCATTTTCTGACTGATATCTGTATGTGTGTGTGTGTATGTGGTCAATTTTTCGCCTTGTATATCGTAAGAACGGAACAACATACGGCCATGCCGATTGTTCTATTGTGTTTATCAACCTTTAACTTAGATCTGATTAGATTTTGAGTCAAATCGGTTCTGTGGATCCTGAGATATTAAAAAAAAACGTTCTCAATGTCACGTATTAACATAGGTAAAAAAAAGTATAAATGAATTCTAGATGTTATAATATGAAAAAAATGTAAATATTGTTTTCCCTAAAATGTACAGTTTTCGAGAAAAAAAATATTTTACTAAAAAAAATAAAAATTGTACGTAAATCAAGGTAACCATGATTTTTGCTATATTAAGCTAGCCATCAGTAGATCACTAAACAAAAAAGAGGGCCATGCTGTTTTTCAAAGAATAAAAAAAGAGTGTTTATTTTTTGCAAATATTTACTAAGTGGGAAGTATAGGACTGGTCATAAGTCGATTTTTTTTTTTGCAAATATTTACTAGGTGGGAAGTATTATTAAGACTGACCATCAGTCGAATTTTTTTGAACGAGGTTGAAGGTTCTATAAAAAAAATTTATTGGCATTTTGTGTATTGTCAATAGGAAAGATGTATTTGGTCATCATAGTGGGTATACAGATACAGAGATTTAAAATAATATTAAAATTTTCTTTATTAGGTACATGTTATGTAATTATCCATTTCGCGGACATGTGACAACTACAACACATTATATAAAAGTAGTCGATCAGTAATCAACAGGCAAGTGTATAGGAACCGGTGCCTTTACCCTACAACACGAGTGTACAAAATACAAATCCAACATTTATATGTTGGTTTATAAATAATATTTTATTATTTTTTTAATAAAATGTCAGTATATAAAAGCATACCTACTGTTTAAATTTGACAAATTTGAATATAGCTTGTGGCAATCAGAATATAACAAAAATAACATATAGGTACCATTTTTAGTATCGCATATTTTATTTATATATATTTATTTTAATTATCATTCCGATTTTCTATTTTTTTAAACCTTACCACACTCATGATACGATATTATTAACATATGCTTATTCTGTAGGTACTCAAATTTTAAAAATGTATACAAAATTTTCAAGAAATTTGTTGATTATTATATAGTAATAGTCTAAAATCTCTAAATAGTATAAAACAAAGTCGCTGTCTGCCTCTATCTGTTTCTCCGCTTACTTCTTTTAAACCACGCAACGGATTTTGAAACGGTTTTCACTAATAGAAAGAGCGTTAACGAGGAAGGTTTGTGTATATAATTTGTAAATATTTTTTACAAAATGGCTGAACTATGACGGCGTTTTGTCAAAAAAAACTGGTTTCGACTGTCGTACGCTTACGCGGCTTCGCTTCGCAGGGGGACAGTTTCTCGCGGTGGGGAGGGTAATAAATCATAAATTCATAGCATTCGGGCGAAGCCAGACCGGGCCGCTAGTGTACAATAAAACATACTCGTCCGGTCGCGTCTGTCTGTGTATTCGTAAAAAGCTTCTAAAACTACTTGATGGATTTTGATGCGGTTTTCACCATCATTTAGAAAAATTTTCGAGGAAAGTTTTAGTATATAATTCATCAACATATTTTGATGTACGGATATTAGAGAAATGTCGACGTTTTCCATCAAGTCGGAAAAAGTCGCTTTTCGGACACTGACTTATGCTGACTAAACCATAAAATCTATAATGTACCTATAACTAGGTACCTATACTACCGAGAGAGAGAGATACTGACATCATCGTAAAAATAGTCAGAATAGCTTCCTAGGATCACAAAACGTCGAGATCTGATGAAAATTTGATTTTCGAAAATCGGGGTGAAATCAATAACTTCCCTATTTTTGAAAATTTTCAATTTTCTTAGCGGGAAGTTAAAAATGAAAACATCGGTAATTACGCTTGAGGAAGCGGGTGTTGTTATTATTTTTTTCATTACTTTTAAGTAATTGGAGCGAAAAAGAGGTTCTGTTCTATTTATAGTATCACCTTGCTTGAAGTACAATTTCAAATATGTCTAAAGATGAAACGTTAAAGTGAATTTTTGTGGTTGGAAAACAAAGCAACTCATGTCAATTTTTTATATAAATACTTACCCTTATCATAATTTCGCACGCGCAGTCGCCAGTCGATGAGAATACATCGAGTGCATATCGTACTTTTTGCTGTAAAAACTGGTCCGCGCGTTGACCGGTCGGACGTGTTTCGGCCGGCCCGCCAGCCATTCGCGTCACCGCACTGTGAAACGCGTCGTATGATACAATTAGAAATAGTTTTTTTCTTGTTCGATTAATAACGTGCAAACTACTTATTGTAAAGCCACTAAAAAGTAAAATTAAATCTTTTAATAACAAAAATTGAATCATCTTTAATAAAAGCCTCTATAAAGAGGAAAATAATAAAATTTTGATGTCGACGCTGATATTTAATAAAAAATAGGTATATAAAAAGTTTTAATAATTAAATTGCTGCCGACCTTAAATTTTTTTTATTTTTCTCATTTTAGTGACTTTTTTTGAAGGAGGTTCAATTTTTTCATAAAAAGTTTTATATTTACTATTTTCTAAGATAGATATTTCTCCAAATATCGTCACTTCGTCGAATTTCGACGTAGACTTAATGTTAAGAGTTTCTCTATACCGGAAGTTATCTCCTGCACTCTTCATCTCAAATCCTTTCCTCTCACCTAAAATTGAAAAACAGTTACAGCTCTCACACTACAGATCCTTCAGGCGAAAAATTAAGAAAAAAAATCCTAGAAAAACTTAGGTACAACTTTTTAAAAAGTAGGTAATCTTTCACACGTAGCCAAAACTTCTTTTTAAAAAATTCGCCTGTAGGATCTGTAGTGTGATTCTTGGACCTTCATTTGGCGTTTACCCGAACCCTTTAGCTTTAAAAATAGCGTCGGGAGAGCCGTAACCATTTTTTGGCGAGGAGAAAGGATTTGAGATGAAGAGTGCAGAGGGTAACTTCCGGTAGAGAATACTCTGTTATTATGTCGTCAAAAATCTTACATGAACAATATTGTTTTGTTACCATAGACATACGATGGTTAATTTCCTCTCTGCTTGTCTGGCGTAAATGTACATAAATACTTTTACAATGTAGGTATGCGCCGACACAAACAATATTTTCATATATAGTTACATATATTATTTAAAATACATGTGCATATATAGTCAAAATGCAATTTCGTAGTTATTATTAAATTTCCTACGTTTTGCTATCCGTGAAGCAATTTTCATGCAGATATTAGATCTGGAGTTGGTCTAATCTATGGATATACAACGTACTTGAACTTTAACGGATTGTATACGAATATCATATAAGCTCTTTATGAAAAAACTAAATATTATATCATTTCGTTGCATAAACAAAATGAAAAACGAAGATGCAAAAACAGGACGACACGACTACATATATGAAAAAAGCGGCCAAGTGCGTGTTGGACTACGCACAGTGAAGGGTTCCATAGTCGGGATGAACATTTACAGTTAAAATTCAAAGTTAAATTTACAGTCTTTTATTTTTTTTAAGTTGGACATAGTTTTCTAAATACAAAATACATAAGTTCGTATATAGTCTGTAACCGAGAATATCCCATATCTCAAAAACTACACAACATATCTTATTCAAACCAATTTTCGTTGAAAGTATTTTATAAGTTCTACTACCTTGAATTTTTTCAGAATTTTGCACCCCATAGTTGAAAAGTTAGAGGGGGCTCTCACTTTTTACGACTTTAGAAGCGCATATCTAACCAACTATTGACTTAAATAAAAAAGTCATTTCGAAACTTCTACATCATTTTTGAAGACCTATCTAACGATACCCCACACGCTTATGTGCACTGGAATTTTTTTTTCATCCCTCAGTTACATGTATGGAGTGCCACCCCTATTTTTTTCGTAATTTCTCTACACCATTGTATAGCGGTTCATAGAAGACACCTACCCTCCAAATTTCATATTTTTAGTGCCAATAGTCTCCGAGTAAAATTGCTGTGACATACGGACTGACGGACGGGCAGAACGAAATTATAAGGGTTCCGTTTTTACCATTTGGCTGCGGAACCCTAAAATGAATGGGTCACCGGTACTCTCAAGTGATGTGTAAATATTCAGATTCGAATGTGATGACAGCTACATATAACCTCAAATTTTTTTGACGGCTGATCAAGGAAAATGGAATACTTATAGAATCCGCTCTAGATGTGATAGGGTTTGTAGAACTTTTCATCATGTATCGCAGCACAACTTTTTATGGGAGGAAAGTGGTAAAATTCCACAGACAGACGGACAGATACATGTGTGCACAATCGCCAAGCGGAAAATCACTTTTATTCATGCGTTTTGAGTGTATGATTAAAGTGACCATCCGTCCCGATTTAGGCGGGACAGTCCCGATTTTGAGCCACGAGTTCAGATTCAACAAGCGTCCCGCTTTTGTCCCGTTTTCATTAAATTACGTGCATTAAGAATGTTTATTTTTTGTCTTTAGATATTTTTACCCACTCAAAGTATTTTATTTATCAATAATTATATAATTGATACCTACCTTAAAAAATAAATACATAATATTTAAAATAAAAATATTAGCGAGTTTTTGGGGTTTTCTAGAGAGTTTTTGGGGGTTTCTAGCGAGTTTTTCGGGGATTCTAACGAGTTTTTGGGGGTTTCTAGCGAGTGTTTGGGGATTTCTAGCGAGTTTTTGAGGGTTTCTAGCGAGTTTTTGGGGGTTTCTAACAATTTTTTGAGGGTTTCTAGCGAGTTTTTGGGGGTTCCTAGCGATTTTTTGAGGGTTTTTAGCGAGTTTTTGGGGATTTCTAGCGGGTTTTTGGGGGTTTCTAGCGAGTTTTTGGGGATTTCTAGCGAGTTTTTGGGGGTTTCAGGCGAGTTTTTGGGGGTTTCTAGCGAGTTTTTGGGAGTTGTTAGCGAGTTTTTGGGGGTTTCTAGCGAATTTTTGGGGGTTTCCAGTGAGTTTCTGGGGGGTTCTAACGAGTTTTTGGGGGTTTCTAGCGAGTTTTTGGTGGTTTCTAGCGCATTTAAGCCTTTTTTGGGCGTGGAACTCAACGGTTGCCTGCGCCGGGTTTTTATAGACCTTGTTCCGCTTTTTGATATTCAGGATTTGGTCACTTTATGTATGATTATCTTCAGAGTCGGACCTTGTCTCGAACTCGATTTTTCGCAACAACTGCTTCAAAAGTTCAATTTTAAGCAAATAAAACACAATTTAAATATATATTTTAATAACTTAAGTTGTCATTTACTCTACATACAGCAAAACGAATAAATAATTAATTATTTCCACTATAAAGCAATTTGTAACTAATATTTCACATCATGCGAGAGCTGATTTTTAACTTCCCATTGAAAGTTATTGTAATGGGTCCGAAAATCGAAATCAAAATGTATAACAAATTTTTATGTTTCAAGGTCACTACACTATTTTTACACTATTTTTAGAAAGATGTCTGTGTATGTATGTGTGTGTGTGTGTACGTACGTACGTACGTATGTATCAATTTCTTTCTAAGACGAAATCTCGAGAATGAAAAATGATATCGACTACGTTAGGGTTCAAATCGACGCGTATTAACGTAAATATGATCTGAAAGAAATTTTTTCAAAATCTGTTCAGCCGTTCTTTTCTCGCCAAATAGACTCCAAAAAAGTAGATTTTACACAATATCCCGCGAATAAAAAATTATATCGACTTCGTAAGGGTGTCAACCGAGGCGTGTTAACGTCATTTTGATCCGACATAAATTTTATAAAAATCGGTTCAGCGGTTTTTTTTTATATTATTGTTAAAAATAAATAATAATTATGTTTTAGTGATTAAAATGATTACTTTTCTGTGTAATATCTAATTTAATTATTATTATTAAATGTTTATTAAACTGGGAAGTTCGTCATGTGGACCTCAAGGGTCGCACTTCTAATAAACGACCCACCTCACGGCTTGTTAAAAAAGGTATTATTAATATGAACCTTCTCACGTACGAGTGCTAAATACGTATGTGTGAATCTAAAAAGAAATATTCATGTTCAAAAAAGTGTTCTTTTTATAAGATTACCACAATTACCCCGACGCCTCTACGTATCCGGCGCCTCGCTGCCCTGGAACTCGATCTCAATTGAAAGGTTTTCTTGACGAAATATGCCATCCATTATAAAAATCCACGCGGATAGAAGAACATTGTAATTTTGAACAAATTTCGAGTTTTGTGTCAGCGTAACCTTATACTGTTGTCAACTGGGAATGATGTATAACCAAAACAGTATACAAACACCATTCGAAAACTTTTTGATACCCCGAGGATAAAAATGCAAATCGGTAAACAAACAAAGCAGCAACGATCGCGCGAACTAGGGTCGAGCTTTATTCATATTACAAACAGCACATATCCATGGATATCTGTTTATATATACAGAGTGTCCCAGGAATATCAACTTCTAAATTTTGAATCGATAAATCTTTTATAAATATCGACAAAAATTTTGAATTGAGAAATCTTTCAATTATCAAGGCAAACACAAGAAGCATTATTCTTAACAGTTACATTTCGAATAGACAAAAACAATAAAAGACTTATTAAAAGTAATAACTTTTAAAAAGTCTTTTATTGTTTTTGTCTATTCGAAATGTAACTGTTAAGAATATGTTATACAAGGTGTTCCAGAAATCTCCCCTCCAGATTTTGAGGACATATTTCTTGTGAAATTAGGAATCCAAAAGTCGTTTGTCGTTTTTGTCTATGGACGATGACGTGTAACTACTTACAAATTGTTAAAAAGTTTAGAATACCCTGCGGAAAAGTATCTATAACAATATATTGTAGAATGTAGATTATAGATGCTCAACAGCTAAGGTCATCAGCGTATAATAATATAACGTTCTAATATAGATGGCAGCAGGTTTATAGCTACCTAGGTTATCATTGATTTCCATAGAAAAACGTGCCAGAAATCAAGTTTTTTCCCTTCTGATAGCATGCTACCGCTTCTTTTCAGTTCCAGATCCCTTGGAATTACAAAACCTCTATGATTTGAACATTGGTTAACACAGCACATCGGCACTGTCAACGATTTATTATTTTAAATAAACTTATTCTGTAAACATTCCTATGAACTTCCCGTACAGACCAAGGTGGCTATATTGCTGGCACCCCTAGCGGTCAAGTTTCGTAGTGCCCATCTCCATTACTCTAGTTCAGTTTTTATAAAAGATGCCACTTTCAAATAAATGCACTCAAATTGAAAATGTTTTATTGCATCCCTACACTGCTTTCTGCTGTGTTGAGTTTCAAGTTACCAATCAAATGCTGATCTGCACGCAGTTTTATTGCTATATCGGTTCATGGAATAGAGTATAGGCGCCACCATTAAAATGTAGTATCACTACTTAAAAAGGGTTTTCCAAATTTGAACAATTAATACCTTGACGGCTATATTTTGAATACAAAAACAGTAATAAAAGGTTTTCCGAATACAAATCTCACAAATAACTTGTTTAGAAAGTCATAGACGTTACTTCTGGAACACTCTGTATATGTCATGAGTACTATGTAGCAGAGCATCGCGTGGCTTAGGCAGGATATGAATCGAGCCTGAAGCTATTCCAGGACACCCTACACGCGTCGTGACGGCCTACGCTGTCGCTCCAAACGTGGCCGTCGCAGCTCCAAACATTCGACCGTTATCTGCTTGTGTGGATATGTACATTGTACAGGCTTTTCCATCGTCAAGTATCAACTTTTTTGTGTCTGTCTGTTGTCAAGCGGCAAAATGGCTTAGGTCAGATTTTTTCATAAAATAATATTAACGATCATTATAATCATGTAGTTCATTTATTGAAAAAAAATGTGTTTTAAAGACCACCAACAGCTTAGGTTAGTTGGGCCTAGCACCAATTCATATTTTCAATTCATTATTTTTTATTTTTTTTAATAATAAATTGAAAACCCAATTGACACTTTTACCAGTTCTCGGGCTAGAACCCGGGAACTGGGGACTTGCAATAGAGGAACCATAGCAACGCCATGTAAACAACAGCACTGCTACAAGTTCGGCCATTCTCAAGCCCTTCATTTATTTACTCAATTCATTATTTTCTGATGCAATTAAATTACTGATAAATCTTTTTTATAAACTATTTTGTACATTGTGGGGAAAAAATGTTTAAGGGTCGCGATCGGGTCGCGAAGGCTTTTGCAATTTTAAATTAGGGTCATGATCAAAAAGTTTTGGAACCCCTGCTACATAGTATGCAGTTTGTAACTAACATTACTGTTAATACCGACGTTTCCACTGTCCCATCATACCTTAGCGTAATGATACATACTTAGTCTAGAATAATGCTCCGTACAATCCTGAAAATCGGTAGGTACAGAAAATTTTAAGTTAATCACAAACATGTAGGTACAGACAAATGCGAAAAGGGGAATTTATATAATCAGGTGTTCATTTCCCCCGAACTCCGCGCGTTATTTGGAGCGAAACCAAAACATGTAAATTTGGACTATTATTTTCAACGTAACGACCGCAAAACATTTAATGGAGTTTTATTTTATCGTGCAAATTCAGAAAAACGTTCAAATAAACACGGAAACTCTCTTCCTCTATCCACGTGTGTTTTAGAGCTTCTAGTTTATGGATCAAACCGTACACCAGAAGGTAATTTGATTAAACTGTACACATATCGTGTGTACACACGAGAGTAGGACAAATACAGAGCACGACTTATCTCTCTTTCTCTCTCTTTCTGTCTGTTTAATTGAGGTGCGAGAAAACTTCTTACCAGGGTCCAAAAAAAAAAAAAATCGAACGATTTTGTGCAGTAGAAAAAAAATTCACAGATTTCGCAATCCTTGCAACCATCGAGGACATTGGAAATGATAACAGCATATATGAAACATAATTAACTGTTTATTATACACACAATATTTATCAATGCACTGTTTAGTTTTGTCAGGAATAACCCTATTATTCTTCTGTTATATACGCGTTCACTTTTGCTTGATTACTTAACTTTTAAATGGATTTTTCTACAGTATTTATTAACATTTGCTCAAAAATAACACCGCAGATCGTCGCAAATACCTCTCAATTAACTAGACATGATATAAAACACATTTCGAAAAAATTGCACTTGTTCAATTTTGCATGACTGATCCTCACTTGATCGCGACACCGTTGTCTTTTGGCCTTGAACGAAAACTCGTAACTCTGCCCCCATATACGAACATAAACATTTCCAATGTTAAAACTAAAATTAATGGTGCCGCCCGGGTTCGAACCAACGACCCACTGCGTATAAAGCAGCTACGATACCCCTACGCCACGTATCTCGTTGTGTTTACTGCTATATTTATGGTATACCTACCTTAAATTGTCTGTCTGGGAAGACGCAGTGTTCTGTAATATAGTGTTGGGATATATATTCGCGATTCTTCGATTGCACTTAACTAATTAGTAATTCATGTATTTAAATTTTGATTAAAAATAATGACATCGTGATAGTTCAGTGCTGCACTATTTTTCCTGGAGATTGACTGAAATGTTCATTATAAATCATAAGTCGCACGAGATATCAAGCCTAATGGCCGGTTTATCGTACATTTTAATCACGATATTTTTTAATCACACTGTTAAATTTTGACAGGTACGTGTTCATTAGTTGCTGCGTTTCGTTACCATAGCAACCCGTCATTTAACAGTGTGATTAAAAAAACATTGCGTTTAAAATGTAGGATAAACCGGCCATAAGACTGAAATGAATAGGTTTTCCGGGCTTGAGAATGGCCGAGCGTGTAGCAGTGCTGTTGTTTATATGGCGTTACTATGGTTCCTCTATTACAAGTCCCCTGTAGTTCCCGGGTTCTAGCCCGAGAGCTGGAAAAAGTGTCAATTGGATTTTCAATTTATTATTAAAAAAAATAATAATGAATTGAAAATATGAATTGGTGCTAGGCCCAAATAACCTTATGTTACGAATCACCCTGTATATGAACGGCGGGCAACAGTTCTGAGAAACGGGGGTCTGCTTACCGAACAACTCGTACCTTCATGAAAGTTCTATAGAGAATACGAGCACACACTGGGCTTAGGCAACGCAGGTATATAAACAGAGAGTGTATCGTGTTGAATCAGTCAGTCAATGATGAGTCGTGCAACCAAGCGGATCAGTGATATAAATATTAGTTAATCAACGGTCTAATCAGTTAGTACAGTGAGATAAATAGTGGAGTGGATATAAATAAATAGCACGGAAGTAACTGAGTAAATGACCAACATAAATAAACGTTAGAAATAAATTTATATTAGAAATCGTGTCCATTTTATAAAATACCTTGTGAATGTAATAAGTGCTATGTGGGACAAACAAAACAGTTATTAAAAAATAGAATTTATCAGCACAAAATGGACTGTAGAAACATAAACTTATTAAGTGATAATAAGACGGCGTTGTCATCTCATCATTTCGACACTGGGCATAAATTTCTTTTCAATGAAGTTCAAATATTAGATAAAGAGTCAAATTGGAAGAAACGCAATATCAGTGAAATGTGTTTTATTAGAAAAAACAATTCAATCAATTATAGAACAGATACTCAAAATTTAGTACAATTCAGTACAATTATATTATGAAATTATGCTAACATTTGTATTATTAGTATTATTATTGATTGTTAAAATTTATAGTCAACATAATTTGTTACCATGTTACCATGTTTTTGTCTTATGTACCCTATCTTATGTTAATTGCTATGGTTAGTAATTAATATTAATTTTCATAAATATTGTTATTTTTATGTACTTGAAAAAGTCTAAATCTATAGACGAAACGTCGTACATTTAATTTAATAAATCAAATTATTTTGTTCACTATCCTGCGATTTTGCTTAATTTTGTTAGAAATAAATCGGATATAAATACCGTGATATAAATTCACCCGATAAAATAAATATTAGTGTAGTCAATTGTATATAGTTAAGTGTTAATTACTTGTGTTGATTGCTAGAACTGACTTTTGGTTGTTGCATTCGTTATTATTGTGTTTTTAATTATTGTAAATAAATATTTATTCCGCCAACTCAGAAAACAGTTTTGTAACACTTAGTTATTAAAAAACACACACAATAGGTTTTCCGCGCCTAGTTTAGTCGCTCACGGCTCAAGGATGTAGAGGCGCACATTGGCTGTACACAGCAGGTACAGGTTGTTGGGGGATGCACCGACGCGACGCCGAGGGATGGCGAGATGAGGTTCAGTTAATGCCGCAAACGGAATATACAATCTACACGTATGCATGCAATATTTAAATTTAATCATAACCTTATAGTGGCTTTGTCTCACCTGTAATAATATTCTATCAAAACTGGGCATCTACTCATGGGATAAATCTAAAAATATATGTTTATATACACTATACAGAATAATATTATTATGATTTTATATTAACACTAGCGGTCCCGTTAGACACCGTCCGGGTGCTAAGAATTTATTATTTATCCCCCCGCGGGAAATTCTCCCCCTGCGAAGCGAAGTCTGGCTGGTGGTGTTTATAATATTAAGTAGGATTCCGTCTATACGCTAAAATGCAAAAGAATTTCAGAGTTATAAACTTATCCCCGCGATAAACTTATCAAAATAAAATATAGCCTATATCACTCAGGGATAGTGTAGCTTTCTAATGAAAGAATTTTTAGAATTGGTTCAGTAGTTCCAGAGATAAGAATTTATGATTTATTACCCCCCCCCCCCCCCGCGCAATAAATTCTCTCTCTGCGTACTTGCCTACATAGTTTATAATATTAGTATACCTAGTCAAAATCTCCTACACCTCCGTTTTACCTCCTTTAGGGTTGATTTTTGTAGTTTTCAGATTTTTTCCTTTGTATACGCCTAATTATCTACCTTAATGCCAAATTTCAAGTTTCTAAGTCACCTAGAAGTGGTTTAAGTTTTTGTTGAGTAAGTGAGTGAGTGAGTCAGTCAGTCAGTCAGTCAGTCTGTGAGTGAGTGAGTGGTAAAAATAGCACTTTTCAGACCTTAGTATCTCAAGAACTATAATAGGTTTAATAATGAAATTTGGGATTCTAGGTGTTCAAGAGAGACCTTATTTGACATGCAAAATTGAAAGTGTGTAGATCTAATATTTTTTTAGTTATAGGGGGGGGTCAAAAGTAGCTCGAAATGGTTTGTGTAAAATACATAGTCAGTGTTTGCCGAACTTGGCTGATACACTACCGTGTGTCTATAGATAAAATGTTTATAATTTTCCAATCATTGTTTATCTTTATCTCTAAAAAATGTGTTGATATACTTTAAATCTTTTTTATTATTATTACATAATATGCGTTCTTGAATCGCACAAACAAAATAATCAAAGATAATAATATGTACTTATTAGTGGAGAACCCTATAATTAGAATTCTATGAAAACATTAAATTTTAGTTTATAACCGATAATAAACTTTAATAAAATAAACATGTAGGTAATATTTAAATATTACTTAGCTAACTTAAAAAACATTAATGTGAACAGTAAGGTTAATAAATAATAATTATTAGATAGTTGAATTGTCGAGCGTCTATAATCTACAAAAATAGTTACTAATGATTGAAAATAAGTTTCATTAATGGAATAACATTGTGCAACTTGTATACTATTTGTTACAAAAGCGTTTCTAAATTTTAAGCGGAACCGCGTACACGGGTTCTCGGAATCCTGGTTGGGAATCACTGTTCTAAAGGCATAAAATAACGGGGGTGTCCGTGGTATTGATGTTAAATTTTCCCTTTTGATGCATTTACTGTAAATGAATATTTAATTAAGAAAAAATATTAGTGTTTTCCACAGTGCTTACAAAAATAACTCCAGCTTTTGTAATGCAACGTGACGTATGACCCAGTTTTATGACGTCATAAAATGATATAGACAACATGCATTAAAGAGAAACGAAAACATACTGATAAATAGGTACATCATTTGATAGTGATCAAAGAGGAAATAAAAACAAGGAGGATTATAAAGAGTGAATTTAGTACGACTGTGAAATACATACCTAAGTAGAATTATATTGTTACATCAGCCAAATTACATAATGTATTCCGCAATATTAGGAAAAATTTATTTATTTTATTGTAGATTATAGACGCGTCGACAACTTAGGTCATTAGCGTTTTTTTTATATATAACTAAAACGCGCAGCAGCGAGGCTATATGCGTTATTGACAAAAAAAATAGATTATGAGAGAGATAGGTTGTCACTGAGCTCTTCAACGTAAACTGCTATATGTGAGAGCTTTAGCGTTTTAAATTACATTAAATAACAACTAACTTAAAACTAAATAACATCACAAAACATCCATGAGCGCAGGTGGGATTCGAAACCACGGCAGTCTAGTCTAGAGGCTCGTACCAAGTACGCTATCCACTAGGCTACACTGCCCTCTAGGAAAAATTTATTTTATCAACCATTGTCACAGTCGGGATTCAAATCCGAACTTTTCCACTATCGCCGCGAAAGTGGAAAAGTTCGGGTTTGAATCCCGACTGTGACAATGGTTGGTTGGAAAAATGTATCTTATCAACCATTGTCACAGTCGGGATTCAAATCCGAACTTTTCCACTATCGCCGCGATAGTGGAAAAGTTCGGGTTTAAATCCCGACTGTGACAATGGTTGATATAAGATAAATTTTTCCTAATATTGTGGAATACATTATGTAATTTGGCTGATGTAACAATATAATTCTACTCAAGAAGGATTTTATTTTATAGTTGTAATTTGAGACATATACCTGCATACGGTTTTGAGCTTGTCTTGGATATACGAGTATATATTCTTCTACTTTAAAAGATGCAGCTTTTGATTTCTTTGTCAAATCTTCTTTGAATCGTTCTCTCTATACTTTTTTCTTTGGTAGGTACTAGGTACTATGAAACTAGATATGATACGTTTTTGCACAATTATTATACTGTTCTGAACCTGCGCAGGAAATGACCTCGGTGCACGATGGAATATAAGTCCTGAAATAGATTTAACTAGCGGCCCGGTCTAACTTCGCCCGGGTGCCATGAATTTATTATTTATTATTACATTACTCACTCGCTTTACTCGTTCGCTCCCGAGTGCTTTGAACTTATGATTTATTAATAATAACTCACTCGCTTCGCTCGTTCGCTCCCAAGTGCTATATTACTCACTCGCTTTGCTCGCTCGTTCCATTTATTATAGCTTATGCTCTAAAGCAAAGTATCACCTATCGAACAGCGGAAAAAATTTTAAACCGGTCTTCTGAGATTACCCCCGATTTTCACCCGGGCGAAATCAATCTATCTAATCGTGAAAACCGGAACAAAATCCGTTCAGTAGTTACGGAGAAAATCGGACATAGACGGACGCACTCCGGGGGGACTTTATTTTATAAGCATTCCATTTTGTGACTTTGGATTCCGAACGGAAGGCATTACAAAATTACATAAAGATACGATTTTTTACGTTTTGCGCTGTATTTTTGATCTTATCGCGAAATTCGACAAAACTATGAAATACCTACTTTTTTCTTCTCTAAAAATTACAACGAAAATTTTATAAAAATGAACTGGCTATATGCTAATTTGTTTGGGAGATATGGTAAATTAAAGTTTGACCTAAAATGCACGAAAATCATCTAACAATGCAATTTTTTTCGTTATATAGTCGTTAAAAAAGTGATATGTGAAGAAATTCGAAAAAATGGCATTTTTCGGCGATGTTCGAGCATTTTAGATCAAACTTTAATTCACCAGAACTCCGAAACAAATTATCGAGTTTATTAATTTTTTTTTTTTAATTTTCTGTGAAATTTTACAGAGAACAAATATTTTATTATATTATATTGCATTATTAAAGAACTGATGGAACGAAATTGTGTTAATTTAGCGTTTATTGTTTAGGATTGCAAACGTTAATTTGAAAATGTCTTCGCTGTTTGAGGTAAAGTTTACACCAAGAAGGGTTGCGACTGTCAACTCCATTTAACAATTATTCTGCTCGCTAGATTATCCTCTAAATATTTTAAATTGCACTGAATCTGGGGGAAATTTCTCTAATCTAGCAACACTAACTTCAACTTACATATATCCACGCTTGTAACATTCAACTGTCAACCACGGTCCACGTGTAATAATTTTGTACCGTAAATTATCTTCTAAGTCTTTTAAATTGCAGTTAATCTACAGGAAAATTCTCTTATCTGAAACCGCGCATGCGTATCCAGGATTTAATGATTGAAACGGTTAACTGTAAACTTTTCCTAATAGATTCAAACCCTTTAAATGTTTTGTTATCGAAAACTGCTTTTTTGAAAAGTAGACAAGACGATCCTAGAATATCTAAATTGTTTGTTGAAGACGATGTCTTCAGTTCATTAAAAGATGAGTTAAACGCGTTTGAAATGTGGTGTTATGGGCGAATGTTAAAAATTAAATGGACGAATTATGTGATTAATGATAAAGTGATGCAAATAATGCAAGAACAGAAAAATTTAGTAAATGTTGTCCAAAAAAGATAGTGCTCATACTTTGGTCACAAAAATATAACCTACAGCAAGTTATACTAATGGGGCAAATTAGAGCAGAAAAGATCCAGAGGTAGAAAAAGAATATCGTGGCTAGATGACATCACAAAATGGACGGGATTAAACTTCAATAGCCTCATCCGTACTGTCCAGGACAGGGCTAAATGGAAAGAAGTGGTCTCCTACGTCCTCTAGGGGATATGGAACTCATCATCATGTCTTCAATTGCTGAGGGATCCAAAAAGAAACGCAATTACTGTTTTAAAATTTGCATTTACTGCTGACGTTCCGTAAAATTTTTTCACACCCTCAGAGCGCAAATGTCGTTGATAATTAACGGCATTACACAGTAATGGCGTTTCTTTTTGGATCCCTCAGCAACTGAAGATATCGTCTTCAATAAACAATTTAGGCATTCTAGGATCGTCTTATCTACTTATCAGAAACGTCAACTCGCTAATGACCTCTGTTGTCGAGCGTCTATAATCCACAGAAACGTCAAGTCTAATTTTGCGGGACGCATTTAAGTAAAAAGTCTCAAAAACAGGTTCCAAGTATGATGGCGGGAGTTATTGGGGACACCGTAGATTGGATCAATATTATTTACCTCCGTGGTTCCGATTTTAAAAACGAGACGATGCAATTTGCTTGCCACAGATAATCATGTATTGTGCTGCTGACAGGGAAACAGGCAGCAAAAGTTTCTGTCAGTTGTTGTGCTAAAAATAGATGGTGGAAACTGCAAGAGGTCGCGTCTACCAACTGTCACGCCGGACATAAATATTTAATCAATATCAGAGCTTTTCTCTACCCATTTGCTGAATGTCTGACCATAAATAATTCTATATCCATAAAGCAAAATGGCTTATGTCGAATTTGTGGAGTTTTGAACAAAGAAAAAATACCGGTCGAAACTCTGACAACAAAATATTGCTAATATTGTACATTGCGATATTTCGGGCAAGCACACGCCACGAGGTATTCACAAGAACCAATTAAGATTTATTTGCTACACAAAATTGAGTCAAGACTGGTCTGGGAATGCCCAGATGCCATTGACAAACTGCACAGTATACAACAGAGTTACCTTAACGTAGGTCTCAGGGCATACTGGCATCGAAGACAACGAAACAGCAGACTCCCTTGCAAAAGAAGGAGAAGCTAAAATTTTTAATGGCCCGGAACTTTTCTGTGGCTGCTTTAAAAGCCATGTTAAAATTGAAGTTCGCAAATGGGAGGATAAAAATAAAGACTCGTTGAAATTCTACTCCAGGACTCCGGCAATCGAAGAGATTTATCTCATATTCAATTAAAAGGACTAAAGGACTCTTTATTCTTAGAAAAGCAGATCTGAGAATACTGACAAAACTCTTCACTAGCCATTGTTCTATGAGGTATCACCTCTCAAAGATGGGAAAGGCGATGATAAACGTCGTTTCTGCAAGGAAGCAAAAGAAACTGCTTAACATCTCGCTTAACATATTATCCTTTGTGCATGTGAAGCAGTTTTCTCCAAAAGACTGCAATGCCTGAATACTGAACAGGCCTTTTCTAGAACCTGACGAAGTGTGCAGGGAAGCTCTCAGCAAAGTAGTAAGGTTTATCCTATCCGACTGGGAATACTAGGGGATTCACAAAAGATCTTTTAGGACGCAGTAATTGTGAGGCAAGCTGTCTTATCTCCCCACGTTAAATCTAATATAATATAAGGTTTATTTGCCACATCCATAACTGAGCTTCCAATTAAGCTTCTAACCTGAAAATTAGATATACTGACACTATGAAAATTTCAAGCTTTAATTTTAAACCATTTCCGAGATAGAGGTCCCAGAAAATTGCAAATTTTGTGACTGGCACCTAAACCTATAGGATACTTGTATTAAGAAACTTGAAATTTTGCACTTAACATAAACAAACCTCGAATTTACCATTCTAAACCCCTAGACTTGGGGAATTTGTATGTGGAAAGTTTGCAAAAAGTAGGTATTAATATTCTGCCAAAAATATAAAATTAAAAATATGAACCCCGTTCTTGTCTATATACCAGTTATAGACCGAGAGCTTGTGACAATTTTTTGGTGTTATTTATTGTTATATATTTATATGAAGATGTTGAGGGAGGCATATTAAAGTGCCCTGAGTAACGGATTTTGCTATATAGCGGTATGGGAGAGATGCAGACCACCCCGAACATGTAACAAAAAAAATGGTCACAATAATTATTGCTTCAAGGCTGAAATTCTTTGTATAGCTTGTCGGTGACCCAATAATGCCATTATAATATTTGCAGATCGATTGGTCAGTATCAAAGGAGTGGCAGATCACCCTAAACGTGTCATGTACCCGACGAAATTTATATTACTAGTTCAAGGTTCAAATTTTAAAATGTTGTTACGGCGACTGTTTTAAGCATATATTTCAATTTGCAGAACAAACTGTCGGTATAAACCCCCTCTCTTAGAAGGAAACTTGTTCGCCTAGGTGTTTATCTCGTTCTGCAACCTAGGGGGTTAATAGCGCCCTTGAATAAATAACACCAAAAAATTGTCACTAGCTCTCGGCCTATTAGTTTGGTCATTAAACAAGCCGTGAGGTGGGTCGTTTGTTAGGACTAAAGTGCGACCCTTGAGGTCCACACGACGAACTTCCCAGTTTGATAAATATTTAATAATAATAATGAAATTAGATATTACACAGAAAAGTAATCATTTCAAACATTAAAACATCAATAATTTAAAAAAAAAAAAAAAACGGCTGAACCGATTTTTATAAAATTTATGTCGGATCAAAATGACGTTAACACGCCTCGATTGACACCCTTACGAAGTCGATATAATTTTTTATTCGCGAGATATTGTGGAAAATCTACTTTTTTGGAGTCTACTTGGTTAAGAAAAAAGAACGGCTGAACCGATTTTGAAAAAAATTCTTTCAGATCATATTTACGTTAATACGCGTCGATTGGCACCATAACGTAGTCGATATCATTTTTCGTTCTCGAGATTTCGTCTTTGAAAGAAATGTACACATACGTACGTACGTACGTACACACACACACACACACAGACATCTTTCTAAAAGTAGTGTAAAAATAGTGTAGTGACCTTGAAACATAAAAATTTTTTTTCCTTTTTGATTTCGATTTTCGGACCCATTACAATAACTTCCAGTGGGAAGTTAAAAATAAGATTTGGAACTTAAATTCTTAAATAAATTTAATACAGTACCACCTCTTTTCAGAACTTATGTTCAAAATCTAAATTTTAGAATTTGGACTTTGAAATACCGACCCACTCTTAGGGACGTAGCGCTGTGGTGATGTAGTTGCCTATTACATGTGTAAGAGCGGCTTTAGTAAAAATAACATACACGATTTTGGCTTGTGACCGTTGAAAATAGATGCATAAATTCACTCGAATTGCAAATCCATTAATCCGCTGCATCGTTGTTACAGGTAAACAATAATATTG
The DNA here is from genome assembly GCA_039654895.1 of Mongoloraphidia duomilia. Classification (NCBI taxonomy): domain Eukaryota; kingdom Metazoa; phylum Arthropoda; class Insecta; order Raphidioptera; family Raphidiidae; genus Mongoloraphidia; species Mongoloraphidia duomilia. The sequence goes on along the minus strand of CM077520.1, from coordinate 3,560,207 downwards.
GAAACATGTTAATATTCACCAGGTAATAATATGGGGATATAAATGTTATATTGTTCAAAAAGCAATGAGTTTTTAACGATCTGTAAAATCACTTTATTAGTGTATTTGCCATATGGCACATACACTATTGGCGTCGGTCGGATGGCGGGACCTAGGGATTGGACCAAAATTTCTCGACGTTTCATAGCCTCCTGAACAATTTGGCACCATTTTTGGAAATGTTTTTTTTTACTTCCCACCTCTACTATGGTAGGGAAGTAATGGATTCAGTCCGAAAACAATATTTCGAGATTTTAACAGATTTTCACGTTTTGAGACCCTAGCAATCGTTTAAGATCATTTTCTGACTGATGTCTGTATGTGTGTGTGTATGTGTGTATGTGTGTATGTGTGTATGTGTGTGTGTGTGTATGTGGTCAATTTTTCGCCTTCGATATCTTAAGAACGGAACAACATACGGGCATGCCGATTGTTCTATTGTGTTTATCAGCCTTTAACTTAGATCTGATTAGATTTTGAGTCAAATCGGTTCAGTGGATCCTGAGATATTCAAAAAAACGTCCTCAATGTCACGTATTAACATAGGTAAAAAAAAATATAAATGAATTCTAGATGTTATAATATGAAAAAAATGTAAATATTTTTTTTCTCTAAAATGTATAGTTTTCGAGAAAAAAAATATTTTACTAAAAAAAATAAAAATTGTACGTAAATCAAGGTAACCATGATTTTTGCTATATTAAGCTAGCCATCAATAGATCACCAAACAAAAAAGAGGGCCATGCTTTTTTCAAAGAATAAAAATTAAATTGTGTTTTAAAGACCACCAACAGCTAAGGTTATTTGGGCCTAGTCAAAGAATAAAAAAAAGAGTGTTTATTTTTTGCAAATATTTACTAGGTGGGAAGTATAGGACTGGTCATCAGTCGAATTTTTTATATATATATTTGTGTGTGTGTATGTGCGGGCTATAACTTTCGAAAGAGTTAATTGATTTTGACGAAATTTAGTAGGCACGTTGGAATCCATCACCGCACGAAGCCTATTTAAAATGGGCCTAATCGGACCATTTTAAGGGTGGTTTTTAGGGGTTGAAAAATGTTGTTGGGCCCAAAAATACCGAAAAAATTTTCAGAATTGTTTCAAAATTGAAATTTAACCCTTTAGTAACGATTAAAATGTGCTGCTAAAATTTTAATAAAATCGGCCCAACCACAATGCCAGTATTAGCAAATACACTATATTGTCGGCAGGGTTTTGGCACTGCGACCCGAGTTTTTTCGTAATATTCTCGGTATTAAAAAAGCGGCTTTAAAATCAGATTAGTTGATTTATTATTTGCTGAACCCATGAATTATCAGAGTTAGTCGATTTGATTTATATCTATTATCAGCAAGGATTGAAACTGTACCAGAGGACAGCTTGGTGTAATGAAGAGCGCGCTGACCTTTGAATCAGGCTGTCGTGGGTTCGAATCCCACCTCGCTCATAGATGTTTCATAATGTCGTTTAGTTTTAATTGATGATGTTATTTGATGTAATTAAGACGCTAATGCCCTAAGTTGTCGAGCGTCTATAATCTACAATAAATAAATAAGTAAATAAATAAATGAATGAACATAAATTAGAAACCTTGACTGCAAACCTTTTCATTTCAGTAATTAAAACCACTATTTTAGCAGGGAAAAATTTTTTTAACAAATTTTTATGTTTCAAGGTCACTACACTATTTTTAAACTATTTTTGAAAAGATGTCTGTGTGTGTGTGCGCGTGTACGCACGTACGTATGTGTCAATTTCTTTCGAAGACGAAATCTCGAGAATGAAAAATGATATCGACTACATTAGGGTGCTAATCGACGCGTATTAACGTAAATATGATCTGAAAGAAATTTTTTCAAAATCGGTTCAGCCGTTCTTTTTTCTTAACCAAATAGACTCCAAAAAAGTAGATTTTACACAATATCTCGCGAATAAAAAATTATATCGACTTCGTGTCAATCGAGGCGTGTTAAAGTCATTTTGATCCGACATAAATTTTATAAAAATCGGTTCAGCCGTTTTTTTTTTAATTATTGTTAAAAATAAATAATAGGTAATTATGTTTTAATGATTAAAATGATTACTTTTCTGTGTAATATCTAATTTAATTATTATTATTAAATATTTATCAAACTGGGAAGTTCGTCGTGTGGACCTCAAGGGTCGCACTTTAGTCCTAATAAACGACCCACCTCACGGCTTGTTTTTGAATAAATCATCATCATTAAATCATCAAAACCAGCTAGGCTCGTTTTAACATAATGTCACTTACTCGTTAATAATATAGGTACGCCATTACGCATCTAGATATAGAATCTATTAGTAAAATTCGAAAATTGGAATATCGCATTTTATTTATCTGTCTTGATTGTGTAATAGTTATTGCCCACATGCTGTGCTCAGAAAATTTTAAATTACATCGATCTCAAATGTTATAATTTGACAGCTTCCACTGTAGAATACTTCCAATATACGGTAGAATTTAATGTCCATCTAACCGTCATAAAAAACTATGCTTGTGTCCGCGCGTTTGGTTTTAAAACCTTTTTATACAGCCATTTCATGATAAATACTTACGCGAAGGGTTACACAATATGGCGAAAACGATTATCATAAATTGAAGAGAAATGAAACTAATTTGTTCATTTCAGTTTTATTACACGAGGGCAGTATAGCCTAGTGGTTAGCGTGCTTAGTGCCGCAACCTCTGGACTGGACTGCCGTGGGTTCGAATCCCACCTGCGCTCATGGATGTTATGTGATGTTATTTAGTTTTAAGATAGTTGTTATTTAGTGTAGTTGAAAGACGCTAATGACCTGAGATGTCGACGCGTCTAAATAAATAAAACTAACTAACCTTTATCCGTGCGCTCGCCCGCACTAATGGCTATTTTAATAGAAACCGTCATGTGTAACGACACACACAGTATTTTTTGAAGCTATGCTTCTATAGGCGCGTTAGACGATTTCTGGCAGGGGGAAAACTTATAGGTTCGCGCCACGGTAAAACCGTCACTCTCATGTTATTAAAAGTTTAAATGTTTTTTAAAGGATATCTATAACTATATGGCCAGCGGTGAAAGTAATATACTGGCGCATGTGCAGTGGCCTATATGTAAAATTATTATCTGAGAGTTTTATAGGACACAAAAAAATAAAATGGCGTCAAATTTCAAAATGGCGGCCATATGTACTTTTGTAAAAATTATCCGATCTTTTTGAAAATTGATATTTAAGAGTTTTATAGGACACAAAAAAATAAAATGGCGTCAGATTTCAAAATGGCGGCCACATGTACTTGTGTATATAAGTCGATAAAATTTTTTTATAAGTCGATAAAATTTTTTTTTCGCGAGATGTTGTGTACAATCTAATTTTTTGGAGTCTATTTGGTTAAGAAAAAAGAACGGCTATACCGATTTTAAAAAAATTTCTTTCAGATCATATTTACGTTAATACGCGTCGATTGGCACCCTAACGTAGTCGATATCATTTTTCATTCTCGAGATTTCATCTTAGAAAGAAATGACCACATACGTACATACGTACGTACACATACACACACAGAGATCTTTCCAAAAATAGTGTAAAAATAATGTAGGTAGTGACCTTGAAACATAAAAATTTGTTATACATTTTGATTTCGATTTTTGGACCCATTACAATAACTTCCAATGCGAAGTTAAAAAATAATGTTTATAATCATTTATGAAAATTAAGACAGCCTGTATAATTGCAGAATTATAACCAGATGTTTAGTTACTCTCATAAATCTTGCCCCCCGCCCCCCGAACAAAATAATGCGTACGCCCTTGTATATATATTTTTTAAATCTATCTGCGGTTTATAGAATATATCCTTATTTTACTGAAATAAAGGCTTTGTGTTATATGCATTATGTATAGCAGTTGAGAGAAATATAAAAAATATAAGCATCTTCACACTTTGTGTATGTATGCTTTGTTTAATGCCATTTTACATCTACAAAGTCGTAAAATACATTTTGGCCACAAAACATCTCGCGTTGAGAGCCGAGCGACTCCGCGGCTCCCCAGCAAGGGAGCAAGGAGTGATGAACGAATATACACCACGCAGGAATAAGATTAGCGTTTTCATTTATCAATAGTCAGTGAAAAAACAGACTTTGCGTTTTGTGATGAAAAAATATTTGATTTTGTTTTGTCAACATTATCTAAATATTTCAGACATCGCCATATTTATTTTCAAATGAGTCATTTTCCTGAGAGTAGTTTCTTCAATTATCCACGAGAGGCAGCACTTGCGGTAGGTACAAACAATATTTATTCCCCATTAGTGTCGTGTCATTTTAGTGGAATAACTTAATTATTTAATTAATTTAATGATGATAATAATTTAATAATTAAGATATACCTACTACCAAAATGACACGACACAATGGGGAATAAATAATGTTTGTACCTACCACAAGTGCTGCCTCTCGTGGATAATTGAAAGAACTACTCTCAGGAAAATCGCTCATTCCATTAGCGCTTATGACCTCTGTTGTCGAGCGTCTACAATGTACAATCAACTCCATTAGTGGGGAATGGTATTATTTTAGGTTAAAATTCACATTTCACATTTTTACAATACTTGAAGTCATCGGAGTGCAAAAAATGCGTTTTCGCCAAAAGTCTGTTTGATAAACGGCTAAGCGGATTGAAACGAAATTTTGGCATGTAAATAGGAAGAGACCTATCGTTTTTCGAAAAAATAGGCGTAATTAACGCAGAAGAGATTTATACTATTATAATATTGCTTTTTTTCAATTACAAATCGATAAGTATACCTTCCATAACGATTTATTATTCTACTAATTTAAAAAAAGTTTTTTTTTATAAACCTTGTAGTTAAATATTTTGAAAATAAAAAAGTTTGTTCGCTCAATTGACTGGGATTTTTTAAATTAAGGAAACAAAAGACCAATGTCTAAAAAATTGCATAATAATGTGTTATAGGTACTTACTTGCCACCATGCCGGTTATAATAGTGGCCTTAAGTCTATACTGTTAAGAATAGGTCGTCTAACATATTGAAAAAAGTTTATAATTTATAAAACAAGTTAAATAGTGTTGACATAAAATATTACTGCCAATAAAATAACTGTACCTATATCTATGAATTTTTAATATTGACAAGTCAAGCAGACTTTGAACAAGATATACAAGACTCAAGAGTCTACCTTGGGTTATAGAATTTATACTTCGTCACCTGGATGCAGAAATATCGGAATACCGTAACTTCATTTTTTCCCAAAATTGGATTATTGCACTATCCTATGTTTTTTTTTGACTGTCTATCGATGCTGAAGGATCCTAAGTCCAATTTTCTATATTGTAATAAATCATTCATAAGTTTCAATCTATCCTATCTTTCTTAACCATACACTGTAAGAAATGAGAAGGCCGATTACATAGATTATCGATGGTCCATTTGTAGCTAGCGATTAATCTGGTAATAGACACACAAAGAGACAATGGCGTCGCAAACAGGTATCGCCTGCACATCGCGTAGATTCCATAAAAACACATTGCGCATGCGTGGTTACTAATTTTACATTAAATTGTTTTGTGTTCATCCATTTTATATATGTAACTATACATTTTATTTTGTAATTTTTACACACTTTATTGGAATATTACACAAATTATGTTATTTTAATTTACTTTATGTAAAAATCACAAATTTGTTTAACTTTACAGTAAAAGTCCAAGTTTTTATGAAGTTTTCTGTGTAAAAATAAATAATAATGTAAAATCATTTAGAAAATCGAGCGAATTCTACTTTAACTTTCGAAGTATTTTTACATCCATTTTTTATAGTTACGCAGAACTATCGTAACGTACACGGTGCGCAGATAGGATATACTGGGCATTTCGTCATGAAGTTGGATACTTTGTATAAGTACTACCACAGATGACATATAATACAGATATGTTGTGGCTGTACTAACGAGCGACCCATCTTTTAAAGGCCAGATTTGACCGTCGCATCTGTTAGCAGAATTCAAAAGTTTGAAATAAGTATGTGTGAGTTATAGTTGATTCAAAACATAAGAGTGGTTCTGATCTTACACACTTAAAACAATCTCAATTTCATTAAAATGTATATGTCGCTTTAGTTGCGGGATATGTGCCTACACTACGTCACAGATGAGTAGTAGAGACAGAGAATATTATATGATCCAGTGTTGCCAGGTAATGCTGAATTCAGGTATGGTCATCTGTAATATATACAAGTAGATACAATATTTGTATTAATTTTTGACCATGCTTATTATAAACACTAATTATATTAAAAAAATTCACAGATTTCGCAATCCTTGCAACCATCGAGGACATTGGAAATGATAACAGCATATATGAAACATAATTAACTGTTTATTATACACACAATACTTATCAATGCACTGTTTAGTTTTGTCAGGAATAACCCTATTATTCTTCTGTTATATACGCGTTCACTTTTGCTTGATTACTTAACTTTTAAATGGATTTTTCTACAGTATTTATTAACATTTGCTCAAAAATAACACCGCAGATCGTCGCAAATACCTCTCAATTAACTAGACATGATATAAAACACATTTCGAAAAAATTGCACTTGTTCAATTTTGCATGATTGATCCTCACTTGATCGCGACACCGTTGTCTTTTGGCCTTGAACGAAAACTCGTAACTCTGCCCCCATTATACGAACATAAACATTTCCAATGTTAAAAATTTGTTGATGCATTATTTTACGGCAAACCCTCGGTGCGCGAGTCTGGTCGCATTTGACCGGTTTTTATTATTTTATTTAGTGTACTTTGTAATAAATTGTTGAACACGCCTGTAATTTACGCTTCTATCTATTATATTTCGCTTGGTCTTTAACGGTTCGTTTTATTGTATTAATTTGCATGCGAATTTCAGTTTTATTAGGTAATTTCATAAAACCGACCGCCACAAGTTAATTTAAAGATGACATCTGACGAGCACCAATAAAAAACATGGCTTTGCTCATAAATTATAATTAAAGGGCAAAATTGTATTTGTTTTGTTTATATTAAAATATGGCAATACTCGGTTTTACGATTCCGAAAGTTTGCAATCAAAACACAGACCTATAACATCTGTGTTCACTGCGTGCATATAATAATAAATTAATATATTATCTTCTGTTTTACCAGATGAGAAATACGTCCTGATTAGTCGAGACGTTTGACACTTAAAAAAAATAAATATGGGTGTGTGCTTATGACCACACGACAGAAGTGAAAACTTCAGATTTTATAATTTTTGGTATCATTTCAATTTATTTCACCTTGGTTTCAAAAAAATTATAATTATTGTCAAAGAAAGAGTATAACAAAAATAAAAAATTCGACTGATGACCAGTCCTATACTTCCCACCTAGTAAATATTTGCAAAAAATAAACACTCTTTTTTTTTTATTCTTTGACTAGGTCCAAATACCTATAGCTGTTGGTGGTCTTTAAAACACAATTTAATTTTTATTCTTTGAAAAAAGCATGGCCCTCTTTTTACTTCCCACCTCTACTATGGTAGGGAAGTAATGGATTCAGTCCGAAAACAATATTTCGAGATTTTAACAGATTTTCACGTTTTGAGACCCTAGCAATCGTTTAAGATCATTTTCTGACTGATGTCTGTATGTGTGTGTGTATGTGTGTATGTGTGTATGTGTGTGTGTGTGTATGTGGTCAATTTTTCGCCTTCGATATCTTAAGAACGGAACAACATACGGGCATGCCGATTGTTCTATTGTGTTTATCAGCCTTTAACTTAGATCTGATTAGATTTTGAGTCAAATCGGTTCAGTGGATCCTGAGATATTCAAAAAAACGTCCTCAATGTCACGTATTAACATAGGTAAAAAAAAATATAAATGAATTCTAGATGTTATAATATGAAAAAAATGTAAATATTTTTTTTCTCTAAAATGTATAGTTTTCGAGAAAAAAAATATTTTACTAAAAAAAATAAAAATTGTACGTAAATCAAGGTAACCATGATTTTTGCTATATTAAGCTAGCCATCAATAGATCACCAAACAAAAAAGAGGGCCATGCTTTTTTCAAAGAATAAAAATTAAATTGTGTTTTAAAGACCACCAACAGCTAAGGTTATTTGGGCCTAGTCAAAGAATAAAAAAAAGAGTGTTTATTTTTTGCAAATATTTACTAGGTGGGAAGTATAGGACTGGTCATCAGTCGAATTTTTTGTTTGGTGATCTACTGATGGCTAACTTAATGTAGCAAAAATCATGGTTACCTTGATTTACATACAATTTTTATTTTTTTTAGTAAAATATTTTTTTTCTCGAAAACTATACATTTTAGAGAAAAAAAATATTTACATTTTTTTCATATTATAGCATCCTAGAATTCATTTATATTTTTTTTACCTATGTTAATACGTGACATTGAGAACGTTTTTTTGAATATCTCAGGATCCACTGAACCGATTTGACTCAAAATGTAATCAGATCTAAGTTAAAGGCTGATAAACACAATAGAACAATCGGCATGGGCGTATGTCGTTCCGTTTTTAAGATATCGAAGGCGAAAAATTGACCACATACATACACACACACACACACAGACATCAGTCAGAAAATGATTTTAAACGATTGCTAGGGTCTCAAAACGTGAAGATCTGTTAAAATCTCGAAATATTTTTTTCGGACTAAATCCATTAGGTACTTCCCTACCATAGTAGAGGTGGGAAGTAAAAATAAATATGGGTGTGTGCTTATGACCACACGACAGAAGTGAAAACTTCAGATTTTCTAATTTTTGGTGTCATTTTAATTTACTTCACCTTGGTTTCAAAAAAATTATAATTATTGTCGAAGGAAGAATATAACAAAAATAAAAAAATATATAAATAAATATCATATAAAATTTAGAAAGAAAAAAAAACGCCAAAAATTCTACGCTGTCATCAGGTCTCGAACCTGAGTTCCTATGCATAGAAGGCAAACACGTTACCATCCGCGTTATGAATACAAGTGTACCGTTTTTATGATATAGCTATGTCAGCCGCGTCACATTTTTGCGAACGGTTCCCTTTTTTTAACTACCCAGGAAAAGAGTGCCTAACGCGCCTAAGGAAGTTTTCACTTCAAAAATGGATGCGTGTCAGAAGTTATACTTTCAAAAATGACCAAAAATCGTATGACCATTTGATATAAAAATATTTAAAATAAAAAATAAATGAAGAACAAAAAATATAAATATCAAGTGGATGTGGAATATGGAATAGTAAAAATAAACAAACTATAATTAATGTTGCTACACGGAGATTCGAACCCGGGACATAATGCGTATGAAGCCGGCCGCTCTATCCACTAGGCCACGTAGACCTTACACTGCTATATTTATGGTATAGCTAGTTGGAGGGTTGGTGACGTGATGGTGACGCATGACGCTCACGATTTTTCTCAGTTTAGTCCCCTGCGACCAAGCGCACAACGTCCGTAAAAAGTATAACTTAAAAAAAGTGAAAAATAAATTTATACAGGGCTCTCACAAATACCGAATTTGGTTTAAATATTTTTTAGATGTACGGACCGTACCGTATATCTATACCAGTATACTCCAGCGTCATATAAATAAAGCACGACTATGCTGCGTCAGCTATATTCTATCCTCCTTGGTTAGCTGCCTAGGTCCCGTCATCCGACCGACGATCATAGCGTACCTGCGGCAAATAAGTATAGATACTAAAAATGAAAAGAAGTATCCCTCCAACCGTGCGTTTATCTGGGCGAGGCGGCACATTCCATTTTGACGTGAATAACGTCTAATGTCGCATACTGGGGTGGTATTTTAGAAATATTACATGAAACGGAAATAGAAGGAAGTAGTTGTCATGTGACACAAAACATATGTATACCTATATTAAGGTCTATGTTGACATAAGCCAAGTGGCTGTGTGGTAAAGTCCTAGACTTCCGACAGTGTCAAACGCGAAGCCCAGGTTCGAACCCCGAAGGCTTTTAATATTTTTTTATAATGAAAATATGCAGTTATTGAATAACAATTTAAATTTTAAAATATAAAAAATTAAAATTACAATTATTTTATTTATTATATTTTAGGAACATTTGATTTTATAAGATTAATAAACCTTTATGGAGCTTGAGAATAGCCGAGAGTGTAGCAATGCTGTTGTTTACATGGCGTTGCTATGGTTCCTCTATTACAAGTCCCCAGTTCCCGGGTTCTAGCCCGAGAGCTGGTAAAAGTGTCTTATTTATTTATTTATTGTAGATTATAGAAGCGTCGACATCTAAGGTCATTCGCGTCTTTCAACTACACTAAATAACAACTAACTTAAAACTAAATAAAATCACAAAACGTCCATGAGCGCAGGTGGGATTCGAACCTACGGCAGTTCAGTCTAGAGGTTGCGGCGCCAAGCATGCTAACCACTAGGCTATACCTCGGTAAAAGTGTCAATTGGATTTTTAATTTATTATTAAAAAAAAATAATGATTTGAAAATATGAATTGGTGCTAGGCTCAAATAACCTTAGCTGTTGGTGATCTTTAAAACACAATTAATTAAAAGTGGATGTATTAATACAGTTATTTGTATTTAACGGTATTAACGTCATCTGTCTGTGCCAGTGATACAGACACTTACAGATTTTTTTTAAGATACCTGTGTTTTTTCTCTTTATGCATCGGAGTCGTCCTGAAATCCCGTTGAAAATGAAACGCCGTGTACAGGTTTTTATTTACGAATGTAGTTTTAGTATTTGGATGAGTCCTTTCACTGTCAGGAATCGGAAGTGAAAGAGACAGGACACAATCCTCTTCGATGTAAGTGGATAGCGGTTTCAAGAAGAAGAAGAGCATTGCTAGAGAAGAGGGTGTCAGTTCTATCTGTCAAACGGCAATACATCAAACCCTAAGTAATCAATATATCGAGCTTAACATCCACCCATCTTATACCTGTGTCAACTAAACCACTGTCTTGCAATTAAATATCACGTCTCCAGAAGCCAATTTAACACTTCAAAATCTTTCAGAGTTAAGTAAGTATAGCTTGAATTTAGGCTCCGCATAAAGCCGGCTCTAGACGGCATGGCAAATGTTCACAAATGTTGACATTCGGGTAATTGTCATGCCATGTGGATGGTTTTCTTATTATGGCCAATATTTAACAAAAAGTCGCCAACGTTGGCATTGGAAGACATTCGCTTTGAGGGCGGTTTTAACATTGGAAATGTTTATGTTCGTATATGGGGGCAGACTTACGAGTTTTCGTTCAAGGCCAAAAGACAACGGTGTCGCGATCAAGTGAGGAGCAATCATGCAAAATTGAACAAGTGCAATTTTTTCGAAATGTGTTTTATATCATGTCTAGTTAATTGAGAGGTATTTGCGACGATGTGCGGTGTTATTTTTGAGCAAATGTTAATAAATACTGTAGAAAAATCCATTTAAAAGTTAAGTAATCAAGCAAAAGTGAACGCGTATATAACAGAAGAATAATAGGGTTATTCCTGACAAAACTAAACAGTGCATTGATAAATATTGTGTGTATAATAAACAGTTAATTATGTTTCATATATGCTGTTATCATTTCCAATGTCCTCGATGGTTGCAAGGATTGCGAAATCTGTGAATTTTTTTTAAAGTGATTGACCGCTGGTCTCAACTTGCAAATATGACTTTGTTTTCATCCAGACGACTGGACAGTTTTCACTACGCGATGTTTGTCAGTGTGTGTATATTATTAACTTCCCATTGGAAGTTATTGTAATGGGTCCGAAAATCGAAATCAAAATGTATAACAAATTTTTATGTTTCAAGGTCACTACACTATTTTTACACTATTTTTAGAAAGATTTCTGTGTGTGTGTACGTATGTACGTACGTACGTATGTGTCCATTTCTTTTTAAGAAGAAATCTCGAGAATGAAAAATGATATCGACTACGTATGTATGTATATGATCTGAAAGAATTTTTTTCAAAATCGGTTCAGCCGTTCTTTTTTCTTAACCAAATAGACTCCAAAAAAGTAGATTTTACACAATATCTCGCGAACAAAAAATTATATCGACTTCGTAAGGGTGTCAATCGAGGCGTGTTAACGTCATTTTGATCCGACATAAATTTTATAAAAATCGGTTCAGCCGTTTTTTTTTATTAATTATTGTTAAAAATAAATAATAACAATGATTAAAATGATTACTTTTCTGTGTAATATCTAATTTAATTATTGTTATTACATATTTATCAAACTGGGAAGTTCGTCGTGTGGACCTCAAGGGTCGCACTTTAGTCCTAATAAACGACCCACCTCACGGCTTGTTTTAATTTGAAAATATAAAAAAATGGTCAAAAACGAGAAAAATAAGTATAAATAAGTATTTATAAACATAGGCGTTAAAATAGGTACCTACTATTGTTGTTATAATTTTGTGCAACTAATATGTGATGCTTTATATACGTCATAAATATTTTTTTTTGTAAATAAAAAAACAAAAAAAAAATATTTTTTTAAAACACTCTGTATACAAACTAAGCATCCGGTTTGAAATGTTAACGTAGGAATTACACTGAAAACTTTGTTTCACAACTCTCAGAACTGATTAATCAAAAAAAAGTCGTCTGTATTGTATTTTGTACCTTTGTTTGTGGGTTTCGCAATTTTCTGTCACACTTGAAATGAAAAAGGTTGAACTGATTTTAACGACATTTTTTGTGTGATTTCAATTCCGACCTTCGTGTGCAATTGTCTACATTAAATAAGAGCTAACACATTTTTAAGAATTTTTATAACTGATCCGTTTTAACAAAGGTCAGCTTTGTCTATGCCTAGTTAAAAAAAACATAACCCTTCATTGTGCGTGTTTTTTGTTCATCCGATACATCATGTACGATTAAATTGATTTGAATTAATGGAGTATATGACCGTATCGATATTATGTGGCTGTAGCTACCTATTTTTACAAGCTTTTATTTAACTTGCAATATATGTTACTTAGTTAGTTAGTTTGTGTGTGTGTTAGTTTGTGTGTTTGTTTAGGTTAAAACTTGCAAGTCAATTTTCAACGACTTCCACGTATCCGATCGATTTGAAATTTTGTACACATATGTATTCCCGATGACAATACATGAATAAATCGTTTTTAGAATTAAATTCAACCCCTAAGGGGTTCAAACGAGGGTGTAGGGTTTTTTTTGACTAATCAACGCCCAGGCCAAATCGCTGAAGCTAGAAATTTGAAATTTGGACAGTAGGTTCCTTTTCCGACGTAAGCATCCACTAAGAAAGGATTTTTCGAAATTCAACCCCTACGGGTGTCAAAGGGCCAAGGGTAGTACAATTTTGAAAGACTAAAATGAACAAAATAAATATTAGCAAAAAAACTTTTTAGAGACAAGCTTTTATTTAAATGCACTAAAAAGGAAAAAATAATTTTTAATAATTTAGGTTCATAATTATAAAAGCGTGGGTCGTGAACTCTATGATAGTTTATTAGTCACGACCCACGCTTTTATAATTATGAACCTAAATTATTAAAAATTATTTTTTCCTTTTTAGTGCATTTAAATAAAATCTTGTCTCTAAAAAGTTTTTTTTGCTAATATTTATTATTTCTCACCATTATTATGGTAGGGAAGTATTGGATTCAGTCCGAAAAAATTTTTTCGGGATTTTAATAGATCACGTTTTGACACCATTTTCCAAGTGATGTCTGCGCGCGCGCGCACGCGGGTGTGTGTATGTGTGGTGAAATTTTTTCTCCTTCGATATTTCAAAAAAGGAATGACGGTCATCCGATTTGTTTTGTTGGATTAGATCTGATTAGATTTTATGCCAAATCGGTTGTTTCTGAGATATTTAAAAAAAATTTCTCAGTGTCACACATTAAAATGGGTAACAAAAATATAAATGCATTTTAGATGTTAAAATATGAATAAAACCTTAATAGTTTTTTTCTTCTAAAGTGTACAGATTTCGGGGAAAAAAAATGTTTTATAAAAAATTGCGCTGAAATATTGTTTTTGTCTAGTCAAAATGTCTATGATTTTAGTTGGCCTTTAGTACTAGATCAATAAACAAATAAGATGGCCATCCTTTTTATATTAAATATAAAAAAAAAATTGTTTTGTGGAAAAATGTTCAGTTACGAGTGACTGTTTACTAGGTGGTAAGCTAATAGGACTACTGGCTATCCAGTCGAATTTTTTATTGAGCACATTGTCGGCATTAATTAGAGGTAATGATTAGCGAAAGTCAACTATCGTGAAATGAGGGTTTGAATAAGGCCTAGGTATTCAGGCGAGAATCCAAAGTCAATTCGTGTTCTCTGCGAATCAATTCATTGAAATCTCTCTGTTCAACGTACAAAGGGTCCGCTGCTATACAAGTTTGTACAACAATTACGTGCGTTTGACTGAACTTCCGCTAATGTTGGATGTTTACATAATATATAGCTGCTGCCCACCAATGAATTTATATACGAAGTGTGTCGTAAAAGTTATACAACTAACTGACTTTGAACGTAGGACTACGTCTATATTATGTTCTCGAGTGTAGAATAGAAAAATAGAAAAACAATGTCACAAAAATAGAAAATTTAGCCATTAAAAATCGTAAATTATAAAAACATTTATAATTGAGGTAATTCTTCATCATTGACTTTTTAAAGTCTTTAAAAGATACACTATTTTTTATGAGGCATGGTATTCCGTTATAGATTTTAATAGCCATATTATATATAATAATAATAATAATAACTCTTCTTGACACAAATCCGGGACAGTAAACAAAAAAAAAGTAATTCTTATATAGATTTTAATAACTAACATTAAACAATTTAATATACCTACCTAATTTATAAAGCTAAATCTAAACAAAAAATTAACATTTTTAAGAAACTAAAAAAAAACTGAAAATATAAACTCGTATTAAAAATATATGTTGGATAAGAAATATGAACTTTTACAAATTGTTCAAGTGTGCAAGCTTTCACGGCCAGCATTGTTCCAAGTCTTCATGGTATTTCTACCTGACGTTTGGACCGCTGCCACATCGCCTTTGAGAATGTCTACCGCAGTTGTACCCGAAACGTCAGGTAGAAATACCACCGGACCACGGCCTACAAGCCCGGAAACCATGAAGACTTTTACAAATTGTATTTGTTTTAAGAACGTATTACTTTTAAAGCTTTATCATTCAATTTAAATTAGTTTTTGAAGTAAAAATTAAAAAATCGGTAAAATTCACGATTTGAAAATAAAATCGGGACAATTTGAGAGTAGTCCATAAAATCGGGACTTTTCGGGACAAGAAAATTCTAAACCTGTCCCAACCAAATCGGGCCGGTTGGTTACCTACTATTCATTGTATTTATTGAAGTTAAGTTTGCTACACAAGTGAAATGTCAAATAGTCTTGAAAAATAAAAAAATGAGTGCTGAAAATTTTGAAAATATTATAAATGAAGACAAAAGCCGCTATTTTATATGGTGTAGGTCAAAAACGATAATGTGTATCAAGAGCGCAAATGCGATTTTGACTCGTAACTATTACACTCGCTGCACTCGTGTAACAAACGTCACACTCGTTAAAAATCGTCTTCATTACGTCCTTGATACACAATTTGTTTTGTAGCTTTAGGCTTGATTCACACTATAGTGCCGGTCACGGTTTGCTCTCGGTCTAGTCTCGGTTCGGTAAAATCTTACTGTATCCACACTACCATCTGGGTTCGATCACGGTTTAATCTCGATTTGCACACTAGCCTCTGGTTCAGTATAAAATCGTTGATGGTCGAAGTCGGATGTATTTCCTTTGCAATACAATTTTACTTTATTTCATTTATTAAAGTACAATTTTTCTAGTTGTCTGACAATGTCGTTCGATTTTTCAATTGAAGAATTAACTGTTATAGCTATTCTTCTTGATGAAGATGCGGCAAATAAGAAAAGAGTGAAACGCAAGACAACGAAGAGAAGATGTGGGTGCATCCAAGCTTATCAGCGAGGAAAACGGAAGGCGAATAAAAAAATTGAGCGTAAAATATCAAAAGCATCAGGCTAAGTCCGATCACGCTCCAGCAAAATATTCTTCTAAACGGATCGGTGCCGGAGCGTGATTGGATCCGAACTTGAGCGGTGCTGATAGTAAAGGCCGGTTCTCACGGGGCGATTTTAGTTGATCAACTTTAGTTGATCAACTAAAATTGAACTTAAATTGAACAACTTTTCGTTCCCACGTTTCAATGAAAATTGATTGACTGTTTCAACTTCAAAATGGCGCCAAATGCAGTTTTCCGTGCAGGTCTAGGAATAATAGCCACTTTAAGGGACGAACTAAAAAAAATTTAATGAAAATGACGAAACAACGCAAAAAACGTCGTTTTTGGGTTAGACGGTGGATTTCGAGAAGATATCAAATTTAATTTTATTTTTAATGTCCGCTATAGACAGGTCTTCTAACCTTATTTCACTCTTTATAATATGTAATGCATTTTCTCGGCAATCTTTATTTCTGTATGAGTCTAATTTGTGATTCCACAAACAATCGTGTTTTTGATACAACTCTAAGAAATTTAATGTTAATTTTTCTGACCACTTCATTATTATAAATAATAATATAACACTTCGGGACACCAGACATTGACAGTACTCATACTGACAGACGAATGAACTGCAACTGAAGTTGACTGACAATACAATAGTTCGCAGTTCACACGCTTCAATCATGTTTCAAATAGCAGTTTCAACTAGTTTGAAGTTGAATATGACTCATACTTGAACGATAAAGTTAGACTCAGTCCAACTTTTGTGGAACCGACTAAAATTGATCAACAAAAGTTGAAATATAGGTTCTCACGCTCATTTTCATTCGATTTTAGTTGATCAACTAAAGTTGATCAAAATCGCCCCGTGAGAACTGGCCTTAAGAATACGCTCATTGTTTCTTGTTTAGGAATCGTTTACCGAACCGAGACTGGACCGAGACCGAACCGTGACCGGCACAATAGTGTGAATCGGGCCTTATATCTCTGTTTTTATTTAAAGGACAATCCAGATTACGTCTAAATAAACCAAGTAAACCACATAGGAATAATATGTGTACTGTATATAGAGTAAATGGCCTATACGTAGGGCATAAAGATGTTGTTCAGAAATGGGGAAGATAGTAATAATATAAGGGAAAATAAAACTATGTAGTCAGTGTATAGAGAGGGAAGTGTTATGTGACGTGTTGTGCAAACGTAGTGAGAAGGATTGAATGTCGTTATAGGTGAAGCTCTCAACCCTCCTGCACCAAGGTGTACAGACTCTAGAGAGGCCTATCTTACTTTATTCAGTTATGACTCGACTTTCGGCCATTTCCGTTTCCGATACCAGGGATTTTTATAAAAATACCCGGGAATTTTGAAATACAAATCGAACTCTTTAAGAATTCCAACTTTGAATGTCTCTTTTGAAATTTCCGTTTCCGCTGTCAAGGAATTTTTAAGTTTATTCCGGAATTTTGATATACAAATAGAGCTCTTTAAGAATTCCAACTTTTGATCCCTCTTTTGAACTTGAAATTTCCGTTTCCGATGTCAAGGAATTTTTAATTTTACTCCAGAATTTTGAAATACAAATTGGAGCTCTTTAAGAATCCCAGCTTTGGATCCCTCTTTTGAACTTGAAATTTCCGTTTCCGACGTCAAGGAATTTTTAATTTTATTCCGGAATTTTGAAATACAAATGGAGCTCTTTAAGAATCCCAACTTTTCATCCCTCTTTGGAAATTGAAACTTCCGTTAATGGAGTCGTCCAAAAACCACGTAATGGTTTTTCATACGTTTTTTACCCTCCTCTCTCCATGTAATAGAGTGCCCGCCTTGAGAGATGAAGCCAGGCACGTCATCAATAATATGCTAGCGAACGCCTGCTTGCCCGCAGACAGTGCCGTGTACATAAAACTGCACATTGGGTTTTATGACGTTAGGTACAATTTTGGCAAACTGCTATTCACGACAATAAACAGCCAATAGCAAGCTAGAAGGCGGGCGCAATGCATTCACGTTACTATAACGCGGTGGCTTCATCTTTCGCCGCGCGAGGTCTACCATGTATAGACATTCAGATTGACCCCTCCTCTCCTCTCAAAGGTCACGTAACTTTTCACATATAATAAACATGATTGACATTTCAGAGATTTCAGATAATATGTATATTATATAAGTAATACTTTTATTTAAATTTTTGATAATTACTTTGATAATGTGACGTAACAATAATAACTAACCCACTATCCCCTCTGTAATGCCATGTAGACTTTGGAGGTTACCCCTCCCTTCCTCTCAAGAAGTTACCGAGCTTTTTAGAAGCCCCAACTATGAATCCCTCTTTTATAGAGAAATGTCTTTTTGAAGAAATTCCTGTATTTATTTATAAATTAAGTGAATCTTAAACAGTGGAAAACAAATAGTTGTTCTTCAAAGCGTTATGGTTTTTCAACAATTTGTCTATTATATTGTTTATTATAAACAATTTGTCAATTATAAGTGTCTTTCTTGCAGAAATTTTTGAGGGGAAACTCGTCTCTATGGAGCATCTTAGAAAGCTTTCTCAGTATAGGAAAAATCATATTTAACATGTCTTTAACTCTCTACCTACGCGTCTGAAATATGGAAAAGTAACTTCACTTGATTAACATCGTGACGTTGCATTAATCATTTTTCCACTAAAATGGTACAAAACGGAACATTTATGGTGAGTCTCGAAGCCTTCCGAAAATTCGTTGCTTCAAAAAATACGCTAACAACAGCTTACAAAAATTCCCGAAGATTCCCGAAGACCCCCGAAGATTTCCGAAGACCCCCGAAGATTTTTTTTTTAAGTTGGGTCCCGTTAGTTGCAAATCTTGCACGACAGAGCTAAGAGAGTGAAACTTCAACATTTATAATCGGTTCAGAAATGTAGGACAAGTTGTGCTTACAAGCTTGCGACGGTAAATGTTTAATAATTCAAAATGTAGAATATTGTGACGTCATTTGTGGACTGTGCTTTCTAACTCGTTGTTGTTTCTCGTATATATGGTGTACTGAGTGAAGTCGATGCGCGACTAGTAACAGTGCAAAACTCCGACGTGGATTTCAACCCGAATGTCAGCCTAGCAAAATGCGGACTCTTTTATATAGTTCTTTCTTTCTCCATGTATAGTCAGTACGTGTTCATAAATAATGCATCCGCCGTGTCTATTCTAGCTGTACCATTTGCGATCTAAGATGAATAAAAAATAATTTAATTTGGTACGCGCCGCTACGAATAAAACTGCTACACTGAGAAGAATATTGAAGCGTTTTGATTTTTTCTATTCTGTAGTTATTGCAGTAGGTAGGTACTTAAACATAAAATTTATTTATCTCCTTTTTTACTTCCCACCTCTACTATGGTAGGGAAGTAATGGATTTAGTCCGAAAAAAATATTCCGAGATTTTAACAGATTTCACGTTTTGAGACCCTAGCAATCGTTTAAGATCATTTTCTGACTGATGTCTGTATGTGTGTGTGTGTGTATGTGGTTAATTTTTCGCCTTCGACATCGGAACAACATACGGGCATGCCGATTGTTCTATTGTGTTTATCAGCCATTAACTTAGATCTGATTAGATTTTGAGTCAAATCGGTTCAGTGGATCCTGCGGTATTAAAAAAAACGTTCTCAATGTCACGAATTAACAT
The DNA here is from genome assembly GCA_039654895.1 of Mongoloraphidia duomilia. Lineage (NCBI taxonomy): Eukaryota > Metazoa > Arthropoda > Insecta > Raphidioptera > Raphidiidae > Mongoloraphidia > Mongoloraphidia duomilia. The sequence continues at coordinate 3,540,423 of CM077520.1, read as the reverse complement.
AGGTAAAAAAAAATATAAATGAATTCTAGATGTTATAATATGAAAAAAATGTAAATATTTTTTTCTCTAAAATGTACAGTTTTCGAGAAAAAAAATATTTTACTAAAAAAAATAAAAATTGTACGTAAATCAAGGTAACCATGATTTTTGCTATATTAAGCTAGCCATCAGTAGATCACTAAACAAAAAAGAGGGCCATGGTTTTTTTCAAAGAATAAAAAAAGAGTGTTTATTTTTTGCAAATATTTACTAGGTGGGAAGTATAGAACTGGTCATCAGTCGAATTTTTATCATTTGGATTTCGAAGTATATTTTCAAGATGAAAGATACACATTTTTTTCGTAATTAGATGCAAATCTTATACAATTTAATAATGTAGGGATGTACAGAAATGTCCATAATATGATGACGTATTTGTTATACATGTTGACATTCACCGGTGATTGTTGACATTCGCCAATTTCGATCATTCATAGTAATATATATAATCGCTTACAGATCTTTATTACCGTATCTTTTTATAGTGAAATAGGTCCTGGAAAAATTCTACATAAATTAACTACACGATCTGTACCAACCCTATAATACATACACTAAATTAGAAAGTACTACCTACCATTCCCCACTTGTGGAGAATGATATTATAATAACTTCTAATTAAAAACAAATCGATTTATCCATCATAAAAAAGGCATGTGTCGCAGCACACACGACCGAAGTGAAATTTTTTGTGTATGCATAATATAAAAATCAATTAGGGCTAGGAGCTACTGTACACTATGCGTCGTGCGAAGTCAGAAGTGGGATGACTTGTCAGTTGTCACTAGCTGTTTTAGGGTTTATATTATTTACCAGTAGGCGGATCGACCACAACAGTCTGCCGTTAGAATGCATCTATTGCATATAACACAGGCGCGGAAGAAGAGGAAATACATTCTAAACATTCTTTTCCGTTACAGATTTTTGTATACATAAACATTCTACCCTTTTTTATTTAACTTCCCATTGGAAGTTATTGTAATGGGTCCGAAAATCGAAATCAAAATGTATAACAAATTTTTATGTTTCAAGTTCACTACACTATTTTTAGAAGGATGTCTGTGTGTGTGTATGTGTGTACGTATGTACGTACGTACGTATGTGTCCATTTTTTTCTAAGACTAAATCTCGAGAATGAAAAATGATATCGACTACGTTAGGGTGCCAATCGACGCGTATCTATTAACGTAAATATGATCTGAAAGAAATTTTTTCAAAATCGGTTCAACCGTTCTTTTTTCTTAACCAAATAGACTCCAAAAAAGTAGATTTTACACAATATCTCGCGAATAAAAAATTATATCGAATTCGTAAGGGTATCAATCGAGGCGTGTTAACGTCATTTTGATCCGACATAAATTTTATAAAAATCGGTTCAGCCGTTTTTTTTTAATTGTTAAAAATAAATAATAAATATGTTTTAATGATTAAAATGATTACTTTTCTGTGTAATATCTAATTTAATTATTATTATTAAATATTTATCAAACTGGGAAGTTCCTCGTATGGACGTCAAGGGTCGCACTTTAGTCCTAATAAACGACCCACCTCACGGCTTGTTTACCCTTCAAATCGTCGGGGCAGAGGCGTCGCATAAGAGGTTTCAGTTCGAAAAGATGGCAGTTCGACATTGAAAGAGTTGACAATACTTTTAGTTACAGAAGTCACCACCGACTCACGCTCTGCTACACAAATAAAAGTGTCGAAATTAGTGTGTGAAGTGGCATTGGTATGTACCAGCTTATGTATTGTATAGAGTGCGAGTATAACAGTGTTATGTAATACGACGGCGTTAAGGACGGCATAGTATAGGCATGCATCTCTCGCGCCCAGGGGGTCGTATCAAGTAGACGTCGGTGACAGGCACGTACCGGCCTGTCACTCGCAGCCGTTGACACCCGGCACAGACGCGCTACCACCACCAGCTCTCCTCCACTACCCTGTGACCAAGAGGCAAAACCGCTTATGTGCAATCCGGCTTTCGCTCATTGCTCACCTGTCTTTTGTCGTAGCGTACTATGTCGAGCGTCTATAATTCACAATTCATTCATTCATTCGTAGCGTATTAATATTATAATGCAGTGCGAACTTTGGCTGTGGAACGCTCAAAATAAAAACTTTCCCGATTATCTGCGACGAAGACTCTCGAGCACGTGTCAATCTTATTTCTTGATTGCGCATCTTTTCTGATAGTTGTCAATTTTTTTTACCCCCACCCCTTTACGAAATAACGTCATTATGCATTCATTTAATTATGTATTTATTCACGACGTCCGTGTTAAAATTTTGTATTTAAAATAATTAATGAAATTCATGCGTCACGGCGGTAGGAAGGTACCTACCTCAAGCAGTAATGTAAAAATACGGTATTAAACTTTTTTGTGTATTAAACCCATGGTATACTTTTTTACTTTTTCACACTACGGTTACGGTGCATTATTCAGTATTGCCAACTGCATAATAGGAAAAGTTCCTGTTCTCATTTTGGTATTATAAACCGTTTTAAACGTGCTGTATAAAATAGTAAAATACGCAGTATATTTATACCTAATATAAAACTGAGGTATATTATTGTTTTTACATACCGTATACGGTATAATACAGTTTTATACAAACGTTTTATACCAGCGTATTATGCGCATTTACGTCACTAACCTCAAGGTATGTCAACGGAAATGTTGCTCTTTTAATCGCAGCAAAAAATCGACATAATCTTCTTTGCCTTTTGGCCACTGATATTGTGCACTGTAGTGCGCTGTACTTATTTTATACAATGTACAGCTCGGCGCAAACTGCTTGACAGATAATTTGCGCCGAAATCTAAAAACATCGACACATACACTAGTAACGGAAAAAAGTGTTGCATATGAGCTATTATATTTTTTGAAAATGACTGGTTATCAAATTATTAACCTTTAAAAATATAAGTCGCTGTTATTGGCGCAACCAATCAAGATTCAGTTTTTGATTACCTACGTAGCTGTTCATGACGACCAAAACAAAAACTAAAACACTAATAGCCGATTTATCGTACATATAAATCACGATGTTTTTTAATCACACTGTTAAATTTTGACAGCTACATGTTCATTGGTTGCTGAGTTTCGTTACCATAGCAACCCGTCATTTAACAGTGTGATTAAAGAACAATATGATTAAAATGTATGATAAACCGGCCATTAAACTTTTAAATCTTTGCATATTGGAAGTTTGTTTTGTATTATTAGAGCCATTTCACACCTACGCATGTCTCCGGTCACAAGCATGCGAACCGACGTATTTCTAATTTATCATACGACGCGTTTCGTAGCTACGCGTATGGCCGGCGGATCGATCGAGACACGTCCGACCGGTCGAAATCCCAACCTACGCGACGCCCGCGTGACATGCATACACCGGTGGAAGCTTGGGCCAGACAGCTTATAGACAAGTCTTAACACTACTTCAGAGTAAGGATCTTTATTGCAGGAGCCACTTTTAGTGTTCCTGTCTAGATCTAGACTTTGTAGACTCTTGTCTTGTCTTGTCTAGATTTTCAAGACAAGACTTGCAAAAGTCTTGTCTAGAAATTTCCAAGACAAGACCAGACTTGCTTTATCTAGATCAAGACTCTTGCCAAAACTCTAAACAATTGTCAAGAGTCTAGACTCTAGATAAATTAAGTAGTAGTAGGTAAAGTAAACCACTCGGTTAATCTAGACTCTTGAAAATAATCTAGAGTATTGATATTAGACAAGACAAAAGTTTTTTATCTAGACTTAGACTTAGTGAAGTCTTGATATTTCAAGACAAGACTTAAGAAAAGTCTTGTCTTGATATTTCAAGACAAGACAAGACTTTGAAAGTCTTGTCTAGACGGCAACACTAGCCACTTTCGTCACTTTAAAACAGCTGACGTTGGCGATACACAAGTGCTTTGGTTATGTGCGTGAGCAACAAATGTGCGCAAGAGCGTTCCACACACACGCATGATCTGACGGCTGACGTTCGAAGTCTCAAGCAGCTCCGTACCAAGAGCTAAGATGGAGTAGCCAACAAACATGCCCATTGCCCACATACATCCATTACGGCGAAAAACTCCTTCTTCGGCTAAAAAATAGTGAACCCGTTAGATTAATTATTTGTAGATTATAGACGCGTCGACAACTCAGGTCATTAGCGTATCAACGCAACAAATAATCCATTTGTGTATTAGAATCCGCCAGCCGGCATACACAAACCGACTGGTACGAGCTCGGGTCCCTGGGAGCGCTAATTCCCAAAGAACATTGGAATGCAATTTGCAATAGCAACCACAATCCAATGTCCCCCCTGTGGGGAAAACCCTTTAGAAGCATGTGTCAGTTTTTATGCCAAGGTGTACCAACTGTACAATGTACATTTCTACACAGGTCCCTTCGTTAAACTGCCCGCATCTTACTGAAGGTAATTTTATAAATCTATTGTGACTACTATTTTGTGTTAAATGTCATATTAATCCAATCAACTTGTCGAGTTTATTTTAAATGAAATTAATAAAATTAATTTAAATTTTATTGGAGTTCCATGTTCCATTGCTAAAGTGTATTTTTTATATTATCATTATTAAATTATCAAGATCATGAAGTTATTACCTATAGACCGAGAGCTAGTGAAAATTTTTTGGTGCTATTTATTCAAGGCCTTATTTTTGTGAAGATGTTGAGAGAGGCATATTAAAGTGCCCTGAGTAAGGGATTTTGCTAGATAGCGGTACGGGAGGGATGCAGACCGCCCCCAAGATGTAATAAAAAAAATGGTCACAATTATTATTTGACTATTCGTAAAGGAATTTTGTGTAAATTCGAAAATTACAGACAAATTTTCATTTACATATTATAGATGCGAGTTAACCTGAAACACACTGACAAAAAAAATGATGGCAAATTGTGTGTATAGGCTGTGTGCAAGAGGGTGGAGTTAGAATAATATCGATGCGAGCACTCGTTGTAAGCACCATTGTAAACTCTGAACTTTAATTTTCCGTATATGTCAGTGATTATTGCTACTTTAAAAAGTCAAGTAAGTAAAACCATGATTTGGAAATTATTAATGTAAATTTGATAAATTTGATAGCATCTTCAGAATTTTAAATTAATTTGTAAAAATTATACAGATTAATTTAAAATACTAAAGATGCTTATAATAATTTAGCGAAACGTTTATTTTTTAATAAAATTTTGACTGATTTTCCAAACAATTATTTATTGGTTACGTTTCGGGAGATTTAGATTTATTTCTGCTATTGACTACGAGATGCGTATACCTAGGGGACATTTCTCAAGGTCATATTTTGTTTAAACTTACCTTATTTTGCACAGCAATAAAGAAGTTTAAAAATCCTTTTACAGTTTTGAATACTTCACTCATCCCGTCTTCTGAAATGGTAGGTACCGGTGTGGTTACCATAGCTACCATTGATAAAACTATGGTAACGGCATCGGTATCATTGCGAAGTTCTACATAGGCACCTGTCCTTTTAGACTCTCAAATTGTCTGTTGAATTCTTCATTCCCAGCTCGGGTTTCCCTCGATGTAATAAAATAAACAATTATTGTTCTAATAGACGATTAATAATTAATGCTATAAGATCACTACATATAATATTTTATCTCCGATCTCTATAGGAGCGGATTCCTCTTAAAGATTTGTTTAGATGTAATATAATTAAATGTGGGAAGAAATTACTGTGCGAATACTAACATGTGGTCGGTGATTAATAGTTTACTGTAGGCAGGTGCAGCATGTACACGATGTTCAAAAAAGACTGAATTTTTAGGGTTTCCTACCGACAGGTTGCCTCACCATTCTTGTTTGGTTTCGTGGTGGCAATGGTTAACACCCCACATCGTGGGGTAGAAGTCTTTCATCACTTCGGAGGGGAACAACTCTTCCATCTGCTCGCGGATACTAACTATGCTAAGTTCTGTAGAGATTTGAATAGGTTTCGACTCCACCAATATAATCCCAAGGCCTCACTCCTGGATACAGTTCTGAGCACAGATAGTAGGGTAAATGCGGGAGAGATGCCGCGGTAGGAGAGGCGCCGCATGGCTATTAACTTACCTACTTACCATTAATGGATGGTGCTTGTAGCACCATCCATTAATGGTAAATAGGTAAGTTAATAGCCATGCGACGTCTCTCCTACCGCGGCATCTCTCCCGCTTTTACCCTACTATCTGTGCTCAGAACTGTATCGTCTGTATACCGAATATTGTTACTTGTTAGATTGTATAGAATAGAATAGAACAGAACAGAATAGAATAGAATATATTAAATTATTGTCCAATATAGCAGTGAGCAGGATTCGTCATACAAAAATATTTAATAATTTATATTTAATTGAATAAAATTCATTACCTGAATACAAACAAGATTTAATTAGTAGAGTCTGTAGCTCTCTTTTAAATTTAGGGAAAGGAAGTGACTTCAGCTCAGCAGGAAGTCTGTTGTAAAATTTCAAAGCTAGGTATTAGTATAGATTGATTATGTGATGTGAATCGTTCCTGGACACAGTGTACAGGATGGAGGTGCCGGTGTGATTCCTGTCGGGAGCTGGTGGCAGAGCGCGGTTTGCAATCGATCCCCGTCAAACGGGCGGCTCGAGCAGACAGTAGACAGCCGAACTACTTCAGACTGATTTATCACCAGCTACTGCACCTGGTTTCAATGTTACATCAGCCCTGATGCAAACTTGGCGCCGGATCGACTGCATCGTGGTTGTTGCGGCTCGCCGCTATTGTGTATTATGTCAACAACAACAATGTAATGGCGTCGACACTGCAGGTCAAGGTTACATAATTATTATCAATTATGTAACCTTACGATTCCAAATAAAAATCTGCATTGTTTTTGGAGTTATACTACTTTAGCGAAGGTAGTGAATGACCTCGGGTCAAAAAATACCGACATAAAAATGACAGACTCAAAAATTATTGAAACGATTTAAATGAAAATTACTGAAAATGGGTTTTGGAGGGCAAAAAATCGATCTAGCTAGGTGTTATCCCGGAAAAAATTCGTTTTCTCATAAATTTTAAATTAAAAATACATTTTTTAACGTTTCAAAATAGTGTAATATTGTAAACAGGCTTTGGATACTTATATGTTTCCATTACTTAAGAGAAATTTGATAAATTATCATAATATGTCGAAAATAAACATACTTAAGTAAATAGTTAAAATTATACAGGGTGTCACAAAAAGAATGGAACATAAAGTAACAGCTGATATTAAAAGAGATACAGGGTGTCAAAGTTTAATTTTTATTTTTGATTTTCTTAAATAACTTTTGAAATAATTTAGGCATTTTAATGAAATTTGGTATATATATAAGAATCGTCATTTAAGAATTACTGAATCCCAGGGACAAGAACCGTACTAGACTTATGTTTCAGAAAAATAACTCCCGTGGTCAACGTGTTTTAATACCCGACCCTGTATACATTTTAGTTGAATAATCGCATTCACATATGTGAAGGATGTGTAATTAATTCACACCTGGATTTGCACTAATTCATTTAAAAAGTCTATTAATGAATTCTATTATTTGTAAAAAACTGTGTCAGTAAATGATTAATGTTCAAATAATTCACATTTGTTTGGATTTGTTTTTTCTTCGCATTGAAAAATTTATCAATTCGATTTTCCTTAATAAGTACTCGTATGTAATTGAATTTTCCATAATGACTACAGAGTACAGATTATAATATAAATGCTGGTTGAATAACCATGACTAACAGTGATTAATATTTCTGGATGCTTTTATCCATTATATTTTTCAATGTTGCTCTAGCACTGTTCGTCGTACTGGAATTATTTTGAATAAATTTTGTTCAATACTTTGAAGTATGAATACAATCTGACACAAAGGAATGTAGAATGTAGGAAATGTACCACGCATACGTTTTGCGTATATCTACCTACATGTCTGGATATAATATTTTAACAACAGATCTGGAATAAGTTTACATTTTAATTCGGAAAATAAAACGATTTTTGAAGTGAATACTTCTTAAGGTACGTGCAGTACGCAGCTGGGATTCTAGATGGTAGAATGTATGGTAGATGGTGGCTGAAATTATAAGCGCTTATAGGTTTGCACAACGAAGCTTTGATACTAGCATTGATACAAGCTTAAATCGCGTTTGAAATGTCAGATACTGAAGACGAATTTTTGTGTTCTTCTGCTACAATGTGGTATATTTTAAATACAAATTTGGGTAGGAGCTATCATGTCCACCCTACTAATAGAAAACGATCTAAACATGGCGAATTTCATCATTTATACCAAGAATTAAAATTTTACCCATACCGATTTTTTGAATATTTACGTATGGAACTTTTAAATACGTCTTAGAAAAAACTAAAAACAAATTAAATAAAAACTAGCAAAATTTCACTTATTCAACTAGTCATATCCATTGCGAAACTTGTAACGACCATTTGACAGTTGTCACACGTTGATTGTAGTAGTCAGCGCGCTGAAAGAATGGTGAGATACATTCTTGTATCTACCGGCTCTTGTAACAGCGCTTATACCTGCTACACTCACTGCTTCGTTGTGCACGCTCGCATATATAACAATGTATTAATTTAAGCAAGCCAGCTGCTATGACCTACGATACCATCTAGAATCCCAGCTTCATACTGCACGTACCTTTATGCGACTCTGGATGCGTTAAACGATGACGCGCGCGCGCCACTGCTTTCCATAAGAGGTAAACGCAGGGTACGGAGAGCTCTGTCGGCCGGACCAGGCAAGGTCACAATAGATGGCGCTATCGTCTTATTTATCGTGTGAGTGCAACGCTTATTTAGTAATGTCGTATGGAATTTGGTGTAAGGAGAATTCACTTCAGCCATGCGTAACGAGTGACAACACAAACAGTATTACTTTTTAGTGTTTCGTATAATTTAGAGAAAACTTATGCGCAAATTTGTACAAAGAGGGTCTTCTTACTATTAGCATTTTTAAGAAAACTCAAAAATCTCTCAGATACTGTTTATATCTTTGAAACTGAAAGTGCGGGATGTTGGATTCGATTCAGCGTTATTTTTTCTATAAACAGACTTAATATCAAACGAATCGGGTCGAATTTATTTTTGAAAAATTTCGCAAATTGGTACAAAGAGGGGGGTCTTCTTACTTTTCGCATTTTTAAGAAAACTCAAAAATCTCTCAGATACTGTTTATATCTTTGAAACTAAAAGTGGGGGTGTTGGAGTCGATTCAGCGTTATTTTTTCTATAAATAGACTTAATATCAAACGAATCAAGTCGAATTTATTTTTCAAAAATTTCGCTAATTTGTACAAAGAGGGGGGTCTTCATACTTTTCGCACTTTTAAGAAAACTCAAAAATCTCTCAGATACTGTTTATATCTTTGAAACTAAAAGTGGGGGTGTTGGAGTCGATTCAGCGTTATTTTTTCTATAAATAGACTTAATATCAAACGAATCGGGTCGAATTTATTTTTGAAAAATTTCGCAAATTTGTACAAAGAGGGGGGTCTTCATACTTTTCGCACTTTTAAGAAAACTCAAAAATCTCTCAGATACTGTTTATATCTTTGAAACTAAAAGTGCGGGGTGTTGGAGTCGATTCAGCGTTATTTTTTCTATAAATAGACTTAATATCAAACGAATCGGGTGGAATTTATTTTTCAAAAATTTCGCGAATTTGTACAAAGAGGGGGGTCTTCTTACTATTAGCATTTTTAAGAAAACTCAAAAATCTCTCAGATAGTGTGTATATCTTTAAAACTAAAAGTGTGGGGTGCTGGAGTCGATTCAGCGTTATTTTTTTTTTATAAATAGACTTAATATCAAAAGAATCGGGACGAATTTATTTTTGAAAAATTTCGCAAATTTGTACAAAGAGGGGGGTCTTCTTACTTTTCGCATTTTTAAGAAAACTCAAAAATCTGTCAGATACTGTTTATATCTTTGAAACTAAAAGTGTGGGGTGTTGGAGTCGATTCAGCGTTATTTTTTTTATAAATAGACTTAATATCAAAAGAATCGGGTCGAATTTATTTTTCAAAAATTTCGCGAATTTGTACAAAGAGGGGGGTCTTCTTACTTTTGGAATTTTGAGAAAACTCAAAAATCTCTCAGATACTGTTTATATCTTTGAAACTAAACGTGCGAGATGTTGGAGTCGATTCAGCGTTATTTTTTCTATAAGTAGACTTAATATCAAACGAATCGGGTCGAATTTATTTTTGAAAAATTTCGCAAATTTTTACAAAGAGAGGGGTCTTCTTACTTTCCGCATTTTTAAGAAAACTCAAAAATCTCTCAGATACTGTTTATATTTTTGAAACTCAAAGTGCGGGGTGTTGGAGTCGATTCAGCGTTATTTTTTCTATAAATAGACCTAATATCAAACGAATCGGGTCGAATTTATTTTTCAAAAATTTCGCAAATTTGTACAAAGAGGGGGATCTTCTTACTTTTCGCATTTTTAAGAAAACTCAAAAATCTCTCAGATACTGTTTATATCTTTGAAACTCAAAGTGCGGGGTGTTGGAGTCGATTCAGCGTTATTTTTTCTATAAATAGACCTAATATCAAACGAATCGGGTCGAATTTATTTTTCAAAAATTTCGCAAATTTGTACAAAGAGGAGGGTCTTTTTACTTTTCGCAATTTTAAGAAAACTCAAAAATCTCTCAGATACTGTTTATATCTTTGAAACTAAAAGTGCGGGGTGTTGGAGTCGATTCAGCGTTATTTTTTCTGAGCTTTGCTCGGACGAGTTTAATAAAAATAGTATTTACTGTGAGATATTGATTTTGTATATTATTTTCTCAGAATATTATTCCGAAATGATTCACTGCCAGAGTATTTTGACATAAATAATGAAAGTAGTTTGTTTTTTCCAAAGCCTACTCACCATACGACACTGTTTTATAACGTCGAAAAACTGTTTTTAGTGTATTTGCCATATGGCACATACACTATTGGCGTCGGTCGGATGGCGGGACCTAGGGGTCGGACCAAAATTTCTCGACGTTTCATAGCCTCCTGAACATTTTGGCACCATTTTTGGAAATGTCTATTTATATATGTATATATATATATATAAAATTATATGTATATATATTTATATATATATATATGTGTGCGGGCAATAACTTTCGAAAGAGTTAATTGATTTTGACGAAATTTGGTAGGCACGTTGAAATCCATCACCGCACGAAGCCTATTTAAAATGGGCCCAATCGGACCATTTTAAGGGTAGTTTTTAGGGGTTGAAAAATGTTTTTGGGCCCGAAAATGCCGAAAAAATTCTCAGAATCGTTTCAAAATTGAAATTTAACCTTTTAGTTACAATTAAAATGTGCTGCCAAAATTTTAATAAAATCGGCCCGACAGGACCGGACTTACAAATTTTATGAAAACACTAGTTTGCGCATAGTGCTTTACTTACTGAAGGGTGTATTTAATTTGGTACCGAGGTTGCATTGATAAAAATATTGAAATTAAGAAAAAAAATATTTTTTAAGGGATGTATTAAGGGGTTAAATTTTTTATTTTGTCCAAAAACAAACTTAAGTTCATATAATAAAGCCACAATGCCAGTATTAGCAAATACACTATATTGTCGGCAGGGTTTTGGCACTGCGACCCGAGTTTTTTAAAATGATAAAATCGATAAGAAAACGAATATTTCCAGGGATGAGACCTAGCTAGATCGATTTGTTGCCCCGCCCCCGAAACCCCGTTTCGGTAAAAAAAAAAAAAAAGTTCCTATTAACATGGGTCTGCAAAAGCACCGTTTTCGAGATACAGGGTGTTAAAGTGTTGAAGAAAAAAATTTCGTTTTTTGCTTATATATGAAGAACGGTTTGAGGTACAAAGTTAAGCTACCGCACACATTTTCTACCTTAAAATTGCTTTGTTTTTTTTACGAAAATTTTTTTTTGTTACCAGTGGTGGAGATTTTGAAGGATTGAAGGGTATTTTTCCCCCTAACTTCTACGTTACTGGAAAAAAATTAATTTTAAAACGCGTTTTGGAACCGCCGGGATATTCTACACAAAAAAGGTACTCTTGTCTTGAAGCGCTACAGTCAATCGTTTCCGAGAAAAAGAGCATTTTAGGATTAAAAACATGTTTTTTTTTAAGCACCTATACGTACTTGATTTTATAAGTTGACAAAATGTCAATAAAAAATTACACAAACAAAACAGACCACCTTCAAAATCTCCACCACTGTTAACAAAAAAAAATTTTTAGAAAAAAAAACAAAGCAATTTGAAGGTAGAAAATGTGTGCGGCAGCTTAACTTTGTACATCAAACCGTTCTTCAGATATAAGCGAAAAACGAAATTTTTTTCTTCAACTTTAACACCCTGTATCTCGAAAACGGTGCTTTTGCGGACCCATGTTAATAGGAACTTTTTTTCATATTTTTGAACGAGCTATCACATCCTGAAGTCCTGCGCACATATTATGAATCACCCTGTATAGTTGCTAATAAGCATAATGGAGCGGAAAGCAATGAAACAATGTAAAGCATATCCGCCGCATGCATAAAAATTGTGCCGCTTATATTATATTGTGAAGTATAAGTGTATGAAACACAATTATTTTTGGACCATTCTTTAGGATTAGGCAATTCGCCAAGCCGAGTTCTCGTGGCACACTGGCGCACTTCGTATGTACCATACCTATTTACACGAACTAAATTCGCTTCCCATTAAAAGCATTCGATACCTATACAAATACCCTCTACACTCTTCATCTCAAATCCTTTCACCTCGCCTAAAAACGGTAATGGCTCTCCCGACGCTATTTTTGAAGCTAAATGGTTCTGGTAAACGCCAAATAAAGGATCAAGACTGGGACTCGTATTTTTTGACAAGTTTTGGCTATATGTCGATATAATTTTTTATTCGCGAGATATTGTGTAAAATCTACTTTTTTTGGAGTCTATTTGGTTAAGAAAAAAGAACGGCTGAACCGATTTTGAAAAAATTGCTTTCAGATCATATTTACGTTAATACGCGTTGATTGGCACCCTAACGTAGTCGATATCATTTTTCATTCTCGAGATTTCGTCTTAGAAAGAAATGGACACATACATACGTACGTAGGTACACACACACACACACACAGACATCTTTTCAAAAATAGTTTAAAAATAGTGTAGTGATCTTGAAACATAAAAATTTGTTAAAAATTTTGATTTTGATTTTCGGACCCATTACAATAACTTCCAATGGGAAGTTAAAAATATTGGCCTTGGTAACATATTTATTTACTTCGTTACCATAGTAACCATATTTCTATATTTCCCGTATGGCAAAAAATATTGCATTATTGTACGCGTGCGATATACAGTGTGTCCACAGACTCATCCTCAACATGGGGATCTCCGTTATTATGGGAGATAGAGATTTGGTTAAATGAGACAAAATGTGCAGAATCTCCAGTACTACAACCCTGCGTAGTCAAACTTTCCATATTTTGCTTGGTTCGCGACCGACAGTTGAAAAACGAGATTTACCCATTTTCGTTTTTTGCTTATAACTCGCTTATTAAGTAAGTTAGAAAAAAAATATTTTCACTTTCTTAAGGCCCTTTTGTATGAAGATTTCAAATCTCTTTTCATATTTTTATTTACTTTTATAGTTTTAGAGATACTTGTATTAACTTTGTTTTTTTAAATACACGTCAAAGATGGCCATGACACTATTCGAAAGAGATTTTTTTTCTCTTTAATTTGATATGAGGGTTGATGGATTTATTTTCAAAAATAACAGAGTTATACGTAAAATACTGATTTTTAATAGTAGGCTATGCTAAATTAATTGATAAAACAACAGAAGGCTTAGCAAACAGTTGAAATTCGCGTTGGCTTAGTAAACGGCTGCTTTTTTTAGCTGTCAAAGTGTAGTTTGTTGCTAATTTGTCAGTTTACTAAGTGATTTATTAAATTTACTTTTGTTATCATGGAACCATTTTGTAACAATGAAAAATAAACGATTTTCAACAATTGATCGTAAAACAGTAGTTTTAGTCTTCTTCACTTATTCGCGTTGACTTAGTAAACGGCTTTTTAAATGATCCATAGTTTATTAAATTTACTCGTAAGTTTCTGTAAATAGACGAATGAGGTTGTCTTCGTTCTGGATACTGATCGAAGTACATTTCTGCAGCTCTGGTCGAATTTTTGTGACATAGAATGTAACAAGGTAACATATCAAATTTTTCATTGTTACAAAAATGGTTCCATGATAACAAAAGTAAATTTAATAAATCACTTAGTAAACTGACAAATTAGCAACAAACTACACTTTGACAGCTAAAACAAAACAGCCGTTTACTAAGCCAACGCGAATTTCAACTGTTTGCTAAGCTTTCTGTTGTTTTATCAATTAATTTAGCATAGCCTACTATTAAAAATCAGTGTTTTACGTATAACTCTGTTATTTTTGAAAATAAATCCATCAAATATCAAATTAAAGAGAAAAAAAATCTCTTTCGAATGGTGTCATGGCCTTCTTTGACGTGTATTTAAAAAAACAAAGTTAATACAAGTATCTCTAAAATTATAAAAGTAAATAAAAATATGAAAAGAGATTTGAAATCTTCATAAAAAAGGGCCTTAAGAAAGTGCAAATATTTTTTTTGTAACTTACTTAATAAGCGAGTTATAAGCAAAAAACGAAAATGGGTAAATCTCGTTTTTCAACTGTCGGTCGCGAACCAAGCAAAATATGGAAAGTTTGACTACGCAGGGTTGTAGTACTGGAGATTCTGCACATTTTGTCTCATTTAACCAAATCTCTATCTCCCATAACAACGGAGATCCACATGTTGAGGATGAGTCTGTGGACACACTCTATATTATTATTTTAAGAAGCCGACTAGAGGCACGAAATGTACATTTCATTTCATGTGTTACAAAAATGTATTATGTAATACGAATCGACCTTTAAATGATTTTAAAAGCTGTGACCGTAATAACTGCTTACGTTAAATATAATCTACTTGTTATAAAAGAGAAATGTTCTGAAACCGTTGCTGATTTGAGCTTATTTTTTCTCTATTGATGTTTTATACATGAAAAATATTTTGTTACATGAAAAAGCTATGTGTAGGCGCAGTAAGTAGATTTGAATAAAAGCTTATATGTAGCAATATTTTTATTAGTTTCGTTTGCACTGACATTAAGTTTTTTTATATTTTAAACTTTTGTACAAATTTATAAATTTCAAAAGACGCATTTCATGCTACAGCTTTGTATTTGTGGTTGCATATAGAAATCATCCTGTACTTTTTGTATAAAAACAAAATGGAATTTAATAGAAAAAAATGTTAATATTTTGTATTAATAGACTATAACATCTGTGAAAAAATTATAATTCAATTAATTAACGACCAATTTATCAAATATTATTTCAGATTGCTTTTATTTGCCTCCTCAGTCTTTATTCCCATTAAAATATATTTTATTTGTTTGTGTAATAAAATCATGGAAAACTGTTTAATAGTAAATATGATAAAATCAATCGATTTAAAACCCCTTATATCCACACCATATTATTCACATAACAATTAGAGGTGAAAATAATAAATATCTCAGACAGCTAAGCTGCCATGATTTTTGAGCTATATCTAAGAAAAAATCAAATGACCACTGTCGGGATTTGAACCCGAAACCCCCAGTTTCCGGCTAGGTGAGTTACCGATTTCTCCACAGTGCCCGAGAGTGGAAACCGATCTCTTCTTATATATAGCAATTTCACGTTGAAAACACACTACATGCGAGAGTCGACTGTGTAAATAAACTGCAAAGCATAGTACAGCTATTAAACAGTCGAATCATTATACATGCGAGAGTTAACATTTTTTATAAGTTTTAACAACTTAATAAACTCGTTAGGCCGGGAAGCCTTAGGTTTTACCTATAGATAAACAACGTTTTGAGTTTAATAGTAATTTATACAACTAGTACAATTTATTAAGTATAAGACGCGAGGGGTGAAATTGATAAGCTTATACTTAATTTTATACTTAGATATACTTAATTTTACGTCTTATACTTAATTTTTCGAGTTTCATGCACTATTTTTTGTAACACAATGAAATGTACAACATTTTCAGCTTTAGAGCTTTACTGAATTAATTTTAAACACTGAAATCTCACGGACAGCTAAAAATATTGGTCTTGATCCAATATTTATTTACTTCGTTACTATAGCAACGCACGCTACCTATATTATCGTATCACATAAAATATGCATTATTGCACGCTGACGTCACAGTCTATATTTTACCGCACGCCTAGCTATGCTGTCGTATCACATAAAATATATTTTATGTGATACGACATAATATGTATTATTATACGCGTGCTATATATAATTATTTTAAGCAGACTAAATGTTGTACATTTCATATCTGAGACCATGATAAGTCGAGCAAAAGACCGCCACCGGGAACCCTTTTCTTGAATATTTGTTACAAAAACTTATTATTTATAACAAATGAATACTTCCTGTATATGGTGTAGGCAACGGGAAGTATACGGTGGGAGAAACAGGTCTATGCCTTATTTTTACAGAGCATTCAGCATTGTAGTGGACACCAAGTTAGTAACATTTGGTGACATATTATGTTGGCAGCTCTAAACAAAATTTTAAGTTTTTTTCAGTTCGTATGAGTTCCTTCTTCATCGAAATTTTCGTAACTATCTCCTTATTTCGTTTGGCGCGTCATGCGAAATACAATATTTCCGTATTTTCGAAAAAAAGCTTGTTAATTTTTTTCTAACCAAAAAACATTTGTTTGAGGGCGCTTTTTCTGGCTTGTTTCGCAGTCCATTTTCTAAGTCAATGGTTGTAATGTAAATCGATACATTTTGTTAACTGAATACGGTGCTCCGTGAACTTATTATAAATTGATTCCTTTATATAAAAAGTGTCAGGGGTTCAAAGTACACAGCGAACGCTTGATAATAGACATCTTATTTATGTATACGTGTCATGCATATTGTAGTATGACTGGAGAAAAGTTTTCACATTTCCATTTAAAAGAGGAAAAAAAATGTCTTTTTTGATATTTTAATCAGTATAAAAATTCCTCGCTTGTACATTGTCAATGACCGGTACCTTCAATTGTGTACCTATACTATACACTCATGCGTGTTAAGATAACAGTAGAAAGATAAAAGTGAACACTTTTACCGAATAATAAAAATTTAAAAGTTTCTTTTATTCATAGGCTTAAATTCTATTCTAAATTTTTTAAGCTTTAGTCAAATTATTTACACAGTGTATTGTGAGAGAATAACTATTTGAGTTTTCTAATACAACTTTGGTTATAATATATTTTATTCTTTATCTATAATAATATATAAAAAAATCTGTAAATCGGTTGACCCTGCAGGCCATCCCTGGAACTTCCCGCCATTTTCAAGCGCTTTGAGTTCGAAGCACTTGATAATATACCCAAAAGTAGATTTTTGAAAGAAGACAGCTTTGAAATGGCTTAAGGATCCAAAAATAATAAGCAAATACTGTTAATATTGCATTTATTAGCTGACGTTTCGAGAATTATATTCTCATCCTTCGAGCTCAAAAATCTGAAAATTGCTGAGAACAACACTATTTTAATTTTTGAAAAGCTATAACTTTTGAACGCGTTTTTGATCTTTAAAACGGCATTCGACGCAGTTTTTTAAGCTCTAAAAATATTGTAAGAGGTACAAAATCGATTGGTTGAGAAATCTCGAAGTGATTTTGAAAAAACACTTTTTTCGAAATCTGTTGACTACGTAATCTCTCGAACGGATTAACCGATTTTGATCCGCTTAGCGGCATTCGACGCAGTTTTCTGAGGAGAAGAGCTGATTAGATTATGAAATCAATCGGTACAATATTCTAGAAGTTATTTTGAAAAAACATCGTTTTAATAACTTTTTTTTTCGGTTTTTTTGGAATTTCTCAAAATCTATTGGGCCAAATCGGTTCAAATTTTCAGGAAATCTAAGTTCAGTGGAACCCTTTCGAATGCCGTAAATCGCGATTCGATCGGTCAAATCGTTCAAAAGTTATGAGACGTTTACACACACACACACACATACATACATACTGACATCATCGTAAAAATAGTCAGAATAGCTTCCTAGGATCACAAAACGTCGAGATCTGATGAAAACTCGATTTTCGAAAATCGGGGTGAAATCAATACTTCCTTATTTTTGAAAATTTTCAATTTACTTAGTGAGAAGTTAAAAATAATTTTTGTCCTACACCCTATAAAATAGCTGCTTTTCATGCATGAATGCATACATCTAAAGTGACTTTTCACAGGCCGCTGTGCGGGAAAGTAGTAGGCGCGCTAACTAATTCAATATATGTAGGAATATGTTCGATAGCCTAATATTAGAAGTGAAGTTGGCTACATAAGTGACCTGTCGAATATTTTGAAGATACTGAAAATGAAGACAGAAGCAGCTATTTTTTAGGGGGTAGGACAAAAAATACCATATAATTTATCTCGTACGCAATGATATTATGACGCGTGTGACTGTTAAAACTCGCTGGCGCTCGTTTTAACATACTGTCACTACTTGTCAATAACATACCTCATTACGCCACTAGTTATACAAGCTATTATAGTATTATACTTAACAACCGTCCCACCAGGACGGGATACACGGCCAGTCATTTTTATAAAAAAACTATTTAAACAAGCCGTGAGGTGGGTCGTTTATTAAAACTACAGTGCGACCCTTGAGGTCCACACGACGAACTTCCCAGTTTGATAAATATTTAATAACAATAATTAAATTAGATATTACACAGAAAAGTAATCATTTTAATCATTAAAACATAATTATTATTTATTTTTAACAATAATTAAAAAAAAAACGGCTGAACCGATTTTTATAAACTTTATGTCGGATTAAAATGACGTTAACACACCTCGATTGACATCCTTACAATGTCGATATAATTTTTTATTCGCGAGATATTGTGGAAAATCTACTTTTTTGGAGTCTACTTGGTTAAGAAAAAAGAACGGCTGAACCGATTTTGAAAAAAATTCTTTCAGATCATATTTACGTTAATACGCGTCGATTGGCACCCTAACGTAGTCGATACCATTTTTCATTCTCGAGATTTCGTCTTAGAAAGAAAAGGACACATACATACGTACGTACGTACGTACGTACACACACAAGACATCTTTCTAAAATAGTGTAAAAATAAAGTAGTGACCTTGATACATAAAAATTTGTTATACATTTTGATTTCGATTTTCGGACCCATTACAATAACTTCCAATGGAAAGTTAAAAAATACGTTATATATAGCTTGATATGCGGAAGTGCCTCATGCGTTTTTATTTTCAAAATGGCAGGTTTAAAATCCCTTTGAAAATTTAATTTTCAATATAAAAAAAAACTCACTGACATAATATCTGCTTTACATTACTTTAGAATAAAAATAATCAACCAAAACGGACAAAACGTGTCACAGCTACTGTAATTATTTAAAAGGTTCTCCCTATTTAACAGGGCCGTACTAAAAAAATACTGTTCAATACAAATTAATAAAATGGTAACCGGATATTTGTCTGTAATTTTGTTTTTTGCGTGTTTTACAAGGTTTACAGGTATTTATATTTGATACCTAGTTGGAAAACATGTTTCCAGAATTTTTATCTGTCCGTCTATAACGGGATCACTCACTGTAATTTCGTTTTGTGGGATTTTTATTTGTATTTTTTATGAGATCTAGACGTAAAAACGTGCTTCCACAATTTTTTGGTCTGTCTGTTTGATTAAAAATTTTAAAGAAATAATAAAAATGTCAAACGCTAACATATAAAAAAGTAACGGGGCATTTTTGCGGGATTTTCAGTTTTCAGGTATCTTAATATATAATACTAACGGTACCCGTCCGGCTTCGCCCGGGTGCTAAGAAATTACGGGTGCAATACACTACTCACTCGCATCGGTCGTTCGCTTGAATATTATAATTACGAACAAATTTGATTACCATAAAAAAAGTTATAGTGAGTCAACCTTAAAAGATAGACATATGCTGTCGCGAACTTTTTTTTTTGAACTTTTAAAGGGGAATAATTCCGTCATAAACGATTTTTGCGTAACTTTAACCGTTTACGCAGCGGAAGCTCTCAAAAGGAATAATGTTTCTCGTTTTTGCAACATTTTTCATTGATGCTCTGCTCCTATTGGTCGTAGCGTGATATTATATAGCCTATAGCCTTCCTCAATAAATAGGCTATCTAACGAATATCAAACGAATCGGGTCGAATTTATTTTTCAAAAATTTCGCAAATTTGTACAAAGAGGGGGGTCTTCTTACTTTTGGCATTTTTAAGAAAACTCAAAAATCTCTCAGATACTGTTTATATCTTTGAAACTAAAAGTGCTCCGGTCCTATAGGTAGTATAGCGTGATATTATATAGCCTATAGCCTTCCTCAATAAATGGGCTTTCTAACAAAAAAAATGTTTTTCAAATCGGACTGGTAGTTCCTGAGATTAGCGCGTTCAACCAAACAAACAAATAAACTCTTCAGTTTTATAATTTTAGTATAGATCTAGCTGGTGCTGGAGATCGTATTTTCAGAACGGCTGAATCGATTTTGATGAAACTAAGCATACTATAATATTATATAATTGACGCTCAAATCTAAAACATTCTAAGATCATTCTTTTTATTCGGCTTATTGGGGTTAAGAAAAGATTTTTGTCAAAACCGGCATTAAGATACCCCCTGAACTCTTTATCTCAAATCCTTTTCTCTCGCCATAAAACGGTTACGGCTCTCCCGATGCTATTTTTGAAACTAAAAGGTTCGGGTAAACGCCGAATGAAGGATTAAGAATCACACTACAAATCCTTCAGGCGAAAAATTGAAAACAAATGTCCTGGGAAAATTTACAATAAAACAAATAAATTACGTAATCTTTCACACGTAGCCAAATTTTTTTTTCTCAAAAAATTTGCCTGTAGAATCTGTAGTCTAATCTTGCTTCTTCATTTTGCGCTTATCCGAAACCTTTAGCTTGAAAAATAACGTCGGGAGAGCCATAACCGTGCATGGGGTATTTGTAGGGTACCCAATGCCCTTAAAACTAAAGTCGACGTTCACGTCAGAACAGCTGCAGGTAAAAATGAATTAAACAAGCCGTGAGGTGGGTCGTTTATTAGGACTACACTGCGACCCTTGAGGTCCACACGACGAACTTCCCATTTTGATAAATATATTTAATAATAATAATTAAATTAGATATTCCATTTTAATCATTAAAACATAATTATTATTTATTTTTAACAATAATTTAAAAAAAAAAACGGCTGAACCGATTTTTATAAAATGTATGTCGGATCAAAATGACGTTAACACGCCTCGATTGACGCACCCTTACGAAGTCGATATAATTTTTTATTCGCGAGATATTGTGTAAAATCTACTTTTTTGGAGTCTATTTGATTAAGAAAAAAGAACGGCGGAACCGATTTTGAAAAAATTTCTTTCAGATCATATTTACATTAATACGCGTCGATTGGCACCCTAACGTAGTCGATATCATTTTTCATTCTCGAGATTTCGTCTTAGAAAGAAATGGACACATACGTACACACACATACACAGACATCTTTCTAAAAATAGTGTAAAAATAGTGTAGTGAACTTGAAACATAAAAATTTGTTATACATTTTGATTTCGATTTTCGGACCCATTACAATAACTTCCAATGGGAAGTTAATAACATAATAATAAACTTGTTATAATAAAATAGACAAGAAAATAACAATTCCATCAACAGCTGCAACATTCTGTTATGTATTGTTTTGTAAGCAGGTAAATCTTGTTACCAACACAACAACGAGCAAAACGGCAAACGGTTTTTCGCCCGTGCAAAAATCAAATCAGCGCGGGTCGCGTGAAACGCAATATTGAACATCAGTCCTGGCTTAAAACTTTTTTTTACAGGTCTGGTCCTCCCTTGTTTTGCAAGACAGGAAAAATCCCACTGTCCAATAGCTTTTAAAATTGTTTTTGCAATACCCACTACAAAATAGCTACTTTCGATGTGTGTATCGCTGCCTTTAATGAGTCATTTAACAGGCAGGTGTGTGGAAAGTAACGGTTGCCATAGCAACTTCTGTTTATTCGCTCTATTCGCTGTGAGCTTCTACACTGGCGCCGCCTATTGGTTCGAAAAAGGCATCTTTGCTGTAACTTAAGCGTAACAAAACAGAGAAATTAGAAATATAACCTATAATCATAAATAATAAACACATATAATGGTTTTCTAACCTATAATATTTTTTAAAATATTTTTAATGTTTGTTCAGCCATACCTAACTTTTCGAGGGGTTGACCTATTTGAAAAATTTCAACGCCGTTGGGTTCAGAATGTTTACGGATTTGTCCCACATAATTTTTATTTAAATCGGTTCAGTAGCTTGTGTCTTTCTAAGTTATCAAATTATTTTTTTAATTATATTAGCTGGGTACCTCATATCTCCTGCATTTGTGAACCGATTTTGATTAAACTTTACTTAAATCGGTTCAGTAGTTTTGACGTGGCAACGTCTTACAAATTAATCTTTACTTCTAGGATGGACCAAACGGTAGGTACTCTGAGGTGGGCCGAGCCCACCCGGCCTTCCTCTACTTACGCTTTCATCCCAGGCAAACCTAGTCACGACCAAACACCCGCGGCCGTGTAGAAGACACAGCAGCTACCCTATTTTTATTAATAAGCTGAAAAACAATTTGATATAGGTACTTTCACAGCAAACAGCGATAGGACAGCTGTCGTGGGTTCGAATCCCATCTCCGCTTATGAATGTTTTGTGATGTTATTTAATTAACTTCTCATTGGAAGTTATTGTAATGGGTCCGAAAATCGAAATCAAAATGTATAACAAATTTTTATGTTTCAAGGTCACTACACTATTTTTAGAAAGATGTCTGTGTGTGTGTGTACGTATGTACGTACGTACGTGCGTACGTATGTGTCCATTTCTTTCTAAGACGAAATCTCGAGAATGAAAAATGATATCGACTACGTTAGGGTGCCAATCGACGCGTATTAACGTAAATATGATCTGAAAGAAATTTTTTCAAAATCGGTTCAGCCGTTCTTTTTTCTTAACCAAACAGACCTCCAAAAAGTAGATTTTACACAATATCTCGCGAATAAAAAATTATATCGACTTCGTAAGGGTGCGTCAATCGAGGCGTGTTAACGTCATTTTGATCCGACATACATTTTATAAAAATCCGGATTCACCGGGCGCGTCTGTGGCTTGTTTTTATTATTGTTAAAAATAAATAATAATTATGTTTTAATGATTAAAATGATTACTTTTCTGTGTAATATCTAATTTATTTATTATTATTAAATATTTATCAAACTGGGAAGTTCGTCGTGTGGACCTCAAGGGTCGCACTTTAGTCCTAATAAACGACCCACCTCACGGATTGTTTAATTTATTTAATTAAGACATGTCCGTAGTTGTCGAGTGTCTATAATCTACAATAAATAAAGTACAGTAAACCAGCAAATTCAACATATGACTACTAGAGTTGGAGCTTCAGAGACAAGCAACTAGATTGTTAAATGTTCGTGACTTGACCTATGGTGGGAAATAACATTTTAAGCCGACCCTGAAC
This sequence comes from Mongoloraphidia duomilia, assembly GCA_039654895.1. Classification (NCBI taxonomy): domain Eukaryota; kingdom Metazoa; phylum Arthropoda; class Insecta; order Raphidioptera; family Raphidiidae; genus Mongoloraphidia; species Mongoloraphidia duomilia. The sequence continues at coordinate 3,516,677 of CM077520.1, read as the reverse complement.
GACGCGTCGATCGATCAAATGATGTGCCTGATGCGCGCGTGCAATCTGACGGCGGACGTCAGATGTCATACGTGACGTTGGCAGACGTGACGGACGACGACAACGCTTCGGTATTTTCGGGTTGACGGTTGACCGACTATATTGTATAATATTATGTGTATATAGAGACATATATTCTATTTTCTACGGGTAAATCGCTTTAACCTGTTTATTTATTCTAACCAATCCGTCTATAGTAGATTGTATATCTAGATGTGTAATGGACAATATTACGACGAGTGATGATAGTACGTAAAGGTGTGCCGTCAGTTGATCCCAGCAATTTGATCCCACGACATTTGATCCCACGACAACTGATCCCAACGACATTTGATCCCAACGACAATTGATCCCACGACATTTGATCCCAAAAAATTGTCTATAAACCGACAGAGCCTGATAAGTAATAAAGTTATTAAATTTTATTAATTTAATGAAATAATTTAATCGATTATTCTCTTTGTCGGGAAATTTGTTTGAATTAAATTTGTATACGTTGTGATATATTTGTAATTACATTGTAATTACATTGTTATTAGAACGGATGTAATAGTATAATGTGTTTATTATTTAATAATTCTTTAGAGATTATGTAATGATCAAGTTGAATAATTCACTTTTATTTATCATTGCCCGGGATACGTCGCAATTTTGTCAAATATTGTATTTTATGAATTAATAACAAATTATCACGCTGACTTTTCATAAATTTTAATGGCATATTTAACAATTCGTTATAATGAGAAAAGCACGAAAGACCAAATTGACTGCACACCTGACGTTTCAAAGTTTCTATGTACAATAATTTTTCAACAAAATTTATAAAAAACAATATTTGACAAAATTACGACGTATCCCGGGCAATGATAAATAAAAGTGAATTATTCAACTTGATCATTACATAATCTCTAAAGGATTATTAACTCATAAACACATTATACTATTACATTCGTTAGAAGTCTAATAACAATGTAATTACAAATATATCACAACGTCTACAAATTTAATTCAAACAAATTTCCCGACAAAGAGAATAATCGATTAAATTATTTCATTAAATTAATAAAATTTAATAACTTTATTACTTATCAGGCTCTGTTAGTTTATAGACAATTTTTTGGGATCAAATGTCGTGGGATCAATTGTCGTTGGGATCAAATGTCGTTGGGATCAATTGTCGTGGGATCAAATGTCGTGGGATCAAATTGCTGGGATCAAATGTCATGGAACCGTATGTAAAAACGAGCGATAGCGAGTTTTTACAGTCACACGAGTCGTAATACCATTACGAACGAGATATATGCGGTATTTTTTGCCATACCTACTACAAACTACCTACGTTTCACTTTATTTTCAAAAAATTTTGACAGTTCATTTGCGTCTACAGTATGCCGTAAAGTTCGTGAGTAAGTAATGGCACATAAACATTTTGCGTTATTACGTTGAAAATCTGACAATTGTGAAAAATTCATCATATTTTTTACATATGAGGAATTTTGCAAAATTAGATAATAATTATAATCTACTACAAAATTACAGACCAAATCTAATGATTTTTAAAATTCCTGTCACCATAATATGTGCTCAATTTTAGAATTTAGTAAATGATTAAAAATTTATTGCGCTCTAAGTATCAAGAGACAAGAATGCTGTAATTGGTCTATTTCAAGTTTTTTTTCTCTAAATTTCGTAGGATCATAGCTTTTCAATTTTAATCAGTAACAAACATGTTCCAAAATTTAAGCTTCTATCTAAAACGGTCCTGCTAATATTTAAACACAAATAATCTCGAAAACTTTAAAGGGCAGTACCTCCGGGAAGGGTGCACTTTTATATAAGTACTTATAGATAAGTTGGAATCAATCGGCCTAATTTGTCCCATGAAGTCTACTGTAAAACATTATCTGTCCCGTATAGTTATATATTATATCTAGTGAATTAATATATTCTACTAATTATGTAATAATTGATGTTTGGAAGACGTGTAAGAGCTGGTTCACACTAGCCGGATTATATGGCATAGTTCACATTTATCCGACACGTTTAAAATTCGTCCCCGGCACATTTTCCCGGGTGGTTTGTCACCGCTTGCCGGACTGAAATAAATTGAATCTGAAATCGTTCGCCTATATAGACCGAAAGCTAGTGACAATTTTTTGGGGTTATTTATTCAAGGCCTTATTGTTGTGAAGATGTTGAGGAAAGCATATTAAAGAACCCTGAGTAAGGGATTTTGCTAGATAGCGGTATGGGAGGAATGCAGACCGCGCCCAACATGTAACAAAAAAAATGGTCACAATTAGGTATTTAAGTTTAAAAAAAATTATTAATTTTTTAATTTTTTCTAATAATTTAACATAAATAATATTGAAAATCGAAAAGAAAAATTTTTTTAAAGCTATAGATAAATTACTAAAAATTAATTAAAATGTATAAAATTTTAAAAAATATCACGTGACTTCAAAACGCGCCAGGAATGTTTGTGACGTCGTTATGTTAAAATGTGTCTGCATTTGTTGGTATTTGTGTATATGTATTACACATACTATGAAAAATAATAAATTTTTAACTTGGTAACCATGGATACAAAGACCATAGATAACATAATGACGTCACACGCGTTCGGATTCTTTCGGCGCGTTATCGGAACTGAGTTTAAAAATTAATTTTTATTTAAATATAACTTTTTAATTAGTAAGCAAAAAAATTAAATAAAAACAGTTTTGCTATAAAACTTGTATGTGGTCCTTCCATTTAAGTAAAAAAAAAAATTCACTTAAAAACCCAATTATTATTGCTTCAAGGCTGAAATTGTTTGTATAGCTTGTCGGTGACCCAATAATGCCATTGTAATAGTTGCAGATCGATTGGTCAGTATTAAAGGGGTGGCAAATCACCCTAAACATGTCATGTACGCGACGAAATGTATATTATTAGTTCAAGGTTCAAATTTTAATATGTTGTTACGACGACTGTTTTAAGCATATATTTCAATTTTCAGAACAAAATGTTGAAAGTTCCTACAGAAAATCTCTCTACTAAGATTGTGTGCACCCAATATTTCCTTTTTTAACTTTTTTCCTTCTTTTTTTGTTTAAAACCGGAATTTTATCGTGTAGTGTGAATAGGGGCCGTCCCGGCACCCGATAAAAGACCGTTCCGGCATCCGGCTATAGTGTGAACCAGCTCTAATTCGAGACAAAAAAAAGTAATCCTGTGTCATGTGTAATTGACTAACCTGACAGATCATTTAAAACTGATATTCGAATTTTACAAATTCCACGCAGTAATTACGTGCGGCTTGAAATCCTCAGAGATTAATTCATTTAAATGAACACCTGTGACAACGTATACGATTTTTCCAAGCCTATATTCCAGGTAAATTATACACATAGGACAAAAACTTTTACACGCTCGTCCATCCATCATTGAATTCTGTTAACCACATTTTATCAGATATTAATATAAACCTAGTTTTGAGTTCAAATGAAAAAAACAAGTGTTCCGTCAGCATACTCACAGGGCGAATTCGGTAAGTGATCGACAAAGGACATTGCCTGATTTTGATGCCACTTGTTCCCCAGAGTAAGCACGAGTGATAATAAAAAAATAAATCTTTGGACAAAAATAATTATGGGAATAAAGGTTGAGTAGGGACCGATAGCGGACTGTCGAAAGAAAACAGACTGTGTTTTAAATATCAACACTGTTACGGATCATCCTGTATATAAACGTCAGGCAAGAATTCTGAGAAGCGGTGTTTGCTTGCTGAACAACGAGTAACTACGCGAAGTTTCTAGAGAACTCGAGAAGCACTGGGCTTCAGCCACGCAGCGTATATAAACGAGTGAGTGAAGCGATCAGTCAATCAGTCAATGGTGAGTCGTGCAATCAAGTAGATCAGTGATATAAATAGTTCCGCGATATAAATACACCTGATAAAATAAATATTAGTATTGTCAATTGTATATAAATAAGTGTTAATTACCGTTTAGTTATTGTTTACTTGTGTTGATTGTTAGAACTGGCTTTTCGTTGTTGCAAATATTGTTATTGTATTTTTAATTATTGTAAATAAATATTTATTCCGCCAACTCAGAAAACAGTTTTGTAACAATACATATTATAAGACAAAGTTCTCCGCCGCGTCTGTGTGTCTGTTCCCGATTTTCTCCGTAACTACCACGAAGGGATTTAGTCCCGGTTTTCACGATAAAATAGATTGATTCACGAAGAAAGTTTAGGTATATAATTGAAACTGGCCGCCCTGGCTTCGTCCTGGTGAAAATCAGCGGTAATTTCAAATTGTTTTTCACTGTTCGATAGGTGTTACTTTTGGTTATTATAACTGGCCGGCCCACCTTCGTCCGGGTGAAAATCGAGGGTTATCTCAGAAATTACTGAAGTTATTTCATTTTTTTTCCACTGTTCGATAGATGATAGATACTTTGCTTTAGGACATAGGTTATAAATAACTGGAGCGAGCGAACAAAGTGATTGAATAATATTTATATAGAGCACCCGGGAGCGAACGAGCGAAGCAAATGAGTAGGTAATATATTAATAAATCATAAATTCATATCTCCCGGGCGAAGCCAGACCGGGGCGTTAGTAGAAAATAATTAAAAATAGAATAAATGTACATTTATTCAAAAGTCCTCAGATTTCTCTTTTTTTCGAATTTAGTTGATTTTCTGGGGAAAATCTGCCAAAAAACTCAGACGTTGCCTAACGCGGCATTCAAGGATATGACTTATGGTTTAAAATAGTTGAAATAGTATTGTATATTTCTAATTGCGTAATGAAGCATATTACTGACGAGTATTGACAGTATGTTAAAACGAGTGATAGCGAGTTTTAACAGTCATACGAGTCATAATATCATTACGCTCGAGATATATATAGTATTTTTTGCCATACCCATTATAAAATAGCTGATTTTCACTCCATTTTCAGTATTTTAAAAAGAAATTTGACAGTTCATTTGTATTGCTTATTTTATTTATTTATTGTAGATTATAGACGCGTCGACATCTAAGGTCATTATCGTCTTTCAACTACACTAAATAACAACGAACTTAAAACTAAATAACATCACAAAACATCCATGAGCGCAGGTGGGATTCGAACCTACGGCAGTCCAGTCTAGAGGTTGCGGCACCAAGCATGCTAACCAATAGGCTATACTGCCCCCCATTTGTATTGCAAACTTCAATCTTATAGTATGCCGAAGCACGACAGAAGTGTCTAATAGCGGACAGATCAGACGAATAAACATAAATCACTATGGAAATGGCTTGCTTTCCCGTACACCAGCCTATCAAAAGTCACTTTGCATGCATGTATAGCAGCTATTTTATAGTGGGTATGGCAAAAAATGATTTTAATCATACGTGATTTTGATTCGCAGTAGCGGACAGTAGAGCACCTAAAATAATAATAATAAGAACTTGTTTAACCTCACCAACCTCTGCACTCTGCAGCGTGTTTAAATGTTATTTCGAGCTAAAGTTTGGTTTATTTTAGTTACAAATTTACAGAATAAACACGCTTAATACAGATACATTGTGCAATGTTATTGTATAATATGTTTACATTCATAAAATTTTCACAAAACAAACTTCACTAATCGTTAGGGAAAAACCGAAACAGTCTTTTAGCTTCAAATTCATATTTTACGTACTACAATATGATAGCTTTGTTCCTACACCATATATCCGAAACCATTAAGTCCATCGACATAAAGAACTGGACTGCTATAATCTGTCCTGAAATAGTATATAGTGATCTATACTATTGTAACAAAACTGTTTTCTTACGTGAGTGGAATAAATTATTTATTTACAGCAATTAAAAAATGTCACAAAAATGGATAACAATAAATTGTAACAATTATATCTCAATTTATAACAGTCAACACTATTTATACAATAATACACGAACAATAATTCTCAAAGTGATAACACTGTAATAACACTACAATTTATATGCTGTATTTATTTCAAATCGACACTGTCACGACACTCGTTGTTTTTTCTCCGGTGACCGCTCTACTTATATAGAACTAGCAGCTTGACCCCCCACGCTCGCGCTCTTTCTAGGACATTCTTGTGTCTTCGATATAATGCCACGCCTCACCATTGTTACTTGTTCTGGATGCTTCTATGGTCGCCAGTGGCGTAACATCTGGGGTTTCGCTACACTATCTATACTTCTATACTAATATTATAAAGAGGTAAAATTTGATTGTTTGTTTGTTTGTAATGGATAAACTCAAAAACTACTTAAGTAATTTTAAAAATTCTTTCACAATTGAAAGCTACATTATCAGCGAGTAACATAGGCTATATTTTATTTGAAAAAAATTAGAGGGGGGGTAATAAATCATAAATTCTTATCTCTGGATCTACAAAATCGATTCTAAAAATTCTTTCACTAATAGAAAGCTACGCAGGGCCCAGGGGGAGAGATTCTCGCGAGGGGGTACTCGGTGGGGGGGATTAAAACATAAATTCTTATCTCTGGAACTACTAAACCGATTCTAAAAATTCTGTCACTAATATAAAGCTACGCAGGGGGGAGATTCTCGCGGGGGGTAATAAATTAACAATATACTAAATATACGTGAGCGGAGCAATGGGTGACCGCTATTAAATCATAATTTCGTACCACCCGGGCGAAGCCGGGACGGGCCGCTAGTTAATAATAAATGTAATAGTAAGTTGCACATTTATCTACAGGATGGTGACCGTGACTGCTGCACATAAGGTTTTAACCCGTAAAATCAAACTTTCGCGATTTCCTTCTTCTCTAATTATTTTAGGAAAAATATTTTCAAATAAAAATTTTAGAACATAAAATTGTGCATCGAAATCATTAAACAAAATTAATTTTGCATGCTTTGTAACGGCAGAAATTAATTTGATATGAAAATGACTTTTATTGTCCAGCAGGTATATAAAATTTAGTACCTAAATTTTCCTCAAAATACGATGCTCTCCGTCTATTATTACTTCCCACCTGTACTATGGTAGGGAAGTAATGGATTTAGTCAGAAAAAAATATTTCGAGATTTTAACAGATTTCACGTTTTGAGACCCTAGCAATCGTTTAAGATCATTTTCTGACTGATGTCTGTATGTGTGTGTGTGTGTGTGTGATGTGTGTTCGATATCTTAAGAACGGAACAACGTACGGGTATGCCGATTATTCTATTGTGTTTATCAGCCTTTAACTTAGATCTGATTAGATTTTGAGTCAAATCGGTTCAGTGGATCCTGAGATAATCAAAAAAACGTTCTCAATGTCACGTATTAACATATAGGTAAAAAAAAATATAAATGAATTCTAGATGTTATAATATGAAAAAAATGTACCTAAATATTTTTTTTCACTAAAATGTATAGTTTTCGAGAAAAAAAATATTTTACTGAAAAAAGAAAATTGTACATAAATCAAGGTAACCATGATTTTTGCTATATTAAGCTAGCCATCAGTAGATCACCAAACAAAAAAGAGGGCCATACTTTTTTCAAAGAATAAAAATTAAATTGTGTTTTAAAGATCACCAACAGCTAAGGTTATTTGGGCCTAGTCAAAGAATAAAAAAAAAAAGAGTGTTTGTTTTTTGCAAATATTTACTAGGTGGGAAGTATAGGACTGGTCATCAGTCGAATTTTTTTATTTTTTGGATTGGCCTTACATTTAATTTATAATTTAAAACATATTTTAACCCTTTAATTTCAATTAAAACTTTTATTTTCTCGAAGAGCTTTTTTTCTCAAACCTGACCCTTAGTTGTTAATAATAAAGGAATTGAATCGTTTGTGGTTCTTCTGAGAATATTCAGAGTTCTATGAAAATTGATGTCAGCCCTTGATGTCCATATATTATACAATGTTTGTTCACTAAACTTTGACCTTAAAACATCCCACATACGGGTGAAATGATTCCATTAATTATTTCTCAATGCGCTTACGTTGGAAATACTGTAGTAAATCTAACCAGTGCTAACTTAGTATAAAATATAAATTGTGGTCAATTTTATACATTGTATAAACATAATATCGTGTTGGTACAAAAAAACATTCAGCAAAGAATTGTTAACAACAAAAACAAATTTCAACAACTTTTAATTTAATAATAACTCTCGGAAGTAATAATTTATAATTTTACGACAAACTAGCTGTACTCGCGGCTCCACTTACGTGCAATTCGAACTGCTTTGCTGTTATTTTTGATATAATATCATCATATCATGATAATTTACAAAATGTCATGTGAACAACTCGTATAAAGTATAATCTCATCAAAAACAATTTTAGGGGTTGCAGGGGGAAAATCACAGATTTGTTTTAATTTTTACTTTACTTGTACGCGATACCCAACCTGCATACCAAATTTCAGCTTTCTAGGACTACGGGAAGTAACCTAAAGATTTTTGACCTATAGAAATATGCACATCCCCACTTTGGGGGGTTGGAAGGGAAAAATCACAGATGTTTTAATTTTCTCGTTACTTGTATGCGAAGCCCAGCCTGCATACCAAATTTCAGCTTTCTAGGACTACGGGAAGTAACCTAAAGATTTTTTACCTATACAAATATGCACATCCCCACTTTGGGGGGTTGGAAGAGAAAAATCACAGATGTTTTAATTTTCTCGTTATTTGTACGCGAAACCCAGCCTGCATACCAAATTTCAGCATTCTAGGACTACGGGAAGTAACCTAAAGATTTTTGACCTATTGAAATATGCACATCCCCACTTTGGGGGGTTGGAAGGGAAAAATCACAGATGTTTTCATTTTCTCGTTACTTGTACGCGAAACCCAGCCTGCATACCAAATTTCAGCTTTCTAGAACTACGAGAAGTATACCCTAGATTTTTGATGATCGGTGAGTGAGTGAATCAGTGAGTGTGTGACAAAATAGCGAAACTTTGAGGGCAGATATTTTCTGAACTATATTTATTAGAAACTAGTAATTTGGGGATTACGTTAAGTACAATCTTTAACGTAATTTTCAGGATTCTGATTGCATTTGTAACAGAGATATAGAAAGTTTAAAAGTGTCTCGAGTTGCATCGAGAAAAGGTTCCCGATGGCGGCCGTTTGCTCGACTTAGCAGGGCCATTACCGTGGCCCCAAATAAACAACATCATCCCCTACGAGCTCTGCTATTCTCAAACGTCACAGTAAATTATTTAGATATTTAATTACTAAATATAGCGCTTCTATAATTTATTCATCTGCTGATTGAATCAAAAGCTATATTGAACTGTCACTGAATGTAAATGATATGAGGTAGGCATTATGGATAATATTAAACTTACAAAGAAATCAAATCGGACAATAGAAGTGTATATTATATTAAGAATCATATCATATACGAGTATATGTACCTATATGTACATTTATTTATTCTCACATTTCCTCGACTGTACTGCTGTGACCACAAAGTAAAGTGGTTCATGAAAATGTTTTGCGTGAACACGTTTTTGAGTTCGGACCGACACCTAAGTACGGAAGATTTTAATCGCTTATAACTTCACAGCGGTGAACGATATAATCCAGGGAATAATATCATTGTGTAGAGCAGTCCTAAACTATGTTCCGCGGAAAGCTAATAAGTATTCCGTGAAAAATTATGAAAATGAATAATATAAGCCTCGGATGATTTTAAATAATAATAATAAAAAAGAAATTTATTTCGATTTATACATTAATTATATACCTACAAGAAATTGGAATAATTTGCGAAATTAATTCACCCAACTTAGCAAGCCAGTGTTAGGGTGGATTGATCCGCTAAGTTGAAAAATGGTTGAAACACCCAAATTAAAATTTCAGCGATTTTTGTCAAGTGTTCCGTCAAAGAAAAAGTGTTGGAAAGGTTGGGGTAGAGTGTAGATTGTAGACTGTAGAGCATTTCGCCGTTGTCTAAAAAGTGAGTGAAATTAGGGTTTCTATACCGGCGGTAGAGGCGCTGAAGCTATTTAAAACCCCAAGTAGAGTGGATAACAGGACGATTTGAATTTTGTTTTTTTTTCTGTTTGACTACTGTTGGTTTGTATGTTATTGCTTATAACTAGAGAGCTATTGCATTAATTTCGATAAAATTATTATTATTCGTGAAGGTATAAAAACTATCAAAAATTCAACGTACGCAAATTTGCCTTGCGACCATAAAAATACGTATATAGGTATATAGCAGTTAGAGTTGCCTCCACAATAGACCGTGATTAAATAAATATGAGCATTTACGCCCCGGTGTAATCCATTGTTGATGATATAGCCAAGCCAACAGCCAACGACGTTACATCTGATGTGGTCACGTGGTGTAGTTCACGTCACGCATATTGGAACCCATTAAACAAAACAAAACACGATACAATGAGAGGCCGTCCCACTAAATTAAAATTCACGTTTCAGACATAACCCAATCATTCCTACTTGGCTAAAGATATAGTTTACCATGCATGATAAGGATTAGGCAGAAGAAAATCACAGTTTAAAAAAATTCGACTGATGACCAGTCCTATACTTCCCACCTAGTAAATATTTGCAAAAAAGAAACACTCTTTTTTTTTTTATTCTTTGACTAGCCCCAAATAACCTTAGTTGTTGGTGGTCTTTAAAACACAATTTAATTTTTATTCTTTGAAAAAAGCATGGCCCTCTTTTTTGTTTGGTGATCTACTGATGGCTAACTTAATATAGCAAAAATCATGGTTACCTTGATTTACGTACAATTTTTATTTTTTTTAGTTAAATATTTTTTTTCTCGAAAACTATACATTTTAGAGAAAAAAAATATTTACATTTTTTTTATATTATAACATCTAGAATTCATTTATATTTTTTTTACCTATGTTAATACGTGACATTGAGGACGTTTTTTTGAATATCTCAGGATCCACTGAACCGATTTGACTCAAAATCTAATCAGATCTAAGTTAAAGGCTGATAAACACAATAGAACAATCGGCATGCCCGTATGTTGTTCCGTTCTTAAGATATCGAAGGCGAAAAATTGACCACATACACACACACACACATACACACACATACACACACACACACACACATACAGACATCAGTCAGAAAATGATCTTAAACGATTGCTAGGGTCTCAAAACGTGAAAATCTGTTAAAATCTCGAAATATTGTTTTCGGACTGAATCCATTACTTCCCTACCATAGTAGAGGTGGGAAGTAAAAAATTATATGTTAGAATGAATTGTAGATTATAGACGCTCGACAACAGAGGTCATTAGCGTATATATATGTTAGAAGCTTTTAGACAACATCGGCAAACAGTAGGACAGTGTGGTCCAGTGGTTGGCGTCGCGACCTGGATCAGATACTGCGAGGGCCTGTGGCGAGAAAAGGCGAACGGTTCCTTTAATCCTTGTTTTTTTAATCCTTATTATTTTGTGTCTGGCACTTGGGATTAAATCCTTGAAGCCAAGGGGATTTAAAAAAAAACCAACCACAAATAATAATAATAATAATACTTTATTTGACCCGGGACTGCCGAAGCAGTATGGGTAATGTCGTTTTACAAAATTGAACAATTAATATAACAAAACATAAAACAAAACAAATTTTAAAATTTATCATTAAAAAAATCTTAAATAAAATAAAATTCTTTGTCGATTAAAAACATTTTTAGGACTTTTTTAAATACCGTGTGAGTTTTTTCAAAGCGTACATAGACTGTTTCACAATTTAAAATCGTGGTATAGACATTGTTGGTATCTCTATCTGGTCTGCCTGGAAACTGCACATTAAAAAACGCAGAGACTTGCCGACAACTATTTCCACCAGAATACAAATTGTACATAAGAACCTTTTCTTCCACGGTGTACATTTTTTATAGAAAAAATATTAAATTAATCTCTGAACTTATAAAATTTATTATCGCAACTCAATAATAATAAATTGTAAATAAAAACATTCGTTTCCATAGTTTCTAACAATATCTATACCACGATTTCAAACTGTGAAACAGCCTATGTACGTTTTGAAAAAACTCGCACGGTATATTTAAATTAGTTGCATTTTTTATCTTTGTGGGCAAATGATTAAAAATGTTTAAACCTATATAATTTGGCCCTTTTTGTGATAAGGTCAGCCTATATTGTGGTAAATTGAACATATTTTTAATTCTTGTGTCATATAGGTGATTTTCTGACTGTTTAGAAAATAGGCTTTGATTTTTAAAAATTAATATAGATATTTCATATATGTATATAAAGACAGCACAAAGTTACACAGACAAAAAAAAAGATTTTTGTCATATAGACCGTCCGCCAAAAAATTAACTCATGAGCTATTCATCACACGTAGTCACACTATTCATTCATTCAAAATCCCACTGACTAGGAAATATTTACTTATGCCCTTGCACCGTAGTATCAAGATAGGATTTTCATCAAATTCGAAATTAACACGAGCGATTTAGCGACAAAATTGACGTACGCGCGATTTAAGTAGAGGGGAAATTATAGAAAATATATTTAAGATTGCACTTAGTTTTATATTTTTATGGCTTAAAGATTCATAACTTTTCAAATAGGTCACGTGAAACCATCTTGATCTCATATTCGACGAAAGGAAATTGAATGTAACTTTGTTTTCAAGAATGGCACAGATAGGAAAAGTCAGCTTCAACGATAATTACTGATTGTTTTAAGTAAAAAAAATTCACAGATTTCGCAATCCTTGCAACCATCGAGGACATTGGAAATGATAACAGCATATATGAAACACAATTAACTGTTTATTATACACACAATATTTATCAATGCACTGTTTAGTTTTGTCAGGAATAACCCTATTATTCTTCTGTTATATACGCGTTCACTTTTGCTTGATTACTTAACTTTTAAATGGATTTTTCTACAGTATTTATTAACATTTGCTCAAAAATAACACCGCAGATCGTCGCAAATACCTCTCAATTAACTAGACATGATATAAAACACATTTCGAAAAAATTGCACTTGTTCAATTTTGCATGATTGCTCCTCACTTGATCGCGACACCGTTGTCTTTTGGCCTTGAACGAAAACTCGTAACTCTGCCCCCATATACGAACATAAACATTTCCAATGTTAAAAATGCTTAAACTTACCTATATATTTTACAGATTACCTGCGTACTATTTTTAGAAGATCGAAAAAATATCGCATTTTGCGACCATCTTCGGGTGGTTTCACATACAAAGCATTCGAATACATTCGAAATTTGTATGCATGTGATGCACACTTGCAAGGGTTTGAACATATGTAAAATAGCCAAGGTATTGTATTTAGGGCCGATCATGGACCTTAACTATTATATACCTTTGCGAGAATAATCAGAATTTTTAAAATAAAAATATATGAGCACTGTGGTTAGAATAAAAACAAAATTAAAGATAGTTACTTCTTACCACAACAGTTTTATTGATGGATGTACATTTTGAAAGCTTAGCTTTCTCAGAAGGGACTTGTAGTGAATTCGAAGTAGGTTCAGTTAAATCAAGAAAATCTAAAAGTAGACGTGTAAGATCATGCAAAACTAGAGGCAGTATTGTGCCTAGAAGCAAGACGCCATCAAGTTCTAGATCTAGGACACTTTCAAGATCAAAATCCAGTCGTACTTCTCGATCCAGATCTAGAAGTTGTTCTCGAAGCGATGCGGCTAGTGAAGCATCTGGTGATGAAGAGATCGAGGAATCTGAAGATTTGGATGATTCGGAAGAATACGATAGCGAGGACAGTTACGATGACAGGCCTCGTAAAAAGAAGAAGAAAAATCGGTGCGCAGGTTTTATTATTGATGAAGCTGAAGTAGACGACGAAGTGGAAGATGAAGATGATTGGGAAGAGGGTGCTGAAGAATTTGGCATTGTTGGCAATGAAATTGATGATTTTGGACCAACAGCTAGAGATATTGAAGGACGTAGAATAGCACAACTTTGTGGGAATCGACCTATGCAGAAGAAGTCGAAGAATATTTTAAAAAGAAATATGTCGATCAAAAACTTGGAGCGCGTCATTTTGATCATGAAGAGAGATATATGAGTGATGAAATTACTCATGTGAGTAATGAAATTAGTCAGCAAACTTTACTGCCCAATATCAAGGATCCGAACTTATGGATGGTGAAGTGTCGTATCGGAGAAGAAAAAGCAACTGCTTTGCTTTTGATAAGAAAATTTTTGGCATATCAGAACACAGACAACCTTTTGCAAATTAAATCCGTTGTGGCACCAAGTGGGGTGAAAGGGTACATCTATATCGAAGCGTTCAAAAAACATCATGTCGAGGCAGCAATTGAAAATGTGGGCAGCTTGCGTATTGGTTATTATAAACAACAAATGGTGCCGATTAAAGAAATGCCAGATGTGTTACGAGTTGTAAAAGATCAGACCGGCTTGAAATCTGAACAATGGGTGCGTCTGAAGAGCGGATTGTACAAAGACGATATCGCTCAAATTAACTACCTTGACGTGGCAAAGAACCGAATATATTTGAAACTTCTGCCAAGAATCGATTACACAAGGCTTAGAAGTGCTTTGAGAGCTGCTCAATCGGGATCGGATGCTGAAAAACGTAAGAGGAAAAGACGCCCCCTAGCAAAACCGTTCGACCCAGAAGCTATTAGAGCAATCGGCGGAGAAATTACGCCAGATGGTGACTACTTGAAATTCGAAGGAAATCGCTATTCGAGAAAAGGTTTCTTATATAAGAATATCACAATGTCGGCTATTATTGCCGATGGTGTAAAACCGACTTTGTCCGAATTAGAGAAGTTCGAAGAACAGCCCGAACGTGTCGAAATAGAAACAGCTGCCAACAAAGAAAATAGATCAATTACTCATTATTTCCCAACTGGAGACAATGTTGAAGTCATCGAAGGTGAACTGATCAACTTACTGGGTAAAATACTTACCATCGATGGTACAATGATTACGATTATGCCGAAGCATGATGATTTGAAGGAACCACTAATCTTCCAAGCAAACGATTTGCGTAAATGTTTCCGTATGGGCGATCATGTCCGCGTATTAACCGGAAGACACGAAGGTGATACTGGATTGGTTATTCGCGCAGAAACAGATCGTGTTATCGTTATAAGCGATGTTGGTATGCATGAATTGGAATTACTTCGGACAACTGTGGGCAAATATGACAAGTGGCGTGGATTCGCTTGGAAAATACCAATGGGGAGACATTGTTAATTTAGATAAGCAAACTGTTGGTGTTATAATGCGCTTGGAAAGAGACATTCTCCACGTTTTATCAATGCATGGCAAAGTAGTGAAGTGCAAGCCGGCTTCTTTACAACAACACAAAGTTCACCATCTAACCTCTGCCCTCGATTCCGACCAGAATACAATACGACGTAGGGACATTGTTAATGTCATAGACGGACCCCACTTGGGTTGCTCTGGTAAAATAAAACATCTGTATCGCAGCTTCGCATTTCTCCATTCACGAATGTATTTGGACAATGGTGCAAAACAAAACAACTGCAGTTAGTAAGTGGAAAAATCAAACACGCATCGGTTCCATTAGGTCCGATTAGTGAGGCTGGCTTTATGAGTCCTAGAATTGCATCGCCGATGCATCCGTCAGGTCGGCACGATGACGTAAAACCGCGAGGTGCTGGCATATCGCCGCGAGGTAGAAGCAGAAGAGGACATGGGGCACACAACGAAACAGAGGTATTATCGGAAATACTATTAAGATCATCCGAGGTCCGTACAAGGGCAGCATCGGTATTGTCAAAGAGGCCAAGCATTCGACAGTACGCATAGAACTTCACAGTTCGTGTCAAACCATATCGGTTGACCTCAATCATATTGCCGATGTCGGCGTGCCGTCACGAGGCGGAAGCTTCACTTCGTATGCTCGCACACCTGCTTACGGAGGTGCGCAGACTCCCATGTACAGGGAGGGAAGTAAGACACCGTTATATGGATGTATGACTCCGATGCAAGATTTTGGTTCTCATACACCGCTTTATGGCTCCGTGACACCACAACCCGGTGGAAATAGAACTCCACTACAGCAGTTTGGCGCTTGGGATCCGAACAATCTCAACACTCCGGCGAGACAATGGCAATGAATTCGTTCGAAGATGCAGCAAGCTTGATATTTAAGTTCCCTCGTTACGTTAATCCGAAGGCGGATCGTCGTCGTTTGCCTTCTAGATGTTAAGCAATTTCCTTGTATATATATGTTATAGTTTGACAATATTATTTTGTGTAACTTTTTGCTATCATTTTTGTATTTTCT
The DNA here is from genome assembly GCA_039654895.1 of Mongoloraphidia duomilia. NCBI lineage: Eukaryota > Metazoa > Arthropoda > Insecta > Raphidioptera > Raphidiidae > Mongoloraphidia > Mongoloraphidia duomilia. Next base: position 3,500,345 of record CM077520.1, on the reverse strand, counting down.
TTAGTAATAAATATTTTAACTTTAGTTCCGAAATTTTGATTTTCTGTAATTTCCTAAAATGTGAGTATATGAGTATTGATTTTTTTTTATTTTTTAATAATATAGCTTATGCCATACGTGACATTGCAGTGTTGCGATGGAACATTCGTTCTAGGCTTCAGCGTGGTCGGATACTAATTAAAGAATCTTATTTATTAAATTTTAAGGTAGTCGTGCGTTTATAGAAGCAACTTAATACTATATTTACATATTTCTACTCTTTTTCCAAAAATCTAACATGAGCAACTTTACTTCTTTACCGCAGGTTTATTTAATTGATGTAGTTGTCTTTTGCAGCATTGAAAGAATTTTAATTGAATTCGTTGTGATCAGTCTGAAAAGACTTGCATATTATCTGCTGTTTCATTAAAATAGATGGTTATCGGGGTTGTCAGATTGTCAAACATACAATATTGAGTGGAGTGATTTTAATATTTGCAAAGTATTTTATATTATACTAGCCGTTACCCGTGGCTTCGCCCACGTATTTTTTGATTTATGATTTATTATCCCCCCCCCGCGAGAAATTCTCCTGCTGCGAAGCGAAGCCGGGCTGGTGGTGTTTATTCGCTCAAATTTTATAATACATAACTCACTCGCTTCGCTCGTTCGCTCGGATTTTATTAATACATTACTCACTCGCTTCGCTCGTTCGTTCGAATTTTATTAATACATTACACACTCGCTTCGCTCGTTCGTTTGAATATTAATTATACATTACTCACTCGCGTCGCTCGTTCGTTTAAATATTAATAATACAATACTCACTCGCTTCGCTCGTTCGCTCGAATTTTATTAATACATTACTCACTCGTTTCGCTCGTTCACTCGAATATTAATAGTACATTACTCACTCGCTTCGCTCGTACGATTGAATTTTATTAATACATTATTGCTCACCTACGTTATATGAAGAACTCCTGTGCAAAACATCATGCTTCTAACTTCAAAAATGATGAACTTCCATACAAACTTTCATCCCCTATTTAATCCCTTTAAGGAATGAATTCTCAAAAATTCTTTCTTATTACTCATCTATGTTATATAAGGAACTCCTGTGCAAAATTTCATGCTTCTAACTTAAAAAATTACGAACTTCCATACAAACTTTCATCCCCTATTTAACCCCCTTAGGGGATGAATTTTTAAAAATCCTTTCTTATTGCTCACCTACGTAATATAAGGAACTCCTGTGCAAAATGTCATGCTTCTAACTTTAAAAATGACGAACTTCCATACAAACTTTCATCCCCTTTTTAGCCCCTTTAGGGGATGCATTTTCAAAAAAAAATTTCTTAGTGCTCACCTACATTATATAAGAAACTCTTGTGCAAAATTTCATGCTTCAAACTTCAAAAACGACGAATTTTCATACAAACTTTCATCCCCTATTTAACCCTCTTAGGGGCTGAATTTCGAAAAATCCTTTCTTAGTGGGTGCCTACGTCACAAAAGGAACCTACTGTCCAAATTTCAAGTTTATATCTTCAGCGGTTTGACCTGGGCGTTGTCTGTCAGTCAATCAGTCAGTCAGTAACGGAACTGTTTTATATATATAGATATTTAACCCCCTACACGGGGTTGTTATAAGTTTGCTGCCTTTGTCTTTCTGCCTGTGTAGTGCAGCGACTACATATTTTTTTTCACATTATTATACATTTTGTAAATTTATGTATTAAATTTATTAATTGGTATATGATAAAATCAATCGATTTAAAACCCCTTATATCCACACCATATTATTCACATAACAATTAGAGGTGAAAATAATAAATATCTCAGACAGCTAGGCTGCCATGATTTTTGAGCTATATCTAAGAAAAAATCAAATGACCACTGTCGGGACTTGAACCTGAAACCCCCAGTTTATTTTTCCTTATTTAAAACTCCTGTCAGGCCGCAACCAGTATTACATGACTACTAGCTGTTGTGGTCTGACAGAGATCAAATCGGATATTATTTCAATTATATAATTGAACATAAGGGCGTTTCGCATCTATAAATACTGGCCAGGAGCCATTTTTCGAAAGAGAGACCCGCCGTCCGTAATTCGTTAATATTCCTTTCGTTTTCTTTTCCTCATTAATCTTTGGTTATTTTTTTTTGTTATCAGTTATAAAATTTGCCTTTGTCACGTTAAAAATCAATTTAAATATTGTTTTTCAAAAATTCCTGTAGAATTTTTTGTATAATTACCTATTTATTTTTGTGCTGTTTTCATTTATGTTTTGATTAAACTTACTGTTGTGTTTTTAATTAAATACAGTTTGATTATTTAAACTACCTTTCTGCTTTCTTTTAAATATAGGTACAATATAAGGAATTATTGGAGTATAATCTCCATATAAAAAGATCTAGCCAGTTTTTTTTTCACTGATTTTGTGACAGTGTGCGTTTCTTGGAAACTAATTGAAAAACTCTGTGTCACCACCATTTTGCTCAAGAAATCACACTATGTTACAGTAGTATCGTAACTCCAAAACGGATGACCCGATTTGAATGCGTTTTTCGTTTGTTTGATTGGATATGATTGCGATATGGGGTTCTTAGATATAAAAAAGTGCGAAATATATAAAAATAAGTCGGGAAATTTTTTAATTTAAAAAATTACTGTCGTGTAGGCTAACCAATTATTTTACAGCCTGCCTCATATTAAATTGAAGTTCTCAAAGTTTTAGTGCCGACATAATATTTCTAATAAATCTATGGATTAATTAAAAATCACCAACCCACAACTTTTATTAATTTGCATTTTTTTAAACTTTTAACTTTTTAGCTAAGAGCCATCTTGCAATCATACTCTTTCAAACTTAAAAACGCATTGAAGTCGGTTCATCCGTTTTATAGCTACGATATCACATATAGGCAGGCAGACAAACGCTTCAAGCTTATAGCACACTGTCTTTTTTGCGTCTAGGATTAAAAACTATAATTTATTACCGTAAATCTGGCAACCTTGGTGGGTTATATTGTTTTAAATTAACACAAAACGGTTCGGTTGAACATTGTTACGTAACAAAGTATTTCATCGCGTAGTTTCTGTATACAACAGGTGTGAAATTATTCATGGAGCAAGAGGGCTTTGGAAAAAAACGCGGTAAAAAGCTTGGCATCATGCACACTGGAAACGCTGTTTAGCCAGATAAATAGTTTTTTTTATACATTTCTGTGTACACAGTACAGGGAACTAACAACCGAACATTGAAATAGTTCAACCTTTTTTTTTAATTATCTCTAATGCGAAAATTACATTAATTAATCAACGTTTTCTTCGATAGGTTCAGTTATGTTTTTTTTATTTCCTCAAGCAAAAAAAAAAATTGTTAGGTATGTCTGGTAGGTATGTAGGATCTGTAGTATGATTCTTGGTCCTTTATTTGGCGTTTAAAAATAGGGTCGGAAGAGCGGTAAGCGTTTCTAGCCAAAGGTGAAGAATTTCAGATAAAGAGTGCAGGGGGTAACTTTCGGTAGAGAATACTTACTCTTAACTGAAAAATTGTTCTTTTTAAGCCTTAATTTGCAATATTGTAGTGCTTATTTATTTATTGTAGATTATCGCCGCGTCGATATCTTAGGTTATTTGCGTTTTCATCACAACAAAAAATTCATTTGTGTATTAGAATCCGCCAGCCGTCATATACAAACCGACTGGTACGAGCTCGGGTCCCTGGATGTGCTAATCCTCACAAAACATTGGAATGCAAACTACATTCCAATTCAATACGGAACCGTATTGAATTTATTAAAAAATGGATATGAACCGACTGAATTGTCTACATTCCAATGTTTCCTCTGAGGAAGTAGTGCTTATTATAACAGAGTTATACTGTATTTTGTTTAAATTAACGTAAAGTATCACATTTTAATTACGAATTCGTTATTCATTAAATGTTCAGATATTTTCTTAAATATATATTTGTATGTTCTTTCTTTGAAGCTTTAAACAAAGTGAAAAGAAATAATTGATAAAATTAACGATCTATTCATTTGTAAATTTCGTGTAACGGAGAATAAAAAGAACTCGTCACATTATTAGAGGTAAGCTTTACACAGCTTTACAATACGACTGACCACCAGTGTTGCCAACCATTTTTCTTCAAAGTTTCAAGAGTTATACTGAGTGGTTTAATCGTTTTTAATCAACATCACCTATCGATGGAATTTTTTTGTTTCATGAAAAAAAAAATTAAATAAGAACGTATATTTTTAAGCCCACTACTAATAGTGGGGCCGCCAAGCGACGAATCCAACTTCAACCTTGCATTTTGTGATAGAGAGATGCCACTTGGTACGAATGTTGGTCGGACCCATATCTTCATTTTAAGAGGTGAAGGCATTTTGGGCCCCGCGACCGGGCCCCTAGACAGGGTGGTTGCGTAACTTTCAGGGGCAAAACGCCTGTAACTCAGCAACCGCTCCTCGCACAGCCCTGGGGGTAGTCTCATTGGATTCAGCGCACTCAACTTCATACGAGACGGCCCTCAGACTAACTCCTAAATCTCCACCAGCCCGCGTATAGGGGTGAAATACAAGTAGTTCATTAAAATTTTAAATTTTTTTAGGCTACGTTTGCATTTTGGGTAGGACAAGGTTTTCTTTTTCGTTGCGTGGGGGGGAGCGGTGTAAGTTTAAAAATGAGTTTTCGGGGTCGGCGGCCACCCCATTTGACCGCCACCTTGAAAAGGGGGTGAAGTGGGGCCGTTAAGTGTTTAAACCATGCACGACGTGATAGAGAGATGCCACTCGGTACGAATGTTGGTCAGACCCATATCTTCACTTTAAGATGTGGAGCCATTTTGGGCCTCGCGACCGGGTCCCTAGACAGGTGATGGTAGGGGCCGTAAAGCGCCTATCTTATACAACGTGATAGAGTGATGCCACTCGGTACGAATGTTGGTCAGACCCATATCTTCACTTTAAGATGTGGAGCCATTTTGGGCCCCGCGACCGGGCCCCTAGACAGGTGATGGTAGGGGCCGTAAAGCGCCTAATCTTGCACGACGTGATAGAGAGATGCCACTCTGTACGAATGTTGGTCGGACCCATATCGTCACTTTAAGATGTGGAAGCATTTTGGGCCCCGCGACCGGGTGGTTGCGTAACTTTCAGGGGCAAAACGCCTGTAACTCAGGAACCGTTTCTCGCACAGCCCTGGGGGTGGTCTCATTGTATTCAGCACACTCTCTTTTACGCTCTATTTTCATAGCCTGCTACCACGCGTAGCAGGCTAAGGCTCGTAATTTATTGAAATAATGGAATATTGGAATTATCAAATACTTTCAAAACATATTTATTAAATATTAGAATACTGTCAGAACAGATTTTTTCAAATATTCGAATATTCGACTAATCGAATATTCAAGTATTCAATATCTGAATACTCATATTTTAAAAACTCTAAATAACGGCCCCACTTCACCCCTTTTCAAGGTGGCGGCCAAATGGGGTGGCCGCCGACCACGAAAACTCATTTTTAAACTTACACCGCTCCCCCCCACGCAACGAAAAAGAAAACCTTATCCTATCCAAAATGCAAACGTAGCCTAAAAGAATTTAACATTTCAGTGGACTACTTGTATTTCACCCCTATACGCGGGCTGGTGGAGATTTAGGAGTTAGTCTGAGGGCCGTCTCGTATGAAGTTGAGTGCGCTGAATCCAATGAGACTACCCTCAGGGCTGTGCGAGGAACGGTTGCTGAGTTACAGGCGTTTTGTCCCTGAAAGTTACGCAACCACCCTGTCTAGGGGCCCGGTCGCGGGGCTTAAAATGCCTTCACCTCTTAAAATGAAGATATGTGTCCGACCAACATTCGTACCGAGTGGCATCTCTCTATCATGTCGTGCAAGATTAGGCGCTTTACGGCCCCAACCGTCACCTGTCTAGGGGCCCGGTCGCGGGGCCCAAAATGGCTCCACATCTTAAAGTGAAGATATGGGTCTGACCAACATTCGTAGCGAGTGGCATCTCTCTATCACGTCGTGCATGGTTTAAACACTTAACGGCCCCACTTCACCCCCTTTTCAAGGTGGCGGTCAAATGGGTTGGCCGCCGACCCCGAAAACTCATTTTTAAACTTACACCGCTCCCCCCCACGCAACGAAAGAGAAAACCTTGTCCTACCCAAAATGCAAACGTAGCCTAAAAAAATTTAAAATTTTAATGAACTACTTGTATTTCACCCCTATACGCGGGCTGGTGGAGATTTAGGAGTTAGTCTGAGGGCCGTCTCGTATGAAGTTGAGTGCGCTGAATCCAATGAGACTACCCCCAGGGCTGTGCGAGGAGCGGTTGCTGAGTTACAGGCGTTTTGCCCCTGAAAGTTACGCAACCACCCTGTCTAGGGGCCCGGTCGCGGGGCCCAAAATGCCTTCACCTCTTAAAATGAAGATATGGGTCCGACCAACATTCGTACCAAGTGGCATCTCTCTATCACAAAATGCAAGGTTGAAACGCTTAACGGCCCCACTATAAACCGAAAGCTAGTGACAATTGGTGTTATTTATTCAAGGCCTTATTTTTGTGAAGATGATGAGGGAGGCATATTAAAGTGCCCTGAGTAAGGGATTTTGCTAGATGCGGTATGGGAGGAATGCAGACCGCCCCCAACATGTTACAAAAAAAATGCTCATAATTATTATTGCTTCAAGACTGAAATTGTTTGTATAGCTTGTCGGTGACCCAATAATGCCACTCAACAAGTCGAAAAATTCCTCTTTGAGGCGAGACGAGATGTTTAGTTTACGTCTTATAAGACCGTGTAGTTTACACTACACACTATAAAAGTGAAACTTACGCAAAATTTACATACCAACCTCCCGCGTCCGGGAAACAATGATTCTAGTTAGTGATCTGGAACGCCAGTTTGTGATAATTAAACTAAGCCGTCCGGCAAATAGTGATATGTTATTTATAGTTTACACTACACACTACAGAAGTGAAAGCAAAATATACATCTAATTGTTATAAATTGACATTTACAGAATAATATATTGGTATAGATATGTTTTGTTTAGTTACACCATTAGCGTTAAATATTTAACACAAACATTAAACGGCTCGAACTCGCATAAGAAGGTACACCAAAAAAGCTTTTTTAAGTCATAAACTGCCAGGGTTATTTAGGTCTAGCACCAATTCATATTTTCGATTTGTTATTATGTTTCATAAATTAAAAATCCAAGTGATATATTTTTTACCAGTTCTGGGATTAGAACCTAGGAATTGGGAATAGAGAAGGCATGGAAGTATTTGGCTTTTAAAGTCGTTAAATTGATACAGTTGGCAACACTGCCGACCGTATGTAGGTACTGTGCGCAGGACACAAAAGCCATATACATTGGATCTGGAGCATTGGTAACTATAGTTGCTACTCTTTGACCCGGACACACTTTAAGCCGTGATATGTGTTACTAATGGACGGTTAACGCTAGTTCATTTTAACTTAATTGATTGCCGTAATTACGAAAAAAAGCTTGACTATAAAGACCACTATAGCATATATATAATCGAAAGGTGCAAAATGGCCGCAAGATGTAAGTAATGTGGTCAGTGATAATTATTTGGAAATTACATGTTGCTTGTTTAATAAACTAATAAAAAAAATACTTCAACAAAAAAACCATTACTTAAACAATAAATACTTGTCTTACAGAAAAGTTATTAGTACTAAAAAAGCTTAATACTAGCCTTGACCCGCGACTTGTGTGTGTTTTTAAAGACCACCAACAGCTAAAGTTATTTGGGTCTCGCACCAATTCATATCTTCAATTCATTATTTTATTTTTTAATAATAAATTGAAAATCCAATTGACACTTTTACCAGCTCTCGGTCTAGAACCCGGAAACTGGGGACTTGCAATAGAGGAACCATAGCAACGCCATGTAAACAACAGCATTGCTACACTCTCGGCTATTCTCAAGTCCTGGCCCGCGACTTCGCTTGCATTAATACTGGTTGCACGCAGTACTTTTTGTAGATAATAAATGTAGTGAAAGAAAAAAATTAAAAGCATACAAAAACACCGTAAATGAATATTGTAGGTTAGGCGAACTGTCAGATATAGTTTAAATCATCGCGTTGGATGGCGCCACTTTCGCATACTTGCACCCGAAAAGAATTCCCCAAAGGACGAAAGCACATTACTTTTGATGTTGCGATTTTTAATTTTTCGTCACTGGCATGCAAAAGCCAACTTTCATCCCCGAAAACAAGAATGTAGTGGTGCACTTCATTGCACGTATTTAAATGTTTTGAATTGTATCAACCAAAATTGAGAAAATGTATTTTTAACTTTGGTCCTAGCCCCTATAAAATAGCTGCTTTAAATGCATGTATACATGAATGTCTTTACAGGCCGGTGTGCGGAAAAGTTGTAGGCGCTCTAACCAATTCAACCGGAATTTGTGCTGAGCGGACGTGCGACTGCTATAATTTTTGACAGTTCACTTGTGTGGCAAACTTCACTTCTTATAGTAGGCCTTAGCCTACTATCCTCAAAATTCTTGGCAGTTCACTTGTGTGGAAAACTACACTTCTTATAGTAGGCCTTAGCCTACTATCCTTAAAATTCTTGGCAGTTCACTTGTGTGGCAAACTTCACTTCTAATAGTACGCCGTAGCCAACTATTAGAAGTAAAGTTTGCTCCACAAGTGAACTGTCAAACATTTTGAGGATAGTAAAAATTAAGACAAAAGCAGCTATTTTAAAGGGGATAGGACAAAGCATATCTCGTGCGCAATGACATTCTGACATACTGTCACTACTCATCAGTAATAAACCTCATTAGGCCACTAGATATACACAGGCGCGGATCTACGGGGGGGGGGGGGCGAAGGGGGCGATCGCCCCCCCCCCCAAGACAGGCACATTTTCAACTTTTTATTTTTTGAAAACCGGAGGCTTTCAATCTACAATAAATCGAGGGCTACAAAAATTAATTTAAACCAAAAAAACAGGTAAATTCGAGATCTGTAAGAATTAAACCTCAGACTTTAAAACCAAATGAACGAAGTAAAGAACAGAGGGCTATGAAAATTAATTAAAAACCAAAAGGCGAAGGTCGATGTTGCTTTTTACTTTGGGTCGCCCCCCCCCCCCCGCTGGAAGTCTCTAGATCCGAGCCTGTATACAATCTACTGTTACGTATAATTAGTTCTATTTGTGATATTTGATTTTACAGCTAATTAAGCGCCACAAGCTCTATTTTGTAGGTATAAAGCTACAGACAAACTAATGATATAAAGTGACAAGTTTAATTAAACCTTATACACGGTTTTTATTTCTCTCCAGCTGTTGGCCATCTTCATTTTTCTCTTTGCTCGCTTTCGGTATAATTGATGCCTTCAGTATTTCTCTACCTTCTGTCCCACAGTGAACAACCTGTTATTCTCTCTAGGGTAGTCACGTCCCATCCATTCTTTAGACATGACTGCAGCGTCATGACTTAACGGGCCATTATTAATCAGTGTTAAACGGTTTCTTTATTTTATTTTTTTTTTTCAAATGTGTTTTGAGTATTGATTTATACAATAATTAAGGAATAAAAACAACAACAATTTTATTAAAAGTTATTATTTTCAAAGGAGACAGCTGTTAATAGAAACGTTTAGTTTTAAACATAAATTTTTGTTGGAAAATCAAAAAATTTTTTTTTTCGTTGGAGAGCAGCCAATTATATAATTGTTTCGAAACATATAGGAAAAAATCATTTTACCAACCAGTGGTCACAGTCAGGATTCTAACCTGAACCTTTCCAATTTCGCGTCGGAATGAGCTTACAATACTCAACTGTAACATGATTGCTAAATTAATATTCTCCTTATATGCTTCAGAATCAATAGATTTTCACTACATGCGAGTGTCAATTCATATCTGCTAATTCAATAGCTATGATATGAAGTGAATCCTCGTACCAGCGAGAGCCCAACATGAAAGTGAAAATTATTTCGAATTCCCTTTAATGGGATATATTAATAAATATTAAATACATACCTAGATATATCAATGCTATAAACGGTATTACCACATAATATTCAAGAAACAATCATATCTTGTAGACATCATAAGATAATCTACATATTAGATATATACCTACATAAAACACGGTATAGAAATCAACCAACGAGTTGATGTAAGCTCATTCCGACGCGAAATTGGAAAAGTTCAGGTTAGAATCCTGACTGTGACCACTGGTTGGTAAAATGATTTTTTCCTATATGTTTCGAAACAATTATATAATTGGCTGCTCTCCAACCAAAAAATCTTTCAATTGCATACAGCCGTATAAAAAACTATTATAATCAAAAATTTTAGAAACCCAGAAATGTGAAAAGATCCTAAAAATAAATTATACAAACTCGCTCATGTCGAGGGCCTGTTGAAACACCTAATTAAGGGACGGAAACAATTTTATCAAAAACTTGTTTTGAAAAAGAATTTGAGGACAGCTTGGTGTAACGGTTAGTGTGCTCGTCTTTGGATCAAACTGTCGTGGGCTCGAAGCCCACCTCCGCTACTGGATGTTTTGTGATGTCGTTTAAATTAATTTGATGTACTTAATTAGACGCTATTGACCTTAGTTGTCAAATTGTGAAATTGTGTTTTAAAGACCACCAACAGCTAAGATTATTTGGGCCTAGCACCAATTCATATTTTCAGTTCATTATTTTTTTTTAATAATAAATTGAAAATCCCATTGACATTTTTACCAGCTCCCGGGCTAGAACCCGGGAACTGAGGACTTGTAATAGAGGAACCATAGCAACGCCATGTAAATAACATCATTGCTACACGCTCGGCTATTCTCAAGCCCGACCTTAGTTGTCGAGCGTTTATAATCTATAATAAATAAATTTAAACAATAATTGTAGAAAATAATAAATAAAAAGAGACCCGCTTAATTTTTCACATTTTTTTTGCTATACCCACTACAAAATAGCTACTTTCCATACATGTATACCGGCCTGTAATGACTAATGGGTCATTTAACTGGCAGGCCTGCCTAGTGTTTTACTTACCGCACTAGTGCGGTAAGTAAACGGTTGCTATAGTAACTTATGTTTATTCGCTCTATCCGCCTGCTATTGCATATACTCACATCTGCTCACAGCCTGCTGTACCTAAATGTAAAAGTGACGACGCAAACGAACTGTCAAAATTTTTTGAAAATACTGAAAATGAAGTGAAAAGTAGCTATTTTGTAGTGGGTATGGCAAAAATACCATACATTTCTCGTGCGTAATGGTATTATGACTCGTGTGACTGTAAAAACTCGCTATGGCTCGTTTTTACATTGTCACAACTCGTTAGTAATAAACATCATTACGACACTATAAATACAATCTACTATTTCTTCTCCAGATTATGACCAGGATTGTTCCTCTTTCTTTTCCAATTTGACTTTAAAATTAAATTTAAATCAAATTAACTTAAAAAGTAGACAAAACTCTGTCAGGGAAATATTTCGATATTGTCTCAAACAGACCGCAGATTACTGTTGTAAAGAGAATGGGACAGATATAGGGAAGCTGGTTATTTAAATGACTAGGGCGGGTCGTGAGAGAGAGATGATCCCAGTGCTGCGGGGTTAAGGGGAACGACGTGTCTGTGGCAAGACAAGTAGGATGGATCAAGTAGGATGGATACGGGGACACACAAAGGGACGACGACGACGGACTAGGCAAGTGTGTTTACCGGCAAATGCAAATCGAGTTAACAGAGGCAGACGTGCGTCAAGTCGTATTACAAATGGCTACGCTCCGTGCATAATATGTACTACCTTAGTATCTACTAGCACTTAAGCTGCGTATAAACGATACCTTTTTATTCTATAATTAAAAAAAACTCGGGTCGCAGTGCCAAACCCTGCCGACAATATAGTGTATTTCCTAATACAGGCCTTGTGGCTTTAATACGTGAACTTAGGTTTGTTTTCGGACCAAATAAAAAATTTCACCCCTTAATACATCCCTTAAAATAATATTTTTTTTCTTAATTTCAATATTATTATCAATGCAACCTCTGTACCAAATTAAATACACCCTTCAGTAAGTACAGCACTATCCTCAAATTAGTGTTTTCATAAAACTTGTAAGTCCGGTCCTGTCAGGTCGATTTCATTAAAATTTTAGCAGCACATTTTGATTTTTACTAAAAAGTTAAATTTCAATTTTGGAACAATTCTGATATTTTTTTCGGTATTTTTGGGCCCAAAAACATTTTTCAACCCCTAAAACCCACCCTTAAAATGGTCCGATTGGGCCCATTTTAAATAGGTTCCATGCGGTGATGGATTCCAACGTGTGCACCTGCAGTTAAATGACTCATTAAAGGCCGCTATACATACATCGAAAGTAGCTATTTTGTGGTGGGTATGTCAAAAAATAGATACAATGTTGCACGTTTGCGTAAATACACGATGCATATTTTTAAAGACTGTCAATTTTATTGTTAAACCAAGATAACGTATTCAGTCAAATACTGAACCACATTTTATACTAGAAACTTTATGAATTTTCTTTATGAAAATAAGATCGTAAACTTGTTATTGTTATTTTTAAGTTTATTTCAAGTTTATCAACAAGTTTATTGAACGCTTCACTTTTTGTTTTGTTTTTATGAATTTAGTTTAGCAGAGCTTGAGAGATATTGCCGATAATACAATTTAAAATTTCGTTCCTAAGAAAGATGAGTTTTTTGTAAGTTTCTCCCATATGACTAAAAATAGATGTTTAAACAGATTAAAGCATTCTGAGAAAATAAAAATTAATATTAAATGGGTGGTAAATGGTATCAGACTAGCAGCACTTATACAATATATAAATTATATAATGACTGTATACAGGGTGATTCCAAAGTTGACGTTACCTTTCACCAGCGAATAGGGCTTCAACAAATAAGATTTTTTTTCCTTTGGCGCTTTTTCGAAATATCAACATCAACGGAGATACAGGGTGTCAAAGTTTTATTTAAAAAATTAAAATTTATTAATAACTGCCAAACCACTTGAGATATTTAAGAAAAATTTTGTAAAAAAATAAAATATGTATGTATTCAAAACTTAATTTTAGGTGCCCATTAAAACGGTTTTTATTTTTTTACTCGCAAACAAGGAATTCAATAATAATTTTTATTTTTAGAAAAATCAGTGGCGTACCATTTTTTTTCTCAAAAACATTAAACAACTTTTTTCTACGCACGCCACTGGTCAACCCAAAAATATTTTATTTATTGAAGAAATTCCCTCCCACGTAGCTATTGACACCTACAAAATTTTTCTTAAATATCTCAAGTGGTTCGGCAGTTATTAATAAATTTTCATTTTTTAAATAAAACTTTGACACCCTGTGTCTCCGTTGATGTTGATATTTCGAAAAAGCGCCAAAGGAAAAAAAATATTATTTGTTGAAGCCCTATTCGCTGGTGAAAGGATAACGTCAACTTTGGAATCATTCTGTATAATAGTTTAATAAATCTTTTAACTATCTATCTAAAATTTCGTTTAATTTTATTAAATCTAGGTAGCTTAACAAGCAATAGCTCATAATATTAAGTATCTTAATCTACCCAAATTTTAACAACGCACGTAATATTATAATAATAGTGATTCTGTCTTGTCTCGTCGAGAAACTGTCGTCTGCCATTCCCGTTCTCGTATGTCGAGACAAAAAATTTTACAACTCTCGTCTCGTTATTTTTTCGAGGATGTCTTCCTCGTCTCGATAGTGACGAAATCTCGACAATTTAATCTTGATCTCGAAATAGAAATAAAAGTTGTTAATCATCGAGACGGACGAGACGATACAAGTAAAATCTCGTCGATTGCAGCGAAAAAGGCGACTATTATGAAATTCACGCTGTAAGAACAAATTTGTGTTCTTACTTTAATAAATAAAACAATAAGTTCAATTGAATAAAATCGTAATGAAAATAGTTTTCTCAATATTGAGTGTTGATTAATTCAAAATCAAATTTTTTGTTGTTATCAAAACAAACTTCAATTTTTTAGCGTAACTAAGAAAATATAATTTTGACAAATTCATATTGAGAACGTGTGTTATTATAACAAACAAGTTTTCTATAACGCGATACATGAAGGGTTTTGTATTTAAAATAGGAATGCACTGTAAGAAATGAGAAGAGCCGTTTACATAGATTATCGATGGTTCATTTGTAGCCAGCGATTAATCTGGTAATAGGCACACAAAGAGACAATGGCGTCGCAAACAGGTATCGCCACATCGCGTAGATTCTATAAAAACAGACTGCGTATGCGTGGTTACTAATTTTACATTAATTTGTTTTGTATTCATCCATTTTATATATGTAACTATACATTTTATTTTGTAATTTTTACAGGGCTTGAGAATAGCCGAGAGTGTAGCGGCTCTGTTGTTTACATGGCGTTGCTATGGTTCCTCTATTACAAGTCCCCAGTTCTCGGGTTCTAGCCCGAGAGCTGGTAAAAGTGTCAATTGGATTTTCAATTTAATATTAAAAAAAAATAATGAATTGAAAATATGAATTGGTGCTAGGCCCAAATAACCTTAGCTGTTGGCGGTCTTCAAAACACAATTGTAATTTTTACACACTTTATTGGAATGTTACACAAAATTATGTAATTTTAATTTACTTTATGTAAAAATCACAAATTTGTTTAACTTCACAGTAAAAGTCCAAGTTTTTATGAAGTTTTCTGTGTAAAAATAAATAATAATGTAAAATCACTTAGAAAATCGAGAGAATTCTACCTTAACTTTCAAAGTATTTTTACATCCATTTTTTACAGTGTGAATGTAGAAGAGACACATTGTGTTATAAATTATATATGTGCAATCGAACAATTCGTTCATTGAAATACATTAATCTACGAGTCGCAACAGTCGCTGTAAACAAGTCATTACAATTCAATGGCGTCGGGAAGGGCGTCGTGTAAAGGATGGCGGCGGAAGAGCAAACCAACCGCAACATCCTAAGCCCGAGTTAGCAAGAGGACTGCCTTGGCGTCAGGCTGCAACCGGCCATAAAACTATAAGCCAAATCAACTATTGCTTATCATGAAAAAGAAAAATGACGAGGAGAACGGATCCCAAATGAAATGGGATAAGGCTAGGAAAAAGAAGAAGAAGACTCAAAATTATAATAGCTGTAGAATTAAAAATAAGAATCTAATAAAAAACTTTTCAACAAAAAAAATCCTCCTTCAAGAAGGCACTAAAAAGAGGAAAATAATGAAATTTTGAGGTCTGTGCCAATTAAAACATGAAGTTGGTTAAAAAGAAGATATTTATCACTATACTTACTATACTTTTTAACCGACTTCATATTTTAATTGGCACAGACCTCAAAATTTCATTATTTTCTTCTTTTTAGTGCCTTTTTGAAGGAGGTTTTTTTTTTGTTAAAGAGTTTTTTATTTTTTACTTTTTAATGTCAAAAAGTAACATTTACCTTAAACAATCACACGCCGTTAATTATTTTTATTAAAATCAGCCGAACTACTGAATCGATTTTGATGAAATTTCTATAGGACCAATCTGAAAGTATATCCTTTCAAATAAAAAAAAAATTTCAAAATCGGTTCATAAACGACGAAGTTATCCGCGAACATAAAACATAAAACATAAAAAATATATACGGTCGAATTGAGAAACCTCCTTTTTTTGAAGTCGGTTAAAAATGCAAGAAAATGTCGACATAAATGATTGTGTCTTGTGGTCCACAGATATATTTTTAGAGATTGCATCGTTCTAATGCGCCTTTAGATGCCTAATGATAAGGCCTGGGCGTAATCTGGCGCGCGCGTTCTGAGTGGATTTCAAGCCGGACATCAAAGAAGATTTTGCATTATTAAGAATATAACTAGGTATATATATGGTACCGGAAACTTATCAATACATTTTAACCGTGCAAAAGAACATCTGAAATGATTTTTGAAGTGAAACTTCTCATTCGGCGTCACTACCTCGACGATTTTAAGAGTAAAATACTATATAACTCGATGAAACGAGGGCTTAAGAATAGCCGAGCGTGTAGCAATGCTGTTGTTTACATGGCGTTGCTATGGTTCCTCTATTACAAGTCCCCAGTTCCCGGGTTCTAGCCCGAGAGCTGGTAAAAGTGTCAATTGGATTTTCAATTTATTATTAAAAAAATAATGAATTGAAAATATGAATTGGTGCCAGGCCCAAATAACCTTAGCTGTTGATGGTCTTTAAAACACAATTTTCAAATTTTTTTTTCGATGAAACGAAGAATGTGTATTATGCAATAATCTTCCACAAGAAATACGGACACTATCAAGACAACAGTTTAAAAAACAATAAAAAATATGAATTTCACAAAGCAGACTTAAATCTAAGCGCACATAGTGCGCTGGCCAAGTTCTAGCAACAAGCAAAACCGAACGCGACTGTGCAATATTTTCACGAACCATTTCGAACTCTTTTCGATCCCCCTCTATCTACGAGGTTAGTTGCGTTACAGGACTGATTTTTTTTAGGAGGGTTAAGGTTACCAAAAAGAAGCAGTATGCCAAATTTCATACGTCTAGGTGAAATGGTTTCAAAGATACGAATGTCCAAAAATCAAAATGTTTGGCATTCACTGACTGACGGACGTGGGGGGGGGGGGTAATAAATCATAAATTTTTACATGTACATACACTCTTGCACATGCACACCACATACAAAAACTTTTTAACAAAAAAAAACTTCCTTCAAAAGAGCCATTAAAAACAGGGAAATAATAAAATTTTGAGGTCAGCGCCAATTTAATAAAATATGAAATCGGTTAAAAAGTAGAAATTAATTTCTACTATACTTTTTAACCGATTTCATATTTTATTAAATTGGCGCCGACCTCAAAATTTTTTTATTTATTTAGTGACTTTTTTGAAGGAGATTTTTTTTGTTAAAAAGTTTTTTATTTTTAACTTTTTAGTAGCTTTACAATACGTAGTTTGCACGTTATTAACCGACTATTCTCTTGATATTTGATTACTAAGCTAAATACAAAAGAAAACCACTGAACCAATTTTAGTAAAATTTATGTCTGAAGGTGTACCCTATTAAATAAAACAAGAATTATCAAAATCGATTCACAAATTCAGGAGAAATCGCGTAACAAACATACAAAAAAAAAATCAGTCGAACAGAGAACCTCCTCCTTTCTTTTGAAGTCGGTTAATACCCAAAAATAAGTAGGTATATCCCGCAAAATTACAAGTTCGGCACGTTATAAGCAAATTGTTGCACGTCGGTACAGGGTCTTTAGCTCTAGTGAGAAGAAAAATATTTCTAAAAATTTCATTATAAAACGTGATTCTGTAATGAGTACCATAAATGATACAGGATGTACCTACTGTCAAAATAATACGAAAACCAAGAATAACTTTTTTTCCAAAAGTGCTTCCCTAACAAGATACAGGGTGTTAAAGGATCGATTTGGAGAACACTTATTTGATCGTATCTTTTAACTGGGTTGAACAATTTAAATCATTTTTGGTAGACATCTACTACATAATAAGGACCGTAAACGGACAAAATTTTGTTGCATTTGAACAACCCAGTGGCGTAGAATTGGGGATCATGTTCCAATGGAGGACACTTTGAAAACTTACTTTAATTTTAATTTTACTAATTTTAATTTTTTTATTATTTAAACTTTATTACCTAGATGTATTCGACTTTAAGTATTTTATTTGTTTGTTAATAAAATTTTTTCTGTGATAACTTTGCAGCCTGGTATTTCACATAGTGACACGCAAGTCAGAATATCTTGGAAACGGACTCTTCTGGGCAAATGAAACAAGTGTACCTTTTTTGTTGTATTTGAACCAATAATACTAAAAAACCAAAGAAAAATGGAAAAAACCCAACAGAAACTTTTTTGGGGGGAAAAAGTGTCACATGACTCCCAATTTTACGCCACTGGCTTGTTCAAATGCAACAAAATTTTGTCCGTTTACGGTCCTTATTATGTAGTAGATGTCTACCAAAAATGATTTAAATTGTTCAACCCAGTTAAAAGATACGATCAAATAAGTGTTCTCCAAATCGATCCTTTAACACCCTGTATCTTGTTAGGGAAGCACTTTTGGAAAAAAGTTATTCTTGGTTTTCGTATTATTTTGACAGTAGGTACATCCTGTATCATTTATGGTACTCATTACAGAATCACGTTGTATACCTACTAATTAATATTGTAAATTGCTGCTGAAATAAATTTTTTTAAAATTATTTTTATCATCTTAGATACAAGATACTCCCAAGCTTTGCATATTTGTATGTGTTTTTAACGCATGTGCGGTCTAGTCTATACTCATCTTTACATATTTATAAAATATGTTGAAAATGTGTTGATATTTTGCGAACAAGCGAATGCAATTAGTGCAATTCAAATGCCAGACAAAATAGAAAATGATGCGATTCATGTCATGTTACCTGTTCATATCATATAGACATGTTATACCTGTATCTATCTATAATGTTGTTCGCTTTCAAAGTCGAACCATATTCATGAAAAATATGCGCATTTGTAACTACGCGTAGTGGGCCAATAATTAGGAAGTTTCCCTTTTTTATTTTTTTAGTCTAAATCATAGTTCTAAAAATTATAAAATTAATGGCGGAAGAATTTTTGAAATATCTTTAAAAACAACAAAGTTATGCTTCTTCAAAGTTTGAATTTGACAATTCTCCAAGAAATTCAGTTTTTAGTCCGGGTGACGTCACGCGGCACGATATTTTTAAAAGTTATTTTAATTTTGTATGTGTAGTAATTTAACATGGTAACTTCCGATAAATCTCTTTCTTTAAACTCGTGAATTGTTATGGAAACACTAAAAACAAACCAGTTGACGGAAAATATTGACATATCTAAATTTTTGATAGTTAATTTTAATTTAATATAAATAGAAAAGTCTGTATTACAACAAAATAGTTACTAAGTAACTTAGGTTCTAATTACTCACAAAGCTAAAAAACAGCAAACTTGTACCGCGTGACGTCATATTCAAAAATCAGTTTCGTTTGCGACCCCACGTACAAGAAATTGAATATCTCCGTTGAAATTAAAGATATCAAAATAATTCTTTCAGCATTTTTAAGGCTATCTTTATTACAATAATGTGACAGTATCATAATTAGTATTTTCGTTCAATGGAAACTTCCTAATTGACAAAATCAGAATTTTCAAAATCCAATTGACACTTTTACCAGCTCTCGGACTACAACTCGGGAACTGGGGACTTGTAATAGAGGAACCATAGCAACGCCATGTAAACAACAGCATTGCCACACGCTCGGCTATTCTCAAGCCCCTTACTATCAAAAGAGATATGTAACAGCCAACAGGGGTGCAAAAATTTTATTTTGAAACTGAATGGTCTGTGTTGGTTCTTTAAGAAATTATATTTCTCTAACAGCTAACTTATATATTATAGGCAGTGGCGGACTAGGGGGGGGGGCTCGCCCCGGGCCTCTGATCCTGAGGGGTCTCCAAATCTCGAGAAGTCCCTTCTTAATCAAATCTCAAACAAGGCCAAAATATGTTTAGTAAGTTTAGTGTAAGTTTGTCATATAATTAACCACACCTGAAGATGGCAACTCGTTGCTGAAACGCGTCGTGTAAATTCACAAGAAGTCACAAGACGGACATAATACAAGGTATTTCTAATACTTCATAATATTTATAATATGTCCGAAAACGCTTAGTTTTTCAGATACAGGGTGTTAAAATTTGTAGAAAAAATCGCCCCTGAAATTACTGTATAAACTGTAATAGATAGATGTGCTTGTTTTAACATAGTGTCACTACTGCTCGTGCGTAATAAACCTCATTACGATACTGACCTCTGTTGTCGAGCGTTTATAATTCACAATTCATTCATTCATTACGATACTAGATATACAAAATATTATTATAATTTATACATGTTAATAAAATACTTTTTTTGCTAATTAGTAATTAGCGATGTGATACTGTACCTAATTCGCCGTTTTCAAATCTTTCACAAAAATGTTCTATTTTCTTTTCAGCTATACCTACACTAACTTTTAAAAGATAATGTTATTTCTGTAAAAGTATGTCGTTAGACGTAGATAATATATTTTAGCTACGAATTACATACATATTGTAACAAAAAAACTTTGTCCAGTTTTTAATTTAATTAGTTAGGAAATTCAAATATAAGTAGCTTTAAAACAGTTATATTACTACACTAGCGGTACCCGTCCGGCTTCACCCGGGTGCTAAGAAAGCCCGGGTGCAATACACTACTCACTCGCTTCGCTCGTTTGAGACCCTCTAAATTCAAAAATAAGATCTAGAAAGTGTAAATAGTGAACGTCTGGTTTTCTTTTTTTCTTTGTTGAATTTGAACCTCATAAGGTATAAGATAAATTAATAGATTTTATACGGCTGATTTGCAAATGAAAATTTTTGTTAGAAAGCGCCAATTATATATTTGATTCCAAACATATTGGAAAAACTCATTTTACCAACCATAATCACAGTCAGGATTCTAACCTAAGCTCTCGCTAGTGCGAAGATTCATATCTACAACCTAGTTATAATGAATTAACACTCGCATGTAGTGAAAATCAATTGATTCCGAAGCATATAAGGAGAGTATTAGATTAGTAATCATGTCACGGCTGAGTAATTGTAAGCTCATTCCACCGCGAAAGTGGAAAGGTTCATGTTAGAATTCTGACCGTAACTATGATTGGTAAAATGATTTTTTCCGATATGTTTGAAATCAATTATATAATTGGCTGCTTTCCAACAAAAATTCTCATAAGGTATGTTTATTAGAGTCATTTTATTATTGGTGTTTTGTGTTTACTGTTTATCGGAAGGGTGTATCTGTTCGTCAGTGTGAGAAAGAGAAAGAGAGAGAGACTCTCTTAATTAGTAAACAGAAAAAGAAAAAATATCGCTTCTATGAAATTTACATTTCCTAGACGACTTTTCCATTTGTGGTTTTCCCTTTCTTAATTATAACATTATGCGGAAGATGTTTTAATTATTTTAAGAACACGATGGGTTTTCCTTCTTAGTTCTTAGTATATTTATGAATTATGAATGAGCTGTATTTACAAAAGAACTATTTCTTCGAAAGATTCAACTCCCAGATTTAATTAATATTTCAAAGGTAGTTCTATAAAATCTAAATATTTTAGATATTCAATTTTTTACGAACTTGCTCACAAAACAAGTAAATTTAGTCGAATCTCTATATAAATAAAGTTAATTTTAATTGAACCTAGTCGATTTTTCATAACGAGAACTCTAAAACGAATGAAATTGCTCAATCCCTTGAGAAGTTGAGTTTCGTTATACCTACTTAGAAAGTTTTGACTATATTGCTTTTGCATGTTTTTTACTTCCCACCTCTACTATGGTAGGGAAGTAATGGATTTAGTACGAAAAAAACATTTCGAGATTTTAACAGATCTTCACGTTTTGAGACCCTAGCAATCGTTTAAGATCATTTTCTGACTGATGTCTGTATGTGTGTATGTGTGTGTGTGTGTGTGTGGGGTCAATTTTTCGCCTTCGATATCGTAAAAACGGAACAACATACGGCTATGCCGATTGTTCTGTAGTGTTTATCAGCCTTTAACATAGATCTGATTAGATTTTGAGTCAAATCGGTTCAGTGGATCCTGAGATATTAAAAAAAACGTTCTCAATGTCACGTATTAACATAGGTAAAAAAAAAAATATAAATGAATTCTAGATGTTATAATATGAAAAAAATGTAAATATTTTTTTTCTCTAAAATGTATAGTTTTCGAGAAAAAAAATATTTTATTAAAAAAAATAAAAATTATACGTAAATCAAGGTAACCATGATTTTTGCTATATTAAGCTAGCCATCAGTAGATCACTAAACAAAAAGATGGCCATGCTTTTTTTTCAAAGAATAAAAAAAGAGTGTTTATTTTTTGCAAATATTTACTAGATGGGAAATATAGGACTGGTCATCAGTCGAATTTTTTTTTGCAAATATTTACCGTAACTCAATAAGAAAAAACGGAAGCCTTATAGGATCACTCGTTTGTCCGTCTGGCTGGCTGCGTATCCGTCTGTCAAGACCCATTTTTTTATTTTATCCAAAAACAAATTTAAGTTTAAATAATAAAGCTACAGTGCATGTATGAACTTTTATAGTCTGTGAGAAGCATTTAAAAAAAATACTATTTTTCGTTGATTACCTTAGCTGTCGAGTGTCTATAATCTGCAATCTAATCTACACTATTTTGTCGGCAGGCTTTGGCACTGCGACTCGATTTTTTTTTTCATTATTACTATAAATAGGTATTAAAGGTAAACGAGTTATCATTTTGTACCATCTTGTAAACGCAAGGACGTCCTCCACGGACAGCGTGTAATTAGTAATTATACTTCTATCTCAGCGGACAAGCTAAGTGTACGATAGTTCCCAACTGTCAGGTTAGCGTCAGCCTACATATATTTCCTTTTCTCTTTGCCTGTTAAAACTGACTGCCTGTTAAAACTAACGAAACCAACTCTGTTAAGGTTTAGGGCTAGGCATTCAGTCACTTAAGTTATTTATCTATACTAATATTACACTGTAAAAAATGGATGTAAAAATACTTTGAAAGTTAAGGTAGAATTCGCTCGATTTTCTAAGTGATTTTACATTATTATTTATTTTTACACAGAAAACTTCATAAAAACTTGGACTTTTACTGTAAAGTTAAACAAATTTGTGATTTTTACATAAAGTAAATTAAAATTACATAATTTGTGTAATATTCCAATAAAGTGTGTAAAAATTACAAAATAAAATGTATAGTTACATATATAAAATGGATGAATACAAAACAAATTAATGTAAAATTAGTAACCACGCATGCGCAATGTGTTTTTATAGAATCTACGCGATGTACAGGCGATACCTGTTTGCGACGCCATTGTCTCTTTGTGTGCCTATTACCAGATTAATCGCTGGCTATAAATGGACCATCGATAATCTATGTAATCGGCCTTCTCATTTCTTACAGTGTATAAAGAGGAAAATTTTGTTTGTGAGGAATTGTGAGTTTGTACGTAGAGGGTAATCTCTGAAACTACTGAACCGATTCTAAAAATTCTTTCACTAATAGAAAGCTACACTATCCCTGAGTGCTATAGGCTATATTTTATTTTGGCAAATTTCTCCGTGGGAAGGGTATATTATAAAGAAGTAAAATTTGTTTGTATGTATGCGGTAATCTCTGGAACTACTGAACGGATTCTATAAATTCTTTCACTAATAAAAAGCTACACTATCCCTAAGTAATATTGTATTGTGATAAATTTCTCGCGGGGCGGGAATAATTCCTGTGGGATATTAACAAAACGTAACTCTGAAATTCTTTAGTATTTTAGCGTATAGGCGGAATCCTACGAATATTATAAACACCACCAGCCCGACTTCGCTTCGCAGGGGAGAATTTTTCGCGAGGGGGGATAATGAATAATACATTCTTAGCACCCGGGCGAAACCGGACGGGACCGCTAGTTCACTATTTTATAGCACTATAGCTGTTAAAGTTGACGTTATCCGTACCTTTTATGACTTAGCGTGTTTTCCATTTTTTTAAATGGCCATAAGTCAAAATAAAGTGATGTAGTAAAATATAATTTATTTGTACCTCCTTGGAATCAACGGTTGAATGCTAAGCTAAGAGCTTATATTATAATAAATCTGTATAGGGTATATTAACTAGGTGTGCAAGCTTTCACGGCCGGCATTGTTCCAAGTCTTCATGGTTTCCGGGCTTGCAGGCCGTGGTCCGGTAGTATTTCTACCTGACGTTTCGTCTACAACTGCGGTAGACATTCTCAAAGGCGATGTGGCAGCGGTCGAAGTGTCCTCCTTGGCGGCTCACAGGTCAGTGAGCCGCCAAGGAGGACACTTCGACCATTTGACGATTTGATACTTCTATGGCAAAGCTTTGTGAAACTGGGCACCTGTCTTTAAAATTTAAAAAAAAACAGTCTATTTATAACACATATTAAATAATAACGCTAATGAGTAATGTAATCATTAGATGTACGTTTGGTAATTAAATAACTGTTCTATGAAAACAATAATTCCGATGGTTCGTCTATTATTAATCTCCAGGTCCCAGACTGTGATCTCCAGGGGACTGCTAAAAGTATAAACTGGATTTTCAATTATTTTAAATATACAGAGTAACCTTAATATAACGAGCCTCAATATAACGATTTCTTCGATTTAACAAATTTTTCGAAATCCCCTAGAACTGCCCGTAAGAGCTAATGCAAAATATACCTTTACATTACGAATACATTTGTCAAAAACCTCTTTATAACGAATTTTCAATCATTAAAAAATATAAATAGAAAGTATTTTTTACCTCTATTTTGTCAATTTATAACCTTTGCATAAGAAATTCAAATCTGACCACAATGAATCGATTACTTTAAGTGCAGATATCTTGAAAAAGGTTACTCCTAGCAACTTTTACAAAGTATACCTTTTTTACGTAAAAATGCCGGAAAAATCAATTTTTTAATTAAAAAAAATAGTACGAGTGCGTACAAAAAATTTATGACTATTTGAATGAGTGAAAAGGTGTGTAAGTGGCGCCCCCTACAAGTAAGAGCCATACCAAGGTCAGATTTGAATTTCTCATATCAAAAAATCCTCATATACCAAATTTCGTTAAAATGCCTAAATTATTTTAAAAGTTATTTAAGAAAATCAAAAATAAAAATTAAACTTTAACACTGTATCTCTTTTAATATCAACTTTCGGAATAGACAAGTTGGGGTCTATCGCAATATTTTTTTGTAAGGAATCAGCTGTTACTTTATGTCCCATTCTTTTTGGGACACGCTGTATACTGTACATTAAAAATGTGAATTAGTACTAGGCCCAGATAACCTGACAGGTTATGACCTTAAATAAATTTAAAAAAATTAAACTTGATATTTTCATTTGTATTTTATGCGCCATTATAGAAACGGCTAATAGAAATATTTCAAAAAGAAAATGTTTTTCTTTGAGAACGTTCTTCGCTATGTAAAAGTCTGTCTTATTCTTATCTAATACTTTATATTCTTTACAGGAACCTATTTTATACTGTACGACTTCATGGACTACTTTGAAAAAGACGGGCCTAGCTTCTTACAAAGGGACAAGTTTCACGATATCATTAATACAATCTTCAAAAACATGTCACGATTGGAACGGGACGCCATTGTATTTCAGGTAAGCATTTTTTATTAGATATATATTTTGTATTCGTTTTGACAATAATGCCTTTCTATATTTTATACTAGTTTTCTAGCTCGGCTTTGCTCGAGTAAATTTTCATTTGGCAACGAAATAATCAAAAGCAACAAATCTCTCATATCACGCTGTGCAACTATTAAACCACCACAACTCAAAAAAGTTAAATTTTGAGATATCTAAGAACAAAGGAGCAAAAAATTCTCTCTCTATACCAGCCCAAAAAAAAAACATAATTCAAACTTAACTGCTAACGAGGTATAACATCGTAGTAACTTTTTTGTTTTAACCCCAGTGGCGTAACTACAAAATTTTCATCCAACGGCAAAAATTCTTAAAGGGCCCCTTTTTGGCCAATAAATAAATATAAATATACTCTCAGGAAAATGGCTCATTGATATTCTAACGATCTCCTAAATCTCAAAATCGTGCAACAAAAAATAAAAGTTAAAAAAAAACTAAAACCCGACTACGTAAAAGAAGAAAACAAGCACATCAAAACGTAAGAAAGTATTTTTTTGTTATCAGTAGTCGGGGATCTGTATTCGATTACTGAAAACAAAAAAATACTGTCTTACGTTTGGATTTGCTTGTTTTCTTCTTTTACGTAGTCGGGTTTTAGTTTTTTTACTTTTATTTCAGTCTTTTTTCGTTTTTTATATCATCTATATTTATCATAATCTCTTAGTAAATAATAAAAAAACATTTTGAAACAACACCGTCGCTAGGCAAATTACCTGCACTATGTTTAGCCTGTGGCGCCTGTAGGTTTGTTTCATTGAAATAGGTTTGCGTCCGTACTCCGTAGTTTGATTTGCACTTGTCGTCCAGTTGGCTTTTAGATGACCGTAACGACCAACAACTTCATATCATGACGTCTAGCGTCCGTCATATTGAATTTCCTGTAACGTCATATAGCCTATATACACTCTGGATCAAGACTAATCCAACGGAAAATGACACCCTTTTTGTTGAAACTATTTGTTGACGAGGTAGCAAATTATTCACTGCTCACATACATAGCTTATGAGATTGATAACCCTCGTCGGGTAAAAAGTATGTATTCGTGGGTCCTAAAGCAGTATTTTCTTTCCCAACAGCTCTGCAGGCGTTGACTTCAATAAAGTGTACTGTACAGAGAGCATAGGAGGTATTTTTAACATTGGAAATGTTTATGTTCGTATATGGGGGCAGAGTTACGAGTTTTCGTTCAAGGCCAAAAGACAACGGTGTCGCGATCAAGTGAGGAGCAATCATGCAAAATTGAACAAGTGCAATTTTTTCGAAATGTGTTTTATATCATGTCTAGTTAATTGAGAGGTATTTGCGACGATCTGCGGTGTTATTTTTGAGCAAATGTTAATAAATACTGTAGAAAAATCCATTTAAAAGTTAAGTAATCAAGTAAAAGTGAACGCGTATATAACAGAAGAATAATAGGGTTATTCCTGACAAAACTAAACAGTGCATTGATAAATGTTGTGTGTATAATAAACAGTTAATTATGTTTCATATATGCTGTTATCATTTCCAATGTCCTCGATGGTTGCAAGGATTGCGAAATCTGTGAATTTTTTAACTGTGCGAGGCTCAACCCATGGCCCGACCTCTGATAATAATTGTAAATAAAAGATGGGGAGGCTGTCGTGCATTGACGCAGATCTAATGTACATTGTACACAGTTAAGTGCACTTTAAATGTACAATAATCATAGTCGTCGTTGGACTCTTTGTCTACGTCTTGCAGGCTGCCTCCGCTCAAATAACAATCAGCTTGTTAAACAAATCATCTTCAATAACGCTTCAAATGATAACCATCGTCGTTACTTCAATTCCATTATCAAAAGGAATAAATAAAATATTACGTTTATATGTGCGTCTTTGTGTCTATGGCCGTGAGACAAAAACGCGTATATCGAATTTTTACAAGCTTTTGAATTGAAACTTTTTAACTGACGGCAGAGTGAATAATAAATAATAATAATAATAGAGATTTATTAATCACTTTGACTACACAGTAGGTATATAACAAGTCAGAGAGAAGCAGATTATAAAATTCGACTGATGACCAGTCCTATACTTCCCACCTAGTAAATATTTGCAAAAAATAAACACTCTTTTTTTATTCTTTGAAAAAAAGCATAGCCCTCTTTTTTGTTTGGTGATCTACTGATGGCTAGTAATATAGCAAAAATCATGGTTACCTTGATTTACGTATACAATTTTCTTTTTTTGTAAAATATTTTTTTTCTCGAAAACTTCATTTTAGACAAAAAAAATAGTTACATTTTTTTCATATTATAACATCTAGAATTCATTTATATTTTTTTTTACCTATGTTAATACGTGACATTGAGCACATTTTTTTAATATCTCAGGATCCACTGAACCGATGTGACTCAAAATCTAATCAGATCTAAGTTACAGGCTGATAAACACAATAGAACAATCGGCATGGCCGTATGTTGTTCCGTTTTTACGATATCGAAGGCGAAAAATTGACCACATACACACACACTCACAACACACACACACAGACATACAGACATCAGTCAGAAAATGATCTTAAACGATTGCTAGGGTCTTTTTTTCGGACTAAATCCATTACTTCCCTACCGTAGTAGGGAAGTAGTAATAATAAATTCGGACACTTTATAAAACATTTTAAGTAGTAAACATTTCTTCACAGCATTTTTAAATTTATTTAGGTCTTTAATTTTCTTTTGTTCTGCAAATGGAAATATATGCTTAAAACAGTCGCCGTAATTCGGGCTAGGTATTCTATAAATTGTACATATAAATCTTTTAGTTGAAAACTTACAATTATTAGAAACAGTTATGATTTAAAAACAAAATAAAATATAGTTACTTCTTACCACAACAGTTTTATTGATGGATGTATATTTCGAAAGCTAAGATTTCATCTTCAGCGACCACTACATACTTGATGTAGTGTTCGCTGAAGATGAAAGTTTAGCTTTCGAAATGTACATCCATCAATAAAACTGTTGTGGTAAGAAGTAACTATATTTTATTTTGTTTTTATTTCAACCACAGTGCTCATATATTTTTAGTTATGATTTAATTTCTGTGTACTGATTATACCTACATTGAATTGTGTTATGTAAGAAATAAAATAAAGTACAGGGTGCGGCAGAAATAAGTCCCTATTTTGAAGGGTAAATAAAAAGGTATGTCATTTATTTTACTATGTGAAGGAACAATGTTTACCATTTTTTGCCAACTTATTTTAAAAAATATACCGTCCAAATGCCGAGCTTCATTTTTAGGGTTCTGTACCAGAAAGGACCCTATTATTGTGCCAACCATGTCTGCCTGTCTGTCACAGGCCTCTAACTTCTAAACGAAATGAAATAGGGACTTGAAATTCACACATAATATGTATAATTGTAGGTTGAGCATAGTACGAAACACTATTCTTTGCGTGGTTCGACACGCACTTGACCATAGGCGTTGCGATAACAGAATCGGCTTTTTTTTAAATAAAATTTGAATTGCAAACGCATGATGTTGATCATTCCATGCCATGGTTCGCGATTGAAACAATATTTAAAAAATGTCGATTTTGCCATCGAAATGCAGCGATTATTTCGTGTGGGACTGTCGGAATGAGTCATTTTCCTGAGAGTCGTTCCTTCAATTATCCACGAGAGGCAGCACTTGTGGTAGGGACAAACAATTTTTATTTCCCTTTAGTGTCGTGTCATTTTAAATTAATTAAATAATTAAGTTATACCACTGAAATGACACTACACTAATGGGGAATAAATAATGTTTGTAGCTACATGTGCTGCCTCTCGTGGATAATTTTAAGAATTGGTACTTTCAGGAAAATGGCTCATTTATGCGGGTTGTTAAGCTTTTATAACTACGCCGAATGCCAACTCGATACCTTTATTTGGTCCAGAAAAATTCGACTGTGAGTTGTGACAGACATACGGACAGACGGTCAAACGAATGAGCCTATAAGAGTTCCGTTTTTCATTTTGAGATACGGAACCCTAAAAATAAATAAATATCGTTTTTTTAATTTGCAAAATAACATTTCAATAGCGTCTATGGAATATGGATACCTTTTTTATTTAACTTTTAAAATCGGGAGTTATTTCTGCCGCACCCTGTATTATGCAATACTTCTCAATAATTATGACTTTTTGATGACGTTCATTCAGTTATAACTTGTCGTTCGTGTTGTAAAGTTTAAACTTTTGCAAAATAAAATATTATTTTCTAAAAAATATAAAATTTAAGTATTTGTAGTGAAATTTTGAAATATACTTTCTTCGGTGCATTTAAGAGGGGTCTAGTCTCTTCCTTCCCGCCTAAACCTTTGTTACACACTCCCGATCATATTTTTTATCCGAGATAATAGATTTTTGTGCGTTAAATTAAAGATAATAATCTTTAAAATGGGGGGAAATAAGGACTTGATTGTGGAATATTACAATTTATAAAAAAAATTTTCGTTGGAGAGCAGCCAATTATATAATTGTTTCGAAACATATTGGAAAAAATCATTTTACCAACCAGTGGTCACAGTCAGGATTCTAACCTGAATCTTTCCACTTTCGCGGCGGAATGAGCTTACAATACTCAACCGTGACAAGACTGCTAAATTTATTGCCGACGTTTTATTCTATTTTCTTAATTTCTTCAGAGCTCTGTGTTGCAATATTCCACAATCAAGTTCTTATTTGCGGCTATTTTAAAGATTATAATATTGTGATGGACAAAAAACAAATAAATTAAAAATAAAGGTTTTCTCTTGGGACGCTACAGATCAAATTTTAAAAATAATTGAGGCCACACAACGCTCTTCTGAATACTAGATGGTTTTGCGTTAACTCTACTGAAAAAGCTTTTCAATCTTTTAAAAATTTGGCCTGTAGCGCTCCAAGAGAAAACCATTCGCTTTAATTTGAGACTAACCCGGACCCTCTAAATTCAAAAAGAAAGTCGGAAGAATGTAATTAGTGCACATATATGTTTTTCACTTTTTTGTGTTACAATTCGACAGACAATATTATTTTTTGACCTTGTCAGCGGCATTTAAACCCCGTAAAGTAGGTATATTTTATTAGTCATTACATAATCGGTATTTTGTGTGTACAGTGCTAATCGAATGACTTTATCAAAGAGATTTCTGAGAAGTTTTTTTGACAATTAGGTATTTAAGTTTAAAAAAAATTATTAATTTTTTAATTTTTTCTAATAATTTAACATAAATAATATTGAAAATCGAAAAGAAAAAATTTTTTAAAGCTATAGATAAATTACTAAAAATTAATTAAAATGTATAAAAATTTAAAAAATATCACGTGACTTCAAAACGCGCCAGGAATGTTTGTGACGTCGTTATGTTAAAATGTGTCTGCATTTGTTGGTATTTGTGTATATGTATTACACATACTATCAAAAATAATAAATTTTTAACTTGGTAACCATGGATACAAAGACCATAGATAACATAATGACGTCACACGCGTTCGGATTCTTTCGGCGCGTTATCGGAACTGAGTTTAAAAATTAATTTTTATTTAAATATAACTTTTTAATTAGTAAGCAAAAAAATTAAATAAAAACAGTTTTGCTATAAAACTTGTATGTTGTCCTTCCATTTAAGTAAAAAAAAAATTCATTTAAAAAGCAAATTATGTAAGTTTCTTTTGACATAAATCAGATTTTTATAAATGAAGAGAACATGAATCATACTATAATATTATTCAATAAAAAGGTAGACCAAATCCCGAAATACTTCAAAATAAATTATTTTATTTAATGCCATAATGTTATAATATTAATTAACATATTTCATCAATATCGTAATTTTAAATCATTTTAATGTTGACATTATCACTCATTTATACTATTTTGTATTTTTAACCCCCGACAAAAAAGGGGTGTTATAAGTTTAATGTGTGTATCTATGTGTCTGTCTGTGGCATCAGGGCCGGATCTATATAAGGGCTTTTTGGGCTGCAGCCCAGGGCCCCGTGGATATAAAGGGCCCCAGCCCTCATTAAAGACAATGGACACCCTATAGTAGAAATAAAATCTAGTTTCTGTCTAGTACATAACTGGCTATAGTTTGACTAGACTTAAGCCAGGCGCTGGCCAGTATAATATCGAGTCACTGTCTAGTAACTGGCCAGTTTAACTAGAGATCCAATGAAATGTGGCGGCTATTAAAAAACTGTCACTTTTAAATTGTTGATTTTAAGGTTATAAAAATGTTCATTTGCCCTTACCCGGAAAAAAAGAAAGATTTATCTAAACAATGTACACGTCTCTATTTATTTACACTGCTTAACAATATTTATAAACTTATAATTTTCATCATTATAGGTTATTTACTGTATAAAATACATCAACACTACTAAACTTGATTATTTCTACTAGGGCAATATTGTGAATTTAAAAAAAATCTAAAATTTTAAATATTCCTATCATAAGGTTGCCAACCTTGAGATCAATTAAACTGTGTGCAGGCAGGCCCCCAAGTTGTATTAGCCCAGGGCTCCACAAACTCACGGTCCGCCCCTGTGTGGCATCGTAGCTCCCAAACGGATCAACCGATTTAAAAGCGGTTTTAGCTAATTAATTACTGATGATGGCAGGATTATATGCCGAAACAATCGTTTAAATAAAAGAATTTATTTTGAATTTATTTTGAATACTCTGTGGACGCGCCTTTAGACTTCAATATTGAGCCTGGCAAAACAAACTTAAACACTAGTAGTTCATATTTTACATTGTTTAAAAAGCTAGTTACTGAGCATAAAAATACAGGTTTATTTTTCAAAACTTACTGAAGACGATGACAAAATAAGTTTTGTGTTTTTTTCTAGTACACGGACTGGGAGCACATCAACGACGGCTACTTGAATCAAAAGATGATAGGCGACGTCGTCGGCGACTACTTCTTCATCTGTCCGACCAACCACTTCGCACAGAAGTTTGCTGATCACGGCATGAAAGTCTACTATTACTTCTTCACTCATGTAAGTGTGACATTTTCTTCTTACATATTCTAGTATATATTGTAACCATCATAGACGCAGAGAATATAGACTACATGTTTACTATTTTCACTGTGTGTAACTGCAGCGGCGGACCAGCAATCTTGGCCGCCTTAAGGTACGTGCAGTATGGAGCTGGAATTCTAGATCATAGCAGGGCTTGCTTAAATTAATGCATTGTTATATATGCGAGCGTACACAACTAAGCAGTGAGTGTAGCAGGTATAAGCGCTGTTACAAGAGCTATCAGCTGCTAGATACAAGAATGTATCTCACCATTCTTTCAGCGCGCTGACTACTACAATCAACGTGTGACAACTGTCAAATGGCCGTTACAAGTTTCGCAATGAAATAATAGACTTAATTAGCGGACTGAAAGCTAACACAGCCCCTGGACCTGACAAAATAACCTCTACTATGCTGAAGGCAATAAACAACCAAATATCTATACCGCTGACCCACATATTCAATTTAAGTCTAGCCGAAGGAAAATTTTCAAACCATTTCAAAAAAGCAGTTGTATGTCCCATTTACAAATTCGGAGACAAGACCATACTTTCTAACTATAGACCAATTTCGTTACTAAATACATTATCCAAATTACTTGAAAAAGCCGTTAAAAAGAGACTAATGACTTACCTTGACAAGTACAATTTATTATCTGACAGACAATACGGTGTTCGACAAAACCGATCGACTAGTGACGCGTTAGCCAAACTGACTGATATAATTACTTCTGACATAGACAATGACACAAAAGTTTAGCTATATTCCTGGACTTAGCAAAAGCATTTGATACAGTCTCCTATAAAATCCTCCTCCAAAAACTTACCAACATTGGTATCCGCGGCATACCTTTCAAATGGTTTGAAAGTTACCTGATAAACAGGACACAAACTGTCAGAATTGTTACAGTTCAGAGCTCAGAACGCTCCATCAGTTTTGGTGTTCCACAGGGAACAGTACTCGGACCGATTCTTTTTTTACTATAGGTACGTCAATGACCTGTGCAACATGGAAACTGATGTCAGAAGTTTTACGGGAGCTGACCGAAAATTAATATGAATTAAAATGGAATGGATTTTTAATATAAGAACCATGATTAATGGTTTTTGGACCACTGATTTCAAAACCGAATATTCAAAATGGGATATCCAATATGACTAAAATTTGGGTAAATCATTACAGTGCAGTATAACGGAATCATTGTTGCTATTTCCAAAACTTAACTCGAAATTTCAAAATTCCAAATGACAGAACCCAAAAGGATCTATCAATGGAAATGTTAAAACTTTTTAAGCAAATATTTTTTTGGAAATTGAATTTTAAAAATAGTCGGGTAATGAAAGGCAAGAGTATGATAGTAATTGTACCCTATTGTGGATTTTTTGATACATTTTCCGACTATTCAATAACTTCATCAGGATCACCACATATTCTGTTTTTTAATCAAAAACAGATTCTTATCATTCAATAACTTGTTCCATACCGAGCAATCAAAATATGATTAATCTAAAAATTTTCCAAAAATAAAGTGTATCATACTTTTACCAAACTAGATTTTCTTTTTAACAATTTTTTCGTAAATGTAATGTATTTATTTCAATGGACTGACTGATTATATAATGATTATGAGTAGTTTTTTTTCTCAATCACCATATGGCTTCAGGGATGAGTAGAATTCATACCTACATTTAGAGGAAACCAAATCCTAACGGAAACCTGCGCACAAAAATTGGTGTGAGAAGTAGTCAGTGGCGTACGCAAAACATATTAATAACACAAATTAATAAGATAAGAGAAATAAAATGTTAATAAACATGCGGATAATGCACTGCAAACACAGGTAACATAACCTAAACAGTGAACACTGATTGACAACTTGACAAGTAAATAAAAAACTATGCACTGTGACTGACGCCACTGACATGTACACCGCATCCCTTCAAAAATAGAATAAACCAATCCGAACCAAATCTGGTTTCTGCGCATGAGGAAGTTAAGTTTTCTCTAAATGTATCTACTGTAACGTTACCCTCCTGGTTAGAAAGAGATACGAGCAGATTGTTTTCTGTCTCTTTCTTCGACGATTACAAATTTTCGGTCGATTTGCGCGGTCTATATACTTTATGTCTATTGTGAATATCAATACCTAACCTACTAGAAATATAATAACAACTAGACGTGGGTCGTTACGTTATTTTCAAGAAACGTAACGAAACCAGTGACTTGGTCGGCGTCACCTGTTTCAAAACTAGTGATTTTTGTAACTAGTTATTTTTATTCAGCTACTGTGATTGCTTGCATAAATACCTCCACCAGTTACCAACTATACAGTTACACACGAAACGAGACGAAACTAAAATACATTAAATCACTATCTATAAGTGTTTGTAGCTATACACTGTGCGTTTTCGGGTTACTTCGGATTTATTCGTGTCACTGTCACCCGCTCTCGCTTAGTAACGCATTTGCAAAAATCACTACTTGTAATGTAAATCGAAACTAGTGATTCGGTTACATACCGCGTAGCTAGTTATTGTAACTAGTGACGTGAAATAACGACCACGTCTAATAACAACATTCGCATGCGTGCTATCTGCACTGAGTAATCATGGCCGCCAGAGGCTTTACTTTTTCTTTTGTTTGCCTTTATATTGTTCTTTGATACTTGTAAAGTGTAAGGCTATATTTAGACGTGTCTAAAGAAACAATGAAACATAAGGAACTGACATTGATTTTCACTTGTTTAAACAGAATACAAAGATTTTTCAAATGATTGTCTTTTCTGAAGGCTTAATTACTAATAGAATTACAGTAGCCTCGCGTTAATGTGAATTAAAAAAAAAACAGGCACATGAGTAAGTCGACGTGACTGACGTATACCCGAGAACATCAAAAATGCATCTGCAGATCTTTAAAAAAACGGTCAAGTGCGAGTCGGACTCGCGCATTGAGGGTTCCGTACAATAATAAAAATAAGAAGGTCGGTAGGGAATCAGGGATAAAAAATTAACAGATTTGTTTTAAAAAGTTTTTTTACTTACATATATTTTATTTTGATCTTTTTTTCCGTATCAAATTTAATTAAAGTATATTTTTAAAGTAAAAAAATAATATTAACACACTATTTGATGAACAAAAAATATAGTGAAAAATTCCAAAATGTTTACATTATAAAAAAAACAATTACGTATCGTCAGTTGGATTTGAACCCGACTCTTCGTGGTGGCATACGAACGTGTAGCGCGTTACCACTACTCCACGTGTACCACGGCACAAACAATGGTATATTTGATACACTTTGGTACAGCTCTATGCCTAATTTTCCGTTTCCCTGTAAACTATGCGTGAGGCCCTATATTCCCTATTTTTTTCAAAATTTTAGGCTCTGTAGTTTCAGAGTTAGGGAGGGGGGAGATCGAACGGACGAACGGACGTGAATGTTCCTATAAGGTTTCTGTTTTTTCATTCTGAGGTACAGAACTCTAAAAAGACCGGATGTCAGAAAAATATTACGTTTTTTTGGTACAAATAAAACATTTGATATATTTATATAGAGTAAAATTCAATAATCAAATCAAAATACAAAAGATCTGTAAGGTAGTTACGGAAATATTATAATTAACAAGAAATTATTAGTCTTATCCGTAAATAAAATCACATATTAGTGAATAACACAATATATCAGACAATAATATTTCCGTAACTACCTTACAGATCTTCTGTATTTTGATTTGATTATAATAGGCATCCAGGCATTTATAAAAATAGCTCTCGCAGTATGTGCTTTCTGCGGTACACTGTGCATATATAAGAGAAATTAAAATTGTCTACTGTTGGCACTGTGGAGTAATTGGAAACTTGCCTGACGCGTAATCAGGAGTTTCGGGTTCAAGTTCCGACAGTGATATTTATATTTTTCTTATATTATAGCCTTCTATTAAAAATCATGGCGATAATATTATGTCGTCTGATATATTGTGTTATTCACTAATATGTGATTTTATTTACGGATAGGACTAATAATTTCATAAATACAACAATGAGTTAAGTTTTTTGTGGTTATAATATAATAATTATTAAATAGACAGTAGCCATTCCATTTCGGGTTCAAGTCCTGACAGTGGCTTCTGATTTTTTCCTTGTATATCTTAATTGTTTGACGTTTAACATCACGATGGCAGGTTGCCGACTGATTACGTTAAGAAAAGTATATGCTTGTGGAATGACTACTGTCTATTTAATAATTATAATAATTTCTTGTTAATTAAAATTCAATAATTAGAAAACTTTGAGCTTACTTTAACAAACTGTTATAGCAAAACGAACAGTTTACAGTAGGGTGCGATAAGACGGAGAGCCCACCGTCAGATTTCCTACGTATCGAATATACAGACATATTTTGTCTGTGTGAGTTAGCATTGGGGCAGGGAAATAGGGAGCCACAATTATTATTATTTTTATTGTTGGATCATGGGATACTGACATGATGTCACTTCCGGTCATTTCTTGGATTGTCTTCTTATTTCATCGACTACATAACTAAAATTGACGTCAAATGTCGGTCTCAACCTGTACTTTCATATGATCATTGGATGTCAGAGTTCATCCTGCCGCAACCCTTTGACAGCACTAATTTTTTATTTTTGAAGTGAAAACTTCCTTAGGCGCGCTTTGCCTGGGCTATTAACGCACCCGACGGTGACAATCGGGGCTACTCGGCTCAAACACGAACACGTATTTGCAATATGCTGGTAATAGTGTGTAGTTCGTAAGTGTGCTAATAGATGACACTAAAAACTTAATACGAGTAAAAAGTCATTTGTAGTTCAAAAGTGCGCTAACAGATGACACTAAATTAACTTAATATTATCGTTAAGGTATTATATTCATTAAATTTAACTGTATAGGCCAATTTTAATGTATTTATGATTAAACTGTGTGATTAAAAAATTATATATATATTTTAAAATTAGAAAATCTGAAGTTTTCACTTCTGTCGTGTGGTTATAAGCACACACCCATTTTTTTAACTTCCCGCTAAGAAAATTGAAAATAAAAACGTATATGACCATTTCTTTCTAAGACGAAATCTCGAGAATGAAAAATGATATCGACTACGTTAGGGTGCCAATCGACGCGTATTAACGTAAATATGATCTGAAAGAAATTTTTTCAAAATCGGTTTAGCCGTTCTTTTTTCTTAACCAAATAGACTCCAAAAAAGTAGATTTTACATAATATCTCGCGAATAAAAAATTATATCGACTTCGTAAGGGTGTCAATCGAGGCGTGTTAACGTCATTTTGATCCGACATAAATTTTATAAAAATCGGTCCAGCCGTTTTTTTTTCTTTAATTATTGTTAAAAATAAATAATAATTATGTTTTAATGATTAAAATGATTACTTTTCTGTGTAATATCTAATTTAATTATTATTATTAAATATTTATCAAACTGGGAAGTTCGTCGTGTGGACCTCAAGGGTCGCACTTTAGTCCTAATAAACGACCCACCTCACGGCTTGTTTTCTTATGTCATCGATTACATGAATAAAACGGATGTCAAAATGCTGGTCTCAATAAGCACTTTCATAAATTTGATTATAGAGTGCCAGAGTTCATCTTTACGCAGCCGCTTGGCAGCCCTAATTTTGCAATTTTCGACAAAAAAAAATATTTGTCTGGGCACAATGCTAACTCAAATTTGTCTGTGTATTCAATACATAGGAAATCCGACGATCAGCTTTAAGACTAAGTATATGTTTTAGCAATTTTTCTTTAGATCAAGATGTTAAATTTGTTTTATTTTTACAGTATATTATATTATATTTTTTTTTGTTTTGTTATTGTTCTGACTTTACGAACTTGATGTTGTAAATCGTGTTTACCTGTTAGTTTTAAAACATAAAGAGAAATTGTTTGTTGTTAGTAGACTATACTTTAATTTTGCTAACAAAAAACAGAAAATGTTTTACTGATTTATTTTTGTATGAAAATTTCAAAAGCTTTAAACTTTCATTAGGTAGGTATACATAAAGACGCGTCCTCATTATGCCGATACACAATTCACTGCGTCCATATTGGAAATGGCAATCAATCGCAATATATACCGACGACGACCATAATATGTATATTAAATAAGTGCTTGCTACGACGGTCGGGAATGAATTGAGGCCGTCGGAGGCCAATTGGCACGTCCTCACTACACTTTCCACGTGTCTTCCTTTGATTTGGACCGACACTCGTCGGGTTCGGGTTGGCATGCCATCTGGCACTATTTTGCCAACTGGCACGAGCCGACAAAAACGTCCACATCACTCTTGGCTTTGCAATTTGGCCTTGCCACTTTGCATATATCGGCATAAAGAGGACGCTGCTTTAACATTTTTTAACGTTTATTATTAATATTAGCCGGTGTTACCGCCTCTGTTATAATACCATAACAAGACATAGCTTAAAATCTTCTCAAAATATTTTTTGTACCTATTCATGGAAATCGTATGAAAATCGGTTGAATAGTTTCCGTTAGTTTATTACGCTGATCCGCCCGCTATTATTTACTGACAGCTACTCTCGGTCTACTATAGAAGTGAAGTTGGCGACACAAATGAACTGTAAATTTTCTTTTTGGAAATACTGAAAATGAAGGGAAAAGCAGCTATTTTAAAGTGGGTGTGGCAAAAAATACCATATACAGGGTCCGGCATAATGGACTTTACACTTTGACTTCGCTATAGCAATTTATTGAAAATGTTTAGAAAAAAAATAAAAACACATTAATAAACTACAAACTTAGGAAATTTATCGATCAAAAATTGAATCTCGCAAATGCCCTCCTCGCTTTTCCACACACACTCCTCTAAACGACCTACGAAATTATCCATTACCGACCGGAGCACAAGTGGAGAAATACTTAGCGCGAATTTCAGTAGTAATGTTCACTTTAAGTTCTTCTAAGTTCCTGGGCTTATTCTTGTAGACTTTTTCTTTCAAGTAGCCCCAAAGAGGTAATTGCTTGTCTGACTATCTCTTGGTTTTCTACATTATTTACAGAACGTAGTCTGCCTGGTGAATTCTTATTGTAAAGTGACCCTTCATTTTTCCATTTCTTTATCCAGGAATAAATAGTAGGACGTTAAATGCTGCTCTGAACCGTCTTTGAACGACGGTAATCGAGTTTGTATTGATAAATTGTTCTACACAAAAGACACGTTGTGGTATTGTCCACTGCATTCTTGAACAACTGTCAAATTCGACAATAAAATTTCCAAAGCCTCCTGTGTGAAAAAGAACCATCGCAATTTCTTATTTGGTTTCCTTGTAATTGAAAAAGAAAAGTGTAAAGTCTTTTCTGCCGGACCCTGTATATCTCGTGCGGAATGATATTATGATTCATGCGTGACTGTCAAAACTCACTAGAAGCTCGCTTTAACATAATGTCACTTATTCGTCAGTAATATACGTCATTACACCACTAGATATACAATCTACTGTTTATGCTGTGTAAAATACATAAAAAATATAGAAATGAATGCAACGTAAAACAGGAAACGCTTATATTTAAAAATATAAATAAAATATTAGGTTTAATAAAAAGAACAATAAAATATACGAGTAAAAAACAATAAATGTCATTTTTTATGTCTCGGTGAGTTTAATTCTCGCGAATGAAATTGTACATTTTTTCAAAAATATATTTCAACAAAACAATGAATCTGATACTTTGGGAGTAAATTATATGATAAGTATACATAATATTTACAAATGTTCAGAAAAAGATAGAAATTTAATTTTCTTAAAAGCATCTGCAATATTAGCTGTAAAACGATACCTTGTATAGCCTACATTGTTACACGAAAAGAAAATACCTTCTACTTTATATATTCATCCGGGGTTAGGATTATCAATACATAGGTATAATAAATCTAATTTTTGCAACACTTGCATCAAAAGTACAATTTTAGATGGTTTTGTACCGTTTGAAAAGTGATTCTTTATGGAAGCTTCTGATGCGTTCGAACGGTAGTGTTTAAAGTAAATTTTAACGCACTCTGTTCTATAAAGTAATACTGTTTTGTTTTACTTTATAACACACGTGCGTAATAAAGTACTTTATATAACACATGCACACTTTTAGTGTTTTTTCGTATCAGTTTTGCGAACCTTAAATGACCGTTTATTGACGAGTGACGTCATGATCCATTATGAAACGCTTTTCGATGAATAATGGAAAAACATTTGAAAAACCCGTTATCTAATGAACAGTATGTACCTCTTTTCGGTGTTATAAATGAAATATGGTTACTATAGTAACAAAGTGAATAAATATTGTATCGAGCCCAATGTTTTTATTATGAGATGTACTTCTGTCAGTGACATTAAATTATTCAATTAAAGTCTAAAACCATGCATGTGTTATATAAAGTATAGTGTGCAACACGTGTACTAAATATTTATGCGCCTAACGCATAAAGATGTATTTAGTATACTATTATAGATTACTTGACGCTAATGACCTAAGTTGTCGACGCGTCTATAATTTACAATAAATAAAAAAATATAGATTATTTTGCTATAAATAAAATATTTTTTGCAACACTTGCATCAAAAGTACAATTTTAGATGGCTATGTACCGTTTGAAAAATGATTCTTTATAGAAGCTTCTGATGCGTTAGAACGGTAGTGTTTAAAGTAAATTTTAACGCACTCTGTTCTATAAAGTAGTACTGTTTTGTTTTACTTTATAACACACGTGCGTAATAAAGTACTTTATAGATTACTTTACTATAATGTCACTAATAAAATATTTATCCAAATTGTGTGTTATTTACTTAAAATTGAACTTTCGAAGCAGTTGTTGCAAAAAATATTGTATGTATAACGCGTGTCTAAAGTGACGAATCTGCAGACAGCCGCGATTTTACAATACTCTCATAAGGTTATGTTGCATTTATACCAGAACTCGTATGATACCGCACTTGCCTTTGGCTCGCGCGGTAAACACACACTCGTTCCGGTATAGATGCAACATAACCTTAGGATTGTATCGCAAAATCGCGACTGTCATATAATCCGTCACTTAAGCCACTAGTTGCATAAATTACTATTGTAACTTCGTATCTAATTATTATCGTCAATTTTTAACGAAATTTTGACGTAGATGTAGAACGCTTAAATACCGAATTTACCATTTTTGTTTGTCTGTGTTTCGGGTTAACTCAAAAACTACTGTACCAATTTTTACTGAACTTTCACTGTAGTGTTTGTTATACATCAGGGAATAGGATACGATATACAGGGTGTTTCATAATATATGCGCAGGACTTCAGGATGTGATAGCTCGTCCAA
The DNA here is from genome assembly GCA_039654895.1 of Mongoloraphidia duomilia. Lineage (NCBI taxonomy): Eukaryota > Metazoa > Arthropoda > Insecta > Raphidioptera > Raphidiidae > Mongoloraphidia > Mongoloraphidia duomilia. The sequence goes on along the minus strand of CM077520.1, from coordinate 3,458,635 downwards.
AAATATGAAAAAAAGTTTCTATTAACTTACCCTCTAAAATGCACCATTTTAGAGATACAGGGTGTTGATACAGGGTGTTTGGGGAATTTTGAAAAGACAACTTTTGTATCATTTTTTCATTTTTTTTTAATTTTGCAATTATGAAGTTAACGTTTGGTTTTGTTACTTGTTCTAACGTTTAAATAAATTTTGTTTAATTAGTAAGAAAAAAATTTTATTTAAAAAAATTGATCATGTTTTTTAACATAAAAGCTGATTTTTATCGAAAACGATCGACTTTAGAGCTTATGACCAAGAGTACCTTTTTTGTGTAGAAAACATTGGCGGTTCAAATGAGGTATTTTATAAATAATACATCAGTCTAATATTATTTATAAAATACCTTGTGAATGTAATAAATGCTATGTGGGACAAACAAAACAGTTATTAAAAAATAGAATTTATCAGCACAAAATGGACTGTAGAAACATAAACTTATTAAGTGATAATAAGACGGCGTTGTCATTTCATCATTTCGACACTGGGCATAAATTTCTTTTCAATGAAGTTCAAATATTAGATAAAGAGTCAAATTGGAAGAAACGCAATATCAGTGAAATGTGTTTTATTAGAAAAAACAATTCAATCAATTATAGAACAGACACTCAAAATTTAAGTAGTCAGTACAATTATGTTATGGAATTATACTAACATTTGTATTATCATTATTATTGATTGTTACAATTTATAGTCAACATAATTTGTTACCATGTTACCATGTTTTTGTCTTATGTACCCTATCTTATGTTAATTGCTATGGTTAGTAATTAATATTAATTTTCATAAATATTGTTATTTTTATGTATTTGAAAAAGTTTAAATATACCGTGCGAGTTTTTTCAAAGCGTACATAGACTGTTTCACAATTTAAAATCGTGGTATAGACATTGTTGGTATCTATCTGGTCTGCCTGGAAACTGCACACTAAATAACGCAGAGACTTGCCGACAACTATTTCCCCCAGAATACAAATTGTACATAAGAACCTTTTCTTCCACTGTGTACATTTTCTTATAGAAAAAATTACAAATAAATCTCTGAACTTATAAAATTTATTATCACAACTCAATAATAATAAATATTGTAAATAAAAACATTCGTTTCCATAGTTTCTAACAATATCTATACCACGATTTCAAATTGTGAAACAGCCTATGTACGTTTTGAAAAAACTCGCACGGTATAAACGAAACGTCGTACATTTAATTTAATAAATAAAATATTTTGTCCACTATCCTGCGATTTTTCTTAATTTTATAGCCATTAATATTTACCCTACCAGAATTAAAAAGTTATCAAGTGACTTCCATTTCATTAATATCGGTTCATGAAAGCGCAGGATATTATTACATGCGGCGAAACTGATTTTATCTGAAACTGAATACAATAATACAACAACAGAATTTATATTGAGTTAATATTCCTGTATTTCAGCTATTGTTTGGAAATTCTAATACACTAATATTATCAAGTATTGAACTGTTTATTACATACGACAGTGGTTTTCAAACTGTTTGTAGCCACATCCTAAACCGTCGCGAACTACTAGAGCATCGCATTCCGAACGAGTGAAGCCAGACAAAAATTATTAGTTCAGATAGTCGTTATAATTGGTGACCTTGAATAAAAATAAAAATGATTTGAGTTCAATAATTTCGAGTTTTTACTAGTTTTAACTAATTTTGACTGTTAAACATAATTTATTTCTCGATCATTATAATTAAGCCAGTGTTTCCCAAAGTGAGCAATACCGCACTCTTGGGGCGTTAGAGCTAACGTGGGTGGGGAATAATATTATCGGAAGCAATTGGAATTAAAAAAAGAAAGAAGAAGAAATTTTTGTGTAAAATACAGTTAAATTCGTAGTGATTAATTTATTTTTAAAATTTTTCAAATAAACACATATTCAATTGTCGAGCGCTTATAATCTACAATCTCTCCTTTCTCTCTCTCTCGTCTCTGCAACTCTGTTTCTAGGGGGGGCGTTGAGTAATATTTTTTTACAAATGTATCACTATTCTAAGATATCATTGTATACCTAAATTATGTTCCTATACTTTGAGGTAAAATCTTCTATAATTTTACTTCTTCATTATTTTTAACACGCTTATATTAACTTCACCTGTATGTTTGCTTGCTTGTTTGTCAGTTTGTAACCGACTTCTTTGAACTTGATTTTGACCAACTTTGAATGGTCAGATTTAGTTTAAACGTTGTCGACTTATCAAGGACCGACGACAACACAATAATTCAATAAGTTTGTCCCATTATCCTGACCAGGATCTCCAGGACTAAAAAAAAAAAAAAAGCAAAAAACTTCAGATTGAACTGAAACCTTGCACACTTATCAAGGACCGATGACAATACAATAATTCCATAAGTTTGTCCCATTATCCTGACCAGGATCTCCAGGACTAAAAAAAAGCAAAAAACTTCAGATTGAACTGAAACTTTGCACACTTATCAAGGACCGATTACAATACAATAATTCCATAAGTTTGTCCCATTATCCTGACCAGGATCTCCAGGACCAAAAAGCAAAAATAAATTATAATTTTTTTTTTTTTTTATTTAATAAAAGGTGTTCGACTGCATTGGTCATTACACCACTGAAATTATAATTTAAAAAAATTTAAAAAAAAACGCTTTAATGAACTTAAAAGTAAAAAATAATTAGTTTTATTGTAAAAAAGCGTGGGGTAGTATGAAAATATGATACAAAGCACCTCACGCTTTTTTACAATAAAATTAATTATTTTTTACTTTTTAGTTCATTAAAGCGTGTTTTTTAGTTTTTTTAAATTATAATTTATTTTATGTAAACAATCCTCACGTACTCGCGGGAATAGTCTCCCGAATCTCTTGAGGTCTTCGGACCACAGTTTAAGAATCACAACTCTGTCATCACAACAAATGTTTCCAATTTTAATACTTTATTCTTTAAATTACAGTGCTGTTAATTTTTCGTTACTTTCTAACAAATTTGACATTAAACATAAGTTAAAAATGAGACAGAAATTTTACAGCGCCATAAATATTAATACTAACAGTAACAATAATGTACACTTCTGTGTTTTGAGGTTATGTTACCGTATCGAAGGATTAATTGTATGGAAATTTGTCTTATACGATCTCTTTAAGAGAAAGGTTTTCTCTTGCCTACACAAATAGCCTTTGGACTATTATAGCCTGTCGTTACCTCGGAATGACCCACCTACCGGCTACAATAGTTCGTTAAAATAGCGACACCCACATTCAGAGCTGAAACGAAAAACTGCAGAGTACAGACCTGTTCAAATATAGATTTTGGTTAACCATATTTTCAAAATCTATTATTATTATATTTTTTTGCTAAATAAAAAGTAGTTGTTATTCTTTATTAAAGTATTAATTGTATTTTCAGTTTGTTATATTAAAAAAAGTAATTAATTTGAAAATACGAATTGGTACCAGACCGCGATAACCCTAGCTACAGTTGTTGAATCCACTGTAGATGTATGAATGATTCCCCGAAATCTAATAAGTCTTTGCAATTAACGCGTAAGCTTACGACTAGTGTGCAGAAACATAATTTTGAACGACTTCCACGTATCCGATCGATTTGAAATTTTGTACACATATGTATTTCCTATGACAATACATGAATAAATCGTTTTTAGAATTAAATTCAACCCCTATATGGAGTTCAAACGAGGGTGTAGGGTTTTTTTGGCTAATCAACGCTCAGGCCAAATCGCTGAAGCTAGAAACTTGGACAGTAAATTCCTTTTCTGACGTAAGTATCCACTAAGAAGGGATTTCTCGAAATTCAGCCCCGAGGGGGATCAAAAGGGGGTAAAATTTTGAAAGACTAAAATGAACAAAATAAAATATTAGTAAAAAAAACTTTTTAGAAACAAGCTTTTATTGAAATGTACTAAAAAGAAGAAAATAATATTTAAAATTTTAGTTCATAATTATTATAAAAGCGGGGGTTGCGACTAATAAACTATCATAGAGATTACAACCCCCGTTTTTATTATAATTATGAACGAAAATTATTAAATATTATTTTTTCCTTTTCAGTACCTACCTACATTTCAATAAAAGCTTGTCTCTAAAAAGTTTTTTTTTACTAATATTTTATTTATTATACAGACACTAATTACCTCAGTTACCGAGTGTCAATAAACTACAACCTCTCTCGATTTGATTGATTTTCCATAAGAACCGATGTCCGATACTCACTCCTTATAACGGAAAAAAGGACAGAGTGGTGTAACGGTTAGCGTAGCGGCCTTTGGATCACACTGTCGTGGGTTCGAATCCCGCCTTCGCTCATGGATATTTTGTGATGTCATTTAATTTTAAGTGAGTTGTTATTTGATGTAAACAAGACGCTAATGACCTAAGTTGTCGACGCGTCTATAATTTACAATAAATAAAATAAAACTTATAACGGAAACTCTCTGTAATGAAAGAAATTGTCCAGTCCCTTGAGTTTTGTTATAACGAAACTCAAGGGATTCTCTATAAATAGTTATGACTGTATGCTGTAACAACTGACTAGTAAATCAAGGATTTGGTGACGCGTTGGAACAATTTTACTATGCGCAAACTCTTGACGTCAACGGACGATTTTGAATTTCTGTAGGAACAAACCTTGCGTTACCTTGACCTGGCATTAGGCTGTATTGAAATAAAAGTGAAGAGCGGGAAAGCGGTCGCATAGATATCACAAGTCGACATTTATCTACATAGAACGTCTACAAAATGTAATATATTATGTGTATGTGACAGTGTAAATCAACCTTAAGGGTTGTTTAGGACGAATTGTTGCAGCCTTGCACAGTCGTACGCCTCTCGGAGGGTGTGAGAGACGTCGGGGAAGATGGCCTTAGGGGCGGGGGTGGCACTACCGGTGGTTGGTTACAGACTGAACTGACTGTTTGTAACTGTATGTATACATTGTGGTCCAAAAAATTGGCACGGATTCTAATTTCGATCGAAAAAGCACATCCGAATAACACGACACTTGACAGCTACATATAACCTCAAAAAATGTTGACCATTGAGGTTAGAATGTATCGTACGCTATGACCTGTAGAATTTCGTCCGCTACAAGCGTCACTTCCGCTACACACGTTCGTGACATTTCGTCGAGTCATATAAAACAATTTATTACAAATTAAGTTTAATGCAGTAATACAAAATTTCAAGTTTAAGACAATTTACCGCCCTACAACCTACTGTTTAAGTTTAAGATAGATCAAAAGTGATTTGGAAAAGTTATTTAAATTCCAAAAATGTCTATTAAATAGAATTAATTCAAAATTCGACAATGTATTTTGTTCTTAATTTTTACGCGAATTATAAAATTTTGATATTTTATTTTTGCTCAGTACAGTGGAAAACAAATACACTTTATTATAAAACACGAACGCGAAAATATGTAACCTTTCTCGATAATTTTGCAGAGTTCATTAGTGTATTTGCCATATGACACATACACTATTGGCGTCGGTCGGATGGCGGGACCTAGGGGTCGGACCAAAATTTCTCGACGTTTCATAGCCTCCTGAACATTTTGGCACCATTTTTGGAAATGTCTATTTATATATGTATATATATATTTATATATTTATATATATATGTGTACGGGCTATAACTTTCGAAAGAGTTAATTGATTTTGACGAAATTGGGTAGGCACGTTGCAATCCATAACCGCACGAAGCCTATTTAAAATGGGCCCAATCGGACCATTTTAAGGGTAGTTTTTAGTGGTTGAAAAATATTTTTGGGCCCAAAAATACCGAAAAAATTCTCAGAATTGTTTCAAAATTGAAATTTAACCTTTTAATAAAGCTCAAAATGTGCTGCTAAAATTTTAATAAAATCGGCTCGACAGGACCGGACTTACAAATTTTATGAAAACACTAGTTTGCGGATAGTGATTTACTTACTGAAGGATGCATTTAATTTGGTACAGGGGTTGCATTGATAATAATATTGCAATTAAGAAAAAAAATATTATTTTAAGGGATGTATTAAGGGGTTAAATTTTTTATTTTGTTCAAAAACAAACTTAAGTTTACGTATTAAAGCCACAAGGCCTGTATTAGCAAATACACTATATTGTCGGCAGGGTTTTGGCACTGCGACCCGAGTTTTTTAATTTTTGTTACTGATATTTTCGAAAATACCGATATTTTACAAAACATTCTCGACCATATCGGGTTGAGATCTCGAACGAGATTTCCTGCCCACGAGATTAAATCTCGAAAAATGGCTCGAATCTCGCGAGATCGAGATTGCATTCCATCAGGGCCGGCACGTCAAAATATGCCGCCTAAGGCAAATACAACTTTTGCCGCCCCCCCCCCCCACATATTAAAAAAATTAACAAACCGATGATATATTTTATTTAGGTACTTAACAAATAAAAAACAAATGTAATTCTATTAACAATATTTACAAAAAATAATATAGGTAGACACTTTGAAAAAAATATGATCATTTTTAAAAAGTAGATTACCGCACGAAAAATTCGCTGCTACAAAAATATGCCGCCCTAAAAATATGGCGCCGTAAGGCGATCGCCTGTCCGACCAGGCGCACGTGCCGGCTCTGCATTCCCTACTTGTAACATGGACTCCTTTAAATCTTTATAAGATAGTACATAAATTATTTTATCTAAATTTTTTTGGTCCACACTGTATATGTACATGCAGTTACAATATAATATCGACTATAGTACATGCCGATCGATAGACTATTTTCATCCTGACATAGGCAAATCCAGGTGTGTTTTTATATACAGGTGAATCGCGTAGGTTGAAAATATTGTTTATTATTATAAATTGACAGATTTATTGCATTGTACACCGCATACTCATATTGTATCATTTGTCATGTGGTAACACTGATAGGCTCCCACTGTGTGTGATGATATAACCTTTTTACTTCCCACCTCTACTATGGTAGGGAAGTAATGGATTCAGTCCGAAAACAATATTTCGAGATTTTAACAGATTTTCACGTTTTGAGACCCTAGCAATCGTTTAAGATCATTTTCTGACTGATGTCTGTATGTGTGTGTGTATGTGTGTATGTGTGTGTGTGTGTATGTGGTCAATTTTTCGCCTTCGATATCTTAAGAACGGAACAACATACGGGCATGCCGATTGTTCTATTGTGTTTATCAGCCTTTAACTTAGATCTGATTAGATTTTGAGTCAAATCGGTTCAGTGGATCCTGAGATATTCAAAAAAACGTCCTCAATGTCACGTATTAACATAGGTAAAAAAAAATATAAATGAATTCTAGATGTTATAATATGAAAAAAATGTAAATATTTTTTTTCTCTAAAATGTATAGTTTTCGAGAAAAAAAATATTTTACTAAAAAAAATAAAAATTGTACGTAAATCAAGGTAACCATGATTTTTGCTATATTAAGTTAGCCATCAATAGATCACCAAACAAAAAAGAGGGCCATGCTTTTTTCAAAGAATAAAAATTAAATTGTGTTTTAAAGACCACCAACAGCTAAGGTTATTTGGGCCTAGTCAAAGAATAAAAAAAAGAGTGTTTATTTTTTGCAAATATTTACTAGGTGGGAAGTATAGGACTGGTCATCAGTCGAATTTTTTTCGTTGGCATTGAAATGATCAAATTTATGACAGTATGACATTTGTAGGTTTAGAGATCGAAATCGTAGTTGCAAAAAATATGAATTATGATTTTTGAAAGACATCGTAAACAATGTCATAAGTACTCGTAATCTATAAGTTTGTTTATTTGTTTTTGTTATACCCACTATAAAATAGCTGCTTTACATGCATGTATGTACGCATGTAAAGTGACTTTTGACAGGCCGGTGTGCGGGAACTCTAATTTTTACATATATTTATGAATAGAATGAGACACTTTTCACAAGGTGCCGATCAAAAAGTGCCCGCAACTAATTTTAATTAAAATAGCGTTAATTGATTTTTCAAAAAAAATTTCATTCACTTGTTCGTCAAATAAAATATCATCCATTTCACAGCAATGTATGTAAAGAGTTTGAAAAGTTATGGGTGCTGTTACCTGTTCGGCCGCAACCTAATCGCAGTCAGGTGTAAACAGGTATGATTTATCCAAGTGTGCAAGCTTTCACGGCCGGCATTGTTCCAAGTCTTCATGGTTTCCGGGCTTGTAGGCCGTGGTCCGGTGGTATTTCGGTCGAAGTGTCCTCCTTGGCGACACAGGTCACTGTGTCGGACACTGACCTGTGAGCCGCCAAGGAGGACACTTCGGCCGCTGCCACATCGCCTTTGAGAATGTTTACCGCAGTTGTAGACGAAACGTCAGGTGGAAATACCACCGGACCACGGCCTACAAGCCCGGAAACCATGAAGACTTGGAGGTATGATTTAGTTATATTTATACGTTCATGACGTATATTCATTTCTTTTATACCACTTCCGTATAACGACATGAAAGGCTCCGTTACGCTAAGGTAATCTAAGCGCAGAGGTGTAATTGGCGAAGTTGATCATCTTCATTGACCACAATCCTTCGAAATCGAAAGTTGCAAATATAGATTGTATTTTCGAACATTTTGGACTTGCAATCGTTTCGTATAACGACATCGAAGGCTGAGTTACCCTAAGGCAATCTAAGCGTAGAGATGAATTATTGCTTTGAACAATCCTGTAGTTAAAGAGTATCGAGTGCGTCCGGCGGAAGAAGCGACGCTGGTTGGCGGCGTATCGACGGGGTAGAGGACATGCTGTGGCCCTGACACAGTCGCGCTGCAAACACACATAATACTAACCCTGATATCGACCTTCAGGTGTACTAATATACTCTATATGTAGATTCTGTCTAACTACTTAAAAGGGTTGGATTTAAGATCGTTCTTCCTATCAATAATGCGCAACATACGGCGCCACTATGACGCTACGTCCTTGAAAGTAACTTTCAGGATATAATTCTGCATTTGGAATACAAGTTTGTTAGTAAACAACGGCCGAACTTTATGAATACCACTCAACAAATAACATTTTAGGGTCATCCCACATATCAAAACTTGATAATTTTGAATAGTTCACAGTTCATACGTAAACAAATAATGTAAACAAGCGTTTTCGTTCTTATGTCCTTCCTCTTTATAATGAGCCGATGGGTGGGAAAAGGGCGTAAAGTATAATATGCCTTTTTTGCTATTAAGATTAGTTATTTATAAAGCAGAGCATATGATTTACCTTCAGTAAAATTTTTAGTTCGTTATCTCTAACATAGATGTAGCCACATGCACTTAAATGTGATGTCTAATATGCAGCCTTTCTTGAATACATTATCATATCGAAAGGGTAAGTATATGGAAGTATGTAATTAAAACCGAAACAAAAGTCTCGACTGTATGCAAAATGTATTTTTAAAAATTATTCGGTGTATTTTGTTATATATTTGCAAACATGAATTTTGTATATATTTTAAATCAGTTCGACCAATGGCGGTCAAATTGTATGAACGCCATCCGGCAAACAATGATTTTAGTCAATTATATTTATATGCATTACTTCTCAAGACCGGATTCAACTCGAATTATTCCCTAGGCCCCGAAAATTGCCGCACCCCTGTTAATATAAGATACTTTTCTAATCAGACTCGCGCACCGAGGGTTCCCTACAATAATACAAATAAAGAGTTAGGTAGGGGTAAAAAATTAACTGATTTTTTTATTTAAGCTTATTTTTAAACGGTTTTATTTAGCTTGACCCCGTATATATTTGTTTATATATTTGTTTCAAATCTTGCGACCGATTTTTCACTCAGATCCCGTTATCAGATTGAGTTGAAATTTTGCACACATGTCTAAAAGTTTTTTTTATATTTTATTTTGTTCTTTTTAGTGTCTCAAAATTTTTCCATATCAAATTTAGTTAAATTAAAAGTAAAAAAATATAGGTAAATAACAGAATATTTGATGAATAAAAAAAACAAAAATATTACGATCCGAATCCTAGGATCGAACCGGAAACCTTTAGAAGTGCGGGCTGGAGTCAGTATCGTAGTATTAAAATAAAAACATTAATTTAATAAAATTACATAATTGATTATTTTTTCTAATTATTTTTATTTGCCAGGATTCATGCCACAACATATCTGTGGAAATTCCAACTAGCTACCTCTTATCGTTTGTGGGATAGATTCTTGTGACAGACGGACTGACAAACGGCGGACAGACACCGTAGGCTCGGAGTAATAGAATTTCGTTTGGAGGTACGGAACCCTAAAAATCATAAATAATCAGCTAAATTAATAGATTTATACGGCTGAATTGCAATTGTAAATTTTTTGTTGGAAAGCAGCCAATTATATAATTGATTCCAAACATATCGGCAAAAATCATTATATCAACCATAGTCACAGTCAGGATTCTAATCTGAACGTTTCCACTTTCGCGGCGGAATGAGCTTACAATTACTCAACCGTGACACGATTACAAATCTAACATTCTCGTTATATGCTTCGGAATCAATTGATTTTCACTACATGCGAGTGTTAATTCATTATAGCTAAGTTGTAGAAGTGAATCTTCGTATTAGCGAGAGCCCATCCTGAAAGTGAAAATTATTTCAAGCACCCTAATGGGATACACTAAATAATCAGTTGCGCATAATAATATGTTAATTCTATATATTTTGTATTTTGTAAGGAAAAAAAGGTTTACCTCAAAGTATTTTATTTAGGTACATTTTATAGTTCCCTGATTATTTTCCAATCAACTAAAATGATGTAATCGTTACAAATTTGAACGTAGAACCTGTCAATAATTTCTGAATCATTAAGTAACGACGGGCTTGTATTGTTTACATTTTAATTAAACTAATTTAGCGTTCTACTTTTTGATCATTCATTAAATAGCGTCTGAAACCCCCAAACTAAGGCTGAGCCGATACTGTTTTTTCCGAATTTTCTGGAATATCTGTTTTTCAGATACCACCTTTCTTCACCAGGTTTCTATTTTCCGATTAAAAAAAAAACAAGCCGTGAGGTGGGTCGTTTATTAGGACTTAAGTGCGACCCTTGAGGTCCACACGACGAACTTCCCAGTTTGATAAATATTTAATAATAATAATTAAATTAGATATTACACAGAAATGTAATCATTTTAATCATTAAAACATAATTATTATTTATTTTTAATAATATGTAATTAAAAAAAAAAACGGCTGAACCGATTTTTATAAAATTTATGTCGGATCAAAATGACGTTAACACGCCTCGGTTGATACCCTTACGAAGTCGATATAATTTTTTATTCGCGAGATATTGTGTAAAATCTACTTTTTTTGGAGTCTATTTGGTTAAGAAAAAAGAATGGCTAAACCGATTTTGAAAAAATTTCTTTCAGATCATATTAACGTTAATACGCGTCGATTGGCAACCTAACGTAGTCGATATCATTTTTCATTCTCGAGATTTCGTCTTAGAAAGAAACGGACACATACGTACGTACGTACATACGTACACACACACACAATCACAGACATCTTTCTAAAAATAGTGTAGTGACCCTGAAACATAAAAATTTGTTATACATTTTGATTTCGATTTTCGGACCCATTACAATAACTTCCAATGGGAAGTTAACAAATTTAGGAAAAATTTTGTCAATACGTAAATAACGCAATAAGTACTTAGTTACCAAATAAGCCATTTGGCGCAAAGTACATAATTAAATTCACTACACATGTGCAACTGAACTATCTGAATTTCAGTTACTTTTGTATCTATGACTTTTGGTATCGGCCAGTATTTGGAAATTTGCCGGTATCGGTCGACAATTGCACCGATATACTGAGTATCGATAGTATGGCCCAACCCTATCTCAAACTCTCGAATAAACAGGTTCTGCGCACACAATCGACTGTACTGGATAATAGACTTGTATCCGTATCCGTATGTATTAGGATTAGAGAGAGAAAGAGCCAACATGTTTCAGTCAACCTTTAGTATAGTGGTACACAAGTAACTGTGGATTTTATAATCTACCTATACCAGGGGTCGGCAACCTGCGGCTCGCGAGCCGCATGCGGCTCTTATGATGTCAAGATGCGGCTCTCCAGTTCCATGCGCCAATATTAATAATTATATTATTTTATTTACAAAACTCATAAAAATATTATACTGCAAAAAAAACTTTAAACAGGATAAAAACACTCAACAGAGAACAGTGAGAATAGGTGGAGTAGAGAGTATACGGACAGCTGACATTTTTTAAATGTGGCAACACTGTTCTGTTTGTTTAGTTATAATCCTAATCAAATACCATAATATTGAAATAAAAATGTTAGTGGCTCTTTAAAAACTGGGAAATTTTGTAAATTGTAACTTTTGACTCTTCCGTCTCAAAAGGTTGCCGACCCCTGACCTATACGTATACATAGTATGAAAGGAAATGTCGGTAGGTGTCTGTCTGTCTGTTTGTCTGTACCGACTAATCTAGAGAACTACTGAACTGATTTTTAAATGCGATTCTCACCATTCAATAGATTATTTCTTAGGGAAAGTTTAGGTCTATAATAGATATCCGGCCCAGCTTCGCCCAGTTGCAAATCGAATTAAATCTGCTGTAGTGAACAGATTTTAATGCGGTTTTAACACTCAAAAGTTTATTTTTTGAGGAAGGATTATGTCTATACTAGCTGCCCGGTTTAGCTTCGCGCGGGTGCAATTCGGATTGAATCCAGGTTGGATTAAAATCAAGTTTATGTTTTTAGGGTTCCGTACTAGAAAGGAACTCTATTGTTGTACCAATGATGTCTGTCTGTCCGTCCGTCGGTCTGTCACAGGCCTCTAACTTCTAAACGAAACGAGATAGGGACTTAAAATTCACACATATGTATTACCGCGGCCGAAAGACGGAGAGAATAACAAAAGATTAAAAAGGTTTATTTAAGGGGGGCGCCCATACATGCAAACGGGGGTCAAAAAATATTTTTTTTGCACCTATTCTTGTGGGGTATCGTTGAAAAGGGCCTTTTGAGTAGATTATAAATGTGTTTTTATTTTATTTATTTTATCAAAATTGTAGGTTTAGCATAACTTACATAGTACGGAAGCCTATACTGTTTGCGTGGCTCGACACGCACTTGGCCGTTTATTTATCTATACCTAGATAATAATAAAAGCTAAATGTCTATATATGTATTAATTTTGCACCTAGGATCGTCTATCAAGTGTAAATTACAGCTGACATAAAATGACCAAAGCAATTTTTCTATTAAATTACTACCTATTATACTTTAAGAAACCACAATACATATACCCACAATTAGTGTAAGAAAAATTAGGTATGTATATTGTATACAGGGTGTCCCAAAAAGAATGGGACATAAAATAACAGCTGATTCCTTACAAAAAAATGTTACGATAGACCCCAATTTGTCTATTCCGAAAGTTGATATTAAAAGAGATACAGGGTGTCAAAATTTAATTTTTATTTTTATCATTATGACGTGGCATTTTAATAAGAAACATTGCATTTTTAAATAAAACTGTCAAAATTACCATGATAACTCCGCGCCGGCGTTTTCAAAGCCACCTATGTTCATTTTCAAAATTTGCCATTTAAAACCACATTGCAACGGTTACTTTAAGTGCAAATATCTTGAAAAAGGTTACTCCTAGCCACTTTTACAAGGTATACCTTTTTTACGTAAAAATGACGGAAAAATCAAATTTTTAATTCAAAAAAATAGTACGAGTGCGTACAAAGAAGTTATGACTATTTGAAAGAGTGAAAAGGTGTGTAAGTGGCGCCCCCTACAAGTAAGAGCCATACCAAGGTCAGATTTGAATTGCTCATGTCAAAAAATCCCATATACCATATTTCATTAAAATGCCTAAATTATTTTAAAAGTTATTTAAGAAAATCAAAAATAAAAATTAAACTTTGACACCCTGTATCTCTTTTAATATCAACTTTCGGAATAGACAAGTTGGGGTCTATCGCAATATTTTTTTGTAAGGAACCAGCTGTTGCTCTATGTCCCATTCTTTTTGGGACACGCTGTATATAGGTACTAAGTAATACCCAGGTATTTTTTTGTAACTCAGGCATTAATAAAGTTATTGACCGTTCGCATAAAAAGAAAAAAAGAGTTGAACATTATTAATTTGAAAAACACTTTTCGGACTGATTTAATACTTTTCTACTATGAAAGTGGGAAGTAAAAAAGTAATTATTCTTAAACCCTTTTTCTTCCATCTTGTGTAGTTAAATGAATCAACTTGTACATATATTTGAATTACAGATCAATTCAAAGTTTTAAAAGAATTATTTGCAACAAACTTTGTCGGCGCAACTTTGAAATGTAAGTAAAAAGTTACGCCTTATGCAGTTTTGTTTTTTTTTTAACTTAAAGGATACATCAATCTTATTATCTACAAAGACATGGACAACTGCATCTGGACTAGTGATTATTTTTATACAGGATGTTTCCTAAATTATGCCGAAAACTTCGGAAGCCAGTACCGTACTTAGGTCGTGGCAACGTTGGCATTTTCCACAGGCTCCTGAATTTTAGGAGCGAAGATTTTCTTTGGGAAACTATTGAAACAGTAATGGAGTTGACACCACTACATTGAAAGTGGGTTGTTTTATAACTTCCCATTGGAAGTTATTGTAATGGGTCCGAAAATCGAAATCAAAATGTATAACAAATGATGTTTCAAGGTCACTACACTATTTTTAGAAAGATGTCTCTGTGTGTGTGTGTGTGTGTGTACGTATGTTCGTACGTACGTACGTACGTACGTACGTACGTATGTGTCCATTTCTTTCTAAGACGAAATCTCGAGAATGAAAAATGATATCGACTACATTAGGGTGCCAATCGACGCGTATTAACATAAATATGATCTGAAAGAAATTTTTTTCAAAATCGGTTCAGCCGTTCTTTTTTCTTAACCAAATAGACACCAAAAAAGTAGATTTTACACAATATCTCGCGAATAAAAAATTATATCGACTTCGTAAGGGTGTCAATCGAGGCGTGTTAACGTCATTTTGATCCGACATAAATTTTATAAAAATCGGTTCAGCCGTTTTTTTTTGTTTTTTAATTATTGTTAAAAATAAATAATAATTATGTTTTAATGATTAAAATGATTACTTTTGTATGTAATATCTAATTTAATTATTATTATTAAATATTTATTAAACTGGGAAGTTCGTCGTGTGGACCTCAAGGGTCGCACTTTAGTCCTAATAAACGACCCACCTCACGGCTTGTTACGGATATCATTGTACTCAAAATGTATAAACAATATCCATTTTTGGTAGGGATTTTGAAGCGTTTATTATTTAAAAAATAATAATTTAATTTTATTGTAATTTAAAATTGCCGCTAGTTAAAGGGCCAATCATAAAACGCTCGCCATTTAAGTATCGAAATATGACTGAGACACTGTTTTCGTTGTGATGTGAAATGTCAATATTTCGTATAAATTTCTTAGCAAAAACGTCTGAAAATAATGTGTAAAAATAACACTATAGATATTTGAACGTATGCAGTAACAAAAACCCTGAAACACGCTTCTTGACGCTTGACAGTTGTAAATATGACAACAGTGTATTTCTATTTCTGCTGGCTTTACTCTTATTGGCTGTTAGAATGCAAACGCGAACATAGTCCTGTGACGTCATCCGACTAACAATGTTCAACTTTATTATTTTTTAATGCCTTTCCGAGTCTCTAAAAATTTCGAAAAAAATTTGATAGCCTTAAATTCAAAAACACTGCCGATTAAAGAAATAAAAAATTCGACTGATGACCAGTCCTATACTTCCCACCTAGTAAATATTTGCAAAAAATAAACACTTTTTTTTTTTATTCTTTGACTAGGCCCAAATAACCTTAGCTGTTGGTGGTCTTTAAAACACAATTTAATTTTTATTCTTTGAAAAAAGCATGGCCCTCTTTTTTGTTTGGTGATCTACTGATGGCTAACATAATATAGCAAAAATCATGGTTACCTTGATTTACGTACAATTTTTATTTTTTTTAGTAAAATATTTTTTTTCTCGAAAACTATACATTTTAGAGAAAAAAAATATTTACATTTTTTTCATATTATAACATCTAGAATTCATTTATATTTTTTGTTACCTATGTTAATACGTGACATTGAGGACGTTTTTTTGAATATCTCAGGATCCACTGAACCGATTTGACTCAAAATCTAATCAGATCTAAGTTAAAGGCTGATAAATACAATAGAACAATCGGCATGCCCGTATGTTGTTCCGTTCTTAAGATATCGAAGGCGAAAAATTGACCACACACACACACACACACACACATATTCACACACACACACACACACACATACACACACACACATACAGACATCAGTCAGAAAATGATCTTAAACGATTGCTAGGGTCTCAAAACGTGAAAATCTGTTAAAATCTCGAAATGTTTTTTTCGGACTAAATCCATTACTTCCCTACCATAGTAGAGGTGGGAAGAAAAAAATGCGTGTGTCAACCCCATAGTTAGTCCAACGGAAGCACGACGATCGCATACTTAGGTGACATTTTCGCCATTTCTCACAGCGCTCGCTCCTCGTCTTCCTGATAAAATGGACGTTGACGCAAACGAAGCCGCCGGCAAACGCTGGTTTTATGTAAAAACATTTGCTACCGGTTACACAATAATATAGGTGAGTTCACTGAATTGAAAATAAAAATATATAATTATATAATATGTAAATAAATTTATAAATATATGCAATATTGAGAATATTTTCAAAGATTTTGCTTGAAAGGTTTATATATATCAGAGTCCAACAGAGTCGAAGAATAAGTTATCAGTTCTTTAAAAGTTATAATTCAACATAAACTTTTAATTTGACATATTTGAAATATTATTTTGATATTTACTGAGTGTAACTGTCAAGGCGCATATATATTCTTATAACTTTTATATATTTTTAAATTTAGGACTTACACAATAAAAATCAAAACATGAAAATACTGTATTTACAAAGCAGTATCTCATTTCCGTTTTCTTTTTAGAAAATAAGTTATTTAAAATTTTTTTAAATTTGTGGAGCTTCAACTTTTTGTTATGTACACATTAACTTTTTATAAGAGCGTTCAAAACTGAATATTCTAGTTTCGAGCTAAACGACAGATAGATAAATTATGGCATAGCAAACAGCCACGATATTACGTGCCGACGCCGGCGTTCTTGACTTGAATTCAACTCATAATAGAAACGAATTTAAAGATGCAATTTGTCATTTAATTTCTAAAATTGCTCAGATGAGTTAAAAAAAATAGTACTTAAAGTTCCCATTTCATCATTATTGTTGTTATTTTTTTACTTTTCAAATAATTACTGATTATTTTAATAAGTTAAAGATCAGAGTAATTTGACATAAATAATGAAAATAGTTTGTTTTTTCCAAAGCCTACTCACCATACGACACTGTTTTATAACGTTAAAAAAACTGTTTTTTAAAATGATAAAATCGATAAGAAAACGAATTTTCCAGGGATGAGACCTAGCTAGATCGATTTTTTGCCCCCCGAAACCCCTTTTCGGTAAATTTGATCAAAATCGTTAGAGCCGTTTTCGAGAAAATATTTATATAGGTACATAGGTATATATATACAAGATTTGATCGTTTAATAATATAGGGATATCTCAATATCTATCCTCCTATGTTCAATGTTTACTATAAAATACTGTATCGTATTCTGGAATAAAAATGCACTATTAGCTGACTTTTGCCTTCGTCGATAACAATGTATGAATCACTGCCTATTATTTCCGAACTGAACTATAATTAGATAAAAAATAAATATTAGCAAAAAAAACTTATTAGAGACAAGCTTTTATTTCAATGCACTAAAAAGGAAAAAATAATTTTTAATAATTTAGGTTCATAGTTATAAAAGCGTGGGTCGTGACTAATAAACTATCATAGAGTTCAGGACCCACGCTTTTATAATTATGAACCTAAATTATTAAAAATTATTTTTCCTTTTTAGTGCATTTAAATAAAAGCTTGTCTCTGAAAAGTTTTTTTTTGCTAATATTTATTTTGGTTCATTATAGTCTTTCAAAATTTTATCCCCCTTGACACCCGTAGGGGTAAAATACTTTCTTATTGAATGCTTACGTCAGAAAAGGAACCAACTGTCCAAATTTCAAGTTTCTAGATTCAGTGATTTGGCCTGGGCGTTGATTAGTCAATAAAACCCTACATCCCCGTTTGAACCTCTTAGGGGTTGAATTTATTTCTAATAACGATTTATTCGTGTATTGTCATCGGGAATATATATGTGTACAAAATTTCAAATCGATCGGATACGTGGAAGTCGTTCAAAATTGACTTGCAAGTTTTGACCTAAACAAACACACAAACTAACTAACATACATTGCAAGGTAAATAAAAGCTTGTAACAACGAAAATGTGACACGTACGTCTATGTCACTCAATTGTTTATTTTTCTGTAACACGTCAGAAAGGGTGCGTTCCACTTGGCGACCATTGCGCCCACTACGCTCGCGCCTTATGGCCGCGCTCATTACGTTTGGTCGTTGTAGGCGTTGCGATCGCCAAGTGGAACGCACCCAAAGTAGTCTGTCTGCAAAGGCGGTTAATATAGGAAACATGCGTTGCGTAACTCACTGTAATATTTCTTCTAGAAATACGAGAGTATTGTTTTGAATATTTAAAGGGGTTTCTATTATTAAACAAGTGATGGGGTGGCATCCACTACAAATACTATCGATAGCAGTGCTTCCCCATATACCGGCAACGTCCGGTACTTAAAATTAACATGTAAAATGTAACAGTACCTAACTATTGCTATCTGGTGGCAATACGAAAAACTCGGTATAGTGTTGTGAATTATTTACAATAATCACGAATTCTTCACATAAAGTTTACTTTTACCTCTCGGTCTGTTGGCACGGTTCGTTTTTTCTAGGATTTTTGTCACGTCTGAATGATAAAGTTTTATAAAACTGACATCAGTTCATTTTTTCAATTTGAAAGATGGGTCGCTTATCTGTCATGCATTATACATTGTCACCGCGTTTGGTTTGTCGAAGTAGGATTTTATAGTAGTCAAAACATAAGTAGCAAGCACTTTGTTTCCATTTTTAGGGGTTCCGTGACTGCATTCAAGTAAAAAACCGGTCACGTGCGAGTTCGACTCGCGCGCAGAGGGTTTCGTACAGCTTATAAAGGCATAAATTAAAATACACTTCATTAAATTAAATTTATTTTTTTGAAATTATTTTTTAATTAAATTTCTTGTTCTAAAAATTCCAAAATTATAGCTACTTTTTACTGTTCGCATTTGTGAGATAGAGCTTTGTGATAGAAGGACGGACGAACAGCAAGATCATAGACTCAGTAATAGGGTTCCGTAGAAACTAGGCACCCTATGGTTCCTAGTTTCCACGGAACCCTAAAAACTCTGTCGTAATTGATTTTCTGAGGAACTGCTTAAGTTATCGACTTGAAAGGCATAGTTTTAAAGCTTGTGTGCCCGCACCTAGTTCATGAATCCGAATCAAAAATATTTTTGAAGCGAAGCTTTTTTTGGCCGCAGGGGAGTAAACTTCGCTGTGTCTAACGAATTTTCTTCTCTCTCTCTCTCTCTTTGTAAAATATTTACGTAGAAAAAGCTTCGCTTCTGTCGGGCGTCCCACGACTCCATCCGTTTTTTTTTTGTCTATTTTTGGAGGGATCAAAATTTAGTGTATTTTTTTACCTGGTATCATATGAAAGGGCACTTGTTACAGACTCCTTTACGGTATTTTTTATTATGTTTTGCGAGTAATATTAGAAAAAAATGATTTCCAAACTTTTTTAAAATTATTCCACTCTTATAGCTATTTTGCTAGCACTCATCATCCATCAAAACAATTTAATTACGTAATGTAATCTTTAATAATAGAATCTATGTCTGAAATACGTATTGATTTATTATACAAGGAAATTCGACGTATTTAGCCTGTACTTGGCTAAGTATACAGGGTGTTATCGAAATCTGTTTACTCCGGCAGGACGACAGCATAAATGAAGACGAACTTTTATAACAACTTGGCAATTATAAGTAATAAACATATCAAAGGATTACTATTTCATATTTGATTCGAAGTTTCATAAGGAATATACTCTCAAAACTGTATATATAGATTGTCATAATCCTCTTGTCCACATTATTATATTTATTTGATATTATGTTGAATTAAAAAATTCGACTCAATAGCTTTTTCGTTGCAACTTGCAAGCTAATTACTTTTCGTACATAAAATGGCGCTTATGATCAACAAGTGCGTGGTTACATAACCTAAAACTTCAGGTATGTCCACACTGTAACTACATTCGGTACAAGCGTTTTCGATCTTTGTGAAAACGAATGGATCGTGTGCGTTTGTGTTTATTTGCAGCACACACGCCCACATTCGGTTTAGTTAACATGCGCACTTTATATCAAATACAAACACTATACACAAATATTTATTGATGTGGACAATAAGGTTTGTAAAAAACGACAACGAATGGATCGTATGCGTTGAATTTGTGAATATATGCGGCACACACGTCCACAATCGTGTCAATTTACATTCACAAATTCATGTCAGATACAATCACACAACACAAAATATATTTATTAATATGAACAAATTGTTCTCCGCGAATTAAAATGCAGAATATATGAAAACAGATTTATTTAATCGTAATGGAATTTTACAAGGACAGAACATAAGCAATCTACGTACGTACAATGACTATTTTTATATCAGTAAGTACTAGCAATTGCTCCTAAATGATTCTCTAGTTAAAACTGACCTTTATTATGCAAATATCATCTTCTCTTATTTACTATCGCAAAGAGTACGTCACAACAAAGTCAAATAGTGTAACGGGTACACTTTCAAATGGCTTAGAGCAAAGTTTGTCTTACTCTAGCTTTATTACAGACATCAGATGTGCGAGTGAGACAATACGCGACTGTCAGTGGAAGCTTCTATTGACAAACAAGAATGATAATTCTGTCGTGAAGTTAGTTTATTCGACCATTAAATTCATTGTTGATAGCAGAGTTTCAGTGGCGTTGCGTTGAACAAAAAAAGTTCATTAATTAAAACACGTTTAATTATTATAGCTGAAGTCCCAGTTGACTGAACCGATTGGAAGTTAAATATTTATTATTAGAACTCGTGTCCATATTAATATAATTAATGTAGTAATTAATTCGCATGTATGTGGACAAAAAATAATAAAACAAGTGTGCAAGCTTTCACGGCCGGCATTGTTCCAAGTCTTCAAGGTTTCCGGGCTTGTAGGCCGTGGTCCGGTGGTATTTCTACCTAAGTAGAAATACCACCGGACCACGGCCTACAAGCCCGGAAACCATGAAGACTTGGAATAATAAAACAGATGTAATAGTTTACCAAAAGTACGCCAGTTTTTATATATGCAGGAACTGTTTAATGTCGTTGTGAAACTCTCTTTTATGTAGAACATAAGATTGTACTCGCGCAAAAATAAATGATTGATCTACATAGAAAAAGACCGCTTTTCAAGCTTTTTGGTCAAAATGCTTACAAAAATGTGGTTTACAAATAAAAAAATAGGTAAAAAAACTTTTAAGTTAAACGGTTTTATTTTATATCATCAGCTGTACCAAAAACTAGAAAATAATTAGGACACAATCCAAGGGGCACTTTGTGTCGCTGCGTCAGCGGAATAAGTAATAAAAACGTGGGGTGCATTAGAAATATTTCTGTTGGTGGGCTTGGAAACACATTTTTCTAGACAGGCCGTTCTTATTTATTAATTATACAGTCGTTATACAGATTTTTATGCACCCCACGTTTTTATTACTTATTCCGCTTGGTTTGTGTCCTAATTATTTTGTAGTTTTTGGTACAGCTGATGATTTAAAATAAAACCGTTTAACTTAAAAGTTTTTTTACCTATTTTTATTTTCTAGTTTTTTTTAGTTTGATTTCTGGCTCGTATCATTATACAAACTCCTCATCCTTTCAACTGTCCATCTCCTGATTCCATCATCAGACCCTCGTTACCAAGTTGAAATTATCATAATATTGTATTGTCACGGAAACTCAATGTGTGTGCAAAGTTTCATAAGAATCGATTAAGTAGAAGTAGTTGAAAAAACTGTCGCAAGATTTGAAACAAAGATAGTAACAAACAAACAAATATATGGGGTCAAGCTAAATAAAAACGTTTAAAAATCAGTTGTCTATTGTGCGAGTGATTATGACATAAGGAATGGATGTTTTAAATGGGTTTATTATTATTATATGTATAATATGGAGAATATTGATTCTTGTGTCGACGCCATTGGACAGGTTTACGAGTGTAATTCGTAAGATCCGTGAGAGCGATAACGTCCATCAACAACGGCCGTCCTGACAAACTGCTACCGATCGTTCAAACGCTTTGACTGCCTCTATCACTTGCCACAGCAGTTCAACGCTACATACAACATACGTACAGGTAGCAAATCTACTATACTATTACCAGTGGTGCGCAAAATATTTTCGTCTTGTCCGTACCCCCTCCAGATTTATTTCAGTTAGGTCCGTATTCACCAAACACTGTTGAAGATAGAAGTTACTAACCTTAGAATAAATTTATTCCTTGGAATAAAATAAACTTTCTATTCACCAAGCAGTTCATTCGATAGAATAGTAACTGCAGGTAAAAATTTACTATATACCATACACCTTGTGGATTTTGTCAAATATTTTGATTCTAAAGAACGTTTACCAAAGATCCGACCGATGGCGCATCGATCGAAAATGTAAAATGGTGAATATTGACATATTTTACTGACAAAAGCCTTTACCTGAAAGATATGAAATTAATATTTACCTATAAAAAATGGTGGAACCTTTGGTGTAAAGATACGAAATGTTACAATTACCACAAAACACCAAACCATAACAAACACTCTCGACGTACGTTTCGCCAACCAAGTTGGCATCATCAGGAGATGATTAAAACTAAAGACTAAACAAAAATTACTGCCTATTTATAGGCTACCTAATTTTAATTACCTGAAAACTAAACTAATTTACTAAATCAAAAAGCAGGCTACCTGGAATTGGGCCTTTGTCACTGTTCATAATATTATGTTTACACTTATGAATCTCTAGACTCTCTACGGCGTCTAGTTGTCTAATATTAATGACGTTTCTAATTAATTTTAAATTACTATTGTCTATTTTATGGTCATTTTCAAATGCATGTTGGGCAACACTAGATTTATCAAACCTGCCATATTTTAGATGAGCCATATGCTCTTTAAATCTTACTGAAATAGATCTTCTCGTTTGGCCAACATACTTTTTATTACAATTTTGACAACTAATTTCATAAATCCCGGACTTTTCTTTTTCTTCTACTTTTTCTTTAGGGTTCCCTAATTTTTCTTTCAAACTATTACTTGAAGAGTATACAATATTTAATCCTACTTCTTTAAAAATCTTTTTTAACCCTCTGGTGAAGCGCGATTCAAATGGAATCGATACATATCTAGAAATTTCTGTTTCATTACGAAAAGTCGAGGAATTTTCCAAAGCATTCTTAAAACTACGTTTTCTAATCATTTTATCTATTAAATCTACATTATAACCATTACACAAAGCTATGTCCTTAATTAAAGTTTTTTCTTTCTCAAACCTTTCCTTGTTGAGAGGGAAGCTGAGTAACCGGTGTATTAAAAAGTTGAAACTTGCCATTTTATGTTGAGGGCAATGATGTGAGTCTTTAGGGATATATCTTAGTGTATTGGTATACACTAAGATATATCCCTAAAGACTCACATCATTGCCCTCAACATAAAATGGCAAGTTTCAACTTTTTAATACACCGGTTACTCAGCTTCCCTCTCAACAAGGAAAGGTTTGAGAAAGAAAAAACTTTAATTAAGGACATAGCTTTGTGTAATGGTTATAATGTAGATTTAATAGATAAAATGATTAGAAAACGTAGTTTTAAGAATGCTTTGGAAAATTCCTCGACTTTTCGTAATGAAACAGAAATTTCTAGATATGTATCGATTCCATTTGAATCGCGCTTCACCAGAGGGTTAAAAAAGATTTTTAAAGAAGTAGGATTAAATATTGTATACTCTTCAAGTAATAGTTTGAAAGAAAAATTAGGGAACCCTAAAGAAAAAGTAGAAGAAAAAGAAAAGTCCGGGATTTATGAAATTAGTTGTCAAAATTGTAATAAAAAGTATGTTGGCCAAACGAGAAGATCTATTTCAGTAAGATTTAAAGAGCATATGGCTCATCTAAAATATGTCAGGTTTGATAAATCTAGTGTTGCCCAACATGCATTTGAAAATGACCATAAAATAGACAATAGTAATTTAAAATTAATTAGAAACGTCATTAATATTAGACAACTAGACGCCGTAGAGAGTCTAGAGATTCATAAGTGTAAACATAATATTATGAACAGTGACAAAGGCCCAATTCCAGGTAGCCTGCTTTTTGATTTAGTAAATTAGTTTAGTTTTCAGGTAATTAAAATTAGGTAGCCTATAAATAGGCAGTAATTTTTGTTTAGTCTTTAGTTTTAATCATCTCCTGATGATGCCAACTTGGTTGGCGAAACGTACGTCGAGAGTGTTTGTTATGGTTTGGTGTTTTGTGGTAATTGTAACATTTCGTAATATTTACCTGAAAATGTCGCCAGGCCATAAAGTAATTTATGCATTTCGTGCATACCCTATTTAACTAGGCGAATAAATATTTATACCCTTGAAATTGGACAGAATAACTATTCTTACGATTTATACCTGCAGTAAACTTAACTATGATTGGTGATTTGAGTTATCACAATTTATTCCGAGTGATAGTTACCAGGGGAATAAATCAACGGAATAAATAACTAACTAGGCTCGGTGAATACGGGCCTTAGTAAATTCTCATCCATACTGACAATATCAATAAACAGATCTCAGGAAATTGGACTAAATTTATTTATTTAACGCCTCACAACAATTTTCGTACAACGTTTTGTTAATCTTTGTCGTCTTTATCAATTTTTATAAAATGTTATAATATTGTAATATTGTTATTTTGTTTTTTGAAGTGAAAACTTCCATAGGCGCGCTTTATCTGGGTAGTAAACGAAAGTGAACCGTTCGCAACCAGATGGTGACGCTCGCTTAATCGGGGTTACTCAGCTCAAACAGAATAAAATATCTATAATAACCATGTTTTTCCTTAGAGGTTTTTGAGCTATGTTTGCTGTATATAGTAAACAGAGAAAGGTTTGAAGAATAGCGAAATTGGAAGGTACCTCAAAATTCGTAAACACAATTTATTTTATTTATTGTAGATTATAGACGCGACAACTTATAGACCGAGAGCTAGTGACAATTTTTTGGTGTTATTTATTCAAGGCCTTATTTTTGTGAAGATGTTGAGGGAGGCATATTAAAGTGCCCTGAGTAAGGGATTTTGCTAGATAGTGGTATGGGAGAGATGCAGACCGCCCCCATGTAAAAAAATGGTTATAATTATTATTGCTTCAAAGCTGAAATTGTTTGTATAGTTTGTCGGTGAACCCAATAATGCCATTAAAATATTTTCAGATCGATTGGTCGGTATTAAAAGGGTGGCAGATGACCCTAAACGTGCCATGTACCCGACGAAATTTTTATTATTAGTACAAGGTTCAAATTTTAATATGTTGTTACGGCGACTATTTTAAGCATATATTTTAATTTGCAGAACAAAATGTCGGTATTAACCCCCTCTCTTAGAGGGAAACTTGCCCGCCTAGTTGTTTATATCGTTCTGCAAGGGGGTTAATACCGAAATTTTGCTCTGCAAATTGAAATATATGCTTAAAACAGTCGCCGTAACAACATATTAAAATTTGAACCTTGAACTAATAATATAAATTTCGTCGGGTACATGACACGTTTAGGGTGATCTGCCACCCTTTTAATACCGACCAATCGATCTGAAAACACCTTTTAACACTGCCACACCTTTAACACTGACCAATCGATCTGAAAATATTATAATGGCATTATTGGGTCACCGACAAGCTATACAAACAATTTCAGCCTTGAAGCAATAATAATTGTGACAATTTTTTTAAATACATGTTGGGGGCGGTCTACACACCTCCTATACCGCTAACTAGCAAAATCCCTTACTCAGGGCACTTTAATATGCCTCCCTCAACATCTTCACAAAAATAAGGCCTTGAATAAATAACACCAAAAAATTGTCACTGGCTCTCGGTCTATAAGTTGTTGCGTCTATAATCTACAATAAATATAATAAATCGTGTTTACGAATTTTGAAGTACTTTCCAATTTCGCTATTCTTCAAACCTTTCTCTGTGTACTATATACAGCAAACAGAGCTCAAAACCTCTAAGGAAAAACATGGTTATTATAGATATTTTATTCTGTTCTATTTATAATTCTTTTCTCTTATATAGTGAATGGAATATAGTATTATAAAGAAACCACGCAATACAGTGCGTATGTGTGCGTCTGCTGCGAATGGACATAGCCAAGATAATCCTGAAAAATAGAGACGCGCTCACTATGTCTGTTTTGTTAGCTGTTCAATATTTCAATGACCGACCCCGGTTGATGTATCGTCACTTTAGAACCATCTTACTCTCTGTCGATTTTTATGAAGATAAATTTTTTTTCTATTAAACATTGACTTCATGGTGATAACCCGAAGTATGCGAATTTAAAGATGACGACCTTGTCTTCAATTTCGATTCAAATAATTAAATAAAATGTATGTATTTTTTCGAAAATTTTAATGTATTTCGGGATAGCTAAATGTGTCTTCATTATTTTTGAAGACTGTGAAATCTTTTTTCGATTTTTCTTTGCGTTTCTAAATGCTATTGCTCAGTGTTAAAAAAATGGGTATATGTAACCTTAAAACCGCCTGCACCCGGGAATAGTAGTGGCGGCCAATACTGGCGGCTAGAAGTGGCAGCCAGTTAATGGCCGGACAGTATAGGCTACGCGCCAACGGCCTGACTAAGGGCCTTGTCCCACCAAAGAGAAGCAACAGCGACGCGACAGCAACACGATGTCGCCAGCGTATACCCACCAACGCTCCGGCAAAGAAACATCCAAGCAGCGTGTCGGTTTCTTGTTATGCCGAGCGACTCGACATGTCAATTTTGAAACAACATTCAAGCTGTGTGTTGCGGTGGTACATTGCAATCACGCCGTCGTCTTCACTTGATAACATTGTTCACTATGAACTGATGTAGAAAACACGTTGTTTTGGTGCATCTTTGGTGGTCGCCTGCTTGTGTCATGTTGAAATCGTGTCGCTGACGCGTCGCTGTTGCTCCTCTTTGGTGGAACAAGGGCCTTACTCTACCAAATAAAAAAGATGTACTTAAAAAAACTTTGAAAGTAATTGATTTTTAGTAGTTACTCGAAAATTGGAAGAAAATATGAAAAATATCGAGGGTCTCATATCCAAAGGGCATCCACAAAACTTGACAAGCAATGGAAAAACATTTTTTTTCTTAATAAATTTTGTTGATAGTTCATACGCCCCTTTGACATATTAAAGGTCTTAATTGTCAATAAGGTATATGAACCAACAACAAAATTTATTTAGTGGAGTAAACATTTTTTTCTGATTCCTGTAAAGTTTTGTTAATAGCTAATACGCCCCTTTGATGTATGAGACCCACGATATTCAACAGCATATTTTTTTTAAATATTCCAGATTATTCAAGTTTTCAATTCCTTATCTTAATTTGAGCGTAACCGGTAGCCGCATAAAGTTCCCTATAATTTAAGGTTTCGTAGGTAGGTATCTATTAGTAGACTGCAGTGTAACAAGTTTAGTCAAAATCGGTTGGGGCGTTTTCGAGTAATGCTAGTACAGACAGATAGGCAGTCAAAATTATGGAAACACGTTTTCCCTTCTAATTCTCTATTTCTGGTACGACTTTTGTCTTAAATTTAGATTTAAGAATATGCCATTTGTTTCCAACTAAATGGAAAACAAACGAAATTCTTAAATCTAGATTTATAATAAAAGTCGCACCAGAAACCCAGCATAAGTGTCATACAAAATACCCAAAAACCCGCAAGCAAACGAAATTACATTTTATCTATTTAAGTAAAGAATACTAAGAGAAAGTGGTTGGATACAATAAAGGACAAGAAGTTATAGCCACTTATTAACCACAAAAATTTTATTATTGAATGTACATTTCGAGAGCAATCTCCCATCATCAGAATTTGCTAATGGAAGAATTACTCTCGAAATGTACATCAAATAATAAAATTGTTGTGCTTTGTTTATTGTATTTTTGGTTACTTGTTACAAAAGACAGGAATAGTAAATAGTTTGTTTAACAATGACATAAATATAGCATCTGTTGTTTTTTTTTTTGCTTTTTAGATCTGATGTTGTTGACATACAATATATCTTATGCATATAAGATATATATTGATATTTTTATGTACATAATGTGAGGAGTAACTGAAAACACGATACATGTATTGAAGGGGAATACCCCATCAAACTCTACACGCTTTTATGTAAAAACAAAAGAGCCACATAAAAGACAATCGCGAAACGTATAGAAGAAGCGGAATATTCAAAAATGATTTCTTGTGAAAACATTGTAAGACGCTATTACCTGACTTCGTTTTACATAATATAATAATATCAGATATGTACGAAGCTATATTCAGAAAATAATATACGGAATGGTTTCCGATACTAGGTCCTATATTTTCGGTTGAAGTAATCATTTTAAGGCCAATAATTCTTATGCCGGCTCCAGACTTCCTTTTTGGCCACCTACACTGTAAGAAATGAGAAGGCCGATTACATAGATTATCGATTGTCCATTTGTAGCCAGCGATTAATCTGGTAATAGGCACACAAAGAGACAATGGCGTCGCAAACAGGTAACGCCTGCACATCGCGTGATTCCATAAAAACATATTGCGCATGCGTGGTTACTAATTTTACATTAATTTGTTTTGTATTCATCCATTTTATATATGTAACTATACATTTTATTTTGTAATTTTTACACACTTTATTGGAATATTACACAAATTATGTAATTTTAAATTATTTTATGTAAAAATCACAAATTTGTTTAACTTTACAGTAAAAGTCAAAGTTTTTATGAAGTTTTCTGTGCAAAAATAAATAATAATGTAAAATCACTTAGAAAATCGTGCGAATTCTACCTTAACTTTCAAAGTATTTTTACATCCATTTTTTACACTGTAGTAAAAAATTCTTAAAATATGGCCTGGAGCTGGTACTTATCCGACTTTTTCTAAAAGTTCAGATAGATAGATAGATACCTAGATAGATAGACAGATAGGCAGATAGACATGTAGACAGATAGACAGATAGATAATGTGGAAACGCATTCCAGTGTGAGGAACGAGTGGAGGAGGAGGGGTTTTAGTCGGTAAGAATCCGACACTCCCCCCGCAGGGAGTGCAAGATTTCCCCTTCACTGAAATAAAAGATATAGATAGACAGAGAGATAGATAGATTGTAAATTATAGACGATCAACAACTAAAAGTTCAGGTTATTGTATCGCCCTGAGTCGATATTTTAACCGACTTCAAAAAAAGGAGGTGGTTCTCAATTCGGTTGTATTTTTTTTTTATGTTTGTTACCTCAGAACTCCGTCATTTATATACCGATTTGGAAAAAAAAAATTTTATTTGAAAGGATATACTTTCAGACTAGTCCCATAGAAATTTCATCAAAATCGGTTCAATAGTTCGGCTGATTTTAATAAAAGTTAGTTACAGCGTGTGATTCCTTAAGGTAAATGTCACTTTTTGACACATCAGACAGCGTAAGAAAGTTGGTTTAATAAAAGTGATAACGACGTGTGATTCCTTTAAGGTAAAAGTCACTTTTTGACACTAAAAAGTAAAAAATAAAAAACTTTTTAACAAAAAAAAAAACCTCCTTCAAAAAGTCACTAAAAAGAGGAAAATAATGAAATTTTGAGGTCTGCGCCAATTTAATAAAATATGAAGTTGGTTAAAAAGAACATATTAATCACTATACTATACTTTTTAATCGACTTCATATTTTATTATGTTGGCGCAGACCTCAAAATTTCATTATTTTCCTCTTTTGAGTGGCTTTTTGAAAGAGTTTTTTTTTTTTTGTTAAAAAGTTTTTATATTTCACGTAATGTTTTTCACGTGTCTGGCTTTTGTGAATAAATGCTTTGTACCTATCTGAAAAAAAACAATGGCCTCTCATTTGAATGAGAGAAATACATGAGATATCTTATTGATTTTTTTCATTTAATCAAAGCATATACACTTTATAAAACGGAAATAGACTGGAAAATTGGAACATATATAATTGATATATGTTTTAAGTAATTGTTGCAAATAAACAAAGGCCGGTTAAAGTGAGATGAAAAATGGCCGATTATTATTCAATGTAAAGTTGATGTTAAGAGGAAGTGCGTGGAAAGTTGCTGAATGTATTCGGCGAGGATTGCTGCTGCTGACATATTGGCTTCAAACACGCCAACCTTGGCCAATGATAACACGACTTTATACCGTTATAATATTATACAGGGTGTCTCAGATCGATCGCGAAATAGAGAAAAAAAATCTGAACAGAAAAGTTCTTAGACATTTTTAATCCGATATGTACATCGATACACATCGCGTAGATTCCATAAAAACACATTGCGCATGCGTGGTTACTAATTTTACATTAATTTGTTTTGTATTCATCCATTTTATATATGTAACTATACATTTTATTTTGTAATTTTTACACACTTTATTGGAATATTACACAAATTATCTAATTTTAATTTACTTTATGTAAAAATCACAAATTTGCTTAACTTTACAGTAAAAGTCCAAGTTTTTATGAAGTTTTCTGTGTAAAAATAAATAATAATGTAAAATCACTTAGAAAATCGAGCGAATTCTACTTTAACTTTGAAAGTATTTTTACATCCATTTTTTACAGTGTATTACATTAATGGTACATCCGATCAAAAAATGTACTGAGGACTTTTCTGCTCCGATTTTTTTTCTCTATTTCACTGTACTGTTCGTACTCCGAAGGGAATCGATCTGAGACACCCAGGTGTACTTATGACCGGTGTCCAGGTCTCGGAAAATTTCTCTAGTTCTAAGGAATTTTCGAGTGGTTTGGGGAAAAATGGAAATACAGTAATTTTTACTGATATCCAGAGAAGTGTACCTACCTATCGAAAATCCTAAAAAACTTATAAACGATTTAAAACTTAATCAAAAATGTCTTAGAAACTCGTAAAGCAGAAATTTAATAATATTTAACATTTGCAGTTGATGGTCATATTTTTAATTTTCTTGAGAAAAATCGCTAACCGTAACTGCACCTTCACCGACTAACGGCAGTACTGTCCTATAGCCTATGCCCTATGGCCTATAGTATTATCTTTTACCAAGGAAATGTTTTTTTGCAGGGGCGGATTTAGAAAAATATTTCAGGGGGGATTTTCAAAATATTTATGTACAAGTATATTATATTGATATTTACCTCACCAAATCAGTACCCGCGAAAATATAAAAAAAATATCGAAAATATGCAACGCGCAACGCCGCTAAGATATGAATCGGATGTCTTTTTCTATGCGTTCTATGCGTTGCCAAAAATTTCGGGGAGGGCGGGGTGAACCCCCTAATCCCTACTCTGGATCCGCCACTGTTTTTTTGTGAGGTTTAACTAATTGTTGAAAAGAGGTGGAACCACTGTCCGGTTTTGTTGGGTTCCCGGCCATATGGGAATCGCTGGCAATGAATTAGCTGACACTGCAGCTAAAGACGCTGCAAATAACGGTCAGAATGTATTTTGTGTTATCGGTGACGAGCGTCCTGATTTCAGCAGCTCTGGAAGGATGAATGGAGTGCTGTCGATGAAAACAAATTAAAATTTATATAATCTACAGTTGACCCATGGTTCACATCTTGCCGTCCCTCCAGGTGGGAGGAAGTGATCCTTACACGGCTGTAGATTGACACATGGTTTTTTTATGGCTCGTGAGGAACCGCCCCTCTGTGAGACGTGTGACACTCGTGTTACCGTTTCGCATATTTTAATAGAGTGGGTCCAGTTTAGGGACACACGACAGCAGATCGGATTGTCAGGTGATCTGTCGGTTGTTTTAGGAAATGATCCTGACAATGTCGATCTGCTGTTTCGATTTTTAAAGGAAACCGGTCTTGACCGGTTTATTTGATTTTATTTATTTGTGGCCCCTTTACAGCCTTAATGGTTTTTTCTTTTTATATTACTACGTTATAATATTATATGACACATTTTATTTGTATTTATTATGATTTTATTTTGTTCTGTGTCAACTTTTGATTTTGCTTTGGTTTTATTGTTTTTGCTTTTCTTTTGTTTACTTTTTTATTTTTAGACGATAAAGACCTCTGTTGTCGAGCGTCTATAATCTACAATTCATTCATTCTAACTAATTGTAGATAGGTAAGCGCTGTATTTTTAGCGTCAACTTGATTATAATAATTGTCACCCTGTAACTATAAAACGGTAGCAAGTAACAACATGCCATAATACATTGGTACATATGAATACTTGCCCACACGACGTATCGGTTAATTACAGACATGATACGCGGTCAACCACCAGACGTTGCGTTGTGTAGATACTACTAGAGATACTATAGATTACATTACGTTTACAACGTATATAATATATTATGTAACTTTGTATGGGAAGATATTAATTCTGTTTATTTATTTATACCTTACAAACAGGCCAAGGCCTAATTATAATATGTTCGAAATCTATATCTTATATCTATATACTTATATAAAAAAGTCGTGTTAGTTACTTAGTTACACCATTTATAACTCGAGAACGGCTGGACCGATTTTCATGATCTTTGATTTTTTGGATTTGTCTCCGCCCTGGTTAACAGAATAACTATTAAAACATCGGAAAAATTCACCCGGGAGCGAACGAGCGAAGCGAGTGAGTAATGTACCACCCGGGAGCTAACGAGCGAAGCGAGTGAGTGGTGTATTGCAGTCCGGGCGAAGCCGGGCCGGGCCGCTAGTACTTAAATAAAAATTAAATGCTGTTCGTTACAAATGCATATTCGTACTTAATCCGCACTCTCTCAACCCTTGTAAATTTTTTTCACAAAATTACTTTACGAACGGTCTTTATAATTGATGTCAAGTATAAATATGGTATTTTCGAAAAAAAAAATTCTGTCTGTCTGTCTGATTGAATGCTGTCGATTTGTATGTTTGGTTGCTTATACCTAGAGAACTACTGAATTAATTTCGATAAAAATTATATTTAATCCTTAGCTTAAAGTTCAACTTAAAATAAAACTACAAATCGTTTTCTTAGGCCCTCGGGAAGCAACATAATCCCGTTACGTAAAATCAAGGGGGAGGAAGCCGCGGGTACTTAAATATGAAAAACCATAAATCGTAGACAAAAAATGTTTATACAAAAGTTGTAGATAATTTCGTCCTCTACAAGATTGATAACCATTTTTTACAAAAAATGGAACGGAACCGAGAAATTTGCAAAAAACCGTCTATCGTGAACTTGAACCTCGAATATCTGGCAACGCCGGCATGATATCGATGGGGACTTTTTACACGTTTTTTAAAACACCATAACGAAGGTATAAAAAAAAATCAGCTAACTGGGAATTATTCTGCAGATGGGTCGTTCTAATGTCTAAAATTACTGGAGTAACATCTAAGTTGAAATTTCGTTGGAAATAATCAGAAAGTTACGATTTTAAATTTATATTGATTACTCGAAAACGGCAACAATTATAATATGATTACTCTAGTACGTTGATGAAAATAAGCATTAACCCATGACCTTAAGGAATATCTAAATTAGCATTCTCGTACTTAACATTTGTATATTGAATAGATAAATAATTAATTAGAATTTGTTTGCCAACATGTCTAAAAATAAACGATAAAATGTACTGGAAAATACATTATTTAATTACTTTCTGGTAGAAATGGAATAATTTGTCGGGGGTTGTTTATTAATACAATGCGCACATTATTTGTATCTCTTTCTATGTCGGCACCCCTCTAACTCGAATTATTTAAATGGAAATAACGCCGGTACAGTATTTTAGATTAAAACGGCATTTCTCTGTAGTAAAAAGAGACAGCAAATACTTCGGTACTGCGGTAAAGACAGCAAATACTTCGGTACTGCGGTAAAAAAATGAATAATTGAGTAATTCACGAACTCAGTAAAATGCTAATATTATTCATTTTTCATTTGTATAACAGTTGAATTTTCGTATGAGATTGACTTCCAAAATAAAAAACTTTTTAACAAAAAAAAACCTACTTCAAAAAGGCACTAAAAAGAGGAAAATAATGAAATTTTGAGGTATGTGCCAATTAAAATATGAAGTTGGTTAAAAAGAAGATATTAATCACTATAGGTACTATACTTTTTAACCGACTTCATATTTTAATTGGCACAGACCTCAAAATTTCATTATTTTTCTCTTTTTAGTGCCTTTTTGAAGGAGTTTTTTTTTTTGTTAAAAAGTTTTTTATTTTTTACTTTTCAGTGTCAACAAAAAGTAACATTTACCTTAAAGAATCACACGCCGTTACTTACTTTTATTAAAATCAGCCAAACTACTGAACCGATTTTGATGACATTTCTGTGGGACCAATCTGAAAGTATATCCTTTTAAATAAAAAAAAAATTTTCAAAATCGGTTCATAAACGACGAAGTTAATTAAAATCAGCCGAACTACTGAACCGATTTTGATAAAATTTCTATGGGACTAATCTAAAAGTATATCCTTTCAGTAAAAAGAAATTTTTCAAAATCGGTTCATAAACGACGAAGTTATCCGCGAACACACATAAAACATATATACGGTCGAATTGAGAAACCTCCTTTTTTTGAAGTCGTTTAAAAAGCTCTTATAAGCCACAATTTCCCTTAAATGGTACGGAGTACAAAATTATTTTTGGTAGTACAAGATAGTACAAATTCAGCACTATTTGTATCTTTTTAGTTTTATTTTTTCTTTGGTCCTGCTACCTCCATATTAAGTTTGCAGCGCTATAATCTTTTCTTAAATAGCACAGGGTACAAAATTATTTTTGGTGGTGCAAAACAGTACAAAATAATTACTAAAAAAAATCCACTAAGGCGCATTTGATTTAGCTGATTTGATCCTATCAGCTTAAGGGAACTTTGTCCGTGTATTATTTGCAAAAATGATTGTTAGCTAAAAGAAATTTCGAAAAAAAAATACTACTGAAAAAATATAATAATATTCTTTCGAAAATTTAATGTAACAACTTTTCAGCAACATTTGTGATTTGTTTGTGTAAATAATTCAATTTTTATTTAATAATAAAATAAATGTATATTTGATGTTTTATCAGTTCAAAAATTAGAATCTTAAAACTATAGGAAGTTATTAATAAAGAATGAATTGTAGATTATAAACGCTCGACAACAGGGAATTTATTAATAAACGAACCATGGTAAAAAGTAGGGTTTGAGATTAAGCAACGTCCCTATAAACATTTCGACGTATATCTCAAATTTTATTTTTTTATGTTTAAACGTCTTACCCGCACCCTGCCCCCGAAATTTCTGTGAAATTCACGAAAGTGGTATATCGCGGAAGTGACGCATAGCTGCTATATTCTACCCTCCTTGCTCAGATGTCAATTTTTTGAGGTTATAATATGTAGCTATCGAAATGTAATTGTACCGGGTACCTAACTATTTTTTTATTTTTGAAATAAAGCTAATATAGGTTTTCAAATTCAGTCATTCAGTATTCGCTAAATAAGCGCTTAGTTGTACTGAACGCGACCGCTATATAACATTTTAATCCGCCAATAGCAACCAAACGATGAACGTGATACGGATGTTCTGTCTGTATTAATTAAAACCTCTCTGCCATCTGTCTTTCCTAGCGAGTACTAAGTAGTGTATATATGTACACTTAAATATCAGTTGTAAAGGAAACGGAAACAAACAATAAAACATCCAAGTTTGACATTCATAAATGTTTGTTTTGTAACCCCGGTCATCAGAAATTTGATCATCGCGCATATCTTCACGTCCACCATTTTTACCCGTACTTCCACCATCTGCAGTGTATGTTTAACGTTTATGCTTTACACAGTGCGCTACGTTTGATTTCAACCAACATATTGTTACAAAACTGTTTTCTGAGTTAGCGGAATAAATATTTATTTAGAATAATTCGTAACAATTAACTATATACAATAATTGCAACAACGAAAAGTCAATTCTAACAATAAAAAAAACTTAAACGGTAATTATTGAACTAAACGAGCCGCTTAAATAACACTTAACTATATATACAATTAACTACACTAATATTTATATTATCAGGTGAATTTGTATCAGATTTATTTATTAATAATAATAATAATAATTATTTAGTCACTGTATTTATATCAGATTTATTTATTCGTAATTGTTTAGTCACTGTCACAGTACAATCTACACTGACTGATTACCGTCGACTGATCTCCGGTGACTCACTCGTGCTTCGCTTATATAGGCCGCGCAGTCCAGCCTAGTACGTTCTCGCGCTCTCCAGAACATTCCGGCAGGTACTCGTTGCTCAGTATCTTCGATACCATTCCTGTTAGTTGTTATTTAGTGTAGTTGAAAAGTCGCTAATGACCTTAGATGTCGACGCGTCTATAATCTACAATAAATAAATTAAATCGATACCATTCCACACTTTACCACTCCTTCTCATCGTTTCTATTGGAGGCAGTGGCGTAACATCTTGGGGTTTGCTACAATATATATTATAATAATTATTAATTCAACAATGAACTCAATCCACAAGCGTTCACGTAACCCGTAGGTAGTGAATAATATTTCTTAACATTATCAATCGGCAAATTACGCCATCATGATTGTTAAACGTTAAACTATTGTTATAAGATATACAAGGAAAAAATCAGAAGCCACTGTCAGGACTTGAACCCGAAATTCCCAGTCTCCGGCTAGTTGAGTTACCAATTACTCACACAGTGCCCGAGAGTGGAATCTGTTCCTTCCCTATACATGGTGTCCAAGTTGACGTTGGCTAACATGGGTAACTTTGTTATTAGTGGAGATAGAAAGTCGGTTAAATGGGCAAAGTAGTGCAGAATTATGTGCCCATTAACGTCCCGTCGAAAAAACAATTGAATTTTGACACACTATGGATTTATTTACAAAATAGTGAAAATTGCCATTTCTGAAAACTGGCCATAACTTTTTTATTTATGAAGATACCTGAAAACTTCTTTAACCATTTTTTGATAACTTTTTAAGATATTTCCAGTGGCGTAGGTTTAATTTTTTTATATTCACTACATAATCAGATATTGACATGAACTTTGGTTTTTCTTATGGGTGCCATTTTGGATTTTTAGATATTCGAATTCTGCTTATTTTTCTGATTAATTTGGTGTATCACGCATGCCACATTTAAAAAATTTGCAGTTAACGTTCCATATTAGAGACACATTACAAACAACTTTTATTTTTTACTTTTTAGTATCAAAAAGTGACATTTACCTTAAAGGAATCACACGCCGTTACTCACTTTTATTAAACCGACTTTCTTACGCTGTCTGATGTGTCAAAAAGTGACATTTACCTTAAGGAATCACACGCCGTTACGAACTTTTATTAAAATCAGCCGAACTACTGAACCGATTTTGATGAAATTTCTATGGGACCAATCTGAAAGTATATCCTTCCAAATAAAAAAAAATCCAAATCGGTTTATAAATGATGGAGTTCTGAGGTAACAAACATAAAAAAAATACAACCGAATTGAGAACCACCTCCTTTTTTTGAAGTCGGTTAAAAATAGGCCCAGCCGTTTCTTAGACAAGCGTCTCGACGTCTTAGCAGGCTGCGAATTCGTAAACGTCTGTGTACAAAGTTGTGGTACACTTGACCGAATTTTTTTATAGGTAGTGACTCAGTTTCATCTTGAACATACATAGCTTGTAACTATTCATAAATAATTTAGGCATCTATAAATAAATAGTAATATTTCTTTAAATTATGTAAGTTCTATATTTTTAGCTTTCAAGGGGTGATGAAAGTGAACTTATAATATAAGCAGGCTCCAGATAAAATTGCAAATGTCAACCAATGTTGACATTCGCTCAATTGATTTGTCTTGTGGAAGATTTTCATATGGCCAATATTTAACAAAGAGTTGCCAACGTTGACGACGGCCAAACTGTATGAACGCCGTTCGGCAAACAGTGATTATTTAACTTGATCGCCATTTTGTAAATGGGCAAAGCTATGAACACCGTTTGGCCATTTGGCAAACAGTTATAATATTATTTATGTTGTTTACATTACATACTAAAGAAATATAATAATAACAAGTATTAGAAATACCTTGTATATTTTTGGTGCCCGTCTTGTAAAAATATACAAGGTATTTCTAATACTTACTTCTTATTATTCATATAGTGACTTGGAGAAACACTCTAAAAATGTATCATAAAGAAATATGTATAGTATAGCCATGGTTATAGTAGTTTTTCGTCAGATCAATCCAGTTCACTCTACCGTGCGCAAAGAAGTTTCACTTCAAAAAAATTAAATAAATAAATTACTCTTGATTTATAAATTAATGGGGGTCTGCGACAATTTTACTAATTACCTAATGTCTAAGAGGCCCGTAGGCGAAAAATTTAGGAAATAGTATAAAGTATACATTCAGTTTTCTACACCCCTGGCAAATCATACAGATTCATAATATACAATGCATATACAGGGTGTTGTAATAAACCAAACTTCCAATATTGTATTCGAAAAGTAACTAGCAGCTTAATATTGTTATAAAAACATTAACCCTTGATTTACATTGTATTCGGTTACAGGTTACTACGATACTTGTATATTATCGAGGACAGTGTGGTCGAGTGGTTAGCGTCGCGGCCTCTGGATCAGACTATTGTGGGTCCGAATCCCGCCTCCGCTCATGGATATTTTGTGATGTCATTTAGTTTTAAGTTAATTGTTATTTAATTTAATCAAGACACTAATGACCTAAGTTGTCGACGCGTCTATAATTTACAATAAATTAAAAAAAAGATACTTGTATTGGATTGTGGCGCGTAAGAGTGGGGATATGTCAGAAGGAACGACGAGTTATCGGCTTATCAGAGGAGTATATTACACTATTATCATAGGCAGAATTAAATTTCTGATTCCCTTAGATTCGGATGCCGTCCTTCTTGTGAGCTATATATTAGTGGGCTCTATTTTTAGGATTCCTAGGAACTCAGTTTCGGTCAGTCCGTCTGTCTGTAGGTTACAGTCCCTTCATCCTCTCATTTATATACCTACTAAGATGAAATTTAGTATACGCACACAGATTAATGACCCAAAAACAGAAATGAAGAAATTTTTGAAAAAAATATTTTTTTTGGATCCCCTCCCATATAGTATATTAAAGGTGTACTTAACATTTTTCTTTACTTACCCGATTGAGAGAAATGTATTTAAATAAGTCTGCTAAAATGCAACAAACATGTATTAGGACTTTTTGATTTTAACCCTTCAGTCACGAAATATCTAAATTCGATGCAAAAAATCTGAAAAAATTCTTGAATGTACCTAGTCTTTAATTAGTACTTTCAATGAAACTGTATAGCAAAAATAGCTAGTTTATGAAAAATTTAGAAATATCTAAATTTGATGTTAGTGAGAATGGTACCCTATCATGTGCGTTCCTACCACGCTCTTGACCGTTTTTTTTTAAATTTTTAATAATTATTATAAAAACCATAAACATGGATTCAAGTATCTTATGTAGCATGTTTGCGCCTTTCTCTTTGTAGCTTTGAACTAAAATTTTTCTTCCCCTGAAACGAGTCACCCTTGGCCATAGCCTATACCATAGTCTATTAGTAAATTCACCCCTTACTATTATTTAGTAATGATAATACGCTAATTGGAAAAAAACCACACTCAGCTTTTGACCACTCATTTCATACATTTTTTTCTCTTGGGAGTTGGGAATAATTTTTCATCGAAATATGTTTACTTGGAAATTTACGAATGATTTGCTTTTCTCATGTGGAAAATAGAAGCGGGGGCAATTATTATTCCACAGAAAATATATATGCGGGTGTTCCAGACATTATTGGCCAGGCCTATATCTCGATTATTTTTTAAGATAACCCTATCAAAGCCTATACAGGGTGGTGACCGTAACTGCTGCACATGAGGATTTAACCCATAACATCAAACTTTCGCGATTGCCTGCTTCTCTAATTATTTTAGGAAAAATATCTTCAAATAATAGTGTTAGAACATAAAATTCTGCATCTAAATCATTAAACAAAATTAATTTTGCATGCTTTATAACGGCATAAATTTGATATGAAAATGTTAAAATTACCTCAAAAACAGATAGCGGTAGCCATGGAACTTAAAATGATTAGAAATTATTCTGACAGCTAAAACGTCATCATTTTTTTAAAGGTCCATGGCTATCGCTATCTGTTTTTGAGGTAATTTTGACATTTTCATATCAAATTTCTGCCGTTACAAAGCATGCAAAATTAATTTTGTTTAATGATTTAGATGCAGAATTTTATGTTCTAAAACTATTATTGGAAGATATTTTTCCTAAAATAATTAAGGAAGCAGGAAATCGCGAAAGTTTGATTTTACGGGTTAAATCCCTATGTGCAGCAGTCACGGTCGCCACCCTGTATATTCGTAAATGGAATGAAATTCTCTACAAGATGGCTGTAAATCATCGATAATATCTCTGTATAGGTCAGTGAGGCAACTGTCGACATCCACTTTTAATTATTATCTTATAAAATCAAATGTTCGTAAAATAATTGTAATTTTATTTTTTTTTTATCTTAAATTGTTTTACAATACCTATATATTTTCATAAAAAAATATATAATAAAAGACTTCGGGTTTTAAACCTGGACTTGGCGTTTATACCTATCGGTAGATTGGTACTTTTCCGCACGGCCACCTGGCTTACTGTGTTTCGAGACCTTAAAATAGTTATACATGGTGTGAAGAATCTGTTTTGATTTAAAACAGAAAAGTAGTCCTGATGATAATGGAAGAAAACGGCTTTAAAGTGGCTTAAGGATCCAAATACTGTTATTATTGCATTTATTAGCTAATATAATTTTCGAAACGTTAGCTAATAAATGCAAGAATAACAGTATTTGTTTTATTTGGATCCTTAAGCCACTTTAAAGCCGTTTTCTTCCGTTATACGTGGTGTTTTGTTTCACATGTCAACCACTTCCGATTATTTCCGTTTCATCTATCATTTCTAAAATGCCACCCCAGTATAAGACATGAGACGTTATTCACCTCAAAATCAATCGGGATCCCGATATTTCGCCATTGGAAAAACTACACCCGGTATATTATATATAGCTGAGTAGTGAAGTGGCAAGCGGTGACAACAGTGCCATGCTACGGGTGTGTTTATGAACTGTTAGACGAGGTGAGGGCAAAGAGAGAGAGAAAGAAAAATAACAGGATCGCAGCAGGAGTGAAAGAGCGACGAATGTTCCATAAAACAGTGTTATATTTCATCATCAAGACGTTTAGCGTGAAGCAGTCAAGGTGCTTTTTATAGTCTGAGAATCCACTTTCAGTCAAAATGGAGGAATTATTCTCCCCGCGCAGTCATGAATGTTGATAAGCGCTGTTCGGGGGCGACTCCATTTGCATATTTACATCCCAGCTCACGGTCTTTATACCCATCCACACAGATTTCTAAACGTGCTTATATGTTCGTTTATATAGGCTGGAACTAAATACTCTGATGCGGATTTTTGCGTCAACATTAACATTCTACATCAGTGAATAAGTTCATTCGCTGAGAATGTTTCTATATGTCAATCATTTACCAGAGATGCACCCATTTGGATATTGCTTGTTGGAGGGCAGTATGGCCTAGTGGTTAGCGTGCTTAGTGCCGCAACCTCTGGACTGGACTGCCGTGGGTTCGAATCCCACCTGCGCTCATGGATGTTTTGTGATGTTATTTAGTTTTAAGATAGTTGTTATTTAATGTAGTTGAAAGACGCTAATGACCTGAGATGTCGACGCGTCTATAATCTACAATAAATAAATTGGATATTGTTGCTAATTGTCCAGTGATTAATAACAAAACTTTTTAACAAAAAAACATTTCTTCAAAAAGCCACAAAAAAAGAGGAAAATAATAAAACTTTGAGGTCTGCGCCATTTTAATAAAATATGAAGTCTGTTAAAAAGAACGATATTAATCAGTAATCACTATACTATACTTTTTAACCGACTTCATATTTTAACAAGCCGTGAGGTGGGTCGTTTATTAGGACTAAAGTGCGACCCTTGAGGTCCACACGACGAACTTCCCAGTTTGATAAATATTTAATAATAATGATTAAATTAGATATTACACAGAAAGGAAATCATTTTAATCATTAAAACATAATTATTATTTATTTTTAACAATAATTACGTATGTACATATGTGTCCATTTCTTTCTAAGACGAAATCTCGAGAATGAAAAATGATATCGACTACGTTAGGGTGCCAATCGACGCGTATTAACGTAGATATGATCTGAAAGAAATTTTTTCAAAATCGGTTCAGCCGTTCTTTTTTTTTAACCAAATAACCCCCAAAAAAGTAGATTTTACACAATATCTCGCGAATAAAAAATTATATCGACTTCGTAAAGGTGTCAATCGAGGCGTGTTAACGTCATTTTGATCCGAAATAAATTTTATAAAAATCGGTCCAGCCGTTTTTTTTTTTTTAATTATTGTTAAAAATAAATAATAATTATGTTTTAATGATTAAAATGATTACTTTTCTGTGTAATATCTAATTTAATTATTATTATTAAATATTTATCAAACTGGGAAGTTCGTCGTGTGAACCTCAAGGGTCGCACTTTAGTCCTAATAAACGACCCACCTCACGGCTTGTTCATTTATATTGTGAGCTGTGTCAACTTAAATGGTTTCCAGTGTCAGCCATGTTTGAAAAGGGCAAAAACAGGCCTGCTTCATTTTTGTGACCTATTGAACATAAGCAGTCAGGTATCGTGAGTATATAATATCGTGAGTATAATACATCCATGACGCGCACTTAAATTCCTTTCAGTTCTCGGCCCGATATTGTGTGGCGCTGGCTACCACATCAATTATTGGTTCCATGTTTTTATTTTTTTCCATATGCATCAGCTATCCTTAGAAAGTATAGAGATTAGTGTACAGACGTACAGACGTCACGAATTGTTCGCGTGAACTCGGTATGTATTCGGAAACGTTCCACAATGTATATATAATTACCAAGGTTTAACTAAATAGTTTTTGAGCGTATTTGTAGCGTAAAAAAATTAAGTAGTTCCCGAATTTATTAACTAATTTGTTTCTATATTAATATCACCGAGATATCACTGTTTCAAAATCGTAATATGATTTTGAGTTACAAATGTCACAACCAATTATAGAGCTATCAGACAAAATCATCTCTTAGACCAATGAGAAAAGGTTATGGAACATTTTGTAGATTTCATTGAATGATTATTGCAACTTAGAATATAAATAAGTAGGTATACTAAACTCTAAACCAGTTGGTTACTTTTTTTAATTAAACAATATTAATTATTCACATAAAAATATTTTATTTCTTTCAAGTTGAGATAAATTATCGTGGCTTTACTTTGCAGTTTCACATACGATAAATAATTATAAAAAGTTTAATGTAAGATTTTTTTATAGTTAAAATCGCTTCGTTACTCAAGACGTTGAATCCTATTGGTCCGTCTAGAAGAG
The DNA here is from genome assembly GCA_039654895.1 of Mongoloraphidia duomilia. Taxonomy (NCBI): domain Eukaryota; kingdom Metazoa; phylum Arthropoda; class Insecta; order Raphidioptera; family Raphidiidae; genus Mongoloraphidia; species Mongoloraphidia duomilia. The sequence continues at coordinate 3,414,632 of CM077520.1, read as the reverse complement.
TGAACTATTATTTTCTTTTCTGCCAGACAACGTAAATCATGCGAGTTAAATCCTTTGAAATGGACGGTATATCACAATTAGGAATCTTGTAAAATGTGAACTTTTATCTTGTTTTACTTCTTATTAACGTGTTTTCTCAAGTTAGCAATATTGTTGTATAATGATAGGTACAATCTAACAAAAGTGTGACATCTATCAACAATTAAGGGGTAATGCCACTCTGGTGAATAAAAAAGAACTTTGACAATTTTTTTAACTATACAGGGTGAGTTCGACCACCCGTATCAGTCGGATTTTTCGAAAACGGTTATTCGTAGAGAGTTGTGTCAAAAATTTGTATTATAAAAACCCTAATAAAGAATCGAATGGTGATAATTTTTCTTCCGGGAAGGTCGGCTTCCCTATTAGTTTGCTCCAGAATGCCCAGAACTCCGGAATTATAAATGTAACGATAGGTCGAAAGTGATATTGTTGAAAAGATCTTTATAAAATAAGCAAGTTTTGTAGGAAAATTTTTTTTATTACTGCCACCCCTGTAAGTATAAATATAAATTATTATATGTTCAAAACTCCGAAATTTTAGAAAGCACGATAGGTTGAAATTGGTGCTGTTGAAGCTCTTTAAAAATAGGCAAGTTTTGTAGGAAAAATTATTTAATTACTGCCATCCCTGTTAAGTAACAATCGTTTGAAATTATTAAATCAAAATTTCATAATAACGATCGAAGTCGGCATTAAAAATCTAGCAACCTTAGACATTGTCACAAGTGTTCAAACTGTCTTCCATTTACTCTTTAATACATACTACTGAGCTCTTCTGGTTATACTGTGAGTGTACTTCTTCAGTGTTTAATGATCGATAGATAGGTAACTAGATTTTAAATGCGGACTTTTAAAAAGTTCGTTATTATGACATTTTAATTTAGTAATTTCAAACAAATATTACTTAACAGGAGTGGCAGTAATAAAAAAAAATCCGTACAAAACTTGCTAATTTTTTAAAGATCTTTTCAACAATACCACTTTCGACCTATCGTTACATTTACAATTCCGGAGTTCTGGACATTCTGGAGCAAACTAATAGGGAAGCCGACCTTCCCGAAAAAAAAATTATCGTCATTCGATTTTTTATTAGGGCTTTTATAATACAAATGTCTGACACAACTCTCTACGACTAACCGTTCTCGAAAAAAACGACTGATACGGGTGGTCGGACTCACCCTGTATAGTAGTGTAATACAAAATCTGTTAAATAATTTTGTTGTTCATGCTTTGAAGACTATATGCGAATTTTTGTTTTCAAAAAATGGTGGCACTAAAGCTCATCAAAAAACCTTTCCTTTTACCGTGGCCGGGAAGATTACTCCTTCAATTGTTGACCTGGAAAAAAAAACAATATTTCGTTTAGTTCTTTATAAGACTATAGCTTCGGCAGTACACGTAGCGGAATAAATAAATATTTTTTTTGTAAAACTGGCGCCCGATAGAAATCAAATTTCTATTTTCGAAACAAGAAATTTGACTTCTATCGAGTGCCATTTTTACAAAAAACGATTTATTTAAATTTCGCTACGCACTGCCGAAACTATAGTCTTATAAAGAACAAAAAGAAATATTGTGTTTTTTTCAGGTCAAAAATTGAAGGAGTGATCTTTCCGGCCACGATAAAAGGAAAAGTTTTTTTTCTAGGGCCGCCATTTTTGGAAAATAAAATAATTATATAAGTATTTTAAAAAAAAATAAAAAAATACGCTTAGGATATCAAGTTATCAACGTACCAAAAAGTAGAAAATAAAATTCCTCCTCTTCTGTAACGTTTAAAAGCGTGGGTCACTCGATGAATTAAATGAAATATAGATACAGTGAGTGTCCCACGCTTTTAAACTTTATAGAAGAGAAAGAATTTATTTTCTACTTTTAGGTGCGCTGATACAAGCTTGTTTTTAATTTTTTTTAAATATATATTTTTATTTCCTTTTTTTTTAATATCCCTTGTTTGCAGAGTTGTGTATTTGTGTTTAAATAAAATGATACAAGCACTGCCTCACTCGATAGTTCAGTAAATTCAACATCCGGATTCAAAAAAACTTTCGGCCTGACTTTGACCGAAGCCGAATGTTTCACTTAGGTTTAATTTATAGCCTTAACCGAATGTCTTGCCGAAGATGAAGCCTCGGTCAGACTCTAAATTGTAAATATTGCACCGTTTTTAAGGTTCACTCTGTAGGTATATGTGCATTGTGCAAAGTATAATACTGTGTATCACTAATATTATGACAGAATATGTATATAACATTGAAAATTCATAAAAATGCGAATTCGTTTTGACATATGCCAACTAATCATCGTCACTTTTTAAGAGCTAAACAACGACTGATGTTCAAAAGTAAGGCGAAACCTACCTGCTGCGCCTTAAAGGAATCAAATGAAATCTTTTTACATTCAAGCGAGAGTCAAAATAGCATTTTAAGTCGATATTTTACTTTCTTATTTATTGTAGTGATGCACGAATACGAGATGTTTTAGTCGATTGTCTCGATTGTTCAAACATCTCGATGACTCTCGATGGTTGTCATTTGGACTCGATTGTTGCTGTTTCATAGTTCACCGAGATCGAGTCGCATAGTACTGAATCGTACACTATCGAGAGCCACATAATATACAATCGTTCACTCAACAACTGTGGTCGAGTCGATGGTCGATTGTGCAGTAATCGCGTAAATACGAATTCAACATACATTACATACGCACTTGCTTTGCTCGTTCGCTCGAATTTATGGTTAATTAATACATTACTCACTCGCTTCACTTGCTTGATCTAGTTATTATACCTAACCATTGACTTAAAGTAAAGTATTACTTATCGAACAGTGAAAAAATTGAAATTCAGATGATTCACAAAAATTATTATTTCTATTAAATACTATTTTGACAGTAATTAAAAATGTCTATTTCAACAATTAAATATGCTATAATCTGTTTTTCTCCTACCTAGGCCGAAAGTTCGTTGTTTCGTCCCTGCAAAGCGGGAACAAAGTCTCTCTTTATTCTCGTGGTACGGACAAGTGCGCGTGCGCAGTAGTACTTTTGCCGGCTCTCACGCACCTACTTCTGTCTCCTACACATTAAAATTATTTTTAATAACTTTAATAATAAAATAAAATAAAAATAATAATTTTAATATTTTTTTTTTCAATTTTGCGAACTTTCGGTCTGGCTGGAGAAAAAATAGTATGCGCAACACGGGAGGAATTACTACATCTCCTCCCTTGTGGCACAATGTACTACTTCCAAAGTGAAGAAATACATGATGCGTAGCAGCGTAACCATGGAAACGTAGAAAGCATCACTAATATTATTTATGACCTCCTGTCTTTCCAACAACATAGGTATGCACAGTCTAGTGTGGATACATGGCTTGACTGCTCTTCGTCGCGTCAGGAACAGTTTTTCGGGATCAAAAGTAGCCTATGTCCTTTGACAGGCTTCACGGAATCTCTTTGCCAATTTTCGTCGAAATCGGTTCAATTGTTAAGCCGTGAAAATGTAACAAACAGACAGACAAACACACTTTCGCATTTATAATATTAATTTGCAGTTTATGGAAGTGATAGATTTTTTTATTTATTAGAAATTAATTCGGTTACCTACGTCGTCAAAATCATAAAATAAAAAACAGTATAATTTATTTCATGATTTATTGTCACAGTAGACGACATTTATTAATTATTATACTCTTAAATTAATTACAATTTTAATAACCGTTTATCTTGCATAAACATTATGTGTATATTAAAAATTCTTCTCATGAACTTTTAAATTAAAAAACTTTAAAACTACTCCTGCTTTTTTCAAGCTAAAAGAAAACGTGTATACACTGTTGTGCCTTTTGCATCAGCATTCATATTCTACATGGCTGTCACAACATTGCTTCATCTTAGTTTCTTTAAAGCTTTTGAATTAAACAAATTATAAAGATTAATTTCACGATAATAAAATATATTAACATTTGTCTGTATGTAAAACTATAGCTGCTCGGCCTGGCTTAGCCCGGATGTAAATCGAATTAAATCCATAAAAATATAAAGGTTTATTTATTTCTGTAAAATTATATTTTATACCGGTTTTTAAATTTAAATCGACTGCACCCGGGCGAAGCCAGGTCGAGTATCATAATGTAATCTAGGATATATTTTATGTATATTTAAAATTTCATTGAAATCCGTTCAGGCGTTTAAACGTGAAAGGAACACAAATAAACAGGCAATGTTTCACTTTTATTATATTAGTAGGGATTAGCTGTTATATCCAGTGTCCAGGACTCCTGAGTTGCTCGTATCTCCCATAACTTACGTGATTCCCCATTTTAAATTGGCCAATATCAAGATAAAGTGACAGCTGTTGAATGCTAAGCAATAAGAACTTATAATAAATTCCGTCCGATGTCGTTAGTATACGTAGTTTGTGGGGGCCCTGTGTAAGTGTTCTGTGTTGCCCTTCATGACTTAGAGCCAGCGCACACATGGTGACATTCTACTTTTTGTATCACGATTCTGCGCTTAAACCGCTTGTAAATAGTCAGCTGCAGCTACCATTCGTTCTTAGTGGGTGCATACGTCACAAAAGTAACCTACTGTCCAAATTACAAATTTATAGTTTCCACTGTTTGACCTGGGCGTTGATTAGTAAAAAACCCTACATCGCCTTTTGACTCCCTTAGGGATTGAATTTCGAAAAAACCTTTCTTAGCGAATGCCAAGGAACCCACTTGCCCAATTTCATGTTTGTAGGCTTTATAGTTGATCCTGAGATTTCGTGATGAATCAGTTAATCAGTCAGGATATTTCTTTTTATAAGTACTTATATATTGGGAATCACATATTGATTACATTTCCAAAAGATTAACACCTAGCATTTTGGTTCTTCGAAATCTTTCCCAAATTGTTTCTCGACACGTCCTAATTTTGGTATTTCATGCATTAATACAGTCAGTGGTATCATATGCAATTTTAATATTGGGTCATTCGCCACATGCAAATCGAGTGTTTGGTCTTCAAAGGAGAGCGCTGCGTATAATTCATTCTCTAGCTTACTGTAAAGGACTGTAAAGATTATTTTGCAATCTTTAAAATTTTGACTGTGTCGTCTATTTACATTCTTCATTGCATTATGTACATAAAATTAAACTTAACTGAATTTAAAATTAACAATAATTTTCATTCACATAACACTAGATCCAACATGGACATACATATCGAATTTCATCGTATCCAAAAAATAAAGACAAGTATAATTCACTATGGGCCAAAATTATTCAATGTTCTACCAGTCTGTTAGAGATTTGCCAGTTAACCAGTTTAAGGAACAGATAAAAAACTACCTTACAAATTCCATGGAGGAATTTTTGAATAAAAAATTTATATAAAAATGTTTTAAATGTTTTATCGAAGAAAAAATATTTTATAATATTAAAGATTTTAATTTAAATTTTAAATGTATTAATGTGACTTTTGTAAACTATATATAGTGTAAACACTAATAAATCATCTATCTATCTATCTATCTATCTATCTGTCTATCTATTAAAAGATTTTATATACCTTTACTCGCGGCTTCGCTTAAGTTAATGTCGGTTTTAACAGACATCTGTAACTTGTTCGTTAAATGTGTTAGTAACTATGTATGACTCACTGACTATTATTTTTGAACTGAACTATAGTGTAGAGATCACTCGAGAAAATGAAGTGAGAGAATTGTTCAAATCGGTTCATCGGTTCTCAAGTTTCTCAACTTGTTTATCTTTTAACGGAATAAAATGAGGTAAAAGTGTGGTTTATAAGAATCAAGGACATCCAGAATTAAATGTTTCCCAAATGCAGCGAAGCTTGGGGGAGAGTAAACAATGGTTTTGTTGACATAGTGTTGAAGAAGAAACAGACGGCCGATTGCATTCGTGCGATCACTGGAAGATACGTACACAAGTTGATCAGGAAACGAGAGCAAACTTAAGGCTCATAAAATGTATATTCTATATTAGAGGCTTTCTGTCTAGAGATGTTACACAGGTACCGGATCTGTGGTCACACTGGTGCCGACACCAAACGGTTTATTTAAGACGCGGACACATAGTATGCAAACAATGTAGCAGCACACACGCTTGAATCAATGTAATGTTTTCAAACATTACACATGGAACATACAATCACCGTCCATATTGCATTTAGTATACAGGGTGTCCCAACGAAAACTTGTACCCCCGTAAAACTCGGAAAAATGAACGTTTTGACAAAAATCCAAAAACACGTCGATTTTTATGCAAATTTTTATGCAAAAATCATTCTTGCAACTCTAGCCCTGTGCGGGGGGTAGCGACTCCCCCCAAATTTTTAAATGGAATGGGAGGTCAAATGATCCCTAATTTGGAAGAGTTTTTCATTACTCTGTTTTTCGTGTATGCAATGTATTTGCGTTTGTTGCGTATCATGTTTGCATTCTATGTGTCTGCGGCTTAAAGGATCGACATTTAATATCTAGCTTCCCACGTGCAAATCGTTACTTTCCTTCACTCCTCATCGCCTTTTTTCGTTGCGTATTATAATATTATTAAGTGAAACTCTTCAGCCTCGTTTTTTTCCGTTCGATTACGCATGTCGAGGTCACGTCACGTCAAATTGAAGCGATCGACCAGACCAGTACTCATCGAAAAGCAGCGACGTTTATGTTCATAACTATTTTGTACGTCTATACATTACTAATATCGTACGAATATTCAGTCGAGCAGCACATCAAATACCCATTGACCACCAACGATAGAATCTGGATTCTTACGTTCGTCTTCATACTGATCAGGGTTCAAATTAAATTACTAAAACAGCGTAAATGAGATTAAATAAACTAGCGGCCCCGTCCGGCATCGCTCGGGTGCAATGCACTACTCACTCGCTACGTTCGTTCGCTATATATGTATAAACCTTCCGTGAAAAATTATTTAACTGATGGTGAAAACTGCATCAAAATCCGTTGTGTGGTTTAGGAATTACATTACTCACTCGCTTCGCTCGTTTGCTATATATATAAACCTTCCGTGAAAAATTATCTAACTGATGGTGAAAACCACATCAAAATCCGTTGCGTGGTTTAGGAATTACATTATTCACTCGCTTCGCTCGTTCGCTATATATAGAAACCTTCCGTGAAAAATTATCTAACTGATGGTGAAAACCGCATCAAAATCCGTTGCGTGATTTAGGAATTACATTACTCATTGGCTTCGTTCGTTCGCTATATATATAAACCTTCCGTGAAAAATTATGGTGAAAATCGCATCAAAATCCGTTGCGTGGTTTAGGAGTAGTTAGCGGTTAGACAGACAGACAGACGCGGAAAGCGACTTCATTTTACACTACGTAATAATAAAGATAAAGTTACACTTACACCGTGGTTTCATAAAACCGTACCAAGATGCAGGCTTTTAAACAGTGAAAACAAAAATCAAATCAGTCCACTGGCTCTTGAATTTATATGTTATATAATATTGAATTTTTACTCAGAATTTGCACATAAGGCAATAGGTGTATCGTGGTTTTGTGTCGCATACATAAACACACACACTAACGCAATCACTTACGTTATACGTTTAACGATTGAACTGCGCTTAAGGTACGTGCAGTATGGAGCTGGGATTCTAGATGGTAGCGCAGATCATAGCAGGGCTTGCTTAAATTAATGCATTGTTATATATGCGAGCGTACACACCGAAGCAGTGAGTGTAGCAGGTATAAGCGCTGTTACAAGAGCTGCTAGATACAAGAATGTATCTCACCATTCTTTCAGCGCGCTGACTACTACAATCAACGTGTGACAACTGTCAAATGGCCGTTACAAGTTTCGCAATGGATGTAGCTAGTTTAATAAGTGAAATTTTGTCAGTTTTTACTTAATTTGTTTTGAGTTTTTTCTAAGACGTATTTAAAAGTGTTAGGTTCCATACGTAAATATTCAAAAAACCGGTTTGGGTAAAATTTTAATTCTTGGTATAAATGACGAAATTCGCCGTGTTTAGATCATTTTCTATTAATAAGGTGGACATGAGAGCTCCTACCCAAATTTGTATTTAAAATATACCACTTTGTAGCAGAAGAACACAAATATTCGTCTTCGCTATCTGACATTTCAAATGCGATTTAAGCTTGTATCAATGCTAGTATCAAAGCTTCGTTGTGCAAACCTATAAGCGCTTATAATTTCAGCCACCATCTACCATACATGCTACCATCTAGAATCCCAGCTGCGCACTGCACGTACCTTTAGATGTAATCACTACTCTAAAGTCATCGTGTTACACAACAGAGATCAGTGGTTATTGCAAGTCGGTATCATTTGTCGTGTGAACACTGCCTTAGGCTAAACCTGCGGAAGTCGGATATCGAGAAACGTTTCTGCTGGAACGTATTCAACGTGGGATTGGAGAACTAAACTACTCTTATAAACACGCATCGTAAATTTACTGCGAAATATATACGGAAACCATCTAACAACCTTATAATATATTATATCTATGTGCGTATCCTATGTGTTCGCTTCTTGATTCTACTGCGCATGTCTTCTGCACTCTCAAAATTACTTTCAGTTGCTAATTAGATTAACTTTCTTACGTAATCGTAGAATCAGTATCTTTCTGCTTTTTGCATGTTACATAATGTTAATTAATATTTGCTTGTTGAACGTTAATAATGGGAAAACATTTAATTCTGGATAGTCCAAGAGCTCATAACGAATATTCGACAGGTGTTTTACTGAATTAGAAATTTTGCATGATAGACTAGCGGTACCCGTCCGGCTTCGCCCAGGTGCTAAGAAAGGCCGGGTGAAATACAATACTCACTCGCTTCGCTTGTTCGCTTGAATATTATAAATACACTACTCACTCGCTTCGCTCGTTCGCTTGAATATTATAATTACATTACTCACTCGTTTCGCTCGTTCGCTTGAATATTATAAATACACTACTCACTCGCTTCGCTCGTTCGCTTGAATATTATAATTACGAACATATTTGATTACCATAAAAAAGTTATAGTGAGTCAACCTTAAAAGATAGACATATGCTGTCGCGGACTTTTTTTTAGAACTTGTAAAGATGAACAATTCCGTCATACATGATTTTTGCGTAACTTTAACCGTTTACGCAGCGCACGCAACGTAAGCTCTCAAAAGGAATAATTTTTCCCGTTTTTGCAAACATTTTTCATTGGTGCTCCGCTCCTATTGCTCGTAGCGTGATATTATATAGCCTATAGTTTTCCTCAATAAATGGGCTATCTAACAAAAAAAAATTTTTTCAAATCGTACTGGTAGTTCCTGAGATTAGCGCGTTCAATCAAACAAACAAACTCTTCAGCTTTATAATATTAGTATAGATAAATAGGGAATGGCAACTCTACCTTGCCGCGCGTAAAGGCATTGTTTACCACGGTACAACACAGCACCAAGTTTCCTAACCTTTCTTTATAGTCTATCCTATGTTTTTGTTACGAGATATCACTTGGTTATTTTTAATATTTGTTTTGTATCATACAAATGACACAATAGACGCTGGCTGAGAATATCAAATAAGTTTTTTGTTCGTTGATGCAATAAGAATGGGCAGCATAAAGGCTGACAGTGACTTTGATCTCGCTGTGTCAGTCGCAAACAATGTCATAATAAACTCTTACGAGGTTCGGTGCGCGACGCATAGCGGAGCCACTGTAGCTTTGTTGTTTTTATAACAGTTACAGCTGAAAAGAGAACATCATATAAAGATTTGTATTTATATATAGCATTCTGTCTGCAATTTAATATGGAAAAATAATAAGTGCACATAACTTTACATTTAAATCTCAAAATTCGCATGCATTTGCAAAATATTTACTATTGCGTTAGCAATTGAAATTTACACATAATATGTATTACCGCGACCCAAAGACAAGAGAGAATAACAAAAGATTAAAAAGGCCTATTTAAGGGGGGTGTCCATTAGGGTGGGTCAAAAAAATTAATTATTTTTTTTTACAAGTGACACGGAAAAATAGATTGCTAGACACCTTAAAAAAATTCTCACCAAATATGAGCTCTTAATTTTAATAGGAAGATCCTCCGCATCACAGTTTTTTATTTTTTTCTCAGTCCAATAGAAAAAAATTCATACCTCATCATTAATTGATTGTACAGAAAAATGTTTTAAGAGAATTTTGTAGGAAATTTAATGCTCTAGAAAAAAGGTGTCTTATATTTTTTCCGCAAACCTCACCATTTGAAAGATATTGAAGATTTAAGTTTGATTATTTTAAGACAAATTTCATTTTTGTTTATGAATTTTATAACTCGACAATAAATGACTATTATAAATCTTCAATATCTTTCAAATGGTGAGGTATGCGGAAAAAATATAAGATACCTTTTTTGTAGAGCATTAAATTTCCTACAAAATTCTCTTAAAACATTTTTCTGTACAATCAGTAATGATGAGGTATGAATTTTTTTCTATTGGACTGAGAAAAAAATAAAAAACTGTGATGCGGAGGATCTTCCTATTAAAATTAAGAGCTCATATTTGGTGAGAATTTTTTTAAGGTGTCTAGCAACCCATTTTTCCGTGTCACTTGTAAAAAAAATAATTTTTTTTTGACCCACCCCTACATACATACATGCAAACAGGTGTCAAAAAAAATTTTTTTTGTACCTATTCTTATGGGGTATCGTTAAAAAGGGCCTTTTGAGTAGATTATGAATGTGTATTTATTTTATCAAAATTGTAGGTTCTAGAGACCGTGAAAGTTGCAATTTTTAGGCCTATTTTGTTACCAAGTCTATCTTAACAACGCCATTACAATATATAAAGCTGTATTTTACGTCAAGTATCACTCATATCCTCTAGAGTCTACAGAAAACAGAAAACAGAAAAAAAAAATTTTTATTTTAAATATTTAAATTGAAAGTTATTTTATAGTTAAAAGATTGAATACGGATTTGAGAGGTTTAACGACTTCTATCTTTTTTTAATGAAATCTGAAATTTTATGTAACTAAGGTAAGGCTAAGTTAAAATGCAATATGTATTTATTAGTTTCTTCGTGCCATTTAAAAAAAATTGTTAAAAGAATTTCTAAGAAATCACTATATATATTATATCTATAACCCTTATTTGCTGAAAAATTCCAAGAAGATGAAAACATAACTTTAATGATGTACTAAATCGAAACAGTCTGGTTTTTTCTTTATCAAAATAGAAACAAAATAAAATACATAATAAAAAAACACATATTTACAAAAAATATTTACAACGCAGTTTCGTCAATGTATTATAACATCATCAAATTTTTTCTTTGTTTTTTTATTTATTTACTAGCGTCTCGGTGCAGCTTCACCCGGGTGCTATGAAATCATGTTTTATTAATACATTACTCACTCGCTTCGCTCGTTCGCTCGAATTTATGATTTATTAACACAGCTTTTGTCTGAGGCTTCGCCCGCGTGAATTTTGAAATTCTGTCATCAGACCACTACCACATTACATTTCTTTACTTCAATACGCATCAGAAGTGAGATCATAAATTCAGTGGTTAGGCCTTGTCCAGATGAGGCGTTTTACGCACGAGTCGAGTTGCGCGTTTCGAATCGCCCGTTGTTTTTGTTGTGCCCATCATAACGCGTTTGTCGCGCGAGTCATGTGTCGTGGTGGTGTTCCGCCTGCCCTGACTATATCGCGCGTGTACTGGACGGAACAATGAATAAGTTTTTTTTGTTCTGTTCGCTCTAATACAGGGGTGCTTTAAAAAAAATTAAAATCGGTCAAGCCGTTTTTGAGTTTTAGCGAGACTAACGAATAGCTATAATAACTAAACAGAGCAAGCGAAGCGAGTAATATATTAATAAATCATAAATTCGCATACCAGCCGGCAGGGAACGAGCGAAGCGAGTCAGTAATTTATTAATAAATCATATATCTGTAGCATCCTGGAGCGAACGAGCGATGCGAGTGAGTAATGTATTAATAAATCATAAATTCATACCACTCGGGAGCGAACGAGCGAAGCGAGTGAGTAATGTAATAATAATATTCGAGTGAACGAGAGAAGCGAGTGAATAGCGTATTAATAAAATTCGAGCGAGCGAGCGTCGCAAATGAGAAATGTATTAATAATATTCGAGCGAACGAGCGAAGCGAGTGGGTTATTTATTAATAATATTCAAGCGAACGAGCAAAACGAGTGAGTAATGTATTAATAACTCATAAATTTATAGCACCCGGGCGAAGCCGGACAGGGCTACTAGTACATAATAAATACATACACTGTAATAAATAAGAAGGCTGATTACATAGATTATCGATGGTCCATTTGTAGCCAGCGAATTATCTGGGAATAGGCACACAAAGAGACAATGGCGTCGCAAACAGGTATCGCCTGCACATCGCGTAGATTCCATAAAAACACATTGCGCATGCGTGGTTACTAATTTTACATTAATTTGTTTTGTATTCATCCACTTTATATATGTAACTATACATTTTATTTTGTAATTTTTACACACTTTATTGGAATATTACACAAATAATCTAATTTTAATTTACTTTATGTAAAAATCACAAATTTGTTTAACTTTACAGTAAAAGTCCAAGTTTTTATGAGGTTTTCTGTGAAAAAATAAATAATAATGTAAAATCACTTAGAAAATCGAGCGAATTCTACCTTAACTTTCAATGTATTTTTACATCCATTTTTTATAGTGTAGGTAATAACAAAAAATCAGTCGAACTACTGAACCGATTTAGGTAATAATTTATATGGAACTATCCCGAAGGTCAAAGATATACCCTGTTAAATAAAACAGTAATCATCAAATTCGCTTCAAAGATGCAGGAGAAATCGAAGTACATACATAAAAAATACACATCAAAATGAGAACCTCCTCTTTATTGAAGTTATTTAAAAATTAGAGTATATAGGTAGTCCTTTTTACACGGCTACAAAAGAGTCAATATTGCTGAAAGAGTCGACCATATAAAGAGGTAACTTTTCTATACTGAAGAACATTACCATGAGTAGAGTAAATCTGTACATTATCTAGGTACTGATAAGCTCTTGAATGCGTGTTCAACAAGTTGAATCATTTAATGTCTTAGAGCGTCTTACGGCGTCGTCTCCGTCGCGTCTCGGCAGTGACGTTAAACTGTCGATAAGATAATTTAAAACTCATAAACTTTACAATGTAGGGTACCCGTTTTATTCGCTCCTCTCATTTTCTCTATAAAAAGAAAACTGTCGTAAGTCACATCAAATACCGATTCGCTTCAAGCATGTATCTCGATAGTGTTGATATTTTCTCTTTTTTGCTATATTTTTGTGTATACATAGTATATAAGAAGATACGTTATTGGCGTTGGTCGGATGATGGGACCTAGAGGTCGGACTAATGTTCTAGAGCAGCGTTTTCTAAACTTCTTCGCCTACGACTCCGTTAGAGATTAGCAAAATTGTCGTGGCCCACCATATAAATGAAGAGTAATTTTTTAAAGTTATACTTTTTTTGGCGCGTTATGGAAAAATGATGAGAGTGAATTTTTATGATTTAACACCATGAAACTAGTCGGAAGTAACATGATGAAGTTAGTCGTTAGTAACTAGTGCCAAATCTTCTGAAGCTCATAAGAAGATCCAGGCTATTTGTGGACTAGATCCGCAGCTAATGGGGAAGCACAAAAATCCTTTTAGGATGTGGTGCAGTTTATGGGTCAATCCAGGACCACCCCTAATTGTTTTTAATCTTTAATCTTTAAGTCCGCGGACCTCCTCGGATATACATACGACGGACCCCAGTTTAGGAAACGCTTTTCTAAAGACACGAGTTATACGAGACAAAAAAATATGGTTTTGAAATTAACAATTTTTCTCATTTCGAAATCGAGAAAGTACCGAGATGAGAATTAAAATTTTTCGTTTCGAAAGTATTGAAAAAATAGCCGATTTTTTTATAAAATTGAAATTTGACGTTTTCGATCAAACATGACTGGGCGAAACTTATGCAAACACTAATTTACGGATAACGAATTACATACTTTTAGAGTAGTACCTACCTATATTAAAATTTCAAAACTGGACAAAAAAGATTTTAAGAGATGTATTAAAATAATTAAGGGGTCAATTCTTTTTTTGTCCGAAAACAACTTTCACATAATCACATACATATTGTAGCAAACCCCAAGATGTTACGCCACTGCCTCCAATAGAAATCATGAGAAAGAAAGGTCACAGTAGTAAAGCGTGGAATGGTACGCGAAGATTCTAGACAATGCTAGAGAATACGAGCACACACTGGGCTTAGGCAGCGCAGGTATATAAACGAGTGAGTGAAGCGATCAGGCAGGCAGTCAACGATCGAATCAATCAGTGAATGGTGAGTCGTGCCACCAAGCGGATCAGTGATATAAATATTGATCAGTCAACGGGAATCAGTCAGTGTAGATTGTACTGTGACAGTGTTGAACAGCGAAATAAATCTGATATAAATACAGTGACATAAATAATTACAAATAAATAATCCTTGTATATATAGTTATTTGTTAAGTGTTATTTAAGTGGTTCATTTAGTTCAATAATTACCGTTGTTCTTTTTATTGTTAGAATTGACTTTTCGTTGTTGCATTTATTGTTATTGTATTTTTAATTATTGTAAATAAATATTTATTCCGCCAACTCAGAAAACAGTTTTGTAACAATATTTAAATACATTATTTTGCCGATAAGGTTCGGCACTGCGACCAATGTTTTTTTTTCTTGAATAGCTTGTAAATTGGAAATTTAAGTTCTCTTTTTTATTTTCATATACATTCTTCTATTCAACCTTAAATTTTATTTTTAGAAGTTTTGTATAAAACATACGATGAAGAAAAATATATAGAAAGGAAATAACAGTTTGGGAAAGTGTATTTTCTTTTTACATAACGTCAACGAACATGTAAGCTACTTACTTCATGTGAAATTCGGGATAGAGGAACAAAATAATATCGTCTTACAAATTCCAAGATTTGAAAGGTTTAATTTTTTTTTAATAATAATTTTCTTAGAAACCAACCCACAATATATTATCTACTAATAAAACTTTTGTTCAGTTCGAGTTGGCAAAAAAGCCACTAAACCGATTTTAATGGGATTTCATTGATCGAAAGTAGAAGGTCTGAGAAGTAAACTAGGATAGGTATATATTAATAATTAACTATTAAATTATTAGTCCTTAACCGCAAATAGATTCACATATTAGTGACATATGGCCATGATATTTAATAGAGTATGTATTTAATAGATGGCTATAATATAAGAAAAAAGTAAATACCGTCGGGACTTGAACCCGAAACTCCCAGTTTTCCGTCGGGCAAGTTTCCAATTACTCTACAGTGCCAAAAGTAGACATTTTTAATTTCTCTTATACATGGTGTCCCGTAATAAAACGGTCATACTCAAACGTCAGGTAGGGAATGTTGTCCTGAGAAAAAATTTTTTAATAAACATAGGTTCGGAAATGCTTCCTAAGTGAGTTACAGCCACTAAATGAAAAAAATTTCAGTTTACAACATCAAAAGATTTAACTAAAAGGAAGAAAATAAAAATAAATTATTTTAAAAATCGAACTTAAAAGATGGAAACAAGATCAAATGATGACTGAGGGCAGTATAGCCTAGTGGTTAGCGTGCTTAGTGCCGCAACCTCTGGACTGGACTGCCGTGGGTTCGAATCCCACCTGCGCTCATGGATGTTTTGTGAGGTTATTTAGTTTTAAGATAGTTGTTATTTAGTGTAGTTGAAAGACGCTAATTAAATGACCTGCGATGTCGACGCGTCTATAATCTACAATAAATAAATAAAATCAAATCAAATGATGACATGCAGTCGAAGGCAAACATGTAGTAATAAGTTGAACAGAAATATCTGAATGCCTCGGACTGCATGTTGTCATTTGATATTGTTTCCATCTTTTGAGTTTGCTTTTTACGCAATCGGGTTTTTTGTTTTTGAAGCTATGCTTCTTAACGCACATTGGGGATGGGCATATAAATCATATAAAAAGTGAAACGTAACGAACGCGGCCTTGAAACGCGGCGATGCAACGCACCTCATTGGCTAGGCAGCGCGTATTGTTGCTATAGTTTCTATAGCTTTTATATGTAAATAAATTTGATTATACCGGATGATGATTTGCTTTGCGGGTAATAGGGATTTTACATGTAAAATCATGTTTATGATTTATTTATATTTTGGTGAAAAAAACAAATACAAAATTTGTTCATAATTAAAAACTCTATCTGACACGTACCTATGTTTGCAAATTACCAATATGCAGCTTTTAATTATAATAGTACATGGTGCCACAAGGGAGGAAAGTGCTACATTTCCTCCCGTGTTGCGCATACTATTTTTTCTCCTGCCAGGCCGAAAGTTCACAAAATTGAAAAAAAAATTATTAAAATTATTATTTTTATTTTATTTTATTATTAAAATTATTAAAAAATAATTTTAAAGGAATAGTACATTGTGCCACAAGGGAGGAAAGTGCTACATTTCATAAAATTGCCACCCGAGCCGAAGGCGAGGGTGGCAAATACGCGGAAGGAGATGTAGTAATTTCCTCCCGTGTTGCGCATACTATTTTTTCTCCTGCCAGGCCGAAAGCTCGCAAAATTGAAAAAAAAATTATTAAAATTATTATTTTATTTTATTATTAAATTTATTGTAAAATAATTTTAAAGGAAATAATTTTAATGTGTAGGAGACAGAAGTAGGTGCGTGAGAGCCGGCATAAGTACTATTGCGCACGCGCACTTGTCCGTACCACGGGAATAAAGAGCGACTTTGTTCCCGCTTTGCAGGGACGAAAGTACGAACTTTCGGCCTAGCTAGGAGAAAAAATAATTATTAAGGAGCTGTGATTAAGTTTAAATTAAAAATATTTTATCCGAATAGCCATGACTTAAACAAAATCATGGCTATTCGGATAAAATATTTTTAATTTAAACTTAATTACAGTTCCTTAATAATTATTTTGTAATTAAAAGCTGCATATTGGTGATTGGAAAACATACGTGTCAGGTAGAGTTTTTAATTATAAACATAGCATAGCTTCTGTCGGGTGTTCCACTACATCACATAACTTTTTATTTTTAAATAATTTACTTTTTAACACGCTTATATTAGCTTCACCTGTATGTTTGCGTGCTTGCTTGCTTGTTTGTCAGTTTGTAACCGACTTCTTTGAACTTGATTTTGACCAACTTTGAACGGTCAGATTTAGTTTAAACTTTGTCGACTTATCAAGAACCGACGACAATACAATAATTCCATAACTTTGTCCCATTATCCTGACCAGGATCTCCAGGACTAAAACAAAAAAGCAAAAAACTTCAGATTGAACTGAAACTTTGCACACTTATCAAGGACCGATTACAATACAATAATTCCATAAGTTTGTCCCATTATCCTAACCAAGATCTTCAGGACTAAAAAAAAAAAAGCAAAAAACTTCAGATTGAACTGAAACTTTGCACACTTATCAAGGACCGCGATGACAATACAATAATTCCATAAGTTTGTCCCATTATCCTGACCAGGATCTCCAGGACTAAAACGCAAAAATAAATTATAATTTAAGAAAACTAAAAAACACGCTTTAATGAACTAAAAAGTAAAAAATCATTAATTTTATTGTAAAAAAGCGTGGGGTAGTATGAAAATATGATACAAAGCACCCCACGCTTTTTTACAATAAAATTAATTATTTTTTACTTTTTAGTTCATTAAAGCGTGTTTTTTAGTTTTTTTAAATTATTTCTAATATTCATCTGCTTCAAGTTCATGCGAATATGTCTCGACTGTAACCACAGACCTATGCAATAATACCGCTCATATTTTAATGTACCTACTTATTCATACATTAAATTCGCATACCTCATATAAAAAAATTGTGATAATATGTGGAAAATATTAAAATAGAAATGAAAAGAGTTGCACATCTAGACACGTGCTTATAAATCATTTCCATGCCATGTCACAGGGCTGTACAACAGTTTTCAGTAATTTTATTTCTTATTTATTTTTAAAACCATCAAATACTTTATGTAAATTCGGCAGACCAAAAGCGTCATTTGCAAAGTAAAATATGTATAAAAATAACGTATTGGTACATGGGGGTTCCCCCTGAAGCCATATGGTGATTGAGAAAAAAAAATTACGTAGGGTTTGAGAATTAAGACGCGTAACTTTAATACAATTTTGTGTTTGTGGACTGACATACGTTGCTGTACGTTCCTATTGTTTGCCTGATTGTCAGTAATTTTTCAAGTTAATAATTTTTCGCACTTTTGAACTAAACTCTATAGCTAGGAACCGTAAAAATATCCTTTCGTATAAAAAAAAGGGTGTGGGTCTCGGGACCCCCGACAGATGTGAAACATCAAAGAAAACGTTTTTGAACTCGGTGGTATTCTCTATGTAGTAGTATATATTTTTTCAAAAGCAGCAACTAACTGTTATGCTGAAGTAATCCTATATACTGCACTGTAACACACGCGGTTGCGGCGTTTGAGCACGCCTGAGCCAGAAACGCAACTAAATACACAGCGAAGTATCTATATTACATACCTACACGTGTATTCATATACTTTTACTTTACAGTACGTTCGTATGTATACTCTCTCTCTCTCTCTCTTCCTGTGCCCGAGCGCGCGGAAGCCGAGAGAGAAGTGCCGCAGTGGTGGGGAGAACAGCAGCGAAGGAGCGGACCAGAAATTTCGTTGCATATTTCCCCTCACGCGGCTGTTCACTGCCCGACATAAGATGTTTCACATCAAAAACCGCATCAAAATCGGTCCACCAGTTAAACAGCTATGATAAACAGCAAACAAACCATTCAAACACATAACACCTCTTTTTGCGAGTCAGGGGTTGATACACACACATGAAAATTATCGTCTTCATAGTTATCTATGACAGCAATATTAAATCGTTTTATTACAACCCTCGCTTGTGTTGGCTGTAAAGAGATGTTACACAGACAGGCACTATATGCACAGTTATTGCTTTTCAGTAAACTTTTTTTTATATCAGCACACAAGTTTCATAAAGCAAAATAGAGAAAGGTAAAGGTATGTACATAATAACGTATGTATGTGTGCACGTGATGTGTATACACTTGAACTGCTGCTCCACATACTAACTAAATAGACAGACATGAAGATATTATTTAGATTCATACAAAATGAAACATAATAATATTATAGTAGATTGTATATCTAGATGCGTAATGGGATATATTACTGATGAGCAGTGACAGTATGTTAAAACGAACGATAGCGAGTTTTTACAATCACACGAGTCCTAATACCATTACGCAAGAGATATATATGGTATTTTTTGCCATAACCACTATAAAATAGCTGTTTTTCAGTTCATTTTCAAAATTTTTGACAGTTCATAATCTCATCAAACAATAGGCAACTTCACTTGTTATAGGCACCTATACAGTAGTCGTCGCGTTGCATTAAGCCACTTATATTATTGTAGGTACATGACAAGGCTCTGTTACATGGCAGTCAGTAGTTTTATTATTATTATAATAGATTATAGACGCGTCGACAACTCAGGTCATTAGCGTCTTCAACACAACAATTAATAATCCATTTGCGTATTAGAATCTGCCAACCGACATACACAAACCGACTGGTACGAGCTCAGGCTCCTTGGAACGCCATTTCCCAAATAACATTGGAATGCAATTGCGAGAACAACTATATTCCAATGTTTCCCCTGGGGGAGGCAGTCAGTAACCGTGCGGTAAAGGGGTTAAGCTATATTATAATATGAACTCTACAAAGTATGCTAAGAGAATATGAAATATTTTATATTTTCTTTATTTACTATTAAAAATAATAAATTGAAAAACATTAAATTACTATTGAATTTACAATAAATTAATAATAAATTTTACTTACCACACAGTCACACTAGTGTGTTTGAAAACACTTTCAGCACGCCTGCTTGTTAAATGACCCATTACAGACCGGTATGTATGCATGCATGAAAAGTAGTTATTTTAAAGTGGGTATGGCAAAAAATTCATAGCAGGCACTCAGATACAAATAAAAAATTAATTGAATAATTAATAATTGACAAATTACACAATAATACGCATTCAGCGTAATTAGAAGGTAATTGAAAATTTGTGTACAATTAATTAGTCAATGAAGATATAACTGCGACACTTTTGCCTTCCTTTAAAAACGGTTTAATTAAATTACATGGGAAATACCTAATGATGTTGAAGGCTTTGGGGAGGGGGTATAAGAAATTCTTTCTTGAAGATTTCACAAACAGGATGCTACAAAAAAACATTAGTGTTTAGTGACCTTATACATATTTACTTAAGTTACCCGCTGCACTCTTCATCTGAAATCTTTTTACCTCGCCTAAAACCGATTACCGCTCTCCCGTTGCTATTTTTAAAGCTAAAGGGTTCGGGTAAACGCCAAATGAAGGACCAAGAATCACACTACAAATCCTACAGGTGAATGGAAGAAAACGGCTTTAAAGTGGCTTAAGGATCCAAATAAGAAGCAAATACTGTTTTATTGCATTTATATTAGCTAACGTTTCGAAAATTATATTTTCATCATCAGAGCTCAAATGCTGTCAAATAGTAAAATTGTCGAAAAATTAAAAAAACATATCAACATTTTTTATTGTTTTAATGAAGTGTAAAAAAATTGTTTTATTGATTTATTTTGTAAATAACAACACTGAAGAATTTATGTTTTATAGAATTTTGATTTAATTTTTTATTCTGGAAAATTTTGCCAGTTAACTGATTGATACTAGAAACTTAGTTAGTATCTAAGATACTTAGATACTTTTAAGGTATAATGTGCCTTTTTTAGATGCTTTCATATACATAGTATACTTATTGTATCTTTTAAGGAATTGACTGTATAGTATCTTGCACCTAGATACTTTTTAAAGCATCTTCTGTAGATCTGGTCCCTCTTATCTAAATTCGGCTGTATATTATTATTATCTGCAATTTTATGAAAAAGTTTCAATATAAAAGAATATCTTCATTTTTATATATTTTTTTTTATTCATAACATTTGGAAACTTCTTTCGTGCTCAAGACTTCAGTGTTTACAGAATAAAATGGCTGGAGACAACTTAACTGTAGAAACCACACGACACTGTAATGGTGATTTTACTCCGGGGATTTAAATTGTTTGTTGAAAAGATCTTGTTTCACTAGACACATAAAGGATGCCCAATCGTACAGAATAAAAAAAACTACGAAAATATAGTTATGTTACCGAAATCGAAAAGAAAATAGAGAACATACCGCTAGCTGTCTAATTTGTATCTGTCACCTAAAACGCAAAGGACATAGGCTACCAGACTTACAGATTCTCAAATGGGAAACACGTATGCAGATATTTCTACAAGCTTTTATTTAACTTGCAATGTTTGTATGTTTGTTTATTTAGGTCAAATTTTGCAAGTCAATTTTGAACGACTTCCACGTATCCGATCGATTTAAAATTTGGTACACATATGCATTCCCGATGACAATACATGAATCAATCGTTTGTAGAATTAAATTCAATCCCTAAGGGGGTCAAACGAGGGAGTAGGATTTTTTGACTATTCAACGCCTAGGCCAAACCGCTAAAGCTAGAAACTTGAAATTTGGACAGTAGTCTTCCCAGTTTGATAAATATTTAATAATAATAATTAAATTAGATATTACACAGAAAAGTAATCATTTTAATCATTAAAACATAATTATTATTTATTTTTAACAATAATTAAAAAAAAAAAAACGGCTTAACCGATTTTTATAAAATTTATGTCGGTTCAAAATGACGTTTACACGCCTCGCTTGACACCCTTACGAAGTCAATATAATTTTTTATTCGCGAGATATTGTGTAAAATCTACTTTTTTGGAGTCTATTTGGTTAAGAAAAAAGACCGGCTGAACCGATTTTGGAAAAATTTATTTCAGATCATATTTACGTTAATACGCGTCGATTGGCACCCTAACGTAGTCGATATCATTTTTCATTCTCTAGATTTCGTCTTAGAAAGAAATGGACACATACGTACGTACGTACGTACACACACACACAAACACTTACACAGACATTTTTCTAAAAATAGTTTAAAAATAGTGTAGTAACCATAAAAATTTGTTATACATTTTGATTTCGATTTTCGGACCCATTACAATAACTTCCAATGGGAAGTTAATAATTAATTAAAATGGCAAATAAGAACATAACAGAAATAGGAAAAAAACATCGAAAACATTTTGAGTGTGATGTGTATCAGCCTTTAATTTATATTGTATAATGTCCATTAATTATGTAAGATCTTCGATTTAGAATGAAATATTTTATAACATTTATAAATCAATATAATTTCAACGTTAATTGAATAAAGATTTATTGTAAATTAATAAAAAACTTTTTAACGAAAAAAAAAAAACCTCCTTAAAAAGCCACTAAAAAAAAGGAAATAATGAAATGTTGAGATCTGCGCCAATTTAATAAAATATGAAGTCGGTTAAAAAGTATAGCATAGTGATTAATATCTTCTTTTTAACCAACTTCATATTTTATTAAATTGGCGCAGACCTCAACATTTCATTATTTCCCTCTTTTTAGCGGCTTTTTGAAGGAGGTTTTTTTTTTTGTTAAAAAGTTTTTTATTTTTTACTTTTTAGTGTCAAAAAGTGACATTTACCTTAAAGGAATCACACGCCGTTACTAACTTTTATTAAAATCAGCCGAACTACTAAACCGATTTTGATGAAATGGGATCAATCTGAAAGTATATCCTTTCAAACAAAAAAAAAATTTCCAAATCGGTTTATAAATGACGGAGTTCTGAGGTAACAAACATAAAAAAAAAAAAATACAACCGAATTGAGAACCACCTCCTTTTTTTGAAGTCGGTTAAAAATGGAAATTATTACAATGAGTAAAACAAAAAAGCTATTTTCACAGATTCTTTTTATTCCATTAAGTTAGAAGTTTGACTTTTTTACAAGACCATGAGGCTGCAGACCGTAGTTTTTGATATTAATTTCAACTTAATACCTCTATCCGTTCATGAGAAAAAGGATCTTGACATACAGACAGACAAACAAACAAAACGAACAACAAAGTGATTCTATAATAGACAAGAGTTCCGTTTTTTTACATTCTGAGATACGGAACCCTAATAACAGCTCAACCGCAAATAAAAAATCAAAAGTATTTACAACATAGTTGACTATAAAATGAATACGAATAAAATGCCTTACAATAAGCGTGTGAGTTTCATCAATAGAGGAAATACCTGTCTTTATTTTTACCTCGAACTCTATTGATTTTGTAAACTGTGATACTCGAGGTCGATTGTTATTTGTTTCCCACTGATGTGTAGAGAGGTTTACAGAAGCGAGACTCAAAGCGAGTTTACACAGTGCGAGTTAGCGTGCGAGTTGAGAAAGACAGTTACAGGTATGCCAGCTACTGTCGTGATTAAACTGGTAGTTCCGAGTTACGTCTCTGCAAGGTGGTCAGCTACGGCATGCGAGTTACTTCAGTATATTATTAACTTCCCATTGGAAGTTATTGTAATGGGTCCGAAAATCGAAATCAAAATGTATAACAAATTTTTATGTTTCAAGGTCACTACACTATTTTTAGAAAGATGTCTGTCTGTGTGTGTGTGTGTGTGTGTACGTATGTACGTATGTGTCAATTTCTTTCTAAGACGAAATCTCGAGAATGAAAAATGATATCGACTACGTTATGGTGCCAATCGACGCGTATTAACGTAAATATGATCTGAATGAAATTTTTTCAAAATCGGTTCAGCCGTTCTTTTTCCTTAACCAAATAGACTCCAAAAAAAGTAGATTTTACACAATATCTCGCGAATAAAAAATTATATCGATTTCGTAAGGGTGTCAATCGAGGCGTGTTAAATACACACTATAGTGTCAAGTAAAGTCTACGTCAGATGTTTATATTTTATTCGTCAGATAGCGCTATTGGCAAGAAAGGTATGTCAAACATTTACAGTGGTATTGAAATTAACGATAGTCATTCTTCATTTGTTCATTATTAAGAAATACAGCGTGTCCACGAAAGTTCTTTACAAATGGAATTTTTTTTGTTAATTATTGGAGCAAAAATTTTTTTCTGTGGAAAAGTACTGCTTCGTCCAAAACCTCTAAAACACCAAAGAAAATTTTTTTCGGCCTAAAGTTATACTGTTCTTTGTATGGAGAGAGATGGAGGACATGTTGAATTCTGATTTATAATTCTGAATAAATAATTATACTTAGAAGTTAGTTATGTTATAATTTTGAATTAAATTTGATTATGTAACTAATTTAGCGAAAATATTGAATATCATAGATAATTTTTATTTTTAGTAAAATAAAACTTTTTGATTTCTCTCGTATAACTTTAGGCCGAAAAAAATTTTCTTTGGTGTTTTAGAGGTTTTGGACGAAGCAGAACTTTTCCACAGAAAAAAATTTTGCTCCAATAATTAATAAAAAAAAATCCATTTGTAAAGAACTTTCGTGGACACGCTGTATATTATAAAATAAATACAAAACTGCGATTTAGCCGTTAAATCATTACTTTACTTGCTAGTGGCATATTACGTGACGTATACCCTACTAAAGTTACTAGATCTATTGCCAGTGGAGCTATTAGGCGGTAGAAAAAACTTGGTAGCCCCCATTGCCGGAAAAAGATGTTGTGATACGCTGGTTTTTGAATACGTCAACAATACAATACAATAATATAATCCAAAGTTAATTTAACTTCAATGCAAAACAGATTGAAATAACAATATGAAAAGCAGCTGTAATACGACAAATCCCTTTCATTAATATTATTACACTGGAACAACAGACAATTGCATTACAAGTTGATAAACAAATATTCACAGCCCTTTCACAAATCCCTTGATAGTTAACAGTGCAAACATTTCACATAGAATCTACCTAGTGGTAGTTGGTATCCCTGTGTACGTATCCATAATAATATGACGTGTTCATTGCAAGCCCACCTATGTAGGTACCATGGATGTATTATACTCACTGGATACCTGACTAGTGGTTTAAAAGTGAGGCAGGACCGCCATATTTGAAAAGGGCAAAACATACATCGACGGTTGTAATACCATGGAAATGTGTTATACAAACTTCTTCATTTATATTGTGAGCTAATGTGTCAACTTAATTTCCCAAATATTTACTTAAAATTGCAACAGAAATTGAGTTTGAAGATCCCCACAAATTAAGTTTAATATACGGACGATTTGCGAATATTATTTACAAATTAGATGTTTAACGTTTGGAAATTTATATACAAAAGAAATTTTAAAACCTGTGAATAAAACACAAAAGTTAAATAAGTTAATATTATTTTATAATATTGTCTTTAACTCACAGGTTTTTTGAAATAGGTGGCATGCATCTTAAACATATCATTTGAAATAAGATAATTGTTATTTGTGAAAAGATATAATCCCAGTAAGTTCTTATACATGTCTGAAATTACAATTAAGGTGGAATTAATCAAATTAGTTCCATTTAGATATTGAAACGAATTTTATCAATTTCACATTAATCAAGCTTCATTTAATTTATATTTTGATCGCGTATTTTCTTTTATTTCTAGAGCTTTTGTATTGAGTATTAAAATCCCTAGATCTAGAGATTGTATATCAGTTGGCAACAATGTATATCCCTATATGTTGTTCCACAATATTATGTACCCGTATTCATGTTTTCAGGAGTCAGGTCTGTAGTGCATTTTCAATGCTGATGTACACTGTGTCTCCGAATGCTTGATGTTTCGTAATGATAATGTATACATTAGTTGTAGAAATTGTTGGAAGTGAGCACTTCCGTGGCACGAGGATCAATAAAAAGCAATACTGCAATTATTTCAAATTTGCATTTATACTAACGTTTCGGTATTCTTCATACCATCTTCAGAGTCTACCAAAACGTTAGTATAAATGCAAATTTGAAATAATCAGTATTGCTTTTTATTGATCCTCTGTGCCACGGAAGTGCTCACTTCCAACAATTTCTACAACTGTTTTCAAGGATCAAATTGCTCTATTTAACTATAGAAACTTCGATTTCAGTATACATTAGTGATTAGAGTGACATAAGAAGTTTCACTTCGGAAAAATTAAATAAACGAAACGTCGATTTTTATGAAGGATGTAAAAATGCAATTTTTTAACGATTTGTAATGGTGTAAGTTGTTCCCTAGTGTGGTATTTGAGAGTTAAGTATGTAACTGGCATTTCAAAGCCACTGATTTTGATTATTATTACTGTAGATTATAGACGCGTCGACAACTCATTAGCGTCTTCTGTAGTTTTAAACATCCTGTGTAAACTGCAGCCAGTCAAAGAGGAGCTGATCTTTGGGGGTGTTTTTTTGCGAAAAACGGGATAAAGCGGACGTAGGGAACCCTAATATTTTTAGTATCTATCTCTATCATGTCGCTTTTATCCGACTGCGCGACAGAAAAGGCAGGATTGTGATTTTCGTGCTTTCAAGATAGATTGTAGATTATAAACGCTCAACAACGCTGAACAGAAATATCTCGTCGGCCCTCATCTCATGTAAAGACGTAACTGACAAAAATTGAAAAAGTGAGATACGTCACCGAACAACCGCCCTTAAGCCTGACTTTCTTCTCACGAAGTGGCGTAACTGTGGTGTAAATGGCAGATACGTCTACATATCGTCCCTCATCTCACGTAAAGACGTAACTGACAAAAATTGAAAAAGTGAGATACGCCACTGAACAACCGCCCTTAAGCCTGACTTTCTTTTCATGAATTGAAGATACGTCTTTAATGAGATGAAGCACGATCTGATGCCTCCGACTTCATGTTATCATTTGGTCTTGTTTCTATCTTTTATAGTTCGTTTTTGACGCAGTCGGGATTTTTGATTTTTTTTATTTAATTTTTTGTTATAGGTATCGAACGCTATAGAAACTTCACTTCAAAAACCTTACATGCCTGGACTAATAGTCAAAGATTAGATAACTCTCATAAAACCCGGTAAATTTTACGTGCCAGATTGTTTTGAAATGCACTATAGACATGTACACTTTACGCGACTCGGTTTCAGATGGGTACTTATTCCAAGTTTGTTTGCAGATGGCAACTGTACACAGTCTGTTTCGCACTCGTGAAAATTTGATAGGCGGAGATTAATTTACAAAATGATAAACACACGGTAAAAATTCCCTGCATTTTTTACGCTCGAAATTGAATAGAATAATAATTATATTTTCCGTGAAATTACAATGTTAACATAATATTATGTGATACACGAAGTGCTCTGTTGTAAAATTATAAAACTTAAGTTCATTGACACAGGATGTGGTCTCATAATTTTTTTTATACTTTTATATTTATAAGTTTTATTAACTACCTACTTTAGGGCCCGTGACGTCGGTCCATAAAGTACATCACGTTATTTTTTATTATTTTCGATCTCCACTGTAAAAAATGGATGTAGAAATACTTTGAAAGTTAAGATAGAATTCGCTCGATTTTCTAAGTGATTTTACATTATAATTTATTTTTACACAGAAAACTTCATAAAAACTTGGACTTTTACTGTAAAGTTAAACAAATTTGTGATTTTTACATAAAGTAAATTAAAATTACATAATTTGTGCAATATTCCAATAAAGTGTGTAAAAATTACAAAATAAAATGTATAGTTACATATATAAAATGGATGAATACAAAACAAATTAATGTAAAATTAGTAACCACGCATGTGCAATGTGTTTTTATGAAATCTACGCGATGTGGCGATACCTGTTTGCGACGCCATTGTCTCTTTGTGTGCCATTACCAGATTAATCGCTGGCTACAAATGGACCATCGATAATCTATGTAATCGGCCTTCTCATTTCTTACAGTGTCCTCCCTGTCACAGTATTGTGAACTCTTCTCCCTCATATTACGTCACTCCCCCCTTATATTCATTAGAAACGGAGTTATTTATTTTATTTATTTTTGATTTAAAAAAATCCGCCTAAGTGAAATTTAATGTGACGTTACATCTATCTTTACCGTCTTCCTCCACTCACACTCTGCCACGCTACATGCTCGGCTATTTTCAATTGTGTAGGAAATTGACTGATTCTATACCGCCGTTGTGTGGGCGGTTGGTATCTACATTTAGGAGCCGACCTATATACTGTATACTATATTGATTATACAGATTGTATCAAATTAAAGCTGTGCATAGGCCGTTCTGTGTGTAAGACAGAGATCGATATATAAAGTATTAAGTAAGAATGAGATAAATAATTGCTAATAGGAAGTTACTGTGGTTACTGTAAATAAATAATATTTATTACAACCTAATAGCGTCATCTTTATTTTTTCGCTCCTTCTATGCTGTAAAAATGTAAATCTTTTAGCAGTTTACCAACTAAAGCGACTAAACCATAATATTTCGGAGATAGGCAACCATTTGATTCAAATTCTGCTATGACATTGCGAATTGTTGTGACAGAAGGAGACGGTCCATTTTCAAAGGCAGCTACAAATAATTTTATTATGTCGGCGGTTGAATAACCACCATAAAACCATTTAATTATTTGGATTTTTTCCCGAACAGTTTAAATTGCCATTTTATCAATAATTTCAGTAGTGACTATTTTTACTGTAGAAAACAACGATGACGCTGTCAGGTTGCTCGGTATTTATTTACAGTAACCACAGTAACTTCCTATTGGCAATCATTTATCTCATTCTTTCTTATTGCTTTATGTATCAATCTCTGTCTTACACACAGAATGCCCTATGCACAGGTTTAATTTGATACAATCTGTAAAACATCAACCTAATGAATTAATAGCTTACGCAACACTAAGATTGTATAAAACTGTAGATAATATAACAAAATGAACCCAGGTTGAATACGAATGGATATACGCGACTGGGCGTTATATTTTATTACCTACTGTTAAATAAATTTGTTTGAATGAAGTTTTGTTAAATATTTTATTTGATTTTCTAAATATTTCTTACACAAGCCCTATTGTCTATTTAATCAATAATAAATTTAGAAAGGGAGCTTCAAAATCAGGGGACCTTAATCCGTCACTGATCATAGCTCCTCACCGCACGTGCCCTTTCAATAATTCATTTCATGATCACATCAGTAAGCTTGATTTTACATACAAACATATAGCTTCAAATGCTACAACATCTGAAACAATACATGACAAAATAGATAGTGGCAAAACTTGAACATGTTACGTAGTGCTTTGTGTTGTTGAATTAAAATTGAAGTCAGTAGCTCAGTTCGGAAACAAGCTAGTTTCTCTGTTTCGTGTTAGCACATCGTGTAAATAGGATAGCTAATAGTAATACCGATGAACTACAATAGCTATGTTTATTAGCTACAACTGTTTGTCTAACTGTTTTGTATGGTCAATGTTAGAATTTCCAGCACTGTAAAATTTCTGTCTCACTTTACCTTATGCAATGTCCAATTTGTTAGAAAGTGACAAAAATCGAATAGAGCTGTAATTTTTTAAATAAGCACCATACACTTTACTAAATTAAAACTCACCAAAAGGAATTCTTGTAAAAATAAAGCCAAGTCTCGAGATCTAATAGAGCCAAGTTCAATTAATTGTAAGAGAAAAGTAGTGAAATTTAGCTAAGTTCAAAGTTCGCTAAGACAATAAAAGACGAATGACTAAAGCGCTATAGGCCTTGCAGTGGAACTTTAAACTTAGCTTACCTGACAAAAGGAAACTACTGTCCAAATTTCAAGTTTATATCTTCAGCGGTTTAACCTGGGCGTTGTCTGTCAGTGAGTAAGGAAACTGTTTTATATAATATATAGATTAGATTACAAGCCTTATCTAAATTATTTTGTGAACATTAATGCCTGTCTTGAAGAATATGTGTTTGAACATTCTCCACATACAAAATTCATTTTTTAATCGCTATCAACTATCCATATTAGTATACAGAGTTCACTAGTTAATTGTTACGATCGTTTAGGTGTGTGTATGTCAAACGACATCAAGATGGGGTATTCGACCAATCAGAATGGACACTGACTGCAGGGCCTATAGTCGCTTGTAAAATCTGCACCCCCCTTTGAGAAAAATCTGAAATATCTAATGCCTCCGACTCACGCATTTTATTATTTGATCTATGTTCGCATCTTTTTAGTTGGCTTTTTTAAAACGCAGTTAGATTTTTACTTCCCACCTCTACTATATGGTAGGAAAGTAATGGATTTAGTCCGAAAAAAATATTTCGAGATTATAACAGATCTTCACGTTTTGAGACCCTAGCAATCGTTTAAGATCATTTTCTGACTGATGTCTGTATGTGTGTGTGTGTGTTTATGTGTTGGTGTGTGTATGTGGTCAATTTTTCGCCTTCGATATCGTAAAAACGGAACAACATACGGCCATGCCGATTGTTCTACTGTGTTTATCAGTCTTTAACTTAGATCTGATTAGATTTTGAGTCAAATCGGTTCAGTGGATCCTGAGATATTAAAAAAAACGTTCTCAATGTCACGTATTAACATAGGTAAAAAAAATATAAATGAATTCTAGATGTTATAATATGAAACAAATGTAAATATTTTTTTTCTCTAAAATGTATAGTTTTCGAGAAAAAAAATATTTTACTAAAAAAAGAAAATTGTACGTAAATCAAGGTAACCATGATTTTTGCTATATTACTAGCCATCAGTAGATCACTAAACAAACAAAAAAGAGGGTCATGCTTTTTTCAAAGAATAAAAAAAGAGTGTTTATTTTTTCAAATATTTACTAGGTGGGAAGTATAGGACTGGTCATCAGTCGAATTTTTTAAATTTAATTACTTCTCTTCTGTGCTGAAACTCTGTCAACAAGTGCTTTTCGTTGCATTGCATTGTGCGCACATAGTGCAGATATACACGATAAACACTTATTAGCGTAATTGAAGTATAAACAATGTTATTGGAACGTTGTTTGAAATCATTACCATATATCCATAAGCATAACCATGAGCGTAGTGCATTTATGAACAAATATGTTTGTTTGCGCGTAGCATTATACACTAGTACAGGGATGACAAACCTTTTTTAACATCTAAGTGCCAATTTCTTTCAAAAAATGTTTAATGTGGCCATGACGTGCCAACAAGCACCTGATGAAATTTAGTGGACAAATTAATCAAACGTAGATGAAAAGAATTATTTCGAATTTCGATAATGCATTTAGTGTCATAAAATTTTCGTCGACTTGTCGTGTCGCTCCCCCAGGGGAAACATTGGAAAGTAGTTGTTCTCGCAATTGCATTCCCCCCAGGGGGGACATAGGAATGTGGTTGCTATCGCAAATTGCATTCTAATGTTCTTTGGGAATTCTATAGCGCTCCCAGGGACCCGAGCTCGTACCAGTCGGTTTGTGTATGCCGGCTGGTGGATTCTAATACACAAATGGATTATTATTATTAATAAACACTCTTTTTTTTTCATTCTTTGACTAGGCCCAAATAACCTTAGCTGTTGGTGGTCTTTAAAACACAATTTAATTTTTATTCTTTGAAAAAAGCATGGCCCTCTTTTTTGTTGGTTACCTTGATTTACGTACAATTTTTATTTTTTTTTTTAGTAAAATATTTTTTTTCTCGAAAACTATACATTTTAGAGAAAAAAAATATTTACATTTTTTTCATATTATAACATCTAGAATTCATTTATATTTTTTTTTACCTATGTTAATACGTGACATTGAGAACGTTTTTTTGAATATCTCAGGATCCACTGAACCGATTTGACTCAAAATCTAATCAGATCTAAGTTAAAGGCTGATAAACACAATAGAATAATCGGCATGCCCGTATGTTGTTCCGTTCTTAAGATATCGAAGGCGAAAAATTGACCACACACACACATACAGACATCAGTCAGAAAATGATCTTAAACGATTGCTAGGGTCTCAAAACGTGAAGATCTGTTAAAATCTCGAAATATTTTTTTCGGACTAAATCCATTACTTCCCTACCATAGTAGAGGTGGGAAGTAAAAATACATTAAGAAAACATAGTCTCTTTTGACGAACTCGTAGAATATTCAGTTCGGAAATTGTAGGCGGTGACTAATACTTATAGATTCACAATGCAATATAAGAGGCACCGTTTTTATGCATGGGAAAAACTAACAACGGGTATGCTTTACATTATTTGATTGCTTTTAAAGTTTGTTAAAGTACTATTGTTAAGCTTGTTAAAGTACTATAATCACTGCACTACAATTTTCGAACTAAAATATACATAAATTGATAGAAAACGATATTCCAAATTTTAAAAAAGTAACCAGAATTGTTTCAAAAAACTATCATTCGAAGTGTCATAAATTTCTGACAATATTTAGAACATAATTATTTCACAATGACACGCCAGCAAAAACTAAACTACCATAAATTATTTATTAAATTTAGCATATTATTGCACCTTAGGTGCCATTTTAAACGTTCAAATAAATTAATTAAAATCTGTCAAGTAATTTTCGTACGTCACACTTTATTAATTAAGAAGAAAATAATTTAAGAGTGGTTTTCCAACTTTCCAGATTTTGTAATAATGAATTCACAGACATAATATGTATATAGATAATAATATATTATAATATAATGCAAATTGAGAGAATCTTGCCTCTAGACAAGTAGTTATAGGAGACTATGAAATCTCGAAAAGAAATAACAGTCGACTAAATATAACTCTGCTTAAATAGACTACTTTTGAGTCTTCGAAATCTGCATCCACCAAGTGTTACAGCAAAATTTAGATATTTAATAAAAAACAAACTCATAAACATATTGACTACAAGGCAAAACCGCTGAAGTGGAATTTTTGATGAAGTAAGATTTACGACGATAGAACCATTTACTTCATTATAATAAGCCACTTCTCCATTTTGTAATGAAGAGACGGCATTGAGGACAGTATGGTCTAGTAGTTAGTTTCGCGGTCTCTGAGTCAGACTGCCGTGGGTTCGAATCCCGCTTCCGCTCATGGATGTTTTGTGATGTCATTTAGTTTTAAGTGCGTTGTTAACTTCCCATTGGAAGTTATTGTAATGGGTCCGAAAATGGAAATCAAAATGTATAACAAATTTTTATGTTTCAAGATCACTACACTATTTTTACACTATTTTTAGAAAGATGTCTGTGTGTGTGTGTACGTATGTACGTACGTATGTGTCCATTTCTTTCTAAGACGAAATCTCGAGAATGAAAAATGATACGTTAGGGTGCCAATCGACGCGTATTAACGTAAATATGATCTCAAAGAAATTTTTTCAAAATCGGTTCAGCCGTTCTTTTTTCTTAACCAAATAGACTCCAAAAAAGTAGATTTTATACAATATCTCGCGAATAAAAAATTATATCGACTTCGTAAGGGTGTCAATCGAGGCGTGTTAGCGTCATTTTGATCCGACATAAATTTTATAAAAATCGGTTCAACCGTCTTTTTTTTTGTTTTTTTTTAATTATTGTTAAAAATAAATAATTATGATTAATCGAGGCGTGTTAGCGTCATTTTGATCCGACATAAATTTTATAAAAATCGAGTCAGCCGTTTTTTTTTTTGTTTTTTTTTAATTATTGTTATTAATAAATAATTATGATTAAAATGATTACTTTTCTGTGCGATATCTAATTTAATTATTATTATTAAATATTTATCAAACTGGGAAGTTCGTCGACTTTAGTCCTAATAAACGACCCACCTTACGGCTTGTTATTTAATGTAATCAAGACGCTAATGACTTACGTTGTCGACGCGTCTATAATTTACAATAAAAAAATAAAACAGACGGCATTGGTGATTACGTGCCTTGAAGCGCCTTCCTACCTTACAAAATTTTACCAACTATTTGCCTTTTTAGAGTTCCGTATCAAAATAGTAAAAAACTTAACCCTTATGATGATACCTCGCTGCACGTCCGTCCGTCTGTCTAGTCCGTCACAGGCAGCTATAACTTCTAAACGTTTAGTCGTAGGAAGTTGAAATTTGGCATGCAGAGTGATGTGTTTCACAGATATTTCAGTCAAGCGAAGATCCACCGTTATGGGCACGGTGGGCATGCCCACAACCCTATAAATGAGGTCGATAGGCTGATGTTATATTCTATGCCTTAATAAACGTCTCCTTTGTAGGAATGCAATGTATCGACCGTGAGCGAGTTCGTAGTCCGACTCGCACTTGGCCGATTTTCGGGTGACCGTGACCACAACCTTTTTTGAGGGCTGGATCCGCGCCTGATTTCAGTGATCAATAAGGTGTAAATTCAAAGAAACTATTTTTAGCATGCGGCTCACTTTGGAGATACTATAAAAATATAAGTACAGACAGAGACAGGTGATGCCATAAGTGTTCCATTTTACCAATTTTGGAACGAAACACTGGAAATGATCAAATCCTTGACTTAAGTGGCCGCCTGTTTAAACATAATGTACAGGGTCCGGCAGAAAGGACTTTCCACTTTTCTTTTTCAATTGCAAGGAAACCAAATAAGAAATTGCGATGGTTCTTTTTTCATATCACACAGGAGGCTTTGGAAATTTTATTGTTGAATTGACAGTTGTTCAAGAATGCAGTGGACAATACCACAACGTGTCTTTTGTGTAGAACAATGTATCAATACAAACTCGATTACCGTCGTGCAAAGACGGTTCAGAGCAGAATTTAACGCCAGAGATAGTCCTTCACGTCCTGCTATTTATTCCTGGATAAAGAAATGGAAAAATGAAGGGTCACTTTGCAATAAGAATTCACCAGGCAGACTACGTTCTGTAAATAATGCAGAAAACCAAGAGATAGTCAGACAAGCAATTACCTCTTTGGGGCTACTTGAAAGAAAAAGTCTACAAGAATAAGCCCAGGAACTTAGAAGAAATTAAAGTGAACATTACAACTAAAATTCGCGCTAAGTATTTTCCCACTTGTGCTCCGGTTGGTAATGGATAATTTCGTAGGTCGTTTAGAGGAGTGTGTGGAAAAGCGAGGAGGGCATTTGCGAGATTCAATTTTTGGTCGAAAAATTTCCTAAGTTTGTAGTTTATTAATGTATTTTTATTTTTTTTCTAAACATTTTCAATAAATTATTATAGCGAAGTCAATGTGTAAAGTCCATTCTGCCGGACCCTGCATTTCCATGCTATAGATAGAGTATAGACAGTCAAAACAGATTCAATAATGTTTTATTACAAATAAATAAATCCAAACTTGAAATGCAGTTGTGAACCATTCATATTAAATATACATTTTAAGCTTTAAATTTTCTAGTTGTATCAATATAAGACTAACTAGAAAATTTAAAGTTTATATATTTTGTATTTATGTTCGTATATTAGTATTTATATATATTTTTATAAATACTGTCCCTGGTGATTTAAATAATTATTCTCTACTAAGTAGAAAATAAATTATTAGTGTATTTGCCATATGGCACATACACTATTGGCGTCGGTCGGATGGCGGGACCTAGGGGTCGGACCAAAATTTCTCGACGTTTCATACCATCCTGAACAGTTTGCCGCCATTTTTGGAAATGTCTATTTATATATGTATATATATATATATATATATTTATATATATATTTATATATATATATATGTGTGCGGGCAATAACTTTCGAAAGAGTTAATTGATTTTGACGAAATTTGGTAGGCACGTTGAAATCCATCACCGCACGAAGCCTATTTAAAATGGGCTCAATCGGACCATTTTAAGGGTAGTTTTTAGGGGTTGAAAAATGTTTTTGGGCCCAAAAATGCCGAAAAAATTCTCAAAATCGTTTCAAAATTGAAATTTAACCTTTTAGTAACGATTAAAATGTGCTGCCAAAATTTTAATAAAATCGGCCCGACAGGACCGGACTTACAAATTTTATGAAAACACTAGTTTGCGGATAGTGCTTTACTTACTGAAGGGTGTATTTAATTTGGTACCGAGGTTGCATTGATAAAAATATTGAAATTAAGAAAAAAAATATTATTTTAAGGGATGTATTAAGGGGTTAAATTTTTTATTTTGTTCAAAAACAAACTTAAGTTTACATAATAAAGCCACAATGCCAGTATTAGCAAATACACTATATTGTCGGCAGGGTTTTGGCACTGCGACCCGAGTTTTTATTTAAATCACCTCGGACATATATTTTCACATAGGTACTATATACTATATATTTTAAAATACTAATATAAATATAAAATCGTAAAGAATACTAGTTTAGTTTTTGCTAATGATGGAGCAATCAATAATGGTAACGACCTCTGTGTGTAATTTATTTTTCTTGCGGGTACTTTGAGTGTTTTGTTTGATACTACCTAAAGGTACGTGCAGTACGCAGCTGGGATTCTAGATGATAGCATGTATGGTAGATGCATGGTGGCTGAAATTATAAGCGCTTATAGGTTTGCACAACGAAGCTTTGATCTAGCATTGATACAAGCTTAAATCGCGTTTGAAATGTCAGATAGCGAAGACGAATATTTGTGTTCTTCTGCTACAAAGTGGTATATTTTAAATACAAATTTGGGTAGGAGCTATCATGTCCACCCTATTAATAGAAAACGATCTAAACATATCGAATTCATCATTTATACCAAGAATTAAAATTTTACCCAAACCGGTTTTTTGAATATTTACGTATGGAACCTAACACTTTTAAATACGTCTTAGAAAAAACTCAAAACAAATTAAATAAAAACTGGCAAAATTTCACTTATTAAACTAGTCACATCCATTGCGAAACTTGTAACGGCCATTTGACAGTTGTCACATGTTGATTGTAGTAGTCAGCGCGCTGAAAGAATGGTGAGATACATTCTTGTATCTACCAGTTATTCCGCGGTCCGGACTTGGACCGCGGTCCGCCAGTTGCCGATCCCTGCTATAGAGTATGAGCTCTGTGTTAATGCTATAAAAAATCCGGGACATTATTGATTATACCAGAGTTAAAAAGATCTAGAAATGTGGAAAGAATTCGGCATAAACGGTTTTGTATTGTGACCCTATAAGTATATATATTCTAGGAAAACATCTTAACCTAAATTTGTAGACATATAATGTTAACATCACATAAAATGAAACATTCAGTACCGATTTGATGCAAACAGCCCTCTCGGGGTCTGAGTTGCACATCGTAGGTACCTCCAAACACGGTAACCACCTACATATCTTCAGCACAATATACCTAGCTCTGAACACCTGTATAAGGTGTCCGAAAACGCATACTGCTCTTCGTAACACAAAAAAAAGTCAAGAGGTGTCAGACAGAAGCTATGATTTTTACGCATCTTTACATAGTATAAAATGAAGTCGCTTTTCGCGTCTGTCTGTCTGTTTGTTTAACCGCTAAGTCCTCCTAAACCACGCAACGGATTTTGATGCGGTTTTCATCATCAGTTAGATAATTTTTCACGGAAGGTTTATATATATAGCGAACGAGCGAAGCGAGTGAGTAGTATATTGCACCCGGGCATTCTCAACACCCGGGCGAAGCCAGACGGGGCCGCTAGTTGTATATAAAACCAAATTTATCAAAGCTATACAATTAATAAGTTATTATTTGACCGCCATTTTGAAATCTGATGCAATTTTATTTTTTGTGTCCTATAAAACTCTTAAATATCAATTTTCAAAAAGATCGGATAATTTTTACAAAAATAC
Organism: Mongoloraphidia duomilia; assembly: GCA_039654895.1. Lineage (NCBI taxonomy): Eukaryota > Metazoa > Arthropoda > Insecta > Raphidioptera > Raphidiidae > Mongoloraphidia > Mongoloraphidia duomilia. Next base: position 3,376,798 of record CM077520.1, on the reverse strand, counting down.
ATATGGCTGCCATTTTGAAATCTGACGCCATTTTATTTTTTGGTGTCCTATAAAACTCTAAGATATTAATTTTCAAAAGGATCGGACAGTAGATATACTTTTAACATGAGCATGTAGGTGACGTAACGCGAAACCATAAGTTTTTCCCCCTCCCAGAAATCGTCTAACGCGCCTATAGAAGCATAGCTTCAAAAACCGGCCAAGTGCGAATCTGACTCGTGCATCGAGGGTTCCGTACAATAATAAAAACTAGTGTCGCCTGTGGTCGAAATTTGACCAGTTGTGTCTGTAAAGTAACGAAATTCTAATTGGAATTTATAACATCAACATAACTGTACCGACAACGAAGAAATCCGACAAAACGATACCCTCTACATATTGATAGTTCCTAGAATCTCCGTGGTGTGTCACCAGAGGTCTCAAAATACAGCAAATAGCGAGAGAAACAACTCTATGTATTTGTTTGCATGTAATATTCTCCCGTGCAGGGAAACTTTATTTTACCTGCCTTAAACATACACACATGATGGCACACTGGAAGGAAAGATGACGACGCAAATGAACGGTCAGAATTTTTTGAAAATGACGAAAACTAGGCATTTTGTAGTGGGTATGGCAAAAAATACCATATATTATGTCTCGTAGGTAAAGGCTCGTGTGACTGTAAAAACTCGTTATCGCTTATTTTTACATACTGTCATCACTCGCCGTAATATGTCCCATTACGTATCTAGACATACAATTTACTATTAAATAATAATTGAACGGAACTTTTTTGGCTTTCAAATGACACCTCAAACATCGTTATACCTATCTTTATTTTTAACAAAGCCAAAGCGATGCTGCCTGTTTCATAAAACGCCTTACATGAGTAAGTCGAAGTGAATGGCCTATACCCGAGAACATAGACGTCGTCCGACGCCAAAATGTATGCTATTAAATATTTTAACATTGGAAATGTTTATGTTCGTATATGGGGGCAAAGTTACGAGTTTTCGTTCAAGGCCAAAAGACAACGGTGTCGCGATCAAGTGAGGAGCAATCATGCAAAATTGAACAAGTGCGATTTTTTTCGAATTGTGTTTTATATCATGTCTAGTTAATTGAGAGGTATTTGCGACGATCTGCGGTGTTATTTTTGAGCAAATATTAATAAATACTGTAGAAAAATCCATTTAAAAGTTAAGTAATCAAGCAAAAGTGAACGCGTATATAACAGAAGAATAATAGGGTTATTCCTGACAAAACTAATCAGTGCATTGATAAATATTGTGTGTATAATAAACAGTTAATTATGTTTCATTATGCTGTTATCATTTCCAATGTCCTCGATGGTTGCAAGGATTGCGAAATCTGTGAATTTTTTAAATTCAAGACAAAGTGTGAATGAATAAGTATTTTCCGAACACTCTCTATATAAACACATGATATATCTAAAGCACTACAAGATCATGATGTTGATGACTTGAATCTGTCCATTATTATAGTGTATAACAATGGGGTTCGCGCCGGCGCATCGCTTGTGATTTAATTACGAGGTCACAAGATATTAATTTATTTTTGAAATATTGCCCCCCAATGATGTTAAACTTTGCGGAAAGTGTGTTGTGTTAAAATCAAGTTGGCGCTGTTGTCTTGTAAGACCCTATGTACTTGCGCATGTACTTGCCTACCCAAAAGAACGTACTATGTTATGCCGTCTACCTCGTTCTGACAACTAAATGGCTGTGTGATTAAAAAGTTGCTGGAACTAAATTTTTGCTCGTACAGAAATACTGAACAGTTGTTCGACATACTTTTTAAAAACTGGAATTATTTCTTTTTATATACACAATGGATTTCTTATTAAGTATACAGTGTACGGGGAAATCCGAAATGATCTGAAATTGGTCTGCTCAATTAAGCGAAATAGAAAAAAGATATACAGCTTGGAAATCTACGACTTTCCCATACGAATATACGAATATAACGAGAGCAGGCATGTTCGAATAATGATTTGCATAAGTCAGAGTGAGATAAGGAAATTTCATAAACGAACTGATTGCATGTATCAGACTCTTAGAAACTGTATTCCAATATTAATTACAGATTTTGATTGACAAAAATTCACAGATTTCGCAATCCTTGCAACCATCGAGGACATTGGAAATGATAACAGCATATATGAAACATAATTAACTGTTTATTATACACACAATATTTATCAATACACTGTTTAGTTTTGTCAGGAATAACCCTATTATTCTTCTGTTATATACGCGTTCACTTTTGCTTGATTACTTAACTTTTAAATGGATTTTTCTACAGTATTTATTAACATTTGCTCAAAAATAACACCGCAGATCGTCGCAAATACCTCTCAATTAACTAGACATATGATATAAAACACATTTCGAAAAAATTACACTTGTTCAATTTTGCATGATTGCTCCTCACTTGATCGCGACACCGTTGTCTTTTGGCCTTGAACGAAAACTCGTAACTCTGCCCCCATATACGAACATAAACATTTCCAATGTTAAAATTGCACTTGTTCAATTTTGCATGATTGCTCCTCACTTGATCGCGACACCGTTGTCTTTTGGCCTTGAACGAAAACTCGTAACTCTGCCCCCATATACGAACATAAACATTTCCAATGTTAATAGAAACAAAGTGTTTTGTTTATGATACAGTTTCCAAGAAGGAGCTTCCTACGACTAACCGTTTACAGGCCTCTGACAGATCAGACAGATAATGGAGTCTCATCATAAGCGTTGTCGTTTTTAACATTTTGGTTACCATAAATATATACCTGGATAAAACTGAGATGATTGCTTATATAAGGCCATAGGCGATTACTTGCCAAAATATTTCTACTCTCGAAAAATTACCTTATCCTAATTTACAGTAATTCCTCTAGGTACTTGCTATTTGATATTATCTAAGTTTAAGTTTAAAAATGTAGAAAATAACGGGGAGATAGTAATAGTGCAAGTGGCGGTTGTTATAACATAATATTGAAAAACGGAGGTGTACCGCATTATTTTTTCGAAATAACCATTAATTTAAAAGTCAAGTATTTTCATAACGCGTTTTTTAAAGATACATTAATTCTCATTTTAGCTAAGCCATATAAGAGAGCAGGTAGACCCCTACGTAAATAATAATATATAAATAAAGACGATGTGGAAAGGAATAAATCCTTCAATAAAAACGTCTCTACATTGCATACATAAGAATAATCCTTCAATGCCGAGCTATACGATACAAAAACAGTTATCCGCAAGGAGCTTTACTAAGATTATCCCAAATGGAGATTCTTCCTTATTCCCACATGCATTAAGCAGAGTGCAGTGCTAGTGTAAAATCTTTAACTCGTTTTCATTCGGCATTGTTCGTTTTTAACCACTTTTTTTACGTCTTTCTAAATTCAGCTATCAATTTTCATAGCTACTTGTTTTTAGGATTCCGTACCTCAGAATGAAAAAACGGAAACCTTATAGGATCACTTTGTTGTCCGTTAAGACTTTTTTTGTCAGGAACGACGATAAGTATATCAAGTTGAAATTCATATCAGATACTAATAGACCGAGAGCTAGTGACAACTTTTTGGTGTTATTTATTCAAGGCCTTATTTTCGTAAAGATGTTGAGGGAGGCATATCAAAGTGCCCTGAGTAAGAGATTTTTCTGGATAGCGGTATGGGAGGGGTGCAGACCGCCCCCAACATGTAACAAAAAAAATAAATTATAATTTAAAAAAACTAAAAAACACGCTTAAATGAACTAAAAAGTAAAAAATAATTGATTTTATTGTAAAAAAGCGTGGGGTAGTATGAAAATATGATACAAAGCATCCCACGCTTTTTTACAATAAAATTAATTATTTTTTACTTTTTACACGCTTTGATGAACTAAAAAGTAAAAAATAATTAATTTTATTGTAAAAAAGCGTGGGGTGCTTTGTATCATATTTTCATACTACCCCACGCTTTTTTACAATAAAATTAATTATTTTTTACTTTTTAGTTCATTAAAGCGTGTTTTTTAGTTTTTTTAAATTATAATTTATTTTTGCTTTTTAGTCCTGGAGATCCTGGTCAGGATAATGGGACAAACTTATGGAATTATTGTATTGTAATCGGTCCTTGATAAGTGTGCAAAGTTTCAGTTCAATCTGAAGTTTTTTGCTTTTTTTTTTTTAGTCCTGGAGATCCTAGTCAGGATAATGGGACAAACTTATTGAATTATTGTATTGTCATCGGTCCTTGATAAGTGTGCAAAGTTTCAGTTCAATCTGAAGTTTTTTGCTTTTTTTTTTTTAGTCCTGGAGATCCTGGTCAGGATAATGGGACAAACTTATTGAATGATTGTATTGTCGTCGGTCCTTGATAAGTCGACAACGTTTAAACTAAATCTGACCGTTTAAAGTTGGTCAAAATCAAGTTCAAAGAAGTCGGTTACAAACTGACAAACAAGCAAGCAAACATACAAGTGAAGCTAATAAAAGCGTATTAAAAAAAATGGTCACAATTATTAATGCTTCAAGGCTGATCATCACAAACCCTCAGTTTCCAGGTTCTAATCTGAGAATTGTTGAATTTTCAATTTATTATTGTTCGCTAATAATAAATTTAAAACTTCAATTGGTACCTACTACGTCCAGATAATCTTGGCAGTTGGTGGCAGTATGCCATTATTAATCGTCTGTAGAAAATTGAATCATTATTATTATCTCTGTCTCTCTATAGCATTTCATTGAAAAATCGTTCAAATAAAAATGGGTCAAGTCTTCATGGTTTCCGGGCTTGTAGGCCGTGGTCCGGTGGTATTTTTTCTACCTGACGTTTCGTCTACAACTGCGGTAGACATTCTCAAAGGCGATGTGGCAGCGAGAATATCTACCGCAGTTGTAGACGAAACGTCAGGTAGAAAAAAAAAATACCACCGGACCACGGCCTACAAGCCCGGAAACCATGAAGACTTGGAACAATGCCGGTCGTGAAAGCTTGCACACTTGGATAAAAATGGGTCAATTCAAAACGTGTTTTGTCGTTTGTATGTAGTGCTAAAAATGTTTGTTATTGATCGTATCTCTGTTTCCCTAATAGTTTTTATATTCTTTAATACTCTTTGCTATTTTCTTAATGGCTTTTATTAGAATATGACGTGACATGCGGTTAAATGAGCAAGAACTAATTTTTAAATCAATTTGGAAACAAAAGTTACATGTCACCCAAGCTCCCATCGTACAAAAGTCTATCGAATAACACTTTTAACATTTTATTAGTTCGTTTAATACATAATAATACATCACATCGGTGGGCTTGATAATGGCCGAGAGTGTAGCAATGCTGTTGTTTACATGGCGTTGCTATGGTTCCTCTATTACAAGTCCCCAGTTCCCGGGTTCTAGCCCGAGAGTTGGTAAAAGTGTCAATTGAATTTTCAATTTATTATTAAAAAAAATGAATTGAAAATATGAATTGTTGCTAGGCCCAAATAACCTTAGATGTTAGTGGTCTTTAAAAAACACAATTAAAATAATTTTTTTCGTCAGTACCTACTTATCTTGTATCCTGGTCAAAACTTTTTGACGAAATGTATTTATTTTTTACAAGCTTTTATTTAACTTGCAATGTTTGTATGTTAGTTTGTTTGTTTAGGTCAAATCTTGCAAGTCAATTTTGAACGACTTCCAAGTATCAGATCGATTTAAAATTTGGTACACATATGCATTCCCGATGACAATACATGAATCAATCGTTTTTAGAATTAAATTCAATCCCTAAGAGGGTCAAACGAGGGAGTAGGGTTTTTGATTATTCAACGCCTAGGCCAAACCGCTAAAGCTAGAAACTTGGAATTTGGACAGTAGGTTTCTTTTGTGACGTAAGCACCCACTATATGAAGGGATTTTTCGAAATTCAATCCCTAAGGGAGTCAAGAGGGGATAAACTTTTGAACGACTAAAGGGAACAAAATGAAATATTAGTAAAAAAACTTTTTTGAGACACGCTTTTATTTAAATGTAGGTACTAAAAAGGAAAAAAAATAAGTTTTAATATTCCAGGCATGCAAAAAAAAAAAATTTGCAAGCCAAACGATGATAATTGTAAATAATTGATACTTCTCTATAATCTGTACAAATTCTTCAAGTAGTATTATACTGACAACAAAAAAATGGTAAAAAAATCGAATAAAACTGCCACAGATTTAATGTTCTCCATCATATTGTCAGCTATAATATTCACTAGTAAAATTTTAGTAGTGTTATCAAGTAGACCTTTGTACGGTGGAAGCTCGGACATGACATGTCGATATTAGTACTCTTTTTCTAAATTATCTTTTCTTCACCTTTTTAATCGCCTGTAAGTCGGCAAATGTTTTGCACCATTCAAAGAAGCAATATTTTACTACGAAATTATGTAATTTGTTTCTAACCTTGGTACTTTATCATTTACAAAACGACATTATTTTTCGATTGGAAATTAATTTAGTAGGTCTTTAAATAAGGTGAAGTGTACAGAAGTCTACAATAATTAATATATTGTGATAATTTTAAATTGCACGTGGAAATATTTTGGTAAGCAATTTTTAATTTTTGGCAATTTAACATTATAAAAAGTGTTAGTACCTAATTAAATTGGCTCCAACCTCAAAATTTTATTATTTTCATCTTTTTAGTGGGTTTAGGCGGTTATTTTAACATTGGAAATGTTTATGTTCGTATATGGGGGCAGAGTTACGAGTTTTCGTTCAAGGCCAAAAGACAACGGTGTCGCGATCAAGTGAGGAGCAATCATGCAAAATTGAACAAGTGCAATTTTTTCGAAATGTGTTTTATATCATGTCTAGTTAATTGAGAGGTATTTGCGACGATCTGCGGTGTTATTTTTGAGCAAATGTTAATAAATACTGTAGAAAAATCCATTTAAAAGTTAAGTAATCAAGCAAAAGTGAACGCGTATATAACAGAAGAATAATAGGGTTATTCCTGACAAAACTAAACAGTGCATTGATAAATATTGTGTGTATAATAAACAGTTAATTATGTTTCATATATGCTGTTATCATTTCCAATGTCCTCGATGGTTGCAAGGATTGCGAAATCTGTGACTTTTTTTATAAACAGTGTTTTTAAATTAAATAAAAACCGTTGTTTATAATCACATTTTAGATCTATTTTCAAAACGTTTAATTTGTTTGATGATAATATTGAATTGCGTATACGTATTTTGTTGCAAGTTATATTATATGTGATTGACGTATTGCATTTATTTGTTCCAGAGGACGAGCACGTCGCTGTGGGGCGAATGGATGGGGGTGATGCATGGGGATGAAATTGAATACGTGTTCGGCCATCCGCTCAACATGTCGCTCCAGTACAACTCACGGGAACGCGACCTCAGCCTGCGAATGATGCAAGTGTATGCACATTTCGCTCTGAACGGGTGAGTTGTTTTTATTTTAAATACCAAATACAAATTTTGAAAAAAAAATTGTTACATTTTTAACTTCCCATTGGAAGTTAATGGGTCCGAAAATCAAAATCAAAATGTATAACAAATTTTTATGTTTCAAGGTCACTACACTATTTTTAAAAAGATGTATGTGTGTGTGTGTACGTATGACCACGTACGTACGTGTGTGGTCATTTCTTTCTAAGACGAAATCTCGATAATGAAAAATGATATCGACTACGTTAGGGTGCCAATCGACGCGTATTAATGTAAATATGATCTCAAAGAAATGTTTTCAAAATCGGTTCAGCCGTTCTTTTTTCTTAACCAAATAGACTCCAAAAAAGTATATTTTACACAATATCTCGAGAATAAAAAATTATATCGACTTTGTAAGGGTGTAAATCGAGGCGTGTTAACGTCATTTTGATCCGAAAGAAATTTTATTTTATGAAAATCGGCCCAACCGTTTTTTTGTCTAAAGAAAAATCCTGCCAATAATGGATTTTACACGAAATCTCGCGAAAAAAAAATGATATCGATTTTGTTAGGGTGCAAATAGAAGCATATTAACATCGACAAGACCCGATAGAAATTGAGTAACCTGTTTTAACATTGGAAATGTTTATGTTCGTATATGGGGACAGAGTTACGATTTTTCGTTTAAGGCCAAAAGACAACGGTGTCGCGATCAAGTGAGGAGCAATCATGCAAAATTGAACAAGTGCAATTTTTTCGAAATGTGTTTTATATCATGTCTAGTTAATTGAGAGGTATTTGCGACGATCTGCGGTGTTATTTTTGAGCAAATGTTAATAAATACTGTAGAAAAATCCATTTAAAAGTTAAGTATTCAAGCAAAAGTGAACGCGTATATAACAGAAGAATAATAGGGTTATTCCTGACAAAACTAAACAGTGCATTGATAAATATTGTGTGTATAATAAACAGTTAATTATGTTTCATATATGCTGTTATTATTTCCAATGTCCTCGATGGTTGCAAGGATTGCGAAATCTGTAAATTTTTTTTGAAGTCGGTTAAAAATGTGCAGATAAGACAGGAAACGCTAAAATCCGAATTTTTGCAGATCGGATGTTTTGTCTTAGGAGGGCAGAATAGGCTCTGTGCTAAAGTCCATGAGAAATCGTGCCACAACGAAAACAATAGTACCAATTACGATGTCTAAATCCGTGACTATGTTGATAGTAAATTTCAATTCATTTTCAGATCGCTTTCAACTTCGTTAAAACTCGTTTCAACTCGTATTCAACTTGTAGCTGATCAACTAAAATGGAATAGTGAGAGCCCGCCTTAAGCGAGTTGATTACTAGGTGCACTAGCGATGTAATTACTTAATTACTAACCGGTACTATATAATGACCGAACTATTCGGCTTTTCAACTCTTTACTCAAATGTGCTCTAAAATATACATAAATCAACTAATGGAGCATATAATTGAACCATGTCCTACCTCAACTAGCTTACAGCGATTTCTAAGTGTAATTATTTTAATTAAGTTAATTATGTATGATAGTTCTTAAAAAGCATGTTATATTATTTCACTCACATTTAATAGAGTTTTGATGGGCACTTTATCTTAACACGACGTCTATTTTTCTCTTTTTTGCGGAATAAGCGATGCACAGCATTATTAGTGTATTTGCGATATGGCACATACACTATTGGCGTCGGTCGGATGGCGGGACCTAGGGGTCGGACCAAAATTTCTCGACGTTTCATAGCCTCCTGAACACTTTAGCACAATTTTTAAAAATGTATATATGTGTGTGTGTGTGTGTGTGTGTGTGTCTGAGCTATAACTTTCGAAAGATTTTATTGATTTTGATGAAATTTGGTAGGCACGTTGCAATCCATCACCGCACGAAGCCTATTCAAAATGGACCCGATCGGAGTATTTTAAGGGTGGTTTTTAGGGGTTGAAAAATGTTTTTGGACCCTAAAAAATACCGAAAAAATTGTCCGGATCGTTTCAAAATTAAAATTTAACCCTTTAGTAAAGATTAAAACGTGGTGCTAAAATTTAAATAAAATCGGCCCGATAGGACCGGACTTATGTTTTTTTAAAAACATTAGTTTGCGGATACGGATTTCCTTACCGAAGGGTGTATTCAATTTGGTGCAGTTGCTGTAATGACAACAATATTGCAATTAAGAAAAAAATATTATTGTAAGGGATGTATTAAGGGTTTAAATTTTTTATTTTACACAAAAAGTACAAAGAGGGGGGTCTTCTTACTTTTAGGATTTTTAAGAAAACTTAAAAATCTCTCAGATACTGTTTATATCTTTGAAACTAAAAGTGCGGGGTGTTGGAGTCGATTCAGCGTTATTTTTTCTATAAATAGACTAAATATCAAACGAATCGGGTCGAATTTATTTTTCAAAAATTTCGCAAATTTGTACAAAGAGGGGGGTCTTCTTACTTTTAGCATTTTTAAGAAAACTTAAAAATCTCTCAGATATACTGTTTATATCTTTGAAACTAAAAGTGCGGGGTGTTGGAGTCGATTCAGCGTTATTTTTTCTATAAATAGACTAAATATCAAACGAATCGGGTCGAATTTATTTTTCAAAAATTTCGCAAATTTGTACAAAGAGGGGGGTCTTCTTACTTTTAGCATTTTTGCCATTTTAAAAAAGGGGATGACGTCCTACCGGAAGGAGTGGGGGTAAAAAAATACAATCAAAAAAGATGCGCGTTAAAAAAAATAAAATGTCCAAGGATTTTAGCCGCAGATGATTTGAGATTTTTTATATAAATTAAATTCCACGCCACACTTAAAGCACGGCTTTATTTTTTTGTGTAGCACATTTTATATAGCAAAAAGCAAGGCGCAGGGCGCATTCAAGTGAATCTAGCAATCTTATCCTCGAAACACGAGACAAAAAAGTACACATTTCCCGGGAACTCCCGAACCAGAAACCCTAATAGATACCTACGTACAGATACATTAACATTACGTAACTGCTAACTTATTAATTTAATGATTCAAACTGGTTGCTTGGTCCGATGATCAAAGGGACCGCTCTATCTATTTGCCTCCCACACACACACACACACATACACACACCCACACACAAACGTGTACTTTATGCACCCCACCACACATATACATATACATATACATGATGTCCTACTAACTATTTTTGTCAAGTTGGAACATTTAAGATAGTGAGTCATGCATAATTCGTAACAAGGCTAATGGAGCGGAAAAGCATGAAACAATTTAAGCATATACGCGTTCCATGCATAAAAAACTGTGCCGATTATATAAAGTATAAGTGCATGACTCATAATCTTAATTTTGGAATTTGACTATAGTATAAATATACAGAATCAATACTATAGTCTATGAGCCGAGCGTGTAGCAATGCTATTGTTTACTTGGCGTTGCTATGGTTACTCTATTAAGTTTCCGGGTTCTAACCCGAGAGCTGGTGAAAGTGTCAATTGGATTTTCAATTTAATATTAAAAAAAATAATGAATTGAAAATATAAATGCGTGCTAGGCCCAAATAACCTTAGCTGTTGGTGGTCTTTAAAACACACACACTTATGAACCGATACCTGAAATAGCAATAAAACTGCTTGTTCAGCATCTGACAGCATCTTATTGATCGCTTGAAATTCAACACAGCAGAACAACTAATTCAAATTCAAATTCAAAAATTTATTTATTTCGTGCTACTTGAAGGAGTTTTGAAACATGTCATAACAAAAATTTAAATACATATAGGTTATTAAAAATACAATTTATTGAGAGTTAAAATTTAAAAACATTAAACTAGTTTAATTCCTTATAATGAACAGATAGGCAATAATTATTTCCAAAAAAATCCTCCTAGGTGTACAACAGCATTGTAAAATAAATTTACATTTTCGATCGATGCGCCATCGGTCGAATCTTTAGTAAACGTGCTTTATTTGACAAAATCTCCAAGGCGTATAGTATATAGTAAATTTTTACCTGCAGTTACTATTCTATCAAATGAATTGCTTGGTGAATAGAAAGTTTATTTTATTCCAAGGAATAAATTTATTCAAAGGTTAGTAACTTCTATCTTTAACAGTGTTCGGTGAATACGGGCCTAAAAATGTAATGTAATTAACTTTGAGGAAGTACAGTTCCGTTAGAAAACATTTTCAGACAACATGTTTTATTTTATTTGAATTACTCACAGGAATCACCCTGTGAAATTTTCCCCTGACGTTATGAATCACCCTGTATATCTGTTGTGGAAAAAACTATAACTGTCTAGTTATCTTCATTTTTATTTATATTTCACCATATTACATTATTTTTAAAAACTGTCAGAATTTGTAAACTGATATAAAAGTGGATCAAAAATATTTTTGAAATTCACAATAACAAAAACCATTAAATTCTATAAAATCTCTAGGCCCTAGGGGCTAGGAGGCATATATAAAAAAAATATAGGTTTATTTCTGTATTCGCTGTGAGCAGATGCATGGTCCTGCCGTCTAGTGAGTGATAACTTAAACCGGCGGTGCCAAAATTACAATTTAATCGAGGACAGTGTGGTCCAGTGGTTAGCGTCGCGGCCTCTGGATCAGACTGTCGTGGGTTTGAATCCCGCCTCCGCTCATGGATATTTTGTGATGTCATTTAGTTTGAAGTTAATTGTTAACTTCCCATTGGAAGTTATTGTAATGGGTCCGAAAATCGAAATCAAAAAGGAAAAAAAATTTTATGTTTCAAGGTCACTACACTATTTTTACACTACTTTTAGAAAGATGTCTGTGTGTGTGTGTGTGTGTACGTACGTACGTACGTACGTATGTATGTGTCCATTTCTTTCTAAGACGAAATCTCGAGAACGAAAAATGATATCGACTACGTCGGGGTGCCAATCGACGCGTACTAACGTAAATATGATCTGAAAGGAACTTTTTAAAATCGGTTCAGCCGTTCTTTTTTCTTAACCAAATAACCTCCAAAAAAGTAGATTTTACGCAATATCTCGCGAATAAAAAATTATATCGACTTCGTAAGGGTGTCAATCGAGGCGTGTTAACGTCATTTTGATCCAACATAAATTTTATAAAAATCGGTTCAGCCGTTTTTTTTTTTTTAATTATTGATGTTTTAATGATTAAAATGATTACTTTTCTGTGTAATATCTAATTTAATTATTATTATTAAATATTTATCAAACTGGGAAGTTCGTCGTGTGGACCTCAAGGGTCGCACTTTAGTCCTAATAAACGACCCAACTCACGGCTTGTTATTTAATGTAATCAAGACGCTAATGACCTAAGCTGTCGACGCATCTATACTTTATAAATAAATAAAAATACAATTTAATCATTCAATAATTTTGTTGAATTCAAAAATAGCAACGTGAAATGCGTGTTTTGTGAAATCTTCTTTTTCATGATATTCGCAAAGCAATTTCGGTAAGTAGGTACACTTTATCCAATCTACGCGCAAAACCGAAATCTCAGCTGTCAAATTACAGCATTAATGTCAAATATGTAGTTAAATTACATCCAAAAAATGATTTTGTAATTATTATTAAAAAATTTAAATAATAATAAGTTGTGTTATAATAAATTTAAAAGCAAATGAATTTGCGTATTATATTTTTTGTGCATAAAAATTCACACTTTATTTTGATAAAAAGTGTCACTTTCACGACCCTTTTTATATTTTATTATTTACTATGACCTATTTATGCTTAGCAGTTACTATAGAGAAGGGAGTTAGGTCCCCACCGCATGTTTCTCTATTTATCCGTTATTGCGCGCTAACAGTCACTCTGAAATCCCCTCCATGCATCTGCTCACAGCGAATAAATAAATCTGAAGTATGAACTCTTATTAAGATTAAACAGATGCTATACGTTGTAAAACATTTGAAGGTAATGATACAAAAGTATAATTTCAAATATTGCATTTAACAAGATTCAGGAAAGTAGCTATTCCAGGCTCCAGCCACTTTCGCTAAGAGCATTAATATTTTTGTATTAATCTGTGAGGATGATTTCGTCTTGTATTAAAACTTTTTCATTTACGCCTTATTGTTTCATAAGTATAAATGGTCGAGAAAAAGTTTTTAATGGCCGAACGTTTTTCCCCACCCCACATCGTGAAACTTTTAAGTGTTTGTTGCCACCCTGTTCATTATTCTGAACAATCTGACTTTTTTATTGTTATAAAATAATGGAAAAGCTTTCTTCAAATGCCGTCTATATAAAAGATGCAAATGTTACAGCATCTCATTTAACTTAATAAACAGCGTTATTTAGAAGCAAAAATATGATTTTGTTAAAAAGGAAAAAATTGTGTCTCTAAAAGATTTTCTTTATGTCAATATCAAAGTTTTATTTTTCAAAAAAGTTTTCTCTTAGAACTTGTAATATAATTAACATTTTATTATTTTTAACACTGACAAAAAATAAATCAATAAAAAACTTGTTTATAATATTTTTGTCTAATAAAAATAATGAGAGTAAAACATATTTTAACTGGGTATATAAGAGAAAAATTTTAGATAAGACTAGCCGTTACCCGTGGCTTCGCCCACGTATTTTACGATTACAATTTATTATCCCCCCCGCGAAAAATTCTCCTCCTGCGAAGCGAAGCCGGGCTGGTCGTGTTTATTCGCTCGAATTTTATAATACATAACTCATTCGCTTCGCTCGTTCGCTCGGATTTTATTAATACATTAGACACTCGCTTCGCTCGTTCGCTCGAATTTTATTCATACATGACTCACTCGCTTCGCTCGTTCGTTTGAATATTAATAATACAATTCTTAAATTTATTAATACATTACTCACTCGCTTCGCTCGTTCGCTCGAATATTAATAATACATTACATTTGTTATCCCCCCGCCAGAATCTCCCCCCTAAATTTGTTATCCCCCCGCGTGAATCTTCCCCCTAATTTGTTATCCCCCCACTAGAATCTTCCCCCCTAATTTGTTATCCCCCGCGTGAATCTTCCCCCTAATTTGTTAATCCCCCCCGAGAATCTGCCCCCCTGCGTAGCTTTCTATTAGTGAAAGAATTTTTAAAATCGGTTTAGTAGTTTCAAAGATAAAACAAAAACAAATCTATCCCACGGGAACCGTACATTTTTCCGGGATAAAAAGTAGCTTATAACATTATCTGACCCCTAAACTACAACTATGCAAAAAATCATGTCGATCCCTTGCTCTGTGAAAAACAAAAACAAAATTATCCTACGGGAACCGTACATTTTTCCGGGATAAAAAGTAGCCTATAACATTCTCTGACCCCTAAACTACCACTATGCAAAAAATCATGTCGATCCCTTGCTCTGTGAAAAACAAAAACAAAACTATCCCACGGGAACCGTACATTTTTCCGGGATAAAAAGTAGCCTATGTGCTATTCCAGACTATAATCTATCTCTGTGCCAAATTTCAACCAGATCCGTTCAAAAATGACGAATTTCCATACAAACTTTCATCCCCTATTTAGCCCCCTTAGGGGATGAATTTTCAAAAATCCTTTCTTATTGCTCCCCTACGTAATATAAGGAACTCCTATGCAAAATGTCATGCTTCTAACTTTAAAAATGACGAACTTCCATGCAAACTTTCATCCCCTTTTTAGCCCCCTTAGGGGATGAATTTTCAAAAAAAAAATTCTTAGAGCTCACCTACGTTATATAAGAAACTTTTGTGCAAAATTTCATGCTTCTAACTTCAAAAATGACGAATTTCCATACAAACTTTCATCCCCTATTTAACCCCCTTAGGGGTTGAATTTCAAAAAATCCTTTCTTAGTGGGTGCCTACGTCACAAAAGGAACCTACTGTCCAAATTTCAAGTTTATATCTTCAGCGGTTTGACCTGGGCGTTGTCTGTCAGTCAATCAGTCAGTCAGTCAGTCAGTAACGGAACTGTTTTATATATATAGATAAAATAAGATAAAATTTATTAACTAAATAAAATTCGTACATAAAGACAACAACAAAAAAAAATAGCGTTCCATTATAACCTGCTGTCTAAAAGTAAAAAAAAAGAAAACAAAATCAATAAATGAGGCATAATTTTTTTATAAATTGGGAAAAAAACCCAAACAGTAAAAAAATTTTTTTTTTTTTAGAATTCTGTACATGACGTTATGTACCATATCTGAAATAATTCAGATTAAAAAATAACATAAAACAAGGCGGGTTGTTTATTAGAACTAAAATTACTTTTAACTGGGACTCTATTGCTATGGTTCCTCTATTACAAGTCCCCAGTTCCCGAGTTCTAGCCCGAGAGCTGGTAAAAGTGTCAATTCATTATTAAACAAGCCGTGAGGTGGGTCGTTTATTAGGACTAAAGTGCGACCCTTGAGGTCCACACGACGAACTTCCCAGTTTGATAAATATTTAATAATAATAATTAAATTAGATATTACACAGAAAAGTAATCATTTTAATCATCAAAACATCAATAATTAAAAAAAAAAAAAAAAAAAAAAAAACGGCTGAACCGATTGTTATAAAATTTATGTCGAATCAAAATGACGTTAACACGCCTCGATTGACACCCTTACGAAGTCGATATAATTTTTTATTCGCGAGATATTGTGTAAAATCTACTTTTTTGGAGGTTATTTGGTTAAGAAAAAAGAACGGCTGAACCGATTTTAAAAAAATTCCTTTCAGATCATATATACGTTAATACGCGTCGATTGGCACCCCAACGTAGTCGATATCATTTTTCGTTCTCGAGATTTCGTCTTAGAAAGAAATTGACACATACATACGTACGTACGTACGTACGTACGTACATACGTACACACACACACACACACACACACACATCTTTCTAAAAGTAGTGTAAAAATAGTGTAGTGACCTTGAAACATAAAAATTTTTTTTCCTTTTTAATTTCGATTTTCGGACCCATTACAATAACTTCCAATGGGAAGTTAAAAAAAATAATAATGAATTGAAAATATGAATTGGTGCTAGGCCCAAATAACCTTAGCTGTTGGTGGTTTTTAAAATACAATTATACAATTATAACTGGAACTCTACTGCAAGTGCGACCCTTGAGGTGCACACGACGAACATCCCAGTTTGATGAATATTGAATATTAATCATTAAATTAGAAATTACACAGAAAATAAGCATTTTAATCATTAAAACAAAATTTAAAAAAACGGCTGGACTGATTTTTATAAAATTTATGTCGGATAATAGTGACGTTAACATGCTTTGATAGACACCTCAACGAAGTTGATAACATTTTTTGGGGCGAGATTTCGTATAAAATCTACTTTTTTGCAGTCGTTTTGTTTGAACAAAAAAAAAAAAAAACGGCTGGATTGATTTTGATAAAATTTCTTTCGGGTCGGATATCATTTTTTATTCGGGAGATTTCGTGTAAAATCCACTTTTTGCAGTCTTTTTCTTTAAACAAAAAAACGGTTGGGCCGATTTTGATAAAATTTCTTTCGGATCAAAATAACGTTAACACGCCTCGATTGACACCCTTACGAAGTCGATATAATTTTTATTCGCAAAATATTGTGTAAAATCTACTTTTTTGGAGTCTATTTGGTTAAGAAAAAAGAACGACTGGACCGATTTTGAAAAAAATTCTTTCAGATCATATTTACGTTAATACGCGTTGATTGGCATCCTAACGTAGTCGATATCATTTTTCATTCTCGACATTTCATATCTGAAAGAAATGATAACATACGTACGTACACACTCAGAGAGACATATTTTCAAAAAATAGTGTATAACAAGCCGTGAGGTGGATCGTTTATTAGGACTAAAGTGCAACCCTTGAGGTCCACACGACGAACTTCCCAGTTTGATAAATATTTAATAATAATAATTAAATTAGGTATTACACAGAAAAGTAATCATTTTAATCATTAAAACATAATTATTATTTATTTTTAACAATAATTAAAAAAAAAAAAAAAAAAAAAAAAACGGCTGAACCGATTTTTATAAAATTTATGTCGGATCAAAATGACGTTAACACGCCTCGATTGACACCCTTACGAAGTCGATATAATTTTTTATTCGCGAGATATTGTATAAAATCTACTTTTTTGGAGGTTATTTGGTTAAGAAAAAAGAACGGCTGAACCGATTTTGAAAAAATTTCTTTCAGATCATATTTACGTTAATACGCGTCGATTGGCACCCCGACGTAGTCGATATCATTTTTCATTCTCGAGATTTCGTCTTAGAAAGAAATGGACACATACATACGTACGTACGTACGTACGTACACACACACACACACATACACACACACAGACATCTTTCTAAAAGTAGTGTAAAAATAGTGTAGTGACCTTGAAACATAAAATTTTTTTTTCCTTTTTGATTTCGATTTTCGGACCCATTACAATAACTTCCAATGGGAAGTTAAAAATAGTGTAGTGACCCTGAAACAAAAATTTGATAAAAATTTTGATTTCGATTTTCGGACCCATTACAATAAGTTCCCAATGTATTGGAATTTGAGAATATTAAAAACTATCTATACAGCTCATAGACTTGTGACACAGCCCGTTAAATTTTCATTTCAATACTGGCAAACACCGCGTAGTGAAAGCTGTCCAGTCGTCTGGATGAAAACAAAGTCATATTTTCAAGTCGAGACCAGCGTTGGCTAATCCCTTTGACGTGCGTTCAAAAAAATCGCCTTTAAAACGAATGTCTTCCAATGCCAACGTTGATGACTGTTTGTCCACAGGGCAATTGGCCGATTTGGTCGACATTTGCCATGTTATCTGGAGCCGGCTTTAGTGCATGCAAATCTTACAATATGCGGTAAGATGTTCAGCTGTAACAGGTAGTGGGTATAATATAGGGCTATTATTTACGATATGCAGTGACATGGGAACTATTTTGAATAATAATAGGTCGACAATGACGTAACTGCCGTGCAATACTATGTGTATAACTAACAGTGGACCTTTGTGTTGATTGTTGTGAAGGAGGCCGATCGACGACGACCTGCTGTGGCCATTGTACCGAAGAGAGCAACCGCAGTATTTCATATTCAACGCGGAGAAGAGCGGAACCGGAAAGGGACCTCGCGCCACTGCGTGCGCCTTCTGGAACGACTTCCTGCCACGTCTTCGCGCAAACCAAGGTACGTCATACAAACTGTATAAGTGTATAGTCTGCAGTGTCGGATTTAGATTTTGTGAGACCCTATAAGTTATAAAATGATTGAACGCTCAAAAATTACATCGGGAGATCTTATAAAATTTGAAACTATTTATACTTCCCACCTCTACTATGGTAGGGAAGTAATGGATTTATTCCGAAAAAAATATTTCCAGATTTTAACAGATATCACGTTTTGAGACCCTAGCAATCGTTTAAGATCATTTTCTGACTGATGGCTGTATGTGTGTGTGTATGTGGTCAATTTTTCGCCTTCGATATCGTAAAAACGGAACAACATACGGCCGTGCCGATTGTTCTATTATGTTTATCAGTCTTTAACTTAGATCTGATTAGATTTTGAGTCAAATCGGTTCAGTGGATCCTGAGATATTAAAAAAAATGTTCTCAAAGTCACGTATTAACATAGGTAAAAAAATATAAATGAATTCTAGATGTTATAATATGAAAAAAATGTAAATATTTTTTTTCTCTAAAATGTACAGTTTTCGAGAAAAAAAATATTTTACTAAATAAAATAAAAATTGTACGTAAATCAAGGTAACCATGATTTTTGCTGTATTACTAGCCATCAGTAGATCACCAAACAAAAAATTCGACTGATGACCAGTCCTATACTTCCCACCTAGTAAATATTTGCAAAAAATAAACACTCTTTTTTTTTATTCTTTGACTAGGCTCAAATAACCTTAGCTATTGGTGGTCTTTAAAACACAATTTAATTTTTATTCTTTGAAAAAAGCATGGCCCTCTTTTTTGTTTGGTGATCTACTGATGGCTAACTTAATATAGCAAAAATCATGGTTACCTTGATTTACGTACAATTTTTATTTTTTTTAGTAAAATATTTTTTTTCTCGAAAACTATACATTTTAGAGAAAAAAAATATTTACATTTTTTTCATATTATAACATCTAGAATTCATTTATATTTTTTTTACCTATGTTAATACGTGACATTGAGGACGTTTTTTTGAATATCTCAGGATCCACTGAACCGATTTGACTCAAAATCTAATCAGATCCAAGTTAAAGGCTGATAAACACAATAGAACAATCGGCTGCCCGTATGTTGTTCCGTTCTTAAGATATCGAAGGCGAAAAATTGACCACATACACACACACATACACACACATACACATACACACACACATACAGACATCAGTCAGAAAATGATCTTAAACGATTGCTAGGGTCTCAAAACGTGAAAATCTGTTAAAATCTCGAAATATTGTTTTCGGACTGAATCCATTACTTCCCTACCATAGTAGAGGTGGGAAGTAAAAAATATAAATGAATTATAGATGTTATAATATGAAAAAAATGTAAATATTTTTTTTCTCTAAAATGTATAGTTTTCGAGAAAAAAATATTTTACTAAAAAAAATAAAAATTGTACGTAAATCAAGGTAACCATGATTTTTGCTATATTAAGTTAGCCATCAGTAGATCACCAAACAAAAAAGAGGGCCATGCTTTTTTCAAAGAATAAAAATTAAATTGTGTTTTAAAGACCACCAACAGCTAAGGTTATTTGGGCCTAGTCAAAGAATAAAAAAAAGAGTGTTTATTTTTTGCAAATATTTACTAGGTGGGAAGTATAGGACTGGTCATCAGTCGAATTTTTTTTTAATACAAATACTTGGTTAGAATCACTATTAGGAACACCATCGAATGACGTAACGTTACAACACTGAAAAATTCATTTCAAACTTATGTCACCATCGGGACTCAAACCCGAAGATATAAACTAAACGAATTTTTATAATTTTCTTTTTTTGACAGATATTTATAATTCAAATACAATCGTTACCTAATTTATATTTGCTTATTTTATTTTTATTTGGCCACCGATATAATTATTATTTTTAACAAAAAATGAAAATATCGATAATTTCACTGATTTTAAAATTACCCTTTTGATGTCACCAGCATATTGATTGCGTCACAAGTAAATCTCTTCCACATATCAGATCTCAATAGATTATTTCCAATTGATTTTTTACAAATTTATGTTTTTGTTTTTCAATATCACGTTACGAGTTTATCATTATTTTGTGTATATCTATAACATCAAATTTATTATTAGCAAGATGGAAATGACATTGTATTATAAATGTTAAAAGTTATTTCGTAGGTGTTTTTCCAAAGGTCATAAACTGAAATAAGCTATGCGGAACATTTGAAAAATTTAATTCGAGTAATGTATCCATCTTATTTTTTTTCTTTTTAACATAAATTAACTTTATGCTGTTTTATCAAAAAAATACTTGTTCCTTAAATTTTATATTTTCTAAGCTCTTGAATTTAATATAAATATTTATTTATAATAAATAATCTTACTGCATGTCAGGGGCTTACTTGCGTAGGAGGCAGATAAGAACGGACCTCCCTGGTTCTCTTTCGTTTTAAATTAATTAATTACAATTGAAACTCAGTAGTTTCTTTAGAAAATTCTACACAACGGTTTTCTTTACCATTGAAAAAAATCAGTGTTGGCTTATGGAACTAAATGAATATGTTTTCAAAACTGTAACAGCCTTATAATACAGTGAATCGCATTAGGAACATTTAAAATTATTCATATAAATATTGTCTTATAAAAAATAAAATCCAGTGCACAGTTTTATTTGAAAAGCAGTGTTTTTATTTTACATACATTCTTAGTTAATGTTTCTATTAACACTTATACAACTAATGTCTACGGCTAAATCTAAATTTGGACAAAACAAAAATGTATACATCTAAGGTACCTACTTAGAATTATTATAATTTATAAGTTAGGTTAAATTTCTATATTTCTGTACAGTATATATAATTATTTATGCATTTGTTATACATTTACAGATGCCCGAAGAACTTAACATTGATTAACGAAACGTTGCTAAATTAGAAATTTAATTTTTGTTTTTTCATCGTTCGTATCCCACAACAATTTGGTTATCGTCACATATAATATGGACATTAAAAATCAACACATAAAAAATAAGTAGTTGTTTTTCGCTATAAGGCAGTATTTTTAAAATACATCCGCCATTAAAATATTACAATAAGACGCGTACTGAATCGACTCTATTCAGCCCGGCACGGCACGAAACAGTCGAAACTATAAATACATTAAAACATTTAAAATTATTTGAAACATTTAGATAAACAGCTAAATATTTAGCTGCGCTTATCCGAATGTTTCAATTAATAATACAGCTGTAAAACAACCATCAACCATTTAAAATTATATTCATACAAATTTAGAATACATCGATTAAAAACGCAAAAGACCCGCGGACTGTATCGGGCCGGTTTTAGGTCTAACCAATGAGCCATTTTCCTGAGAGTACTTTTTTCAATTATACACGAGAGGCAGCACTTGTGGTAGGTACAAACATTATTTATTCCCCATTAGTGTCGTGTCATTTTGGTGGTATAACTTAATTATTAAATTAATTAAATAATTAAGTTATACCTACCACTAAAATGACACGACACTAATGGGGAATAAATAATGTTTATATATAACACATGCACGCTTTGAGTGTTTTTTCGTATCTGTTTTGCGGACCTTAAATAGCCGTTTATTGACTAGTGACCATTATGTAACGCTTTTCAGTGCTATAATGGTTCATTATGTAACTAGTTACATAATGATTCATTATGCAACGCTTTTCAGTGCTATAATGAAAAAACAGTTGCATAATGAACCAGTATGTAACTAGTAACATAATAAACCATTATGTAACTGTTTTTTTAATTCAATTAAAGTCTAAAACCATACATGTGTTATATAAAGTATAGTGTGCAACTCGTATTCGGCTCGCGATGCTCATTCGCCAAGACTCGTGAGCGCTCTCCTACTACTCGTGCTGAAAACATCGCGCCTGACGCATAAAGATGTATTTAGCACACTAGTCACGCAATATACTATTATTTTTTTTTATATATAGTTATTTTTGAACGCATCAACATCGAAGGTCAAATATACTATCGTACCTACCACAAGTACTGCCTCTCGTGGATAATTGAAAGAAGTACTCTCAGGAAAATGACACATTCAGCGAATACGCCGGCCTTCGTGTGTGTGTTTTTTTTTAATATAAATAGTTCGTATCATTTCGGGACATGAATATTTGAACGCGTAACTGCAACGGCAAGTGCGTATGGACGTGAACGGTAAATGCACGATTAGACGCTAATGACCTCTATTGTCGAGCGTCTATAATCTACAATTCATTCATTCGGTAAATGCACGACTGGATTTCAGCGAGGCATGATTTTATAGGGAACGCTGTATTTTCATGTCTGTGTGTGCTGACAAAATTGAACATGTAAACAGGGACTTTATTAATCTATCAAGTGGCATTAGTTAGGGACGTATTATTTAACGAAAACTCTAAACAGCGGTTTTGACCGTAATAAAATATGTATGCATATAAAACTTTAAAGTAGGTTACATGTCATTTAGGGAAAGCTAACCACAATTTCCTTTAACTGAACATTATACAATACCGTACAATGGAAAGACTTTGAATTTTCATAAAAAAACCGGTCAAGTGCGAGTTGGACTCGCGCATCGAAGGTTCCGTACAATAATAAAAATAAGGAGTTTAGGTAGGGGTAATGTTTGAGATAAGTTTGGGGTAACATTTAGTGTTTGTTTCTTTGTTTCATTTAAATCGGCTGACAAATAAAAAAGATATGTCAATTTTAAAATGTGAGTGTTTCTGTATGTGCCACTGTTAATGTAAATACCAAAACTGTTAAACATAATACACTGTTTAGTCTGGTCGGTTTTTATTATATTTTCTTGTTTTAGTTTATATAGATTTTTCACTATAATCACACAAGAAATCACTGTAATTTTTTTTTTCTTTGCAATAATAATGTAACGTAACTTTATATCACTACCTCCTGATAACATAATTAGTAACTCTTATGATAACTACCCTTCCCCCTGTGCTGGCCCGGACTTAGAAACCCAGGGCCCCTAGGCACTTGACAGTTGAAGCCCTCAATCCTCAAAAAAAATTGGAAAAAAACTGAAAAAATGGAAATTATATTGGAAATTTAGCAAAAAAATGCACTATTATTTATATTTCGACATTATAATACAAAGTAGATAAATATTTTTTTTTATATAATTTCCATCTCCGCCCTGATCAGGCCTCCTCGGCGGCTAGGCCCCTAGGCCGCTGCCTTGTTGGCCTAGGCAGAAATCCGGACCTGCCCCTGTGAGAAACGTTTTGTAATATTTGAACGTTCCCTTCCAGGAAATTTAAAAATCAGTAGATTTTGTCTTTAATAATTTTCTGAAACACTGGTTTTGGTTTTTCTGAAAATTGGTTAAAATCAAATACGAACACCATTATTTTTCCTCAAAATTCGTTAACTTTAGTGTTTATATTTCTGCCCAACACTGTATGTACTTATGCATAAGCCGGTATATGTACCCATGTTCTCTGCCTTCTACAATCATACTTACGTATATGTATGTGAGAGATAATATTATAGCAAACACATAGGTAGATAGATATAGGCACATATAGTATGTGGGTAGAGGTACTAGAGGTTCCACTCAGCTTGAAGCTCGGCAACAGTAATCCCTTTTCCCAGTTCCATTTATGGTGTGTCTTAACAGAAATGACGTATCACCTTTACTGGGTTATTGCGCTACGCCCACAAACCTATATTGTTTGATATTTAATGTTAGCTTCGAAAGTTATTTAAATCTTGTTTCCCGAAAATGTATTTTTGACAGAATTGTTATAGTAAGCGCGTTTTGTTAAGACCCTACGACAAAATCCTATCTCTACATAGTATAAATTGAAGTCGCTTTTCGCGTCTGTCTGTCTGTTTAACTGCTAACTCCTCCTAAACCACGCAACGGATTTTGATGCGGTTTTCGTTAGATAATTTTTCACGGAAGGTTTATATATATAGCATAATTAATAAATAATAATAATTAATAATTAATTAATTAAATTCGTAACCCGACCGTAAGAATTCGCAGCATACTTATATATCATAAAAACGACAGTACTAAGTAATGGATTTAGTCCGAAAAAAATATTTCGAGATTTTAACAGATCTTTACGTTTTGAGGCCCTAGCAATCGTTTAAGATCATTTTCTGACTGATTTCTGTATGTGTGTGTGTGTGTATGTGGTCAATTTTTCGCCTTCGATATCGTAAAAACGGAACAACATAAGGCCATGCCGATTGTTCTATTGTGTTTATCAGCCTTTAACTTAGATCTGATTAGATTTTGAGTCAAATCGGTTCAGTGGATCCTGAGATATTAAAAAAAACGTTCTCAATGTCACGTATTAACATAGGTAAAGAAAATATAAATGAATTCTAGATGTTATAATATGAAAAAAATGTAAATATTTTTTTCTCTAAAATGTATAGTTTTCGAGAAAAAATATTTTACTAAAAAAAGAAAGTTGTACGTAAATCAAGGTAACCATGATTTTTGCTATATTACTAGCCATCAGTAGATCACCAAACAAAAAAGAGGGCCATGCTTTTTTTCAAAGAATAAAAAAAGAGTGTTTATTTTTTGCAAATATTTACTAGGTGGGAAGTATAGGACTGGTCATCAGTCGAATTTTTTTTTAATACATCTATATTTTTTAATGCACAAACAATGTAAGGTAGAGAGATGGTGATTGAAGTCATTTCATTTCATACTTTTTAGTGTCCTTGTATTTTATTTTATTTGTAAACGCCCAGATAAACAATATTACCTATGTTATAAATTTTATCCAAATCGGTTCAGTAGTTCCGGAGATAATCGCGGTCATATATGGAAGTTGTATTAATATATAGCTTATGTTATTTGAGAAGCAGTACTTTTAAATAATGGAAATTTTCCTAAAATGACCACGGTTATACATACAAACATACATGACAAATTGATACCTAACTTTTTTAAGTCTGTTAAAAAGATAAGAGAAAATCAGAAAATCACTAATTCCACCAACTACCAGAAGTACCTAGGCCAAGTACCTAGGTACATAGTTTAAGTTAGATCGTTGAGTCAACGGTTAGACTCTAATTGAAACTATATATAGGTAGGACTCGACGCTCTAATTATTAGAGCATCTGTAATCTATCAACTGTTTCGTAACAGACCGAAAAATATCGATTTCTAGAAACCAGCTTAACTAAAGCGTTTTGAATAACTGTTTTTTACAAATCGAACGTAATATAAAAATGGAGATACAAAGAAATACAGCTGAATAGTTTTGAGATGTGGTCTCAGAACAAATAAAGAATCCATTGCAGTTTTATTTTAACCAATAAAGTGCTCGTAACTTCTTCAATTGTTTTCAGTACTTTATCTGTTTACTTTAAATGTATTTTTCTTTGCAACGCCGTGAACATAAAATGTTTTACACGTGGTGATAATTTGTGCTTGTAAATTTATTACTAGAATAAATACTACAAAATATAATGGGACAATAAAATGTAATGATGGAAATAAAATGCAGGTGGGATGGAGGTCATTTTATTGGAAGGAGATTGTGTCACAGAAGTGGACATACAGAAGCGTCACTGGCCAAGCAATATTTTTATGCGCATGATCAAGTCCGACATGCTGATTATAGTTTTTGTTGTCAATTCATAGACCCTCCATAGATAAAATATGTATGCTCTGTAACACCTATTTTCATAGGATTTTTTGGAAATTTTTGTAGCCAATTTATTACTTCCCACCTCTACTATGGTAGGGAAGTAATGGATTTAGTCCGAAAAAAATATTTCGAGATTTTAACAGATTTTCACGTTTTGAGACCCTAGCAATCGTTTAAGATCATTTTCTGACTGATGTCTGTAATGTATGTGTGTGTGTGGTCAATTTTTCGCCTTCGATATCTTAAGAACGGAACAACATACGGGCATGCCGATTGTTCTATTGTGTTTATCAGCCTTTAACTTAGATCTGATTAGATTTTGAGTCAAATCGGTTCAGTGGATCTTGAGATATTCAAAAAAACGTCCTCAATGTCACGTATAAACATAGGTAAAAAAAATACAAATGAATTCTAGATGTTATAATATGAAAAAAATGTAAACATTTTTTTTCTCTAAAATGTATAGTTTTCGAGAAAAAAAATATTTTACTAAAAAAAATAAAAATTGTACGTAAATCAAGGTAACCATGATTTTTGCTATATTAAGTTAGCCATCAGTAGATCACCAAACAAAAAAGAGGGCCATGCTTTTTTCAAAGAATAAAAATTAAATTGTGTTTTAAAGACCACCAACAGCTAAGGTTATTTGGGCCTAGTCAAAGAATAAAAAAAAAAGAGTGTTTATTTTTTGCAAATATTTACTAGGTGGGAAGTATAGGACTGGTCATCAGTCGAATTTTTTTATATAGAAAGAGTTTTATTATTATATTAAACGTTTCGCCTTTTCAGGCATCATCAGTAATAATTCTGGAATGATATACAGAGTCGGCCAATGAAAACAGTCCGGGCAAGTTTTGGCCACTTAACATTCGTTTTGCGAAAAAAGCTCGCACACGTCAATTTTAGAATCAACGGGGACATCTAAATCGATTAGTATTATTTACGTAACTTCAACCCTGAGAGCAGGGTGATTTGCACCCCAAAAATGTTTAATGGAAAGGAGTGTCAAACGATTCGCAGTTCGAAAGGCCTCTCAATTCTTTTTACAACAGTCTTTTTGTTTTTCAAATCCGATCATTAATTGCGGAGAAAATAACATTTTAATTTGTATCAAGTAGTGCGTAAGCGGTCCCTGGTTGGCCGGACGGAAGGGAGGGGTATTGCTGCGGCCGAGTCCCACACTACCCGCAAACGCGGGTGGCCGTAAATAAATGAATTTTCCCCCTCATATTAAAAAAAGTACATAGTTCAATTGTTGACTACTTGATACAAATTAAAATGTCATTTTCTCCGCAATTAATGATCGGATTTGAAAAACAAAAAGACTGTTGTAAAAAGAATTGAGAGGCCTTTCGAACTGCGAATCGTTTGACACCCCTTTCCATTAAAAATTTTTGGGATGCAATTCACCCTGCTTCAGGGTTGAAGTTACGTAAATAATACTAATCGATTTAGATGTCCCCCTTGATTCTAAAATTGACGTGTGCGAGCTTTTTTCGCAAAACTGATGGTGAGTGGCCAAAACTTGCCCGGACTGTTTTCATTGGCCCACTCTGTATATAGGGTAAATGCGGGAGAGATGCCGCGGTAGGAGAGACGCCGCATGGCTATTAACTGACCTATTTACCATTAATGGATGGTGCTACAAGTACGTATGTTCGTTCATCTTATATTGTCAAGATAAGATGAACGAACATACGTACTTGTAGCACCATCCATTAATGGTAAATAAGTAAGTTAATAGCCATGCGGCGTCTCTCCTACCGCGACATCTCTCCCGCATTTACCCTACATTAAAATGATGCCTAAAAAGGCGAAACGTTAAATATAATAATGAAACTCTTTCTATATAAAATAAATTGACTGCAAAAATTTCCAAAAAATTCTATAATATCCTCAGCCATACTAAAGTCACTACGCACCTATTTTCATTTCATTTGAATTTATGGTCCTGGGAAAAACTAACGCCTATATTTTTGAAAAAATAATTGGACTGGAAGCATGTTGTGTTTTTTGACGAAACTAGAGTCAGCTATTCGCAAATGTGGCTTGTAAATTTTTCAGTGACCTTGTAAATCGCTGAATAGACAACTGTTTACCAATAATTTGTTCTACAACATGTAACGGTACTGAGGGTGAGTATCGCTTCTGTAATCCTATTCTGTGATTGTGGGGACACGTTGCATGTTTTTACACAGTATTTTCTTTTATAGGAGTGCAAACTGCAAGATACATGGCAGTAAATACCGCTTAAGCGATCTTCGCAGTATTTTATTTTATCTGTATTTTCTCAGTGAGTTTTATAGCCGGTAATGTTTCATTGTGATTTTTTTTCTGCGGACGCAACTTTCTCTTTATCCCCTTTAGTACATTATCGTGCGATATCTGCTTATCGGGAATCCAGACCTTTTTTTTCGAACTATGTCTGTGGCCACAAGACCAAGTGACTCATGTCGAATTTTTAAAATCTTTTGCATATTTTTATAATTATTTTATTTGAAAATCTGTAAAAATCATTGGAACTGTGTTATAAATATGTGAACAAAATATATTTAGAAAAATACTATGAAACGATACCTAGTAGGTATAGTATATTGCATTACAAGGGTCGAAACATAGCGTTTGCAACCAGTGTGATAGCTGCTCGAGGTACGAGCGTTGCAAACGCTATCGTTCCGAGTAAATGCATATTATTTTTTACAAACTTTACACTAGTTGAAAACACTGTGTTTCGTCCATTGTAATGCAATATACATTTATTAAACTGTTATAACGGTTCTACTCGCACCTGTCCATCTCTGTTGTCGAGCGTCTATAATCTACAATTTATTCATTCATTCCATCTTTTTTATAATAACATTACATTTTAAAAAATGTTTTCTCTCCAACTTGGCAATGTCAGAAATGTAACTTTTTTCCACTGTACTACCAAAAAATAACAAAAAGAAGTCACTAGTGTAATTCACATTTTACGCACCTGCAAATAGATTGAAATCGTCTTTACATAAACTACTTTGTCTTGTGACCACAGCTCTGATGTTGAACATTGTAAATATTGTTCGGTAATCCTTAGACAAAGTCAACCCAATTCGTCGCTATGCCAGCTTGTAATGTTATTGATTTCTAGTTTATCTAAAATGTCGAAGTTTTGTTTGAAGTTAAAACACTACGTAATTTTGGATTTCCAGCGTTTTAATTCAATGAAGCATTTAAAATTCGGTCAGAATAAAGCTTGTTTTTAACCCCTGACCCACAAAAAAGTTGTTATGTGTTTGGGTGGTATCTGTGGCTCTCTCTGATTGTGGCATCATTGCTCGTCGATTCTGTCAACCGATTTTGATGCGGTTTTCTTTATAATACAACACATTGTTGCGGGAATTAGTTATGATGCAAAGAAACTAATCTATACTAATATTAATAAAGCCGAAGAGTTTGTGTGTTTGTGGGTTTGAACGCGCTACTAATCTCAGGAACTACCAGCCCGATTTGTAATTTTTTTTTGTTAGATAGCCCGTTTATTGAGGAAAGTAATAGGCTATTCGAGTTTTTTTAAATTCAACCCCAAAGGGGCTAAAAAGGGGATGTAGGATTTTTTGACTATCTGTATGCTAATATACTATACTAATATTATAAACTGTAGGCAAGTACGCGAAGCGAGAACAACAACAGGCGACATCGCTTCGCAGGGGGAGAATTTCTCGCGCGGGGTTGGGATTAAATCATAAATTTTTATCTCTGGAACTACTGAACCGATTCTAAAAATTCTTTTACTAATAGAAAGCTACACTATCCCCTGAATGATATAGACTATATTTTATTTTGATAAATTTCTCGCGGGAAACAATTCCTGTGGGATAGTAACGAAACGTAACTTTGAAATTCTTTTGCATTTTAGTATATAGGCGGAATCCTACTAATATTATAAACACCACCAGCGAGTAAAGACAGACATAATTAATAGGGCCACCTGTTTTTGCCGTAGAGTCTATTAAGACTGTAGTAGAACAAGGACAGGTAGCCCTATTAACCATATATATTACAAAACTGTTTTCTGCGTTGGCGGAATAAATATTTATTTACAATAATTAAAAATACAATAACAATAAAAAAAACTTAAACGGTAATTATTGAACTAAATGAGCCACTTAAATAACACTTAACAAATAACTATATATACAAGGATTATTTATTTGTAATTATTTATGTCACTGTATTTATATCAGACTTATTTCGCTGTTCAACACTGTCACAGTACAATCTACACTGACTGATTCCCGTTGACTGATCAATATTTATTTCACTGTACTGACTGACTCACCATTCACTGATTACCGATTGCGTGTTATCGTCGACTGATTGCCTCAACACGACACGCTCGCTCTTTATACACCTGCATGCGGTGTACGCTCAGTGCGTCCGCGTATTCTCTAGCGTTGTCTAGATTCTTCGATACCATTCCACGCTTTACTACTGTGACCTTTCTTTCTCGTGGTTTCTATTGGAGGCAGTGGCGTAACATCTTGGGGTTTGCTAAAATGTTTTTACTCGCTTTCAACGCACAGCAAGATATAGGGAGTAAACTTTGCAGCATTATTTTATTTCAGTGGTGACAACCGATATAGACTTACTATTGCCTAGTAACAGGATCATCTGTGAACACGGTATGCGCGCGCAATCCAGATAAAAAAGATACGTGAATTGAATGAAGGTAGTCAGTTCAATTTTTTAATTTTTACTTCCCACCCCTACTATGGTAGGGAAGTAATGAATTTAGTCCGAAAAAAATATTTTGAGATTTTAACAGATTTTCACGTTTTGAGACCCTAGCAAGCGTTTAAGATCATTTTCTGACTGATGTCTGTATGTGTGTGTGTGTATGTGTGTGTGTGTGTATGTGTGTATGTGGTCAATTTTTCGCCTTCGATATCTTAAGAACGGACCAACATACGGGCATGCCGATTGTTCTATTGTGTTTATCAGCCTTTAACTTAGATCTGATTAGATTTTGAGTCAAATCGGTTCGGTGGATCCTGAGATATTAAAAAAAAACGTTCTCAATGTCACGTATTAACATAGGTAAAAAAAATATAAATGAATTCTAGATGTTATAATATGAAAAAAATGTAAATATTTTTTCTCTAAAATGTACAGTTTTCGAGAAAAAAAATATTTTACTAAAAAAAATAAAAATTGTACGTAAATCAAGGTAACCATGATTTTTGCTACATTAAGCTATAGCCATCAGTAGATCATCAAACAAAAAAGAGGGCCATGCTTTTTTCAAAGAATAAAAATTAAATTGTGTTTTAAAGACCACCAACAGCTAAGGTTATTTGGGCCTAGTCAAAGAATAAAAAAAAAGAGTGTTTATTTTTTGCAAATATTTACTAGGTGGGAAGTATAGGACTGGTCATCAGTCGAATTTTTTTTTGTATGATGATTATAGATCAATACCTGATAATTATACTGATACTCAAATTAACATTAAACGGACACTATCTGAATTTTGTGACAAATCGCAATGACGTGATAATATCGAATATAACGTTAGGCAAATCAATTCCCATTTCCCAATAGACATTATTAATGTGAGTTCCAAGAATTACTGTTTCAGTTGGATATCTCTAAGAACACTTTCATTGCGAACAACATTCTCGTCAATTCTCTCTCTAGCTCCCACATGTATTATTGTTTAATAATTATTAATTAATTCAACGATGAATTTTTAATCCACAAGGCATCCACTAGGCAGTGAATAGTATTTCTTAACATATCAGTCAGCATATTATGCGGCTATGCCATCATAATTGTTAAACGTCAAACGATTGTTATAAGATATATAAGGAAAAAATCAGAAGCCACTGTCGGGACTTGAACCCGAAATTCCCAGTTCTTCAGTGGCTTCTGATTTTTTGCTTAGGTATATTATATCTTATAACAATCGTTTGACGTTTAACAATCATGATGGCATAATATGCTGACTGATATGTTAAGAAATACTATTCACTACCTAGTGGATGCCTTGTGGATTAAAAATTCATTATTGAATTAATTAATAATTATTATATTGTTGTCCACAATTACTTAACTCATATATTGTTATTTATTATTGTTTAGTAACGATTTTTATCATTGTCAATAATATTAACAAAGGAAAACAACAGACCTTTCCCGATTCAGAAATTTATTCAAATTATAATAGTTTAACACAGAGGTTCCCTAACTGTGCGTCGCGACACCCTCGGGCGTCGCGGTGGTATCCTAGGGGATTTCTTTGAAAAATAAATTAATTTTATTGTCTGCTAGAGCTACACACAGGCATCTTCTTTTAGAAGGGCGTTCCCAGGAGCTCGAGCTCGTACCAGTCGATTTGTGTATCCCGGCTGGCAGTTTCTATTACACAAATGGATTATTAATTGTTGTGTTGAAGACGCTAATGACCTAAGTTGTCGACGCGTCTGTAATCTACAATAATAATAATAATAACTATCTAAGCCAGGGGGTTTCAATCGAATCTCCCTCGCGACGCCCATGTAAAGAAGGAATCGATTGTACAACCGTTCCAGGGACAACGAAACCTGTTTTAAAAAATTTGAACACGCGACCGTCTTCATTACGACACTATAATCTAAGAGACAGCAACGAATTTTCTCAAGTGAGACACGTAAGGCAAAATAATCTCAACAATCCCTGTATAATTGTAACCCCATTTGAGAATCTGTAAATCTGACAGCCTTTTTATGTGGAAGGTAGAAATTATACAAATTTTTCATGTAATAATGTAACACTATAAGACCCGCATTCACCGAACACTGTTAAAGATAGACGTTACTAATCTTAGAATAAATTTATTCCTTGGAATAAAATTAACTTTCAATTCACCAAGCAATTCATTCGATAGAATAGTAACTTCAAGTACAAATTTACTTTATACCATACATCTTGGACATTTTGTCAAATATTTTGATTCTAAAGCACGTTTACCAAAGATCCGACCGATGGCGCATCAATCGAAAATGTAAATTTATTTCATTTTACTACAAAAGCCTTTACCTGAAAGATATGGAATTAATATTTACCTGACAAGGTCGCCAGGTCATAAAGTAATTTGTGCATTGCGTGCCCATCCTATTTTACTAGACGAATAAATATTTATACCCTTGAAATTGGACAGAATAGTTATTCTTACGATTTATACCTGCAGTAAACTTAACTACGTTTGGTGAATTGAATTATCGCTATTTATTCCGAATAATAGTTACCATGGGAGTAAATAACTAACTAGGTTCGGTGAATACTAGCCTCAATCACGTTCTACCAACTGCCTAGCGATAATTCTGTTGAAATCATATATTATTTTTGCCTTACGTAGACACTTGAGAAAAAACGTCGCCAGCTCTCCGTCTAATAAAATTCGTGCCAAAAGTAAATCCACTCGAAACATTCAATTATTTGTAAATGTCTCATTATTATTTCCATCAATCCTAGAAACTTCCACTTTAATAATAAAAAAAACTCGGGTCGCAGTGCCAAAACCCTGCCGACAATATAGTGTATTTGCTAATACAGGCATTGTGCTGTTATTATGTGAACATAAGTTGGTTTTTGGACAAAATAAAAAATGTAACCCCTTAATACATCCCTTAAAATAATATTTTTTTTCTTAATTTCAATATTTTTATCAATGCAACCTCGGTACCAAAATAAATACACCCTTCAGTAAGTAAAGCACTATCCGCAAACTAGTGTTTTCATAAAATTTGTAAGTCCGGTCCTGTTGGGCCGATTTTATTAAAATTTTAGCAACACATTTTAATCGTTACTAAAGGGTTAAATTTCAATTTTGAAACCATTCTGAGAATTTTTTCGGCATTTTTGGGCCCAAAAACAGTTTTCAACCCCTAAAAACCACCCTTAAAATGGTCCGATTAGGCCCATTTTAAATAGGCTTCGTGCGGTGATGGATTTCAACGTGCCTACCAAATTTCGTCAAAATCAATTAACTCTTTCGAAAGTTATTGCCCGTACACACATATATATATATATATATATATATATATATATATATATATATATATTTATATAAATATATATATACATATATAAATAGACATCTCCAAAAATGGTGCCAAATTGTTCAGGAGGCTATGAAACGTCGAGAAATTTTGGTCCGACCCCTAGGTCCCGCCATCCGACCGACGCCAATAGTGTATGTGCCATATGGCAAATACACTAACAAGTTTGTATATTATTATTAACTTCCCACTGGAAGTTATTGTAATGGGTCCGAAAATCGAAATCAAAAAGGAAAAAAAATTTTAATGTTTCAAGGTCACTACACTATTTTTACACTACTTTTAGAAAGATGTCTGTGTGTGTGTGTGTGTGTGTGTGTGTGTGTACGTACGTACGTACGTACGTACGTACGTATGTGTCCATTTCTTTCTAAGACGAAATCTCGAGAACGAAAAATGATATCGACTACGTTGGGGTGCCAATCGACGCGTATTAACGTAAATATGATCTGAAAGGAATTTTTTTAAAATCGGTTCAGCCGTTCTTTTTTCTTAACCAAATAACCTCCAAAAAAGTAGATTTTACACAATATCTCGCGAATAAAAAATTATATCGACTTCGTAAGGGTGTCAATCGAGGCGTGTTAACGTCATTTTGATCCGACATAAATTTTATAAAAATCGGTTCAGCCGTTTTTTTTTTTTTTTTTTTTTTTTTTAATTAATGATGTTTTAATGATTAAAATGATTACTTTTCTGTGTAATATCTAATTTAATTATTATTATTGAATATTTATCAAACTGGGAAGTTCGTCGTGTGGACCTCAAGGGTCGCACTTTAGTCCTAATAAACGACCCACCTCACGGCTTGTTTTAAGTGTATCGGAAAAGTTTGCGATATCCCTTAACTGAAAGTTTCACCTGTTAAATATGTCTTCATTATTCAATAAAGTCACAACAATCGGAAACCTTTATCATCTACTTTAAGTAAACAGACACAAGGAGTATTGAGAAGGACTAAACTGTTAAGCCCTATAAAATATGTAAGTGAAGCCTGGTCTTTGGTATTGTGTAGGTAGACCTACTCTACTCTAGTCTCTCTACCTTAAACTCGTACTTCACCATTTACATGTAGATATAGAAGAGGTACTACCTTACTAGATATGTACGTATCTACAACATCCAACAACAGTGCTGGGCTCATACTGATTTATTTTTAACTAGACGTATTTACCCGGCGTTGCCCGGGCATATTTTATCTCGGTATTCGTGAAAACGTCATAAAAGTCAGCACATTAAGTGACACTTGTTAACCTCGTTTTTTATTTCCCACCTCTACTATGGTAGAGAAGTAATGGATTTAGTCCGAAAAAAATATTTCGAGATTTTAACAGATCTTCACGTTTTGAAACCCTAGCAATCGTTTAAGATCATTTTCTGACTGATGTCTGTATGTGTGTGTGCATGTGTGTGTGTGTGTGTGTGTGTATGTGGTCAATTTTTCGCCTTCAATATCGTAAAAACGGAACAACATACGGGCAAGCCGATTGTTCTATTGTGTTTATCAGCCTTTAACTTAGATCTGATTAGATTTTGAGTCAAATCGGTTCAGTGGATCCTGAGATATTAAAGAAAACGTTCTCAATGTCACGTATTAACATAGGTAAAAAAAAATATAAATGAATTCTAGATGTTATAATATGAAAAAAATGTAAATATTTTTTTCTCTAAAATGTAGTTTTCGAGAAAAAAAATATTTTTATAAAAAAAAATAAAAATTGTACGTAAATCAAGGTAACCATGATTTTTGCTATATTAAGCTAGCCATCAGTAGATCACTAAACAAAAAAAACTCGGGTCGCAGTGCCAAACCCTGCCGACAATATAGTGTATTTGCTAATACAGGCATTGTGGCATTATTATGTGAACTTAAGTTTGTTTTTTGACAAAATAAAAAATTTAACCCCTTAATACATCCCTTAAAATAATTAAATTTTTCTAAATTTCAATATTAGACATGTATTTTATCAGTACACCCAATTAAATACACCCTTCCATAAGTAAATCCGTATCAACAAACTAGTGTTTTCATAAAATTTGAAAGTCCGGTCCTGTCGGGCCGATTTTATTAAAATTTTAGCAGCACATTTTAATCTTTACTAAAGAGTTAAATTTCAATTTTAAAACGATTCTGACAAATTTTTCGGTATTTTTGGGCCCAAAAAATTTTTGGAACCCCTAAATGCAACCCTGAAAATGGTCCGATCGGGCCCATTTTAAATAGGCTTCTTGCGGTGATGGGTTCCAATGTGTGTACCAAATTTCGTTTCAATCGATTAAGTCTGTCGAGAGTTATCGTGTACACACACACACACACACACACACACACATATATATATATATATAATACATAATATATATATATATATATATATATATATATATATATATATATATATATATATATATAAACATTTTTAAAAATGGTGCCAAAGTGTTCAGGAGGTTATGAAACGTCGAGAAATTTTGGTCCGACCCCTAGGTCCCGCCATCCGACCGACGCCAATAGTGTATGTGCCATATTATGGCAAATACACTAAAAAAGAGAGCCATGCTTTTTTTCAAAGAATAAAAAAAGAGTGTTTATTTTTTGCAAATATTTACTAGGTGGGAAGTATAGGACTGGTCATCAGTCGAATTTTTTTACCTATGTTAATACGTGACATTGAGAACGTTTTTTTTAATATCTCAGGATCCACTGAACCGATTTGACTCAAAATCTAATCAGATCTAAGTTAAAGGCTGATAAACACAACAGAACAATCGGCATGACCGTATGTTGTTCCGTTTTTACGATATCGAAGGCGAAAAATTGACCACATACACACACATACAGACATCAGTCAGAAAATGATCTTAAACGATTGCTAAGGTCTCAAAACGTGAAGATCTGTTAAAATCTCGAAATATTTTTTTCGGACTAAATCCATTACTTCCCTACCATAGTAGAGGTGGGAAGTAAAAATTACATACTTTTGGCGATTTCGGGTTAAAAACGTTTAGGGTTATGGCAATGAAGTTTCACTTGCACCGTGGTTTCATAAAACCGCTGCACCCTAGTTTTTCTGTCAATAAATTATTTTGCTGAAGTAATCGCCACATGGAAAATTAAATCGGGAATTTTAATCAATTTTTTAATATTCATGTATGACAAAACGCTATTTTTTTTGGACAGCATGTATATAAATATGCGTACCTACCTATTTCGGTCTTGACTGCAAGCCGACCCTGTTGCATGTAGGCTATATAATAGGTGGGTTCCTTCTATTATCCGAGAGATGGCAGGATGAAATAGACATATTCGTTTCGGCTGAAAATCGCTTTTGTAGAAACTTTATATTTACCTACTTGCTTAACATACATATATCAGCCATCTACATGGCCTCGCCGTGCGGCCGGGACTCCGGGTTCTGTCGTTAAGGATAAGAAGTGAATAGATATGAACAAGAACATGCATTATATACGGGTGTTTCGAAAGTTGAGAGCCACTCGGGCTTGAAAATAGCCGAGAGTGTAGCAATGCTGTTATTTACATGGCGTTGCTATGGTTCCTCTATTACAAGTTCCCGGGTTCTAGTCCGAGAGCTGGTAAAAGTGTCAATTGGATTTTCAATTTATTATTAAAAAAAAATAATGAATTGAAAATATGAATTGGTGCTAGGCCCAAATAACCTTAGCTGTTGGTGGTCGTCCGGAGGAGGTCAGTTTTCAGCCGAAGCAGAACTTCGGTTTTTTCTTACCCTCGGCCAAAGCCGAAGTTATTGTATAATGTTAAAAAACCGAGGGAACATACTTATCATTGCAATCTCAACGCAATTCAATTGAAGTTGAGAAGATTTTTTTCGTTTCTTGTTTTTTTTTTCTTTGTTTGGAGACTTCTGGGAATTAAATAAAATAATATGAGCACAATTTTGTTATTAGATATTATTCAGTAAACATTTTAAATAACAATAAAACACTAAGTTTTGAAATTTACACTATATCTTTTATTTTTGATGTGAAACATCTTATGTCGGGCTGTGAACAGCCGCGTGAGGGGAAATATGCAACGAAATAATACAACGAATTCTCCTTCGCTGCCGTTCTTCCCACCACTGCGGCACTTATATTGTACTATACAATATATATCAGTAACAACGGCTGTCTAGCGAGTTCATCCGTAGACTAGTGGTACGACTTTAGCCTTCTATGCATGGGGACTTGGGTTCGGAAACTCATGGCATCCTACAATTTTTGACGTTTTTTTTCTAAATTCTACATGATATTTATTTATAAAATTTTTATTTTTGTTATATTCTTTCTTTGACAATAATTATATTTTTTTGATATTTCATGACACCAAAAATTAATTTTTTTGTTTTTTTAAAAAACGAAAATTTGGGTAAATTAGGGTATTTAGGGTAAATTAGGGCAAATTAGAGTAAATTAGGGTATTTAGGGTAAATTAGGGCAAATTAGAGTAAATTAGGGTAAATTGGGGTAACTTATGGCAAAGGGGGCTAAATAAGAGTAAATTAGGGTATTTAGGGAAAACTAGGGTAAATTCAAGAAATTAGGGTGTACTAGGGTAAATTTGGGTAAATGAGGGAAAATTAGGGTAAATTGTGTTAAATTGTAAATTCTTATCTCTCGAACTACTGAACCGATTCTAAAAATTCTTTCACTTATTATCTTCGCAGGGAGAGAATGTCTCGCGACGTTGTAATAAATCATAAATTATTATATCTGGAACTATTGAACCGATTTAAAAAATTCTTTTACTAATAGAAAGCTACACTATCCCTAAGATAGGCTAGATTTTATTTTGATAAATTTGTCAAGTTCAATAAATAAAAGATTCAAGCTATAAAAATGTTTCACATCTGCCAGGCGTCCCGCGACGGCTCACATTTTTTTGACAATTGTTTCGTCAACACAGTGACTTCTTCAGAAAATATCTTAAACTACAATGAAACACATAAAGTATGTATTTTATTGTAGTTTAAGATATCCTTTTTAGTAGTTTTGTTGAAGGACGTTTTTTTAAGTTTTTTTTTAAATATTTTTTACTGGCAACACCTGTATACAGACATAAAAGTAGGCGAGCGTGAGCCAGTAGAGATTTACTGCTGACGAAATGTGAATTTAAGGGTAGAGAAGTGGCTTATGAAAAACTTTATATTTTGATAAGATCCAAATGTAGGAAAATGGCTGATATTATAACCATTTATTGACAATCATCTGTGCGTCGAAAGGTAGCATAATTTTTTGTGTATTTATCTATAGTTCTATACATACAATATGGCATACTATATACTATTGAGGTAGTCGAATGGTAGCACCTAGGGGTGGGATCATAAAATGTCGACGTTTCATATTATTTATAACAACATGGCAGCATTTTTCAAAATGTTTAAATGTGTGTGTTCATGCGATTACTCTCGAAAAACTTTATCTTTTATTTTATTTATTGTAGATTATAGACGCGTCGACAACTTAGGTCTTTAGCGTCTTAATAACATCACATAACAACTTCCTTAAATCTAAATTATATCACAAAACTTCTATGAGCGGAGGTGGGATTCAAAGCCACGACAGTGTGATCCAAAGGTCGGCTACGCTAACCGTTACACGACACTGTCCTCTAAAAAAAACTTTATCGTTTTAAACAAAATTTGGTACACACAATGGAATGCGTCACCGCATGAAACCTATTTAAATTGAGCGTATTCGAACGGATTATAAAGGGTAATATCTGAAAAGAACGTGTATGTCTGTATCGCGGGTACAGTTGACAGATGACGTGAATACCTATAAAATCAAATGTTCGTAAAATATAATAATTGTAATTTTATTCTTTTATATTTTAAATTGTTATCCATTAATCCAATACCTATATATTTTCATTATTATTATTATTATTTTATTTCGTTCAAAAGACTACAAGGAGTCGAATTTGTCAGACATGATAAATATAAAAACAATAGCATATATAAAAATAAAGTATAAACAATACAATAAATTATTACATAGTAAAATCATCAACGATATACAAACATTGTGCAATCAATGATTTCTTAAGTTTCTTTTGAAATGAATTAAAAGGCAAGTCTTTAAAGTCATTAGGCAAATCATTGAAAAGCTTCAAGGCAGCATAATGCGGACTGTTTTTGAAGAGAGAGAGATTACATTTAGGTAATAAGATATTGCCACAGTTACGACTTAAATAAGAATGGTGGGCATTTATAGTTTGAAATTCAGCAATATGTTTTTTAATAAAGCAAAGTGATACCCATAGGTATATTGATGGAATAGTTAAAAATTTATTAGAAATGAAAGTATCACGACAGCTCTCACGCGAATTTAGCTTGAAAATTATTCTAATTGCTCGCTTTTGTAACAACAACACTTTATGCAGTCCAGTGGAGCTGCGACCCCAAAACATTATTCCATACCTCACATATTGAAAGAAATAAGCATAATATGCAGTTATACAAGGTTCAATTAGAACGCAACTATTCCTTATTACCCTTAGAGCATATAGAGATTTTGATAACTTAAGACATAAAGTATTTATATGAGGCATCCAACTTAACTTACTATCAATAGTCACACCGAGGAAATTGACTTCAGATATTTTGTCGAGTATGTTACCGTCTAGGTTAAGAGACAAAGAATAATTTTTTATCAGAGAGGCCTGAAAGATCATATAATGAGTCTTTGTATTGTTTAAACATAGTGCATTATCATTACACCACAAGGAAACATCATCCAATGTATTTTGCATCTTGGCCTC
Source organism: Mongoloraphidia duomilia (assembly GCA_039654895.1). NCBI lineage: Eukaryota > Metazoa > Arthropoda > Insecta > Raphidioptera > Raphidiidae > Mongoloraphidia > Mongoloraphidia duomilia. Next base: position 3,335,684 of record CM077520.1, on the reverse strand, counting down.
CAATTCTGTACAATTATCAGCTGTAGTAATTAATGAGGTATCATCAGCATATAGAACAATATTATCAGCATTTACATGGTTAGGCAAATCATTCATTATAAAAAAATATATTATATTAAAAGCCTTCGGGATTCGAACCTGGGCTTGGCGTTTGTACCTGTCGTTATAGACACTGACTTTTCCGCACAGCCAACTGGTTGACTGTGTCTGAGACCTTAACATAGTTATACATGCTGTGTTTTGTTTCACATGTCAACCACTTCCGACTATTTCCGTTACATATATTTCTAAAATGCCACCCCAGTATGAGACATTATAGACGTTATTCACGTCAAAATTAACGAAATTGTTTAAAAAAAATTTGACTTTCCTACCCCTAAATTAAAATTAGGTACTCCAAAACTTTTTGGTAGAATTCTGCTAAAATGTATTTTCAAAAATTTGACATAAATTGATCCACAAAGTTGCTGAAAAATTTTTTTTTTTCAATTTGTGGCCTTCAAGCAACTTGATTTTGAAATTCCTTGCTAAGAATTAGTGATGCTGTCTCGTTTTAAATTTTAAAACTCTCGTTTCTCCACTTTCTCGAGGATATTTTTCTCATCTCGATAGCGACAATATCTCTATCTCTATCTTGTCTCGAAATAAAAGACGAAAAAAGTTGATGTCTCGTGTCGAGATTTCTCCTCTCCTCCTCTCGGCAACAATACATACTACTAAGAATAATATATTTTTTATCAACTAACAAGACGATAAGAGCTTGAGAATAGCCGAGAGTGTAGCAATGTTGTTGTTTACATGGCGTTGCTATGGTTCCTCTATTACAAGTCCCCAGTTCCCGGGTTCTATAGCCCGAGAGCTAGTAAAAGTGTCAATTGGATTTTCAATTTATTATTAAAAAATAAAATAATGAATTGAAAATATGAATTGGTGCTATAAGCCCGCAAATAACCTTAGCTGTTGGTGGTCTTTAAAAACACACACACGTACACAACAAGACGATTAAAACGGAATCTCTACGGTACTAGAACCGAGTGCTTATAGCGCATGTGCGGTGATTTAGTTGTCGAGCGTCTATAATTCACTCACTGTGCGGTGATCCGCCTCTGTTTATATATAAACTTCGACAAATATATTGGAGAATTTATAGTTGATCTAAATGTTTCGGAATAGGAAAAAGAAAAACTGAACATGTAAATCTTGCACGCAATTTGACCTTTTTCCGTTTGAACAAGCATATACCTGCAGTTGTAAGAGAAATGATAATAATGGAAATGGCACACCTGGCTATTTTTATTCAAATCCAAAACATAAATAAACACATAGAACAAAGTATTGGAACCATTATCCTGCAAGCCTACGGTTTGTAATGCTACGATGTAGCTAAACCAAACGTGTCAAATCAAAACCAGGGCTGAACTTATATCGTTTTCAGCTGGTATGCATCTTCTGACACTACACTGTAAGAAATGAGAAGGCCGATTACATAGATTATCGATGGTCCATTTGTAGCCAGCGATTAATCTGGTAATAGGCGACAATGACGTCGCAAACAGGTATCGCCACATCGCGTAGATTCCATAAAAACACATTGCGCATGCGTGGTTACTAATTTTATATTAATTTGTTTTGTATTCATTCATTTTATATATGTAACTATACATTTTATTTTGTAATTTTTATACACTTTATTGGAATATTACACAAATTATGTAATTTTAATTTACTTTATGTAAAAATTACAAATTTGTTTAACTTTACAGTAAAAGTCCAAGTTTTTATGAAGTTTTCTGTGTAAAAATAAATAATAAGGTAAAATCACTTAGAAAATCGAGCGAAATCTACCTTAACTTTCAAAGTATTTTTACATCCATTTTTTACAGTGTAGTGGCGCGTAATTTTGTACAAGTGTAACACTAGCACCGTGTCAATGCTGAGTAGTGTACACGCTCTTCGTGTAGGCCATTACTCTGTCATTTCCGTTGTTATGTTACACTTTCTTTACACGACCTGCCTGCGACTGTGGTAAAAGTGTAACACTGAAGGTCACACTAGCATCCTACCGACGCCCAGCCGAACACGACCAGTCAAACACGGTTCTTGGTGAAAGTTTACACTAGAGCGGTCTAGTGTAACAAAATGTAACCACACTGTAAGAAATGAGAAGGCGATTTACATAGATTATCGATGGTCCATTTGTAGCCAGCGATTAATCTGGTAATAGACACACAAAGAAACAATGACGTCGCAAACAGGTATCGCCACATCGCGTAGATTCCATAAAAACACATTGCGCATGCGTGGTTACTAATTTTACATTAATTTGTTTTATTATTTGTCTATTGATAAAAAAATATATGTAGGTATTGGAATTTATACAAAATTATAAAATTAAATTTATTTGTAATTATAGGATTTTAAAGCTTTCTCAGTATCTAAATTAGAAAAATCAATTATTAACACAATTAAAAAAATCCAACATCAAACAAATCATTTTTAAAGGTAAAAAGTTTTCTATTTTTAGCATCTATTTGTGCATTAACTAAATTTAAGATTAGTGGTTTAACGTTTTGTACGTATAAAATGTAATCTTGAATCCGCCAATCCACAAAAAGCTTCTTAAAATAGAAGTGCGCGTTCTCTTTAATTTTAAAGATGAAATTTTCTTACCTATCGCAATATTAAATCAAGACGGCCAATAAAAATGTAACTACGTTCAATTATTTTCGACATTTCGTAACATTTTAAGACTTTTAATAAATGAACTGGTTTTCCCGGATTCGTCCGTATCTTTAGATCTTACTTTCGTAGAGAAATAGTCAAGTGTAACAAATTTATACTTGTTTATCCACGCACGGAAACTAACTGAGCCGAAGACAGTGTGGTGTAACGGTTAGCGTAACGGCCTTTTGATCACACTGTCGTGGGTTCGAATCCCACCTCCGCTCATGCATGTTTTGTGATGTCATTTAGATTTAAGTGATTTGTTATTTAATGTAATTAAGACGCTAATGACCTATGTTGTCGACGCGTTTATAATCCACATTAAATAAAAAACTAACTGAGCCGATTAAAAAAGAAATGGGTATATCTGTATTGCGGGTACAAACAGATGACGTGTCACGTGAATACTGTTAAACACAAATAATTGGAAATAAATACATCCACTTTTATTTATCTTATAAAATCAAATGTTCGTAAAATATGATAAATAAAATCATTGTAATTTTATTTTTTATAATTTAAATTGTTATCCAATATCTCTATATATTTTCATTACTAAAAAATATGTTAAAACTTAAAAGCCTTCGGGATTCGAACCTGGGCTTGTGGTTCGTACCTGTCGGTAGACTGGTACCGACGGTCACCTGGCTTACTATGTCTGAGACCTTAACATAGTTATACATAATAAAATAGTAAGAACACCTTGGTTATAATGATTGGATAAAGTAACAACAGGATACAAGGCTTATAATTTAATAACAGTTATTCACTTATCATTTTTAATGGCCAACGTTTCGGCAAACATTTTTTGCCTTCCTCAGAACCTATAACCAAAAATAGTACAATAAATTACTCTAAACCATACCTAAATCTTAAATGTAGAAAAAAATTTATTTAAAAATTTTTTTTTTTTGGATATCAAATAAATAATTTTTAATTACCTTAAATATTTTAGTGAACCGTCACAAATTTAAAAATTTTAAAAACATGCATTAATTTAAAATTAATTTTGTCCAAATAAAACTTTTTTAAAAGTATACCTCATTAATTAAAAATTGAAATTTAAAAATTTTAAAAAATTTAAAATATAAAACTATGCTATCGCTAATTTAAAATACTATGAATTAAAATGCTAGTTATTTGATACACAAAAATGATGTCTTAACCCCAATAACCTCTATTATAAAAATTTTGTCCTTCAAATTGTGCAGTCAATATATATATTGGTCAAACAATCATTTTAGGATGCTATCATATACATTGCTTAGTTTTTCAATATCAGTTTTTTTGTTGATTGCAGTATTATTATGTTTTTTAATGTAAAACATTTCTAAAAACAGTCTTTTTGTTAAATTGTTTTCCTTATGCAATATTTTCACATTTTGAAAATCGAATGTGTGGTCATTTTCTATACAGTGTTTAACTAAGCTAGTTTTATCTTCAGTGTTATCCATGCCATATTGCAACTTATATTTGAAAGCCTTATTAACATCATATGTGTGATTCTTGATTCTGTTTTTTAGATATTGAGATGTTTGGCCAATGTATACTCCCTCACAATTATTACACTTAATTTTATAAATTACATGACTGTTATCAAACTGTAAATTTCTTTCTTTTATTTTTGAAAAGCAATGTTTATAAATAGTGTTCGTCGGTTTAAATGCTATTTTAGCTGTATTAGAAATATTGAAAAGTCTTGCGATATTTTCTGAAAGCCCTTTAATATATGTAATTGAACAAAATACTAATTTATCATTCACCTGTGACATGTTTTTTCTTTTTATTATTGGGGGTTTTGTATCATTTTCTGCATCCAAACTGTTAAATATAACGTTAATTAAACCTATTGGGTAGCCATTTTGATGTAATAATTTTGCAATGTTTGATTTATTTTCATTATGAAATTCTGGACTACTAAGTAAGTTACTTCTTTTAAACAAATTTTTAATTAACTTACTTAGTAGTCCAGAATTTCATAATGAAAATAAATCAATCATTGCAAAATTATTACATCAAAATTCGCTTCTCAAATTTTATGCACCCCTGATCTGAAACATGAACAAAAACGTAGAACAAAAGTATTGAAACCATTATCCCCGCCTTGAGATACATGTATTTACGCAGTGTAACACTGGGCCAGATCCTATATTATTGCGATGTGAGTGGGAAAGATTCACAGCGGCGCTACCTAATTGAAAAAGATGAGCTATTCGAAAAAAAAATGTGTTTTTAAAGATCACCAACAGCTAAGGTTATTTGGGCCTAGCACCAATTCATATTTTCAATTCATTATTTTATAATTTAGGGGGATGAAAGGAGAGGCGAAAAAATGTTTTTTTCAAAGTCATCGTGTGGGGTACCAAACCAAAGGTTGTTAAAACGCGAGTTTTAAAATATATAATTTGTTTTTTTGGGACGCTAATAACCTCTGTTGTCGAGCGTCTATAATTTTAACATTTTTCCAAAAAAACCTCTTAAAAATCGTTGTGATAAGATAATTTGTGGAAAGTATACAAAATCGTCTTCGTTTATTTTTGTGATTGCTTCGTGAATCCGGGTAATAACGTCATTCTCTCCGGCAGGCACAGTAAAATAAATAATCTTTAAAATAAAATAAATCCATGGCCAATTTGTTTATTTAAACTATTAAACATAATATAGATTAATATGCCGCAAATTACAAGAACTTACCTACTTCTTTGTTAATTGTAGAATGTGAATGTTGGTTTCCAAATTTCCATTAAAACGGCTCCGCTTTCGGGATTTTGGTATTCTTTATTAACTTCCCATTGGAAGTTATTGTAATGGGTCCGAAAATCGAAATCAAAAAGGAAAAAAAAAATTTATGTTTCAAGGTCACTACACTATTTTTACACTACTTTTAGAAAGATGTCTGTGTGTGTGTGTGGGTGTGTGTGTGTGTACGTATGTACGTACGTACGTACGTATGTATGTGTCCATTTCTTTCTAAGACGAAATCTCGAGAACGAAAAATGATATCGACTACGTTGGGGTGCCAATCGACGCGTATTAACGTATATATGATCTGAAAGGAATTTTTTTTAAATCGGTTCAGCCGTTCTTTTTTCTTAACCAAATAACCTCCAAAAAAGTAGATTTTACACAATATCTCGCGAATAAAAAATTATATCGACTTCGTAAGGGTGTCAATCGAGGCGTGTTAACGTCATTTTGATTCGACATAAATTTTATAAAAATCGGTTCAGCCGTTTTTTTTTTTTTTTTTTTTTTTTTAATTATTGATGTTTTAATGATTAAAATGATTACTTTTCTGTGTAATATCTAATTTAATTATTATTATTAAATATTTATCAAACTGGGAAGTTCGTCGTGTGGACCTCAAGGGTCGCACTTTAGTCCTAATAAACGACCCACCTCACGGCTTGTTTTTCTCTTATTTTTAGATGTATAGAATACATATCCGAGTGCTGGGGAGCGAATTTGATTCACCCTGTATAAAAAAAGTAGGTGTGTGCTTATGACCACACGAAAGAAGTGAAAACTTATAGGTATAGGTAGGTACATATATATTTTAAAATTAGAAAATCAGAAGTTTTCACTTCTGTTATGTGGTCATAAGCAGACACATACTTTTTTTGGTGTCATATATTAGCGCATTTATGAACTAAAAATAATTTATTACTTAAATACTAAAATTATATTTTTAATTTATTCCACCTTATGGTTTCAAAAAAATTATAATTATTGTCAAAGAAAGAATATAACAAAAATTAAAAAATATATAAATAAATATCATGTAGAATTAAGAAAAAAATACGTTAAAAATTTTACGGTGCCATCAGGTTTCGAACCGAGGTTCCTATGCATACAACGCAAAGACGCTGCCTACTACGCTATCGGTGCAACTGTACTGCGTGCAGTTTTTATGATATAAGTATGTCAGTCGCGTCACCTTTGGGTATGCGAACGTGCGAATGTGAACGCAAACGGTTCACTTTATTTCACTACCCAGGCAAAAAGTGCCTAACGCGCCTAAGGAAGTTTTCACTTCAAAAATTAACCGCTGCAGGTACACTAATCATGCAAGTTCGGCGTGCACTTGACCGATTTTTATATCAATTCTTGACTTGAAGGCTGAAGCGTATAAATGCTATTATGTTTATGGCACGTAGATATTTTATGTTTAAAAAATAACAGTTGAATAATGGAATAATGTATGGACCAACTTTACACAAACATCAATCATGTTGATGTAGTTTTTCTTATTGTTTTCTCTATGTTAACGCGCCATCTCTGGTTATAAGATGGGGTTGTTTTCTGTGACGGCGCACGGTGGGGCATAATACAAAGAAACGTAGCAAAATTTGAAAGACCCAGAAATGCGCTAAATATTTAAAATGTGGCTTCCATCATGTGCCACTGTGGAAATAGGGTGTATGCATGAATTTTTTTATTTCATTTTTATTTCGCAGCAAGAAAATATACGTCAGTTTGAACACAACTTTAAAATCTGAGAAACATTGAATGATTCATTGAAATGCATTAAATTATTGAAATATGAATACATTTCTAGAAATCAAAAACAGTGTGTGTCGTCAACGTGCATTTCAAGTGCCCGTTGCCATAGAAACTTGTTTGCATCATGTTTACATAGATACAAAACAGTATTTTTCACAACGCCGCTATCGAAAATTCGATTTTCGGTACCTATTTAGCGAGTTAAAACTGAGCGTTTTCATCCTAGGGATGAAAATTTTCAGGTCGGTTCTCTCTGTTTCTTAAAGTGGTTAAAAGGGAGACAGACCGATTGGATCCCCATATAATTTTCGAAAACGTCAAATTAAGAAGGAGATAAAGCGATATTGAATCCGCATATAATATTCATAAACGTCAAAATGACAGACATAACCCCACATAAATCTGACAGATCTAATATTTTTGCGACTTTTTTCACGCCCAAATTGTAGGTACCTCAAATCGAATTGTCAATAGAGTTGTAATAATAGGTATGCAATTACTCGGTACGAAACTTGGTGTTTGCAACACGTGTGGTTGGATGCCCTCGTATCTCGGGTAGCAAACTTCATACTGGTTGCAAACGCCAGGTTTCTTACCTTGTTAAGCAATATACTATTTCAACATATGTCTTGGTTTTTAGACAGTATTATTAGACGATACATACACACGTATACTCTATACTATACTTGCATGTATCATGACGTCACGAATAAAAACGCTTTTTAGCGGGCGGGGCTTACATAATTTCATACACTTGACTTTAAAAAACTGGAAACTTGCCGAGTAAAAGCCTGAAGAGTTGACACTGTATTTTTATTTCAGAACTTATGTTCTAAATCTCATATTTCAAGTTTGGGATTAGAATGGAACTTGGCATCGTTTTAGATTTCAATTCTTTTGATGACCGAACTTGGCTCCCTTTTTAACTTCCCATTGGAAGTTTTTGTAATGGGTCCGAAAATCGAAATCAAAATGTATAACAAATTTTTATGTTTCAAGGTCACTATACTATTTTTACACTATTTTTAGAAAGATGTCTGTGTGTGTGTTTGTGTGTGTACGTATGTACGTACGTACGTACGTACGTACGCGTGTGTCCATTTCTTTCTAAGACGAAATCTCGAGAATGAAAAATGATATCGACTACGTTAGGGCGCCAATCGACGCGTATTAACGTAAATATGATGTGAAAGAAATTTTTTCAAAATCGGTTCAGCCGTTCTTTTTTCTTAACCAAATAGACTCCAAAAAGTAGATTTTACACAATATCTCGCGAATAAAACATTATATCGACTTCGTAAGGGTGTCAATCGAGGCGTGTTAACGTCATTTTGATCCGAAATAAATTTTATAAAAATCGGTTCAGCCGTTTTTTTTTTTAATTATTGTTAAAAATAAATAATAATTATGTTTTAATGATTAAAATGATTACTTTTCTGTGTAATATCTAATTTAATTATTATTATTAAATATTTATCAAACTGGGAAGTTCGTCGTGTGGACCTCAAGGGTCGCACTTTAGTCCTAATAAACGACCCACCTCACGGCTTGTTTCACATTTGTTTTCGGAAGGATTTAATTTTCACAAAAATATGCTCGGTTTCTGGTACGATTTTCAGAGCTAAATCTACTTTAAAATGTTTACTTCACCGAATTACGTGCAGCGTCTATAATTCACAATTCATTCATTCATGCAGCAGTTACAAGGAAATCCGTGGTAAAATTTAGTACTAAAAGTTTTGTTTGACCAAGGAACGAGCGCCGGTCAAGAAAGAGAGTAGATTATAGACGATCATTCCACAATCTCTTTCTCTCTCCCTCCCTTCCCCTCTCTCCCTCCCCCCCTCTCTCTTCCTCCCTCTCTCTCCCTCTCCCTCCCTCTCTCTCCCACCCTCTCTCTCCCTCTCTCTTCCTCCCTCTCTCTTCCTCCCTCTATCTTCCTCCCTCTCTCTCTCCTTCTCTCTCCCTCTCTCTCTCGCTCTCTCCCTCCTTCCCTCTCTTCTCCTCTCTCCCTTCCTCTCCCTCTCCTCTCTCTCCCTTCCTCTCTCGCTCTCTCCCTCTGCCTCTCTCCCTCCTTCCCTCTCTTCTCCTCTCTCCCTCCCTCTCCCTTCCTCTCCTTCCCTCTCCCTCTTCTCTCTCTCTCCCTCCGTCTCCCTCCCCTCTCTCCCTCTTTCTCTCATGACCGGCGTTCTTTCGTTATCTGAAATATACTTTCAAAGTAGCATCAGAAATTGAGTATATAACACCTGTTAATTTTGATCAACTTTTCGGCTTATATGCCCCACTGTGCGACGGCCGACGATGGTTGTTGTAAGAAGTCGCGTCTCTCACGCTTTATGGAGCTTGCTACTTGTATATATTATGTGTGTGTGTGTGTGTGTGTGTGTGTGAAGCCACAGGCGTACGTCCGCCGACCTCTTTCGGAAAAGATGTATTGTAACTCTCTTTGCCCCCGCGAGCCACGGGCTCGTTACCGCCGGTCGTCATACGGAAAGGGAAGCCCGGACTGAAGAAACGGGGCGGCCGAGAGACTATAATGCAAGCAGACGATACATCTGTAGTAAGGGAGAAACGATTCCCCAGTGTGAAAAACAAATCAATCGATCGGCGTTCTGCATATAACAAGATGTTGGAGTGTTAGACTGCCTAACGTCGGGGATTCCCAACCATTTTCATCTCGGAGCATACTTAGTTGAGGACAGGGCAAACCGAAAACATATGCGAAAAGAAGGGCCTCGCGAGGTATTTCTTACGAAGTTGAAATATCTACGTCTACATTCTGGGTATACCGTCCGGCAAATAGAGATTCTAGGCAGTGATACATATTATTAATTCTGCATTTGGAACGCAAGTTTGTGACTTCGGCCGGCAAACAGTGATACTAGTGAGTGATACGTATTGTCAGAAACTGCTGAACCGATTTGAAAAATTCTTTTACTATTTCAACTTCTTTCTGTGTGACATAGACTATATACCTAATATTACGCTACAAAAAAATGGAGATGAGCAGTGAACGAAAACAATACTACCTATAAGAATGGCACCGAGACGTTTATTTATTGTAGATTATAGACGCGTCGACATCTCGGGTCATTAGCGTCTTTCAACTACACTAAATAACAACTAACTTAAAACTAAATAACATCACAAAACATCCATGAGCGCAGGTGGGATTCGAACCCACGGCAGTCCAGTCTAGAGGTTGCGGCACCAAGCATGCTAACCACTGGGCTATACTGCCCTCGACACCGAGACGTCATCACTCGGCAACGGCTATTGAACTCAATGGCATCTATGGTAAAAACCATTAGAGAGCAGCAGAGAGGGTAACCATTGTCAAACAGACAGTCCGTTGCTAAGTGAGTAATCGGGCTGTACCTATTTTCAACACGATTTGTAACTTTAGGGAGGCCAGTGTAGCCTAATGGATAGCGTACTTGGTACCAACCTCTAGACTAGACTGTCGTGGGTTCGAATTCCACCTGCGCTCATGGATGTTTTGTGATGCTATTTTGTTTTAAGTTAATTGTTATTTAATGTAATTTAAGAAGCTAATGACCTAAGTGTCGACGCGTCTTTAATCTACAAAAAATAAAATGTGACTTTAGGCTAACCTAATAAATTTAATATTGCTGAAAAAAAAATTTCGTAGCCGAACCCAAATCTCCGGACGAAGCTGGTTTACGATATTTCGCGACACACCGGTTGAGAATCTCTGCTTCAGCTACAGTGGATAAGTAATCTGACACTAGCCTGTGCCGCCATTAGATATGGCGGTAGATTCGCCATAAAGGAAAAGGAGTAGGATACTTCGATCGACTGTTTATTGATTTAACCTCTACAGCGGACACATGGATCACCCGCTGATCTATTTTTCACTAGAATGTAAAGGAACAAATCTTATTATTACACGAACGTGATCTTTATAAAAATTGAAAAAAAAATATACGTGAGTTCAGGTAAAATACTCCCATAGTATGTGTAAACACCGTTTGTGTATTTGCGTGTCTCTGTGTGCGTGTGTGTATGTTTTGTGTGTCTCTCTTTATATGTGTGTGGGTATGTCCAGTTAGTACCCTCATAGTATGTGTAAACATCTTGTGTGTGTGCCTATACAGTTCAGTGGAATAGCTGACGTGTGCACTGGCTTTGCTGCGCATGACGTATAATATATCCAGTATTTGCGTGTGTTTGTGTGCGTGTGTGTATGTTTGTGTGTCTCTCTTTATGTGTGTGTATGGATATGTCCAGTTAGTACCCTCATAGTATGTGTAAACATCTTGTGTGTGTGCCTATACAGTTCAGTGGAATAGCTGACGTGTGCACTGGCTTTGCTGCGCATGACGTATAATATATCCAGTATTTGCGTGTGTTTGTGTGCGTGTGTGTATGTTTGTGTGTCTCTCTTTATGTGTGTGTATGGATATGTCCAGTTAGTACCCTCATAGTATGTGTAAACATCTTGTGTGTGTGCCTATACAGTTCAGTGGAATAGCTGACGTGTGCACTGGCTGTGCTGCGCATGACGTATAATATATCCATTATTTGCGTGTCTCTGTGTGCGTGTGTGTATGTTTGTGTGTCTCTCTTTATGTGTGTGTGTGTGTGGGGGTATGTCCAGTTAGTACCCTCATAGTATGTGTAAACATCTTGTGTGTGTGCCTATATACAGTTCAGTGGAATAGCTGACGTGTGCACTGGCTTTGCTGCGCATGACGTTTAATATATCCATTCGGTTTTTTGTCACATTAATATTGTGTTTTTGAGACTACTGTTGTATAAAATTTGGGGGGGGGGGGCGAGCTTCGATGTTTTCACAATTAAAAATACATCTCCAAAAGTACCTACTTATTAGATTTTATGGATGAGCGTGCTGAAAGGAATTATTTCGTAAAGGGATATTTTAAATCTAAATACATTTGCTAAAATGTTGAAGCAAATGATAAATTTGTAAAATACAATATATCCAAAAATGTTAAATAAATTTAAAAAATTACTTGTAATAATTTAACGGCAGTTATAAACTTATAAATAACTAGAGTTGTGTACCCGCGTCTTCCACCATATAGGCCCGTACTTCCACCATGTGTAATGATATTTTGTCTGTTACAAGCCTGCTCCAGCTCACAGCTTTTAAGTTTTGTTTTGTTTTTGTTATTTTTTTATTTACTTTTTGGAAAATATCTTATTTTTAGGGTTCTGTACCAAATAGTAAAAAATGGAATCCTTATGGTGAAACCTTGTTGCCCGTCCGTCCTCTGTCTGTTTAGACTAAATCAGGGGTTCTCAAACTTTTTGAATGTTTTGACTAGCACCTGAGAACTGAGGACTTACATAAAGGAGTCGTAGAAACGCCATGTAAGAAACGGTACCTATCGCTACACGCTCGGCTGTTCTCGAACCCGGTTCTCTTTTAAACGCAAAAGCATTTTTCATATTTTATTTCAGTAGGCATTAACATTTATTGTATACAATATTTCATAATAATTGTACGTCTGGATTAAAAATAAAAAACGTATATAATTTACCGTATTTTCTGTTTGAGTTGACATTATAAAAGATTTATGAATCGGCTCCGTTACAATAAAGAAAACCAAAACGTGCACTTAATGTATTCTGTTTACTGAATGCAAACGTGAAACAATAGAAGACATTTTGAATTTGCGTAAGATTTTCACGCTTTTGTATACACTTTTCCATGCAGTAATTAAAAAGGTAGTAAAAGAACGACGGCGGTGCGGTGGCAGCGATGGCAGTTTCCTTGTTTGGCGGAGACACGGGAAGAAATCAGAACTCTGATGGCGTCACGTCGCTTAGACAAACTCGGGGTGGCCGGAATACCGGTTCCAAAAAGAGTTATAATACTTTACCGTTTTCAATTATGCGTTTTCAAATCTATAAATGTTACTAGCGGCCCGGTCCGGTTTCACCCGGGTGTTAGCAATTTCCCGGGTGCTATTATTATTACATTTCTCACTCGCTACGCCCGTTCACTCGAATTTTATTAATACACTATTCACTCGCTTCCCTCGTTCTCTCGAACTTTATTAATACACTACTCACTCACTTCGCTCGTTCGCTCGAAATTTATTAATACACTACTCACTCGCTTCGCTCGTTCGCTTAAATATTATAATTACATTACTCACTCGCTTCGCTTGTTCGCTACATTTCGGATCAAATTGTGAATCTAAACCATTCTCGAATCAACTTAATCACACACACAAAATTTCATCAAAATCAAACCAGCCGTTTAGGAGGAGTTCAATCACATACACACGGACAGAAGAAATATATACATCTATATATAATATATAAAAGAAAGTCGTGTTAGTTAGTTAGTTACACCATTTATAACTCGAGAACGGCTGGACCGATTTTCATGATCTTTGATTTTTGGATTTGTCTCCGCCCTGGTTACCAGAATAACTATTAAAACATCGGAAAAATTCACCAGGGAGCGAACGAGCGAAGCGAGTGAGTAACGTACCACCCGGGAGCGAACGAGCGAATTGAGTGAGTAATGTAATTATATTATTCAAGCGAACGAACGAAGCGAGTGAGTAATGTACCACCCGGAATCGAACGAGCGAAGCGAGTGAGTAGCGTGTTGCAGTCTGGGCGAAGCCGGACGGGGCCGCTAGTATTATATAAGATAAAGATAGGTAAAATGAAGGCGTCCGACCGCGTCTGTCTGTGTACTTCGGCTAAGACTTCTAAACTACTTAATGAATTTTTTTGCGGTTTTCACCATCAAAGGTACTTATTACGGTTCTATGCAAAAGAGGCCAACTTAGACAGATGTCCAAATTACACATAAAACTTCAATTTTTTTAACTTCCTATTGGAAGTTATTGTAATGGGTCCGAAAATCGAAATCAAAATGTATAACAAATTTTTATGTTTCAAGGTCACTACACTATTTTTAGAAAGATGTCTGTGTGTGTGTGTACGTATACGTGTCCATTTCTTTCCAAGACGAAATCTCGAAAATGAAAAATGATATCGACTACGTTAGGGTGCCAATCGACTCGTATTAACATAAATATGATCTGAAAGAAATTTTTTCAAAATCGGTTCAGCCGTTCTTTTTCCTTAACCAAATAGACTCCAAAAAAGTAGATTTTACACAATATCTCGCGAATAAAAAATTATATCGACTTCATAAGAGTGTAAATCGAGGCGTTTTTTTTTTAATTATTGTTAAAAATAAATAATATTATGTTTTAATGATTAAAATGATTACTTTTCTGTGTAATACCTAATTTAATTATTATTATTAAATATTTATCAAACTTGGAAGTTCGTCGTGTGAACCTCAAGGGTCGCACTTTAGTCCTAATAAACGACCCACCTCACGGCTTGTTCAGAATTGTTTTTAAATATAAGATTCTTTTGAGGCCGATCGCTGTCGCATGTCGTTGTCTCGCCTCGCGACCGCAAAATTTATAAAGTTATCTTAAACTCTTTTTTGTGTCTTTAGCCGTCCATACGAAGACGAACGTTAGTGTTAACGTTATTGAACCGGCCTGTAGATAAGCAGTGTACAGAAGGGCACACAGGCCCTACATAAGGTGAGACAAGGAGTATACAGATGCCACCCCCCGCGCGGCGTAGTCTCGTCCACCTGACAGACACCCACATCGTAGACTGTAGAGCACACGGAAATACGAAATATTGCCTCGAGGAAGATAAATGTGCGGCCGAGACTCACTTTTTCTTTTTTTCGGTTTCACATCCTGACTCGACCTTTTTCGTTTGCTTTATATCAAAACGTATACACATCTGCTACGTGTGACCCAAAAAGACATATTCGTTTGCATTCAACAAATGAATACATTCCTATTGGGATCCGTCAAATGAGCATATGACATCTGGTGGCACAAAATTGTACTCAAAACGAGGGAAAATTTTACTTGCTAACAGTGCAAATTTATCGTGAAATTGTTTATTACAAATATAAAAAACTCGGGTCGCAGTGCCAAACCCTGCCGACAATATAGTGTATTTGCTAATACAGGCATTGTGGCATTATTATGTGAACTTAAGTTTGTTTTTTGACAAAATAAAAAATTTAACCCCTTAATACATCCCTTAAAATAAATAAATTTTTCTAAATTTCAATATTAGACATGGATTTTATCAGTACACCCAATTAAAAACACCCTTCCATAAGTAAATCCGTATCAACAAACTAGTGTTTTCATAAAATTTGTAAGTCCGGTCCTGTCGGGCCGATTTTATTAAAATTTTAGCAGCACATTTTAATCTTTACTAAAGAGTTAAATTTCAATTTTGAAACGATTCTGACCAATTTTTCGGTATTTTTGGGCCCAAAAACTTTTTGGAATCCCTAAATACAACCCTGAAAATGGTCCGATCGGGCCCATTTTAAATAGGCTTCTTGCGGTAATGGGTTCCAATGTGTGTACCAAATTTCGTTTCAATCGGTTAAGTCTGTCGAGAGTTATCGTGTACACACATATATATATATAATATATATATATATATATATATAAATATATAAATATATAAATATATATATATATATATCACATACATATATACATATACATTTTCAAAAATGGTGGCAAACTGTTCAGGAGGGTATGAAACGTCGAGAAATTTTGGTCCGACCCCTAGGTCCCGCCATCCGACCGACGCCAATAGTGTATGTGCCATATTATGGCAAATACACTAACAAGTAAAATAAACAAAAAGTTTATCGAAAATGGAATTCGCGACGTTTTCTAATATCATGGCATTAATCACTGTCAGTTATTGCCTTGTAAAACTTACTTTACAGCGAATTATTTTCTAATGAAACGTGGAAAAACTGTATTTATGAATTAAAAAAACATTTTATATTAATAATAAGATGTACTTATTATCATACTGTACTACAATAGTAAAATCATTTGATGATTGACAAATTTATAGGACTAACTTTGTGTACAAATATTTTGAGGTTAGTAACTTACCTACTTATTACAATACAACACATTATGTTGCAGTTATGTGTTTACATTATTCACCTAACTCTGTATTAAAGAAGCATTGAACGGATGATTAATTTCGTGGAGATTTTCTTTTAATTTTGATGTCTTTAAGCAATATTCCGTAAAGATTACTACTTTTGACAGCTCAGTTATCTTGTTTTTTTCACACATTTGATAATATGTCCGACTTTGAGAATCCGTTCTCCTTCAACGAAATTCCTTTGTTTAGGATTCGTACCGGCCCAATTGCAAATTGCACTTATATTTATATAAAATTCCCCCCCCCCCTTTGCGCCATGTTTTTTAAGCTCCACTCATTTGACGGATCCCAATAGATCCGTTTTTATAACGAAAATAATTGTGATACAATAATTTGTGAACACGATTTTCTGACCACGTATGAAAGAAGTTTTCGTCTTGCAATTTACTATAATCTTGTCAAAGCTTATCCGATAATGTTTTCAACTTTTTTTTAATTAAAATTTTTTTACTTCCATGCTCCGTTAAGGAAATGGAAGCATGATGATGAGGTCGAAAAGACGTATCCAAGATAAGATCAGTTTCTACGTGTCTTACCCTCAAAACGTAAGGAAATGCTACTTCCTGCATGTGTCACGTTTGTAATAATTTGGAACAACTATGCCAAATTTCAACTATCTCTATCATATTAAACGGTCTTTGAGAAAAATACCTGTGACAGACAGACATCGAGGTGATTCCATAAGTGTTCCATTTTATCAATTTTGGAATGAAACACTGAAAAGGTCAAGTATCCAGGGTGTCCACTTTCTGGAAAATCACGGAAAGTCATGACAAAGTGGTTAGGGTTTCCAGGGAGTAACCTGGATATTTCAGAGAAATTCTATGAATTTTTTCTCAGTGATTGTAAATGAAGGCATTTCATTCTTTAGTCTGACATTTTAACCCATTTTTATTTCAGGTTTCTTGTCATAACTATATTGTAGATCGTATTGTGTTGCTGTTAACACATAGAAACAAGGGAAGTCGTATTTTTTTAATATAGTTTAGTATGGTAAAGTAGTCAGGGAAAATGGTCGTAATGGTCACGGATAGTCAGGGAAAAATCAGGGATTTTTTTCTTATAAGCAGTGGACACCCTAAATTATCTTTTTGTGCGTGTCAAGCACGCATAAATTAATTAATTCCGTAGTTGTGAATTTCATTAATAATTGTAAAAAAAGTATTTTCATGTTCTTTAAAAGATTTTTTAACAAACCGTTGGGAAATTCGAGGTTTTCAAAATTAACAACAGTAATTTCAAGCGCGAATCCACCGTTGTGGGCACGGTGGGCATGCCCACAACCCTAATTGAGGTCGATAGGCTAATGTTATATCTGCAATTCCTTAAATTAAAAAAAAACGAACCGTGCGGGTAAGAACGCGAGTGACTTTTTTATTTTAGCTATACTAGTCTAGTAGTTTGTACTGTTTGACGTTTCGTGAGCAAGTCCGTAGTCCGATTCGCACTTGGCCGATTTTCGGGTGGCCGTGACCACAACCTTTTTTGAGGGCTGAATCCGCGCCTGCAACAGTTTTTGTTGTATTTCTCCAAAACTTATTATTTTATATAACATAGTGACTGTAATAATTTTCAATGAAAGTACATACTTGAATCGAATTGTGAATTATAGACGCTCGACAACAGAGGTCATTAGCGTCTGTAAGTACATACTTACTAATAAACGCTGCATTCATGATTTTTACAGATTTTTTTAACAAACGATTGGAAAATTAGAAACGACTGTGTATGCGCATAGCTCGTTACTGGGGCTCCAAAATTAAATTACAAGCCTTGTAGAATTTTAAAAGACCTTTCTAACGATACCTTACTCGATGTAAGTGAAAAAATCATGACTTCCGACGTGTGGCGAAATGTTTAAAAAAATTTTGTTTTCTCAGCACAATATTGCGAATATAAATGTCATCGCCCTATGAAATTTCATCGAAATCGGTTGCAAATTTTAGGAGGCGTTTTGTTTTTTTATTGATCGTCTGTATGTGACAAATGTGCATATGTACCCAGTCTTTGAGTGTAGAACGAACAGACTAAAGTTGACAGAAGATAGCTCTGTTCTTCTGACTCATTATTAATGATCCTAACTCTTAACAGCAGCAAACCATTTTATATTTTCCGGTCTGACATTCATTTATAATAATAGAAAACATAATATTCGTGTGCTTATAAGTCAACGAATTGTGAAATAGGCAATCGGTCGAGTTTGAATACAAACCCAGAAATGTATTTTTTACTTCCCACCTCTACTATGGTAGGGAAGTAATGGATTTAGTCCGAAAAAAATATTTCGAGATTTTAACAGATCTTCACGTTTTTTAGACCCTAACAATCGTTTAAAATCAATTTCTGACTGATGTGTGTATGTGTATGTGTGTATGTGGTCAATTTTTAGCCTTCGATATCGTAAAAACGGAACAACATACCGCCATGCCGATTGTTCTATTGTGTTTATCAGCCTTTAACTTAGATCTGATAAGATTTTGAGTCAAATCAGTTCAGTGGATCGTGAGATATTAAAAAAAACGTTCTCAATGTCACGTATTAACATAGGTAAAAGAAATATAAATGAATTCTAGATGTTATAATATGAAAAAAATGTAAATATTTTTTTTCTCTAAAATGTACAATTTTCGAGAAAAAAAATATTTTACTAAAAAAAATAAAAATTATACGTAAATCAAGGTAACCATGATTTTTGCTATATTAAGCTAGCCATAAGTAGATCACCAAACAAAAAAGAGGGCCATGCTTTTTTTCAAAGAATAAAAAAAGAGTGTTTATTTTTTGCAAATATTTACTAGGTGGGAAGTATAGGACTGGTCAGCAGTCGAATTTTTTTATTTAATAATAAGCGCACTTACCCACTTCTTTTTGATTCGTGATCTTTAAAATGTCTAAGTTTGCGTCACAATTTACATAATATACAGGGTGATCTATAACGAGTGTAACAAACTTCAAAAGTAGATAGAATACTTAAAAATAATGTCAAAAGCCCTAATCAACGTATGTCCAAAAATGCCAGCTAAGCGAGATACAAGGTGTTGAAATGTCTCAAAAAAATTTAATTTTTTTAATATCTGAAAAACTAACGAAGCTATTCATTTGGATTTTTGCACATAATAATTTATTGACGTTCTTAACTAATTTATAGATTTTGAATTTTGTACTCTCACCAGTCGCGTCACTGCTAGGTGGGGAGACATTTATTACCAAAACTTTGTTCAGCTAATGTGGTCTCCCCACATAGTAGTGGCAGTGGCGTCACTACTAAGTGGGGAGACCACATAAGCTTACCACAGTGTTGGTAATAAATGTGGTCTCCCCGCCTAGTAGTGACGCCACTGCCACTAAAAAAGTTAGAATTTCTAAATTAGTCAAAAACTTCAATGAATCATTATGTCCAAAAATCCAAATATATAGCTCCGTTAGTTTTAATATTAAAAAAAATATTAATATTAATATATTATATTATATTATATTATATTATATTATATTATATTATATTAATTAATATTATGTCAATTAATATTAATATTAAAAAAAATATAATTTTTTTGAGACATTTCAACACCTTGTATAGGTATCTCGCTTAGTTGGCATTTACGTTGATTAGGGCTTATTTTTAAGTATTCTACAGGGTGCTGATTTGCTTTGCGGGTAATAGGGATTTAACCTGTAAAATCAAACTTTTGCCACACAAATTTATATCAAATACAACAGCAGCCCAACAGTTTCGGCTATTATCAAACCCATCAAAAGAATTATTTTTTAGTTTACAAGAAGTTAGCCGTACAGAAATAAGAAAGACTTTAAATTTTTAAAGGTTGCTAACAAAATAGCAATGATGAAAATAACCGCAAACGGTGGTCGTAAAGTGTAGCATTCGTTGAATTGCCAAGTAACCTGTTTGAATAAGGCAACCCACTTTAACTAAATTTTATGACTTCACGTAATATGTTCAGGTGAACCATTTCTCACTTTACTTATATTTTCTGTTTTTGAAGCTATACTTCTTTTGGCGCGTTATGGAAAAATGATGATAGTGAATTTTTACGTTTAACACCATGAAGTTAGCCGAATGTAACACCATGAAGTTAGTCGAAAGTAACACCATGCAGTTAGCTCTGCCCCCTACACATGCTAATTTGCATTTCTCTCACACTCATGTATCGTGAACGCCGATGGATTTTCTCTGTTTATGTTTCTCTTCACCCCACTGCCCCCCTCGTCATTTTTACTATTATCGCTTGAAATCACCCCTTTTAAAGAAATTTCACCAAAAAAAAATAGCGATAACATATCTGTGGACTAAAGGCCTCATTTTAAAAAAAAAATTATGTCAATCGGTTGAGCAGGGGTTGCTGGCGGATTGTCTAGAGAAATAGGGCTTGTGTTTTAAATATATAGATAAATAAATATATTTAATAAATTAATAATTTATTAAATTAAATTAATTTATTTAATATCTTTATTTTATTATTTTATCGTCTTTTTTACAAACGTTTAGTACTGGCACGCGGGATAAAATTTTTGGAGTTATTTTTGTTTTGTTACGCCAAAAAAGTATAACTTCTGACGTGCGTACATAAGTACACACACACTCTTTTTTTTGTTTTTGCGCGTATATCTCGAAAACAGTTGGTTTAGAGACTATACAGTGTGTCCACAGACTCATCCTCAACATGGGGATCTCCGTTGTTATGGGAGATAGAGATTTGGTTAAATGAGACAAAATGTGCAGAATCTCCAGTACTACTACCCTGCGTAGTCAAACTTTCCATATTTTGCTTGGTTCGCGACCGACAGTTGAAAAACGAGATTTACCCATTTTCGTTTTTTGTTTATAACTCGCTTATTAAGTAAGTTAGAAAAAAAATATTTTCACTTTCTTAAGGCCCTTTTTTATGAAGATTTCAAATCTCTTTTCATATTTTTATTTACTTTTATAGTTTTAGAGATACTTGTATTAACTTTGTTTTTTTAAATACACGTCAAAGATGGCCATGACACCATTCGAAAGAGATTTTTTTTCTCTTTAATTTGATATGAGGGTTGATGGATTTATTTTCAAAAATAACAGAGTTATACGTAAAACACTGATTTTTAATAGTAGGCTATGCTAAATTAATTGATAAAACAACAGAAGGCTTAGCAAACAGTTGAAATTCGCGTTGGTTTAGTAAACGGTTGTTTTGTTTTAGCTGTCAAAGTGTGGTTTGTTGCTAATTTGTCAGTTTACTAAGTGATTTATTAAATTTACTTTTGTTATCATGGAACCATTTTGTAACAATGAAAAATTTGATATGTTATCTTGTTATACATTCTATGTCACAAAAATTCGACCAGAGCTGCAGAAATGTACTTCGATCAGTATCCAGAACGAAGACAACCTCATTCGTATATTTACAGAAACTTACGAGTAAATTTAATAAACTATGCATCATTTAAAAAGCCGTTTACTAAGTCAACGCGAATAAGTGAAGAAGACAAAACTACTGTTTTACGATCAATTGTTGAAAATCGCTTATTTTTCATTGTTACAAAATTGTTCCATGATTACAAAAATAAATTTAATAAATCACTTAGTAAACTGACAAATTAGCAACAAACTACACTTTGACAGCTAAAACAAAACAGCCGTTTACTAAGCCAACGCGAATTTCAACTGTTTGCTAAGCCTTCTGTTGTTTTATCAATTAATTTAGCATAGCCTACTATTAAAAATCAGTGTTTTACGTATAACTCTGTTATTTTTGAAAATAAATCTATCAACCCTCATATCAAATTAAAGAGAAAAAAAATCTCTTTCGAATGGTGTCATGGCCATCTTTGACGTGTATTTAAAAAAACAAAGTTAATACAAGTATCTCTAAAACTATAAAAGTAAATAAAAATATGAAAAGAGATTTGAAATCTTCATAAAAAAGGGCCTTAAGAAAGTGAAAATATTTTTTTTCTAACTTACTTAATAAGCGAGTTATAAACAAAAAACGAAAATGGGTAAATCTCGTTTTTCAACTGTCGGTCGCGAACCAAGCAAAATATGGAAAGTTTGACTACGCAGGGTAGTAGTACTGGAGATTCTGCACATTTTGTCTCATTTAACCAAATCTCTATCTCCCATAACAACGGAGATCCCCATGTTGAGGATGAGTCTGTGGACACACTGTATAGCTCATTGCGCTAACACGACAGGGGCCGATGAGCAGTGAATGAACGGATAATGTCGGAGACAAAGTCTATCTATCTGAACGAAATAAACTCGGAAACTATTCAACCAATTTTCATGCGATTTTCACCAACAGATAAAGATGGTTGATAACGTTTTAGACTACAACTCGTTATACTAACACGACAGGGGACTAAGTAGTGAACGAATTGGGGCAACGCCGGGTAAACACAGCTAGTTTTATTTACATGTAAGCTACTCATTAGTTGACTTTTTTCATATTTCTTACAAAATCAGGAAAACAATATTGTGAAAAAAAACAGCATGGAAAATTAATTATACATTCAATTACACGTGGCCTCCAAGCATTCCAATTTCAATTTGTTGCCAGCTATTCTCACACAGCCCAGGTAAAAACAAAGAAGTCTCGCCTTAGAACTGTGTCCTGAATCCAACAGAGAACATTAAATTTACATAAGACGGGGAAACAATTTCTTGCGGATTTCCTGAAGAAAGCGGTATAAAACAAAGGCAAGGCGATGACTGTACAAAACAGTATTTTTTACATTGAAAACATGTTTAAACGCATAATAAAAAAATAAAATGTGTTTTTAACAGTATCTCCTTTTTATTATATTCCTGAGCCGAAAACAGACAAAAAATACCATATTATGTTCAATTTATATTACGAGAATATTTTAATCTTGTGTTGGAAAATGTTTAAAAGTCTATTTTTAGAATAGACTAGCTTTTACCCGCGGCTTTATTGGCGTTAATGTCGATTTTCTCGTAGCGATTCCATCTAACAGACGAAATTTAAAATGGTGTATAATATGTAATCTTTAAATTATCCTTGATTTACGTGCTAACTGACTAAATGTGCATGTACCTATATTATTACTAGCGTTGGGCGAATACGAGATGTTTTTACAATCGAAACAATCGCAATCGTTCATAATAACAATCGAGTCCACAATCGACTCGGAGTTTGATTTTACAATCGAAATGTTCGATTGTTCAAGTCGATTATTTGCCAGCGAATGAGAATACATATAATCGCGATTCAAGGTTATATGCTAGTCGAATGAAGTCTGACGTTTACGTTACTCGTTCATCGTTGATTCACTGTTCACACTGTTCAGTCGGTCTCAGAGCACTCGATTACTGCACAATCGACCATCCATCGACTCGACCACAGTTGTTGAGTGATGAACGATTATATATTATGTGGCTCTCGACAGTGGACATCGTCTGTACGATTCAGTACTATGCAACTTGGTCTCGGTGAAATATGAAACAACAACAATCGAGTCCAAGTGAAAACCATCGAGAGTCATCGAGATGTTTGAACAATCGAGACAATCGACTAAAATATCTCGTAATCGCCCATCACTAATTATTACTTCAGACTATTCTCTTCTGAAAAATAACCTCTGCACTCTTCATCTCAAATCCTTCCCCATCGCCTAAAAACTGTTGCAGCTCTGCCGACGCTATTTTTAAAGTTAAAAGGTTCGGGTAAACGCCAAATGAAGGATCAAGAATCACACTACAGATCCTTCAGGCGAAAAATTGAAAAACATTGTCCTGGAAAAACTTGATGAAAATAATGATGAGTTCCATATCAAAATATGTAGATTGTAGGTACATACGTTATGTAGTATGACGTATACTGACGTATAATAATATTATCTACTTATAGGTATGTAATTTTTTTTCTTAAAAACGACTAAGGATTTTGATGAAATGGGAACTTTAAGTACTATTTTTTTTGAACTCATCCGAGCAAAGCTCGGTCATCCAGATATTAAAACAAATCAAGCATGAATTAATAAAATTAAAAGATATTTCGATCGGCATTTATTTCAGAAAACAAACAACCAATTATTTATTTACTGTCGTTATTCTTTTGTTACAGAAACAATAGAGCGGCCGTGTGAGAGTGGTATAGTCGGAGCGAACATATCGCGCGGTGGGCTGTCGTTACTGCGAATTCCGCTATCAACGTGTATATTTGTGTTAGCGACTGTACTAACACGCACCCTGTAAATTAGCTAACGTCTTCACACCGGCAGCAGCGGAACAAACACGAAAGCGGCTGACGGTGGTCGCACAACTTCATCGCCTCCATTCGAGGGCCGTCGTTCTCGTGTAGATAAAACAACCAATCACAGACAAGAATGAAAACAGATTAGCTGTAAGCTGGTAATTACCCTATATAGGTACACATCAAAATAAATAGTTCTTTAATATTTATCTGACATATTAAATAGACGCCTTGATTAACTGATTGTTCAATTAATCGAAATCTCGTCGTTGACTTCGTGTATGAAGTAGCGTCCCCATCCAGATACTATCTCAAATGGATGGCACTGTGTCCCAAATAAGAGAAAACAAATTTTGATTATTTTTTCGATTTGTTTTTGCGGTTTAAGACTTATTTGACATCAACGACTTTCCCGATTAACCGATAGTCCAACTAATCAAAATACCATCTTTGCTTTCGCGTCCCGATCAAGGCAAATGACATGTTCCACATTTTTGTTTTTTTTTTTCTGTCGATTTGTTTCTTCTTTGTACCTTATAGTCGAGTCGAGAAGTGAGTTTCTTGAGAAAAATATGTGCAAGTCTTCAAAAAATATGAGCAATAGCTTATTCGATTCGAAATGTTATAATTACCACAAAACACCAAACCATAATTATGGTTTGGTGTTTTGTGGTAATTATAACATTTCGTATCGTTACACCAAAGGTTCCACCACTTTTTATTGTTATTCAATTCGGAAAAATATTCCGAAAAAAACGTCTTTTTCGGAATATTTTTTCGAATCGAATAAGCTATTACTCATATTTTTTGAAGACTTGCACATATTTTTCTCAAGAAACTTACTTCTCGACTAGACTAGTAAGATTTATTTTAAATAAAGGACTGCCCAGATTAACCGATGACCAAATGAACTGAACAATTGTGAAGCGCCTGAAAGAATCTGAATATCTGTTTTCATTCTGTAGATGGTTAAAATGTTAATAAAAAAATTGACGATCTACATCATAGGACAAGCGCGGTAGGTTTTAATGTAAGTTGTATAAAAAGATAATTTTATAGGATTCGTAAGTTGGTAAAATTGGCATTTTTTTATCTGCCGGATAAATTGATGATAAACTATTTAAAAAAATTCGTGGGCTGATTGGTGTAAAAATAGAAAATTAGTTAACTAATATATTAAACTACGAAGATGTTATGTTATTTTTGATAAAAATTAAAATTATTTTTGCAATGTATTAGGCGTTAAAATACCCATACTTTTGTTTTATGTTGCATTCTAAAAGTGATTACATAATTAATTTTATTTCGTTGATACATTTGCTACGATAAAATATTTTATACAAAAAATTTGGCTCTACTCAAAGTATTTAATAGTAGACCTCGCGCGGCAAAAGATGAAGCCACCGCGTCATAGTAACGTGAATGCATTACGCCCGCCTTCTAGCTTGCTGTTGGCTGTTTTGGAGATCCATGAGCGGTTTGCCAAAATTGTACCTAACGTCATAAAACCCAATGTGCAGTTTTGTGTACACGGCACTGTCTGTGGGCAAGCAGGCGTTCACTAGCATATTATTGATGACGTGCCTGGCTTCATCTCTCACCGCGGGCACTCTAGCAAGTGGTACCCAAGTATAAAACAATTTTTGCAAATAGGCACATCAATATTATGCAATTAAAAAAATGATTTCGCTGACCATTTAAAGATCTAGAATAGACCGTATTTCTTTAAGGATCAATTTCAAGAGTCTCAGTTCATAATTTCTCTCAACAGATGGTAGTACGGTATTTTATATGAATCAAGTATTTAATCAACTTTGGATACGATATTAATACTCGATTTTTGGTACGACTTTGAAGGTATAAAATTTAAGATAAAAGTACACTGAATTCTATCATGTTTTCCATGCTAGTCTAGTTTTAAAAGTACTTTGATAGTGGATTTATGCTGGGTTTCTGGTACGACTTTCAGCTTTAAATCTAAATTTGAGAAGTGATTCATAAATCTAGATTTAAGGCTTCGTACCAAAGACGCAGTATAAAGGTAGATTTAAGAAAAAAGTACCTACTTTTATCTTTAAATTTGACTACAGTTTCCATGGTAAATTCAATCCAGGTACTTTGAAAGTAGTTGAAAGCACAGATAAGGTTGAAAGTTCCCAAGATTAGTAGAATATTATAGGTTGGGTGTTAAATTGTTGTAAATTAGTGATGCTAGGCGAGACGGAACAGAGGGCGGGGGTAGTAGGCTGTGACGTCATTGGCGTCGTTGGTGGCTCGTTTCGTATAAAATTTCTTGTTAATTATTGTATTTTGCGTAGTTTTTTTGTCATTCTTTTAATAACATTTTCTTTAGTTTATAATAGTATAAATTTTACGTTAATTTTTTATAGTTTAATTGTGTTTATTATAGCTTTAGTCACGTTTTGTCGTTCGTGTGTTGTGTTATTTTGTGTAATATTTTCTTTATAATTTTCTTAACTTCTTAGAATATTTAATTTCATTTTTATATAATATTTTAAAAAATCACAATAATAAGATACATGCATGAATTATCTCATTTTTATTTCGTAGTACGAAAATATACGTCAATTCGAACACAACTTTAAAATCTGAGAAACATTGAATGATTCGTTGAAATGAAATAATTTATTGAAATATGAACTAATTTCTAAAAATCAAAAACAGTGTGTGACGTCAACGTGCATGTCGATTACCCGTTGCCATAGAAACTTGTTTACATCACGTTTACATTGGTACAAAACAGTATTTTTGAACAATTTGTTTCTTGGTTTTTAGATGGTATTAGTAGATAATAATCGCACGTCCTCTATATGTGCATGTATCATGACGTCACGAGCAAAAACGATTTTTAGCGGGCGGGGCTTACATACATATTTCAAAACTTATTTGTGAGCTTATTTGAAATCAGAATGAAGTAATTTTTGTGTCATTTTGTTCACAATTTACTGCCCTATTAATATAACGAAAAGACAAGTCTGCAAGCTTTCACGACCGGCATTGTTCCAAGTCTTCATGGTTTCCGGGCTTGTAGGCCGTGGTCCGGTGGTATTTCTACCTGACGTTTCGTCTACAACTGCGATAGACATTCTCAAAGGCGATTGAGAATGTCTGCCGCAGTTGTAGACGAAACGTCAGGTAGAAATACCACCGGACCAAGGCCTACAAGCTCGGAAACCATGAAGACTTGTAACGAAAAGACAATTTTCATGTATGTACCCTATTAAAATTAAATTCCTAAATCACGTTTCAAACAAAATACTTTTCCAACAATTTTAGAGGTTATAGACAATACTATAGGAAAAAATACGAAATGAAATAAAATTGCAAATTAAATTATAAAGTATGCAGTTATGTGTTACAGTTTGAAATATATTAAATTACTTTGCATATATGTTTTTTTACCTGTTAATACTTATAAATTCTGTCACAATTAACACTGATTTGACGCACCAATACCATGATACCCTTATTTTAATGATTATCTGGTGTTCTCTTGATTATCTATTTATATTAATTTATAAAATAACAAATATCATTTGTTTTTTGTGCTTAGTTTGATTTTAAAGGTGTTTTTTTTAATATTATTTATAATAATGCAATTTACATCATAACTGTCACATATAACACTGATTTGACGTACCAATACCATGATATCCTTATTTTAATGATTATCTGGTGTTCTCTTGATTATCTATTTATATTAATTTATAAAATAACAAATATCATTTGTTTTTTGTGCTTAGTTTGATTTTAAAGGTGTTTTTTTTAATATTATTTATAATAATGCAATTTACATCATAACTGGTAATAGAACCATAGTTGAAAAACACCTACCGACACCAATGACGTAGAAATTAGATTCAACCAATCACAGACGTGACCAGTTTTATAGGTCTTTACGACCAACCTTCTATAAAAACTACTTTACCGATCTTGGAAAGTCGTAGCAAAAATCGAGCGTAAAATTTAAGTTTCGATATAGAGAATGTTCTTCTATACACCAACACATAAATAATTTCAAAATTAGTGTATCATTTTTACTTTTTAAATTGTAGATTATAGACGCTCGACAACTGAGGTTATTATCATTTTTAAACAATCTGTATATAAAACGGTACAGATTCTTCGAAAAGGACACACAACTATGTTCGAAAATATCTACTTGTGATATATAGTTTTATTTTTATTTATTGTAGATTATAGACGCGTCGACATCTCAGGTCATTAGCGTCTTTCAACTACACTAAATAACAACTATCTTAAAACTAAATAACATCACAAAACATCCATGAGCGCAGGTGGGATCAAACCCATGGCAGTCCAGTCCAGAGGTTGCGGCACTAAGCACGCTAACCACTAGGATATCTGCCCTCTGTAGATATATAGAAGAACGTTCTCTAAAGGTTCTTATAAAATATATTAATGACAGTTTGTAACTTAATTTTGAGTAGGTACATGTCAGATTTATATATAAAATATCAAATACACTTCGACATCTTTTGAGGGAACTAATGGGTTAAAACTCTTAAGTCGAGCGTTAAACAAAAAATATTTGCTTTTTTCAAAATTTTTAATTACTTGACATTGGATAGATTTTAATTTAACCACAATTCTAATATTCGCTAGGAGAAATAACCTTGGCATTGTTAATATTTATTATGTAAATTTTTGCTGATATATTATAATGTTTGATTTTACGCGACAAAATTTACGACTGTTGTAAAAATAATTACGAACTTAATGACGCTAATTTGCTCTAGGGAATGAATAAAACAATAACAATAATACACCTACTTGTCTGTTTTATAAACAAACAAACATGGATTGGCATTTCTGGTTGATTTAATAATAATATGTAGAAAAACCTCTTGCGTATTCATATTCCCCTGGTATTAAGTTTTTAGTATTCGTTGTGTATTTTCCCTCTAATATTATTTGTTTTATTCAAAAAATACCTTCTATCAATACATTTTCCCCTGCTAAAAATATTTTTGGCACTACGATATCTCATATCGACGGTTCCAAAAATGACCACACTATTTTAGATTTATGCTGGGTTGCAGAAAGCATTGTAAAAAAATGTGATTTGACAACGACCTTAGATTTTGATCATATAATTACAGTTTTTATACATGCAGGAACAGTCTAATGTCGCTGTGAAACATTAGATTGTACTCAGACAAAAACAAATGATTGATATACATAGAAAAAGAATACTTATCAAGCTAAATTTTGATCAAAATGTGTAGAAAAATGTTGTTACGAAGTGGAAATTTTATAAAAAGAACTATGATGTATAGATGTATAGGTAAACAGTTAAAAAAAAATATCGTTTCAATCGATCAATTATTTCTCAATCCAGAATCGATTTGAAATTCTAAAATGCTTTTCTTATGGAGAAATAGTGAGGTCACAATCTAAGGACACTGTCAAATCAAATTTTTTGACAATGCTTTCTGCGACCGGGCAATAATTTTTGAAAGAGAAAAATCATTACAGTTAATAATAGAATTCAGTAACTTCTTATAATTTCATATTCTCCTGATACTATTTAACATCTTCTGCGTATCATTTTTATTTTCAGAACTATTTTCCTCTAATAATAATATTTTTGGTGCTCAACATATGAAGTCAAATGGACGAAAAAAGGCCAATCGTGCATTTTGGATATGCAGGAATTTTTTTGGGATCCGTAGGTTGTCGATGTTGAGTTTAAAAAAATACGTACACCCATCTTTTTAAGATGACGGCCAAATGTGGCATCCGCCGTCCCAAAAACTCCGTTTTAAACTCATCACCGAACCTCATACGAATTCCAGATAAAAAATCGCTGCCTACCCAAAATGCACGATTGAATGACAAATTGACTGCACAAAAACTGTCCCGAAAATTTACCATCCATAACTAAAAGTCACCGGTTTCGGAAAGAGCAAAAAGCTATACGTTTTTTAAATTCGACAATTTTTTCTGGCCGTATCCTGTATTTGTACTTTTTTTTCATGAAACGACTGAACTGGGACGGTAAATAGTAACAATAACTAACAACGATACTGATTACTGACATGCATGTAGGAATTGATTAAAAACGATTAAAAACAAACAAAATGCTGTTTCCAGTAATTGAAGAGACAAATTGTTTTGTTGCGATGGTATGATGAATATTTTTCGTTTATTTACATATTTTTTCCTATCAAAACAGAGTAAATAAAGTGTTTTCGTGCTATAATTTTTCAGTTCACATATTATTTTAAATTAATAAAACATAAATTAAAATAAACTATAAATTTTTTGCCATACACACTACAAAATATAACTACTTTGTATGTATACCGGCCTTTATTGGGTCATTCAACAGACAGGCGTGCCTAAATTGTTTTCATAACATAACTAGTGCGGTAAGTAAACGGTTGCCATAGTAACTTATATTTATTCGCTCTATCCGTTTGCTATAACGTACTCACGGCCTGCTGTAAATGTAAAGATGGCGACGCAAATGAACTGTCAACATTTTTTGAAAATACTGAAAATGAAGTGAAAAGTACGTATTTTGTAGTGCGTATGGCAAAAAATACCATATATTTCGCAACCCCTTTTACGACACTAGAAAGACAATTTACTATTAGTTGATTGAAATCGCGAAATATTGTACAAACCTTGAATGAAAACGTAGTATTTTCAAAATCGCGAAGTTTCGTCTCATATCTAAAACTTCTTCAGACTAAAAAAAAATTAATAACAATTTCGATAATTTAACATATTTACAAAAGTACATAACACCGAAATAGCTTACTTTAGTGCTGGGTTGCAGAGAGAATTGTCAAAAAATTTGATTTAACAATGACCTTAAATTATGATCATATATTTATAATTTTTATACAATATGCAGGAACAATTTAATGTCGTTGTTAAAGTCATTTTAGAACATTGCATTCACAGAAAAACAAAACAAATGACTGGTCTACATAGAAAAAGATAGCTTTTCAAGCTAAATTTTACTCAAAATGCGTAAGAAAATGTTGTCCCGAAGTGGAAATTGTACAAAAAAACTATGTTAATTAGATGTATGTACACTGTAAGAAATGAGAAGGCCGATTACATAGATTATCGATGGCCCATTTGTAGCCAGCCATTAATCTGGTAATAGGCACACAAAGAGACAATGACGTCGCAAACAGGTATCGTCACATCACGTAGATTCCGTAAAAACACATTGCGCATGCGTGGTTACTAATTTAACATTAATTTGTTTTGTATTCATCCATTTTATATATGTAACTATACATTTTATTTTGTAATTTTAACACACTTTATTGGAATATTACACAAATTATGTAATTTTAATTTACTTTATGTAAAAATCATAAATTTGTTTAACTTTACAGTAAAAGTCCAAGTTCTTATGAAGTTTTCTGTGTAAAAATAAATAATAATGTAAAATCACATAGAAAATCGAGGGAATTCTACCTTAACTTTCAAAGTATTTTTACATCTATTTTTTTACAGTGTACAGTTTAAAAAAATATCGATTCAATCAATCAATTATTTTTTGAGCAAGATCGATTTAATATTCAATAATGCTTTTAGTATGGGGAAACATGTTTGGTCATAATCTAAGGTCATTGTGAATTCAGATTTTCTGACAATGTTTTCTGCAACTCGGCATTAGAGTTGTTTATTTTATTAATAGCAACAATATTTTTAAACGGTTTTATTTAGCTTGACCCCGTATATATTTGTTTCAAATCTTGCGACCGATTTTTCACCCAGTTCCCGTTATCCGATTGAGTTGAAATTTTGCACACATGTGTAGCTCCGGTGACAATACAATATTTTGGTAACTAGCTGACTGGCCCGGTTTCGTCCGTGTGTAAATCGTACTTTTGAATTTTCACCCACTTCCCGTGATTCGATTGAGTTGAAATTTTGCACACATGTGTAACTCCGGTGACAATACAATATTATGGTAACTAGTTGATCGACCCGGCTTTCGTCCGGGTGTAAATCGTACTTTTGAATTTTCACCCACTTCCCGTGATTCGATTGAGTTGAAATTTTGCACACATGTGTAGCTCCGGTGACAATACAATATTATGGTAACTAGCTGACCGACCCGGATCCCGTCTGGGTGCAAATCGCATTTTTGAATTTTCACAGGCAAAAGGTCTTGCTCCGGTAACGTTTCAGTGGATCGGATAAATGTAATAAAATCACACTAAGTAAATAAAGCACACTAAAAAATTAAAAATAAAAATAGGTAAAAAAACTTTTAAGTTAAACGGTTTTTTAAATGTACTAAAAAGAAAAAAATAATATTTAATTTAGGTTCATAAGTATAAAAGCGTGGGTCGTGACTGTAATAAATTATCATAAAGTTTGCGACCCACGCTTTTATACTTATGAACCTAAATTAAATATTATTTTTTTCTTTTTAGTACATTTAAAAAACCGTTTAACTTAAAAGTTTTTTTACCTATTTTTATATTACTAGGATAATTTTACATATTTTCAGTAATATAAAGAATGTCACTCTATAGTAAAAAGTCAATTTTTATTCCGTGAAAAGTTGCTTCTTAAAACTTTCAATCAGCCTTCTGAATATTTTCAAAGCTTTTTAAAAAGAAATAAATTTTACGAAGTTTTTAAGTCATGAAAGTTTTTAAAAAGAAACTTATAAATACTTATTGCTTATAGGAGACAACAAACTCTGAAAGTAAAACAATTTTATTAAATAATCAAAATATTTCTAAAAGAAAATTTAATCAAAGCAAAATCCTCTTAAAATATTACATGTACCTTTATTACATTCCTGGTGATTAAAAAAAAAGAAAATTTTGCAATTTTGCCATTTCATTACTTATATACCGGGTGTCCGGTCTCAAAGTCGAACATAGGGAATTAACGTTGTGTCCATTTTTAAGTATTTTGGCTTTTACTTCTACTCGTATAGATAGATAGATAGATAGTTTATTTCTTCGCGTAGCCAAAGTGGATGCGAAAGTCAAAAAAATACAAAACGTAGGTAATACAGATTAATACAATAATAAAATACAATAATTTAGCGTCCTCTATATTCGTACCAAGCATGCAAAAAAAATTTTGGACACACGTTTATTATAGAGAAACTCAAAAGCTACAACTTTTGTCATAACCATTTTTCGCTCCCGATTGACCGTTTTGTTGTAAAATCGGAAAAACCGTTTTCACCTCCAATAAGTGTCATTTTTGAGAATTTATAACTTTTGAATAATAAGAATTTTCAAAAAATTTTCTAAACAAAAGTTGTTGGATATACCCTTCTTAACAATGTTTGTAATAGTAATTTTTCACCTACAAGAAGTATTTATCAAGATACATGTTTTCATCCCTTAAATTCAAGATGGCGGCCACCCCTTGCGGAATTCGAGGGGAGAAACTTGGCTGGAGTGTTCTAGTGGCACCCCCTACCTACCATTAAAATTTTATCATGAATAAACATAAATTGATAAAATTTCGTCAGATGTCGCTATGCTCATTCTCCTTTTACCGTATAGCCTAATAATTATTATAGCCTAAGTCACCCGGGAACAAGCCCATAAACAGTACAAGTATTTTTTCAAATCGGTTCAAATATAGATTATTGATTCGGCGCCATAACCAGAAACTAAACGTGGATGCATTTTTTTAAACCAACTAACATCTAACATAATATTATTCTACCGATTAAATTTTTCATCGATAAATTAAAAGATTAAAAAGTTATCAATATTTTTAAGCAGGTGTAAATTTACATTTAAACCCTGCTAGCAATAAATGACACGTTGCGGGATTACTTTTTTAAATCATCATTAATACATTTTTGAAACCATATATGCTGTATTACAATCAAGGAGGTGTGTGTGAAATGTATATCGGCGACAAAATGTTGTCGGTTGTGTCCGTTTACGACGCTCGTGTAGGCGAAGGAGGATTTAATAAGTTCAACTGTTTCAAATTGTACAGTCGCGGACTTAATAAAGTTTACACTTGAGTTTTTCAGTGTAAGTTCACAAAAAGTCAGTAGCTTAGCAACAAATTTAGTTTTTAATAGGTAAATGTAAATGTCAAAATTTAAAAGAAATAATTGTCGTTTAAATGCCTCGAAATTATTAAAACGATGAACAAAAAAGAAGCATTATTGCAAGATTGGAGGAAGGAATTTGCTAGTATCAAATATTATCAAATCTTTTTATGTTTTAATTGAATAATTATTGAGTAATTTCGATTGTATAAAAAACAACTGAGGTGTTTTGATAATAAATTATTTTTTATTGCATTTTTAGGATGTAACCTTAGTAATTGATACAATACTATCAAAAGCCAAATTACAATATGCAAAAATTAAAAAAACCGGTAACTAGATGATACAGGTGTAACTTTTTTAAGTCCCCGACTGTACATTGAAAATTGAGTGCAGTTTCAATTCTAAGTAACTTATTTTGAAAAGAAGTTTTAAAAACAAGGTAACTGAATAATGCATGTTATTTCTTTCTTAATTGCATTTATTGCTATAAAACGAGATAAATTGTATTACATGCTGAAAGTGCTCTAATTTATTGTTAAGAAAATGCTTTCTTTGTTAACAGTTCGTGTGAGAATTGAGATGTTGAGGCAACTCGCAAGCTAACAAATCATCAATGAAAACGCAAACGAATGAACACGTTTCTTTTCTTTAGACATGGTGTCTAAATAGACCAATCAAATTAGTCGAAAAAATAGGGCTGAAATTGCGTTAATTAGATATTGCGTTAATACATTTCACACGCAGCAATCCCTCTTTAATTGTAATACAGCGTATATGGTTTCAAAAATGTATTAATGATGATTTAAAAAAGTATAGCCGCAACGTGACATTTATAGCTAGCAGGGTTTAAATGTAAATTTACACCTGCTTAAAAAGATTGATAACTTTTTAATCTTTTAATTTATCGATGAAAAATTTAATCGGTAAAATAATAATATGTCAGATGTTAGTTGGTTTAAAAAAATGCATCCACGTTTAGTTTCTGGTTATGGCGCCGAATCAATAATCTATATTTGAACCGATTTGAAAAAATACTTGTACTGTTTATAAGCTTGTTCCCGGGTGACTTAGGCTATAATAATTATTAGGCTATACGGTAAAAGGAGAATGAGCATAGCGACATCTGACAAAATTTTATCAATTTATGTTTATTCATGATATAAACCTTCCCACTGGAGCAAAAATAACATATCGATACATCGGTCGCAATTTTATCAATTTGTTTATTCATTCAATTTTCCAATTAGAGCGAAACCAGGGGGCAATCATTCTCGGAAAATGCCTGGTAAATACAGAAAGTAAATTCATGACATAAACATTCCTTAACTCGAGCCAAAATAGCGACTAGCGACATTTGAGGGATTTTTATCAATTTATGTTTATTCATTAAATCTTCCAATTGGAGCGAAAATTTAAACTGTAGGTATATTATTATACGCTATCGTAACAGGGAGCTTTCATTCTCGGAAAATTCCGGGTAAATATGGAAAGTAATTTCATTTCATAAACTTTCCAACTGGAGCTAAAATAGCGACTAGCAACATCTGACTGAATTTTATCAATTTATGTTTATTCATATTAAATCTTCCAATTAGAGCTAAAATTTAGAGTGTGTATCATATTTGTAACATGAGTCTATCATTTCCGAGCAACGCCGGGTAAATACGGAAAAAATTCATGACATAAACCTTCTAACTGGAGCAAAAATAGCGTCTAGCGACATCTGACGGAATTTTATCAACTTATGTTTGTTCATTCAATCTTACAATTGGAGCGAAAATGTAGACTGTATATCATAACACTATTGTAACAGATATATTATTTCCGAGAAACGCCGGGTAATTAGGGAAATTACTTTTATTACATTTAGTTTCATTACATTTTAATACATTCATGACATAAACCTTCCAACTGGAGCAAAAATAGCGTCTAGCGACATCTGACGGAGTTTTATCAACTTATCCAAGTGTGAAAGCTTTCACGGCCGGTATTGTTCCAAGTCTTCAAGGTTTCCGGGCTTGTAGGTCGTGGTCCGGTGGTATTTCTACCTGACGTTTCGTCTACAACTGCGGTAGACATTCTCCTTGGCGGCTCACAGGTCAGTGATTGGTATTCCCCTTCTTTTATGCCTCTGGACACCAGCACTCCGACATACAAAACCAATGACCAATCGTACAAGGACGGGATATGACCGAGTAGAGAACTCACCCCCACCACTACACACTGCGCAGTTGACCAATGACAGAGAGACGGACTACGATCGAACAGAGAACACACTGGTACTAGGCATAAAAGAAGGGAGAACACCAGTCACTGACACACTGACCTGTGAGCCGCCAAGGAGGACACTTCGACCGCTGCCACATCGCCTTTGAGAATGTCTACCGCAGTTGTAGACGAAACGTCAGGTAGAAATACCACCGGACCACGGCCTACAAGCCCGGAAACCATGAAGACTTTATCAACTTATGTTTGTTCATTCAATCTTACAATTGAAGCGAAAATGCAAACTGTATATCATAACGCTATTGTAGCAGAGATATTATTCCCGGGCAACCCCTGATAAATACCTAAAGTTATATAATATGTATAATTCTATTGAAACTATCCAATGTCAGAATAGCAGCAAATTAATACCTGTTTAAAATGCAAATGCCATGTAGTAAAAAATAAGCTGTGCGCTCAAAACTTCAAAGCTCTTTTAATTGAGTTTCCAATTATGAGCCTTTTTGCAATTCCAGGACAAAATTAAAAATTTAAATGCCTACTACATACCTCCAACTTTTATATACTTTATTTTATTAATGTAAATTGCTGATGACGACGTGAAGAATAAAACACGTCTCGCATAATATTAAAATGTTTTTATGAAATTGGATAAGAGAGAAACGGAGACACTGCGAAAGAGAGAGAAGGAAGCACATAAAGTTGTATAGGAGAACGGTGCTTATAATATGTGTATTATTTGTATAATTATTATATTTATATTATGTAGTTAAAATATATTGTTGAAAGTGACAAAATGATTTCACGCTCATTTCAAGTGATAATACATCTATTTAAATAGAAAAATGATTTTAATCTTTCAATAGACACTCACTGATCTCGGTATGCAACCGAACTCTCAACTATGCTAATTTTTAATAGCAGACGAACAACGGCTATGCTAATCCTTTTTTTAAAGGTATTTCTAATTGCATATTATGTCCACATATAGAGCATATGCAGATATCCAAGCGGATATCCTTTGGAGATGCCCTGAACATGTAAAGTTACATAATTACAGCTGAGTCAAAACGAAATCACAAAACATCCATTAGCAGAAGTGGGATTCGAAACCACGACAGTCTAATCCAAATGTCAGCACTCTAATCATTAACCAAGCTGTCCCTACGGTAATTAATCCTTTATACTGAATTCCGAACCGAGAGTAAGATACTTTCGTATCACCTACCAAAGTCTTAATTAATTTCTAACATCAAATCCAAAAAGTTTCGGAGTTCGGTCAAGGATTAATAGAAGTGCATCGAGGATGATGGCTAGCAGTTTGGGTCGAGACTTAATAATATTGTAACAAAACTGTTTTCTGAGTTGACGGAATAAATATTTATTTACAATAATGAAAAACACAACAATAATAAATACAGCAACCAAGAGTCAGTTCTAACAATCAACACAAGTAATTAACACTTAACTATATACAATTGACTCCACGAATATTTATTTTATCAGGTGAATTAATATCACTGTATTTATATCAGATTTATTTCTAACGTTTATTTATGTCGGTCATTTACTCAGTTACTTCAGTACTATTTATTTATATCCACTCCACTATTTATATCACTATACTGACTGATTCGACCGTTGATTGACTAATATTTATATCACTGATCTGCTTGGTTGCACAACTCACCATTGACTGCGTATTCGACACTACACTGACTGACTGATCTCCGTTGCACTCGCTTGCTTATATAGGCCGCTTGGCTAGGCACAGCGCGTTCTAGCGTTCTCTAGAATGTTCGTGCAGTTACTCGTTTTTCAGCAAGCAGACACCGCTTCCTGCCTGACGTTTATATACAGGGTGATCCGTAACTATATACTTATGTATTAGTTGGGAGATCATAATGCACTCAATTATCTGCAATGTAAGCGTCAAATAATTAGAAAATAGCCTGAAAATTACTAACTAAAACTACTCAGTTGATGGTACGCAGGCACGTACCTAATCCTTCAATTCGGAAATAGGTATTATCGTAGCCGTTGCCAATATTTTATTTTAAAAATGACTACAGTTGAGAGTTCAGGGGTGCACCACTGATCTACTCGTCCATCGAAAGGTTAACGATCTGCAGATTGTACGATACACGAAATACATCTGCTTTGTAAAAATATTAACTATTATATAGAAATAAATTTAGAAATAACTTAGTCAAATTTTGTATAACTGTTATCTTGAGTATGAGAAAATAACGCACTTATAATGTCTGACTCAGAATAACGTTAAACTTTACATACGTACAATTATAACGTTTACGTTATTGTGAATGGACGTTTACGCCAATTCGTATTATTCTAACAGACACGGATGTTAATCACAGACAACCGTCAAGCAACATAGGATTGACTATACAAGCAGGTACAAAAACATTCACATGCTAGCTTGGTCCGTTAACCAAATTTCGCAAACCTCGTTCCAATCCGTATAGGGAGCTTTAGGTATCAGGTTCGTCGCGAAGATGGTGTGTTTAAACACATGCATGTTAATTTGGTTCGTGAACTTGGTTCATGAACCAAATTTCGCGAACCTCGTTCCTACGCGTATAGGGCGCTTTAGGTATCAGGTTCGTCGCAAACATGGTGTATTTAAACACATTACTGTTAATTTGGTTCGTGAACTTGGTTCATGAACCAAGTTTCTCAAACTTCGTTCCTATCCGTATAGGGAGCTTTAGGTATTAGGTTCGTCGCGAACATGGTTTATTTAAAGTTTAAACACATGCATGCGTATAGGGCGCTTTAGGTATCGGGTTCGTCGCGAACATGGTGTATTTAAACACATGCCTGTTAATTTGGTTCGTGAACTTGGTTCATGAACCAAATTTCGCGAACCT
This sequence comes from Mongoloraphidia duomilia, assembly GCA_039654895.1. Classification (NCBI taxonomy): domain Eukaryota; kingdom Metazoa; phylum Arthropoda; class Insecta; order Raphidioptera; family Raphidiidae; genus Mongoloraphidia; species Mongoloraphidia duomilia. Next base: position 3,296,028 of record CM077520.1, on the reverse strand, counting down.
AGTTCCTACGCATATAGGGCGCTTTAGGTATCAGGTTCGTCGCAAACATGGTGTATTTAAACACATGCATGTTAATTTGGTTCGTGAACTTGGTTCATGAATCAAATTTCGCGAACCTAGTTCCTACGCGTATAGGGCGCTTTAGGTATCAGGTTCGTCGCAAACATGGTGTATTTAAACACATGCATGTTAATTTGGTTCGTGAACTTGGTTCATGAATCAAATTTCGCGAACCTAGTTCCTACGCGTATAGGGCGCTTTAGGTATCAGGTTCGTCGCAAACATGGTGTATTTAAACACATGCATGTTAATTTGGTTCGTGAACTTGGTTCATGAATCAAATTTCGCGAACCTAGTTCCTACGCGTATAGGGCGCTTTAGGTATCAGGTTCGTCGCAAACATGGTGTATTTAAACACATGCATGTTAATTTGGTTCGTGAACTTGGTTCATGAATCAAATTTCGCGAACCTAGTTCCTACGCGTATAGGGCGCTTTAGGTATCAGGTTCGTCGCAAACATGGTGTATTTAAACACATGCATGTTAATTTGGTTCGTGAACTTGGTTCATGAATCAAATTTCGCGAACCTAGTTCCTACGCGTATAGGGCGCTTTAGGTATCAGGTTCGTCGCAAACATGGTGTATTTAAACACATGCATGTTAATTTGGTTCGTGAACTTGGTTCATGAATCAAATTTCGCGAACCTAGTTCCTACGCGTATAGGGCGCTTTAGGTATCAGGTTCGTCGCAAACATGGTGTATTTAAACACATGCATGTTAATTTGGTTCGTGAACTTGGTTCATGAATCAAATTTCGCGAACCTAGTTCCTACGCGTATAGGGCGCTTTAGGTATCAGGTTCGTCGCAAACATGGTGTATTTAAACACATGCATGTTAATTTGGTTCGTGAACTTGGTTCATGAATCAAATTTCGCGAACCTAGTTCCTACGCGTATAGGGCGCTTTAGGTATCAGGTTCGTCGCAAACATGGTGTATTTAAACACATGCATGTTAATTTGGTTCGTGAACTTGGTTCATGAACCAAATTTCGCGAACCTCGTTCCTACGCATATAGGGCGCTTTAGGTATCAGGTTCAACGCGAAGATGGTGCATTTAAACACGTGCATGTTAATTTGGTCCGTGAACTTGGTTCATGAAAGTTTTGCGAAACTCGTTCCTATGCGGATAGGGCACTTTAGGTATCGTTTAATCTCAGACTAAACAAGAAAGGTCAGGGCCACAGATTCTAAAATGCTTTACATGTGACAGAAAAACCCGAAATGCTTTTAATTTTTTCAATAATATTTGTTTTAAGATTTACATACAATCTTAAATTTACTGCTATTAATAGATCATGTAATTGACACGTCGCATGTACAAAACAAAAGCAAAATAGATCAAGAGCGTAAAAGTCCTTATGGATAAAATTAAAAGCTCTCGAATTAATCAATCTATCCAGATATTTCTTGGTAATGGCCGTCAGCTCCAAACTTGGTAGTAAAGTGAATAAACTAATTTTCTTTACTTATATCTTATACAGTGCGTTTTATTTCAACCAACATATCGACTTTACAACTTTACATGAAGCATTTTTCCATTTGATTTAAATTAAATTCAAGTCTTTAAATAGGTAGATTTTTAATGTCGATAATTTATTAACTTAATCAAAAATGACGTTGTGGGATGAGGACGAAAAATCAACAAATGCTTAATTTCTAACTCTGCAACGTTTCATTGACAATTTCATCAGGCATCTTAGGTGAATCACATTTGTATTATTGAGTCCATTATATCAAGACCGACATTCGTTTAAAGTAATTATTAAGAGAAGAAAAACAGACATTAACTTTAAAGGCTGAATGACAACTTGTGTTGTCAATTTTCAAAGCCTGTAAAGTTTATACCTGTTTTTCTTCTCTTAATAATTAAAAGAATGTCGGTCATTTTATTGATTTGATATAATGGACACAACAACAGTAATGTAATACAAGGTTAGTAGAGTACTCTAATAACCTTGAATGTAATACATCTAAGATGTTTGTTGATTTTTCGTTCTCATCCAACAACATCCTTTTTGGTTATAAAACAGTAGGCTCAGTCCATGAAAACTGTGACAACGTTATTTTTGACAGTAAATATTACAGAATTTTTTCCAATATAACAACGTTAAAACCGTCACTATGCTTTTGAGTAGATATAAGAGTTAGCCTACTATATTTTGATTTAACTTCAATTCAAATGGAGAAATTTAACATGTAATAGCCCAATCATTTTAGATCAAATTCGATATAAGAAGCAAGAAAACTGTCGGATTAAAACTTTTGACGCAGTTAGGTGTCCCCCGCATAGTAGATGAAGAAATCATATTTTGACTTATTAATTAATTATGGGAACTGTCCGCCATCTTGGATTTTGTGTTTTTGTCGATTTGTACGCGTATTTTGCATTTCTCAATAAGTAACAAATTTGTAAACAATTTAATTCTCTACAATCCACATATAGTCAATATTTTTAAAAAAAATTATGTATTGCTAATAATAAGCAAACAGTGTGAAAAGTCCACACGTACGAAAAACTTGTTTGTACAAAAACTGTTGGGAAATGAGTCCTCTACAACTTTATCATTTAAATGTGTCACTTATTTTCAATAAAAATGTTCCAAAAGTTGAAAAAACTGCGCCACTCTCCTAATTTTTCACACTGTTTGCTTATTATTAGCAATAAATAATTTTTTTTTAAATATTGGCTATATGAGGATTGTAGAGAATTAAATTGTCTACACATTTGTTATTTACCTTTTTTATCGAGAAATGCAAAATACGCGTGCAAATCGACAAAAACACAAAATCCAAAATGGCAGACAGTTCCCAAAATTAATTAATTGGCCAAAATTTGATTTCTTTATCTACTTTGCGGGGGATACCTAACTGCGTCAAAAGTTTTAATCCGACAGTTAACCTTTTGAAAAAATCTAAAATGATTGGGTTATAAAGTCAATATAGCCCGGGAAATAAAGGTTTTAGGTCGCAAATAATTCCAAAGGAGCTGGATTTTTCACAGATGGTAGAACACCTTTAGACATGTATTTTTACAAAAGTCCCCGGTTATCCCCCTTGTGCTTCCCCCGCCATCCCCTTTTGAATATAATTTTGCAAGCCTTACGGAAAACGCTAATATCTCCTTAACCAATGTCTGAAATCAGACGACTTTTTTTTTGTTTTGTTCCTAATTAGTTACTCTAAAAAATTTCCCCTCTTCAATTTTGCGATAAAATCAATATATGCTTTGCAAATTATTAATAAAGAGAAAATATCAGTTTTTAAAAGAATATTTCACAAAATATTTGCATATAACTTTTTGATGAACCTGTTTCGAAATATCTCAAAAACGATTCTTTCATATTAAATAGGATTACATTTCCTACAATTTTCATCCTTACAAATTTTCTGTGGTACAAATAGTAAGCGCGCTACAGCTTCTTGAAAATCGCACGCGCTTTTTGTAGCCTTGGAAACCGATTGTTAAAACGTAATGTCCTTTTCAATAGCTTTATTTATTGTGTTCTTCATCGAATTTTAAATTGAAAATGCACATGTTCATAAAGCAAAGAACGCTCTAAATCGTGATTTTTGTCCCATATCGATATCGTTAAAAATTTCGAAGCTATAGCCAGTCAAAGTTGAAGTCATCATAGAGCCTTACTTTTTTTTTGGACACGTGTTACGAGTACTTTCCATACCGAATAAAAAAATTTCCGTCTAGTAACCTATAAAAAATTTAAGGTCCAATCTCACTAACTTGAAAAATTTTCAAGTTATAAGCATTAATGTTCATGTTTTTACTTTTTGACATAAAATTAAAACGCTTGACGCGAAGTGCTCTACTAAGAAGAGTGTTCGAGAAATATTAAGTTTACATATAGAAGCTGTAGACCTATTCATGGGTTATCTAAGTGAGTAAAAAAATTTAAAAAATTTGAAAGTGGTCACTCTACAGAGCACTTCGCAACAAGTGTTTCAATTTTATGTCAAAAGGTAAAAACATGTACATAAATGCTTATAACTTGAAAATTTCGCAAGTTAGTGAAATTGGACGTAAATAATTGTTTATGGCATTAAATTTTCTATAGGTTCCTAGACGGACATTTTTTTATTCGGTATAGAAAGTACTCGTAACGCGTGTAAAAAAAAAATGTAAGGCTCTATGATGATTTCAGCTTTGACAGGCTAAAGCTTCTAAATTTTTGAAGATATCGATATGGGACAAAAATCATAATTTAGGGTGTTCTTTGCTTTATGAACGTGTGTATTTTCAACTTAAAATTCGATGAAGAACACAGTAAATAAAGCTATTGAAAAGGACCTTATATCTTAACAATTGGTTTCTAAGGCGTGATTTTCAAGAAGCTGTAGCGCGCTTACTATTCTTACCACGGAAAATTTGTAGGAATGAAAATTGTAGGAAATGTAATCCTATTTAAAACATTACATAACGAAAGAATCGCTTAAGTCGACCGTTTCTGAGATATTTCGAAAAAACAAAAACAATGTTAAAATTTCGTGGTTTTTTGGCTGCCAAAAGTTGTCCCGGTGTCATGTTGGCACGAATATATGCAAACAAATAGTAGATTGTATATCTAGATGTGTAATGGACTATTACGGCGAGTGATGACAGTATGTAAGAACGAGCGACAGCGAGTTTTTACAGTCACACGAGCCGTAATACCATTACGCACGACATATAATATATATGGAATTTTTTGCCATACCCACTACAAAATACCTACTTTTCACTTCATTTTCAAAAAAATTTGACAGTTCATTTGCGTTGCCATCTTTACTTCTACAGTATGCCGTGAAGTTCGTGAGAAAGTAATGGCAGACGCACGCAGGCGTTTAGAGCGAATAAACAGAAGTTCCTATGGCAACCGTTTACTTCCCGCACTAGTGCGGAAAGTAAAACACTTTCCGCACACCTGCCTGTGAAATGACTCATAAAAGGCCGCTATACATACATCGTAAGTAGCTATTTTGTAGTGGGTATGGCAAAAAATATCTTATGCCCCACCTTTTGCAAGGTACAATGTATGTCAAAAACTACACAACATTTCTTATTCAAACCGATTTTCGTTGGAAGTATTTTATAAATTCTACTTCATTTACATACCGACTGTTGACTTAAATAAAAAAGTCATTTTGAAACTTCTACATCATTTTTGAAGGCCTATCTAATGATACCCCACACGCTTATGTGCACTGGAATTTTTTTTATCCCTCAGTTACATATATGGTGTGCCACCACTATTTTTTTCGTAATTTCACTTAACCATTGTATAGCAGTTCATAGAAAACACCTACCTTCCAAATTTCATCTATAGTGTGCCAATAGTTTCCGAGTAAAATGACTGTGACATACGGACGGACAGACGGACAGGATGAAATTATAAGGGTTCCCTTTTTGCCATTTGGCTACGGAACCCTAAAAACGCTTCAATGTTAGATAAATAATTTTATTACAAATAAATAAATACAATCCATAAGTTTTTTTAATTTTATTGCCATGCGTCCGACCGCTGCGCTCATTATTAACAGCCCACTTGCCCTATAATTAACTAAAGTCTATCAATATATACATCATTTTAAAGCTACAAATATTGTCTACAAATTTTACTTGAACAACTTTTACCCTAACAGGCTTAGCAAAAAGTTATATGGAAATATTTTGTGAAATATTCTTTTAAAAACTGATATTTTCTCTTTATTAATAAATTGCAAAGCATATATTGATTTTATCGCAAAATTGAAGAGGGAAATTTTTTAGAGTAACTAATTAGGAACAAAACAAAAAAAAAGTCGTCTGATTTCAGACATTTGTTAAGGAGATATTAGCGTTTTCCTTAAGGCTTGCAAAATTATATTCAAAAGGGGATGGCGGGGGAAGCACAAGGGGGATAACCGGGGACTTTTGTAAAAATACATGTCTAAAGGTGTTCTACCATCTGTGAAAAATCCAGCTCCTTTGGAATTATTTGCGACATCGGGTGTTTTTTTCCTTTCATTTCCTGGGCTAATATGTTGATTTAAATCAAATGCACTGTATAACCTTCTTTGTTTTATTTCAATTTACAAAGCCAAGCCCACACTTCTGCGATTCGGCGTGTGAAAATGTACAGCTCAAGGTTCAAGTGTGACCTAATCCATTGTTGCTTTGACTGTTTCGCTTATGTGAAACAATATCGGAAAAAAGAATAATTAGGTAAACAATATTTATATAATTTATCTAATATTTTGTATCTTTACATTGAACGTCACAAAATTTACAACTTGGTTTACACTTCTGTTTTGTTTGTTAATTTTGCCAAAAAATCTCCAGTAGTCATTCAGTGAAAAATCAATTTTTATTTGCAGTGAGTTACTTGTCATAATTATATCGGATAACTGCAAAAATTGAGCCTATTTAATTTACATGTAAAATAAAATATAAATTAATACTAAATCACTTGTAAATAATTAGTAATGATGTTTTAATATCACTATTCCAATGGCTTGTGTCTGGTACCATCAGACAATAATTTCAAAAAAATATATACAGGATGTTCGTATTTTTACAGTACAACCAGTGTAACTACTGGCAGGCTGAACGTGCAGTTCCCGGAGCCCCGTGTGGGTCTCCAAAAATTATGAACAAACAATATTTTTAATCGTTGAATTCAAAAAATGTTATCCGAATAACCTAACCTATTGGTGTTCATAAAAAATAATCAGCATTTTATTAATGCATATTATGTCGTTATTAGCTCACCGACAAACTTTGACAGATGAATATGCTCATTGCTCATCTAATTTTAAGAAAAATTGTATATGAATATATATCCCATTTTACTAATTTAAGAAATTAAATATATAAACATTCGTTATTTTTAGGTACCTACTTGTTAATAATAAAACAATTATTGTTGTTTTTTTCGTTTACGTTTTTTTTCTTTCTTTTAATTGGATAAGCATTAGATGAGCTTTCATTGGTCAAAGTTTGTCGGTCAGCTGTATATTATTTGAAAAATGTTCGTAAAACGACTGGAGACACGTTTTCCCACCACCAGCATCGGTACTTCCACCACATGTTAATTTTCCCATTTTTTAAATTATTATACATGATGATTTATTAGCTCATTCATAAACTTTGACAGATGAAAAGCTCATCTAATGATCATCTAAAAGCTAAAAAATCAATCTGTATAAATTATAATTGTTCCCATCACTGAACCATTTTTATAATTCAAATTTCCTGTCACAATAAATTGTTTGTTGTCAGGTAAAGGTTAGGTTAAAAAATTTTAGGTTTAAGGTTGAAGTTCAACCTACGGCCTCTTTTCTTGCAGTTTCGTCACTCAGTACAACCGGTTTTAATTGTTTCTAATTAAAATTGAATTTTTGAAAATAGGATCGTTCTGAAACTTGATCAGTTTTCTATAAATAAATTGTTTGAAAATGATGAATTTCTCTGTTAATTAGTTTCACAATGCTTTTATCTTCTGTAAAATGTAAATTTTTTTTTCTCGGAAACATGTTCGCTTCAACATAGGAAACGTTCCATGTTCGTTCCGTCTTTGGAAGTGTTTTGCGCAAGCGCAAGCCTACTAGCTAAGCCCTTTTCACACACACACACGGTTTCCGTATAAACGGTACCGTGACGGTTTAGTAATGTAGGCATGATCACTGGTAGAACCGTGTCACGGCACCGTTTATACCGGAACCGTGTCACGGCACCATTTATACAGAAACTGTATGTGTGTGCATGTGTGAAAACGGTACTGGCTAACGCGGCCTTGTTTCCATTATTATAATGATTTATATTTATGACTGTTTAGGACATCCTGTACATAAGCAACGGTGTAAATTAATAAAGCTATGAACCCGAGACGCTATAACTAACATTGTGATTCTCAACATATGAGATTATGTAATCGTGTTTGTCGTGCGTGGATGGTGCGTATTTGTGTGTGAGAAAAGGTAATCTAGCGCCATGATACGATGGGAGATGAGCTGATATTAAGTTAAGATGTACTGTGCTGTACTATTATACATAATGTTATATAATCAGTGGTAGCTTACCACCCTTTTCTAAAATGCCTATTGTATAAAATATACATACATATTATGTACATTACAATATTATGATATCATTATATACATATTATAAAAGACACGTTAGATTAGTGCCTACAGATCTATTTTATATTACTTCTTTATACCTTTCTATTATATTGTAATAGATAAAGACAACAAAACGTAGACTATATTTGTATACACTTGATGCCATGTTATGCGATTCACTATTGTTTTGTAGCGAAGTGAAAATTGTGTATTTTAAAAAATAGAACAAAATATTATTAAACTCGCAGTATCTAGCAAAGGGTTGCATTGACTCAATGTTTAACATAATATAAGAACCAAAATCTATTTAAAAATATAATGCGTAAACTGGGTTAGTGATTGGGCAAAACAGTTGATCAATAGATATTGTAGATTATAGATACTCGACAACTGAGGACACTGGCAAAACAGTTCTTTACAAATAACGGATGTTACTATTCCTGTTCTAAGCAACTGAAGTCTTTAAGAAAAGAGACATTTGACGCTATGAGATGTTTTGGTGGCAGAAAATGAATGTACAGCAAAATGTGGTTGTTGCATTAGGCCACGCCTCCATGTCAAATCCCAATTATATTGGACGACTGCCATGCCTCCGAATCAAAAACCTCATATGAATTGGTGCTAGGCCCAAATAACCTTAGCTGTTGGTGGTCTTTAAAAACACAATACAACACAATTCATAGTGATTTGACATTTAACGCTATAACATCTGGTGGCAGAAAATTAAAGTATAGCAACATTTCTCTGAGAAGAGCAAAAACAGTTGGTATTTCAGTAATATTCATTTATTTTTTATTCTATTCATCTTTATAATTGAATAAAAAATAAACGTTCTTCTCAGGACCGTTCTTTAAAACTCAATTCTTTAAGAACCTGTTTTTCAGAACCAGTTCTTTAAACCTCAGTTATTTAATAACCTGTATTTTAGAATCAGTTCATTAAGAATATATTCTTTAAGAACCGCTTTTTAGTTTCCGCCCTTAAAAAACTTTTTACAAAGCCTGCTTAGTGTTCAGTTAGAAATTGTTGAGAACTGATATTATTAGAATCAGTTCTTTTCCAGTAACAGTTCGTCAATAACAAAACTGTTATTTCGCCCCATCACTAAACTGATTATTTATTACTATCATCGACATTTATTTAAAAAAATTGTAGACATTACAAAAATCGCATTTATCTGTACGGATCGGCCTTTAATCTGCTATATATAACAGTTTCTGAACATTTTGTGTAACTAGAAGTTTTTACACGTTTTAACAAATTTCAAATAAATACTTAAGTTTGGAAATAGTACATAGGTAACCCAATAAAATCAATACGGTACATTCCGAAAAATATTTGCTAAAACTTTTCACCTTAGAATATTATTTTTATATTTCACGTTTAGTTCAATAATACCTAAACTTTCCAAAATTAATTTCTATAAATACACCAAAAATTCCATCTGGTTTACGAACAATCTCAGGATTTAGACAGGAACTTAATTACAATGTTAAATAATCCGAAGATAAAGGAACAGGTGGTCAAATAATTGATTATTATTCCAGCGCAACGTTTCTTAATATATTATTACTTCATCAGGCGATCTACAAACAAACAGAATTAATTACAATTATACAACAGTAATTAGTAATTATTACTGTTGTATTATAATTAATTCTGTATGTTTGTAAATCGCCTGATGAAGCAATAATATATTACGAAACGTCGCGGTGGAATAATAATCAATTATTTGACCACCTGTTCCTCTATCCTCAGATAACTATTTAATACTGAAATCAAAAGGATCGGAAAAGCTTGTTTAATAAATTACAATATCATATTTACGCTCAATTTCTGGTAAAATCTACTTTCAAAGTAGATTTTGCGTCTAAAGTTGTACCATCAACGAGCATTTTTCTACTTTTCGCAGTTTATTTTCTGCTTCCTCAAGAACTAAAATTATTAAATTTTATAAGTGTAGATCTTGAGGGAGCAGAAAATAAACTGCGAAACATCTACCGTGTATAAGATTACAGGTTCGCGACGTGCTTGGAGGAAAATGAAATATTAAGTTTATTGTTTTTTTTTTATTATTAAAATTAATAAATTGAAAAAAATTAAATTACTATTAAATTTTACTTTCCCACACTAGTGAGGGAAAGATAGTTACCGCACGCCGGCCTGTAAAAAGTCACTTTACATGCATTCATACGTACATGTACCTAAAGTGGCTATTTTATGGGGGGTATGACAAATAATGATTTTTATTTTTTTCATCCCAGACAGACGTTGTCACGCCCAAAACACCTGCGACCTTGTAGATGACACAGCCTACCCCGGTTTTTTTTTATTTAATCACACGGACAACTGACAAGTCATCTATCATCAATCGGTAATAACATAATCTATAATATATCTAAAACGCACAATGATATATGCTTTTACAGATTGTCATCTGTTTGCTATATAGCAGTATTTTTTTTTCGAATATAGATTTTAAATGTTATTCGTTATTTCCCTAATTGTTGTTATATTTTGCGGATATCGTATATATGCCATTGTTAAATGTATTTTATGTAAATAACAGATTTAGATGTCTAAAAAACAACGGCAAATGAAAATCTTTATTTGAAATATAATATAGAATATTATAAATGTTTAAATTATACGAATTAAAAATATTTCTAGGCAAATAATATAATTCTGTTGGCAAAATACAAAACCACTTCGAGTTCATCGTCAATTTTCTGTATTTTCAAAAGTATTTTTTTGCTCTATTTTGTGTAACATCAATTTAGAAATGAGCAACTATTCAGGATTAAATATTCCACTTTTTGTCACTTCGAGCCTTAAAGACGCCATTTTGATAAGTTTTGGTGTAGTAATTTGAAGAATTTTCATCAGAGTATCGTTACCTGATATATTTTTAATAATTTTGCGAAAGATTGAGTATCTCGCACTTGCCGGTGAATTGTGTTCTGGAAAACACGGTTTTGAGTTGCAGACCTAGTAGAGATTAAACATTTTTACATAATGTAAAGTCAAAAAAAAACATCTAACAATATATAGAAAATAAAACTGCCAGCTTCCCATTGGATGTGATTAGTTTTTTTTTATTAAAAAAAGTAATTTGCAAAGTGAGAAACAGAGAGAGAGAGATCCCTAACAGTAGATTCGGACTCTAAGGACCTCAAAACGTCAAGATATGTCAAAATTTTTCATTCGCAAAATCGGACCCACACCCATTACAATAACTTCCAATGGGAAGCTAATCCAAAATTAACAGCTCCCGTGTTCCTGTTATTTTTCACCCGTTCCATTTCCATCACCACAGAAACGGCTACTTCCGTTGCGTTTTATCTATGTCCGTTTGAAATCCCTGCTGCGACTAAAGAAAAAAATTGATATGGGTGGTTTTGTGTTTTGGCTACAGAATTTACTTGCGCAAAAAACATATCATGAAGCTTTAAATTTTAAATATTTATTAATAAAGAGCTGGTCTCTGAATATTAATATTTTTGATGTTTATACGGTAGCAAAACTATGTTGCTAAAAATTGTGAATAAAATAAGAAAATTTAATTTTTTGTAACCCTTTGCTCGATACATGATCTAGCCAATAAAATATTATGGTAAATAAATTACATATCACGAAAACATATCAGCAACTTTTTTTGTTTAAATTTATTTATAGAATGTTCCTTATAATTACTAATATATAAATACTAAAATGAGTTTCATTATTATACAAAAATGGACGGTGTTATTCAAAGAAGGTAAAAATACAAACGCGAAAGAAAAGAATGTAAATGGTGTTCATAGAAAAATAAGAAATTATTAGAAGTTTTAGAAACTAAATAAATTAAAGTATTATATCTATTAAATATATGAAAGTTAACCAGTTATTTGTAACTTTTTACCGTGGAAATAATATTATAAAAATGTATTATCTACAGTAATATCGGGTTAATCGTACATTTTAATCACGCTGTTAAATTAAATCCCTGTTATTTCTGCGGTTACTTCGTATGTTTTATGTGTAAAAATTTAGCAGCGATTAACAAAACAGCGTGTTAAATGTACGATAAACTCGACATTATTAAAATAAAAAGATTGTTGATGAGAAAAGATCCAACGACAAATTAATTTAATCATAGTTAAATGTTTCTTGCGTATTCAGATCTAAATTTTAATCATCACCAAATGATTCATGCACAGAGATCCTTTGTAAATTTGACCCCATGTTCAAAATACTGAGTTTTTTATTTTTTAGTAAAAGTGACATTTGTCTGGTTAATAAAATTTTATATATGAGACTGATCATAATGATGTTTGCAAAAATAATATATTTATTAATTATAAAATGCAAATATTGTTAATTTTTTTTTATATTTCATCGTTTTAATTCCCGTTTTAATTCAAATGTATTTTTATTATTATTGCAAAAATTTCGGGTAACTAGTACTTGGAGAAATGACATTTTTTGTAAGGTTTTGATACCAAATTATAAATTTTATCATCAAAAGCAACTTTAACCTTCGGAAGCCGATATATCCACCGAAAAGTTAATTTTGAGAAACAAAACCACGCGTTTTGGAATAATAAACTCAGTTTCAAAAAATTAAATTGGATAAAACAATTATTTTCAGAATATTATTTTGAAATAATCAAATCATAAGCTCCAGTTTTTAGACGTTTTATTAAAATTTTTATAGTAATTTGTGAAACACAAAAAAATTAAGATTTATCTATTATTTGTTATTTGCTCAAGAAAGCAAAACTGTAACATAAATTTAATATAATAATGTTATGTATAAATAAATTATAAATATTATATTATAATAAATAAGAATTATTATTAGTAACCTATGTATACGTTGAAGGGAAGTATTCAAAAATGTGGATGTTATATGTAATCGACAATCGAATGAAGTTTAGTGAAACAAATATTAGTTAGAATAAATTTTGGACTCTATGAGTTAATTTAAAAATCGCGCCTTGCGAAGCACGTTGGCTAACGCACGTTTCACACGTCCTTTCACACAGCGTGTTTGCCCTATCCACTTAGAGCAAGTGAGAGAGACAAACAACCCAGTTGCCACAACAATGCGCAGGACGATATACAATAGAATTATCCAGTTAGAGTAAGCGAGAGAGATAAATACAACTGAACTCGTGTTGAAAGAGACAGTGAACCGGTGCGTGTTTCGTACTGCGCATTGTTGTGACAGCTTTCTCTAACTAGATAGATCTAATATGTTTTTTTACTATACGATCTTTACAAACAGGACGTTTCAAGTTTCAAAATGTTGATTTGTTTATGCATTTGCCAATGAACAATTCGGTATCGAAACTCGCGTTAATTTTCAGCGAAAATGTTACTCGGAGTCAAAAGCGCGTACTCAACTGAACGGTTGAATTACAATTAATATATTTTTAAACGCACGTCGAGCGCACGTACAGACGCTAATGACCTCTGTTGTCGAGCGTCTATAATTCACAATTCATTCATTCGAGCGCACGTTAGTTTGAGGAAACTATATAATCGCGTGTCGTCAAAATCATGTGAACACTTATACGAACGTCCTATGGTATTAAATAACGCGCGTCAGTCAACGTGTGTCACAAAACGCGAATTTTGAACTAGGTCTAAAATAGTGTTGTAGATTAAAATTCATTATCGCATAAGCATATTTGTAACGTGTCCAGAAATTAAATGATATACCTGCAGCTGCCATACGGTGGTCGGGGAAAGCTTGTGTCGCTACGTGACCAACAATTTATTATAGAGATTCTTGAGTTAATCGTTGCGAAAAATATGATAAACGTTGATGTAGAAATGAGGTTGACCCACGTATTTTTTAATCGGCAGTGTAACTATCATGCACCTGTCAAGCGTCAAGAAGCGTGTTTTAGTGTTTTTGTTATTTCATACGTTCAAATACCTATCTATAGTGCTATTATTACACATTATTTTCGAACGCTTTTGCTGAGACATTAAAGGTGGATTTATATTATCCGGTCAGACACGGCGCGGGAACGTAGCGTTTCCGGCAAGACAAACATTTTTACATGCATTTCAATTACGAGTATTGATACGTGTCTAAACGGACGGGATCCGCTAAGTATAAATATTCGTGTTTGAAATGCATGTAAAAACGTGTGTCTTGACGGAAACGCTACGTTCCTGCGCCGTATCTGACCGGATAATATAAATCGAGCTTAATACGGAATTAATTAATTACGGAATATTTCGCCAGTTGAATAGCGCGCGTCTTCTGATTGGTCCTTTAACTGGTGGCAATTTTAAATTACTCTAAAATTGAACTATGAAAAAATAATTAAATAACAATAAACGCTTCAAAATTCCTACCAAAAATGGATATTGATCATACACCTAGAGTACAATGATATCCGTAAAAAAAATCCACTTTCAACATAGTGGGTCAACCCCATATTGTACGCGGTTATTGCATTTATTATTCTAGGTTCCCAGTGATTGGAGGACACGTAACCACATAATGAGTTTCGTCACAATCATTAATTCATTTTGTGGATTTTAACCTACAACACAAATATTTTTTATGGTTAAAGATTTTACGAGTATAGAAGGGCTTTTCATAAATGTTATTTTGAAACCTTCTTATTTTAATATTAAAATAAAGAAAAATTCACTGCAAGTTTTTATACTTGTAGATTTTATGCTAGTACATTTTTAATCCGCGAGCTAATATATAAAATTGTAAAATTAAATTTCACAATCATAGATCTACAAACTGTAGAGGTTAATTTCAATTTTTAAAACATACCTTCTTCAGAACACCGTCCACATTTTTTAACATAGCAAGTAGTTAATACGGCCTGATTTATGTTAGTCTATAATTTATGAAAAAAAATTAATGCGGTGTTCAATCTTTTGTTCACATTTAAAACACGTCTTACGTTTACGGATTTTAAATTTAAAATACTGATTTAGATTTTTATTTAAAGTGAGGTTATCATCAACTATAATATAAAGGCCTGAACACATTAGCGCGGTGGCGTTTGAACGCAACACTAATTAAATTCAATCGACTTTTTCACATTAATATTATACCTACCTACTTTGATTTCAGAACTTATAGCAAACTTACCGAGCAAATTTACAAGGCTTGACTTTTAGCACTTTCAACGTAAGCATCAATTTAAAACTTTACGAGCTCTCAATAAAATTTCTTAGTGCTTTAATCAATTTCAAGCTTTAACTACTAACTCAAGTGTAAAATAATAATAATGATTATATTGCAAAAACCGATTGTTAGTAAAAATATAGATTTGCGTTACATTTATTAATTTTACACCTTTTCTATAAGAAAGCGTTAAATTTATTAATTTTACTCCTTTTCTAAAAAAAGACTTACCTACCTATTTAAAATTCTCGCTGCATGTACCTACGCTCAAATCTGTACGGACCTTTAAAAATACACTTTAATAAACAAATAATGACCCCAAAACAGTGATTTTTTTAACCGATTTGTAGGTCCATAAGAAAAAACCAAGTTGATCATAAGAAAGGTTTTAGAGATATGGAGGGTCAAAGTAATCAAAATTGATTCACATTGCCCATTAAATGAAAATGATAATTAATTGTTGAAGACACAACTATAATTTCGAAAAATCCGATAATTTCATGGAACCCAAAATGGCGGATCTACTGCGCCTGTCAGAAACTGAAGATGTGGCAAAAAGAACTTATTTTCTTTTAATATCAAACAATGTAATAATAAGAATTAAGATCTTTAACAGTGAATTATCATTTTCACTTAAAAATTATCCGGATCCCAGGACCAGGCACAAGTACGATGTACATCTGCTTGACCCTGGAAGCCGGATGGACGGTTGAGTATGGTACGTTACGATTTAGGCACATTACTAAATGCCAGACTGTCTGTTATTAAAACACCGTCCATCCGGATCCCAGGACCAAGCACAAGTGTCAAGTACAATATACATCTGCTTGGTCCTGGAAGCCGGATGGACGGTTGAGTATGGTACGTTACGATTTAGGCACATTACTACACGTCAGACTGTCTTATTAAAACACCGTCCATCCGGCTCCCAGGACCAAGCACAAGTGTCAAGTACAATATACATCTGCTTGGCCCTGGAAGCCGGATGGACGGTTGAGTATGGTACGTTACGATTTAGGCACATTACTACACGTTAGACTGTCTGTTATTAAACACCGTCCATCCGGCTCCCATGACCAGGCACAAGTACGATACATATTATGTGCTTGGTGCATCAATTTTGGTTACTTTAACCCTCAGAAATCTCTCTTAAAGTCAACAAGAAATTAATGTCTAATCATAAGGTACCACAAATCAGTAAAATAATTGCGAATTTCCAAACGGACTATATTTGGGATAAGACTTTCGATCGCGCTTTTTAAGTTGTTGTAAATTTGGTTAAATAGAATTGAATGAGATCCGTATGACAGTTGTAAATGTGAATGAAGATATTCGCAAGTTCAGGTAATATTGTCAATCTATAAAACGCATACATATCACTTATGCATTCTCCTTATGAAATAGTATTAAGATAATATTCGATAGATATTATAAATACATATATAAATTAAATTATAAATGACAGAACACGCTTTTCTGTAATTGAAATACATGGAAAATAAGTAGTTGCTGAAAAAGTTTTTCACCAAGATTTTTGGAAAATATTTATTCAGTCACTATTTGAAAAAAATACATATTATTTTTTGGTCATCCCCGCCAATGCAACCCCTAGATACGGCGCTGCCAACACTAATCATAGTTTTCCCCCAACCAACTGTTCTTACTAAATGTTCGGTTAAACGTTCATGTTTATAATTTACTGAAAAATTAATTATGAAAAAAAAGTTCTTGAAACGGCAACTGCTTATTTTCCAAATGTAAACCAGTGGCAAAATAAGTGTTTGTAAACGGAACATATCACCTAAAGGCTTATAAATATAATTAAAAATACCTATACATACCTATATTAAAAAATGACTATAATAAGAGATAACTTGATTAATATTTTGATGTGATAATTTTCGGATAACTTTTGTGCTAATATGTGTAACTGGAGTTTTTGTTACTAAAAGATCGATGTTGAAAGTATTGTTTTTGTACTGTTAAATAGTTGTTTTGATAAAATCTTTTAAATTGTTAATCACCAATAAGTGATGACCTTTCACATTTGTCGGTCGATGAAGATTGTTTTTTCTTTCTTATTATTTTAATTAATTATTCAACTTTTGGAAGTTATGAGATGTCTTTAAAAAATGGATAAAAAACTAATTTAAATTACAATTTAGATGATTTGTCAAGACAACATATTGGATTTTCAAAACATGCTGAGTAAACAAATAAATATATAATAAGAGAAAGAAATAAATATATATATAAGTATATATGTAATTATAAATGGCTGTAATATTATATATAATAGTTTATTATAAATTATTATGGTAAGACAAAGATAGATAATAACTTTTTCTGTTGTTTTTACGTGATTCTTTTCCACTCAAACAAGAAACACTCTGAAAAGTCAATATTAAATGTAGATTCTTATCATATCCTAGGAGCAAAATGTGCAACATAGAATAAATGTAGCTTCAACTTTAGTATAAACAATATAAAACGTTTATAAATTATTCTTCTTGTTTTATTTACAAAAATCATCTTTATTTTATTTATTTCTTTTTTAGGCCATCAACTGCCAATATTATCATTCTGAGGGCCATATTATGAGTAACCAGGGGACTTGAGAATAGCCGAGAGTGTATGCTGTTGTTTACATGGCGTTGCAATGGTTCCTTTACAAGTCCCCAGTTCCCGGGTTCTAGCCCGAGAGCCGGTAAAAGTGTCAATTGGATTTTCAATTTATTATTAAAAAAAAATATTGAAATGAAAATATGAATTGGTATTAGGCCCAAATAACCTTAGCTGTCGGTGGTCTTTAAAACACATTTTTTTAAGGAGTAATCAGGACCACCTTAAGTACAGGGCTAAATGGGTTATAGCCCCGGGGCACCAGCATTTTGGGGCGGTAACTTTGCTTGCACGCAACTCAGTTTATCAATAAGGGGCATAATCTGACCGCCCCGGAAAAATAGAATCTACCGGCCCACATGACCATGAAAATTTGTATCTATGTACAATAGCAGTATTTTTAATCGGCCCATTTTCTTCAATATAAGTAGCGGTCCACCGGGAAAATCCCGGTGTCCCGGTGGGCCTATTCGCCCCTGTTATCAATGACGGCCCGCGTCAAAGGCCTGACAGCTTGAGTTTATACAAAGTTTATACAATTTCTTTGCCGTGTAAACATTTAGGTGGGATATTCTGACACTTTCATAAAACTTCACCGGTCACCCCGTTCCCGCTTCCTCTCCAGTGTGTTTTGACTTATGAAGAGGGGCGCAATATTGTTAGTAGCCCACTGACGCCAATTATCTTAGGACAGCCTTGGGAGTAACTAGATTGGGCCCACCCTATAGAAATAAGGATAAACAAGCAATACGTTTTTTTAATGTTTTCTCAGCAAAAACTGATCAGACAGACAAACAGGCTGGTACCAGGCCCGTTCCAATTTTTCAAATCCTAGTGACGCTAATCCTGAGGGCCTAACGTTGAAACCACGAACTTTTTTTACCTGCAACTGTTTTTGAGTTTGGAGCACGAACCTTACAAAACGTTTCAAAACACAACTTTTATGTATCTTCTATTTTGTTCGCAAAATGAG
The DNA here is from genome assembly GCA_039654895.1 of Mongoloraphidia duomilia. Taxonomy (NCBI): domain Eukaryota; kingdom Metazoa; phylum Arthropoda; class Insecta; order Raphidioptera; family Raphidiidae; genus Mongoloraphidia; species Mongoloraphidia duomilia. Next base: position 3,277,125 of record CM077520.1, on the reverse strand, counting down.
CTGTTTTTGAGAAAAACGCATCAAACGAAATGTCAGTTGCCACTAAACAAAAATTATTCGTAAATACTTGGCAATACTGGAAGGAATATGAGACAGAACTCTTCAACTCTAGGAAGCACCTATGGCATACCTTTATTTTAACTCAGGGCCGTAGCTAGAGCTGAATTCAAGATAGGGCACTGAAAGTTTAAAGTAGGGCTGAAGCAAAAGACTACAATTTATTAATTGGATTGCCCACCTCTTCTGGTGATATCAAATTACAAAATCAAAAAAACGGTGAATGACAATTTAAGGTTGTTCGGACATTAATGCACTTATAAGATTAAAAGCTAATTTTTTAATATGTTATTAATTGCTATCACATACGTCTAAAATAATTTTTTTAAACAAATCTGACGAAGGGTTATCGCGTAATTAATTATTAAAAAACAGAAATTTAACATGTAGTCTATAGAGAATGTGGACAAAATGCACATATACCGAATTATGTAGCCTCTCCTGATAAAGATGAAAAAACAAAAAACTTCTATTTTTATTAATCAAATTTCGTAGAATATGTTAAAAATAAAATAAAAATTTTCTGACGAAGGCTTTTAAAAATATCTTAACAAGAATGACAAAAAATTCACGAAAATGTCAGTCCGCCATGCTTAAAAATGAATAAGTCACGTGACTCACAAAAGTGTGGCAACGTCACGTAAAATAAAACGCGCCAACTTTGAATTGTAATGAGTTCTGTTTATTTCTATGGGTCGTTTTTTTTATGAAAAGAAATTAATTTTTTTTTAATTTATAAACTGCGGCAAAATAAAAAAATGAAACAAAAAAAATTTTAACATATAACCAGTTCCCTCACTGGTTGAACTTTTCGCCTGACGTATTCTTTCACACTTAGAACATTTCAAATGATAGACACTTGCTAGTCCACAAATATCTTTTTGTACGAGAAAACGAAAAGATAAAGGCCAATCACATGTCATACATCACATTTCCGCAGCTAATTTTTCCAAATCGACGATTCGTCGTCTACTTGGTAATTATACGTCTAAATTTTTATATTGCGTATGTAGTCCTTTCACGCTCTCACTTACATTTTTTTTCCAATTTATGATATTTTTTCTCGCAAGTGTCTAAATTGATTTGCATTACTCATTGTAATATTATAGATAAAATACAAATTACAACTGAACACTATACAGCAAGATTTACATATACAGCTGTCAAACAAACAGCTATTAAACGCGATGTTGCCAGATCTATTTTATGTGAAAAAATACTTGAGTCAAAAGTGATTTATTTATTATTTTTGGTAATTAAGTTATTAAATTAATCCAAATAAAAATAATGATAGTTAACGTCTAAATTATAATAATGAATTTATGTATTAAAATTTTTAATTTTAGTAAAAAAAAAATTTAGATTCTATTATGACTTACGGAGTACTGTCCGAACAACCTTAATCAAAAAAAAAAAATACAAAACTTGCCATGTTATCAAATTTCCGAAGAATTTCATTTAGATCCAACGAATTTAATCTTGTTTTTCCAAATGTCAGATAGATCAAGTCTGTCATTCTGTCGTGACAGTCTTTGCGGCTTATTTATAATTCCTTAAAGTAGGGCACTGGATGTTTTAAGGTAGGGCATTGCCCCTTAATGCCCCCCCCCTAGCTACGGCCCTGTTTTAACTGTTTTGCTTAAAATTGGCCAAATAATCATCTCCTGAAATTTATACCAACTTAAGAAACATTCTATACTTATGATTTCCTAGTCAGTAAAATTTTAACTACTTTTTTAACATTGTTATAGGGTATCTACTAATTTTACGAAAAGTTCTAAAGTTTATCTACGTACTAAAGAAACATCCTGTATACATTTCTAAAGTCAGTAAAATTTTAACTACTGATACAACGAAGAGACCTGAAGTTTGTCTATGCACTTAACAAAACACCCTGTATAAATTCGAAGTCAGAAAATTTTTAACTACTTTTTCAACATTATTAGGACCTACTATGAGTACAAAATGTTGAGAAACCCTGACATCCACCGTTTGAGAACGACAGGAAACAAATATGTAAGTACTTCTTATTAATCGTAAATTACATAACATACTTATATTATTATAATAATAGTTTTTTAATACGGCTGTATGCAATTGAAAGATTTTTTCGTTGGAGAGCAGCCAATTATATAATTGTTTCGAAACATATAGGAAAAAATCATTTTACCAACCAGTGGTCACAGTCAGGATTCTAACCTGAACCTTTCCAATTTCGCGTCGGAATGAGCTTACAATACTCAACTGTGACATGATTGCTAAATTAATATTTTCCTTATATGCTTCAAAATGATTTTTTCCTATATGTTTCGAAACAATTATATAATTGGCTGCTCTCCAACGAAAAAATACTTATATTATGTATTCCTAAAGTCAGTACCTACTAAAATCTATAATATGTGCGAAATGTTGAGAAACAGTGACGTCCACCGTTTGAGAACTACAGGAAACAAAATACTTCTCATTAAAATTATATAACATAAATTCTTCATTTCATTAGTACAAACGTTGAGAAACTCTGACGTTCACCGTTTGAGAACTGCAGAAAACAAATTACTTTTTATTAAATTACATAACAGGGCGATTTATAATTTGTGGTAAGTAATTCAGTTTTAGTTTGTTTTGGTACGCGCTAACTAAATGTCTTTGTGAATAGTGAATTAATTATTACAAACATAATTATATTTGTTTTAGTTTTGTGGTAAAAAATATTGTTTCATTTTGGTGACAGATTCTATTTTTCAACCTATGTCTTAAGGTAAGATAATTAAAATTAATTTATAATCCATAAATCATTACCTAACTGTTAAAATTTAATACATTACTTTGGTTCATGTTTTAACTTTCTGCCGCTGTTTTTCGTCTCGGTTAAAGACCGTACACATGACACAGCATGGCCGTCTTTAACCTATTGGAGGCCCTGGGCACTTTAGGATAATGGGGCCCCTATGACTATGACAGAGGACTATTTTATTAAAACAGGCAAAAGGAGTAGATATGCAAAATTCTAGATTTATTCAACATGTTATTTTTATTTCTTTACGATCACAATTCACAGTCAATAATTATCTGTTATACATCGTTTGATTTTCGCAAAATAAATAAATTTATCGGTTATCGGTTGGTGATCTGGCAGGAACTAGGGGCCCCCATCGATCGCGGGGCACTGGGCATTTGCCAAATTACAACAAATTAGATTTTACATGGAGCGATCGGCAAATTTACCTCACAATCACTGCGACCTAAAAGATCTTTTGTGAATTCCCTAGTATTTATTCCCAATCGGATGGCTTTTGATAAACCTTACTACTTTGCTGGGGGCTGCTCTCCACACTTCATTAGGTTCTAGAAAAAGTCTGTTTAGGTGTTGAAGCCTTTTGGAGAGAACTGTTTCACATGCACAGAGGATGTGTTCAGCATTTTCTCTTGCTTCTTTGCAGAAGCGACATTTATCATCCTGAGTCTTACCCATCTTTGAGAGGTGGTAGGTACCTCAGAGGGCAGTGGCCAGTGAAGAGTCCTGTCAGTATTCTCAGCTCTGCTTTGCTGAGAATAAGGAGATCTTTAGTCCTTTTAATTGAATATGAGATGAATCTCTTTGATTGCCTGGAGTAGAATTCCAGCGAGAGTTTTTATTAGTGTATGTTGCCATACTGGGGGTCGGACCAAAATTTCTCGACGTGTCATAACCTCCTGAACAATTTGGCACCATTTATAGAAATGTTTTTTTATATATATTTTCGCACCATAACTCTCGAAAGTCTTAATTGATTTGAACGAAATTTGGTACACACGATTGGAATCCATCACCGCACGGAACCTATTTAAAATGGGCCCAATCGGACCACTTTAAGGGTGGCTTTTAGGGGTTGAAAAAAGTTTTTGGGCCTAAAAATACCGAAAAAATTTTCGGAATTGTTTCAAAATTGAAATTTAACCTTTTAGTGAAGATCAAAATGTGCTGCTAAAATTTTAATAAAATCGGCCCGACAGGACCGGACTTACAAATTTTATGAAAACACTAGTTTGCGGATAGTGATTTACTTACTGAAGGGTGTATTTAATTTGGTACAGAGGTTGCATTGATAATAATATTGAAATTAAGAAAAAAAATATTATTTTAAGGGATGTATTAGGGGTTAAATATTTTATTTTGTCCAAAAACAAACTAAGTTTACGTATTGAAGCAACAAGGCCTGTATTAGCAAATACACTATATTGTCGGCAGGGTTTGGCACTGCGACCCGAGTTTTTTTTATACCCCCGTTTGCGAATCTCCATTTTAACATGGCTTTTAGAATATCCATAGAAAGATTCCGGTCCTATGAAGATTTTAGGCCCTCTTTCTTTTGCGGGGAAGTCTGCTATTTCGTTGCCTTTGATGCCCTTATGTCCTGCAGAAGACGTATATAGGTATTTTTAACATTATTTGCCTTACACTGACAAACCGTTGCTAGCTCTTCATCTATTACCAAAACTCTCACCTTACTTTTACCCAAATAGTTTACAAAATTATTCTGAAGAAGTTGCACATCAAGTTATATTTATTGCATACAAAAAGCAATCAACAAAGATGCAACTTCGAGGACTAGATTGTGAGTTTGTAGATTATGTATTTAATATGTTTCTCGTTCTCTATGCATCCAGACGAGACATCAGAGACATGACTAAACTTATTCAACTAAATTAACTTCATAAGTGTATAGTTGTTGGTATAACCTTGTACTCAGACGTCATTAGTAACTCAGGAGCCCACCGTCTTCGCAAACATAACCCCCCCTTTTCCTCCCCTTACGTTCAGAAGTTTTATACTACACTAGTTTGTACAGAGTCAATCACCTGCGAATTCAGCTTTGCGTCAAGTTTTTGTTAACAAAAAAAGAGGAAAATGATAAAATTTTGAGGTCGGCGCCAATTTAATAAAATATAAAGTCGGTTAAAAAGTACCAAATTTACTTAATATCTACTTCATGTGTAGTGAGTTTAGTACGGCTGAGGATATTATAAGGTTTTTTTTTGGAAAATTTTTTGCAGCCAAATTATTTATTTGACTGAGTTATATTTATATTAAACGTTTCGCCTTTCTGGGCATCATCAGTAATATTCTGAAAATTTATACATATATACATTAAAATGAACAAGTTATAATACAGTATTTGAAAATAAAGATAAATGAATGAATTAGATTCAAAACACTTACATTTTATAGTGAAATTATGATTTATGAGCATTATTAGAAACGATGTTGTTATTAGCGAGGATTTTAGACAACTGTTTCTATTTTCAAAATGAAGGAAAGTTATGGAAGCTATTGTAAGTGTATTGTTGTATATGTATGTAAGAGTGTATACTTGTATTCAGGCGTACCAATTGTATAGATAAAGGAACAACTTTAAGAGGTGAAAAGTACTACTTCTAAAACAATAGTACTTTTCCTCTTTTTAGTGGCTTTTTTGAAGAAGGTTTTTTTGTTAAAATGTTTTTAATTTTTTACTTTTTAGTGGCTTTGCAATACGGAGTTTGCACGTTATTAACAGACTTGTCTTGATATTTGACATTTACCTTAACGGTGTTACATCCCGTTACTCACTTTTTTTTAAATCAGTCGAACTACTGAAGCGATTTAAGTAAAATTTATTTGGGACCACCCCGGAGGTATACACTATTAAATAAAACAATAATCATCAAAATCGGTTCACAAATGCAGGAGAACATACATACAAAAAGAATACAATCGAACTGAGAACCTCCTCCTTTTTTTTGAAGTCGGTTAAAAAGCTTTTTAAGGTAGTTTATAAAAAAAGTTATTTTTAACATTGGAAATGTTTATGTTCGTATATGGGGGCAGAGTTACGAGTTTTCGTTCAAGGCCAAAAGACAACGGTGTCGCGATCAAGTGAGGAGCAATCATGCAAAATTGAACAAGTGCAATTTTTTCGAAATGTGTTTTATATCATGTCTAGTTAATTGAGAGGTGTTTGCGACGATCTGCGGTGTTATTTTTGAGCAAATGTTAATAAATACTGTAGAAAAATCCATTTAAAAGTTAAGTAATCAAGCAAAAGTGAACGCGTATATAACAGAAGAATAATAGGGTTATTCCTGACAAAACTAAACAGTGCATTGATAAATATTGTGTGTATAATAAACAGTTAATTATGTTTCATATATGCTGTTATCATTTCCAATGTCCTAGATGGTTGCAAGGATTGCGAAATCTGTGAATTTTTTATTATTTATATATAAATTTCACTACTACAATCAACGTGTGACAACTGTCAAATGGCCGTTACAAGTTTCGCAATGGATGTGACTAGTTTAATAAGTGAAATTTTGCCAGTTTTTATTTAATTTGTTTTGAGTTTTTTCTAAGACGTATTTAAAAGTGTTAGGATTCCATACGCAAATATTCAAAAAACCGGTTTGGGTAAAATTTTAATTCTTGGTATAAATGATGAAATTCGCCACGTTTAGATCGTTTTCTATTAATAGGGTGGACAGGATAGCTCCTACCCAAATTTGTATTTAAAATATACAACTTTGTAGCAGAAGAACACAAATATTCGTCTTCGCTATCTGACATTTCAAACGTGATTTAAGCTTGTATCAATGCTAGTATCAAAGCTTCGTTGTGCAAACCTATAAGCGCTTATAATTTCAGCCACCATCTACCATACATGCTACCATCTAGAATCCCAGCTGCGTACTGCACGCACCTTTAGACCAATTGCACCGTTGCTATCATTCAACTATCAATACGGGACGTGTATTAATAATTTATATGGAAGGTGGTAGTAAGCCGTGAAATTTGAGGCATGTGACGTCAGATTATTGAAAGGAAAAATATAGGTGTGGTCTGTTTAACTAACTTAAAAAACTTATTGTGAAGCCATTTTATGTGCTAGTCAAAAAAATTCAACGACATTATTTAAATTATATAGAGCTGATTATAATTATTTATTAAAAAAAGTTGTTTAGTGGGCTCATTGTATAAAAAAAAATTTAAAACAAAAAAAAATGTAATTTTTCCTGTAAATGTAGGAAATAGTATTGTTTGTCCAGCCTTATAACTTCGCGAAGGCCGTTAATCGATTTGAATAATTCCGACTCTGTTGTGCTCAGGAAGATGCCAGAATGGTCCCATATAATTTTTACTTAAATCGGTTCAGTAGTTTTCTTTTCTAGTTAAGTAATCAAATATCAAGTAAGAAGTTTGTTAACGTGCAAATTACTTGTAAAAATAGATGTGCATATTGTATTTACTCAATTAAAAATGTGAAAAATAAAACTTTTTATAAAAAATAAATTGAACCTCCTTCAAAAAAAGCCACTAAAAAGAGAAAAATAAAACCCGTTCCAAAATTTTACATAAGGGATTTATGAAATGAAAAATTTTGAAATCATGAAAATTTTGAAATTTTGAAAAATTATGAAATGTAAAATTTTGGAACGGGTCTTCACATCATAATTGATTAATATGTACTTCCAAAACTTCCCGTCGTATCTACCAACTAATTATTTTTGACGGGTAACTCCAATTTCCTCTTGCACTTGATATATTTGTAAATTTTATTTAATTTACCAACTAATTATTTTTTTCTTTTTAATGGATTTTTTTGAAGGCGGTTTAATTTTTTGCATAAAAAGTATTTTGGTTTAGATCATAACTACGAATCAAGCCATACGTATTAGATCGTTACCTATTGTAGATTATAGTTGTCTAGCGTCTATAATTTACCAAATGTATCTACAGACGCTCGACAACAAGGGTCATACGCTTCTATCCCACAGATATTGAGGTACTTTGTATTTCGTAGAGACTGTACAAACCACTGTATCTGTGTATGTGTGTACCATTTGTCAGTATGTGTATACCATTTGCCAATGTGTGCGCATGCTCTATTGTGAATGAGAATATTAATATTTTAATCAAATATACTGAAGCGCAAGTAATCTAGTAGACAAACATATTATTACAGAATGCAGTGTTCAACTCCTCGCCTCGTACCTATACCTAATATCTGTCTATGTGCCGTACCGTGTTAAATGTATCTGTTACTATGTAGGTAGGGGAGAGTTGGGTAAAACGGGATACTTAGTGTTCTAAGTCTCACAACTTTTTGACTGAAGTAATGCAAATGACTATTTTTTGTCTCCTGTTTCCCTTATAAATGGAATTTTGATTGCCACCATCCTTTATGTGCAAAATAGAAATATTTTTTTTTTGAAAAAGTAGGAAGTATCCTGTTTTAGCCACCTAGTCGGATAAAACGGGATACCTATACTTTTACAAGTTCCATAACGTTTATCCTTCAGGAAAAAGGCACAACATGGTAAATTTAAAATATATTGTGAAAAATACAAAAAAAACGTAACACAACCCACTTCTCATAAAAAAACCATGTAGTTGGATAAAACGGGATACCTCCCATTTTAAGCAATCACACAGTGTTCGATTTTATCCAACTGTTGATTGCGAAACACGTGACCATATTTTAGTAAATAAACAAAGCAAATTCCTAAAAACTGTTGTGCATAACTATAGTAAACAAACATAGTATTCTCTAAATCTACTCATTTTCGGTTAATTTTGCCTTTAAACTGACAAATCGACACGCCAAACATTTTACTTTAACCTAACTTTTTGACACTTTCACCTGTTACGTCATCTACAGTGAAACTAAAGTAGATACATCACTTTCCGGGCATAGGTAGACATCGAGGGTTATTAGTTCCGCCCCTACCCGATAAATCGTACTATTTGTTTTGAAATAAAACTTGGTACCCCGTTTTACCAGACCATCCTGTTTTACCCAACTCTCCCCTACCTACTGCCTACCACCTACCTTAGATATATCTATTGTTATCTACAGAATGGTTCGATATCACTGTAGGGCAAAACTTATTTTTAGATACATTAATTGTGTTTTAAAGGCCACCAACAGCTAAGGTTATTTGGGCCTAGCACCAATTCATATTTTCAATTCATTATTTTTTTATTTTTTTTTAATAATCAATTGAAAATTCAATTGACACTTTTACCAGCTCTCGGGCTAGAACCACTGGGGACTTGTAATAGAGGAACCATAGCAACGCCATGTAAACAACAGCGCCGCTACACTCTCGGCTATTCTCAAGCCCTTTTAGATACAAGTAAATGCTAAGTTAGCATTAGTGTTAGGAACACCCATTTAATGGACGTAACGTTACAATGAAATACTAAAAAAAATCATTTTTTTAACCTATGTCACCATCGGGACTCAAACCCGAAACTTCCACTATCGCGGTGGCTGAGTTATCATTTACTCTACGGTGACACGGTTAAATAATCAATAATTGTTTCCATTAGCAATTGCAACTAAAATTTCACATCATGTGATACACAAATACATACAACACAACATACAAGTGAAGCTAATATAAAAAGAATAACAAATAACCTTTTTTAACAATAAAATTTCTGCTTATGCATTTATTTAAAAGATGACTAATTAGAGATGTTTTTTTACTTCACGATATTTTAATTCAAGACTTATTATGCCAAATTACGAATTAACAAAATATTTTACAACCAAATTACAATGTAGATATGCTTAGACAAAAAAGATATTGTTTGTCAGTTTTACCATATAATCGTGATCGTTAGTTATTATAAATTACAGTTTGTAATTTATTACACCTTGTACAGAAAAAGTAGCATAGTTAGCTACAAAATATTCCGCATTAAAAAACATAAACATTGCGGTGATTATTTTAGTACTACAGTAAACTTTCTGTAAGTCACCGTCTATACGGGTTGGTAAAAATGGGCGACAGATACATAGCGTCGCTGTCTCTGGAATCACATTTGGCGCATTACATATAGGATTACCAGATGCCAAAATCGGAATTCCGGTCACTAGAGGTTAAAAGTCTTGATTTTTCAAACAACGTCTGGTCTTTGGGTATTTAAAATAAAACTCAAAATTTAAAAAAAATCAAAAAACCCGCCTGCTTCAAAAGCGAACTAAAACGATGGAAACAATATCAAATGATAACATGCAGTCGGAGGCATCAGATATTTCTGTTCAACTTGTTCGCTTTTGACGCAATCAGGTTTTTTGATTTTTTATTATAATTTTTTATTTTAATTTTTTATTTTGACTCGTTTTTTGATTTTTTATTATAATTTTTTATTTTAATTTTTTATTTTAATTTTTTATTTTAATTTTTTATTTTAATTTTTTATTTTCATCTTTTTAGTCTCAACGAGACCTTTCTTTTGATACCCATATCGATGTATTTAGAAAGAAAATTACTTTTACATTCTGACAAAATGACGTTTAGCGTCCACCTTATTGAATTTTCCGTGACGTCATCAGTGCCGGTTTGCCCATTAGGCACCTCAGGCCTGTGCCTAGAGACGCCGACATTTTAAGGGACGCCGAAAGTTAGCGAGTCTCAACGTTCTCAGAATGCTTTAAAATTGCGTCTCTATAAGAGTCAATATTACAAAAAAATTCTCCCGAGGGACACTCCCCCCCGGACCCCCCGAGGAGGCTTCGTCGCCTATTGGAAGTCGCCCCCATTATGGGCTATCGGTTTCATCTATCCCGAAGCTATTTTATATACCGCATCCGCTCCTGGCTATGGATATTTTTTACTATTTATAGGCCTTTTTAGTTGTTGAACCGTTTTTTTAAATTTTTTTTAGATTACTGTTTTTTTGTCCTCTATTTTTCAATGAAATATACTAAAAATGAGTATTTTATCTGTACTTTTAACAATTGAAGGTTGGTATGAATGGTACGGGGGGGGGGGTGCAAAAAACATAGTGCTTAGGGGCGCACAAGTTCATAAACCAGCACTAGATTTTATATACCCTATGTCATTGTCGGGATTAAGATGAATCTAATGATACTTCATTTTATAATACATGATAACTATATCTGTTGGTGGGAAAAACTATAATAACGCACACTTAACGAGTAGCGATTTAAGAGAGGCTACTGTATGAACGTTAAACACCGTGAAAAATTATCAACATAAAAAAATAATTATTCCGATCAAAATAAATTACTGTTTATTTAAAAAAAGTTAAAAATTACGTTTCAAATTCATTATCTTAATCCGTATTCCATTAATAATTATAACCAAAAGAATACTTAAAACGCAATTTAAGCTGTTTTTTGATAATTAATCAAACAAGATATTTTTTCGAAGATGGATTATAATATTAAAAAAAACATTAACTTTCGTCATTTAGATTGAGTATTTATAATTTCAGGATTAAAGTTCGAAACAAACGCACGTAGGTATCTTTCGAGAAGTGAGGGAGCTAGGGGCTAGTTGTAACAGGGGAAAAAATTATAGTTGATAAAAATGCACACAGGACAGGATTCTGGTTGGCCAACGTTGGCCAAGCATAGTACACCCAATGTTTAGCGAATATACACCAACATTTAACAAAATGGGTAGCGAAGATGGCGCAAATATTGCAAGCGCTTCAGCGGTAATAATTTCTTGTGCCCAGTTCTTAATAAATGTTTCATGCAACTCATAAATCACAATAACAACCCAATGTTTAGCGAATATACGCCAACATTTAACACAATGGGTAGCGAAGATGGCGCAAATATTGCAAGTGTTTCAGCGGTAATAATTTCTTACGCCCAATTCTTAATAAATGTTTCATGCAACTCATAAATCACAATAACAACCCAATGTTTAGCGAATATACACCAACATTTAACAAAATGGGTAGCGAAGATGGCGCAAATATTGCAAGTGTTTCAGCGGTAATAATTTCTTGTGCCCAGTTCTTAATAAATGTTTCATGCAACTCATAAATCACAATAACACTGACAAACACCGCATAGTGAAAACTTTCCAGTCGTCTCAATGAAAACAAAGTCATATTTGTAAGTCGAGACCAGCGTTGGCCAATCTCTTTGATGTGTGCTCAAAAAACCGCCCTCAAAGCGAATGTCTTCCAATGCCAACGTTGGTGACTGTTTGGTGAATATTGGAAATGAAAACCATCCACATGGCATGGCAATTATTGCCCGACAACATTTGCCATGTCGTCTGGAGTCGGCTTTACAAAAGTTGTTATTCAACTATATGGTACAGTATTGTTACGGAGCACCCTGTATATAAACGGCAGGCAAGAGTTCTGAGAAACGGGGTCTGATTACTGAACAACTGGTACCTGCGCGAAAGTTCTAGAGAAAGCGAGAACACACTAGGCTTACGCCACGCAGCATATATAAACAGCCCGTACGAGTGAGTGAGGAATCAGTCAGCGGTGAGTCACGCTTTCAAGTCTACGGTGGAGCAGTAATATAAATAGTGCCGTGATATAAATAACCAAATTAATAAAATAAATACTAGTGTAGTGGTAATATTACGAATTATTGTATATAGTTGTTTTGTTTTGCTTTGTAATTGCTGTTTAGTTATTGTTTACTTGTGTTGATTGTTAGAATTGACTTTTCGTTGTTGCGTTCACTATTATTGTGTTTTTAATTATTGTAAATAAATATTTATTCCGCCAACTCAGAAAACAGTTTTGTAACAGTATTTTGGAACGCGCTATATAAGCGGAAGACTGTAGACAGTATAATAATGATGGGTCCTCTCAGCTGTGGTAATGATGTTGAATAATAATATCGCAGGTAATGGATACTCAAGTTCATCAATTGTATATAAGTCTTGTAATTAGTATCAAGTCACTTGTGCTAAGATTGCATTTGGAAGTACTTCGTAGGTCCGTTCTGCATCTACCACGTCAGTGCAATATCAACGGACGTTGTTAAAGATTAAACTGTACTATAATTAGAAATTTTCACCGACTACCACTAATTGTTTCGTATACCAAATGCTTCATGTCAGTAGAACCCGCGCTCTCGGTGTATTTAAATTAACAAATCTTTAACGTAGACCTACTTGATCAGTACTCACCAACATTACAAACAAACTGGTATTTTGCAGGTTAAATCTATAATTAGAATACCTAATGAAGGACAGTGGTTGTGGATAGCTTTGATGTTTTTGTTAACTTATAGACGCGTCGACAACTTAGGTCATTAGCGTTTGATGTTTTTGTTAACTTATTATTCCAATTGTAAGTAGAGGGGAGATTAGACAACTGTATTTTTTGAATACTAATAAAGTTTAATGATAAAATTACTCAATATTATTTTTACTTCCCACCTCTACTATGGTAGGGAAGTAATGGATTTAGTCCGAAAAAAATATTTCGAGATTTTAACAGATCTTCACGTTTTGAGACCCTAGCAATCGTTTAAGATCATTTTCTGACTGATGTCTGTATGTGTGTGTGTGTGTGTATGTGGTCAATTTTTCGCCTTCGATATCTTAAAAACAGAACAACATACGGGCATGCCGATTGTTCTATTGTGTTTACCAGCCTTTAACTTAGATCTGATTAGATTTTGAGTCAAATCGGTTCAGTGGATCCTGAGATATTCAAAAAAACGTCCTCAATGTCACGTATTAACATAGGTAAAAAAAAATATAAATGAATTTTAGATGTTATAATATGAAAAAAATGTAAATATTTTTTTTCTCTAAAATGTATAGTTTTCGAGAAAAAAAATATTTTACTAAAAAAAATAAAAATTGTACGTAAATCAAGGTAACCATGATTTTTGCTATATTAAGCTAGCCATCAGTAGATCACCAAACAAAAAAGAGGGCCATGCTTTTTTCAAAGAATAAAAATTAAATTGTGTTTTAAAGACCACCAACAGCTAAGGTTATTTGGGCCTAGTCAAAGAATAAAAAAAAAAGAGTGTTTATTTTTTGCAAATATTTACTAGGTGGGAAGTATAGGACTGGTCATCAGTCGAATTTTTTTACCTATGTTAATACGTGACATTGAGAACGTTTTTTTTAATATCTCAGGATCCACTGAACCGATTTGACTCAAAATCTAATCAGATCTAAGTTAAAGGCTGATAAATACAATAGAACAATCGGCATGGTCATATGTGGTTCCGTTTTTACGATATCGAAGGCGAAAAATTGACCACATACACACACACACATACAGACATCAGTCAGAAAATGATCTTAAACGATTGCTAGGGTCTCGAAACGTGAAGTTCTGTTAAAATCTCGAAATATTTTTTTCGGACTAAATTCATTACTTCCCTACCATAGTAGAGGTGGGAAGTAAATATATACATACCTAGTACCTACTATATGAATATAAAAAAAGTTTTTGCGAAACGAAAATTATTCCCTTTAAATAAATTTCTTTGATATGATACTGAAAAAATGTTATAGGTACTTATACAGGTGATCTAGACCAAGATGCAAGAAATGCAATTACCTACCTATAGTGTTCGGGGTTAGATTTTAAGCATAAAATGCAAAATGACTTCTTTCCGATCGGTCTCTGTTTTTGAGATATCGAGGTTCAAACTTTTTAGAGATGTGTTAAATTTTTATACAAAAACTAAAATCAGGCCATATAAAAACTTTAGTTTATCTCTGTAACGGTTGCACAAAAGCCTTGCTTTAATTTCAGACACATGTTAAAAAAAATACAATTGAACTGAGAACCTCCTCCTTTTTTTGAAGTCGGTTAAAAAATCCATCGCAAGCAGCGATACAAGCCTGCAAACGTAAAACCAATCTATACTAATATTATAAAGCTGACGAGTTTGATTGTGGATTTGTACGCGCTAATGTCAGGAACTATCAGTCTGATTTGAAAATGTTTTTTTGTTAGATAGCCCGTTAATTGTGGTAGGTTATAGGCTATCGCGTTTCTTTAAATTCAACCCCAAAGGGGGTAAAACGGGGGTGTAGGAGATTTTGACTATCTACACTAATATACTATACTAATATTATGAACTGTAGCCAAGTACGCGAAGCGAAAATAGCGACAGACCTCTTCGCTTCGCAAGGGAAGAATTTCTCATAAATTTTTATCTCTCGAACTACTGAACCGATTCTAAACACTTCTTAAACGCATTTTAATTTAGTTTGAAAAGCGATCTTTTTCCATGTAGGTCAATCATTTGTTTTTGTGTGTGTACAATTTAATGTGATGACAGGGAGTTTGACGGCATTAGACTGTTCCTGCATGTATAAAAACTGTTGAATCAATTTTTTTGACAATGCTTTCTGCAACTCAGCATTGATACTTCGATATCTCCAAAACAAAGACCGATCATAAAATAGTAGATTGTATGTCTAGATACGTATTGGGGCTTATTACGGCGAGTGATGAAAGTATATGTAAAAACGAGCGACAGCGAGTTTTTATACTCACACGAGTCGTAAAACCATTACGTACGAAACATATATGGTAATTTTTGCCATACCCACTAGTACTACAAAATACCCACTTTTCACGTCATTTTAAAAAAAAATCTGATTTGCGTCGCCATCTTTCCTTCCACAATGTGCCGCGAAGTTCGTGCAAGTAAGTATAGAGCAAATAAACAGAAGTTGCTATGGCAACCATTATTTTCTGCGCTAGTGCGGAAAATAAAACACCTGCCTATTAAATGTCTTATTAATTTATTTATTGTAAATTATAGACGCGTCGACAACTTAGGTCATTAGCGTCATGTCTCATTAAAGGCCGTTATACATACATTGAAAGTATCTAGCTATTTTGTAGTGGGTATGGCAAAAAAGTAATTTCACATTTTTTGCTGACAATTCCGAACACGAAATTTCATTTTTCGAGTTCTCATGTAAATCATCCTGTACATTATAAAAAAAATATTAAAAAAAACTATAATTTTTTGTGAATTAAAAAGTTATAATTAGTTTTGTTTCTACTATTAAAAAAACTTGTTTAAATAATTTGTTATGCTTGGAAAAATAAGGAAATAGTATAATAAATTTTATTTGCAAATTTATAGCACAGACATACAAGTAAATATACATTGCTTGTAGGTACCCAGTCACATTTTTCCCCCTTCGGTAGTCGGGTAAAAACTGAATAAGCAACTAAATCAAGTATTAGAATCGGAACTATTTTAGCACTTTTAGAATACACAAAAATGAATGAGAGTACATTTCATCCGCTTGTTATTTTTTTTTTTGATATTTTACATGCAAGCGGTTTTAGACTTTAGATTTAGATTTAATTTGATTGATCAATGAAATTGGTCCAATTTCATTGATCAATCAAATTGAATCAATAAACTAAAACTGATTCTTCTATAAATGCGTCTTTAGTGTTTTTAAATGGTTTGGTTGTTTTTACAACCTTTTATTTAACTTGCAATGTTTGTATGTTAGTTTGCTTGTTTAGGTCAAATCTTGCAAGTCAATTTTGAACGACTTCCACGTATCCGATCGATTTAAAATTTGGTACATATATGCATTCCCGATATGATTCAATCGTTTTTAGAATTAAATTCAATCCCTAAGGGGGTCAAACGAGGGAGTAGGGTTTTTTGACTATTCAACGCCTAGGCCAAACCGCTAAAGCTAGAAAGTTGGAATTTGGACAGTAGGTTTCTTTTGTGACGTAAGCACCCACTATATGAAGGGATTTTTCGAAATTCAATCCTTAAGGGAGTCAAAAGGGGACAAACTTTTGAACGACTTAAAGGTACAAAATAAAATATTAGTAAAAAAAACTTTTTAAAGACACGCTTTTATTTAAATGTACTAAAAAGAAAAAAAATAAGTTTTAAAAATTTAGTTTGATAATTATAAAAGCGTGGGTCGTGACTAATAAAATATCGTAGAGTTTACAACCCACGCTTTTATAATTATGAAACTAAATTATTAAAACTTATTTTTTTCCTTTTTAGTACATTTATTTGTTTAGGATATACTTAATTATAAAAATTCAGTTGGTGATAATTGATCGCTCACAGCTCATCCCCCTTTTATCGTAGCGTAATACAATATGGCCTATGTTACTCGTGAAAAAGTAGGTTTTTAAACTGTGAAATAATTGTTCAAACCTGTTTGGATTGATTAATGTTGTCGCAAGAAGTCACAACATTAATATATCTATTTATTCCAACAAAACAAAGTCTAAAATTAATATTGAAAGAGGTGTACCTATAGTGAGAAATTTTGAAAATTACAAAATATTTGTTATGATTTTTTTGTTTTGTAAAAATTTTATTTAGTGAAATAAATTGGGAACGATAGACCGACAACATTTACATATTTTTTATAAATGTAATTCGAGGCCTGTCCTTGAAATCCTCCGCTCCAAGAAACCAGAATTAAAAACAAGACGATATGATTGGTTGATCACTTGACGAAGCAGATGTAAATAAAATGATCTTTGATACGTCTACAAAAAACATTATTTTTTTATCGTTTTAACTAAAATATTTTATATAACACATGCACGCTTTTAGTGTTTTTTCGTATCTGATTTGCGAACCTTAAATAGCCGTTTATTGACTAGTGACCATTATGTAACGCTTTTCAGTGCTATAATGGTATATTATGCAACGCTTTTCAGTGCTATAATGAAAAAACAGTTGCATAATGAACCATTATGTAACTAGTTACATAATGAACCATTATGTAACTGTTTTTTTTTTTTTTTCTAATTCAATTAAATTCTAAAACCATGCATGTGTTATATAAAGTATAGTGTGCAACGCGTGTGCTAAATCTTTATGCGTCAGGCGCGATATTTTCAGCACTCGTATGCGGCTCGCGATGCACACTCGCCAAGGCTCGTGTGCGCTCGCCTACTACTCGTGCTAAAAACATCAGCACTCGTATTCGGCTCGCGATGCTCACTCGCCAAGGCTCGTGAGCGCTCTCCTACTACTCGTGCTGAAAATATCGCGCCTGACGTATAAAGTTGTATTTAGCACACTAGTTACACAATATACTATTAAAATATGTCTAGTATTCTTAACCCGTAAGGAATCACTTATTGCAGAGAATTTGATATATTTTTTTATCTTGGAGGACAAAGGAAATGCAAATCACTTTTCTATAATAAGTACACTAATCAATAAGATAATATTTTAACAGTTATTTAGAATTCATATCGCCGTTTGTTAGTTAAAGGTTAATCTAACAAGATTAACAATCGCATTTAGGTACTTCCGTTTTATTACAAAAGAAAACAAAATATCTTTCAATATAAATAATACCTACATAATACATTTAACCCTCCACTGCTCACGAGGATCCAATAATACGTTTTTACTTGTAGGATTAAATATTCCGTGAGGACAATTTAGTATTGGGATCTGTCCAATGGGCATGATATGACATCTGGGGATAGAAAAAATTACTCGAATAAGGGACAAATTTACACGCTAACAGTGTAAGTTCATCGTGAAGTTGTTTATTACAAAAATAAAACGTGTAAAATAAACAAAAGTTTCAATTATAATAATTTATAAATATCTAAACCTTCGTCGTGAATCAATCCTATCTAATCGTGAAAAGCGGAAACAAATCCGCGTTCAGTAGTTACGGAGAAATCGATTTTTTGAGATAACCTTCGATATTCACCCGGGCTGGCCAGTTTTAAACCTTCGTCGTGAATCAATTTATCTAATCGTGAATATCAGAACCAAACCCGTTCAGTAGTTACGGAGAGATCAACCTTCTGAGATTACCCTCGATTTTCATTCGGGCGAAACCGTGCCGGCCAGTTTCAATTATATACATCTAAACCTTCCTCGTGAATCAATCTATATCTAATCGTGAAAACCGGAACAAAATTCGATCAGTAATTACGGAAAAAACGGGCACTGACAGACAGACGCGGCGGGGGACTTTGTTTTATAATTGATTCGACCGTTACTTAATGTATAAACGAATTACATTCTAATTTAATAAAACACAGTATTTTATTTATTCACACCTAAAAATTTAAGTGTAAATAAATAAAACGCTGCGTTTTATAAAATTAAAATCTATAGCTGTTTTCCAATTATACGACTAAAAGTAGAATATATGTAACTATATTATCATTACGCAGATATAAAAGTTTATTTAATTATATTTGTTTGATTGAGTTTCATTTGATTCAAGGGGTTTTAATTTGATCCAAACAAATTTTTATTGTTGTGTGAGTTAAAACCAAATAATTTATTAGCAGCAAAAATATACATTAATTGTTTAATTGAAATAAACAAATAATTTTTGTTACGAATATTTTACTAAACTGGATTTGAAAATAGCCGAGATTGTAGTCATATAGTCAAGCGAACGAGCGAAACAAGTGAGTAATGTATTAATAAAATTTGAACAATTAAACACCTCCAGCCCGACTATTCCTAGCACCCGGGCGAAGCCGGGCCGGATATGCTAGTTAGCAATAAAAATAAATGGAAAATACGATTTTGTACTGGGCCCAGATAATCATAGTATTTGACGACGTTAAAATGAATTTTAAAAAAATAGATCAATTTACACTTCCCAAGAAATTCACACTGGTGCTCGAGGGTTAAAACTCAAAACTCATTTACTTCCATAGCATGAGTTACGAGTTTGACCGCAAGAGGCCACCCGTTGACCTCATTGTCAGAATACGACATCTGAAATTATAATTTTTATTTATACTTTTAAATAATAACAGCGAATCAAGGTCTTCTTTTTAAATTTTATAATGCTAATCAGTAAATGAAATTAACAGTAATCTGTGGTTTATTTTAATAAATAACACTTTTAGAATTAAAAAAATTACAAGTTGTATGTATTTTTTTTCTCAATGTATCACGGAAAAAATTCTCAAAAAGCGCGGCTACAAAGATATAATTTATTTACAAAAAATGTAAGCTACATTTGTAAACTTTTTATCGTTGTGAGAAAGTGTAAGTGTGAGAAAGCAAACTATTTCCATAGTGATGTATGTTTATTCGACCTGATCCGCCCACTATTACTTACTGGCAGCTACTCTCGGCCTACTACAGAATTGAAGTTGGCGACGCAAATGAACTGTTAACAATTTTTAAAAATACTGAAAATAAAGTGAAACGCAGCTATTTTATAGTGGGTATGACAAAAAATACCATACATATGTCGTGCGTAATGATATTGTTACGGATCACCCTGTATATGAACGGCGGGCAACAATTCTGAGAAGCGGTGTCTGACGTTGAACACACTGGTGCCTACGCGAAGATTCTAGACAACGCTAGAGAATACGAGGACGCACTGAGCGTACACCGCCCGTAGTTATATAAACCGCGAGTGTGTCGTGTTGAGGCAATCAGTGAATGGTAAGTCGTGCCATCAAGTGGATCAGTGATATAAATATTAGTCAATCAACGGTCGAATCAGTCAGTACAGTGATATAAATAGCGGAGTGGATGTAAATAAATAGTACTGAAGTAACTGTGTAAATGACCGACATAAATAAACGTTAGAAATAAATTTGATATAAATACAGTGACATAAATAATAATATTACAAATAAATAATCCTTGTATATATAGTTATTTGTTAAGTGTTATTTAATTGGCTCGTTTAGTTCAATAATTACCGTTTAAGTTTTTTTATTGTTAAAATTGACTTTTCGTTGTTGCATTTATTGTTATTGTGTTATTAATTATTGTAAATAAATATTTCTTACGCCAACTCAGAAAACAGTTTTGTAACAATATTATTACCGGTGTGACTGTTAAAACTCGCTACGCTCGTTTTAACATAGTCACCTCGTGCGTTAAATACCTCATTACGACACTAGATACTGTACAATCTACTATTTTATATTATAAACTCGTCGCGCTATTCGTGTTTTACACAACTTGGTGTTATTTTAATACGCCTGTAAAAACCAATTCCACAGAACGTTGATCTGTTGTCAGAGATAATAAATCTCTTCGCGTACGGTTTTGCCTCGAACACCGGGCGACGTTGTTTTCTCAGAGTGGCAAAAGGTTGTTTATCATTGTAATATATTATTATAATATTTGGTTGTGCAAAAAAACAAATGAATATACAAGTTGTGTCACCATATGCGGGATCTCAGCAATCCCATTGGGCTGGCCACATCAGGCACCGGGGCCTTTTAATTTCGGGGATGACCTCTCAGAAGCTCAGTTCATAATTTTCTATCGGAAAAAACTTTTTAAGAATAAAAAAATATACGTTTAAAACAGGCTCCGTAACAACATTTTAGAGGGCAGTATAGCCTAGTGGTTAGCATGCTTGGTGCCGCAACCTCTAGACTAAACTGCCGTGGGATCTAATCCCACCTGCGCTCATGGATGTTTTGTGATGTTATTTAGTTTTAAGTTAGTTGTTATTTGTTGTAGTTGAAAGACGCTAATGACCTTAGATGTCGACGCGTCTATAATCTACAATAAATAAATAACAACATTTTAAAATTTGAACCTTGAACTAATAATAGAAATTTCATAGGTTCATGACACGTTTAGGGTGATCTGCCACCCTTAACCTTTTAATGTCGACGAATCGATCTGGAATAATATTATAAAGGCATTATTGAGTTCACCGACAAGCTATATAAATGATTTAAGCCTAGAAGCAATAATAATTGTGACCATTTTTTATGTTACATGTCGGGGGCGGTCTGCATCCCTCCCATAGCGTTATCTACCAAAATTCCTTACTCAGGGCACTTTAATATGCCTCCCTCAACATCTTCACAAAAATAAGGCCTTGAATAAATAACACCTGAAAATTGTCACTAGCTCTCGGCGTTGAGTGAAGGAATACACATAGTCACTGCTCTCGGTCTATTATTATTAACTTCCCATTGGAAGTTATTGTAATGGGTCCGAAAATCGAAATCAAAATGGAGAAAAAATTTTTATATTTCAAGGTCACTACACTATTTTTACACTATTTTTAGAAAGATGTCTGTGTGTGTGTATGCGTGTGTGTGTACGTATATTGTTTGATATACATTTCAACTTGCAGATACCTCTAGCCGTTCCTGATAAAAGGTGTCTCGACGGACAGCCAGGCAGACAGACCGACTACAAAGTGATCCTATAAGGGTTCCGTTTTTTCATTCTGACAAAACACTAAAAAAAATATAAAATAAAAATATAAATTCGTATTACGTCCAAAGTTGGTAACTTTTAAACAAGTTTATTAAATATTTTTTTTTTATATTTCAAGAAAAAACAACTGTTTTCGTAACATTCTGTATAATTAAGGATTTGAAAAATGTACGATTCATAAATATCAACTATTGTCATCTGTTTAAAAGTAAAGCCGATAAAATCTCACGATGTTGAAAACTGGATATTAAAGGGAATATCATATTATGACTTTTAAACTCTCGTCGTAATAATTTATCAATGAAATATTTAAATCGGTTGTATTAATGATATAGCTACATTTTAATACAGGTGAATTGAAAGTCTCACTCGTATAGACTCTTCAACGTGTGTTCCGCAGAACCCAAAAATTCTACGAAGCAATTATTTTAAAAAAGTCATTTGAATTTTACCGTATTTATATCTCTTATTATTTCGCTTTTAACCGATTTCTTTCTTAAAATTTGATTACTAAACTTAATAAAAAAACTTTTTAACAAAAAAGAAACCTCCTTCAAAAAGGCACTAAAAAGAGGAAAATAATGAAATTTTGAGGTCTGTGCCAATTAAAATATGAAATTGGTTAAAAACAAGATATTAATCACTATACTATACTTTTTAACCGACTTCATATTTTAATTGGCACAGACCTCAAAATTTCATTATTTTTCTCTTTTTAGTGCCTTTTTGAAAGAGGTTTTTTTTTTGTTAAAAAGTTTTTTATTTTTTATTTTTTAGTGTCAAAAAGTAACATTTACCTTATAGAATCACACGCCGTTACTTACTTTTTTATTAAAATCAGCCGAACTACTGAACCGATTTTGATGAAATTTCTATGGGACCAATCTGAAAGTATATCCTTTCAAATAAAAACAATTTTTTCAAAATCGGTTCATAAACGAAGCTATTCGCGAACATACATAAAACATAAAAAATATGTAATTAGTTGTCATGTCCATCGTAACTATATATAAGAGATTAATGGGAACTTGGACCGTGGGTTGATTGAAACTCAGTTAAAGTTTTAATTCGCAACTGAGTAAATTATACATGAATATATTGTCAGAATGTAAATTGAAAGTAAAGTGACTTGGTTACATTTACTATCGGTAATGAAAGAAGATTTTTAGAGTCACTGATTAGATTATGTTACGCATAATTAGTGATTATGTCACTTAATTATTTTAATAGTTGGATTTTGTATTAAATAGCCATGTTGTTTTTTTTAAAAAAAGAAAAAATTGTGTCTGTTGAACAAATGAATTTTAATGAAATTATTATGATCAATTCTTTCAAAAGAATTTTGAATATTATATTATCGCTGTAAATGAATGATGACTACAGATTATTACTGACATACTCGTGTTATGTTTTAAGGTTTGTAATAAGATATATTATAAGTTTGTATGAGTTGTACAGTAATGTATGTGGTTATTATTCACAGAGCCTGAAGAAGTCTAAAATATAGACGAAACGTTGCGAATTAAAACTTTAACTGAGTTTCAATCAACCCACGGTCCAAGTTCCCATTAATCTCTTATATATAAAAAATATATACGGTTGAATATTGAGTAACCTCTTTTTTTGAAGTCGGTTAAAAAAAACTACTGAATCCATTTAACTAAAATTTATGTGGAACACCCTGATGGTATGCCCTATTAAATAAAACAAGAACCATCAAAATCGGTTCACAAGTGCAGAAGATATATCAAGTAACAAAAATAATTTTTATTACTAACTAAAAAAAAAAAACTTCTGAACCGATTTCGTAAGAAAAAATTATATGGGACCAATCCGACATCTTCCTGAACATAACGGAGTGAAAATTTGTCAAATCGTTGCAGCCATTCCTGAGTAATACATTTGAAAAAAATACCTTTGAAAAAAATACATAGGTTACTGATCGAATTGAGAACCTCCTCCTTTTTTGAAGTCGATTAAAAATTTTAATTCTTAACGGTTTCAGAAAAGGTGGTTTTATTTTAAAGACCACAAGTCTGGTTCATTGTTTGTGCCTCATTTAACGATATAATATAACGTTGTCATTTTAGTATTTTTTTCGACTACATTAGGTGCCTGTTAAGGTTTGTCCATTTTTCTCGAATATTTACAGTGAAACACTTATGACCGGTTTATCGTAGATTTTAATCACGATGTTTTTTAATCACACTGTTAAATTTTTTTTGCTACGTGTTCATTGGTTGCTGCGTTTCGTTACCATAGCAACCCTGCATTTAACAGTGTGATAAAAAAACATCGTGATTAAAATGTACGATAAACCGGCCATTAGACTTAATTAAAGTTAGGGGCCAGAAGATATAAACTGCGACCAATAGGGTCCATTGTGCTTCCCTTATATTCCATCAGTTTTTCAGAAACATTTAAACGGTTAGTTGAATGAAGCTAGCATGCATATTATAGAATTATGTGTTCCATAGAAACTAAAAAAAACTTTCGTCTGCGGCCAATAAATTAAAAGTTCAAAAAAAAATTTTTTTTGTTGGAAAGGCTCACTTTGAAGAAACTAAAAATATATTTTTATAGGTTATTTTATAAAAATTTATCAAAAAAGTATGCTTCCCCCTTTCATCTGAAAAGTGGTTAAAATTTTGAAAAAAAAACAGGCATATTAAGAAAATGAATATTATAGGAAAATTATAGCAAAGGAATGATTTTCAATGTCTTTTTTTAGATTTAGTGGAAAATAATAAATGTTTATAGGCACTGTCGCATGACGTACGTTCATGTTTGACCGGTTTTTTATGTTGTGTTACTAATAATAGTTTTATTTATATTATTATTATATTATTGTTTATATCATGGGCGTACGCAAGGGAGGGGGCAAGGAAGAGTAGCTGCCCCCCTGGGATTTGGAATAATGAAATAAAGTGTGAAAATGCAAGAAGTTTATTGAACTTTTGCATCTGAAAACTCCCCGATTTGCAGTCTGATAGCCGGTTGTCCATGTTTTAATCTCATAACGCTTGCCCCGCCCTGAACAGTACGCCCTTGATTTATAGGTATGAGAACGTAAATGATTTTTTTAGTAATAATTTGGACATCCCGCACACAGTAAAAATTACAATAGTGACAGAATAAAATTAGCATATTTATTCTCGCACTCGCAAAAAAAAAAATTAATGGTCTGAAAAGTCACTTCTATATTATATTGAATTTATTATTGTGGATTTTTTTACGTCGTGTTTCTCAGCTGAGTAAATATTGTCTTATTTGCATATAAAATAACCTCAATTTAACAAAAAATAAGACTGAAGAAAATTGCGTTATGACATTAGAGATATTAGTTATTTTTGTTTAAAATTTTTTAAAACAAAAATATTACTTAATACTAAAACCTTACGCCATGCGATGCGATTTTATTTGCTGACATTTTTTTCTACTTGAGCGGTTCTTGTGTCAGGCTCAAGGTTAAATTTTTAAACGATTTTCTATACAAAATTTTGTGATTAACTGAAAAAGAAATTTTGGTCACAAAACAGATTTTCACAAAATTTGTTTATCCTCCATGAAGACATACAAATTCAACTAACGAAATTTCGTTTACTTAAAAACTTGAAGGGAGCGAGGTACATTTACAGAACAATAAAAATAAATAAAATCGTAGCTTTGTCTGTGAGTTTTTAACGAAATTTCAACTTTAGTCGTACAGTTTTAACCTAGACCTTAGTCCATTTCAGAATTTTTGTCTGTATGTCAGTTTGTTTGTTCCGTATTAATTCAAAAACCGCTAAATCGATTTTGATCGAGCTTCATTATACATCAAGGAGTAGGGTATAGGTTGAATATCATCACGCTCGCGCCTTTACTAAAACGGGCTGAGTATAATACCTACGGCCGTATTCATAGTTAACCCTTAAGTAGTAAGGGACACTTAACTCTACCCTCAAATCGAATATGCGTTTCATAGTCAAAATTGACGTCTTTAAGGGCCCTTACATCACCCTCACCTTAAGGGTGGATAATATGTCCCTTAAGTGTCGAAAAAGTATGTGCGTCTTTATTTAGACAAAGACGCAAATAGACGTGGGTAATAATTATTATTATTCTGCTAACCTAACCTGCATTCTCTGTGTAAACAGCGTAATATTACGTAAAATAAAGATTATAAAAATGGACGATTTTGACGAATTGTACGATAGTATTGATGAAAGTAGAACGTTTAAAAAAGAGATACATACGCGATCTTAAAAATCTTTTTGAATTTTACGAAGAAAATGAATTTTCGAAAAGATATCGATTCAGCAAAGGAGTTGTAATAGATGTATTGTTAACCGTTGGTATTCCATCGTTCGACGAAAATTAATAATCGTGGTTAATCGTGGCTAAAAACACGCATTTATATCAAAAATGACAACTAAACACAATCGGGGTGCAGTACGACCAACTGTTCTAAAGGAAAAAATCATAGAGGTTTACTATAATTCTTCCCTCATTCAAGGAAATGACTATGAAATGCTCCTTTGAATAAGGTGCCATTAGCACTCAAGCGACCCTCAGCGAAGGGATCCTTATCACTTACTTTAAGGGTTAACTATGAATATGGGCACTAGTGATGTAAAAATACGCTAATAAACTTTTTTCTGTATAATACCGTATTTTTTTCAGTACAAAACGGTTTTTTACTTTTTCACACTACGGTTACGGTGCATTTTTCAGTATTGCCAACTGCATTATAGGAAAAGTTCTTGTTCTCATTTTGGTATTAAACCGTTTTAAACGGTGTTAAACGTTTTATACGTGCTGTATAAAATAGTAAAATATGTAGTATTTATACCTAGTATAAATTTGGGGTATATTATTCTTTTTACATACCGTATAATACCGTTTTATACCAGAGTATTATATAAGCATTTACATCACTAATAATACCCAAAAAAACAAAAAAAACAGCATTAACACGTGCAAAACCGCGAGTAAAGACTAGTATAATATTGAATAATTCATTCATAATTATTATAAATATACTATTTAATATTCATTCATAATAATTTTGGCCAGACTTAGCATATTTAAATTATATAGGTATAATTTGTGCAAATATTTGGTTTGACAATTTTTTTATGAATTCTGAAAATCAGCAGATCATAAATAATCGGTAATTGCGCGACGTTTTAGTAATTAAAGTGAATATAAATTATTTGAATTATTAATGACTGGTCATTAATGAAGAACAAAAGAGAGAAAGAACGGTGCCGGCTTTGAATTAAGACAGAGTTGATTACGTAACCGACATTTAATTTTCACATTAAGAAGCGGCGCTGTGTCTACGGAAGAGACAGGTTTAATTAGTGCCCATAGAAAAAACTAGAAGCAGTTATCATAATATTAAAAATACGATACGGATCTTCATCGTTATTTATAGACACACCATGACTCTATTGTTTTGTTTTTACTTCCCCATATACGGAGTATACATGGTGTCCCAGACATGACTCCCCAGGCCTGTAAGTATCTCGACTATTTTTACAAGCTTTTATTTAACTTGCAATGTTTGTATGTTAGTTTGTTTATTTAGGTCAAAACTTGCAAGTCAATTTTGAACGACTTCCACGTACCCGATCGATTTGAAATTTTGTACACATATGTATCCCCGATGACAATACATGAATAAATCTTTTTTAGAAATAAAATCAACCCCTAAGGGGTTCTAACGGGGGTTTAGGGTTTTTTTGACTAATCAACGCCCAGGCCAAATCGCTGAAGCTAGAAACTTGAAATTTGGACAGTAGATTCCTTTTCTGACGTAAACATCCACTAAGAAAGGATTTTTCGAAATTCAACCCTTACGGGTGTCAAAGGAGGGTAAATTTTGAAAGACTAAAATGAGCAAAATAAAATATTAGTAAAAAAAACTTTTTAGAGACACGCTTTTATAGAAATGTACTAAAAAGGAAAAAAATAATAAAAGAAGACAGCTTTGAAATGGCTTAAGGATCCAAAAATAATAAGCAAATACTGTTAATATTGCATTTATTAGCTGACGTTTCGAGAATTATATTCTCATCCTTAGAGCTCAAATGCCGTCAAACGTGACAGTAAAATTGTCCAAAAACTTAAAAAAACATACTAACATTTTATTTGGTTTTATTGAAGTGTAAAAAAAGTTGTTTTATTGATTTGATTTTGTACACAAAAATACTGAAAACTTTATGTGTTATAGAATTGGATTTGATTTTTTATTGTGGAAAAAAAAATTTTTTTTGCCAGATTAACTGATTTATATTTACGTGCTATAAGCTAGAAAAAATAATACTTATTTAATAATTTAGGTTCATAAATATTATAAAAGCGGGGGTTGCGACTAATTAACTATCATAGAGTTTACAATCCACGTTTTTATGATAATTATGAACCTAAATTATTAAATATTATTTTTTCATGATTAACACATTAATCACTCGCTTCGCTCGTTCGCTCGAATTTATGATTTGTCAAAACACTACTCACTCGCTTTAAAATTGATCTGGGACCACCCTGGTATGCCCTATTAAATAAAACAACAATCATCAAAATCGGTTCACAAATGCAGGAGATAAGAGGTAACATATATTAAAAAAAATTCGACTGATGACCAGTCCTATACTTCGCACCTAGTAAATATTTGCAAAAAATAAACACTTTTTTTTTATTCTTTGACTAGGCACAAATAACCTTAGCTGTTGGTGGTCTTTAAAACACAATTTAATTTTTATTCTTTGAAAAAAGCATGGCCCTCTTTTTACTTCCCACCTCTACTATGGTAGGGAAGTAATGGATTTAGTCCGATTTAGTCCGAAAAAACTATTTCGAGATTTTAACAAATCTTCACGTTTTGAGACCCTAGCAATCGTTTAAGATCATTTTCAGACTGATGTCTGTATGTGTGTGTGTGTGTGTGTATGTGTGTGTGTGTGTATGTGGTCAATTTTTCGCCTTCGATATCTTAAGAACGGAACAACATACGGGCATGCCGATTGTTCTATTGTGTTTATCAGCCTTTAACTTAGATCTGGTTAGATTTTTAGTCAAATCGGTTCAGTGGGTCCTGAGATATTCAAAAAAACGTTCTCAATGTCACGTATTAACATAGGTAAAAAAAAATATAAATGAATTCTAGATGTTATAATATGAAAAAAATGTAAATATTTTTTTCTCTAAAATGTATAGTTTTCGAGAAAAAAAATATTTTACTAAAAAAATAAAAATTGTACGTAAATCAAGGTAACCATGATTTTTGCTATATTAAGCTAGCCATCAGTAGATCACCAAACAAAAAAGAGGGCCATGCTTTTTTCAAAGAATAAAAACTAAATTGTGTTTTAAAGACCACCAACAGCTAAGGTTATTTGGGCCTAGTCAAAGAATAAAAAAAGAGTGTTTATTTTTTGCAAATATTTACTAGGTGGGAAGTATAGGACTGGTCCATCAGTCGAATTTTTTGTGATCTACTGATGGCTAACTTAATATAGCAAAAATCATGGTTACCTTGATTTACGTACAATTTTTATTTTTTTTCGTAAAATATTTTTTCGAGTATTTTTTTTTTCTAGAAAACTATACATTTTAGAGAAAAAAAATATTTACATTTTTTTCATATTATAACATCTAGAATTCATTTATATTTTTTTTTACCTATGTTAATACGTGACATTGAGGATCCTTGAACCGATTTGACTCAAAATCTAATCAGATCTAAGTTAAAGGCTGATAAAAACAATAGAACAATCGGTATGCCCGTATGTTGTTCCGTTCTTAAGATATCGAAGGCGAAAAATTGACCACACACACATACAGACATCAGTCAGAAAATGATCTTAAACGATTGCTAAGGTCTCAAAACGTGAAGATCTGTTAAAATCTCGAAATATTTTTTCGGACTAAATCCATTACTTCCCTACCATAGTAGAGGTGGGAAGTAAAAAATAAATACAGTCGAATTGAGAATCTCTTCCTTTTTTTTGAAGTCGGATAATTAAAAACATATTTGTAATGGAAAGAAATATTTTAAGTATTTTGTGAATCAATCTAAATATGCAGTATTTGTACAATAAAATCAGCGTTTTGTGGGTGTGGTGCGCCAAGGTCAAGCATCATTCATTGGTAATCATAGTTTGTACATCATTGTCACAGCTCACTACATCAACGGTCTCAGATCATTAACGCTTGTTAGCGTATTGTCACCGCTTTCAAATTCAAGGTCTATTCATGTGGAAATGGGACATCTGCAAATAGTATCTGTACGTTGTATAAATACATGCTAGGGTTTCGAAGTATACGATACAAGGGGTACAAGGAATTATAGTTAGAGATGGGCGGTTACAAGATGTTTTTACAATCGAAACAATTGTAATCGTTGATGATAACAATTAGGGAATGCAATCTCGATCTCGCGAGATCTCGAGCCATTTTTCGAGATTTAATCTCGTGGGCAGGCAATCTCGTCTTTGAAATCTCGTTCAAGATCTCGACCCGAGATTTCAAGAACGAACGCGCTTGAAAAAAACTTATACGTAAGTAATAGTTTTTGACGGTCGCGCTAATTTGTTCTGTTTGTTTCTCTGCATATATTGTTTTAATTATTGTTTTCTTGAGTAAAATGGACAGTTATTTAACTTATAACAAGTATTAGATGGCTAACAAATTTCAAAGTTAAGTGAATACTGAATATGTCTAAGAACAATTCAACCCAAATGTTCGTGAACGTTACTAATATAGTAACTTACCCTATGCTTAATAACTTCTATAAGAAGTTATTTCCAAAATAATTAATTGGCATATAGTGTGCTGTATGAGTTGGTGTATTGCTGTTATATTTTGAAAATAAAACAAAACTTTAATTGAATCTTGGAACAAAAAAATCAACGTTTATTTAAGGAAAGTAATGAATAATAATCATCTGCACAGTGCACTACGCAATAAATCGCACACGTACACAGTGACACAGTCACAATGTCCCAAGTAAGTAGTTTTCATTAAGTTCAAGTATTTTAGATACAAAATAATAAATAATTCTTTTTAAAAGTAGGCGAAATCTCGATATTGTCGAGATTTATCGAGATCTCGCCAAACAATCTCGCGAGATTTCGAATTGCCAATCTCGGCTCGAGATTGCATTCCCTAATAACAATCGAGTCTACAATCGACTCGGGAGTTTGATTTTACAATCGAAATGTTCGATTGTTCAAGTCGATTATTTGCCACATAGGTTATAGCAATAGCAGCGAATGAGAATACATATAATCGCGATTCTAGGTTATATGCTAGTCGACTGACGTTCACGCGACTCGTTGATTGTTCACTGTTCACACTGTTCAGTCAGTACTCACTACTCTGTGATCTCTTCACTATTGAATTCGTATTACACGATTACTGCACAATCGACCATCGACTCGACCACACTGTTAAAAATGGATGTAAAAATACTCTGAAAGTTAAGGTAGAATTCGCTCGATTTTCTAAGTGATTTTACATTATTATTTATTTTTACAGAGAAAACTTCATAAAAACTTGGACTTTTACTGTAAAGTTAAACAAATTTGTGATTTTTACATAAAGTAAATTAAAATTACATAACATGTGTAATATTCCAATAAAGTGTGTAAAAATTACAAAATAAAATGTATAGTTACATATATAAAATGGATGAATACAAAACAAATTAATGTAAAATTAGTAACCACGCATGCGCAATGTGTTTTTTATGTAATCTACGCGATGTGCAGGCGATACCTGTTTGCGACGCATTGTCTCTGTGGCCTATTACCAGATTAATCGCTGGCTACAAATGGACCATCGATAATCTATGTAATCGGCCTTCTCATTTCTTACAGTGCACAGTTGTTGAGTGATGAACGATTGTATATTATGTGGCTCTCGACAGTGTAGAATTCAGTACTATGCGACTCGGTCTCGGTGAAGTATGAAACAACAACAATCGAGTGACAACCATCGAGAGTCATCGAGATGTTTGAACAATCCAGACAATCGACTAAAACCTCTCGTATCACGCATCACTAATATATAGTACAAGGAATGTTGCTTAAAGACCAATCACAGATTGTTTCGTTTGGACTGTAGATACAGAGTACAAACTTGTAATAAAGGGACTTTAGAGTAACTAGATTATAGGTTCATAGAGGTTTTCTACTATAAAATCTATGTGCAAAGATGTAAATTCCGATTAAAATTAAATAAAAATCACGCATTTTTAACAGTAAAATATTTTTCGCTAAGTGAGTTTAATTTGTTTAATAAATAAATCCCTAAAGAGAATTCTGAAAACTATATAGTAGTACATACGTAATATCATACGCAAGTATGTACGTATTTTTGTCGGCAAATTATATGTAAAAGTATCAAAATATTGTTAGTACAATCAGTACTTATAGACCGAGAGCTAGTGACAATTTTTTGGTGTTATTTATTCAAGGCCTTATTTTTGTGAAGATGTTGAGGGAAGCATATTAAAGACCCCTGAGTAAGGAATTTTGCTAGATAGCGGTATAGGAGGAATGCAGACCGCCCCCAACATGTAACAAAAAAAGTGGTCACAATTATTATTGCTTCAAGGCTGAAATTGTTTGTATAGCTTGTCGGTGACCCAATAATGCCATTATAATAACAGATCGATTAGTCAGTATTAAATGGATGGCAGATCACCCTAAACGTGTCATGTACCCGACGAAATTTATATTATTAGTTCAAGGTTCAAATTTTAATATGTTGTTACGACGACTATTTTAAGTATATATTTCAATTTGCAGAACAAAATGTTGCTATTAACCTCCTCTCGTAAAGAGATACTTGCTCGCCTAGGTGTTTATATCGTTCTGCAAGGGGGTTAATACCATGATTTTGTTCTGCAAATTGAAATATATGCTTAAAACAGTCGCCGTAACAACATATTAAAATTTGAACCTTGAACTAATATAAATTTCGTCGGGTACATACCGTTATCTATAGCAAAATCCCTTACTCAGGGCACTTTAATATGCCTCCCTCAACATCTTCACAAAATAAGACCTTGAATAAATAACATCAAAAATTGTCACTAGCTCTCGGTCATATCAATAATACAAATATTGAATACGAATTATAGTAATATTGAAAGTTTAAATATTAAAACGTCTGAAAGTCCTTTAATGTTGTCATTTTCTTGCGTAAGCAGTTTCGGAGAATATTGTTTTATTTATATTTTTTTACATATTTATTATCAACATGTAAATAACAAGACGTAAATATTGAAGTTTTTTTGTGTATACTGTTTTCTTTTTTTATCTCAATAAAATTAAGTAAAATTTATATGAGACCACCCCGGAGGTATGGTCTATTAAATAAAACAGTAATCATAAAAATCGGTTCACAAATACAGGAGAAATCGGTGAACATACATAGCACATATAAAAATAGCTGCCGAATAATGTAGAATCTCCTTCTTTTTTGAAGTCGGTTAATGAGTCTTAATGTTATCCGAACGTAGTCTTGACAGGTCTGTCAGTTATCAGTCATAAAATATAATACAGAAATATGAGTTTTTTACACCAAAATCTGTTATGATACAAAATTCAGTTGTGCAGACAATGAATGGCACTTAAACTTATTAATTATTCAAATCACCTGAAAAGCGGATGTTATACATTCAAATTTAAAAAAGAAATCGCGTCTTTTAAAACAATTCATGTTCACAACGTTTCATCTCAGTGTCAACGCTAATGATCTTAGTTGTCGGGCAAAATAGTTACAGCATCAAGCACAGGTTCACGTACTACGAGCGATGCCCCATATATAGTGGATTAAAAATTTTTAACAAAGTGTCTAGACATGTCAGCGGCACTAATTTTAATGATTTTAAGAAGGCCTTAAAAAATATTTACTGGATTTAAATTTATATAGTCTGGATACATTATTATGATGAGAATTTTTTTATATTCATATTTTTACTTTGTAGGTACAGTATGTTTTATTGACCTTTTGTATCCAATTTTTGGCCATGCAAATAAACTTATATCTTATCTTATCTTATAATTTACAATTATCTCAGTAGGTACTTCTCTAAACGCAATGAAAAATTGGTTGTGGTGTTTTCCGACGTCATTTGTATTAACTATTCAGTGAAGTTTAGAAGCAAAATAAAATTTGTCGTCCTATAATAAAAATTTATATTACTACGAAAACATGAGGTTAGACGGTAGCCAACTAAACTTTATTTAATGGAAAAAAATTTAGAACCACCCGCTTAAAAACAAAAACCATGCTCTTATTCGCTTAGATCATTTCAATTTAAATTCATATTTTTTGCCATACCCACTACAAAATAGCTACTTTCGATGTATGTATAGCGGCCATTAACGACCCATTTACAGGTAGATGTGCGGAAAATGGTTTACTTTCTGCACAAGCACAGAAAATAACGGTTACCATAGCAACTTCTGTTTATTCGCTTTGTACGCCTGCGTACGCTTGCGTGCGCCTCTTATTACTTACTTGCAGGGCTTGAGAATAGCCGAGCTGTTGGTGGTCTTTAAAAACACACACACTTGCTTGCACGAACTTCGCGGCACACTGGAAGGAAAGATAGCGACACAAATTAACTGTCAGAATTTTTTGAAAATGACGTGAAAAGTAGGTATTTTGTAGTGGGTATGGCAAAAAATACCGTATATGTCTCGTACGTAATGGTATTACGGCTCTTGTGACTGTAATCACTCGCCGTAATATCCCCCCTTACGTATCTAGACATACAATCTACTATAATATAAAAATATAAAAATAGGTTAACCTAAGATTGAATTGTAAAAATATTCACCCACTATTAAAACTACTAGTGTCTATATTTAATTCTTGCTTTAAAAACACATTACACACTTATTAATATTAATTTTTTGTTAACGCGCAATTTTAACTAATGTTTTTACAAGAAAACATTAATAATTTAGTTTAAAACAAATTATGCAAAAAAGAGAATTAGTAGGAATTTTTTAAGAAGAGTTAGGTACCATAATAGTATATTGTGTAACTAGTGTGCTAAATACATCTTTATACGTCAGGCGCGATTTTTTCAGCACAAGTAATAGGCGAGCACACACGAGCCTTGGCGAGTGTGCATCGCGAGCCGCATACGAGTGCTGCACACTATACTTTATATAACACATGCATGATTTTAGAATTTAATTGAATTAAAAAAACAGTTACATAATGGTTCATTATGCAATTGTTTTTTCATTATAGCACTGAAAAGCGTTACATAATGGTCACTAGTCAATAAACGGCTATTTAAGGTTCGCAAAACATCTGTTATATAAAGTAAATTTAACTGATATATTATCAACGAGCAAGTATTGCAGAGATTCATGTTTAGAAGTTAACTGAATTAAAATTGAGAAAAATCTTCGATCACATAAAAATCAGCAGCTGACTTTTCAAACAAGTGGAAAATTAAAAAAGTTTTTCCAAAATCTGTTCGGCCATTTTGTTTACCAACACATACTTAGCTGTTTCAAAAATGCAAACAAAAGACCAAATAATATTTATATATTAGACCGAAACGATCGTTTGGAAATGTAAAAAAAATTAATTTTTAATAAAATTAAATTTTGGGTATCTGGTCTAAGAAAAAATCTGTCGTAATAAATTGATTTGACCCAAACTACTCTTGTAACATCAAGATTATTAAATTATATTTACCCTTATGAAATAATTATCGACCACACACTGTAAAAAATGGATGTAAAAATACTTTGAAAGTTAAGGCAGAATTCGTTCGATTTTCTAAATGATTTTACATTATTATTTATTTTTACAGAGAAAACTTCATAAAAACTTGGACTTTTACTGAAAGTTAAACAAATTTGTGATTTTTACATAAAGTAAATTAAAATTACATAATATGTGTAATATTCCAATAAAGTGTGTAAAAATTACAAAATAAAATGTATAGTTACATATATAAAATGGATGAATACAAAACAAATTAATGTAAAATTAGTAACCACGCATGCGCAATGTGTTTTTTATGTAATCTACGCGATGTGCAGGCGATACCTGTTTGCGACGCCATTGTCTCTTTGTGTGCCTATTACCAGATTAATCGCTGGCTACAAATGGACCATCGATAATCTATGTAATCGACCTTCTAATTTCTTACAGTGCGCCCTGGTTTCCTCCAGTTTTAATACTACTTTTTTCCTGATTTTTTTCGAAACCCCAAATAAATTCGAGATGATAGGTACCTACCTTATTCAATGTCATGTCCGATTTCCTTACCAACTCCTGTTGTCATGAAAGCCTATTATTCTAATTATCTGTCATTCTACTGCTCGCATTTTACATTGCCAATCAAATATTACTAAAAACATTCAATGCAACAGTAAGAAACGCACTTAAAAAAGACATAAATTTAAATTGTGTTTTAAAAAACTTATTAATGTAAAGTAGGTAATTCATAATTACTGCGCAATTTGAAGTAAGTTTTTTAAACAAAGGTAATAATAATTTGATTATTGCAAATTACGCTAATTTAAAAAATAAAGGAAATCACAAAACTATTAATTATTAAAAGCATCCACGTGTGTCTCGTTCTACCATTCTGCTTTCTTTAATTTTTGCTTCCCAGATATCCCAATTATTTTTTTCATATTCCTTTTCTTAAGGCCGCCAACTTTTAGGCTAATCGCGCATGAACGATAAATCAGTCGGCCAATTGAACTAACGGATGGTACCTAATAACAACAGTATTATATACTTATATAAATAAAACTCGCATGAAGCCGGTTCATGCGCGTTTTTAGGGTTCCGTATACCTCAGAATGAAAAAACAGAATCCTTATAGGATCAATCTCATGTCTGTCTGTCTGTCTGTCTGTCCGATCTCTCCCCCCCTTATCTCCGAAAGTACTGAGCCTAAAATTTTGAAAAAAGGAAATATAGGGCCTCACGAATAGTTTACAGGAAAACATCAACGAAAATCCTAAGTCCTTAAATTCCCAAGGGAGACGGAAAATTAGGCACACAGCTTTACCAAGTGTATCAAATATACCATTGTTTGTGCCGTGGTACGCGTGGAGTAATGGCAAGTGGCAACGCGTTTGCATGCCACCACAAAGAGTCGGGTTCAAATCCAACTGACGATACGTGATTTTTTTATAATGTAAACATTTTGGAATTTTTCACTTTATTTTTTATTCTTCAAATATTCTGTTAATATATACCTATATTTTTTCTTACTTTAAGAATATACTTTAATTAAAATTGGTACGGAAAAAAGGATCAAAATAAAATATACCTAAGTAAAAAAAATTTTTTAAACAAATCTGTTACTTTTTTACGTCTACCTACCTCCTTATTTTTATTATTGTACGAAACCCTCAATGCGCGAGTCCGACTCGCACTTGACCGGTTTTTTTCATATAACATCATTCTGAATACCATACATATAATACTTATACGATAGCTCGAGTCGATTAATACATATTACATACGCTAGCCTAATAATATTAATTAATATATCTGATAGCAAGAAGTACTTCGATATTTGTCTGGAATGAAAAAAATCATGAAAAAAATTTTGGAAATGTTTCCATAGTACTTTTCATCACTTAGTAGAACATTCTACTACTAGGAGTCAGTCCTATACTTTCCACCTAGTAAAGTAAAACTTTAAAAAAACGAAATTAAAAAAAAGTTATTTTCGTTATAACTATATGTATTATTTTTAATACGTAACAAAAATATTTTTTAAATTTTATTATTCATCAAAACTAATTTTAAGATGACAAATATTTTTTTCTTTTCATTTTTCCTCTAAAATGCATTTTATTTTAAGCCCACTTCTTTTAGAAAAATAACAAATACTTTTGTTGTCTTCTTTATAAAAGTTTTGTACAACTTAAAAAATAATAATAATAATAGCGTACTCGAGTACCACAGTCAGCTGAGTTATATCTTCGAAAAATACAATTTTTTTAAAATAACGCCCCTTAAAGTTCAAAATTTTTATTTTTGCATTTTCATTCTAGGCATGGCAGAAAAGTGTCCTATAAATTTGAACTTGATTGGTTCCGTAGTTCAAAAGATTTGGAGCACCAATGTTTTGTGCACACTGACGACAACGACGACGACAGCGAACAGATCTGATGCAAAATGTTTTTTTGCAGTCTAAACTCTAAATAGTTAAGATTGATCGAAATCTGAATTTTGGATTTTTGCACCTTCATTCACTGAAGAGGATGAAATGTAAAACATCAGTCAAGGTAATCGATTATTATGAAAATAGTTTTGTTTTGTTTTATAAACATTGATTATTAAACATTTTTAAACAAACTAGCACGGAAAACAGTGTGACTAACTAAAATTCTGGTAAAACCTTATCACAAAACTGTAACAAGAACTATTTTATCAGTAAGTCAGACTTTTTTAAATTATTAGAAATTATTTACCTACGATAAAAAATATAAACAAAAATTTTTTGTTAAACAAAATTATCGCTTATCTACGAATCGACGTAGCTACTTAAAATAAATGAAAACCCATTGTGATTTTGGAATTCTTATTTTTTATCTTAAATAATCGTAATTATTATATTATTATTTATAATTTAACTAGCGCCCCGGTCCGGCTTCCCTGGTGCTATGAATTTATGATTTAAGGTAGTTGTCGTGCTATGGGCTTAGTGTCAGAAAATTCTAAATTTTCGTATACTCATTAAGGATACTATAATACAAATATTTCCAAAAATGGTGCCAAATTGTTCAGGAGGCTATGAAACGTCGAGAAATTTTGGTCCGACCCCTAGGTCCCGCCATCCGACCGACGCCAATAGTGTATGTGCCATATGGCAAATACACTAATAACAAATACTTTTGTTGTCTTCTTTATAAAAGTTTTGTACAACTTAAAAAATAATAATAATAATAGCGTACTCGAGTACCACAGTCAGCTGAGTTATATCTTCGAAAAATACAATTTTTTTAAAATAACGCCCCTTAAAGTTCAAAATTTTTATTTTTGCATTTTCATTCTAGGCATGGCAGAAAAGTGTCCTATAAATTTGAACTTGATTGGTTCCGTAGTTCAAAAGATTTGGAGCACCAATGTTTTGTGCACACTGACGACAACGACGACGACAGCGAACAGATCTGATGCAAAATGTTTTTTTGCAGTCTAAACTCTAAATAGTTAAGATTGATCGAAATCTGAATTTTGGATTTTTGCACCTTCATTCACTGAAGAGGATGAAATGTAAAACATCAGTCAAGGTAATCGATTATTATGAAAATAGTTTTGTTTTGTTTTATAAACATTGATTATTAAACATTTTTAAACAAACTAGCACGGAAAACAGTGTGACTAACTAAAATTCTGGTAAAACCTTATCACAAAACTGTAACAAGAACTATTTTATCAGTAAGTCAGACTTTTTTAAATTATTAGAAATTATTTACCTACGATAAAAAATATAAACAAAAATTTTTTGTTAAACAAAATTATCGCTTATCTACGAATCGACGTAGCTACTTAAAATAAATGAAAACCCATTGTGATTTTGGAATTCTTATTTTTTATCTTAAATAATCGTAATTATTATATTATTATTTATAATTTAACTAGCGCCCCGGTCCGGCTTCCCTGGTGCTATGAATTTATGATTTAAGGTAGTTGTCGTGCTATGGGCTTAGTGTCAGAAAATTCTAAATTTTCGTATACTCATTAAGGATACTATAATACAAATACCATTAAAATTTGAAGTTGATTGACCATCTCTAACTCGAGATAAACTTAATTAAAGTTCGGATAATTAACACGGAGAGCATAGGAAAGGTTGTGTTTTTGACAAGTTTTTTAATTAAAAAAAAAGTAACAGTCAGAAATTTTCAAAAAACTAACTGTTCATT
Source organism: Mongoloraphidia duomilia (assembly GCA_039654895.1). Lineage (NCBI taxonomy): Eukaryota > Metazoa > Arthropoda > Insecta > Raphidioptera > Raphidiidae > Mongoloraphidia > Mongoloraphidia duomilia. The sequence goes on along the minus strand of CM077520.1, from coordinate 3,237,197 downwards.
GATGTTTTTGTTCTAAGTTTAAAAAGGAAAATCCAAAAATTATTGACCTTTCTATTGTTGAGATATAATAACGCAAAGTTCAACAATTTTAACGAAAAGATTGATATTTTTATATAACCCAAGCGAACAAACTAAGTAAAATATGTGTAACTATGTAAACAACAGTTTACGTGCAATCTCTAACAAATTTTTTTATACATTTAACACTGTAGGTACTTATTTATTGTTTTACAGCGTATTATGAACGAAACTTTTGGATGTTGTTGTAACACGACAACTATCTTAATAATACATTACTCACTCGCTTCGCTCGTTCACTCCCGGTTACTATGAATTTTTGATTTTATCATTACATTATTCATTCGCTACGCTCGATCGCTCCAGTTAGTACAGCCTATGTCCTAAAGCAAAGTATCACCTATCAAACAGTGGAAAAAATTTTTAAATCGGTTCAGTAATTTCTGAGATTACCCCCGATGTTCACCCGGACGAAGCCGGCCCGACCAGTTTTAGAGTAGCTGTTGCAGTACGCACGCACAGTAAATAAAACACTTTCAACACACCTGCCTGTTAACTGACCCATTCCATTTCCGTATGATGCATACACGCATGTAAAGTAGCTATTTTATAGTGGGTATGGCAAAAAATTAATTTTGCTTATTGATTTAGATGCGGAATTTTATGCCCGAAAACTTGCATTTGAAGGATTTGGGCCTAAAATAATTAGGGAATCAGGAAATTACGAATGTATGATTTTACATATTAGACAGTCGCGGTCAATACCAGCTATATGAGAGATTTTTGTTGATCTTGATTATTTAGTTGCCAAATTAAAATCTATACTCGGGCAAAGCCGGGTCGGAAAGCTTGTAATACACGTTCACATTATCTCTTCTGTGAGATGAAATTAATAAATGCGAATAAAAACATATTCTGTCAAATTGCACGAGTGTATTTTTAGTAACCCCAGGCAGTTTTATAGCAGTTATTATGAACAATAAATTTATACGGAAATGAATTGAAAAAGTAATATTCAAAACTTCAAGCATGGATAATTTACTAATGGCCGTAGCTTTCTCAGTAATTAAATTCGTGATATTTTTGTAATTAAACTTGTTAGTGTCCATTTACGTAAGAATTTCAAGCAGGGATGTATGCCCAAAAATAGTGGCGGGGCGCAAAAAACCGTAAATTTATTTTATAAGGGTTATTATATTAAAATAAAAATATATGAGCACTGTGGTTGGAATAAAAACAAATATAAAGATAGTTACTTCTTACCACAACAGTTTTATTGATGGATGTACATTTCGAAAGCTATGCTTTCATCTTCAGCAAACACTATACATGTATAGTGTTTGCTGAAGATGAAAGCATAGCTTTCGAAAGGTACATCCATCAATAAAACTGTTGTGGTAAGAATCAACTATCTTTATATTTGAGGTTTATTATAGTTCAGTTCTAAAATTATTGGCAGTGATTCAAACAAATGTAAAGCATACGCGTCCCATGCTTATAATATTATATTGTTACGGATCACCCTGTATATAAACGTCAGACAAGAATTCTGAGAAGCGGTGTCTGCTTGCTGAACAACGAGTAACTACGCGAAGTTTCTAGAGAACGCGAGAAGCACTGGGCTTCAGCCACGCAGCGTATATAAACGAGTGAGTGAAGCGATCAATCAGTCAGTCAATGGTGAGTCGTGCAATCAAGTGGATCAGTGATATAAATAGTTCCGCGATATAAATACACCTGATAAAATAAATATTAGTATAGACAATTCGAATCCCACCTCCGCTCATGGATGTTTTGTGATATCATTTAGTTTTAAGTTAGTTGTTATTTAATGTAATTAAGACGCTAATGACCTAAGTTGTCGACGCGTCTATAATCTACAATAAATAAATAAAACAGATAGGTAAAGGTTTGAAGAGTAGCAGAAAATGTCTTAGAATTAATAATATTAATATACCAGATTTATGGTCCGGTATGGCGCAGGTAAATTTTGGTTTGGCAACAAAATAATCAAGAGATACTGCAGTTTAATTGGCTTAAAGATCACGTGCGGGATCACCGACATTTTCGTTCACTGCCAGGGGCGTAGTCACGTTGGGGCAGGGTGGGAAACTTGCCTCCCATGGGTCATGTAATCAAGCGAATAAATATTTTTCAAATAAAACAATTTTTAATAAGTGCTTATCATTGAGTTTTGCTTTAAAACTATATCATTTTTAACAATGAGTCATTTTCCTGAGAGTAGTTACTTCAATTATCCACGAGAGGCAGCACTTGTGGTTGGTACAAACATTATTTATTCCCCATTAGTGTTGTGTTATTTTAGTGGTATAACTTAATTATTTAATTAATTTAATGACAATAATAATTTAATAATTAAGTTATACCACTAAAATGACACGACATTATGGGGAATAAATAATGTTTGTACCTACCACAAGTGCGGCCTCTCGTGAAAGAACTACTCTCAGGGATAATGGCTCATTGGCTGAGCCTCTGCATTTATAAAAGTTTCGGAGTGACACCATGGTATGTTTTGGCATGAACTACATCCTTGGCAACGAATGTTTTTCAGTTTTACTTTGATGCATATATTTCAGGCCAACGCGCAACGTACAGTATTACTTATTACCAACCTTTGCAAAATCAATGAGTCTCAAAACGCATTGTTGCGGCAGAATTTTGGTTATTTCATTCTTAGCCCAATCTTTAAATTGCAATTTTTAACATTGGAAATGTTTATGTTCGTATATGGGGGCAGAGTTACGAGTTTTCGTTCAAGGCCAAAAGACAACGGTGTCGCGATCAAGTGAGGAGCAATCATGCAAAATTGAACAAGTGCAATTTTTTCGAAATGCGTTTTATATCATGTCTAGTTAATTGAGAGGTATTTGCGACGATCTGCGGTGTTATTTTTGAGCAAATGTTAATAAATACTGTAGAAAAATCCATTTAAAAGTTAAGTAATCAAGCAAAAGTGAACGCGTATATAACAGAAGAATAATAGGGTTATTCCTGACAAAACTAAACAGTGCATTGATAAATATTGTGTGTATAATAAACAGTTAATTATTTTTCATATATGCTGTTATCATTTCCAATGTCCTCGATGGTTACAAGGATTGCGAAATCTGTGAATTTTTTACAGTATTTTTCATAACCAAATTGCAGCGACAATTTGCAAACTTTTCAATGCTAATATTTTACGCAGGGTTGCCATACGTCCGGATTTTTCCGGACATGTCCGGAATTCCAACAGTTCGTCCGGAATGCAGTCGAAATTCTGACGTGGTCGGAATTTTCGTAAACGTGATGAAAAAATAATACATCAATCACTTCAGTCGAAATATTTATTTTATAGATAAAATCAATTAGACCAAATATTTATTACCTATAACAGAAATAAAACGATTAACATTAATTTATCAATATAGAGTGGGACAAGCGATTTTTAAATTTTTTTCTTAAGCAAATTTAAGTAAATATTTTTTTGAATATTACTCTTTTTCAAATAACATCTTTTATTACTGTTTTCTATCGGTCACTAGCTTTCATTAGACACCCAACTCGTGTGGGTTGAATTTCTTTCATTTTTTCATAACCTGTTTGACCCCCAATATCTAAACCACAGTTTTGGCTCATAAGAAGCTTTAACTATGCCAAATTTCTAGTCTCTAGCTTGTGACAGACAGACGGACGGACACCGGAGTGAGACCATAAGTGTTCCGTTTATACAATTTTTGTACGGAACATTAAATTTTTCAGTCGTATTTTTTTCAACATATTAATCATTTAAAATCTAACTAGAAAATACAAAAATCAACATGGCACTAGTCACAATAAATCAATAAGGTGTAAATATTATAAATGGAATAAAAGACTGTATAGTCATTCCGCCGTTACTTTATGTTGCAACTTGCCCCGAAATTTTATTACTACCTACTTGTCAATTTTAAACAGTAGGTACATTGTGACGTCAGATTTTGTACCATTTGTAATGCAAATGTAGCCCTAATGGCATTCTTTTGACAAGTTTATAACTAGACTAGTAGTTCACAAATAATGAATTATTATTAATATAATTATTGTAATCCTGGCAGTTAATAGCTATAACAAAAAAAAGTGTGTGTGTACTTATGTACGTACGTACGTACGTAAGTTATACTTCTTTAGCGTAACAAAACAAAAATAACTCCAAAAATTTTATCCCGCGTGCCAGTACCAAACGTTTGTAAAAAAGACAATAAAATAAAGATATTAAATTTATTAATTTATTAAATATATTTATTTATTATATTTATATCTAATTATTTATTAAAAAAAAGCATGTTTGTGTTGAGATTCGAACCCGAGACCTATTGCGTATGACGCGGCGGTGATAGCCGTTACACCACGCACATCTTACATAGCAGTGCTATATAATAGGGTATTATAATCATGAAAAATAATAAAATAAAGATATTAAATACAATTGATAAAGGTTTAATTAATTAATTTAATTTAATAAGTTATTAATTTATTAAATATATTTATTTATTATATTTATATCTAATTATTTATTAAAAACAAAGCATGTTTGTGTTGAGATTTGAAGCCGAGACCTATTGCGTATGACGCGGCGGTGCTATCCGTTACGCTACGTACATCTTACTTAGCAGTGCTATATAATAGGGTATTATTATCATGAACTTCCGACTAACTTCATGGTGTTACTACCGACTAACTTCATGGTGTTAAATTTTCGTGACGCGATGCGCGCGCATCGTAAAAATTCACTCTCATCATTTTCCATAACGCGCCAAAAGAAGTATAACTTCAAAAATCACTCCGCTGCAACACTACTAGGTTATTCAATTAAAAATACATAATTTGATACAGTGCATTTTTTACATTCAATAATGCACACACTCCATCATTATACTTTCAAATGCAAAAATAAATAAAAAACAGTACTAATAAATTCAGACATAAAACAAATATTTTATTTAGAGTTATCGAAATGCAGAATAATGTCTTGTTCTTTTTTCTTGTTGCATCAATCACTGACAGAGGGCGTAGCACCGGAGTCCTACATCACGTGTACAGTTGCGGACTCAATATAATTTACTTTTATTCATCACTGATTTTTTAAATTTTTGCATACTGTAAAATAATTTATCGCAATCAAACATCTAGTAACATTATATGATAACTTTGAAAAATTATGCAGCAACAAGATTTTTAGTAACTAAAAATCTTGTTGCTGCATAATTTTTAGTAGTGACCTTGAAACATAACAAGCCGTGAGGTGGGTCGTTTATTAGGACTAAAGTGCGACCCTTGAGGTCCACACGACGAACTTCCCAGTTTGATAAATATTTAATAATAATAATTAAATTAGATATTACACAGAAAAGTAATCATTTTAATCATCAAAACATCAATAATTAAAAAAAAAAAAAAAAAAAGAAAAAACGGCTGAACCGATTTTTATAAAATTTATGTCGAATCAAAATGACGTTAACACGCCTCGATTGACACCCTTACGAAGTCGATATAATTTTTTATTCGCGAGATATTGTGTAAAATCTACTTTTTTGGAGGTTATTTGGTTAAGAAAAAAGAACGGCTGAACCGATTTTAAAAAAATTCCTTTCAGATCATATATACGTTAATACGCGTCGATTGGCACCCCAACGTAGTCGATATCATTTTTCGTTCTCGAGATTTCGTCTTAGAAAGAAATTGACACATACATACGTACACACACACACACACACAGACATCTTTCTAAAAGTAGTGTAAAAATAGTGTAGTGACCTTGAAACATAAAATTTTTTTTTCCTTTTTAATTTCGATTTTCGGACCCATTACAATAACTTCCAATGGGAAGTTAAAAATTTGTTATACATTTTGATTTCGATTTTCGGACCCATTACAATAACTTCCAATGGGAAGTTAACAAACGCCTTATTTTCCTGTCAATAAATATTCTGATTCTATAAATGTTATGATATTCATGAATTTTATTAATAATAATCGTTTATTAATTTTAAAAATGTTGAGAGGAGAAAAGCAAAATAATTAATGTACATGTATGAAGGACAGCTTCGATCGTGGGTTTATGTGGGTGAGGCACATAACATTTTTTTGTTCATCATTTAAATAATTTCCAGGCATTTAAATGACAATTTTTTTTAATTTTTACATTCGCATTTACCCATCAAACTAAATTTATTATTGCTAAGCTACTGACTTTTTATGAAATTACATTGAAAAAATCAAGTGAAAACTATATTATGGCCGCGACTGTACATGGATATGTACGTGCAGTCCGGGGCTGATCCAATATCGTCAACAACACAGTGGAATATGTGGCTACAGGGGCCACTCGGTCCGGCAATAAAAACAAACTCAATTTACCGAGTTTAGGAAATGATAGTTTCGAATGATTTATGTCTGTTTTGCCACCGCCGGCCAAATATCGATCGCGGATTGCCGCTCCGCTTTCAACTTTTATCAGATCATTCGCTGAACTTTGATCAAAACTTTGACGATATAACTATGGACTAGCAACGCTAATTTCACGCTGGATGCCAAAATCTTTAGCGACACGTCGTTCCAATGGCGGCCAAGCTAAGAACTAAAACTTTTAAATATAAGAGAGTTGCTATGGAAACGCCATGTAAACAACGGTTGGTAATTGGTACTTACAACTTTTTCTACTGAGTTAAAATGACGTGTAACTAATTATTGACGTCGATCGGATGGCGAGACCTAGGGATCGGACCAAAATTTCTCGACGTTCATACCTTCCCGAACAATTTGACTTTCTCTGTCTGTATGTCCCTTTGTACGCTTATAACTCGAGAACCACTGATCTGATTTACATGATTTTTTTTCAAGTAAATAACTTCTTATGCGACTGCGAGTTTTAAAATATTCTGGCATCACGCAAAAGTAAGTAGGTAGTAGATGCTTTGTTTTTTAAACGGTGGTTTTATTTAGCTTGATCCCGTATATTTGTTACAAATCTTGCGACCGACTGAGTTGAAATTTTGCACACATGTGTAGCTACGGTGACAAAACAATATTATGGTACTAACTGACCGGCCCGGTTCGTCCGGGCGTAAATCGTACTTTTGATTTTTCACCCACTTCCTATGATCCGATTGAGTTGAAATTTTGCACACATGTGTAGCTCCGGTGACAATACAATATTATGGTAACTAGCTGACCGGCCCGGTTTTGTCCAGGTGTAAATCGTACTTTTGAATTTTCACCCACTTTCCGTGATCCGATTGAGTTGAAATTTTGCACACATATGTAGCTCCGGTGACAATACAATATTATGATAACTAGCTGACCGGCCCGGCTTTCGTCCGCGTGCAAATCGTACTTTTGAATTTTCACCCACTTCCTATGATCCGATTGAGTTGAAATTTTGCACACATGTGTAGCTCCGGTGACAATACAATTTATGGTAACTATCTGACCGGCCCGGCTTTCGTCCGGGTGTAAATCGTACTTTTGAATTTTCACCCACTTCCCGTGATCCGATTGAGTTGAAATTTTGCACACAGGTGTAGCTCCGGTGACAATACAATATTATGATAACTAGCTGACCGACCCGGCTTTCGTCCGGGTGCAAATCGTACTTTTGAATTTTCACAGGCAAAAGGTCTTTCTCCGGTAACGTTTCAGTGGATCGGATAAATGTTATAAAATCAGACTAAGGAAATAAAGCACACTAAAAAATTAAAAATAAAAATAGATAAAAAACTTTTAAGTTAAACGGTTTTATAAATGTACTAAAAAGAAAAAAATAAAATTTAATTTAGGTTCATAAGTATAAAAGCGTGGGTCGTGACTGTAATAAATTATCATAGAGTTTACGACCCACGCTTTTATACTTATGAACCTAAATTAAATATTATTTTTTTCTTTTTAAAACATTTATAAAACCGTTTAACTTAAAAGTTTTTTTACCTATTTTTATTTGAAGCTATGCTTCTTAACGCACGTTTCAGATGGGGACCTAAATAATAAAAAGTGAAACGTCACGTCACGAAGTAGTGCAACGTCACTTTTGTAAAAATTATCCGATCCTTTTGAAAATTAATATTTGAGAGTTTTATAGGACACAAAAAAAATAAAATGGCGTCAGATTTCAAAATGACGCCCATATGTACTTTTTTGTAAAAATTATCCGATTCTTTTGAAAATTAATATTTGAGAGTTTTATAGGACACAAAAAAATAAAATGACGTCAGATTTTTCAAAATGGCGGCCATATGAACTGTTTTGTAAAAATTATCCGATCCTTTTGAAAATTGATATTTGAGAGTTTCATAGGACACCAAAAAATAAAATGACGTCAGATTTTTCAAAATGGCGGCCACATGTACTCTGTTGTAAAAATCATCCGATCCTTTTGAAAATTGATATTTGAGAGTTTCATAGGACACAAAAAAATAAAATGATGTCAGATTTTTCAAAATGGCGGCCATATGTACTTTTTTGTAAAAATTATCCGATCCTTTTGAAAATTGATATTTGAGAGTTTCATAGGACACAGAAAAATTAAATGTGCCAGATTTCAAAATGGCGGCCATATGTACTTTTTTGTAAGAATTATCAGATCCTTTTGAAAATTGATATTTGAGAGTTTCATATGACACAAAAAAATAAAATGACGTCAGATTTCAAAATGGCGGCCATTATATATACTTTTTTGTAAAAATTATCCGATTCTTTTGAAAATTGATATTTGAGAGTTTCATAAGACACAAAAAAATAAAATGACGTCAGATTTCAAAATGGCGGCCGTATGTACATTTTTGTAAAAATTATCCGATCCTTTTTAAAATTAATATTTAAGGGTTTCATAGAATAAAAAAAAATGAAATGACGTCAGATTTAAAAATGGCGGCCAAATGTACTTTTTTGTAAAAATTATCCGATTCTTTTGAAAATCGGTATTTGAGAGTTTCATAGGACACAAAAAAATAAAATGACATCAGATTTAAAAATGGCGGCCGTATGTACTTTTTTGAAAAAATTATCCGATTCTTTTGAAAATCGGTATTTGAGAGTTTCATAGGACACAAAAAAATAAAATGACGTCAGATTTCAAAATGGCGGCAGTATGTACTTTTTGTGTAAAAATTATCCGATCTTTTTGAAAATAGATATTGACGAATTTTATAGAACGCAAAAAAATAAAATGACGTCATATTTTAAAATGGCGACTATAGGTATATACTTCTTTGTAAAAATTATCCGATCCTTTTGAAAATTGATATTTGAGAGTTTAATAAGACACAAAAAAATAAAATGGCGTCAGATTTCAAAATGGCAGTCAAATAATAACTTTTTAATTGTATTGTTTGTATCTTTGATAAATTCGGTTTTATATAGAATGCGTAAGAAACATAGCTTCTGTCGGGTATCTTACGACACCTCATGACTTTTTTTATTTAGCAGGTTCCGAATTTCGCTTAATAGTCAACCGTTGCTATGGAAAATTGTTTCAAAAATTCACTGCACTATTTTTTCTATGTAATCCAATACATATTTACATTAGGTCTTATGGCCATAGCCTACTACAAAATTGATCTTCTTAGTGTTATTGTCCCTATGTTTGGTAAAACCGTTTACACACAATACCTACATGAATATCGCGCCTTGTAATTCTTGAATTACTTGTATGCTCCAAAATTTTTCACTCGTGTTCTCAGATTTGTTTTTTTTTTCATTTTTCGATTAGTACTTGCTTTAGAGTATCAATGCGAATCGAGTTCGTTTTCGAATTTGTGATGTATTTGAATTTGTTTCATTATAACCGACTTTAAAAAAAAGAGGAGGTTCTCAGTTCGACTGTATTTTTTTTTTGTATGTACCTATGTTACGTGTTTTCTCCTGCATTTTTGAACCGATTTTGATGATTATTGTTTTATTTAATAGGGAATACCTTCGGGGTGGTCCCATATAAATTTTACTTAAATCGGTGCAGTAGTTCGACTGATTTTAATAAAAAGTGAGTAACGTGATGTAACACCGTTAAGGTAATTGTCAAATATTAAGACAGAAGTCGGTTAATAACGTGCAAACTACGTATTTTAAAGCCACTAAAAAGTAAAAAATAAAAAACATTTTAACAAAAAAAAACCTCCTTCAAAAAAGCCACTAAAAAGAGGAAAATAATAAAATTTTGAGGTCGAGCGCCAATTTAATAAAATTTGAAGTCGGTTAAAAAATTGATATTAATTAAATTGGCTCTTTTTAACCGACTTCATATTTTATTAAATTGGCGTCGACCTCAATATTTTATCATTTTCCTCTTTTTAGTGGCTTTTTTGAAGGAGGTTTTTTTTTGTTAAAAAGTTTTTTTATTTAAAAATATTGAACATCAAGATACTTCATTTTACGTTAAAATGTGAAATTCTTGGCTATTTACCGCTTTGTTTGAACGTTGGGCTACGCCCAGTGAGGCAAAAAAGCTGAAAGATGTTGGGATCAACCGTTTTACAATGCTACTATGGAAAGGAGGTGTAACTAGCTGTTCATTTCTCTGTCTTTAGTCTAAGGATCAAAACAGACAGACTAAAACGTTTTCAGGGTTCAAAATACATCACCAAAACCACGTAAACAAAATTATATACTTTCGGTGATCTCGGGTTAAAAGCGTTTAGGGTTATGGCAATAAAGTTTCACTTGCACCGTGGATTCGTAAAACCCCACCCTGGTTTTTAGTTTAAAGTTTGTTTTTTAATTTATCATTTTATATAAACATTTCTTTAGTTAGGTACATTTAAAATGAAATTCTCTTTCAAAAAACTTAAAAACAGAATGCCATTTAATATTTTCAAGTTGGTTCGGATAGGGACGGTGTCATAATATAGACGAAACTAGTTTTGTTTCTTAAATAAAAGTCATAATATGTGTTTGATTCTAATTTTTATTATTTTTATTACAACAGGTTGAGTTCTTAATCGATCATTAAAATTCTTAAAACAATATTTATTTATAAAATATAATGCTATCGAAATTCAATGTTTAACACGTATTTTCCGATCTAAAAACAAAAAACTACACAGGTGCACAAAAGATTACACGTGTAAATTGCCTACAAATAATATGTAATAATGTATTTTGCAAACACAAAACTTGTTTCCCAGTTTTCATTTTTGTTTATGTTATTTGCACGTAATTTCCATAAATGGTTACTCAATCATTTCTACAGTTACTTATGTACATATTTTTTATGAAATTATCACACGAAGTAACTAAAAATATATAAAAGACTATCCTTTGACTTCGCTCGCGTAAATGTCGACTTTTTAGCTACAGCGCCTGACCTTCTTTAGTAGAAGCGCGATGATATCGCATAATATACTATTTCCTGATGAATAACAAATAGTGAAGTCACTTCGGGTTTTTATTTCGAAACCGGTAACAACTAGTCTGATTTGAATAATTTTTTTTAAATTTCATAAATACAAAATATTAAAACCTTTATTGGTAAAAAATTGACGCTCGCCTTCCCTGATTTGGGGCGGGGGGGTAAAACAACCCCCATGGATATGTGTCTGCAAAGAACTCAAAAACTATTAGATATAGAAAAAAAAGTTTCAAACGAAAATTGTTCCATAGTTAGATCTCTAAAAATTTGGTTCTTAGAACTTTTCATGTATGATGAAGGGTATGGCCAGTAAAAGGGTTTGAAAGTCGCGGGGTTTTTGTCGCCTTGGAAACCAAATAAATTATGTCTCGTCAAATTTTAAGTTGAAAATACTAAATACATTATGTTCATAAAACAAAGGATGCCCTAAAACGTGTTTTATAATAGTAATATATTGTGTAACTAGTATGTTAAATACATCTTTTTTTTTTTTTTTTTTATTTAACACAACAACATGTGCATCGGCATTTGCCACTAGCACTACAAATTATAGTAACATATTATAGTTATGATATACAAAGATAACTTAGATTTATACAATTGTAAATACATCTTTATACGTCAGGCGAGATGTTTTCAGCATGAGTAGTAGGCAAGCACACACGAAACTTGGCGAGAGTGCATCGCGAGCCACATACGAGTGCTGAAAACATCGCGCCTGACGCATATAAAGGTTTAGCACACTATATTTTATTCAACACATGCATAGTTTTAGACTTTTATATATTATGAATTAATGTCTAGTTACATAATGGTTCATTATGGAACTGTTTTTCATTAGGTATAGCACTGAAAAGAGATAATGGATCATGACGTTACCAGTTAATAAACGGTTATTTCAGATAGATAGATAGATAGATAGATAGATAGATAGATTTATTTGTCGCAGCTATATAAAGATTGACAAAACGTCAAAATACAATGATAATATTATAAAATATGTCATGTTACATTGATATTAAAAAAATCTTTAAAATTGTATAGACAAAATTCCATTAGTTATGCTAAACAGATACGAAAAAACACTAAAAGCGTGCCTGTGTTGAATAAACATTTTTAAACACTATACATCGCGAATATATGATTTATTTTTCGTTGCCATGGTTACACTATCAAAGTTATAATAGATTGTATGTCTAAATACGTAATGGGGCATATTACGGCGAGTGATGACAGTATGTAAAATCGAATGAATTGTAAATTATAGACGCCCGACATATGTAAAATCGAGCGATAGCGAATTTTTACAGTTACGTACAGTTACGTACGAGACATATATGGTATTTTTTGCCATACCAACTACAAAATACCTACTTTTTACGTCATTTTCAAAAAATTCTGACAGTTCATTTGCGTCGCCATCTTTTCTTCTAGTGTGCCGCGAAGTTTGTGCAAGTAAGTATTGACAGGCGCACGCAAGCGTACGCAGGTGTACCTATAGAGCGAATTAACAGAAGTTGCCATGGCAACCGTTATTTTCTGCGCTAGTGCAGAAAGTAAACCATTTTCCGCACACCTGCCTATTAAATGGGTCATTAATGGCCGCTATACATACATCGAAAGTAGCTATTTTGTAGTGGGTATGGCAAAAAATATTTAATGCCAACGTTAAACGGCTTGAACTCGCATAAGAAGTTACACTTCAAAAAGTTGAAACAAAGGTGACAGAGATAATAGGCGACCTTGACATTGGTACTTGGTATCCATTAATAAAATTATTTTATAGTCTTGCATACGATAGTCGTACGTATAGGTTAGTTTTATAGTTTTGCGTAAAAAAAACTTTATAGCTCATTATTAACAAGAATAATTTAAAAGAAATCAAGTTTTACGTAATTTAAACGTTTTTTTGGAAATTTATAATCTAATAAAATAAAATGTGATAAAATTATAATTTGTGTTTAGATAATATAACGACAGTAATCTACAGAGTGTTTAAAAAAATTGTTATTGAGGAGCTGATATTTTTTTAACACACTTTTATTAGCTTCATTTGTATGTTTGCTTGTCAGTTTGTAACCGACTTCTTTGAACTTGATTTTAACCAACTTTGAACGGTCAGATTTAGTTTAAACGTTGTCGACTTATCAAGGACCGACGACAATACAATAATTCAATAATTTTGTCCCATTATCCTGACCAGGATCTCCAGGACTAAAAAAAAAAGCAAAAAACTTCTGATTGAACTGAAACTTTGCACACTTATCAAAGACCGATGACAATACAATAATTCAATAAGTTTGTCTCATTATCCTGACCAGGATCTCCAGGACTAAAAAAAAAGCAAAAAACTTCAGATTGAACTGAAACTTTGCACACTTATCAAGGACCGATGACAATACAATAATTCAATAAGTTTGTCCCATTATCCTGACCAGGATCTCCAGGACTAAAAAAAAGCCAAAAACTTCAGATTGAACTGAAACTTTGCACACTTATCAAGGACCGATTACAATACAATAATTCCATAAGTTTGTCCCATTATCCTGACCAGGATCTCCAGGACTAAAAAAAAGCCAAAAACTTCAGATTGAACTGAAACTTTGCACACTTATCAAGGACCGATTACAATACAATAATTCCATAAGTTTGTCACATTATCCTGACCAGGATCTCCAGGACTAAAAAGCAAAAATAAATTATAATTTAAAAAAACTAAAAAACACGCTTTAATGAACTAAAAAGTAAAAAATATTTAATTTTATTGTAAAAAAGCGTGGGTTGCTTTGTATCATATTTTCATACTACCCCACGCTTTTTTACAATAAAATTAATTATTTTTTACTTTTTAGTTCATTAAAGCGTGTTTTTTAGTTTTTTTAAATTATAATTTATTTAGGTCTTGTATTATTTCACGCTTTGACTCGTAAAAATCATATTGATACTTTTACGAGTTCTAATAGATACCGCTAAAGTTGTAATCGATCCACCGAATATAAGCCAAAGAGACCTGATGATTTTCATTTACATATTTCTCAGCCGCCATTTTGACTACGCTAGAGATCGATACGTCATCAATGTACTGGCGTCAAAGCTTCGCCCTCACTTAGCAACAAACTGTCTGAAATTGTTGACCAGCTAATTTTATTGTTTTTTTTTCATTTTTTTCAGTAACCCTTTGAACACTACGCCACTGGGTCAGGTAGGCGGCGTCCAGATAAATATGCGTTTTCTGTCATTGACGTAGCGGTATCATTCTTAGAGTAATCGGATTCTAGCAATGCTGTTGTTTACATGGCGTTCCTTTATTACAAGTCCCCAGATCCCGAGAGCTGGTAAAGTGTCAATTGAATTTTCAATTTATTATTAAAAAAAAAATAACGAATTGAAAATATGAATTGGTGCTAGGCCCAAATAACCGTGGCTGTTGGTGGTCTTTAAAACACACATTAATATCTTAATATATAATAAAAAAATGGCCATCTATTGTTATTACTTCCCACCTCTACTATGGTAGGGAAGTAATGGATTTAGTCCGAAAAAAATATTTCGAAATTTTAACAGATCTTCACGTTTTGAGACCCTAGTAATCGTTAAGATCATTTTCTGACTGATGTCTGTATGTGTGTGTGTATGTGGTCAATTTTTCGCCTTCGATATCGTAAAAACGGAACAACATACGGCCATGCCGATTGTTCTATTGTGTTTATCAGCCTTTAACTTAGATTTGATTAGATTTTGAGTCAAATCGGTTCAGTGGATCCTAAGATATTAAAAAAAAAACGTTCTCAATGTCACGTATTAACATAGGTAAAAAAAATATAAATGAATTCTAGATGTTATAATATGAAAAAAATGTAAATATTTTTTTTCTCTAAAATGTGCAGTTTTCGAGAAAAAAAAATTTTACAAAAAAAAAATAAAAATTGTACGTAAATCAAGGTAACCATGATTTTTGCTATATTAAGCTAGCCATCAGTAGATCACTAAACAAAAAAGAGGGCCATGCTTTTTTTCAAAGAATAAAAACAGAGTGTTTATTTTTTGCAAATATTTACTAGGTGGGAAGTATAGGACTGGTCATCAGTCGAATTTTTTTTTTGTTATTCCGATTTGAACACTCTTTAGGAAGTATAAGTGATCATCAGACGAGAAGTGAGAGATAGAAAAATTGAAAGACCCGGTATATTATCTGCATATTATATCATCATTAATATTCATGACCAATGGCAGACGAGCCATTCCATTAGTTTTACAAGTGGAATTCCTCCGCGATAACCATGTCGTAATATTGGAAGAAATAATTTTTGGTTGACAACGAGTAAAAGTGAATTAAAATTAGTCATGACTCTTATACAGATGAATAAAAAATCTTGTTCCTAAATCAATATTTCAGGTCACTGTCAAGATAAAACTGCTAAAGAATTCCAAGTCTTCATGGTTTTCGGGCTTGTGGGCCGTGGTCCGGTGGTATTTCTACCTGACGTTTCGTCTACAACAGCGGTAGACATTCTCAAAGGCGATGTTGCAGCGGTCGAAGTGCCCTCCTTGGCGGCTCACAGGTCAGTGTGTCAGTGACTGGTGTCCTCCCTTCTTTTATGCCTAGTAGCAGTGTGTTCTCTGCTCGGTCGTAGTCCGTCTCTCTGTAATTGGTCAACTGTCTACCGCAGTTGTAGACGAAACGTCAGGTAGAAATACCACCGGACCACGGCCTACAAGCCCGGAAACCATGAAGACTTGGAACAATGCCGGCCGTGAAAACTTGCACACCTGCTAAAGAATTGTTTATTTATTTTCGGTATAGGTACTACTTATTTGCTGTGAACAGATGCATGGTCCTGCCGTCTGATGAGTGATAGCGTAAATCGGCGGTTACAATTCAATCATTCAATGATTCTGTTGAATTCAAAAATAGCAACGTGAAAAGTGTATTTTGTGAAATTCTGTGAACAATATAAATCATAAACCTTCTTTTTCATGGTTCGCAAAGCAATTTCGTTAAGTACACTATCAAATCTACACGTAAAAAAGAAATCTCAGCTGCCAAATTAGAGTATTAATGTCAATTATGTAGTTAAATTACATCCAAAAAATTATTTTATAATAGCAGCACATCAAATACCCATTGACTATCAACGATAGAATCTGGATTCTTACGTTCGTTTCCATACTGATCAGTACTAAAATTACATTACCAAAACCACCTAAACAAAATTATATTATATTTTCGGCGATTTCGGATTAAAAGTGTTTAGGGCTATGGCAATCAAGTTTCACTTGCACCGTGGTTTCATAAAACGGTACCCTAGGTTTTTTTAATTTTTCGAGAATGTTCTGTGGCCACACTGTATAATAAAAGTGGACATAAATTAAGGTTGCACATTAAGTTATTGTAGACTGCTGGACGTGATTTGAATTTCAACGATTGTTTAATTCATCCAGACTATAAGACTTAGACAATTATTATATATACAGGGTGGACCAAGTTATAGTAGCAATAATTCACCATTCGATGGTCCATCGAAAAATAAGTAGACATGCATAATTTTATTTTTTTCCAAAACGCTTCCCAAGGGAGATACAGCCCTTCAAAGTCCAGTTTTAAAAATCAATACTGACAAGTGTCATAAATTATCTCAAAACCAAGTATCGCCTAATTTGTTGTTTATTTTCATAAGTTATTTATTTGTTGTTTTTAATTTAATTAATGAATTATTTATTTAAATTCGTCAAACAGTAAAAAGTTTACAATTGTTGTACAAGATTCCAGACCTATTATTTTCATAGGTGGCTATTTTAGAAGTGTTCTAAACTTTCAACTCTAATTATCTCGTAAACGAAGCCTCAAATCGAAATTTTGCAAAAGTGACTCTTTTTTTCTAAATTGAACAGGGAATTCGAAAAAAATGTTATTCTTCAAAAATATCCAGTGGCGCAGAAAATCGGGCGGGAAAAGTGAAACAACCCCCCTGTATCTACGCCACTTGACAATTTTGACAAAAGTTACTTACGTCAAGTAATGAGTATCTATTGCATAAATTTGGTCAAAAACGCATTAATGACCTGAGAGTTAGGACAAAAAAAAGAATTTTAAAACTGAACTTTGAAGGGGTGTATCTCCCTTAGGAAGCGTTTTGGAAAAAAATAAAATTATGCATTCCGACTTGTTTTTCGATGGACCATCGAATGGTGAATTATTGCTACTATAACCTGGTCCATCCCTGTATAATATGCATAATAAATAAGCTTTTAAACAAAACATGAATTCAGATGTAATAATTGTTACACGTTTCACAAACGATTTTCATCTCGCTGTGAAAACTGATTTATTAGTATAAAACAGGATTCGAAGGATATATATCACGGATAAATATCACGATATCTCTATTTCTACATAGTATAAATTGAAGTCGCTTTTCGCGTCTGTCGATCAGTTTAATCACTAACTCCTCCTAAACCACGCAACGGATTTTGATGCGGTTTTCACCATCAGTTAGATAATTTTTCACGGAAGATTTATATATATAGCATAATTAATAAATAATAATAATTAATAATTAATTCATTAAATTCGTAACCCGACCGTAAGAATTCGCAACATATACTTATATCATAAAAACGACCGTACATAACTGTTCCACTCGTAGCGTAGAGGTAACGTCGCAGCACTCTATGCACAGGGACCCGGGTTCGTAGAATTTTTGGCTTTTTTCCTAAATTCTACATGATATATATTTATATATTTTTTTATTTATTCTTTCTGACAATAATTATAATTTTTTTGAAACTAAAAATTATATATAAAAGCGAACGAGCGAAGCGAGTGAGTAGTGTATTTATAATATTCAAGCGAACGAGCGAAGCGAGTGAGTAGTGTATTTATAATATTCAAGCGAACGAGCGAAACGAGTGAGTAGTGTATTTATAATATTCAAGCGAACGAGCGAAGCGAGTGAGTAGTGTATATATAACATTCAAGCGAACGAGCGAAGCGAGTGGGTAGTGAATTGCACCCGGGCTTTCTTAGCACCCGGGCGAAGCCGGACGGGGCCGCTAGTTATATTATATAACGATATTTATGAGTTGTAATAATTATGGATATTTATTTAAAAAATCCACTAAGATTTTTTACTGTCCCAAGCAAGATTGTTACGACTCTTAACATGATACATAAAATAAATCAAAATATCGACAGAGACCAGTGTGTGACATATAAACTATTGTTATCTGATTTTCATTTTTAATTGCTGATTTTTAGCTCTAAAGCTGAAAACTGTCCAAGTATGGATACTTTTGCTTATAACTTATATATTTTTCGTTGGCTATTATTTTAATTATAAAAATGTATCATAATACCACAATATTATCTCTTTAATTTATTATTTACCTTGGATATATTATATCAAAAAGAAAATTAAAAAAAAAAATATCCAAATATATTGTTATACAGGGTGGCACATCTTAAACAATGCAGTGAAATATCTCGTAAACGGTACAAACCATAAAAAAATGTTTGGTACAAAAGTTATAGAGTGTCAAGGGGGACAGAAGACTGTGATATCAGATTTAACATAGGTAGTGCTGTGAAGGTCAGGCGAACGTCAGCTTCGATTTTTTTATTGTAACAGTGCATTTTTATTCCAGAATACGATACACTATTTAATAGTGAACAGTAAATTATTAAGGTACATATGAGCTAAAGTTAATAAATATTGAGATATTTAGAAATTAAATAACAGCCAAAATGAACGACAATTAGATAAATTATGGCATAGCAGATAGCCATGATATTACGCACCGGCCTTCTTGACTTGAATTCAGTTCATAAAAGAACTGAATTGACAAATTAAATTTACTATTTAATTTGTAAATATCTCAATATTTATTAACTTTAGCTAATATGTACCTTGATAAATTACTGTTTACTATTAAATACTGTATCGTATTCTGGAATAAAAGTGCACTGTTACAATTAAAAAATTGAAGCTGACCTTCGCCTGACCTTCACAGCACCACCTATGTTAAATCTGATATCACAGTCTTCTGTCCCCCTTGACACTATATAACTTTTGTATAAAACATTTTTTTATGGTTTGTACCGTTTACGAGATATTTCACTGCATTGTTTAAGATGTGCCACCCTGTATATCCGATATTTTCTCTTGACACACGTTTCGCTAACCATCATCAGGAGATGATTGAAGCTTCAGTCCTATTCACACCATAAGTTCCACCTCTCTTCAAGAGATTCATTGATAAAATGGGATAGGTATAAACAAAAATGTGATACCTATAGTTTAACATGTCAAATAACTCAACAAGAGTCTTAATCAAAACTATTTTAATAAATTTAACCGACTTCAAAAAAATTATGGTCGTACTCAGGGTCGATCTTAGCGAGTCTGACGCCCCGGGCGAGATTTTTTCCAATAACCAATGACAGATTTCCAATTTGTTTTATTTTTGCCTACTGAACTTAGAAATTTAAGTCTAGTTAATTTTGAAAAAAAAAACTGTCCGTGTGGGCCTCGGGGCGACGAGAAATTGGAGGCCCCTGAAAAAAGGCAATATCTCCTTATAAAGAATAGTAAGAGCACTGTAATTCGAAACTATATAAAAAACAACAATTTAGTCACTTCTTAACCACATCAATTTTATTATTGAATGTACATTTCGAGTTTTTGCTGACGATGGAAGCATTGCTTCCGAAAGTGTAAAATTGTTATGGTTAAAAAGTGACTAAATTATTGTTCTTTCTGCATAGTTTTTACTCGACTAAGAAATAAGAAGAGTTATGATTTTAACAAATTATTGAATTTGTTAAAATTCTGCTATTGAGCAGAGTTTGTCGAGGCTCCTGTCTTGCGGGGGTACGAGGCGATTGCCTCTGTTCTCCCTCTTAAATCCGGCTGCTTTCTAACACCCGAAAGCGCTTACAACAACGATATTTTCTGAACCATTATCAGGATCATCCGGTATCGGTGAAGAGTTTGTCGAGGCTCCTGTCTTGCGGGGGTACGGGGCGATTGCCTCTGTCCCCCTTTTAAATCCGGCTGATTTCTAACACCCGAAAGCGCTTCCAACAACGATATTTTCTGAACTATTATCAGGATCATCCGGTATCGGTGAAGAGTTTGTCGAGGCTCCTGTCTTGCGGGGGTACGAGGCGATTGCCTCTGTTCTCCCTCTTAAATCCGGCTGATTTCTAACACCCGAAAGCGCTTCCAACAACGATATTTTCTGAACCATTATCAGGATCATCCGGTATCGGTGATGAACAAGAGTAATCGCTCGATCATTAACAATGGCGATCGTTCAATTCACACACGTACAGGTGTGTTTGTTTTATTGTGTGTGTGTGTGTGTGTATGAATGATTCTGTGATAATCGCAGCCACACAGAACAGTATAAAGGTCACAACAGGTTGCCGGTAGTACCGCACTATTCCGCAAACTGCCGTACTTTCATCATTAAATCTACCTGTATATAAAATATACACCGATATCTACCTATGTAATGATATCACATTGTGCTAATTAGCGGGTAAATTACTTGTGCATATATACGTCCTAACTAAACCGCAGATGATTTAACAGTTCTGATGTATTCTAATGTTGAACTGTTATTAGGCTGAACTATCTTGTGAAATAGTTTGTGATTTTTGTGTTAAATTTTGAAAGACTTTTTTAATTGACTTTTTTACTTTTTTTTTGAAAAACAAAAATGTTGGTAAGTTGAATTTGAAAATAATTATTACGCTTATTTTGACGGATGTAAGTTTGAAAGTTTTTTTTTTTTTGTTTTGAACTGACAAAATCAAAAATTATACTAAGTTGAATTTCAACATTATATCATGATTAGTTTCGGTCGTGTTGGTGTGAAGTTTTAGTTGAAATTTTGGTAAAATTTTACAAAATGAATACACGATTTTTGGTGATTTTTTAAGCGAATCCTCGCGGGGTGCAGAGCTTCTCGCAGGGGGAGAGTTTCTCGCACGGGGAGAGTTTCTCGCAGAGGGAGAGTTTCTCGCAGAGGGAGAGTTTCTCGCGGGGGGTTGTTGATGTAATGGCGATTTTCTGTGGGGTGAAAAAGAGGTAATTTAGGGGGGGAGTTCCCTATAACACGTTCGCAGGGAAAGAGTAGAAAATCGTAAATGTCTAATCTGTAAAATTTTAACGAATTTTTTTTATGTTTTTGATGCCGTAAATATTTTTCATAAAAAATTGCATCACGTGCGCTAATAATTTTTTTTCTAAAATTTGAAAAAAGATTAATAATTAAATTGATTTTAAAAATTATAAACACAAACAGAGGTACGTAAATTCGAAAAGTTTTAATTGAAATTTTCCAATCTTTTTCAATTTTGTAAAATATATTTTGCAAAAAAAAATATGGCATCACCTGCATTTTTAGGTGATGCCAAAATGTTTTTCTGGTGAACATAGCAATAGCTGATTAGTGACGTTTATTGGAACCCTGCTAATGAAAAATCTATACCTTTAATATAATATTATCATTTCCTAAATTTTAGGCATCCACCACTATGTAATAACGTTTTGAATATGCCTAAAATCGTAATTTTGTCTGTAATTTTGGGTTTTTAACAATTAGATTTTAATTTAGAAGTAGTCGAGTTTATAGGATACCTAAACCGAAATAGCAATTTTTAGAATTTTTGTCTGTCTGTCTTCTGTCTGTCTGTTTGTTTCATGGGAAGTCAAAAACGACTTAACCGATTCTCATCAGACTTATCTCTATATCGCTTTTTATACATCAAGATACGCTCCTACTAAAGGGAGGAGCCTATGAGCACTAGCTTAACGCGAGAGAATCCTCGGGTAAAGCTAGTATTTAAATGCCTACTATACAATCTAAATAAAACTGCTATCAATTTTGTAATCTTTCATTCGGTAATTAAATAAATTAATAATTTAAAATGTAAAACGTTTTTGAATAGTATAAGATTGTATATCTAGTGGCGTAATGAGGTATATTACTGACGAGTAAGTAACATTATGTTAAAACGAGCATAGCGAGTTTTAACAGTCACACGAGTCATAATATCATGACGCACGAGAGATATGTGGTATTTTTTGCCATACCCACTATAAAATAGCTGCTTTTCACTTCATTTTCAGTATTTTCAAAAATTTTTGACCGTTTATTTTGTGTCGCCAACTTTACTTCGATAGTAGGCCGAGAGTAGCAGTCAGTATATGTAACAGCGGGCGGATCAGGGCAAATAAACATAAATTACTATGGAAATGGTTTGCTTTCCCACACTAGTGTGAGATAGATACGTTCCCGTACACCGGTCTGTCATACATGCATGTAAAGCAGCTATTTTATAGTGAGTATGGCAAAAAATAATTTTATAATCTTGATAATTCCTTTAAAACGGCACAAATTTATTCATTCAAAAAAAAATTAAAATATGTAAATACCTTTTCCCTATACAAAATTGTTCAGTATGCGAAAATATGAAAACAATTTTATTTTTATTTTAAACGCAATAAAAAAGCTTCTTGAGAAATAAGTAAATATGAATTAATTAATCATTGATTTCCGTCAATACTTCCAAACAATTAATGTCGAGGTGATTTTTGTACAAGGTCATGGTCGATAACCTTTCCCACTCCTGAATTAGTTAAGTAACTTATTCCAATTTTCCTGTAATCTCTTCATCCGCGTCATCATGTAGGTGTAACAAGAATGGGGCCGGGTAGGCCCTGCCCACCCCAGAGTATCGCCTGGTCCATCCTATAAGGACTAATAAAAAAATCTTTAAATCGGTTGACCCTGCAGGCTATCCCAGGAACTTCCCGCTATTTTCAAGAGCTTCGAGCTCAAAAATCTGAAAATTGCTGATAGCAACACTATTTTAGTTTTTGAAAAGCTATAACTTTTGAACGCGTTGTTCGATTTTGATCTTTAAAACGACATTCCATGCGGTTTTTTGAGCTCTAAAAATACTGTAAGAGGTACAAAATCGATTGGTTGAGAAATCTCGAAGTTATTTTGAAAAAATCCTTTTTTCGAAATCTGTTGACTACGATATCTCCCGAACGGATTAACCGATTTTGATCCGCTTAGCGGCATTCGACGCAGTTTTCTATGGAGAAGAGCTGATTAGATTATGAAATCAATCGGTACAAATTCTAGAAGTTATTTTGAAAAAACATCGTTTTAACAACTTTTCTTTTTCGGTTTTTTTGGAATTTATTTATTATACATAATATCGTTTCGTTAGATTAATTCAAAATCGTGAACTGCCACTGCGAATTAGTTTTTGGTTTATTTTGCTTATTATTTTACGGGGGCGCCCGGCCCCCCAGAATTTTCTCCGGGGGGGCCTTGGCCCCCGGGTCCCCCCGTAATCGGCGCCTATGTCTGCATTTGTAAACCAACTTTGATGATTCTTGTTTTATATTTTAAAGGGACATACTTTCAGGATAGTTTCACATACATTTTACTGGAATCGGTTCAATGCTTTTCTTTTTTTAACTTCCCATTGGAAGTTATTGTATTGGGTCCAATTTTGCAAATGAAAAATTTTGACATATCTCCACGTTTCAACGTCCCTAGAGTTCGAATCCATCGTTTTTAGAGAGATGTCTGTGTGTGCGTGTGCACGTACGTTCGTGAACTTTTTTTAGTCTCGCATATCTCGAGAACAAAGAATGATATCGACTCCGGACCAATTTCATTCGACGCATAATTACATAATGAACACCGGATAAGATTTTTAAAAAATTTGAATTGACGTTTTTTTTAAATAACAAAAAACTACTGTAAAATTGTTGTAATATGTTTATTGCAAATAGTTTCTCTACGATAGACTGGTCTCTAATTTCTAAGGGCACCCAATGTGAAGTTAGCAGTGTGGTTTTATTAATTTGGTAATCCAATATCAAGACAGAAGTCGGTTAATAACGTGCAAAGTACGTATTGTTATGCCACTAAAAAGTAAAAAATTTCAACAAACTTTTTCACTTTCCGATATTAAATTATGAATTATTCCAGAAATTAAAAAAATGCCGGGTTAAATATACAAAAAAAAAACAAAACAAAACTGAAATAATTAGCCAGTTTTGCATTAATTTACTGAAATGAATAATTCAATATTCATTTCCTTCGCTGAATTGATATGAAATAAATAAAAATATATTGTTTCAATTTCAAACTGAATTAGATTAGATTAGATTTACACGGGGTGATAAGACATTAGATATCTCACAATCACTGCGACCTATAAGATCTTTTGTGAGTCCCCTAATAGTTTATTCCCAGTCGGGTAAAATGCTTTTTATGAACCTTATAACCTTTCTGGGGGCTTCTCTCCATATGTCTTCAGGCTTTAGAAAAGGCCTGTTAAGATGTTGCAGCCTTTTGGAGTTCAAACTGAATACTTTTGATTACATAATTTTGAAAATTATTTCAATTTCAAACTGAATACTAGGGTGGGTCAAAAAAATCAATTATTTTTTTTACAAGTGACACGGAAAAATGGGTTGCTAGACACCTTAAAAAAATTCTCACCAAATATGAGCTCTTAATTTTAATAGAAAGATCCTCCGCATCACAGTTTTTTATTTTTTTGTCAGTCCAATAGAAAAAAATTCATACCTCATCATTAATTGATTGTGTAGAAAAATGTTTTAAGAGAATTTGGAGGAAATTTAATGCTCTACAAAAAAGGTATCTTATATTTTTTCCGCAAACCTCACCATCTGAAAGATATTGAAGATTTATAATAGTCATTTATTGTCGAGTTATAAAATTCATAAACAAAAATGAAATTTGTCAAACACGGTGAAAAATTCTTTCGGGCTGATGAGCCGTGGTCAAATGGAGTTAATCCAGACGTTTCGTCTCTAACTGTGAGAGACATCTTCAATGGCACAGTTGCGGCGACGTGAGCTTCGACGTTGACACAGTGACGTATCAGGTACAACCGACAATGGTTGTGTCGACCCACCCATATTTAAAGTCTCGTCTCTACCTGCTTGGTCCGAAGTTAAGTTTTTGTTGCAGGTAAGCCTTTTTGTCATAGTTCTATTGAGCGCTGGGTACCAAGTGCCATTGATCTTCAACATTTCCTCCTTCCGGTTGAAATTATTTTTATGTTTGAAAATCTCAATGGCTTCTCGTTGTAGTCTAATATTAGACTACAACGAGAAGCCATTGAGATTTTCAAACATAAAAATAATTTCAACCGGAAGGAGGAAATGTTGAAGATCAATGGCACTTGGTACCCAGCGCTCAATAGAACTATGACAAAAAGGCTTACCTGCAACAAAAACTTAACTTCGGACCAAGCAGGTAGAGACGAGACTTTAAATATGGGTGGGTCGACACAACCATTGTCAGTTGTACCTGATACGTCACTGTGTCAACGTCGAAGCTCACGTCGCCGCAACTGTGCCATTGAAGATGTCTCTCACAGTTAGAGACGAAACGTCTGGATTAACTCCATTTGACCACGGCTCATCAGCCCGAAAGAATTTTTCACCGTGTTTGACAAATTTCATTTTTGTTTATGAATTTTATAACTCGACAATAAATGACTATTATAAATCTTCAATATCTTTCAAATGGTGATGTTTGCGGAAAAAATATAAGATACCTTTTTTGTAAAGCATTAAATTTCCTACAAAATTCTCATAAAACATTTTTCTGTACGATCAATTAATGATGAGGTATGAATTTTTTTCTATAAGACTGAGAAAAAAATAAAAAACTGTGATGCGGAGGATCTTCCTATTAAAATTAAGAGCTCATATTTGGTGAGAATTTTTTTAAGGTGTCTAGCAACCTACTTTTCCGTGTCACTTGTAAAAAGAAAATAATTGATATTTTTGACCCACCCTACTGAATACTTTGATTACATAATTTTGAAAATTATTAATTGTAATAAAACTATTATGCAGTTTCGGTTGCGTTACAATCGTGATTACTGTCATTACTGTCCTTTGGACGTTTCAGTCGAAGGGTATATGCACAGAAAAGTTAGGGAAGAAAATCGTCACGAAGGGTCCGCAGAAATTACTCGTAGAGATTTTGCAGTATGCGAAATGTAAATACTCGATAGTGTAGAGGGGTTTCTAGGCTTCATGCCTCACGGAAAAATTTGTCGTTCGGACGTCATCAGGCGAAGTAGTGAAGGGGGGGGGAGTCAATTAACTGATTTCGATTATAAGGTTTGTTCAGCTATAACTTCTCGAGGGGTTGAAAGATTTGAAAAATTTCGACGACGATAAGTTCAAAATGTGTACGGAATGGTCGCATATAATTTTTATTTAAATCGGTTCAGAAGTTTATTTTTTTTAATTATTATTTATGTTAGTTCAGACTTACCTAACTTCTCGAGGGGTTGACTGATTATAAAATTTAGACGCCGTTGGGTTCAGAATGTTAACGGATTGATATCTGAGAGTTTTATAGGACACAAAAAAATAAAATGGCGTCAGATTTCAAAATGACGGCCATATATAGGTACTTCCGTAAAAATTATCCGAGCCTTTCGAAAATTGATAAGTGAAAGTTTTATATTTTATAAGATACAAAAAAATAAAATTGCGTTAGATTTCAAAATGGCGGCCATATGTACCTATTTTTGTAAAAAATTATCCGATCCTTTTGAAAATTGATATTTGACAGTTTTATAGAACTCAAAAAAAATTAAATGGCGCCCAAATAATAACTGAAACACATCGCGAAGAGAAAATGCTTCGATGAAGTTGATATTTTACTTAAATCGGTTCAGTAGTTTTGACGTATTTACGCCTAAAACAGCTGCGGTCGCGTAAAAGATACAGCCTACCCCGTTTTTTTTGTAAATACTTGGAAGTACTTCTGAGTATTTGCGGATCAAATTTGTTCATAATGAAAAACTCCACCAGATACAGCTTTAAATATCTTTTGTCAAAAGGTAAAACTGCTCATGTCCAGCTTATAATTTTTTCGTCCAGTGGTCGATCCCTCTGGTACGGTGTTCAGATTCTGTTGTATGTCTATACCCACCTTTAGAAAGTCATCACACACAATCTGTACACCTGTCGTGTACACTGTACAGCGGATATGCAACTTTATTCATTTACTGTTGTTGTAGACGATATTGTGACTGATTGATAATGACCTTAACCTTAATAATGAATAATAATCTTCTTCTTTAAACACACATGTGTATAATTAATTAATTCACCTTGAAGAATACTTCCGTTATTTCTCTTTTATAATTATTACAATGTAGTATTAATTTTGGCATCGTATTTTTCGTTTAATCTTAAATTTGTTTACCAGTGTATACAGGGTGTTTCCACACTACTTATATAAAAATAAAGACATTATATTTTTTGAAGTCCAATAATATTTAATATAAAAAAATGGTGTGACACGAATTACCGTAACAAACTTAAAATTAGTCATGGCTCAATCTAATCAATTTATTTTATATTATTCATACATAAGAAGTTTTACTTCGGTCGTGTGTGCCGCGACACATGTCTTTTTAACCGACTTCAAAAAAAGGAGGTGGGTCTCAATTCGGTTGTATTTTTTTTATATTTGTTACCTCAGAACTCCGTCATTTATAAAGCAATTTAGAACATACTTTTTTTATTGGATAGGGTATACCTCGAAGTTGGTCCCATATAAATTTTACTAAAATCGGTTCAGTAGTTCGGCTGATTTTAATAAAAGTGAGTAGCGGCGTGTGATTCCTTTAAGGTAAATGTCACTTTTTGACACATCACATCGTAAGAAATCGGTTTAATATAAAATAAAAAGTAAGTAGCGGCGTGTGATTACTTTAACTAAAAAGTAAAAAATAAAAGACTAACAAAAAAAACCTCCTTCAAAAAGCTACAAAAAAGAGGAAACTGATAAAACTTTGAGGTCTGCTCTATTTTAATAAAATATGATGTCGGTTAAAAAGTGCCAATTTAATTAATATCTTTTTTTTAACCGACTTCATATTTTATTAAAATGGCGCCGACCTCAAAGTTTTATTATTTTCCTCTTTTTTGTGGCTTTTTGAAGGAGTTTTTTTTTTTTGTTAAAGAGTTTTTGTTCTATTTTTTTGACTTTGATAAACTTTTTACAGCTTGTTAGTACTTTTTCTCTTACTGTATACTTTTTTTGTATCAGAGAAAGAATAATTTAGGCAACTTATTTTGGTGAACTGCGTATACTTACATTTGAACTGAAACACCTGTACCATTGCATTTAAAATAATTTTGTGATATATGAAAACAACAAAAGTTGAAGGTCGCGTTTATTTTTCCGATTTATTAAAAATCGGTAAAATAGAATAATAAATTAGTGTTTAAATTCAATACAAATATAATTAATAATTCCAGTTTTATAACATTAGCATTTTAACTCAGTTATATAGAAAAAGACTGTCATTAATAAAATTATGTAGACATACCTAATGTCAGGGCATCGGTTGAAACCATTCATTATTGTTAATATAACAATATATTTAAACAACTATTTCCTTTTTACATCCGCGTTTACATAAAATAAGAAATAATATACCTACTTTAAAGTTTAATCAATAAAACACACAAAAACTGGCCATAGCTGTCGAACTTTATTTTTACTTCCCACCTCTACTATGGTAGAGAAGTACCTACCTAATGGATTTAGTCCGAAAAAAATATTTCGGGATTTTAACAGATTTCACGTTTTGAGACCCTAGCAATCGTTTAAGATCATTTTCTGACTGATGTCTGTATGTATGTGTGTGTGTGTGTGTGTGTGAATGTGGTCAATTTTTCGCCTTCGATATCGTAAAAACGGAACAACATACGGCCGCATGCCGATTGTTCTATTGTGTTTATCAGCCTTTAACTTAGATCTGATTAGATTTTGAGTCAAATCGGTTCAGTGGATCCTGAGATATTAAAAAAAACGTTCTCAATGTCACGTATTAACATAGGTAAAAAAAATATAAATGAATTCTAGATGTTATAATATGAAAGAAATGTAAATTTTTTTTTTGTCTTCTAAAATGTACAGTTTATGAGAAAGAAAATATTTTGCTAAATAAAATAAAAATTGTCATCGAATTTTAAAAAATAAAGTTGGACAGTTATAGCCAGTTTTTGTGTGTTGTATTTATTAAAGTAATCTTTTTCGCTATCGGTAGAAGCTAATAAGTGAAGAAATAATATAGGTACTAAAATATAAAACAGTTGAATTCGCTCGTAATGAACTTTGAAGGACCTATGGCAGGGATAGCGAACCTATGACACGGCACGGCATTGTCGGCATGGCATTGATTGAGGTATCAAAATTTAAGGTACCGAAATAATTAAAAATTTGTTAGACGTTGTCGAAAAAATGTTACTATCATTCAAATAACAAATATGAGATCAACACCACAAATAATTTTGATTAATTTTTTGTCTACTAAATTTCATTGGTTGCTTGTTTTATTGGCACGTCATGGCCACATCAAACATATTTTGAAAAAAATTTGGCACGTAGATATGAAAAGGTTCCATCCCACGGATAGCGAACCTATGACACGGCACGGCATTGTCGACATGGCATTGATTGAGGTATCAAAATTTGAGGTACCGAAATAATTAAAAATTTGTTAGTCGTTGTCGAAAAAAATTTACTATCATTCAAATAACAAATATGAGATCAACACCACAAATAATTTTGATTAATTTTTTGTCTACTAAATTTCTTTGGTTGCTTGTTTTGTTGGCACGTCATGGCCACATCAAACATATTTTGAAAAAAATTTGGCACGTAGATATGAAAAGGTTCCATCCCTGACCTATGGAATTTATATAGGTATATTTAAAACACAATCCGTTTCAATTAAAATACAGATTGCATGTGAGAAAATTACGGTAATATTATACTATAAGATGATTACCCAGATTTCTTATCCCAAATAAATTTATTATATTAGTAAATTAACATAATATAATATATTGGGAGTTTTGGGTTCGAGTTCCGGTAAGGACATTTACATTTTTCTTCCAAATGTCATCTATATATAGTGCCAATAGTCTCCGAGTAAATTGGCTGCGAGATACGGACAAACAGACAGACGAACAAGTCGAAATTATAATGGTTCCATTATTGCCATTAGGCTACAGAATCCTAAAAAGAGCTTTTAGAATTGTTTCTTTATGAAACTACTAGCGGTCCGGTCCGGTTGGTCCGACCCAGTTTCACTCAGGTGCTATAAATTTATGATTTATCAATTATAAAGCAAAGTATCACCTATCGAAGAGTGAAAAAAAATTTGAAATCGGTTCAGTAATTTCTGAGATTTCACTCGGACAAAGCCAGGCCGACCAGTTAGGTAAAACGAAGTCTCATCTATCGAACAGTGAAAAAAAAGTTGAAATCGATCTTCTGGCATTCCTCCTGATTTTCACTCGGGCGAAGCCGGGCCGGCCAGTTTTTATTATACATCTTAACCTTCCTCGTGAATTAATCCATCTAATCGTGAAAACCGGAACAAAATCCGTTCAGTAGTTACAGAGAAAATCGGGCAAATACAGATAGACAGACGCGGCAGAGACTTTGTTTTATAACGTCATGTATTGATGATGATTATGATAAACATATCACCTAAAAATATTTCGTTTATTTCTCAGATACTTTTCTAGACATCTTCAAATATTCGGGAGTTTGTAGTAAGTTCCTGAAATCCATCGATTTACCTTATTTTTAACACGCTTATATTAGCTTCACCTGTATGTTTGCGTGCTTGCTTGCTTGCGTGCTTGCTTGCTTGCTTGCTTGCTTGCTTGTTTGTCAGTTTGTAACCGACTTCTTTGAACTTGATTTTGACCAACTTTGAACGGTCAGATTTAGTTTAAACTTTGTCGACTTATCAAGGACCGACGACAATACAATAATTCCATAAGTTTGTCCCATTATCCTGACCAGGATCTCCGGGACTAAAAAAAAAAGCAAAAAACTTCAGATTGAACTGAAACTTTGCACACTTATCAAGGACCGATTACAATACAATAATTCCATAAGTTTGTCCCATTATCCTGACCAGGATCTCCAGCACTAAAAAAAAAAAAGCAAAAAACTTCAGATTGAACTGAAACTTTGCACACTTATCAAGGACCGATTACAATACAGTAATTCCATAAATTTGTCCCATTATCCTGACCAGGATCTCCAGGACTAAAAAGCAAAAATAATATATAATTTAAAAAAACTAAAAAAAACGCTTTAATGAACTAAAAAGTAAAAAATAATTAATTTTATTGTAAAAAAGCGTGGGGTGCTTTGTATCATATTTTCATACTACCCCACGCTTTTTTACAATAAAATTAATTATTTTTTACTTTTTAGTTCATTAAAGCGTGTTTTTTAGTTTTTTTAAATTATAATTTATTATTGACACATTGTGACATTATTCTCAGTTATGTGTCACCTCATCTATCATGATTGTTATTTTAACAATAGAAATTGTTCAATCATTTACATTGGTATCCAATATCAGCGACCATGTTTTTATTTTATTGATGCTATATTGTGTATCGGTGATTGATAATTAACAAACAATTTTTCGGTTCAGTGCTTTTAATGAAATATTTCAAACCGTTTTCAATTAAGAGCCACGTAATGTGCTGAAGGCACACCTTTTTTATCTGCATATACGGCTATGTCATCGCGTTTGTTTAAATTGGCTTATTTAAAGCGTTTTCAAATATACAGATGATTCTTTAATCTAGAGCAGGGGTCGGAAACTTGCGGCTCGCGAGCCGCATACGGCTTTTATGAGGTCAAGATGCGGCTCTCCAGTTCCATGCACAAATATTAATAATTATATTATTTTATTTTCAAAACTCATAAAAAATATTATACTGTAAAAAAAACATTAAACAGGATAAAAACACTCAACAGAGAACAGTGAGAAAAGGTGGAGTAGAGAGTATACAGACAGCTGACATTTTTTAAATGTGGCAACACTGTTCTGTTTGTTTAGTTATTGGTGCAAGCTGTGTCGTCAACGGCCGCTGTCAGATCTTTTTTTTTATATACCTAATCCTAATCAAATACCATAATATTGAAATAAAAATGTTAGTGGCTCTTTAAAAACTGATAAATTTTATAAATTGTAACCTTTGGCTCTTCCGTCTCAAAAGGTTGCCGACCCCTGATCTAGAGTAATTAAGAATGAGAATATTTTGAAAAGTGTTTTATAGAAATAAAATAAATAATTTAATTAAACTATTTTGAACTTTCCTTTTTAACATGCTTTCTTGCTTGCGTTCGGATTCGTAGAACCTTTGGTTGTTTATGCGCCCATGGCTTCTATATTACAAACTCCTAGTTCTTAGGTACTATTCTGAGAACTTTTAAAAGTATCATTATTTGTAAGTATTTTCAATTTATTAAGCTGAATAGTTGAAATTGTATACGGGTCTGTCGTTGATTATAATAATTGGCGTTTCCAAGAGTCGTCTATTACAAACCCCCAGTTTTCAGGTTCTAATCTAAGAACTAGTGAAAGTATTAATTGAATTTTCAATTTATTATTATTATTATTTCAATTTATTATTTATTATTATTATGATAATCGAGATCGAAGAAATACTGAAGTTTTCACGGTTCGTCTACATCAAGCGTATAAAAATTAAGTGGGCAATATTTTTTAAAAATAGTCTATTTGAGGGCCAAAGGAATATTCAGGGTGACCACTTTTTCTTTAGGTCGACGACTCTATGACTAGTACATACCTAATCACGTCGTGTCGCTGAAGCAGGGGTGATGTGGCGGGAAAATCAAATGTAGCGGCGGGCCATTTCATGGCTCGCGGGCCTTGGGTTGGGCACCCTTGGTCTATATTATAAGCCCCCAGTTCGCGGTTTGAGAATATCTGAGATTGTAGGGGTTCCGTTGTTTTAATGATTGACTTTCGCATCCACTTTGGCTACGCGAAGAAATAAACTATCTATCTATATATGTGGCATTTCCAAAACTCGTCTATTATCACAAAGTTCTAATCTAAGATAATATAATGAAAATATAAATAGGATTTTAAAATTTTCATTAAAAATAATAATATATTAAAAATTGTAATTGATACTAGGTCCAGATTACCATGGTCTTAATTTAAAAAAAAATTGATAAGAAATAGAAAATGTATTATGCGATATTTTTGTTTCAGAAAACGTGGAGATCAACTGCAGTACTTGTAGTATTTATTGTATTTTCCATTTCAACAATTACTTGTCAATCATGCAAAGGAAAAACTATGATACGTAAGTTTCATTATTTATGTTTGTTTTGTCCTACCCCTTATAAAATAGTTGCTTTTCATTCATGTATACCGGTCGTAGTGTTGCCGTCTAGATATAGACTTTCTAGACTCTTGTCTTGTTTAGATTTTCAAGACAAGCCTTGCAAAAGTCTTGTCTAGAAATTTTCAAGACAAGACAAAACTTGCTTTATCTAGATCAAGACTCTTGCCAAAACTCTAGACAATTTTCAAGAGTCTAGATAAACTAAGTAGTAGTAGGTAAAGTAAACCACTCGGTTAATCTAGACTCTTGAAAATAATCTAGAGTCTTGATATTAGACAAGACAAGAGTTTTTTAATCTAGACTTAGACTTAGTGAAGTCTTGTCTTGATATTTCAAGACAAGACAAGACAAGACTTTGAAAGTCTTGTCTTGTCTAGACGGCAACACTCGGTGACTAACCGGTCGTAAAACGATCCATTACTGGACGGTGACGAGAACAAAAAATTAGGGCTGCCAAGGAGTTGCGGCAGGTGATATGAAAGTACGCGTTGAGACCGACATTGTGACGTCAATTTTATTTATGTAGTCGATGATATAAGAAGACAATCCAAAAAATGATCGGAAGTGACGTCAGTATCCCATAATCCGACAGATTAAAAATAATAATTGTGGGGCCCTATTTATTGTTTTACGTACGTATTTCTATCAATTGAATGCTTTGTTTTACAGATGCTGGAGGGTTAACCAATTTCGACAAAAAACTTATTTTAGAAATGCATAATCGTTTACGTCAATCTATTGCAATGGGTCACGTGACCGATCAACCAATGGCCGCCAACATGCTGGAAATGGTAAATATTTCAAAAACTGATTCTGAAAAAAGCTTGGTACCTACACATATTACATACACTATCAATTGATACCCAATTTTATGGTCGTCTTCTGAAAGGACATGTACGCAACTTTGCAATGATACTGGAGATGTTACCATAGTTACCATTCATTAAACTATGGTAGCAGCACCGGTCGCGAAATTTCGCGAACATGTCCTTTCAGAAGACGGATATCCGACTGCGTTCCGTTTAGAATAAGGCTACCGTCAGAATCAACATTTATGCGAGCGCATGATCTATAGACAAAATGGACGTTCACTCGAGCGAAACTATGGTCAAATGCTTTTCATTATTCTTCTTCTTCCATCCCTGGTCCCGTTATTTAGGCTTGGGTCTCCTCACTTTTCTATGTCATCTTGGGTTGTCGGTTCTGGCAGTTGGACTTCCTTGAGTTCGTTCTTGTCCAGTGTTCGCTTCATCAGGAGATGAAATCTAATCATCTCCTGATGATGCTGACATGATCAGCAAAACGTGCATCGCAGAAAAAACGGGTATGTCTGTATCGTGGATACAGACAGATGACGTGAATACTATTAAACTCGAATGATATTGTATCGTTGTCATGGAAAGGAATAAATCCACTTAAAATCAAATGTTCGTAAAATATAATAAATAAAATAAAATAATTGTATTTTTATTTTTTTATATTTTAAATTGTTATCCAATACCTACGTCCTACATATTCTTATAAAAAAATATATATTAAAAGCCTTCGGGATTCGAACCTGGGTTTAGCGTTTGTATCTGTTAATAGATTCGTACTTTTCCGCACGGTCACCTGGCTTGCTGTGTTTGAGGCCTTAACATAGTTACACATGCTGTGTTTTGTTTCACATGTCAACCACTTTCGACTATTTCCGTTACATCTAATATTTCTAAAATGCCACCTCAATATGAAACATTAGACGTTATTCACATCAAAAGTATTCGCGCTTTTGTGTTTTGTGGTCACTTTTTTAGTATTCAGTGATTGTTTATTTGAGATATGACAGTTTGTTGTTAATTTTGAAACAAGACTAAAAAAACTGTAGTTAGTGTTTAATTTTAAACAAACAAATCAAGTATAGATTGTGTTTGCTTAACAAAACAACACATAGAAAACATTGTCCTGTAGGTGAATGAATAATTCAAGTAGTAATTATAATTATATAATTAGTTATTTGAAAACACTTTTATGAGAGACTGAATTTTTAATGATAGATGAGTGACAGATGATTACGTTTATCTATTAACTCGGATTCTTGAATTTATGTTCTATTAATAAATAGAAGGACAATAATTTATAGCAACGGATGATAAAACACTATTGCAAAGTTTTTTCAAAATCGTAGTAGTTGTCTTAAATTTGTCTTAAAAAGTCGGTTTTCCCAACAGAGAATTGGTAATCTTTAAACTTGCAGCTAAGTATATCTATTACATATTAGCAATTTTTTTCATTTTTAAACAAGAGTCTTTTTCCAAAGTCTGATTCCTGTGTTTGTTTTGGGTTCCTAATGCTGCGAGGGCCTGTGGCGAGAAAAGGTATTGGTTCCTTTAATCCTTGTTTGTTTAATCCTTATCATTTTGTGTCTCGCTCATGGGATTAAATCCTTGAAGCCCAAGGGGGTTTTTTAAAAAAAAAACAAGAGTCCAAAAAAGATTCTCTTTGGATTAATTTTTCTGCCACCAAAACGCTGATGGCTGATATATGACTCTGCCATATCGAAAAATAACAGTATGAAGCACAAAACTATAAAATATCGAACTGTTGAACTTCTTTCTATGTCAAAAATCAACTTCTTTGTTTTGACACAATTATTTTACACAAATGAAAATGATGTTTTATCTCACGAAGATATTCAGTTTTCTTCTAACCTGAATATTTAGAATTTCACGTTTTCAGCTATGATAGAATGTTGATATAAGATAGGGATGAGCATCGATGGTCGATGTTTTCAAAACATCGATGTTTCCATGTCGATGTTCGATGTTTTTAACATCGATGGTAAGGGAACGATGTTTTTCGTACATCGATGTTAACCAGCGATGTTTTCGTACATCGATGTTTTATAAACGCAGAATTGCTAATTTTATTTTCATAAAAACAAGTAACTGTAAATAATACGTAGTAAACTATTTAGTTTTTGTAATTTAATTAATTTTACACCCACTTTTAATATAAAATTAGTTGAGTGTTTCATTGTATTTAGTATATTCCTACAAGTACCTTTTTAAAATGATTTTTTCCTAAAACATCGATGTTTTGCACCGAAATACATCGATGTTTAGAGACCGATGTTTTTCACACATCGATGTTATGGTTCGATGTTAACATCGATGGTCAACATCGATGTTTTCTCATCGATGCTCATCCCTAATATAAGATACTATACCAAATCCTTTAACTTCTCTTGAGCAGAACGATCCCAATATACGTACCAAACCATTTCTAAAATCCTCTCCAATGCCTACTACTCAAATTTTGTCAATGATGAAAAGTTTGCCTTCTCTAAAAACTATTTCAAATTCAGCGTAAAATTGTCTTTTTCAGAAATGGGACGATGAATTGGCAGCCAGAGCTCAATATTGGTCAGAGCAATGTATATCTGGACACGATGAAAATAGACACGTTGGTAAGTTCAAAGGACATTGCAAATTTTACTAAAGGATTTGATCCAATGCTGCCCACAATTCTATTTCAATGTGTTTCTAGTCTTGTCTGAAATTATGGCACTTTAATCCGTCCCGGGATTTGATTTTTATATTACAAAAATAGAAATAAACCGTAAGCTGAGCTATAATGAATTTCATAGTTTTAATTACTTATTAACATCAATAACATTGTTCCTCAAGATATATAATTTTGGTGAAATTTAAAAAGTTGTTATTTATTCCTAAATCTTTCGATTCCCACTCAAGTTTCCTATATGGGCAAAATTTAGACCAAGATCTGACAATGTCCTTTGCATAATTTTTTTTCGCTCAAAACTATTTTTCATAAAAAACTTTTTAACAAAAAAAAAAACCTCCTTCAAAAAACCACTAAAAAGAGGAAAATAATGAAATTTTGAGGTCTGTGCCAATTTAATAAAATATGAAGTCGGTTAAAAAGTATAGTATAGTGATTAATATCATCTTTTTAACCAACTTCATATTTTATTAAATTTCATTATTTTCTTCTTTTTAGTGGTTTTTTGAAGGGGGCTTTTTCTTTTTGTTAAAAAGTTTTTTATTTTTTACTTTTATTAAACCGACTTTCTTACGCTGTCTGATATGTCAAAAAGCGACATTTACCTTAAAGAATCACACGCCGTTACTCACTTTTATTAAAATCAGCCGAACTAGTGACCGATTTTGATGAAATTTCTATGGGACCAATCTGAAAGTATATCTTTTCAAATAAAAAAAAAAAATTTTCAAAATCGGTTTATAAATGACTGAGTTATGAGGTAACAAACATAAAAAAAATACAACCGAATTGAGAATCACCTCCTTTTTTTGAAGTCGGTTAAAAAGTAGGTAAATGACTGTAAATGTATAATTTTTATTTTTAGCCCGATTTCCAGTGGGTCAAAATATAGCAATGACATGGACTACCAGAAGCCCAAACAGTGTTTATAGTATGATGCCCGATTTTGGCGATCAGATTGACAAGTGGTTCAAAGAAGTGCAAAAATATACATTCAAAAAAACTGGTTTTGAATTAGGAACCGGTCATTACACTCAGGTAATAGCAAGTAATATCGATAACTGTTATACAGGATGAGTTCGACCACCCGTATCAGTCGTTTTTTCGAAAACGGTTAGTCGTAAAGAGTTGTGTCAAAAATTTGTATTATAAAAGCCCTAATAAAGAATCGAATGGTGATAATTTTTTTTCCGGGAAGGTCGGCTTCCCTATTAGTTTGCTCCAGAATGTCCAGAACTCTGGAATTATAAATGTAACGATAGGTCGAAAGTGGTATTGTTCAAAAGATCTTTAAAAAATTAGCACGTTTTGTACGGATTTTTTTTTTTATTACTGCCACCCCTGTTAAGTAATATTTGTTTGAGATTACTAAATTAATATGTCATGATAACGAACTTTTTAACCAGAAGAGCTCAGTAGTATGTATTAAAGAGTAAATGGAAGACAGTTTGAACACTTGTGACAATGTCTAAGGTTGCTAGATTTTTAATGCCGACTTCGATCGTTATTATGAAATTTTGATTGAATAATTTCAAACGATTGTTACTTAACAGGGGTGGCAGTAATAAAAAAAAATTTCCTACAAAACTTGCTTATTTTTTAAAGATCTTTTCAAAAATACCACTTTCAACCTATCGTTACATTTATAATTCCGGAGTTCTAGACATTCTGGAGCAAATTAATAGGGAAGACGACTTTCCCGGAAAAAAAATTATCACCATTCGATTCTTTATTAGGGCTTTTATAATACAAATTTTTGACACAACTCTCTACGACTAACCGTTTTCGAAAAAAACGACTGATACGGGTGGTTGAACTCACCCTGTATACATTTTTATTGTCGTCTTTGGAATTTTAAAAGTATTTCATTTCATATCGAAAAAAGATATTTGGGATACAAGTTCTGAAGTACATTTATTAGTGTCAGTTGTCACCTCTTTAGTATTTTACTTGGTAAGTTTTAATATCTATGTTATAATAGCAATGCTGTTGTTTACATGGCGTTGCTATGGTTCCTCTATTACAAGTCCCCAGTTTCCGGGTTCTAGCCCGAGAGCTGGTAAAAGTGTCAATTGGTTTTCCAATTTATTATTAAAAAGATAATGAATTGAAAATATGAATTGATGCTAAGCCCAAATAACCTTAGCTGTTGGTGGTCTTTAAAAAAACACAACACAATTTAATATCTAGCTAAAAAAAATTAATAAAACTGGCATACTTTCTAAAATAAAACAACGTGTGTATTTCTTGAAAAACCACGAAGAAGTGAATGATTTATTTTGTTCATTACAAATACAGCAACAAGTAACAGGTTAAACTATTATGGCACAGATGGCGCTAATAGTATCTTATACAATTATTATTTTGATACAAATAACACCCCCACTATCAAAATATTATGTTAATAAACATTTACAATACCCAATACATTCATGAATTTATAATGTTTCATAGAATTTAAGCTTTTAGTTAGCATATCTGCAGGCATGTCTGATGTTGATATATATTTAACTAAAACAAATTTTTTCCAAATCATTTCTCTGCAATAATGGTATCTAACTTCTATGTGTTTGGTTCTGTTATGGAATACAGGATTCATTAAAAGTTTATGTGCACTCTGGTTGTCATTATATAAAGTAATAGTGTACCATTCATGAGTGATTTCATATTGCAAGTTTCTTAAATAGGTTATTTCTCTGCAAGCTTCTGAGATTGCTACATACTCTGCCTCTGTACTAGAAAGGGCTATACATTTTTGTTTATTACAACTCCAAGAAATAACAGAACCTGACAACTTAAAACAGAAACCTGTATATGATTTTCTATCTCCATTATCATTTGCCCAGTCGGCATCAACATAACCTTCTATATTAACTTTTTCATTCTTACTATATTTCAAACCTACACTTTTAGTTTTTTGTAAGTATTTTAATATTCTTTTAGCATATATCCAGTGTTCATTTCCGTGACAATTATTAAATTGACTTAGGTAACTAACTGAGTAAGCAATGTCTGGCCTTGTGAGTACAGCTAGGTACATCAAGCTACCTATGAGTTTTTGATACGGGTTTTGAACATGACAATTTATATTTTTCTTCAGTTTTAATTTTGCCTCCATTGGAGTATCAGCAGTTTTACATTCTGACATATTGAACGTATGTAACAATTTATCAATATAGTTTTCTTGACTTAAGGTAACAGCATTATTCTTTTTATCAATATGAACCGACATACCGAGACACTGCTTTACTTGTCCTAGATCTTTAATTTTAAAATTATTACTTAATATCTCTTTCAATTGTTTCATTTCATTTTCATTGTTAGAAAAAATGAAAAAATCATCTACGTATAATGTTACAATAGTTCTATTGCTACCATTAATTTTTGTATATAGACAAGGCTCTATTTTAGATTTAATATAACCATGTGCTGACATACAGTTATCAACCTTTTTATGCCATGCTCTGGAAGCCTGTTTAAGACCATATATAGCCTTTTTTAGTTTAAGAACTTTTCTGTTATCATTATCAGAGCAAACAAAACCACTCGGTTTTTGCATATATATGATCTCATCCAGGTCCCCATTCAAGAAAGCAGTCTTGACATCTAAGTGAATTATTTCTAAATTCATCTGAACAGAAAGTGCAAACAACAATCTTAACGTACTATGTCTGACTACAGGAGAGAATGTCTCCTCATAGTCCACTCCATATTTTTGTGTATAACCTTTTGCAACCAACCTCGCACGATAACGCACTTTATTTTCACTATCATTTTTCCTTTTTAGAACCCACTTACACTGCACTAAAGTTCCACCGCTCGGAAAATCCACAAGTTCCCACGCATTATTTTCTTCAAAACATTGTAATTCTTCTTTCATAGCTTGTTCCCAATGTTCTTTCTCGGGTCCCTGTAGTGCTTCTTCCAATGTCAACTCATTTACATCCAATTTTCTTCCTTCGATACACATATTTGATAAACCGTATCTCTCAGGCTTTTTTCTTTCTCTCGATGGTAAAGTTCTTCGATCTATTTTTACGTTGGAGGTCTCAGCATCGATGATCGAGTCCTCACTTGGTATGTAAGTTTCGTCATCTGGATCAGCATCTTGGGTGGTAGTGAACGACTCATCCGATTGACTATCGTCCCCCACTGAATCTTGACGTATTGGCTTTTCGTCTGGCTCTACGTATTCTTTCTCTTTAATTTCAATTACACTCTCCGGATGTGATTTGATTTCGATGATGACTACATCTCTACTGGTTGTGATCGACTGAGTCCTGGGGTTGTATATTCTATACCCTTTAACCTCATCTGGATAACCCACAAGAGTACATTTCTCTGACTTTTTGTCCCATTTATGTCTCTTTTCTTTAGGAACATGCGACATCACAGTACTGCCAAATATTCTAATATGACTGAGATTCGGCTTTGTGTTCGTCCACAGTTCATACGGGGTACGATCGCTCAATCCAGCTTTCACTGTTCGATTTTGTAAATAAACAGAAGTATTAACGGCCTCAGCCCAGAATTTCTTTTCTAGACTTGCTTCGAACAAAAGACATCTGGCTTTTTCTATGATCGTTCTATTCATACGCTCACTAAGCCCATTTTGCTCCGGTGAATATGGATTTGTTTTCTGATGAGTTATCCCCATCTGCTTCAGATAATTATCAAAATCAGCATTACAAAATTCTCGGCCATTATCACTTCTTAAAATCTTGATTTTCTTGTCTAATTGATTTTCAACTTTCATTTTATATTCTTTAAAATACTTAAGAGCTTCATTTTTATTTTTTAAAAAATAAACAAAGGTCATGCGACTATAATCGTCAACGAAAAGGAGAAAATACCTTGAACCTCCTAGAGAAATATTCTCCATCGGCCCGCAGATGTCTGTGTGTACTATGTTCAACAGCTCAGTACTTCTGTTACCTTCATGAGAAAAAGGCAATCGACTTTGCTTTCCCTCACAGCACACAACACAATTCATCTTGCTTATATCTGCTTTCTGGTCCAAAATAATTCCTTCCACAGCATTCTGCATTTTGTTTAAATAGCTGCTGTTTACATGCCCTAATCTTCGATGCCAAACTTCTTTGGATTCTACTACAGCTGCTGTCAAGTAAGTTGGCATATTCAATTTGTAAACACCATTTACGAGTGAAGCCGTTGCTACTAAAGTATTATGTTTGTTGTAGATTTCACAACCATCGCTCGTAAAAGATACAGTGTTGCCTTTTCTTATCAATTGACTGACAGATAAAAGATTCGTAGTCAAACTCGGAACACACAAAACGTCTTCAACCATAACCTCAAATTCGCACTTTTCGGTTGAAGTGACAATTTTTACATTACCGGAACATAATACTGGCACTTTAGTCTGGTTAGCAACCATTATTTCTCTTGTGCTGTTAGAATATGACGCATCAATAACCCAATGTTCATTTGTTGTCAAATGTATGCTTGCGCCTGAATCTATGTACCAATCACTTTTATTAAAATTTCCATTACAAAACACAGTACTGAACGCGTTAGTTTGTTTTCCGCCACTATCTTTCGTATTCGTAACAGTTTTGTCTGAATTTTTACACTGATTACGGTAGTGTCCAGTTTGTTTACACTTGTAGCATCTGACAGTTTTAACATACGACTTTGACGTTTGCGCATTATCACTGTTGTTTCCGGTCATAGACTTCTCATTTTTCTTCTGTTGGTAACGATGCGAACTAACTAATGCACTGTCTACATAGCACGTTTCCGGTTCCATGTCTATCAATTTCGATTTAATGGCGTCCGTTGTGATTTCCATACCCGAATGTTCTATGGCCATGATCATGGGCGAATATTTTTCATTTAATCCAGCCAACATAATCGAACCAATCCATTCATCATTTAGGTTGAATCCAGTTCCTGCTAATTTCTGACCCGCTTCAACGATCTGAGTTACATACGAAGTCATTGATGTGCAGTTATCAAGACGAATCGATATGAGATTTCTTAACAAACTTATTCTTCTTGTGAATCCCGAATCGTCAAATAGTCCCTTCAATTTATCCCACAACTGTTTGGTGGTTCTGACTTCTTTGATGTGAACGTAGATAGACGGATCTATTGTTAAAATCAGTTTGGCTCTGGTTTTCGCATCCTCTGCAGCTTCAATTTGCGGTTGACCAGGCTCTGGTTTAATACATTTGAGCATT
Organism: Mongoloraphidia duomilia; assembly: GCA_039654895.1. NCBI lineage: Eukaryota > Metazoa > Arthropoda > Insecta > Raphidioptera > Raphidiidae > Mongoloraphidia > Mongoloraphidia duomilia. Next base: position 3,193,788 of record CM077520.1, on the reverse strand, counting down.
CCCTCCAGCACCAGAAAATTCTCTGCAGCGAAACACCACTCACTATAGTTCTCGCGACCTTTTAACTTAGGTACACTAACTAAGTAATTCGAGCTTGTAGCCATGATGTCTGACCAGTGTAATTTTCAAACACGTGGCTGTCCAACTGTTTTTTTTTTTTTTTTTTACAAAAAAATATTTCTGCACTTTTTACAACTACTTGAAGTTCACTTAAATCCACTGTTCATCAAAATGATAATCTGATTTAAAAAAAACGCAAAAGAAGTTTTGGATCTGGGCCCATAACCTAAAATAAAACAACGTGTGTATTTCTTGAAAAACCACGAAGAAGTGAATGATTTATTTTGTTCATTACAAATACAGCAACAAGTAACAGGTTAAACTATTATGGCACAGATGGCGCTAATAGTATCTTATACAATTATTATTTTGATACAAATAACATTTACGAGTGAAAACCTGAAGAGGTGACTAATAATTTTTATACAGGCTGTCAAAAAAATGTTGTCGAATATTTTACCCACTTATAGTACCTCTAATTAAAACAAACAAAAAAGGCTTAGTCAACATGGGTTCGCAACTTAACTGTTTCAGAGATATGGCCCTTTTTCTATTTAACTGGTGAAGTGTAACTGGTCACCTGGGTCCTGGACTTTTTAAGAAATGTTTTACCGCCATTGTTGGAAGATATACCAATCCTTGTTAGGGTGCAAATATGACTGTTGCATGATCTGCACACTTTTCAATAGCGGTCCGAAATTTCCTAAGTCAATCTTACAACGGCAGATGGATAGGACGGGGTGGTCCAACTGCATGGCCACCTAGATCTCCCAATTTGACCTCACTAGATTTTTTCGCTTGAGTACATTTACAAACTCTAGTTTATGCAATGAATGGTGAACATATAGAACATTTACTTTAATGTCAGTTATGTATCATAAATCATAGAATATTATTTACCTATTTCCTAATAAAAAATCTACATTACAAATCTGAAAATCCAATTTATCGTCATTAAAATAGAAAATGCGCCACATCTCTGAAACAGTTAAGTTGCGGACCCATGTTGACTTAAACCTTTTTGTTTGTTTTAATTAGTACTATAAGTGGGCAAAATATTCAACAACGTTTTTTAACACCTTGTACATATTTTTACTTCCCACCTCTACTATGGTAGGGAAGTAATGGATTCAGTCCGAAAACAATATTTCGAGATTTTAAAAGATTTTCACGTTTTGAGACCCTAGCAATCGTTTAAGATCATTTTCTGACTGATGTCTGTATGTGTGTGTGTATGTGTGTATGTGTGTGTGTGTGTATGTGGTCAATTTTTCGCCTTCGATATCTTAAGAACGGAACAACATACGGGCATGCCGATTGTTCTATTGTGTTTATCAGCCTTTAACTTAGATCTGATTAGATTTTGAGTCAAATCGGTTCAGTGGATCCTGAGATATTCAAAAAAACGTCCTCAATGTCACGTATTAACATAGGTAAAAAAAAATATAAATGAATTCTAGATGTTATAATATGAAAAAAATGTAAATATTTTTTTTCTCTAAAATGTATAGTTTTCGAGAAAAAAAATATTTTACTAAAAAAAATAAAAATTGTACGTAAATCAAGGTAACCATGATTTTTGCTATATTAAGCTAGCCATCAATAGATCACCAAACAAAAAAGAGGGCCATGCTTTTTTCAAAGAATAAAAATTAAATTGTGTTTTAAAGACCACCAACAGCTAAGGTTATTTGGGCCTAGTCAAAGAATAAAAAAAAGAGTGTTTATTTTTTGCAAATATTTACTAGGTGGGAAGTATAGGACTGGTCATCAGTCGAATTTTTTAATCTCGTTTGGGATGGAACTTCCACCCTTTTAAATTTATATTCTTTTGATGACCGAACAAACTGATAGAAGAGAACCTGAATCATTTTTTCACATTCTTGTTTCAGTTGATATGGAGTGACACTAATTTAGTGGGCTGTGGTTATGCTTTTTATTTTGATCCGAGTCGAGGTTACACCAAGTTGTACGTCTGCAATTATGGACCTGGGTAAGAAATTTACACAATTTTATTAAATTATCTCTACTAGGGGAAGAGGACAATGTGCAAGTGTTGCAAAATAGTTATTTTCGATACGTCCGCTTAAAGTAAGGTATCTAGTAGGCTTAAATTGAGGCACTCGCTAAAGGGACTGACGCATACACAACGAGATCTCGTTGTGTATGTGTCAGTCTCTTTAGCGAGTGCCTCAATTTAAGCCTACTAGAAATCTCACTTTAAGCGGACGTATCGAACATAATTTTTTATAACGACTGCTTCTAAAGTTTAGTAAAGAGAAAAAAAAAATATGAAAACGGAAAATTCGCTCTTCGAGTCCTTAAAACTTTACAATTACAGACTAAGTTACGATTTAGTTTATTTTTATTAAACTTATTAACTTCTGTATAAATCATTAAAAACATGACTCTCTCATGATGTGGACTTTGTAGACACGTCACTATATATAGTAACACATCGATCGATAGCCAGTAAATAGTGCTTGTATTGTACAAAGTGCGGAAATTTCGAATTTATAAGATGTAGAAATGTAGATATTGTAATTTTACGCACGCTTTGGACTTTTACGCACGGTGCCGGTACTATTGCGCACGCTTTGGACTTTCACGCACGGTGACTGCACTTTTACGCACGCTTACTAAAATACGCCTCTTCACGCCCGCCTCACAGTGCTCGAATATTGAACTTTAAAAGCAGGAGTTATAAAAAATATATTTTTGCAATACTTGCATCAAAAGTACAAAGTAAAGTAAATTTTAACGCACTCCGTTCTCTAAAGTCTAAAGTAATACTGTTTACTTTATAACACACGTGCGTAAAATAGTATTTTATAGATTACTCTGCTATAATGTCACTAATAAAATATTTATCTAAATTGTGTTTTATTTGCTTAAAATTTGTTGTTGCAAAAATATTGTATGTAACACGTGTCTAAAGTGACGAATCTGACAGTCGCGATTTTACAATACTTTCTTAAGGTTATGTTGCATTTATACCAGAACTCGCGTGATTACCGCGCGAGCCAAGGGCGAGTGCGGTAATCACACCAGTTCTGGTATAAATGCAACATAACCTTAGGCTCGTATCGAGAAATCGCGACAGTCATTATAATCCATCACTTAAGCCACTAGTTGCATAAATTACTATTTTTATGTATTTTTGAGAAATCAGAACCGTATTTATTTTTCAGCATTTATCGTTAAGTTTTTTCTCGTAACATATCTCCTCTAAAAAACAGCTATTTTTAATAATTTATTTTTAATATTATTTTTAATATTTTATTATTATTATTATTATAGAGGAAATGTCATCGGAGTGACTCCATATGAAGCAGGCGCAACTAGTTGTCCCAGCTTTGGTTTGCAGCCATCTACTCAATACACCGGTCTCTGTGGTAAGTTAAAGTACCTAAAAAAGTAATGCATTTTTAAATGCTTTTATTTAGTTTCACTGTTACCTAACAATCAAATCTTGTAATCGAATTTTCACCCACTTCCCGTTAACCGATTGAGTTGAAATTTTGCACACTTCGGTAGTAGTACAATAAATAGAGACACAAAAATCGCGTTTACTAAAAAAATACTTAATGGCTGAAATTTGAGGAGGTGTTCGGGGGCATGTCCTGAGTCTAAAACCGAGTTTTCGTATTCGAGGGGGTGGGGGAAGTAACATCCCCCGGTCAATGTAGGGGTAAGTTCGTTTTAATTTTTTATCTTCGTTGCTGTTGCCCGTACAGTCAAGTCCAAGAGATCAAACTTGTAGGAAATGAAATTATCTATCCAATGATAATAAAATCAAGGTCATAGGTCTATCAGGTCAATCACAATGGCCGGTAAAAGGTCAAAAGAGAGGGGTAGTTTTATTTATTAATGTTCGCAAAATTAGAATGAAAACTTCAGATAAGGCTTGTAATCTAATTCTTTCTATAAAAGTCGATCAATTTTCTGACATTTCAAAATAAAACTTAATAAAAATTTATTTTTCTATTCCAATTTCTCAAGAACACTGTTATTGTATAAATGTTGGACATCGTAATATCTCAAATAATAACATTAAACTAGGTTTTATTTTGAAATGTCAGAATTTATAGATTACAAGTCTTATCTGAAGTTTTCATTCTAATTTTGTGAACATTAATAAATAAAACTACCCCTCACTTTTGACCTTTTACCGGCCATTGTGATTGACCTGATCGACCTATGACCTTGATTTTATTATCATTGGATTGAGAATTTCATTTCCTACAAGTTTGATCTCTTGGACTTGACTGTACGGGCAACAGCAACGAAGATAAAAAATTAAAACAAACTTCCCCTATATTGACCGGGGGATGAATGCTTCCCCCACCCCCTCGAATACGAAAACTCGGTTTTAGACTCAGGACATGCCCCCGAACACCCCCTCAAAATTTCAGTCATAATGTATTTTTTTTAGTAAAATATACCGTTTTACTGTACTATAGTTTCTATGCCAATTTAATTAATATCTACTTTTTAACCGACTTCATATTTTATTAAATTGGCATCAACCTCAAAATGTTATTATTTTCCTTGATTTAATTTTAATTATATATTATTTTGTTTACAGATAAAGCTGACGTCTACTCGGAAGTTGGATTAAACAATCTCTTAGGTTAAGATGCGTCGTCTGGAATCTTAATAATTACTGCATCGAAAATTCTAAAGTTTAGATAGAGGTGCTTTTTAATTCATATTAGTTTCATATTGAAAACAGTTCATTTATATCTTCAATTGAAGTATTTTAATAATTTTTATTTTTAATGTAACACCCTTTTTATATTATTATTCAGATTGTGTAAATTGTACTCCAAATAATGATATACCTATATTATAATATAGTACATTATTATATAATATTATACATAATATAATAAATTGTTTTTTTACAACCCAAGAATTATTACGTTTCAGAATAAAATATTACTAGGGTCGTCCCTTGTTCTTATATCCTTCCTCTTACCTGATTGCAAACAAGAATTAAAAAAATGTGGTCATTTCAAATGGATGACCTTAGCCGCCATCGACGTAAAAGCCAGAGCAATGAAACCAGACATACGTCCATACATACTATAGAAAGAGAGGAATATTTCCTCGTCAGTCGTAATTCGCAAAGAACCTAACCTAAGTTCTAAATATCGGCCTGTCAACTATACATAAACAAATCAGTATACTATATTCTCTCGTTATCTATTGATCAGTGAGCGTGATTCAATTACAGATTCTACAAAGAAGACTGACTGTGAATGACGTATTCCGTAGCGGTGTAATTATAAGTTTAAAATTACATTGAAAAATACACACTGTTGGGAATTTTTTTCTTGTAGAAAAAACTTCTGAAAAATTCTCAAAAAAATTGTTATATTATCTATTTGTAACGTAGATTTAAATTCTAAAAAAAATGAAAAACGACCCCATTGTGTTAAGTCCCTTGTAACTTTTCTCAAATTACTTGCCACTTGTGAAATGAAGCCACAAGTGACAAGTCACCTAAAATATGACAAGCAAAAATCCCTATATTATTAAACGAGCAAATCTTGTATATATGTACCTATGTAAATATTTTCTCGAAAACGGCTCTAACGATTTTGATCAAATTTACCGAAAAGGGGTTTCGGGGGGCAAAAAATCGATCTAGCTAGGTCTCATCCCTGAAAAAATTCGTTTTCTTATCGATTTTATCATTTTTAAAAACCGTTTTTTTAACGTTATAAAACAGTGTCGTATGGTGAGTAGGCTTTGGAAAAAACAAACTATTTTCATTATTTATGTCAAATTACTCTGACAGTCAATCTTTAACTTATTAAAATAATCAGTAATTATTTGAAAAGTAAACAAAAAACCCGACTGCGTAAAAATCGAACTTAAAAGATGGAAACAAGATCAAATGATAACATGCAGTCGGAGGTATTTCTGTTCAATTTGTTACTACTATGCCTCGGACTGCATGTTATCATTTGATCTTGTTTCCATCTTTTAAGTTCGATTTTTACGCAGTCGGGTTTTTTGTTTTTTAATAATTTTTTTATTTCTATAAGTAAACTTAATATCAAACGTATCGAGTCGAATTAATTTTTCAAAAATTTCGCAAATTAGTACAAAGAGGGGGTCTTCTTATTTTTGGCATTTTAAAAAAACTCAAAAATCTCTCGATTCAGTCGATTCAGCGTTATTTTTTCTATAAATAAACTTAATATCAAACGAATCGGGTCGAATTAATTTTTCAAAAATTTCGCAAATTAGTACAAAGAGGGTCTTCTTACTTTTGGCATTTTAAAAAAAATCAAAAATCTCTCAAATGCTGTTTATATCTTTGAATATAAAAGTGTGGGTTATTGAAGTCGATTCAGCGTTATTTTTTCCATAAATAAACTTAATATCAAACGAATCGAGTCGAATTAATTTTTCAAAAATTTCGCAAATTAGTACAAAGAGGGGGGTCTTCTTACTTTTGGCATTTTTAAGATAACTCAAAAATCTCTCAAATGCTGTTTATATCTTTGAATATAAAAGTGTGGGTTATTGAAGTCGATTCAGCGTTATTTTTTCCATAAATAAACTTAATATCAAACGAATCGAGTCGAATTAATTTTTCAAAAATTTCGCAAATTAGTACAAAGAGGGGGGTCTTCTTACTTTTGGCATTTTTAAGAAAACTCAAAAATCTCTCAAATGCTGTTTATATCTTTAAATATAAAAGTTCGGGTTATTAAAGTCGATTCAGCGTTATTTTTTCCATAAATAAACTTAATATCAAACGAATCGAGTCGAATTAATTTTTCAACAATTTCGCAAATTAGTACAAAGAGGGGGGTCTTCTTACTTTTGGCATTTTTAAGAAAACTCAAAAATCTCTCAAATGCTGTTTATATCTTTAAATATAAAAGTTCGGGTTATTAAAGTCGATTCAGCGTTATTTTTTCCATAAATAAACTTAATATCAAACGAATCGAGTCGAATTAATTTTTCAAAAATTTCGCAAATTAGTACAAAGAGGGGGGTCTTCTTACTTTTGGCATTTTTAAGAAAACTCAAAAATCTCTCAAATGCTGTTTATATCTTTAAATATAAAAGTTCGGGTTATTAAAGTCGATTCAGCGTTATTTTTTCCATAAATAAACTTAATATCAAACGAATCGAGTCGAATTAATTTTTCAAAAATTTCGCAAATTAGTACAAAGAGGGGGGTCTTCTTACTTTTGGCATTTTTAAGAAAACTCAAAAATCTCTCAAATGCTGTTTATATCTTTAAATATAAAAGTTCGGGTTATTAAAGTCGATTCAGCGTTATTTTTTCCATAAATAAACTTAATATCAAACGAATCGAGTCGAATTAATTTTTCAAAAATTTCGCAAATTAGTACAAAGAGGGGGGTCTTCTTACTTTTGGCATTTTTAAGAAAACTCAAAAATCTCTCAAATGCTGTTTATATCTTTAAATATAAAAGTTCGGGTTATTAAAGTCGATTCAGCGTTATTTTTTCCATAAATAAACTTAATATCAAACGAATCGAGTCGAATTAATTTTTCAAAAATTTCGCAAATTAGTACAAAGAGGGGGGTCTTCTTACTTTTGGCATTTTTAAGAAAACTCAAAAATCTCTCAAATGCTGTTTATATCTTTAAATATAAAAGTTCGGGTTATTAAAGTCGATTCAGCGTTATTTTTTCCATAAATAAACTTAATATCAAACGAATCGAGTCGAATTAATTTTTCAAAAATTTCGCAAATTAGTACAAAGAGGGGGGTCTTCTTACTTTTGGCATTTTTAAGAAAACTCAAAAATCTCTCAAATGCTGTTTATATCTTTAAATATAAAAGTTCGGGTTATTAAAGTCGATTCAGCGTTATTTTTTCCATAAATAAACTTAATATCAAACGAATCGAGTCGAATTAATTTTTCAAAAATTTCGCAAATTAGTACAAAGAGGGGGGTCTTCTTACTTTTGGCATTTTTAAGAAAACTCAAAAATCTCTCAAATGCTGTTTATATCTTTGAATATAATTGTGCGAGTTTTTGAAGTCGATTCAGCGTTATTTTTTCCATAAATAAACTTAATATCAAACGAATCGAGTCGAATTAATTTTTCAAAAATTTCGCAAATTAGTACAAAGAGGGGGGTCTTCTTACTTTTGGCATTTTTAAGAAAACTCAAAAATCTCTCAAATGCTGTTTATATCTTTAAATATAAAAGTTCGGGTTATTAAAGTCGATTCAGCGTTATTTTTTCCATAAATAAACTTAATATCAAACGAATCGAGTCGAATTAATTTTTCAAAAATTTCGCAAATTAGTACAAAGAGGGGGGTCTTCTTACTTTTGGCATTTTTAAGAAAACTCAAAAATCTCTCAAATGCTGTTTATATCTTTAAATATAAAAGTTCGGGTTATTAAAGTCGATTCAGCGTTATTTTTTCCATAAATAAACTTAATATCAAACGAATCGAGTCGAATTAATTTTTCAAAAATTTCGCAAATTAGTACAAAGAGGGGGGTCTTCTTACTTTTGGCATTTTTAAGAAAACTCAAAAATCTCTCAAATGCTGTTTATATCTTTAAATATAAAAGTTCGGGTTATTAAAGTCGATTCAGCGTTATTTTTTCCATAAATAAACTTAATATCAAACGAATCGAGTCGAATTAATTTTTCAAAAATTTCGCAAATTAGTACAAAGAGGGGGGTCTTCTTACTTTTGGCATTTTTAAGAAAACTCAAAAATCTCTCAAATGCTGTTTATATCTTTAAATATAAAAGTTCGGGTTATTAAAGTCGATTCAGCGTTATTTTTTCCATAAATAAACTTAATATCAAACGAATCGAGTCGAATTAATTTTTCAAAAATTTCGCAAATTAGTACAAAGAGGGGGGTCTTCTTACTTTTGGCATTTTTAAGAAAACTCAAAAATCTCTCAAATGCTGTTTATATCTTTGAATATAAAAGTTCGGGTTATTAAAGTCGATTCAGCGTTATTTTTTCCATAAATAAACTTAATATCAAACGAATCGAGTCGAATTAATTTTTCAAAAATTTCGCAAATTAGTACAAAGAGGGGGGTCTTCTTACTTTTGGCATTTTTAAGAAAACTCAAAAATCTCTCAAATGCTGTTTATATCTTTAAATATAAAAGTTCGGGTTATTAAAGTCGATTCAGCGTTATTTTTTCCATAAATAAACTTAATATCAAACGAATCGAGTCGAATTAATTTTTCAAAAATTTCGCAAATTAGTACAAAGAGGGGGGTCTTCTTACTTTTGGCATTTTTAAGAAAACTCAAAAATCTCTCAAATGCTGTTTATATCTTTAAATATAAAAGTTCGGGTTATTAAAGTCGATTCAGCGTTATTTTTTCCATAAATAAACTTAATATCAAACGAATCGAGTCGAATTAATTTTTCAAAAATTTCGCAAATTAGTACAAAGAGGGGGGTCTTCTTACTTTTGGCATTTTTAAGAAAACTCAAAAATCTCTCAAATGCTGTTTATATCTTTGAATATAAAAGTTCGGGTTATTAAAGTCGATTCAGCGTTATTTTTTCCATAAATAAACTTAATATCAAACGAATCGAGTCGAATTAATTTTTCAAAAATTTCGCAAATTAGTACAAAGAGGGGGGTCTTCTTACTTTTGGCATTTTTAAGAAAACTCAAAAATCTCTCAATTGCTGTTTATATCTTTGAATATAATTGTGCGAGTTTTTGAAGTCGATTCAGCGTTATTTTTTCCATAAATAAACTTAATATCAAACGAATCGAGTCGAATTAATTTTTCAAAAATTTCGCAAATTAGTACAAAGAGGGGGGTCTTCTTACTTTTGGCATTTTTAAGAAAACTCAAAAATCTCTCAAATGCTGTTTATATCTTTAAATATAAAAGTTCGGGTTATTAAAGTCGATTCAGCGTTATTTTTTCCATAAATTAACTTAATATCAAACGAATCGAGTCGAATTAATTTTTCAAAAATTTCGCAAATTAGTACAAAGAGGGGGGTCTTCTTACTTTTGGCATTTTTAAGAAAACTCAAAAATCTCTCAAATGCTGTTTATATCTTTAAATATAAAAGTTCGGGTTATTAAAGTCGATTCAGCGTTATTTTTTCCATAAATAAACTTAATATCAAACGAATCGAGTCGAATTAATTTTTCAAAAATTTCGCAAATTAGTACAAAGAGGGGGGTCTTCTTACTTTTGGCATTTTTAAGAAAACTCAAAAATCTCTCAAATGCTGTTTATATCTTTAAATATAAAAGTTCGGGTTATTAAAGTCGATTCAGCGTTATTTTTTCCATAAATAAACTTAATATCAAACGAATCGAGTCGAATTAATTTTTCAAAAATTTCGCAAATTAGTACAAAGAGGGGGGTCTTCTTACTTTTGGCATTTTTAAGAAAACTCAAAAATCTCTCAAATGCTGTTTATATCTTTAAATATAAAAGTTCGGGTTATTAAAGTCGATTCAGCGTTATTTTTTCCATAAATAAACTTAATATCAAACGAATCGAGTCGAATTAATTTTTCAAAAATTTCGCAAATTAGTACAAAGAGGGGGGTCTTCTTACTTTTGGCATTTTTAAGAAAACTCAAAAATCTCTCAAATGCTGTTTATATCTTTAAATATAAAAGTTCGGGTTATTAAAGTCGATTCAGCGTTATTTTTTCCATAAATAAACTTAATATCAAACGAATCGAGTCGAATTAATTTTTCAAAAATTTCGCAAATTAGTACAAAGAGGGGGGTCTTCTTACTTTTGGCATTTTTAAGAAAACTCAAAAATCTCTCAAATGCTGTTTATATCTTTAAATATAAAAGTTCGGGTTATTAAAGTCGATTCAGCGTTATTTTTTCCATAAATAAACTTAATATCAAACGAATCGAGTCGAATTAATTTTTCAAAAATTTCGCAAATTAGTACAAAGAGGGGGGTCTTCTTACTTTTGGCATTTTTAAGAAAACTCAAAAATCTCTCAAATGCTGTTTATATCTTTAAATATAAAAGTTCGGGTTATTAAAGTCGATTCAGCGTTATTTTTTCCATAAATAAACTTAATATCAAACGAATCGAGTCGAATTAATTTTTCAAAAATTTCGCAAATTAGTACAAAGAGGGGGGTCTTCTTACTTTTGGCATTTTTAAGAAAACTCAAAAATCTCTCAAATGCTGTTTATATCTTTGAATATAAAAGTTCGGGTTATTAAAGTCGATTCAGCGTTATTTTTTCCATAAATAAACTTAATATCAAACGAATCGAGTCGAATTAATTTTTCAAAAATTTCGCAAATTAGTACAAAGAGGGGGGTCTTCTTACTTTTGGCATTTTTAAGAAAACTCAAAAATCTCTCAAATGCTGTTTATATCTTTAAATATAAAAGTTCGGGTTATTAAAGTCGATTCAGCGTTATTTTTTCCATAAATAAACTTAATATCAAACGAATCGAGTCGAATTAATTTTTCAAAAATTTCGCAAATTAGTACAAAGAGGGGGGTCTTCTTACTTTTGGCATTTTTAAGAAAACTCAAAAATCTCTCAAATGCTGTTTATATCTTTAAATATAAAAGTTCGGGTTATTAAAGTCGATTCAGCGTTATTTTTTCCATAAATAAACTTAATATCAAACGAATCGAGTCGAATTAATTTTTCAAAAATTTCGCAAATTAGTACAAAGAGGGGGGTCTTCTTACTTTTGGCATTTTTAAGAAAACTCAAAAATCTCTCAAATGCTGTTTATATCTTTAAATATAAAAGTTCGGGTTATTAAAGTCGATTCAGCGTTATTTTTTCCATAAATAAACTTAATATCAAACGAATCGAGTCGAATTAATTTTTCAAAAATTTCGCAAATTAGTACAAAGAGGGGGGTCTTCTTACTTTTGGCATTTTTAAGAAAACTCAAAAATCTCTCAAATGCTGTTTATATCTTTAAATATAAAAGTTCGGGTTATTAAAGTCGATTCAGCGTTATTTTTTCCATAAATAAACTTAATATCAAACGAATCGAGTCGAATTAATTTTTCAAAAATTTCGCAAATTAGTACAAAGAGGGGGGTCTTCTTACTTTTGGCATTTTTAAGAAAACTCAAAAATCTCTCAAATGCTGTTTATATCTTTAAATATAAAAGTTCGGGTTATTAAAGTCGATTCAGCGTTATTTTTTCCATAAATAAACTTAATATCAAACGAATCGAGTCGAATTAATTTTTCAAAAATTTCGCAAATTAGTACAAAGAGGGGGGTCTTCTTACTTTTGGCATTTTTAAGAAAACTCAAAAATCTCTCAAATGCTGTTTATATCTTTAAATATAAAAGTTCGGGTTATTAAAGTCGATTCAGCGTTATTTTTTCCATAAATAAACTTAATATCAAACGAATCGAGTCGAATTAATTTTTCAAAAATTTCGCAAATTAGTACAAAGAGGGGGGTCTTCTTACTTTTGGCATTTTTAAGAAAACTCAAAAATCTCTCAAATGCTGTTTATATCTTTAAATATAAAAGTTCGGGTTATTAAAGTCGATTCAGCGTTATTTTTTCCATAAATAAACTTAATATCAAACGAATCGAGTCGAATTAATTTTTCAAAAATTTCGCAAATTAGTACAAAGAGGGGGGTCTTCTTACTTTTGGCATTTTTAAGAAAACTCAAAAATCTCTCAAATGCTGTTTATATCTTTAAATATAAAAGTTCGGGTTATTAAAGTCGATTCAGCGTTATTTTTTCCATAAATAAACTTAATATCAAACGAATCGAGTCGAATTAATTTTTCAAAAATTTCGCAAATTAGTACAAAGAGGGGGGTCTTCTTACTTTTGGCATTTTTAAGAAAACTCAAAAATCTCTCAAATGCTGTTTATATCTTTAAATATAAAAGTTCGGGTTATTAAAGTCGATTCAGCGTTATTTTTTCCATAAATAAACTTAATATCAAACGAATCGAATCGAATTAATTTTTCAAAAATTTCGCAAATTAGTACAAAGAGGGGGGTCTTCTTACTTTTGGCATTTTTAAGAAAACTCAAAAATCTCTCAAATGCTGTTTATATCTTTAAATATAAAAGTTCGGGTTATTAAAGTCGATTCAGCGTTATTTTTTCCATAAATAAACTTAATATCAAACGAATCGAGTCGAATTAATTTTTCAAAAATTTCGCAAATTAGTACAAAGAGGGGGGTCTTCTTACTTTTGGCATTTTTAAGAAAACTCAAAAATCTCTCAAATGCTGTTTATATCTTTGAATATAAAAGTTCGGGTTATTAAAGTCGATTCAGCGTTATTTTTTCCATAAATAAACTTAATATCAAACGAATCGAGTCGAATTAATTTTTCAAAAATTTCGCAAATTAGTACAAAGAGGGGGGTCTTCTTACTTTTGGCATTTTTAAGAAAACTCAAAAATCTCTCAATTGCTGTTTGTATCTTTGAATATAATTGTGCGAGTTTTTGAAGTCGATTCAGCGTTATTTTTTCCATAAATAAACTTAATATCAAACGAATCGAGTCGAATTAATTTTTCGAAAATTTCGGAAATTAGTACAAAGAGGGAGGTCTTCTTACTTTTGGCATTTTTAAGAAAACTCAAAAATCTCTCAAATGCTGTTTATATCTTTGAATATAAAAGTTCGGGTTATTAAAGTCGATTCAGCGTTATTTTTTCCATAAATAAACTTAATATCAAACGAATCGAGTCGAATTAATTTTTCAAAAATTTCGCAAATTAGTACAAAGAGGGGGGTCTTCTTAATTTTGGCATTTTTAAGAAAACTCAAAAATCTCTCAAATGCTGTTTATATCTTTAAATATAAAAGTTCGGGTTATTAAAGTCGATTCAGCGTTATTTTTTCCATAAATAAACTTAATATCAAACGAATCGAGTCGAATTAATTTTTCAAAAATTTCGCAAATTAGTACAAAGAGGGGGGTCTTCTTACTTTTGGCATTTTTAAGAAAACTCAAAAATCTCTCAAATGCTGTTTATATCTTTGAATATAAAAGTGCGGGTTATTGAAGTCGATTCAGCGTTATTTTTTCTATAAATAAACTTAATATCAAACGAATCGGGTCGAATTAATTTTTCAAAAATTTCGCAAAAATAGTACAAAGAGGGGGGTGTTCTTACTTTTGGCATTTTAAAGAAAACTCAAAAATCTCTCAAATGCAGTTTATATCTTTGAATATAAAAGTTCGGGTTATTAAAGTCGATTCAGCGTTATTTTTTCCATAAATAAACTTAATATCAAACGAATCGAGTCGAATTAATTTTTCAAAAATTTCGCAAATTAGTACAAAGAGGGGGGTCTTCTTACTTTTGGCATTTTTAAGAAAACTCAAAAATCTCTCAATTGCTGTTTATATCTTTGAATATAAAAGTGCGGGTTATTGAAGTCGATTCAGCGTTATTTTTTCCATAAATAAACTTAATATCAAACGAATCGAGTTGAATTAATTTTTCAAAAATTTCGCAAAAATAGTACAAAGAGGGGGGTCTTCTTACTTTTGGCATTTTTAAGAAAACTCAAAAATCTCTCAAATGCTGTTTATATCTTTGAATATAAAAGTGTGGGTTATTGAAGTCGATTCAGCGTTATTTTTTCCATAAATAAACTTAATATCAAACGAATCGGGTCGAATTAATTTTTCAAAAATTTCGCAAATTAGTACAAAGAGGGTCTTCTTACTTTTGGCATTTTAAAAAAAATCAAAAATCTCTCAAATGCTGTTTATATCTTTGAATATAAAAGTGTGGGTTATTGAAGTCGATTCAGCGTTATTTTTTCCATAAATAAACTTAATATCAAACGAATCGAGTCGAATTAATTTTTCAAAAATTTCGCAAATTAGTACAAAGAGGGGGGTCTTCTTACTTTTCGCATTTTTAAGAAAACTCAAAAATCTCTCAAATGCTGTTTATATCTTTGAATATAAAAGTGTGGGTTATTGAAGTCGATTCAGCGTTATTTTTTCCATAAATAAACTTAATATCAAACGAATCGAGTCGAATTAATTTTTCAAAAATTTCGCAAATTAGTACAAAGAGGGTCTTCTTACTTTTGGCATTTTAAAAAAAATCAAAAATCTCTCAAATGCTGTTTATATCTTTGAATATAAAAGTGTGGGTTATTGAAGTCGATTCAGCGTTATTTTTTCCATAAATAAACTTAATATCAAACGAATCGAGTCGAATTAATTTTTCAAAAATTTCGCAAATTAGTACAAAGAGGGGGGTCTTCTTACTTTTCGCATTTTTAAGAAAACTCAAAAATCTCTCAAATGCTGTTTATATCTTTGAATATAAAAGTGTGGGTTATTGAAGTCGATTCAGCGTTATTTTTTCCATAAATAAACTTAATATCAAACGAATCGAGTCGAATTAATTTTTCAACAATTTCGCAAATTAGTACAAAGAGGGGGGCTTCTTACTTTTGGCATTTTTAAGAAAACTCAAAAATCTCTCAAATGCTGTTTATATCTTTAAATATAAAAGTTCGGGTTATTAAAGTCGATTCAGCGTTATTTTTTCCATAAATAAACTTAATATCAAACGAATCGAGTCGAATTAATTTTTCAAAAATTTCGCAAATTAGTACAAAGAGGGGGGTCTTCTTACTTTTGGCATTTTTAAGAAAACTCAAAAATCTCTCAATTGCTGTTTATATCTTTGAATATAATTGTGCGAGTTTTTGAAGTCGATTCAGCGTTATTTTTTCCATAAATAAACTTAATATCAAACGAATCGAGTCGAATTAATTTTTCAAAAATTTCGCAAATTAGTACAAAGAGGGGGGTCTTCTTACTTTTGGCATTTTTAAGATAACTCAAAAATCTCTCAAATGCTGTTTATATCTTTGAATATAAAAGTGTGGGTTATTGAAGTCGATTCAGCGTTATTTTTTCCATAAATAAACTTAATATCAAACGAATCGAGTCGAATTAATTTTTCAAAAATTTCGCAAATTAGTACAAAGAGGGGGGTCTTCTTACTTTTGGCATTTTTAAGAAAACTCAAAAATCTCTCAAATGCTGTTTATATCTTTAAATATAAAAGTTCGGGTTATTAAAGTCGATTCAGCGTTATTTTTTCCATAAATAAACTTAATATCAAACGAATCGAGTTGAATTAATTTTTCAACAATATTGCAAATTAGTACAAAGAGGGGGGTCTTTATACTTTTGGCATTTTTAAGATAACTCAAAAATCTCTCAAATGCTGTTTATATCTTTAAATATAAAAGTTCGGGTTATTAAAGTCGATTCAGCGTTATTTTTTCCATAAATAAACTTAATATCAAACGAATCGAGTCGAATTAATTTTTCAAAAATTTCGCAAATTAGTACAAAGAGGGGGGTCTTCTTACTTTTGGCATTTTTAAGAAAACTCAAAAATCTCTCAATTGCTGTTTATATCTTTGAATATAATTGTGCGAGTTTTTGAAGTCGATTCAGCGTTATTTTTTCCATAAATAAACTTAATATCAAACGAATCGAGTCGAATTAATTTTTCAAAAATTTCGCAAATTAGTACAAAGAGGGGGGTCTTCTTACTTTTGGCATTTTTAAGATAACTCAAAAATCTCTCAAATGCTGTTTATATCTTTGAATATAAAAGTGTGGGTTATTGAAGTCGATTCAGCGTTATTTTTTCCATAAATAAACTTAATATCAAACGAATCGAGTCGAATTAATTTTTCAAAAATTTCGCAAATTAGTACAAAGAGGGGGGTCTTCTTACTTTTGGCATTTTTAAGAAAACTCAAAAATCTCTCAAATGCTGTTTATATCTTTAAATATAAAAGTTCGGGTTATTAAAGTCGATTCAGCGTTATTTTTTCCATAAATAAACTTAATATCAAACGAATCGAGTCGAATTAATTTTTCAAAAATTTCGCAAATTAGTACAAAGAGGGGGGTCTTCTTACTTTTGGCATTTTTAAGAAAACTCAAAAATCTCTCAAATGCTGTTTATATCTTTAAATATAAAAGTTCGGGTTATTAAAGTCGATTCAGCGTTATTTTTTCCATAAATAAACTTAATATCAAACGAATCGAGTCGAATTAATTTTTCAAAAATTTCGCAAATTAGTACAAAGAGGGGGGTCTTCTTACTTTTGGCATTTTTAAGAAAACTCAAAAATCTCTCAAATGCTGTTTATATCTTTGAATATAAAAGTTCGGGTTATTAAAGTCGATTCAGCGTTATTTTTTCCATAAATAAACTTAATATCAAACGAATCGAGTCGAATTAATTTTTCAAAAATTTCGCAAATTAGTACAAAGAGGGGGGTCTTCTTACTTTTGGCATTTTTAAGAAAACTCAAAAATCTCTCAAATGCTGTTTATATCTTTAAATATAAAAGTTCGGGTTATTAAAGTCGATTCAGCGTTATTTTTTCCATAAATAAACTTAATATCAAACGAATCGAGTCGAATTAATTTTTCAACAATTTCGCAAATTAGTACAAAGAGGGGGGTCTTCTTACTTTTGGCATTTTTAAGATAACTCAAAAATCTCTCAAATGCTGTTTATATCTTTGAATATAAAAGTGTGGGTTATTGAAGTCGATTCAGCGTTATTTTTTCCATAAATAAACTTAATATCAAACGAATCGAGTCGAATTAATTTTTCAAAAATTTCGCAAATTAGTACAAAGAGGGGGGTCTTCTTACTTTTGGCATTTTTAAGATAACTCAAAAATCTCTCAAATGCTGTTTATATCTTTGAATATAAAAGTGTGGGTTATTGAAGTCGATTCAGCGTTATTTTTTCCATAAATAAACTTAATATCAAACGAATCGAGTTTAATTAATTTTTCAAAAATTTCGCAAATTAGTACAAAGAGGGGGGTCTTCTTACTTTTGGCATTTTTAAGAAAACTCAAAAATCTCTCAAATGCTGTTTATATCTTTAAATATAAAAGTTCGGGTTATTAAAGTCGATTCAGCGTTATTTTTTCCATAAATAAACTTAATATCAAACGAAT
Organism: Mongoloraphidia duomilia; assembly: GCA_039654895.1. Classification (NCBI taxonomy): domain Eukaryota; kingdom Metazoa; phylum Arthropoda; class Insecta; order Raphidioptera; family Raphidiidae; genus Mongoloraphidia; species Mongoloraphidia duomilia. Next base: position 3,175,734 of record CM077520.1, on the reverse strand, counting down.
CGAGTCGAATTAATTTTTCAACAATTTCGCAAATTAGTACAAAGAGGGGGGTCTTTTTATTTTTGGCATTTTTAAGAAAACTCAAAAATCTCTCAAATGCTGTTTATATCTTTAAATATAAAAGTTCGGGTTATTAAAGTCGATTCAGCGTTATTTTTTCCATAAATAAACTTAATATCAAACGAATCGAGTCGAATTAATTTTTCAAAAATTTCGCAAATTAGTACAAAGAGGGGGGTCTTCTTACTTTTGGCATTTTTAAGAAAACTCAAAAATCTCTCAAATGCTGTTTATATCTTTAAATATAAAAGTTCGGGTTATTAAAGTCGATTCAGCGTTATTTTTTCCATAAATAAACTTAATATCAAACGAATCGAGTCGAATTAATTTTTCAACAATTTCGCAAATTAGTACAAAGAGGGGGGTCTTCTTACTTTTGGCATTTTTAAGAAAACTCAAAAATCTCTCAAATGCTGTTTATATCTTTAAATATAAAAGTTCGGGTTATTAAAGTCGATTCAGCGTTATTTTTTCCATAAATAAACTTAATATCAAACGAATCGAGTCGAATTAATTTTTCAAAAATTTCGCAAATTAGTACAAAGAGGGGGGTCTTCTTACTTTTGGCATTTTTAAGAAAACTCAAAAATCTCTCAATTGCTGTTTATATCTTTAAATATAAAAGTTCGGGTTATTAAAGTCGATTCAGCGTTATTTTTTCCATAAATAAACTTAATATCAAACGAATCGAGTCGATTAATTTTTCAAAAATTTCGCAAATTAGTACAAAGAGGGGGGTCTTCTTACTTTTGGCATTTTTAAGAAAACTCAAAAATCTCTCAAATGCTGTTTATATCTTTAAATATAAAAGTTCGGGTTATTAAAGTCGATTCAGCGTTATTTTTTCCATAAATAAACTTAATATCAAACGAATCGAGTCGAATTAATTTTTCAAAAATTTCGCAAATTAGTACAAAGAGGGGGGTCTTCTTACTTTTGGCATTTTTAAGAAAACTCAAAAATCTCTCAAATGCTGTTTATATCTTTAAATATAAAAGTTCGGGTTATTAAAGTCGATTCAGCGTTATTTTTTCCATAAATAAACTTAATATCAAACGAATCGAGTCGAATTAATTTTTCAAAAATTTCGCAAATTAGTACAAAGAGGGGGGTCTTCTTACTTTTGGCATTTTTAAGAAAACTCAAAAATCTCTCAAATGCTGTTTATATCTTTAAATATAAAAGTTCGGGTTATTAAAGTCGATTCAGCGTTATTTTTTCCATAAATAAACTTAATATCAAACGAATCGAGTCGAATTAATTTTTCAAAAATTTCGCAAATTAGTACAAAGAGGGGGGTCTTCTTACTTTTGGCATTTTTAAGAAAACTCAAAAATCTCTCAATTGCTGTTTATATCTTTGAATATAATTGTGCGAGTTTTTGAAGTCGATTCAGCGTTATTTTTTCTATAAATAAACTTAATATCAAACGAATCGAGTCGAATTAATTTTTCAAAAATTTCGCAAATTAGTACAAAGAGGGGGGTCTTCTTACTTTTGGCATTTTTAAGAAAACTCAAAAATCTCTCAAATGCTGTTTATATCTTTAAATATAAAAGTTCGGGTTATTAAAGTCGATTCAGCGTTATTTTTTCCATAAATAAACTTAATATCAAACGAATCGAGTCGAATTAATTTTTCAAAAATTTCGCAAATTAGTACAAAGAGGGGGGTCTTCTTACTTTTGGCATTTTTAAGAAAACTCAAAAATCTCTCAAATGCTGTTTATATCTTTAAATATAAAAGTTCGGGTTATTAAAGTCGATTCAGCGTTATTTTTTCCATAAATAAACTTAATATCAAACGAATCGAGTCGAATTAATTTTTCAAAAATTTCGCAAATTAGTACAAAGAGGGGGGTCTTCTTACTTTTGGCATATTTAAGAAAACTCAAAAATCTCTCAAATGCTGTTTATATCTTTAAATATAAAAGTTCGGGTTATTAAAGTCGATTCAGCGTTATTTTTTCCATAAATAAACTTAATATCAAACGAATCGAGTCGAATTAATTTTTCAAAAATTTCGCAAATTAGTACAAAGAGGGGGGTCTTCTTACTTTTGGCATTTTTAAGAAAACTCAAAAATCTCTCAAATGCTATTTATATCTTTAAATATAAAAGTTCGGGTTATTAAAGTCGATTCAGCGTTATTTTTTCCATAAATAAACTTAATATCAAACGAATCGAGTCGAATTAATTTTTCAAAAATTTCGCAAATTAGTACAAAGAGGGGGGTCTTCTTACTTTTGGCATTTTTAAGAAAACTCAAAAATCTCTCAAATGCTATTTATATCTTTAAATATAAAAGTTCGGGTTATTAAAGTCGATTCAGCGTTATTTTTTCCATAAATAAACTTAATATCAAACGAATCGAGTCGAATTAATTTTTCAAAAATTTCGCAAATTAGTACAAAGAGGGGGGTCTTCTTACTTTTGGCATTTTTAAGAAAACTCAAAAATCTCTCAAATGCTGTTTATATCTTTAAATATAAAAGTTCGGGTTATTAAAGTCGATTCAGCGTTATTTTTTCCATAAATAAACTTAATATCAAACGAATCGAGTCGAATTAATTTTTCAAAAATTTCGCAAATTAGTACAAAGAGGGGGGTCTTCTTACTTTTGGCATATTTAAGAAAACTCAAAAATCTCTCAAATGCTGTTTATATCTTTAAATATAAAAGTTCGGGTTATTAAAGTCGATTCAGCGTTATTTTTTCCATAAATAAACTTATTATCAAACGAATCGAGTCGAATTAATTTTTCAAAAATTTCGCAAATTAGTACAAAGAGGGGGGTCTTCTTACTTTTGGCATTTTTAAGAAAACTCAAAAATCTCTCAAATGCTGTTTATATCTTTAAATATAAAAGTTCGGGTTATTAAAGTCGATTCAGCGTTATTTTTTCCATAAATAAACTTAATATCAAACGAATCGAGTCGAATTAATTTTTCAAAAATTTCGCAAATTAGTACAAAGAGGGGGGTCTTCTTACTTTTGGCATTTTTAAGAAAACTCAAAAATCTCTCAAATGCTGTTTATATCTTTAAATATAAAAGTTCGGGTTATTAAAGTCGATTCAGCGTTATTTTTTCCATAAATAAACTTAATATCAAACGAATCGAGTCCAATTAATTTTTCAAAAATTTCGCAAATTAGTACAAAGAGGGGGGTCTTCTTACTTTTGGCATTTTTAAGAAAACTCAAAAATCTCTCAAATGCTGTTTATATCTTTCAATATAAAAGTTCGGGTTATTAAAGTCGATTCAGCGTTATTTTTTCCATAAATAAACTTAATATCAAACGAATCGAGTCGAATTAATTTTTCAAAAATTTCGCAAATTAGTACAAAGAGGGGGGTCTTCTTACTTTTGGCATTTTTAAGAAAACTCAAAAATCTGTCAATTGCTGTTTATATCTTTGAATATAATTGTGCGAGTTTTTGAAGTCGATTCAGCGTTATTTTTTCCATAAATAAACTTAATATCAAACGAATCGAGTTGAATTAATTTTTCAAAAATTTCGCAAAAATAGTACAAAGAGGGGGGGTGTTCTTACTTTTGGTTTTTTAAAGAAAACTCAAAAATCTCTCAAATGCTGTTTATATCTTTGAATATAAAAGTGCGGGTTATTGAAGTCGATTCAGCGTTATTTTTTCCATAAATAAACTTAATATCAAACGAATCGAGTTGAATTAATTTTTCAAAAATTTCGCAAAAATAGTACAAAGAGGGGGGTGTTCTTACTTTTGGCATTTTAAAGAAAACTCAAAAATCTCTCAAATGCTGTTTATATCTTTGAATATAAAAGTGCGGGTTATTGAAGTCGATTCAGCGTTATTTTTTCCATAAATAAACTTAATATCAAACGAATCGAGTTGAATTAATTTTTCAAAAATTTCGCAAAAATAGTACAAAGAGGGGGGTGTTCTTACTTTTGGCATTTTAAAGAAAACTCAAAAATCTCTCAAATGCTGTTTATATCCTTGAATATAAAAGTGCGGGTTATTGAAGTCGATTCAGCGTTATTTTTTCCATAAATAAACTTAATATCAAACGAATCGAGTCGAATTAATTTTTCAAAAATTTCGCAAATTAGTACAAAGAGGGGGGTCTTCTTACTTTTGGCATTTTTAAGAAAACTCAAAAATCTCTTAAATGCTGTTTATATCTTTGAATATAAAAGTGCGGGTTATTGAAGTTGATTCAGCGTTATTTTTTCTATAAATAAACTTAATATCAAACGAATCGGGTCGAATTAATTTTTCAAAAATTTCGCAAAAATAGTACAAAGAGGGGGGTGTTCTTACTTTTGGCATTTTAAAGAAAACTCAAAAATCTCTCAAATGCATTTTATATCTTTGAATATAAAAGTTCGGGTTATTAAAGTCGATTCAGCGTTATTTTTTCCATAAATAAACTTAATATCAAACGAATCGAGTCGAATTAATTTTTCAAAAATTTCGCAAATTAGTACAAAGAGGGGGGTCTTCTTACTTTTGGCATTTTTAAGAAAACTCAAAAATCTCTCAATTGCTGTTTATATCTTTGAATATAAAAGTGCGGGTTATTGAAGTCGATTCAGCGTTATTTTTTCCATAAATAAACTTAATATCAAACGAATCGAGTTGAATTAATTTTTCAAAAATTTCGCAAAAATAGTACAAAGAGGGGGGTCTTCTTACTTTTGGCATTTTTAAGAAAACTCAAAAATCTCTCAAATGCTGTTTATATCTTTGAATATAAAAGTGTGGGTTATTGAAGTCGATTCAGCGTTATTTTTTCCATAAATAAACTTAATATCAAACGAATCGGGTCGAATTAATTTTTCAAAAATTTCGCAAATTAGTACAAAGAGGGTCTTCTTACTTTTGGCATTTTAAAAAAAATCAAAAATCTCTCAAATGCTGTTTATATCTTTGAATATAAAAGTGTGGGTTATTGAAGTCGATTCAGCGTTATTTTTTCCATAAATAAACTTAATATCAAACGAATCGAGTCGAATTAATTTTTCAAAAATTTCGCAAATTAGTACAAAGAGGGGGGTCTTCTTACTTTTCGCATTTTTAAGAAAACTCAAAAATCTCTCAAATGCTGTTTATATCTTTGAATATAAAAGTGTGGGTTATTGAAGTCGATTCAGCGTTATTTTTTCCATAAATAAACTTAATATCAAACGAATCGAGTCGAATTAATTTTTCAAAAATTTCGCAAATTAGTACAAAGAGGGTCTTCTTACTTTTGGCATTTTAAAAAAAATCAAAAATCTCTCAAATGCTGTTTATATCTTTGAATATAAAAGTGTGGGTTATTGAAGTCGATTCAGCGTTATTTTTTCCATAAATAAACTTAATATCAAACGAATCGAGTCGAATTAATTTTTCAAAAATTTCGCAAATTAGTACAAAGAGGGGGGTCTTCTTACTTTTCGCATTTTTAAGAAAACTCAAAAATCTCTCAAATGCTGTTTATATCTTTGAATATAAAAGTGTGGGTTATTGAAGTCGATTCAGCGTTATTTTTTCCATAAATAAACTTAATATCAAACGAATCGGGTCGAATTAATTTTTCAAAAATTTCGCAAATTAGTACAAAGAGGGTCTTCTTACTTTTGGCATTTTAAAAAAAATCAAAAATCTCTCAAATGCTGTTTATATCTTTGAATATAAAAGTGTGGGTTATTGAAGTCGATTCAGCGTTATTTTTTCCATAAATAAACTTAATATCAAACGAATCGAGTCGAATTAATTTTTCAAAAATTTCGCAAATTAGTACAAAGAGGGGGGTCTTCTTACTTTTGGCATTTTTAAGAAAACTCAAAAATCTCTCAATTGCTGTTTATATCTTTGAATATAAAAGTGCGGGTTATTGAAGTCGATTCAGCGTTATTTTTTCTATAAATAAACTTAATATCAAACGAATCGAGTCGAATTAATTTTTCAAAAATTTCGCAAATTAGTACAAAGAGGGGGGTCTTCTTACTTTTGGCATTTTTAAGATAACTCAAAAATCTCTCAAATGCTGTTTATATCTTTGAATATAAAAGTGTGGGTTATTGAAGTCGATTCAGCGTTATTTTTTCCATAAATAAACTTAATATCAAACGAATCGAGTTGAATTAATTTTTCAAAAATTTCGCAAAAATAGTACAAAGAGGGGGGTCTTCTTACTTTTGGCATTTTTAAGAAAACTCAAAAATCTCTCAATTGCTGTTTATATCTTTGAATATAATTGTGCGAGTTTTTGAAGTCGATTCAGCGTTATTTTTTCCATAAATAAACTTAATATCAAACGAATCGAGTCGAATTAATTTTTCAAAAATTTCGCAAATTAGTACAAAGAGGGGGGTCTTCTTACTTTTCGCATTTTTAAGAAAACTCAAAAATCTCTCAAATGCTGTTTATATCTTTGAATATAAAAGTGTGGGTTATTGAAGTCGATTCAGCGTTATTTTTTCCATAAATAAACTTAATATCAAACGAATCGGGTCGAATTAATTTTTCAAAAATTTCGCAAATTAGTACAAAGAGGGTCTTCTTACTTTTGGCATTTTAAAAAAAATCAAAAATCTCTCAAATGCTGTTTATATCTTTGAATATAAAAGTGTGGGTTATTGAAGTCGATTCAGCGTTATTTTTTCCATAAATAAACTTAATATCAAACGAATCGAGTCGAATTAATTTTTCAAAAATTTCGCAAATTAGTACAAAGAGGGGGGTCTTCTTACTTTTGGCATTTTTAAGAAAACTCAAAAATCTCTCAATTGCTGTTTATATCTTTGAATATAAAAATGCGGGTTATTGAAGTCGATTCAGCGTTATTTTTTCTATAAATAAACTTAATATCAAACGAATCGAGTCGAATTAATTTTTCAAAAATTTCGCAAATTAGTACAAAGAGGGGGGTCTTCTTACTTTTGGCATTTTAAAAAAAATCAAAAATCTCTCAAATGCTGTTTATATCTTTGAATATAAAAGTGTGGGTTATTGAAGTCGATTCAGCGTTATTTTTTCCATAAATAAACTTAATATCAAACGAATCGAGTCGAATTAATTTTTCAAAAATTTCGCAAATTAGTACAAAGAGGGGGGTCTTCTTACTTTTCGCATTTTTAAGAAAACTCAAAAATCTCTCAAATGCTGTTTATATCTTTGAATATAAAAGTGTGGGTTATTGAAGTCGATTCAGCGTTATTTTTTCCATAAATAAACTTAATATCAAACGAATCGGGTCGAATTAATTTTTCAAAAATTTCGCAAATTAGTACAAAGAGGGTCTTCTTACTTTTGGCATTTTAAAAAAAATCAAAAATCTCTCAAATGCTGTTTATATCTTTGAATATAAAAGTGTGGGTTATTGAAGTCGATTCAGCGTTATTTTTTCCATAAATAAACTTAATATCAAACGAATCGAGTCGAATTAATTTTTCAAAAATTTCGCAAATTAGTACAAAGAGGGGGGTCTTCTTACTTTTGGCATTTTTAAGAAAACTCAAAAATCTCTCAATTGCTGTTTATATCTTTGAATATAAAAGTGCGGGTTATTGAAGTCGATTCAGCGTTATTTTTTCTATAAATAAACTTAATATCAAACGAATCGAGTCGAATTAATTTTTCAAAAATTTCGCAAATTAGTACAAAGAGGGGGGTCTTCTTACTTTTGGCATTTTTAAGATAACTCAAAAATCTCTCAAATGCTGTTTATATCTTTGAATATAAAAGTGTGGGTTATTGAAGTCGATTCAGCGTTATTTTTTCCATAAATAAACTTAATATCAAACGAATCGAGTTGAATTAATTTTTCAAAAATTTCGCAAAAATAGTACAAAGAGGGGGGTCTTCTTACTTTTGGCATTTTTAAGAAAACTCAAAAATCTCTCAATTGCTGTTTATATCTTTGAATATAATTGTGCGAGTTTTTGAAGTCGATTCAGCGTTATTTTTTCCATAAATAAACTTAATATCAAACGAATCGAGTCGAATTAATTTTTCAAAAATTTCGCAAATTAGTACAAAGAGGGGGGTCTTCTTACTTTTCGCATTTTTAAGAAAACTCAAAAATCTCTCAAATGCTGTTTATATCTTTGAATATAAAAGTGTGGGTTATTGAAGTCGATTCAGCGTTATTTTTTCCATAAATAAACTTAATATCAAACGAATCGGGTCGAATTAATTTTTCAAAAATTTCGCAAATTAGTACAAAGAGGGTCTTCTTACTTTTGGCATTTTAAAAAAAATCAAAAATCTCTCAAATGCTGTTTATATCTTTGAATATAAAAGTGTGGGTTATTGAAGTCGATTCAGCGTTATTTTTTCCATAAATAAACTTAATATCAAACGAATCGAGTCGAATTAATTTTTCAAAAATTTCGCAAATTAGTACAAAGAGGGGGGTCTTCTTACTTTTGGCATTTTTAAGAAAACTCAAAAATCTCTCAATTGCTGTTTATATCTTTGAATATAAAAATGCGGGTTATTGAAGTCGATTCAGCGTTATTTTTTCCATAAATAAACTTAATATCAAACGAATCGAGTTGAATTAATTTTTCAAAAATTTCGCAAATTAGTACAAAGAGGGGGGTCTTCTTACTTTTGGCATTTTAAAAAAAATCAAAAATCTCTCAAATGCTGTTTATATCTTTGAATATAAAAATGCGGGTTATTGAAGTCGATTCAGCGTTATTTTTTCTATAAATAAACTTAATATCAAACGAATCGGGTCGAATTAATTTTTCAAAAATTTCGCAAAAATAGTACAAAGAGGGGGGTGTTCTTACTTTTGGCATTTTAAAGAAAACTCAAAAATCTCTCAAATGCTGTTTATATCTTTGAATATAAAAGTGCGGGTTATTGAAGTCGATTCAGCGTTATTTTTTCCATAAATAAACTTAATATCAAACGAATCGAGTTGAATTAATTTTTCAAAAATTTCGCAAATTAGTACAAAGAGGGGGGTCTTCTTACTTTTGGCATTTTAAAAAAAATCAAAAATCTCTCAAATGCTGTTTATATCTTTGAATATAAAAATGCGGGTTATTGAAGTCGATTCAGCGTTATTTTTTCTATAAATAAACTTAATATCAAACGTATCGGGTCGAATTAATCTTTCAAAAATTTCGCAAATTAGTACAAAGAGGGGGGTCTTCTTACTTTTGGCATTTTTAAGAAAACTCAAAAATCTCTCAAATGCTGTTTATATCTTTGAATATAAAAGCTCGGGTTATTGAAGTCGATTCAGCGTTATTTTTTCTATAAATAAACTTAATATCAAACGAATCGGGTCGAATTAATATTTCAAAAATTTCGCAAAAATAGTACAAAGAGGGGGGTGTTCTTACTTTTGGCATTTTAAAGAAAACTCAAAAATCTCTCAAATGCTGTTTATATCTTTGAATATAAAAGTGCGGGTTATTGAAGTCGATTCAGCGTTATTTTTTCCATAAATAAACTTAATATCAAACGAATAGGGTCGAATTAATTTTTCAAAAATTTCGCAAATTAATACAAAGAGGGGGGTCTTCTTACTTTTCGCATTTTTTAGAAAACTCAAAAATCTCTCAAATGCTGTTTATATCTTTGAATATAAAAATGCGGGTTATTGAAGTCGATTCAGCGTTATTTTTTCCATAAATAAACTTAATATCAAACGAATCGAGTCGAATTAATTTTTCAAAAATTAATACATAGGCTGTTAAACATATTACCACTCCTTTGCGTGCGCAGTCGGGTAAAAAATAACAACAATAATGATGAAATGGAAACTTTAAGTACTATTTTTTTTTTAACTCATCCGAGCAAAGCTCGGTCATCCAGATATTGTAACTATAATCTAGTGAATTTTTGATGTAGGTAATAATAAAATGATTTTTGGGTCTAATTGTCACATAAATTTTAGGAACAATTAATCGTGACGTGAATTCAATAATCCCAAAAAAAAATTGAAATTTAAGAAACTTCAAATGTAGATCTAAAACTTGAGCTTATTATTAAAATTAAAACTCCCGAAGGGTGCGAGCTACGAAATACTTCATCGGAGTGACAAACTCGACTTAGGATCTCTGAAATACTTACGCTAGATTGCAGTAAGCATTATCAAAAAATTCGATTTGACCTTAGACCTTAGATTGTGACCACACATATTTCTCCACAAGAAAAGCACTGTGGAATTTTAAATTGATCGTGCTCAAAAAATAAAATTGATCGATTAAAACGATATTTTTTTACCCGACTGCGCGACGCAAAGGAGTGGTAATGTGTTTATCAGCCTATGTATGTATGTATGTTTGTATGTTCCTTTGAAGCACTATACAGACCAAACGCCTGGGCCGATTTTTATGATTCACACGTCAATCGATTCCCCTTAGTCCGGCGAGTGTCACTAAAGACATGACGTTAGTGAAAATTCAATATGGCGACTACAGGACGCCATATTGTGAAAATGAAAAAAATGAAAGTCAACAAACTATGTCAAGTGGGGTATCGTTGAATAGGTATTTAAAAATCATTTTTAATTTTCCCTCAACATTTTTCGATTCGACTGACCGTTTAGGATCTATATCGATTTAATTTTAATTAAAAACATTTGAAAAAATCACATAATTTAAACTTAAATTCCAGTGCAATTGTGATGTAGTACTGAGGCTGATAGGAAATCCAGTCTGGTAAATAGCTAGCTAGGTACTCATAGCTAAAAAGTATAAAATAAAAAAAAATAATTTAAAAAATCAAAAAACCCGACTGCTTAACTGAAAAGAAAAAAACAAGCACTTAGATGTCCGGTGGTCTAGAATTCTATAATATATTATTGAATGAATACTATTGAAGAAAATAAAATATATTCTAATAGTGGAACATAACAACTGAACATTCGGATCCATTGAAAAATTTGATTGGCTGTCGAATAATGGATCCCCACTGTTCAGTTGTTATGTTCCATTATTAGAATATATTTTATTTGCTTCAATAGTATTCATTCAATAATATATTATAGAATTCTAGACCACCGGACATCTAAGTGCTTGTTTTTTTCTTTTCAGTTACGCAGTCGGGTTTATTGATTTTTTAAATTATTTTTTTTTATTTAAGAAATAATAACGTAGTGCCCCCGGACGATGGGCGCCAACTTAAAACTTGATTATTTCTCTCAGAAATTTGAAAAATATTTCTAGTGTTGATATTATAAGTGCTATCTAGCGGGCAACAACTGAACTGCATGGTGGGTTTCACGAATAAGATACTCATCTAGCAAATGCAATATTGTGAACGTAATTTCGGTGGTTTGAATATTGCACACCTATTAGTTCATCAATATGCCGTGATATGTCACGTAAATATTATATAAGTTGAACTCGTAAGTTCGTTAAATTACCTTTAGATGGCAACATTTTGAATTAAACAGACACCATAAAAAAAATTAATTTTGTAGAGACAACTGCTAGTCTGGCGAATTTCATTATTTATTTATATTTATTAACTAGCCTTTGCCTTCGGTTCAACCCGCGTGGACATAGGAGCGGCTTAAAAAATCTATACTTAGCTATATTAATAATATTTAAGGTAAAAATCAAACCTGCGTCCAGCCTCAACAAACTGGACCTAGAAACTTGAAATTTGGTAGAAACTTAATGATCTAGGTCGCTTCTGGTACCAAGCTGGTACCAAGTACGTTCTGATTTTAATATTAATATCTGGGTGCCGAGCTTTGCTCGGATGAGTTCAATAAAAACAGTACTTGTATGCTGTGAGATATTATTTTCTCAGAATATTATTCCGAAACGAATTTATTTCTGAAACATAATTTAAAATAATTGTTTCTGTTAAATATTTTAAATACCTATGTGTATTTTTAAGCGTAAAAACTAAGTATCAACTTGAATCAAGCATTTTTTCCTGTAAATATTATTTAGGTCGCCATTTTCAAATCTACCGCCGTTATTGTTTTGTTGACTGAAGAACTCGCAAAAACCGATTTTCATAGATTGAATATCTTGTAAAAATGTTCGAATCAGATGAAATTTTGCTCGCCCGTTACCATTTTAACAATCCAATTTTAAGCATTAATACCAAATATCAACTTTATCGAAGTACTTTTTCTCTGTGATGTCATCTTAACAACTTCCAGTAAATTTCAAATACTTTTTTTTGCATAGGTACCTACTGAAAAACTCACAAAAATCGATTCTTTTAATAACAAACGTCAGACTATAACCTGCGCAAAACTTTTTTTGCATGTATCTTCACCATAGTTTTTAAAAATCGATGTGTTTTGATACACATGCCTGCGGCGCTAGAAGTGCGGCCCTTTGGGCCACCGTGCCAATTTTTAGATACGCAAAACTTTTTTGTATGTATCTTAACAATAGTTTTTAAAAATCGATGTGTTTTTACACAGACCCGCAGTTTTGTCATTATTTACATATTGTGCAAGACACTTCTTATATTAGTGTTCATTTTTTAACACTTGTGATATATTATATAAAATCTATGTAGAAATAGACTTCGAATCAATCTGACTTTAATTGAGTGAGTTATAATAAATAAAAAAAACACCTTTCTTTTAATTGCTCCCCTCTGGAACCAAAATTCCTACCTAGATCAATTTCTCGTCCCGAAAAATCCTCATTCTGTAAATTTCATCAAAATCGTTAGTCGTTTTTGAGAAAAAAAGGTCTAGGGAAGATTATACGTCATACTACATTTAACGTACCTACTTACCTATACTACATATTTTATATAAGTAATATAAAAATAACATACCTATTTATTTAAATATTAGCTACAACTACTTACATAATTATGTTTAGATTTTATTGTTGTTATTTTTTTACTTTTCAAATAATTACTGATTATTTTAATAAGTTAAAGATTGACTGTCAGAGTAATTTTGACATAAATAATGAAAATTGTTTGTTTTTCCAAAGCCTACTCACAATACGACACTGTTTTATGACGTTAAAAAACTGTTTTTTAAAATGATAAAATCGATAAGAAAACGAATTTTTCCAGAGATGAGACCTAGCTAGATCGATTTTTTGCCCCCCGAAACCCCTTTTCGGTAAATTTGATCAAAATCGTTAGAGCCGTTTTCGAGAAAATATTTATATAGGTACATAGAAACATATATACAAGATTTACTCGTTTAATAATATAGGGATTAGTACCATCTAATGGGTAAATATGGTACTGTGTGGTGGATTTCACGAATAGACGTTCATTGCAACGTCGTTTTAGTGCAGTGGTCGATACTAGCGTGGTTCATAAAGTTGCCGAAAGATGTCACGTTGCATCCAAAGTTCAATTTATTTATCAAGTGTTCCGTTCGTTAAGTAAGTTTTATTTTAAAACACGCGTGTGTAAAGTAGTACTTTATAGATTACTGTGCTATAATATTCCCGGAAACTTTCCATGTGTCTTTTAACTTTTCAAAAATCGGGAATTTAAACCGGGAATTTATGTTTGGGAATGTTCCCAGTTTTAAATATTCCCGGGAATATTTCCGTTCTGCGCTTGGGTGGGGTTACATTATAGTTTATACATAATAATATGTATAACGTAACAAGTTTAAGTTTTAACAATGCATATTATGCATTGTTAAACTTGTTACGTTGCATGAAAATATTTTCTTGATTAAAATAAATAAATACCGAAATAATTAATATTTGTAAATTTTAGTTAGTAACACAATTAGTCCAGTCACGAGAGCTTAAAAAGGTAGGTCCACCTTGCGTTTTGCGCAGCAAATGATTTTATTTTTTTGTGTCCTCAAGCATGTTTAGAAGATGTCAAATCCAAGTTTGCGACCTCTAAAACAGAGCGGTGTAGTTTTGGTGGGCTAAGAACCATGATTTTTTTGCACTTTTTTACGTTTTTTGCTTATAACACAAAAACGGCTTGTCCTATCGAAAAAATGGTTCTAATCAAAATTAAAGAGCACAAAATTTACTTCAAAATGCACTAGTCAAATATGTTTTTGTTCCGATTTTACCGACTCTACAGAACTTAGAAAAACAAAAAAAAAAAAATAAACTCTTTTTAGTGTATTTGCCATAATATGGCACATACACTATTGGCGTCGGTCGGATGGCGTGACCTAGGGGTCGGACCAAAATTTCTCGACGTTTCATAGCCTCCTGAACACTTTGGCACCATTTTTGAAAATGTTTATATATATATGTATATATATATATATATATATATATGTGTGTAAACGATAACTCTCGACAGACTTAACCGATTGAAACGAAATTTGGTACAGACATTGGAACCCATCACCGCAAGAAGCCTATTTAAAATGGGCCCGATCGGACCATTTTCAGGGTTGTCTTTAGGGGTTCCAAAAAGTTTTTGGGCCCAAAAATACCGAAAAATTTGTCAGAATCGTTTCAAAATTGAAATTTAACTCTTTAGTAAAGATTAAAATGTGCTGCTAAAATTTTAATAAAATCGGCCCGACAGGACCGGACTTTCAAATTTTATGAAAACACTAGTTTGTTGATACGGATTTACTTAGATATGGAAGGGTGTATTTAATTGGGTGTATTGATGAAATCCATGTCTAATATTGAAATTTAGAAAAATTTAATTATTTTAAGGGCTGTATTAAGGGGTTAAATTTTTTATTTTGTCAAAAAACAAACTTAAGTTTACATAATAATGCCACAATGCCTGTATTAGCAAATACACTATATTGTCGGCAGGGTTTTGGCACTGCGACCCGAGTTTTTTTTGTTTGAAAGCGCTAATCTCAGGAACTACCAGTCTGTAAAAGAAGCAAGTACTAATCAATGAGACCCTATACGAGTTTTTTAAAAATTCAATCCCAAAGAGTGAAAACGGGAGTGTAGGATTTATTGTAATAACAAAAAATCCTACATCCACGTTTTACTCCCTGTGGGATTGAATTAAAAAAAAGAATCGAATAGCCTATAACCTTCCTTAATAAACGGGCTATCTAACAAAAATTTTTTTTTTCAAATCGGACTGGTAGTTCCTGAGATTAGCGCGTTCAAACAAAAAAAAATAAACTCTTTTTTTGTTTGAATGCGCTAATCTCAGGAACTACAAGTCCGATTTAAAAAAAAAATGTTTTGTTAGATAGCCCGTTTATTGAGGAAGGTTATAGGATATACGAGTTTATTTTAAATTTAACCCCGAAGGGAGTAAAACGTGGGAGTAAGATTTTTTGTAATAACAAAAAATTTTACACCCCCGTTTTACCCCCTTTGGGATTGAATTTAAAAAAACTCGAATTGCCTAAAACCTTCCTTAATAAACGGGCTATCTAACAAAAAAAAAATTTTTTTTAATCGCACTTGTAGTTCCTGAGATTAGCGCGTTCAAACAAAAAAAGAATTTATTTTTTTTTGTTTGAACTAATCTAAGGAACTACCAGTCCGATTTGAAAAATTTTTTTTTGTTAGATAGTCCGTTTATTAAGGAAGGTTATAGGCTATTCGAGTTTTTCAATAGTTAAAAGCTTGAAAAAATGCTTTTTTTCATTTTGGTAAATTTTGGCAATTTTCTAAGTTCTGTAGAGCCGGTAAAAATGGGAACATAAACATATTTTACTAGTGCATTTTGAAGCAAATTTTGTGCCCTTTAATTTTGAATAGGGCCATTTTTTCGACAGGACCAGCCGTTTCCATATTATAAGCAAGAAATCGAAAAAAGTGCAAAAAAAATCGTGGTTTTTAGCCCACCAAAACTCCCCCGCCCTGTTTTAGAAGTCGCAAACTTGGATTTGACATCTCCTAAACATGCTTGAGGACACAAAAAAATAAAATCATTTGCTGCACCAAACGCAAGGTGGACTTCCTCTCGTGACTGGACTAAATCAACAAGTCGATATGTTTTTTTTCTGGATGTCATTACTATTAGATCATTCTTGAATCCTGGTTCATTATCATTCTTCTTTCCAATTCGAATAATAATTCGACTTTTAAAATAAGACGTATGGAAATTTTGAGGAACATTTCCCGGAAATGTTCCCGCAAATTGGAAATTTTAGGGAAAATATGGTAAATTGCTTTTTTCGAAGATGTTATATCATAACTATTTATGTAAATAATATTAATAAAGCATTTAATTACAAGTCAATATGCCAGTCATTCCTAATTAAAGTAAATTCTCCCATGCTTCCAGTTTTTGGAAACTTATAGGGAATATTCCTGTATCTTAAATTCCCGGGAACGGCACATCACTAGTCACGCCATCTGAAAAGTTGGAGCGCAATAATTATGAGGTCAGATTTTAATCCAAAATAGATTCACTTCAGTGTATGCTATGTCCTATCCAGTATCCAGATTACTAAGATAGAGATCAGTGAAATAAACCTACACTTATTGTATGCGGACGCGGCGGACTTCAAAATCTGACATACATAGAACGGCGCGACGGATTAAAGAATTTTGCATTGTCTTCAATTAGTTAAAAAAAAACGACCAAGTGCGAGTCAGACTCGCGCACCGACGGTTCCGTACAATAATAAAAATAAGGAGTTAGGTAGGGGGAAAAAATTAACAGATTTGTTTTAAAAAAGTTCTTTTTGCTTTTAATCTGTTCTTTATAGTATTTCAAAATTTTTTCGTAACAAATTTAATTAAATTATATCTATCCATATTTAATAAAACCGTAGACGCTTTTTTTGTCTGTTTATCTGTCTGTGCGTGCACGCTAATGTCCGCAATGGCTGAACCAATTTGCATGTGGTTTTCAGTGATTGAGATAAGCTTGGATTAACATTTAAGTGTTTGTTTCATTTAAAATTCGTTTCGCGTGCGTTGTGACAGTGATTTTAAGCCCGGCTTCGCTTCGCAGTGAGAAAGATTCTCGCTTCACAGGGGGAGAATTTATCATTTAACAATATACTATTAAACATGAGCGGAACCACGGGTAGTTCTAGTTTTTTATATATTTGATGAAAAAAAACAAACAAAAACATTGCGATCCGAAACCCTGGATCGAACTTTATTATCACTGAGCCATTCGAATGATATTATGAAGCTCTCATAATGCAGTATTATGGCAGTACGACTCCACTCGTCTGCTATACTGTACACGCGTATATGAACAACACACAATCTGTGAAAATTTCAACTACCTACCTCTTACAGTTTCGGAAATGTTCGGCAAATAATCGAGCGGCGGATTAAAGAAAGAGTAGAGGGCTTGAGAATAGCCGAGCGTGTAGCAATGCTATTGTTTACGTGGCGTTGCTATGGTTCCTCTATTACAAGTCCCCAGTTCCCGGGTTCCAGCTCGAGAGCTGGTAAAAGTGTCAATTGGATTTTCAATTTATTATTAAAAATAATGAATTGAAAATATGAATTTGTGCTAGGCCCAAATAACCTTAGCTGTTGGTTGTCTTTAAAACACAAGAAAGAGTAGATAATATTGTATTGATTTATCCATCTTTTGAAAGAATCAAGTTGGCGTACCGTTGGTCAGTTCACGACGCTATAAAAGTTATAACAAGTCATAATATAAAACAAATAAATTCAAAATCATTTAATTCACATAAATGTTTATTTTTTTAAATGGACATGACGTAATGAAACAATAAGACTATAGATTCATTTATTCATCTTCATCATCTGAAATTATTCTTTTACGTTTAGGTTTTTGTATTTCTGAATAATTATCAGAATCTAATCTAGCTCTCTTCACTGTTTCTTTCTCCTCCAACTGACTTGAATTTCCATTTTCAGATTCTGAAACTGAGTGTTAAACTTAATAGATTTATACGGCTGATTTGCAATTAACATTTTTTTTATTGGATAAGCAGCCAATTATATAATTGATACCAGACATATCGGAAAAAATCATTTTACCAACCATAGTAACAGTCAGGAATCTAACCTAAACCTTTCCACTTTCGCGGCGGAATGAGCTTACAGTACTCAACCGTGACATGATTACCAAAACTAACATTCTCCTTATATGCTTCCGAAATGTTGTTTGTGCTTAAAACGCTTAAAAAAATTTATTTGATGTTCAGTAAGATCCCTAAACTCACCATTTTGCTCTGAATCGCTATCCTCACGTATAATCCGCGATCTTTTCTTATTCAACAAATTTTTTTCTCTCAATTCAGAGTCCTCATTGCTTTTAACAGATTGATTTTCAGATTCTGAAACAAGAATAACAGTCTGATCAGAGTTGCAGAAGATAAAGCATCTAAGATACAAGTGTCTAAGTTACAAAAAGTATCAAAGATACAAGATATCACAGACAGACGTATGTGTTGAAAAGTAGTAACTCTCCACTCTCAAGAGACGTGTAATTTGTAAACATTAAGATTAGAGAATATGGTAGTTTATTTACAGCTAACCAAGGAGGTTATAATATATCTGACGGCGGAGCTATGTGTCACTTTCGCGACACACCGCTTCCGAGACATTTCACACTAGCAGAATTTTTTGTGATAGCGTCAATAAAGCTGGTTTACACATCAACAATTTTATTTGTCGTCTAGTATGAGCATTAAACTCACCACTATGCTCCGAATCACTATCTTCACGTATAATCCGTGATTTTTTCTTACTGCCCGTTTTCAGTTCCGATCCGGAGACTTCAGTTTCAGAGTCAGAATTAGATGACTGTTTATTATCTAATTGTGAATCTTTTAACACATCAATATTATCTTGCAAAATATCTCTAATAAATGATTCTTGCGTATCCAAATTTGTTTCATTTTCTTTCTCTGAATCGGAGTCTTTTTTTGACTGAATTCTCTTCTTGCTTTTCACTTGTTTTGAACCAGAAAAACTAGCTTCGTCAGCTACAGCCACAAATTTCTTCACCTTGGAAAATACATCTTCGTCAGAAGAACTTTCAGCATTATTTTGTTCATTTATATGCTCGGCTGTTTCGGGGACAACCAATGTTCCTGATAAAGCTTCGTTTATAATTTTGCAACACTTCTGCAAAGTATCCAATCCGAAGTTGACTGGGATTCTCCAATATACTTCCTAAGAAGATATAAAAAAATTAACACAATTCTACGGTTATTCATCAGAATTCGTTAAAAGTATTACTGATGTTAAGAAGTTATTTTATGATATATTTCGAAAATTGTGTTGTTTAAAAGTGGTGAACTTTAAATTTATAATTATTCAGGATACATTTGAAATCCTTGACTTTTTCAAGTCTGTGCCAATCCTGTTCATGTTCTATTGTTGGTAGGAAGAGTGAAATAGCATAACCATTTTGCGTGTTTTTTGGGTCATTTTGTGGCGTTTTTGATGGGTTTTATACTTAGCGAACCATTCTATTTACCAACCATTCACTAAAATATTTAGAGACAATATTTGATGAATAAATTTACCTGTTCATCCGAAGGTTCCGCCAAACCCAAAGCACGGAGAAGTTTTTGAAACAATGGTTTATCCATTGCGGAAACGCTCTCTTCAGTAATAGGTACAAGCGGGATGCCATTGTCTTCATCGTCATCATTTGAATCAAAATCTTCTGCAGCTTCTTCCAAACTTTCGCAAATCCATGTCAGTGCATCTGACATACCTAAGAAGAATTTGCTCGTTAATTCGCCGTTTCTTGTTCCGCGTCTTACTGTCTTTAACCATTACAAGTATCAACTCCTACACAACGTGATGAGACACTGTGGTAAGATCTAACAGTACGTTTGGAGTTTGGATTAAGAAAAAGTAAAGAGAATGGGCTCCCGTTAAGTCAATTTTATTCCCCAACAGCCCCGTATGTGCTGACTTGAGGAAGTCAAGTGTACAGATATATAGCATGATATTAAATCACGAAAGGCATCATTATAAACTTGACGATTTTACATTTAACTCTTTTTTATATCTAAAGTTCCAAAATAAAAAAACTGATTGTGAGTAAAAAAATGGGGCTTCCTAGAGTCGATAGTTTTCAAACGTTTTGAAACGAGAGAAGAAGGATATCATCTTCCCTACAACTCAACCACAGGCAAATGGGCTTTAACACAGTGGTACGTGTGCCAGTAAGCTTTCATTTCAGTGCTTCAAGTATTTTACAATTTGGTCAAAAAAACAACTAAACTAATAGAACGAAAAATTAATGAATTAATTAAGAACCCACATACAGGGGCCAAATTTCAAGTTTCCAGCACTACTAGAAGTACGCTAACTATTTGATTACATTCGAATGAGACTCGAAATCCCATAAAATTTTCGAACGTTAATAAAATAAAATTGAACTGTATCTCTCACCACTTTGAACTACTTCAATAAGAAGTTTGGCAACATCACTACTGGATGCCATCATTGCTTTAGATTTCTGTTTAGAACCCGAACTTTGCTTTGGTTTCTTCTTTCGTGATAAATTTTTGGTTTTGGTTGATTGTCGACTGTTTCCTGCATCCGAATTGCCTCCGTCGTTATCGCTGTCGGAGCTTGTCAATTCTGAACCGCTACCTATAAACACAAAGAATAAATATTAATTTTGAATAATTTTTAATGAAAAAGATGAGTTCTGCGTCTGCTTTGAAAGTTTTCACGCCCGTTTTTTGGGACACTTTCCTCAGTTTGTACATTTCTGGTCTTAGGCAATGGAAGACCCGACGTAAGTCGAAAATAGTAAAATTCAGGAGGGGCGGAAAGTCCTGACTTATCAAACATCGACCTAATTGAGATGATACTTTGATTACTGCTCAGGCTTCATTAAAGTAGAAGCATGATGATGTATATTATATAACCTATTTACTGATGCATATCAAATAACAGTGAAAATCTAATTACAATCGGTTCAGTAGTTTGTGAGTTAATCCAGAACAGACACATAGAACCTATGAACTTGGCTAATTCGGTGTAGGTATCCTATAAATAGCGTTGTCGGACGTGGACCTCTCGATTCTTGCGGAACGACCCTATTTTGCAGCTACAATATTGAATGTCCCGCACGGAAAAGCGAATTTCGCGTTTTTCAAAAACATTTACTAGATTAGAGGTAAAATTTTAAGCCAAGTACATCGTGATTATAATAAAATTAAGAAAAATCGCAGGATAGTGGACAAAATATTTGATTTATTAAATGTACAACGTTTCGTCTATAGATTTAGACTTTTTCAAGTACATATTAATAAATCAAATATTTTGTCCACTATTCTGAGATTTTTCTTAATTTTGTTATGACCTTAGTTGTCGAGCGTCCATAATTTTCAATTATTCATTCCGCAAGGCAATAATTGGCTTTCAACATCATTAAGCGATGCACTTTGCGCCCCGATCACAATAATAATGAACATTGAACACGTAGTGCATATCAATAATTCATATATCGATCCGCCGATGCATAAAACTGCGGTCGGCTCCTATAAAGGGTTCGGCAATCAGTACTGCTGGTGGTTTTAAACCAGCTCGTATATGGTTATTGTTGAAATGTGAGAAATAACAACGACTTTCATTTTAATTTCGGTATCTGCAATTTATTAATTTACGCTATTTTTTGAAAATAACATCTCTTAAGTGAGCGCCATTGCAGTTTAAACATTCTTGGCATCTTTCTAGAAAGTTTTCCATTACTCTTCGAAATAAATCAGGTCTAATATTTCTAATTTCATCTCGAATTGCGTTTTTCAGATCTTGAAGTGTGCGTGGACGCTACCATGCACTCGGAACTGACCCACCCAATTCAAAATTGTGTCCCGTTTTGGTATTCTTCCGTGCCTGGCAACTTCAAATTCACGCCTAAAATTCCTTTGAGTCTGCACAATGCTCTGTGTTCGAATAAAATTTTCAACAACGAAAGCACGCTGATTTACTGGAAAATAACCCATAACTGGACAAATTGCATGAAATAAGTTTAACAATTACGGGCAACTGACAGTCGTACGTCAATTATTTTTCATTTCATAGGCTACTCGAATCTACCGGTACTGATTGCCGGACCCTTTATAACCGAGAACGGTTGTTTGGCACGCAACCGTGATGCAATAAAATCATAACCCTACTTTTTTTCGTAGTCGGGTAATAAAATAACAGTAACAGAACCTGTTATCGGAAAATAACCAATTATAAAAATTAGTTAAAAATAACAAAGTAATTAATATCTGTTCCGCCATAACTACAAAACTCAGGATATCTTTATTACATGGCGTTACTATGGTTCCTCTATTACAAGTTCCCAGTTCCCGGGTCCTAGCCCGAAACCTGAATTTTCAATTTATTATTAAAAAAAAAAAAAAAATAATGAATTGAAAATATGAATTGGTGCTAGGCCCAAATAACCTTAGCTGTTGGTGGTCATTAAAACACACACACAGGATATCTTTTAAAACTTTTTACTAGTTAGTCAAAAGGAAAGTTATTATAATTTTACGATTATTCAGGTACTCGAAATTTCTTGTTCGAAACTCAATCGCACTTTCGAATGATCTAGCGATCGATGCATTTGTTTCACATTCGCACACTTGCGTGTGAAGAGTACAGCCTCATTGAAATTCATGGCAATCGCACGATCGTGACACAATATTAGTTGTATATTTCAATTTTCAGTGAATAGTGTGCGGACAGCGGCCTTTCGCTGTTGACACTGTTGACAGTTGATAGGTCAGACGCTAATGACCTCTGTTGTCGAGCGTCTATAATCCACCATTCATTCATTCAGACAGACGATCTACAAAACACACAGTCGTGATACAAAAAGTAACATGTGTGCGCTGACCCGAAGTGACCGTTGTATTTCTGTTTTGACTGAAGTGATCGAAATATTTTATTTTTTCATCACATTTACGCAAATTCCGGACACACCAGAATTCCACCCGAATTTCGGACATGTCCGAAAAAAATTCGGAGGGATGGTAACCCTGGGGCCCAGACCATAAACATATAAAGTAGGCGGTACTAGTGCCGCCTAGTGAAAGTCGGTTGTGCCGGAGGCATAAGAGTTAGAATTTTATTTTTTCGGCATATATTGTATCTGCATTCTGCACACTACAGTATGAGGAGGCACAGACGCTAATGACGTCTGTTGTCGAGCGTCTATAATTCACAAATCATTCATTCATTCAGTATGAGGGATAGACGCGTTTATAGAGTAGACCTAACTTTCGTATTTTAGTGCCGCCCAGTAAAAATTGCTTTAAATATGCTCTGCCCTAGGCCCACGGAGATGCTAAATTAATAGGTACTGAAAGACTGAGTACACGTTTATTGCGGCATCTCCAAAATACACGTCCATATACTATAATATAGAGTCATTCATAATAAAGGACATCTAAATTGAATTCTGCACTAAAATTCAATAGTCGGCCGGTGTCTGTGATTGAATTAATCATGAGTAAGGCGCAGCACACTCTACAATGCGGCGTGCGGGTGGTGCGGCGGCTGTGTTGTACCATGTCGTCGTATACCGCACAATGGACACTGTACTTCTCTCCCGCTCAGTGAATATTGTGTAGTACGTCTCTTGGCCGTTGTACGGCGGTAGCCGTAACAATTACGTCACGTCCTCAGGAACGAGGCCGACGAAAAAGACCATAGCGGCGCTGTATTCACTGAGGTAAAAGAAAGACATACCGTATACGACTCCTTATACAAAATTTAAGCTAGGTTTGACGTCACAGGACCGAGTAAACATGGCGGCGAAACACGGGATGGATCGGGAATATTTTTCTCTTTTTAAACGACTTCAAAAAAAGGAGGTTTCTCAATTCGACCGTATATATTTTTTACCCGACTGCGCACGCAAAAGAGTGGTAATGTGTTTAACAGCCTATGTATGTATGTATGTTCCTTTGAAGCACTATACAGACCAAACGCCTGGGCCGATTTTTATGATTCACACGTCAATCGATTCCTCTTAGTCCGGCGAGTGTCACTAAAGACATGACGTTAGTGAAAATTCAATATGGCGACTACAGGACGCCATATTGTGAAAATGAAAAAAAATGAAATGTTCCTTTGAAGCACTATACAGACCAAACTCCTGGGCCGATTTTTATGATTCACACGTCAATCGATTCCCCTTAGTCCGGCGAGTGTCACTAAAGACATGACGTTAGTGATTTATTTTTAACTAAAAACATTTGAAATAAAAAATTTATTTTAAAAAACAAAAAACCCGACTGCGTAAAAATCGAACTTAAAAGATGGAAACAAGATCAAATGATAACATGCAGTCGGAGGCATAGTAGTAACAAATTGAACAGAAATACCTCCGACTGCATGTTATCATTTGATCTTGTTTCCATCTTTTAAGTTCGATTTTTACGCAGTCGGGTTTTTTGTTTTTTAAAATAAATTTTTTATTATGTTTTATGTATGTTCGCGGATAACTTCGTCGTTTATGAACCGATTTTGAAATTTTTTTTTTATTTGAAAGGATATACTTTCAGATTGGTCACATAGAAATTTCATCAAAATCGGTTCAGTAGTTCGGCTGATTTTAATAAAAGTAAGTAACGGCGTGTGATTCTTTAAGGTAAATGTCACTTTTTGACACTAAAACGTAAAAAAATAAAAAACTTTTTAACAAAAAAAAAACCTCCTTCAAAAAGGCACTAAAAAGAGGAAAATAATGAAATTTTGAGGTCTGTGCCAATTAAAATATGAAGTCGGTTAAAAAGTATAGTATAGTGATTAATATCTTCTTTTTAACCAACTTCATATTTTAATTGGCACAGACTTCAAAATTTCATTATTTTCCTCTTTTTAGTGCCTTTTTGAAGGAGGTTTTTTTTTTGTTAAAAAGTTTTTTATTCTTCTTCTTCTTCTCACATGTAAAATGAGGACTGAGTTACAATGGCGACTGGCTTTACTTTTAAATGCTTATACTTCCCCTATAAGTCTATAGCTTTAACCTGAGTAACTCTATTCGAGGTTTTGTCACGTGATCAAATTAGTGCTAACCTGTTCTATAGGTTCTACAGTCTATGGTACCATGTGCTTGATATTTGCCATTTGGCGACATTAATATACTTATTATAAATTCGAGCGAACGAGCAAAGCGAGTGTGTAATGTATCAATAAACCGGAAATTCGAGCGAACGAGCGAAGCGAGTTAGTAATCTAAACTATTATTATAAAATTGGTAAATTCTGCACTTTGTACAATAGAAGCACTAGTGGGTATCGATCGATGCGTTCGTATATATAGTAACGCTCCTACAAAGTCCACATCATGAGAGAGTCATGTTTTTAATGATTTATACAGAAGTTAATAACTTTAACAAAATTAACTAAATCGTAACTTAGTCTGTAATTGTAAAGTTCTATGGACTAGAAGAGCGAATTTTCCGTTTTCATAATTTTTTTCTTGTTTTTCAAATTTTAATCTATCTATATCTATTTGTTTGGTTGAACGCGCTAATCTCAGGAACTACCAGTCCGATTTGAAAAAAAAAATTTTTTGTTAGATAGCCCATTAATCGAGGAAGGCTATAGGCTATATAATATCACGCTACGACCAATAGGAGCGAAGCATCAATGAAAAATGTTGCAAAAACGGGAAAAATTATTCCTTTTGAGAGCTTTCGTTGCGTGCGCTGCGTAAACGGTTAACGTTACGCAAAAATCATGTATGACGGAATTGTTCCCGGAAGGTTTATATATATAGCGAACGAGCGTAGCGAGTGAGTAATGTAATTCCTAAACCACGCAACGGATTTTGATGCGGTTTTCACCATCAGTTAGATAATTTTTCACGGAAGGTTTATATATATAGCGAACGAGCGAAGCGAGTGAGTAATGTAATTATAATATTCAAGCGAACGAGCGAAGCGAGTGAATAGTGTATTTATATCATTCAAGCGAACGAGCGAAGCGAGTGAGTAGTGTATTGCACCCGGGCTTTCTTAGCACCCGGACGAAGCCGGACGGGGCCGCTAGTGTATTAATAAATCAGAAATTCATAGCACCCGGATGAAGCAGGTCCGGGCAGCTACCTTGTTATAAATTCGCCCCTGAGGATAAACCGAGAACATCCGTCTTTTTTGAAGTAGGTTTAAGAATTGCTGTGTTGTGTTTTTGTGTTTTTTTAAAGACCACCAACAGCTAAGGTTATTTGGGCCTAGCACCAATTCATATTTTCAATTCATTATTTTTTTTTTTTTTTTTAATAATAAATTGAAAATCCAATTGACACTTTTACCAGCTCTCGGGCTAGAACCCGAGAACTGAGGACTTGTAATAGAGGAACCATAGCAACGCCATGTAAACAACAGCGCCGCTACACTCTCGGTTGTTCTCAAGCCCAAGAATTGCTGTGTGACATAATATGACTCGATTTTAAAGCAGGTAAGAAGGTATAAATCTAGAGACTGATGACGTTCAGACAAAATAACATCCGACAAGACATAATCTTAATTTTCAACTCTATATACAATGAAACCGCTACCTACTGTAGTACAGGACCCACCTGCCCCCACGAGTGTAGTGAAAGGATACATCAATTTTTTATCACCCCTTTTTTCCTAAGGCATATAAAGCGGCGAATCCAGTCCCAACACCGGCACAATGGGGTTGATTTGGAGCCCAGTTGACAATACATTGGACATGTTTCAGTTGGCTCGTGCGTTCACGCGCATAGCTCTGCTACTTTGAAGGGGATATTCTATTAACTTGAAACATTCTTATTTATCTCACCCTCACCCTTTCTTTATACTTACAATAAGCCTGGACTGAAGTTGATACTGTACATTGTACAACAAATGCAACAAAAACTACTCCACGAGTGCGGTAGACTCCTTGTTAAATGCACAACTTTACTATACTCTATTCATTTTCAAGATATAGACCGAGAGCTAGTGACAATTTTTTGGTGTTATTTATTCAAAGCCTTATTTTTGTGAAGATGTTGAGGGAGGCATATTAAAGACCCCTGAGTAAGGGATTTTGCTAGATAGCGGTATAGGAGGAATGCAGACCGCCCCCAACATGTAACAAAAAAATGGTCACAATTATTATTACTTCAAGGCTGAAATTGTTTGTATAGCTTGTCAATGACCCAATAATGCCATTATAATATTTGTAGATCGATTGGTCAGTATTAAAGGAGTGGCAGATCACTTTAAACGTGCCATGTAGGTACCCGCCGAAATTTATATTATTAGTATAAGATTCAAATTTTAATATGTTGTTACGGCGACTGTTTTAAGCATATATTTCAATTTGCAGAACAAAATGTCGGTATTAACCCCCTTGCAGAATGATATAAACACCTATAGGCGAGCAAGTTTCCCTCTAAGAGAGGGGGTTAATTCCGACATTTTGTTCTGCAAATTGAAATATACGCTTAAAACAGTCGCCGTAACAACATATTAAAATTTGAACCTTAAACTAATAATATAAATTTCGATGGGTACATGACACGTTTCAAGTGATCTGCCACTCCTTTAATACTGACCAATCGATCTACAAATATTATATTGGCATTATTGGGTCACCGACAAGCTATACAAACAATTTCAGCCTTGAAGCAATAATAATTGTGACCATTTTTTTTGTTACATGTTGGGGGCGGTCTGTATTCCTCCCATACCGCTATCTTGCAAAATCCCTTACTCAGGGACTTTAATATGCCTCCCTCAACATCTTCACAAAAATAAGTCCTTGAATAAATAACACTAAAAAATTGTCACTATATAGCTCTCGGTCTAATAGAGTGATCTGTGTGGTACTGGAGAGGCGAACATTGCCAAATGTTCCGACGGTTTTTAACTATATATCAAGTAGTAAGCTCAAAACTATAATACAGAATAATTGCTATGTCTGACGAAATTTTAATTGAAAGTGTGCGGGAATATTACGTATATTTTTTTTAAATTATATAATTAAAATTGTTTAACGTCTGTATTAAATGGCTGCTAGGAACTGGACTGAGCTGCTGAAAATACGGAATTTGCCGATTCGGTGCACGGTATACGCTGACGTACCAATCGTACCGTTCCGAGTCGATTCAGTGCGTGTGGACCTTAAATCGGCTTCCGAGCATCCATAATTTGAGGACTGCAATAATGACCTAAGTGCCAAAAAGTTGATTTTGAGTACAGATATGTCGGACCCTGTATGCACTACTATCATGGTCATAACACTTAGCCCGCTTTATAGGTTATTGGCGATGGCACTTAGCGGGGTTTTACGGGTCTAACTTTTTGTTTTGTTTTTGGCACTTAGCCCGTTGTTGATGTCCAGTCTTCATTTACAATCATTCAAATCGGTTTAAATGGAGGAGTGTACTGTAGCAGCAAACTTGTTTCCATATAATAATGGATACTTACAGGTACTAAATAGGCAATAGCTCTCCCGACGATCATTAATAAGATTTATTTGTTTTATGCCTGTCCAATAAAATCTACGAGTTACGACACTGGCTTTCTATTATACAAAGTATTTTGCTAAATAATTTGTTTCAGAAATTTTTAATTCTCTACGTTCCTGCTTTTTTTATTCAAACTTATATTTCCAGCATTGAGGTGAAATTCATCCACCTAGGTCCTAGGTAGTTTAAACCTTATACTTTATAGAGTAGTATACATAATATAATTTTATGTCTTTCCAATAGTGAACAAGGTTTTTCCATTAAAACTGTAGATGTCTATAGTATCTGTGTTTTTATGAACGATACAAAACAAAAAATTCGACTGATGACCAGTCCTATACTTCCCACCTAGTAAATATTTGCAAAAAATAAACACTCTTTTTTATTCTTTGAAAAAAAAGCATGGCCCTCCTTTTTGTTTGGTGATCTACTGATGGCTAGCTTAATATAGCAAAAATCATGGTTACCTTGATTTACGTACAATTTTTATTTTTTTTTGTATAATATTTTTTTCTCGACATTTTAGAGAAAAAAAATATTTACATTTTTTTCATATTATAACATCTAGAATTTATTTATATTTTTTTACCAATGTTAATACGTGACATTGAGAACGTTTTCTTTAATATCTCAAGTTCCACTGAACCGATTTGACTCAAAATCTAATCAGATCTAAGTTAAAGGTTGATAAACACAATAGAACAATCGGCATGGCCGTATGTTGTTCCGTTTTTACGATACCGAAGGCGAACAATTGACCACATACACACACGCATACAGACATCAGTCAGAAAAAGATCTTAAACGATTGCTAGGGTCTCAAAACGTGAAGATCTGTTAAAATCTCGAAATATTTTTTTCGGACTAAATCCATTACTACCCTACCATAGAAGAGGTGGGAAGTAAAAATTCTAGTCAATTGGAGGATGGGACTATTGCAACTCGAAACTAACATTTGACATAATCCTAACTAATATAATAAATGCCAAATTGAATCTGTTTACTTATTTGTTTGTTTGTTCCACTTTCACGCCTCAACTACTCAACCAATTTCTGTGAAATTTTGTACACGGGTAGCTTCCGCAATGGAGATGAACATCGGCTATAATAAGTAAATTTATTATTGGTGGTTCAGCCAAATTACATAATGGATTCTGCACTATTGGAAAAAATCATTTTTATCAACCGCCGTCAAAGCCGGGATTCAAATCCGAACTTTTCCACTCTCGCGGCGGATTGAGCTGTCATTTACTTTTGATAATCTTATTTAAATAAGAGTAAATGACAGCTCAATCCGCCGCGATAGTGGAAAAGTTCGGGTTTGAATCTCGACTGTGACAACGGTTGATAAAAATGATTTTTTCAATAGTGCAGAATCCATTATGTAATTTGGCTGAACCACCAATATAAATTTACTTATACAGGGTGCTGAATTGCTTTGCGGGTAATAGAGATTTAACCCGTAAAATCAAACTTTCGCGATTTTTTGCTTCCCTAATTATTTTAGGAAAAATATCTTCGAATGAAAGTTTTAGAATATAAAATTCTGCATCTAAATCATTAAACAAACTTGTTATATTTTTGTAATAAACAATTTCATTATAAATTTGCACTTTTAGCATGTACATTTTTCCCTCATTTTGAGTACAATTTTCTGCCACCAGATGTCATATGCTAATTTGACGGATCCCAATAAGGTTTAGAAAAAACTTGTTTACGAAACTTTTTTGTAAAAATGGGTACAATAATAAATCGTTATGAAAAGTATACCGTTGTAACAGAAAAAAACTAAGTTATAGCATATATCTCTTCTACGCAGACGCCAAAAACAATAAGGTATCCTATCGAAATTTGATAGGAATCGTGCTGACAGACAAACAGACGAACATATACTTTTTCTTGCAAAAACGTGTTTTTTTACATTCCGGGGTCTCAAGTAGGGAAAGTATTGCAAAATTATGAAAAAAGAATTTTTATCTAAATTAGTATAATATAATTAATATATCTACCAATTATTATTGAAATTTTTATTAATGAAAATGTTTTGATTAAAAAATCAATTAATAATAAATTCTGTCAAATATTACTTCTAATAAATTTACTGCAAAAACTGTCAACATTTTCATCATATCCACAAACCACACTGTAACTTATTTGTCAAATGTTAAACATTTGGACTTTGTTGCCACCTTAATATATATTTTGCAAAACCGAAGATCATTTTCTTTTATTACA
Organism: Mongoloraphidia duomilia; assembly: GCA_039654895.1. Taxonomy (NCBI): domain Eukaryota; kingdom Metazoa; phylum Arthropoda; class Insecta; order Raphidioptera; family Raphidiidae; genus Mongoloraphidia; species Mongoloraphidia duomilia. The sequence continues at coordinate 3,145,195 of CM077520.1, read as the reverse complement.
ATACTGTATTTCTTAAAATTCAAAGTCTTTCACAAGTTTATCAATAATTCCTTTTCAATTTTCAAAACATTGCTATACAAACAAGTTATATAATTCATATAACAAATTTCAAACAATGCAAAGATCACGTTGACTTGACATCATTGTTCTCATAAAAAATAAATAAAACACATAGAAAATAAAAAAACTCTCCGAGTTATTAGTGTATTTGCCATATGGCACATACACTATTGGCGTCGGTCGGATGGCGGGACCTAGGGGTCGGACCAAAATTTCTCGACGTTTCATAGCCTCCTGAACAATTTGGCACCATTTTTGAAAATGTTTATATATATATATATGTATGTATATATTTATATAAATATTTATATATATATATATATATGTGCGGGCAATAACTTTTGAAAGAGTTAATTGATTTTAACAAAATTTGGTAGGCACGTTGGAATCCATCACCGCACGAAGCCTATTTAAAATGAGCCCGATCGGACCATTTTCAGGGTTGTATTTAGGGGTTCCAAAAAGTTTTCGGGCCCAAAAATACCGAAAAAATTGTCAGAATTGTTTCAAAATTGAAATTTAACTCTTTAGTAGAGATTAAAATGTGCTGCTAAAATTTTAATAAAATTGGCCCGACAGGACCGGACTTTCAAATTTTATGAAAACACTAGTTTGTTGATACGGATTTACTTATGGAAGGGTGTATTTAATTTGGTGCAGATGTACTGATAAAATCCATGTCTAATATTGAAATTTAGAAAAATTTAATTATTTTAAGGGCTGTATTAAGGGGTTACATTTTTTATTTTATCAAAAAACAAACTTATGTTCACATAATAATGCCACAATGCCTGTATTAGCAAATACACTATATTGTCGGCAGGGTTTGGCACTGCGACCCGAGTTTTTTTTAAAATGTCAGTACTTTTTCAGAATGGATAAACATTACCCCGGCTATAAAACACACTTTTTCATTGCAAGGAGCGGGTTCAAAGGTGAGTGTAAATCATCAAAGTTTGAAACTTTGATCGCGTAGGTCGACCTTTACTTTGATATTAAATAAAATCGTTGCCCATTTGAAACAAGATACGGTTGGATTAATAATTTCGTACGAATGTCTTCAAAAGTCACGTCGAATGCTTAGACTTTTAGCTTCCCAACGATGAAAAAAATTCACAGATTTCGCAGTCCTTGCAACCATCGAGGACATTGGAAATGATAACAGCATATATGAAACATAATTAACTGTTTATTATACACACAATATTTATCAATGCACTGTTTAGTTTTGTCAGGAATAACCCTATTATTCTTCTGTTATATACGCGTTCACTTTTGCTTGATTACTTAACTTTTAAATGGATTTTTCTACAGTATTTATTAACATTTGCTCAAAAATAACACCGCAGATCGTCGCAAATACCTCTCAATTAACTAGACATGATATAAAACACATTTCGAAAAAATTGCACTTGTTCAATTTTGCATGATTGCTCCTCACTTGATCGCGACACCGTTGTCTTTTGGCCTTGAACGAAAACTCGTATCTCTGCCCCCATATACGAACATAAACATTTCCAATGTTAAAAAGGTAATAAAACTAGTTAATTTTCAAGGAAATAATCTACTTTCACTATTCGCGCTTTCATTTGCGCTAGGACGGGCGGAAGGACGGACATCGTAGCCCGTAGGCTTAGAAATAGGATTCCGTTCGGAGGTTCCGAACCCTAAAATGGTTTGTGAGATGAATCAGCACTTCTGTGATTTTATATTGACTTTTAAAATCGAAATTATAACTGAAAATTAGTAGTTAAAACGATTGAAATAATTGTAAAACTCTTTCATTATTAACTGTAAATTAATTAAAGAGTATTTAAGTTGCGTACATAGCATAAAATTTTAAACGTCATAGTGCTTTATTATTTCGACGAACACATAAATATTTGTTTAGTTATTCACAAAGAACGCTGTCATGAAACAAAACACAGAGGGGTTTCACAGAAGCAGTGAGTTGTTTAAAGACTGTCATTTGTTTGTCAGCTATATAGAGAGCTACATGCATGTTTAAAGTATGATGATCACAAGACCAACCGCTCTCTATATAGTCTATGGTATGGCGTCGACGTAACGAAGTCCCTCTATTTGAAATCAGCAAGCATGTAATTTGATGCATTAGGCAAATACCACAAATGTTTCCACCCCGGTCTCCCCTATTTCCACACATTGATAGATATCTATAATACGGTACTGTGCAAAATAAATCACCACGTTATCAAATAGGTACAATTGTACACATAGATGTACAGTCGCGGACTTTAAAAAGTTTACACCCGTATCATCTAGTTACAGGTTTTTTAATTTTTGCATATTGTAATTTGGCTTTTGATAGTAAAGTATAAATACTTCTAACAGTTTTATCAGAAGTGGGTTGGAAATACTTTATCAATTTATCAGAAAGTAGGATATAAGGAAATACTGTATATATAAATACAGGTTTTTTTGAAATTGTGTAAAATGACATTTCTTCTACATGGAGTATTTTTGTAGTTCCGGAATTCCGAAACTGTGAACCAAATATCGAAACCAGTTCCGCAATACACTACAGAAGTAGGCGGTCCCAATTTCAGCGCGAAATTTAAGGTGGAGTCGATTAGCGTTCAAAAATGTAAGGGGTTTAACGGAATATTCATTACTATTCTCTTAAAACACATTTCTTACCAAAACAATGTCTGATTTATAAAAATAATTAATAAATCCCGCCATTATTGTCAATTGACTACAAAACTTTATTATTTCGTGTGAAATAATTTTTTATTTGAAATTAAAAATTGATTGATTCAGCCAGTGACGTTTATTCTAACCTAACTTTACCTCGTTGACGTTTGTCGAGATATAATTTAAGCAATTATAATTAGAAATTGAGTTTGTTCTTTCCATTTGGAGTTGAAAAAGTGTATTGAAGTCGACTGAGCTATGCAAGATCAAGGGAGGGCAAGCTAAAAGAAACGGAATAAAATATTTTCCTCAATTAGGTATTAAAGGTAAAGTTTAAATTTCCGACTGAGGAAAGAGCTAAAATAAAACCTAATTTTAGCTCTTTCCTCAGTCGGAAATTTAAACTTTTTGCAGTCATAATTTTCATAATAACTACAGTCATAAGACACCATCCCATAATTTTAATTATTAACGACGACGTGTTTAAAAAAACGAGGCTATGTCAGTAGAATGAATTAAATTTGACAGTTGTGTCGTCAATGGGTGAACGTACGTTTAACGCAGATTCTAGTTCGAAGGAGACAGTGCGACGCCGCCACGCTATCCTAATCTATTGAGGATGGTCCAATGTTGGAGGTCCTAATTACAGAAGGCAACGAAGAATATACACTAAAAATAAAAGCTCATACAAAAATGTAACGATTATGTAATCATTTTTCCAGTTCTGTCGAAAAAATGTTTAAAGTCGCTGGTCTATACAAACAATTAAAGTCACATTAAAATTTATAGACAAATTGTCTAAACATCCGAATGTATGAATGAATTTAATACTATAATTTTAATGTATGCGTTAACTGTACGCTTGAAATCTTTAGAGTTTCTCTAATAAGAGTTAAGACAAAGGGGTGACGATTTCTGATTGGTTCGTTCGATTCGCCATGTTTTTCGGCCAAAAATTTACTTGACGTCATTCAAAGCGTAATTCACATGCTTGTTTCCTAGGCAACGTAATTGTCTCAGCTGCTGTTACTGCAAAAAAGTGAAATGCGCAATTTGTGTTATGTTTCCAAAGTTTCCAAAAGTACGCCGCGTATTTTCCATAGAAATATCATAGATAGAATAGGGAAGTCACCCAAAAAAAGTGTCGGTGCAAAAGATAGAGATGGAGAATAGAGCAGTTATTCTATTTTTTCTATCACAAATTTACAGATGTAAATTAACAATACCTACTATAAATTTTTAATTTCACAAATGCATCGGAAGACAAGGTAATGAGAACTGCTTCGTTTTCTATCTCTCTTTTCTAACTTAATACTGTCACTTACAGTTGTGCCTATGACTCTCCTACTATATCCATGATATCTCTATGGTTTTTCACTACACTCCCTTCTATTATTTTGACTTTTGGCTAAATATGGCGTCTTTGTCCTAACTCTTACTAGAGCAACTCTAGAAATCTTGTCTTGTATAGGTACGGCTTCTTCCATGGTTGGATTTGTACAGGGTGGGGCAGAGTAAAGAACGATTTTGAAAAGGTTGTAAAAAACAAATGCCATCAATTTTTCAAAATTGTATTTTTACTACCTTAAAATACGTAAAAAAGCATTCAAGAAAAGTAAGTGAATATAACTAAATAAATAATAAATAACTTCAGTAAGATGACGCCCGTTCAGGCGTAGACATTCTTCCAAACGAGTTATTTGAAGTTATTCCTCACATTCCACGGCATTGCCAGTGGAATTTGAACCACCTCCTGTCGGATACGTTCTTTCAGTGCTTCAACTGTTCTTGGTGGGTTATCTTGATAAACTTTCTTCTTCAGGTAACCCCACAAAAAATTTGAAAATGGATGCGAAAAGCACGACGTGCTTGCACGTAAGAGCTGCCATTTTGATAAAACGCTTTGACAGCGTACGCGCGATGCTGAGGTATCCACCGCTCCATTCCTACTGAATGCTAACGTGTCTGGAATATGGCCGACGCATCCCCACCACCTTCCATCAGCTCCGCACAATTCCCGTGCTTTTCAAAATCGCTCTTTACTCTGCCCCACCTTGTAGATGCATAATTCTACGTATATTCAATATTGTATATAGGTACTATACAATGACGTATTGTAATGGGTATCACGACAAAAGGACGCGTCAATTTGGACGCGGGACAAAAGGACGCGGTCATTTGGACGCGAGACAAAAAGTCGCAAGGGACAAAAGGACGCGGAGAAATTTGGACGCAAAGACATTAGGTCGCCTTCCATTTGGACGCAAAAGGCGCATTTTTATTATTATATATACAGAGTCTCTCTTACTCTTTTCTGATATAATTGTGGCTTTAGTATCGAGGGAGAAAAGTTGATAATATTTTTAGATGTAAGTTACTGTAATATTTTTTAAATTCGATTCAGTTTGCAGTGTATATATTTTATTATAAAAGGTAATACTCCGCATTTAAATATAAAAATTAAAAAAGCATAACACGGTCACTCGGAGTTAAATAAAAATATATTAACTATAATAACTAAAATTAAACTAGCTTTCGACCTGCATTAGGATCATTAGGATCAAACTGACCTCATTGCACAGTAGGTAATATTTCAACTCAGTTGAATATTTTTATAACCTTCATATTATAGTAACCTTCATATAGTAATAAAAATTTTATAGTTTTAAGAAACCATCCTAGTTTGTTTATTATAGTCTAGTTTTGACTATTAACCTCGCCTTTTGCGTCCAACTGGAAGGCGACCTAATGTCTTGCGTCCAAATTTCTCCGCGTCCTTTTGTCTCTTGCGACTTTTTGTCTCGCGTCCAAATGACCGCGTCCTTTTGTCGTAGAACCATTGTAATGGACTCTGAATTCAAGGCGTGCAGTTAGCGCACTCTAATGAATTAAATTAATGCTTCTTGCACTGAACAAACGTTTTCCTTTCTCTGGGTTCCCTGAGCGTCAAGAACACTATAAGGGATTATGTCCGTCCGTATGTGTGTGTGTGTCATTACTCATTAAGCCTTCAGTCCAAAACATGATATGCAGGAAAATGAATAACGTAAGGGTCGCACTGGTCGACCCGCGGCACCGTTGTGTCGGGCTCCGGGACTGCAATCAATTAGGACAAGGTGTAGCCTGCGGACAGCCGAGCGTCCGCTGAGACCAACCTCCGGTATATACATCTGTTGATCGCAAGGCAAAATGGTTCACGTAAATTTTTTGATAATTTTTCATTCCATACAAAGAAATTTAAAGTTGGATTAAAACCTCTTAGTACCTCATTTCGCACCAAGCCAATCCAGTCCAGTCAAGTCAAGTCACGTCAATATTTCCTTTCGCACTGAATACGTCGCGTCAGCCGTCCCACAAATGGCATTTAGTGATGTGCAAAAAGTATCAATTCGTTACATGCTCCATTCTGAGTGTCAAGACTGGGCTGACTGGCATTAAAAATTCAACCGGCTGAGTCGCAATCAGTCTTGATAAGTCTTGACGCGATCGCACTGAACGTGACGCGCTTAGTATAATACCAGATTTACACATTGCCTTTATTTCAACGATAAGTTAATATGTTCAATCCAGTAGCGTCCGACTTGACTGGACGCGACTGGACTGGACTAGTTTGGTGCGAAATGAGCCTTACCGTTTGTGAGATAGAGTGCTGTGATAGACGGACGGGCACGGACAGACATCGTAGGGAGGGTAATAAAGTTCCATACGGAGGTACGGAACCCTAAAAATTCTCTCTCTCTCTCTCTCGCTCACCGGTATACTTTCACATAAGTACACTAAAAACAATGCAGCCTTTAAGAAAGCGCCATCTAGGACAATTTATTGGAAAATCTCCTGGCAACTTAAGTATAACTCCTCTATACTAGTATCGCGGTAGTATTCCTTTCGAGGGTAGTTTAGCCTAGTGGATAGCGTACTTGGTACCGCAGCTTCCAGGCTAGACAGTCGTGGGTTCGAATCCCATCTGCGCCGAGATCTGCGCTCATGGATGTTTTGAGATTTAATTTAGTTTTAAGAAAGTTGTTATTTAGTGTAGTTGAAAGACGCAAATGACCTGAGATGTCGACGCGTCTATAATCTACAATAATTAAAGTACCTATTTCTTTCTACTTACCTCTACCACTATACTTGTCATGCTTTTATCATATCCGATCGGAATCGCTCCTCTCTACCACGCCTAAAGGAGTGCACTTTAAAAATATTTGATTTATGCAGTTCCTTATAATTTTAATGTAAGGATCATTTGTTATTGTTTGATTTATTGCATACTTTTTCGGTTACAATAGTACATTGTTACTAGGGCAGAAAGTTGGCGTTTGAGACGAGTTTTGAAGTTTCCCACACGAGCGAAACTTGGGTTAATATGTTATGTATCATGTCAAAACCGACATTAAAAGTAAACTATCAAAAAATCATTACCGATATTTGCCATAAGTCACTTTGCCTTGTGATTACAAAAATGGCCTTGGAACACATACAATGAATGTATAATATACATTGTACAATGTTCAAAAGAAAGCATTCCAGAAACAAAAGGAATTTGGTGCAACTTGATAAAGTGAACTTTGTTAAAGATACGAATTTGGAAAGAAAAGTAAAATCTTAGAAAAAGAATTTGGAGGGTATTTTACAAAAAAAGTTATATAAATATTAAAACCGTGTACACAAAAGAAGTGAAATATGATGTTCAAAACATAGTTTCAAGCTACATATTTATCAATGTTTTCAACATTACCAAACACATTTTCAATACCTACAGTATAATGCTTCGGAAACTTATGAAAAATAACATCTAATTGGTTAGCAGATTTACTTTGACAACCGTTTATGACACAACAAAACTCTAGCTTTCGATTTTTTACATTCTGGAAAACGTCAACTTCCATTTTAACTTTTTAATTTAATAATCAATTAATTAAATTTCAATGTCAATGTTAACACCATATACTAACTATAGACAGTTGCAATTTTATGATAGTTTAATTTTTTGCCACCAGATGTCATGTCTTAGTTCGCCAGTTCCCAATATTCGTCTTTTTTAAAGTTATGGTATTATAAGGTATAGTTTACAGGCCTGCCGTTAGCTGTCTATGTCTATGCGCCCGCAAGCAATCTTGAATTTGCCGTCCCATGTATGTCTACTATTTTTCCGACTTCATTTCTTTCTAGAAATATTTTAATTTATCATTAATAAAGGGTCGATGTTTATGTGATTTGCCGGCCGCATGCAGTGCACGCTCACTTACGGCGTATACGAATATCTGTCGACGTGTATATTAATAAATATTTTTTTAATATTATTTTTTCAATTAGTTTTACCACATATACTGTAACGAAATTAAAAATTTGATCATATTTACTATTGAATTTTAAACACGCTTAAGGTACGTGCAGTACGCAGCTGGGATTCTAGATGATAGCGTAGATCATAGCAGGGCTTGCTTAAATTAATGCATTGTTATATATGCGAGCGTACACAACGAAGCAGTGAGTGTAGCAGGTATAAGCGCTGTTACAAGAGCTGGTAGATACAAGAATCTATCTCACAATTCTTTCAGCGCGCTGACTACTACAATCAACTTGCGACAACTGTCAAATGGCCGTTACCAGTTTCGCAATGGATGTGACTAGTTTAATAAATGAAATTTTGCCAGTTTTTATTTAATTTGTTTTGAGTTTTTTCTAAGACGTATTTAAAAAAGTTAGGTTCCATACGTAAATATTCAAAAAACCGGTTTGGGTAAAATTTTAATTCTTGGTATAAATGATGAAATTCGCCATGTTTAGATTAATAGGGTGGACATGATAGCTCCTACCCAAATTTGTATTTAAAATATACCCCACTTTTTAACAAAAGAACACAAATATTCGTCTTCGCTATCTGACATTTCAAACGCGATTTAAGCTTGTATCAATGCTAGTATCAAAGCTTCGTTGTGCAAACCTATAAGCGCTTATAATTTCAGCCACCATCTACCATACATGCTACCATCTAGAATCCCAGCTGCGTACTGTACGTACCTTTAGGTATACATATTAGCTTCATTTGTATATTGAATGTATGTAAGTAGGTAAATAAAAATCTTGCAGCTCGATTTTCATCTTCTTCCAAATGTCCAATTGAGGTGAAACTTTGCAGTCGTATCTAGTTTTGACGACAATACAATATTCTGATATTTTGGTTATAATAATATTTACATAACAAGTCAAAAAAATGGAAATAAAAAATAGGTGGTGGAAGTAACGGTTTTGATGGTGGGAGAACGTGTCTCGAATGGTTTAAAATTTAAATATTATATACCTAATACATAAATTATATTATAATGACCAAAAATTTGAAAATAAAAATATCTACAAATTAAATAAAAAATAAAAAACACGCTTATATCAACGCACCAAAAAGTAGAAAAATAAATTATTTCTTTCTATTCTATAACGTTAAAAAATTATTAATTCTGAACCGGTAAAAAAACGCATCTGCTTATCAGCAAAAGTTTTTCAAACATCTGAACTGTGTCGAAAGCTTCAAAACACAAATTTTCGTCTTTTTTAACGGTTTACATTTTCAAAAATTAAAACATTTCTTTAGCTGTATTTAATTAAGTACAAAAAGAGAGTTCGCGCTGGAGAAATGTTTTGTTGACATTTTGTTTAAAATAAAGCTACCAAAAATAAAATGTACTGTGTGTTGGATTTAATTAAGATTGTGTTGAACATCTCCCGCTGACGACTTGGTTTAATTTAAAAGCCCGATAGAATATCACCCTTCATAAACCCACCTACAAAGGTTTAGGGTTGGAATTCCTATGCTCGGCCGGCTCGAGGAATGTACAGGACATTTTTAGAGCGAAACTACATACGGACGGATTTTTCGCGTCGTTTTTAACGCGGCGGATTGCACGTCCAAACCGTGAAAATTAGACGAACGGAATATACGTCACGTTTTTTTAAATTTCGTCGGCATGAGCGAGTTGAACGCTTCTAATTACGTTGATATCATTACCGCCACAACAAGCTAGAAACGAAAAATATTGTTTAGTGCGGGGGCAAACTAGACGAGGCGACAGGTCACCAACGGATCTGCAGTCTGGAAAAAAATTTTGTGGAAATATCCTGTTGACAGTCTGTCTTAATATTGGATGAACCCACCACGTCGTTTTTTCCTTGAGTTCTTTAAGAATAAATTTGCACATACAATAGCAGCGCAACCCAACACAGTGGGGTCCATTTTGTAACTGGCAAAAAGTTGTATTGTGAATGTACTCGACGGAGAAAACGCTTTCTGTTGTGGTATCGTAAAATTCAGCGGAAAATCTGTAGTTTCGCTCTTAATTTCCTTTAAATGTGCTACTAGCTGGTAGCCGAGGGGGATGAGTGATGTTCGGGAGGGTGAGCTAAATTAATTACATATTCTATAGCGATCAGGTCCGTAGCCAGGAATTTTTTTCGAGGGGAGCTTAAAAGTAAGAAACTAAATAAAGTCTCTCGCAAACTTTCCGCAGTTTAATTATTACAATCGTTGCATGAAAAATTATGGTCACAAATGACACATTCATTATAATGGAAATGTATTTAAAAATACTTTATGCGAGAAAGCTAGAATTTGTGAAATTTTAGGGGGGGGGGCTTCAGCTCTTAAGACACCCCCCTGGCTACGTACCTGGTAACAATTTAAAAATAAAGCTGTGTTTATTTTACCATATACATTCTGATCATTCAATATTTATGTAGGTACGTTTCGGGGCTGGGGGGATCATTCTACGGGAGGTCCAGATAGTATTTTATTTATTTATTGTAAATGATAGTCGCGTCGACAACTTAGCTCATTAGCGTCTTGATTACATTAAATAACAACACACCTAAACCTAAATGACATCACAAAACATCCATGAGCGGAGGCGAGATTCGAACCAACGACAGTCTGATCCAGAGGCTGCGACGCTAACCACTGGACCACACTGTCCTCTCCAGATAGTAGAGCCACCGCCCCATGTATATACGTACGTTCATAACGGAACAGTGTGCATATACTATGTATATTATGTTTTATCTTGACACGAGATCATTCCCGCGAGTGGCTGTTGTAAACTGTATCTCCAGAGCTATACGAGCGTATAAACGTTCTCTTTCACCAGTGGGTACCTACAACAGACGGGTGGGGTGGGGTGGGGGTGGGTGTGTAGTTTTGACGTTATTTGAATGGACGTGACTCGCCACTAATGAACTAATGTAGCGGTTAATAATACTTTCACAGGGGTGATTTAACACGTACGCACATTATGTACAGCTACGGCCTACGCCTGCACGATCGCTCCGCGCCCTGCCGCGAGCCGATACAACATCGGGGCCACATTAAGCCTCCTAAGGCGACATTATTTTGAAGTGATTGATCTGCTGAATAAATAAATATATAAATTGTGCTTATATAATAATGCGTTTCACGTCAGTTTTTTTTGACGTAACAACGTCTCACTACGCAGGTCGGCATGCATTTACGAAAAGTATACTTTCTCTTCCAACCGAGAGATGTCGCGTCGTATATTTTTATTTATTGTAGATTATAGACGCGTCGACAACTTAGGTCATTAGCGTCTTAAATTCATTTAATAACAAGCCGTGAGGTGGGTCGTTTATTAGGATTAAAGTGCGACCCTTGAGGTCCACACGACGAACTTCCCAGATCGATAAATATTTAATAATAATAATTAAATTAGATATTACACAGAAAAGTAATCATTTTAATCATTATAACATAATTATTATTTATTTTTAAATATAATTTAAAAAAAACGGCTGAACCGATTTTTATAAAATTTATGTCGGATCAAAATGACGTTAACACGCCTCGATTGACACCCTGACGAAGTCGATATAATTTTTTATTCGCGAGATATTGTGTAAAATCTACTTTTTTGGAGTCTATTTGGTTAAGAAAAAAGAACGGCTGAACCGATTCTGAAAAAATTTCTTTCAGATCATATTTACGTTAATACGCGTCGATTGGCACCCTAACGTAGTCGAAATCATTTTTCATTCTCGAGGGGGGAGTTTGCGTGATGCGCGCACATCGACGAACCTAGCTAAACATTTTATTTATATATAGATAAATTAAACTGTTAATCGTGTCACAGTTGAGTAATTGATAACTCATTCTGCCTCGAAAGTCGAAAGATTCAGGTTTGAATCCCGTCTGTGACACAGGTTGATAAAAAAATGATTTTTTCTAATATTGCAAAATAATTATGTAATTAGCTGCCTTTCCAATAAAAAAATCCCTACAGGTATAAACAGCTGTATTAAACTCATATTTAATATACATTTTTTTAAACGGTTTTATTTAGCTTGATCCCGTATATTTGTTTTTTACTATCTTTGTTTCAAATCTTGCGACAGCTTTTTCAACTACTCTAGACTTAACCGATTCTTATGAAACTTTGCCCACACATTGAGTTTCCGTGACAATACAATATTATGATAATTTTAACTTGGTAACGAGGGTCTGATGATGGAATCAGGAGGTGGACAGTTGAAAGGATGATGAGTTTGCATAATGATACGGACCAGAAATCAAACTAAAATCTAGAAAATAAAAATAGGTAAAAAAACTTTTAAGTTAAACGGTTTTATTTTAAATCATCAGCTGTACCAAAACTAAGAAAATAATCAGGACACAAACCAAGGGGCACTTTGTGTCGCTGCGTCAGCGGAACAAGTAATAAAAACGTGGGGGCGCAAGCCGTTCCCATTTAATAATTATACAGTCGTTATACAGATTTTTATGCGATAAGCACAGCATCTTGTTAAAATTGTGTATCAATTTAATCAACATTATATTATAGAATCGATGGAAAAATAAAATAGGAAGGGTAGGGCAAACATATTGTTTGGAGCTTGGGGCGCAAAGTTTCTTCGGGTCGAACCTGAATAGACAAGCTATTGAAATGCTATATAAATGCGATATATATCCACCATCCCGGCTAAAATGATGAGATCAGAAAAGATGATTATAAAAATAAAAAGGTTTACGAAATGATAAAGCTTTTAAGTACGGTCAAGTCTTCTGTTCGTTGTCTCCTTTATTGTTAAAATAGATTACCGGCCGAGTAATCCATTATACAAATATAAGCATGATATTTATCTTGTTTCTGGTAACAAACTTCGATAAGGGTGAAGTTAAGTGAAGTAGGTACAGTACTGGATGAAGTACAACTAAGAACTAGTTTATTGTGCGACTATTAATGATCGATTAAGGCATTAACCTATTTGTATACAGTGTGACCGAAAAAATTAATATGTCTTTATTTTATTATTTATTGTAGATTATAAACGCGTCGACAACTTAGATCATTAGCGTTTTAAATTACATTAAATAACAACTAACTTAAAACTAAATAAAATCACAAAACCTCAATGAGCGCAGGTGGGATTCGAACCCACGACAGTCTAGTCTAGAGGCTGGTACCAAGTACGCTATCCACTAGGCTACACTGCCTTCAATATGTCTGTATCGTGGGTACAGACAGATGACGTGAATACCGTTACAAACAAATAATTGTATATTCGTTGTAATGGAAAGGAATACATCCACTTTGTTCGTAAAATATAATAAATATAATAATTGTAATTTTATTTTTTTTATATTTTAAATTGTTATCTAATACAAACAAATTTTAATTATTAAAAAAAAAATATATATATAAAAAGCCTTCGGGATTCGAACTTGGACTTGGCGTTTGTACCTGTCGGTAGATTCGTACTTTTCCGCGCGGCCAGTTGGCTTACTGTGTCTGACAGTCTGAGATCGTAACATAGTTACACATGCTGTCAACCACTTCTGACTAATTCCGTTACATCTAATATTTCTAAATTCCCACCCCAGTATGAGACGTTATTCACGTCAAAAGTATTCAGAACTGAATATTACATTTTGTAACAAGTTTGTCTAGAGTTGTCCCAACAGCCTCGGACCCCGGAATTAGAACTTTATTGCGTGAAACAATTGTACAGAATTTAAACTTTCAATTTTTACGTGAAATTCAGAACAAGAATTTTTTACACGGCTTAAGGTACGTGCAGTACGCAGCTGGGATTCTAGATGGTAGCATGTATGGTAGATGGTGGCTGAAATTATAAGCACTTATAGGTTTGCACAACGAAGCTTTGATACTAGCATTAATACAAGCTTAAGTCGCGTTTGAAATGTCAGATAGCGAAGACGAATATTTGTGTTCTTCTGCTACAAAGTGGTATATTTTAAATACAAATTTGGGTAGGAGCTATCATGTCCACCCTATTAATAGAAAACGATCTAAACATGGCGAATTTCATCATTTATACCAAGAATTAAAATTTTACCCAAACCGGTTTTTTGAATATTTGCGTATGGAACTTAACACTTTTAAATACGTCTTAGAAAAAACTCAAAACAAATTAAATAAAAACTGGCAAAATTTCATTTATTAAACTAGTCACATTCATTGCGAAACTTGTAACGGCCATTTGACAGTTGTCACACGTTGATTGTAGTAATCAGCGCGCTGAAAGAATGGTGAGATACATTCTTGTATCTAGCAGCTCTTGTAACAGCGCTTATACCTGCTACACTCACTGCTTCGTTGTGTACGCTCGCATATACCTATAACAATGCATTAATTTAAGTAAGCCCTGCTATTAGACCAAGAGGCGGGCGTTAATATATGAAGCTCATTTGTGACAGGATGAAATTTTCAGGGAAGGTAGTATGAATTATGACAAAGAAAAAGCGCTAGGGTTGCCTAGTCAAATCCTGGTGCGACGGCCGGGATAAGCCACTTCCGGTGCAAAATGTCAATTTTTATATGTATATGTATATATGTATAAATTCAAACAGCTCAAAATTACAAAGTGGCCCTTTGTCCAGCATGGTAACCATAGTTTTTAAGAAAATGACATTTCGAAAATTATAAATTGTTAATAACTGCTCAAAATTGGATAAAATATAATAGTTAAATCCTGTATCACGGAAAAGAAAAGTTATACATTTTGTAAAGTAGTATCAGTATATGCAAAAATTTAAATTTTTGATGTGAAACATCTTTAGGTACGGGTGTAAAGTCGTTTAAATGGAACGTCGCCAAATGTCATTTGTTATTGCATTTTGAAACTACGTGGTCAATAATTATAGTTTTTTTACTAACATTATCAGCGGTAATGTGTCATGCATCGTTTTTTTTTTTTTTTATTAAAAAAACAGATAGATTATTATGTATTGTTTTTTTTCTTATTGAAAAATTATTAATGTGATATTTTTTAGCACCTTACCTATATTAAAAATGTTAAAAATTCAATTTTCAACAAAAAATATCTCGCATTATTTTCTAATTTAACTAGCATAAAGAGATACCTTTATTAAAAAAAATATATATAATTTTTATTTCATGATTTTCTTGACTTTTTTTCAAAGCAACTACCTTAAACTACGTTTTGTTTAAAAATGTTTACATAATATTATTGTAAAAAAAAAAATAAATATTTTAATAGCACGTTAATATAAGTATGCTTAGAATAAGTAATTTAATAATAATTCATAAAATGTTATTGCCTTTGTTCGGAACATTTTTGAATAGTTTAATGTATAGTAAACTATATTGAAACTCATGTCGATCACTCACGTATGTAATATAATAAAATTAAAAAACCGGTTGATTTGTGAATCAGAATTGTCAATCATTGGCAATGTTTGCCTTCTTCAGGCCTAAAATTACATAATTCTAATAATGTAATTTTTAACTATTTTGTTGCCTTCTTCAAGCCTAAAATTACATAATTATAATAATGTAATTTTAGGCTTGAAGAAGGCAACAAAATAGTTGCTGAAAAGTTGCCATAATAAAGATTGACAATTCTGACCCACAAATCAATCGGTTTTTTCTTTTATTATAGTAAATTATTATTATTTCCCATTTTTTCATTATAGTTATTTTGGTTTTATATTCGCTTAGTTAACTTTATACCTGCGTCTAATTAAGTTGAATTTCAAGAAAAAATATTAATCGAGGTTCAGTAAAGTCAAATGCTTCAATTAGTTTTTAGTGTCAAACCAAATTTAAAATCACAAACAAAAATCAACCTTTTTTCTCTTTTCGAAACAAACTCCAAACCACCTTTTTTAAAACTTTTATTACAGGTTACTACGACCTTCAAGTAAGTAATTTATACTAATTTATATAAGAGGTGCACGTTGAATTACGTTGAAAAATAAAAATAAGAAATTGCTACCCTAAAATACATAAATTCTTGGGAAAATTGTCAATACCAGATTCAGGCAATTCCTGCGTAATTATACGGATATGAGTTAGAAACCAAATGCGTTGAAAACATAAAGTTATAAATAACTAGACATACGTATGAATGTTTGCCAAACACAAGGCCGATAACTCATTTCAGAACGGTTACAATATATAAGTATACATATATACATAATGTTATTTGACAGCTTTTAAAATGTCAAAAAAACAAATATAATTTATAAGTTTTCAATGTGTTACCCAAAATTTCCTTAGGCAACCCTATGTATTTCAATACAGCTCTTCGAGATCTACAATATGGCGTCAATTGTATGCTGTCATATAAAGACGAAAGATAATTATGAGCTAATGAAATATGTGTATTTTGCACCGGAAGTGAGCTCCTCCCGGCCTTCGCACCAGGATTTGACGAGGCAACCCTAGCACTTATTCTTTGTCATACTAGATTCTACCTTCCCTGAAAATTTCATCCTGTCACAAATGAGCTATATAAATTTACGCCTACCTCTCGACCTATATGATCTACGCTACCATTTAGAATCCCAGCTCCATACTGCACGTACCTTTATTCTTCAAGCCTTTGTCTGTGTCCAAAAGTAAACAGAAATCAAATTCATTAAACACAATATTTTGATATCATTAATTTCTTGAAGAGAAATGGAACTTCGGGTTGAAGACACTCGAATACTAAAAAAGTAATCACAAACCGTCAAAATATTAACATGTAGATACTTTCTTTTCTTTCATGTTAGCATCATCAGGAGATAATGAAGTTTTCCGGTGAGTGTTAATAATCTCCTGATGATGCTAAAATTGTTAGCGAAACGTGTTAGTGTCTTTTTAGTATTTAGAGACATATATTTTGAATAAATACGAAAATAAGACTGGGTAGTACCACAAATAGAATTTGAAATTTTAATAATTTAAATCATTCATTAAAAACACCCGGTGTATTATCGGGAATTATCAAAGACACTAATTACGGATGTAGTCATCCATCATCGCTCCCGCATTATACACAATTAATTAAAATACAAACGAGCTAATATTCAGAATCACTAAATGTTTAATTAAAGGTTTGAATAATAATTACCACAAACAGAAAGATGTTTCAAATTTCATCGGAAATTTATTATAATTCTAAAATTATCATACAATTTGTGATGCAAGAAACATGCTATCCCACCAAAAAAGCAAACTTTAAATAATTAATTTCTAAATTGGTATACGATAAAATCAATCGATTTAAAACCCCTTATATCCACACCATATTATTCACATAACAATTAGAGGTGAAAATAATAAATATCTCAGACAGCTAGGCTGCCATGATTTTTGAGCTATATCTAAGAAAAAATCAAATGACCACTGTCGGGACTTGAACCCGAAACCCCCAGTTTCCGGCTAGGTGAGTTACCAATTTCTCCACAGTGCCCGAGAGTGGAAACCGATCTCTTCTTATATAATTTCTAGTATATTTGCCCCGACGGAACGACTATTTCTTCGTTTGGATGAAATATTTAATTCAAAAATGCGTCGGGGATCACTGTAAAATGACAAAAATACCAATGGTTCAGTATAGTTTTAATTTTTATTTCATACTTTTTAAATTAATTAATCAAAAACTGAATATTTGTGTTCAAACTCGAAGTTAACAATTTAAGTTCATAATTATAAATAAAATATTTATAAAAACATAGGTGGTGACTAATAAACTATCATAGAATTTACGACCCACGCTTTTATAATAATACATGAACCTAAATTATTAAATATTAAATTTCCCTTTTTACTACCTACATTTCAATAAATGCTTGTCTAAGATGTTTGTTAAATGACTTATTGTAGAGTAAAATTCCGACTAATTCGCAAACCTTACCCTAATTTATTATCGGAGTTAAAATTAATAAAATATACATATTTTATTAATTTTAACTCCGGTAATAAATTAGGGTAAGGTTTGCGAAATAGTCGGGATTTTACTCTACAATGAGCCATTTTCCTGAGAGTAGTTCTTTCAATTATCCACGAGAGGCAGCACTTGTGGTAGGTAAACACATTATTTATTCCCCATTAGTTTCGTGTCATTTTAGTGGTATAACTTAATTAGTAAATTAATTTAATAATTAAGTTATACCACTAAAATGACAAGTGCTGCCTCCCGTGGAAAATTGAAAGAACTACTCTCAGGAAAATGCTCATTGAATTGCGTAATTGTAGAATTAAAAAAAATCGGCTTTCTATAGTTAGCAATTATCATAGAAATGGGTAGAGGCAAATCTGACGCCGCTGTCGATTCGTTTGTTTTTCAACATTTAACGATGCCGTCCGAATTGAAATAACAGCAACAAACCGTTAATTGGCGATGAGTAGTCGGAGAGCGTTGAAGCATATGGAAATGTCAAAATACATACATGGATGGACTGTTCGTGTCATCCAGGAGCACTGAGGTAAAAGTTTATAGAGGCGCTACAAGCATTCAAAAGTGAAGCCAGTCGCCATTTTTACTCGGCCCTCATTTTATATGTGAGAAGAAGAGAATAATATTCCCAATTAGGGAATGCAATCTCGAGCCGAGCTTGGCGATTCGAGATCTCGCGAGATCAGTCTGGGTTCGAGATTGGCAATTCGAGATCTCGCGAGATTGTCTGGCGAGATCTTGATAAATCTCGACAATATCGAGATTTCGCCTACTTTTAAAAAGAACGTATTATTTTGTATCTAATAATACTTAAACTTAATGAAAACTACTTACTTGGGACAGTGTGACTGTGTCACTGTGTACGTGTGTGATTTATAGCGTAGTGCACTGTGCAGATGATTATTATTCATTACTTTCCTTAAATAAACGTTGATTTTTTTGTTCCAAGATTCAATTAAAGTTTTGTTTTATTTTCAAAATATAACAGCAATACCCCAACTCACACAGCACACTATACCTATGTCAATTAATTATTTTGGAAATAACTTCTTAGGAGTTATGAAGCATAGGGTAAGTTACTATTAGTAACGTTCACGAACATTTGGGTTGAATTGTTCTTAGACATATTCAGTATTCACTTAACTTTGTAATTTGTTAGCCATCCAATGCTTGTTATAAGTTAAATAACTGTCAATTTCACTCAAGAAAACAATAATTAAAACAGTATATGCAGAGAAACAAACTGAACCAATTAGCGCGACTGTCAAAAACTATTACGTATAAGTTTTTTTTCAAGAGCGTTCGTTCTTGAAATCTCGTTCGAGATCTCGACCATATCAGGTCGAGATCTCGAGCGAGATTTCAAGAACGAACGCTCTTGAAAAAAACGAGATTGCCTGCCCACGAGATTAAATCTCGAAAAATGGCTCGAGATCGAGATTGCATTCCCTATTCCCAATCCATCCCGTGTTTTGTGGCCATGTTTACTCGGCCCTTGTATAAGCAGTTGTACACTGTATGTCTCCTCTATTGCTTTACCCTCAGTGTCCACGAGTTGACACTTGACAGTACGATGTGTGTGTGTTTAAAAAAATGAAGTGGGGGAAAGGACACCGGCAGTATGGAAAGAGAGGGATGGTAGCGCAATTTGTGAATAATCGAAACTCACTAGTACAGTACAGTGCAAAAAAGAAATTAGTTTTCTTAACTTTCACTGATAATTTAATAAATTATTAATTTATTAAATATATTTATTATATTTATATCTAACTATTTATAAAGAAAATAGCATGTTTGTGTTGAGATTTGAACCCGGGACCTATTGCGTATGACGCGACGGCGCTACCGTTTAGCCACGTATAGCTGTGCTATTATAATAGGCTATTATAATCATGAAAAATAATAGTATAAACATTACAGATGTTGTAGTACGAACTCGTATTTAACGAAAGAGCATAAACGACCGTTTGTATAGCTATTACTTTTATTAATGTTATTCAAAACTGAAAACGCTCTTGTCACATTGTGACTGGTGTAACGACTTTAGTTACCAACGACTAACTTCATCGACTAGTTTCAAGGTGTTAAATCGTAAAAATTCACTCTCATCATTTTTCCATAACGCGCCAAAAGAAGTATAACTTCAAAAAAAATATGCTGCGATCCGAAAGTCAGGATCAAACCAGTGACCTTTTATTCAGTCAAACGCTATACCGCTACGCCACACAGGCGGTGTTAGAGTGCCCGCGGTGAGAGATGAAGCCAGGCACGTCATCAATAATATGCTAGTGAACGCCTGCTTGCCCGCAGACAGTGCCGTGTACACAAAACTGCACATTGGGTTTTATGACGTTAGGTACAATTTTGGCAAACTGCTATTCATGACAATAAACAGCCAATAGCAAGCTAGAAGGCGGGCGCAATGCATTCACGTTACTATGACGCGGTGGCTTCATCTTTCGCCGCGCGAGGTCCACTACTAGCGCATAATGCAGTACCTAAAAGCAGTACCTACATTTCCAGCTGTACTAGGTACAGCATACACTGCAGTCAGTAGAGAAGCTCTATACATTGATTCCCAAAGTGGTCCAGGTGGACCCCCAGGGGTCCACGGGAGACTCGACGGGGGTCTACGTTGGCGCGACAAAAAAATGGGGGTTCACAATTCGTAAGCGGGGGTCCACGGAAATTTATCTGGTTTCAATAGTGAAGAACTAAAATGTTGGCTTGACTTCACCTATTAATGTAGGCAGATAATATTTTAAGAAGCTCAGCGACTGTTACTTGTAAAAACTTGCATATTCCATATTTAATAGTGTAATAATTACATATTTGAATAAATACAACACAAGAAAATATACTATTTTTCTTTTTATTTTTACCACTCCGAATGGGGAGTTTTCTAAATAAAATAAGTGAGAATAGATTGGTTTTTTGTGCTGTGAGTAGATGTCAAAAAAGTAAAGTTGGATGGAATCACTTTTTTGATTGGCCAACTTTATTTTTTTGACATCCACTCACAGCACAATCAATTAATTAATTAATTAACCAATCAATTCTCACTTTTTTTCGAAAACCGTTAATTCGTGGTTGGAACTCAGCCGCAACGCAAATTTCCATAGTTAGATCTAATCTTAACATTTTTTGCCGAGTTTTGGGAATATGGTTGAAATGTAGCTGCAGGGGGTCCACCGGAACCAGCAAAATTTTTAAAGTGGTCTATGAGAAAAAAAGATTGGGAACCTCTGCTCTATACTATGAACGAGTAACAACATTTATTTAATTCTAATTATTATTTTTCAGGATTCATGCCATAACAACAAACAAGCTGTGAAAATTCAACTAGCTACCTCTTACCGTTTTATGAGATAGAGCCCTGTGACAGACGGGCAGACGGACATCGTAGGTAGAATAATAGGGTTTCATACTGAGGTACGGAACCCTAAAAAAATTAACGGCATTATTTAAATTAGACGGAGCTCATTCCAGTGATTTACTAAGAAAAGTCGTTTATAGACCCATTTTAAATTCCCGACAAAACTTTTTCAATACATAAAATTTTGTAATATTTGCACGCCACTGTACTAGCTCTATCCGTTTGTTCTCGTGCGTTTGACGATGAAATAATATTAATGTTGTATAAAACGATTAACATTTTAAAATAACATAAAAAAATAATATTTTACTATGCGTCATAATGCTATTCATCAGTCATCCGACCTGAGTTATATGCGCTATCAAAATATAAAACAGATACAAAAACACGTTATAAATTTATGTTGTCATTAAAAAGAATCGAACTCGTTACTTTTACAAACAAAACCCTTTATTTTATAATTAGCTGTACCCGCGGTTTCGCTCACGTGCATTTAGAACTGCTGCTTTTCTTTTTAACTTCCCATTGGAAGTTATTGTAATGGGTCCGAAAATCGAAATCAAAATGTATAACAAATTTTTATGTTTCAAGGTCACTACACTATTTTTAGAAAGACGTCTGTGTGTGTGTGCGTATGTACGTACGTATGTGTCCATTTCTTTCTAAGACGAAATCTCGAGAACGAAAAATGATATCGACTACGTTAGGGTGCCGATCGACGCGTATTAACGTAAATATGATCCGAAAGAAATTTTTTCAAATTCGGTTCAGGCGTTCTTTTTTCATAACCAAATAGACTCCAAAAAAGTAGATTTTACACAATATCTCGCGAATAAAAAATTATATCGACTTCGTAAGGGTGTCAATCGAGGCGTGTTAACGTCATTTTGATCCGAAATAAATTTTATAAAAATCGGTCCAGCCGTTTTTTTTTTTTTTTAATTATTGTTAAAAATAAATAATAATTATGTTTTAATGATTAAAATGATTACTTTTCTGTGTAATATCTAATTTAATTATTATTATTAAATATTTATCAAACTGGGAAGTTCGTCGTGTGGACCTCAAGGGTCGCACTTTAGTCCTAATAAACGACCCACCTCACGGCTTGTTGATTATAATATCATGATAATTATTTATAAAATTTCTAATGAACGACAACCCCTGTAATGTACGTAACAACCCAAAAAACACTAAAAACGTATGTTCGAATTTAACACTACAAATTATAAAAAAAAACACTGTCGTTTTAATACAAGGTCAAAAACTGTTAGATAATAATTACAAAATATTAGATTGTATATCTAGTTGCGTAATGAGGCATATTACTGACAAGTAGTGACAGAATGCTAAAACGAGCATAGCGAGTTTTAACAGTTTAAGTACGAGATATATATTATGCAATTTTTAGCTGTCCCCACTTAAAAATTTTTGACAAAATTTTTGTGTCGCCAACTTCACTCTATAGTAGGCCGAGAGTCGCTGTACTAGGTAATAGCGGGCGGATCAGGACGAATAAACGTAAAACACTATGGAAATGGTTTGCTTTCCCACACTAGTGTGGGAAAGACGTTTCCACATACCGATCTGTTAAGTGACCCATTACATGCCGGTATACATGCATGTGAAGCAGCTATTTAATAGTGAGTATGGCAAAAACGTATTATTTAATAATTCAACATCAATCCACATTTTTAAACACATTAAGTATTAGTAAAATAATTATGCACAACAATTTTGACATACCTACGTCCTACAGGTCATTTCTTGAAAAAAAAAAACTATGTTACCAAACTAACTCCCAATGATACTTTATAGTAATATCAAATCCCGTCCGATGTCGCTAGTACTACTAAATTCATTGTTTTCGCTCACTGCTAATCCCCCATATGAGGAATATCGTGACAACTCTAATTAGATATAAAGACTCAGCCTATAAGGGTATAGATCTGCAAAAGTTTCATAAAAGAACTGTCCAGTGGTTTTTGGGTGATGCGTTAACAAAACGTATACCAGTTTTCACTATATTATGTACAGATTTCTACCGAAAAGTGCTGATCTCAATTTAAATGAATTGTGGATAGTCGGCTAGTTTCTATACAACCCCCGAAGATTAGCAACGGCAGGACGTACTAAGAAAGAAGGGCGTTTTTGAATTACAACTTCTAGAAGTTCTAGAATTTTTATTTATTTATTGTAGATTATAGACGCGTCGACATCTCAGGTCATCAGCGTCTTTTAACTACACTAAATAATAACTATCTTAAAACTAAATAACATCACAAAACATCCATGAACGCAGGTGGGATTCGAACCCACGGCAGTCCAGTCCAGAGGTTGCGGCACTAAGCACGCTAACCACTAGGCTATACTGCCCTCAGAAGTTCTAGAAACAAACAGTCCGAAGAACCGAGAATTTGACCAACAAACACGCAGTTGTGTCCCAAGAGTTCTGTATTGCCGACATACGCTCTAGCAGTACAGCCCTTTCCAACAAACACATAAGATGACAGTGTGGTCCAATGGTTAGCGTCGCGGCCTCTGGTTCAAACTGTCGTGGGTCCTAATTCCGCCTCAGCTCATGGATGTTTTGTGATATCAATTAGTTTTAAGTGAGTTATGTTATTTAATGTAATCAAGACGCTAATAATCTAAGTTGTCGACGCGTCTATAATTTACAATAAATAAATAAACAAACACATAATATAACATCATTTATATCCTTTAACGCAAAGCTGCCAGTGGCACAGTGGAACGAGATAGTTCCTTGGACATGTTTCTCGAAAGCCTAGTAAAAATAAAAATGTACCCCCACACCTCGCTTACTACCCCCTGCTTATTATAATAATAATACGTTTAACGTCCGTTTCTCGACATTATTGTCATAACAGACGCCATTCGCACCATTACTATTTTCCATTTTTACCACTTCGCGTTTTATACATTTTTATATCTACTTCAACTTAATTAATAGCAATGTGCGAATGAAGGAATTATAGGACATTAGGATAAGGTAGGCAACTTTGGGAGCATAGGAGTTTGACAGGTAATCGGCCATGGCCTTGAATAAGGTACCATCTCGATATTCATCTGGAATTATTGAGGGAAACCATGGAAAACCTCAAACAAGATGGCCGGTACAGGAATTACCGTTTCTCGGCGTGAGGCAGTAGGAAAAAGTCCTAGCCACATCTGCCCCCGCCGGGATTCGAACCCAGTACCTTCCCAATGCGAGTCTAGTGCTGTACCACTAAGCTACATCGCTCCCCCTGCTTATTATAATTTGCGTATCTATTTAAATTAATTTGTCTTTGTCTGCAAAATGAGTTTTTTTTTTTAAGTTACCCAAGTAATTTTAAAAGGGACATTTAGCTGCTTGTAAAAGAAACTAACAAATGAGCACCCTTTAAACAAATATAATTATTATATATTATATTCAGTTAGCAGATGAAACCGCAAAAGCATGGTTTGCAACACACAGCGAAAGAAGATTAAAGCTGACTAAAATATCCACTGATCTCGAAAATTATTTACAAAATAAGTCGGGGGTTCGTCACTTAACACAGAATTAAAATCTATATAGTATTCGCTGTAAAAAATTGTGCTTTAAAGACCACCAACAGCTAAGGTTATTTGGGCCTAGCACCAATTCATATTTTCAATTCATTATTTTTTTTTAATAATATTAAATTGAAAATCCAATTGACACTTTTACCCGGGAACTGGGGACTTGTAATAGAGGAATCATAGCAACGCCATGTAAACAACAGCGCTGCTACACGCTCGGCCATTCTCAAGCCCAGTATTCGCTGTCAAGGAGAGGAATATATCTACTTTTATTTATCTTATAAAATCAAATGTTCGCAAAATACAGGGTGTCTCAGTATTAACTGGTCAAAATTAAAATCGGGGTTAAGCACTTTAAAATAAGAAAAAAGTTTCTACGGAGGTGTGCCCGGAATTCGCTTCGCTAGGACAATAAAAAAATGAGAAGATGTTTGCCGCTTTCACCCCTCTTAACGATAAGGGATGTTCGAAAAAATATCCTTTAGAAGCGTTCCTATTTGTAGGAACTCTCTATACCACATTTCATTTTTTTATTTTGTTCCAAACATGAGAAAAAAAATAAAACCCAAACGTGAGCCTCCATTGTTTGGGGACCATAACGTCCTAACGAAGCGCTTCCGGGCGTACCTCGGAATGGACTTTTTTCCTTATTTTAAAGTGCTTAACACAGATTTTATTTTTGACCAGTTAATTCTGAGACACCCTGTATAATAAATGAAATAGGTACCTACCTAATTGCAATTTTGTTTTTTTCATATTTTAAATTGTTATCCAATATCCCTACCTATATATTTTCATTATAAAAAAATAAATGAAATATTAAAAGCTTTAGGGATTCGAACCTGGGCTTGGCGTTTGTAGCTGTCGGTAGACTCGTACTTTTCCGCGCGGCCACCTGGCTTACTGTGTTTGAGACATTAACATAAATATATATGCTTTGTTTTATTTCGCATGTCAACCACTTCCGACTATTTCCGTTTCATCTAATATTTCTAAAATGTCAGCCCAGTATGAGACATTAGACGTTATTCGCGTCAAAAAATCGAGGCTGACTTAAGGTACGTGCAGTATGGAGCTGGGATTTTAGATAGCGTAGATCATAGCAGGGCTTGCTTAAATTATTGAATTGTTATATATGCGAGCGTACACAACGAAGCAGTGAGTGTAGCAGGTATAAGCGCTGTTACAAGAGCTGCTAGAAACAAGAATGTATCTCACCATTCTTTCAGCGCGCTGACTACTACAATCAACGTGTGACAACAGCTGTCAAATGGCCGTTACAAGTTTCGCAATGGATGTGACTAGTTTAATATGTGAAATTTTGCCAGTTTTTAATTAATTTGTTTTGAGTTTTTTCTAAGACGTATTTAAAAGTGTTAGGTTCCATACGTAAATATTCAAAAAACCGATTTAGGTAAAATTTTAATTCTTAGTATAAATGATGAAATTCGCCATGTTTAGATCATTTTCTATTAATAGGGTGGACATGATAGCTCCTACCCAAATTTGTATTTAAAATATACCATTTTGTAGCAGAAGAACACAAATATTCGTCTTCGCTATCTGACATTTCCAACGCGATTTAAGCTTGTATCAATGCTAGTATCAAAGCTTCGTTATGCAAACCTATAAGCGCTTATAATTTCAGCCACCATCTACCATACATGCTACCATCTAGAATCCCAGCTGCGTACTGCACGTCCCTTTACTCGTCTAATAAGTTTGCATTTTAAGTGTCCATATTTTTTAAGTTCAATGTGAACAATATCGTAGGCCGACAAAGGAAATGCATATTTAACTTTCAATTAAGCGTTGTACCTCTATTAAATTAAAAGCACATATTAATTTCCAGAATTCCCGTCAGCTAACGACGAAACAGTTTGTAAACAGAAATAAAAAGAATATATATGAATGAAATAAATCATCATTGCATTACACAAGACAGAGACAGACAAATGTATATATGTATAAGTTTAATGTAGGTACTCACCACTGTCAGGCGCAGCGTTCGATTTTTTCGAGCGTTTTTTACGCAATTCTTTTTTGTCTGCCACCAAACCCATCGATAAGAGTTTTTCTACAATTCTTGTTTTTGGCCGTCGAACCGTTAAACGATCCATAATGCAGCCGAGTGGATCTGTAAAAAATAGAAATAAAGAATAATAAAAAAAAAAAAAAAACATAAAAGGTACGTAGGGCAGTGACGTTCGTCAGTGCACTGATGAGACAATCAATCATTTTGTGCGCGCACAACAACAAAAAACTGAAGTATCGGTTTGTTAGTGACGTTTTTATCACTGGTGGGCTTGATTCAGTTCAAATTTATAGTCACTGTATACAGGCTGTTCATGAAAAAAACAAACAGTGCGGGTGGGTTCAGTTCTGTTTGTACCGCAGTGTTGTTATACAGAGCCGGATCTATATAAGGGCTTTTTGGGCTGCAGCCCAGGGCCTCGTGGATATAAAGGGCCCCAGCCCTTATTGAAGACAATCCCTAGTAGAAATGAAATCTAGTTTCTGTCGACTAAATCATTTATCAGTCTTTCCAAAAATTGTGATTTAACAAGGGATTTCCAATGTGTTGAGCAAATAAAGGAATTTAAGCACAAAATGCAGAAAGGTTGCTTTATAATTCATATAACATAACCTGTTGTGTCTAAGTCATCTAACTAATATTATAAATGTGAAAGTTTGGATGGATGGATGGATGGATGGATGTATGGATGAATGGATGTATGGATGTTTGTTACTCAATCACGCCAGAACGGCTGAACGGATCTGGATGAAATTTGGTACAGAGATAGATTATAGTCTGGAATAGCACATAGGCTACTTTTTATCCCGGAAAAATGTACGGTTCCCGTGGGATAGTTTTGTTTTTGTTTTTCATTGAGCAAGGGATCGACATGATTTTTTGCATAGTGGTAGCTTAGGGGTCAGAGAATGTTATAGGCTAATTTTTATCCCGGAAAAATGTACGATTCCCGTGGGATAGATTTGTTTTTGTTTTATCTCTGGAACTACTTAACCGATTCTAAAAATTCTTTCACTAATAGAAAGCTACGCGGGAGGGGGAGAATCTCGAGCGGAATAACAAATTAGGGGGGAAGATTCTGGAGGGGATAATAAATTAGGGGGGAAGATTTTTGCGGGGGATAACAAATTAGGGGTGGAGATTCTCGCGGGGGGATAACAAATTAGGGGGGAGATTCTCGCGGGGGGGATAACAAATTAGGGGGGGAGATTCTCGCGGTGGGATAAAAAATTAGTGGGGGAGATTTTCGCGCTGGGATAAAAAATTAGGGGGGGAGATTCTTGCGCTGGGATAACAAATTAGGGGGGGAGAATCTCGCGGTGGGATAACAAATTAGGTGGGGAGATTCTCGCGGTGGGATAGCAAATTAGGGGGGAAGGTTCTCGCGGGGGGATAACAAATTAGGGAGGGAAATTCTCGCGGGAGGTAACAAATTAGGGGGTAAGTTTCTCGCGGGGGGATAACAAGTTAGGAAGGATTCTCGAGGTGGGATAAACATTACCAGCCTAGCTTCGCTTCGCAGGAAAAGAATTTCTCGCGGGGGGATAATAAATTCTAAATCGTAAAATACGTGGGCGAAGCCACGGGTAACGGCTAGTATTAAATAAATAAAACATTTTATAGTCCTCTTTTTTCCTATACCGTGTATCTAGCACATAACAGTTTTTTGACAAAATGGCAATTAGTTGATTAATTAGGCAGGCCCTTAAGTTGTATTAGCCCAGGGCCCCACAAACTCACGGTCCGCCCCTGTTGTTATATCTTTGACAAAAAAATGTTTTTCAATGTATACTTTATTTCGATGTTTTTTTAAAATTGTCTAGTAGATACTAAATAAACTAACAGACTCACATTAAAAATCTTAAATAATAATTGAACAGGACTTTTTTGGCTTTCTAATGACACCTAAAACATCGTTATATCTTTATTTTTTACAAAGATATAGCGATTCTGACTTTTTCATAAAAAGCGTGGTATGATAGTCGAAGTGAGTGGCATATACCCATGAACACAGTTCTACGCCAAAACAGTAGGTACCCGGTAGTCTCAAAAGATGCGTAAACATTCAGGTTCGAATACGAAGCCAACTATATAGGTACATAACTTAAAAAAAATGACATTTGACCAAGGCGGGTTGAATATAGCTGACCAAGGAGAGTGGAATATAGGTAACCAAAGATGGTAGAATATAGCTTACCAAGGAAGGTAGAATATAGCTAAAGAAAGAGATTGGAATATAGCTGACCAAGGAGGGTTGAATACCGCTAACCAAAGAGAGTGGAATATAGCTTACCAAGGAAGGTAGAATATAGCTAACCAAAGATGGTACAATATAGCTTACCAAGGAAGGTAGAATATAGCTAACCAAAGAGGGTGGAATATAGCTGACCAAGGAGGATTAAATACAGCTAACCAAAGAGAGTGGAATATAGCTTACCAAGGAAGGTAGAACATACATAGCTAACGAAAAAGGGTGGAATATAGCTGACCAAGGAAGGTTGAATATAGCTAACCAAAAAGGGTGGAATATAGCTGACCAAAGAGGATAGAATATAGCTGATCAAGGAGGATGGAATATAGCTGACCAAGGAGGATAAAATATAGCTAACCAAAGAGGGTAGAATATAGCTTACCAAGGAAGATAGAATATAGCTAGCAAAAAAGGGTGGAATATAGCTGACCAAGGAGGGTTGAATATAGCTAACCAAAGAGAGTAGAATATAGCTTACCAAGAAAGGTAGAATATAGTTGACCAAAGAGGATAGAAATTTGCTGACCAAGGAGGACGAATTATAGCTGCGCTAGTGGAGCTTTGCGTCACATTTACAACACACCGCTTCGGTGAAAATTCACCGAGTCACTCTTGCGGAAATTGGGGGGTGGGGGCAATAGTAGCGGAAATTGGGGGGGGGCATTAGTAGCGGAAATTTTTTACTAGTAAAGTTGTTTACACATCAAAAAATGATGTAGGTACCTATCCAAATCTATTGATTGGAATCTATTTAATTTAATCGATTTACTTTATTTCGGTTTTTAAAGGCAAATTTTCAGGTAAATATTATTTATGTCGGATTTGGCTGCTGCATATTGTTTGGATTTCAGAATGAATGCTAGGAGTTTGCGCATGTTTTTTTGCAACATACTGTAGATATGAATTCTGCACGGGACTAATGGTTTATTATAAAAGTTTAAAATATTGCTTTACGTTGCTTTTAATGAACTTTCTTACCGACATTTTAGTTTTTGTACTTAGCAGTGATTTATTTACAATAAATACAAGTCAAAAACACCGTTTGGAAATGTAGACAGCAAACATAAATAAGTACAGTAAAACCTCATCATATGCGCATTTAACAAATGCATTCGCTTAGAAAAAAAAAGAAATAAAATATTAGTAAAATAAAACTTTTTAGAGACAAGCTTTTATTGAAATGTACTAAAAAGGAAAAAATAATATTTAATAATTTTGGTTCATAATTATTATAAAAGCGGGGGTTGTAATCTCTATGATAGTTTATTGATCGCAACCTCCGCTTTTATAATAATTATGAACCAAAATTATTAAATATTATTTTTTTTCCTTTTTAGTACATTTCAATAAAAGCTTGTCTCTAAAAAGTTTTTTTTTACTAATATTTTATTTTGTTCATTTTAGTCTTTCAAAATTTTACCCCTCTTTGACACCAGTATAGAGATTGAATTTCGAAAAATCCTTTCTTAGTGTATGCTTACGTTCAAAAAGGAACCGCAACTGTCCAAATTTTAAGTTTTTAGCTTTAGCGATTTGGCCTGGGCGTTTAATAGTCAAAAAACCCTACTCTCTCGTTTGACCCCCTTAGGGATTGAATTTAATTCTGAAAACGATTGACTCATGTATTGTCATCGGGAATGCATATGTGTACAAAATTTCAAATCGTTCGGATACGTGGAAGTCGTTCAAAATTGACTTGCAAGTTTTGACATAAACAAACAATAAACAAACAAACTAACAAACATACATTGCAAGTTAAATAAATGCTTGTAAAAACAGCGAGTTGCCGATATACTCTCAAGTGATGTGTAAACATTCAGTTTCGAATCCGATGACAACCTCAAAAAATTTGACGGCTGTTCAAGGAGAATTTAATACAGCTGACAGTAAAGTTCTGAGTCACTCTCACGGCACATAACTTCCGTGACATTTGGGAGGGGCAGTAAAGATGGTTGCACATTAAAAATATTATTATTATTACGTATAATAATTAAATAAATCGTGAATATAATTGACACTTTCACCCAGAGCATATTTTAAGCAATTTTCACTGGGCGGCACTATAGAGTTCGAGAGTTACGTCCACTAAAAAATGTTCCATAGCGTCAAGGATAAATAAAAAATACGCAATGTTAAAGCATAGTACATTTTATTATAGGTATTTAATGAATAAAAAAACTAAAAATTATAGTGTGGTGTCTTTTGCATCTTAACCTGCCTGCCCCTCATACTGTAGTGTGCAGACTGCAGATATATTATGCCGAAAAAATAATATTCTAACTCTTGTGCCGCCGGCACAACCGACTGTCACTAGGCGGCACTAGTGCCGCTAGCACTACTGACTGTCACTAAGCGACACAAACTTGTCACTAGGCGGCACTAGTGCTGCTCTGCTTTCACCAGTTCTCAGATGTGAACCTGAGAACTTCAAAGACAGATAGAGAGATTGCAGATTATCTGCGAATTGAAATTTTTTAATAGGCAAACCAGTGAAACGCCTTAATAAACAACTGCAACCCAACGAGCTCGCCTAATCGAAAGGCCGCGTGGTACTGTAAATTCTTTTTTTAAGAACACCAACCGCCAAGGTCATTTACGCCTAGTACTAATTCAAATTTTGAATTCGTTATTATTTTCAAAAAAAAAAAAAAATGAAAATCCATATGATACTTTTACCAATTCTTGGATTAGAACCTGCGAACTGGGGGCTTGTAATAGAGGAGCCATGGAAACTATTTATGAACGAATTTGTAGTTCCGAACCATAATATTGTTTAAATCAAAAATCGTAAATTATTTTTTCAGCAGCTCCGGAAAATTTTTAGATAACAGTTTTAAAGACGCTGATTTAATTATACTTTATTTGGACAGCTGACGTCACAATAAAAATAGTCTTTAGTATGATTAATTGGACGTTGCTTTCCCTGTAATATTTAACACATTTCCCAAGCTAGTGAGCTGTGGAATGGAAATTCTTTCATAAAACAAGTTTGGCTTTTTAATTAACTGTAATGTTAAAACTACTGAATAAAGAAGCCAACGAATGTGATTATGAAACTTGTATGTTTTCTCCGAGACTTATAGTGCATTTTCATGTGACGCTTGACGCTGGTTTCTAGCGTCAAATGCGGTCACGTGATAAAATGTCAACATGAACGCCAACACGAAAAAATGTAGCGTAAAAGTTAAACATTGTTTAGCTTTTACGCTCGAGTTCTACTGGTTAGAACTTAGAGCTGTACTTAACCTATAGACAAAGATTAGTCTGATCTCAAAAATAAAACGGATTTTAAAGAATTTCATCGAAAAAAAAAATCAAATTTTGACTTTGAAATCCAATTTTCATCTTATTTCCCTAATTTTATCTGTTAAAAATAGCGCTATTTAACACGTTAGTGCCGATGTCACATACCGTGTGCCATTGGCTGTTATTGTCAAGAGCCGATGTCACACCATGTGTGCCACAGGTATAAGTAGCTGGTACAGCTCAGTACTATGTCGGCTATTGACAGAGAGTGTTGTGTTTACTCCGGCCTCTAAAGAACGTCATACTGCATATCTGTGCATTATCGGTTTCGACATTTTTTATATTTAGGTGCCGCTATGGAGCATGACGCTCAAATACTGCAATATTTCAAAGTTCTGATGCCGGCTACTGACGTGCGCCCTGCAAAAGTGGCCGGCAGTGAACGTGTTAACCCAAATGTGATCGAAGTATAATAAAAAAAAAGTTTTTGACAATGAGAAACCAGTTGACCTGTCAAGGTCTTCATAAATAAATGTTACTTAAATCCTAATCGTTTGTTGATAATATTAAAATTTCTGCAAAACCTGATATTTATTTATTAAATTTGACGCTACATTTTTTCGAGTTGGCGTCAATATTGAAATTCTATCACGTGACCGCATTTGACGCTAGAAACCAGCGTCAAGCGTCACATGAAAATGAACCTTTATGCGCGTCGGTAGGGAGGGGCACGGTTCCCTTCTGGGAAACACATATTACACAAAAAGGCTCTTTCAATATGTGGTTGAAGTTTGACTTCATTTCGTACATAAATTTACCCGAAGGGCTGTATTTGTTGTTAGTTGTATGTTGGTTTGTGGTGAAAGTGAAGGTGTTGAATTAAAATTTTTTTTTATAAAATTTTAAAATTTCGCTGAAGAATGTTAAAATGTTATAAAAAACGAACAGATTTTTAATTTTAAAATTATTGAAAAAATATCACGCAAAATTGCAAACCGCCAACCTTCAATCATTTTAACGAATACATTTTTTTCTTTGCAAACTAATAGTACTAAGATATATTTGTATTCGTCTGAATCTGTTTAAATTGATTAACAATTTTATTATTGAATGTAATGTTAAATTAAATAATATTTTATTTTAAAACTCAAAAAAAATGACCATTAATTTATACTCTAATATATTAAAGTTAGAGGTTTTATAATTTATTAAAAAAAACATGATTTGGCAAAGTAAGTTTTTTTTGTATTTTTGAATTGTCACAATCATGTAATGTCAAGTTGACATTTTCATTTTCAATCTCCCTTGATGCATAGAGTGTAATTTTTAACAGGAAGGGGAACGTTTTTTACTAGGTATCAAAATAAATATTTATTTCATGTTGTAAGTATTCTGTTTAAATTAATTATAAATTAACGACCAAATTAATATTATATAAATAGGAAAAATGTATCCACACCAGATCAAATTAAATATTATATATATTAATAGACTACATGTTTCGACTTAAAAGTCATCATCAGGGCTCTGAAATCCCGCCATCCGACCGACGCCAATAGTGTATGTGCCATATGGCAAATACACTAATAATAATCCATCGCCACAATGCTGCTCTAAGAGTCCTATATTACCACTTAAGACATAATTACTGTATTGACAAAACTCCCGTTCTGCCTTATGTTCCTGGCGATATTATGTTCCGTTGTCGAATCGTGTAAGATTTTCTGGAATTATTCATTCAGTACTACCAGGCAACTTTCAGCTACAAAGCCTGATATAGTTCTCTTTGATAAAACTACGCGATTTATGTATGTCATCGAGTTCTCAGTTCCTGCTGAAACGAACATAGTCGTGAATGAGACTGAGAAGCGGACAAAATATCAAGATCTTCTCTTTGAGCTTAGGAAGTAGTACCCAGCCTATTCTGTTAAATTAATTGTCCTTATAATTGGTGTTCTGGGTGGAGGCAAACCGATTTAGAGTAACGTCTTGCTGCTCTAAATCGAGCAAATTTAATTTTTAATTAAACAACTAAAGCGTAACCAGACAAATATACTTTAAGTTCGGTTAGCAGTAGAAAGTGCGCCAAGTTTCATCGAAATCGGTCGATCCACTCTCGAGTCATGCTGACACAAACAGGTAGACAAAATTCTCGCAACACATTTTCCAATCTAGGTTTCATACCAAAAAACA
This sequence comes from Mongoloraphidia duomilia, assembly GCA_039654895.1. Classification (NCBI taxonomy): domain Eukaryota; kingdom Metazoa; phylum Arthropoda; class Insecta; order Raphidioptera; family Raphidiidae; genus Mongoloraphidia; species Mongoloraphidia duomilia. Next base: position 3,110,605 of record CM077520.1, on the reverse strand, counting down.
TCGAAAATCCCGCAAGAGAAATAAATTACAGACATATGTCCAGGATATTATTGTTACACGCATCAAGAGCAGTGGCGCTTCAATTCAGCTGATGACTATTGTACTACCGATTTAGGTTCACTGGCGTATAACCATAGACAATTACCACAACCATAGACAATAACAACAAGGCGTATGTATTTGCCTAGCGGCGCTGACGAGAACTAATTGTGCCAACACGGCACACGGTGAATGGTCTCCAGGCGGAAATGGAGAGGATTGGATTGGGGCATCCCGGCGACCGGCGTGCAAGCTTGCACACGTGTATAACTACGTAGCTATTAAAAGTGTATTTTTACGGCCACATTAAGACAGTATAAACAATTTCCGTAACATTATTTTACAATTAGTAGATATTGATTTGTTTATGACTCACCTCCGTCTTCACGAAACTGTTGAAACAGATCGCGCAGTTCGCATTCTTCTGTTTCGGCCCACTCAGTAGGCGGTTTGGAGCGTGCACCAGACTTCTTGCCAGCCTTGTAATCGGTCAGTAGACACATGTCCTTCAGCTTCTTAAGGACGCCGCGACGGGCCCTTGTGTTGTCAATTAGATTCTCGGTGACCCAATCAACAATATCTATAGAACACAAAGATACAACTAAAATGAAGGCTGCAGAGGATAAAGGATCAAAGTGAAGTTATTTTTCGTGAATATTTAGTTCAGAGATCGCATGTGGTATTGTCGACTAGCGTTACATTTTCGCTCGCTGTTCATCCCCCTTTTGTCGTAGCTTAATAGCTTATGTTACTCGAGAAGTAGGCTTTTAAACAGTGAAAGAATTTTTCAAAATGACAAAACAACAACAAAAACAAAAGCATGACTCTATGTCGTTATTGAGATATCGAAGGTGAAAAAATACCACCTCACACACAGAGAGACAAGCGCCTAGGCCCTGCAGTCAGGGTCCATTCTGATTGGTCGAATACCCCATCTTGATGTCGTTTGACACACGCACACACACCTAAACGAACGTAACAACCAACTAGTGAACTCTGTATACTACTATGGATAGTTGATAGCGATTAAAAAATGGGTTTTGTATGTGGAGAATGTTCAAATAAATATTCTTTACGACAGGCATTAATGTTCACAAAATTAGAATGAAAACTTCAGGTAAGGCTTGTAATCTAATTCTTTCTATGAAAGTCGATCAATTTTTTGACATTTCAAAATAAAACCTAATTTAATATTATTATTTAAGATATTATAGGATGTCCAAAATTTATACAGTAACAGTGTTCTTGAGCATTTGGAAAGGAAAAATAAATTTTAATTAAGTTTTATTTTGAAATGTCACAAAATTGATCGACTTTTATAGACAGAATTAGATTACAAGCCTTCTCTGAAGTTTTCATTCTAATTTTGTGAACACTGAACATTAATGCCTGTCTTGAAGAATATGTGTTTGAACATTCTCCACATACAAAACCCATTTTTTAATCGTTATCAACTATCCATATTAGTATACAGAGTTCACTAGTTAGTTGTTACGTTCGTGGTGTGCAAACGAGCATCAAGATGGGGTATTCGACTAATCAGAATGGACCCTGACTACAGGGCCTAGTCGCTTGTCACACAGAGAGACATCAGTCAGAAAATGGTCTTAAATGATTCCCAAGGTGTCAAAACGTGAAGATCTATTAATATTCCGATATTCCGAAAAAAATGTTTCGGACTCAAACCAGTCCCTACCATAGTAGAGTAAAAGGTTTGTTTCTCTAATTTTTGGTTTAACGAACATCGTAAACCGACGCTTATACTGTTAATTAGATGTGCTGAAGTTGGTGGTAATGTTCCACAAAACAAATAAACATCAAAAGTGCAATTCTTGTTTTATAACTGGTGTTAAAACTAAACATTAAATTTTAATTTTACACACTAGCAGCTATCACAATGATAAATGTAAAAAATTAACCACTGAAAATATTTTTTATGATGTTGAGTTACCTCCTTCCATATCGTTTTGTTTAAATTCCATAAACAGTCGTCGTAGTTCATCTTCTTCCAGTTCCGACCAAGCTTTCTTCGATGCTCCCGATCTAAAAATGAAAATAGTTATTTAAATAAATAATTAATTTTATTGTAAAAAAGCGTAAGGTAGTATGAAAATATGATACAAAGCACCCCACGCTTTTTTACAATAAAATTAATTATTTTTTTACGTTTTAGTTCATCAAAGTGTGTTTTTTAGTTTTTTTAAATTATAATTTATTTTTGCTTTTTAGTCCTGGAGATCCTGGTCAGGATAATGGGACAAACTTATTGAATTATTGTATTGTCGTCGGTCCTTGATAAGTCGACAACGTTTAAACTAAATCTGACCGTTCAAAGTTGGTCAAAATCAAGTTCAAAGAAGTCGGTTACAAACTGACGAACAAGCAAGCAAGCAAACATACAGGTGAAGCTAATAAAAGCGTGTTAAAAATAACAGTTATCAAAATAATGTTGTTATCATTAAAAAAAATTATTGGAAGAGCAGCCAATTACATAATTGATTCCTGCAAATATCGGAAAAAATCATTTTGACAACCATAGTCACAGTCAGGACTCTAACCTGAACATTTATCGCGGCGGAATGAGCTTACAATTACTCAACCGTGACATGACCACCAATCTAACATTCTCCATATATGCAAAGGAATCAATAGATTTCCACTACATGCGAGTGATTTCTTTACTGTGTTTTATTAAGTAGATTATCTTACGATTTCTACAAGATATAATTATTTCTAGAATATTATGTTGTAATACCATATGGTATTTATAACATTGATGTATTTAGGTTCTTATTTAATGTATCCCATTTGGGTGTTTGAAATAATTTCACCTACATGAATAGCTCTCGCTACTACGATGATTCACATCTACAACCTAGCTATAATTAATAACACTCGCATGTAGTGGAAATCTATTGATTCCTTTGCATAATATGGAGAATGTTAGATTGGTAATCATGTCACGGTTGAGTAATTGTAAGCTCATTCCGCCGCGATAGTGGAAAGGTTCAGGTTAGAGTCCTGACTGTGACAATGGTTGTCAAAATGATTTTTTCCGATATTTGCAGGAATTAATTATGTATTTGGCTGCTCTTCCAATAAAAATTTTCAATTGCAAAACAGCCGTATAAATCTATTTAATATATGCTGTTATCATGGCTATTTAATGTGATTTGTTTCCCGAGAAAAGAAGTGTAAGTTTGGTTGATCATTAGCAACAACTTTCTCTTAAAAGTGAGGTTATAAAATATTCCGCTTACTTTTCATTATATGATCCGTAACCTTGTTCAAGGTCATAAGCTTCCCGGCTGTTTTTCCAAAACAACATTTCCACATAAATTTTTGGATTTTTCTGAGCCACTTCCGTAAATTTTCGAATAATGAACACGCCAAATTTTGCAAGTTCCTGCAGTGCAAATGTTTTTCATTAATATGTATTAAAATCGAAGCAAAACATTCAGTGTATTGACTTTATCATAACTACATTTTGATTAAAAATCAACTATAAATCTGTGGCCAAAACGCAAAATCGCTCATGTCGAATTTTCGGTGTAGTGTTTATAAAGTCTCTTTTGTAATCCTTACTCGCAACTTCGCTCGCGTTTTTGTCGGTTTTTCGATTACTACTCAACCCCCTTTAGGAAGAAGAGCGATTATATATTTTAGCCTATCCTATTTCTCGAAGTATAACAAAAACTATAGCTACAGTAAAAGTACGATAAAAATCGCTTCAGTAGTTTTTGAATTAACACAGAACAGGCAAACTGACACACAAAAACTCTGAAGGTAGCTACCTAATTCCATCTAGGTACCTACCTATCCTATAAACTGTACATCTAAGTCGAAATCTTCGTTAAAACTGACAATGAGGTTGATCCACGTATTTTTTTTTCGGCAGTGCCTACCTTTGAATTTAAGGAAAATTCAAATTTTTTTCGGAATTTTTAGAGACTCGGAAAGGCCTTAAAAAATAATAAAATTGAAAACTGTTGGTCGGATGTCGTCATAGGACCATGTTCGCGCTTGCATTTTAACAGCCAATAAGAGTAAAGCCAGCGGACATGAAAATACACTGTTGTCGTATTTACAACTGTCAAGCGTCAAGAAGCGTGTTTTAGTGTTTTTTACTTCATACGTTCAAATATCTATACAGTGTTATTTTTATACTTTATTTCAGACGTTTTTGCTGAGAAATTAATACGTGTGAGATTTCATGGAATTTAGACATCACAACGACAACACTGTCTCAGCCATACTTCGCCACAAAAATGGCGCGCGCCTTCTGAGTGATTCTTTAATTAGCGGGAATTTTAAATTACTGTAAAATTAAATTATTTTTTAAGAATATAATAAACGCTTCAAAATTCTTACCAAAAATATTAGTAAAAAAAACTTTTTAGAGACAAGCATTTATTTAAATGCAATAAAAAGGAAAAAATAATTTTTAATAATTTAGGTTCATAATTATAAAAGCGTGGGTCGTGAACTCTATGGTAGTTTATTATTTACGACCCACGCTTTAATAATTATGACCCCAAATTATTAAACATTATTTTTTCCTTTTTAGTGCATTTAAATAAAAGCTTGTCTCTAAAAAATTTTTTTTTCTAATATTTATTTTGTTCATTTTAGTCTTTCAAAATTTTATCCCCCTTTGACACCCGTAGGGGTTGAATTTCGAAAAATCCTTTCTTAGTAGATGCTTACGTCAGAAAAGAAACCAACAGTCCAAATTTCAAGTTTCTAGTTTCGGCGATTTGGCCTGGACGTTGATTAGTCAAAAACATCCCCGTTTGAATCCCTTAGGGGTTGAATTTATTTCTAAAAATGATTTATTCATGTATTGTCATCGGGAATACATATGTGTACAAAATTTCAAATCGATCTAATACGTGGAAGTCGTTCAAAATTGACTTGCAAGTTTTGACCTAAACAAACACACAAACTAACTAACTAACATACATTGCGAGTTAAATAAAAGCTTGTAAAAATAGATATTAATTATTCAATATACACCTAGAGTACAATATTCGTAAAAAACAACCATTTTCAATATAGTACCCATTACAAAATTACGATTTTATTCATATTGATTAAAATGTACGTTAGTGAATGAATTTCATTCGCTTCATGACTCGTAATATTCGTGTAGTAGGATTGCGCCTTGAGGCATGTGACTGGCAGTATTGGTTCTTTTCATTTCAGCGAAAAATGTAAAAATGCCCGATTAAAATGTAGTCAAGATTATCTTACACAAAAAATCCGACATGAACCGTTTTGCGTTACGACCGTAGAAATTATATTATTGGATATTGCGTTTTAACATTTATTAACTTTTAACAACAACAAAGTCAACATTGGAATTAAAAACACAGATATTACTGTAACAGTAATTGCACGGTATATTATTATAGCAATATTGCACAGTATAAGTATGGTACTGCAATTATTAAAACTGATTGTTTATTATGTACATTATAAAATAAAAACTCGGGTCGCAGTGCCAAAACCCTGGCGACAATATAGTGTATTTGCTAATACTGGCATTGTGGCTTTATTATGTGAACTTAAGTTTGTTTTTGAACAAAATAAAAAATTTAACCTCTTAATACATCCCTTAAAATAATATTTTTTTTCTTAATTTCAATATTTTTATCAATGCAACCTCGGTACCAAATTAAATACACCCTTCAGTAAGTAAAGCACTATCCGCAAACTAGTGTTTTCATAAAATTTGTAAGTCCGGTCCTGTCGGGCCGATTTTATTAAAATTTTAGCAGCCCATTTTAATCGTTACTAAAGGGTTAAATTTCAATTTTGAAACCATTCTGACAATTTTTTCGGTATTTTTGGGCCCAAAAACTTTTTGGAACCCTTAAACACAACCCTGAAAATGGTCCGATCGGGCCCATTTTAAATAGGCTTCGTGCGGTGATGGGTTCCAATGTGTGCACCAAATTTCGTTTAAATCGTTTAAGTCTGTCGAGAGTTATCGTGTACACACACATATATATATATATATAAATATAAATATACATACATATATTTAAACATTTTTAAAAATGGTGGCAAACTGTTCAGGGGGGTATGAAACGTCGAGAAATTTTGGTCCGACCCCTAGGTCCCGCCATCCGACCGACGCCAATAGTGTATGTGCCATATTCTATGGCAAATACACTAATAACATTAAAATCATTTTCAATACAAAAAATTAACAAAAGGTTATAATTACCACAAAACACCAAACCATAATAAAAACTCTCGACGTACGTTTCGCCAACCAAGTTGGCATCATCAGGAGATGATTAAAACTCCTGATGATGCCAACTTGGTTGGCGAAACGTACGTCGAGAGTTTTTATTATGGTTTGGTGTTTTGTGGTAATTATAACATTTTGTATCGTTACACCAAATGTTCGACCACTTTTTATTGACAAAAAATTAAATTGAAATCAGAGTAAAACTGCCAAAATTTTCAAGTAGGCAAATTATTTTTTAAACCATGTAAAGCAGGGGTATTAAACTGGTGGCTAGCGTGCCGTTTTCATGGAAAAAAACAGTAGATAATAAAATAAAAATAATCTCTGATTATACCTTGAACACCCCAATTAGGTAAAAAATCGAATATCTAAAAGCACGTAAAAACAAACTGTTCAAAATAAGTGCATTTTTTTCTATAAATGCACAATAGAATGCCACTAATTCGGTCAGAGGCGGCTTTAGATTTTAGCCGCCCCTCTTCATTAAATTTTTCTGACCCATCCTATGGTCCCTCCCCAATTTCTTCCCCCGTTCCTCTCCCAAACCTCCCTCCATTCCCTATCACAAATATCGCACAAATAAAACACTACTTTCTTCTTTTTTGCCGCCCCTACAACCTTGCCGCCTTGTGCTAAAGCTCTCTAAGCCCCCCTGTAAATACGCCCCTAAATCCGGCGTCTCACGTTCCGGGATACCGCCGAATTACTGGAAAATTACAGGAAAATAATTCGAATTCGCAAAACTACAGCAGGTGACGGAAGGATTACCGTAAACCTCCGGATTATACCGGGTGCTGATTTGCTTTGCGGGTATTAGGGATTTTACATGTAAAATCATGTTTATGAATTCTCCTGCTTCCCTATAGATATAGTTTGGTGAAAAAAAAAAACAAATACAAAATTTGTTCATAATTAAATACTCTACCTGACACGTATGTTTGCAAATTACCAATATGCAGCTTTTAATTACAAAATAATTATTAAGAAGCTGTGGATTAAGTTTAAATTAAAAATATTTTATCCGAATAGCCATGACTTAAACAAAATCATGGCTATTCGGATAAAATATTTTTAATTTAAACTTAATTACAGTTCCTTAATAATTATTTTGTAATTAAAAGCTGCATATTGGTAGAGTTTTTATTATTATGAACAAATTTTGTATTTGTTTTTTTTCACCAAAATATATAGGAAAACAGGAAAATGCATAAACATGATTTTACATGTAAAATCTCTATTACCCGCAAATCAAATCAGCACCCGGTATATAATTTACAACCTTGTAGAAAAACGTCGAATTACTGCCAGACTACGAGATTCCACTGTAGTTTTTTTTAATAGTGGAACATGCTGGATTTTAATCCTTTATCGCCTACACTTTTTAATAAATTAAAAGAAAAATCATATATTAACCTTGAAATTAGGCGAAGATGTAGTGCGGAAAATTCGCTGAAAAGTGCGAAAAATCGAAGCTTGAAATACCATAGCCGGCATTTTACAGTCAAAAGCAATTCGATGTAATAATTTTGCAATGCAGTGATTTGTGTTGGCTGAATTTTTTTGAAAATTATTCAAAGCAATTGCACATGCTTTTACTACTTTTGGAGCCGCAAATCTAAAAAATAATTTAAAAAAAATTAGTTTGAGCAGGATAATAATTTGTATTTCCATTTTTTATAATATTCCGAATAAAAAAAAAATTAACAAAACTAATGACCAAATTTGAAAAATAAGATTATGCAGGCTTGGATTATAAAACTAATTTATTCGAAATAATCAAAATAAATAAATCAGTGTACAGGATGTTAAAACAACCATTTTTTCTGATGATTTTAAAAATTATCTTAGAAATATCTTTTTTATAACTCCTGCTTCTAAAGTTCAATATTCGAGCATTGTGAGGCGGGCGTGAAGAGGCGTATTTTAGTAAGCGTGCGTAAAAGTACAGTCACCGTGCGTAAAAGTCCAAAGCGTGCGTAAAAGTACAATCTCTACATCTTATAAATTCGAAATGTCCGTACTTTGTACAATACAAGCACTATTTACTGACTATCGATCGATGTGTTACTATATATAGTAACGCGCCTACAAAGTCCACATCATGAGAGTCATGTTTTTAATGATTTATACAGAAGTAAATAACTTTAATAACTAAATCGTAACTTAGTCCGTAATTGTAAAGTTTTAAGGACTCGAAGAGCGAATTTTCCGTTTTCATAATTTTTTTTCTCTCTCTATTAAACTTTAGGAGCAGTCGTTATAAAAAAATATGTTTGATACGTCCGCTTAAAGTGAGATATCTAGTAGGCTTAAATTGACACACTCGCTAAAGGGACTGACGCATACACAACGAGATCTCGTTGTGTATGCCTCAGTCCCTTAGCTCGTGCCTCAATTTAAGCCTACTAGAATACCTCACTTCACGCACACGTATCGAAAATAACTATTACAAACGGGTATCAGTAATTGAAGTTCCTTAGAAAACTTCCGTTAAATGGTTATATATTAAATTATTACCTGTTAACAAAATCTTCAAATTTAAAATCTGTTTCCCTGACACTAGCGCCAGCCAATGCATCTTCTTCATCCTCTACAACAATGAAAATACGTAATAAAAAATTAAGTACTATACCTACTCTAAAGCCCCTTGTACACGATAACAATTTTAACATCAAATTTACAAGTGGTGGCTTACAGTTTTTCTTACAAAACTTTTTTACCTATTTTAATTTTCTAGTTTTTAGTTTGATTTGTGGCATGTATCATTATGCAAATTCCTCATCCTTTCAACTGTCCATCTCCTGATTCCATCATCAGACCCTCGTTACCAAGTTGAAATTATCATAATATTGTATTGTCACGGGAACCAAATGTGTGCAAAGTTTCATAAGAATCGGTTAAGTAGAAGTAAGTAGTTGAAAAAGCTGTCGCAAGATTTGAAACAAAGATAGTAGCAAATAAATATACGCGGTCAAAACCGTTTAAAAATAGGCCAGCTGCTATGTTTAATAATTTCTCCTCGTCATAATCAGCTTGCAACGATTTCCTGTTTGAATGCAGATAAATTGTAGATTATGGACGCTCGTCAACCGAGGTCATTAGTGTCTGCCTAATTTTGAAGGTTTTTTATCTAAACATTTTTTTGCAATTAACTTTTAAAATGCATTTTCATCGAGCCATACTCGTACATACCGTATTCTTCTTCACTTTCTTCTTCTTCTTCTGGAGGCTGCTCAATCGCAGGATTTTCAATATTGGATTCATCTGTAAAGAAAAAAATCATGTTATAGTAAAAATTATTGTGATTTTATTATATTAAAATGTGAATTTTTTAAATCAGATTTTCACGTTTCGTAATGAGCTTAAATAAACGATTTTTGTAAATGAGCTCCGTCTAACTTAAATACTGCTGTTGGATTTTTTTTTGTCTAGCACTTAAAACGGCTAGACAATAAATTTTTGAAGTCAATATTTTTCCTTTCAAGAGGCTGAAATCATTAGCGCTAAACATCACGGCCCACTAACTACAGCTCATATACGAAATTACATTATCTAGCTCATTCTGGTCGCGCGAGATCAGTGTACAGTGAACGTTTAATAAAACAGAAATAATCAGTATCGTTTAATTGTAATTGTGTTTTCTCGAGGTTAATGCGCACGCGTTGACGTCATAATCCGTCAACAATAATGTTAATGTCGCCATTTCTACTACACTATTGCACTACTACACAGTTGCAAAACTAAAGCGGGTCATACACAGTCAAGCATGTCTTATTACAATTGATTTTTACAGACAATGCCAGAATTTTGCGAAAGTTTTATTCCGTTTCTGTATAGGTATATACAGGGTGGACCAAGTTATAGTAGCAATAATTCACCATTAGATGGTCCATCGAAAAATAAGTAGACATGCATAATTTTATTTTTTTCCAAAACGCTTCCTAAGGGAGATACAGCCGTTCAAAGTCCAGTTTTAAAAATCAATACTGACAAGTGTCATAAATTATCTCAAAACCAAGCCTACTTTGTTGGTTATTTTCATAAGTTATTTATTTGTTGTTTTTAATTTAATTAATGAATTATTTATTTAAATTCGTCAAACAGTAAAAAGTTTACAATTGTTGTACAAGATTCCAGACCTATTATTTTCATAGGTGGCTATTTTAGAAGTGTTCTAAACTTTCAACTCTAATTATCTCGTAAACGAAGCCTCAAATCGAAATTTTGCAAGAGTAACTCTTTTTTTCTAAATTGAACAGGGAATTCGAAAAAAATGTTATTCTTTAAAAATATCCAGTGGCGCAGAAAATAGGGTGGGAAAAGTGAAACAACCCCCCTGTATCTACGCCACTTGACAATTTTGACAAAAATTACTTACGTCAAGTAATGAGTAATCTATTGCATAAATACTTGTACCAAATTTGATCAAAAACGCATTAATGACCTGAGAGTTTGGACAAAAAAAAGAATTTTAAAACTAAACTTTGAAGGGGTGTATCTTCCTTAGGAAGCGTTTTGGAAAAAAATAAAATTATGCATGTCGACTTATTTTTCGATGGACCATCGAATGGTGAATTATTGCTACTATAACCTGGACCAGCCTGTATAAGGAGCTAAATCCAGAAGTTGATTATTCTAAATGTTCTAAAAAATTCAGTTTATGTGAATAATTACAATAACTGATTAATTGTTACTATCGGTAAATAATAAGTTGAAAATGATGTGGGCGCAAGTAAACCAAGATAGAAAATGTCCATCTATTTTCTGTCGCAATCTTAGTGCCTTCAAAATATTTTCGTTGCCTAGCATGAAGCTTCCATAGAATGATTGGGCAATTACAACAATAATTATTGTTGTCACGCATGCTTGACCGTGTACGGGCCGCTTAACACAACTAATTATTATAATTAATCAACAGAAAACTGGGACAGACATAACTGCATTAACGCAGAAACTGAATGTGCAGCTGTGAATCAAATAGAGACATTATTACTTCCCACCTCTACTATGGTAGGGAAGTAATGGATTCAGTCCGAAAACAATATTTCGAGATTTTAACAGATTTTCACGTTTTGAGACCCTAGCAATCGTTTAAGATCATTTTCTGACTGATGTCTGTATGTGTGTGTGTATGTGTGTGTATGTGTGTGTGTGTGTGTGTGGTCAATTTTTCGCCTTCGATATCTTAAGAACGGAACAACATACGGGCATGCCGATTGTTCTATTGTGTTTATCAGCCTTTAACTTAGATCTGATTAGATTTTGAGTCAAATCGGTTCAGTGGATCCTGAGATATTCAAAAAAACGTCCTCAATGTCACGTATTAACATAGGTAAAAAAAAATATAAATGAATTCTAGATGTTATAATATGAAAAAAATGTAAATATTTTTTTTCTCTAAAATGTATAGTTTTCGAGAAAAAAAATATTTTACTAAAAAAAATAAAAATTGTACGTAAATCAAGGTAACCATGATTTTTGCTATATTAAGCTAGCCATCAATAGATCACCAAACAAAAAAGAGGGCCATGCTTTTTTCAAAGAATAAAAATTAAATTGTGTTTTAAAGACCACCAACAGCTAAGGTTATTTGGGCCTAGTCAAAGAATAAAAAAAAGAGTGTTTATTTTTTGCAAATATTTACTAGGTGGGAAGTATAGGACTGGTCATCAGTCGAATTTTTGTTAGTGCAGCTAAGCGCAACGAATTCGGCTCATTATTGCACGATCGTTGTGTTCAACTATTTGCTAGGTAATTTTGTCTTTATGGGGTGTGAAAAATAATGGCGCTACTTAACTTGATATATAGTGTAATCTGTTTTGATAATGTAAACCGCTCACTCGTATTTTATTTATGATTGAATATATGAAGTTATTATAGTATTTTTATAGCGCAGGTGCAGTAAAAAAATGGACGACATAAGCATTCTGTCACGTATATTATATAGTTTGTTCGTTTAAATATTTTTCATATATATATATTAAGGATAGACTTCAACAGTTTTAAACAACTCGGGTGTCAAAGTGGAACCAGGCCCACAAAATTTGCATTTGTATTTGCTAATACATGCACTGTGTTAAACTGTGATCAATAATTTGGACAAAATAAAAAAAGTGGGTGTGTGCTTATGACCACACAACAAAAGTGAAGAGGGCAGTATAGACTAGTGGTTAGCATGCTTGATGCCGCAACCTCTAGACTGGACTGCCGTGGGTTCGAATCCCACCTGCGCTCATGGATGTTTTGTGATGTTATTTAGTTTTAAGTTAGTTGTTATTTAGTGTAGTTGAAAGACGCTAATGACTTTAGATGTCCACGCGTCTATAATCTACAATAAATAAATATATAAACAAAAGTGAAAACTTCAGATTTTCTAATTTTAAAATATATATATATATAAAATTTTTTAATCACACAGTTTAATCATAAATATATTAAAATCGGCCTATACAATTAAATTTAATGAATATAATACCTTAACGATAATAATGTTTAACCTTTGAATCATGGATTTTGATACCTGCGCTGTTCAATTAAAATTCATGGAGGATTCGATAATTTTGTATACACTTTAAATATTACAGTGATCATATACAATAACATACGCGTATTAAGATTTAGTGTCATCTATTAGCGCACTTATGAACTACAAATTAAAAAATATATATATAATATATATATGTTTTAGTGTCATCTGTTAGCGCACTTGTGAACTACAAATAACAATAACTTAATACGCGCAGTAAGTTTTAGTATCATCTATTAGCGCACTTATGAACTGTAAATTATTACCAGCATACTGCAAATATGTGTTCGTGTTTGAGCCGAGTAATCCCGATTCATCGAGCGTCACCGTCGGGTTGCGAACGGTTCACTTTCGTTCACTACCCAGGCAAAGCGCGCCTAAGAAAGTTTTAATTTCAAAAAAAAGGTCAAGTGCGAGTTGGACTCGAGTGGAGAGAATTCCGTATACTATTCCGTTTATAGTTTGTTCGTTTAATTATTTTTATATTTGTATATTATAAGGATAAACTTCAAGAATTATAAAGCTACATAAATGGGTACTATGTCTGCATCGCGGGTACAGACAGACGACGTAAAGACCGTTAAACACAAATAATTGTATTCGTTGTCATGGAAAGAAATACATCCACTGTTAATTCATCTCATTAAATCAAATGTTCGTAAAATATTATAAATATAAAATAATTGAAATTTTATTTTTTTTATATTTTAAATTGTTACTCAATACCTATACCTATATATTTTCACTATTAAGAAGAAAAATAAAACATTCGGGATTCGAACCTGGGTTTGGCGTTTGTACCTGTCGGTAGACTCGTTTTCCTTACGGCCACCATGGCTTACTGTGTCTGAACCTTTACATAGTTATACATGCTGTTTTATTTCACACGTCAACCACTGCCGACTATTTCCGTTACATCTAATATTTCTACAATGCCACCCCAGTATGAGACATTAGACGTTATTCACGTCAAAAGTCGGGCCGCAGAGCGAAATCAATATTGCAATGTATTATGAGAATTTTAATTTGTTTTTGAACAAAATAAAAAATAAATAACCCCTTTATAGCTACATCCATTAAAATGATTAAATTTTTCTCAATTTTAATATTCTGTAAACATTTTATCAATTCAACATCTGCATCAAATTAAATGAATACACACTTCAGTAAGCAAGCAAACTAGTGTGTTCATAAATTATGTAAATTCGTCTTTGCAAGATCTAACCGATTTTGATAAAATTTTAATTACGAAATTTTTTCAGTGTTTTCGGGCTCAAATAAATATTAATTCTTAAATACAACCTTTAAAATAATCTGATTACGCTCATTTTAATTTTTAAATATTTCGTTTAATTTTTTCGGAATTTTTTTATTGTTCGATTCTTTCCGAGATCTAGTTGTGCACCGCGAAGCCCGATTTTTTAGTATTTTTGCCATATGGAACATATACACTATTGGGGTCGGTCGAATGACGGGACCTAGGGGTCAAACCAACATTTTTTTATGTTTCATACAGTCTTGAAAGAGTTTTTTAAAACTAATGTTAATTTACGCAAATTATTGAGTAAAGAAAAGTTTTTGTTGAAGATGGGAGCATATAGCTCTCAAATGTACATCGAATAACATTAAATTGTTGTATCCAAGTGTGCAAGCTTTCACGGCCGGCATTGTTCCAAGTCTTCATGGTTTCCGGGCTTGTAGGCCGTGGTCCGGTGGTATTTCTACCAATGACCAATCGTACAAGGACGGGATACGACCGAGTAGAGAACTCACCCCCACCACTACACACTGCGCAGTGAGAGACGGACTACGACCGAATAGAGAACACACTGGTATTAGGCATAAAAGAAAGGAGAATACCAGTCACTGACACACTGACCTGTGAGCCGCCAAGGAGGACACTTCGACCGCTGCCACACGCCTTTGAGAATGTCTACCGCAGTTGTAGACGAAACGTCAGGTAGAAATACCACCGGACCACGGCCTACAAGCCCGGAAACCGGATTAAATTGTTGTGTTTAATAATTAGTGACTATAAGTTAGTAAATGCTGTTTTTTTATAATTATATAATAATCTTTATTAGTATCAAAGAGCACAAAACCGGCCAAGTGTCTGTCGAGTAACGCAAGGAAAAGGGTTCCGTATCATGTAAGTTATGCTAAACCTACAATTTTGATAAAATAAATAAAATAAAAACACAATCACAATCTACTCAAAACGCGTTCAACGACAACCTACACAAGAATAGGTACAAAAAAATTTTGTTTGCATGTATGGGCGCCCCCTTAGATAAACCTTTTTGCTATTCTCTCCGTCTTTGGGCCACAATAATACATATTCTGTGTGAATTTCAAGTCCCTATCTCATTTCGTTAAGAAGTTAGAGGCCTGTAACAGACAGACATCGTTGGCACAACAATAGAGTTCCTTTCTGGTACGGAACCCCAAAAATTCGACTAAAGCGATTTGGCCTTGTAGTCGCAAATCTAATACGAGTTTTCGATGTTTACTCGATCGGTTAATAAACTAATGTGCATTCTTTTTCATCGAACAACCGGTTCCGCTTGTTCCCACAACATACCCGTTCTTCCACCATACGTGCACGCACTTCCACCATGTAGCTCTATACGGAATCCTCCTATATTAAGCTATTAGCTGTTTTATTTGTTTTAAATAAATAACAATATATGAGTCTGGTAATTGTGGACGACAATATAATAATTATTAATTAATTCAATAATGAATTTTTAATCCACAAGACATCCACTAGGTAGTAAATAGTATTTCTTAACATATCAGTCAGCATACTATGCCATCATGAATTGTTAAACGTCAAACGATTGTTATAAGATATATAAGGAAAAAATCAGAAGCCACTGTCGGGACTTGAACCCGAAATTCCCAGTTTCCGGCTGGTTGAGTTGCCACTTACTCACACAGTGTCCCGAAAGTGAAATCTGTTCCTTCCCCATATATACATATTTCAATACTAAATCACATCTCATGCGAGAGCCGATTTATTTTTAAGTTACAATAGAAACTTAAATATTAATAACTCAAATGGCTCGAACTACTACTATACTATTCACTACCTAGTGGATGCCTTGTGGATTAAAAATTCATTGTTGAATTAATTAATAATCTCTGTTTTTTACGTCCATCACATATGTTAATATAATAAAGTATTGGGTAATAAGGACCAGTTAAATGTATAAATTATTTATTCTTTGCCAACGTTTCGTTGCGAATTTGCAACTTCTTTAGGGCTCTACAACAGTGAAGTACATACATAATTAATTTTTTCTTTTATAATTCAAAAATTAATTATGTATGTACTTCACTGTTGTAAAGCCCCTGAAGAAGTTGCAAATTCGCAACGAAACGTTGGCAAAGAATAAATAATTTATACATTTAACTGATCCTTATTACCCAATACTTTATTATATTAATTAATAATTATTATTTGTTTTATTTGTCTTCAATATGAAACAGTGATAATTATAATAATAAGATTACCTAGTCAGTGTTTAGTTTTAGCCAAATAAAATAAATGTTATATGCGTTACGGTAATTTATTAATTGGTTGCAACATTCTATGACATTTAAGTTGCAACAACCCGAGGCAATATTTCCCTATTATGTGTTATTGGTTTCATGTCGGCTCGACGCTTTTAAAGCTCGCATACGTGTGGGTAATATGAGACTATTAAATTAGACATTATCATGCACATTTAGCGAGAACGGCACAGGCCATAACATTTTGTGCCTATATGCAAACTGCTGGGTGAAATACGCCATCGACCAATGGCGGTGCCAAATCCATACCACCGATGGACAAAACTCTTTGATAACAACTATTATTATAGCTATTAAAAAAAAATGGTTACCAACAACCGTTAAAAAATAACTGGTAAAATCAACAAATAATATTCATGCTGGGTTGCAGAAAGCATCGTCAGAAAATTTGATCTGACAATGACTTTTCTCCCAGGGGGAACATTGGAATGTAGTTGTTCTCGCAATTGCATTCTAATGTTCTTTAGGAATTGGCGTTCCCAGAAGTCCGAGCTCGTACCAGTCGGTTTGTGTATGCCGGCTGGCAGATTCTAATACACAAATGGATTATTAATTATTGTGTTCAAGACGCAAATGACCTGAGTTGTCGACGCGTCTATAATTTACAACAAGCCGTGAGGTGGGTCGTTTATTAGGATTAAAGTGCGACCCTTGAGGTCCACACGACGAACTTCCCAGTTTGATAAATATTTAATAACAATAATTAAATTAGATATTACACAGAAAAGTAATCATTTTAATCATTAAAACATAATTATTATTTATTTTTAACAATTTTTACGAAGTCGATATAATTTTTTATTCGCGAGTTATTGTGTAAAATCAACTTTTTTGGAGTCTATTTGGTTAAGAAAAAAGAACGGCTGAACCGATTTTGAAAAAAATTCTTTTAGATCATATTTACGTTTTTCATTCTCGAGATTTAGTCTTAGAAAGAAATGGACACATACGTACACACACACGCACACACATTACACACACACAGACATCTTTCTAAAAATAGTGTAGTGACCTTGAAACATAAAAATTTGTTATACATTTTGATTTCGATTTTCGGACCCATTACAATAACTTCCAATGGGAAGTTAAAAACAAAGCATCTACTACATATTTACATTGGATTTTATAGCTCATAGCCTACTACAAAATTGTAAATGTTCTCAATGTTATTTGCCCTGTATAAAGTGCAACGCATACATCTAGTTAGAAGTCTAGACACTTGAGTATCTGGAGATATGAACTTAAATACAAGATTCTCCCACTTATATAAAGTAAATACATTAGGTACCTTAATTTCTATTTGTAGGTACGTACATATTAATAATATAGGTTAGGTATTTATCTGATGTACCAGTGTTGCCAGTGCTAGAGAAATTTCACTAGATCTAGAGAAAATTTGGATATGTCAGGAAAAAAGAGACATTTTTTATAATCTGAAGAATTTTACAGGATTTGCATCAACAGACGCTAATGGCCTTTGTTGTCGAGCGTCTATAATCCACAATTCAATTCAAGGATTTGCATCAGATGCCAACTTTTAGCAATTTGACACAAATAATACCTACTAAAAAGGTAGGTCGTATAACTAGAAAAATGTAAAATATGAATCCTAATCTTCTGACTGTTTTTCTTAGATCTCCTACAATTCAATGAGTTTAGTGTACAGATTTATTTCATGCCTTTATTGCCATTTTTCTTACGTGGCTGAGCTAAAGAAGAAAATAACTGCTTATAAAAAATTGGGATAATACTCGCTCTAACAGTAGAACTAAAGCATAACCTCAAATCTGAAATGAAATATTTTTAGGGAAATTCTAAGTAACTTTGAAGCTATGAGATCTAGGGAAAATCTGGGGAAATTTTAAAGATTTTACTAGGGACATTAAAGTCTTGCACCTGGCAACACTGAGATGAACGTAATATATAAACGTCGACTACATAGGGAGCGCCACTGATGTATTTTAAAGTGAATTGCACAATAATGAAACCGGGAGAACGTTCGAACTCTCTCTCTCTCGGCTTTCTCTCAATGTGGGTGAACTGCATTCACGCGCATGCGCAACTGTGGAAACATGGAAGCAGGAAGTTCGAGAATGATAGCTGGAAAATTCAATTTCCCGTCTGTCGATGGAGAAATCAAGTTTTAAGAGTGTCCGAAAAAAAGAACAGAAAGAATATTGTGAAAGATTCGACACCTGGCAGTTTTGAATGACATCCCAGGGATGGAATGTAATGATTTTATAATGAAATATAATTTGGTTTTCTTTTGGAATACTTACCAAATGTTATCAATAAACATGAAATTATTATTGACATTTAATTATTAAAAAATGTAGGTACCAGTAGAAACCAGGAACCTTTATAGTCCATCCCTCCCTCTGTCTGTATGTCGCAGCCCTCCCATTCTCTTATTTATAACCTATTAACAGGCCCGGACTTAGAGACCCAGGGCCCCTAGGCACTTGACAGTTAGAAGCCCCCCAAGACCAAAAAAAATTAAAAATTGGATTGGTCGGAAATTTAGCAAAAAAAAATACGATAAGTCGCCAAATGAGCTAGCTTAGAAACAATTGGGCTATCTTAAAACATGTTTGGGCTTTTTTCTATAATTTACATTTTCGCCTTGGCCGGGGCCCCCTCGGCAGCTGGGTCCCTAGGCCGGTGTCTTTTTGGCCTAGGCTAAAATCCGGACCTGTCTATTAAAATGAACACGAACGTAGATTGATGACCAAAAACAAAAATGAAATTTTTGCAAAAAATAATTTTTTGGACTCCCTCCCATATAGTTGAAAGTGGACTATTAAAAGAATTTAGCAACTAAATATGTTTGCCTTCTATCCCGTTCTTCGAAAGTAAATTTAAAATAAAAACAGAGAAAATATCACCATTGCTGGACGCTCAAAGCTGATACCAACATAAAAAAACTCGGGTCGCAGTGCCAAACCCTGCCGACAATATAGTGTATTTGCAAATACAGGCCTTGTGGCTTTAATACGTGAACTTAAGTTTGTTTTTGGACAAAATAAAAAATTTAACCTCTTAATACATCCCTTAAAATAATATTTTTTTCTTAATTTCAATATTATTATCAATGCAACCTCTGTACCACATTAAATACACCCTTTCATAAGTAAATCCGTATCAACAAACCAGTGTTTTCATAAAATTTGAAAGTCCGGTCCTGTCGGGCCGATTTTATTAAAATTTTAGCAGCACGTTTTAATCTTTACTAAAGAGTTAAATTTCAATTTTGAAACGATTCTGCCAAATTTTTCGGTATTTTTGGGCCCAAAAACTTTTTGGAACCCCTAAATATAACCCTGAAAATGGTCCGATCGGGCCCATTTTAAATAGGCTTCTTGCGGTGATGGGTTCCAATGTGTGTACCAAATTTCGTTTCAATCGATTAAGTCTGTCGAGAGTTATCGTGTACACACATATATATATAAATATATATATATATAAATATATACATACATATATATATAAACATTTCCAAAAATGGTGCCAAATTGTTCAGGAGGGTATGAAACGTCGAGAAATTTTGGTCCGACCCCTAGGTCCCGTCATCCGACCGACGCCAATAGTGTATGTGCCATATTCTATGGCAAATACACTAAAAACGAGTTAGTAATTAAGTTTTAAATAGGACGATAATATGCGCTTCTATAATATCTGGAATCAAAATAAACAAGTGCTGCAAGATAATACCACAAATGAAGGTTTTTAATAGCCTTGCCGTCTGGAATAATGCAGACAATTCAGGATGAGAAGAATGAACAATTAGCGCCTGGTGATATACTATCTTCTCTACTACTTCCACATATGCATGTTATATTATGCACCGAGTTGCAGTGCTTCTCAATGTAAGGTCCAGGAATAATAAAACATTTTTTTTGTAACTCCACCAACAGCTAGGGTTATTTGGACCTAGCAACCAATTCATATTTTCATTTTCGTATTTTATTTTTAAAATAATACATTAAAAATCCTATCGACAGTTTTACCAGTTTTCGGATTAAAGAACCTGGGATCTTGTAATCGAGGATACGCTACAACGGCATCGCTACACGCTCGGATATTCTCAACTCCTAAACCATTTTTGATGTCGAGGTGAGAGTCCGATCGGAGGTGTCGAGGGTAAACTGAGCACGGCACGAACTCATATGTACAATCGAAAGTAGATATCATCACGACGATAAATCCAATTTTAATTAAAATCGCACGGCCGACACGTTCCAAAATGTCAGCCAGTAAAAAAAATGAATAAATAGCGTTCGAGATTTATCATTATGATAATGTCTATTTTCGATTGTAGGTATACTATTGGTTTGTGTGGTCATGCACTTTTTTCTGAAGGCTTTTTCACTTTCGATCAATTCTATGGTATTGGAAGAAGTTCGAAAATTTTCTTTCGGGATTTCGATAGATCATCACGTTTTGATACCGTAAGCATCATTTGAAACCAATTTCTGATTGATGTCTGTATGTGTATGTGGTGAAATTTTGCTTCTTCGATATTGTAAGAACGGAACAACATAGATAGGGTGCGTGTTTTTTTTGGTCAGCATTTAACATAGATCAGGTTAGATTTTGAGAAAAATTGGTTTAGAGGATCTTTAGATATTTAAAGAATTGTTCTCATACGTAAAAAATATAAAAAGTATTCTTCACAACAAGTTGGTCTGCACTGAATCCTGGACATTACAGCCCTCTCATGCTGAAACGGTTGGCTACCGACTATAATCGCATCCAGTGCGTTTCTCAGGAAAAATTTTCACTCGGAGCACCACGTATTGTTCCCAACAAGTTGGTATACACTGAATCTTGGACATTACAGCCCTCTCCCAGTTTGAAAAGGTTGGTTACTAAATCGCATCCAGTATGTTTCTTAGGAAAAACGTCGACTCGGGAGCACAACGTATTCTTTCCAACAAGTTGGCCTGCACTGAA
The DNA here is from genome assembly GCA_039654895.1 of Mongoloraphidia duomilia. Lineage (NCBI taxonomy): Eukaryota > Metazoa > Arthropoda > Insecta > Raphidioptera > Raphidiidae > Mongoloraphidia > Mongoloraphidia duomilia. The sequence goes on along the minus strand of CM077520.1, from coordinate 3,089,252 downwards.
TCCTGAACATTGTCCTCTCAATCTGAAACGATTGGCTACCGTCTATAATCGCATCCAGTGTGTTCCTCAGGAAAAACTTCTACTCGGAGCACCGCGTATTATTCCCAACAAGTTGGTCTGCACTGAATCTTGGACATCACAGCCCTCTCCAAGTCTGACACGGTTGCTTACTAATCGCATCCAGTGTGGTTCTCAGGAAAAACTTCTACTCGCAGCACAACGTATTCTCCCCAACAAATTGGCCTGCACTGAATCCTGGACATTGTCCTATCAATCTGAAACGATTGGCTACCGTCTATAATCGCATCCAGTGTGTTCCTCAGGAAAAACTTCTACTCGGAGCACCGCGTATTATTCCCAACAAGTTGGTCTGCACTGAATCTTGGACATCACAGCCCTCTCCCAGTTTGAAAAGGTTGGCTACTAATCGCATCCAGTGTGTTTCTTACGAAAAATTTTCACTCGGAGCACAACCTATTCTCCCCAACAAGTTGGCCTGCACTGAATCCTGGACATCACTGTCCTCTCATGCTGAAACGGTTGGCTACCGACTATTCGCATCCAGTGTGTGTATGTACACTTACATAATTAACAAAACACTAACGCGCGCATAGTAGACGTGTATGTATGCGATGTGCATTTGTTTAAAGGACAAAGGAGAAACAAATGTGTAACAGTAAATGGTCTGGAGAGTGTCATGGCGACTGCTGCATTGTGTACGTATAATAATCTCTGTAACAGTACGGGGGACGTTGATTAGTCGGTCATTTAAAACGGTCCCTTGTTATTCTGGCCGACGTGTGTTGTGTACCGTGTTCCGGGTAGCGAACACCGGGGAAGCCCCGGTACACTTTACTCCTGATACCTACATAGAATGACGAGATCTTTATCTCTTTCAACGCTACTCTCATCTGGACGTTCCTCTACCTACTTTAATACTTGAACAACCCGTTCTGCACTTACTCACTGCTTCTCAATAGTGTTGCCATCTAGACAAGACAAGATTTTCAGAGTCTTGTCTTGTCTTGTCTTGAAGTATCAAGACAAGACTTCACTTAAGTCTTGTCTTGAAATATTAAGACTTCACTAAGTCTAAGTCTAGATTAAAAAACTCTTGTCTTGTCTAATATCAAGACTCTAGATTATTTTCAAGAGTCTAGATTGACCGAGTGGTTTACTTTACCTACTACTACTTAGTTTATCTAGACTCTTGAAAATTGTCTAGAGTTTTGGCAAGAGCCTTGATCTAGATAAAGCAAGTCTTGTCTTGTCTTGAAAATTTCTAGACAAGACTTTTGCAAGTCGTGTCTTGAAAATCTAGACAAGAAAAGGCAAGAGTCTAGAAAGTCTAGATCTAGACGGCAACACTACTTCCCAATCCATTAGTAATGATCAAAATCGGTCTTGGTTTTACACTTTTTGCAAGATCAAGACCAGAGCTGGGCAAAGTACCGAACCTAAGTTCTAGAAGCAATCGTTTTTTTAGATGCTACATGATGTAAATAGTTGTTAAAAGCCACTAATTTTTGATTATATAAAAAACTACTAAATACATGTAAATAAGTCATAAATTATTATAAAGTGTGTAAATTGCAAGACTGCAAGAGTCTTGCAGGCAAGACCAAGACTATCATAGTGGTCTTGCTCTTGTTTAAAACTAAAAGTCTTAAGAAAAACTAGTCTTTACTATCGTGCGTCCCTGCTTTCTGTGTTTATTAAAAAAATGACTAATTAAGGGCTAATGCACATGTGCTACCGTTTGTATCGAAAACGCGCGATTTAGGATACTATATCGCGATCTGACGCTTACTAAACTACTCAAAGTTCCTCAATCGTGTATTTCAGCGAAGAGTGTGCGGCCTTATGCAATTGGTAGCTACGTCTGACGATCTCGCAAAATCGTAGGAAAAAAGATCTGTTTTTAAAAAACTCAAAAGAACTTCACAGAAAAATTCGAGCAAATTTTAATTTCTAAAAAAAAATTATCAACCCTGAAAATTTACAAATTTTTAAAAGCGTTTAAAAACCCGTCCGAATAAAAAATGTAATATGTTTTAGTTAAACAAAATCTTACAAATTATCAGTTCTTGTAGATTTCAAGCGTACATTGTGTATCATATTGTACTTGAAATAGATCTGTATTGTGTACATAGAATTAGACTATTATTTACTTGCACTCGAACCGCAAAAATAATAATGTCACAAAAATACATAACAATAAAATGTAATAATTATATCTCAATTCTAACAGTCAACACTGTTTATATAATAATAACACGAAAAGTAATTCTTAAACGAACTGAAGCACTTTATCAACACTGAACAATTTATATGCTGTATTTATTTCAAATCGACACTGTCACACCATTGAGAACAAGTAACAATGGTGAGGCGTGGCATGATATCGAAGACACCGGTAACCACCAGAATGTTCTGGAAAGCGCGCGAGCGTGGGGGGGTCAAACTGCTAGCTCTATATAGGCAGGAGCAGTTACCGGACAATAATTTTCAACCGGAATAAAATTATAATTGGTATGGTAGTTGGACATTAGCTGTTTTTTGAAGTGAAAACTTCTTTAGGCGCGTTGAGCGATTTTTGGTAGGAGAAAATCTTATGCGTCACCGACATGCTATGGACTAGGATGTCTCTGTCACAACTGTGTCCGCACGCATAATATACAATAAAAAACGGCACGTCATTCAGTTGTATCGATGGCGACGATAGCAGCGTCTGTGCGTCGTGTGCATAACGTCCCCGGTTCGAAACCCACTGTCAACGTGAAATTTTTGTGTTTTTTTTTGTTCTAAATTCTACATGATATTTATTTATATATTTTTATTTTTTTATATTCTTTCTTTGACATTAATTACAATTTTTGAAGTGAAAACTTATTTAGGCGCGTTGAATAAACCATATAAAAATGTATATAATTGTTGCTCGAAGTGCCGGTAGATGTGAAAACCAGACTAATATTTATAATTTTTTATTTCTGTCGGCAGTCCCCATGACTGCCTAATTATTTTTTTTTTTGTAAATTTTTAGACAAATCAACTGTCTATTGCTATAGAACACATTTTCTTTTGAAACACACCTCTGTAGTGCACTGTATTAAGTTTACATTTTGATGGATAAAAAATAACAAGCATGACTTACCGGGAATGGTTTCTAATGAAGCCTTTGGTGTCCCAGTAGGTACGAAAAAAGAACGAAAACAGGAAAAATTCTGCTTCACATATTATTATGGATATAGTTGTCACAATCTGCACATTTAAGTCTATATAAAAAATACTTTTAATCCATAACTGCTCAACAAAAATGAAATTAAACTAAACTATATAACCTTGCTGGTTGAAGGAGAATTTATGAGTTCACTAATGTCTATACACGAAATACGTAATCATTATTTCACATAGTATTTACAGAGCCATCTATGTGTTCATTAGCTAAAATTAAATCCGGGGTTCGCGTCCATACTAACAAAACAAAAAATTCAAAATGGGCGGCAGAGCATAAAATAACATACAAAGTAGGCGACACTAGTGCCGCCTAGTGACGAGTTTGTGTCGCCTAGTGACAGTCGGTTGTGCCGGCGGCACAAGAGTTAGAGAATTTTAATTTTTCGGCATAATATATTGTTTCTGCAGTCTGCACACTACAGTATGAGGGGTAGGCAGATTAAGATACAAAAGATACCACACTATAATTTTTAGTTTTTCATTCATACCTATAATAAAATGTACTATGCTTTAAAATTGCGTATTTTTAATTTATCATTGACGATTTATTTATTATTTATTTATTATTTTTATTTATCCTTGACGCTTTGCAATATTTTTTAGTGAACCTAACTCTCGAACTCTAGTGCCGCCCAGTGAATATTGATTAAAATCTCTGATGGGCGGTGTAAACAGTAGCCACATCTGACGATCTCCAGGCGATTTAGTCGCAAAATTTCGCGACAAAAAGTAGCATGTGTGCGCTGACCAAGGAGTGAGTGGATCACGCGTCAGTTTGACTGTTGAGTTTTTTTTTTCAGTAGATCATGTACAAACATCAGCTCCAGTTACAATGAATGTTTTGTCTCCGTTTAATGTAATCAACGCCACCAAATAAAGCAGACCGTGTGCATATAATGAAGGACATTCAACAACTTTTAGTTAAATCACAGAAAGCCACACCGCAACTAATCTTCCATCTAATTGTAACTTTATCTATCCATGTATAACAATGTCATTTATACGTTTATACATTTTGCTTGAACAATTAAATCGATCAAACTGAGAACAATGCAATTTATATCACAGAAATACGCTTATCATAATATAAAGAATGGATATGTGTGTATTGCGGGTGTAGAATGATGACACGAATACCGTTAAACATAAATAATATTCGTTGTCATGGAAAGAAATACATCCCACTTTTATTTATCTTATAAAATCAAATGCTCGTAAAATATAACAAATAAAATAATTGCAATTTTATTTTTTTATTTTTTTATATTTTAAATTGTTATACAATACCTATCTACAGATTTTCATTATAAAAAATTATAAATTAAGAGAACTATCGAGTAATTTGCTAACTTCATAGTCAAAGGTAATAGAATGGCTAACTTGGTTCTTTTCGGGATCTCAAAACTTTTTACGGCGAAAGTGTTGCGAGACTTGGCATTTTTTTTTCTTTACAAGAATGTTTTTGATGTATATTCTTTGAAATAGCGGGAAGTAAGGACTCGGTTTATGTGGAATATTTCAATTTATTGCCGACGTTTCATTAACATTTTTTAATTTCTTCAGGCTATTTAACAGTTCTTAAAATTTTTATATTCATTTACAGAATATTATACAAAAAATTTTTAACATTATTTTCATAAATTTAAAATACTTAAGGTGACTGCACACGCAGATTGCAAAAAATGATCTCGGCAAATTTCAAACTGTGGTCACAAAAGTCATTTTAATACTGTTTTTATTAGCTACAATTTAACATTAAGCTTTATAGAAGGGCTCTTATTGCTTAAAAACTAAAAAAAAAAAAAAATTCTGTTTAAAAAATTGTATCAAAAAACGTGATTTTTATCAATATTTTCTTTACAGTACGACTTATTATTTCAAATTACGGGAAGTGAAATTGACATTTTAAAGTTTTTTCTTCACAAATGTATGCAAAAAATACTAAGGAAGAGGGCTATTTGAACAGTTTTTTTGAAATCAATTTTTTTCTACACATAAATTTGTGTTAAACTTACGCTATTTTTGTCATTTTTACCTGATTTTAAAGAATATATTTAGATCAAATATTATACAACAATCTGGCTCAAAGTCATATGGGAAGAAAGATACACACTTCTAGTTTATTTTGAAAGCATTACCATCAAAGTTTGATTAAGGTTTTTCATAGAAATTAGAGATTTTCGAAATAGTTTTTCACAGGGGTTGTATTATACTGAAAAGTCAATAGATGTCGTTAGCAGACTTGAATCGAACGATGTTTCATAATACTTTACAGAAACAAATATATTACACATCACACTTCCAGTGTGAACTCGTGAGTCGGGTCGCAGTGATAAATAAAAAAAATTCGACTGATGACCAGTCCTATACTTCCCACCTAGTAAATATTTGCAAAAAATAAACACTCTTTTTTTTTATTCTTTGACTAGGCCCAAATAACCTTAGCTGTTGGTGGTCTTTAAAACACAATTTAATTTTTATTCTTTGAAAAAAGCATGGCCCTCTTTTTTGTTTGGTGGTCTACTGATGGCTAGCTTAATATAGCAAAAATCATGGTTACCTTGATTTACGTACAATTTTTATTTTTTTTAGTAAAATATTTTTTTTCTCGAAAACTATACATTTTAGAGAAAAAAAATATTTACATTTTTTTCAAATTATAACATCTAGAATTCATTTATATATTTTTTTACCTATGTTAATACGTGACATTGAGGACGTTTTTTTGAATATCTCAGGATCCACTGAACCGATTTGACTCAAAATCTAATCAGATCTAAGTTAAAGGCTGATAAACACAATAGAACAATCGGCATGCCCGTATGTTGTTCCGTTCTTAAGATATCGAAGGCGAAAAATTGACCACATACACACACACACACATACACACATACACACACACACACACATACAGACATCAGTCAGAAAATGATCTTAAACGATTGCTAGGGTCTCAAAACGTGAAAATCTGTTAAAATCTCGAAATATTGTTTTCGGACTGAATCCATTACTTCCCTACCATAGTAGAGGTGGGAAGTAATAAACATTTTCAATCACAATAACCACTTATTGGATTCTAATATAGTCATTCAATTTTTGGACAGATTTTATTATGATTTTAATAATTTATTATTACCTGCTGGGTTAGAACGACTGGTTATTGACGTCGGTCGGATGGCGAGATTTAGTGATCGGATCAAAATTTTTTGACTTTTCATACCCTCCTGAACAATCTGACTCTGTCTGTTGGTCCGTTTGTACGCTTGTAACTCGAGAACCACTGATCCGATTTACATTATTTTTTTTGACATGAATAACTTTTTATGCGATTCTATACGCGTTTTAAATTATTTCTAGTTTTGATACATCTTACACTTCAGTCAGGCGCTATATTCAGAAAGTTAACGTCACGAAAATTGCAGCGAAACATGCGACGGAAGCCATAATTTTGACGCCGTTGGGTTCAGAATGTTTACGGATTGATATTTGAGAGTTTTACAGGACACATAAAAATAAAATGGCGTCTGATTTCAAAATGGCGGCCATATGTACTTTCATAAAAATTATCGGATCCTTTTAAAAATTGATATTTGAGAGTTTTATAAGATGCAAAAAAATAAAATAGCGTCGAATTTCAAAAAGGCGGCCATTATGTACTTTTGTAAAAATTATCCGATCCTTTTGAAAATTGATATTTGAGAGTTTCATAGAGCACAAAAAAATAAAATGACGTCAGATTTCAAAATGGCGGCTATATGTACTTTTTTGCAAAAATGATCCGATCTTTTTGAAAATCGGTATTTGAGTTTCATAGGACACAAAAAAAAAAAAATGACGTCATATTTTAAAATGGAGGCCATATGTAGGTACTTTTTTGCTAAAATTATCCGATCCTTTTGAAAATTGATATTTGACAGTTTTACAGGACACAAAAAAAAATTACTTCAGATTTTGTAAAAATTATCCGATCTTTTTGAAAATTAATATTTGCAAGTTTTATAGGACGCAAAAAAATAAAATGACGTCATATTTCAAAATGGCGGTCATAAGTATATACTTCTTTGTAAAAATTATCTGATCCTTTTGAAAATTGATATTTGAGAATTTAATAAGACATAAAAAATAAAATGGCGTCAGATTTCAAAATGGCGATCAAATAATAACTTTTTAATTGTATTATTTATATCTTTGTTAAGTTCGGTTTTATATACAATGCGTAAGAAGCATAGCTTCTGTCGGGTGTCTTACGACACATCATGACTTTTTTTATTTAGCCGGTTACGAATTACGCTTAATAGTCAACCGTTGCTACGGAAAGTTGTTTAAAAAATTCACTGTACTATTTTTTCTATGTAATCCAATACATATTTATATTAGGTCTTATGGCTCATAACCTACTACAAAATTATAAATCTTCTCAGTGTTATTTTCCCTATGTTCGATAAAGCCGTTTACACACAGTATACCTACATGAATATCGCGCCTTGTAATTCTTGAATTACTTGTATGTTCCAAAATTTTTTCTTAATATATTAGAAATTCGGAGTATTTGAAATGTATTTTCAAATTCAAATATAATTTATAAAAATAAAGCAATTTGAATACAAAATATAATAAATACTTATTACTTATTGTCTGGTACAGTGTTTGCAAATTAGTAAAGAACGCCTACGCCACTGGAATTTCATCTTTGAAAACAACGTTTCAACACGAAATGAAGAACTCTGTCGTAGATGGTCGTGTCATTATAATCAATCAAGTTTAAATGATCCGATCATTCACGAATCAGTTTTCGTCTTCAGTGTACTTTCTCCGACACATACATTCAAATGCCTATAAGATAGACCTCTGCGGGTGAATAACGGGGCATGTACAGAAATGCATATAGATATTTTTTGTGGCTATTCAGTCACCTTAATATTATAATTTTCTCTATTATATTATGACTTATTAAATTCATAGTAGGTAATTTGTTATATATTTATGAAATAAAGATTTATCAGTAAAATGGAAGATACCCACGGTGGACACCCGATAAAATTTTAGAGAGAAAAATGAAATAAGAGAAAAATATTTTGCAAAACACACGAAGTGTTATAAATAAACTCTTTGACTTTTTCAGGCTTTCAGCATCAAAGCCTCTTTTTAATCGTTCTGTGTTACGTTTCAATTAACTTCAGCAAATTATAAAAAATAAAAGCATGAAACATCTACAAGAAATTTAAAAACATACCTTGGAAAAAAAGAAATGCAATTTCCTTCGTTAAAAAGGTGTAAAAATACTGATGTTAAAATTCAGATAAGATGTATCGCGAACACAGTTAGGGAAATTTACAAACATTTCCATCTGATGGTTCCTATTTGAAGATAGCAACTTGTTTTCGTTTTTGCATTTTCTTTCTCTTAAAGTGAAGCAGAAATATTGCACTGAACGTATATTATATATATAAGTTGTTCGGAGAAACTTATTAACTTTTTTCGCTTTAAAATATACGAGACTTTAATGAAACTAAAAAGTCGGAAAATTCATATACATTAGAGTGGGTCAAAAAAATCAATTATTTTTTTTTACAAGTGACACGGAAAAATGGGTTGCTAGACACCTTAAAAAAATTCTCACCAAATATGAGCTCTTAATTTTAATCGGAAGATCCTCCGCATCACAGTTTTTTATTTTTTTCTCAGTCCAATAGAAAAATATTCATACCTCATCATTAATTGATTGTACAGGAAAATGTTTTAAGAGAATTTCGTAAGAAATTTAATGCTCTACAAAAAAGGTATCTTATATTTTTTCCGCAAACCTCACCATTTGAAAGATATTGAAGATTTATAATAGTAATTTATTGTCGAGTTATAAAATTCATAAACAAAAATGAAATTTGTCTTAAAATAATCAAACTTAAATCTTCAATATCTTTCAAATGGTGAGGTTTGCGGAAAATATATAAGATACCTTTTTTGTAGAGCATTAAATTTCCTACAAAATTCTCATAAAACATTTTTCTGTACAATCAATTAATGATGAGGTATGAATTTTTTTCTATTGGACTGAGAAAAAAATAAAAGACTGTGATGCGGAGGATCTTCCTATTAAAATTAAGAGCTCATATTTGGTGAGAATTTTTTTAAGGTGTCTAGCAACCTATTTTTCCGTGTCACTTGTAAAAAAAAATAATTGATATTTTTGACCCACCCTAATATACATGTTGGAAAAATTTGTAGGTGTATGTAAGTACTGGAAATATATAGCTGCTAATTTTCTTTGATCTAGCTTGAAAACTGTAATTTCGCTAATCAACCTAATTACCCTTACGTATTCTGTAAGTTATTAATAAGAGACGACGTACTTTAAAGCTTGAAATTCATATGGACAACAGTACTTCTTAAGATACTTTAACAAAAGATTGTAGGTAGTATTGAGTGTCGCCGTCGAGACGAGAAATATCGACACGGCCGTAACATTTTTTGTCTCGAATTCCGAGACGAGACCGAGATTAAATTTTCGAAATCACACCAAGACGAGAATTTACCTATAGGTAAATTCTCGTCTTGGTGTAATTGTATATTAGTATATATACTAATATACAATTAGGTAAAGATTGTTAATTTGTTTGTGTGTTTGTTCGTTTGAGATAGTCTCACAAAAGACTGAACCGATTTGAATAATTATTTTACTGTATTTTACAGTAAAATAATTATTCAAATCAGTTCAGTCTTTTGTCATTACCGCTGTCATGTTGCACTTTCTTTACACGATCTCCCTGCGACGGTGGTAAATGTGTAACACTGAAGGTCACATCTAGCATCCCACCAACGCGACGCTCAGCTGAACACGATACACTGTAGCACTGCTCTCTACACTGACCAGTCGAACACGGTTCTTGATTAAAGTTTACACTAGTGCGGCCCAGTGTAACAAAGTGTAACCAGTTGAAAACGCTTTATGTAAAATTGGAGATCGCGCACACGATCTCTGAACTGAATCGGTGTACGCTGGATAAGCAATTGAAGTAGGGCAGTATAGCCTAGTGGTTAGCGTGCTTAGTGCCACATCCTCTGGACTGGACTACCGTGGGTTCGAATCCCACCTGCGCTCATGGATGTTTTGTGATGTTATTTAGTTTTAAGATAGTTGTTATTTAGTGTAGTTGAAAGACGCTAATGATCTGAGATGTCGACGCGTCTATAATCTACAATAAAATAAAAAACAAGCCGTGAGGTGGGTCGTTTATTAGGACTAAAGTGCGACCCTTGAGGTCCACACGACGAACTTCCCAGTTTGATAAATATTTAATAATAATAATTAAATTAGATATTACACAGAAAAGTAATCATTTTAATCATTAAAACATCAATAATTAAAAAAAAAAAAAAAAAAAAAAAAACGGCTGAACCGATTTTTATAAAATTTATGTCGGATCAAAATGACGTTAACACGCCTCGATTGACACCCTTACGAAGTCGATATAATTTTTTATTCGCGAGATATTGTGTAAAATCTACTTTTTTTGAGGTTATTTGGTTAAGAAAAAAGAGCGGCTGAACCGATTTAAAAAAAATTCCTTTCAGATCATATTTACGTTAATACGCGTCGATTGGCACCCCAACGTAGTCGATATCATTTTTCGTTCTCGAGATTTCGTCTTAGAAAGAAATGGACACATACGTACGTACGTACACACACACACACACACACACAGACATCTTTCTAAAAGTAGTGTAAAAATAGTGTAGTGACCTTGAAACATTAAAATTTTTTTTCCTTTTTGATTTCGATTTTCGGACCCATTACAATAACTTCCAGTGGGAAGTTAAAAATTAAAGCAATTAAAGTAAATAGTGAGACATAAGAGATTTGTTGGTCTTAAATATTTTTGCCTACTTAAATCAGGGAGGACGTCTTTTAATTTGAAGGTGTGCCAACCTCTTAAAATGAAATCTGAACCTGGTTTTACTTTATGAGACACTATCGCTACAGAAACTTTTTTCGTTAAAATAACTTTGCTTTATAAAGTTCGTTTTTTAAATATCGTTCTGAGAAAAAGTTTGATCAGATACACGTGTAATATTTACGAAGAAGTCGACTAAAAAAGTACGAATGAGTTTGGTAAAAATCTTTCTTGTTTTTGAAGTGAAAACTTCCTTAGGCGCGCTTTGTCCGGGTGGTAAACGAAAGTGAACCATTCGCAACCCGACGGTGAGATTCGCTGAATCGGGGTTACTCGGCTCAAATTAACTAATTATTTATTTAATTCTAATTATTGAAGTGAAAACTTCCTTATGCGCGTTAGGCACTCTTTGCCTGGGTAGTGAAATAAAGTGAACCGTTCGCGTTCGCAACCCGACGGTAAGAATCGCTGAATCGGGGTTACTCGCTCAAACACGAACACGTATTTGCAATATGCTGTTAATAACACGTCTGGGTACTGACTGGTCACTCTCTTAAACTGTGCCCTGCTGACATACCTATATCATAAAAACGGCGCGCTACACAGTTGCATCTGTAGCGATGTAGGCAGCGTCTTGGCGTTGTATGCATATAGGAACCTCGGTTCGAAACCTGATGGCACCGTAGAATTTTTTGATGTATTTTTTTTCTAAATTCTACGTGATATTTATTTATATATTTTTCAATTTTTGTTATATCTATTCTTTCTAAAATTATATATATAAGTATTTTAAAATTAGAAAATCTGAAGTTTTCACTTCTGTCGTGTGGTCACAAGAACACATCAATTCTTTTAGAACTATTTTTTATACTGAATATTAAATTAAATATTTTGGTTATAGTTTCATGTCCCTTCTTAAAAGATAATACGATGGTCACAGAAAAGTGGAAAGGTACCTACACTAATCAAACACCATATTTAAATAAAGTGTTTGATTAATTATTAAATTATATAATTGTAACCATTATAAAAAATGGGTGTGTTTATGACCACACGACAGAAGTGAAAACTTCTGATTTTCTAATTTTAAAATATATACATATTTTAGTGTCATCTATTAGCGCATCTATGAACTACAAATAACTTATTACCAACACACTACAAAAATCTTTTCAATTGTTTTAGTGTCATCTATTAGCGCACTTATGAACTACAAAAAACTTATTACCAGCATTCTACAAATACCTTTTCGTGTTTGAGTCGAGTAAACCAGATTCAGCGTTACCGATCCAAAGCGTGACGGTTCACTTTCGTTAACTACTTAGGCAAAGTGCACCTAAGGAAGTTTTCACTTCAAAAATCGAAGTAGGATCACTAATTTCAATATGATATTTCAATAGCGTACCTAGAACGTATGCTATAAGTATTCTAACCTCCATAGTCCATGGTCAACTGTCAAAATTTGAGAGGGCTTGAGAATAGCCGAGAGTGTAGCGGCGCTGTTGTTTACATGGCGTTGCTATGGCTCCTCTATTACAAGTCCCCACTTCCCGGGTTTTAGCCCGAGAGCTGGTAAAAGTGTCAATTGGATTTTCAATTTATTATTAAAAAAATAATGAATTGAAAATATGAATTGGTGCTAGGCCCAAATAACCTTAGCTGTTGGTGGTCTTTAAAACACAATTACAATTCAAAATTTGAGGTTACATGTTGTTGACATCGTATTCTGATTTGAATGTTTACACATCTTTTGAGCGCAAGGAGACTGACTTTATTTTTTTCAAAAATTTATACATCATAATATATAAAAACGCACATATTATAAGTGTATTAAAATAGGAACATTAAAAAAGCATATGTATTCAAATTTCATGTTTCATGGCATCAAGTTGAGCGTTTTCAGCAATATATTTATTCAAATGTAAAACAGTATAATGTTATCTCTTTGATGCTACATGCCTTGCGTTCTTTCTTCGCATGCACAGTAGTGCAGTGGCGGAACTGCAGGAGGGGGGCAGAGTGGGCAATTGCCCCCGGGCTCGAAAGTCTTACGGGCACTGAAGCATCCTGTATTACTATTACTTTTTGTAACTGTTATGAAATCGTATTCTATAAATTAATCATCCGATAAGATGACGCAGCGTCTGTCCGCATCGCAGCAGTGTGCGACATGCGCTAAACACCAGAGTCTTTCTTTAGAATATTTCGGGGGCGAAAAATACTACAAAGAATATGATGAATTTTGCGTTTTATGGAGACTTATTTTTAAAAATATTTTCCGGGGGAGACCCACCAAAGAAAATCCAAGCTTTGCCACTGCAGCTACCTATATTTTATTTATTATTGTCCAAAAGGAGGTCTTTCAAGAATTCTTGTCCCCGGGTCAAAATTTTGAAGTTACGCTACTGATGCACACGTGTATTTCGTTGCTGCCTAACCACATTACAATAATACCGCAAAGAAAATTAAAATATTTAATGTCCCTCAGGTAAAAAGGCAGGCAGGCTATTATGTGTATTATATTATTATATCCAACCGTTTGCATTAATAATCAGTTAATTATGCTGCACAAGGGCTCTTTCCAGTACTTCAAGGCTCCCACGTATTCTTATATAAACGCTTATGATCTCTGCTGTCGAGCGTCTATAATCTACAACATATACAGGGTGGTGAATTGTTCATGTGTAAATAGCTCCATTTAGGTTTTAGAACAAACACAAATTTTTATCAAAAATTATAAGTCGATTCCTACAATACCGTTCTGAAAACTGTATAACTAAGTGACCTATCATGTAGATAATAATTTAGCCCTGATCATTTTTTAATTCAATGCCTCTTATGCTCTGATTAAAAAAAAAACTTCAGATTTTTTAATTTTTGGTGTCATCTATTATAGCGCATTTATGAACTAAAAATAATGATACTAAAATGTATTTTTAATTAATTCCACCTTAGTTTCAAAAAAATTATAATTATTGTCAAAAAAAGAATACAACAAAAATTAAAAAATACGTCAAAAATTCAAAGATGCCATCAGTTTCTGAACCCAGGTCCCTATGCATACAACGCAAACACGCTGCTAACTGAGCTATTGACACAAGAGCATACCTCGCCGTTTTTATGATATTTTTACGGTGCGAATTCTTACGCAAAATTGCGAACGCTTCACATTTTTTCAGTACCCAGGCAAAGAGTGTTTAACGCGCCTAAGGAAGTTTTCACTTCGAAATAATAAAAATACGTGAGTCAACCCCATTATCAAACTACTGAAAACAAATTAAAACTTATTTCCCTGTCATTTCAACAGCTAGAAAGTGATCACATTAACAAGTGCAGATAAAACAAACTGTTATTAATTAATAGGTAACACTACAGACTAACGCTAACTAACAGGATTGCTCTGCTTACAGTCTAGTACTATGTATAGCGATCAGCACGATACGGTGGGAATACATCAGCTGTCGTTTCCGCTTATAGACCCAGAGCTAGTGACAATTTTTTGGTGTTATTTATTCAAGGCCTTATTTTTGTCAAGATGTTGAGGGAGGCATATTAAAGTGCCCTGAGTAAGGGATTTTGCTAGATAGCGGTATGGGAGGGATGCAGACCGCCCCCAACATGTAACTAAAAAAATGGTCACAATTATTATTGCTTCAAGGCTGAAATTGTTTGTATAGCATGTCAGTGACCCAACAATGCCATTATAATATTTGCAGATCGATTGGTCAGTTTTAAAGGGGTGGCAGATCACCCTAAACGTGTCATGTACCCGAAGAAATATTATTAGTTCAAGGTTCAAATTTTAATATGTTGTTACGGCGACTGTTTTAAACATATATTTCAATTTGCAGAACAAAATGTCGGTATTAACCCCCTCACTTAGACGGAAACTTGTTCGCCTAGTTGTTTATATCGTTCTGCAAGGGGGTTAATACCGACATTTTGTTCTGCAAATTGAAATATATGTTTAAAACAGTCGCCGTAACAACATATTAAAATTTGAACCTTGAAAAATTTCGTCGGGTACATGACACGTTTAGGGTGATCTACCACCCCTTTAATACTGACCAATTGATCTGCAAATATTATAATGGCATTATTGGGTCACCGACAAGCTATACAAATAATTTCAGCCTTGAAGCAATAATAATTGTGACCATTTTTTTAGTTACATGTT
Source organism: Mongoloraphidia duomilia (assembly GCA_039654895.1). Taxonomy (NCBI): domain Eukaryota; kingdom Metazoa; phylum Arthropoda; class Insecta; order Raphidioptera; family Raphidiidae; genus Mongoloraphidia; species Mongoloraphidia duomilia. The sequence continues at coordinate 3,073,946 of CM077520.1, read as the reverse complement.
GGGGGCGGTCTGCATCCCTCCCATACCGGTATCTAGCAAAATCCCTTACTCAGGGCACTTTAATATGCCTCCCTCAACATCTTGACAAAAATAAGGCCTTGAATAAATAACACCAAAAAATTGTCCCTAGCTCTCGGACTATTACTAGAACTAGAATCCTGTAACACATAATAAATACAGTGCGCGGCAAAAATTCCCCACATCTATTGGTTTAAATTCTAAATTATGCAGAGAAACGAAATTTTAAATATTTTATGCAAACTAAAATTATACGGCGAATCAGTACTCAAAGAAGACACCTGGACGCCATTTTAGTTAAAATTTTCGAACGATTTTAATAGATCTTTTAAACCTGAACAGTGAACACAGCTCTAAAAATTTAGAACACTTTATCAACGCAATTTAAATTTTAATAATGAACCTAAATAACAATAAAGAGGTAAAGCTTGAGTTACGTCATATGTAAAAAAGGGACAATTTGGGGTCCACGGTATATTTTTGACTTCACTACAAGAAAAAAAAATACAGTGTGTGTCGTTACACACGGCTGAAGTGAATACTTCTGACAGCAAATTAGTTGAATGACGTAGGAGAGCGGAAGAGAGAGAGAAAGTTGATCTCGCGGGGCCTTGAGTTGCACTACTCGATACTGGTACGGAAGACAGAACTCCCCGGACGCCGTGTTTTAACGCTTTGCATAAACGCGTTCGGAATCGCATAAGAAGTATTCATTTCAAAAATATACTAACTTATAGAATTTACTGCATTAACGAAAAAAACAGTGCAGGATTAAGTGTATTTTTTGTTCTCAATTAATAGCGACAATGAAGGAGGCAGAGGTAAATAAAAATCAGAAGGAGCCAGGAGCAAAAAAAAAACAAACTGTAACATTATTCTAGGACCTGGGTTATGTCAAAAAAATTACAGTAGGGGAATATTTTTGACTAGTAGTGTAAATACACAATGTGCACTATCTGCAGCACTCCAACACTACCTAATATAATGTTCCGAACACTATACATAATATTTAATGGCGAATTCACATTTGTATCACGTTAGCTTAAAGTGACCATCCATTTTATATCTCATTTTCTGGCCCGGATTCGTCCGAACAGATTTTGGTTTGGCAGCGAAATAATCAAGAACAACAAATTCCTCAAAAAAATTTACTGTGGAAGACCGCGTGCTGGATTCCCGATTTGCTTTACACTTTCGCTTACTGCTCATCCCACTTTTGCCGTTCCGTAAAGCTTATGTCACTGGGGAAGAAGTATAGGCTTTGGTCTATAGAATTCCAAAAATGTATTGCAATTGAAGGAGCAATAAAAAAAAAGTTTGTGGGCTTGAGAATAGCCGAGCGTGTAGCAATGCTGTTGTTTACATAGCGTTGCTATGGTTCCTCTATTACAAGTCCCCAGTTCCCGGGTTCTAGCCCGAGAGCTGGTAAAAGTGTCAATTGGATTTTCAATTTATTATAAAAAAAAAAATAATGAATTGAAAATATGAATTGGTGCTAGGCCCGAATAACCTTAGCTGTTGGTGGTCTTTAAAACACAAAAAAAAAAGTTTGTGGCTTACAAGGATGTATAGTTTTTAATTCTGAGTTTTTTCACTGGAGTCGAAAATCACTAGAGGAGACAATATTCACATGTTCAATTTTACATAGAAATTTCCATATTCCCAAATTAACTTTACACATTGTATAAGAAAAATGTACTTAAAAATTCCCAAATTTTATTTTAAAGTTAAGTGGGAAATATGCCGTTGCGTTATTTAAGAATAATTTATAATTTTTGACAGTAAAATCAATATACCGAGCGATCTTTCAAAAAAATAATATATGAGCTCCACTTAACTTTTTGCTGTGAATTTATACTGCAGGAGGTAAATCTTTTAAAGCTGAATCTTTACTGCTTTGTTAGAAAACAAACTTTTTTGTAAGGAATTTCTTCACTTATTTTCAAAGCAACTATACTTAAACAAGAAATAAGAAATAACTTCATCGAATTAAAGTTTAAAGTATCCCTGGATTTTTTAGTGTATTTGCCATATGGCACATACACTATTGGCGTCGGTCGGATGGCGGGACCTAGGGGTCGGACCAAAATTTCTCGACGTTTCATAGCCTCCTGAACAATTTGGCACCATTTTTGGAAATGTTTATATATATATATGTATATATATGTGTGTATATATAAATATATATGTGTTAGCACGATACTCTCGAAAGACTCAATCGATTTTAACGAAATTTGGCACACACGTTGGATTCCATCACCGCACGGAACCTATTTAAAATGGGTCCGATCGGACCATTTTAAGGGTGGGTTTTAGGGGTTGAAAAATGTTTTTGGGCCCAAAAATACCGAAAAAATTCTCAGAATTGTTTCAAAATTGAAATTTAACCCTTTAGTGACGATTAAAATGTGCTGCTAAAATTTTAATAAAATCGGCCCGGCAAGACCGGACTTACAAATTTTATGAAAACACTGGTTTGAAGATAGTGATTTATACTTATTGAAAGGTGTATTTAATTTGGTACAGAGGTTGCATTGACAATAATATTGAAATTAAGAAAAAAAATATTATTTTAAGGGATGTATTAAGGGGTTAAATTTTTTATTTTGTCCAAAAACAAACTTAAGTTCACATAATAAAGCCACAAGGTCTGTATTAGCAAATACACTATACTGTCGGCAGGGTTTGGAAGTGCGACCCGAGTTTTTTTAAGTTTGAAATTGTATAGCAAGACGTTGTAATCGTTAAAAAGTCACACGGTTTTGCCATTAAATACAAATAAATAAAAAAACCGGCCAAGTGCGCGTTCGACTCGCGCGCCGAGGGTTCGGTACAATATTTTTAACGATAATTACTTATATTTTATTTCGTTCTTTTTATGTCGGGTTTAACGTACATTTTAATCACGCTGTTATGTTAATTCGCTGTTATTTCTATGGTTACTTCGTATGTTTTATGTGTAAAAATTTAACAGCGATTAACACAACAGCGTTTTAAATGTACGATAAACTCGACATTAGTGTTTCAACATTTTTCTGTATCAAATTTAATTAAATTAATTCTTAAAATAAAAAAAATACAAAATTTTTACATTAGGTTTATAAAAAAAAACAAACAAAAATAAATGTGTCGTTAGTCGGATTTGTACCCGGCTTTTCGGAGTGACATGCGAACGCCTTGTCCATTGCGCTACAACAGACTCGTTACAGTGCACAGCAGAAACCGAACACTAAGTAATAAAAGCGTTCAACACAATATATAGATCATTGTTTATTTTTCACGCATTATCAAACAGAATATGATTAACTTTAGCTGTAGCTCTAACGTCCACTCTTATAATGTAAGATACAAAATAATATAATCTTAGATTACCACCTCATAGATTACAAAAAACACACAGCAGTTTTGTCTGCATGTCCATTACTTTATTTAATAAACTGTCCACAGCTGTTCAAAACCTTCCTCTAAGTCAGTTCAGGAATCTTGTGAGAAGACGGTTGACTGAGGCTGGTCTTTTATAAAGTGAAACATTTTTCGTTTATGTAATGTCTTAAACTTGTTATTATTTGACGATGTTATACCACGTAGCTGTGGTACTCAAACAACCAGCCGGAAACTGGGAATTTCGGGTTCAAGTCCTGACAGTGGCTTCTGATTTTTTCCTTATATATCTTATAACAATCGTTTGACGTTTAACAATCATGATGGCATAATATGCTGACTGATATGTTAAGAAATACTATTCACTACCTAGTGGATGCCTTGTGGATTAAAAACTCATTGTTGAATTAATTAATAATTAAATAAATATCTATCTATCTATAATATCCTGTATTAGTATACTGTATTGAAAGCGCATATACGAGTATAATAATATATATCCTTGTATGGGGAGCCTCCTAGGGATAAAACTTTGATTTTTATTATTTGCCAGGATTCATGCCACAACTACAGACAATCTGTGAAAATTTCAACTAGCTACCTCTTACCGTTTGTGAGATAGAGCCCTAGTGACAGACAGACGGACGGACATTGTAGGCAGGGTAATAGGGTTCCGTTCGGAGGTACGGGACCCTAAAAATGGTCAAGTGCGAGTAGATTGTGTGTTTTAAAGAGCACCAACAGCTAAGGTTATTTTGGGCCTAGCACCAATTCATATTTTTCAATTCATTATTTTTTTTTAATAATAAATTGAAAATCCAATTGTCACTTTTACTAGCTCTCGGGCTAGAACCCGGGAACTGGAGACTTGTAATAGAGGAACCATAGCAACGCCATGTAAACAACGGCATTGCTACACGCTCGGCCATTTTCAAGCCCCAAGTGCGAGTAGAAAATTAGAAAAAAAAATTAAGGAATGATCGTTCAAATCGAAAGAAAATATGAACAAGAAATGTCAGCGAGATAAGCTGACTTTTCATTGAAAATTTATATCAACTATGAATATAAACACATTCACTATCTTTTTTGCAACATCTCTTCCAAATAGCTTTATGAATAAAATAGATATAAAAAATACGCCCTCATCTTAAAAAAAGTCAACTATAAATCTGAATATATGCGATTTTTATGTAGAGTAAATTTACTTTCGTTACTAAAAAATTTCCCAAACTCAAACCCTCTTGCAACATATTTTACAACAGACACATCGTATTGAATTGATGTTAGCGACTGAATGAAAGAAACAGACCATTAGATTTAAATGCAAAACAATATTTCTGTCTCTATTTTAGAATGTTTATGATTCGCTACAGAAGTACTGAAAACAATACCTATAAATTGTCGACCTCGCAGTTTGCCGGGAACAATTTCAGGGGTCATTTCATGTCACCTGACAGTAAAGTTTGTATAAAGCCAGCGGAGGTGTGTGTCTCTGGATAACGTTAGACACGAAATATTCAGACGCTGCACGTCATTTGCTTGAATTGCATTGATATCTTTAAAGAACCTAGATAGAACACTTAATTGGGCCTAATAAATAAAATTAAAGCAATGACTTTCTTTATTAAATCGTTGGAATGAGCTCTGTCTAATTTAAATAATGCCTTTGGATTTTTTTCTAGCACTTAAAACGGCTTCACAATAAATTTTTTAAGTTGGTTAAAACTTAAAATAGACCACACCTCTATTTTTCAATTTGAGCGGCTGACGCTATTTACTACAGCCCAAATAATATTTATATACTGTAACAAAACTGTTTTGAATTTGGCGGAAAAAAATTATTTATTTCAATAATTAAAAATGTATACAACAATAACTTTATTAACAATGAAAAGTCAATTTCAATATACAACACTGATATACACGAACAGTATTTCTCAAACAAAGTGAAAACACTTGTTAGCACAATATTTATTTCGGCTGTACACGTCCGTTGGTCGCTGTCCCTGTTGTTGTTGTCTGCTGTACTTATATAGCGGTCCAGTCCGACCCCTCCACGCTCGTCGCGCATTCTGGAATATTCTCGTATCTGCCACGCCTACACATTGTTACAACAAACAGTCAATCGCTGCACTCTCGAATGTTCTGTTGAAAACAGTGGCGTAGATCTGGGATTTCGTTACAATACGTATAGATAATAAAATTCATTCACGATTTTCAGAAGAACTGGAAGATTTTACTTTAAACTATTTGAAATTCTAGAGATTTAAAATGAATCTAAAGTTTGATACATTTTTATCAGTATTTGCGAAATTATCTTGGATTTGTAAATAAAGATGCAAAGATGTTCGCCTCAAAAGTGTGTTACGCTTTATCTATTTATTGAAACACTGAATTTCTGAACGACACATTGCAACGAAGCGTGTACAAACGATGCAACAATTCTAATACAAAATGCAAGAACGCTTAAATTAACAATTAATGAACAATTGCAATCTAGAACCAACTAACGCAAACGGCATTTCTTTGTTATTTATCAATGGAAAAATTATTTTTTAAACAATTTATAGATACAGTCTAAATTACCAAATTACTAATATTAAATAACATCGTATGGTCATTTATCTTTTATCTCTATACTGTTCTTTCTCTTTTTTTCTCATATTTATTAACGCTACATAACAAATCAAAACCTGTAATTGTATTGTATCTCCTACCCTGAAACTGACTTTGTCAAGTTGGGTAGGAAAACTTAATACTTAAGTAAATAAATAAATAAAATTAGGTACAGTCAGTAGCAAATCATCGCGCAGGTTCAGGCCCAATAATCACGCCCTTAGGGCCTCAGAAAACAAAACGATAAAACTAACAGTTTAACCTTTTATTAATTGACAAAAGAAAAAAAATAGGTATATGCTTTTAAAAAATAAATTTCAATATTGACATTGCATGCTTCTTTAGCAATTATAGGTTTTATCGATTTTTTTAGATGCGCCGCAATTATTGTGTTTGGCGAATTAATCAATTTTTTTGTAAAAATATAAAACGTTAAATGCATTTTCGAAAATCCGGCAGGATGCGATCATACTCCTTGGGTTCTTACAGTATTGCTGAAGTCTGGAATGCTTCACCCTATTTCAGAAAAAAATACCAGTGCGTATAGACTGTGTGCAGGGGAGGCGGGCGGAGTTATAATAATATCGATGCAAGCGCTTGTTATGACATCCATTGTAAACTCGGAACTCTAATTTTCCGTACTTGTCAATGAGCATTGTTGTTTAAAAAGTCAAGTCAGTAAAACCATGATTTTACTTCTAACTTATTTGGAAATTATTACTATAAATCTGATAAATTTGACACTTTTAAACCCGGCCCGCAAGATTACAGCCGCCATGGTTTTAGGTTATGCTGTCGTCTGTCAATATAAACCATAGACATAGATGTAGGTAGTAAACCTCCATGTCTGATATAAATTAATCTGTAATATTTTATTATACGTCAAAATTGAAGAAGAAAAAAACTTAAAATAAATAATTTTCATGTACCTTTTATGCTATGCTATTTATACTATTTGCACACAGCTAGATAAAATGGTATTCGTTTAAAATTTCCCGGTATAGACAACAATAAAAAAGAGTTCAATCGTGCACTATTGCCCGCTAGCGGCGCTAGTAGGCTTCGTGCACACAACATATAGTAGAGATTATTTAAAAGGTTCTGAACGGCCATAAAACATGCAACAAAGAAAGCTATAGATTTTAATCATCTTTCGTCGTTCTAAACAAATCATAGGCAAGAAATCCGAAAATTCTCACCTTTGTCAGGAGTACGAAATTGAAGAGAGAAAGAATACCCTATAGCGTTCTTTGTCACACGCGTTTATTGCCGTTCAGGACTTTTTAAATAATCTCTACTATACACTGTATACACTGATATTTTTTTCTGAAATAGAGTGAAATGTTTCAGACTTGAGCATGCCAATATTGTAAGTACCCAAGGGGTGAGATCGCATCCCTATCCTGGGGGCATAATATTGCCGTATTCAGGGAAAGTACAAGACCGGGAATTACCGAATCCCGACCAATGTGACGCCTTCTAATTATCCAATTCTGTGTCGACAACAACAAGGCAGGACGTCACCCCACCGAAACATACGTAAGCATCATTATATTGTACAGGGTTTGACAGAAAGGCGTAGTAATAATCAAGAGTTTCCGACTAAAAAAAATGTTTCACTCCCAATTTGATAGACCTAAGTTTCCAGGAGTTTAAGTGTCTGATTTTTTAAAGTCAAAAAAAAAAATCTAATTGTATGCATATGTATGATTTTCAAATTAATATGAATCTTTGAAATGAAGCTTTTTAGCTCGCGAGTAACACAGAATTTTCTGTAATGGAAATTGCGTACGGAAGTAAACTGAAATGTCAAAATAGGTAGTTACCGTGGCGATAAAATACTGTATTAACTTTCTGTTTGAAAATTGCAACAAGAAGTTTCACTTTTACCGAGTGTGACCACGACACACCCGATCTTTTTTTTGTTAACTGAGTTGCCATGAATAACTAAATCGTAAATAAAAATAATTCCTCTAAAAAGAGTAAAATGCACATTTCCTTCCTTATCTACATTCAATTAGAAGTCGACACAATTATTTCTGAATGAATTGTGAATTATAGACGCTCGACAACAAAAGTCATTAGCGTCTTACACAATTATTTCTCTATTTAGTAATGGTTTATTTACGCCGATTTCTAATTGAATGTAGGTAGAGAAAATGATTGTAAGACGAAGAGAAAAATTATTTTATGCTTTTTTTATTATTCCGCTATTGAAATCGATTCAATTTTTTTGAAATTATTTTTATTATACATATTTTAAGAAAAAATAGGATAGGCATATTAGGAAGCTGGAATTAATATTAAAGGACAGTGTGGTGTAATGGTTAGCGTAGCGGCCTTTGGATCACACTGTCGTGGATTCGAATCCCACCTGCGGTCATGGATGTTTTGTGATGTCATTTAGTTTTAAGAGAATTGTTATTTAATGTATTTATGACGCTATAATGACCTAAGTTGTCGACACTTCTATAATCTACAATAAATAAATAAATAGAATAAATTTTTCAGGTTGAGTATAAAAAATGACGTATGGAACCACGGGCGCATAAAATACGTACATGTTTGACCGTTTTTGTGTTTTTCTTTGATTTATGTCTGCTGTCACTGTTGAGTGGAGATGATTTTTGATAATACTGATTAGGAATAGTTGATTTTAGGTACGTAAAAATAAATAAAAAAAAGAGTGTGTGTACTTATGTACGCACGTCAGAAGTTATACTTCTTTGGCGTAACAAAAAAAAAATAACTCCAAAAATTTTATCCCGCGTGCCAGTACTAAACGTTTGTAAAAAAGACGATAAAATAATAAAATAAAGATATTAAATAAATTAATTTAATTTAATAAATTATTAATTTATTAAATATATTTATTTATTATATTTATATTTAATCATTTATTTAAAAAAAAAGCATGTTTGTGTTGAGATTCGAACCCGAGACCTATTGCGTATGACGCGGCAGTGCTATCCATTACACCACGGCAAATCTTACATAGCAGTGCTATATAATGGGGTATTATAATCATGAAAAATAATAATGTAAACAGTACAGGTGTTGGAGTACGTACCTACTCATATTTAACTAAAGCGGCATAAACGAGCGTTTGTATAGCAATAGCTTTTATTAATGTTATTCAAAACTGAAAACGCTCTTGTCACATTGTGACTGGTGTGAACTTCAGACTAACTTCATGGTGTTAAATTTTCGTGACGCGATGCGCGCGCATCGTAAAAATTCCATCTCATCATTTTTCCTTAACGCGCCAAAAGAAGTATAGCTTCAAAAATAAATCGAAATATTTTAAGGTTCCAGCTCTTTTTCATAGATTAAATTCTAGCTAACAATTTTGACACACACTGTAGACGATCGTTGAAAATGAAGGGGTGCATATTTAAAGGTTCTCGTCACATTAATGTAATATAATATGCAGTATCGTAGCACGGCAAATGTCAATTTTCATAAATTGTCGACTTTTTAATTTTGAAATTTCACCCATTGCAACGTCTTGTTATTTACATGATGAATGTAAGAGGGTCTGGCAATATACAGGTTGACCACATATCACTAATATATAAAATGGGGCGATCCCGCATTTTTAAAGTGAAACTTCTTTACGCACAGTAGAGTGAATTGGATTCATGCGGCTTAACATATTGATAATAACAAATTTTTATTTATTTTAAACAAGCGTTTAGTAGACTTATACATGCTAAGTACACTACTAGCTTTAGATTACCTAACCTACTATTAGAAGTTAGGATTGCTACACAAGTGAACTACCAAATTTTTACCCGACTGCGCGACAGCAAAAACAGGGTTTTGTTTTGCACGCGAATCTGGGTATGAGGGATTCTTTATTCTCTCCAAGCATCCCAACGGCTGGATCGATTTTAATCAATGAGAGGTGTTTATCGATTCGTCTAAACCGTGCGATTGGTTATAGGCGAGGTTTTGTTTTTATAAAACCAAAATGACGGCCGTTAAATACAAAATGGCGGTAGAGACGAAAAAAAATAATTGCAAAACAATATTTATTATTTATAGACAGAAACTAACAATATATTGATAAAATAAAACTAAAAATTCGTCAATAAAAAATTATTTAAAAAAACAACCGACTGCGTAAAAATCGAACTTAGAAGATAGAAACAAGATCAACTGATAACTTGCAGTCGAAAGCATACCTAGTAAAAAAAATTCGACTGATGACCAGTCCTATACTTCCCACCTAGTAAATATTTGCAAAAAATAAACACTCTTTTTTTTTATTCTTTGACTAGGCCCAAATAACCTTAGCTGTTGGTGGTCTTTAAAACACAATTTAATTTTTATTCTTTGAAAAAAGCATGGCCCTCTTTTTTGTTTGGCGATCTACTGATGGCTAACTTAATATAGCAAAAATCATGGTTACCTTGATTTACGTACAATTTTTATTTTTTTTAGTAAAATATTTTTTTTCTCGAAAACTATACATTTTAGAGAAAAAAAATATTTACATTTTTTTCATATTATAACATCTAGAATTCATTTATATTTTTTTTTACCTATGTTAATACGTAACATTGAGGACGTTTTTTTGAATATCTCAGGATCCACTGAACCGATTTGACTCAAAATCTAATCAGATCTAAGTTAAAGGCTGATAAACACAATAGAACAATCGGCATGCCCGTATGTTGTTCCGTTCTTAAGATATCGAAGGCGAAAAATTGACCACATACACACACACACATACACACACACACACATACAGACATCAGTCGGAAAATGATCTTAAACGATTGCTAGGGTCTCAAAACGTGAAAATCTGTTAAAATCTCGAAATATTGTTTTCGGACTGAATCAATTACTTCCCTACCATAGTAGAGGTGGGAAGTAACAAGTTCAACAGAAATATCTGATGCCTTCGACTGCATGTTATCATCTGATCTTGTTTCCATCTTTTAAGTTCGATTTTTACGCAGCCGGATTTTTTTTAAAATAATTTTTTGAAAATACTGAAAATGACGACATAGGCAGCTATTTTACAGGGAGTAGGACAAAAAATGCTATAGAATAGAATAGAAATAATCTTTATTGAAAACCTATAAAAAGGTGTAATAGCGTCATACAGATTAAAGATATATCTCTTGCGCAATCATATTATGACTCGTGTGACTGTTAAAATTCGCCTTCGCTCGTTTTAACATACTGTCACTTACTTGTTAGTAGTATAACTCATTACGCCACTAGATATACAATCTACTTTATAGAGCACTGGTGGCAACAAATCAAACAAACCATTTAACTTTTTGTTTATTATGTGCACCGCCATTTAGATTTGGAATCGCATTTAATGCACATGTTTTGTCAACAATTGTCATTTATCAGCCGATCTTATCAGTGCATAGTTTAGCGTAGAGCGACCTAAAACATTGCACCATTATAACTATAGATTGTGAAATTATATAGATAATAAATTAGCAAAGATAATAGATAACATAAATATCCTATAGAGCTCGCAATAGTACTACTACACGAACTTCGAAACAGTAACAGATTCTGTGTAACGTTTTACCCTTTTATTATCCGTTCGTTAACGAAACTTCAGTACAACAAATCGATTAAATATATAAATGTTAGGTTTCAGAAGCATTGTCAGAAAATCTAGTTTGAAACATGGAATTGAAATTATTGAAACTAGCGGCCCGGTCCGGTTTCGCCCGGATGCTATGAATTTATAATTTATTAATACATTACTCACTTGCTTTTCTCGTTCGCTCGAATTTATAATTATTTAAAACATTACTCACTCGCTTCGTTCGTTCGCTCGAATTTATAATTAATTAAAACATTTCACACTCGCTTCGCTCGTGCGCTCGAATTTATAATTAATCAATAGTTTTCGCAGCGCACGCCAAATAATGAAAAATAATGAAAATTTTTGATACCTTGGGTTACATTGTTGTAATTTTCGTAGGGATCTCTAATTTTGTTGAAAATAAAATACAGCCCATGTTACTCGCTGATAATGTAACTTTCTATAGGTGAAAGAATTTTTAAAATCAGTAAAAAATCAAATCTTTTCTCTTTATAATATTAGTTCAGATTGATATCTCAATCCGCCGCGATAGTGGAAAAGATCGGGTTTGAATTCCGACTGTGACAACGTTTGATAAAAATGATTTTTTCTTAATAATGCGGGTCCATTATGTAATTTGGCTGAACCACCAATATAAATTTACTTATATATTTCACAGTCGTACTAACTTCACATTTTAATTAATTATAATATTCTGTCCAAATATAAATTCATAAAACGTACCTATATTAGTACACGATTAACCTGAAAACCGAAATACGGGAAGCGACATATTAGAGAAACATGTTTTGGCCGCCATCGTTCCAATATGGCGGACGAAACAAGTATATGGAACTTTTTAGATTGTTCAGAACATTTATTCGATGCTCTCAGCACGTTTTCAGCTTGTTCCAAATTTATCGCGAGTTTGGCCATATTTTTGCTAAAATTCACGGGACAACAGTAAAAAAAATAAAAGAAAAAACAACAACCGTAAGACGAGCGAATCTGCGGGTAAAGGCTGTTTATAAAAATATGAATATGAATTAACCCTGATGGTAATCGTTGATCTTAAAAAAAAAAGGATGTGGGTCTCGGGACCCCCGACAGATGTGAAACATCAAAGAAAACGTTATTGAACTCGGTGGTATTCTCTATGTAGTAGTATATATTTTTTCAAAAGCAGCAACTGTTATGCTGACGTAATCCTATATACTGCACTGTAACACACGCGGTTGCGGCGTTTGAGCACGCCTGAGCCAGAAACGCAACTAAATACACAGCGAAGTATCTATATTACATACCTACACGTGTAATACACGTGTAGGTATGTAATATAGATAAAGCAAAATAAAGCAAAAGTATATGTATACACGTCGTGTATACATATACTTTTGCTTTACAGTACGTTCGTATGTATACTCTCTCTCTCTCTTCCCGTGCCCGAGCGCGCGGAAGCCGAGAGAGAGAGAGAGAGTGCCGCAGTGGTGGGGAGAACAGCAGCGAAGGAGCGGACCAGACATTTCGTTGCATATTTCCCCTCACGCGGCTGTTCACTGCCCGACATAAGATGTTTCACATCAAAAATTAATTGAGTAATTGAATTAATCCAAATTGATTATTAAATATTTTCCCAAATCAGAATATAAACCGAGCCTTAATTTTCACACGATCATAATATTATAATGTGCGTGTAGGCATAGTTTGAAGCACACACCTATACAACCGCATACCATATACCTAGTCAATAACAAAGCCATACATTATAGTACCGAGTTGGACAGCAACAAAAGCTAATGAGTGTACGTGGACCAAATACAACAGAACGTTATATAATTACATAGCATTGGCCGGAAAGGTTCCGTTTATCGTGTTACCTCCGGACATTCGACGACTCCGGTATATGAACGCCGACCGTCGCCTGCCGCAGCCGCCGTCGCTCCAACATCCGCAGGCCATTCGCCTATATATTTTGTATATATCTGCGGCCGCCATGCAAAACTGCTCATAGCAGATTTTTGATTATAAAAGTTACAATTACGAAGTTGTATTTTCAAATTATTGAAGTGTAACTTATATTATGCGAGTTCGGACCATTTAACGTTTGCGTTACATATTTAACGCGAACAACAAATCATGATATAAAATACCTATAGGAATCAGAAACTTATCACTGCATCAATTAAAAAAATACTAATGTTGTGTCTTTTTGAGTCAACATTAATACTCTATATTGTCGACCACAACATTGTTTTGTTTTGGCAGTTTCTATTATAGCTACGCTTTTGAAACAAACAAGTAATTCAAAATTATAATTTCGTTGTGATCAGACCTATTTTAGACTCGTCTTGATTATAAATCAAATTTTGTTGTGTTTTATTTATTTATTATTAATTTTATATAAAGATCTACAATATTATAAAATATCAAGTCAAGAAGATCTTTATACTAATAAGTCAATGCAGATACAGCCTTAATGAGTATTTTTTTATTATATACCTATATTGACGCTTTCTATTTTTCTATTTTTAGTATTTGTTGATTAACTAGAGGATACGAGTGTTACCTACTATAGACGTGAATGGTAACAAAATAGGTCTAAAAATTGCAACTTTCAGTCTCTAAAACCTACAATTTTGATAAAATAAATAAAAATAAATACACGTTCATAATCTACTCAAAAGGCCCTTTTCAACGATATCCCACAAGAATACGTACAAAAAAATGTTTTGACCCCCATTTGCATGTATGACCGCGCCCCCCTCAGATAAACCTTTTTGATTTTTTTGTTATTTTCTCCGTATTTGGGCCGCGGTAATACATATTATGTGTGAATTTCAAGTCCTTATCTCATTTCGTTTAGAAGTTAGAGGCCTGTAACAGACAGACATCGTTGGCACAACAATAGAGTTTCTTTCTGGTACGGAACCCTAAAAAGTCGACTTAAGCGATTTGGTCTTGTAGTCGCAAATCTAATACGAGTTTTCGATGTTTACTCGATCGGTTTATAAACTAATGTGCATTCTTTTTCATCGAACAACCGGTTCCGCTTGTCCCCACAACATACCCGTTCTTCCACCATACGTACACGCACTTCCACCACGTAGCTCTATAAGGTATATCATACAAAATATCAAGTTACACAACTTTCAAACAATAAAGGATTATTATTATTATTATTAAGGAGTAACTATATACCTACTGTAAGTCTTATAATACAAAATATAAGTTGTCGGGCGTCTATATTCTACAATATCTTATAATAAAATATATCATTACATTTTTTTTGCAATACTTGCATCAAAATTACAATTTTTGAATGGCTGTGTACCGTTTGAAAAGTGATTCTTTATGGAAGTTTCTGATGCGTTCGAACGGTAGTGTTTAAAGTAAATTTTAACGTACTCCGTTCTATAAAGTAATACTGTTTTGTTTTACTTTATAACACATGTGTGTAATAAAGTACTTTATAGATTACTTTGTTATAATGTCACTAATAAAATATGTACCTAAATTGTATTTTATTTGCTTAAAATTGAACTTTTGAAGTAGTTGTTGCTAAAGTGACGGGGATCTGACAGTCGCGATTTTACAATACTCTCTTAAGGTTATGTAGCATTTATACCAAAACGAATGTGTGTTTACCGCGCGAGCCGAAGGCGAGTGCGGTATAATCACACGAGTTCTGGTATAAATGCAACATAACCTTAAGAGAGTATTGTAAAATCGCAAATGTCTTATAATCCGTCACTTAAGCCACTAGTTGCATAAATTACTATTAAATACCCGTTAATTAGCGATGGTTTTGTTGGTTTTAAGCGAATGTAACTACGTAATTTTTATAGAAAATTGGATATTAACAAAACTCTCAATTCGACTCAAAAGTCAAGTAGGTAAAAATTAAATAATCAAGTAGGTAAATTATATTATCGACATGATTCGAAAATGAAAATCGAATATTAATAAAATTGTATTTAAATTCTTGGCTCGGCTCGAAAATCAAGTAATAATACTGGATTTTAGAATCGAGTAAAAATTAAAATTTCTACTGCATGCAAAAATCTAAATTAATTAAATTCTCGATTCTAAAGAGAAAATCTACTATTCGCACATCCCTAGAAAGTGTCATCAAAAAAACCGCCGTATGTTTTCAAAAATTAAAATGATTCCAATTAAATTGAGACCGATCGCAAGTGAACCATATTAATCAATTTACAGTTCTCGAATATAATTATCGTGATTGCATTAATTAATCGATAAGGGTATATCACGCTTCGCTGACGCTTTGCATACGACTTCCTCGGAATTCTATGCCTTGCAAAGCTGAGTGGAATTCTCTTTGCAGTTTGAACTGAACTAACTGTACAGATAACAATTGAATTATCATATACCAGTGGTTCGTAAACTACGGTTCCGAGGATGTATCGAATCTACCGCTAAGTTTAAATTATACAGTCAATTTAAGGATGTATGGCACGTATAGTCATAGACACAAATATGTATCTAAGTAACTATACTATAAGATACACACATACTGGATTTTTAGCTAAAACTTTTACCCCGGTACAGGTTGTCACACCAACACACAAATATAAATGACTGCATACTTACTAGCAGATATCTTGGCAGCGTTGTATATTTAAACTGTAAATCGAATGTCAAAGAATCTATCAATTTCATTGGTTAGTTCTCGAAAGTGGGATGTATAATATGTTAAAAATGTTTATGTATGAGAGCGTTGTTGCCAAATATAAACACGCATTTTATAAAGTACGCCATTTGTTTGGTACTTTTCAGCAATAATTATTTTTTTATCGTGATTGACATCGGTGACCATAGAAAAAATTTTGACCAAAGCTTATTAAATATGTAACTAACATATTCTTAAAAATTGCAAATTTTTCTCGCTGATATTAGATACTATATATTTTACTGGTAATAAACTATGAATGCGCTATTTTTGGAATTTGAACATCTATTTTTTAACCGACTTCATATTTTATTAAAATGGCGCAGACCTCAAAGTTTTATTATTAACTTCCCATTGGAAGTTATTGTAATGGGTCCGAAAATCGAAATCAAAATGTATAACAAATTTTTATGTTTCAAGGTCACTACCTACACTAGTTTTACACTATTTTTAGAAAGATGTCTGTGTGTGTGTACGTATGTACGTACGTACGTACGTATGTGTCCGTTTCTTTCTAAGACGAAATCTCGAAAACGAAAAATGATATCGACTACGTTAGAGTGCCAATCGACGCGTATTAACGTAAACATGATCGTTTTTTTTCTTAACCAAATAGACTCCCAAAAAAGTAGATTTTAAACAATATCTCGCGAATAAAAAATTATATCGACTGCGTAAGGGTGTCAATTGAGGCGTGTTAACGTCATTTTGATCCGACATAAATTTTATAAAAATCGGTTCAGCCGTTTTTTTTTTTAATTATTGTTAAAAATAAATAATAATTATGTTTTAATGATTACTTTTCTGTGTAATATCTAATTTAATTATTGTTATTAAATATTTATCAAACTGGGAAGTTCGTCGTGTGGACCTCAAGGGTCGCACTTTTGTCCTAATAAACGACCCACCTCACGGCTTGTTTTAATTATATAATTGTATATCTTTTTAAACTATTCGGTAAGCCGTACTGAAATGTTGTATACTTATTTCAGATATATTAAGAAAAGTAAGTTTACAAAATTTCATTCATTTCCCGGTGATTTGAGATAGGTACCATACATCCTTAACTTAAGACGTAACATAGGCGGTTTTGTTTACCCTGTAGTTATGAAAAGCATTATTTGCATTAGAGAAAATCGTTTCCCTTAATTATGTTGCGAAATCCGGACGTATGGCAGATCTATACTTAAATACAATTACAGTTTGATATTTTGTAGTGATCTTGACGTGAATAAACGTCTAATGTCTCATACTAGGGTTGCATTTGAGAAATATAAGATGTTACGGAAATAGAAGGAAGTAGTTGTCATGTAAAACAAAACACAACATGTATCCCAATGTTATTGTCTATGTTGATATAAGCCAGGTGGCTGTGTGGTAAAGTACCAGACTACCGACTGGTACAAACGTCAAGCCCAGGTTCGAATCCCGAGGGCTTTTAATATTGTTTTTAATAATGAAAATTGGATAACAATTCAAAATATAAAAAAATAAAATTACAATTATTTTATTTATTATTATAAAATTAAGAAAAATCTCAGGATAGTGGACAAAATATTTGATTTATTAAATGTACAACGTTTCGTCTATAGATTTAGACTTTTTCAAGTACATAAATAAAAATAACAATTATTTATTATTATTTTACGAACATTTCATTTTATAAGATAAATAAAAGTGGATGTATTAATAGAATATTATTTGTGTTTAACAATATCCACATCATCTGTCCGTACCCGCTATACAGACATACCATTTTTTTATGCAGGATTTACACAATTAAACAACCACCCCCGTAATGTGAAAGATTAATGGCGGCCACAGTTCGTGTAGCAAAACTGGTTATCAAGTCGTTGGAGATCTGCGAGCACGACACTACGTCAGCAAAACTAGAAGTCGTTGTGAAGCAAGGTTTAGTTATATAGTCGGGGATTACCCGTCGCGTTTATTATATTTGCGGTGACGAAGTGCGACGTTCGCATCGTACGGTAAAACGCTGTGAAAACAACTGATAAAAATGACCGTCATTATTGCAATATTAACTTTTGTTCTACATTATTTCTAATTTACAGCGGGCATATTTCTCGCTTTGTTCCGTGAAAAGAAGAGGTAAGTTATTTTTTAACTGTTACCAAATTTAACAGTTATTGATGTGAAACATCTTATTTATTTATTGTAGATTATAGACGCGTCGACATCTCAGGTCATTAGCGTCTTTCAACTACACTAAATAACAACTATCTTAAAACTAAATAACATCACAAAACATCCGCATGAGCGCAGGTGGGATTCGAACCCACGGCAGTCTAGTCCAGAGGTTGCGGCACTAAGTACGCTAACCACTAGGCTATACTGCCCTCGTGAAACATCTTATGTCGGGCTGTGAACAGCCGCGTGAGGGGAAATATGCAACGAAATTTATGGACCGCTCCTTCGCTGCTGTTCTCCCCACCACTGCGGCTCTCTCTCTCTCTCTCTCGGCTTCCGCGCGCTCGGGCACGGGAACCGCGTGTGTTACAGTGCAGTATATAGGATTACGTCAGCATAACAGTTAGTTGCTGCTTTTGAAAAAGTATATACTACTACATAGAGAATACCACCGAGTTCAATAACGACGTTTTCTTTGACGTTTCACATCTGTCGGGGGTCCCGAGACCCACACCCTTTTTTTTAACTGTTACTAAATTTAACAGTTATTGGAAACATTATGCTGTTAAAATTAATATTAGTTTCAGAAAAATAAATGCTAAATAAATTGTAATTTTATTGTCACCAGACCTGCCGCTGCTTAACTTGTTATAGGATAATTATCCGTTATTTTTTCTAAAATTATTCAGACAACTTCTAAGGAGAATCCCATTCTTCATTTTGGTATTTAAAATATTACCTAAAAGTGAGTGATTAAACAAAATAATAGTAACTGGTCAATTAAAACTGATTTTTAATAACTGCTGTAACGGCTTTGATTAGGTCCGTTTTAAGAAAAATATTTAATGCATGATTTTAAGTAAGTTATAGTAGTAAGTAAGTAAGTAGTAATTAGGTAGGTAGTAATTTGTTTGCAAAGCCAGAAAATTTGGATAGGTACAAAAAATCAGTATCATAAAAGTTATAATTGTGGTTAGAATGAAATGTTTAATTCTAAACAAAACATAAGTAATTAAATTTATGAAAAACGTGCATAACACATTATTTTTTCAACGAACTTATCTTAAACCATTACAAGTGGCGCCCAACGTGGGGCCCCACTTGTAATAATAGTTGATATGTATTTTTCATAATTTTATCATTTTATAACAAAGAGTTTAGTCACAATAAAAAATATATGAGCACTGTGGTTGGAATAAAGCAATGCTTTCATCTTCAGCAAACACTATACATGCATGTATAGTGTTTGCTGAAGATCAAAGCATTGCTTTCGAAATATACATCCATCAATAAAACTGTTGTGGTAAGAAGTAACTATCTTTAATTTTGAGTTTAGTCACGTCTAACCACAATAATTTTATTAATGAATGTACATTTCAAGAGCTATGCTCCCATCTTCAGCAAATACTAAACTAAAAGTGTAACAAGTATAATATTGATTAGAATGAAATGATTAATGATTAACAAAACCAAATTTGTAATTAAATTTATGAAAAACGTGCATAAAATATTATTTTTTAAACGAACTTAACTTAACCAGTGACAAGTGGCGCCCAACTTGTAATAATAGTTGATGCGCCTACGTTTTTCAAAAAATACTTATGATTTTGGTTAGAATGAAATGATTAATGATAAACAAAACTAAATTTGTAATTAAATTTATGAAAAACGTGCATAAAATATTTTTTAAACGAAATTAACCTAACCCAACGTTGACCGGTCGTATCAATGAAAAGAAACGACTGCTCTTTGAAACTCGTTCCTCTTAACTGTTACTAAAAAATAACAGTTTCACACATCATTGTATATGAATATAGAAAGTACACCATACCACACCGATAGCCTCCGACCGAGCGATGTTGGTTTTGTGATTTCACAGTCGAATATTTACATTCAATTTCAACAATGAATGAAGCTCGCATTTCAATTTAAATAAGCTTCATTAGACACATACCTACATAATATTTTATATACAATTAAACAGTTATACATCGTTTGTTGATTTTCTTGTGAATTGCTATATCGTGTATTTTTGTGTCGACAGAGGATACTGTCTCATTTTTTATGCACGTGGCGAAATGATTATAATAGTAAATTTAAATCATAGATGACCGCGCGTTTTGATTAATTATTGTATTAATTATTGTACTTTACCAGTTTATTGTTCGACTTTTAACCGACTTCAAAAAAAGGAGGTTTCTCAATTGGACCGTATATATTTTTTATGTTTTATGTATGTTCGCGAATAACTTCGTCGTTTATGAACCGATTTTGAAATTTTTTTTTTATTTGAAAGGATATACTTTCAGATTGGTCCCATAGAAATTTTATCAAAATCGGTTCAGTAGTTCGGCTGATTTTAATAAAAGTAAGTAACGGCGTGTGATTCTTTAAGGTAAATGTTACTTTTTGACACTAAAAAGTAAAAAATAAAAAACTTTTTAACAAAAAAAAAACCTCCTTCAAAAAGGTACTAAAAAGAGGAAAATAATGAAATTTTGAGGTCTGTCCAAATTAAAATATGAAGTCGGTTAAAAAGTATAGTATAGTGATTAATATCTTCTTTTTAACCAACTTCATATTTTAAGTGGCACAGACCTCAAAATTTCATTATTTTCCTCTTTTTAGTGCCTTTTTGAAGGAGGTTTTTTTTTGTTAAAAAGTTTTTTTGAAGTTATAGTTCATTAGTGAGGGTAGTAAATCGGAAAAACAAAACATAAATCGACATATTAATAAAACGACTCAAAAATTAATGAAACGCTGACAGGGATAAAACGGCTTTTATAATTTGGATAAAATTTACTGAAAAGGGGTTTTTAGGGCCAAAAAATCGATCTAGCTGTGTCTCATGCGAGAAAAAATTCGTTTTCTTATTAATTTTTTAATTTGAAAATCAATTTTTTGACGTTTCAAAATAGTGTAATATTGTAATAAGGTTTTGGATTTCAAATGGGGTATATGACGTCACGGAAAATTCAATACGGCAGACGCTAGACGTCATTTTGTCTATTTATTTATTGTAAATTATAGACGCGTAGACAACTTAGGTCATTAGCGTCTTGATTACATTAAATAACAACTCTCACTTAAAACTAAATTACATCGCAAAATATTCATGAGCGGAGGCGGGATTCGAACCCACGACAGTCTGATCCAGAGGCTACGACGGTAACCACTGGACCACACTGTCCTCGTCATTTTGTCAATACGTAAAAAAATCGGTAAAACCTTTTGTGTGAGGTTTCAAATGAAAAGGTTTAATGAGTAGATTCAATTAAAAGGAAGAAAATAAAAAAAACATAAAAAACAAAACACCCGACTGGGCAAAAAGCGAACTTTAAAGATGGAAACGAGATCAAATGATAACATGCAGTCGAAGGCATACATGTAGTAACAGAAATATTCGATGTTTCCGACTACATTCGTTTGATCTTGTTTCCATCTTTTAAGTTCGCTTTTTACGCAGTCGGGTTTTTT
Source organism: Mongoloraphidia duomilia (assembly GCA_039654895.1). Lineage (NCBI taxonomy): Eukaryota > Metazoa > Arthropoda > Insecta > Raphidioptera > Raphidiidae > Mongoloraphidia > Mongoloraphidia duomilia. Next base: position 3,052,053 of record CM077520.1, on the reverse strand, counting down.
TTTATTTTTGAAGTGAAAACTTCCTTAGGCGCGTTTTGCCTGGACTGTTAACAGTGATGTGAAACGCACTCGACGGTGACAATCGGAGCTACTCGGCTCAAACACGAACACGTATTTGTAATATGCTGGCGAGAGTGTGTAGTTCATAAGTGTGCTAATAGATGACACTAAAAACTTAATAAAAAGTCATTTGTAGTTCTTCACAAGTGCGCTAACAGATGACACTAAAACATATATTTTGTAGTTCACAAGTGCACTAACAGATGACACTAAAACTTAATATTATCATTAAGGTATTATATTCATTTAATTTAATTGTATAGGCCGATTTTAATATATTTATGATTAAACTGTGTGATCAAAAAATTATATATGTACGAGTATATACTTTAAAATTAGAAAATCTGAAGTTTTCACTTCTGCCGTGTGGTCATAAGCACACAGCCAATTTTTTTTAACTCCCTCTTGGTTATTTCGCTATCAAATCGGGCGAAGACGAGCCTAGCTAGTCCAACACTCACATTTCGAAAATTTGATTTCCAATAAATAAATAAAAACACACTGCAGCAACAATATTGATTCGATATATTAATATCCCGTAACGTCTAGACTAGTTCATATAACGGTTCATTAGATATTAATTAAATTTTTTATACGACAAGAAGAGTGCAAAATCCACATTTTTTGCTCAATTAGTATAAAACTGAAATGTCATCGTTTTCATATATTTAAAAGACAAAAAAAAAAAGCAAAGCGTGTTTTTAGGATGGAATTATGCAAGAACTGAAAAGGCAAAATTAATTAAATTTCTCATCCAGCAGAAATATATAACATAAAAAGACAACATTTGAATTGAATAATGTGCCAAATGAAATCATAAAACGAACAGCGGCGAGTGTACCCGAAGTTTTATATTACATCATACCACTATATTATAAAGTTTGTTCCTACAGAAATTCAAAACCGTCCATTCAGGCCTGGAAAAAATTGTCAGAATTGTTTCAAAATTGAAATTTAACTCTTAAGTGGAGATTAAAATGTGCTGCTAAAATTTTAATAAAATCGGCCCGACAGGACCGGACTTTCAAATTTTATGAAAACACTAGTTTGTTGATACGGATTTACTTATGGAAGGGTGTATTTAATTTGGTGCTGATGTTGTACTGATAAAATCCATGTCTAATATTGAAATTTAGAAAAATTTAATTATTTTAAGGGATGTATTAAGGGGTTAAATTTTTTATTTTGTCAAAAAACAAACTTATGTTCACATAATAATGCCACAATGCCTGTATTAGCAAATACACTATATTGTCGGCAGGGTTTGGCACTGCGACCCGAGTTTTTTTATTTTAAAGTAACTTAAAAATAATACGATAATTTCTGATGGTTTTGCTATGAATAAATTTCGTATTTTGAAAATTACGTTTCAACATTTTTTTAAGCAATACGGAACGCGAACGCCAATATAAAACACTGTGAATTCATGCACGTAAGCCGAACGGAAGGCTGAATTATTGATGGTCCCAGCGTGGTTGGGTTATACCTGTAAGATCCCACTAGGGCACGCTTGCACTATTCAGATATTTCAGGACAACTAAAACGTTTCAACTGTTTACGTTTCAAAAGACTAAATATTTCAGTAGATATGGTACCGACTGAAGAACTGAAGAGTTCGATGCCAACATATACGTAACAGAAATCGATCGATAAATGGCATCGATTGAAATAAGGATGTGTGTTGTAAGGCAATTTTCAAAGGAATCTATTATCGACTGTTTTACAAGTGTACATTTAAAACCCAGGGATGGTTATTCTAATTTTGCAAGTTTATTTAAAATAAAAGTTAAAAAAACTAAAATTAATTATTTGGAAATAAATAAAATATCAATACCGACAACGAACATAATTATTATTCCAAGTCTTCATGATTTCCGGGCTTGTAGGCCGTGCTTCGGTGGTATTTCTACCTGACGTTTCGTCTACAACTGCGGTAGTAGTGATGTGCAAGTATTCACTTCACTGCTACTTTTTCACAGATATCAATTTTTCACAGCGACCTTAAAAGATATCACTTAAAAGTAGCTGCTACCAATTTCACTCTTAACGTTTACACATCCAACTAGTATGGTCTGCACACTGCTACCTGCATACTGTGAAATGTGAATAGTTCACAGTTCGCTAGCATTTCACAGTTTACAATTACGTTCACAGATGTGTACCTGCTACCTACCAATTGTACCCAACAGTGAAAAATTTAAAATAAGGTTTATCAGGTAGGTAGGTACCTATCGTATTTACGTATATCATTATCTATTGGCACAAGATATTGATTTGTTTTAATAACTTGTACAGTGTACGTTATTTAACTGTAAAAAATTAGGAAGTATAAGAAAAGTAAATGCGAAATAAAAGCAAAAAAATATATTTGCATTGTTAATGTTTCTTGACGCGGATTGTCCAAAAGTGTTTCGAATAATTTTTTCTATTAATTCAAATTTAGATAATGTTAATTAACGTATCAAAAAATACATGGACAAAAAAAATATAGGTACCCATTTTTCACAGTGACCTTCATGCAAAATACAAATCTGCTTTACGTTACATCCGGTCAAATCTTTTGTTATGCCTAATAGGTAATAATAGTGACTGTGAAACGCATTTTTTCATAATTCATTTCACCGCTGCTATATTATATCCTAACAACTAACCCAGTTCGCTGCACAGTGCACAATGCATATGCCACACTGCGCATTGAAAGGATTTTACCAGTTTACCTGAGATATTTTAACTGTGAAATTTTTCACTGCTAAAAGTAGCAGTGAATAAAAAGTAGCATTCACAGTTTTCACTGCTACTGAAAATTCACTGATATGCCCATCTCTATGCGGTAGACATTCTCAAAGGCGATGTGGCAGCGGTTGAAGTGTCCTCCTTGGCGGCTCACAGGTCAGTGTGTCAGTGACTGGTGTTCTCCCGTCTTTTATGCCTAGTACCAGTGTGTTCTCTGTTCGGTCGTAGTCCGTCTCTCTGTCATTGGTCAACTGCGCAAGGTGTAGTGGTGGGCGTGAGTTCTCTACTCGGTCGTATCCCGTCCCTGTACGATTGGTCATTGGTTTTGTATGTCGGAGTGCTGGTGCCCAGGTTTTACTGAGATTGAGGCCTTCATCTTTTCATCGCCTTTGAGAATGTCTACCGCAGTTGTAGACGAAACGTCAGGTAGAAATACCACCGGACCACGGCCTACAAGCCCGGAAACCATGAAGATTTGGAACAATGCCGGCCGTGAAAGCTTGCACACTTGGATAATTATTATAATAAATATTGTGTTATTAATATCCCCACAGGCTTTCCCCACCAAACTTGCCAATTCCCCCACGAGAGTTGCAACTCTTGCGAAAAAACGAGATGGGTTTCTTGACAAAGATAGAAACAGTCATTTGCTGTCTCACTTGCGGCCTGATACTACCATTTACGGGCGCTAGCAATATAGGAGTATTACATATATGGCGGGACCAAATACGCTATCCACTAGTCTATACTACCCTCGGCACGATTAAATAATCAATTGTTTGTAACTCAGTCGCCGCGATAGTGGAAGATTCGGATTTGAGGTTTGAAAAGAATTTTTCTGTAACGTTAAGTCATTCGATGGGTGTTCCTAACAATAATGCTAACTTAAGCATATATTTGTATTTAATAGTTGGAACATGTTCGTTAGTTGAAATTATACATGTACTGAAGTATGAACGAAAGGTTGTAAAAAGCTATATAAAAAGGAAAAGGAGCGAAGCAATGTAAGCATTCTTCAATAAATAATAAGCGTAGGTAATTAAAAAAAAAGTTATTCACCCTGGGATATAAACGATGAATAATAGAAAACAGGGGAAACATTATAAAAGCTCATAACTAAAAATTTAAAGTCAGAATAAGTACACTTATATAAAAAATGTGCTGTATGTATAGTGGAATTTATAATTAGCCTCGTGCCTTTTTTATACTTGATTGTGTATGGTAGCCGTTATTAACTTAAAAATAAATAACTTTAATTTATATTTGTAAAAAGAAAGAACAATTAATAATAATAATAATAATGCGTTTAACGTCCGTTTCTCGACATTATGTCATAACAGACGCCACTCGCCCCATTACTATTTTCCATTTTACCACTTCCCATTGTTTTCTACATATTTTAAACTTCAACTTTTTTTTATTAGCAATGTGCGAATGGAGGAATTATAGGAAATTAGGATAAGGTAGGCAACTTTGGGAGCATAGGAGTTTGACAGGTAATCGGCCATGGCCTTGAATAAGGAACCATCTCGATATTCATCTGGATATATTGAGGGAAACCATAAGAAAGAACAATTAAATATTAGAGTTGTACAACGAATAAGTAGTAGATACCTACATTCGATACAAAGTTCGATAAAGTTACATACCTAATAAGCGAGTATTCGGTGAAAATTGACACGGTTTTTTAACTATAGCTACTCAAGCATGTTAAAACTACACATTTTTATTTTACAGTATGTAAACAATAGATTGGGTCGGTACTTTATGTAAATTAAACAAAACACAATATTAGAATAATTATTAATAATAAGGATACTTATAGTTTTTTCCACTTCTGTATTGTTTCTCAATAAATTAATACTAAAAATAGTATACAGGGTGTCCAAGACTTGCGTTGCCGGCCGATATATTGATTTCGGGTGAAGATAGAAAAGAAGTTTAAATGCAAAAGTTGTATAAATTTTAATGGTTTATAACCTAAAAATATTTTCAATTATACAGCCTGTCCCATTTAAGCGTGGCAGATCAAAGTTATGTTTTTTTTTAACCTAGCACCCTGTTTTTATTTGTTTTTTTAATTCTGCATCTAAATGTGAATAGAAATTGTAAGGGAAGCTATGCTTGAAAATTCAGTAATTTTTGAATTATTAAAGTTTTTTAGAAATTTTTAACACGTGCAGACCTTTACCTAAAATTCGACATAGCCAAATTAGAAATATTTATCAAACTGAAATTTTGAGGATCACTAGATAATAGACGGACAAATCAATGTCTGTCCTAAAAAAATGAATTTATTATACAGGGTGTTCAAAATAATGTAATTCTTTTACCTAACTTCAATCACGTGTAACTTTTGATTGTTAAATACAACGAGGTTATTTTTTTGGTGGAATTGTATTCTTTAGGATATTTACAAACAGTTTTATTAAGGGTTGTCCAAACCTAAACCTAATATTTTAATACGAAAATATTAGGTTTAGGTTTGGACAACCCTTAATAAAAGTGTTAGTAAATATCCTAAAGAATACAATTCCAGCAAAAAAATAACCTCGTTGTATTTAACAATCAAAAGTTACACGTGATTAAAGTTAGGTAAAAGAATTACATTATTTTGAACACCCTATATAATAAATTCATTTTTTTAGGACAGACATCGATTTGTCCGTCTATTATCTAGTGATCCTCAAAATTTCAGTTTGATAAAGGGTTCTGTTTTGGCTGTGTCGAATTTTAGGTAAAGGTCTGCACATGTCAAAAATTTCTAAAAAACTTGAATAACTCAAAAATTACTGAATTTTCGAGCATAGCTTCCCTTACAATTTCTATTCACATTTAGGTGCAGAATTGAAACAACAAATAAAAACAGTATGCTAGGTTAAAAAAAACATAACTTTGATCTGCCACGCTTAAATGGGACAGGCTGTATAATTGAAAATATTTTTAGGTTATACACCATTAAAATTTATACAACTTTTGTATTTAAACTTTTTTTCTATCTTCACCCAAAATCAATTAATCGGCCTACAACGCAAGTCTTGGACACCCTGTATATTGTGCAACTAGTGTGCTAAATACATCTTTATGCGTCAGGACCGATGTTTTAGGTTAGAATAAACGTCACTGGCTGAATCAAGTTAGGACATTCATTTTTCATAAATTTTTAATTATTTCACACGAAATAATAAAGTTTTGGAGCAAATAATGACGGGATTTTAAATTATTTTTATGAAACAGCCATTGTTTTGGTAAGAAATGTGTTTTAAGAGAATAGTAACGAACATTCCGTTAAACCCCATACATTTTTGAACGCCAATTGACTCCACTTTAAATTTCGCGCACAAATTAGGACCGCGCCTACTTCTGTAGTCTATTCGGATTTTAATACTTCAAGTCAAGTAGCTTGAATATCAAGTCAAGTCGTGAATCCCTACTTTATTACTTGACAGACATCCAGACGAGTATTTTAAATTCCTGTCAAACTTTCCACGGGGAATCTCGATCTTTCGAAGCAGAGAGACGTTTTATAGAGAGTTAATGGACATTATGATTCAGGAGTTATCGGTTCCTGCAGGACGTCAATGACACGCACGAACGACGTCGTGCTCTCCCCCTGTTTGCGTGCTTCGCACTATAGTCCACCGCCGTCGCGGCTCACCACATACAAACATACTATGACTGTGTCACCCATCGTACCTGGGCTATCGACTTCGCACCCTCGACGCCACCTGCACGGAATACGGAATAGTAGACAAAACGCTATCAATCATCACTATAACTAAAAAATGGAGTTCCAATACGCCAAATACAATTTAGTGAGGTTATGGGGTTAGAATTTATCTATTTATAAATTCGCAGCTGTTTTGATGAAAATATCACATATAGTTCAAGCTCTGACCGTACAAAAGTCTCCTGAATAACACTACTAAAATTTTATTATTGAATTCACCAGATAATATGACGAAAAATAGTTGGCAAAACCAAAAGTTCACATCCCGCTAAGTTTTTCACTGTATGATAAAGATAATAAAAAAAATAATAGGTAAATAAAGCATTAATAAATTATAAAAAATTGAAAAAAATTGAAAAAAAATCTTTTTTAAATATAAATAAATAAATATCAAGTGAAATAAAAATATAAAATAATGTAGGGTCGGCAAATAAGGCCCACCTAAGGGATATTATTTATTTTTTTTAAATATAAACAAAATAAGAATATTTCTTATAACAAAATCAATCAAACACATATTTATCTATATGATAAATTATAGAACATCCCTTAAAAAAATCGCATACAGAAAATACAGTAATTTTTTAAAAACTTGAACATTGGGCCTTATTTCTACCTGGGACAAAAATAAGGCCCTCGATCTTTTTGTAACAAAAAATAATTTAAAAAACACACTTATGTAATTAATAGCATTACATAAAGAGTAAAAGTTAAAAAATTATAATTTAAAAAAACTAAAAAACACGCTTTAATGAACTAAAAAGTAAAAAATAATTAATTTTATTGTAAAAAAGCGTGGGGTAGTATGAAAATATGATACAAAGCACCCCACGCTTTTTTACAATAAAATTAATTATTTTTTACTTTTTAGTTCATTAAAGCGTGTTTTTTAGTTTTTTTAAATTATAATTTATTTTTGCTTTTTAGTCCTGGAGATCCTGGTCAGGATAATGGGACAAACTTATGGAATTATTGTATTGTCGTCGGTCCTTGATAAGTGTGCAAAGTTTCAGTTCAATCTTAAGTTTTTTGCTTTTTTTTTTTTTTTAGTCCTGGAGATCCTGGTCAGGATAATGGGACAAACTTATGGAACTATTGTATTGTAATCGGTCCTTGATAAGTGTGCAAAGTTTCAGTTCAATCTGAAGTTTTTTGCTTTTTTTTTTAGTCCTGGAGATCCTGGTCAGGATAATGGGACAAACTTATGGAATTATTGTATTGTCGTCGGTCCTTGATAAGTCGACAAAGTTTAAACTAAATCTGACCGTTCAAAGTTGGTCAAAATCAAGTTCAAAGAAGTCGGTTACAAACTGACAAACAAGCAAGCAAGCACGCAAGCACGCAAACATACAGGTGAAGCTAATATAAGCGTGTTAAAAAAGATCATTTTATTAAGTGCTCAAAATGATCACCTCCACAATACAATAATAAAAATTATCCTCAAAACGTCATCGTACGTTCTGCAACATTGCTGGAGAAATCTAAGATATTTGATACAAATTAAAATTTAATTTTCTCCGCAATTAATGATCGGATTTGAAAAACAAAAAGACTGTTGTAAAAAGAATTGAGAGGCCTTTCGAACTGCGCATCGTTTAACACCCCTTTCCATTAAAAATTTTTGGGGTTCAATTCACCCTGCTCTCAGGGTTGAAGTTACGTAAATAATACTAATTGATTTAGATGTCCCCTATGATTCTAAAATTGACGTCTGCGAGCTTTTTTCGCAAAACCGATGTTAAGTGGCCAAAACTTGCGCGGACTGTTTTCATTGGCCCACTCGGTATACAAAGCAATTGTCAACATATTAGCGAGAGCTAATTTTAAACTATTTCAGGCCTTTTCTCGTGTCAGGATGACTAAAAAATTGTTCCTAGCAAAAGAACTGGTGAATATATCAAAAAGATTTTTAGTTCATTATTAAAACTTATTATACATTGAAAATATGAACCGGTAAAGTCCAGATATACTTAGCAGTTATATCATTCTGTGTAAATATTATATGAAACACGAAATTTCAGAATTTTACAAAAACGTCCGTCTTCAAGAATAAGGAAGTGTGCAAGCAACAGAACACAAACATAGAACCTGCTGCAACACGTGGCAAACGAATTATTAATTTAAAACACGGAAAATGTGAAACGAAGAGAAAGAAAAACAAACAAGGATGGGTTATCCTTAGTCCGTACAAAAAATCGTGATGATGATAAACATTTTTAAAAATCGGCCAAGCGCTTGTTGGGCACATGGTGTGGTTCCGTAGTATTCGTGTGAAGTATACAGCAAAACCTCGTTTATCCGAGCTAATGTGGGAAGGAGGTTCCTCGAATAAACGAAAACTCAGATAACACGGAAAAAATAAAAAATTCGAAAATTTTAATCATTTTTAATTACTATAAAGTGAAACGTGTACCTTGTCACTAACGCGGCTTAAGAAAGTCCATAATAGAGCACTGTTTCAATCTGCTCATTCATTTTTTAGCTGCAATATCTTGCTACCGTTTCATCAATGATCACTTGCATTACTTTCCGCCTTCCGGTTATTCCTCAATATGTATTGTTATACGAATCAAGAGCAGTGGCGCTTCAGTTCGGCTGATGACTATTGTATTACCGATTTAGGTTCACTGGCGTATAACCATAGACAATTACCACAACCATAGACAATAACAACAAGGCGTATGTATTAGCCTAGCGGCACTGGCGAGAACTAATTGTGTCAACACGGCACACGGTGAATGGTCTCCAGGCGGAAATGGAGAGGATTGGATTGGGGCATCCCGGGGAACGGCGACGCGCGTTCCCCACGTGTATAACTACGTAGCTAATAAAAGTGTATGTTTACGGCCATAATAAAACGGTATAAATAATTTCCGTAACAATATATTTAAGAGTTAATTGCCTCGGATAGCGCGGAGGCTCGGTTGATCGAAGGCTGCATTAACGAGATTTTACTGTATATAGTTATAAAAAAATTCTCACGAAAAGTGACAAACTCTGCTCTTGTTGATATCTGTCAACACCGTAACTATGGAAACGAAATTATACACTTTCAACACAACTTGATACATTTGTAACATAAATATTTACTTGTGTTAAAAAATCCTACCTCAGGACTGTTTTTTTTTTCATAAACTATTTTTGCAACAGTGTTCGTTACAATTTTCATTTAAAGCACTAACTGAAGGCTACATTCAGGAATTTTTTCAGATTTGTTGTATCGATAGTTTAGAAATTAGAGGGGGGGGGACACTTTGATAACGACTTTGAAAGCAAAATCTCGTGACTAAAGGGTTAAAATCAAAAGGTCCTATAACATTTTCTGTTGAATTTTAACCAATTCAATGGGGTAAGTGAAAAAAAATTTTTGAGTAAACTTCAACTCTGGAAGAGGGTGCAAAAAAAATTATTTTAATTAAAAATCCAGTGTGCATCGAGACTTTATGATCCGATCCCCAGGTCCCGCCATCCAACCAACGCCAAATACACTAAGTATATTAAAAAAAATTAAATTGTGTTTTAAAGACCACCAACAGCTAAGGTTATTTGGGCCTAGCACCAATTCATATTTTCAATTCATTATTTTTTTTTTTAATAATAAATTGAAAATCCAATTGACACTTTTACCAGCTCTCGGGCTAGAACCCGGGAACTGGGGACTTGTAATAGATGAACCATAGCAACGCCATGTAAACAACAGCATTGCTACACGCTCGGCTATTCTCAAGCCCCTACTAAGTATATTGTAACAAAATTGTTTTCTCACGTGGGTGCGGAATAAATTATTTATTCACAATAATTAAAAATGTAAAAAAAATGGATAACAATAAAAGTAATTCTTAAACGAACTGAAGCGCTTTATTTATATGCTGTATTTATTTCAAATCGACACTGTCACACGACTCTCGTTGTTCCCTCTCCGGTGACTGCTCTACTTATATAGAGCTAGCAGCTTGATCCCCCCCCACGCTCGCGCGCTTTCCAGAAAATTCCTGTGTCTTCGATATCATGCCACGCCTCACCATTGTTACTTGTTCTCGATGATTCTATTGTCGCCAGCGGCGTAACATCTGGGGTTTTGCTACAATATTAATTCCTCCATCCATAGATATAGGAGGTAAAAAAGACGAGTGAAATGCATGTCCGGAAGTTGTAAGTGTGAGATTATTATATGACGAGGGTGGAACGTATTAGGGTGCCAGAACCAGTGTATATGGTAAAGGTGTATATTGCACAATGTGTACTGCAGAAGGATAAGAAACGTGACGCGGTTCAACTTGAGGGCGGAAAACAAAACGATCACACTTTTTTTAATTAATGATCCTCATTATATTGTTATGAATGTGAACAGCCCTGTATATTTGGCGTAAATGATGAGATGGGGATACTGTCTGACTCTGACAGAAAGAGCTGGAACAATTTCGACTGTCTATGAAAGGCTTTCACGATAGTTGACTCTAAAATTGAAATTCAGAATGCAATTTGAAGGAAAATCTCCGTGGCACAGGATCAATAAATAAGCAATACTTTTATTTATTTATTGTGGATTATAGACGCGTCGACAACTCAGGTCATTAGCGTCTTAAATACAACAAATATCGTATAACACTTAAAACTAAATAACATCACAAAACATCCATGAGCAGAGGTGGGATTCGAACCCACGACAGTCTGATTCAGAGGCCGCGACGCTACCAACTGAGCCTTACTGTCCTCAATAAGCAATACTGATGTTTCCCTCAGGGGAAACATTGTAATGTAGTTTGCACTCCAATGTTTTGTGGGAATTAGCGCTCCCAGGGACTCGAGCTCGTACCAGTCGGTTTGTGTATGCCGGCTGGCGGATTCTAATACACAATTGGATTATTTCTTGTGTTAAAGACGCTAATGACCTGAGTGGTCGACGCGTCTATAATCTACAATAGAAAATATACTGATGTTTAAATTTGAATTTAATATGCTAACGTTTCGACATTCTTTGTGTTATCTTCATAGTGATCAATGCTGTCCATATTTGACTTTGAAGATGACACAAAGGATGTCTAAACGTTAGTAAATGTAATTTTTTGCCATACCCACTACAAAACAGTTACTTTCGATGTATGTATAACGGCCTTTAACGAGTAATTTAACAGGCAGGTGTGCGGAAAGTGTTTTACTTATCGCACTAGGGCGGTAGGTAAACGGTTGCCATAGCAACTTCTGTTTATTCGCTATAAACGCCTGCGTGCGCCTGTCATTACTTACTCACGAACTTCACGGCTTACTGTAAAAGTAAAGATGGCGGCGCAAATGAACTGTCAAATTTTTTTGAATATGAAGTGAAAAGTAGGTATTTTGTAGTGGGTATGGCAAAAAATACCATATATATCTCGTGCGTAATGGTATTACAACTCGTGTGACTGCTATCGCTCGTTTTTACATACGGTCATCACTCGTCGTAATATAGTCCATTACACATCTAGATATACAATCTATTATTAAACATCAGTACCTATATTGCTTATTTGTTGATTCTATGTCACGGAGGTTTTCCTTCAAAATTGTATAGAAAGGTTTTCATTTAATGCTACCAACAGCTAGGGTTAATTGGGTCTAGTACCAATTCATATTTTCAATTTATTATTTTTTATACTAACAAACTGAAAATCAGTTCTTGAATTAGAACCTGGAAACTGGGGGCTTGTAAAAGAGGAGCAATAGAAACGCAATATCTATAAACAATGGCCTTGCTCTGCTATTTTGAAGCTCTGAAAGGTTTCCTCTTAACGCATTACTGCAGATAAGTACCTATTTGGAAATTTGGACCTATATAAGCACCGACTTGCTACACGCTGTTCTGAAACCTTTTGTTATAATTAATAAAAATGTAAACTAAAATTTGGGGGATTTTTAGTAGGTAGGTATAGGTAGTAGGTATACCTACCTTCATAAATATATTCATTACAATTTTTAGTTGAATTTGTGGGATACGATTTGTAAAGACTTAAATTTATATCAACTATAATACTAACTAAATACCTATAAATTTTGTCGGAGCATACTGATTCCGAGGAGCACACGCGCACCTCTGTATCTTTTTTGATTTTGAATTTTATGGGTGTTTATTTGTCAAAAAAAAACATCTTTTGAATCTAAACTAAAAGAGATTACGTAAGTTTTCTTTCAATTACTGGAAAAAAAAATCGTATCTCCCGATTTATTTACGGCATACCATTTTGAAAAAAAAAATCGTTCGACAAAATATAAATTTCCTGTTGTTTAAATTATAGCCACGCTTATATTTGGCATTGCGACCAGTGTGATTTTTATATTAGGGCAACCATAGTTGCCATATTCCCTATATTATTAAACGAGCAAATCTTGTATATATGTACCTATATAAATATTTTCTCGAAAACGTCTCTAACGATTTTGATCAAATTTACAGAAAAGGGGTTTCGGGGGGCAAAAAATCGATCTAGCTAGGTCTCATCCCTGGAAAAATTCGTTTTCTTTTAGATTTTATCATTTTAAAAAAACACTTTTTTTAACGTTATAAAACAGTGTCGTATGGTGAGTAGGCTTTGGAAAAAACAAACTATTTTCATTATTTATGTCAAATTACTCTGACAGTCAATCTTTAACTTATCAAAATAATCAGTAATTATTTGAAAAGTAAAAAAATAACAACAATAAAATCTAAACATAATTATACTTACATAATTATGTTTAGATTTTATTGTTGTTATTTTTTTAACTAATATTTAAATAAATAGGTATATTACTTTTATATTATCTATATGAAATATGTAGGTACACTAGGTACATACGTTATGTAGTATGACGTATACTGACGTATAATAATATTATCTACTTATAGGTATGTAATTTTTTTTCTTAAAAACGACTAACGATTTTGATGAAATGGGAACTTTAAGTACTATTTTTTTTGAACTCATCCGAGGAAAGCTCGGTCATCCAGATATTTTATTAATAAAACGTCGAATGTTTATTTTTTTAAAAGAAAACTTATGTTAAAATGACAATAAATTTCCCAGCTGTTAGATTCCTTCACGGTTGAAATACTTTTTATACACGTTCGATAAGAAGGAAATGTCAAATCTAACTAACAATAAGATCAAAACCGTGTTCAAGTCGCTTTTATGTTACCCAGTTCATTCTGATGTGTTCGTGTAATGTCGTCCCTCTTCGCCCCGCACCACCACTCCATTCTCGCTGTCTCCTTCTCGAAGAGAAAGAGGAGGAAATAAGCACGAAAACCGTAAAATTATCAACATATTTCATTTTTCCACCATAATGAAATAAAAACATATCTGCCGGCTTCCTCGGTAACGGGACTGGAAACTTCTTAAGAAAGATAAGATATTTACAGAGAGAAACAGTGCAGTTCATGGAATGAACCCACGCGGAGTCGTCGCCTGCGACACAAACTTTCAAATATAAATAACATCTTTTTAAAACTACTCTGCCATTTGCTTACATATACAGTACTGTTACAAAACTGTTTTCTGAGTTGGCGGAATAAATATTTATTTACAATAATTAAAAACACAACCATAATAAATACAACCAAAAGTCAGTTCTAACAATCAACACAAGTAATTAACACTTAACTATATACAATTGACTACACTAATATTTATTTTATCAGGTGAATTTATATCACGGAACTATTTATATCACTGTATTTATATCAGATTTATTTCTAACGTTTATTTATGTCGGTCATTTACTCAGTTACTTCAGTACTATTTATTTATATCCACTCCACTGTACTGACTGATTCGACCGTTGATTGACTAATATTTATATCACTGATCCTCTTGGTTGCACAACTCACCATTGACTGCCTGACTTCCTCGCACTCGCTTGCTTATATAGGCCGCTTGGCTTAGGCACAGCGCGTTCTCTAGAATGTTCGTGCAGTTACTCGTTGTACAGCAAGCAGACACCGCTTCTCAGAATTCCTGCCTGACGTTTATATAAAGTGTGATCCGTAACAGTACGAATGTACTTTTTCTAAATATTATGCTTTGACAAATATTATACAGGATGTCCCATAACTTATGGGCCATAGAGCAGGTGGTTATAGTACATGTAAAAATAAGGTATTTGACACAAGCTTGCTGTAATAAAATGTTGTTCGTTTGAGAAATACAGATTAAAGTACGTGACCGGAACTGTCTGAGTCAAAAATATCAAACGTTGACCGTAATCGGGACTGATCCAGAAATTAAGGTGGTTGGAATTGACCCGGTCGGATGTGTCCTGACACTTTTGGAATTTTTGTGGAAACAAATTTATTTCAGAAAAGATCCGAACCATAAACATTTTTAAATACAAAAAATGATAGAATTCAAATTTAACAATAATTATGTAACGGTTTATCATCTATCCTACTTCTGATAATCGCTATATTTTCTTCTCTCTACTTTACTTAATTCATTTGTTAGGATGAATTAATAAAATAAGAACCTCGAATAGTGATGAGCAAAATTGGTCTTGGTTTTGGTCTTGCGAAAAAGCAAGACCAAGACTATCATTAGACTAGCAAGACCAAGACCAAGACCGAATGAACAAGAACAAGACCAATACCAAGACCGAATATGCAAGACCAAGACCAAATACACAAGACTAAACTAAAAATTCTTACTTCAGAAATAATGAGCAAAATGAGCAAGACCAAGACTTGATACGCAAGACCAAGACCAAGACTAAATAAGCAAGACCAAGACCAGACATATTTGAGCAAGACCAAGACTGAATCAGCAAGACCAAGACTGTCCAAGTCTTGGTCTTGCTTTGCTCATCACTAATCTCGAATTTACAACAGAGTCATAGCGTCCCACGTTGAACTTCCAAACCAAAACTTAAAACTGAACTAACTATCTTTAAAAAAACTAACAATATTCTAATTATTTCGCATAGACGTTCTAAGCTGGCCAATCAAAAGCCACCACTTTGCAACGGTTATACTCCGTTAGCCAATCATCTCTAAACACATCTCAAAGGACAATTTTTTTTGACCATGTAGAACAAAGCCACATTCGTTTCTTAGAATTTAGTAAATAAAATTATCTGCACTCAGATTTTAAGCACTTATTATTTCAAGGGTAATAACTGTCACCCAAAAACTGCCAAATTGTGAGAAATGATGCGGCACATTGGCGCCTTTACAAGTCCTTAACTTCTAAAGTCTTCTAAGAACCAGCCACACACATAGTGAAAATATCGAGGGAAATATTAAAAAAATTATAACAATTAGAAAAATAAAAATATTTTTTATGAAGCATAGTATCCTATTGTAGACTTAATTGTAAACATTATAACGACGTTTTAACAAGTTCAAAGGGTTAAATTATGTCAGCATTTTGTAAATAACATGTAATTTTGTAAACAATACGTAGATACGCCATCGCATAAAGTTTAATTAATCTGATGAAAATGTAATTAACTGTTATTGACACTAACAAACGCTGAGTCAATAAACACACGCATCTGTTTAGCGAGCTTAAAAAATACATAATCATTTGACAAATCACACGGATATTACATTTAACTCTAACGCCAAAAAACAAACAGAAAACAAGCCGTAAGGTGGGTCGTTTATTAGGACTAAAGTGCGACCGTTGAGGTCCACACGACTAACTTCCCAGTTTGATAAATATTTAATAATAATAATTAAATTAGATATTACACAGAAAAGTAATCATTTTAATCATTAAAACATAATTATTATTTATTTTTAACAATAATTAAAAAAAAAAAAACGGCTGAACCGATTTTTATAAAATTTATTTCGGTTCAAAATGACGTTAACACGCCTCGATTGACACCCTTACGAACTCGATATATTTTTTTATTCGCGAGGTATTGTGTAAAATCTATTTTTTTTGGAGTCTATTTGGTTAAGAAAAAAGAACGGCTGAACCGATTTTGAAAAAATTTCTTTCAGATCATATTTACGTTAATACGCGTCGATTGGCACCCTAACGTAGTCGATATCATTTTTCATTCTCGAGATTTTGTCTTAGAAAGAAATGGACACGTACATACGTACACACACACACAGACATCTTTCTAAAAATAGTGTAGTGACCTTGAAATATAAAAATTTGTTATACATTTTGATTTCGATTTTCGAACCCATTACAATAACTTCCAATGGGAAGTTAAAAAAATTCCATCAATTCACTAAAAATTCATTAAAATAGATGCATTTTATGTTTTTGAAAAATTCATTGAAACACGGAAAAATATATTGAACCATCAATGAATGTTCACTAAAAGTTCATAAAAAAAATCTATCATATTTATAAAAAACTCGGGTCGCAATGCCAAAACCCTGCCGACAATATAGTGTATTTGCTAATACAGGCATTGTGGCTTTAATACGTAAACTTAGTTGGTTTTTGGGCAAAATAAAAAATTTAACCCCTTAATACATCCCTTAAAATATTTTTTTTTTTAATTTCTTTATTATTATTAATGCAACCTCTGTACCAAATTAAATACACCCTTCAGTACGTAAATCACTATCCGCAAACTAATGTTTTCATAAAATTTGTAAGTCCAGTCCTGTCGGGCCGATTTTATTAAAATTTTGGCAGCACATTTTAATCTTCACTAAAGGTTAAATTTCAATTTTGAAACGATTCGGACAATTTTTTCGGTATTTTTGGGCCCAAAAACATTTTTAACCCCTAAAAACCACCCTTAAAATGGTCCGATCGGGCCCATTTTTAACAGGCTTCGTGCGCTGATGGATTCCAACGTGCCTACCAAATTTCGTCAAAATCAATTAACTCTTTCGAAAGTTATAGCCCATACACATATATATATATACATATATAAATAGACATTTCCAAAAATGGTGCCAAAGTGTTCAGGAGGCTATGAAACGTCGAGAAATTTTGGTCCGACCCCTAGGTCCCGCCATCCGACCGACGCCAATAGTGCATGTGCCATATGGCAAATACACTAAAAAAAAATTCGACTGATGACCAGTCCTATACTTCCCACCTAGTAAATATTTGCAAAAAATAAACACTCTTTTTTTTTATTCTTTGACTAGGCCCAAATAACCTTAGCTGTTGGTGGTCTTTAAAACACAATTTAATTTTTATTCTTTGAAAAAAGCATGGCCCTCTTTTTTGTTTGGTGATCTATTGATGGCTAGCTTAATATAGCAAAAATCATGGTTACCTTGATTTACGTACAATTTTTATTTTTTTTAGTAAAATATTTTTTTTCTCGAAAACTATACATTTTAGAGAAAAAAAATATTTACATTTTTTTCATATTATAACATCTAGAATTCATTTATATTTTTTTTTACCTATGTTAATACGTGACATTGAGGACGTTTTTTTGAATATCTCAGGATCCACTGAACCGATTTGACTCAAAATCTAATCAGATCTAAGTTAAAGGCTGATAAACACAATAGAACAATCGGCATGCCCGTATGTTGTTCCGTTCTTAAGATATCGAAGGCGAAAAATTGACCACATACACACACACACACATACACACATACACACACACATACAGACATCAGTCAGAAAATGATCTTAAACGATTGCTAGGGTCTCAAAACGTGAAAATCTGTTAAAATCTCGAAATATTGTTTTCGGACTGAATCCATTACTTCCCTACCATAGTAGAGGTGGGAAGTAATAATGAGAGCAACTGAAAAAAATATTCAGCCATATTGAAACAAATACAGAGGAAGAAAATTTCATAGTACCTAATAAAAACCAAATTCAATGTTGAGAATGAAAGAAGCTGGCAAAAAAATTATGAACATTTTCATTTATACAGGGTGCTGAATTGCTTTGCGGGTAATAGGGATTTAACCCGTAAAATCAAACTTTTGCGATTTCCTGCTTCCCTAATTATTTTAGTAAAAATATCTTCGAATAAAAGTTTTGGAACATAAAATTCTGCATCTAAATCATTAAACAAAATTAATTTTGCATGCTTTGTAACGGTAGGAATTTGATATGAAAATGTCAAAATTACCTCAAAAACAGATAGCGATAGCCATGGAACTTGAACAAAATGATTAGAAATTATTCTGACAGCTAAAGCGCCATCATTTTGTTCAAGTTCCATGGCTATCGCTATCTATTTTTGAGGTAATTTTGACATTTTCATATCAAATTTCTGCCGTTACAAAGCATGCAAAATGAATTTTGTTTAATGATTTAAATGCAGAATTTTATGTTCTAAAACTATTATTCGAAAATATTTTTCCTAAAATAATTAGGGAAGCAGGAAATCGCAAAAGTTTGATTTGACGGGTTAAATCCCTATTTCCCGCAAAGCTATTCAGCACCCTGTATAACGGAGTTTTTTGTCCAAAGAAAATACAATATTATGTAATTTGCAATTAGATTTAGACCTGGGTTTTAGTGCGATAATGTTGGTGAGAACCAGCGCTGCCAGATAAATTATTATTTTATCAAATCGAGAATTTTAGCATGTGAAATCAAAAAAAATCGAGAATAACATCATAACAGCACATTGGAAATGAACTGTCATAAAGACAATGAAGAATATGTTTGATACTTTCCGTTATAAATCACACCAGGACGAGGGTAAGGGTTTGTTAAAGGGACAAAAGATATATCGTTAGTCCATAGACCAAGCGATAATGTTCTTTGTTTTCCCTGCTACACTGGGTTGCAAAACGCCTTGTTACTAAATCTGGGTTTAGAATGACCTTAGAGCGTGACCTTATTAATTATTGTTTTTATAGACGTTAGAACAGTCTAAAGTCGTTGTCAAGCTTTTTATTATGCAGAACATTAGATTGTATTCACAGAAAAACAAATGATAGATTACACTAAAAAACACCGTCTCGCACGCAAAATTTTGATAGACATTCCTAAACATTTTTGAGAAAATTGAAAGGTTCCAACTTTTTTAGTTTTTAATTCGGCTTTAAAAATTCACTGATGCGCCGGCTATTGCGGGGTCGCAGGAAGGGTTTCCATACCGGAATTCCGAGATTTCGCAAATTTGGAATTTCGGACAAAATGTTTTAACATATAAATTCGGGAATTGAAAAAAATAATATCGGAATTCCGGAATAAATGGAAAGATTAAAAATTTACAAATTTTTGCTTAATTTGGCAAATATAAAATAAAAGTTTATTACTTTAATATTCGAAATGTTCCGAATTGTTATTCGTCTATGATGTTGATTTTTTTTGCAAATTTCTGATCCAAAGTTTCATGAACGTTTTCTATATCAATATGTAAACATAATATTTCGATTCTAAAAGTTATTTTCGATACATGTGCGTAAAGTGAGGTATTCTAGTAGGCTTAAATTGAGACACGAGCTAAGGGACTGACGCATACACAACGAGATCTCGTTGTGTATGCGTCAGTCCCTTTAGCGAGTGCCTCAATTTAAGCCTACTAGATATCTCACTTTAAGTTGACGTATCGAACATAATTTTTTATAATGACTGCTTCTAAAGTTTAATAGAGAGAAAAAAAAATTATGAAAACGGAAAATTCGCTCTTCTAGTCCTTAGAATTTTACAATTACAGACTAAGTTACGATTTAGTTTATTTTTATTAAAGTTATTATCTTCTGTATAAATCATTAAAAACATGACTCTCTCATGATGTGGACTTTGTATGCGCGATACTATATATAGGAACACATCGATCGATAGCCAGTAAGTGCTTGTATTGTACAAAGTGCGGAAATTTTGAATTTATAAGATGTAGAGATTGTACTTTTACGCACGCTTTGGACTTTTACGCACGGTGACGGTACTTTTACGCACGCTTTGGACTTTCACGCACGGTGACTGTACTTTTACGCACGCTTACTAAAATACGCCTCTTCACGCCTGCCTCACAGCGCTCGAATATTGAACTTTAGAAGCAGGAGTTATAAAAAAATATGTTTGTTCTACATGCAGTATTTTTGAAGATTTGTGTCGATATCGGAACC
Source organism: Mongoloraphidia duomilia (assembly GCA_039654895.1). NCBI lineage: Eukaryota > Metazoa > Arthropoda > Insecta > Raphidioptera > Raphidiidae > Mongoloraphidia > Mongoloraphidia duomilia. The sequence continues at coordinate 3,031,549 of CM077520.1, read as the reverse complement.
AGTTCCGGGATTGCGGAACTGAGAACCAAATATCGAAACCTGCTGTTCCGAAATTGAAGATGACCCGATATTGAAGGTCCTAGTCGCAGGCCAATAAAAGTCGCTTTACTGATTTTTCAACATTTTCTTTGAGCACCATAATTAAAGTGAAAATGCTCAATTTGACTTCAAAATCTACCATCTATTCGATACAAAAACGAAACAAAACACTGTTAGAACCGATACAAAATTTAGGACAAAAACCAAAACACGTTGGACACAGCCTCTGATTGAATTAAGGATAATTTTTTTGGCGGGAATAACGTCTAATGTCTCATACCTGGGGTGACATTTTAAAAATATTAGATGTAACTGAAACAGGGGAAGTGGTTGGCATGCGAAACAAAACAGAGCGTGTATAACTATGTAAGGTATCAGATATATAGTAAGCCAGTGTAGCTGTATGGTAAAGTACGAGTCTGTCGACAGGTCCCAGGTTAGAATCTCAAAGGCTTTTAATATATTTTTTTTAATACTGAAAATATATAGGAATAAGGTATTGGATAAAAATTTAAAATACCTATAAAAAAATAAAATTATACAATTATTTTATTTCTTATATTTTACGAACATTTGATTTTATAGGATAAATAAAAGTGGATGTATATCTTTCCATGACAACGAATACAATTATTTGTGTTTAACGGTATTAATGTCATCTGTCTGTACTCGCGATACAGATATACGCATTTTTTCTCCAGTTGAAAAATATTACAACTTGAATAATATAATCAAACTGCGGAAAATGAACCTGACGATGTGTGAGTTAAGCTACACTTGGCGCTCGGCTGGTGGAATAACATGTTTGTACAGGAATAACATTATAATATAGTACACAATTATGTAATGTTGAAAGTTGGGTATCAATTTAATGCATGACAATATGACAGCTTCATTTATCTTGATTTAGTGCGGTGCAGACAACGGCTGAGCCGAGCTCGGATTTATTTACTCCCATTTATACGGAACAGGATGACAGCGTGTTGATTTGCAAACAATTCGTCTACATTTATTTAGGCGTACAAATAAATTTAAACAGTTCCACTCACTCACTCAAATCCTTTCAGCTAAAGTGAAATTCGCGTTTCTGATTTAACCCAGTCCTTACTTGGCTAAGGCCCGTATTCACCGAGCCTAGTTATTTATTTATTCCGTTGATTTATTCCCCTGGTAACTATTCCTCGGAATAAATAGCGATAATTCAATTCACCAAACGTAGTTAAGTTTACTGCAGGTATAAATCGTAAGAATAACTATTCTGTTCAATTTCAAAGGTATAAATATTTATTCGCCCAGTAAAATAGGATGGGCACGAAATGCACAAATTACTTTATGACGTGGCGACCTTTTCAGGTAAATATTAATTCCATATCTAACAGGTAAAAGCTTTTGTAGCAAAATAAAATAAATTTATATTTTCGATCGATGCGCCATAGGTCGGATCTCTGGTAAACGTGCTTTAGAATCAAAATATTAATTGACAAAATGTCCAAGGTGTATGGTATAAAGTAAATTTGTACCTGAAGTTACTATTCTATCGAATGAATTGGTTGGTGAATTGAAAGTTAATTTTATTCCAAGGAATAAATTTATTTTAAGATTAGTAACTTTTATCTTTAACAGTGTTTGGTGAATACGGGACTTAGACGCAGTTCAACATACATATGATAAGTTGCCAAATGATTCGTCACTCGGCAGTTGGTAGAACATGAATCAAATTATTAACAACACTTGAAAAATTCTACAAATAAACAATAAGTTTGACGACGTTCCGGACATTTAGTCCATCTATAATATAAGTCTCTCTCTGAAGATGGGCTAAATGTCCAAAAGGATCGTCAAACTTATTGGTTGTTTGTAGATTTTTTTCAAATTTTGTTAATAATTTGATACACATGATAAGGATTAGGCAGAAGAAAATCAAAATTTTATCTGAGATTGAAATTTAAATGATATTCTGCCCAACTTGGAAGACCAGTTATCTTTGTGATTACCTTAGTTATCATTGAGATTAGCACAGTAGATAATGTAATGAATATGACACGCATACTGCACTGTCGACTGTTCGAGAAAGTTCTACTCGAATATTCCAGAGAAGACCAGTGCTTCCAGAACAATACCTCACAGGGATATAAATACAGAATGAAAGCTTTTGTCTAAAATTGTACAAAGAGAAGTGAGCACCGAAGTGTTCCGAAGCCGACCGAAGAGTGCCCCGTCCTCGTTGGTCATCGCCATTTTTGTTTTTGTACGACGGTTTTGTCTGCGCGGGGTGAAGAGGGGGGGGGGGGTGAGGCGGCGCGCGCCGCCTCCACCCCCCCCCTCTTCATCACGCAGACAAAATCGTCGCACAAACACGCCCTTCCTCTTCACTTCGTAGACAAAACCGTCGCACGAACACCCCCCTCGCAGGAAATTGCACGATCCTGATATTCAATTAATGTTCCTATGCGAAAGAATAATTTGTTAATTTTTTCCGCGCCGTCTACACCCCCCCCCCTCTTCACCCCGCAGACAAAACCGTCGCACAAACACACCCCCCTCTTCACCTAGCAGACAATACATGTAAAGGAATACACTGGAGATAGATACCAATGCAGACTATTCGTGCTGTCCGTAGACGTTTGTGTCATGGAGATGTTTCAACAATCGAGACAATCGTAAGCGCGCATCACTAGACCTAGTAGGTCTATGATTCTTATACTAGATATGTTCTTATTGAGAACAGCGTGGCACTTTATTGGACTACGAAAATCACCAATTTTTGTGACGCACGCTTTGCTTTGCTTCCTCTATACTCCATGCTTCATGCGCTGCGTTCACATAGCTCTCCTTGCCAGTTTACTCCACGCTTGTAGAGTGCATGTACAAAGCATTTACGTGGCGTTAAACTATACAAAGCTCCGGCAAAATGTAAATAAACTGATGCTGATGACGTATCGCGATGTTCGTTAATAGTGAACTATAATAAATCACTTCAAATCTCTTTTACGCATAAATTATCACTTATAATTTATTATATTTTGCGCACACGTATGTAAAAAATTGCCGACAAATTGAAACAATTTATTTCACACTATTTACACATTTTATTCTACTGTCGCGTGGATTATTTATGTGTCACAAACAATACACAGATTGACGCAAATCGCCACCAGTAAATTTATATTTGACCCTTTACGTTTTAAGGCCACCCTACACTTGTGTTTTAGCGATAGACTCACGGGGTTCGCTCATATTGATTTCGGTTTTGACACGAACCTATTCTTAGCTGATCATATCGATTGGCACCAATTTGGCCGGATCCGGTGCATGGCTTATTATACGTCTCTCTAGTCATATCAAGAATAATTTGAAGTTTCTCAAAATCAGCGGTATAAAAGGTGGTCAAATAAATGTATCTACCTATTTGAAATTTAATAAAAAAAAACCTTTACTTAATGATTAGAAAATCTTAAGACAACTTTATTATTAATTATTTATAATCAACAATTATTACGAATCAACAATAATAATAAAAAAAATCTTTTTTAAATCAAACGTAATTTGTAAGCAATATACAGGCTGTTAATTAAGTATTTGCACAAACTTACCTTCATGTAAGTTTAGGTTCGCAACGGCTTTGTTATAATTTTTAGAATATTTTCACTACGTGTGTGGCTGGTTCTTAGAACTTAAAAGATTTTAGTAAATTAAGGACTTGTAAAGGCGCCAATGTGCCGCATCATTTCTCGCAATGTGACAGTTTTTGAATAACCGTTATTGAAATCATTAAGTGCTTAAAATCTGAGTGCAGATAATTTTACATTTATTAAGTTCTAAGAAACGAATGTGGCTTTATTCTACATGGTCAAAAGAAATTGTCCTTTGAGATGTGTTTAGAGATGATTGGCTAACGGAGTGTAACCGTTGCAAAGTGGTGGCTTTTGATTGGTTAGCTTGGAGCGTCTATGCGAAATAATTAGAATATTGTTAGTTTTGTAAATATAGTTAGTCAGTTTTGGTTTGGAAGTTCAGTTTGAAGGTTGAAGTTCGTAAGTTGAAAGAGTAAGTTGGAACGTAGGATGTTCAAGGTTGAGATGTAATATTGTTGTTCGAGAATTGCACATATATTGCGTAAATAAAAGTTCTTAAATAAATGAAAGAAATAACAATCTTCAGAAGTGGAGATAGATAATTATTAATTCTAAAAATGTTTTTTCGTCGGAGAGCAGCCAATTATATAATTATTTCGAAACATATTGGAAAAAATCATTTTACCAACCAGTGGTCACAGTCAGGATTCTAACCTGAACCTTTCCACTTTCGCGGCGAAATGAGCTTACAATACTCAACCGTGACAAGATTGCTAAATTAATATTCTCCTTATATGCTTCAGAATCAATAGATTTTCACTACATGCGAGTGTCAATTCATATACTTATGCTAATTCAATAGCTATAATATGAAGTGAATCCTCGTACCAGCGAGAGCCCAACATGAAAGTGAAAATTATTTCGAACACCCTTTAATGGGATATATTAATACAGTGGCAGCTCCTCTATGAGAGCTGCGGAGCTGCCGCACTGCCAGAAAATAACGCACAATTAAAAAAAATATTGTATAAATCTTCATAATATGTTTTAATATCAAATATTGTGTAAATCTGCATAATATGTTTTAATTTCATAATCACATAGCATTATTATGAATGACGGCATGCCGCAGGCCTATATTCTATAAACAGTTCTGCAGGAGGGCCTGCAGTTTGTGTTGCACCTAAATCCAACCAAAATCCAATGTGTTAAAGATAGATGACTTAGTAAAAATGAAACAGATCTATACGCGTAAAAGCGAAAATCCGTTCACAGAACCTAGTACAGTATTATTTTTCTTGATTATAATACCGTATTATATAGTAATGCAATAAGGTGTCTTCGTAGTCTATAGGTAACGTAGTGGCTTTATAAGTAATAGGTCTCGGGTTCAAATCTCAATACAAACATACCTTTTCTTTTTTTCAATAAATAATTAGATATAAATATCATAAATAAATATATTCAATAAATTAATACTTTATTAAGTTAAATTAATTTAGTTAATATCTTTATTTTATTATTTTATCGTCCTTTTTACAAACGTTTAGTACTGGCACGCGGGATAAAATTTTTGGAGCTATTTTTGTTTCGTTACCTAAAAGAAGTATAACTTCTGACGTGCGTACATAGTACACACACACTCTTTTTTTTAATACAATAAAAATATTGCTATAAAAATCACTTTATTTACGATTTTAGCGCTAGCGAAATCATTGTATAATGCATAGACAAATTATTTAGATCAAAAAATACACTTAAAAATTGCATCAAATGTATTTTTGAATTTTTTTTTTTCAAGGTTCCCTCATTGGGGGGGGCTACTCCAATCTCCGGGTTGACTCTGCAGAACACCCATTTAAAATGTTCACGCGCCGCCACTGTATTAATAAATAAATATATCAATGCTATAAATGGTATTACCACATAATATTCTAGAAACAATCATATCTTGTAGACATCGTAAGATAATCTACATGTTAGATACATACATAAAACTATTATTTATATTTTTTAATTATTTCGATCTATCTCAATCAATGGCGTGCCGATAATATTCCGTCTCGAGCTATAGGTTCGCCATCTCTGTCCTAAATAATCTAATCCATATTTTAGTATAACTGAGGTCTGAGAGGATTTCTGAATTTACAAATATTAGTATGTACGTTACATTTCGGTACAAGCCACGAGAGGCTAATTTATTATTATACTTACACGAGCGAGAATAACTGTAGTGGCACTAACTTAGGTACAATAATAAACCCATTGTTATTACAACTGAATAAACTATAACAATTTAAAGTTTAGATTTTGTTTGAAAATAAATTATAAATTGTCGCTTGTACGGTTTGTAACTTTTGTCGGTGGTTTCAGAAGGTTTTCAATTTTATATGACAATAAAATATTAGTAAAAAAAGCTTTTTAAAGACACGCTTTTATTTAAATCTTCTTACTAAAAAGGAAAAAAATAAGTTTTAATAATTTAGTTTCATAATTATAAAAGCGTGGGTTGTAAACTCTACGATATTTTATTAGTCACGACCCATGATTTTATAATTATGAAACTAAATTATTAAAACTTATTTTTAACTACCCATTGGAAGTTATTGTAATGGGTCCGAAAATCGAAATCAAAATGTATAACAAATTTTTATGTTTCAAGGTCACTACACTATTTTTAGAAAGATGTCTGTGTGTGTGTGTGTACGTATGTACGTACGTAGTATGTGTCCATTTCTTTCTAAGACGAAATCTCGAGAATGAAAAATGATATCGACTACGTTAGGGTGCCAATCGACGCGTATTAACGTAAATATGATCTGAAAGAAATTTTTTCAAAATCGGTTCAGCCGTTCTTTTTTCTTAACCAAATAGACTCCAAAAAAGTAGATTTTACACAATATCTCGCGAATAAAAAAATATATCGACTTTGTAAGGGTGTCAATCGAGGCGTGTTAACGTCATTTTGATCCGACATAAATTTTATAAAAATCGGTTCAGCTGATTTTTTTTTTAAATTATTGTTAAAAATAAATAATAATTATGTTTTAATGATTAAAATGATTACGTACTTTTCTGTGTAATATCTAATTTAATTATTATTATTAAATATTTATCAAACTGGGAAGTTCTCGTGTGGACCTCAAGGGTCGCACTTTTTAGTCCTAATAAACGACCCACCTCACGGCTTCTTATAAAATTAGTGACTTTCTTACTTAATTATATGTATCTACTTATGTATTTCAACTCCAAACATCCTTGTAGATTTTTTGGAAATAAATAAATGTAAAAGTTTAATCATAGACCTTAACATAGGTATACATGCTGTGTTTTGTATCACATGACAACTACTTCCGACTATTTCCGTAACATCTAATATTTCTCAAATGCCACCCCAGTACGACACATTAGACGTTATTCACGTCAAGTATCAAACTAATTTTTAGTTACCAATTAAAATCTATAAACAGATGTTTATATCAGCGACTTTAAGACATCCTTGGAATATAATATTATTTCGACAGACGGCAAAACTTTTGTTACAACACACATTAATTATGATTTATAAAGATAATATCAAGTCGACCGACGCTGGTGAAAGGCAGCCTGATATTAGCTGACAGGGAGATCATAAAATGAAAAATCCCCAGTATTACCGCAGGAGGCAGGTAGCGGTGGTTACAAGACATAAACTTGACATAAAGAAGGGATCTGTGCATCACTGGAATAAGTCCAGATCGCAAAAAGAGAGCTGGTAATCCCCGGCTATAATAACAATATAATGCAACTGTATATATACAAATATGCAACTTGAATCACGTAGTCAAAACGCGTTCGCCACCGACACTCGAATTACAAACAAAATATGGCTCATTTTTTTTAGATCTATTGTCTATTACCTGCAGAGCATGGCCCGAGGTTAATCCAGATCCCCTCTCCTAACATCCCTACGTTTCGTCCCTCTTGTGTCCCTGTCATTTATGTTGTGTTCTATCGCGTTTTTAATTGTCAAACGTTTAAATCCGCACTGGCTAATTGCTGGTCAAAGCAAAGGGCTTTTCGCTAAAAAAAATCTGTCATATTATGTTGTTGACGGGTACTGGGGGTGTCAGGCATTAAATAAGACAATTATAAACAATTAAAATTAGGAAAAGTATTCCAAGCCTTCATGGTTTCCGGGCTTGTAGGCCGTGGTCCGGTGGTATTTCTACCTGACGTTTTGTCTACAACTGCGGTAGACATTCTCAAAGGCGATGTGGCAGCGGTCGAAGTGTCTTTCTTGGCGGCTCACAAGTCAGTGTGTCAGTGACTGGTGTCCTCCCTTCTTTTATGCCTAGTAACAGTGTGTTCTCTTTTCGGTCGTAGACCGTCTCTCTGTAATTGGGCAAATGCGCAGTGTGTAGTGGTGGGGGTGAGTTCTCTACTCGGTCGTATTCCGTCCTTGTACGATTGGTCATTGGTTTTGTATGTCGGAGTGTTGGTGTTCAGGTTTTACTGAGATTGAGGCCTTCATCTTTTCGGTTGAAATTCTGTGTGTGTTTTTGTATTTCTATGGCCTCTCTGTATATTCGTGGGTAATAACTCAACGTTCTGTCTATGGCTCGGGTTTCTTCGAAGAGGAACTTATGATTGTGTGTTCGGCTATGGCAGATCTTTTTTTAATACCACTGGACCACGGCCTACAAGTCCGGAAACCATGAAGACTTGGAACAATGCCGGCCGTGAAAGCTTGCACACCTGGATAGGAAAAATATTCATTAATAAAATATAGGTAGTCGAGTTGTTAATGCCGATACAGTACCAATACAACTGCCTGTGTCTTTTTGTAACCAAAAAGGATCATCTTACACACGAATATTTAATTTTGTTCAAGAGGGTTTGAAAATATTACGTCAATGCTGACAATCAAATTTCGATGCCAAATCAAAATCTACAAGCGCGAAGTAAGAAAAATATCAGTGCGCCGACGAACGTTTCGAAAATCTCAACGACCATTAAAAGTTTAGATCATTTGTCATACAGAATTCAAGGCGCACCGAACTTTCATAACAAGCAGGGTGAAGCGAATCGTCAAGATGAACTTACTAATGCCGCCGGGCGCTGCCTGCAGTGAATGACTATTCTCCTTGCACCTCGGCACAACACAACATGCCAATGCTTACCTTACACACACACACACATACAAGGAGGATGTTGCAAGTTGTAAATCCGTCTTAAACCCCCTCTCATAGAGCAGTAAGCCGCTGTAGGAGACATCCCATCGTCGTGCCCTCCCCCTATTCGGTCTGCACAGCTGTGTTAGCTAGGATAACATAAGGATAATGTTGTAAGGGGATTATTGAGATTGATGGAATATCAAACGCATATAAATGATAGATGGTACGGCGGCGCCCCAGTTTAGGAGGACACATGTATGACCAAAATACAAACTATAATACACATCGACAATACACATATTCTTAACGTAGGCTTTTTGATTTGGCGACTTTTTTAAGTGAAAACTTCCTTAGGCGCGTTAGGCACTTTTTGATTGGGTACTTACTGAAAAATTGTGAAGCGTCCGAACTACTTCCGAAAGAATTCGCAACATACTTATATTATAAAAACGGCCATCTACATATCACTTCGATTCATAGCGCAGTGGTTACGTCCTTTGCCTTCTATGCATAGGAACCTGGGTTCGACGTCTGATGCCAGCGTAGAATTTTTGGCGGTTTTTTTTTCTAATTTCTATTTGATATTTATTTATATATTTTTTATTTTTGTTATATTCTTTCTTTGACAATAATTATAATTTTTTTATTTTATTTATTTTATTAAAAATATAATTTTAGTAATAAATTATTTTTAGTTTATAAATGCGCTCATAGTTTTACAGAATTCCGCCCGATGTCACTATCCCTGTAGTAATCCGTCTATCTATAGATTTATTAAACTGACAGTTGAAACAAAGATGCAATAAATGGAGGATAAAATTCCTCCATGAACTTTAGTTGAAAAACAGCAGCTGTCATAATTAAATTTAAAAGTTAAACATTATAGTTATCGTTAAAGTATTATATTAATTAAATGTAAGTGAAAACTTCTGATTTTAAAATACATATATAAGTTTTCACTTCTGTCGTGTGATCATAAGCACACACCCATTTTTTTTAGTATTCAGGGTGTTCACACGTTTTTGAAAAAAATCTCTGATTTTTCCCTGACCATATATTCCGATTTCCGTGACCAAAATTTGAAAATTCTGATACTTTAGATAGATCTTTACATATTTATTTAAGAGTATAATATTCTTTACCGGAAGTTACCCCTTGCCTTCAGCCGTGTGTAACGACACGCACTGTGTTTTTTACCCGACTGCGCACGCAAAGGAGTGGTAATGTGTTTAACAGCCTATGTATGTATGTATGTATGTATGTATGTATGTATGTATGTATGTATGCATGCATGTATGTATGTTCCTTTGAAGCACTATAAAGACCAAACGCCTGGGCCGATTTTTATGATTCACACGTCAATCGATTCCCCTTAGTCCGGCGAGTGTCACTAAAGACATGACGTTAGTGAAAATTCAATATGGCGACTACAGGACGCCATATTGTGAAAATGAAAAAAAATGAAATGTTCCTTTGAAGCACTATATAGACCAAACGCCTGGGCCGATTTTTATGATTCACACGTCAATCGATTCCTCTTAGTCCGGCGAGTGTCACTAAAGACATGACGTTAGTGAAAATTCAATATGGCGACTACAGGACGCCATATTGTGAAAATGAAAGTCAACAAACTATGTCAAGTGGGGTATCGTTGAATAGGTATTTAAAAATCATTTTTAGTTTTCCCTCAACATTTTTCGATTCGACTGACCGTTTAGGATCTATATCGATTTATTTTTAACTAAAAACATTTGAAATAAAAAATTTATTTTAAAAAACAAAAAATCCGACTGCGTAAAAATCGAACTTAAAAGATGGAAACAAGATCAAATGATAACATGTAGTCGGAGATATTTCTGTTCAATTTGTTACTACTATGTCTCCGACTGCATGTTATCATTTGATCTTGTTTCCATCTTTTAAGTTCGATTTTTACGCAGTCGGGTTTTTTGTTTTTTTAAAACTTTTTTTAGATGAACTTTTCAAATCGCGAGAAAATTGACGTCACCGCTCCGGCAATATTTTTTTTTCTGTATAAAACAATAGTCACTTATAGATTCCATATTTTACTCACGCCAGATACTACTAGAAATCACTGATTTAAGACAATGTACTACGCACCACGGTCATAACGCAAGCTGTTACAGTCGTATAATATTCGCATTCAATCTTATGACCGCACCTTGAATGCTATTCTCCGTATTGACCAATCAGTGCGATGCACTACCGCAGTACTGCCGCATACAGGCGCGTACACAGTGTTTTGTTTCCTTCTTGCATCTTTTTTTTGAAAAAAAAAACTAAACAAACTAAATACAACAATGAGTTGAGTTTTTGTGGTTATAATATAATAATAATAATAATGGAATTTATTTGCATACGACCAAAATGGTTTACAAACGTCAAAAAAAATACAAGTTTAAAGTAATTCATTAATATTGTATTATTAAATAGACAGTAGGGGAGACCGGGGTTAGTTGACTATATGGGTAGGTTGACTAATTGCCGATAGTTCCACTATTAAGTATTTGAGGGCACTGCTATCGCGATGTTCAAGAACACAGGAATGAAGTTCATCATTGTATGTGCCGCCGTTATAGATATTCGCACGGTGTTTCAAGAAAAAATCAGAAATCTGAAAACATCAGCGATAAGTAATTATTTTTGTTCAAACTATTTGTGTATTATTGTCGAATAAATAATCTTTCACATATTTTCAATAATATTTTGTGAAAATATGGTAAGTTTTAATATGATTTATGGTGTATTGTTTTTACCGAAGTCTATTAATTTCTGACGTACGGCGCTCAAAATGTCAAAATGGCGGATGGGGCTTATTGACTAAGCTGAGTCGGGGTTAATTGACTAAGGTTAATTGACTAGCTTCAATGCACATGTTGCAATAGATGGGCCCACAACAAATGCACCAAAAACTAAAATTTAACATTTTATGTGTGCATTAACTGTGGCTCAGATGATGATTTGTAAACTTTTTATAATTGTTTTTTAATTTGTAAACTTTTTGTAATTGCTTTCTATGTGAAATTAAACGTTTTTTTCAATCATGTTATTGTTTTTACCCCTCAAATACATGGGCGCACATACAGGGGGGGGTCAGCTGTCCCCCCCGTCCCTATCTGCCGGCGCCCATAATCAAATATAATATAAAAAAACCTGTATAGTCAACTAACCCCACCATGCAAGTCAACAAACCCCGCTACCGGGGCCAGTTAACTTACTCTGCTTGCCTGTCTAAATATGGTTAAAAGTTTTATCTCGGTTCGATTAAAGCGATTTAAAAATTAAAATAGAATACCTACCTGAACAAATTTACAACCTTGTGGTACATTTTAATTTGAGAAAATATGAACGGTTAATTTATAAAAAAATCTTATGTAAAAATTTAGTCAACTAGCCCCAGTCTCCCCTAGCCATTCCACAAGCAAATACTTTTCTTAACATAATCAGTCGGCAACCTACCATCGTGATGTTAAACGTCAAACAAGATATACAAGGAAAAAATCAGAAGCCACTGTCAGGACTTGAACCCAAAATTCCCAGTTTCCGGCTAGTTGAGTTACCACTTACTCACACAGTGCCCCGAGAGTGGGATCTGTTGCCAAAAGAACAGATGCCACTCTCGGGGTACTGTGTGAGTAAGTGGTAACTCAACCAGCCGGAAACTGGGAATTTCGGGTTCAAGTCCTGACAGTGGCTTCTGAATTTTTCCTTGTATATCTTAATTGTTTGAGGTTTAACATCACGATGGCAGGTTGCCGACTGATTACGTTAAGAAAAGTATTTGCTTGTGGAATGGCTACTGTCTATTTAATAATTATTATATTATAACCACAAAAAACTTAACACGAATCACTGATAATGAACTTCAAACACAATTCAATATACCCGATTTTTAACAGCATATAGGTAATATAACCTAAACAGTGAACACTGAATGACAACTTGACAAGTAAATAAAAAAACACTGACGCCACTGACATATACACCGCACCCCTTCAAAAATAGAATAGACCAATCCGAACCAAATCTGGTTTCTGCGCATGAGGCGGTTAAGTTTTCTCTAAATGTATCTACTATATTTGCTGATACCTTATATATTTTTAAGGCCACCAAATGTCAAGACCATCTGGGTCTAGTGTCAATTCATTTACTAAGAAGAGTCGGTCTTCTAAGCTTTTATAGTAGAGTGCCCGCGGTGAGAGATGAAGCCAGGCACGTCATCAATGATATGCTAGTGAACGCCTGCTTGCCCGCAGACAGTGCCGTGTACACAAAACTGCACATTGGGTTTTATGACGTTAGGTACAATTTTGGCAAACTGCTATTCATGACAATAAACAGCCAATAGCAAGCTAGAAGGCGGGCGCAATGCATTCACGTTACTATGACGCGGTGGCTTCATCTTTCGCCGCGCGAGGTCTAACTGACACGTTGCGGTACACTTTAATTAAGGAACGTGAAAAACATAACGAGGATAATGATACACAAAATAATTGAAACAAAATTACTCACATAATTAAATAGATTGATGTAAAACGCTTACCTGAAACAAAAGAAAAGATACAAAAATTAATGAAAATAATAAATCTCAATATGCGGTGGAAGTGCAGGTGTTACGTGGTGGAGGTACAGGTGTTATGTGGGGGAAGTGTATAAGTAGGTATACTTTTGTTGAAGGACATTTTTATACCAATAATTCAATTAGAAATTATTACTTTTTATTAGTTCTAGAGAGTTTTGACACAAACTGCGAAGATTGTCTGGGCCCAGTACTAATTCATATTTACAATTTATTAGCTACTTATTATATTTTATAATAAATTAAATATTCAATTGATAATTTCTCTAGTTCTGAATCAAGAACCTTTGCAGTGGGATGAGTTACGAAAATTCCATATATCGATATAATATGGCGCAAATTTTCAAGACCTGAAATCGTAACCGTTAAAAACTTTAATTTCAGTAACCGAAATCACTATTTTAGCAGGAAAAAACCGAAATCAGAATCGAATGGATCGTGAAAATCGGTTTAAAATCAGTTTTCATGAAAACTTTCATTTCTCATTTTTATGGAGAAAAAGACTCGAGTTTTGGGAAACTGCCTATTTTTAGGACTTTTGTAATTCAAAAGTAAAAAGGGAAAAGCATTTTTTCTCCTACCTAGGCCGAAAGTTCGTACTTTCGTCCCTGCCAAGCGGGAACAAAGTCGCTCTTTATTCCCGTGGTATGGACAAGTGCGCGTGCGCAATAGTACTTATGCCGGCTCTCACGCACCTACTTCTGTCTCCTACACATTAAAATTATTTCCTTTAAAATTATTTTTTAATAATTTTAATAATAAAATAAAATAAAAATAATTATTTTAAAATTTTTAATAATTTTTTTTTCAATTTTGCGAACTTTCGGCCTGGTAGGAGAAAAAATAGTATGCGCAACACGGCAGGAAATTACTACATCTCCTCCCTTGTGGCACAATGTACTATTAGTTTTTGAAATTAATACTTTCTATTATTCCGTTTTTTATTTTTTCTGTTATTTGTTAAGAATAGGAAAAATATAAAATTATTATTGAAAAAAAAAATTACGTAAATCTTTCACTTAGATAAAACTTTTTCAAAAAATTCGCCTGAGGCATCTGTAGTCTGATTCTTTGTTTTCCATTTATTGTTCGTCCCAACGTCCCAGCTTCAAAAATAAAATCGGGACATCCATAGCGATAAACCTCATTTCTGAAAAATCTAAATTTTCTAACGAACTGTGTTTGCTGCCCCTGTCTTTGAAGTCTTTGTTTTACTGACTGTATATCAATATATTTGATGTCTTTGTTTGTTCCACTGACTGTATAATGTATATCTATAGCTGCTGATTTAAATTTTTCGTCTTTTAACGGTCCTTTCTGTCAAAACTTATCGATGTTTTTATCCCCTATGGTAGTTAAAAATCGAAACAGGTATTTCTCAAAACAAAACCGCAATCGAAAGTCGAAACCTTCGACAAAACCGAAGCCCGAACTTTATTTTGATTCGATTTCAATTCATGCATCCCCCAGAGGAAACATTGGAATGTAGTTGTTCTCGCAATTGCATTCCAATGTTCTTTGGGAATTGGCGTTCCCCGGAGCCCGAGCTCGTACCAGTCGGTTTGTGTATGCCGGCTGGCAGATTCTAATACACAAATAGATTATTAATTGTTGTGTTGAAGACGCTACTGACCTGAGTTGCCGACGCGTCTATAATCTACAATAATAATAATAATCAATTCATGCAAATTTTTCCTTTCGTTTCAAAATATTTAAAAAATATTGTTCATCTCACGGTTAACAGAACTTTCAATTATTTTTAGAATCAAACCTGGATACGTCCCTGGTCATATGAATTATGGATTTAGTATTATCCGAGTCAAGAAGATTCTAAAACTAAACAAAAACAAAAAGAAGACAATATACAATATTCGAACCAATCTCTAGTTTGTGAACTTAGCGACGAACATTTTGGAAGCGAACAGTTTTCGAACTTAACCGATTCATCATCAAATGATGGATTGCGGTTGCACCAACCAACATAAAATTAACTGAATCAGTTCATACACTAAATCATTAACCTAACTACAGTAAAACTTTTAACAGTAGACACTTTTCCATGTTTAATTTTGGGTTGCACAATAATCATTGTCAGAACATCTAGCGGCGTGAATATAGTCCACTCTCATCGTACAGACGATACTTACTACTAAAATTATATTACCTACTAGCGGCCCCGTCCGGCTTCGCCCGGGTGCTAAGAAAGCCCGGCTGCAATACACTACTCACTCGCTTCGCTCGTTCGCTTGAATATTATAATTAGGTACATTACTCACTCGCTACGCTCGTTCGCTGTATATATAAACCTTCCGTGAAAAATTATCTAACTGATGGTGAAAACCGCATCAAAATCCGTTGCGTGGTTTAGGAATTACATTACTCAATCGCTTCGCTCGTTCGCTATATATACTTTTTTAATGTAGTCAACACTTTTTACTTCCCACCTCTACTATGGTAGGGAAGTATGTGTGTGTGTGTATGTGGTCAATTTTTCGCCTTCGATATCGTAAAAACGGAACAACATACGGCCATGCCGATTGTTCTATTGTGTTTATCAGCCTTTAACTTAGATCTGATTAGATTTTGAGTCAAATCGTTTCAGTGGATCCTGAGATATTAAAAAAAACGTTCTCAATGTCACGTATTAACATAGGTAAAAAAAAATATAAATGAATTCTAGACGTTATAATATGAAAAAAATGTAAATATTTTTTTTCTCTAAAATGTATAGTTTTCGAGAAAAAAAATATTTTACTAAAAAAAGAAAATTGTACGTAAATCAGGGTAACCATGATTTTTGCTATATTAAGCTAGCCATCAGTAGATCACCAAACAAAAAAGAGGGCCATGCTTTTTTTCAAAGAATAAAAAAAGAGTGTTTATTTTTTGCAAATATTTACTAGGTGGCAAGTATAGGACTGGTCATCAGTCGAATTTTTTTACTTAGGAACGATGCTGCCATCTAACCATAGACAGAATCATCATTTTCATGATAAAACCCATTTCCGAACAAGATATTCTTGACTTCTGTTCAACATCTAAACAAATAAGTTGAGACTATTTCAATTTGCAGAATGTTCAGTTTACGTGGAATCGAAATTGATATTGCAATTAGTTACGTTGCAGAGAACAGAACTGCGCAAGGTGAAGTTAGGTTAGGTATAATATTACTTTGAATATTATTACGGAAGACGTCCGTTAACAGGCGAGTAGACAGGTTACCAAGTAGTTAGCGCGGCGCTAGTTAAGCATAAACGATAATAACAAAGCCCTTCTTGCCACTGTTGTGTTGAATCGCGCTCCGCGCAGGAAAGGCTGTAAATTGTGTAATGCTATAGTGGGTAGGTATAGAGGTACCTATCTCTCTGCTCTGTGCGCGTATATCAACTGCTACCGAACGTAAATTATCTCTCATGCTAAAATAGAAACCCGACCTCAACCCAAAACATACCGGATATATAGTAAAGCGTTCCTTATCCGATCGACCGGTTTCTTCTTAATATAGAGAAGACCATAAATGTTCGTAAAAAATAATAAATAAAATTTATATAAAAGAAAGTCGTGTTAGTTAGTTACACCATTTATAACTCAAGAACGGCTGGACCGATTTTCATGATCTTTTATTTTTTGGATTTGTCTTCACCCTAGTTAACAGAATACCTATTAAAACATCAGAAAAATTCACCAGGGAGCGAACTAGTGAAGCGAGTGAGTAATGTATTATTCTGTATATATTATAAAACAAAGATTTTGTATATAAATCATACCACCCGGGAGCGAACGAGCGAAGCGAGTGAGTAGTGTATTGCGCTCCGGGCGAAGCCGGGCCGGGCCGCTAGTAATAAATAAAATAATTGTAATTTTATTTTTGAAGTGAAAACTTCCTTAGGCGCGTTAGGCACTTTTTGCCTGGGTACTGAAATAACGTGCGTGAAGCGTTCGCAAAAAACCGTCATTTATAAACCGATTTGGAAATTTTTTTTTTATTTGAAAGGATATACTTTCAGATTGGTCCCATAGAAATTTCATCAAAATCGGTTCAGTAGTTCGTCTGATTTTAATAAAAGTTAGTAACGGCGTGTGATTCCTTAAGGTAAATGTCACTTTTTGCCACATCAGACAGCGTAAGAAAGTCGGTTTAATAAAAGTGAGTAACGGCGTGTGATTCCTTTAAGGTAAATGTCACTTTTTGCCACTAAAAAGTAAAAAATAAAAAACTTTTTAACAAAAAAAAAACCTCCTTCAAAAAGCCAGTAAAAAGAGGAAAATAATGAAATTTTGAGGTCTGTGCCAATTTAATAAAATATGAAGTTGGTTAAAAAGAAGATATTAATCACTATACTATACTTTTTAACCGACTTCATATTTTATCAAATTGGCGCAATAATTTTCCTCTTTTTAGTGGCTTTTTGAAGGAGGTTTTTTTTTTGTTAAAAAGTTTTTTTTCAACTACAGATTATCAAAACCAAAAATAGAAAAATGATAATCGGATACATCCGCTCAGTTGGATAATCGTCGTGTTACCGTATTTAAGGTAGTGTTACAAACGACGGGCGGACGTGGAGGGTAACATCGGGTAAGTAGAAACGCAGGTAGGTATATTAATTTATTTAGGGTAGAGATTTTGTATAGTTCGATCAAAGGGCATTTCTCTTATGCCGAATGGTCCGTAAATACCGCTCTTTGATCATTTAATGTACTCCGAGCTTCTCAGTTGTCAGTTCGCAGCGGCTGCTAATAGACAAAGAGAAATATAAAGGTGGAAGTGAATTAGCGATACACACTCTTATGTTTGTAACACTTCTATATCGATTCAGTTATGACAAATATTTTATAAAAACAATCAAGTGCGTGTTGAGCCACGCAAAGAGTAGGGTTCTGTACTAATTAATTATTGTAGATTATAGACGCGTCGACAACTCAGGTCATTAGCGTCTTCAACACAACAATTAGTAATCCATTTGTGTATTAGAATCTGCCAGCCGGCATACACAAACCGACTGGTACGAGCTCAGGCTCCTGGGAACGCCAATTCCCAAAGAACATTGGAATGCAATTGCGACAACAACTACATTCCAATGTTCCCCCTGGGGGGAGTGATGCTAAACCTACAATTTTGATGAAATAAATAAAATAAAGACACAATCATAATCTACCCAAAAGGTACTTTTCAACGATACCCGACACGAATAGGTACAAAAAAAAATTTGTTTGCTCCCGTTTGATATAACCTACAATTTAGATAAATAAAATAAAAACACATCCGCATAAACTACTCAAAAGGCCCTTTTCAATGATACCCCACAAGAATAGGTAGAAAAAAATTTTCTTTGCCCCCCCCCTCGTTTGCTAAAACCTACAATTTTGATAAAATAAATAAAAATTCGACTGATGACCAGTCCTATACTTCCCACCTAGTAAATATTTGCAAAAAATAAACACTCATTTTTTATTCTTTGAAAAAAAGCATGGCCCTTTTTTTTGTTTGGTGATCTACTGATGGATAGCTTAATATAGCAAAAATCATGGTTACCTTGATTTACGTATAAATTTTATTCTTTTTAGTAAAATATTTTTTTCTCGAAAACTATACATCTCCGACTTGATGATGGAGAAACGTTACAATTGGCGACCGTGACAAGACATCTCTCGTTGGTGAACAGTATAGTACGATCGACTTGAAACTTTGCACACACAATATGTATTTCTATAGTGACAATTGTACAATATTTTTTATAGTGATCTAATTTGCATAACCAGTTCCTTCTTAATTGAAATTTTCTTTGCACACTGTAATATTTTATTATTTTTCACAATTTTATATCAGTTTGTTTTTCGAATGTTTTGACATTGACGGTAATATAGGTGAAATCATTTCACTTATAAACGACTTGATAAGAAATTACCTTATATTATCCGGAATCCAATTTTAGTTTTTTGATGATGCTAACCTTTTTATCGTAACGCGCATCAAAGTTTTAAGTTCAACATGTTGGTATTTATTGATGATAAAAATAATATTTATTCTAGTGCATCATCATCGATTCCGGACATTCTTCTATTTATAAAAAAAAACGCAATATTACATTTTGATATGAAAATGTTTTTTATCACTTGACTTAATCTATTGAAACCTTTCGTATATTTACACATAAAAAGCAATATGTGTGCGTTTTATGAAAAGCAACTGATATTTTATTAAAAGACACGAACAGAAAGAATCTCTATTTTTTGAATTGTGCTGTTTGTCATGTCTTATATAAATAGCTTAGGAAAGTCCCCCTTTCACGTTTGTATGTGCGTCTGGATGTGTGTTAGCGATTAACTTGAAAACCGATGGGACGATTTCAACCTGGTTTTCACGGCTGCATAGAGCATGATCCGAGGAGTGTTTTGGGCTATATATTAGAATCACGCTGTCATATGGGGAGGCACGGGCAACGCCGGGTTTAAAAGTTAGTGTTAGCTACCAAACTCCATATACCTACTAGCGACATCGGACGGAATTTATTATAAACTCTCAAGTCAGTATTCGACCGCTGTTAATGCTTTTCCAAGGATGTATAAATAACTTATATTTTATTACGTCAACTTATTTTGACATTAATGAATATCACGCTGTTATGGGGGCACGGCCAGCGCTGGGTTTTACAGCTAGTTACAGAATATGGAGAACCGGGAAAACAGGAACTGGTTTACTTTAGCTTGTCAATAGACATATTTGGTACAAGCTGACGACTGCCAAAGGGTAAGAGCTTAGATAATATACATACAGATTGTCCCGCGTCGAACTATGTCACGTCTCAACTAGATTATGGGTTTGTTCCTACACGGATTTGTCGCTAACAAGTTCGTACGGTTGATTTTAGATTATAGACGATCGCCAAATAAGTTCATTAGCGTCTCATTACAACAAATTAAATTAAACATCACAAAATATCCATGAGCGGAGGTGGGATTCGAAGCCACGACAGTTTGATCCAAAGTCAGCACGCTAACCCTTACACCAAGCTATCGTCAAGTATGGACGCATACTCTAAATATAACATAGTCTCAAAAATTTTCGTCAAAACCTCTTAGTTTGACACGATCGCAGAAATTACATAATGCGCATGCCTTTGATTAAAAAGGGAAAAAAGAAGTAATACTGACTTATCGAGCAATGACCTTAATAGCGAAGACATTCAATGATATAAACATTCTTTCAAAGTTTTATAAAATTAAACAATGTTGTTTCTCGCTGCAAATCCAATACACACAATATATGAATATAATAGTGTAACAAAACTGTTTTCTGAGTTGGCGGAATAAATATTTATTTACAATAATTAAAAACAATTAACTATATACAATAATAAACAACGAAAAGTCAATTCTAACAAAAAAAAACTTAAACGGTAATTATTGAACTAACCACTTATACATAACACTTAACAAATAACTATATATACAAGGATTATTTATTCGTAATTATATTAGTCACTGTATTTATATCAGATTTATTTATTTGTTCAACACTGTCACCGTACAATCTACACTGACTGATTACCGTTGACTGATCAATATTTATTTCATTGCACGACACCGTCGACTGATTCTCTGACTCACTCGTACTTCGCTTATATAGGTCGCGCAACCTCGCCTAGTACGTTCTCGCGCTCTCCAGAACATTCCGGAAGGTATTCGTTGTTCAACAAACACCGCTTCTCGATTTCTCTATTGGAGGCAGTGGCGTAACATCTTGGGGTTTGCTACAATAGGTTACTATGACACTATAATGACAGTCTCCTTAGCAAAGCTAAGGACCGTGGCGCGTAGGAGTGGGGATAGAGACAGTCGAAAGAATAGAAGTGTACGACAGGAAGTGCTGACTTAACGGAACGAGAGTTTGGCAAAAACTCAATTTATCGATTCAAATCGACTTTCTTTTTTAATCAGTGGGGCATAAAACTGCAAGTTTTTGCCACTAGCGACGCCATGAACGCATAGTGCAAATACAAATCTTGGAGGATTCACAAATGTGAAATATATTGTTCTATCCAAGGATGTTGTGAATATTTTGCAACTCCTTTACCTTGACAACCATATTTATAACTCCTTTACCCTGACAACCACTGATATTTTTAACATGTGATTTGTTGGGTTTCCGGTTTGTATAGTTAATTTAGTGGAGGCTACCATAGAGATATAACTAAAGGTATATGTCTATGGATTCCACCTTTTACGCTAGTGGCGTTATCTGAGCTGAGATATTTGCGTTTTATGCCCCATTTTACATTTATCGACTAAAAAAAATCGAATCGAAATGTCGATTTGAATCAAATCGAATCGTATTAAATACTAAGCGTTTTATAAAAAATATCAATTGTTTATTTTTTTTTTTTTTTGGTAGATATCGTTTAGACTCATATAGAGCCGATCGAATAGAAATCCAAGAACTGACACAAAAAATACTGAATTGATTTTCGAATTAGTGAAAATCTCGATTTGAATTATAATACGCGATTCGATAAATCGATTTGAATATAATATACGGGGTGTCCCAAATTTGCTGGGACACAGAGCTACCACGTGTAGTAGAGGTCAAAATAAGTCGATTGGACCCAATTTATTTATATACCAAAATGTACCGTTTGCCCGTGAGAAGAGTTCAAAGTTTACATAAAATTTTGTACCTATATAAAATTTTGTATTACAATTTTATCAAACTTTTACTAGAAATATCTGTTAACATTATTTAAGAAAACATTTTTTTCCTTCGGAACTAAGCGGAACACGAAATTTTTATAAGAGTAACAAAATAAAGATAATTAATCAGTCTTCTCGCTAAAAAAAATTTTGAGAACCGTATTACCACCCCTAAGAAAGTTCTGAAAAAACTGTCAGGGGGTGAGGGTGGTTTTAACCCTTCTACAATTTCATTTGTGTTTCTTTAATTACCGAAAGAAGAGTAATCCTCTAAAATGCACTTTTGTCAAATTTCATTCAATTTGTTTCACTCATTTCTGAACAGTGTACAAAAATGTATTTTTTTATGTAAACTTTGAACTCTTCTCACGGGCAAACAGGTCCAATCGACTTATTTTGACCTCTACTACACGTGGTAGCTCTGTGTCCCAGCAATTTTGGGACACTCTGTATACTTTCGGTCAATTTTCCCGAATCGCATAGGACTACAGTCTACACAGAACGCTGCACCACAATTTTGTTAATAATTTTCGAAATCTGATAAAAATACACGATGTTTTCAAGTACTACATAAATCCAATCAGGTTTCGAATCTTCACAGACACTAGTAGAGTGTAGTACACGGGCGCATTATGTGTGTGTGTGTGTGTGTATGTAGGTATATATAGTGTTTAGTGTTCACCCTTTTGACCGACACTAGATCGTTGTCAGTAAAAACCTTCCTGCGTGTAAATGTACACTGAATAGAGAAGGAGGGATGTCCAGACCACAACGAGGCCGTAGGGGTATGAGTTGAAAATATGGACTTCCGATAATTAGTCGGATGGCCGATGGGCCGCGTCAATAATGATTCTGATGATGTTTAAGCTAAATGACGTGTAAACATAAACACTACACCGACAGCCTCCCTCCATATCCCGTTCCCTTACACCGCCCCTTTCGCGCCTGTCCTGACGAATCAACTACAGTAAACACGCGGAAATAAAACAATACAAAAATTATCGCGTTTTTGTCGATCACCGACTAGCGGTTACCCGTCTCACGTATATTTCGATTTTTTTATGCCCCATGTAACAAACTTCAACACACCGTTGCATCTCTTCTTAGGGGTTGTCTTAAAAATACTAAAATACGTGTTTTATTATTTGTTTTAAAGAGTATTTATACCAAGTTTCAAGTTGATACACGCGGCGAATACGATTTTCTATACAAACATTTTCACTCTAATTCACCACCTTAGGGGTTGATTTCCGAAAAATCTTTTCTCAGTGCACCTCTACATCCTGTAAGGAACATATTTTCTGAATTTCATGTTGCTCCGCTTACGTATATTTCGATTTTTGATGTGAAACATCTTATGTCGGGCTGTGAACAGCCGCGTGAGGGGAAATATGCAACGGAAATGACGAAATCATAAGACGAAATAATGCCACGGAAACAATACAACGCAGTCATAAGACGAAATAATGTGACGAAATAATACAACGGAATCATGCAACGTAATTTTCCCCTTCAGTGGTATGCACCAATAATAAAATAGTATGGGCGTGCACTCTACTGTTATACGTTATACATATATCAGTAACTAACAACGGGTAACAAGACAAATAAATCCGTAGAACAGAGGTACGACTTCAGCCTTCTATACATGGGGACTTGGGTTCGGAAACTCATGGCATCGTACAATTTTTTGGCGTTTTTTTTTTCTAAATTCTATATGATATTTATTTATAAAATTTTTTATTTTTGTTATATTCTTTCTTTGACAATAATTATAATTTTTTGAAATTTCCTGACACCAAAAATTAGTTTTTTTGCTTTTTTTAAAAAAACGAAAATTTGGGTAAATTAGGGTAAATTGGGGTAACTTAAGGCAAAGAGGGCTAAATAAGAGTAAATTAGGGTATTTAGGGAAAACTAGGGTAAATTCAAGAAATTAGGGTATACTAGGATAAATTTGGGTAAACGAGGGAAAATTAGGGTAAATTGTGTTAAATTGTAAATTCTTATCTCTCGAACTACTGAAGCGATTCTAAAAATTCATTCACTTATTATCTTCGCAGGGGGAGAATGTCTCGCGGCGTTGTAATAAATCATAAATTATTATATCTGGAACTATTGAACCGATTTAAAAAATTCTTTTACTAATAGAAAGCTACACTATCCCTAAGTGATATAGGCTAGATTTTATTATGATAAATTTGTCAAGTTCAGTAAATAAAAGATTCAAGCTATAAAAATGTTTCACATATGTCGAGGGTCCCGCGACCCACACCCTTTTTTTATGCCCCATGTAACAAACTTCAACACACCGTTGCATCCCTCCTTAGGATTTATCTTAAAAATCCTAAAATACGTGTTTTATTATTTGTTTTAAAGAGTATTTATATACCAAGTTTCAAGTTGATACACGCAGGGAATACGATTTTCTATACAAACATTTTCATCCCCTTAGGGGTTGATTTCCGAAAAATATTTTCTTAGTGCACCTCTACATCCTGTAAGGAACATATCTTCCGAATTTCATGTTTGTATCTTCAGTGGTATTGTGCGTTGTCTGTCAGTCAGTCAGTCAGTCAGTCAGTCACGGAACTGTTTTATAATGTCGCAGGAATATTGTAAAATCCGTAATATAAGTATAAAATTCCTAGAAAAATTATAATTTCACGAATTATTGACAATAAATATTAAAATTTACAATATTACTGCCAGATTTTATTATTATTATGTTACTGGTCAGCCTTAGGAATATTGTAAGATGAGTTCTTTTTTGACAATATTACTGATTTGTCGTCTCATATCTAGGTTTATTATAATTCTGACCTCAGTTAGGAAGATTACGATGCGCTGATTGGTGAATTATTTGTAATTCATCCATGAGAGGTGCTCAGTATAAGTGACACTATACTATATTATATCACGAGTGTTTGCATCAGTTGTTTGTGACGTCACTGTATATAATATTTCATACACATTATAGATAAAAGCTTCATTTATATCTAATTATTTGTGTTAAATATAGCGTTAATTACATTTACTGATAGTAGTCTTGTTATTTCTGCATAGAGCATTGATGTATGAGAACGTGTTATTATATAAATAACGAGAAGTGATATAAATTTTCCGCCGCGATAGTTAGAGTAGGTTAGAGTCCTGACTGTGACTATGGTTGTCAAAATGATTTTTTCAGATATTTGCAGGAATCAATTATGCAATTCGCTGCTCTTCCAATATAAAATTTTCAATTGCAAAACGGCCGCATAAATATATTTAATAAATAAATTTTATGGACGAATAATTTATTGTTCTAAATTTTTAAACACAATTTTTTACCCGTGACTGGGCCTAGTCACAGATATACGTCATAGAAAATTTAAATTGACTGAATGCTATTTTATTAAGTTCCCATTGGAAGTTTTTGTAATGGGTCCGATTTCGCGAATGAAAAATTTTGACCTATGAGGTTCCTAGAGCCCGAATCTACTGTTTTTAGAGAGATGTGTGTGTGTGTGTACGTACGTACGTTTGTTTGTAAGTTAATGTAATTTTTTTCGGCTACGCATATATCTCAAGAATACATGAAACGCTGACAGATTGTCAGATTGATACTACTTAATTATGTATCAGCACCTACCGATTTTATTTTCAACTAGCGGTACCCGTCCGGCTTCGCCCGGGTGCTAAGAAAGCCCGGGTGCAATACACTACTCACTCGCTTCGCTCGTTCGCTTGAATATTATAATTACATTACTCACTCGCTTCGTTCGTTCGCTATATATATAAACCTTCCGTGAAATATTATCAAAATCCGTTGCGCGGTATAGGAATTACATTACTCAATCGCTTCGCTCGTTCGCTATATATATAAACCTTCCGGGAACAATTCCGTCATACCTACATGATTTTTGCGTAACTTTAACCGTTTACGCAGCGCACGCAACGGAAGCTCTCAAAAGGAATAATTTTTACAGTTTTTGCAACATTTTTCATTGATGCTTTGTTCCTATTGGTCGTAGCGGATATTATATAGCCTATAGCCTTCCTCGGTAAATGGACTATCCAACACAAAAATAATTTTTCAATTCGAAACAGTAGTTCCTGAGATTAGCGCGTTCAACCAAACAAATAAACAAACAAACTCTTCAGCTATATAATATTAGTATAGATTAATAAGAGTTCACCTGTATAAAGAATACCCTGTGCACGATTATATTTTGACAGCGAGTTGATTGACAGCGACATGGTCAGCTCACCAGTTCATAAACGCTTTTAATATCGAGATCCGGTTGAGTAGTTAAAGGCAATCATAATTTTAAGTAACTAATCATGTAAACGTAATTTGTTTGATACGAATCAATCAATACGAGTTTTAGATTCGAACCAACTGGATGTACAGGAGTCATTCTTTAGTCTTGGCGGGCTTGAGAATGGCCGAGCGTGTAGCAGTGCTGTTGTTTACATGGCGTTGCTATGGTTCCTCTATTACAAGTCCCCAGTTCCCGACCGTTCTAGCCCGAAAGCTGATAAAAGTGTCAATTGGATTTTCAATTTATTAATTAAAAAAAAAAATTAATTGAAAATATGAATTAGGAAGTTTCCATTGGACGAAAATACTAATTATGATACTGTCACATCATTATAATAAACTTAACTTTAAAAATTCTGAAAAAATTATTTTGATATCTTTAATTTCAACGGAGATATTCAATTTCTTGTACGTGGGGTCGGAAACGAAACTGATTTTTGAATATGACGTCACGCGGTACAAGTTTGCTGTTTTTTAGCTTTGTGAGTAATTAGAACCTTAGTAACTTAGTAACTATTTTGTTGTAATACAGACTTTTCTATTTATATTAAATTAAAATTAACTGTCAAAAATTTAAATATGTCAATATTTTCCGTCATCAACTGGTTTGTTTTTAATGTTTCCATAACAATTTACGAGTTTATAGAAAGAGATTTATCGGAAGTTACCATGTTAAATTACCACACATACAAACTGAAAATAACTTTTAAAAATATCGTGCCGCGTGACGTCACCCGGACTGAAAACGGAATTTCTTGGAGAATTGTCAATTCAAACTTTGAAGTAGCATAACTTTGTTGTTTTTAAAGATATTTCAAAAATTCTTTCGCCATTAATTTTATAATTTTTAGAACTATGATTTAGACCAAAAAAATAAAAAAGGGAAACTTCCTAATTGGTGCTAGGCCCAAATAACCTTAGCTGTTGGTGGTCTTTAAAACACAATTTCTAAAGTCATTGGTCGGCTTTAGTTCATATCTTGGGTCGGATGCACTATTTCTCCAAAGAATTTTAATCACGAACAATTAGAGGCACTTAGAAGCCACGTCTTTGTCACTGATAATTTGTTTTGCACGAAAGATTTAAAAGCCATTAATCAAAAGACATTAGAAAAAAACTACCACAAAGAAGTATGATGAAAAGTGTCTCATAATAGTTTTACATCAAACTATCTGAGCTATAAAGCTTCAAATTACATTAAAAATGAAGAAAAATTACGTTCTAACGATATTTTAAGCATGTATAAATGAGAGCAATTAAGAATTATTATTGCAACGTCTGTCATTAAGGTCGATGCGCATTATACGTAACGTCAAGGTAATGTAAAAATACAGTACCTTCAATAAGGCTTGCGGTTATACAACTTCGCACCATATATAGTATATACTAGTATAAAAAAAACTTTTTAACAAAAAAAAACCTCCTTCAAAAAGGCACTAAAAAGAGGAAAATAATGAAATTTTGAGGTCTGTGCCAATTAAAATATGAAATTGGTTAAAAAGAAGATATTAATCACTATACTAAACTTTTTAACCGACTTCATATTTTAATTGGTACAGACCTCAAAATTTCATTATTTTTCTCTTTTTAGTGCCTTTTTGAAATAGGTTTTTTTTTTTGTTAAAAAGTTTTTTATTTTTTACTTTTTAGTGTCAAAAAGTAACATTTACCTTAAAGAATCACACGCCGTTACTTACTTTTATTAAAAAAATCAGCCGAACTACTGAACCGATTTTGATGAAATTTCTATGGGACCAATCTGAAAGTATATCCTTTCAAAATCGGTTCATAAACGACGAAGTTATCCGCGAACATACATAAAACCACATAAAAAATATATACGGTCGAATTGAGTAACCTCTTTTTTTTGAAGTCGGTTAAAAAAAAAACAAAATCGTTTTATTTATTTATTGTAGATTATAGACGCGTCGATAACTCAGGTCATTAACGTCTTCAACGCAACAAATAATCCATAATCCATTTGTGTTTTATAGAATCCGCCAGCCGGCATACACAAACCAACTGGTACGAGCTCGGGTCCCTGGGAGTGCTAATTCCCACAAAACATTGGAATGCAAACTATATTCCAATGCTTCCCCCGAGGGAAACAAAATCGTAACTGTATATTATACCGGGTGCTGATTCGCTTTGCGGGTAATAGGGATTTTACATGTAAAATCATGTTTATGAATTTTCCTGCTTCCCTATACATTTTGGTGAAAAAAAAACAAATAGGTACAAAATTCGTTCATAATTAAAAATTCTACCTCACACGTATGTTTGCAAATTACCAATATGCAGCTTTTAATTACAAAATAATTATTAAGGAACTGTGATTAAGTTTAAATTAAAAATATTTATCCGAATAGTTATGATTTACTAACCACAATCATAAATTGAAACGTCAAAAACACAATGAAAATAATTTGACTTTGTTGAAGTCATGGCTATTCGGATAAAATATTTTTAATTTAAACTAACAGAAGTACTTACAGCCAATGAAACTTGTAGTGCTAAAAAGTAAATAAATTATAATTTAAAAAAACTAAAAAACACGCTTTAATGAACTAAAAAGTAAAAAATAATTAATTTTATTGTAAAAAAGCGTGGGGTAGTATGAAAATATGATACAAAGCACCCCATGCTTTTTTACAATAAGATTAATTATTTTTTACTTTTTAGTTCATTAAAGCGTGTTTTTTAGTTTTTTTAAATTATAATTTATTTTTGCTTTTTAGTCCTGGAGATCCTGGTCAGGATAATGGGACAAACTTATGGAATTATTGTATTGTAATCGGTCCTTGATAAGTGTGCAAAGTTTCAGTTCAATCTGAAGTTTTTTGCTTTTTTTTTTAGTCCTGGAGATCCTGGTCAGGATAATGGGACAAACTTATGGAATTATTGTATTGTAATCGGTCCTTGATAAGTGTGCAAAGTTTCAGTTCAATCTGAAGTTTTTTGCTTTTTTTTTTTAGTCCTGGAGATCCTGGTCAGGATAATGGGACAAACTTATTGAATTATTGTATTGTCGTCGGTCCTTGATAAGTCGACAAAGTTTAAACTAAATCTGACCGTTCAAAGTTGGTCAAAATCAAGTTCAAAGAAGTTGGTTACAAACTGACAAACAAGCAAGCAAGCACGCAAACATACAGGTGAAGCTAATATAAGCGTGTTAAAAACACTAGTCATTAATTTTATTAGTAATGAATTTTAATTAATTTTCGGACACTACGCCCTTAAGCTATGGACCTCGCGTCATGGAACACTCTGTATAGCTGTTATCGTTTCCGATAATGTTTATTTACACATCTCCTGAGAGTACCGGGAACTCAAATGTTTTTAATGGAAAACCAAAGTGGAATTTTGAACGGCGTGGCCTTAGCTCAAATTGCAGTATCCGGTCCAACCCTGGGACAGTGTGAAAGTATATCGCTGCAATCGCGGTGTCGCGGGCAGAGAGCGGGTGTCGCCCTTCCCGAGCCGCTGTCAGTGAGATTGGGTGGCGGCCCCGCGTTGTCGCCCCCGGCTCGGCTTGGACACGGGGTCGCACTACGCTGACCAGTGTAAACGTCACACGCTGTGGCCTAAGGGAATTACTATTTGCATTGTGTTTGAAATCCAGATAAGTTTTGTGTTTGCAGCAGGGAACGACCCAGTGTACCGTATTTATGTAGGTAGTTATACACAGTACTGCGTATGCATAGCTATGTGTACATATTATTACATAACAGATTATATAACATGGGAAAATTAAAACGTATTGCCTTTCGTGAATAATTTATCGATAAATCAATTATTTATTAAATAAACGGTCCGACATAACTCCGACAAATTTTCCCATATATGAGCAGGCCTATACAGATTGAATCAAATTAAACCTGTGCATAGGGCATTCTGTGTGTAAGACAGAGTTCGATACATAAAGCAATAAGTAAGAATGAGATAAATGATCGCTAATAGGATGTTACGTGGTTACCGTAAATAAATAATATTTATACAACCTAATAGCGTCATCTTTGTTTTTTAGCTCCTTCTATGCTGTAAAAATGTAAATCTTTTATCAGTTTAATTTACAGTAACCACGTAACACCCTATTAGCGATCATTTATCTCATTCTTACTTATTGCTTTACGTATCAATCTCTGTCTTACACACAGAATGCCCTATGCACAGGTTTAATTTGATACAATCTGTATATAACACACTATACACATATCGTCATCCCCACAGCCCCTCCCTCCCTAAATTTTCTAGGAGAAACTAGTCATGTCATCTCATACTAGGATACGAGAGTATCCATATCTATATACTAATATTATAAAGCTGAAGAGTTTGTTTGTTTGGTTGAACGCGCTAATTTCAGGAAATACCAGTCCGATTTGAAAAAAAATTTTTTTGTTAGATAGTCTATTTATTGAGGAAAACTATAGGCTATATAATAATAATAATAATAATAATAATTTATTTTGTCTATAAACGGATAAAATATATCCTGACACGTCCGACATATTAGATAATATACAACAGATATAGATAAAAAATACATTAAAAACTGATAATAAATAGATAAAAATTAACAATAATTAAAATTTGTAGTCTAAAAACTCTTCCGTGGAATAAAACGCTTCAGTTATTAAAAATTTTTTAAAAATAATTTTAAATTTATTGAGAGACAAAATCTTCCAATCATTAGGCAATTTATTATATAATTTTGATCCCATATGAAATTTTTTGCTTTTATTTAATCTATATCTCTCCTCGTATAGCTTGTCATTACGTCTTAAGTTACGGGAATGAACATCCGAGACTTTTTTTAAGTTAGTTATGTTTTCTTTGACGTGTATAATTTGTTGGTAAATGAACAGGCTATATAACGTCATTATTTTTAATTTTTTAAAAATTGGTTTGCAGTGAGCATTATATACTGCTTTATCAATTACTCGAACAGCTTTTTTTTGTAAAATAAAAATATCAGCAGCATGGCTTGAGTTTGCCCAAAATTTGCAGCCGTAGGATAAGATAGAATGGAAAAGAGCGAAGTAAGCTATTCTGACGACATTTATATCGGAGTTGCAAATCAGAATTCTTAAGCCAAAAATTACACCAGCAAGTTTAGCAGCAACAGCAGCCGTATGAGTTTGCCAAGTCAGTTCATTGTCCATGTGAAAACCTAGGAATTTAATCATCTCTTTGCTATCGGTTTTACTTTTAAATGTAATTTTGCAAGTTTTATCATCGTTAAGCAATAGTAGGTTTGTATTAAACCATTTTTTGGCCTCCTCTATACCATGTGATAGTATGTTATCAACGTCATTCCTATTACCAGTGGCATATAGAGTTGTGTCATCGGCATATAGTACAACATTACATCCGATATTCATTGGCAGGTCATTAATATATACAAGGAAAAGTAAAGGTCCTAATATAGAGCCTTGTGGAACACCTCTTGTTAAAGGTAAAGGACTGCTTAAATTATTTTTATGGTAGACACATTGGCTTCTGCCACTAAGATATGAGATAATCATATTTAGAGTGTTATCTCGAAAGCCAATAAGTTCCAACTTTCTTATTAGGATTTCGTGGGTAACGCAATCGAACGCCTTACTTAAATCACAGCATAAAGCACCAGTTTCGCATTTGTTCTCGAAGCCATCTATAATGACAGACAATAAACAATTTACCGCATCTGTGGTTGATTTCGAACGTCTGAAGCCAAATTGTTGATTAACAAAAAAGTTGTTTTTATTTAAGAAGCTTTCCATTCTTACATGAATCAGTTTTTCAAATATTTTTGAGAACACTGGTAGAATTGATATTGGTCTAAAATTTGCGGGTGTTGTTTGCGGACCTTTTTTATGGATTGGAATTACCTTGGCTGTCTTCATCATAGAAGGAAAAATACCATCTTCAATACATTTATTAAAAATTACAGCTAAGGGTTCAGCGATAATGTCAGAAACTATCTTAATACTTTTAACATTGATTCCATAAATATCAGTCGAGCTGGAGTTATTTAGAGACTTTATTATATTAAAAATTTCATGTACATTGGTTGGAAACATGAAACAAGACAGCAATGGCGTTAATTTAGCATTTATTTTACTTAGAACTGCTTGTAAATCCATCTCATTCATTTTGAGATTTGCAGTTAGATTATCGGCAATTGTACTGAAATATGTATTCATGTGTTCTGCATCAGGTAAATTATCAACTTCTTCGGATATAGAGGCTCTTTTCCTATTTATATTGTTATTTATTACTTTCCAGATCGCTTTACTTTTATTATTTGCTGAATTAACAAAACTATTATTTCTTTCTTGATTTTTTTGGTTTAAAAATTTATTGTAGTGTACACCCCTGTACACAAAAATTACGTAAGTAAGAATAGTTTTTTTGTTTCTTTTATATAAATCATTTTTGTAAAATACCTTTTTATTTTAAATATTTTAATTCAATAAAGTTCTTGGAACAGCAGCAACAAATGTTTTTAATTATTCTGCACCAAGATACTACAGTGGCGACGAGATAAATAAAATTTACCCTCGCATATTATTAAGAAAATGCCTGATCAAGCGGCTCCTCCACAGTTAACAGAACAGAATTTGGCAAGTTTTGGCCATTTACGGGAATTTGATCCGAGAACATGCAACTGGACTATCTACAGCGCAAGACTGAAGAATTATTTTGAAGCAAACAACATTACTGACAGGGGGAAGAAACGCTCTATATTACTAAATATTTGTAATGAGGAAGCTTATCAATTAATTCACAGTCTGTGCATTCCGAGAGCACCAGAAGATGTTGCTTTCGACGACCTTGTAAAACATTTTGATAAACATTTTCGCCCAGCAACAGCAGTTTTTGCGGCGAGATACAAATTTTATAATGCCGTCAAAGATAAAAATGAATCCATAACAAATTGGTTAGCAAGACTACAAGGACTAGCAAGTCACTGCCAATTCTCCGATGAGTTGTCCATAATCTTACGTGACAAATTTATAATGGGGATTGGTCCAGGACCCATTATGGATCGTCTGTTTGAAGAAGATGTTGCAGAACTAACCCTGAATAAAGCAGTTCAGATGGCTACCAACAAAGAGTCTTCCAGTCAAAATTATAAACTAGATGTACCGGGAGTGAAGATGGAGCCAGCAGAAGTAAATTTTCAGCGGTCAAGAAACAGACGAAGAAATCGACAGTCATCTCAAAACCAGTCAAAAGTATGCCGAGTTTGCGGATGGACAAATCATACAGCAGATCAATGTCGATTCCGTGATTCATATTGCAGCTTTTGTGGTAAGAAAGGACATTTAATTAAAGTATGTCGAAATAAAGTTAAATCTGATAAAGAAGATAAAACTAAATCAAATAATTACTTAGAATCTAAAACCGAAACATTATATAACCTAAACTATAATACTGACGCAATTAAAAAGAAATTAGTTGTCAATGGTTCAGAAATTTGTTTTGAAGTAGATACAGGATCTAGTATAACGGCTATTTCGGAAAAATTTTACAATGATCATTTTAAAAATAATATTCTAAAAACATGCAACAAAGAATTAAAAACTTATACCGGTCACACAATCGTACCTATTGGAGTAATTGATGCCTATGTAACGTACAAAAACCAAAATTATAAACTGGGAATTTATGTTATTAAGAATGGTAGTTCTCCATTATTAGGCAGGGACTGGTTGTCTGTTTTAAACATTGGTCTATCTGAGAACGTTAATAATATAATTGATAAATCGCTTGATACAGATATCACAGCATTATGTAATAAATATAATGAAGTATTTTTGCCAAATTTAGGTTTATTCAATGGCGGTAAAATTAGTTTAAAATTAAAAGACGAATCAGTGGTACCAAAATTTTTTAAATCTCGCCCAGTTCCATTTGCTATTAAAACAAAAATAGAAAAGGAATTGGATAAACTTGTTGATAACGGGGTGTTGACAGCAGTAAATTATAGCCAGTGGGCCAGTCCAATTGTCCCAGTCTTAAAAAAAGATGGAACAATTCGGATATGTGGTGATTATAAAGTGTCTATAAACTCTCATATAGAGATAGACCAATACCCCATACCGCGTATAGAAGAGATTTTCAGTAAATTAAATGGCGGAAAACAATTCACTAAATTAGACTTATCTAACGCATATCAGCAAGTAGAATTAGATAATGATTCAAGGGAATTAGTCACTATAAATACGCATAAGGGTCTTTTTAGATACAATAGACTTCCCTTTGGAGTTGCGTCTGCGCCTGCTAAATTTCAATTTATAATGGACAATGTTCTGCAGGGCATAGATGGTGTTTGTTGTTTTCTAGATGACGTGTTAATTACCGGGAAAACTAGACAATTGCATCTTCGAGCATTAGAATCTGTTTTAGATCGTTTCAAGAAATTTAATTTAAAAATTGCAGTCGATAAATGTAACTTCTTTCAAGATAGTATAACTTATTTGGGACACGTTATAAATTCTGAAGGTCTAAGTACGTCCTCAGAGAAAATTGAAGCAATTAAAAATGCTCCCTGTCCAAAAAAATGTTACAGAATTAAAATCATTTTTAGGATTAATTAATTATTACCATAAATTTATTCCAAATGCAACAAATTTATTACATCCACTATATGACCTCTTAAAAAACAATACTCAATGGATTTGGTCAAAAACGTGTGAGATTCATTATAATAAAATCAAAGACATTATGTCGTCCTTACAAGTGTTGGTGCATTACGATCCTGCGAAAAAGATCACTTTGACTTGTGATGCTTCATCATACGGTTTAGGCTGTGTATTAAGTCATAATATTTCGCCTGGCGTTGATAGGCCTATAGCTTATGCCTCTAGGACTTTGACACCAAGCGAGAAAAATTATTCACAGATAGACCGTGAGGCTTGTGCTATAATATTTGCTGTCACAAAATTTTACCAATATCTTTATGGCAAAAGATTCACACTTATCACTGATCATCGACCACTGGTGTCAATTTTGGGCCCCAAAAAAGGTATCCCTCAGTTGGCCACCAGTAGATTACAAAGATGGGCACTTATTTTGTCAAGTTTCCAATTTGATATTCAGTATACAAAATCTAAAAACAATAATTCTGATTTCTTTTCCCGTTTACCTATTGAGTCAGATAGTACTGAAGAAATAAAATCTAAATTCGATAATTTTGGTTATTTAAATTACATTGAGCAAAATGAACACGTTATTTTAAATGTCGATGATATTAAGAATGAAAGTAACAGTGACCCAATTTTAATAAAAGTTATAAATTACGTCAAAAATGGCTGGCCGGAAAATTGTAAAGAATTAAAACAATTTTTCAATATAAGAAATAATTTAAATTTAGAAAATGAATGTCTGATGTATGGCTACAGGGTTGTAATTCCAAAAAAGTTTCAGTCTTATGTTTTAAATGAGTTACATAAATCACATTTAGGGATGGTAAAAACCAAATCATTAGCGAGATCTTACGTCTGGTGGCCTAATATGTCAAAAGACATTGAAATTTTTATTAAAAATTGTAATTCGTGTTTACTATCACAAGATTCACCACCGAAATCAGTATTAAGGTCATGGGATTGGCCAACAAAGCCATTCCAACGACTTCATATTGACTTCATGGGTCCGTATTTTAATAAATATTATTTTATAGTACTTGATGCACATACAAAATGGCCCGAAGTATTTCAATTAAGTAACATTACGTCTTCAGCGACTATAAATATTTTGCGAAGTCTTTTTGCTAGATTTGGAATCCCAGAAACAATTTGCTCAGATAATGGCACACAGTTTTGTTCTGTCGAATTTCAAAATTTTTTGAAATTTAACGGTGTTAAGCATGTTACTACCGCTACGTATCATCCAGCCTCTAATGGAGCAGCTGAAAATACCGTGCGTACTGTTAAAAATGCTATACAAAAAGCCGTTTTTCAAAACAAACACGAAGATCATAACGCAATAATAAATCGATTTTTATTAGATTACCGTAATTCTGAACATTTGACAACAGGCAAGAGTCCTGCTATGTTAATGTTTGGGCGTCAACTCAGAACTAAATTAGATTTAATTAGACCTACAGTAAATGATACAAATAATAAAAATAATTCAGTCGAATCTCATGTAAAACGTAAACAAGAATATCAAAAAGAATATTATAACGGCACGAGAGATGTTTCTTTTTCAGAGGGAGACAAGGTACTAGCAAAAAATTATAAGAAAAATAAGGAATTTTGGACTAAAGCTTTTATTAAAAAGAAAATTGGTTCTCGAAATTACATAGTTTTCATGCCTGCTTTAAATATATTTTGTAAAAGACATGTTAATCAATTGAAAGCCGATAATTCACATGATATAAAAATTTCTGATATTCCAGTTTACGTTAAAGATTCTGAAAGTAAAACCGATAATGAAAATAAACCTGTAAATAATGAAAATGAAATAATAAACACAAATAATAATAATTTTGAATCGCAGAGACCAAAACGAAATACAAAACCTCCTGAGAGATTAGTTTATACATAATTCAAAATTTATAAGGGGAGAAATGTAGTGTACACCCCTGTACACAAAAATTACGTAAGTAAGAATAGTTTTTTTGTTTCTTTTATATAAATCATTTTTGTAAAATACCTTTTTATTTTAAATATTTTAATTCAATAAAGTTCTTGGAACAGCAGCAACAAATGTTTTTAATTATTCTGCACCAAGATACTACATTTATTATATTGCTTTTGGTAATTTCTGTATGTAACTTTATTTTGGGCACAGCCAGTTTTCTTGTAGAGATTATATAGTAGACATAGATTTTCTTTCATTTCAAAAATGTCTGGGTCTATGACTTTCGGTTTAATTGATATTTTCCTTTGAGTCATTGGAAAACACATATCATAATAGTGGATATACGACGATAAAAACTTAGAAAACATATCATCTGGAGAAGATTCTAAATACACTTCGCTAAAACTTTCTTTTAGTAAGTAATACCGAAACATGTTAATATTTGTTTCTGAAAATTTACGTTTATTTAACGTATAATATCACGCTACGACCAATACGAGCGGAGCAATGAAAAATGTTTGCAAAAACGGGAAAAATTATTCCTTTTGAGAGCTTCCGTTGCGTGCGCTGCGTAAACGGTTAAAGTTACGCAAAAATCATGTATGACGGAATTGTTCCCCTTTAAAAGTTCTAAAAAAAAGTCCACGATAGCATATGTCTATCTTTTAAGGTTGACTCACTATAACTTTTTTTATGGTAAATTTCAACTTGATATCTCTATCCGTTCCTGGGAAAATGGGTCTTGACTGACGGACACCCAGCCAGTCAACCGTTTTTTCTTATTGAGAAACGGAACCCTAAAAATACGTGGGTCAACCCCATTGTTCGATCACTCAATGAACTTTTTATAAATAAAACCGTTTAACAATGTATTTTTTATCAAGCTTTATTGGCTCAATTTTTCAGAGCATATAAGCCAATTTCTCAACAGGCTCTTAAACTAAAAGACGTCCTTAAAGAAGAATTGTAGTGTATTTTTTCTTATGAAATTCTTAAAGAAAACAGCTATTATCACTATATATTTTACACTTTGTGACATTTTGTAAAAATAATTTCTTGACAGAATAAAATAATTAATTAAATCTCGTACAAAGGATTGTCTTGTAGTTCGGTACAATATTTATGACATGCGGTGTTTCACCCTTTAATCATGGCCGCGTTTATGGCAGCCAGAACAACGGTGTGTCTAAAAATTAAAGTGGCTACGTCGCAATTAATAACAGGCCATTATTAACCTTCTTATCTCGCAGCTCCCGCTGTTACGCGGTCATATTACTCCCCCTCGACATCCGCGTCGACAGATTACGTTGACAGGTCATCCATACTCGGACCGTCCGAAACTTAAATTAAAATACATATACACATAAAAATAAAATGCCTAACACGGACATTAGGGATGTTACAGATGTGGGTTTTACTGTCATCTGCAAAGATGCGGATTTACAGAGGGGGAGTGTAACGAGCCGCCCTGATTATCAAGTCGGCTTCGACCAAAAACAAGAACGAAAAGTCAGTAGAGACAACTCAGTACAGAAAAAAGTGACATTGTGTATGTGAAAAGGTTTATGACTTTTTATGAGATATTGTGACGAACCTGAACTGTTACACCCAATGCCGGATTTAGAGGTCTGGAGGCCCCGGGGCAACAATTGAGTGGAGGCCCCCTGGCCCCAAATTATTTTCCAAATAAAATGGACAATTTTTTTCAGTCGAGTTTTTCAATAATTTATTGTGAAACCAAGTATAGATAATTTTTTTCCGAAGTCTCTTTGTGGGGGCCCCTCTGTTGTGGAGGCCCCGGGGCTGTAGCCCCGGTTGCCCTCCCCTAAATCCGGCCCTGGTTACACCATACTATAATAATTCACTTACCAATTGTACAGTGTTAATAACCTTAGGGTTGAAGCACATTGTTGTTTTTCTTTTTTAACCGACTTCATAAAAAGGAGATGGTTCTCAATTCGGTTGTATTTTTTTTTTATGTTTGTTACCTCATAACACAGTCATTTATAAACCGATTTTGAAATTTTTTTTTATTTGAAAGGATATACTTTCAGATTGGTCCCATAGAAATTTCATCAAAATCGGTTCAGTAGTTCGGCTTATTTTAATAAAAGTGAGTAACGGCGTGTGATTCTTTAAGGTAATTGTCACTTTTTGACATATCAGACAGCGTAAGAAAGTCGGTTTAATAAAAGAGAGTAACGGCGTGTGATTCTTTTAAGGTAAATGTCACATTTTGACACTAAAAAGTAAAAAATAAAAAACTTTTTAACAAAAAAAAAAAACCTCCTTCAAAAAACCACTAAAAAGAGGAAAATAATGAAATTTTGAGGTCTGTGCCAAATTAATAAAATATTTAGTTGGTTAAAAAGAAGATATACTATACTATACTTTTTAACCGACTTCATATTTTATTAAATTGGCACAGACCTCAAAATTTCATTATTTTCCTCTTTTTAGTGGTTTTTTGAAGGAGGTTTTTTTTTGTTATAATAAAAAAAAAATTTATCTTATCTCATCTTGATTATTTGGCTGTCAAACGAAAATCTCCACAGACGAATCACGGGACGAAAAACTATAAGTACCTAATTTATATTAAAACTGAAAGTTGCAAATGCAAGCAGATATAATATTAGTATGTATAATATTATGTAGATACTCGTAGGTACTATTATGAATGAAAAATACTCTGTACATAATATAATACCCTTCTCTTTTTGCCGACATATTTTTAGTGACGGTGTTTTTGGTTAGAGAATTTTTCTTCTAACAAAAAGTCCACTGGCTTTTCAAACCGAAAATGTAAACATATTCAAATAGCAGTAATATGAATCTCGTGAATAAAATATTATCCAAATTCAATAACGTCGAAAAACACGATAGAGTATTTACAAACTTTGCACAATGCATCGTGAAACATTTTTCTCTTCTTTTTTCTCCTTCTTTTTCTATGCTGTTGCTGTAGGTATATAAAAACACTGGTGCCTATGTATAGCCAACTGAAAAACAGTTCACCGTTAAAAATGCATGCACATTTCGAACAGGCTTTAACGTGATTTTTTTATGCACTTGACGAATTATTTTATTGTCAAAGTGTTGTTTATTATTGAACTACGTGTTTCGACTGGCTTCGCCCCGATAGCGATTTATAAAAACTCGGGTCGCAGTGCCAAACCCCTGCCGACAATATAGTGTATTTGCTAATACAGGCCTTGTGGACTTAATACGTAAGCTTAAGTTTGTTTTTGGACAAAATAAAAAATTTAACCCCTTAATACATCCCTTAAAATAATATTTTTTTTCTTAATTTCAATATTATTATCAATGCAACCTCTGTACCAAATTAAATGCATCCTTCAGTAAGTAAATCACTATCCGCAAAGTAGTGTTTTTATAAAATTTGTAAGTCCGGTCCTGTCGGGCCGAATTTATTAAAATTTTAGCAGCACATTTTGATCTTTACTAAAAGGTTAAATTTCAATTTTGAAACAATTCTGAAATTTTTTTCGGTATTTTCGGGCCCAAAAACTTTTTTCAACCCCTAAAAACAACCCTTAAAATAGTCCGATTGGGCCCATTTTAAATAGGTTCCGTGCGACGATGGATTCCAACGTGTGTACCAAATTTCGTCCAAATCAATTAAGTCTTTCGAGAGTTATGCCGCGAACACACACACACACACACACACACACACATATATATATACACAGGGTGTCCAAGACTTGCGTTGTCGGCCGATATATTGATTTTGGGTGAAGATAGAAAAAAAGTTTAAATACAAAAGTTGTATAAATTTTAATGCAGTATAACCTAAAAATATTTTCGATTATACAGCCTGTCCCATTTAAGCGTGGCAGATCAAAGCTATGTTTTTTTTAACTTAGCACCCTGTTTTTATTTGTTTTTTCAATTCTGCACCTAAATGTGAATAGAAATTGTAAGGAAAGCCATGCTCGAAAATTCAGTAATTTTTGAGTTATTCAAGTTTTTCAGAAATTTTTGACACATGCAGACCTTTACCTAAAATTCGACATAGCCAGAACAGAAACATTTATCAAACTGAAATTTTAAGGATCACTAAATAATAGACGGACAAATCAATGTCTGTCGTAAAAAAAAGAATTTATTATACAGGGTGTTCAAAATAATGTACTTCTTTTACCTAACTTCAATCACGTGTAACTTTTGATTTTTAAATACAACGAGGTAATTTTTTCGCTGGAATTGTATTCTTTAGGATATTTCCTAACACTTTTATTAAGGGTTGTCCATACCTAAACCTAATATTTTCGTATTAAAATATTTGGTTTAGGTATGGCACCCTAACGTAGTCGATATCATTTTTTATTTTCGAGATTTCGTCTTAGAAAGAAATGGACACATACGTACGTACGTACACACACACACACATACATCTTTCTAAAAATAGTGTAGTGACCTTGAAACATAAAAATTTGTTACACATTTTGATTTCGATTTTCGGACCCATTACAATAACTTCCAATGGGAAGTTAAAAATATTCGTTGGCAGTTTTTGTTGTTTTTCGTTCGTAAACTTGAATTTATAATTAACGCTCACTTGCTTTGTTCGTTTACTCCAACTCCCGTGATCGAGCGATGTAACTTTTTTCGAGAAAACTCGCCACTGAGACGTGAAAGATACCCTCTAGAAAATAAAAATGCAAGAGTTGTAAAATTTCTCGTCTCGAAATACGAGAACGAGAATGGGCATTTCCCGTCATGACGAGACGAGGCGGCAACACTTCGGGCGCAATATTAACGAAAACTGATTACAGTCATATAAAACAAATGACGCGTTAATGGAGAGGTTATTTAAAATGACAGTTGCAACAGACGTCATAAGCCGCCACAGCGCAGCAGAGCACCATGTACAGTATAGTACAGCGAATTACGTCACCGTAGCACAGTGGGACATAATACAAGGAAGCGTGATAAAAATTGATCATTTTTTTTAAATAATGAATGTTTTTTATTTTATTACAATACTGCCTTCAGCGGAACCTAATTCTATACTGTATTATAGAACCTCTAACATCATAATTCGACTGGCTCAGTTGGTAGAGCGTTCGAGTGAAGGTCTAAAAGTTCCTGATTCGGTCCCGGGTTTCGGATCACATTATTTTTAACTTCCCATTGGAAGTTATTGTATTGGGTTCGAAAATCGAAATCAAAATGTATAACAAATTTTTATGTTTCAAGGTCACTACACTATTTTTACACTATTTTTAGAAAGATGTCTGAGTGTGTGTATGTGTGTGTGTGTGTACGTACGTATGTGTCCATTTCTTTCTAAGACGAAATCTCGAGAATGAAAAATGATATCGACTACGTTAGGGTGCCAATCAACGCGTATTAACGTAAATATGATCTGAAAGAAATTTTTCAAAATCGGTTCAGCCGTTCTTTTTTCTTAACCAAATTGACTCCAAAAAAGTAGATTTTACACAATATCTCGCGAATAAAAAATTATATCGACTTCGTAAGGGTGTCGATCGAGGCGTGTTAACGTCATTTTGATTCGACATAAATTTTATAAAAATCGGTTCAGCCGTTTTTTTTTTTAATTATTGTTAAAAATAAATAATAATTATGTTTTAATGATTAAAATGATTACTTTTCTGTGTAATATCTAATTTAATTATTATTATTAAATATTTATCAAACTGGGAAGTTCGTCGTGCGGACCTCAAGGATCGCACTTAAGTCCAAATAAACGACCCACCTCACGGCTTGTATTTTTTTTACATTAAAAATAAATTTAAATTTGATACGAAAAAATCTTGAAACACTAAAAAGAACAAAATAAAATATAAGTAAACAAAACTTTTTAAAAACAAGCTTAAATAAATAGATCAGTTGATTTTTTACTCCCACTCAACTCCTTATGCGAGTGTCTAACTCGCACTTGGCCGGTAGAGGACAGTGTGATGTAACGGTTAGCGTAGCCGACCTTTGGATCACACTGTCGTGGGTTCGAATCCCATCTCCGCTCATGGATGTTTTGTGATGTGTCATTTAGTTTTAAAGAAGTTGTTGTTTAATGTAATTAAGACGCTAATGACCTAAGTTGTCGACGCGTCTATAATCTACAATAAATAAACTTGGCCGGTATTTTCTCTTTTATTCTGTTACAATAATCTTGAGCAACTTTTCGGTTCAAATGGCCCACTGTGCGTATAGTCGTAAGCATCAATCAGTAATATGATGTCTGTCTAGTGCAGATGTGCCGCTCTTGTTACTTCACTGCACAATGTTAATTAGTTTATGATTTGTTTCTCTCTCTCAGTCTATTGATATGCCGGCGTGCAACGGGGAATCACTGGCATTTATTCGTTTAAGACTAGACTTCAAGGGTTTCAGTTCATAATTCCCTCACGAGATTGAATACGCTTGATTATTTTTTTTTATATCACTAGCTACCAGGGTTATTTGTAATTCAATCGAGGCTTTCACTAGTTGTTGGAACAGAACCTGAGAACTGAAGGCGGCTTGTAACAGATGAATTATGAAAACTTTACATAAACGGGCAAATTTAGAATATTTATTATGAAGTACTAGAAATACCTTGTATTTTTAACACGCTTATATTAGCTTCACCT
The DNA here is from genome assembly GCA_039654895.1 of Mongoloraphidia duomilia. Classification (NCBI taxonomy): domain Eukaryota; kingdom Metazoa; phylum Arthropoda; class Insecta; order Raphidioptera; family Raphidiidae; genus Mongoloraphidia; species Mongoloraphidia duomilia. The sequence continues at coordinate 2,987,993 of CM077520.1, read as the reverse complement.
GTATGTTTGCGTGCTTGCTTGTTTGTCAGTTTGGTAACCGACTTCTTTGAACTTGATTTTGACCAACTTTGAACGGTCAGATTTAGTTTAAACTTTGTCAACTTATCAAGAACCGACGACAATACAATAATTCCATAAGTTTGTCCCATTATCCTGACCAGGATCTCCAGGACTAAAAAAAAAAAGCAAAAAACTTCAGATTGAACTGATACTTTGCACACTTATCAAGGACCGATTACAATACAATAATTCCATAAGTTTGTCCCATTATCCTGACCAGGATCTCCAGGACTAAAAAGCAAAAATAAATTATAATTTAAAAAAACTAAAAAACACGCTTTAATGAACTAAAAAGTAAAAAATAATTAATTTTTAGTTCATTAAAGCGTGTTTTTTAGTTTTTTTAAATTATAATTTATTTGATGTCCGTCTTGTGACTTCCTGTGTTTTAACACGACGCGTTTGAGCAACGAGTTGCTATCTTCAGGTGTGGTTAAATTTTTTTTTTTTAATTAATTAATATTAAGCACATGCGTATGTGCTTAATATTATAATCAGTATCTATACTGCTAATTTTAGCATTTGTTATCTATAATTTTAGGTTATTGCGTATTGCAGTAACTGTTCAAAAATAAATAGTAAAATTCACATGGTTTAACGCTACGAAGTATCCGTATTGTGTTATAGATGCTTTTTTTTAAATTTGGAATACTGTCATCGCAGTGGTGATAGGAAGGCGTCTACGATGGGTCTAACAATCTGTTCCATTGAAGATAACGCGACCCGGTTGAGTGTATCCATAGACATAGAGACATAGACTGCGCACTCTATGTCATATGAGTGGAAGAGCAGCATGGCTGAACACCGCCCTAATAAAGGCAATTATTATTATTATTATATCAGGAGTGTGCTGGAAATGTCCACTGCTGTGTGAGCGAGATAAAATAAAGTGACTGTTAACCTCTGTGAACGTCAGTTTGGTCTGAATCTGAATTTCCTTGAATTCTACTAGTTTGGATCTGCATGTCTGTAAACGTTATTGGCTCGAGTCTGAATCCTTCTGATACTCATCAGAATCTGAACGGTTTTGGTGCTAGTCGGAATCTCTGTAAAGGTTATTGGTCCAAGTCCGAATCTTTGTAAACGCTATTGGTCTGATTCTGAATTTCCTTGATTTCTACTAGTTCGGATCTGCATCTCTGTAAACGTTATTAGCTCGAGTCTGAATCCTTCTGAATGCTACTCATCAGAATCTGAACGTTTTTGGTGCTAGTCGGAATCTCTGTAAAGGTTATTGGTCCAAGTCCGAATCTTTGTAAACGCTATTGGTCTGATTCTGAATTTCCTTGATTTCTACTAGTTCGGATCTGCATCTCTGTAAACGTTATTAGCTCGAGTCTGAATCCTTCTGATACTCATCAGAATCTGAACGGTTTTGGTGCTAGTCGGAATCTCTGTAAAGGTTATTGGTCCAAGTCCGAATCTTTGTAAACGCTATTGGTCTGATTCTGAATTTCCTTGATTTCTACTAGTTTGGATCTGCATGTCTGTAAACGTTATTGGCTCGAGTCTGAATCCTTCTGATACTCATCAGAATCTGAACGGTTTTGGTGCTAGTCGGAATCTCTGTAAAGGTTATTGGTCCAAGTCCGAATCTTTGTAAACGCTATTGGTCTGATTCTGAATTTCCTTGATTTCTACTAGTTTGGATCTGCATGTCTGTAAACGTTATTGGCTCGAGTCTGAATCCTTCTGATACTCATCAGAAACTGAACGGTTTTGGTGCTAGTCGGAATCTCTGTAAAGGTTATTGGTCCAAGTCCGAATCTTTGTAAACGCTATTGGTCTGATTCTGAATTTCCTTGATTTCTACTAGTTTGGATCTGCATGTCTGTAAACGTTATTGGCTCGAGTCTGAATCCTTCTGATACTCATCAGAATCTGAACGGTTTTGGTGCTAGTCGGAATCTCTGTAAAGGTTATTGGTCCAAGTCCGAATCTTTGTAAACGCTATTGGTCTGATTCTGAATTTCCTTGATTTCTACTAGTTCGGATCTGCATCTCTGTAAACGTTATTAGCTCGAGTCTGAATCCTTCTGAATGCTACTCATCAGAATCTGAACGTTTTTGGTGCTAGTCGGAATCTCTGTAAAAGTTATTGGTCCAAGTCCGAATCTTTGTAAACGCTATTGCTCTGATTCCTGAATTTCTACGAACGCTTTTGCTCTGACTCTGAATTTCGATGAACGCTATTGGTGTGACTCTGAATCTCTATGAACACCATTGGTTCGAATCTGAAACTCTGTAAACGTCGTGGGTCCAAATCTGAATCTCTGTAAACGTTATTGGTTGAAGTCTGAATCTTTGTGAACGCTATTGATCCACCTCTGTATCTCTATGAACGCTATTGGTCCGAATCTGAAACTCTGTCACCGTCATAGGTCCGAATCTTAATTTCTGCGAACGTTATTGGACCGCGTCTGAATCTCTGCGAACGCTATTGGTCTGACTCTGAATCTCTATTAACGTTCTTGGTCCGTATCTGAACCTCTATGAACACCATTGGTTCGAATCTGAAACTGTAAACGTCGTTGGTCCAAATCTGAATCTCTGTAAACGTTATTGGTCGAAGTCTGAATCTTTGTGAACGTTATTGGTCTGATTCTCAATTTCTATGAGCGCTCTTGGTCCGAATCTGAATATCCTTGAATGCCACTAGTTCGGATATGAATCTCTGTAAACGTTAATGGCTCGACTCTGTATCCTTGTGAATTTGTGAATGCTACTGATTCGAATCTGAATCTTTGTAAACGTTTTTGGACCCAGTATGGAACTCTGTAAACGTTATTGGTCCAAGTCCGAATCTTTGTGAGCGCTGTTGATCCACCTCTGAATCTCTACGAACGCTATTGGTTCGAATCTGAAACTCTGTCAACGTCATTGATCCGAATCTTCATTTCTGCGAACGTTATTGGACCGCGTCTGAATCTCTGCGAACGCTATTGGTCTAACTTTGAATCTCTATGAACGCTATTGGTTCGAATCTGAAATTCTGTCAACGTCATAGGTCCGAATCTTAATTTCTGCGAACGTTATTGGACCGCGTCGGAATCTCTGCGAACGCTATTGGTCTGACTCCGAATCTCTATGAACGTTCTTGGCCCGAATCTGAATATCTCTATGAACGCTCTTGACCCGAATCTGAATCTGTAAACGTTGTTGGTCCAAGTTCGAATCTTTTTGAGCGCTATTGGTCTACCTCTGGTTCGATATAGGTTCGAATCTGAAATTCTGTAAACGTCATTGGTCCGAATCTTAATTTCTGCGAACGTTATTGGACCGCGTCTGAATCTCTGCGAACGCTATTGGTCTAACTCTGAATCTCTATGAACGTTCTTGGTCCGAATCTGAATCTCTATGAACGCTTTTGACCCAAATCTGAATCTGTAAACATTGTTGGTTCTAAACAGAATTTCTGTGAACGTTCCTGGTCCGAGTCATGATTAGACAACGATGCGAAGAAGCAGCCACCACTACTTATCTCCTTTTAAATTCGAAGTTGCTATATTTAAATAGAGCAATATGATCCTTTAAAACAGTTTTAAGAATTGAAGAATACTGAAACGTTAGTAAAATGCAAATTTAAAAAAATCAGTATTGCTTTTTATTGATCCTTTGTGCCACGGAAGTGCTCATTTCCAACAATTGGGTTTTTAAGTGAATTTTTTTTTTTACTTAAATGGAAAGACCACATACAAGTTTTATAGCAAAACTGTTTTTATTTAATTTTTTTGCTTACTAATTAAAAAGTTATATTTAAATAAAAATTAATTTTTAAACTCAGTTCCGATAACGCGCCGAAAGAATCCGAACGCGTGTGACGTCATTATGTTATCTATGGTCTTTGTATCCATGGTTACCAAGTTAAAAATTTATTATTTTTGATAGTATGTGTAATACATATACACAAATACCAACAAATGCAGACACATTTTAACATAACGACGTCACAAACATTCCTGGCGCGTTTTGAAGTCACGTGATATTTTTTAAATTTTTATACATTTTAATTAATTTTTAGTAATTTATCTATAGCTTTAAAAAAATTTTTCTTTTCGATTTTCAATATTATTTATGTTAAATTATTAGAAAAAATGAAAAAATTAATAATTTTTTTTAAACTTAAATACCTAATTCTTAAAAATATCTCCTTTTACGTTTTTGACCTGTTGCGCAATCCATTTTCTGTGTCAATGGGTGTATCAGCGGATAGGCCGACCGTCGAGAGAAAGGAAAGACCGCGCGGGGGTTCACACAACATCGTATCTGTCACTCGATGTCTTCAGACCTGCAGCAGGGTGCAAGGAGCAATGTCGTAGACAAATGGTGGCGAAGGGAGGTAGGTGTCACAGTTCCTGACGAAGAGATAAACGATCCCACCCACCCTCTGTCTTCAGTGTGGTTTCGTCAACGCGACACAGCACCTCTGGAAATGTCTAGCATCTTCAACGGGTACGTTCACATAAATCAATAATGTTCTATACAGCCGAATTTCACTGCAGTCGAACGTCCATTATTCATACTTTACACTACCATTTGACGCATCTTTTTTAATATCTGGATGACCGAGCTTTGCTCGCATGAGTTCAAAAAAAATAGTACTTAAAGTTCCCATTTCATCAAAATCGTTAGTCGTTTTTAAGAAAAAAAATTACATACCTATAAGTAGATAATATTATTATACGTCAGTATACGTCATACTACATAACGTATGTACCTACATATTTTATATAGGTATAATATAAAAGTAATATACCTATTTATTTAAATATTAGTTAAAAAAATAACAACAACAAAATCTAAACATAATTATGCAAGAATAATTATGTTTAGATTTTATTGTTGTTATTTTTTTACTTTTCAAATAATTACTGATTATTTTAATAAGTTAAAGATTGACTGTCAGAGTAATTTGATATAAATAATGAAAATAGTTTGTTTTTTCCAAAGCCTACTCACCATACGACACTGTTTTATAACGTTAAAAAAACTGTTTTTTAAAATGATAAAATCGATAAGAAAACGAATTTTTCCAGGGATGAGACCTAGCTAGATCGATTTTTTGCCCCCCAAAACCCCTTTTCAGTAAATTTCATCCAAATCGTTAGGGCCGTTTTCGAGAAAATATTTATATAGGTACATATATACAAGATTTAATAATATAGGGATTTTCAGTAAATAAAACTTGTTCGTAAAAATCCTTTTTGTGATCGTTTATCAACTGCAAAAATGCACCTTGAGTCGCAATGTGTTATTTTTTGTCAAATTTTATGACATGTCACTGTCGGGATTCAAACCCGAAATTTGCGTTGGTTGAGTTGTCACTTACTCTGCAGTGCACATAAATTGATAATCATTAGTTTTTTATAAATACCAAATGCAATAGTTTTATTCCACTGCATGCGAGGGCTGATTTTAAATACTGTAGGTAATATATACAATTTTTAACCCGGACGTCGTGACTCTAAATACACAATTAAATGAATGCATAAAGACTGCAAACAGTATATGAAACACCTATTGCAGGAACAATGACGTAACACAATGCTGTAATCAGGAAAAATTCATTAATTCAAACCTATGTCACCGTAGGGATTCTAACCCTAAATTTTCCACTATCGCGGCGGACTGAGTTGACAATTACTCACACAGTGAGACATTATCAAACGACCGGCTCTCTCCCTTTAAAGCATTCTGTCACTGAAAAACCACTACATGCGAGAGTCGATATTGCAACATCACTGCTAGACTACAGAATATTTCACATGTAAAGTAAACACAACAGGTGAACAACGATGAAGTATCCATTTTTAATCAACCAAGACAAGATAGAATTTCTACCAAATATCGAGGCAAATTAATTGGAACAACACATAATGTAAGGTTGGATTATAACCACAAATACAATATATAAATTTTTAACACGGACATCGTGACTAAATACACAATTACTGTAGGTAATGTTGTTACTTATTAATATTAGAAATCGTGTCCATCGTGATTATAATAAAATTAAGCAAAATCGCAGGATAGTGGACAAAATAATTTGATTTATTAAATTATGTACGACGTTTCGTCTATAGATTTAGACGAAATCTATAGACGAAACGTCGTACATAATTTAATAAATCAAATAATTTTGTCCACTATCCTGCGATTTTGCTTAATTTTGTTACTTATTAAATTTATCTTTTTTGTACAAATTCAAAATAGTTGATTTTTTCAACAATTATGTAGGTAGGTACCTATCTAAGTAGGTATAAGCAAAAAATTGTAGGTGGGTAAGCAAAACTACCATGGAAATCTTTTTAGTCGAACAGGATTAATTTGTGAAACGCCGATATTTTTATGGAGCGAGACCAACGTCAATAGTGTATGTACAGTCGCGGACTTAATAAAGTTTACACTTGAGTTTTTCAGTGTAAGTTCACAAAAAGTCAGTAGCTTAGCAACAAAATTAGTTTTTAATAGGTAAATGTCAAAAATGAAAAGATATAATTGTCGTTTAAATGCCTCGAAATTATTAAAACAATGAACAAAAATATGAATTATTGCAAGATTGGAGGAAGGAAGTTGCTAGTATCAAATATTATCAAATCTTTTTATGTTTTAATTGAATAATATTGAGTAATTTGGATTGTATAATAAACAACTGAGGTGTTTTGTTAATAATTTTTTATTGAATTTTTAGGATGTAATCTTAGTAATTGATACATTACTATCAAAAGCCAAATTACAATATGCAAAAATTAAAAAAACCGGTAACTAGATGATACAGGTGTAAACTTTTTTAAGTCCGCAACTGTACATATAATATGTATATTATGTAGATATAAGCAAATACGTCATGTATAATATAAACAAACATGAAGCATGTTAAACAAGGAAGGCAAAAAAATACACAATTCATAAATACGAACAAAAACAATGTTGCGATTGGCTTACAAAATATTTCCCGGAAAATATACGTGACTAAAAACAGGGAATGATTACAAGAAAATATACTTTTCAAAACAAAATAACTTTTTAATTTTATTTTTTAAAGTTGTAATGACAAAATACTTCACAAAAAGAATAAACCAACACAATAGAACAAGACAAAAATATCAACCATTAAGACACAAAAAAAAAGTTTTACGAGAAGAAAAAAAAATAAACTGCCTTTCTGAAAAGTTACGTTAAAAATCGACCTGTTTGTCCATTGAGCCGAACCGGCAACTAAACATCATTAATAAAATTTTATCGGAAAAAATACACTTTTCAAACTTCAGCATATAGCGAAGTTTATAGAAAGATCAGGGAGCACAAATCGTTGGTTAGATACTAGCATTAGGGCGCGCATATAAGCGCGACATTTACTACAGTCGAAAGCTTGTAAACCAAACTTGAACTGAATTTACATTAGAGTCCTTTCACACTATCAGGTTTGGCCGGTCAGGTTTTAAACCTGAAGAAAATCCGATAAGTAATTGATCGTTTTTATTACTAATTCCGCTGACGCAGCAGCACAAAGTGCCCCTTGGTTTGTGTCCTAATTATTTTCTAGTTATTGGTACAGCTGATGATTTAAAATAAAAGCGTTTAAATTAAAAGTTTTTTTACCTATTTTTATTTTCTAGTTTTTAGTTTGATTTCTGGCCCGTATCATTATGCAAACTCCTCATCCTTTCAACTGTCCACCTCCTGATTCCATCATCAGACCCTCGTCACCAAGTTGAAATTATCATAATATTGTATTGTCACGGGAACTCAATGTGTGTGCAAAGTTTTATAAGAATCGGTTAAGTAGAAGTAGTTGAAAAAGATGTCGCAAGTTTTGAAACAAAGATAGTAACAAACAAACAAATATACGGGGTCAAGCTAAACAAAACCGTTTAAAAAAATGAGGCGGTGCAATTTAATGAAATTCTTGAAATGCTTTGCCGGTAAAGTTTTCGAATAATGTTGAAAAAATACTAAAATAGCCAATTCATCAATTTATGAATATATGAATTATTTGGTTATTTTTCCAACCTTGAACTCGGATATTTCAGAAACCATTACTTTAGGCTTGTACATTGTTATACAAAAGTAAAAGTGCTTGAAATAAGGTCCTACGTTTATTTAGTTTAGATCATTTTAAGGTACTTTTACTGTCTATTTGCAACACCCCTTAGAAAAACGCATCGTGTTTTGATTTACTGAGAATATTTCGAGAAGACCGAAATTTATTATTTTTTCCTTCTGGCAAATACAAACAGAAATCATACGAACAAGGTTCACTAGACTAAAGATTATATCTTCACTTCCCAATAAGATTTTTGTCAGAATTGTTTCACAAGAGTCAACATTTTCAAAGCATTGTAATTTTGATTCTATTAGACCGAGAGCTAGTGACAATTTTTTGGTGTTAATTATTCAAGGCCTTATTTTTGTGAAGATGTTGAGGGAAGCATATTAAAGTGCCCTGAGTAAGAGATTTTGCTAGATAGCGGTATGAGAGGGATGCAGACCGCCCCCAACATGTAACAAAAAAATGGTCACAATTATTATTGCTTCAAGGCTGAAATTGTTTGTATAGCTTGTCGGTGACCCAATAATGCCATTATAATATTTGCATATCGATTGGTCAGTATTAAAGGGGTGGAAGATTACCCTAAACGTGTCATGTACCCGACGAAATTTATATTATTAGTTCAAGGTTCAAATTTTAATATGTTGTTACGGCGACTGTTTTAAGCATATATTTCAATTTGCAGCACAAAATGTCAATATTAACCCCCTTGCAGAACGATATAAACACCTACGCGAGCAAGTTTCCCTCTAAGAGAGGGGGTTAATACTGACATTTTGTTCTTGTTATTTGGCTACAGAACCCTAAAAAGGCTTGTGTGTTTTACACACGGCTAAAGTTAACATATACCCTGTGACTGGTACGGCAGCGACATCCATGAATCGAGGTACAAAGTGTTCTTGGCGTCGACATCTAACGGAATTTTTCTAAAGTATTTACTTCAACAACTCTGCAGTGAGGCGCGCGCATCGTTTAACGCTTTGCGTAAACTCGTCCGGAGTCGCATAGAATAGAATAGAATAGAATAGAATAGAACAGAATAGAATAGAATAGAATAGAATAGAATAGAAAAGTTTATTTGTAAATTAGTATACAAATACAAATTACAAAATCGTCAAAACAAAAAATGCAATTAACTATGAGAAGTCTTTATAATGGTTGATTTGATAGTTTGAGTCTAATTTCTTTTAAATAAAGATAAATTGGTAAATTTCTTATCGCAACTGAAAGCTGATTGTATAAGGAAGTATAACTTTTAAAATAACATTTACGAAACAAAAAAGGTTTTGCGAAGCGCCATTGTAAAATGTAACGCTTTCATGTTATTAACTTCCCACTGGAAGTTATTGTAATGGGTCCGAAAATCGAAATCAAAAAGGAAAAAAAATTTTTATGTTTCAAGGTCACTACACTATTTTTACACTACTTTTAGAAAGATGTCTGTGTGTGTGTGTGTGTGTGTGTGTGTGTGTACGTACGTACGTACGTACGTACGTATGTGTACATTTCTTTCAAAGACGAAATCTCGAGAACGAAAAATGATATCGACTACGTTGGGGTGCCAATCGACGCGTATTAACGTAAATATGATCTGAAAGAAATTTTTTCAAAATCGGTTCAGCCGTTCTTTTTTCTTAACCAAATAACCTCCAAAAAAGTAGATTTTACACAATATCTCGCGAATAAAAAATTATATCGACTTCGTAAGGGTGTCAATCGATGCGTGTTAACGCCATTTTGATCCGACATAAATTTTATAAAAATCGGTTCAGCCGTTTTTTTTTTTTTTTTTTTTTTTTTTAAATTATTGATGTTTTAATGATTTAAAAGATTACTTTTCTGTGTAATATCTAATTTAATTATTATTATTAAATATTTATCAAACTGGGAAGTTCGTCGTGTGGACCTCAAGGGTCGCACTTTAGTCCTAATAAACGACCCACCTCACGGCTTGTTGAGATATTGCAGTTTGATCCAGTTGATCCATTAAAGCGGCGAGTACTAAGCAATTTACCGAATGGCGCGGATGCAACGAGGACAATACGTCTGTTAAAGACGGGACAATTTACATATTTTAAAATACAAAAGAACGCTTAAACAAGTGAATCGCGCACCACCGTTTTCATTCATATTGCATTTAGTGTAATTGTTGTGGCTGCCGAGATGATGCTGTTGCGCCATTCACTATTGAATATTAGCAGAGCACAGGTGAATGGAGTAAATACAAACTCTCATGGCACAGGCTATTAACTACAAGTAGGGGATATGTTTTGCATATTTCGCACATATGACATAATATCTGGATGACCGAGCTTTGCTCGGAGGAGTTAAATAATGAAAATAGTTTGTTTTTTCCAAAGCCTACTCACCATACGACACTGTTTTATAACGTTAAAAAAATTGTTTTTTAAAATGATAAAATCAATAAGAAAACGAATTTTTCCAGGGATGAGACCTAGCTAGATCGATTTTTTGCCCCCCATAACCCCTTTTCAGTAAATTTCATCCAAATCGTTAGGGCCGTTTTCGAGAAAATATTTATATAGGTACATAGGTACATATATAGAAGATTTGCTCGTTTAATAATATAGGGATAATGAGAGGGGATAACAACTATGAACTATTAAAACTTATTTTATGTGATAAAATGGAATGATGGGTTTGAAGAGGCAAGATGTCCTGCCAAAATTATGCTTCAGAACAATTGTGGTGTTCCGTAGATACACGGTTCGTTTTACCAAAAAATTGCGTCCTCTGATGGCAATAAAGTGAAAACTAAAAAAAATACATTTAGCATATTATGGCATACTGTTGAAAAAGAACCTCTTTTGAAAATACATGATTTTTTGTTAAAAAAGTACCAAAAAGACCTTGGATATGTTATAATTGTAGTGCCATTTCCCTTTGCTTTTATTCCATTTGTATTTCACGCCGAGAAACGGTAATTTCTGTACCGGCCATCTTGTTTGAGGTTTTCCATGGTTTCCCTCAATAATTCCAGATGAATATTGAGATGGTTCCTTATTCAAGGCCATGGCCGAATACCTGTCAAACTCCAATGCTCCCAAAGTTGCCGACCTTATCCTAATGTCCTATAATTCCTCCATTCGCACATTGCTATTTAATTAAGTTGAAGTATAAAAATGTATAAAACGGGAAGTGGTAAAAATGAAAAATAGTAATGGTGCGAATGGCGTCTGTTATGACATAATGTCGAGAAACGGACGTTAAACGCAATATTATTATTATTCCATTTGTATTTTGACATTGGGTTTAGTTCCGTTTGAACAAAGCAACAAGTAATAAAAGGTAACTCCAAACCATATTGGGTTTTTCTTTAAAATTGATTTATTCATTGATCACAAGTTACTTAGGTATATAATTATTAAATTCCACCAAAAAATAAAAAAAAAATTTTACTTAAATGATATCAAAACAAACAATTAAATGCGACGTGCGCCTAGACTAAGCAAATCACACAAACAATTACAACCACTAGTGTTCTCTTTAGAAACATAGCAACTACTTTATTTCACCTCGCACACACATTGTTGAGAAAGAGAGTGAGCAATCCATTCTCTGAGTCAATAGTTTTCGATAAACAATCTGATTGGCTTTTTCAAACATATCTATCCAATTGAAAGCCAGTTAATGCGATTGTGATGCCGTTCCACGATCGTTTGGACCGACTGAACGCGGTACTAACGTTGGGGGCCTACAACAGCCCGTTGCAGCAGTCATCCAACGAAGGAGAGTCTAAAAGCAATAGTCAAAGCCTCCTAACGCATCAAGTATGCTATATACGAGTAGTATATACGAATGCAACGGCAAAATGTACCTATCCTACCTACTACCTATTATAATAGTCACCATGACTCATGCTTGCTTGCATTGAGCAAGAAAACAAAACAAATGTTAAAATTATTGTGATTTTTATTGTTTATATACTGAATAATAAACATCAATCGTGATAAATTAATAATAAAGGGTCAGGAGCGTTTTCGAGCTAACTACAAAGAATCTAAGGATAATGAAGAATGGTCTCCTATTATTATTTTGTTGCCAGTTTCACAATATTCTTCGTTTTTAAACGTTGGAAATGGTAGCAGAGAGTAGATCATTTGTGGTATTGATGATGTTCAAGATTGGGGGATGCCTCCTATTTTGATTCTGCAGTCGCCAGTTTCACGACCTGTGGGGTTGAGGATGATAAAGAATAGATAGATAGATAGATAGATAAATTCTTTATTAAGAACATTAAAAATGTTGTCACAGCGTCACTTTCTTAAAATTAAAATTAAAAATTAAACAAAAAAAAAACAGTAAGTTTAAAATGAACATTAATAGATTTTACTATATGGGCATAGTTGTATAAAATAATTTTTAACCTGTCTTTTAAAGCTATTTAAGTTTTTGAGATTTTTTAAATTATCTGGTAACATATTGTAGTACCGGATGCCACAACATAATGGGCTATAACTATACCTCGTACTTTTATACTTATTAATGTGTATGCAATTGTTGCCTCTTGTGTCATACTTATGTATTTCATTATTGAAGTTGACTTTATCTAAGTTTTGTTTAATGTATACCACCAGCTCATATGCATATATGGCATAAATATATGGCATAAATCGCCAGTTTCACGACCTGTGGGGTTGAGGATGATAAAGAATATATCCTACGATTCGCCTGTTTCACGATCTTCTTCATTCTTTCTTATCTTCAATGCCACAAATGGTAGCACAGCGTAGATGATTTGTGGCATTGGGGATATTAAACAATGAGGGAGGTCTCCAATTTTGATCATGTGGTCGCCAGTTTCACGACTTCTTTATTTTTTGTTATCTTCCACGCCATAAATGATAGCAGAGCGTAGATCATTTGTGGCGTTGAGGATGATCAAGATTGGGGGATGCCTCCTATTTTGATTCTGCAGTCGCCAGTTTCACGACCTGTGGGGTTGAGGATGATAAAGAATATTTCCTACGATTCGCTTGTTTCACAATCTTCTTCATTCTTTCTCATCTTCAACTTTACAAATGGTAGCACAGCGTAGATCATTTGTGGCATTGGGGATGTTAAACAATGATAGAAGTCTCCAATTTTGATTATGTGGTCGCCAGTTTCACGACTTCCTTCATTGTTTGTCATCTTCAATGCCACAAATGGTAGCAGAGCGTAGATCATTGTTGCATTAAGGATAACCAAGATTAAGGGACACCTCCGATTATGATCCTGCAGTCGCCAGTTTCACGACCTCCTTCATTCTTTCTCATCTTCAACGCCACAAATTGTAGCAGAGCGTACATCATATTTGGTGGCATTGGGGATGTTAGACAATGAGGGAGGTCTCCAATGTTGATAATGTGGTCCCCAGTTTTACGACCTCTTTCATTATTTCTCATCTTCAAGCCACAAATGGTTCAACATCTAAACCGATTTTGATGGAACTTAGTATGAATGAATGAATTGTGAATTATAGACGCTCGACTGGAACTTAGTACACTTTCAATTGTTACTTAATCTAGCTACATGCGAGTTTAAATACAGTTTTTGTCAAAACCGACAATACACTAGCGAAGGTTGGTAAAAGTACAAAAAATAGAATGGACAGTCGGGCTATTTTTATGGTATAAAATTGGAACGTTTTTATTCGTCGGCGTTGAGTTGGTAAGTCGTCAACGTTCAGTTTTTCAAGTACACACAGCTAGAGCTACGTATCTGGGTAGAGTACTTAATGTTCAGCTGTGTCATTATCACAAACCATTACATCGGTATTATGATCTGAATGCGAAGCACTGTTAGAATGGAGTTGGTTCAAAATGCTGAATATACATACTGTTGAGGTACAGGGTTGCCACCGTATATCTACAAAGTTCCTATACGATTCATACCCATTTGATTCAATGTACAGAATCAGCTGTATGAATGAATGAATTGTGAATTATAGACGCTCGACAACAAGGGTCATTAGCGTCTGTACAGAAACGAAATGTAAAACAAAACAAAAGTAAAAACAATAAAATAAGACCAAGATCAAAAATTGACACACAACAAAGTAAAACAATTATAAGTACAAATAAAATATGTCATAATAATATAATGTAGTAATAAGATATACAGAAAAAAACATTAAGGCTGTAAAGGGGCCTAAATGTATACAAATAAATAAAATCAAATAAACCGGTCAAGACCGGTTTCCTTTAAAAATCGAAACAGCAGATCAACATTGTCAGGATCATTTCCTAAAACAAACGACAGATCACCTGACAATCCAATCTGCTGTCGTGTGTCCCTAAACTGGACACACTCGATTAAATTATGCGACACGGTAACACGAGTGTCACACGTTTCACAGACGGGCGGTTCCTCACGAGCCATCAAAAAACCATGTGGAAGTCTACAGCCGTGTAAGGACCACTTCCTCCCACCTCGAGGGACGGCAAGATGTGAACCATGGGTCAACAGTAGATTTTATGGATTTTAACTTGTTTTCATCGACAGCACTCCATTCATCCTTCCATAGCTGCTGCACGGCTGAAATCAGTACGTTCTTAAGGTCGTCACCGATAACGCAAAACACGCTCTGACCGTTATTTGCAGCGTCTTTAGCTGCAGTGTCAGCTAATTCATTGCCAGCGATTCCCATGTGGCCGGGAACCCAGCAAAACCGGACAGTGGTTCCACCTCTTTTCAAAGAGTACAATTTGTCCTGAATTAAACAAATAAGAGGGTGGCTGGGATAGGAACGCTGCAATGCCTGAAGAGCACTCGAATCAGCTGCAAGCAACAATCATATTCCATTTCTATCTGTAGACAAATGCCTGTCGCGGTATCATTAGTCATCACTAAGGCAAGCTATTTGTCCGCAAATAGAATCAGTTTTTGGTTAAATTTTCTTTTTTTAAACTATTTTCTTTGCATACATGAAGATATATTGTATAGAAACGGAATAATTAGATATTATGGAAGTGTTAGAAATTACGATGACGAAGCAACTGGTCCAGTTCTTGTGGGAGAAGTTATTATGTCCTTTTTGGGACTAAATAACAATATATGAGTTAGGTAATTGTGGACAACAATATAATAATTATTAATTAATTCAACAATGACTTTTTTATCCACAAGACATCCACTAGGTAGTGAATAGTATTTCTTAACATATCAGTCAGCATATTATGCCATCATGATTGTTAAACGTCAAAAGATTGTTATAAGATATATAAGGAAAAAATCAGAAGCCACTGTCGGGACTTGAACCCGAAATTCCCAGTTTTTCAGTGGCTTCTGATTTTTTCCTTATATATCTTATAACAATCGTTTGACGTTTAACAATCATGATGGCATAATATGCTGACCTAGTGGATGCCTTGTGGATTAAAAATTCATTGTTGAATTAATTAATAATTATTACTTTTTGGGACTGCTCATTATTCTTCCTCATGATAAAAAACAATACGTTCAATTTTTTGTACAAATTTAAAAACGTTGAAAAAGAAATTAAAAAAATAAATTTAAGCAAACACAAATATTTTTTGGTCGGTTAGAATTCATTCATTACACACAATGTGTCAATTAATAACCTTTATCCTGATTGATTTACGAGAAAATTGGCAACCCTGTCTTGAAGTGTACAACAATAGTCGTTAAAAATATCTGCAGGTACCAGCTTTGCTCTGTTCGCAGCATTTGTTATCAAAACAATTGAATCTGAGAAGTCAGTTGTTCAATTTGTATTTTGAAACAACTTTATTTCAATTTTATCAAGTGCACAATCGAAATACGGCAAAGATAAAAAGTTCCCTGACGAAGTTAATAACAGAACGGAAAAGCATTGAAGTTCTACTATCTAGTGAAGTTGTACAAACAGTAATGGCTTGATTCGTGGCATAAAAACTGTATCCAATTTAAATTATAGTATGTAATATTATGCATCACCCATGTACTTATTATTTAACGAGGAAACTCAGGCAATGCTGTGATACTGATAATATACCTACATAAATTTACTTCCAGTTTCTGACCAATTTAACAGACTGGTTGTATTTTCTAATATGATAATTTATTCATTAAATTGACGTTTCGGCCAACATGTACTGCAATTAGTCTAATTAGTCAGAAACTTAGTAAAATAATTTGTACACAAACGTTAAAGATGCTTACCTACACATAAAAAAACATCGCACCGTATAAGTACTTTGAAAGAAAAAAGTGATCGGCACGATAATTTATACCTACCTATACAGGGTGAGTTCGACCACCCGTATCAGTCGTTTTTTTCGAAAACGGTTAGTCGTAGAGTTGTGTCAAAAATTTGTATTATAAAAGCCCTAATAAAGAATCGAATGGTGATAATTTTTTTCCGGGAAGGTCGGCTTCCCTATTAGTTTGCTCCAGAATGTCCAGAACTCCGGAATTATAAATGTAACGATAGGTCGAAAGTGGTATTGTTGAAAAGATCTTTAAAAAATAAACAAGTTTTGTAGGAACATTTTTTTTATCACTGCCACCCCTGTAAATTTATATAAGTATAAATATAAATTATTATATGTTCAAAACTCCGGAATTTTAGAAAGCACGATAGGTTGAAAGTGGTGCTGTTGAAAAGCTCTTTAAAAAATAGGTTTTGTAGGCAAAATTATTTAATTACTGCCACCCCTGTTAAGTAACAATCGTTTGAAATTATTAAATCAAAATTTCATAATAACGATCGAAGTCAGCATTAAAAATCTAGCAACCTTAGACATTGTCAGAAGTGTTCAAACTGTCTTCCATTTACTCTTTAGTACATACTACTGAGCTCTTGCTAATTTTTTAAAGATCTTTTCAACAATACCACTTTCAACCTATCGTTACATTTATAATTCCGGACTTCTGGACATATTGGAGCAAACTAATAGGGAAGCCGACCTTCCCGGAAAAAAAAATTATCACCATTCGAATCTTTATTAGGGCTTTTATAATACAAATTTTTGACACAACTATCTACGACTAACCGTTTTCGAAAAACCGACTGATACGGGTGGTCGAACTCACCCTGTATACAGTCGAACTTCGATAACTCGAACTGCGATATACTCGAATTCTTGATAACTCGAACAAAATTGGTTGGCAGTAGCGTCAAGAGTGAAAATTAATATTATTTGATAACTCAAAGTCTTGATATTTTGATTTTTTTTTGTGGCAAGTCATGGTTCGAGTTATCGAAGTTCGACTGTATCTACATTTTTTTTTCGTTTTAAAATGTTCAAAAAATTTTACCACGAAATTATATAAAATATAGGTAGGTAGTTGTTTTCTTCCAACGCGAAGGAACAAAAAAAGTCCATGTGTTGAGTCTCACCCATGTTAATTTAATATTAAAAATGAAAATTTAGCATCAACTCATTTTTTACCCAAGTTCCCGATAACTTATTAATATGAATAAAAAAATCTTTGTCTTCTAAAAATAATTTCTATTTTTCAGCATTTAAAAAGTATAAAAAAATTTTAATTTCACGAAATTAGTTGAGTTTGATCAATTACATAAATAATGATAGTAAAAAAGTAGATGTACGTTAATTTAGTTCAAACTGAGTACCTATTTTACGTCGTTAATGTCTATCTTAATGAGAAAAACAACTAAGAATATCTACTTGAATAATAATATACATGAGGAAAATCCACACAAAAACCTTTGCATTACATATTTTTTATCGAAATACGCAAACTAATTTCAAACAGAAAACTTTAACGTTAAAACGAGATGGCCAAAATATCAATTTCCTAGTCAGAAAAAAATATATGTATTTTTATGCGTAAATTTTAAAAGTTAAATTGAGAAAAGCAAGTGTTGCAAATTGATTCAAACGCTTAAAGTTCCACACTCCTTCCACAATTTCATTGCCAAACCAATTTAAAAAAGAACTTTGAAATAACGACAAAACTTTTTCCATATATCATGTTTGTATTAATTCCAAGATGTACTCGGATAATCCGGAACGTCTCGCTTACAGCTTTGTACTGCAGGACACGTATATTTAAGAATTTTTTAATTTTATCAAAAGTTAACAAGTACCGAGATTACAAGATTTAAATCTACATTTCTATTCAGATTCAAGTCACATTTAAAAAAAAAATCGACTGAGAAGTCCTATACTTCCCATCAAGTAAACAATGCTCGTAACTGAAAATTCTCCCAACAAAACAATTCTCCATTCATATTCCTAATATAAAAAGCATGGCCATTTTATTTGTTTATTGATCTATTAAAGACCAACTAAAATCACAGACATCTTGATTAAACATCTAAAAAATTATTTCTGCGCAATTCTTTTTAGAAAACATTTTTTTCTGGAAATCTGTACATCCTAGAAAAAAATACTGAGATAGTAATCATATTTTAGCATCTAGAATTAACAAGCCGTGAGGTGGGTCGTTCATTAGGACTAAAATGCGACCCTTGAGGTCCACACAACGAACTTCCCAGTTTGATAAATATTTAATAACAATAATTAATTTAGATATTACACAGAAAAGTAATCATTTTAATCATTAAAACATAATTATTATTTATTTTTAACAATAATTAAAAAAAAAACAGCTGAACCGATTTTTATAAAATATATGTCGGATCAAAATGACGTTAACACGCCTCGATCTTAGAAAGAAATGGACACATACGGTACACACACACACACACACACACACACCATCTTTCTAAAAATAGTGTAAAAATAGTGTAGTGACCTTGAAACATAAAAATTTGTTATACATTTTAATTTCGATTATCGGACCTATTACAACTTCCAATGGGAAGTTAATAATTTATATTTTTGATCTAGTGACTTATTGAGCAGATTTCTTTATGTCAGAATCCACTAAACCGATTTTACTAGAAATCTAATCAGATCGAAGTCAAATGCAGACAGATACCACCTACAACAGAAAAAAATCCGTAGTACCCTGTACATAATATTATGATGGTGGAAGTACGGATGGATAATGATCAATTCGTAGACATGTAGAATATTATGATGGTGAAAAATATATTGTTCAAGGACAGAATTGACACAAAATATGTTAAAACGGTGAAAATATGTCAAACTTGGTTTTTTAACTATACCTAGTTTTTTTCCTATATTTAAAGCGAAGTTTGATAACAAGCGACTAGGCCCTGCAGTCAGGGTCCATTCTGATTGGTCGAATACCCCATCTTGATGTCATTTAAAACACGCACACACCTAAACGAACGTAACAACTAACTAGTGAACTCTGTATACTAAATGGATAGTTGATAGCGATTAAAAAATTGGTTGTGTATGTGGAGAATATTCAAACACATATTCTTCAAGACAGGCATTAATGTTCACAAAATTAGAAAGAAACTTCAGGTAAGACTTGTAATCTATTCTTTCTATAAAAGTCGATCAATTTTTTAACATTTCAAAATAAAACCTAAATTAATACTATTATTTGCGATATTACAGGATGTCCAAAATTTATACAGTAACAGTGTTCTTGAGAATTTGAAGTGGAAAAATAAATTTTAATTAAGTTTTATTTTGAAATGTCAGAAAATTGATCGACTTTTATAGACATAATTAGATTACAAGCCGTATAGACCAGGGTCGATAATTTTTGAAACCAAAAAAAATTATAGTAGGATGAAACCCATTGGAAAAGGAAGAGAATAGAACAAAAATGAAAAGAAAAATGATTTACGGGCGATCTGAGGCCGGGAAGTGGTAGGGGGTGGGTTTTTAAGGGTAAAAAACGGTTTATCTCGATTTCCGGCAAAACTACAACTCCTATGGAAAAAAGTTTAATCGCAAAGTTGTAGGTAATAAAAAGATCTACAACTTTTGTATCACACTTTTTTCACATAACCTCAAAATTTATGTAAAAATTCAAATAACCAAGTTTTTGGTTTTTTATTTTTATCTTTTACAAAAAACATTTTTTTTTCACGAAATTTGGTGAAAACTTACCTTTTTATGTCTTAAACACACTGTAATTTTTTTGATTTAAAATATTTATTTTTTCACCTTATTTTGACTTAATATCGAAAAAGCACCCTAATTTTCAATCGAAAATTCTCACGTCAAAATATCTGCTTTTTTAAAAAAGTCGGTGAGCTTTTTGTTCGTTGAAATATCTACTTTATGATGGTGTAAAAAAAATATACATTACTACGGTAAATGTTCTCAGAAAATGCAAATAAACGAGTAATTAAAGTGTAAATTTTAATAAATACCTCAAAATTGTACATAATGATTAAAAAAAAAATTTCGGATACGAGTTTTTTTCTCGTTTCTTTGCATTTTCTGAGAACATTTACCGTAGTAATGTATATTTTTTTTACACCATCATAAAGTAGATATTTCAACGAACAAAAAGCCCACCGACTTTTTTAAAAAAGCAGATATTTTGACGTGAGAATTTTCGAGCGAAAATTAGGGTGCTTTTTCGATATTAAGTCAAAATAAGGTGAAAAAATAAATATTTTAAATCAAAAAAATTACAGTGTGTTTAAGACATAAAAAGGTAAGTTTTCACCAAATTTCGTGAAAAAAAAATGTTTTTTGTAAAAGATAAAAATAAAAAACCAAAAACTTGGTTATTTAAATTTTTTACATAAATTTTGAGGTTATGTGAAAAAAGTGTGGTACAAAAGTTGTAGATCTTTTTATTACCTACAACTTTGCGATTAAACTTTTTTCCATAGGACTTGTAGTTTTGCCGGAAATCGAGATAAACCGTTTTTTACCCTTAAAAACCCACCCCCTACCACTTCCCGGCCTCAGATCGCCCGTAAATTATTTTTCCTTTCATTTTTATTCTATTCTCTTCCTTTTCCAATGGGTTTCATCCTACTATAATTTTTTTTCAATTTTTACCATTTTCAAAGGCTTCAGCTCTAGTCTAGTATCTGAAGTTTTCATTCTAATTTTGTGAACATTAATGCCTGTCTTGAAGAATATGTATTTGAACATTGTCCACATACAAAACCAATTTTTTAATTGCTATCAACTATCCTTATTAGCATACAGAGTTTATTAGTTAGTTGTTACGTTCGTTTAATAATAATAATAATAATAATAATAATAATAATAATAATAAAACTTTATTAACGACTGTAGACACAGTGTAAATAGCGTCATATAAAAAAGTTACATATCAAATTTTAAAAAAAAATAATCTTGAATACTATATATGCATCTTTCTGCAAGGTAAGATTTTAAGGTGTGCTTAAATTTTTTAAAATTGCTTATATTTTTTATTTCTGTTGGCAAATGATTATACAATCTACCACCAGCATATCTAGGACATTTAGTAAAATAATAATTTGTAAAAGAGTCATTATATATTAAGTTTTTTTGCCTAGTTTCATAATGATACACTTCAAAAACACAGTCAAGATGAGAAATATTCTTTTTAACAAAAAGTAAAATCTTAAGCAGATAAATAGAGGCAACAGTTAATACAGAGTTGTATTTGAAAATTGGTCTGCATGTTTCATTGCACTTTAATTTAAATATTGCTCTAATGATTCTTTTCTGTATGACGAAAACTCTTTGAATGTCACATGCTTGACCCCAGACAATGATATTGAAACTTAATTTTGAATAAATTAAGGAGTAGTAAATGTTCAGAAGTTGTTTTACATTTAGAAAGTTACTTAGCGTCTTAATTATATAGCAATATTTATTTAAGTTAGAACAAAGGGCATCAATATGAAAATTCCATTTCAAATTCTGGTCAATAGTTAGGTATGTGTGCGTGTGTCAAACGACATCAAGATGGGGTATTCGACTAATCAGAATGGACCCTGACTGCAGGGCCTAGTAGCTTGCAGTTTGATATATTTTCACCGTTTTAAATCATTAGAAGTATATTTGAGGGACAGTGCATTTTTAGTGACGCAGTGTGTACTGCAATATGAGGACGAGGAGTGGGTCGAATTCCATGAAAGAGCGCATTTCATACGACGATGAGCGACGGCAGGAGTGCAGCACTTGATCGTGTGTCGGGGGAATTCCCCGACCAACAATCGTCATCAGTTACCGTTCTCGTTATACTGCAATAAGTGGGTTTCATAGCTCATAGCACAGCGCGGCGGACTCGCAGTGTATACGGATTTATTGTGACCTGACCTGACTACACCGATTTATACTTACTTATTAGTGTTCCAAATTAGAGTGAAGTAAAATATAATACATGACGGAGAAATGGGATTAAAATATTAACGTTCAAATGTTCAACGTTCTAGTTTAATAGACCACTGAATATTGTTACAAAACTGTTTTCTGAGTTGGCGAAATAAATATTTATTTACAATAATTAAAAATACAATAACAATAAATGCAACAACGAAAAGTCAGTTCTAACAATTAACACAAGTAACAATAATTAAACAGTGATTAACACTCAACTATATACAATTGACTACATACCAGGACTAATTTCTAGTTATTTATTTTATCAATTTATATCACGGAACTATTTATATTACTGCACGATTTATATCACTGATTCACCGATGACTGATTCGACCGTTGATTGACAAATATTTATTTTATAAGGTGAATTTATTTCTATCACTGTATTTATATCAGATTTATTTCTAACGTTTATTTATGTCTGTCCTTTATTAAGTTACTTCAATACTATTTATTTTTATCCACTCCACTATTTATATCACTGTACTGACTGACTTCCTCGCACTCGCTTGTTTATATAGGCCGCTTGACTTAGGCACAGCGCGTTCTAGCGTTCTCTAGAATGTTCGTGCAGTTACTCGTTGTTCAGCAAGCAGACACCGCTTCTCGACTTCTCTACCTGACGTTTATATACAGGGTGATCCGTAACAATATTAAAAAAATCGACTGGAGAGACCAGTCCTATACTTTCCATCTATTAAACAATGCCTCATAACTGAATATTTTCCCAACAAAACAATTCCTTTTATTTAACTTGCAATGTATGTTAGTTAATGTGTTTGTTTGTTTAGGTCAAAACTTGCAAGTCAATTTTGAACGACTTACACGTATCCGATCGATTTGAAATTTTGTACACATATGTATTCCCGATGACAATACATGAATAAATCGTTTTTAGAAATAAATTCAACTCCTAGGGGGTTCAAACGGAGATGTAGGGTTTTTTTGACTAATCAACGCCCAGACCAAATCGCTGAAGCTAGAAACTTGAAATTTGGACAGTTTGTTCCTTTTCTGACGTAAGCATCCGCTAAGAAAGGATTTCTCGAAATTCAATCCCAACGGGTGTCAAAGGGGGGTAAAATTTTGAAAGACAAAAATGAACAAAATAAAATATAAGTAAAAAAAAACTTTTTGGAGACAAGCTTTTATTGAAATGTACTAAAAAGAAAAAATAATATTATTATTTTTCCCTTTTTAGTACATTTCAATAAATGCTTGTCTCTATAAAGTTTTTTTTTACTTATATTTTATTTTGTTCATTTTAGTTTTTCAAAATTTTTTTCTGCCTTTTTAGTACATTTCAATAAAAGCTTGTCTCTAAAAAGTTTTTTTTTACTAATATTTTTCATATTCTTAATATAAAAACAGAGCCATCTTACGTGTTGATCTTCTGAAGGCCAACTAAAATCATAGACAGTAGAGACCTTGATTAGGCAAATAAAAATAATTTCCACTCAATTTTTTTTAGAAAACATTTTTTTCTCGGAATCTGTATACCTACATTTAAGAAAAAAAACTAATAACATTTTATTCATGTTTTAATATCTAGAATGCATTTATAAGTATATTTTTATATATTTTAATACGTGACATTGACAACATATTTTCGATGTAACGTATAAACATTTTTGTCAATAAATTTAAGACAATTTGAAAATAGAGAGCGAGGTAACATTTTCGCAGCATAGATTAATAGCTGCCTCGTTTCACGGTGTTTAACCCGTATGCACATTTAGCACAATCAGTTGGCAAATGTGGATAACGTGTCGCACTACAAATGGAACTGGAAATGGAATTAACTGGAACGGAACGTTGCATGAACGTTATTTATGCACATACACCGACTGTATAATATATTATATTATATAGCTGTGGTCATAAAGAAAGACGGTCAAAGTCAATTTTTTGGTAATATAAGATTATTAATAATTTAATCATTCAGTTTTGAATTATCGATTTGTTATTATAAAATCGGTATGAAAAACTATACACTGTAAAAAATGGATGTAAAAATACTTTGAAAGTTAAGGTAGAATTCGCTCGATTTTCTAAGTGATTATTATTTATTTTTACACAGAAAACTTCATAAAAACTTGGACTTTTACCGTAAAGTTACACAAATTTGTGATTTTTACACAAAGTAAATTAAAATTACATAATTTGTGTAATATTCCAATAAAGTGTGTAAAAATTACAAAATAAAATGTATAGTTACATATATAAAATGGATGAATACAAAATAAATTAATGTAAAATTAGTAACCACGCATGCGCAATGTGTTTTTATGGAATGTGCAGGCGATACCTGTTTGCGACGCCATTGTCTCTTTGTGTGTCTATTACCAGATTAATCGCTGGCTACAAATGGACCATCGATATTCTATATAATCGGCCTTCTCATTTCTTACAGTGTACAGTAAGTATTCGTTGTGAGCCTCGAGAAGGAGGGGATAAGCAGTTTTTCGCGAGCGCTGTATGCGGCGATTTTATGCGTTAATGCTATTTTTTAATGAGAACGTGTTGTAGTGTTGCAGTGAAAGAATAGATAATTAAAGAATGTAATTTTATTGTATGACAAATTGAATTGATAATAAACGAATCTTATAATAATTGTTCGAACTTAAAACTAAATATAAGAGAAATGTAGCAACGAGATATCTAAGCAGGTTACAAATATGGTTCGCACCTAAACTAATACAGCTACAAAATGTGGAAACATAACCTCTACATAGTCCTAATAACTTAAAGCAATAAATATTTATGAGTAATAATGCTTACTTACATTGAATTTTTGAAGAATATTTTTACTTAACGTTTACAATACAATTAGAAAATTTGGAGGTATTGTCTCAATTTCAAGTAGTAAGCGAATTTTTTGCTCTTTCCTATAATTTCGCATACTAAAGTTACAGCAAAGATTCCTTTTTTGAACCAATAGGCGGCGCCAGTGTAGAAGCTCACAGCGAATAGGTACATGATTTCAAAATAATGTTTAATGTGAATTATTAGTGTATTTGCCATATGGCACATACACTATTGGCGTCGGTCGGATGGCGGGACCTAGGGGTCGGACCAAAATTTCTCGACGTTTCATAGCCTCCTGAACATTTTGGCACCATTTTTGGAAATGTCTATTTATATATGTATATATATATTTATATATATATGTGTACGGGCTATAACTTTCGAAAGAGTTAATTGATTTTGACGAAATTGGGTAGACACATTGCAATCCATAACCGCACGAAGCCTATTTAAAATGGGCCCAATCGGACCATTTTAAGGGTGGTTTTTAGGGGTTGAAAAATGTTTTTGGGCCCAAAAATACCGAAAAAATTCTCAGAATTGTTTCAAAATTGAAATTTAACCCTTTAGTGAAAATTAAAATGTGCTGCTAAAATTTTAATAAAATCGCCCCGACAGGTCCGGACTTACAAATTTTATGAAAACACTAGTTTGCGGATAGTGATTTACTTACTGAAGGGTGTATTTAATTTGGTACAGAGGTTGCATTGATAATAATATTGAAATTAAGAAAAAAAATATTATTTTAAGGGATGTATTAAGGGGTTAAATTTTTTATTTTGTTCAAAAACCAACTTATGTTCACATAATAACAGCACAATGCCTGTATTAGCAAATACACTATATTGTCGGCAGGGTTTTGGCACTGCGACCCGAGTTTTTTTTCAGTCGAATTTGCTAGAATTTCTAGCAAGCCTTTATATACGATAGATAGACGATATAATAGGTACAAACCTAACAACCGTAGTGGTTCGGGTTTTTTTAAAGTTTTAATTTAATTTATTTTGCACTTTTTGAACTAAACTGTATAGAAAAGTGCATCATCAATAAGTAGTTATTGCTAAATTGTTAAATATTATAATATCGCCAGTAAAATTTCGAGAAATTTAATTGCCTATGAGGAGGTAACCCACAATATTATTTGACTGCTTGTAAATAATTTTTCAAATTAATTACGTAATTACTTTTTTAGGCGCGATCTTAGCGAAGCTAGAAGCGCCTATATACACTCGCTTTGTCTGTGAATCTGTGAATCTGTGAATCTGTGAATCTGTGAATCTGTGAATCTGTCACGCTATTTTGTGTCACGCGTACAGCCCAAACGGATGAACCGATTTTCAAAAACTTTTTTTTGTTCGATTCCTCTCGGGGTCTATTTGATCCTAACGTCGCCCGATTTTTGAATTTTGGCCCCAGAGGGGAGCAAATTAGAAAAAACGGTGTTTTTTGCTTATAGTTTGCTCAATTTAAGTCAGATCGATTCGAAACCTGTCTTAAACGAAAGAGCAGAAAATTTTAGATAGATTTCATGTATAATATTGTGTCAAAACAGTTTTTTTATACAGATTTATATGATTATTAAACGAAATAAATGCGACTTTATCTAATAAATCGCGAACTTGTTTCGGTTGTCCTTGTCTGTTGCACAGTGTAATATGGATATTGGAAGATAGCGTATGCTCTGTCTTATATTGCATTATTTTAATATAGTTATTCAATTTTTTGACTGCTGATGTTTGAATTTAAGTTTAAAAACCCTGGCCTACTGAGTTAAAATGACGTGTAACTAATTATTGACGTCCATCGGATGGCGAGACCTATGGATCGGACCAAAATTTCTCGACGTTCATACCCCGGCTTTCGTCCGGGTGTAAATCGTACTTTTGAATTTTCACCCACTTCCCGTGATCCGATTGAGTTGAAATTTTGTACACATGTGTAGCTCCGGTGACAATACAATATTATGGTAAGTAGCTGACCGGCCCGGCTTTCGTCCGGGTGTAAATCGTACTTTTGAATTTTCACCCACTTCCCGTGATCCGATTGAGTTGAAATTTTGCACACATGTGTAGCTCCGGTGACAATACAATATTATGGTAACTAGCTGACCGGCCCGGCTTTCGTCCGTGTGTAAATCGTACTTTTGAATTTTCACCCACTTCCTATGATCCGATTGAGTTGGAATTTTGCACACATGTGTAGCTCCGATGACAATACAATATTATGTAATTAGCTGACCGGCCCGATTTTGTCAGAGTGTAAATCGTACTTTTGAATTTTCACCCACTTCCCGTGATCCGATTGAGTTGAAATTTTGCACACATATGTAGCTCCGGTGACAATACAATATTATGATAACTAGCTGACCGGCCCGGCTTTCGTCCGGGTGCAAATCGTACTTTTGAATTTTCACCCACTTCCTATGATCCGATTGAGTTGAAATTTTGCACACATGTGTAGCTCCGGTGACAATACAATTTATGGTAACTAGCTGACCGGCCCGGCTTTCGTCCGGGTGTTAATCGTACTTTTGAATTTTCACCCACTTCCCGTGATCCGATTGAGTTGAAATTTTGCACACAATATTATGAATTTTCACAGGCAAAAGGTCTTTCTCCGGTAACGTTTCAGTGGATCGGATAAATGTTATAAAATCAGACTAAGAAAATAAAGCACACTAAAAAATTAAAAATAAAAATAGTTAAAAAACTTTTAAGTTAAACGGTTTTATAAATGTACTAAAAAGAAAAAAATAAAATTTAATTTAGGTTCATAAGTATAAAAGCGTGGGTCGTGACTGTAATAAATTATCACAGAGTTTACGACCCACGCTTTTATACTTATGAACCTAAATTAAATATTATTTTTTTCTTTTTAAAATATTATTATTATAAAACCGTTTAACTTAAAAGTTTTTTTACCTATTTTTATTTGAAGCTATGCTTCTTAACGCACGTTTCAGATGGGGACCTAAATAATAAAAAGTGAAACGTCACGTCACGAAGTAATGTAACGTCACTTTTGTAAAAATTATCCGATCCTTTTGAAAATTAATATTTGAGAGTTTTATAGGACACAAAAAAATAAAATGGCGTCAGATTTCAAAATGGCGGCCATATGAACTGTTTTGTAAAAATTATCCGATCCTTTCGAAAATTGATATTTGAGAGTTTCATAGGACACCAAAAAATAAAATGACGTCAGATTTTTCAAAATGGCGGCCACATGTACTCTGTTGTAAAAATCATCCGATCCTTTTGAAAATTGATATTTGAGAGTTTCATAGGACACAAAAAAATAAAATGATGTCAGATTTTTCAAAATGGCGGCCATATGTACTTTTTTGTAAAAATTATCCGATCCTTTTCAAAATTGATATTTGAGAGTTTCATAGGACACAAAAAAATTAAATGGTGCCAGATTTCAAAATGGCGGCCATATGTACTTTTTTGTAAGAATTATCAGATCCTTTTGAAAATTGATATTTGAGAGTTTCATAGGACACAAAAAAATAAAATGACGTCAGATTTCAAAATGGCGGCCATTATATATACTTTTTTGTAAAAATTATCCGATCCTTTTGAAAATTGATATTGTCGAGTTTTATAGAACGCAAAAAAATAAAATGACGTCATATTTTAAAATGGCGGCCATAGGTATATACTTCTTTGTAAAAATTATCCGATCCTTTTGAAAATTGATATTTGAGAGTTTAATAAGACGCAAAAAAATAAAATGGCGTCAGATTTCAAAATGGCAGTCAAATAATAACTTTATAATTGTATTGTTTATATCTTTGATAAATTCGGTTTTATATACAATGCGTAAGAAACATAGCTTCTGTCGGGTATCTTACGACACCTCATGACTTTTTTTATTTAGCAGGTTCCGAGTTTCGCTTAATAGTCAACCGTTGCTATGGAAAATTGTTTAAAAAATTCACTGCACTATTTTTTCTATGTAATCCAATACATATTTACATTAGGTCTTATGGCCATAGCCTACTACAAAATTGATCTTCTTAGTGTTATTTTCCCTATGTTCGGTAAAACCGTTTTCACACAATACCTACATGAATATCGCGCCTTGTAATTCTTGAATTACTTGTATGCTCCAAAATTTTTTATTATATTTTACACTTTTTAAACAAAACTCTATAGCTAAGAACCATCTCGCAAACATAAACTTTCAAACAAAACAAACGGCATCAAAATCGGACCAAGTCAAACAAACACGCGCGTGCGCGCAACACACACACACAAATACATTTTCAAACGCATAACATTCCGTTTTACGTCCGGGGTTAAAAAACATCTCAATGTATAGAAAATATTGGCAAAATTCGAACATACGCTTTTTTGCCTTTTTGCCGCAGACACAATCTATAGTATAATAAATAATAATATACGCATTGGGTTTTATTCAATCATCAAAAATATCAAAAGGCAAACAGACGTTCATAGCATAGAATGTTTACAAATAATGTGTGTTTAAAGGGTTGCAGTAAACAAAATATTGACACGGTTAACAAATTAAATGTGCTTCGAACAGGGTGTGCGCGACCTGAAATATACGGTATAGGTTTGTCCGCGTCTATATATAAACGTAATGGAATTGAAATACAACTGACCGAGCATGACGTTTTTTCTTCACATTTTTGCGAGCCTTTTGTGACACTTGTTGCATCTGAACAACTTTAAATTATTTTTAATTAAGATATAAAATAGCAACGTGACTATTGATTGTAATTTCGTTTGCATGCGTATTTTGCAAAATTTTTATTTAATTTGGAATTTAATGTATTTTTATTAAACTATTTTGTTAATCCGACATCACACTGTGGTCCAACGTATGTCAGCCATAGATATAGAAATCCGGGGATGTAGTATAAAGTGCCATTTTAGACGAAGGGGGAAGCCATTAAAGGGAGGGTGCATGCCAGTCATATGGACATGTCCATGCTATGCATGTGCCCATGTTCTATTGGCCGCGTCTTTGCGCATGCTCAATTGCGTCAGATGCAGTCGTTCGCGTCTTTGCGCATGCTCAGTTGCTCGTACAGCGTTTGCGCAACTGAAGCGACCATAGAATGTGGGAACGCTTACTTCCTCAACGCCCCCCCTCAACAGCAACCACCCCCACTCGATTGTACTACATTTCCAGATTTCTATATCTATTTGATGTCAGCAAATTTTTATCTTATTTATTGTAAATTACAGACGCGTCGACAACTTAGGTCATTAGCGTCTTCATTACATTAAATAACACACTTAAAATAAATGACATCACAAAACATCCACGAGCGGAGGCGGGATTCGGACCCACGACAGTCTGATCTAGAGGCCGCGACGCTAACCACTGAACCACACTGTCCTCGATGTCAGCAAAATGCGAGACGGTTCTCTTACGGATAATTGATAAACATACGATATTACAGTTTCCATTTTTCTTTTTCTTTCTCTTAATACATTTTTTTATATTTAGTGTCCCTTACCAAAATTGGCAAAAATGGAACGCTTATGGAATAATTTCGTTGCCTGTCTGTCTGTCACGGGAATTTTTCTCAGAGAGCGTTTTCCATAGAAAGTTGAAACACACGTGAAGTACAAAAAACTGAATTCTTATTTTGGGGGGGGTGGAAGCAGGCAAATTTGTTTTCAAGGGCATCGTGTGAGGTATGAAATGAATGAATTGTGAATTATAGACGCTCGACAGCAGAGGTCATTAGCGTCTGATTATAAAATAAAAACTTGTTACAGTGCGAGTTCAAAAATTTAGATATAGGTAATTTGTTTTTTTAAGGTAAACTTTTTTTAACATTTTTCCAAAAATGTCTTTAAAATCGCTAGTCCACCCTATATTTCGAAAAATATGGATCAGAAAAATCTGAAAAAAATATTGGTAATAAGGTCTACACTGAGCGAAAATTATCAACATTGCATTGGATAGGTAGATTGAGGTAAGTACCTAGTTATACAAAAAAAAATTTAAAAACGGAACACAACATATAAGTTGACTAATTTTTTGATATTTGGATTGTAAAATTGAAAATATTTGTTTCCCACTTTGAATTTATTTTGATTTTGGGTGTGGGGCTAAATCTCCTTAAAGTTCCCCCTTTAAATCCGTTATAGTGATACGCCTCATCACAGAATTTCAGACGCTAATGACTTATGTTGTCGAGCGTCTATAATTTACAATTCATTCACAGAATTAATGCAAAATTAAAATTTAATTACGATAAAAATTATAATGGAATCACAATTATTTTTTTCTGTGACACAAATATAGATACCTAATACATTAAATGGTATTAAAGCGCTTGGCAATTATTTAAATTTAATTTTATGACCCCAGCGCGGCAATTCCTCTTTCGCGTTAATGTAATGCGCCTTAATTCGAGGGAACGAATCTAATCAATGATCGCGTTTGAACTGTCCGGCCTGTGTTTGTGCCACACCGCAGCTTATCTACGAAAAGATGGTAGACGCCGCCATTCCAGTATTGCCAACATTAATAGTTGGAGTCGATTCAGCGTTATTTTTTCTATAAATAGACTTAATATCAAACGAATCGGTTCAAATTTATTTTTCAAAAATTTCGCAAATTTGTACAAAGAGGGGGGTCTTCTTAGTTTTGGCATTTTTAAGAAAACTCAAAAATCTCTTAGATACTGTTTATATCTTTGAAACTAAAAGTGCGGGGTGTTGGAGTCGATTCAGCGTTATTTTTTCTATAAATAGACTTAATATCAAACGAATCGGGTCGAATTTATTTTTCAAAAATATCACAAATTTGTACAAAGAGGGGGGTCTTCTTACTTTTGGCATTTTTAAGAAAACTCAAAAATCTCTCAGATACTGTTTATATCTTTGAAACTAAAAGTGTGGGATGTTGGAGTCGATTCAGCGTCATTTTTTCTATAAATAGACTTAATATCAAACGAATCGGGTCGAATTTATTTTTCAAAAATTTCGCAAATTTGTACAAAGAGGTCCTCTTACTTTTGGCATTTTTAAGAAAACTCAAAAATCTCTCAGATACTGTTTATATCTTTGAAACTAAAAATGCGGGTTGTTGGAGTCGATTCAGCCTTATTTTTTCTATAAATAGACTTTATATCAAACGAATCGGGTCGAATTTATTTTTCAAAAATTTCGCAAATTTGTACAAAGAGGGGGTCTTCTTACTTTGGCATTTTTAAGAAAACTCAAAAATCTCTCAGATACTGTTTATATCTGATTAAAACTGATCGAGGGTGAAACTACAAATTTTAATTTAGCGATACAAATCGATATTTTAAAATTTTAATAGCTACCACACGATTTAAAAAAAAATAGGAGAATCGTGATTGACTTAAATTAAAGAATGTAAAAAACGGATCAAGGCTGAGTTTACTTACATAATTAAGTGATGAATTGCTATAAAACGCTTACCTGTAACAAAAGAAAACACACACACATTAATGAAAATAATAAATTAAATGCGATACTATGTGGTGGGAGTACCGGTGTATAGTGGTGGAAGTACGGGTATACTATGTTGAAACCTTTATTATTTCATAAAGAATTTAATAAACGCATTGCTTTGATAACAGAAAATACTGCTGTTATAACATAATAATATATAATACTAGCTGCCTGGTCCGGCTTCGTCCGGGTAGATCTAACTTACTCTTAGGTACATAAATCGGGAAAGGGGCAACGTAGCTACCTGAAAATTGTCACACTCGTTCCGATTTGCCAAGCACGATAAACTGTGTAAGTTTCATGGCGCCTGCGCTGGAGAGTTTTTGTGAGACGAATAGATACGAGTATTTTTTTATTTTTGAAGCTATGCTTCTATAGGCGCGTTAGACGATTTCTGGCAGGGGGAAAACTTATAGGTTCGCGTCACGGTAAAACCGTGACGCTCATGTTATTAAAAGTATATCTATAGCTATGGCCAGCGGTGAAAGTAATATACTGGCGCACGCGCAGTGGCCTATGTATACGTATATGCACCAACACAAAGATAACGTGTTGTACAACATTAGTACTGTGTGTATCTATACAAAAAATAAAATGGCGTCAGATTTCAAAATGGTGGCCATATGTACTTTTGTAAAAATTATCCGATTTTTTTAAAAATTGATATTTAAGAGTTTTATAGGACACAAAAAAATAAAATAGCGTCAGATTTCAAAATGGCGGTCGTATGTATATATTTTTTTGTGTCCTATGAAACTCTCAAATATCAATTTTTATAAGGATCGGATAATATAAAAAAAGTCAATATGGCTGCCATTTTAAAATCTGACGCCATTTTATATTTTTGTATCCTATAAAACTCTCAAATATCGATTTTCGAAAGGATGGAATAATTTTTACAAAAAAGTAGGTAAGTACCCACATAAAAAAATATTAAACATAAAAAATAAATGGAGAAAATAAAAAAAAATATAAATAAATATCAAGTGGAATATGGAATAGGTAGTTGAAAAAAAATTATAATTAATGTTGTAACGGGGAATCGAACTCGGGACGTATTGCGTATATGAAGCAGCCGTTCTAACCACCACGCCACACAGACCTTAAAGCAAGTCGCTATATTTATGGTAGAGCGAGCTGGACGGCTTAATACACACCAATAGGGTGGGTATTATAATGGAAGCGGTGACGGCGATGACTGACGGTGACTTTTTTTCTCGGTTTACTCCCCTGTGGCCAAGCGCAAAACGTCCGTAAAAAACCTTCGCTACAAAAAAGTAACCACAAAACACCAAAACACTGACACTTTTCTCTCGACGCACGTTCCTCTTACCATCTCAGCATCATCAGGAAAATGTTTAAGTGATCTGATGATGCTGAAACGGTTAGCGAAACGCGCGTCGAGAAAAAGTGTTTTGTGGTTATTTATTTAGTATCAGCATTAAAGCTGAAACATAAACTGGATATCGGAGTACAATAATTTACGAACTGCATGTGTTGAACAGAGACAAAAGGCCTAGTTGATAAGTTCACCACCTCCGCGTAAACAAAGAGCAGCAATTTACAATGCACAATGCCTCCTAGGCACAGGCTGCATACCTAGGATACATGGGGCAGGTTTATGTATGCATGAGTGTATGTCAATTGCGATCAGGCCCGTCTATGTGGTATCCCCATATCTACACTAGGCCAGCAAATAGCTAAAGCTCCGCCCACTATGTGAGCTAAAACTTGTCTACAGTGCGTTTTAATAATACTAAACTTCAACTATTAATAAGTTTCGTTTTTAGGGTTCCGTACTCAACAAGAAGGAACCCTTATAGCAGGGGTCGGCAAGTAATTATAGGTGGGGTCCGGATACTGTAGAAAATTTTTATCGAGGTCCAAAAAAAAAAAAAAAAACAAATATTCTTTACTAATTTTTTATTTTAATTTTCACTCACAAAATAATATGAAATACAATAGATAAGCATAATTGTATTCAAGAATCAATGGGAGAAATTAAATTTGCGGGCTTGAGTCAGTTTTTTAAAGTTAGGTTCACGCGGGGAGCAGCTTATGCGAAGAGTGTCTTCAAGGTGGGCGGTCGTTAATCTTGAGTGATATTGGTTCTTCAAAATGTGCCTCTTTGTTACCGCCACAAAGCACTCGAAAATAAAACTTTCGTAGCGGAAAGTACAAAAAAATATTTTTTAAATAATTCAAAAAAATGTTGGTGGTCCAGTTTTTGACCTTCCGCGGTCCGGACTTGGATCGCGGTTCGCCAGTTGCCGATCCCTGCCTTATAGTTTCGCCATGTCCGTCTGTATGTCACAGTCATTTTATTCTGAGACTATTAGAACTTCAGAGCTGAAATTTGGTAGACGTATAAATAATTATAACCGCTACAAAAAAATCTATTAACATTTTGGAAAAAAAAATGTTTAAGGGTACCTCCCGTACATGTAAAGTGGGAATGAAAAAACATTTTTTTACTTACTCCATCGAGTGATGTATCGTTGAAAAGGGGATTTAAAATCAATGTGAGGTTTCTTAAACAATTTTTTAAATTTATGTCCCATTTTCGAAATATTCGGCTCCAAAGTGGCCGTTTTTGGTGAGTTTCGTGTCGGCCATGGTACCACCCCGAAAGCGATTTTGGAAAAATCTAAAAAAAATCAGGGCACTAGCACATAGTTTGAAATTACTTTTAAAAATAACACGACTGACTAGTGTCATATAGTTTACAAGATATAGCCGGCCAAAGTTGGACTAAATATTACGAATAATAATTGTTTTGTCATGTAGTCAGTCCACTGTCCACTAGATGGCAGTAGTAAGAATTTATATGTAGCGTCTTCACATATTACGTTCTGTCAAAATCATAACAAAATAATACCATTCGGATTTCTACCAATTAAATATGACTGCGAACGTGTTCAAAATATTCAAAAAGGCTTTAAACTGTTTGAAGCTGGACATGTTTTTAATGTGATCGAACATGAAAAAGCGAAAATGAAGAGGTTCAAGGTAACATGTGAGGTTATGGCTCAAACTAAAATTTCAAATATTTACAAAGTTGAATATTACAGGTAAAAATGTAAATTGTAGTATATTAATACACGTAAGAAAATATGTAAGTTTAACTAAAATATAATTTAACTATCTTTCAGTTTGACCACAGCAGAAACAAGTCACGAAAGAGAGTGGGGTACCCTCATATTGACAATTACTAGGATACGACAAATGTATAAGGATATCCTAATTGTTTCAATCACCAAAAATAATTAATAAATCATGTGATATTGTAAAGCCAATAGATCTAATAGGGCACTTGTGAAGCTGGCTTCAGCTATCACCGTATTTTATGGGCTCGATTTTAATGCCACATAAACATCCGTATGCAACAAAATTTTAGTTGCCGAGTTTCTGAAAACACCTTGTATAGATAATTGGTGCGTCAGTGTTACATATATGATCTACATGAACGGTCGAGCGAGTCTAGAAATCGCGGTGCTGCAGCGCGGAAATCAATTACCGGCAATAAAATAGCGAGCTCCCGTAATTAATGTGTTAATAATACATATAACCTACCCTGCCCAACAATCCAGCCTGTAAAACCATACCCTTATACGCAAACATACATAGGTACGTTATATAACATATTATAGGTATACTACTTATACGGGGTGTCCCAAAATTGCTGGGACACAGAGCTACCACGTGTAGTAGAGGTCAAAATAAGTCGATTAGACCCAATTTATTTATATACCAAAATGTACCGTTTGCCCGTGAGAAGAGTTCAAAGTTTACATAAAATTTTGTATTACAATTTTATTAAACTTGTACTAGGAAGATCTGTTAGAATTATTTAAGAAAACATTTTTTTCCTTCGGAACTATGCGGAATACGAAATTTTTACAAGAGTAACAAAATGAAGATAATTAATCAGTCTTCTCGCTAAAAAAATTTGAGAACCGTATTACCACCCCTAAGAAATTCTGAAAAAAATGTCAGGAGGTGAGGGTGGTATTAACCCTTCTACAATTTCTTTTGGGTTTCTTTGATTACCGAAAGGAGAGTAATCCTCTAAAATGCACTTTTGTCAAATTTCATTCAATTTGTTTCGGTCATTTCTAAACAGCGTACAAAAATGTGTTTTTTTATGTAAACTTTGAACTCTTCTCACGGGCAAACGGTACACTTTGGTATATAAATAAATTGGATAACAATTTAAAATATTAAATGACAATTATTATTTTACGAACATTTTTGATTTTATAATATGTATACCTAAGTAAAAGTGGAGGCATTAATACAATTATTTGTGTTGAACGCCACTCATGCGTCTGTCTGTTCCCGTGCATATAAAATTTTCTGCAAAGAAAAATCTTTAATATATTTACAAACCCGGGCGTAGCCGGATCGGACTGCTAGTATTACATAATATATTGTCTATGCATATTCGATATTCATTGGTAAAAGTTAAAAATCAACACAATGAATACAAAATTGATTGGAACAGAATTGATTCACAAATCAAAAGTTGTTATTACGCCATTTATTCAAAAGTATTAAATGGTTAAATATTCCGTTTCAAGACAGGGAGATATTTTCATGTAAAAAACTTTTCTACTGATTGTAACGGTACTACTAATTGCAGGCAATACACTTCATGCATAAAGAATATAATACAATCCTAACTAATATTATAGAGGGCAGTGTAGCCTAGTGGTTAGCGTACTTGGTACCTCAGCCTCTAGAGTAGACTGTCATCCTTGTTAGTACATTTAAATAAAAGCGTGTCTTTAAAAAGTCTTTTTTACTAATATTTTATTTTGTTCCTTTTAGTCGTTCAAATCCCTTAGGGATTGAATTTCGAAAAATTCCTGCATATAGTGGGTGCTTACGTCACAAAAGAAACCTACTGTCCAAATTCCAAGTTTCTAGCTATAGCGGTTTGGCCTAGGCGTTGAATAGTCAAAAAACCCTACTCCCTCGTTTGACCCCCTTAGGGACTGAATTTATTTCTAAAAACAATAGATTCGTGTATTGTCATCGGGAATGCATACGTGTACCAAATTTTAAATCGATCGGATACGTGGAAGTCGTTCAAAATTAAGATTTGACCTAAACAATCAAACTAACATACAAACATTGCAAGTTAAATAAAAGCTTGTAAAAAGTATTCGATCAGGTTAGCTGACAATAAAAAATACTACGTTGCCGTGAATTCGTTCATAAAATCGTGGAGACATGGCTCAACGCAGAAGGGCGTAAAGCCCGATATACTTACTATTCGAGTTGGTGCGCTGATTTGATTAATTGATTCTTCAATCTGCGAATAGTGGGGATAATAATGCATTCCGTCAGTGCGATTCATACTGATTTGCCAAGAAGTCAGTTTTTGGGCAAATCATCAAAGGAAAAACCACAAACTGGCGAATTGGTCTCGAATAAAAATTCGTGGTTGATTCGTTGATTTGACAGTTTGCTTGTGCTTCTACTGCACGTGACAACAATATATGAAAACAGTGTTGAAAGTAGATGTCAGAGAGGAAACATCTCCGTTGATTGGAAGAGAAAGGCGATATTGTTTACACATTCGTGAAAAAAATACAGTCATATCCGTGCTTATGGAATCCCAGTGGTAAAAACAAAAAAATCCATTTCAGCACCGACTGTTTCCTGTTTTGTGTCGAGATCACTCACTTTTCTCTCTATCCTTCATGGTCCATCCTATTAAAAATTATTATTACATAATATATAATACTAGCGGCACGGCCCGGCTTCGCCTGGGTGCTAAGAATTGATGACTTATTATCCGCCCCGCAATAAATTCTCCCCTGCGAAGCGAAGTCGGGCTGGTGGTGTTTATAATATTAGTAAGATTCCGCCTATACAATGCAAAAGAATTTCAAAGTTACGTTTTGTTACTATCCCACAAAAACTATCCCCCGCGAGAAATTTATCAAAATAAAATATGGTCTATATCACTCAGGGATAGATGTAGCTTTCTACCAGGGTTGTTACGGATGCAAAAATTTAGACATCCGCGGATGCAGATGCGGATGCGGATTTTGGGATTTTAAAAGGATAATTATTTAAATTTTAAGTGCATAAATAACTGAAAATCAATTTAATTTTAACTTTTTGTTTATTTAATCATATTTTTAGCACGTGCCACTCTGGCTCCGCCCACTTTCTTTACATGTAGTTACTTGTTGATGTGAATCTGCATCCGTAAAAACTCCGCATTGATTGATGCGGATGTGAATGCGGATGCAGATGTCTGAATTAATGCGAATATTCCGCATTTACGGATGCGGATGCGAATATTCGTAACACCCCTGCTTTCTATTAGTGAGAGAATTTTTTGAATCGGTCAGTAGTTTCAGAGATAAGAATTTATGATTTATTATCCCTTCCCCCTCGCGAAAAATTTTCCCCCTGCGAAGCGAAGTCGGCCTGGTGGTGTTTATAATACCTATTAGTAGGATTACCCCAATACGCTAAAATGCAAAATAATTTCAGAGTTACGTTTTGTTAGTATCCCACAGGAATTACCCCCACCGCGAGATATTTATCACAATACAATTATAGCCTATAGGGATAGATGTAGCTTTCTATTAGTGAAAGGATTTTTAGAATCGGTTCAGTAGTTCCAGAGATTATCCCTTGCTTACAAATAAATTTTGCCTCTTTGTAATATCCCCCCCGCGAGAAATTTACCAAAATAAAAAATAGCCTATATCACTCAGGGATAGTGTAGCTTTCTATTACTGAAAGAATTTTTAGAATCGGTTCAGTAGTTCCAGAGATTACCCTCTACATACAAACAAACAAACTTTTCCTCTTTATAATATTATTATTATAGATTATTACTGAGAGAGGTATTGCTTGTGAATTTAATATGTTTATTTATTGATGCATTAATAACTGATACTGCAAATGAAATGTAAATAATAAATTGCCGTGTAATTACTGAAATATTGCTAACTAATGCCAAATGAGACAAGTGAAAACTAATTAGAATTTATTACATAGGTGTATTAGGTATACACAATGGTTCGACCTATAGTGATGGATATAAAACAGTTCTTTTCCAACAACAGGTTATTACTGTTACTTTAAAAAGAACCTGTTCCAAATAACTGTAACTTTTTACTTATAACACCTTTATTATTATAACTGTTTAGTGTTCATTTAGCAACTTTTCATTTGATGGTTATTCATACAATACCAATTGTTTATTTGATAATTACTGTTCATTTGGTAACTGTTTATCTGGTAACTGTTCATGTAGCAGATAACTGTTCATTTGGTGACTGTTGATTTAACAACTGTTCATTCGGTAACTGCAGTTATCTATCTGTTAACTGTTCTTTAGAATAGAATAGAATATATATTTATTTTCAAAAATAATTCCCAGTACTGTTACAAAGGGTTATAAAGCTCATGAACAAAATAATTCTGATACCTGTTATTTTAGAACCTGTTCTTTCCAGTAAAAGTTTATAAATATAACTGTTACTGTTTTTTTCATTCCATGACTAGTTCGGACTTTGTTGAGAATTAATTACAAGTACAATAGCTGTACACATAAATTAAAAATAAATTGTAAAAATAAAACAGAATTTATTTTTCCACACGTGCAAATGGCATTACATGAAACTTTTTCAACTTTTATCAGATTTATTTTATAACCAACTCGTTAAAAATACTTATAAATTACTACAAACTATTAAAAAACAAATACAGGCAACTCCCGCATAATACCGTACTTTTACAATAAGATTTCGATCTAACATGGTTAGACAATGTCATTGCATAAATTGCACTTATACAACACGGTTTCAATCTAACGCGAGTAAACAATTGCAGCCATTAACTCGCTACTTCTACAACACGATTTTGCATAAAGTTTTATGCCTAGATTCATCCTTTATCCTTAATTCAAGATCAAAACGGACCTTGTCAGTTCAAAAATAACATCGGGAGAATGTAAATAGTAAAGGTATGTTTTTCACTTCTTTGCGTTATATACAAGCTACAGACAGAGTATAATTTTTTGTTCTTAGTATGTCGGCTGCATTTAAATTCCATAAAGTATATTTCATTAGTCGTTACATAATCAGAATTTTGTATGTCGTGTAATCGAATGACCAATCAGTGAGAGCCCTTTTAATTTGCTGATTGTTATATTTTATTTATTTTTATTGTAAATTATAGACACGTCGACAGCTTAGGTCATTAGCGTCTTGATTACATTAAATAACAATTAACTTAAAACTAAATGACATCACAAAACATCCATGAGCGGAGGCGGGATTCGAACCCACGACAGTCGGATCCAGAAGCCGCGACGCTAACCACAGGACCACATTTTCCTCGCTGATTGTTATAAAAATAAAATCGGAACAGTGGTTTTGAAAATATATGCAATTTTGTTCCTATAACAATACTATCTAAGTATCGTATAAGAGCTTTGTTACAAATTCCACTGAAATTTTTCATATCAAAATTATTTTGAAATATGGTTCTCCATATATAGGTTTCAAATATAATTTTTGTGTAAACATAGTTTCGCACTACATGAGATTTTACAGGAACTTAACTATCGTGTTATACGAGGGTTTACTGTATTAACTTTTATTTCAGTTTGTATTATTTATTCAAAACGAAAATTTGCAACTGAAATATTTTTAGAGAGGATAAAAAGTTTTACTGTGAACTTTGATATAGCATTAAAAATAATTTAAACTACAAAAAAATTAATCTGATTTGCAAACAAACAAAATTTGAAAACATAATAAAAATAATATTCGAGAATGAAACTTTTACACAAAATATTTTTAATTATTATATAATTACACAAAAAGAGTATTATAACAGCAATTTAATATATCTACTTTGGATCGGTTTCTATACGGACGTGGAAACTTAGGCTTGGTTACCATGAAACTGTTTAGCCTCGTCTTTTCCCGTTCGGTTACGCATGTCGAGGTGACGCGTCACGTCTAATCTAAGCGATCGATTAGACCAGCACTCATCGAAAATCAGCGACGTGTATGTTCATAACTATAATAATAATAATAATGCGTTTAACGTCCGTTTCTCGACATTATGTCATAACAGACGCCATTCGCACCATTACTATTTTTTCCATTTTTACCACTTTTCCCGTTGTTTTCTACATTTTCTAAACTTCACCTTATTTTTTTTTTAATAGCAATGTGCGAGTGGAGGAATTATAGGAAATTAGGATAAGGTAGGCAACTTTGGGAGCATAGGAGTTTGACAGGTAATCGGCCATGGCCTTGAATTCAATAAGGAACCATCTCGATATTCATCTGGAATTATTGAGGGAAACCATGGAAAACCACAAACAAGATGGCCGGTACAGGAATTACCGTTTCTCGGCGTGAGGCAGTAGGAAAAAGTCCTAGCCACATCTGCCCCCGCCGGGATTCGAACCCAGCACCTTCCCAATGCGAGTCTAGTGCTGTACCACTAAGCTACATCGCTGGGTTGTTCATAACTATAATGTAAGTCTCATAACTAATATCGTACGAATATTCAGTCGAGCAGCACATCAAATACCCATTGACCATCCAACGGATAGAATCTAGATTCTTACGCTGGTCTCCGCATACTGATCAGGTTTCAATTAATTGTATTTTAAAGACCACCAACAGCTAAGGTTATTTGGGCCTAGCACCAATTCATATTTTCAATTCATTTTTTTTTTTTAATAATAAATTGAAAATCCAATTGACACTTTTACCAGCTCTCGGGCTAGAACTCGGGAACTGGGGACTTGTAATAGAGGAACCATAGCAACGCCATGTAAACAACAGCGCCGCTACACTCTCGGCTATTCTCAAGCCCTGATCAGGTTTCAAATTAAATTACTAAAACCACGTAAACAAAATTATATACATGTTTTTGGTTGTCATGTCCATCGTAACTATATATAAGAGATTAACGGGAACTTGGACCGTGGCTTGATTGAAACTCAGTTAAATTTTTTAAATCGCAACGTTTCGTCTATTTATTTTAGACTTCTTCAGGCTCTTAAAACATAACACGAGTATGTCAGTAATAATCTATCGTCATTATTCATTTATAGCGATAATATAATATGAAATAACTTTTTAAAAAACTTTTTAAAAATAATTGATAATATTTTTTAAATTCGTTTGAACAAACGAATTTAAAGAATATTATCAATTATTTTTACAAAGTTATTTCATATTATGTTATCGCTATAAATGAATAATGACGATAGATTATTACTGACATACTCGTGTTATGTTTTAAGAGCCTGAAGAAGTCTAAAATAAATAGACGAAACGTTGCGATTTAAAAATTTAACTGAGTTTCAATCAACCCACGGTCCAAGTTCCCGTTAATCTCTTATATAAAATTATATACCTTCGGCGATTTTTATTACTCATTCATTAAATAAAGTTTCACTTGCACCGTGGTTTCATAAAACAGCAACTATTTTTGTTTTATACTAAGCCACACGAATGTCAAAATTGAAATAAATACCGTCATAGTAACATTACATAAAAAAAGTAGTAAATTCGCAGGTATGTGGACAGTAAATAATAAAACAGCCAGTTTTTTTTAAAAGTACGATGTTTCGTTTATTGATTTAAACTTTTTCAAGTACTTTAGGTATACTGGCAGTAATTTTTTTACTACCAGTATAAAGTACTTGAATAAGTTTAAATCAATAAACGAAACATCGTACTTTTTTTAAAAACTGTCTGGTTTATTATTTACAGTCCACATACCTGCAAATTTACTACTTTAATTATATAAATATGGACATGAAATCTACTAAATATTAAATAAAAAGGTATAAAAAAATACAAATCAAAGCAATACAAGTAAAAAACACATTGGAAAAAAAAATTAAAACAGTCCTTTTGAAATTAAGACACGTCCTACAATTCTAAGGACCAATTTTAATGGGTGCTTTGATTTGAAAAGAGCTTAGATAATATTTTTCAGGACTTCATTTCCCAAGGGACGAAAACACCTTACTTTTGATCTGCGCATGCGTGACTTTTATGTATCGATACTGACATGCAAAAGCCAACTTTCGTCCCCGACAAGTATGTAATGTTGCTCTTTCAATGCCCGTATTACTTACGGATCTATTTAACCGAGCTCGTAGAGACGCTGTTATACCTACATATGGTGCTGAATCGTCTTGCGGGTAATAGGGATTTAACCCGTAAAATCAAACTTTTGCGATTTCCTGCTTCCCTAATTATTTTAGGAAAAATATCTTCGAATAAAAGTTTTAGAACATAAAATTATGCATCTAAATCATTAAACAAAATTTAACGGCAGAAATTTGATATGAAAATGTCAAAATTACCTCAAAAACAGGTAGCGATAGCCATATGGAACTTGAACAAAATGATGACGTTTTAGCTGTCAGAATAATTTCTAATCATTTTGTTCAAGTTCCATGGCTATCGCTATCTGTTTTTGAGCTAATTTTGACATTTTCATATCAAATTTCTGCCGTTACAAAGCATGGAAAATTAATTTTGTTTAATGATTTAGATACAGAATTTTATGTTCTAAAACTATTATTGGAAGATATTTTTCCTAAATTAATTAGGGAAGCAGGAAATCACAAAAGTTTGATTTTACAGGTTAAATCCCTATTACACGCAAAACGGTTCAGCACCCTGTATAACATGGCTCGTTTCTTCATGTCCCCAAATCTTAGCATTCTCAGCTACTATAATAATAATCTACTGGACTCTCAATTTATTCTCAAAACTAACAATAAACTGAAATTATTAAATGACACTAGTCCCAGATAATCTTGGAAATTTGTGACCTTTAAAAAATCGTTATCTACATTTTCCGATACGGCGTATATTCTAGCATATTTTTTCAAAGAATCGTTTTGTTTTTGTTTTGTCACAGTTC
The DNA here is from genome assembly GCA_039654895.1 of Mongoloraphidia duomilia. Taxonomy (NCBI): domain Eukaryota; kingdom Metazoa; phylum Arthropoda; class Insecta; order Raphidioptera; family Raphidiidae; genus Mongoloraphidia; species Mongoloraphidia duomilia. The sequence goes on along the minus strand of CM077520.1, from coordinate 2,943,456 downwards.
ATTTGTTGACACATTTCGCAATAACACAAAAAAAAAAACAAAACACAAATACAACGCAGTTCCGATCTATTTATCACATATCTGGAGGAAAAATAAATGTTTTCCATAAAATAGAATATAAATATTATGTATCTGTATTATTGTAATAGCGAAGTGACTGCGTTACTCCGTACAGTCGGAAACTAAAAATGTGATATGCAATTCAATCGAAACGAAAAATAAATAGACTGAACTATGCTGTACTTACTGAAGTGAGTCACCAATAATATTCAAGAATTCGTTGTAAAATATAAACTGCACACCATAATTAAAGTGACCATCCGTCCCGATTTAGGCGGGACAGTCCCGATTTTGAGCCACGAGTCCCGATTCAACAAGCGTCCCGCTTTTGTCCCGTTTTCATTAAATCACGTGCATTAAGAATGTTTATTTTTTGTCATTAGATTTTTTAACTCACTCAATTATCAATAATAATTTATATAATTGATACTTACCTTAAAAAATAAATAGTATTTAAAATAAAAACTCGCTAAAAACTCTTAAAAACTCGCTAGAAACCCCCAAAAACTCGCTAGAAACCCCCAAAAACTCGCTAAAAACCCCCAAAAACTCGCTATAAACCCCCAAAAAAATGCTAGAAACCCCCAAAAACTCGCTAGAAACCCCCAAAAAAATGCTAGAAACCCCCAAAAAACGTTAGAAACCCCCAAAAACTCACTAAAAACCCTTAAAAACTCGCTAGAAACCCCCAAAAATTCGCTAAAAACCCCCAAAAACTCGCTAGAAATCTCCAAACACTCGCTAGAAACCCCCAAACACTCGTTAGAAACCCCCAAAAAATCGCTAGAAACCCCTAAAACTCGCTAGCGAGTTTTTGGGGATTTCTAGCAAGTTTTTGGGGGTTTCTAGCGAGTTTTTGGGGGTTTTAGCGAATTTTTTGGGGTTTCTAGCGAGTTTTTAAGAGACTTTAGCGAGTTTTTGGGGGTTTCTAGTGTTTTTTTGGGGGTTTTTAGCAAGTTTTTGGGGGTTTCTAGCAAGTTTTTGGGGATTTCTAGCGAGTTTTTGGGGATTTCTAGCAAGTTTTCGGGGGTTTTTAGCGAGTTTTTGGGGGTTTCTAGCGAGTTTTTGGGGGTTTTTAGCGAGTTTTTGGGGGTTTCTAGCGTGTTTTAGGGGGTTTATAGCGAATTTTTGGGGGTTTCTAGTGAGTTTTTGGGGGTTTCTAGCGAGTTTTTGGGGATTTCTAGAGAGTTTTTGGGGGGTTTTAGCGAGTTTTTGGGGGTTTCTAGCGAGTTTTTGGGCGTTTCTAGCGCGTTTAAGGCTTTTTTGGGCGTGGAACCCAACGCTTGCCTGCGCCGGGTTTTTATAGACCTTGTCCCGCTTTTTGATATTCAGGATTTGGTCACTTTAACCATAATATATACAGCTGATTATAAACAAGGGTTATACAGATTTCGAAAAAATGAATTTTTCTATGCTAGTTTGTTAGTTTTGTAGCTCTTTAAACAGGTTTATTCTGAATGGCCGAACCGTTAACAAGCGTCTAGGTACGGAGTACAAACCCCGTCCTTTTATAAAAGCTGCGGGCATTTTAGATGGGGTTGAACTATACTCTGCAAGCGTGTACCCCCCCGCAATGTTTTTTAGAGAACTCCCACCCTGCACCACCACCCAATTCACCCCGCAACAAACGCTATCGCAACAACATCCCACCAGCGAGAATCTCGGAATGTGCACACCTCGCTTAGTTTAATTGTAGATATGATAAAAAAAAATAAGGACAATAAATATCAAGTGGGATATGGATTAGTTGTAGAAAAACAAAAAAGCGATCTACTGCGCACAAAGCAAACGCTGTGCCTCTGAGCTATCGTAGCCGCTTGATGTAGACCCGTTTTCATGGTTATACCATGTATCGGTTAGCCGGTAGCTTTAATCAAACGACGGGATCTGTACCTCGACGCTGTTGACTGTCGTCTACGAAGACACAAATACTATCAAGGAACTTATTTTAGTGTTGCGATTTCATTTCTTGGAGTTAAGTAATAATTCGCATTGCTTGTGATTTAGAAACTTTTCTGAGATTTCGTAAACAAATTTGTTTGTGTTTTTAAAGCGTGTTGTTAACTGCACACGAGACAAACGAAAACAAAACGGGAAAAAGTAAACAAAGCTGGAATTTGCTATGAATTTATAATTTATTAATACATTCCTCAGTCGCTCCGCTCGTTCGCTCGAATTATTTAAAACATTACTCACTCGGGTGTGCAAAAGCTTTCACGGCCGGCATTGTTCCAAGTCTTCATGGTTTCCGGGCTTGTAGGCCGTGGTCCGGTGATATTTCTACCTGACGTTTCGTCTACAACTGCAGTAGACATTTTCAAAGGCGATGTGGCAGCGGTCGAAATGTCCTCCTTGGCGGTGTGTCAGTGACTGGTGTCCTCCCTTCTTTTATGCCTAGAACTAGTGTGTTCTCTGTTCGGTCCTAGTCCGTCCCTCTGTAATTGGTCAACTGCGAAGTGTGTAGTGGTGGGAAATACAAAAACACACACAGAATTTCAACCGAAAAGATGAAGGCCTCAATCTCAGTAAAACCTGGACACCAGCACTCCGACATACAAAACCAATGATCAATCGTACAAGGACGGAATACGAACGAGTAGAGAACTCACCCCCACCACTACACACTGTGCAGTTGACCAATTACAGAGAGACGGACTACAACCGAACAGAGAACACACGGGTACTAGGCATAAAAGAAGGGAGGACACAAGTCACTGACACACTGACCTGTGAGCCGCCAAGGAGGACACTTCGACCGCTGCCACATCGCCTTTGAGAATGTCTACCGCAGTTGTAGACGAAACTTCAGGTAGAAATACCACCGGACCACGGCCTACCATCATTTCCACAGCAACCACTATGATATGGGTATCAAATAAAAGGACTTGATGAGCGAACATTTGGGGGGCAATTTAAGGGCATTTTGGGGAAATTTAAGGGCATTTTGGGGGCAATTTAAGAGCATTTTGAGGACAATTTAAGGGCATGCTGGGTGTCGAGGGGGGTAAAATTTTGAAAAACTAAAATGAACAAAATAAATACATATTAGTAAAGAAAAACTTTTTAGAAACACGCTTTTATTTAAATGCACTAAAAAGGAAAAAATAATTTTTAATAATTTAGGTTCATAATTATAAAAGCGAGGGTCGTGAACTCTATAATAGTTTATTAGTCACGACCAACGCTTTTATAATTATGAACCTAAATTTTTAAAAATTATTTTTTCCGTTTTAGTGCATTTAAATATAAGCTTATCTCCTAAAAGTTTTTTTTACCAATATTTTTATCTCTCATTTATTAAATAAATAAAGTTTAACTTGTACCGTGGTTTCATAAAACCGCAACTATAGTTTTTAATCTGTTTAACGTTATAAGCAAAGCTTGAAAGAATCAACAGATCAGCTTTAAGCAAATTCAATTTTAAAAGCATCCTCAGAATTTTCTCGCACGCTGTGGTAGCAATATTTTAACCGCTAACTTTATTTCCCTTAAATGTAATGTTATCTTACAAAGAGTAAATGTACACAAAACTTCATAATATTTATGCATGTATGCAGCCAGCGTAATATTATGCAAAATGTTTATGTAAGCAGAACGGCGATTCATACATATACAAGGAGTATAGAAGAGAGTGAGCGAGAGAAATAAGCAGATACAGTCGTTGCACATTTTCAATAAAAAATGTGAGTCTATTATGTGCCCTATGATATATTACAGTACATTATGTATTCCCAAAACATATTTTATTATTTATGAAAGCAACAACAGTACATTATTGGAGCGCAGTTCAGCTGACATTAGAGCGATATGCAAAGATGACTGCTCGCTTTAAACATATCGCGCCCATACATATGTATGTGTGCACAATACCGATGTACCTACCCCTCCCCAACCCCTCCACTGGAGACGCAAACGTCACTGACTAGGTTCTCCCACATATAGGGCTTCCATACTTGATTTTCGAGATTTCGCAATTTCGGACATTTTTATCAATTCTGGAACTGATTAATATCTGAATAAATTTCAAAATTTATGAAAAGATACAAAAACATAAAGTTCATAAAAGTTTCGAAACATATTGGAAAAAATCATTTTACCAACCAGTGGTCACAGTCAGGATTCTAACCTGAACCTTTCCACTTTCGCGGCGGAATGGGCTTACAATACTCAACCGTGACATGATTGCTAAATTAATATTCTCCTTATATGCTTCAGAATCAATAGATTTTCACTACATGCGAACGAAAAAATCTTTCAATTGCATTTCAGCCGTATAAAAAAACTATATTATCATAAAGCTCATATATTAATATAGTTTAACGTCTGTGTTAAAGGGCCAACACCTTGGCCGAAACGTCGAGCTTTTAAATATACAGGGTGTTAAAAAAAGAGTGTAACATATTTAAAGAGGTGATATAGTATGGACCAAAATAAACAAAAAAGTCTTAGTAAACATGGGTCCGCAAAGTAACGGTTTCGGAGATATGGAAGGTTATTCTTTTTTGGAACATTTATTTACAATTATTTATTACTTACCTTATTTATTATGTACAAACAAACATAAGAAGCTTCTAACAAAACCAAAAAATAAAGTTACCTAACATGTTCAAAGTGACCTCCTTCCATTTCCAAGCAGGCACGACATTTTTGTCTGAAACCCCCTCATTGGCTCGGATTTGTTGGCATTTTTGATTGATTCGTAGCTGCAGCTCCTCGAAGCTATTTACAGGAGTACCATAGACTTATGTTTTCAAATATCCCCAGATTTTTCCCGGACAGACAGACAGACATGAAACCAAGTTTAACATAAGCTTGTAAAAAGACATGTTTCTTCTACATGCGGTCAAGGCCGCGCCGCCCCTGTGTGCGAAGAGTGCGGCGCACACAGGCGCCAAAACAATAGGGGCGCCGCTATCGAAATTATTTTTGTTACACTTACACAGCAACATATTTCTTTGTAGTGGAGTATCGATAAGTAAGTAGGTATAATAGGCGCAACAAATGCCTCGTAAACAACAAAACATAATATTGCGCTTATTGTACAAGTCTCCTATTTAGGAAAATATTATCTAATTATATAAAACTAGAGAACATTTATTTCGGTCAAAATTAACAAATAAGAAATAAAAATAAGTTGAAACATTAAGATTCGTGAAAAAAAGAGGCGCTTCATAGGTTTCGCACACAGGCGCTGTGGGGGGTCGGCGCGGCCCTGCATGCGGTATTTTTGTAGACTCATCTCGATACGAAACTAGTTCCGGAATTCCAAAACTGAGAATAAGTGAGTTTTGACCCAAATTAGTGTTACTTGTGAATGTGAATTGAAAAAAAAAAATAGTTTGTCCATGCCTATTTTTATAATATACGGATGTATGTGTGGGAGTATCTTCTGATGGAGTATCGGGACTAACATAAGAAGCAGCACAACTGACGTGGCATGACGCATCATCCGATTTTAAATCTTGCTCAACAATATATATTATGTACATATGTAGCAGCCCATCGTAGTATTTATGCATGTGAAAATAATACAGGATCATCCAGTAACGGCACAATTTCGAACAAACGTGATTTTTTAAATTTACATGATACATACAGTGAATTTATTTTTTAACACATCACATCTGTAATACCACTAGATTATCCCATCCGGCTTCGCTCATTCGCTCGAATTTATAATTAACTGCCCGCGACTTATAATTATTGAAGTGAAAACTTCCTTAGGCGCGCTTTGCCTGGGTAGTGAACGAAAGTGAACCGTTCTAACCCGACGGTGACGTTCGCTGAATCGGGTTTACTCGGCTCAAACACGAACACGTATTTGCAGTACGCTGGTAATAATTTGTAGTTCATAAGTGCGCTAATAGATGACACTAAAACTTAATACGCGTATTAAGTGATTTGTACTTCACAAGTATTTTAACAGATGACACTAAAACATATATATAATATATATAGAAAAAAATTTTCGTTGGAGAGCAACCAATTATATAATTGTTTCGAAACATATTGGAAAAAATCACAGTCAGGATTCTAACCAGAACCTTTCCACTATCTATTGATTCTGAAGCATATAAGGAGAATATTAGTTTAGCAATCTTGTCACGGTTGAGTATTGTAAGCTCATTCCGCCGCGAAAGTGGAAAGGTTCAGGTTAGAATCCTGACTGTGACCACTGGTTGGTAAAATGATTTTTTCCAATATGTTTCGAAACAATTATATAATTGGCTGCTCTCTAACGAAAAAAATTTTTCAATAGTACAGCATTATCCAGACTAAAAAAACACCATGTGTTCGACTTACTAGACTTACCAAAAGGATTGTAAAGGGTTTTTCAATAGGGACATAACAATTTTGTTTTATAATACGGAACATAACCTACAAACTTTTTTATGATCTGTCAAAGTCAAAACGCCAGTCAAGGCTTACATTTTTATCATGGTGAAGTTCACGAACGAGCAACGTTTGGAAATCGTTAAAACCGCCATGTTATGGTCAATCGTGCCATGTTGGAAGACTATTTTTGGCCAGAATTGGATGGACTTGACATCAATGATATGTGGTTCCAACAAGATGGTGCCACAAGCCAGCTGTGTCAAACAATTGATTTATTGAAAGGAAAATTTGGTTATCGTTTAATGCCGAGAAATGGTCCAGTCGAATGGCCACCTCGCTCATGCGATTTGACGCCGTTGGATTTTTTCTTATGGAGTTACTTTAAGTCGAAGGTTTATGCCAACATTCCAACAACGTTAGAGGAGCTCAGGAACAATATCGAACGCGAAATTGCCAACATTCCAACTGATATGTGTGAAAGAGTGATTGAAAATTGGATCCAAAGAATCGATCGCTGCCGTCGTGCTCGTGGTGGTCATATGAACGACGTCGAATTCCATACATAATTGTAACATGTGTACTACACCTGGAATAAATTTCAGCCCGATATCTCAATTATTCTTTGTTTTATTTAAATACAAAATTGTTATGTCCTTATTGAAAAACCCTTTATTTCACTGATATCCGTATAGGGACTTTTAGGACATCCTATTATAGAGAGAAGTATTTGCTTTAATTTTTTATTGTATAAATAAAACGACTTTTTATAACATTCGACAAAAATTTAAAAATTCAAATATGCCGAAATGTTAGTGTCATGTAAACATGTTGTAAATACAAGAAAAAGTTGTGTGCACAAAAAAAGGTAAAGGAGATCTGACTTATGTGAAAAAAATATGAGCGGGTATCTCAGATTTATGTTTGTAAAAAAAACGAAGGGCGGACACAAAAGGAAGGGAACTATGGAAAGGGACAAAAGGGTAAAGAGGAAGGGAGAGAGAGTACGGTAAATGATACACATTCAAAGATACAAATATCGGCCCGTCAACGATATCTAGTTGAATGAACCAAAGATATATGTACGGCATTACGACTGCCCGCAGAATGTTCTTATTTATTTACCGTTTGAATTCAGAGTTTCAAACGTAGGACCAGAGTTCTTCGATAGTACGCCCTTATTCGACACAGCTCGTTTCAAATAAAGGACAGAAAAAAATTAAAGTAAAAAAAAAATTTTTAACAAAAGATGCTTTTTATTGAGGGGCCCTAAAAAGCAGAAAATAAAAAATTATTTTTCCAAAAGGATGATATAAAGAAGTAAAATTTTCAAATATTAGATAATTTTGGAGCAAAAATGTAAATATTTCCCCCTAGCATGAGATGAAAATTTTTAAATGTTTAAAAAAATTTAAAAAGCATTCAAGACCAATACTCCAGAATATATTTATTTGTTGGTTAATAGTGTTGCCGTCTAGATCTAGACTTTCTAGACTCTTGTCTTGTCTGGATTTTCAAGGTAAGAATTGCAAAAGTCTTGTCTAGAAATGTTCAAGACTTGCTGTATCTAGATCAAGACTCTTGCCAAAACTCCAGACAAATTTCAAAAGTCTAGATAATCTAAGTAGTAGTATGTAAAGGTTTACTTTACGTACTACTACTAATCTAGACTTTCGAAAATAATCTAGTCTTGATATTAGACAAGACAAGAGTTTGTTAATCTAGACTTAGACTTAGTGAAGTCTTGATATTTCATGACAAGACTTAAGTCGGTTAATAATAATAATAAATTATAATTTAAAAAAACTAAAAAACACGCTTTAATGAACTAAAAAGTAAAAAATAATTAATTTTATTGTAAAAAAAGCCTGGGGTGGTATGAAAATATGATACAAAGCGCCCCACGCTTTTTTACAATAAAATTAATTATTTTTTACTTTTTAGTTCATTAAAGCGTGTTTTTTAGTTTTTTTAAATTATAATTTATTTTTGCTTTTCAGTCCTGGAGATCCTGGTCAGGATAATGGGACAAACTTATTGAATTAGTGTATTGTCATCGGTCCTTGATAAGTGTGCAAAGTTTCAGTTCAATCTGAAGTTTTTTGCTTTTTTTTTAGTCCTGGAGATCCTGGTCAGGATAATGGGACAAACTTATTGAATTATTGTATTGTCATCGGTCCTTGATAAGTGTGCTAAGTTTCAGTTCAATCTGAAGTTTTTTGCTTTTTTTTTTAGTCCTGGAGATCCTGGTCAGGATAATGGGACAAACTTATTGAATTATTGTATTGTCGTCGGTCCTTGATAAGTGTGCAAAGTTTAAACTAAATCTGACCGTTCAAAGTTGGTCAAAATCAAGTTCAAAGAAGTCGGTTACAAACTAACAAACAAGCAAGCAAGCAAACATACAGGTGAAGCTAATAAAAGCGTGTTAAAAACTAACTTACGGAATGTGAACCTTTAATACGATACAGTTATTGAATTTATATTTTACCAAAATATATTTGTTTTTATACGTACTTACATAAAAAAACAACAGTACAACAAACTGCTTAACAAACGAAATATAATTATAAATGGAATGTATATCTCCGATTTTTGTTATTATCGACATTCTTTTGCGTATTTATCATAAATAAAGCCTTTTCAATTTGCAATTTCAAAGAGAACACGTAACAAAATATCTCCCGCATCGTCCTACATCGTTTATATAAAATCATTTCTATTGGTCCATATTTCCAAGCGTTGCTGTTTTTTTCTTCTTCTTTTTAATCAAGCATTTTCAATTTCCAGTCCGACGAAATCATTCTCCTTTATCTTTCATAAGACCGGATTTCTTTAAAATCCAAAATATTTTATAGACACAAATTAATATTTTACTTCACATATATATATATAGTACATTGTATATCTACGGGGGCGAAATGAAGTATATTACTGACGAATGATTTTATGTTTAAACGAACGCAGCTTTTTCTGTTCTACCCCCTATAAAATAGCTACTTTTGTCTCATTTTCAATATTCTCAAAATTTTTGACATTTCACTTGTGTAGCAAAATTAACTTCCAATTATTGTAGGTTCACCGTTCGGGACTCAAACCCCAAACCCTCAGTTTCGCAGTGGGTGAGTTATCATTATTACTCTACAATGATACAAGTAGATATTATAGACATAACTTTGTTTCCCATTTGATTGTATTGTGATAAAATCAAATGTTCGTAAAATATAATAATAAATGAAATAATTGTAATTTTAATTTTTTTATACTTTAAACTGTTATCCAATACCTATATAACATTTTCATTATAAAAAATATAAAATAAAAAAAAAAAAGTCAAGAGGTGTCATGGGACACCCGACAGAAGCTATGCTTTTTACGCATTGTATATAAAACCGAAACTATCAAAGCTATAGACAATACAATTGAAAAGTTATTATTTGACCGCCATTTTGAAATCTGATGCAATTTTATTTTTTTGTGTCCTATAAAACTCTTAAATATCAATTTTCAAAATACTTATATTATTTAAAAACACAATTTAAACGATACACACATTGAGATTTTCACGTAATCAATTCAACTTTACTTGTATAGATATACACAGTATCTACTAATGTTGTACAACACGTTATCTATAGCTACAGATATACTGCTATTGGTATAGATAATGTGCTGGTGCATTTGCATATACGTGTACATAGGCCACTGCGCGTGCGCCAGTATATTACTTTCACCGCTGGCCAAGCGCAATACGTCACACTCATAACTATAGATATACTTTTAACATGAGCATGTCGGTGACGCGAACCGGCGAATCCATAACTTTTTCCCCTCCCAGAAATCGTCTAACGCGCCTTTAGAAGCATAGCTTCAATAAAATACTAAAAGCGGATACGAACCTGGGTTTGGCGTTGGTGTCTGTCGGCAGACTCGTACTTTGCCATACAGCTACACTGGCTTACTATAAATGATACCTTACATAGTTATACACGCTGTGTTTTGTTTCACATGGCTTAACCACTTCCCCGGGTGCAATACACTACTCACTCGCTTCGCTCGTTTGCTTGATTATTATAAATACACTACTCACTCGCTTCGCTCGATTATTACAATTACATTACTCACTCGCTTCGCTCGCTCGCTTGAATATTATAAATACACTACTCACTCGCTTCGCTCGTTCGCTTGAATATTATAAATACACTACTCACTTGCTTCGCTCGTTCGCTTGAATATTATAATTACGAACAAATTTGATTACCATAAAAAAAGTTATAGTGAGTCAACCTTAAAAGATAGACATATGCTGTCGCGGACTTTTTTTTAGAACTTTTAAAGGGGAACAATTCCATCATACAAGATTTTTGCGTAACTTTAACCGTTTACGCAGCGCACGCAACGGAAGCTCTCAAAAGGAATAATTTTTCCCGTTTTTGCAACATTTTTCATTGATGCTCCGCTCCTATTGATCGTGGCGTGATATTATATAGCCTATAGCCTTACTCAATAAATGGGCTATCTGTAGTATGTAAGTATTGCACAATTGATGTATATAGATTTGCACAACTAGGAAGTGTTAACGAACTCACTATAAATGATTGGATATGCAAAGTCAGCATAGTCTTTGAACAATAAGTACTTAAAACTAGGCTGGCTTGAGAACGCAAGCTAATCAAATATATTAATATAAATAACAATGACATTTGGTCATACAGAGAATAGATCTAAGTAAGACGTCACTATGTCCGTCAACGTAATAAATTGTAACTAATAATTTATATCTAAGATTAATAAAATAAAACTAGCTATAGGTAATGAATAAATTGATAAAGTTATTTATTTTCTAAATTGTATAAAAGAACCTTTATAAAACCGAAACTATTACATGGCGACCGTGACAGAACCCGAACCTGCAATTTTTTTTTTCAAATCGGACTAGTTCCTAAGATTAGCGCGTTCAACCAAACAAACAAACAAACTCTTCAGCTTTATAATATTAGTATAGATTAGAAGTTATTCACGTCAAAACAAACTGGCTACATATATTTTTCATGGCAGGTGGGAAGAATTCTCTTAATTAGTTTCCTATAACAATAATTGCATTTAGTATCAAAATACTGACATCTTCGATTCGAAAGCAATCAATCGTGAAATGAATATCAAATTCATTGATTTCAAACGTGAATGAATACGTGACAATAACATTAATTCCACTCGAAAATCGTTAATGGAAATGCATTGTTACAAAAAAAAAAGTCATCAAGACGTCACGTCGCCTGCAATCCGTTAGATGGATTGCATTATCTCACGAAACAGACGCTAAGACTTAAAACGTCTCGACGCCGCGATTGCAGCGTAGCAGTACGTCGTCGTCCCCCCCCCCCCCCCGTTCGATCGCAATAGGCAGATATCAATTTCAATTATTTTTTTGTCAGTAACATTCTCATCAAAGGCTAGTAATCTTTATCGCCCAGACGTGTAGTCAACGCACAGTGGGGCGTAATACGGAAAAATGTGGCCAAAAGTGGTTATTTTTCAAAAATGCTGCCGTCTAGTCTCGTCAAACAATGGCTTTTCTCGTTCTTGTCTCGTACTTAAGAGGTACGAGAAATTTTACATCTCGTCTCGTTAAATTCTCGAGGGTGCCTTACTCGTCTCTATAACGAGAATTCTAGAAAAATCCTGCGTCGACAGTTCTCTAGTAGAGTAATCTCACTTAGTTTAAAAGTTATAGCATTTTTTATTTTTTCAAGAAAAAATTTATATAAACGGTCATATCATCACGAACTAAAAAAAATACATCAGAGGTGCGATTGGCCTTATTAGATTCAGCTTGACTTTTTCAATAAGTATAAGCTTAACATAGAACGTATCAGAAAAACTGCAATGTCAAAAAAGTTGGAGTTTACTTAAAAGCTGCGAAAAAGAGAGTGATTTTAGAAAAAAACAAGCCATGAGGTGGGTCGTTTATTAGGACTAAAGTGCGACCCTTGAGGTCCACACGACGAACTTCCCAGTTTGATAAATATTTAATAACAATAATTAAATTAGATATTACACAGAAAAGTAATCATTTTAATCATTAAAACATAATTATTATTTATTTTTAACATTTATTTTTAACAATAACTAAAAAAAAAAAAAAAAATGGCTGACCCGATTTTTATAAAATTTATGTCGGACCAAAATGAAGTTAATTAACACGCCTCGATTGACACCCTTATACGATGTCGATATAATTTTTTATTCGCGAGATATTGTATAAAATCTACTTTTTTGGAGTCTATTTGGTAAAGAAAAAAGACCGGCTAAACCGATTTCGAAAAAAATTTTTTTCAGATCATATTTACGTTAATACGCGTCGATTGGCACCCTAACGTAGTCGAAATCATTTTTCATTCTCGAGATTTCGTCTTGAAGAAATGACCACGTACGTACGTACGTACACACACACACTAAAACCCGACTACGTAAAAGAAGAAAACAAGCAAATCAAAACGTGAGAAAGTATTTTTTTGTTATCAGTAGTCGGAGACCTGTTTGGGAGGTAAAGAAAAAATGTCGGTATTCGAGTCCCCGAGTACTAGATAACAAAAAAATACTGTCTCACGTTGTGATTTGCTTGTTTGTTTCTTTTATGTAGTCGGGTATTAGTTTTTTTTAACATTAAATTTTATTACAATATTTGACCACGTCTCGATAATATTATGCCCCATTGTGCATCGCTAACGTCCCTGCGATTCAACTCAACAAGAGAAGCGAATCTAGAAGCCGAGTTCTATTGCAGTTTAAACCAATTACACGTCTTATCGAGTAAATGTTCAGTTTAGCCCCAGCTAGCTCTCTGCGCTACCTACAGATGGCGCGCAAATACACAAAACAAAGTTTTGTCGAAAACTTTCATTCAGAACACACAAACAACCACCTTCTACACCTCATCGTCTTTGTAGTTCGGATTCAAACGAGGCTTTCGAGAAAGTTAGGGTAGGACCTTCTTTCAATTGGTTCAATTACCTACCGATTTTGAACAAACCCAACCTATTTGACGCTCTATCTATATTAAATACTATTAATAGTAATCGATCTTGAACTTGGCCAGGTCGAGTTTTAATTTTAAACTTACAATGAAATCTCTCTTGAATTGATACTAGCGGTTTACAATATTCTGTCCGTATAACAGAGGGGCTGCGATTTTAAACTTAGAAGTTAAAATTTATAATATTGTAAACATAAAAAAGTTTTTATTTTTTTACTTTTTAGTGTCAAAAAGTGACATTTACCTTAAAGGAATCACACGCCGTTACTCACTTTCATTAAAATCAGCCGAACTACTGAACCGATTTTGATGAAATTTCTATGTGACCAATCTGAAAGTATATCCTTTCAAATAAAAAAAGAATTTTCCAAATCGGTTTATAAATGACGGAGGTCTGAGGTAACAAACCTAAAAAAAAATACAACCGAATTGAGAACAACCTTCTTTTTTTGACGTCGGTTAAAAAATCCTATTGTATTTCTAATATGTTCGGTACCGTTTATATACACACTGTATACGTGTATGAATGAATTGTGGATTATAGTCGCTCGACAACAGAGGTCATTAGCGTCTGCTGTATAAGTGTAGGTATACTGTTGTTGAAAGCGTCCCTGATAACAAAAAATACCACACCTAGCGAATGGACATGATATTGTTACTATTTTTAACCGACTTCAAAAAAGGAGGTGGTTCTCAATTCGCTTGTATTTTTTTTATGTTTGTTACCTCAGAACTCCGTCATTTATATACCGATTTGGAAATTTTTTTTTTTATTTGAAAGGATATATACCTTCAGATTGGTCCCATAGAAATTTTATCATAATCGGTTCAGTAGTTCAGCTAATTTTAATAAAAGTGAGTAACGGCGTGTGATTCCTTAAGGTAAATGTCACTTTTTGACACATCAGGCAGCGTAAGAAAGTAGGTTTAATAAAAGTGAGTAACGGCGTGTGATTCCTTTAAGGTAAATGTCATTTTTTGGCACTAAAAAGTAAAAAATAAAAAACTTTTTAACAAAAAAAAAACTTCCTTCAAAAAACCACTAAAAAGAGGAAAATAATGAAATTTTGAGGTCTGTGCCAATTTAATAAAATATGAAGTCGGTTAAAAAGTATAGTATAGTGATTAATATCTTCTTTTTAACCAACTTCATATTTTATTAAATTGGCACAGACCTCAAAATTTCATTATTTTCCTCTTTTTAGTGGTTTTTTGAAGGAGATTTTTTTTTGTTAAAAAGTTTTTTTTCCAAAAAATCACAGCAGAAAACCCATGTTGCACAAGAGCGCTCCGTAGACCGTGTAAACGAACAAAGCTCCCATCGCTCGTTTAAATCCGGACAGAGAGTCTACGAAGGCACACGTATAGCAAGCATTGTTCCAACTTTTAGTTGTACCAAGAATATTGTGCTATCTAACTTTTAACTTACGATTAAACCTATACCAACTACAAGAGCAAGTATGAAAACAAAAAATGCAGTAAGAATAATATAAGGATTGGAAAACGTTCTTCTATCGTCTTATAGTATATGTATGTATAAGCCTTTATGTGTACAGTAGGTACCAACCATTAAATGTAACTATAATATAAGAACAAAAACACATCGAGAACTTGTTTCATATACACCAATATAAGGACAGGCACGTCCCATATGCAGCATCGCTTAGCACGTGCCACAAATACACACTTGTACAAACTACAAGGTCAAGCAAAAATGTGTTCAATATTTTGTTTGAATTTTTACTTGCGGTTTTGTTTGAGCCACAGAACAGAGATAGCTATAGAAGGAGCATATAAGAACTCCAAGGACCGGCAAAAATTTGTTCAATATTTTGTTTGGATTTTTACTTGCGGTTTTGTCTGAGCCACAGAACAGAGATAGCTATAGAAGGAGCATATACGAACTCCAAGGACCGGCGAAAATGTGTTCAATATTTTGTTTGAATTTTTACTTTCAGTAAGTAAGAAGTTAAAAACTTTTTTTTTTTTAATTATACTTCCAACACATTTGGGTTAAATAGCGCTATTTTATCATAAATGGGTCATTTATTAGGACTAAAGTGCGACCCTTGAGGTCCACACGACGAACATCCCAGTTTGATAAATATTTAATAACAATAATTAAACTAGATATTACACAGAAAAGTAATCATTTTAATCATTAAAACATAACTATTATTTATTTTTAACAATAATAAAAAAAAAAAAACGGCTGAACCGATTTTTATAAAATTTATGTCGAATCAAAATGACGTTAACACACCTCGATCGACACCCTTACGAAGTTGATATAATTTTTTATTCGCGAGATATTGTGTAAATATTTTCGAGTTGGCGCTCATGTTGTCAATTGTTATCACGTGACCGCATTTGACGCTAGAAACCAGCATCATGCGTCACATAAAAATGCACCTTTAATCTGCTTCATAAAAATCAATTAAAATGTTCTCGAATGATTCCGGTACAAGCCAGACTAACAAAAAGTCTGTAAACGTGAAAAACTGAACGAAGTTTAAAAAATGTGCAAAATAATTCAAATAATTCATTGAAAACAAAACTACTCACATAATTAAATGATGAACTGATGTAAAATTCTTACCTGAAACAAAAGAAAAAACAAAAAACATTAATTCAAATATGTAATAAATATAAATGTGGTGGAAGTGGAGGCGCGATGTGGTGGAAGTGCGGGTATAAATTGTTTACAACAAATAGATTGTTTACAACAAATAAATAATTAATAGGTAATACTTCGGTATTCTCTCTCTCTCTCTGTGTGTGTACATACGTACGTTCGTTTGTACGTTGCAGTTGGTGAACTTTTTTTCGGCTCGCATATCTCAAGAACAATTAATAATGATATCGGCGTTAGACCAATTTCATTCGACGTATAATAATTGCATAATGAACACCGTAAGGTTTGCAAAAAATTTGAATTGGCGGTTTTTTGCATAACAAAAAAACTACTGTAAAATGGTTGTAAATAGTTTCTCTAGGGTAGACAGGTCTCTAATTTCTAAGGGCACCCAATAGGAAGTTAGCAGTGTGGTTTTACCCACACGCCAAGTCTCTTTTTTATTATTTATTATCACAAAGTATAACAAAAAAAATATCTACATCAACACTATTTCGCTATTCCACTTGGCAAAGCCTGTGATGGAATATTGGAAAATGAGTTTGATTTTTACTATATTGTTATACGAATCAAGAGCAGTGGCGCTTCAGTTCGGCTGATGACTATTGTACTACCGATTTAGGTTCACTGGCGTATAACCATAGACAATTACCACAACCATAGACAATAACAACAAGGCGTATGTATTAGTCTAGCGGCACTGGCGAGAACAAATTGTGCCAACACGGCACACGGTGAATGGTCTCCAGGCGGAAATGGAGGGGATTGGATTGGGGCATCCCGGCGAACGGCGACGCGCGTTTCACACGTGGATAACTACGTAGCTAATAAAAGTGTATTTTTACGAACATAATAAAACGGTATAAATAATTTCCGTAACAATATTTTTTTGTAATAACATACAATACTTAACACGTTTGTGACAGTTCCTGTACTTCCTCGCACTACTTACAATAGAATCGACTTGAAGTGAAATCCGCTGGGACCAGGAAAATTTACGTAATGGACAATTTCAAGTCAAAGAAAGTACCGTGAGTGAGTCATAAAATAAAATGTTAAGTTTGAAGGCTCTCAACAAATATCGAAAAGAAATGAAAAAAACACACAGTGCATTTTATATCGATGCCTCATAGGGATTTATATTGTACAAACTTTATCTTGTGTTAATGGTTTTTCTCTTATGAAATTATTATACTAGTCAATTGTATATCTAGATGTGTAAAAGACTATATTATAACGAGTGATGACAGTATGTAAAAACGAGCGGTAGCGAGTTTTTACAGTTACACGAGTCGTAATATCATTACGCACGAGATACATACGGTATTTTTTGCCATACCCACTACAAAATACCTACTTTTCACTTCATTTTCAAAAAAATTTGACAATTCATTTGCGTCGCCATCTTTACTTCTACAGTATGCCGTGAAGCTCGTGAGTAAGTAGTGGCAGGCATATAGAGCGAATAAACAGAAGTTGCTATGGCAAACGTTTACTTACCGCACTAGTGCTGTAAGTAAAACACTTTCCGCACATCTGCCTATTAAATGACTCAATAAAGGCCACTATACATACATCGAAAGTAGCTACATATTTTGTAGTGGGTATGGCAAAAAATGATTTTTGGCACACTTTTAGACTTTAGTTTACATCATTTTTGACGGGAATACGTCTTTAAAATCGGAAAAGTACTGGAGAGAATGTACAAACAGTCTAGCGTTACGAGAATAGATGATAATGGAAATTTTTATTGGAAAAGCACCCAATTACATAGTTGATTCCTGCAAATATCGGAAAAAATCATTTAGACAACCTTAGTCACAGTTAGGTTTCTAACCTGAACATTTCCACTATCGCGGCGGAATGAGCTTACCATTACTCACACGTCACAAGATTACCAATATAACATTCTCCATACCTATATGCAAAGGAAGCAATAGATTTCCACTACATGCGAGTGTTATTATATATAGCTAGGTTGTAGATGTGAATCATCGTAATAGCGAGAGCTATTCATGTAGGTGGTGTAGTGGAAATCTATTGATTCCTTTGCATATATGGAGAATGTTAGATTGCAGGTAACCTTGTCACGGGTAAGTAATGTAAGCTCATTCCGCCGCGATAGCGGAATGGTTCAGGTTAGAGTTCTGACTGTGACTATGGTTGTCAAAATGATTTTCTCCGATATTTGCAGGAATCAAATTATGTAATTGGCTGCTCTTCCAATAAAAATTTTCAATTGCAAAACAGCCGTATACATCTTTTTAATAGATGATAATCTTTCGTCTTACTCTTATATAGTTTTTTAAAAGCAACATCCAACTTTTTTTCCGCTCGCATAACTCAAAAACAACCAATGATATCGACTCCGGACCAATTTCATTCGACACATAATTATTACATAATGAACACCTGATTACGTTTCCAAGAAATTTAAATTAGGGGTTTTTTGTTTATAACAAAAAAACTTTAAAAAAATTCATAATATGTACTATATAGGTGAACTCCTTTTTTCTCGCATATTTCGAGTAGAAATACTGATATCGAGTCCGGACTGCTGTGTGAGTTGGGGTATATTTTGAAAATAAAACAAAACATTAATTGAATCTTGAAACAAAAAAATCAACGTTTTTTTAAGGAAAGTAATGAATAATAATCATCTGCAGTGCACTACGCAATAAATAACGCACGTACACAGTGTCACACTGTCCCAAGTAAATAGTTTTCATTTTTAAGTATTTTAGATACAAAATAATACGTTCTTTTTAAAAGTAGGCGAAATCTCGATATTGTCGAGATTTATCGAAATCTCGCCAGACAATCTCGCGAGATCTCGAATTGTCAATCTCGGCTCGAGATTGCATTCCCTAGTCCGGACCAATTTCATTCGACGCATAATTGCATAATGAACGCCTGATAAGGTTTGCGAAAAATTTGAATTGGCGGTTTTTTTTATAACAAAAAAAACTACCTACTGTAAAATGGATGTAAAATGTTAACCTGTATTGCAAATAGTTTCTCTACGGTAGACTGGGCTCTAATCTCTAAAGGCACCCAATGGAAAGTTAGCAGTGTGGTTTTATCCACACACCAAGCCTGTTTTTTTTAAAATTTAGTCTCGAGCCCACTAGTTTTACTATGACGAAAAAAAAATCTATCCTTGGATCAAACGATACCATAGGGAACGTGTAATAGTTATACATGGGTGGGAAAGAGGGGATTAGACCCCACCGAACGTTTAGGCAATCCATTCTACACTTCTTTTGTACAATATCATAAAATTCTTTTGTTACGCGGTTCTTATTGTTCGTCTTAACACAACGCAGCTGCTATACAAAATTGTTTCCGATGTAAACTAGAAGAAAAAGGAACGAACAATTTAATTCTAACTAATGAAGCTAACTGCTGCAAAAATTCAAACAAGAAAAACATAAAACGATTCTGCAGATGCAAGAATAATTAGCTTGAATAAAAAGGGACAGCTCTGTATATGTTTGCAAGTTCATTTATACACCTACAGGAGCGCTGCTGCATGACAGTAGATAGATGTTTTTTTGTTAAGTCTCAATTCAACAGTCAACAACGAATC
Organism: Mongoloraphidia duomilia; assembly: GCA_039654895.1. NCBI lineage: Eukaryota > Metazoa > Arthropoda > Insecta > Raphidioptera > Raphidiidae > Mongoloraphidia > Mongoloraphidia duomilia. Next base: position 2,923,803 of record CM077520.1, on the reverse strand, counting down.
GCAGAAGAGAAAGACGATGCGTCAAATTCAGCGTTGCCAGATTTAGGGACATTTCTCTAGATCTGGGAAATTTCCGACTGGTTTGGGGAAAAGGGAAATAAGAGACATTTTTTATTGATAGGTACCTAGGGAAATGCAAGAGAAAATTAAAATAATACAGCGATATCCATCGCCAAGAACGGCGATTCCTGTTGTATCGCCGTTCTTAGCGATGGATATCGCTGTATTATTTTAATTTTCTTCTGATGTTTCTTAAGAACATTAGCATCTTTATCATTATGTAGCTGAATAGACATAGATCCATGTCTGATGATGATAGTTTCTATATCGAAACGATCGCGGTTACATTTATAATATAAATTAAATTACTTTTTGGATTTGGTCTACATTTTTTCAACTTACAATTTTAGGATCATTGCTGAAAAAACATTAAATTAAATATGAAAGTTTAACCTCTGCAGTCTGTGTTTGCAGTTGACGCGATTAAAAGTTTCACTTCTGTAGCGTGTAATGTAAACTACATAGTCTATTTTTAAAGGTATGACATTAAATATATTTAAATAGCTTAACGCAATGATATAGATAGATAGATAGATAGATAGATAGATAGATAGATAGATCAATTTATTTGCATAGCCAAAAATATGGATACAAAAAGTCAAATCAACAATACAATATAAAAAGTATACGAATTACAAATTAAAAATCACAATTTAAAAATTCATTATCGCTATAAAAACAATGTTTAATTAGGAGCGTTTTGACTAATTTTTTAAATTTTTTTAAGGGTTGCACTTTTATAAAATCCGGTAATTTATTATAATATTTCATTGATAAATAATTGAAACTTTTTTGACTAGTAGTGTATTTGTGCAATGGTAAACAAATTGAACCTTTATGTCTCGTATCATGTGAGTGGCAGTCAGAATGTTTAAGAAACTTTTCAATATTTTCTTTGGCATATATCAAATTTGAGTATATATATAAAGATGGTAATGGCATTATTTTCAAATCAGAGAAGATAGGTCTACAATGGGTTCGATGTGGCACTTTGGTGATCGCTCGAAGAGCCATTTTCTGTAAAACAAAAACCCGTTGAGCTGAAGGCGCACTACCCCAGACTAAAATTCCATACTAGCCTACTAGCCTAGGCAAGATTTCTGTCAAAATCGACATCAACGCGAGCGAAGCTGCAGACAAAATATACGAACGATACGGAGTGTCGCTTCTGTAATCCTATTTTGTGACAGTAGGTGTGTTTTTTTTATGTTAAGTCTCAATTCAACTGAAGTTTATTAGAGAAGTATCCCCACAGAGCAACAAGAAGTACAATAAAAGGTATAAGTACATTCTATCTAGTTACGTCACGTCCGTTTAGCCAATTATAAAGAAGCCGACCGACCGCCTGCATTCATACAAAAAGCAAGAAAATCAGTAAAATGTCATTAGTAATGCGATCTTCCTTAGTGCAGCGAGTCGACACGACTATAGTACGGTTCGGAAATAATAGAGCGTGAGTCATGCATAGTTACTACCAAGGTGAATGGAGCGGCAAATCGATGAAACAATGTAAAGCATGCACGTCCCATGTATTAAGAACTGTTCTGCTTATATAAATAGTGAAGTACAAGTTACTGACTCACTCTCATTATTACCGAACCGTACTACCAATCTTCTGTCCTCCTTTAATACCCCCGTCGTGAAACTTACCGCCTTCTATACTGTAACTCGGTAGTTAATGTCGTAACGGACGTAACGAAAAAAGGTTAATGCTCCATGAAACCGACAAGCGAGCTACAACCATTGTTAAAATAATAATATTAAGAGGTAGCAAAATATGCTAACTTTTTCACACAACTTAAAACAATTTTATTGGGAACACAAAAAAGCTTGCAGTGTTTGTTTTTATAATAAACTTTCAAAAAATTTAATGGTACCTAGGTACCCAAAGTTTCAAGCAATCTATAAAATATTTAATTGTGAAGTCATTTTATACCGTAAATAGTCCAAGAGCTAGTGGTCGAAAATTACAAGATTTTTGTGAAGGCTAAAATTTTGACATTAGCGACTATTTAGGGTATAAATAAATACAATACAGCTAGCAAGTCAGCTGTCGGGACCTCTGGCGTTAAGGCGCTTTAAAAAGTGTAAAAAAATAGTATTTTGTTAAAGCTGAAATTTGGTACAGGGTTAATTTATTGAATGTAATTTATAAATAAAATATTAGTAAAAAAAAACTTTTTAGAGACAAGCTTTTATTGAAATGCATACTAAAAAGGAAAAAATAATATTTAATAATTTCGGTTCATAATTATTATAAAAGCGAGGGTTGTAATCTCTATGATAGTTTTTTAGTCGCAACCCCCGTTTTTATAATAACTATTAACCAAAATTAATAAATATTATTTTTTCCTTTTTAGTACATTTCAATAACAGCTTGTCTCTAAAAAGTTTTTTTTAACTAATATTTTATTTTGTTCATTTTAGTCTTTAAAAATTTACCCCTCTTTGACACCCGTAGGGGTTGAATTTCGAGAAATCCTTTCTTAGTGGATGCTGACGTCAGAAAAGGAACCAACTGTCCAAATTTCAAGTCTTTAGCTTCAGCGATTTGGCCTGGGCGTTGATTAGTCAAAAAAACCCTACATCCCCGTTTGAACCCCTTAGGGGTTGAATTTATTTCTAAAAACGATTTATTCTTGTATTGTCATCGGGAATACATAAGTGTACAAAATTTAAAGTCGATTGGATACGTGGAAGTCGTTCAAAATTGACTTGCAAGTTTTGACCTAAACAAACAATAAACAAACAAACTACCATTGCAAGTTAAATAAAAGCTTGTAAAAAACAGTCAGACCTCATTTTGCTTGAAACTTCTGCCAACAGCTAACAAGGTCGGTTTTATCAAAATGAGGTCTGACTGTTTTTTTTTTTTCAATAAATTAACCCTGTGGCAAATTTCAGCTTTTACACCTTCTTAAGCACCCCGACGCCAAAGGTCCCAACCGCTGACTTGCTGACTGTATATAAATTATTTTTTACACCTTAAATACTAGCTATAATCTCGAAATATTATCCTAAAAAAATCTTGCAATTTTTGAACTCGAGCTCTTGAACTTAAATGAGTATACCTATCTTTCGCAATAACCATCCTTACTAAATATTATAAATGCGAAAGTAGGTAACTTAACTCTGTCTGTCTGTCACTCTGTCTGTTACCTTTTCACGTCTAAACCGCTGAACAGATTTCGATAAAATTTGGCAAGGAGATAGACTGCATCCTGAGGAAGGACATAGGCTACATTTTGTCTAAAAAAAAAACCCGGCTTCACCCGAGTGAAAAAAAATCTCTGGAACTACTAAACCGATTCTAAAAATTCTTTCACTAATAGAAAGCTACGCAGTGGGAGAAATTCTTGCGGGGGATAGGGGAGAAGTTCTTGCGCGGAGGCTAATAAAACATAAATTCTTATCTCTGGAACTACTAAACCGATTCTAAAAATTCTTTCACTATTAGAAAAGCTACGCAGGGGCACAGCTTCTCGCGGGGGATAACAAATTAACAATATGCTAAATATACGTGAGAGGAGCAATGGGTGACCGCTATTAAATCGTAATTTTATACCACCCTGGCAAAGCCGGGACGGACCGCTAGTAAAATTTATATATTACCTAACAAAAAAATTAAGACTGTGGAGCAGGAAATCAACAAAGTTTAAAACAGCATGGGTTATCCTATGGGCCCAAATCAAGTGCACGACACTGTATATTTGACTGACTAAAAATTAGGATTAAAATGTTTTCGGTTAAATTACATATTTTTAGCCAGAAACACAAAATAAAAGAAGATACAGTCATACCCTGGCTTAAGTAAATTCGCAGTTGTTATTTTCATTTTCATTCCTCCGTCAACCCTTTCACAAACTCGAAGCGCTCGCGCATTTTCGTTTGACTTAAGTCGTTTGCTCATTTTTTTGTTATTCTTTTGTTTTATAAAATGATTAAATAATGAAAATAATTTTTTATTACAATTGTTATTATATTATTATTATTATTGTAGATTATAGACGCGTCGACAACTCAGGTCATTAGCGTCTTCAACACAGCAATTAATAATCCATTTGCGTATTAGAATCTGCCAGTCGGCATACACAAACCGACTGGTACGAGCTTGGGCTCCTGGGAACGCCAATTCCCAAAGAACATTCTTGGAATGCAATTGTGAGAACAACTACATTCCAATGTTCCTCCTGGGGGAATTACAATCATTACTTAATGTAATATCTTGATGATTTTCTAATTTCTTTATTCAACCGCTATCGAAGAACCTGCTATCTCATACCTTTTGTATGAAAGTTCATACCATGACTTATTTCCACCTATGACGTAACTTGGGATATTAGTGTATTGTTTTTGGAAGATATTAAAAATAAAAAAACTTTTTAACAGAAAAAAACCTCCTTCAAAAAGGCACAAAAAAGAGGAAAATAATGAAATGTTGAGGTCTGTGCTAATTAAAATATGAAATTGGTTAAAAAGAAGATATTAATCACTATACTATACTTTTTAACCGACTTCATATTTTAATTGGCACAGACCTCAAAATTTCAATATTTTCCTCTTTTTAGTGCCTTTTTGGAGGAGGTTTTTCTTTTGTTAAAAAGTTTTTTATTTTTTACTTTTTAGTGTCAAAAAGTAACATTTACCTTAAAGAATCACACGCCGTTACTTACTTTTTTATTAAAATCAGCCGAACTACCGAACCGATTTTGATGAAACCAATCTGAAAGTATATCCTTTCAAATAAAAAAAAATTTTTCAAAATAGGTTCATAAACGACGAAGTTATCCGCGAACATACATAACCTTTTTTTGAAGTCGGTTAAAAAACTAAAAATACCTCAAAACCAGTGCTGTGACCTTGAACTTTTACCCCGTGTAGTGTATGAATTTGTTTTCCTGTTTTCTGTCACAAATTGAAAAAAAAATGTTATATTAAGTATAGTTTTATCCTTAATTCAATTTCCTCTGACATCCGATTCGCTTTTTATGTCAAAAGATTTAAAAAAGAACTCAGGCTACGTATTTTGCATATAGGTAAACAATAGATACGACAAATAGTTGCCTAACAAATCATCAAAAATAAAAAACAATCAAACAAAACAAAAAGAAAAAACAAACGAAATTGTAAATAACTCCACCGCTTTTATATTGCAGATATTGACTTTCTTTCAACGCAGAGGAAAAAAAGTATTTCTACCACAGGCGTCGATTATAAAAAAAAATGTGGTCAAATTTATTTAGAAGTTTTCGGCACTTGGTAGAACGTGATTAAATATCAAAATTATAAACAACACATTTTAACAAGTATTCTTTATAATTTTGTTATTTACAGTCTGAAAAAATCGGTCGTGAATATAATTAGGGTTCAAGGATTCCCTGAAAGTTTTTTTAAGAAATGCATTGTTTTTATGAAAAAAAAAACTCGGGTCGCAGTGCCAAACCCTGCCGACAATATAGTGTATTTGCTAATACAGGCATTGTGGCATTATTATGTGAACTTAAGTTTGTTTTTTGACAAAATAAAAAATTTAACCCCTTAATACATCCCTTAAAATAATTAAATTTTTCTAAATTTCAATATTAGACATATATTTTATTAGTACACCCAATTAAATACACCTTTCCATAAGTAAATCCGTATCAACAAACTAGTGTTTTCATAAAATTTAAAAGTCCGGTCCTGTCGGGCCGATTTTATCAAAATTTTAGCAGCACATTTTAATCTTTACTAAAGAGTTAAATTTCAATTTTGAAACGATTCTGACAAATTTTTCGGTATTTTTGGGCCCAAAAACTTTTTGGAACCCCTAAATACAACCCTGAAAATGGTCCGATCGGGCCCATTTTAAATAGGCTTCTTGCGGTGATGGGTTCCAATGTGTGTACCAAATTTCGTTTCAATCGATTAAGTCTGTCGAGAGTTATCGTGTACACACACACACACACACACACACACACACACACACACACATAATATATATATATATAAATATATATATATATAAACATTTTCAAAAATGGTGCCAAAGTGATCAGGAGGCTATGAAACGTCGAGAAATTTTGGTCCGACCGCTAGGTCCCGCCATCCGACCGACGCCAATAGTGTATGTGCCATATTATGGCAAATACACTAATAACTGAGGAAGAAAAGTTAATTTTCGAAAAGTTATAATTATGAACATTTTCATTATTAGTATTGCTACGTATTTGTTGATTGCCTATAACATAAAATATTTAAAACTTAATTATGAGAGTAAAAAAGGTCCGAATAACACATTACAATCCACTCCGTAATACAGCTTTTAGCCCAGTCGTTAGAGGCAAAAAAATAATAGTAAAAAAAACTTTTGAAATGGACTAAAAAGGAAAAAATAATTTTTAATAATTTAGTTTCATAATAATTACAAAAGCATGGGTTGTGACTAATAAACTATCATAGAGTTTACAACGCACGCTTTTATAATTAAATATGAACCTAAATTATTAAATTTTTTTTCACTTTTCGTCCATTTCAATAAAAGCTTGTTTTTAAAAAGTTTTTTTTTACTAATATTTTTTTGTTCTTTTTAGTCTTCCAAAATTTTCGACCGCCATTTTGGATTTATAATGACGTTACACTGCTTATTGTATTCTACTCGTCATATTCTTTTATTTGATAACCATATTATGAGGGTTGCAAATAACTAGGTAATCCGCCATTTTGTGTCGGCCAATATCGAATTTAGAATGACGTCACACAGCTTATTATATTCTACTTGTCATACCCGTTTATTTGATATCCATGTCGAGGGGGTCGTAAAGAATAAGGTAGGCCGCAATTTTGTGGTGACAGTCATATTGGATCTACCATAATTTTAAATATACTATACTGTATTGTCTTTAGAACCAAAGGTGTGTGCAAAATTGCAGCATGATTGGATATCGGGAAATGGTCGAAAATTCGATTGCCAAATTTGTCCCGGACAGACAGAAAACCAAGTTAAATAAAAGCTTGTAATAACTCTCCTCTTACATCTAGGAAACAGTTTTTTAAGCAACTATAGCAAAAAAATATAAATCAAAGAACCTACCTCAAGAGATGTAAGAACATTCAGAGTCGAATACACTGTAAATAAAAAATAGATGTAAAAATACTTTGAAAGTTAAGGTAGAATTCGCTCGATTTTCTAAGTGATTTTACATTATTGTTTATTTTTACACAGAAAACTTCATAAAAACTTGGGACTTTTACTGTAAAGTTAAACAAATTTGTAATTTTTACATAAAATAAATTAAAATTACATAATTTGTGTAATATTCCAATAAAGTGTGTAAAAATTACAAAATAAAATGTATAGTTACATATATAAAATGGATGAATACAAAACAAATTAATGTAAAATTAGTAACCACGCATGCGCAATGTGTTTTTACGGAATCTACGCGATGTGGTGATATCTGTTTGCGACGTCATTTTCTCTTTGTGTGCCTATTACCAGATTAATCGCTGGCTACAAATGGACTATCGATAATCTATGTAATCGACCTTCTCATTTCTTACAATGTGAACGATGACAGTTACATATAACCTCAAAAAATTTGACAGTTGACTATATCTGAAAGTGGAATTTCATAGTCACTTTAGCAGTTTGGGCAAGAGGCAGTAAAAAGTCTACATCTTAAAAAAATGTATCCATGTTTTTTTCTATACAGATTTCCTGGCGCCTGGATTTACAAACTAATTGACCTCCAGATATACCTAATATAAAAATCAGCCAAACCCGAGATCTCCATAATCGACGCCTGTGATTTCTACCACAACTTATTGTATGTAGACGGTTTTTTTAATGTACTGCAATTACTTATCCCTATCCCAGAAATTAGAAATACATTTATTAAAACGAAAGCTCTTTCAGACATAATTACTCGGATTGATTTCGTTAGAAAAAGTCGACAAAGGAAGAGAGAAATCTTTTTGTGAAAAAGTGGTACGCTAAAAGCATTTTAATTCAGTGGATTACTTGCATACCTACTATAAGCTTCATTTCATCGAAAAATAAAACAACATAAAACAAAGTTTGTAAGCCAACAAGTTATTCATATCAGTGTTTCATAATATAACTATGCTAGCGAACGTATAGTTATTATAAAAAACTCGGGTCGCAGTGCCAAACCCTGCCGACATTATAGTGTATTTGTGTGAACTTAGTTTGTTTTTGGACAAAATAAAACATTTAAGCTCTTAATACATCCCTTAAAATTACATTTTTTTTTCTTAATTGCAATATTATTATCAATATAACATCTGCACCAAATTAAATACACCCTTTCAGTAAGTAAATCCATATCGGCAAACTAGTGTTTTCAGAAAATTTAAGTCCGGTCCTGTCGGGTCGATGTTATTAAAATTTTAGTAGCACATTTTGATCTTAAATTTCAAAAAATTGTTAAATTGTGTTTTAAAGACCACCAACAGCTAAGGTTATTTGGGCCTAGCACCAATTCATATTTTCAATTCATAATAAATTGAAAATCCAATTGGCGCTTTTACCAGCTCTCGGGCTAGAACCCGGGAACTGGGGACTTGTAATAGAGGAACCATAGCAAAGCCATGTAAACAACAGCATTTCTACACGCTCGGCTATTCTCAAGCCCGGGGTTAAATTTCAATTTTGAAACAATTCTGAACACTTTTTCAGTATTTTTGGGCCCAAAAACATTTTTCAACCCCTAAAAATCACCTTTAAATTGGGCCCATTTTAAATAGGCTTCGTGCGGTGATGGATTCCAGCGTGCGTACCAAATTTCGTTAAAATCAATTAACTTTCTCGAAAGTTATTGCCCGCACATATAAATACAGGGTGTTAAAAAAGAAGTGTTCGGAAACGTTAAGGGCGTATATTATAGACCAAAATAAGTGAAAAAAATCTAATAAACATGGGTCCGCAAACTAACCGTCTCAAAAATATGGTTAGGGAGTACTTACTTAAACCAAAGGTACAATAGAAGATGGATAGAACGAGGAGGCACAGTGGCATGACCTCCCAGGTCTCCTGACTTAACGCTCTTGGACTTCTTTGCTTGGGGATATTTAAAAAGTTTAGTTTATTCTACTACAAATTATTATGTATATACCTACCTAATATAAATTATTTCCAAAAATTGTTAAGGAGGCTATGATACGTCGAGAAATTGTGATCAGACTCCTAGGAGGTCCTGCCATCCGACCGACGCCAATAGTGTATGTGCCATATGGCAAATAAACTAAAAACCGGCCAAAAGCAAGTCGATGGTCCATTTGTAGCCAGCGATTAATCTGGTAATAGGCACACAAAGAGACAATGGCGTCGCAAACAGGTATCGCCACATCGCGTAGATTCCATAAAAACACATTGTGCAAGCGTGGTTACTAATTTTACATTAATTTGTTTTGTATTCGTCCATTTTATACAGGGTGAGTTCGACCACCCGTATCAGTCGTTTTTTTCGAAAACGGTTAGTCGTAGAGAGTTGTGTGAAGAATTTGTGTTATAAAAGCCCTAATAAAGAATCGAATGGTAATAAATTTTTTTTCCGGGAAGGTCGGCTTCCCTATTAGTTTGCTCCAGAATGTCCAGAACTCCGTAATTATAAATGTAACGATAGGTCGAAAGTGGTATTGTTGAAAAGATCTTTAAAAAATTAGCAAGTTTTGTACAGATTTTTTTTTTATTACTGCCACCCCTGTTAAGTAATATTTGTTTGAAATTACTAAATTTAAATGTCATAATAACGAACTTTTTAAAAGTCCGCATTTGAAATCTAGTTACCTATCTATCGATCATTAAACACTGAAGAAGTACACTCACAGTATAACCAGAAGAGCTCAATAGTATGTATTAAAGAGTAAATGGAAGACAATTTGAACACTTGTGACAATGTCTAAGGTTGCTAGATTTTTAATGCCGACTTCGATCGTTATTATGAAATTTTGATTTAATAATTTCAAACGATTGTTACTTAAGCGGGGTGGCAGTAATTAAATAATGTTTCCTACAAAACTTGCCTATTTTTTAAAGAGCTTTTTAACAGCACCACTTTCAACCTATCGTGCGTTCTAAAATTCCGGAGTTTTGAACATATAATAATTTATATTTATACTTATAGAAATTTACAGGGGTGGCAGTAATAAAAAAAATTTTCCTACAAAACTTGCTTATTTTTTAAAGATCTTTTCAACAATACCACTTTCGACCTATCGTTACATTTATAATTCCGGAGTTCTGGACATTTTGGAGCAAACTAATAGGGAAGCCGACCTTCCCGGAAAAAAAAATTATCACCATTCGATTCTTTATTAGGGCTTTTATAATACAAATTTTTAACACAACTCTCTACGACTAACCGTATCCGAAAAAAACGAACTCACCCTGTATATGTAACTATACATTTTATTTTGTAATTTTTACACACTTTATTGGAATATTACACAAATTATGTAATTTTAATTTACTTTATGTAAAAATCACAAATTTGTTTAACTTTACAGTAAAAGTCCAAGTTTTTAAGAAGTTTTTTGTGTAAAAATAAATAATAATGTAACATCACTTAGAAAATCGAGCGAATTCTACCTTAACTTTCAAAGTATTTTTACATCCATTTTTTACAGTGTACTGCTAAACTTAATAAAAGATACAAAGAAATGATAACTACATATATGAGAAATTTGTTGCTCTTCATTATTTTGTTGCCAAATTAAAATCTACTCGGGCGAATCCGAGCCGGAAAGATGGTATTACAATACAAAAAAAAAAAGCAGTCGAGTTTAAATAAACTATAAATTGACTTGATGTTGTATGGTTGTATCCTAAATGGTTAAACAATAAATTCCATATCTATTCTATTCTATTGTATTGAAACAAGTAAACAAGAGAAACAATTTTCTACTTCATTAATATAAACCATTTTAACGGCCCGCAAAGGCTCCAATTTTTTAAAACTTTAAACGGAAAGGGTAAGATTGCTAAAGTTTTGATTTTTGCATTGTTATCATGCAATATGCCTAAAAAAGATGACATTTCGTTTAAAAAAGTAACATACATGAAAATCTCCCTTTACAGTTTTATAGTAGCAATCGGATAGACTGTATACCTACCACGAAACCGAAAATTGTCACAATTCACAAATGTACATCCCAGAAACTGTCTCTTTTATACAAAATTCCAATGTTTGGTGAGCATAATGAATGATGTTCATACAGAGCAAAACACTCACACATACACACGATGTATGGATGACCGGCCTTGTCTCCCCATTGTCTACCGGATCACACACAGAAAGAGCGAGAGAGAGAGAGAGCCGGAGGAGAAGAAGAAGACGAGAAACTGAGAGAGAGAGACGCCAGCGCCGCGCGGTGGCCATAGCGCACATTTAGAGCGACGCTACCAACGCATATCATCACAGCCACAGCGACCGGCAGTTTATTCCGTGCTGTCGTGACGGTTTGACTGTAGAGAGAAACATCGAAAACGACACAGTTGGTTCAAATTCTCTCTTGTGTTGTGTGTATGTGAAAAGAGATCCATCGAAGCTGTGAATTGCGCGGTGACACAGTGACATATAATATGTGACAACTGCACGCATCTAACGGTAATCCGAACGACAAACTTCTGATAATTCAATAATCAAAGTTTTAATCACATTAGTGTCCGCTATGTGTCGACGATTAATCAAAATTCTCGGTATATGACTTAATTCCTAAACGAACCGAATGCCTGTTATGATTATGTCATTATTCTTCGACTACTGTCAACACCCTACATCAAGATAAAGTGATCAAGAAGAATAAAATGTGTATTCAAGTTGTGACAATAGAATGTAACAGTTGAAGGTGCAAATACAGTGACAAGTGACAATCGGTTGCAATTATTGACACAGTGTCTCGCAATCAATAATCATGATGTTGATAGCGACTTGAAGCGGCAGCATCGGCAATGCAGCGTCACCTGCAGGTCCTGCTAATAGCCTGCGTGGTGACCTTGATAACGGTTGTAGTGGCTGAATGCCCGACGTCGTGTCAATGTCGTGACATCCCGGCCGAACCAGACGCGGGGGATGTACCGTCGTCAGACGCGACGATACTGACGGCAATCGCGTGCATCGGCAATCCTCCTGGAGGTCGTTTTCCGATCACCACCGGCAGTATCGCCGTAACGCGTTTATCTCGCACTTCGCTCGAAGCTCTCCTCGCGCGACTCGCCAATATCAATATTACTGTCGACCTGCCGCATTTCGCTGAAATATCGATCAGTCGATGCGATTTGCGTAGCATCGATACACGGATCGGTAGATTGGCGTGGCTACGATCGCTCGACGTGTCACAAAACGCGATAAATCGACTCGAACACACAGCGTTCGATAACCTGACAAATTTAGTCACGTTGGACTTATCGTGCAACAAAATTAAAGTGTTGAGTGGCAAACCGTTTGTCGCTCTGTCGCATCTTGAGCGACTAAATCTGAGTGCCAATTTCATTTACAACATATCAGACGATGCGTTCTGCAACGCGCACGAACTGCAATATTTAGACTTGTCGATGAATAATCTCAGTGTTTTGGAGGAAGATGTGTTTGCGCCATTAATCGGTCTCCAATACTTGAACTTGAGTGTCAATCGTCTCGAAACCCTCGGTGAAGAGTGCTTCAGTAGACTCGCGAGACTTCAACAGCTCGATGTGTCACATAATCGATTGACTAGCGTTGCACCGGGTGCTCTACAAGCTCTTCCTAGTCTGGCCCGTTTATTACTCGCCGGAAATCCATCACTCGGTGATTTACTGGTCGGTACCGGTCGGCGACTACAAACGGTGGACGCGTCGCGTACAGGTCTTGCACATGTACCACCGGCTCTTACGCATTCCGTACGGACACTCCGACTCGCCGGCAATGCGATACACTCCGTACGTTGCGGCGATTTGGACTCGTATCCGCTGCTACAGTTGCTCGACTTCAAGGCCAACGGTTTGGAAAGTATCGAAGACGACTCGTTAGGTCGACAAGAAATGTTGTCGACACTTTACCTGACCGACAACAAGTTGCGAGCGGTACCGCGAAGCCTACCGGCAGGTCTTAAGACTTTACATCTCGAGCAAAATCGGGTCGAGCATCTCAAAGTCGGAGAAATTGCCGGACTGACGCAACTCGAAGTACTTTTGCTGAACGATAACGAAATAGCGACAATAGAGGAAGGAGCTTTGGACGATTTAACATCACTAATCACTTTGGACATCTCGGGCAATCCGTTAACAATACTAGGAGGAGGAGTTTTGGCTGGCTTGATCAGTCTTCAAGTGTTGCGTTTGGCCGGACTGCCTGTCGCGACGGCAGCCCGAGATACCGCATTTCCAGTTCATGCGCCTGAACGACTCGTTAGCTTAGATTTGACAGCCAGTCCGGGTCTGGCGAGAGTATTTCTCGCGGATAATGCAGCTCTAGCCGCGTCGCGCGAACTACAGGAGCTGAGCGTCGCAGACGCCGGTCTCGCTCATATCCGGCCGGACCTGCTGCACTTCCTGCCGCAATTACGTGTACTTAAACTTGACGGTAACCGTCTCGACTGCAGCCGTTTGTTATGGCTCGCCACGTGGATGCGGCAACAAAATCGTCCGGAAGATCGTGCCGTTCTCTGTGCATCACCGCCGGACCTAGCAGGAAGTTTGATCGTTGACCTTCAGGAAGGTGATCTGCCAACAGTCACGGGCAACGCCGAAACTACAACGCCATCAAACAGGTACGTGATCGCTCATCATCCAAAATTCGCGCGCGCAGATTCAACAATCAACAATACAATAACAACAATAAACCCATCAACACAATCCGCATTGACAATAATCGATAAGAATGTATCATCTCAATCAGTCTTAATCAGAATTCAACAACATATTCAACCCTCAGAAGCACAGCCAACTGTTCCCCAAAGCAATTTATATCCAATCACTGCTGCTAATGAAAACAGCACAATCATCAAGAATGGTTCACTGTTACAAATAAAACAAACTTCGCTTGATAAATCGACGCACAAAAAGAATCTGACGAATAAAAATATGTCGACACGCTCACCAATTGTTATTACAACGAACAAGACGCCATCGTCATCGGATGAAAATGTAACTACAAGAAAAGGATCGATTATTAAAAGCACTGTAATGCCAGTCGTTGAGACGTCAAGGCAAACACTTACCAATATTTTTTACGCAACTCAAGCGTATGTTGGAAGACGGCAAAGCGAGCAAAAATTGGCTAGCACTGTGAAAAATTTTAATAACAAAACCAGAAAGGCGACGCCATTTACAACCACGCCAATGCCTGCTACAACAATACACGATAACAGAACAGAAAATGTAAGAAACAGTACGATGTCGAAACAACAAGAATCAATGCTGATTACAAAAATATACAGCAAAACAGAAGACGAGCGAAACAATTCAATCTCAGATGTTGAAGAAACCGATGACGAAACAAAAAAACACGACACGTTCGTTAAAATAAAACAGTCGATCGATGAGGATAAAAACAAAACGAACAGTCTTAGAAATCGTAAGAGAATCAAACAGATAAGAAAAAACGAGTCTATAAAGACAATAGTCGCCATCGAGGCAAAGGAGGAAAGTATAGACAATAAAACGACAGTTGTTCAACAAGGAGGAGAGCCGATCAATATGATGTTTAACGAATCGATCGCATCTTCTAAACCGAGGTTCATACTGGACTTGCCGGAAGCTATGAGGGCACAACATGTGGACCACGTGACCGCTGCCACCTATACACTCGGGAGTGCGCCTTCCATGACAGCCGGCGCGACACATCCGGGTATGTTGGTGCTCGTGCTTGTGTTGTTGAGCGCTGTAGGTGCCGCGCTCGCGCTCACGATGCTCGCATCGCATTTCACGAGCAGCAGACGTCGTCGACGTACCGACGCCGGTGGTGAAGGCGACGAAGATGAACGAGCGACTTGCGATTCGCTCGAGATCGCTCATATGCCAGGAGTTACGGACCTCTGGTGACACCTGCGGGGCCCGCAACACGAAGAACGGGCCGTGCTTTACGACTCACTCACGTAGCTCTGCAGTGCGATCGAAACAAATGAACACCGCGGTAAACATGGCTGATATTAACAATCAATAGTTTTTTCACAATAAAACTGTTAGTGGAAATCGCTAATCCATTATTTTTCATTTATTAGAAAAGTGAGACAAGATCGTGGTTATATCAATTCCTAAATTAAATTTTCGAAAAATAATAATAATCAACTTTATTGCCACCATATGCACTCAAGTAAATAATTTAGTTACTTACCCTTTAAAGGCTGGTAACATAGAAGTACCCAAGCTAAGGTACACTGTTATTGAACCATTATACTACTATACTTTATACATTACCGGCTATTTTTCATATAAATATTAATAGAAGAGCCAGTCCTGCCGGACACATTTTTTTTTTTGATATCTTTAGATTGGAATCTTATTATTTGTATGGCCTTATCATGATTTGTCTTTTATAAGACTCCAGTTCCCATAAAAAACTGGTGAAAGTATCAACTAAATTTCCAAAATAATGAAAAATATGAGTTATTACTAAGTCCAGTTATTCTTGGTAGTTGGCCTTAAAAAAGAGATTTTAAAAACAAAAAACGAGGTGACACATAGTTTTGAATTTAACTTGTACTTTTTTTGTCATTCGTTGTACGTGACCATCTCTTTCCATTGAAAGACAATCTTGGAGCTTTTAATGAATATGTTACAGACAGAAGTCTGTGTTTGTATTATGGAGAAATAATATTGATTTTAAAATGCAGCCAAGTATACCGTGTGTCCTTTTGTAATATCTCACCATGTATGTACTATATTGTGCTGTGCTTAAGATTAAATATTTTTGTACAACTGACTAACAAAATGGACAACTAATTCTGTAACATAGTATTTTGTAACTGTACAATCTTTAATTTTTAAATAAAAAGTTTGATCTTGTCGTTAGTGAAGTGATTTTACGGTTTTTTAAATAAATTTATTAGAACAGAACTCATTGTATTCCAGGAAACCGGAGTTTTTTTTAATGTAAATTAATATTGGAAACCAAGTAGTAAATTAATTAAGCCAATACTTAAAATCATTCGAAAACCAATAAAATAACAGAAATCCCTAAAAACCACGATATTATTAATTAAGATACAGAAACTTGTGCATATTAGAACTATGATTTTATAAAATAACAAAATAATTTAAAAAAAAAGATAAAAAAGTGAATTTATAATCGGTAAAAATCAGAAATTAAATGGATACGTGAAATTTTGTTTTTATTATTGTGATAATTTATAATTATTAATTTGATGTTGATTTTGTCATAAATAGTAAAATAAAATTATTTAGAATATTACCTTCAATCAAGAATTAAATAAATCATTAGAATTCTCTTTTGAACGCAACAAATAGGACAAAAAAGACTGGTTTCCGATCACTTTAGTGATTGACAACTTTTATACAGAGTGTTTAAAAATTGCATGGCACTATAATATTGTAGGGATGTGTTCTCCACGAGTCAAAACAAAATAAACAAAAAAACTCAAAGTAATGCTGCATTCATAATAATAATAATAAAGCAACTTTATTTAAAAAAACATATACATGTATAAACAGCGTCAGTCTATCTTTCTACAGAAATTCTCTCAGAGAATAATATGTTTTATCTATTAAATATTTTTTTGATCTTTTTTTAAAATTTAAATCATTTCCAGTTTTAATTACATCTGGAATTTTATTATGTACCCGTATCATAAAACGAAGGCCACATTCAACTATGAACTTTGTATTGTTAAAAAAAATATTTTTATGTCCCAATATCTCGGTGATAGATCAATTGTAAACACACATTAATATGAGCTTTTTTGCATATTTTGTGATGGAGAACACATTTCTACAATGGTGTCGTACAATTTTGAAACAGCCTGTATTTATAGTTGAGAGAATAGATTAAATTATTATCGTATGATCATATTATGCATGCAGTAATAGAAGATTGTATATCTAGTGGCGTAATGAGGTATATTACTGACGAGTAGTGACAGTACCTATGTTAAAAGTTTTAAGTCACACGAGTCATATCATCACACACTACATATAGTATATGGTATTTTTTGCCATACCCACTATAAAATAGATGCTTTTTACTTCATTTTCAGTATTTTCAAAAAAATTTGACAGTTCATTTGTGTCGCCAACTTCACTTCTATTAGTAGGCCGAGAGTGCGGATCGAGGCGACTGAACATATTAAATCACTATAAAAATGGTTTGCTTTCCCACCCTTGTGTGGGAAAGAATACGTTCCCGCACACCGCTCTGTCAAAAGTTACTTTACAAGAAATTAGAATGATCTGTTAATAAATTAATCAAAAGATGTGTAGGGCTTGAGAATAGCCGAGAGGGTAGCAATGCTGTTGTTTACAAAGCGTTGCTATGGTTTCTCTATTACAAGTTCCCAGTTCCCGGGTTCTAGCCCGAGAGCTGGTAAAAGTGTCAATTGGATTTTCAATTTATTATTAAAAAAAAAAATAATGAATTGAAAATATGAATTGGTGCTAGGCCCAAATAACCTTAGCTGTTGGTGGTCTTTAAAACACACAAAAGATGTGTAACTTATTTGCAAATTATTATTTTCTGACTTGTCTTCACCACGATAGAATACTAATTAATTACATCTATGTTAAGTAATGATCTATTCTGTCAATTTATTTATTAGAAAAATGGTCGATCATTGATAAGTGGTCGGGAATCAGTGGCTTTACTCTATGCTTCTACTTCAGTATCCACAGCGATATCAAAAAGATAATACACAGTATTTTTTTGTAAACATCTGCATCAAGGAGTCTGAAGAAGTATTTATCTTTGACGATTCTAACGTTATTTTTAAATGTATAGTAATGGTGTTTTGGGGGAAAAATACTATTTTTGTGTATTACCATCCATTTTACAGTACCTACTTTTAATTTAATAAACAGAAAAATAAAATATTACAAAGACTTATCTAATTTTTTACGAAAATCTCCTAATTTTATTTTATAATTTAACCGAAAATGTATTTTGATACTGCCCTAATGTTCCAAAATGTTAAAATATTTTGCAGTTAAAAAAATGCAATATCAAAGTACCTATAGCCTTTCTAATAAGTAATTTATGATTAATTAATATTTTAAGGTTAGACTTCGAGAATTTCAATTTTTACATTTGGCCAATGAAACAAATCAAAACTGTTTTTTCCCAAATCAATCTAACATCTGACATTTTTTTTTCTGTGGCCTGTTATTGGGATTTTCCTGTTGGCTGCATTAAATAAATAAATAAATAAATTGGCCAAAAAATGTATAAAGTTCGATATAGATGTTTTTCTACACAATTTGATTTCGACGGACTGCATATTGCATTTACATGTTAAATATCTCCATTTGATTAAGAATGAATTCAAGTTAAAAACCGTGCCAGAGTTATTTTTGACAGTAAATAATATCACAGAAACAATTAATTTTTTTTTTCAAAATAACAGCTTTAAAGCCGTTACCACGCTCTTGAGTATATTTCAGAGTTAGCAATTTCCTTTATCTTGAATCCAATGTAAATCAAATGGAGATATTTATCAACACGTAAAGTCAGTATATCGATTGAAATGAAACGGCGCTGTATAAATATTGTCCAAAATGGTTGAAAAGACATTGCAGTTTTACTTTACAGATTTAATAAAAAAAAAGCTGTATATCGATTGACCCTGGAACTTCCCGCTATTTTCTAGTGCTTTGAGTCCGAAGCACTTGATAATAATACCCAAAAGTAGATTTTTGAGCTCTTCGAGCTGAAAAATCTAAAAATTGCTGATAACACTATTTTAATTTTTGAAAAGCTATAACTTTTGAACGCGTTGTTCGATTTTGATCTTTAAAACGGCATTCGACGCAGTTTTTTAAGCTCTAAAAATGTTCAATTTTCTTAGCGGGAAGTTAAAAAAAGATACAACTAAAGAAAATATTGGTGCGGTGTATAGAAAAACATTCTCTATCGAAACTTACAAACTGTCTTTTAATAAGCCAGATTAATGTCAAATCAATCGCTAATTATTGTGGAATACAGACATTCGATACCTAAGGTCATTAGCGTTTAATTACAGCTAATAAAATCAAACGACATCACAAATAATCCATGAGCGGAGGTGGGATTCGAACCCACGACAGCACGCTAACCGTTACATCAATCTGAATCAATTGTACTGCCATCTCTTGGGAGAATTTATAGGATGAAGCCTAGCCTTAATTTACAAATTGAACACCAAACATTCGTTTTAGTATGTCGCCATCTTTCCAGAAAATTCCATATTATTTTATGACACATAAAAATCAAGTTTCCCAGTTATTTAAATATATTAAAAGCCTTCGGGATTCGAACCTGGCCTTGGCGTTTGTACCTGTAGGTAGACTCATACTTTTCCGCACGGCCACCTGGCTTACTGTGTCTGAGACCTTAATATAGTTATACATCCTGTGTTTTGTTTCACATGTCAACCCACTTTCGGACTATTTTCGTTTCATCTAACATTTCTAAAATGCCACCCCAGTATGAGACATTAGAGGTTATTTGGTGAGTCAGGTGGGTCTTCGCACGGACGGACGGACGTTTAAAACTCGTTTTTTCGGTATGTAGGGACCATGAAACGTTTAAATCTGTCAAAAATACTAATTAAATTTTTTTCGCAACGACAAGACTTTTTTCAGTCCTATATGGTCGCCCGAAAGTAAAAAGACCGAATATCGAAAAGTTAGCCGAATATTCGTTACATCTCTAGTTGAAATACATAATATGTAAATTTGTAGTCTGTAATATAAAATATTAAAGGCTTTATATTTTATTGCAAAAAAGATATTTTTATTTCGACGATATAAATATTTATATACGCGTTCCGAAATTATTAATGAGAATGTCAAAGTATATTACGTAATACTTAAACTTTTGTATCGATATTCAATATTCAATACCCGTACATTTTTTTATATAAAATGCGACCGTATAAAAATGTATATGTTACAGTCAGAACACTCAACCGATCAAAACTACTTTTGACTGACGAAAATACTAGTCTATAAAACTAAGTATTTTTAACAGGCTACGGTCAATATTACTTTTGACTGAAATTCCAGTCAAAATCACTTTTGCCCCATTGTATCGATCTAAAGTACTTTTGATTGAATGTCAATAATAGTCAATACTGCTTTAAAGTTTAAAATTAATGTAAGTAATAACCTCAAGGTGACGCGAAGATAATTTTTTACAAGCTTTTGTTGCAATGTACCTATGTTAGTTAGTTTGTTTGTTTAGGTCAAATCTTGCAAGTCAATTTTGAACGACTTCCACGTATCCGATCGATTTAAAATTTGGTACACATATGCATTCCCGATGACAATACATGATTCAATCGTTTTTAGAATAAATTCAACCCCTAAGGGGTTCAAACGGGGATGTAGGGTTTTATTGACTAATCAACGCCCAGGCCAAATCGCTGAAGCTAGAAACTTGAAAATTGGACAGTTGGTTCCTTTTCTGACGTAAGAAAAGATTTTTCGAAATTCAACCCCTACGGGTGTCAAAGGGGGGTAAAATTTTGAAAGACTAAAATGAACAAAATAAATATTAGTAAAAAAACTTTTTAGAGACAAGTTTTTATTTAAATGCACTAAAAAGGAAAAAATAATTTTTAATAATTCAGGTTCATAATTATAAAAGCGTGGGTCGTGACTAATAAACTATCATAGAGTAAATTATTTTTTCCTTTTTAGTGCATTTAAATAAAAGCTTGTCTCTAAAAAGTTTTTTTTACTAATATTTATTTTGTTCATTTTAGTCTTTCAAAATTTTACCCCCATTTGACACCCGTAGGGGTTGAATTTCGAAAAATCCTTTCTTGGGTTCATAATTATAAAAGCGTGGGTCGTGAACTCTATGATAGTTTATTTGTCACGACCCACGCTTTTATAATTATGAACCTAAATTATTAAAAATTATTTTTTCCTTTTTAGTGCATTTAAATAAAAGCTTGTCTCAAAAAAGTTTTGTTTACTAATATTTTTTAATTTCAATTATTTGCGAGAAAATTACTTACAGTATCTTATTTAGTTAACAATTAGATTAACAATCAATATTGTTATTACTTCCTATACTGTACAAATTCACTATTTTAGTGAAATTAACATAAGGACATCAGACGATATTAATCGTCATAACATGCCCTTATTAATTATTGTAGAAAGGCTACATAAGAAAAATTTAAATGCACCGCCGGGAATCGAACCCGGAACACCCAATATCGCGTCGGGCACCGTGGAGTAACTGGAAAACTTGCCCGACGCGATATTGGGTGTTCCGGGTTCGATTCCCGGCGGTGCATTTAAATTTTTCTTATGTAGCCTTTCTACAATAATTAATAAGGGCATGTTATGACGATTAATATCGTCTGATGTCCTTATGTTAATTTCACTAAAATAGTGAATTTGTACAGTATAGGAAGTAATAACAATATTGATTGTTAATCTAATTGTTAACTAATATTTTTTAAATGTGATTTTATCTGTTATTAAGATTTGTGGATTTTACTGCACGATCATTATGAGTAAGAACGAAAAGAAAGAAAGCTTTATACAAAGACTTTTAACAATAAAAAGAAATGAAAGTTAGTCATTACAATGTGATGACAAAAGAAGTATTACTTATTTGAAAAGTTTGTGACTGAGGTTGAGGAGGAAAATTTGCCAAAAAAGAAGACTCCAATACAGTTCGGTAGATTAAAACGTTTTAATGTAATTGAAATCTGTGACATTAAGAAATTAGTTACAAGGAGCAAACCAGTAATAGTATATTTCATTACAAGGTGAGAAACGTGGCGTTTGCAACCAGTGTGAAGTTTGCTGCCCGACGTACACGTGTACACGTGTTGCAAACGCCAAGTTCCATACCGAGTAATTGTATATTATTTTTCATAACTCTATTGTCAATTGACGCTAATGACATCTGTTGTCGAGCGTCTATAATTTACAATTCGTTCATTCTATTGTCAATTCGATTTCAGGTATCTGCAAAAAAGTCGCAAAAATATTAGATCTGTCAGATTTATGTGGGGTTATGTCTGTCATTTTGATGATTATGAATATTATATGCGGATTCAATATCGCTCTATCTTCTTCTTTCGAAAATTATTTGCGGATCCAATCGCTCTGTCTCCCACTTAACAATATTAAAAATCAGAGAGAACTTACCTGAAAATTTTCATACTTAGGGATGCGAAAACGCTCAGTTTCAACCCGCTAAACACGTACCGAAAATCGAACTTTCAATAGCAGCGTTGTGAAAAATACTTTTTATCTGCTGAAGAGATTTATGACATTATAGATGCTGCTCATATTTCTATTGGGCATAAAACCATAAAAAATACCATCTTTAACATTCAATTGTAGAATTTTTAGTTTTAACCAAATTATTGTCTGTCAAAAGTATTTTTGAGTAAATATTCTAGGTTCAAAGTGCTTTTGATTGAGGCTCTTGGTCAAAATCCCTTTTGACTGAAATTTCTCAGTCAAAACAACCATAGACTAATAATTTTCAACAAATATTTAGATCACTTGAAAATTCTACAGAAATTGTTTATTCTCGACGATCGTTTCGGACCAAAATCCATCTTCAAGGAGTAGACATGTACATGTCTACTAGACGCTAATGACCCTTGTTGTCGAGCGTCTATAATTCACAATTCATTCATTCATACATGTCTACTCCTTGAAGATGGACTTTGGTCCGAAACGATCGTCGAGAAGAAACAATTTCTGTAGAATTTTCAAGTGATCTAAATATTTGTTATTAATCATGTTCTACCAAGTGCCGAGTGAAAATTCAGTGCAAACTATAATAATTTTCAGTTAAAAATACTATTGACCATTCTCTTTAGTCAAAACTACTTTTAACTGAATTTCCCAGTCAATAGAAGTTTTAGCCAGGAAAGAGTTCTGACAGTAACATATATACCCTATTTTCTCAAATATAATTTTAATATTTTTATCATAAAACATTTAAAACATAAAATCGGTATCTCTTGAGTCTTGAAACGACAGAAATGCCCACGCAAATTAAATGTCTATTATAAGAAAAATACGTACGGTAGTATCTCTTAACTTGACGTCATAACTTTGAGATTTTTATCTAAGGTGATTTTGAGTTTAAAATGTCAAATCAAAATTGATTCGATTCTCATTTGTTCTAATGAAAAATGGACATTGACATTATCAAAAATGGAAATCATTGCAGGAAAGGGAACCCGGAGTTCTGGCCTAGGAATCTTATTTCGGGGGTGATTTTGAGTTAAAAATGTCACCTAAGACAGGAATCAATCGTTTGTTATAGAGCTATATTGTGAAATGAACCCGACCTATTAAAATGAAAATAATTGGAAGAAGAAGACTCTGAAGTTATGATTTTAAAAGCTTATGTCGAAGGTGATTTTTAGGCAAAAATGTCGACTCAATATACTTTTTAAATTAAATAAAGTTTCAATTTATTTACACTATTATTTTTTTTTTTATTTGGAAGCGAAAAAAAAAATACTATGCGACTTGGCTTCTGTGGCCATTATTACATAATCAGTGTAGGTATATCACTATTATTACGAACCGGGATGCAAGGCAAACGAATAGCTCAATAAAATTTATAGAGGAAAGCGATTTTATTGAGAAAAGATTATACCTAAAGATATACAGGGTGTACTATTTAAAAAATTTGACCGAAGGTAGGTTAAATTTAAGATTTTTCCAACTATTGCAACTAACACCCTGTACTTATAATTACATTTAACTCTGAAGTATCTGGAGGGTAGCACATGCTATTTTGACTAATACGTGACACGAAAAAATAGACTTAACTTGAAAAATGTGGTTGGTGTGTATTTTAGTATCTAGTAGATAACGAAAATGTAAAATTTTACAGAAAAAGTTGAATATCTTGGTAACCGAATTTCAAAAAACGACACAATTTCATGCAGGCTTCCGAATGGACAATGAAATTGCCTGAAAATATACAGGGTGTTCCATTTATAAAAATACAAGTCATGTTGTACTACAACTACACCGTACACCCTGTATAGCTAAAAATAATTTTAAAGTATAGTGTTCTTATGCAAATTCAACTTTTATTTAAAACTTTATTTTCTAAAGTTCATATTATAATAAGTGAGATATCGCCCGAGACATTCTTAGTGACTCAGCCTGTATATTTGCCAAATTCTTTAAGTACGTTCAACACCAATGACTTTTTCTAAATTAAATCTTTGAATGAGCTCCGTCTAACTTAAAAAATAGCCATTAGATTTTTATTGTCGAGCATTTAAAACGATTTCACACCATAAATTTTTTAGGTTGGTTAAAATAAACTACACCTCTATTTTTCCTTTCAACCGGCTGACGTCACATGCCCTGAATATCACGGCCTACTTCTACAGCCCATATACTTATTGATAGTTGATTGATAGCAACGGTGCGATCAGGGTTAGGCGACCTTGTTATAAAGATTATAAAGCCAACGTCGCGGGTGTTGTGACGTAAGCAGGTTTTAAAATTTAAAAATTTGTATCTCCGTAAATATTTAACGTATTGAAATGAAATAAACGCCTTGGTGTTTGTGGTAAATAGTCATATATTCTAATTATTTTTTTTATTTTATGCACTAGACTCGCATTGGGAAGGTACTGGGTTCGAATCCCGGCGTGGCAGATGTGGCTAGGACTTTTTCCTACTGCCTTCGCCGAGAAACGGTAATTTCTGTACCGGCCATCTTGTTTGAGGTTTTCCATGGTTTCTCTCAATAATTCCAGATGAATATCGAGATGGTTCCTTATTCAATGCCATGGCCGATTACCTGTCAAACTCCTATGCTCTCAAAGTTGCCTGCCTTATCCTAATTTCCTATAATTCCTCAATTCGCACATTGCTATAAAAAAGGGTGACGTTTAGAAAATGTAGAAAAAAACGGGAAAGTGGTGAAAATTGAAAATAGTAATGGTGCGAATGGCGTATGTTATGACATAATATCGAGAAACGAACGTTAAACGCATTATTATTATATTTTTTTATTTTGTATAGTCTGATTATGGCTTCTTCAAGACCCCTGCTAATTTTTAAGGCCATAAAAAATAATTGTTGAAAAGTTGGTCATCAAAGAATGAAGCAAATAAATAGATATTGTTATTTTTTCGTTTTGTAATCCGTTTTCTTAAAGTATATCTAAAATGTTCTTCGAATTTACTGTGTTCATAGAAAAGCAATACATTCTCGAAAACGGCGAAAGCATGTGACGTTGTGCAGTTTGAAAAGCGAACAAGAAAATTCAATTACAAACGGCACAAATCTTTCCGTTCAGATAATAAATTATTAAAATGATATATTCCGCATGTTACACATCGACCTAATGTAACTTTTACAACTTCTTGAGTCCTGAGATAAAACCGTAGTTTATCGTTTATGCAAATGAGGTATAGTTTCATTTCAGTAGGGAATCAAGGGCAATCTTCACTGCTTTTAACTTTTCCGTACACTATTTTTAATACATATGTGTAACACAGGGTGTCTGTTTCAGTTGACGAGCGTCTATAATCTAGAATATCTATCTATGTTTAATACACACTAAGTCAAAAACGTACGTAGTATCAGTGATAAAAAACTTTTTATAAAAAAAAATCTCCTTCAAAAAAGCCACTAAAAAGAGGAAAATAATAAAATTTTGAGGTCGGCGCCAATTTAATAACCTCAAAATTTTATTATTTTCCTCTTTTTAGTGGCTTTTTTGAAGGAGATTTTTTTTTATAAAAAGTTTTTTATCATTGATACTACGTACGTTTTTGACTTAGTCACTGGAAAAAAGAAAAAAACTTTTGATAAAAAAAAACTTAAAAAAGCCACTAAAAAGAGGAAAATAATAAAATTTTGAGGTCGGCGCCAATTTAATAACCTCAAAATTTTATTATGTCCTCTTTTTAGTAGCTTTTTTAAGTTTCTTTTTATAAAAAGTTTTTTTCTTTTTTCCAGTGGCTTTGCAATGTTTGCAGAACTCTTCTTGGTATTTGACTACTAAACTTAAAAAAAACTACTAAATCGATTTAATTAGAATGTATGTGGAACCACCCTGAGGTAGGCCCTATTAAATAAAAAAAAAAATCATCAAAAACGGTTAACAAATTCCGGAGATTATATGAGATAACATATACAGGCTGTCCGGATTTATAAGTGTACATAGGGATTTAACACGTAACATCAAACTTTCGCGATTTCCTGCTTCCCTAATTATTTTAGGAAAAATATCTTCGAATAAACGTTTTAGAACATAAAATTCTGCATCTAAATCATTAAACAAAATGAATTTTGCATGCTTTGTAACGGCAGAAATTTGATATGAAAATGTCAAAATTACCTCAAAAACGGAGAGCGATAACCATGGAACTTGAACAAAATGATGACGTTTTGGCTGTCAGAATCATTTCTAATCATTTTGTTCAAGTTCCATGGCTATATCGCTATCTGTTTTTGAGGTAATTTTGACATTTTCATATCAAATTTCTGCCGTTACAAAGCATGCAAAATTTATCGTGTTTATTGACTTAGATGCAGAATTTTAAGCCCTACAACATTTATTTGAAGATATTTTTCCTAAAATAATTAGGGAAGCAGGAAATCGCAAAAGTTTGATTTTACGGGTTAAATCCCTATGTACACTTATAAATCCGGACACCCTGTATAAATTATTTTGATTATTTTTTTTTATATTAGAAAAAAATAAACTAGTCTACTAAACCGATTTAAAAAAAATATTGACCATTCGTAAACATTCTGAACCCAACGGCGTCGAAATTATTTCTCTCTTTCTCTAATGTAAAACCGAGTGTAAAACTGTCATTATTTTCCTTAGGGAAGCCCCGGGTAAATAAAATTTTTTAAAATATTCCGATTTTGTAATCACCTGCATTGTAACAACTTACGCTTGTTTTCGCACATAAAAAAATAATCGAAAACAGATACGATATGCTCAAAGCGCTCGTTCATATATCGATAACTCTCATCTGTGTTATTATACGCTCACCACTGAATTCCGACGCCATGAATAGAAAATACCTATTATAAAATAATAATATATGCACAATGCATAGTCATCGGACGTGATAAATATGCATTATGTTTTCACATATACACAGGAGCGCTTATTCCCTCGGGAACTCGGGAAAAAATAACAGAACGGTTTAACACGGCAGCGGCAGATCATCACAGGCATGGTCGGACAGCGCACAGAGAGAGGTAGCTGCGGAGCACCGGGGCATGGCATTAGCATATTTATAAACAGTATTAGCCAATCCCCAAGGACTGACATGTCTGACACACACACACACACACCTACGCGCCGAATACCCGTGGATGCCCGGGTTGTTTGGATGATAGATATCGTGTGTCTGTCCAATCCTTTCATTTCTTTTAGACTCGCACTGACGTTTTCGATCCGTTCAAACACGATTCCGCGCTAAAATCATTTCAACACTCACCATTTCCCGTCATCCCGAAAATCTATATCCGCTTTTTGACGTGAATAATGTCTAATAAACAAGTTATAATACAGTATTTGAAAATAAAGATAAATGAATGAATAAATTATAATTTAAAAAAACTAAAAAATACGCTTTAATGAACTAAAAAGTAAAAAATAATTAATTTTATTGTAAAAAAGCGTGGGGTGGTATGAAAATATGATACAAAGCACCCCACGCTTTTTTACAATAAAATTAATTATTTTTTACTTTTTAGTTCATTAAAGCGTATTTTTTAGTTTTTTTAAATAATAATTTATTTTTGCTTTTTAGTCCTGGAGATCGTGGTCAGGATAATGGGACAAACTTATGGAATTATTGTATTGTAATCGGTCCTTGATAAGTGTGCAAAGTTTCAGTTCAATCTGAAGTTTTATGCTTTTTTTTTTTAGTCCTGGAGATCCTGGTCAGGATAATGGGACAAACTTATGGAATTATTGTATTGTAATCGGCCCTTGATAAGTGTGCAAAGTTTCAGTTCAATCTGAAATGTTTTGCTTTTTTTTTTAGTCCTGGAGATCCTGGTCAGGATAATGGGACAAACTTATGGAATTATTGTATTGTCGTCGGTCCTTGATAAGTGTGCAAAGTTTAAACTAAATCTGACCGTTCAAAGTTGGTCAAAATCAAGTTCAAAGAAGTCGGTTACAAACTGACAAACAAGCAACCAAGCACGCAAGCACGCAAACATACAGGTGAAGCTAATATAAGCGTGTTAAAAACATTCCTGCAGAAATTCTCTAACCGCGTGAAAATCGATCAAGTAGTTTAGAAGTCTTAACCGAATACACAGACAGCTACACAGGCGGACGACTTTGTTTTATAATATTTATAGATTTAATTTCGAATCTCATCTAGAAATTCTAAAACACTATTAGATGTCTCGTTTCGGCGACAACACCAGAACCGGAGACAACGAACGAACGAAATCCTTTTAATAATTTAAAGTTTGAAAGCATATTTACCCGTATCTTACGACATAATTCTCGTCGACTAATATAAAATACCGCGGCTTTATGAGCGAAGAGCACCGCATTTAAGACGACATGTTCTACTGTTCTACAGAGAGAGAAAGAGCCTGCCTCTACGAGTTCTTGTAAAATCTGTGTGTGCAGTCTACTTGATGATATAATATCGCAAGGGGATGTCACATTCGAGAGGGTACAACGCTAGTCGACAGCAATCGAATCGAATCCACTATAATCAATGCCAGTTCGTATATTATGTCAGTTGATCCCGCAATCCTGGTTAACTCGAGACCAATTTATATACAGGGAGGACTCGAGCGTGGAACGCACCAAGCTCCAGAAGTGTATTGTACACGTAAAAATAATTTAAAAAAACTGTTATCAGATTTTTATTTGTTTTTCTGATGTGGAAACCGTTGACGTTATTCTTCAACAGCAGCTGCAGCATTCCCATTACAAAAACCATAAACAAATACCAAATTTGTATAGCAGTGCTGTTGTTTACATTACGTTGCTATGGTTCCTCTATTACACGTTCCCAGTTCCCGGGTGCTAGCCCGAGAGCTGGTAAAAGTGTCAATTGGATTTTCAATTTATTATTAAAAAAAAATTATTAATTGAAAATATGAATTGGTTCTAGGCCTAAATAACCTTAGCTGTTGGTGGTCTTTAAAAAACAATTCAATTTACACAACAATTTTTCAGGTCTCGTATTTCGAGACGAGATCGACATTAAATTTTAGAGATCTCATCATTATCGAGACGAGAAAGACACTCCTGAGAAAGGGCCGAGACGAGAGTTTTAGAATTTCTCGTCTCGATATTCGAGACGAAAATGGACTTTTATCGACGAGACGGCATCACTCCGTGCCAATTTATACAATAGACTTTCTCTTATCCGACCTCGAAGAAACCAGTCAGGGTTCAGGTGGAACTAGTGGTGAGGTCGAGACGAGAAATCTCGACACGAGAATAACCATTTTTCAAGTCTCGTGTTTCGAGACGAGGTCGAGATTTCGTCGAGAAAGACATTCTTGAGAAAATACAGGGACGAAAGTTGAAAAATGTCTCGTCTCGACATACGAAACGAGAAATACCATGGCTATTTCTCGACAAGACGGCATCACTAAATGCCAACTTATACAGCAGACTATCTAGTAACCTACTTTGATGGAACAGAACCCGGCATGGGTAAGCGAAATCGGTTAAACCAAAAATCAAAGTCATTTTCTCACGAATTT
Organism: Mongoloraphidia duomilia; assembly: GCA_039654895.1. NCBI lineage: Eukaryota > Metazoa > Arthropoda > Insecta > Raphidioptera > Raphidiidae > Mongoloraphidia > Mongoloraphidia duomilia. The sequence continues at coordinate 2,893,880 of CM077520.1, read as the reverse complement.
CACTTCGTCTATTATGCCAGTTGATCCCATGTTTTTTAACTCGGTGATAGCAGGTCAAGGGCTTGAAAATAGCCGAGCGTGTAGCAATGCTGTTGTTTACATGGAGTTGCTATGGTTCCTCTGTTCCCGGGTTCTAGCCAGAGAGCTGGTAAAAGTGTCAATTAGATTTTCAATTTATTATTGAAAAAAAAAATAATGAATTGAAAATATGAATTGGTTCTAGGCCCAAATAATCTTAGCTGTTGGTGGTCTTTAAAACACAATTTTCGATAGCAGGTTAAAAACTAATGCGATCACCTCCTGAGGTTATAAACTTGAACGACCAGTCGAAAATTTAACAAAAATAAACAGGGGAGAGCAGGACATTATCAAAAATTGAAATTGCATCGATTTTCCTGTGGGCCGAAATCAAGTGCAGGACCCTGTAGAGTCATTATTCAAGTGTTTCCAAACATAACAATTTCATAATGGCGGATTCGATCATTTTTAGAATAATCAGACATAATAACTCAACTACAAACAAAGCATGAAGCTTTTGATGGAAATTAAATTGGAAATATTAATTGAATTGATTTGGACATTAATGCCTATACCCAAATCTCTCAAATACGTTAATTCGCTACAATGGCGCAATATGACGCGGACAACAATATAGGTATCTACTATGCTATCGGGGTTTTTACACCCCAGCAGTCACAATCGCGGTCAATTTCTGGAACCAAAAAGTTGATTTTAAATTTGTCAACACAAGCTTGCAAACCTGATAAAGAAGGAATTTGAATGTAAGTTTATTAAAAAAAATATCTTTAATGATTTGTAAATAATGTAGTAAGTATATACAATCATCGAGTGCAGTGTAGCCTAGTGGATAGCGTACTTGGTACCAGCCTCTAGACTAGACTGTCGTGGGTTCGAATCCCACTTGAGCTCATGGATGTTTTGTGATGTTATTTAGTTTTAAGTTAGTTGTTATTTAATGTAATTTAAGACGCTAATGACCTAAGCTGTCGATGCGTCTATAATTTACAATAAAATTAAAATTAAATATAGATATAGATATACAATCATTCATATACAGGGTCTTCAAAGTTAAGTCGGCACTATTGCTAACTTCGTTATTTTTGGATCTACAAAATCGGTTAAATTAGCAAACTAGTAGTATTTTTTCCGCTGAATAAAACGATGAAAACAGAAAAACAATTGAACATCGCGTTTTCGAGTTATGATTGCCAGAGTCACTAGGAGTGTTTGCAAGCGGGCTACAAAATGCTTGGACCAAGAGGGTGATGTTTTTGAGAATCTTATTTGAATTTTGTTTTCTTCCAAGTTATAAAATAATTTGAAATAAACGATATTTTTCACCTCATGGATATTCTTGTCACTTTCTATTTTATGGTGAGCCAAAGTTGCCACTAACACAGCTAGCTTTAATTTGAATTTGAAAAATCATTATTAACTTAGTCATTTTTGACATAAGGATAGAAGATTATGGGACACTTTTTGTTCAGAATTCAACTGTCTATCGATTGTGAATATTGTATACCGGGTGTCTCATTAAAAAAAATAGAAATTTTTGACATAACTCGAAAACGCGATGTTCAATTGTTTTTCTGTATTCATCGTTTTATTCAGCGGAAAAAATACTACTAGTTTGCTAATTTAACCGATTTTGTAGATCCAAAAATAACGAAGTTAGCAATAGTGCCGACTTAACTTTGAAGACCCTGTATACTACACTCAACAAAAATAAATTTGTAACAATAAGGCTCTCAGTAACTAATAACAGTCCACTCAACACAATTATAAAGTTTACAATAATTTGCCGACTTCGATAATTAGCAAGGATTGCTCGCTTATAACATTCAAAACAATATTAAAAGATTACTAAATCAGTATAATTATTATAGCCTACATGGCAAACCAATTGCACCCTTAATAAAAGTGTTAGTAGTGTTGCCGTCTAGATATAGACTTTCTAGACTCTTGTCTTGTCTTGTCTAAGATTTTCAAGACAAGACTTGCAAAAGTTGTCTAGAAATGTTCAAGACAAGACAAGACTTGCTTTATCTAGATCAAGACTCTTGCCAGAACTCTTAGACAATTTTCAAGAGTCTAGATCAGAGGTTCCCAAACTTTTTTTTCTCATAGACCACTTTAAAAATTTTGCTGGTTCCGGTGGACCCCCTGCAGCTACATTTCTACCATATTCCCAAAACTCGACAAAAAATATGAAGATTAGATCTAACTATGGAAATTTGCGTTGCGGCTGAGTTCCAACCACGAATTTTTTCGAATAAAAAGTGAGAATTAATTGGTTAATTAATTAATTGATTGTGCTGTGAGTGGATGTCAAAAAAGTAAAGTTGGCCAATCAAAAAAAGTGATTCCATCCAGCTTTACTTTTTTGACATCTACTCACAGCACAAGAAATCAATCAATTCTCACTTATTTTATTTAGAAAACTCCCCATTCGGAGTGGTAAAAATAAAAAGAAAAATAGTATAGGTATTTTCTTGTACTGAATATGGAATATGCAAGTTTTTACAAGTAACAGTCGCTGAGCTTCTTAAAATATTATCTGCCTACATTGATAGCTGAAGTCAAGCCAACATTTTAGTTCTTCACTATCGAACCCCCATTTTTTTGTCACGCCAACGTAGACCCCCGTCGAGTCTCCCGTGGACCCCTGGGGGTCCACCTGGACCACTTTGGGAATCGATGGTCTAGATAAACTAAGTAGTAGTATGTAAAGGTTTACTTTACCTATACTACTACTAATCTAGACTCTTTAAAATAATCTAGTCTTGATATTAGACAAGACAAGAGTTTGTTAATCTAGACTTAGACTTAGTGAGGTCTTGATATTTCAAGACAAAACAAGACTTTGAAAGTCTTGTCTTGTCTAGTCGGCCACACTAAGTGTTAGTAAATATCCTAAAGGATACAATTCCATCAAAAAAATAACCTCGTTGTATTTAACAATTAAAAATTACACGTGACTGAAGTTAGGTAAAAGAAGTACATTATTTTGAACACTGTATAATAAATTCATTTTTTAGGACAGGCAATGATTTGTCCGTCTATTATCTAGTGATTCTCAAAATGTCAGTTTGATAAAGGTTTCTGTTTTGGCTATGTCGAGTTTTAGGTAAAGGTCTGCACGTGTCAAAAGTTTCTAAAACACTTGAATAACTCAAATATTACTGAATTTTCGAGCATGGCTTCGCATACAATTTCTATTCACATTTAGGTGCAGAATTGAAAAAAACAAATAAAAACAGGGTGCTAGGTTAAAAAAAAACATAACTTTGATCTGCCACGCTTAAATGGGACACCATTAAAATTTATACAACTTTTTTATTTAAACTTATTTTCTATTTTCACCCAAAATCAATGCATCGGACAACGCAAGTCATGGACACCCTGTATATTGATAAAAGAAATGTAATTTTTTTATAGTTATTTTAAATTGTTATCCAATAGATAGGTACCTAAATATATATTTTCATTGAAAAAAAAATTAAAATCCTTCGGGATTCGAACCTGGGCTTGGTGATTGCACCTGTCGGTAGACTCGTACTCTTCCGCACGACCACCTGGCTTACTATGTCCGAGATCACATACTCTGTTTTGTTTCACATGTCAACCTGCACTTCCCCTGTTTCTGTCACATCTAATATTTCTAAAATATTAGAAATATGTTTATTTTCTTCTATAAAGTTTTCATAGCGTTTTCTTTGCGAAAAGTAGGTTACCTACATTCATTCATTGTATGTAGGTAAGTACATAAATTAAATTAACGTATCAAGGCTAAGACACGAAGTAAACTAAAATATCACGAGCAACATATATGTAGGATAAAGCTTTTAAATTACAGCTTAAAGCACTATTATGAGCTATGAAAACACAGAATATAATTTTGCCAAGGCGTGCAATCTCAGCCGCCAGCTTTATGATGTGTCGTTTGTAGTTATGGGTTAATGGGTTCCTATATATAGACACCTAATCTGAGGCCATGAGACAAAATGGCTTACGGCGAATTTCGCACGATTTTGTCAAACTTTTTATTAATATTTTTTTCCTACGAGTAAACTAAATGAAAATCAGGTTGATTAGTGAGTCAGAATTGTCAGTTTTTATTATGGCAATGATTCAGGAACTATTTTGTTTCCATAATAAAGACATACAAGTTAGACTCTCCAATAAACCGGTCTTTCATATCATAGATTAATTCCATAAAGTTTGTGCACATACTTAATTAACACCGTGTATATATAAACTGACCATCCGTCCCGATTTAGGCGGGACAGTCCCGATTTTGAGCCACGAGTCCCGATTCAACAAGCGTCCCCCTTTTGTCCCGTTTTCATTAAATCACGTGCATTAAGAATGTTTATTTTTTGTCATTAGATATTTTAACCCACTCAAAGTATTTTATTTATCAATAATTATATAATTGATACCTACCTTAAAAAATAAATAATATTTAAAATAAAAACTCGCTAAAAACCCTTAAAAACTCGCTAGAAACCCCTAAAACTCGCTAAAAACCCCCAAAAACTCGCTAGAAACCCCCAAAAACTCGCTAGAAACCCCCAAAAACTCGATAGAAACCCCCAAAAAAACGCTAGAAACCCCCAAAAACTCGCTAAAAACCCTTAAAAACTCGCTAGATACCCCCAACAATTCTCTAAAAACCCCCAAAAACTCGCTAGAAATCCCCAAAAACTCGCTAGTAACCCCCAAACACTTTCTAAAAGCCCCCAAAAACTCGCTAGAAACCCCCAAAAACTTGCTAGAAATCCCCAAAAACTCGCTAGAAACCCCCAAACACTTTCTAAAAGTCCCCAAAAACTCGCTAGAAACCCCCAAAAACTTGCTAGAAACCTCCAAAAAATCGCTAGTTTTTAGGGGTTTCTAGCGAGTTTTTGGGGGGTTTTAGCGAGTTTTTGGGGGTTTCTAGCGTTTTTTTGGGGGTTTCTAGCGAGTTTTTGGGGATTTCTAGAAAGTTTTCGAGGGTTTTTAGCGAGTTTTTGGGGATTTCTAGCAAGTTTTCGGGGGTTTTTAGCGAGTTTTTGGGGGTTTCTAGCGAGTTTTTGAGGGTTTCTAGCGAGTTTTTGAGGGTTTCTAGCAAGTTTTTAGGGGTTTGTAGCGAGTTTTTGGGGATTTCTAGCGAGTTTTTGGGGGGTTTTAGCGAGTTTTTGGGGGTTTCTAGCGAGTTTTTAGGGGTTTATAGAACGTTTAAGGCTTTTTTGGGCGTGGAACCCAACGGTTGCCTGCGCCGGGTTTTTATAGACCTTGTCCCGCTTTTTGATATTCAGGATTTGGTTACTTTATGTATATACGCAGTCAGTGTTGGCCAACTTAGCGCGTGTCTAGAAAAAGAGAAAATAATTATTTTAAGTTTTAAGTTCACACAAGGCATGTATGAACAAATACACTATTTTGTCGGCAGGGTTTGGCACTACGACCCTAGTTACGAGTACGACCTGAGTTTTATTAACCGTGTTAGGTGTTTCGAGGAAAAATATTGAGCTAATATTAATTTGAAGACAGCTAAGAAACGAGCATAAGAGCATATTGTACGAATATACAAGGTTGTTTAGTCATTTATATTTCTTATGAAATAAATGAAAAGAGACCCTCACGCTTCGATTCGTCTATTTAACGAATCCTTTATCATTAAAACAGAGTCGCTTTCCATTTGCCGGGGCTCATTACACGCCCAACTGATCCGCACGAAATCATGTCGATTCCAGGAACACCGAGCTTTATGTAAGGAAAAGCCACTTGGACGACGCTTCAACTGCTTTTTGTAAAACTAATTACATACAGTAATAAATATACAGGGTGGTGACCGTGACTGCTGCACTGCATAGAGATTTAACCCGTAAAATCAAACTCTCGCGATTTCCTGCTTCTCTAATTATTTTAGGAAAAATATCTTCAAATAATAGTTTTAGAACATAAAATTCTGCATCTAAATCATTAAACAAAATTAATTTTGCATGCTTTGTAACGGCAGAAATTTGATATGAAAATGTCAAAATTACCTCAAAAACAGATAGCGATAGCCATGGAACTTGAACAAAATGATTAGAAATTATTCTGACAGCTAAAACGTCGTCATTTTGTTCAAATTCCATGGCTATCGCCATCTGTTTTAAGGTAATTTTGACATTTTCATATCAAATTTCTGCAGTTACAAAGCATGTAAAATTAATTTTGTTTAATGATTTAGATGAAGAATTTTATGTTCTAAAACATTTATTTGAAGATATTTTTCCTAAAATAATTAGGGAATCAGGAAATCGCGAAAGTTTGATTTTACGGGTTAAATCCCTAATGTGCAGCAGTCCGGTCACCACCCTGTATACAGTGTGTTCACACGAAAACTTTTCACGGATTTCATTATTTTTCTTTTTAAGTTAGAAATTGGAAAGTTTGGGGGGTTTGGTATTAAATAGGGAGCGCAACCCGACATAGTTGTTGAATGTTTGAAGCGCAAACAAATTTTACATTTTAAATGGCGCCCTAAAATTCTTTCCACGAATTTTGATGGAGGATCTTATTTTGAAAAAGTTTCATAATATAATAAACTATTAGTCTAAAGCGAATGGCTCATGAAATATCTGAGATCAAATTAAGAATTTCCAGATTTACAAACTATTAAAAAAGACATTTTAATCCCTCTAAAAATTGTTTAATAAAGCAGTCACATAAAGGTTAATACAAAACAGATTCAAAAAATACATATTTAACGACTTAAAAAACCACGACTAGTTTCGTCCAAAATTTTTTAATTTGTTTCATATGTGATTTTTTATTATAAATATTGTCTTATTAAAATAGAATTATTCACGGAGCGCACATATTAAAAGCTTAATGTTTCTTATACCCATCGACAACCCGGTATACATTTTTTTATTATATGTTATAATACACAATCAGGACTCATTAGTTAATTGGCAAGGCTTAATTGTGCGATCAAAAAAATAATAAAAACGTCCTTTGTGGAACGTAGATTCAATCAAATTAAAATAAAATTCGTTCACCGTATTATTTTGTTTTATTAAACCTCATGTTTAGTCACTTAAAAATGTTATGTCAACATTAATAATATGTTTAGTAGATTTCGTTTCCATATTTGTATAATTAATGTAGTAAATTTTTAAATTACTTTTACAATAAGGGATTTAATCAATTTCTGCTACAAGTCGTAATTACTCCACTCCAACTTTAATATAAGTAAAGAAATAGTAGATTGTGCCACAAGGGAGGAAAGTGCTACATTTTATTTGCCACTCTCGCCTTCGGCTCGGGTGGCAATTTTATACGCGGGAGGAGATGTAGTAATTTCCTCCCGCGTGTTGCGCATACTATTTTTTCTCCTGCCAGTCCGAAAGTTCGCAAAATTGAAAAAAAAAATTATTAAAATTATTATTTTTATTTTATTTTATTATTAAAATTATTAAAAAATAATTTTAATGTGTAGGAGACAGAAGTAGGTGCGTGAGAGCCGGCATAAGTACTATTGCGCACGCGCACTTGTCCGTACCACGGGAATAACTTTGTTCCCGCTTGGCAAGGACGAAAGTACGAACTTTCGGCCTAGGTAGAAGAAAAAGTGCATTTTTTTTTAGTCTTAATTATTTCAATAATTTTATATTATACATTTTTGATTATTATGCCTGTTGATGTTTCAGACAATTTTTAATCGACAAATATGCATGTATGACCCGAATTATCTTAGAAACAACTGAACGGATTTGACAAATTATTTCACTGTTTATTTAGTAAAATCGTTGTTTTTTGGACACATTCTGTATTCAGATTCTATTAATAATAATTAAACATATTATTAATTAATGTAGTAAATTCGCAGGTATGTGGACAGTAAATAATAAAAACAGATAGTTTTTTCAAAGTACGACGTTTCGTTTATTGATTTCTTTATATTAGCAGTAAAAAATTATAAACAAGTTAACAAAAATTGTTAGATATTAAAATAAAAATTTTTGTTAACTTGTTAACTTCCCATTGTAAGTTATTGTAATGGGTTCGAAAATCGAAATCAAAATGTATAACAAATTTTTATGTTTCAAGGTCATTACACTATTTTTAGAAAGATGTCTGTGTGTGTGTACGTACGTACGTATGTGTCCATTTCTTTCTAAGACGAAATCTCGAAAATGAAAAATGATATCGACTACGTTAGGGTGCCAATCGACGCGTATTAACGTAAATATGATCTGAGAGAATTTTTTTCAAAATCGGTTCAGCCGTTCTTTTTTCTTAACCAAATAGACTCCAAAAAAGTAGATTTCCATCAAAATTATTAAAATCGGTCCAGTAGATAATACGTTGCGAAGGAACACAAATGCGACTGACAAAATCAAAACTCTTGCTTCTTGCCTTTTTGAACTAATTAAAAAAGTTTGATATGTCAATATACTGTAGCAGGTTACACCAAAACTGAGTAATTTAAAATAATAATAATATATAATATTATTCAAAACTAATACTTCCCCATATTAAAGCTAACTTCTAAAAATATGACAAATAAAATAAAATTCATGCAAGTTATTAGGTATTATAATATTATTAAGCTTAATAATTAATTATGTTCATCGATCTATTAAATAAAACTTAACTAAAAAGTGAAAAAGTGAACAAAAAAAAACAAACAAACTTAATAAATATTAGGGTCACGTATACACTTTGTAGATTAATATTTGGGACATAGGGAATTAGCATGTAAAAACATTTACCAATATCGTCTCTCCTGTACATTTTAGAGCAAAACGGTAAAGAATCAATTTGTTCAGAATTTTAAAATGCATTTTTACTGCAGTATCTACTTATACTGGGTGTGGCTTAGAATTAAGGTAACAGAGAAAAGAACATTGAGAATATTAACAATTTTGTAGTAGGCTATGGGCCATAAGATAGTCAACCGTTGCTATGGAAAATTACGAGGAAAATTATTAATTATTAATTGCTACGATTACATAAACTAGGTTTTTAGCATTCTCGAGTTATTCTACCTAAAATTCACTGTACTATTTTTCCTCTGTTACCTTTTCTAAGCCACACCCGGTATATTCAAATTTCGCGTTTTCTTTTAAAATACCAACAAAAAAAAATATTATTTTGAAAGAAACCGGCTCTGAACTTTAAAAATGAAAATATGGCATTAAGGTAGTTGTCGTGCTATGGGCATAGTGTCAGAAAATTCTAAATTTTAGTATACTCATTAAGGATACTATAACACAAATACCATTAAAATTTGAAGTTGATTGACCGTCTCTAACTAGAGATAAACTTAATTAAAGTTCGGATAATTAACACGGAGAGCATAGGAAAGGTTGTGTTTTTGACAAGTTTTTTAATTAAAAAAAAAAAAGTAACAGTCAGAAATGTTCAAAAAACTGACTGTTCAATGATGTTTTTGTTCTGAGTTTAAAAAGAAAATTCAAAAATTATTGACCTTTTTATTGTTGAGATATAATAACGCAAAGTTCAACAATTTATGAGAAAAGATTGACATTTTTATATAATCCAAGCTAACAAACTAAGTGAAATATGTGTTACTATGTAAACAACAGTTTAGGTACAATCTCTAACAAAATTTTTTTACATTTAACACTCTACTTATTTATTGTTTTACAGCGTATTATGAACGAAACTTTTGGATGTTATTGTAGAACGACAAGTACCTTAAATGCATTCTAAAATTATGATTAAATTATACCTTTTCTTCTTCAGGAGAACCAACATTTGCAAATGTTCAATTTTACATGTTAATTCCAGATGTCCCAAATATTAATCAACACGCTGTAGAAAATTATTGGTTAGTAAAACCCATTAAGAACCACTTGTTAAAACTAGTAAGACATGAGTAAAAATAATATTAGATACTAAATTATTCATATCTACTTTACATTATTACTTTTTATAAAAGCACCTAAGTGTTCAAAAATGTACATTTAATAACTTAATTGTACAAAAATGAACTTAAATATAGGTTATGTATTACGGGGGGAAAATCCACAATAAGTACAGGTACACAGTACGTAATTTCCGTTGAATGTATGTAATTTATGAGATCTAGGGGTCAGAAAAGAAGTTAATGACATGCAATATTACAATGTAAAATATGGCACTATATAGCACAGTAGAGATGATACAAAATACTAGGAACAGTTATTTTGGAACAGTTTCGAACGAGGAACCGATTGGAACAGTTGTCAGTTTAATAAAATACCTGTTCCGGGCTGTTCCAATGCTTCGACTGTTCCGAGTAACAAAACGGGCGTTCTTCTGCATAAAAGAAACATTCTCCGTTCCCGTTGTCAATTGGTAGGTACATTTGTACCTACGTTGCAAACTGCAACAGTTTTGCTTGTCAATGTCACCTACGGCTAGCGTACATTGTACGTAAAGTCGATTTTAGTATCACACCATCACATTAACATGCGTCGCACACGACATCGCGCCTTATTAAAAAACGCTTTTTATTTAATGGTAAAATCCATTTTTCGCTATTGATTTTCTGTAAAAGTATGTTTTTAATATATTGTCGACAAATTTATTTTGTTTTTTTTAATAATTATAGGTACCTTAACTTATTAAACTTGAATAATAGAAATAATTCACGAAAAAATACAAATAATATATTATACTTCATAATTTCAAATTTTTATACGTTGCATGTTACAAGTTATTCCGAGAATGTCAAGGGTCCAACGTTGGAACTGTTAAAAAGTAACAGGTTTTTGGAACTGTTCCGTAAGCGGAACAGGAACGGAACGGAACTGTTATTAAAAAATAACAGTTTGTACCACCTCCATCACCAACTGGCGGAGTATTCTCTACCGGAAGTCACCTCCTGCACTCTTCATCTCAAATACTTTCACCTCGCCTAAAAACGGTTACCGCTCTCCCGACGCTATTTTTAAAGCTAAAGGGTAGATGCCAAATGAAGGGCCGAGAATCACACTACAGATCCTACAGGCGAATAATTGAAGGAAAAAAAACGATACGTGAAACTTCACTATGTGACGGGTGGTAACCCTGGTCTAGACATCCAATCTTTTGACTGATTTTATAAAGACGATGTGAACGGTGGGGTGGGTCGGTCGGTAGGAAGGGGGCGGGTTCGGGCGGTTGACATAAGAGAGCATGTACACACAAGTCCATCAGCTCTCAAACGAGCCGATTACAAACACAATATTTACACAATTGAAACAGTAGTGGGACGCTCTTTGGTGTAAAGAATTGAAATGAAAGGCTTTCAACAAGATTAAAACATCCACCTAACCTGCTGCTGTTTGTTTGTTGTGTTGCCTATATTGCCGAGGAAAAACAAAACGCGACGATGACGTGACACACCTCGACAAAACAACCGACAATAATGTGACACGATATATGCAAGTACAGTAAAACTTCTATTATTCTTGGTTTTAACCGAATTCTCGTAGAACTTAAAAACATGAAAAACAAAAAAGCGTTCTGTAGGCGACTAAGTAAATGGTTAGTTACAGAAGAAGCGCAAGGAGTTACTATTGTTCTCATTTAAATTACACGCACAGCCATACAGAGATACATCTCCGCGCGCAGATACGACCAAACGCATATACACACACACATAAACACACCCCCACACATGTAGGTGTCCCAAAATTGCTGGGACACAGAGCTACCACGTGTAGTAGAGGTCAAAATAAGTCGATTGGACCCAATTTATTTATATACCAAAATTTACCGTTTGCCCGTGAGAAGAGTTCAAAGTTTACATAAAATTTTATAAATAAAATTTTGTATTACAATTTTATTAAACTTGTACTAGGAATATCTGTTAGCATTATTTAAGAAAACGAGTAATTTAACTGAATAATCGTCAAATCGCGATGCAGTTGCCAAAAAATAACATGTGTGTGCTGGCCCTTAGATTAGAGTGGCATAAAGTGAAAAATTTCGGGGACCACAGTTTTAACATATTCCTTCAATAATATAATTCTGCGTACAATCAGGGTGGATTGACGAGTGGGCCAAAGGACATGCAGATAATCCCGTGGGACCGTCCGTTAAATATGATAACAGCTTAACGTATAGATAAGTGATTCTCAAACTGTACGTAGGCCACCGTGAACTTATGCCAAGGGCGTCGCGTCACAAGCTAACAAAACAAAGCAAATATTTTTTTTGTTCTTGTAAAAATTTGTGATGCAAAATCAAACTTTGAAAGTCTTTCACAGGTCCACACATCTTATTAAAATGCGTGTAATAATAATTTACTGTTATAAAAAAATAAAAAGTGGGTTTGTGCTTATGACCACACGACAGAAGTGAAAACTTGATTATATGCAAAACATACATAATATTATAATATTATTTTATTAAGTATTATAACAAGTAATAATAAAAACGTAATTCTTGAAACAATGCACTCCTTATTAGACAGTAAACGCGGTCACCGATCCGAGCGCGCTTGATGTCGAGTGGAGCCGAGTAAACCCGATTCAGCGTCACCGACCCGAGCGTGACGGAAAAAGTTGGGAACCACTGATAAATCTAATAATCCGGTACAATTTCAAGAGCTGTCATCAATCAACAAAAGATAACCGAGGGTTAACTGTATCTGTAATTTACGACTTAAAACAGTTTATGCAACAGCTTTGAGAGCTACAGTAGACTTCCTATATATAGTCTAATCTACTTCGCTAACGAGATTAAAACACGACTGTATCAGCGAACACCAACAAAACAAATGACGTGTCAACATGCTATTTGGAACCAATAAAAATTTTATGCGTTGTCCAATAGCATTCACGGAATTAATACGAATAATAATTAAATTATTACAGTTTAATAACCATTAAAAACTAATTAGGCTAATTTTTCATTGTTAATTTTTACCTTTGAACACTCACGATTTTTTTTATTAAGCTGCAAGAATGTATGCATCAATATAAATATATACAGGGTGTCCAGGAAACCTTCAATAGGTTTGGCCATAATAACAAAACATGACCCCAGTAAAAACGTCACGGTTTTCGAGGTATTTAAATTTTTTAAACGTAGGTATGTTGTGCCCATAGTCTCAAAAACTTGCTTTTTTCATCCAGATTCCTCAATAGTACTTATAATAAAACAACTAAAATATTTTTTTTTTAATAAAAAGATATAGGTACCTAGGTATAGTATATGTACTCAATATTGTCATTTTAGTTGAACAGGGTCTCATTTTTTAGTACCTAATTACCAACTATTCGAATCTTTCTAAACATAGCCGGCTACAAGAGTTTTTGGAATTTAAAAAAGATTTAAATATAGGTAGGTACCTCGAAAACCGTAAAGTTTTTACAGGGATCATGTTTTGTCATACTAATTACTAGTTAAAGTCTTATAATTAATCAATAGTAATAAAAGTGTACCGGGAGATTTTCCTGTAAGTATGAAAATATAGAGCTAGTACAAATATGAAAATATATACTCCAACAAGCCGTGAGGTGGGTCGTTTATTAGGACTCAAGTGCGACCCTTGAGGTCGACACGACGAACTTCCCAGTTTGATAAATATTTAATAATAATAATTAAATTAGATATTATACAGAAAAGTGATCATTTTAATCATTAAAACATAATTATTATTTATTTTTAACAATAATTTAAAAAAAACGGCTGAACCGATTTTTATAAAATTTATGTCGGATCAAAATGACGTTAACACGCCTCGATTGACATCCTTACGAAGTCGATATAATTTTTTATTCGCGAGATATTGCGTAAAATCTACTTTTTTGGAGTCTATTTGGTTAAGAAAAAAGAACGGCTGAACCGATTTTGAAAAAATTTCTTTCAGATCATATTTACGTTAATACGCGTCGATTGGCACCCTAACGTAGTCGATATCATTTTTCATTCCCGAAATTTCGTCTTAGAAAGAAATGGTCACATACGTACGTACTTACGTACATACGTACACACACACAGAAATCTTTCTAAAAATAGTGTAATGACCTTGAAACATAAAAATTTGTAATACATTTTGATTTCGAATTTCGGACCCATTACAATAACTTCCAATGGGAAGTTAAAAAGTTAGTCAAACAAATTTACTTGATTAAAAAACAAACAAAACCAGTACAGCAACAAGTAGTTTGAGTTCAGGAAAGTTAATCACTTTAGCGGTATTATTTAATAAACGATTAATCTCAATCAAAACGTAAGAAGATATTTCTTACAGAGCACTGTTCAATTTTCAATTTATCTAAGTCGAAGGATTTGCAGTGAACCGACGTATAATAAAAACATCTAATAGAGCATCCATAAACTCTATCGATTTTCAATTGTCTCATGATCTAATCTAAGTAACCGAGAAACAATAACAGACTTCAGTTTTTTATACACAAAACAAAGCTTTTAGTTATAATTCATTTTAGTAAAAATATTAATCAAGTGCCGCTATAGAACATCTAATAATAATAATAATTGTGTTTTAAAGACCACCAACAGCTAAGGTTATTTGGGCCTAACACCAATTCATATTTTCAATTCATTATTTTTTTTTTTTTTTAATAATAAATTGAAAATCCAATTGACACTTTTACCAGCTCGCGGGCTAGAACCCGGGAACTGGGGACTTGTAATAGAGGAACCATAGAACATCTAAAGAACTCATACACCACAAACACCCCGAGGACACAGTGGTGTAACGGTTAGCGTAGCGGTCTTTGGATCACACTGTCGTGGGTTCGAATCCCGCCTTCGCTCATGGATGTTTTGTGATGTAATTTTAGTTTTAAGTCAGTTGTTATTTGATGTAAACAAGACGCTAATGACCTAAGTTGTCCACGCGTCTATAATTTACAATAAATAAAAAATAAACACCCGAAATTAATAAAAGGTCTCAGTTTTCTAACCCTAAAAAAACTCAGATGTCAAACTATCGTACTTTTACCCTACTCTTAATTCTATGTAAGCGACGAATAACTAATTAGACTTGAGTTTATCATATAAAAAAGTATTATTTTATTTTTTAACATCTATACCAGCGCTTCAAACCCATGGGCCGCGGGCAGCGTGGTACTGGGCCGTAGACGCCGCATCGGTCGAGAGTCTAAGTCAAGATAAATATTATAGGAGCTTCAGGGTAGAGATGGGAACAATCGAGTGAAAACAATCGAGTCACTCGATTGTTAGCAACAATCGAATTATTAGATTGGTTTGTTGGTCAGGGGTTTTTACTTGTATATTTAGTTAGTGGGCTTCAAACATTTTTTTCTCCTATCTAGGCCGAAAATTCGTACTTTCGTCCCTGCCAAGCGGGAACAAAGTCGCTCTTTATTCCCGTGGTATGGACAAGTGCGCGTGCGCAATAGTACTTATGCCGGCTCTCACGCACCTACTTCTGTCTCCTACACATTAAAATTATTTCCTTTAAAATTATTTTTTAATAATTAAAATTATTTTTTAATAATTTTAATAATAAAATAAAATAAAAATAATAATTTTAATATTTTTTTTTTCAATTTTGCGAACTTTCGGCCTGGCAGGAGAAAAAATAGTATGCGCAACAAAGGAGGAAATTACTACATCTCCTCCCGCGTATTTGCCACCCTCGCCTTCGGCTCGGGTGGCAATTTTATATGCGGGAGGAAATGTAGCACTTTCCTCCCTTGTGGCACAATGTACTATTTTACAAAATTGGTGGTCCGCACAACTAAAAAGGTTGGGAACCGCTGATCTATACTATATCTAGGGGTTTAATTGTGATATTTATACTCAAAACAACGTATAAACTAAAAAATGCAAAATGATTTTTTTTACATAAATATTATGTAAGTATAGAAAGTAGAAGACATAAAAGTCAAAATAGTTAAATAATTACATTACCTAATAAGAAACGACGAAACGCAGCTGCAAGCGACTTGATCACTTTGTTTCTCAAAAAATATCCCATCACAAGAAGTTTATTGAATTTAAAAAAATCTACACAACAAATTACCTATTTAAAAAAGTAAATCACAAAGATATTACAGATTAATTATTATATACGCTCAATAACTATTATTCATTACTAATTAACTGCACAAAAAGTTCATTGTATTTAATAAATAATACACAAAAAAATTAAAAATAAAATCAATTTTGAAAAAGTATTAAAAACGAAATAGCATTAATAAATCCGCACTCAACTGCAGCCAGTTGCGACCTGTGAACTGTGAACACTGCTGAAATAAACTTGAATGGCGGCTATGATTCTTATTTTCAAGGGCGTTTGAATGATACATCAAAACAGTAAAAAAATTCGACTGATGACCAGTCCTATACTTTCCACCTAGTAAATATTTGCAAAAAATAAACACTTTTTTTTTTATTCTTTGACTAGGCCCAAATAACCTTAGCTGTTGATTGTCTTTAAAACACAATTTAATTTTTATTCTTTGAAAAAAGCATGGCCCTCTTTTTTGTTTGGTGATCTACTGATGGCTAGCTTAATATAGCAAAAATCATGGTTACCTTGATTTACGTACAATTTTTATTTTTTTTAGTAAAATATTTTTTTTCTCGAAAACTATACATTTTAGAGAAAAAAAATATTTACATTTTTTTCATATTATAACATCTAGAATTCATTTATATTTTTTTTACCTATGTTAATACGTGACATTGAGGACGTTTTTTTGAATATCTCAGGATCCACTGAACCGATTTGACTCAAAATCTAATCAGATCTAAGTTAAAGGCTGATAAACACAATAGAACAATCGGCATGCCCGTATGTTGTTCCGTTCTTAAGATATCGAAGGCGAAAAATTGACCACACACACACATACATACAGACATTAGTCAGAAAATGATCTTAAACGATTGCTAGGGTCTCAAAACGTGAAAATCTGTTAAAATCTCGAAATATTTTTTTCGGACTAAATCCATTACTTCCCTACCATAGTAGAGGTGGGAAGTAAAAATATATCTAGGTGTATTAAAATTCGAAATTAATGTTATGTAATTAAAAAAAACACGAATGAATAATAAACTATGATCGAGAAAGATAAAATATTATATATTTCTTTGATTAGATAATGTCACCCGTTCTAATAGACTTTATACCTACATAGTTTTAATAGTTACAAATCATATTTATTTTTTATTTTAAATCCAATTTTAGAATTTAATTTTATTTTTTTGAATTGTTAACTTGACTTATTGAATAAAATCTGCTGTTATAATTATATCTGTGCCTATACATTGAATATTTAAAAATTCACAGATTTCGCAATCCTTGCAACCATCGAGGACATTGGAAATGATAACAGCATATATGAAACATAATTAACTGTTTATTATACACACAATATTTATCAATGCACTGTTTAGTTTTGTCAGGAATAACCCTATTATTCTTCTGTTATATACGCGTTCACTTTTGCTTGATTACTTAACTTTTAAATGGATTTTTCTATAACAGTATTTATTAACATTTGCTCAAAAATAACACCGCAGATCGTCGCAAATACCTCTCAATTAACTAGACATGATATAAAACACATTTCGAAAAAATTGCACTTGTTCAATTTTGCATGATTGCTCCTCACTTGATCGCGACACCGTTGTCTTTTGGCCTTGAACGAAAACTCGTAACTCTGCCCCCATATACGAACATAAACATTTCCAATGTTAAAACAATTTACCACCAACTGTTAGCGCTATCTCGGGATAGTGCCAATTAACATTTTCAGTATATAATTATTTTTATAATAATTAATCCAGTTGATTACTGAAGTTAAAACAACGAAACTAGTGGTTTGTAATAGACGAGCCATGCATGATCTTATAGCTATTTCCAAGCCCAATATTTGCCGTTTTATTTATTAATTTATTAAAACCATCAACTTTGTAAGTTATCTAGCCCTTAGTACCAATTTATATTTTCAATATAGCGGGTGTTGAAGGTGCTGAGTAAACATTCAGTTTTATATGTAAAATTCATACAGCTCTATCTCCTTTACTATTGACTTAAGAGAAAAAGTTTATTTAAAAAATGCTTAGAATTGCGAATTCTAACATTGTCGATATGTCACCGACAGGTTTCAGCTGTAATAAGAAAGAAAATTATAGTTCAAATAAATTTAAGGATTTAAGTAAGCCATGAACAAAAAAAAGTCAAAGTGTAATCGATCAAAACACAGTATAATTATTATTCACTTATTAGCTTCTACCGACAGCGAAAAAGATTACTTTAATAAATAAAACACATAAAACTGGCTATAGCTGTCCAACTTTATTTTTAATACTACGTTTCGGTCTGTTATAACTTATAAGAGACCCTTTTTAACCGACTTCAAAAAAAGGAGGTGGTTGTCAATTCGGTTGTATTTTTTTTTTATGTTTGTTACTTCAGAACTCCGTCATTTATAAACCGATTTGGAAATTTTTTTTTATTTGAAAGGGTATACTTTCAGATTGGTCCCATAGGAATTTCATCAAAATCGGTTCAGTAGTTCGGCTGATTTTAATAAAAGTTAGTAACGGCGTGTGACTCCTTAAGGTAAATGTAACTTTTTGACACATCAGACAGCGTAAGAAAGTCGGTTTAATAAAAGTGAGTAACGGCGTGTGATTCCTTTAAGGTAAATGACACTTTTTGATACTTAAAAGTAAAAAATAAAAAACTTAACAAAAAAAAACCTCCTTCAAAAAGCCACTAAAAAGAGGAAAATAATGAAATTTTGAGGTCTGCGCCAATTTAATAAAATATGAAGTCGGTTAAAAAGAATATATACCTATTAATCACTATACTATACTTTTTAACCGACTTCATATTTTATTAAATTGGCGCAGACCTCAAAATTTCATTATTTTCCTCTTTTTAGTGGCTTTTTGAAGGAGGTTTTTTTTTCTTAAAAAGTTTTTCAAGCTTGAAAAGTGTCTCCTATAACAGACCGAAACGTAGTATTAAAAATAAAGTTGGACAGCTATAGCCAGTTTTGTGTGTTTTATTTATTTCAGTATAATTATTATTTCAAAATAAATTGAAAATTCAGTTGACAATCGGCGACTCTGCACTATGTCGGCAGGGCCGTAACTAGGGGGGGGGGGCATTAAGGGGCCATGCCCTACCTTAAAACATCCAGTGCCCTACTTTAAGGAATTATAAACAAGCCGCAAAGACTGTCACGACAGAATGACAGACTTGATCTATCTGGCATTTGGAAAAACAAGATTAAATTCGTTTGACTAAATGAAGTTCTTCGGAAATTTGATTACATGGCAAGTTCTGTATTTTTTTATTTTTTTTTGAATAAATTGTCATTTACCGTTTTCTTGCATTTGTAATTTGATATCACCAGATGAGATGGACAATCCAATTAAAAAATTGTTGTCTTTTGCTTCAGCCTTACTTTAAACTTTCAGTGCCCTATTTTGAATTCAGCTCTAGCTACGGCCCTGTATGTCGCCTATTGTCAAACTCAAAATTTTAAATTTCTGTACATGTAAACTGCTTCGATATCATTATTACCTAACTGTACCTTTTCAAATTCAAATTTCAAGCTACAGACCCTGGGAACAATGGGAACTGAGGGCTCGTAAAAGATGAGTTATGAAGAGTATTCTCCACTTCATCTCAAATCCTTTCTTCTCTCCTTAAAACGGTTCTCCGGTTTAAAGCTAAAGGCTTCAGGTAAACGCCAAATGAAGGACCGACAATCACAGTACAGATCTTAAAGGCGAAAAATATTTTTAAAAAAACGGAAAAACCTACAAGTTTTTAAAAATTACGTTATCTTTCACACGTAGGTAGTCAAAACTTTCGTTCAAAAAATTCTCCTGTAGGATCTGTAGTGTGATTCTTGGTCCTTCATTTGGCGTTTACTCGAACCCTTTAGTTTAAAAAATAGCGTCGGCAGAGCTGCAACCGTTTTTAGGCGAGGGGAAAAGATTTGAGATGAAGAGTGCAGGGGGTAACTTCCGGTAGAGAATACTAATTATGATATCGGCATTCGGCTCTCTCAAACCCAATACTGTCCATTGCTATATGTAGGCAGGCAGGGTTCGGTTATTACTATACTTTTTTCCAATTAAAAACTTCCAGTAACTAAACATCGTACATATCTATATATTTCCACCAAATGCAATATGGAAAGCGCAGAACACAATTTTTATAAAAATAGATTGAAGAATATAATTTTCCTTATAAAAGGAATACAAAACATAATAATACTAACAATACGAGAATAATCCTTTCATTATTAAATTTCTATCGTGAATGGAATCAAATTATCAGTGCGTATATAATAACATCTTGAAATGATTTTTATTCAGAAATCAGAGAACAATGATCAGACGCTACTACAAATATCACTTGTCCAGTCGCTAACTCTTCTGTAACCAAATTAGAACATGGAACAATTAGCCTTTTCGTTTCGAACTATAAGTAAAAAACACCGCTGCGTGACGCATTTTTTCGTCAGATGCATTTCATCATTTTACCCCCCTATATACTGCTTGAACAGACGTAGTCCTACGGCTTGAGACTGACCGAGCGTGTAGCAATGCTGTTGTTTACATGGCGTTGCTATGGTTCCTCTATTATACAAGTCCCCAGTTCCCGGGTTCTAGCCCGAGAGTTGGTAAATGTGTCAATTGGATTTTCAATTTTTTATTAAAAAAAAAATAATGAATTGAAAATATGAATTGGTGCTAGGCCCGAATAACCTTAGCTGTCGGTGGTCTTTAAAAGACAATTTTAATTTTTAATTCAAATAATCATGTGCGACTTTAAAAATAAAAAGGTTGTCAATTTGACGTGTATGTTTATAGTTATGCACTTATTATTTCGAGAACTACTGGATCGATTTGAAAAATACGTATAGTACATCAAAAAATAAGTGTAGTTTACTCTATAAAATTGGTTCCGAAAATGCACCCCCAGGGAGTTACAGCTGGTAAAAGTGTCAATTGGATTTTCAATTTATTATTAAAAAAAAAAATAATGAATTGAAAATATGAATTGGTGCTAGGCCCGAATAACCTTAGCTGTCGGTGGTCTTTAAAAGACAATTTTAATTTTTAATTCAAATAATCATGTGCGACTTTAAAAATAAAAAGGTTGTCAATTTGACGTGTATGTTTATAGTTATGCACTTATTATTTCGAGAACTACTGGATCGATTTGAAAAATACGTATAGTACATCAAAAAATAAGTGTAGTTTACTCTATAAAATTGGTTCCGAAAATGCACCCCCAGGGAGTTACAGCTGGTAAAAGTGTCAATTGGATTTTCAATTTATTATTAAAAAAAAAAATAATGAATTGAAAATATGAATTGGTGCTAGGCCCGAATAACCTTAGCTGTTGGTGGTCTTTAAAAGACAATTTTAATTTTTAATTCAAATAATCATGTGCGACTTTAAAAATAAAAAGGTTGTCAATTTGACGTGTATGTTTATAGTTATGCACTTATTATTTCGAGAACTACTGGATCGATTTGAAAAATACGTATAGTACATCAAAAAATAAGTGTAGTTTACTCTATAAAATTGGTTCCGAAAATGCACCCCCAGGGAGTTACAGCTGGTAAAAGTGTCAATTGGATTTTCAATTTATTATTAAAAAAAAAAATAATGAATTGAAAATATGAATTGGTGCTAGGCCCAAATAACCTTAGCTGCTGGTGGTCTTTAAAACACACACACAGACGTAGTTCTACGTCAAAAAATCATATTTGTTCAACACCCGGAAGAAATATGTAATTTCGTGGCTCTACTGAGGGTGGGCGAAATAATGAATTCCCTGACTGTTGATCGTACAGAGTGGGCGAAATGCCATTTAGCCCACGCTCATTACGGGGCGACACTCAATCAGGTCACCCATTATATCGCCCACGCTCAGCAGAGCCACGAAATGACATATTTCTTGCAGTAGTTGAACAAAATATTGTGTGCGACTATTGGTCGAAAGAGGAGATTCTTCGAGTGCGGTAAAACACACGAGTTGAATCTCCTCTTTCTCCCACTAGTCGCACAGTATACTATTACTATACTAGTGCGAGCAAAGTTCCACACCACTCTAATCTGCAATAAGTGCAAACGCAAACCATGTAGGCATTATTCGAAAGCCAATTTTAATTAAAGTATAACAATGCAGTAGAACATTTTCACTTTCAAGGTTTATTAATTAAAATGTTATCGAAGAGAATACAGTATTCGGTTCAGAATCATATCTGCATTGTATAAAATGCTGCAATAAAACGAACAGGATGAAAATTATCATGTACTAAGTGTATTCATCTAACTTCGGTATAACTTGCTGGAATGAAAAGCGAAAGCGAATTTTCGCTTTTAACGACATGTCATAATTGATCGAGAATCATCTTCATATCCGGTTATTAGTCGGCGAATTTATACAGGGTGTTAGATAATACTATACAAAATAAAAATTGACTTGGGCAGATCGTTTTTGTAGACATCTGCCGAACATTATATCAAATGCATGTAGATGTTGTTTCGGGAATTGTGAAACAAAGAAATTCTAACGCAGCTTTGAAAGTTCTTAGGCGATCTTGATGAAACAAACGCCGATCGATAGTCTCTCTCAAGACCTTTCAAAAATGGTATGTCACTCGTTGTCGTATCATTTATATAGTTTCTGAGATATTAATCTCGAAAGCAAACTTCCTCTAAGAAAATCGCAAAAATATTGCTTATTTAGGATGACTTACTGCAATTATTGGAATATGGAATCAAATTTATGTAGATGTTGAATTGTTTCGGGAATTGTGAAACAAAGAAATTCGAACGCAGCTTTGAAAGTTCTTATGCGATCTTGATGAAACAAACGCCGATCGATAGTCTCTCTCAAGACCTTTCAAAAATGGTATGTCACTCGTTGCCGTATCACTTATAATTTTTGAGATATTAATCTTGACAGCAAACTTCCTCTAAGAAAATCGCAAAAATATTGCTTATTTAGGATGACTTACTGCAATTATTGGAATATGGAATCAAATTTATGTAGATGTTGAATTGTTTCGGGAATTGTGAAACAAAGAAATTCGAACGCAGCTTTGGAAGGTCTTACGCAATCTTGATGAAACAAACGTCGATCGATAGTCTCTCTCAAGACCTTTCAAAAATGCTATGTCACTCGTTGTCGTATCACTTATATAATTTTTGGGATATTAATCTCGAAAGTCTACCACTCCACCAAATTTCATCGCTCCAGGAATTATTTTAGCCTCCCGGTTTTACTTTACTGAACTAATATTATGCCAAATGTCACTATTTTTGGGGTTGGATTGGTCCCGTCATCCAAGTGGCTGGAATTTTTTTTTTTAGTAACAAGGGAATTTTTAATAACCCTACTTAATAGATCGCACAAAAACTAGTAATAACCTTACATTGTTAATAAGTTTGTGTCACGTCCTGTACGAACAATACAACAATTATTTTTCCACTAGAGATGATTTCAGCAAATTTAATATGTAGAATGGAACGAGAAACGAGTCAAATAACGTAATGTAGAAGTAAGTAGCAGGAAATGCGTTGACGTTCCATAGGGTATTGGAGTAGTCGGTCGTTAGACGATAGTATATTATATAGGGTTGCCACCCGTTACTATAATATATAGTATTGTAGCAAAATCCCAGTTGTTACGCCGCTGGCAACGATCATCGAGAACAAGTAACAATGATGAGGCGTGGCATGATATCGAAGACACAGGAATGTTCTGGAAAGCGCGGCGAGCGTGGGGGGGGGGGTCAAGCTGCTATCTCTATATAAGAGGAGCGGTCACCGGAGAGAACAACGAGTGTCGTGTGACAGTGTCGATTTGAAATAAATATAGCATATAAAGACTGTTATAAATTGAGATATAATTGTTACATCTTATTGTTATCTATGTTTGTTACATTTTTAATTGTTGTAAATAAATAATTTATTCCACCCACGTAAGAAAACAGTTTTGTTACAGTATTGTACTATATTTCGGTCAATTGTACTATATAGGTACTGTTGATAAAAAATATAGTACGGAAAAATACTATATATTTTCAGTGAGTGGAGTGAACATACCCGAATCTCTCCATTCCTGCAACATCTGCTTTCACAGAAAGAATTTTTTCTGTTAGGTATGGACTTAAATGGAGAGAAGAAAGAAATAGAGCTTCTATAAAATTAATAAAAAATGAATTATTAATTTATGTTAATATGGATTTGGACTGCTCGCATCGTACAGTAATTTCTTAAATAATAAAATCTTATTAAATAAGGCAAAAAATGAGAAATATATTTGGAAGAATAAATAAAAGTTAATTCATACTTTTTTTTTCGAAAATTTCCAGAAAATACTATATTTTTAACATTATATGGAAAAAATACTACATATTTCAATCTAAAAAAGGTGGCAACCCTAGTACTATATGACACGACATAGCAGTAAGATAATATACAGGCGGTTGCAACTATTTTAATTTTATTTATTTATTTTCCATTTGTAAAGGTAGGTACACATAGATATTAATTTATATATAAGGGTGGGCCGAAAACAATCAAAAAAAATTCTTTTTTGATATTTGGTTTGACAGCAAAATTTTGTTGGAATGACTTAAAAAAAAAACGTATTTTTCTTGGAATATATAGAACAAAATTTGGCCGCGCCCAAGGTCCCCGAAATATTAAACAATCAAAATTATAATTAATTAATTAATATCTGGGTGCCGAGCTTTGCTCGGATGAGTTCAAAAAAATAGTACTTGTATGCTGTGAGATATTATTTTCTCAGAATATTATTCCGAAACCAATTTATTTCTGAAGCATAATTTAAATAATTGTTTCTGTTAAATATTTTAAATACCTATGTGTATTTTTAAGCGTAAAAACTAAGTATCAACTTGAATCAAGCATTTTTTCCTGTAAATATTACTTAGGTCGCCATTTTCAAATCTACCGCCGTTATTGTTTTGTTGACTGAAGAACTCGCAAAAACCGATTTTCATAGATTGAATATCTTGTAAAAATGTTCGAATCAGATGAAATTCTGCTTGCCCGTTGCCGTTTCAATAATCCGTTTTTAAACATTGATGCCAAATATCAACTTTATCGAAGTACTTTTTCTCTGTGATGTCATCTTAGCAACTTCCAGTAAATTTCAAATATTTTTTTTGCATAGAAGGTACCTACTGAAAAACTCACAAAAATCGATTTTCGAAGAAATAGAATTCATATTATATCTTTTAATAACAAACGTCAGACTATAAACCTGCAGCGCAAAACATTTTTCCATGCATCTTCACCATATTTTTTAAAAATCGATGTGTTTTGATATACTGCATGCCTGCGTCGCTAGAAGTGCGGCCCTTCGGGCCGCCGTGCAAATTTTTAAACAAAACTTTTTTGTATGTATCTTAACAATAGTTTTCAAAAATCGATGTGTTTTTACACAGACTCGCGGTGCCAGAAGTGCGGCCCTTCGGGCCGCCTGTATGTCATTGTTTACATATTGTGCAAGACACTTCTTATATTAGTGTTCATTTACAGTTTTAACCCTTGTGGTATATTATACAAAATCTATGTAGAAATAGGCTTCGAATCGATCTGACAATTGATCGAGTTATAAATAAAAAAACCCTTTTTTTAATTGCTCCCCTCTGGGACCAAGATTTCTATCTAGATCGATTTCTCGCCCCGAAAAATCCCCATTCTGTAAATTTCATCAAAATCGTTATTCGTTTTTGAGAAAAAAAAGTCTAGGTAAGATTATACGTCATACTATATTTAACGTACATAATATACATATTTTATATAGGTAATATAAAAATAACATACTTAGGTACCTATTTATTTAAATATTAGTTAAAACTACTTACATAATAATGTTTAGTTTTTATTTATGTTATTTTTTACTATACAAATAGTTCACGGATTATTTTAATAAGTTAAAAATTCTGTCAGATAATTTTGACATATAAATAATGAAAGTAGTTTGTTTTCTCCAAAGCCTACTCACGATATTACAATGTTTTGACAGGTCAAAAAACCGTTTTTAAAAATGATAAAATCGATAGGAAAACGAATTTTTCCAGGGATGAGACCTAGCTAAATCGATTTTTTGCCCCCCGAAACCCCTTTTCGGTAAATTTGATCAAAATCGTTAGAGCCGTTTTCGAGAAAATATTTATATAGGTACATAGATACATAGAAACATATATACAAGATTTACTCGTTTAATAATATAGGGGGATTTAACTCTCATTATTATTTGCCAGGATTTGTGCCACAACAACACACAAGCTGTGATAATTTCAACTAGCTACCTCTTACAGTTTGTGAGATAGAGCTTATGTGACAGACAGACGGACGGACGGATTGACATATTGTAGGTTCCGTTCGGAGGTACGAAACCCTAAAATATAACAATTTTGTCATTTCTTAACCGCAACAAGTTTAAAATCGCAGAGGAGTGGTGGTGAAGCGTTTCATTAGGTCTTTTTGTTACAAGTTCAGCCGTATGAATCCAATTCACTCTACCGTACGTAAAGAAGTTAGCAAGCTAACATTGAAATGCATCACTTCATACACAGGCTGTCTCAAAAGGTATAATTATAAATTCATTGGCTTGTTAATTAGGTTTTTTGAATCTCTAAAATCTCAATAAACGTATGTCCTATTATCACGGTTACCGAATACCGAGTAATCGATAAATTCATTTATTTTTATACGTAATAGTAGAACGCAAAAAACCAATGCTGATTACTTGTTAGTCAAATTAATTGAAACTGGAAAGATTTACTAGACGTGAATATGCATTTTATTTACGGATTTTGTGATAGCAATTCTGTAGATGCAGCGGTCGAATATCGTCGGCGT
The DNA here is from genome assembly GCA_039654895.1 of Mongoloraphidia duomilia. NCBI lineage: Eukaryota > Metazoa > Arthropoda > Insecta > Raphidioptera > Raphidiidae > Mongoloraphidia > Mongoloraphidia duomilia. The sequence goes on along the minus strand of CM077520.1, from coordinate 2,867,003 downwards.
TATCCTAATCGAACGCAACCAGACCGTCGCATATTCGAGAGAGTACTTACCTCGAAATTTTTGAACAAGGAAATCATTTTTAACCGACTTCAAAAAAAAGAAGTTTCTCAATTCGACCGTATATATTTTTTATGTGGTTATGTTTTATGTGTGTTCGCGGATAACTTCGTCGTTTATGAACCGATTTTGAAAAAAAATTTTTTATTTGAAAGGATATACTGTCAGAGTGGTCCCATAGAAATTTCATCAAAATCGGTTCAGTAGTTCGGCTGATTTTAATAAAAGTAAGTAACGGCGTGTGATTCTTTAAGGTAAATGTTACTTTTTGACACTAAAAAGTAAAAAAAACTCGGGTCGCAGTGCCAAAACCCTGCCGACAATATAGTGTATTTGCTAATTGGCATTGTGGCTTTATTATGTGAACTTAAGTTTGTTTTTGGACAAAATAAAAAATTTAACCCCTTAATACATCCCTTAAAATAATATTTTTTTTCTTAATTTCAAAATTTTTATCAATGCAACCTCGGTACCAAATTAAATACACCCTTCAGCAAGTAAAGCACTATCCGTAAACTAGTGTTTTCATAAAATTTGTAACTCCGGTCCTGTAGGGTCGATTTTATTAAAATTTTAGCAGAACATTTTAATCGTTACTAAAGGGTTAAATTTCAATTTTTAAACGATTCTGAGAATTTTTTCGGCATTTTTGGGCCCAAAAACATTTTTCAACCCCTAAAAACCACCCTTAAAATAGTCCGATTTGGCCCATTTTAAATAGGCTTCGTGCGGTGATGGATTTCAACGTGCCTACCAAATTTCGTCAAAATCAATTAACTCTTTCGAAAGTTATAGCCCGCACACATATATATATATATATATAAATATATAAATATATAAATATATATATATATATATACATATATAAACAGACATTTCCAAAAATGGTGCCAAAGTGTTCAGGAGGCTATGAAACGTCGAGAAATTTTGGTCCGACCCCTAGGTCCCGCCATCCGACCGACGCCAATAGTGTATGTGCCATATGGCAAATACACTAATAAAAAACTTTTTAACAAAAAAAAAAACCTAAAAAGAGGAAAATAATGAAATTTTGAGGTCTGTGCCAATTAAAATATGAAGTCAGTTAAAAAGTATAGTATAGTGATTAATTAGATGAATGCATAATGACTGCAAACAGTATATGAAGACACCTGCTGTAAGGACAATGACGTAACACAACACTGTAGTCAGGAAAAATTCATTAATTCAAACCTATGTCACCGTAGGGATTTTAACCCTAAACTTTCCACTATCGCGGCGGACTGAGTTGACATTACTCACACAGTGACACATTTTCAAACGATCGACTTTCTCCCTTTAAAGCATTCTGTCACGAAAAACCACTACATGCGAGAGTCAATATTCCAACACCACTGCTAGACTACAAACACTCAACATGTAAAGTAAATACAACAGGTGAATACAAAGATGAAGTATCCATTTTTAATAACACCAAGACAAGATAGAATTTCTATCAAATATCGAGGCAAATTAATTGGAACAACACATAATCTGAGGTTGGATTATAACACATATACACAATAAATACAAATTTAACACGTAAGCCGTGACCAAATACATAATTAGATGAATGCATAATGACTGCAAACAGTATATGAAGACACCTGCTGTAAGGACAATGACGTAACACAACACTGTAGTCAGGAAAAATTCATTAATTCAAACCTATGTCACCGTAGGGATTTTAACCCTAAACTTTCCACTATCGCGGCGGACTGAGTTGACATTACTCACACAGTGACACATTTTCAAACGATCGACTTTCTCCCTTTAAAGCATTCTGTCACGAAAAACCACTACATGCGAGAGTCAATATTCCAACACCACTGCTAGACTACAAACACTCAACATGTAAAGTAAATACAACAGGTGAATACAAAGATGAAGTATCCATTTTTAATAACACCAAGACAAGATAGAATTTCTATCAAATATCGAGGCAAATTAATTGGAACAACACATAATCTGAGGTTGGATTATAACACATATACACAATAAATACAAATTTAACACGTAAGCCGTGACCAAATACATAATTAGATGAATGCATAATGACTGCAAACAGTATATGAAGACACCTGCTGTAAGGACAATGACGTAACACAACACTGTAGTCAGGAAAAATTCATTAATTCAAACCTATGTCACCGTAGGGATTTTAACCCTAAACTTTCCACTATCGCGGCGGACTGAGTTGACATTACTCACACAGTGACACATTTTCAAACGATCGACTTTCTCCCTTTAAAGCATTCTGTCACGAAAAACCACTACATGCGAGAGTCAATATTCCAACACCACTGCTAGACTACAAACACTCAACATGTAAAGTAAATACAACAGGTGAATACAAAGATGAAGTATCCATTTTTAATAACACCAAGACAAGATAGAATTTCTATCAAATATCGAGGCAAATTAATTGGAACAACACATAATCTGAGGTTGGATTATAACACATATACACAATAAATACAAATTTAACACGTAAGCCGTGACCAAATACATAATTAGATGAATGCATAATGACTGCAAACAGTATATGAAGACACCTGCTGTAAGGACAATGACGTAACACAACACTGTAGTCAGGAAAAATTCATTAATTCAAACCTATGTCACCGTAGGGATTTTAACCCTAAACTTTCCACTATCGCGGCGGACTGAGTTGACATTACTCACACAGTGACACATTTTCAAACGATCGACTTTCTCCCTTTAAAGCATTCTGTCACGAAAAACCACTACATGCGAGAGTCAATATTCCAACACCACTGCTAGACTACAAACACTCAACATGTAAAGTAAATACAACAGGTGAATACAAAGATGAAGTATCCATTTTTAATAACACCAAGACAAGATAGAATTTCTATCAAATATCGAGGCAAATTAATTGGAACAACACATAATCTGAGGTTGGATTATAACACATATACACAATAAATACAAATTTAACACGTAAGCCGTGACCAAATACATAATTAGATGAATGCATAATGACTGCAAACAGTATATGAAGACACCTGCTGTAAGGACAATGACGTAACACAACACTGTAGTCAGGAAAAATTCATTAATTCAAACCTATGTCATCTAATTATGTATTTGGTCACGGCTTACGTGTTAAATTTGTATTTATTGTGTATATGTGTTATAATCCAACCTCAGATTATGTGTTGTTCCAATTAATTTGCCTCGATATTTGATAGAAATTCTATCTTGTCTTGGTGTTATTAAAAATGGATACTTCATCTTTGTATTCACCTGTTGTATTTACTTTACATGTTGAGTGTTTGTAGTCTAGCAGTGGTGTTGGAATATTGACTCTCGCATGTAGTGGTTTTTCGTGACAGAATGCTTTAAAGGGAGAAAGTCGATCGTTTGAAAATGTGTCACTGTGTGAGTAATGTCAACTCAGTCCGCCGCGATAGTGGAAAGTTTAGGGTTAAAATCCCTACGGTGACATAGGTTTGAATTAATGAATTTTTCCTGACTACAGTGTTGTGTTACGTCATTGTCCTTACAGCAGGTGTCTTCATATACTGTTTGCAGTCATTATGCATTCATCTAATTATGTATTTGGTCACGGCTTACGTGTTAAATTTGTATTTATTGTGTATATGTGTTATAATCCAACCTCAGATTATGTGTTGTTCCAATTAATTTGCCTCGATATTTGATAGAAATTCTATCTTGTCTTGGTGTTATTAAAAATGGATACTTCATCTTTGTATTCACCTGTTGTATTTACTTTACATGTTGAGTGTTTGTAGTCTAGCAGTGGTGTTGGAATATTGACTCTCGCATGTAGTGGTTTTTCGTGACAGAATGCTTTAAAGGGAGAAAGTCGATCGTTTGAAAATGTGTCACTGTGTGAGTAATGTCAACTCAGTCCGCCGCGATAGTGGAAAGTTTAGGGTTAAAATCCCTACGGTGACATAGGTTTGAATTAATGAATTTTTCCTGACTACAGTGTTGTGTTACGTCATTGTCCTTACAGCAGGTGTCTTCATATACTGTTTGCAGTCATTATGCATTCATCTAATTATGTATTTGGTCACGGCTTACGTGTTAAATTTGTATTTATTGTGTATATGTGTTATAATCCAACCTCAGATTATGTGTTGTTCCAATTAATTTGCCTCGATATTTGATAGAAATTCTATCTTGTCTTGGTGTTATTAAAAATGGATACTTCATCTTTGTATTCACCTGTTGTATTTACTTTACATGTTGAGTGTTTGTAGTCTAGCAGTGGTGTTGGAATATTGACTCTCGCATGTAGTGGTTTTTCGTGACAGAATGCTTTAAAGGGAGAAAGTCGATCGTTTGAAAATGTGTCACTGTGTGAGTAATGTCAACTCAGTCCGCCGCGATAGTGGAAAGTTTAGGGTTAAAATCCCTACGGTGACATAGGTTTGAATTAATGAATTTTTCCTGACTACAGTGTTGTGTTACGTCATTGTCCTTACAGCAGGTGTCTTCATATACTGTTTGCAGTCATTATGCATTCATCTAATTATGTATTTGGTCACGGCTTACGTGTTAAATTTGTATTTATTGTGTATATGTGTTATAATCCAACCTCAGATTATGTGTTGTTCCAATTAATTTGCCTCGATATTTGATAGAAATTCTATCTTGTCTTGGTGTTATTAAAAATGGATACTTCATCTTTGTATTCACCTGTTGTATTTACTTTACATGTTGAGTGTTTGTAGTCTAGCAGTGGTGTTGGAATATTGACTCTCGCATGTAGTGGTTTTTCGTGACAGAATGCTTTAAAGGGAGAAAGTCGATCGTTTGAAAATGTGTCACTGTGTGAGTAATGTCAACTCAGTCCGCCGCGATAGTGGAAAGTTTAGGGTTAAAATCCCTACGGTGACATAGGTTTGAATTAATGAATTTTTCCTGACTACAGTGTTGTGTTACGTCATTGTCCTTACAGCAGGTGTCTTCATATACTGTTTGCAGTCATTATGCATTCATCTAATTATGTATTTGGTCACGGCTTACGTGTTAAATTTGTATTTATAGTGATTAATGTCTTCTTTTTACCAACTTCATATTTTAATTGGCACAGACCTCAAAATTTCATTATTTTCCTCTTTTTAGTGGCATTTTGAAGGAGGATTTTTTTTTGTTAAAAAGTTTTTTTAACAATTGAATCGGTCAATGCAGAAAGTGAACATGTCCACTTTTTACCGATTTTGAGTTATACATAATGATGCACTAATTCGAGGTCATTCTATCGATTGGTGCAGAAATGAAACATGTCCCTGCATCCCTGTGTTTAAAATCATACCATGATAGCACGTAGGACAGAAACTAAATATGTCCCGAACATACAAACAGTTTTTTTGTGATTTACTCAAAACTACCACTTGTGGACATATTTCCTTTCTGCATTGACCTATTCAATTACTCTAAGAGACCTCTGTTGTCGAGCATCTATAATCTACAATTCATTCATTCATTCAATTACTCTAAGATCTGTAGCATTTTAAAAGTGTTAATGTTAAGTTAAATTATAAAATTTGTAAGTCTAATAAAATAAATGAATTTATCCATAACTCTGAAACCGTTGATAATACGACATAAGTTTATTGAGATTTTAGATTCAAAAATTTCACAGATTTCGCAATCCTTGCAACCATCGAGGACATTGGAAATGATAACACCATATATGAAACATAATTAACTGTTTATTATACACACAATATTTATCAATGCACTGTTTAGTTTTGTCAGGAATAACCATATTATTCTTCTGTTATATACGCGTTCACTTTTGCTTGATTACTTAACTTTTAAATGGATTTTTCTACAGTATTTATTAACATTTGCTCAAACATAACACCGCAGATCGTCGCAAATACCTCTCAATTAACTAGACATGATATAAAACACATTTCGAAAAAATTGCACTTGTTCAATTTTGCATGATTGCTCCTCACTTGATCGCGACACCGTTGTCGTTTGGCCTTGAACGAAAACTCGTAACTCTGCCCCCATATACGAACATAAACATTTCCAATGTTAAAACCATAATTAACAAGCCCATAAATTTATGACTATACCTTTTGGGACACCCTGTATATTATATAACATGCATGTCAGAGTTACGCCACAATCTAGTTACATACGTTGAGACTAGTCGAGGCCTTGTGAAACAACTTCATTTCAGCTGAAACCACAGCAGCCGTACGGATGGAAACAGCAATGTAGTTATATTCAATTTAAGTACCCAACCGCGCAAAGAAGCTGGGAGGCAATTGATTGTTACTCAAGTGTAACTAAATGGAATAGAAATCAGGGGCTCTCTTCTCCACGCTAGCGGTGATCTACGGCCTACGCGGGACTCGTGTCTAGCGAGCTACGACTGCCTACGACAGTCTGCACTGCGTACTGCGCGTTGATGAAAAGATGGCAAGGCATGCTTACACTATAACCAACGCTACAATTGGACTCGAGGGATTTTTTTCCACCAAAAACAAAATAGAATTATCTAAAGCAATAATGTGATTCGCTACTTCGCCAATAGTCAATAGGGATCGAGGATTCGGCTGCGTATGCAAGTATAATACTAAAATTTAATTATTAAATAATGAAAATGAAGACTTTCTTAATAAAATCATAATAGATATCTCTTTTACTTAATTTCACGAAAATTTAATATTGTAGCAAACCCCAAGATGTTATGCCACTGCCTCCAATAGAAAGCAGTAGAAAGAAAGGTCACACTAGTAACCGCGCGAAGATACGAGTACCTGCCGGAATGTTCTGGAAAACGCTAGAAGCGCTGTGCTTAAGCCACGCAGCATCTATATAAACGAGTGAGTGAAGCGAACAGGGGTCAGTCACCGTAGGAGTCGTGAGTCAGTGTAGTGTCGAATACGCAGTCCATGGTGAGGCGTGCAATCAAGACAGTCAGTGTAGTGTCGAATACGCAGTGTAATCAAGTCAGTCTACGGTGACTCACGCAAGTAATCAGTTCAACGGAGATTAGGCAGTCATTAGTGACTCGTGCAATCAAGTGCGTCTGATATAAATATTAGGCAGTCAATGGTGACTCGTGCCGTCAAGTGGATATAAATATTAATCAGTCAATCAGTCAGTACAGTGATATAAATAGTGGAGTGGATATAAATAAATAGTACTGAAGTAACTGAGTAAATGACTGACATAAATAAACGTTAGAAATAAATAATCTTTGTGTATATAGTTAATTGTATATAATTAAGTGTTAATTACTGTTTAGTGATTGTTACTTGGGTTGATTGTTAGAACTGACTTTTCGTTGTTGCAATTATTGTATATAGTTAATTGCTACGAATTATTGTAAATAAATATTTATTCCGCCAACTCAGAAAACAGTTTTGTTACAATATTTACTAATCAGATGTCACATTTATTGTTAAAAATATTATAATCCTTATTATTTCCACATCCGCCATCTGTAGATGTGGACGTCAAAAAATTCCGCATCCCCATCTGCAGATGTCAGTGAAACCGACATCTGTAACATCCCTGGTGTGAACAAGTTTAACATCTGTTGTTAATTCAACAGTAGATTCTACATTAGAACAACGTATGAAAGTATTTCTGCAAGTAGGTTTCTCTGTAGCCATGACTGGTAGAACATCGGATGGGGATTTAATCATGAAATAGACAAATTGCAATAGAAACCTACGATCTCTAGCAACATTGTACTGTCTCGACTCTCGGTTTCTTATGCGCAGTCAGAGACACTGATAAAAAAAAACACCAATCATTTTTTATGCTATCGTAAAGTGTCACTGTCAGGACATATTTTTCTGTGATGTGAGGGAGCAGATAAAATGAAAATGTCAGCAGTGAAAGTTTGAAAACTGCGATTTTGATCGGGAAATGTAATAAAATAATAAAGTACCCACTAAAAATATAGGCGGGATGTATGTTTCATTTTACCATATACAATATAAAATATTTGATGTCCTAAAGAAACGTCTGTTACATTGTAATAAAAACAACGTTTTACGAAAAAGAAAAAATATATATTATTGCATATGATGTAGTATTTATATGATTCAATTTTCCCACTCAACTATTTTCCTCAATTTAATAACACTGGGTGAGTGACACGAGTACAAAAATAAAAGAACAATCTAATTTCAAGACAGTCCCCGGGAAGATAGGTAGGCCGAGATCATTGCAATGCCGTTATACGATGTTTCAATAGCCCGGTTACGGATCACCCTGTAATGTTACGGATCACCCTGTATATAAACGTCAGGTAGAGAAATCGCGGTGTCTGCTTGCTGAACAACGAGTAACTGCACGAACATTCTAGAGAACGCTAGAACGCGCTGTGCCCAAGCCAAGCGGCCTATATAAGAAAGCGAGTGCGAGGAACTGAGGAATCAGTGAATGGTGAGTCGTGCCATCAAGTGGATCAGTGATATAAATATTAATCAGTCATCGGTGAATCAGTGATATAAATCGCACAGTAATATAAATAGTTCCGTGATATAAATTGATAAAATAAATAACTAGAAACTTATAAATAGTCCTGGTATATAGTCAATTGTATATAGTTAATTGTATATAGTTAAGTGTTAATCACTGTTTAGTTATTGTTACTTGTGTTAATTGTTAGAACTGACTTTTCGTTGTTGCATTTATTGTTATTGTATTTTTAATTATTGTAAATAAATATTTATTCCGCCAACTCAGAAAACAGTTTTGTAACAGTAATATACAATGCCGAATTTGTTGGGATGTCGTTACACTTGCCATACGTCCGGATTTAGTCCGGATTTGGTAACAATGTCCGGACTTTTGTCCGGACTCATAATTATGTCCGGCATTTTAATAAATAAAGACAAAGTTTTATTAAAGAAAGCTCTTATGTTTGAAGCTGGGGAGGAAGAAGAACCGAGTCAGTAGTCATTTATATAATAATAAGTACATGAACATTGTGTTGATTTTGAGTTTTTTAATTACTAATATCCACCTACCTCACCTCTTCTGTACACTTTTCAGTAGTTTTACTCATTTTCCCAATTTTTACAACCGACATTTGAATTAAAATACCAAAAAAATGTTTCACGGCTCGCGCTTCACGTTCGCCGCGATTTATCCCGTCCGGACTTAACTCTAACAAATTACGGCAACCCCAGATGTCATTATTTACACAGGGTGCTGAACTATTTAAATAGAGATTTTCTGATGTAAAATCGTGCATTGCAATTTCCCGATCTCCTAGTTTTTAAAAGCAAAAATTCATTGAACTATGTTAATCGATACAGCGTGGTTTTAAACAATTCATAATTTTTTGCCATACCCAGTATACAATAGCTGCTTTACATTGAGAACGTTTTTTTTAATATCTCAGGATCCACTGAACCGATTTGACTCAAAATCTAATCAGATCTAAGTTAAAGGCTGATAAACACAATAGAACAATCGGCATGGCCGTATGTTGTTCCGTTTTTAAGATATCGAAGGCGAAAAATTGACCACATACACACACACACACATACAGACATCAGTCAGAAAATTATCTTAAACGATTGCTAGGGTCTCAAAACGTGAAAATCTGTTAAAATCTCGAAATGTTTTTTTCGGACTAAATCCATTACTTCCCTACCATAGTAGAGGTGGGAAGTAAAAATATTTATCTGAAGATACAGAAAAAAATCGTCATACGGGGCTTTGTTTTTCGGTCACATGTTATACAGCTGCAAAATGTTTGAGGATACAAAGTGAAGTTTTTAATGAACGCACTGCGTATAATAAATATGAAGATAGAATAAATGAGTGTAGTTTTAAATACCACACAGTCTAATTAGTAATTAGTGTAATTTATAGTAAAAGTGGCAACATTTATTTAAAACTAGAGCGAGCGCCGTTTAACGAGAAAGGTCACTCCTCCAGAAGAGTCCGACCTATGCGCGTAACGCATCAAGGGAATAGAATCAGGCACTAGGTACCTTATATTATTACATAACGACCATTGACTCAGGGAATAGACTGCGCATTCTATTTCAGCAATATAGGCTACATAGCTACTATCGTACGAATACCCATTGACCACCAACTACGGAATCTGGATTGTTATGTTCGTCTCCATATACTAATTATCTTACCACAACTACGTAATAGTTATTTATATGCAGCTAGTGGCAAAAGTGACGGATTATATGACAGTTGCGATTTTGTGATACGAGCCTAAGGCGGGTCGGCAACCTGCGGCTTTTATGATGTCAAGATGCGGCTCTCCAGTTCCATGCGCTAATATTAATAATTATATTATTTTATTTTCAAAACTCATAAAAAATATTACACTGCAAAAAAAAAACTTTAAACAGGATAAAAATACTCAACAGAGAACAGTGAGAATAGGTGGAGTAGAGAGTATACGGACAGCTGACATTTTTTAAATGTGGCAACACTGTTCTGTTTGTTTAGTTATTGGTGCACTGTGTAGCACTGCATAGCTAGCTAAAATACTTTAATATGTTTTGTGCGAAACATATGTATGTTTTTATATGAATAAATATTATTTCATATTTAAAGGTATTATTTTAAATCAAAAATCAAATTTATATACCTAATCTTGATCAAATACCATAATATTGAAATAAAAATGTTAGTGGCTCTTTAAAAACTGGGAAATTTTGTAAATTGTAACTTTTGGCTCTTCCGTCTCAAAAGATTGCCGACCCCTGGCCTAAGGTTATATTGCATTTATTCCAGAACGAGTGTGTGTTTACCGTGCGAGCCGAAGGCGAGTGCGGTAATCACACGAGTTCTGGTATAGGAGGACAGTGTGGTCCTGTGGTTAGCGTCGCGGTCTCTGGATCAGACTGTCGTAGGTTCGAATCCCGCCTCCACTCATGGATAATTGGTGATGTCATTTAGTTTAAGGAAGTCGATATTTAATGTAATCAAGACGCTAATAATCTAAGTTGTCGACGCGTCTATAATTTACAATAAATAAAATAAGAAAAGAGTTCTGGTATAAATGCAACATAACCTTAAGAGAGTATTGTAAAATCGCGACTGTCAGATCCGTCACTTTAGCCACGCGTTACATACAATATTTTTTGCAACAACTGCTTCAAAAGTTCAATTTTAAGCAAATAAAACACAATTTGGATAAATATTTTATTAATGACATTATATAGCACAGTAATCTATAAAGTACTTTATTACGCACGTGTGTTATAAAGTAAAACAAAACAGTATTACTTTATAGAACGGAGTGCGTTAAAATTTACTTTAAACACTACCGTTCGAATGCAGTCAGAAGCTTCCATAAAGAATCACTTTTCAAACGGTACACAGCCATCTAAAATTGTACTTTTGATGCAAGTGTTGCAAAATAGTATATTGTGTCGACTACGTGTGCGTGAAGTGAGGCATTCTAGCCTGAGGCTTAAATATGTAGCACACGAGCTGCACACGGGACTGCGCATTACACATGCATTGTTTTAGACTCTCGTTGAATAAGTTAATGTCGCTGACAGAAGTCCATCTCATAATAGAAACATTGGGCTCCGCCATACAATATTAAGTCACTTTGTTACCATAGTAACCTATCTCACTTTATAGCGGACCGTATCGAGGTACATAATTTTCATTAAATAACGGCTGTTTCTAAATGTTTATCCATTATGCAGAGAAAAGCGATTCATAATGGATCATGACGTAACGTGTCAATAAATCAGCTCATTCGAGGTCCTCAAAACTGTTACGAATTACAGACTAAAAGCTTGCGATTTAGTTTATTTTAATCAAAGTTATATAACTTTCGGCGATGTTTATTACACATCTATTAAATAAAGTATCTCTTGCACCGCGTGGCTTCATAAAATCGCACCCAATTTGTTCAGCGATACTTTGTAACATTGGAAATGTTTATGTTCGTATATGGGAGCACAGTACGAGTTTCGATCAAGGCCAGTAAGTGCTATGGTGTCGCTATCAAAGTGCGGAGCAATCTTGCGAATTTGAACAGGATGTAGCAGATTGTACTTTTACGCACGCTTTGGACTTTTATCGCACGGTGACGGTACTTAATTGCGCACGTCTTTGCGACGATTCACGCACGGTGACTGTACTTTTGACGCACACGTTACTAAAATACGTCTCTTCGCGCCCACCTCACAGTGCTCAAGCAATATTGAACGCGTATATAACAGACGAGTAGGAGTTATTCCTGACAAAACTAAACATTGCATTGATACATATTCGGCGATGTTTAATCACACAGTTTATTATGATTCATATATGCTGTTCTCATTGCCAATGTCCGCGATGGTGTCACAAGGATCGCGACCCAATTATTTGCAGCGATGCTTTTTCTGATCTGTTCTATTGCATTGTCCATTCTTTTTATGTCACTAGTTTCCATCACACACTGAATATAGTGTGAACCATTGAGTTATAAAATGGGGGAGCATGGCAATAAATTATATTCACACTTCAGACGTATTGGTGCCGTGTATACTTTTGTCAAACAGTTTAATTTAATCTAGCTCAAGTGGCAGGTCTGCGAAAAGCAAACCCAGCTGTGTACGCAAAAAAAGATGTCGGAGCCAAAATATATGCAAACAACTCGATTTAAAAACATGTAAAAATATTTGCGCTGAGTTGCACAATGCTTTGCCAGAAAAACTAGACGCCTAAAATTGTGATAATAATATATTGCTCTAAGTACTCGTATAAGAGAAGCATTTCTGAATTTTAAATCGACCAAAAAAAAAACACTGGCCGCTTCAGTTAATTTTTATCATTCCAACCCCACAAGACGTAGGGAATGGTATCTACTAATTTAGGTCAAAATTAACTTTTCACAATTTCACTATGGTAGTGTTTACTCGCTCGAATTTTATAATACATAACTCACTCGCTTCGCTCGTTCGCTCGGATTTTATTAATATATTACTCACTCGCTTCGCTCTTTCGCTTGAATATTATTAATATATTAATCACTCGCTTCGCTCGTTCTCTCGAATTTTATTAATACCTACATTACTCACTCGCTTCGCTCGTCCGCTTGAATATTATTACATCCACCGCCGCCGCGCCGATTTCCTCACTCGCGCTTCGCTCGTTCGCTCGAGTTTTATTGATACATTTACTCACTCGCTTCGCTCGTTCGCTCGATTTATGTCCCCCGCCGCCGCGCCGATAGCATTACTCACTCGCTTCGCTCGTTCGCTCGAATATTAATAATACATTACATTTGTTATCCCCCCGCGAGAATCTCCCCCCCTAATTTGATATCCCCCCGCGAGAATCTTCCCCCTAATTTTTTATCCCCCGCTAGAATCTTGCCCCCTAATTTGTTATCTCCCGCGTGAATCTTCCCCCGAATTTGTTATCCCTCGCGAGAATCTCCTCCCCCTGCGTAGCTTTCCATTAGTGAAAGAATTTTTAAAATCGGTTTAGTAGTTCCAAAGATAAAACAAAAACATATCTATCCCACGGGAACCGTACATTTTTCCGGGATAAAAAGTAGCCTATAACATTCTCTGACCCCTAAACTACCACTATGCAAAAATCATGTCGATCCCTTGCTCTGTGAAAAACAAAAACAAAACTATCCCACGGGAACCGTACATTTTTCCGGGATAAAAAGTAGCCTATAAAATTCTCTGACCCCTAAACTACCACTATCCAAAAAATCATGTCGATCCCTTGCTCTGTGAAAAACAAAAACAAAACTATCCCACGGGAACCGTACATTTTTCCGGGATTAAAAGTAGCCTATGTGCTATTCCAGACTATAATCTATCTCTGTGCCAAATTTCATCCAGATCCGTTCAGCCGTTCTGGCGTGATTGAGTAACAAACATCCATCCATACATCCATTCATCCAAACTTTCACATTTATAATATTAGTTAGATTAGATTAGATTACGTCATACATAGCTAGCGCGAAAAACATAGCAATTTAAAACATAACCTTGTCCATGTTGTCGCGCATTTGGGTAAAAACCATGCAAATTCTCTATTTCTAAGCCATGAACTACATACGCACATGCGTTATATACACACACATGTGAGTGTACATGGAGTGAAAATGTTTCCCTCGAGTGGATTCCACAAATAATATATTGCCGTATCCGGCAGAACCCACATTCTATATAAAGGATATTTCAAGCGAGGGATTAAATAAAAATATTTTTATATATTATATTATGAACTTGCTACAGTTAAGTAGATGTGTCCGTAAAATATTTCGTAATATACAGTGAATTATTTTTGCACAACAAAATATTTGCGAGTAAACATAAATTTTGCGAAAACACCATTAATATTTTATTTAGTGTCCGTCAAAACGTTCCACTCGCATCAAACGTTTTTTAACTTCCCGCTAAGAAAATTGAAAATATTTAAAAATAGGGAAGTTGTTGATTTCACCCCGATTTTCGAAAATCGAGTTTTCATCAGATCTCGACGTTTTGTGATCCTAGGAAGGCCCCACTAGCTAAGATTAATTAAATTTTTTTTGTATTCTGTATGACATTTAGACTGAGAAACGTGTATCCAAAATGTTTGTCTACCTATCTGTTTGTACCAACATCACTTCCGAACGGCTGGGCGGATTTTAATTAATCTAGACTAGTGGGGCCAAGATCAGGTTACGATAAAATTTCCAACAGCTATAGAGTTATTTGGACCTATATAATAGGAGAAACATTAGGGTTTTATTTTATTCCATAACAGAAACATGAAAGTTTTATTTTATTCCATGGACCATCCGCCGAATTACATCTAATTTTGAAAAAAATATTTCATGTATACAGACAGAGCCCCGTTCAGTTTTAATACATATACATATACAGATTTATGATTTTTTAATAATGAATTGAACATTTTTCCCAATGCTAAAAATCTATGTATACCTCGCCGTGAGACTCACTGTATAATAATATATTGTTTAATTTATTTATTGTAGATTATAGACGCGTCGACATCTAAGGTCATTAGCGTCTTTTCAACTACACTAAATAACAACTAACTTAAAACTAAATAACATCGCAAAACATCCATGAGCGCAGGTGGGACTCGAACCCACGGCAGTCCAGTCCAGAGGTTGCAGCGCCAAGCACGCACCATCCAGGCTATACTGCCCTTATAATATTGTTACAAAACTGTTTTCTGAGTTGGCGGAATAAATATTTATTTACAATAATTCGTAACAATTAACTATATACAATAATTGCAATAACGAAAAGTCAATTCTAACAATAAAAAAACTTAAACGGTAATTATTGAACTAAACGAGCCACTTAAATAGCACTTAACAAATAACTATATAAACAAGGATTATTTATTCGTAATTATATTAGTCACTGTATTTATATCAGATACACTGACTGATTACCGTTGACTGATCAATATTTATTTCATTGCATGACACCGTCGACTGCTCCTCTGACTCACTCGTACTTCGCTTATATAGGTCGCGCAACCCCGCCTAGTACGTTCTCGCGCTCTCCAGAACATTCCGGCTGGTACTCGTTATTCAACAAGCAGACACCGCTTCTCGATTTCTCTATTGGAGGCAGTGGTGTAACATCTTGGGGTTTGCTACAATATCATCCTATCGACCCTATCTCCACGAGCCATCTAGAACCACGAGCCGCGCCAAGACGAGCCACGAGCCATCACAAACCACGCGCTGTGTGACCCGGCCTATAAAAGAGTCAATGAGCCATTGAAACGCCATATAAACAACGGCTTCGCTTTACGATAGGCTATTCTCAAGCAGATAAAAGCTAGTTTGAGTAAAAAATTGATGAATACAAATTACAAACGAATCATCCTAGCTTCGAAGTAGACTGTCGACTCGAACAGTAGATATATCTTTCTACTGACAACAAAAAGTAAAATCTATAGGTATTCTTAAGAGGATTTCTTATCGCCAGTTTCAGAAATCTATATTACAAATAATACAAAGAGACAGCGAACACTTTTTACGCGAATTCCGCAAAAATGAAAGAGAAAAGTCCACGTTCAAAATTAGAGCATCGACGTTCCGATTTCGTTCCGTGTAAGACCATAGGATAGATAAACAATTGAACTGTGAACCGGAATAACGAAAAAAAAACCTTTTTACTTTATTTTTGCAAGACATGATTACTTTCAAACTGATTCATAAATTAATCGGATCTGAGGCTTATAACACGATTAAAATAAGCTTAAATAATAGGTAGAATTGATATTAAAACTGGCTTGTATTAGAAAAATTATTAGTAATAAAACTGAACATCAATATTGTCCGAACCAGAATTCTTACTTCTTCAGTAAACTCTTTAAAAAATATAACCTTTAAAAATTTGAAGTAGGTATGCAAGTATTTCAAAAGTTACAAGGCATGACACTTCATTCATCTCTACATAGTATAAAATGAAGTCGCTTTCCGCGTCTGTATGTCTGTATAACCGCTAACTCCTCCTAAACCACGCAACAGATTTTGATGCAGTTTTCATCATCAGTTAGATAATTTTCTCCATCGCGATAGGCTATATTATATATAGCGAAGGAGCAAAGCGAGTGAGTAATGTAATTATAATATTCAAGCGAACGAGCGAAGCGAGTGAGTAGTGTATTGCACCCGGGCTTTCTTAGCACCCGGACGAAGCCGAACAGGGCCGCTAGTATTATATAATATAGGTATCTACAATTTGATGTTGGCTAAAAACGAAATTCTGACCCACATTTATCTTTTTTTTAATCGCAAAAACCAATTTTCAAAAAGATCGCATATTAAAAAAAATGTTCAATTCGGATGAAATTTTGTTCACACCCGGTAGGTAGGCATTTTTAAGCATTATCGATTTTTTTCCCATGATGAATTATCTTAGCCACGACCCATGAATTTCTGTTTGATCGTTATTTTGGAATCTATGCCGCCTTAATTTTTTTGCATGCGCTGGATACAAGCGTAACAAATAAGCTCACATATACAAACCGATTTATTTATTTATTGTAAATTATAAATGCGTCGCTAATGACCTGAGTTGTCGACGCGTCTGTAATCTACAATTAATTATTATAAATGCGTCGACAATTTAGGTTATTAGCGTCTTGATTACATGAATTAATATCCACTCACATAAAACTAAATGCCATCACAAAACATCCATGAGCGGAGACGGGATTCGAACCCAGGGCAGTCTGTTCAGAGGCCGCGATGCTAACCACTGGACCACACTGTCCTCTACAGACAAAGCGTAGTGTAGGTACTTGGCGCTTAAGTAAACGCTATTCGCGCCTAAAAAGCCACGTCTACATAAATTTTAATTTTGTCCATTTATTACGAGAATAATGCAAAAAATACACAAAACAAAAAAGATAATATATACGCTAATGATTTCAGTTGACCTTGATTCTCAGTTATCGAACGTCCATAATTTACAAAAATTGATTCAAAAAAAGAAATAAAGAAACTAATGCTAAAAGATTTGTCGTCGCCACAAGTAAGCACTAAGCATTTTATGAAAATGTGCCAATCCATAAATTCACAAGATTCAAAAGATTGCAGTCGCAACTCAGATCTTCTAGCTTTACGAACGTAGTAAATTTAAAGTAGACACGGCAATAACCTCACAAAGGCTTAAGGCATGCATGATAAACGGGTCTACACGCATACAGTGTGCAAAGTTGTTTTCGGAATATAGGGAAGTACTCATGTAAAAACCGGTCAAGTGCGAGTCAGAATGCAGTGGAGAGAATTCCGTACTATTCCGTTTCACGTGGGAATTTAAAGACTTTGGATTTTCCTGTAAACTGTAAGGCCCTATATTCCCTATTTTTTCAAAATGTTAGGCTCCGTAGTTTCGGAGATAACGGGGAAAGGAGGAATGCTTCGATTTTCGTATATTTTCTTTAATATCTTTTAAAATATGCATTCTATAAAGACTTATAGGATTTTCGTTTACGTCTTCCTGTAAACTATGAGTGAGGCCCTAAATTTGAAAAAAATAGGGAGTACTCTATTTTTTTTTCAAAATTTCGGAGTATTGGAGGGGGGAGGAATGCTCGATTTTCGTATATTTTCTTTAATATCTCTTAAACTATACATTTTAAAATTATAAAAACAATATATTTGTGAGAGGGCAGTATAGCCTAGTGGTTAGCATGCTTGGCACCGCAACCTCTAGACTGGACTGCCGTGGGTTCGAATCCCACCTGCGCTCATGGATGTTTTGTGATGTTACTTAGTTTTAAGTTAGTTGTTATTTCGTGTAGTTGAAAGACGCTAATGACTTTAGATGTCGACGCGTCTATAATCTACGATAAATAAATAAATATATTTGTGTTTCTCATAACGAGCCCTTTCATTTTTTGATACGTCACTTGAAATTTTTTTTTAATTTTCTAATTTACCCCCCAAAAAGGCGTGACGAAAGTGTTTTGGTTGCCATAGCAATTTCTGTTTATTCGCTCTATACGCCTGCGATTACTTTCTCACGACCTTCACGGCATACTGTAAAAGTAAAGATCATGGCGACGCAAATGAGCTGTCAAATTTTTTTTGAAAATCAAATGAGAAGTAGATATTTTGTAGTGGGTAGGATATAGCAAAAATTACCATATATATATCTTGTGCGTAGTAGTATTATGACTCGTGTGACTGTAAAAATCTGTCGCTCGTTTTTACATACTGTCATCACTCGTCAGTAATATACCTAACACATCTATAGACATACAATCTACTATTTTAGTAATCAAATGCCAAGACAGAAGTCGGTTAATAACTAGCGAACTACATATTATTGCAAATAGATTTTTGGAATAAATTTTGAGGTCGGCGCCAATTTAATAAAAGTATATACCTATAAAGAGTAGAGATGCGCCGACTACAAGTTTTACCGAGCAACCGAGTACCTACCGAGTATTACTCGGTTTTGTTTCCTGAACCGAGTACTCGGCTAAATTGCTCAGTTCAGTTTAACGCGAACGAGCGGTACCTCTCCGCCCGCATCCCTGACGGGAATTCCCTGTCAGTCACTTGTTATCTGGCTTATTACAAATCATACACGGAACGCATTAAACTGTTAAAAAAACGTTTTTTAAATGGAAAAACCTGAAATTAGCTGGCTAGATTGTGTTTGGTACTGTTCCAAAAATGAGTGAGTGCAAAAGATCACGAATCTGGAGATTTTGTAGCGAAACGGAAGAAGACAAAACTCGCCACGGATACTCGTCACTTAAACCGAGTTATTCGGCCGAGTATGAGTAGTACATACTAAAAAAAAATGTGAGTCGTCGCGGGACACCTGGCAGATGTGAAACATTTTTATAGCTTGAATCTTTTATTTATTGAACTTGACAAATTTATCAAAATAAAATCTAGCCTATATCACTTAGGGATAGTGTAGCTTTCTATTAGTAAAAGATTTTTTTAAATCGGCTCAATAGTTCCAGAGATAATAATTTATGATTTATTACAACGCCGCGATACATTCTCCCCCTGCGAAGATAATAAGTGAAAGAATTTTTAGAATCGGTTCAGTAGTTCGAGAGATAAGAATTTACAATTTAACACAATTTACCCTAATTTTCCCTCGTTTACCCAAATTTACCCTAGTATACCCTAATTTCTTTAATTTACCCTAGTTTTCCCTAAATACCCTAATTTACTCTTATTTAGCCCCCTTTGCCTTAAGTTACTCCAATTTACCCTAATTTACTCTAATTTACCCGAAATACCCTAATTTACCCAAATTTTCCTTAATTTAATCTAATTTACCCTAGTTTACCCTAATTTACTTGATTTACTCTAATTAATCCTAATTTACCCTAATTTCCACCCTGCCAGAAACTGTCACCCTGCGAAGGTATTGAATTAAACGACGTACTATATGCTGACGTATATACAGCTCTGTAACACCGCGTGTTCTATACTGGACTGTAAGACCGGGTGTGCCACAGTGCAAGCCTAGCCAGCGCCGCAGTGGTGGGGAGAACAGCAGCGAAGGAGCGGACCAAACATTCCGTTTCATATCTCGTTGCATATTTCCCCTCACGCGGCTGTTCACAGCCCGACATAAGATGTTTCACATCAAAAATTGAAGGTGGCGTTTTTGAAGGCGGTTCAACTTTTTTACATGAGAATTTCCTATTTTCGAAAAAGAACTTTACACACTGTATATATAAGCGTACATGTACGCATGTATGTAGTAATATCTGCTTTGCAAGATCTCGTTTCGACACAATTCAATATTTCCTTTCTATAGCTCTCTCTACACCACTTTATTCCCAGTGTTAGTTTAAGTCAGTGTTCAAACCCTACAATATATCTATAGTTGAACTAGGCAGCAGCAAGCCAGAGCAAGCAGCACGGGCGGGTAGTTGTATCCAATAACGGAGGTTTAGGGAATCTATCCCCCCTCCCTAAACCTCGGAGCAAATAACAACAGAGCAGGGAATCCGTAAGTTTCCACAATCAGTCGATGTTCATTTCGAGAAGTCGTTTTGACAAATCGAAGTATCCAAGTCTTCATGATTTCCGGGCTTGTAGGCCGTGGCTTCGACCGCTGCCACATCGCAGTTGTAGACGAAACGTCAGGTAGAAATACCACCGGACCACGGCCTACAAGCCCGGAAACCATGAAGACTTGGAACATTGCCGGCCGTGAAAGCTTGCACACCTGGATAAATCGAAGTATATTCGTCAAGCTGACATAACATTAAAAAAAAGTAGGTGTGTGCGTATGACCACACGACACAAGTGAAATATACATATTTTAAAATTAGAAAATCAGAAGTTTTGGTGTCATTTATTAGCGCATTTATGAACTAAAAATAATTTAAATTACTAAAATAGTAAAATTATATTTTTAATTTATTCTACCTTGGTTTCAAAAAAATTATAATTATTGTCAAAGAAATTAGAATATAACAAAAATTAAAAAATATATAAATAAATATCATGAAGAATTTAGAAAAAAAAATACGTCAAAAATTCTACGGTGCCATCAGGTTTCGAATCGAGGTTGCTATGCATACAACGCAAAGACGCTGCCTATTACGCTATCGGTGCAACTGTACTGCGTGCAGTTTTTATGATATAAGTATGTCGGCCGCGTCATCTTTGGGTATGCGAAAGGGCGAATGCGAACGCGAACGGTTCACTTTATTTCACCACCCAGGCAAAGAGTGCCTAACGCGCGTAAGGAAATTTTCGCTTCAAAAATTCGACGACTTAGTAAACAATCGCTCGTAAATGAAAATTTTCCCAACAAAACCATAATTCTCTTTTCATATTTTTAATATAAAAAGCATGGCCATCTCATTTGTTTGTTGATCTACTAAAGATCAACTAAAATAAGACATCTTGATTAGGCGAAAAAAAAATTATTTCCGCGCATTTTTTTTAGAAAACATACTTATAGGTACATTTTAGAACCATATATTGCACCATTTGCAATGTGACTGACGGTTTTTTCTTCTTATTCTTTATTACTTATATGTATAAAGAATCACCATACCAAGTTTGGTGCGGAATGAAAAAACTTAAAAATCAATTTTTTTAACGACTTTGACACCCTCTAACTACCACCCCCACTGTTACTAGCGCAGCTGACGGTTGGATGTTTCATCAGGTGGACGAGAACAAACGTTGGTATAATTATCAGCCGGTATATGAACTAATTGACTCATTTGCAGCGCTACCTCCCATACTATAAGTTAAGTGCTGACAAATACAACACAACAAACCGCATTTAGGGCCAGCGCAAAAATGCTTGCTTTTTGTATCACGATTGTGCGGTTTAGTCGCTTGTGGATCGTCAGATACAGCAATCAACAGAGTAGTCTGCATACTACTCGCTGAAACACACATCTGATACGTATCGCAAACGCGCAATTGTCGAAAACACATCGCACACTAAGTCGCACGTTCGCGCGACACCATGCTGTGAATTCTTACGAGACTGCACTCTTTAAGCACAGGCGAATAAACGTATCGATCACTAGATCGAGCGAAAGTGCGATTGAGTCTACATGCTGTTGCCAAATCACGCGATCGGAAGAGAAATTTCGTGTAGCTATAAATTGCTAATTCGCGCGTTTTCGCTACAAAAGGTAGCACGTGTGCGCTGGTCCTTATCGAATTGAATTGTGGATTATAGACGCTCGACAACAAAGGTCATTAGCGTCTGTGGTCCTTATCGATAGTGAGTTGAGTCTCATTTTTCTATCAGCATATTTATAATAATATAGATATGTTACTTCGGATGTAAAAAATAACATTGAAAATTATTTATAGGTCTAGTGGGACCTTAACGTCCTTGCCGTAAGATGTCTCTGCTTCATATTTTTTGTTCATAATTCTAATAGGTCAAGGTTTTTATTCATCAACTTTGAAAAAACATTCCACTAACAGCGACTCGCAGAATCTATCTCCTTCAACATAGGAGTAAATAACAACACAGCAGGGAATACGCACGAAGTGAATATAGCTCCTACTCGAAAAAAAATCTTAACAGGTTAGAGTTCAAATGTTCTTAATCTATAGAATGCGTTCTAATTTCTTATTGGACAAAAATTGAAATACAAAAGAAGTGGTTTTTAATAAAATTCCTTTATCTTAAATATGTTTTAAGGGCATTTTAATTCTTTCAAATTTTAGTGTTTTCCAAAAGATTATGCAATGGAACTAAATTAATTTCTCATACAGCCCGTAGACATTTTTACTTGGCTAAAACACAGTTTAAAATACTTACACGATGAGGATTAGGCAGAAGAAAATCACAATTTTGTATGCGATTACAATAACTAAATATTACAATAACTAAATATTATCTATTTCGGGTCGTTATTAAAACCACAAACATATCCCGTGTGAATTCTACTGTAGTTAAAATATTTTTTAAAATGAAAAAAATTAAATTTACGTTTTTTCACAAAATAAAGAGTTCAAAAAGCATAAATAACTTCAACAATAAATATTCTATAGTACAGTTCGAAAATATGTCAGTGAGTCACACATAGTTACTAACAAGCTTAATGGAGCGGAAAAGCAATAAAACAATGTAAAGCATACCCGTCCCATGCATAAAAACTGAGCCGCTTATATTGTGATGTATAAGTGTATGAATCACTGACAATTATTTTAGAACCGTATACAATATGTTGGGCGTAAGCTCTCTGATGATGCTATAAAAAACTTCGGGACGGCCCCATTCTCTTTTGGAGAAATGTTCACTTCTGTATTATTACCATCTCCAGCGCTGGCAGAAAACGGGCGAGTTAGTGGGAGACAGTCGAGAGGGTGTTGTTGAAACTATCTAATAACAGTGCGTGTACGTTTGTGTGTGTGTGTTTTTACGCGCGCGCGCGAGTCATGCCGGGAACCCCCGGCAGCTTCCGTCTGAGCGAGCATAATTCGAGGCGCCTATACCCGGTCGAGCGCTTTAGTTACGTTTTAAATGAAACCAACCGTATAATAATTTTAAACGTAGCGCAATTCCCACTAAAGAGAGCATACATCAACATCATTAACCTATTAACTACAAAATTAGTTTTGAATAAACACGTTTTTACTAAAACTTTTCTCACTGTGATATTTTAATTTCTAATTAGCATTCACTGGGAAATAATGTTTTCACTCCAAATCACAAAACAAAATAAAAACACTGGTCGCAGTGCCAAACCCTGTCGATAAAATATTGTATTTGCTCATACGCCATGTGCGTTGTGGTTTTATTCTGTAATTTTTGGAAAAAATAAAAAAACAAATTCCTTAATACGTCCATTAAAATAATAATGTTTTTCTTAATTTTAATATTCGGCATGCATTTTATCAATCCAACATCTCCACCACATTATATAGATATACCCTTCAGTAAATAATTTCTTATCAGCAAAACTAGTGTTTTCATAAAATTTTATAAGTTTGATTGAACAGTGAATAGATCAGCATTGCTTTAAAAGGGTGAAGGGTCTCTTATAACAGACCGCAACGTAGTATTTAAAAACAAGCCGTCATGAGGTGGGTCGTTTATTAGAACTAAAGTGCTAACCTTGAGGTCCACACGACGAACTTCCCAGTTTGATAAATATTTAATAATAATAATTAAATTAGATATTACACAGAAAAGTAATCATTTTGATCATTAAAACATAATTATTATTTATTTTTAACAATAATTAAAAAAAACGGCTGAACCGATGTTTATAAAATTTATGTCGGATCAAAATGACGTTTAACACGCCTCGATTGACACCCTTACGAAGTTGATATAATTTTTTATTCGCGAGATATTGTGTAAAATCTACTTTTTTGGAGGTTATTTGGTTAAGAAAAAAGAACGGCTGAACCGAATTTGAAAAAATTTCTTTCAGATCATATTTACGTTAATATGCGTCGATTGGCACCCTAACGTAGTCGATATCATTTTTCATTCTCGAGATTTCGCCTTAGAAAGAAATGGACACATACGTACACACACACACACACACACAGACATCTTTCTAAAAATAGTGTAGTGACCTTGACACATAAAAATTTTTTCTCCGTTTTGATTTCGATTTTCGGACCCATTACAATAACTTCCAATGGGAAGTTAACAAATTCCTTAATACGTCCATTAAAATAATAATGTTTTTCTTAATTTCAATATTCGGCATGCATATTATCAATCCAACATCTCCACCACTTTATATAGATACACCCTTCAGTAAGTAATTTTTTATCAGCAAACTAGTGTTTTCATAAAATTTTATAAGTTTGATTGAACAGTGAATAGATCAGCATTGCTTTAAAAGGGTGAAGGGTCTCTTATAACAGACCGAAACGTAATATTTAAAAATAAAGTTCGACAGCCATAGCAAGTTTTTGTGTATTTTATTCATTAAAGTAATCTTTTTCGCTGTCGGTAGAAGCTAATAATTAGTGAAAATATTAAATTGTTCAAGAAAGATCTCAAAATCAGGTTGCGTTTGGGGGCACACAAATGCATAATTCGCCACTGGGTGTGTTTCAATAGCGAATAACCTATCGGCCAGCGGCCTTACGACTAATGTATATATCCTGTTAATTAACTAAGGACTAATAGCAACTGGGACATGAATCCATATAGAAACAGCAAAACTAAATTAATTACATAATGCGAAATCGTTGTCATCGCGCGACAAAAAAAATCCGTTGACTTTAATATCGTTATTATATAAAATATATTTTTTAATAAATATTACGTATTAAAACAGAACTGTTCAAACTTTATTTAACAGAATATGTTTTGATAAAATTTAAAAAAAAAATGATAGATTATGAGCCGTGGGTTCCATACATTATTTAAAAAAAACAAACATGCAAAAGAAATAAATAAAAAAAACTCGGGTCGCAGTGCCAAACCCTGCCGACAATATAGTGTAAGTATTTGCTAATACAGGCCTTGTGGCTTTAATACGTGAACTTTGTTTTTGGACAAAATAAAAAATTTAACCCCTTAATACATCTTTTAATATAATATTTTTTTTCTTAATTTTAATATTATTATCAATGCCTCTGTACCAAATTAAATACACCCTTCAGTAAGTAAATCACTATCCGCAAACTAGAGTTTTCATAAAATTTGTAAGTCCGGTGCTGTCGGGGCGATTTTATTAAAATTTTAGCAGCACATTTTAATCTTTACTAAAGACTTAAATTTCAATTTTGAAATGATTCTGACTATTTTTTCGGTATTTTTGGGCCCAAAAACTTTTTGGAACTCTTAAATACAACCCTGAAAATGGTCCGATCGGGCCCATTTTAAATAGGCTTTGTGCGGTGATGGTTTCCAATGTGTGTACCAAATTTCGTTTAAATCGATTAAGTCTGTCGAGAGTTATCGTGTACAGACACATATATATATATAAACAGATATAAACATTTCCAAAAATGGTGGCAAATTGTTCAGGAGGCTATGAAACGTCGAGAAATTTTGGTCCGACCCCTAGGTCCCGCCATCCGACCGACGCCAATAGTGTATGTGCCATATGGCAAATACACTAATAAATGTTATTTTTTAGTCCTGGAGATTCACGATCTCCAGGACTAAAAATAAAGCAAAAAACTTCAGATTGAACTGAAACTTTGCACACTTATCAAGGACCGATGACAATACAATAATACAATAAGTTTGTCCCATTATCCTGACCAGGATCTCCAGGACTAAAAAGCAAAAATAAATTATAATTTAAAAAACTAAAAAATACGATTTAATGAACTTAAAAGTAAAAAATAATTAATTTTATTGTAAAAAAGCGTGGGGTGCTTTGTAACATATTTTCATACTACCCCAAGCTTTTTTACAATAAAATTAATTATTTTTTACTTTTTAGTCCATTAAAGCGTGTTTTTTAGTTTTTTTAAATTATAATTTATTTTTATTTTTTTAGTCCTGGAGATCCTGGTCAGGATAATGGGACAAACTTATTGTATTATTGTATTGTCATCGGTCCTTGATAAGTGTGCAAAGTTTCAGTTCAATCTGAAGTTTTTTGCTTTTTTTTTTAGTCCTGGAGATTCAGGATCTCCAGGACTAAAAAACTTATTGAATTATTGTATTGTCATTTTTTTAAATTATAATTTATATTACTCCGCAATTACTGATAAATAAAAGCTATTGCAATCTGAGAATCGTTAAAACATTAAATGGAATGCGGCGATACTTTTTCATTTCTATAAAGACACAGAGTCCAATTAAATTATTTCATTCATACATCCTATTGAAATATGGCTTTGAAGTCGTAATAATAATAAAATGAAAACTACACTCCCGGTCTGCTGCGACTGTACAAAGTCAAGATATGTACACTCGCGAACAAAAGTAAAGATTTACAACACAGTTAAGATTGAGGACAACTTGCTCAAAAGACATTTGTTAATTAATACAGTTTTCTAAAGAAACATGTATACTAATATACCTACTTTTCTTATCATTTGTAATTAAAATTAGAACTAGTAGTCTGAGCTCTCCCACCGTACAAAAGTCTACTGGACAACACTACTAAAAAATTCACAGATTTCGCAATCCTTGCAACCATCGAGGACATTGGAAATGATAACAGCATATATGAAACATAATTAACTGTTTATTATACACACAATATTTATCAATGCACTGTTTAGTTTTGTCAGGAATAACCCTATTATTCTTCTGTTATATACGCGTTCACTTTTGCTTGATTACTTAACTTTTAAATGGATTTTTCTACAGTATTTATTAACATTTGCTCAAAAATAACACCGCAGGTCGTCGCAAATACCTCTCAATTAACTAGACATGATATAAAACACATTTCGAAAAAATTGCACTTGTTCAATTTTGCATGATTGCTCCTCACTTGATCGCGACACCGTTGTCTTTTGGCCTTGAACGAAAACTCGTTAACTCTGCCCCCATATACGAACATAAACATTTCCAATGTTAATTTAACAGACAATATGATGGAAAACATCAAATCGGTGGGAGACTAATTCGATTTTTGAAGTTATACTTCTCTTGGAGAGTTATGGAAAAATAATGAGAGTGAATTTTTACGTTTAACACCATGAAGCTAGTCGATAGTAACACCATGAAGTTAGTCGGAAGTTCATGATTATAATACCCTATTATCACCAGTCACAATGTGACAAGTGCGTTTTCAGTTTTGAATAACATTAATAAAAGCTATTGCTATACAAACGCTCGTTTATGCCGCTTTTGTTAAATATGAGTTCGTACACCAACATACGTACTGTTTACATTATTATAACCTTCATCAATTGTGTATCATAATACCCTATTACATAGCACTGCTATGTAAGATGTGCGTGGTGTAACGGATAGCACCGTCGCGTACTTGGCAGACCGCTCTCCAAATGGATGAGTTTTGCTAGGTATGCAAAAAAATTACATATTATAAAACAAAGTCCCCCGCTGAGTGTCTGTCTGTCTGTCCGATTTTCTCCGTATAACTACTGAACAGATTTTATTTCGGTTTTCACAATTTGATAGGTTGTTAAACGAGGAAGGTCTAGATTTATAATTGAAACTGACCGGCCCGGCTTCGCCCGGGTGAAAATCGGGGGTAATCTCAGAAGACCGATTTCAAAAATGTTTTCACTGTTCGATAGGTGATATCTACTTTGCTTTAGGACATAGGCTATAATAACTGGCCGGCCCGGCTTCGTCCGGGTGAAAATCGGGGGTAATCTCAGAAGACCGCTTTCAAAATTGTTTTCACTGATCGATAGGTGATATCTACTTTGCTTTAGGTCTTAAGTCATAGGCTATAATAACTGGCCGGCCCGGCTTCGTCCGGGTGAAAATCGGGGGTAATCTCAGAAATTATTGAACAGATTTCAATATCTTATACTGTTCTATATAGGTAAAAATCATAAATTCATAGCACCCGGGCGAAGCCGGACCGGGCCGCTAATATAGAATAATTTAATAAAATGTCCTTCGTAGAAAAAAAGATTGCGTATCACTTGTCTAAAGTCAAATCCTAATAAGTTTAGTTTAAGTCGTGACACAAAACTTTTCAACGGTAGTGTACACAATCAAGTATAATAAAAGTTCTGTGGTCTGATTTCAATGGGGTTGTTATGAAACAATAATCCACGGGAGAGAGCAATAACTGACCGTATATGCAGTGAGCCTTAAACACATTTTGTATAAAAGGCATAATCCCAAAATGCGTTGTAATAAAAAAAAAACTGACATGCTCTTAAAAATATAACCCCACTATAAACAACAGCAGCAACGCGTAGCTCTATAGTTGTGCGCTATTCGGGGTGCCTTATACTCTGAACTCTGTACGGACCCTGCCAATGAATAAAGCCAACCTCACACCGAAAGCTCCAATTACTTAAAAGGGACGAAATAACAATAACAGTTACTTATTTTATTATCGAAAAATAACAGTTGATTAAAATTATAGGCTGTTAAAAACCGTAACAGTTATTCAAAATTATGCCGTTAAAAAAAAACCCTGGTTGCAGTGCCAAACCCTGCCGACAATATAGTGTATTTGCTAATACAGGCATTGTGGCATTATTATGTGAACATAAGTTTGTTTTTTGACAAAATAAAAAACTTAACCCCTTAATACATCCCCTAAAATAATTAAATTTTTCTAAATTTCAATATTAGACATGGATTTTATCAGTACAACATCTGCACCAAATTAAATACACCCTTCCATAAGTAAATCCGTATCAACAAACTAGTGTTTTCATAAAATTTGAAAGTCCGGTCCTGTCGGGTCGATGATATTAAAATTTCAGCAGCACATTTTAATATCTACTAAAGAGTTAAATTTCAATTTTGAAACAATTCTGACAATTTTTTCGGTATTTTTGGGCCCAAAAACTTTTTGGAACCCCTAAATACAACCCTTAAAATGGTCCGATCGGGCCCATTTTAAATAGGCTTCGTGCGGTGATGGATTCCAACGTGCCTACCAAATTTCGTTAAAATCAATTAACTCTTTCGAAAGTTATTGCCCGCACATATATATAAACATTTTCAAAAATGGTGGCAAATTGTTCAGGAGGGTATGAAACGTCGAGAAATTTTGGTCCGACCCCTAGGTTTCGCCATCCGACCGACGCCAATAGTGTATGTGCCATATTACGGCAAATACACAAATAATGGCTACCGAATTAACAGTTACTAAAATATGAGTTTGTTTGTTTGTAAGAAGTAAACTCGGAAACTACTGGACCGATTTCAAAATTTTTCTCACTGTTCGATAGGTGATACATAAATTCGAGCGAACGGACGAAGCGAGTAAGTAATGCTTTATTATCAATTAATTATAAATTCAAGAGAACGAGCGAAGCGAGTGTGTAGGTGTAATGTATTAATCTCTACATAGTATAAATTGAAGTCGCTTTTCGCGTCTGTCTGTTTAACCGCTAACTCCTCCTAAACTACGCAACGGATTTTGATGCGGTTTTCACCATCAGTTAGATAATTTTTTACGGAAGATTTATATATATAGCATTACTAATAAATAATAATAATTAATTAATTAAATTCGTAACCCGACCGTAAGAATTCGAAACATAGTCATATCATAAAAACGACCGCACATAACTGTTCCACTCGTAGCGTAGAGGTAACGTCGCAGCACTCTATGCACAGGGACCCGGTTCGGAAACTGATGGCATCGTAGAATTTTTGGCTTTTTTTTCTCTAAATTCTACATGATATTTATTTATATATTTTTTTATTTTTGTTATATTCTTTCTTTGACAATAATTATAATATTCAAGCGAACGAGCGAAGCGAGTGAGTAGTGTATTGCACTCGGGCTTTCTTATAGCACCCGGGCGAAGCCGGACGGGGCCGCTAGTAAATCATAAATTCATAGCACCCGTGCGAAGTCAGACCGGGCCGCTATGTCTAATAAAGTGCTGAATTGTGCACGGAACCCACAAACAAGAGGCGCGATGCGCGCAATGCACGACTAAAGCCTGGAGTTTTTCTATTTCAAGTACATGAAATATTGCACAATAAAACTAGTATAATAAAACATACATATAGGTTATAAAGAATACGCCCCTGCATGCAGAATATAACGACTATACTGAGTGTCCATCGTGCTGAGTTACATAGGCCGCTTGCCACGTGCCGTCAAACTATAATAATTAGGATTGGAGTGTTGAACGATATCAAATTCGTATCGATCATGATTTACATTCTAAAATATATTATACTTTTTAGGGTTTCGTACCTCCGTATGGAACCCTATTACTCTACCTACGATATCGTCCGTCTGTCTTTTTTTTAGGGTATAGGTACCTACTTGTTCTCACTATTCCATCTGTCAATCTGTCTGTCACAATTATGTACTCTCTTGTTCCTAACCTAGTGAAAGTGATACATACTGTTACGGATCACCCTGTATATAAGCGGCAGGCAAGAATTCTGAGAAACGGGGGTCTGCTAACTGAACAACTAGTAACCGCGCGAAGGTTCTAGAAACAGCGAGAACGCGCTAGGTTTGAGCCGCGCAGCCTATATAAACAGGAGTGCGAGTGAATCAGTCAGTGATATAAATATTGATCAGTCAACGGGAATCAGTCAATCAGTGAAGTACTGGGCGTTTACAAGTACGGGCGATAATAATAGTGCGAAAATAAATAAGTTAATATAAATATAGAAATAAATAAAACAGTATTTATACATACAGAAGTATACTTGTGTTACGAATCACCCTGTATATAAACGTCAGGCAAGAATTCTGAGAAGCGGTGTCTGACGTTGAACACACTAGTGCCTACGCGAAAATTCTAGACAACGCTATAGAGAATACGAGGAGGCACTGAGCGTACACCGCGCGCCAGGTATAAGCAGCGAGTCGACGGGAGATTAATCAGTGAATAGTGAGTCGTGTCATCAAGTGGATCAGTGATATAAATATTGATCAGTCAACGGGAATCAGTCAGTGTAGATTATACTGTGACAGTGTTGAACAGCGAAATAAATCTGATATAAATACAGTAATATAAATCGTGCAGAAATATAAATAGTTCCGTAAATAAAATAAATAACTAGAAATAAATAGTCCTGGTATATAGTCAATTGTATATAGTTAAGTGTTAATTACTGTTTAATTATTGTTTACTTGTGTTGATTGTTAGAACTGACTTTTCGTTGTTGCATTTATTGTTGTTGTATTTATAAATATTGTAAATAAATATTTATTCGGCCAACTCAGAAAACACTCCTTAAATTTGGGTATCTAAGTATATTTACCCGTACAGCTGTTATATGTAACATTTGTGAATGAACACACTATGTCTATAGTTCCAACGTTGTTCTACGACCACAATGAAACTTCAATAATCGTACAGACGAGAAAAACACACACATAACTTATCTATGTTACGTAGTACAGCGTGTTTTCTTCCACTGTAGTCAAATATAAACTAAGAAATAAGATTGGCAAAAGTGATAAAATTATCATTGTTCTTCGCCAAATTACTACATTAAAATGAAACTGACCTAAAAATTGTTTTAAGTAACATTTGAACAGTTACAGCATTGTTCCAGTCCCGCACTTCCACTATAGAGCCCGGTACTGCCACCACATTTTCCATTTTTTATTGTAGCACAATAAAAAAATGTAAATAAAAATTTGCAGATCAAGTCATGAAAATACGTAAAGAATAAAGTTTTAGTTTTATTTCAACAAAAAAAAAATAATGCTCCTATTGCATAATAAGCAAGAGAGCTCGAGGGCTGCAGCTACGAATTTATCAAAAATGCCAACAAATCCGAGCCAATGAGGGGATTTTAGAAACAGTTCTAATTTCTTTCAGACAAAGATGTTGTGCCTGCTTGGAAATGGAAGAAGGGCACTTTGAACATCTTATGTAATTTTATTTTTAGGTTTTGCTGGAAGCTTCTTTCGTTTGTTTGTACATAATAAATAAGTTGCAAATAAATGTTTCAAAAAAGAATATAGCCTTCCATATTTCCGAAACCGTTACTTTGCGGACCCATGCTTAAAGACTTTTTTGTTTATTTTGGACCATATACTATCACCTCTTTAAATATGTTACTCTTTTTTTAACACCCGTATTATTCGGTGTCCATTCGCGAGAGGTTTCACTGTGCTGAATACATATAGATATGTCGATGATACAATAGTCCATTCGCGAGAGGTTTCACTGTGCCGGATACATATAGATATGTCGATGCTACAATAGTCCATTCGCAGGAGGTTTCACTGTGCCGGATACATATTAGGGTGGGTCAAAAAAATCAATTATTTTTT
Source organism: Mongoloraphidia duomilia (assembly GCA_039654895.1). NCBI lineage: Eukaryota > Metazoa > Arthropoda > Insecta > Raphidioptera > Raphidiidae > Mongoloraphidia > Mongoloraphidia duomilia. Next base: position 2,834,150 of record CM077520.1, on the reverse strand, counting down.
TTACAAGTGACACGGAAAAATGGGTTCTTAGACACCTTAAAAAAATTCTCACCAAATATGAGCTCTTAATTTTAATAGAAAGATCCTCCGCATCACAGTTTTTTTATTTTTTTCTCAGTCCAATAGAAAAAAATTCATACCTCATCATTAATTGATTGTACAGAAAAATGTTTTAAGAGAATTTTGTAGGAAATTTAATGCTCTACAAAAAAGGTATCTTATATTTTTTCCGCAAACCTCACCATTTGAAAGATATTGAAGATTTATAATAGTCATTTATTGTCGAGTTATAAAATTCATAAACAAAAATGAAATTTGTCTTAAAATAATCAAACTTAAATCTTCAATATCTTTCAAATGGTGAGGTTTGCGGAAAAAATATAAGATACCTTTTTTGTAGAGCATTAAATTTCCTACAAAATTCTCTTAAAACATTTTTCTGTACAATCAATTAATGATGAGGTATGAATTTTTTTCTATTGGACTGAGAAAAAAATAAACAAGCCGTGAGGTGGGTCGTTTATTAGGACTAAAGTGCGACCCTTGAGGTCCACACGACGAACTTCCCAGTTTGATAAATATTTAATAATAATAATTAAATTAGATATTACACAGAAAAGTAATCATTTTGATCATCAAAACATCAATAATTAAAAAAAAAAAAAAAAAAAAAACGGCTGAACCGATTTTTATAAAATTTATGTCGAATCAAAATGACGTTAACACGCCTCGATTGACACCCTTACGAAGTCGATATAATTTTTTATTCGCGAGATATTGTGTAAAATCTACTTTTTTGGAGGTTATTTGGTTAAGAAAAAAGAACGGCTGAACCGATTTTAAAAAAATTCCTTTCAGATCATATATACGTTAATACGCGTCGATTGGCACCCCAACGTAGTCGATATCATTTTTCGTTCTCGAGATTTCGTCTTAGAAAGAAATTGACACATACATACGTACGTACGTACGTACGTACGTACGTACATACGTACACACACACACACACACACACACAGACATCTTTCTAAAAGTAGTGTAAAAATAGTGTAGTGACCTTGAAACATAAAAATTTTTTTTCCTTTTTAATTTCGATTTTCGGACCCATTACAATAACTTCCAATGGGAAGTTAAAAACTGTGATGCGGAGGATCTTTCTATTAAAATTAAGAGCTCATATTTGGCGAGAATTTTTTTAAGGTGTCTAGCAACCTATTTTTCCGTGTCACTTGTAAAAAAAAAAATAATTGATATTTTTGACCCACCCTAATACATATAGATATGTCGATGGCACAATAATACAAACTTACAGACACATATAAACAAGGATGGCTAATATAAAAAGAGTTCGTTATTTCAAGTCGCAAAGCAATCATAAAATCCAGTGGTGGTGGTGGAGGAATGTACAACATTACAGGAAGTCGTAAAAGAAATATGAGCGAGTCGTTTGTAAAATCTAATCTACATTATCATACTGGCTAACACGTGTACCTTACACGGTCATAAACTGCACACCGTTCTCTAGTACCTGCTAGTACCGTATCTATAACACAGTGTAGCTTCGAAACACGACTCCAAATCAACTCGGCACTGCAGTTGGAGTGTCTAGGGAATGCGATCTCGTTCTCGCGAGATCTCGGCTATTTTTTACGAGATTAATCTCGGACGAGAATCGTACGAGATCTCGTGAGATTATCGAGATTGCACTGCAGCAAATTTCGTGTTTTTCGGAGCGCGGTTGCTCTCGAATTGACCTTCGATACGAATGTGACTGCGGTCAGGTGTCACTGAAGGTTGATTATTTATTATAACAAGATATAACGTTTATAACTTCATAATACTTCTAAAAATCAAAAGTACTTACTTACTACTTTGTTGTCCTAAATTGTTTTTATAATAAATGCCTTAACATTTTCTCTAATTTTTAACCGACTTCAAAAAAAAGAGGTTTCTCAATTCGACCGTATATATTTTTTATGTGGTTATGTTTTATGTTTTATGTGTGTTCGCGGATAACTTCGTCGTTTATAAACCGATTTTGAAAACTATTTTTTTATTGGAAAGGATATACTTTCAGATTGGTCCCATAGAAATTTCATCAAAATCGGTTCAGTAGTTCGGCTGATTTTAATAAGTTAGTAACGGCGTGTGATTCCTTAAGGTAAATGTCACTTTTTGACACTAAAAAGTAAAAAATAAAAAACTTTTTAACAAAAAAAAACCTCCTTCAAAAAGCAATTAAAAAGAGGAAAATAATGAAATTTTGAGGTCTGTGCCAATTAAAATATGAAGTCGGTTAAAAAGTATAGTATATAGTGATTAATATCTTCTTTTTTTTAACCAACTTCATACTTTAATTGGCACAGACCTCAAAATTTCATTATTTTCCTCTTTTTAATGGCTTTTTGAAGGAGGTATTTTTTTTATTAAAAAGTCTTTTATCTCGTCTTTTATTTACTTTTTAGTTTCCTGTTTGAGGTCGGTTTTTTTTTGTTAAAAATTATTTTTTTTCCATTACTTTTCTATTTTTTAAGGAAATAATTAGTAACATAATTGTTAATCTCGCGAGAACTCGAAATTGTCGAGATCTCGCAAAACTGACTTTCCTAATCTCTCGAGATCTCGACTTACTCAAAATCTCGCGAGATTGCATTTCCTATATAGGTGCCTTGTATCTGCCGGCAGCACAGAAAAATATTGTGTGAATTGATAAATTTTCAGATCTAACTTGGCAAGGTTTCATTGAAGAACTGAGCAATACTGTTGAAAACTTGATCAATGTACACAATATTTTTTGTGTTTATAAAAACACTGTAGGCAAGAAACTTGGCATAATTTCTACATTGCAGTTATTTTTTTTCCAGATAAACAAAACAGTCCTGACGAGAACCTGGCCTGTTTTTTTACATGTATGTTTTTGGTGGGATATAAATTATCTTTCAATTTGACCGAGCAGTGGGCGTACCCACAGTGGATCTAGTCAGCCAATCACAGACTGGTCGAATGTTACGTCATATTTGTAGCGGCATATTCCAGTGTTTAAAATAGAGATGCGTCGAATAGTGGTTTCACCGAATAACCGAATACTATTCGGTTTAACCTTTACCGAACCGGATATTCGGCCGAATTATTCGGTTTACCATTTCATTGTTTTGCCGCGTAAACAGGTTCTAACATGTACGCTACGTGTCGCTGCTGGCTAGTTGACAAGCAAGCCTTACCTAACCGCCCGCCACCCGCGCACACCGCGCTATCACTTTGCTTCAAAACATCGCACGATTACGCTAAAAATACGAACAAAGGTGCTTTTTATTACAAAAATATTGAACCGAATATATTTGACACCAAAACCGAATAATTCGGCCGAATACAAATAGTGAAAAAGATGCCGAATACGCCGAATACCGAATACCAAACGAATATTCGGCGCATCTCTAGTTTAAAATTATATTGAGAAATACACTTTTAGGAATTTTTTACAGTATAAAAATCTTCCGAAAATGTCTCAAAAAATTTGTTTTATAATCTATTTGTAATGTAGATTCCAACCATAAAAAAGTGTGGGACGACCCTATTGATGCCACCCAAAAAAACCCGTCGAATTTCAACATAAAATACTGTTGAAAAAGATTTAAAATTCTGGTGTTTTGGTTATGGTCAAGACCGGTTTATACAACAATGGACGAGACCCAAGAACAGTTCTGGAACAGTTGTGTTCGAGTCGGAGAACAAAACTGTACACTTATACGGTCGCATATGCAATATTACATCTAATATACAACACAAGGGTTATCTCGTATTAACGGCAATATTACACCTTGTTATGGAACGATAATTATACCGCACATACACATTACACGATAACTCACTGATAAAAAAACCACCTAGGGCGAGAATTTGTTGCAACAATGCTTATCGTTCTCGTTAGAACTTATCGAGATATATTTCGAAATAAAACCATCTGATCGCGACTGATGACGTAACACTAAATGACCAACAACCTTTACTTTAGTTCCAAGTTATAAAAATCGGCCAAGTGCGAGTCAGACTCGCGCACCGAGAGTTCCGTACAATAATAATAAAATTATATTATTAAAAAAAACTTTTTAGAGACAAGCTTTTATTTAAATGCACTAAAAAGAAAAAAATAATTTTTAATAATTTAGATTCATAGTTATAAAAGCGTGGGTCGTGAACTCTATGATAGTTTATAAGTCACGACCCACGCTTTTATAATTATATGAATCTAAATTAATATAAAAATTATTTTTTCCTTTTTAATGCATTTACATAAAAGCTTGTCTCTAAAAAGTTTTTTTACTATTTATTTTGTTCATTTTAGTCTTTCAAAATTTTACCCCCCTTTGACACCCGTAGGGGTTGAATTTCGAAAAATCCTTTCTTAGTGGATGCTTACGTCAGAAAAGGAACCAACTGTCCAAATTTCAAGTTTCTAACTTCAGCGATTTGGCCTGGGCGTTGATTAGTCAAAAAAAACCTACATCCCCGTTTGAACCCTTTAGGGGTTGAATTTATTTCTAAAAACGATTTATTCATGTATTGTCATCGGGAATACATATGTGTACATTTCAAATCGATCGGATACGTGGAAGTCGTTCAAAATTGACTTGCAAGTTTTGACCTAACAAAACAAGCACACAAACTAACATACATTGCAAGTTAAATAAAAGCTTGTAAAAATAAGGAGTTAGTTAGGGGTAAAAAAATTACAGATTTATTCATTTAAGCTTGTTTTTTTAAAGTTTTTAAATTATATTATTTTGTTCAATTAAAATAATTTTTAAAGTAAAAAAAATAGATTAACAGAATATTTGACGAATAAAAAAAACAAAAATATTGCGATCCGAAACCAGGAATCGAACTAGGGATCTTTAGATCTTCAGTCGAACGCTCTACCAACTGAGCCAGTCGACCGATGATGTAAGACGCTCTATAGTACAGTAAAGAAGTACGACTTGAGTCAATGTTGTAGTAAAATAAAAAAACATTAATTTATTAAAATTAATTGGTTATTTAATTCTAATTACCTACTTATTATTTGCCAGGATTCATGCTACGACAACAAACAATCTGTGAAAATTTCAACTAGCTTCCTCTTACCGTTTGTGAGTTAAAGCCTTGTGACAGACGGACGGACATCGTGGGCTCAGTAATGGGTTCCGTTTGGATGTACGGAACCCTAAAAACCAGATGTAACTTTGGTAATTAGTAAACTATGTGAGCAGTCTTTTCAACTTCCCATTGGAATTTATTGTAATGGGTCCGAAAATCGAAATCAAAATGTATAACAAATTTTTATGTTTCAAGGTCACTACACTATTTTTAGAAAGATGTCTGTGTGTGTGTGTGTACGTATGTGTCCATTTCTTTCTAAGACGAAATCTCGAGAATGAAAAATGGTATCGACTACGTTAGGGTGCCAATCGACGCGTATTAACGTAAATATGATCTGAAAGAAATTTTTTCAAAATCGGTTCAGCCGTTCTTTTTTCTTAACCAAATAGACTCCAAAAAAGTAGATTTTACACAATATCTCGCGAATAAAAAATTATATCGACTTCGTAAGGGTGTCAATCGACGCGTGTTAACGTCATTTTGATCCGACATAAATTTTATAAAAATCCTCGTAAAAATCGGTTCAGCCGTTTTTTTAGTGTATTTGCCATATGGCACATACACTATTGGCGTCGGTCGAATGGCGGGACTTAGGGGTCGGACCAAAATTTCTCGACGTTCCATAGCCTCCTGAATACTTTGGCACCATTTTTGGAAAAGTCTGTTTATATATATTAATATTTATATATATATATATATATATATATATATGTGTGTGTGTGTGTGTGTGTGTGTGTGTTTATGTGTGTGTGTGTGTGTGTGTGCGGGCTATAACTTTCGAAAGAGTGAATTGATTTTGACGAAATTTGGTAGGAACGTTGAAATCCATCACCGCACGAAGCCTATTTAAAATGGGCCCAATCGAACCATTTTAAGGGTGGTTTTCAGGGGTTGAAAAATGTTTTTGGGCCCAAAAATGCCGAAAAAATTCTCAGAATCGTTTCAAAAATGAAATTTAACCCTTTAGTAACGATTAAAATGTACTGCTAAAATTTTAATAAAATCGACCCGACTGGACCGGACTTACAAATTTTATGAAAACATTAGTTTGCGGATAGTGCTTTACTTACTGAAGGGTGTATTTAATTTGGTACCGAGGTTGCATTGATAAAAATATTGAAATTAAGAAAAAAAATATTATTTTAAGGGATGTATTAAGGGGTTAAATTTTTTATTTTGTCCAAAAACAAACTTAAGTTCGCATAATAAAGCCACAATGCCAGTATTAGCAAATACACTATATTGTCGGCAGGGTTTTGGCACTGCGACCCGAGTTTTTTTTTTTTGTAATTATTGTTAAAAATAAATAATAATTATGTTTTAATGATTAAAATGATTACTTTTCTGTGTAATATCTAATTTAATTATTATTATTAAATATTTATCAAACTGGGAAGTTCGTCGTGTGGACCTCAAGGGTCGCACTTTAGTCCTAATAAACGACCCACCTCACGGCTTGTTATTATCCTGACGAGTCGCCAAAATGCAGGGTAATTATTACAACAATTCAGGGTGAAGCCATTATGACTTATGAGAATTGTAGTACAATAGTCGCCTGGGGAATACCATGGCACCCTCTTAACATATAAAACAGTAAATAGGCCATAATGCAATCATCAAACATTTATAACGACCGCACGCATGTGCACACGTCATATTTGGAGATGGCAAGAAAGATTAAGAATTATTCATTACAAGGGAAGTATATAAAAATGTGTGTAAACAAACTAAACTGCCAAAACGACTTGGTCTTATAAAAAGCTAGGGGCGACAGTCAAACCGAAAAGTAAACCAGCAAAATAAACCACTATACGGAGTGTTCGGGTAGAAATGTTCCATAAAGGCCCAATTCCACAGAGTTCCAAAAGTCACTAAAAAGAGGAAAATAATGAAATTTTGAGGTCTCCGCCAATTTAATAAAATATGAAGTCGGTTAAAAAGTATAGTACCTACCTATAGTGATTAATATCTTCATTTTAACCGACTTCATATTTTATTAAATTGGCGGAGACCTCAAAATTTCATTATTTTCCTCTTTTTAGTGGCTTTTTGAAGGAGGTTTTTTTTTTGTTAAAAAGTTTTTTATTTTTTACTTTTTAGTATCAAAAAGTGACATTTACCTTAAAGGAATCACACGCCGTTACTCACTTTTATTAAACCGACTTTCTTACGCTGTCTGATGTGTCAAAAAGTGACATTTAACTTAAGGAATCACACGTCGTTACTAACTTTTATTAAAATCAGCGGAACTACTGAACCGATTTTGATGAAATTTCTATGGGACGAATCTGAAAGTATATCCTTTCAAATAAAAAAATATTTTTCAAAATCGGTTCATAAACGACGAAGTTATCCGCGAACACACATAAAACATAACCACATAAAAAATATATACGGTCGAATTGAGAAACCTCTTTTTTTAAGTCGGTTAAAAAATAATAATAAACCCTTCAAACCTACCAAAAATTGATATTGATTATACACCTACAGTACAGTGATATCCGTAAAATAAACCAAGCCATTTTCAATATAGTGGGTCAACCCCATTGTACACCCTGTATAATAATATATGCATATATATCAACAGATATATACTTTGAAGAAGACTCGACACATATTCAGAAGTTCGTCGTTTTAGCTTATTCTTAAGTAAAAAGGCCGCGGTGCTCCCAACTTTACGGACGAAAACAAGATAAACGCGAAAAAAAACACTCGCGCATTCCACAGAACGAAAACATTACATTGATAAAACCGGTCGTACATACAAAAGCACGATGCTTCATTGTTTAACACCACAGCGACACTCAATGACACACGGAATGGACTAACAGATCAGAAAAAGTGTCGCTCAGAAAAAGGAGATAGATACTAGCTGCGCTCACGTCCCTAATCAGACTATTGGCCGGTTTATCGTACATTTTAATCACGATGTTTTTTTAATCACACTGTTAAATTTTGATTGCTACGTGTTCATTGGTTGCTGCGTTTCGTTACCATAGCAACCCGTCATTTAACAGTGTGATTAAAAAACATCGTGATTAAAATGTACGATAAATCGGCCATAAGACTCTTATAAGGTGTATAAATATATTTAACATACTTTTTTTACAATTTCTCCTTCGAAGCAACATTTTTCTAGGCATTTTTTAGATCGGAGAACGATTATTTTCTGTGTAGATCCTTTTTCTGTGTGTATACACAAAAAAAATATTATTAAAAAAAACTTTTTAGAGACAAGCTTTTATTGAAATGTGTTAAAAAGGAAAAAATAATATTTAATAATTTTGGTTCATAATTATTATAAAAGCGGGGATTGTAATCTCTTTTATAATAATTATGAACCAAAATTATTAAATATTATTTTTTCCTTTTTAGTACATTTCAATAAAAAGTTTTTTTTTACTAATATTTTATATTGTTCATTTTAGTCTTTCAAAATTATACCCCCCTTTGACACCCGTAGGGGATGAATTTCGAGAAATCCTTTCTTAGTGGATGCTTACGTCAGAAAAGAAACCAACTGTCCAAATTTCAAGTTTCTAGCTTCAGCGATTTGGCCTGGGCGTTGATTAGTCAAAAAAAACCTACATCCCCGTTTGAATCCCTTAGGGGTTGAATTTATTTCTAAAAATGTATTGTCATCGAGAATACATATGTGTACAAAATTTCAAATCGATCGGATGCGTGGAAGTCGATCAAAATTGACTTGTAAGTTTTGACCTAAACAAACAAACACACAAACTAACTAACCATACATTGCAAGTTAAATAAAAGCTTGTAAAAACAAATGACATTCCTGCACACAATTAAAAGTTTGACGACGACAGAGCTGAGCAAAGCACTTTCATAATTGTTCGATTTATTCAAGCAACAAGCACTTTTGTTTTCAAAAATGCTTAAAAGCATCTAGCACTCATCAAAGTGTTTGAAAAAATTAAGCATGAAGCATTTTAAAGTAATTTCTTAACTTCCAACAGTACATAAAAACAAAGTTCAAAACATACATTTTGTTTATCAAAATAAGATACAAGGATAAACGCAATATGTTTTATTGTTTTTATTAAAAACTAGCGGCCCGGTCCGGCTTCGCCCGAACTGCTCTTTCGCTCCCGAGTGATACATTACCACTCGCTTCACTCGTTCGCTTGAATATTATAATTACATTACTCACTCGCTTCGCTCGTTCGCTCTCGGGTGGTGTGATTTATATACAAAATCTTTGTTTTATATATACAGAATAATAATCTTTGTTTTATATACTTATACAGAATAATACATTACGCACTCGCTTCGCTCGTTCGCTACCGGGTGAATTTTTCCGATGTTTTAATAGTTAGTCTGTTAACCAGGGCGGAGATAAATCCAAAAAATCAAAGATCATGAAAATCGGTCCAGCCGTTCTCGAGTTATAAATTAACTAGCTAACTAACACGACTTTCTTTTATATATATAATATATAGATGATCTTTAAGCATTAAAAATGCATTTTATAAGTACCTGTTTTACAAAGTGCTTTAATCATTACTGCAAGCACTAAGTTCTCAGCCCTGCTCAGCTCTGGACAACGACATTAGAAAAATACAGATTGACAACCATTTTGTTTCATCTCGCTCACAAAACGCTCAGTTTATTATTTATGTCAATGGTCATATACTCACACTAGTTTGTCGAAAGAAAGGTTGTTGTTCAGAAAGATATTATTGTTCTCTGAGCGCACGAAGTATGTAGATTACGTCTTTGTAAAAAAAATGGATTTTTCAAAATTAAATTAAATTTTTATGTTGGTATTACCTATTCATCCAACAATGGGTAGTGACTGTTTTCAGAGCCAGTGGCTTAGATCGTTTTTTTTTTTGCACCATTTCGTCAGTCATTCAATAGAAGTAATATGTAGAATTAGAAATACTTAGCTTTGAGAATTGGGCCTAGACCTACATCGGTTCCATAAAATTTGATCCCAGCAATTTTATACCACGACAAGTGATCCCACGACAAGTGATCCCAACGACAATTGATCCCACGACATTTGATCCCAAAAAATTGTCCATAAACTGATAAGTAATAAAATTATTAAATTTTATTAATTTAATGAAATAATTTAATCGAGGTGTATCTTTAAAATTCACTTAATAATAAACTAGACATTTCTATGTAGACTTTATTAGAAAATATTTTTACTTGTCTATTTTTATTGCACGAAACCCGTTTGGGAACTATATACACGCGAAAAACTACTGCCATGCCTTCTAGACCGAGAGCTAGTGACAATTTTTTGGTGTTATTTATTCAAGGCCTTATTTTTGTGAAGATGTTGAGGGAAGCGTATTAAAGTGCCCTAAGTAAGGGATTTTGCTAGATAGCGGTATGGGAGGGATGCAGACCGCCCCCAACATGTAACCAAAAAAATGGTCACAATTATTATTGCTTCAAGACTGAAATTGTTTGTATAGCTTGTCGGTGACCCAATAATGCCATTATAATATTTACAGATCGATTGGTCAGTATTAAAGGGGTGGCAGATCACCCTAAACGTGTCATGTACCCGACGAAATTTATATTATTAAATCAAGGTTCAAATTTTATTAAGTTGTTACGGCGACTGTTTTAAGCATATATTTCAATTTGCAGAACAAAATGTCGGTATGAATCCCCTTGCAGAATAATATAAACACCTAGGCGAGCAAGTTTCCCTCTAAGAGAGGGGGTTAATACCGACATTTTGTTCTGTTTACGCGCGGTCCGTAACCATGTAAAAACACAATTTTGCATGTTCGTGTTAAAAAAAATGTATTTTATTTCCGTTGCATTTTCTAATTCAAATTGTTTACAATATTACATTACCTACATCATTTTTTGTAACAACTTTAGTTTTGCCATTTTTTTAACATTTATTTTCACATTATTTCACGTAGAATAGCCTCAAATTACCGTTTTTCTCTAATTTTTATTTTGGAACTGGACGAGAATGTTCAAGGACGTAAACAATATAAATGATTCTAGTATAAAAAAATTCTTACCTTGAATATCAGCAAAGAAAATCTCACGGACGGCAGTGAATTCTTCTTCCGGAGCCATCATGCTGTTTCCAAAAGAATCGTTCTCCGGCCACACCTCGCTGAAAAAAAAAATGTACCCACAAATCTAGAAAAACCTTTCCTATATTTCATTTCAATTTTAAACATTAAAACTATCAACAAAAATAAAGATAGTTACTTCTTACCACAACAGTTTTATTGATGGATTCAGCAAACACTATGTGTATAGTGTTTGCTGAAGATGAAAGCATAGCTTTCGAAATGTACATCCATCAATAAAACTGTCGTGGTAAGAAGTAACTACCTTTATTTTTGTTTTTATTCCAACCACAGTGCTCATATATTTTTATTAAAACTATGCCGAAGTAATTTTACAATTGCTAATTTAAAACATTCTGTTCCGACTACTTAACAAATAAAAATAAAATGGTTGCTTAGAAAATTAATGCTGGGTTGATCGTACAATTTTATCAAGCTGTTTTTTTTAATCACGCTTGCTACGTATTCATTGGTTGCTGTGTTTTCATTTTGGCAAATTGTTGATCGTTACCATAGCAACCGTCATTTAACAGCGTGATTAAAAAATAAAATTGTACGATAAACCCAGCATAAAATATAAAAAGCGTCTGCGGACAGCACGAATAGCCTGCATTGATATCTATCTCCAGAGTATTCCTTTTCATGTATTGTCTGCGAGGTGAAGAGGGGGGTGTGTTTGTGCGACGGTTTTGTCTGCGGGGTGAAGAAGGGGGGTGGAGGCGGCGTTACAAGAGCTCATAAATTCAAGAATGTATCTCACCATTCTTTCAGCGCGCTGACTACTACAATCAACGTGCGACACAAATGGCCGTTACAAGTTTCGCAATGGATGTGACTAGTTTAATAAATGAAATTTTGCCAGTTTTTATTTAATTTGTTTTGAGTTTTTTCTAAGACGTATTTAAAAAAGTTAGGTCCCATACGTAAATATTCAAAAAACCGGTTTGGGTAAAATTTTAATTCTTGGTATAAATGATGAAATTCGCCATGTTTAGATTAATAGGGTGGACATGATAGCTCCTACCCAAATTTGTATTTAAAATATACCCCACATTTTAACAAAAGAACACAAATATTCGTCTTCGCTATCTGACATTTCAAACGCGATTTAAGCTTGTATCAATGCTAGTATCAAAGCTTCGTTGTGCAAACCTATAAGCGCTTATAATTTTAGCCACCATCTACCATACATGCTACCATCTAGAATCCCAGCTGCGTACTGCACGTATCTTTAGACGTTCGTTTGTTAGTCCGCCATTTGCATCTGTTATTAAACAAAACAATCACACAAAAACGGAACCATTAAGTGGAAGAGTGCATTATGATTGTATGCAAGTACTGTTGAAGAAAGAAGACCGCGTGCCACAAAGAAAAATCATTTACTCTCAAAACATTGTTGTACCTGCTCGTGACGCCAGAAACAACACTCAGAGCGAATGCATACATACATATTACCTAACATACCTACATACATATAATAAATCTCTAAAAGCTTCCGTTTTCACAAGCTTACACAAAGTGCCACCAGGGTCGGCGCTCATACATGTTTCGTCCGGCTTCGCCCGAGTGCACTCGCTTCGCTCATTCGCTCGAATTTATAATTAACTGCCGCGACTTATAATAATTATTATAATTGGATATAATTATTTCACGCCGCTTTTTAACCGACTTCAAAAAAAGGAGGTGGTTCTCAATTCGGTTGTATTTTTTTATGTTTGTTACCTCATAACTCAGTCATTTATAAACCGATTTTGAAATATTTTTTTTTATTTGAAAGAATATACTTTCAGATTGGTCCCATAGAAATTTCATCAAAATCGGTTCAGTTATAGTTCAGCTGATTTTAATAAAAGTGAGTAACGGCGTGTGATTCTTTTAAGGTAAATGTCACTTTTTGACACTAAAAAGTAAAAAATAAAAAACTTTTTAACAAAAAAAAAACCTCCTTCAAAAAACCACTAAAAAGAGAAAAATAATGAAATTTTGAGGTCTGTGCCAATTTAATAAAATATGAAGTTGGTTAAAAAGAAGATATTAATCACTATACTATACTTTTTAACCGCCTTCATATTTTATTAAATTGGCACAGACCTCAAAATTACATTATTTTCCTCTTTTTAGTGGTTTTTTGAAGGTTTTTTTTTGTTAAAAAGTTTTTTTTTGTTTAAACTGATTTACATCGTTTACATCGTTTCATTGTTTTTCCGCTCCATTATAAGTTTGTTAGTACCTATGTATGACTCACTGCCTATTATTTCCGAACTGAACTATAGTGAGAGCCACAACAGAACTCTGAAGTAAACGCGCGTGCATCTTTTAGCATGCAGTTAAAAATTCACAGATGTAAAAGAAAATCAACCTTGATACGGTTCTGTTGTCTGGCAGGTATACCGGTAGCACACACCTCTAATTAATTACTTACTTATTAATTAAACATTGTACTTCGTAGAGCCTTGCTTGGGTTTCGGCTGCAGTTTTGTTAAACAAACATCAACTTCTCATACATAAATATTTAATAATAGAAACCGTACCTCTCGGTGCGGAATTAATACGAGATTTTTACTAAGCAGCTAAGCATAGAAAAAAGCGGTCAAGTGCGTGTCGGATCACGCACAGTGACGGGTTCCGTAGTCGGGCTGAACGTTCACGGCGGCAGTAAAAATACGTTAGTATTTCATAGTATTTCTCAATGACACTGTTATTTCTGAGGTTGCTAAACTCAAAAAAATAGCGTGTAACCGAAAATATCCCATATCTCAAAAACTACACAACATATCTTATTCAAACCACTTTTCGTTGGAAGTTTTTTTTAAGTTCTATCACCTTAAATTTTTTCAGAATTGTCCACCCCATAGTTGAAAAATTAGAGGGGGGGGGACACATTTTTACGACTTTAGAAGCGCATATCTCACCAACTATTGACTTAAATTAAAAAAAAATTTGAAACTTCTTCATCATTTACGAAGACCTATATAACGATACCCCACACGCTTATGTGCACTAGAAATTTTTTTTTCATCCCTCAGTTACATGTATGGAGTGCCATCCCTAATTGTTTTTTCGCAATTTCACTTCATCATATAGCGGTTCATAGAAGACAATTACCTTCCAAATTTCATTTATATAGTGCCAATAGTCTCCGAGTAAAATGACTGTGACATACAGACGGGCAGGACGAAATTATAACGGTTCCGTTTTTGGCATTTGGCTACGGAACCCTAAAAATATATACTAGTCTACAACTGTTAAAGCAAATATGCTCTAACAGTATTGTAGACTAGTAGATATCTGTAGACAATATATTCTACAGCTAGCGAGTTTCTATAGAAATGTTCAAAATATGTTACCCGTACCCACATGAAACTCTCTATAATAAATATACTTTTTGTCATACCCACTATAAAATAGCTGCTTTACATGCATGTAAAGTGACTTTTGACAGGTCGGTGTGCGGGAACGTACTTTCCCACACTAGTCTGGAAAAGCAAACCATTTTCATAGTGATTTATTTTTATTCACCTTGATCCGCCCGCTATTATCTACTGGCAGCTACTCTCGGCCTACTTTAGAAGTGAAGTTGGCGACACAAAATGAGCTGACAAAAAATTTTGAAAATACTGAAAATGAAGTGAAAAGCAGCTATTTTATAGTGGGTATGGCAAAAAATACCATAATTATATATCTCGTGCGTAATGATATTATGACTCGTGTGACTGTTAGAACTCGCTATGCTCGTTTTAACAAAATGTCACTACTCGTCAGTAATACACCTCATTACGCCACTAGATATACAATCTACTATACTTTAAATGGTTTCAGGCAATAATAGTACATTGTACCTAAGTATATCTAGGGGGCGTAATGAAGCATATTATTTACGAAGTGACGGTATGTTAAAACGAACGGTAGCGAGTTTTAAGTCACACAAATCATAACACATTGCGCCCCAGATATATATGGTATTTTTCGTTCCACCTCTTATAAAATAGCTGCTTTGGTTTTCGTTTTCAGTATTTTCAAAAATCTTGACAGTATAACAGCCGGAATTTTGATTTTCTCTCCCGGAACGGAGGAGGGTTTTTTTCGAAAAAAAAAACATGATAGGTAATTATAACATTCGATTGTTATAATTGTTGTGAATCAATTTATTATGCACAAAACTAAAAATCTTCATGGTTTCCGGGCTTGTAGGCCGTGGTCCGGTGGTATTTCTACCTGACGTTTCGTCTACAACTGCGGAAGACATTCTCAAAGGCGATGTGGCAGCGATCGAAGTGTGACCTGTGAGCCGCCAAGGAGGACACTTCGACCACTGCCACATCGCCTTTGAGAATGTCTACCGCAGTTGTAGACGAAACGTCAGGTAGAAATACCACCGGACCACGGCCTACAAGCCCGGGAACCATGAAGACTTGGAACAATGCCGGCCGTGAAAGCTTACACACTTGGATAAAACTAAAAATGTTAGGTATTGCACAAATCAATAAATTTACTGCTCAAATTGTTAAATATAATGCACGCTTAAATACTACCCTGATATAAAGTTGTCACCCAACCAAAAAAAAAAACAAAAAAAAAACACTTACCGTGCCGCCCTCAATAGTCCAATGGCGTCCTCGTATTTATGTTCTCGAAGCATTTTCTGTATCCGGCACATCGCGCCCACCCTGTAAAAGAAAACATCGAACTGAAAAACTACAATGTAGAAAAACAGTAGATTGTATGAAAGATTTTTTCGTTGGCGAGCAGCCAATTATATAATTGTTTCGAAACATATAGGAAAAAATCATTTTACCAACCAGTGGTCACAATCAGGATTCTAACCTGAACCTTTCCACTTTCGCGGCGGAATGAGCTTACAATACTCAATCGTGACAAGATTGTATATCTAGATGTGTAATGGGTTATATTACTGACGAGTGATCACAATATATAAAAACGAGCGATAGCGAGAATTTACAGTCACACGAGTCATAATACCATTACACACGATATATATATATATATTATTGTATTTTTTGCCATACTCACTAGAAAATACCTACTTTTCACCTAATTTTCAAAAAAAATTGACAGTTTATTTGCGTCGCCATCTTTACTTTAACAATATGCCGTGAAGATCGTAAGTATTCGCACGCGCACGCAGGCGAATAGAGCGATTAAACCAGAAGTTGTTATGGCAACCGTTTACTTAGCGCACTAGTGCGGTAAGTAAAACACTTTCGGCACGCTTGCCAGTTAAATGACCGGTTACAGGCCGGTCGAAAATAGCTATTTTTGTAGTGGATATGGCAAAAAAAAACTATTTTTTGTCAAAAGATTTTTTTTTTAAATCACTCACTTTTGATCATCTATGTTGACGTCAGACGCGGCATCAAACGGTACAATGTTGTCAGGAATTACAGAATCACCCTGTAGTACAGCAGACAACTGGGGAGCCACGTCGTCCCATTGACTCTCCAAGCCTTGTTTCGGTGGCGCAGCCTGACTCGACTTAACTGGTTCTACGATTAGTTATTACTCTTTATTAGTAATCGAATATAATTTATAAAGGCTGACACACACCTTCACTTATTAAAATACACAATAGTCAGCTATACCTAAACACTCAGTTTGATTTTAGTTTTACAGAAAAAAACTTAAAGAATAACGGAAAGTACACTAAAATCCACATCTAATCTTAATATACTTACAAGCTGAGGCACATATAGTGTTACAAACTGATATTTCAGAAAATTATGGTTGTAGCAAAAAAATTTTTGAATAAAAACTGTTTAGTGTCAAGAGGGACTTATGTTGGCAAAATAGTAGTCCAAGCTCCCATGGCACAAAAAGGTCCCCATCGAACACCTCAAATTTTCCAACAATTTTCAACTTTTAAATTTGAGGTGTCCGATGGGGTACCCTCTTGTGCGGACAATAGATTTTCGTCTCGATTCTCGGGTCAAGGTCACCTTTATTTTTTTTATCAGACCATGTGAATTTTCAACGGAATCTTGTAGCCGTTATTGAGACGAATCTAACGACCTATGACATGAGGTTATTCAAGGTCATAAATAAAGAAGTTGTGTAAGATAAAAAACCACTTATTAATTAAAACGTTACTATCAAGTTACTATGAATATAAAAATGTCAAATGTTAACAATCTAATTAATTACGAAACAAGGTTACTCGATAGTAACGTTTTAATTAATAATGAGTTAATTTCATATTACACAACTTCTTTATTTATGACCTTGAAGTAACTTTGAATAATCTCATTATATAGGTCGTTGGATTCGTCTCAATAACGGCTACAAGATTCCGTTAAAAATCCACATGGTCTGATGAAAAAAATGGAAGTGACCTTGAACCGACCTCAGCATATCAATCGAGAAGAAAATATATTTTACTAACATACGTCCCCATTGATACCAAACAGTTTTTTTTCAACACTTTTGTTGCTACAACCAATACACTTTACGTGCCCCATCCTTTATTACATTTTTTTATATATTAAAAAGCCGCGAAGTTTGAATAATCTAAAGTCACTCAAAAACTTCAAATTCTCTACAATCTTTTCTAATTATTAATATAGTTTTTCTTAAAATCCAACAGGATGAAAAGAAGAAAAAAATACAATTTATACCAAAAATTAGCAAAAAATATGTTTTGAAAATATAATTGTTATAAAATCACAAATAAAGAACGATAAATTTAAACAAAATAAAATATAGTTACTTCTTACCACAACAGTTTTATTGATGGATGTACATTTCGAAAGCTAAGCTTTCATCTTCAGCGAACACTACATGAACACTAGATTCATGTAGTGTTCGCTGAAGATGAAAGCTTAGCTTTCGAAATGTACATCCATCAATAAAACTGTTGTGGTAAGAAGTAACTATATTTTATTTTGTTTTCATTCCAACTACAGTGCTCATATATATATATTTTTTTAACGATAAATTTAGTCCAAACGTACAAGTTAAACATTGCTACGTCATCAGCCTAATGGCAGCCAAGTACCGCCCTCACTTTATAAACCTGTCTGCTTAACTAAGTTAAATAAATAATATTAATATAGCACACTACGCCACTGAGTTCAAGTAGGCGGAGACCGAGAACAACTGCCGTTGTCGAGCGGTGAAGTAGCGATGTTTAACTTACAGCGTTTTGGACTCTACATACTTTTACTTTTTTTGCGCTTCGTTTTTGATTTCTGTTGTACGACGATGTTGGATTGCCTGCAGAAAGCTTCAAGCATTTTCATAAAAATATGCTGCGTCTCAATCAAATCGTTCAAATAGTTATTCGACAATTTAGTTTCATCGAAAGTCAACATCATTGTCAATAAAATTTCACGATATTCCAAAACGTAGAAAATGTTACTCTTAATGACCCGTGCTGAATCTCTGACAGATTCGTCGGTCGATTTATCCATTTGCATTATCGTCAAAAGCAATTCCCGATACGCTTTCAAAGCCAGGTGCATACGACGCGACCACAAATTGACCTTCTTCTTGTCGACACTCAACATGTCGAAGTAATGTTCGATTTGTTGTTGAACAAAATGGAATGTTTGAGTGGACATAGTTTCACTACGAAAAAATAACATTAATTATCAGAGGAAAGACGGTGCCAGTAAAGGTATTTACACATCAAAAAATCTGTTATTTCTTGGAACCCAAAAGGCCGGTAATCGGCTTTATAATTTGTTTTGATTTAACTCTTAAATAAAAAAAAAATAAAATTACCTAACAAATTTCACGTTAAATTTATGGTGTCTGTTAAATTCCATAAAAAACCTTAACGCCCACAAATAGTATGATTCGTCGTGTTCTTGAGCTTTTTGTCTAGCAAGTCGATCTTTCACATGAAACATCAGAGTATTGTAAGCGCCGTTTAAAAATTCTATGCAAAATTCTTTCAGAAACAATCGAATACTGAAAGCTGAACGTCTTTCGCAAGTCTTATCTTCAGGTCGTAAACGATTCTTGGGTGTCTTTCTTTTAGTTTTCTCCATATCAAAATTCAGTGCGTCGAGTTTATTCAACGGTTTGTGATATATCATGTCGTTATCACTAACAGATTTAACGTCTTTGATAACAAACGTACCGCCAAACCTTGGATGTCTATTAAATTAACAAAGAACCAAAATCAAAACACTTCTTGTCATAGATGATGTCCCAAAAGCAACGCCAACTATTTTAAAAGCATATTCCTTGTGAAATTTCAAACCAAGAAGTTTTACAATTATTCCTGACTTCGAAATGTAATTACCAAGTTATTATTAGATATTTTTCGAAAAACTCGAAATGAGAAATTCATTCTTCTTTACGCTGTCATAAAAATAGTTCTTGTTCATGTTATTACTATCCTTTTCATAAAAATATTCCTTTAAAATAGTTAACACTTTTTTGGGACACTACATCAGAAAATAAAAAAGCGTGAAGTATTATTTCTAAAAGAATCACCACGAATAAATAAGCTAAGTTCAGAAAGTAGTGAGTAAAAAAAAATGACTACAAGTCCGATATTCAATACTGACAAAACTAAACATTTATAAAAGAGATAAATAATTCTAGTGAATTTCGGAAGAACTCACCTAGCTCCTGTATACATTTTCATTTTGTTCTGTCTTTCTAACTGCTGTCTCTCTCTAAGAGCAGTTAACTCGGAGATATCTCTCTGTTTCTCAATAAAACTGCGCTGTAATTCAGAATTGGCTAAGCATGTAGCCGATTGTTCTCTTAGCATTAAGGAAGTGACTTCAAGAATGTGCATGTAATAAGGTTGTTCGTTTTCAGATGTTGCCATATACAGAAAGATATCAATCAAACCGGATTGATGGAGAGCCCAAAGAACCTAGGCAATAAATCAAATAACGTATATTTTATGGAAACTGGTTAACAGCTAGAAGAAGGACAACGGAGAGAAGGTAAGGAAACGGTAAGATGTCGTAAGTTACCAAACGAAGAGAAATAATTTGAGAATAATTTAACCATGAAGAAGATACCTAACGGTAATGAATAAAATATCGTATATTTTGGTGGAAGATCAACACTCAACAGCTAGAAGAAGGAAACCGGTGAGAAGGGAACAAGAAGGAAACAGTGAGACATTGGAAGTTATTAATCGAATGAACATGATTATTTGGCCATCTTACTTGTTTGATTATGAAGAAGATACCTAGTTTGAATGATTAAAATAAATAATAAATAAAATGGTCTATTCTGAAAAGAAGGTAAATATAAGACCATGAAAGTCGGGAAATTCTTGAGTAAACTTAGTCATTTGATCATGAAGAACCTACCCAATATCAATAAATAAAATATCGTATGTCTTATAGAAATTGGGCAGATGTGAGAAGGATTATAGATAAATACTGCAGGTTACAGACGTTCGACAAGTCAAGATATTATCGAAGAAAAAAGTAAGGTCATAAAAGTCATCAAATGAAGGAAAATGATCCTTGGGTCAGCATTTCTTATTTGACCGCGACATCAATAAATCAAATTAGTATTGCCGTCTAGATCTAGACTTTCTAGACTGTTGTCTTGTCTTGTCTAGATTTTCAAGACAAGACTTGCAAAAGTCTTGTCTAGAAATTTTCAAGACAAGGCAAAACTTGCTTTATCTAGATCAAGACTCTTGCCAAAACTCTAGACAATTTTCAATAGTCTAGATAAGCTACGTAGTATAGGTAAAGTAAACCACTCGGTTAATCTAGACTCTTGAAAATAATCTAGAGACTCTTGAAAATAATCTAGAGACTCTTACTATTAGACAAGACAAGACAAGAGTTTTTTAACCTAGACTTAGTGAAGTCTTGATATTTCAAAACAAGACAAGACTTTGAAAGTCATGTCTTGTCTAGACGGCAACACTAAATAAAATATCGTACATTTTGTGGAAAGTGGTTAACACAGATAAGAAAGTCTTCGAAAATCATGAAATAAAGTAAAATTGTTCTTGAGTCGTCATAGCTTATTTGACCATTACATTTCTACGCAACGAAGGAAAGGAAGACCATGATCGGAAATGGAAGAATCTGGTTCTTGGGTCATCTTACTTACTTGATCGTGGAGACTGGCATCATTATCTGGACGCTTCTCCGTATCTGGATCAGCAGGAACTTGCAATATATTCCTGACTAAAATTAATATCCGTTCAATAATGAGACTATTATCTTCTTCTCGTTCTTGCCATTCCTAAAAAATAATTTATCTTTGACTCTTTTCACGAATCTCTCGAAGTCACGCAAAATTAACTAATAATCGAAAGTTTGTAAAATAAAATACGTTTACCATAAGTTGCGAGAGCGATGTAAACATACGCAGAACCGCTAATTAGAATTAATGACAAAACAAATGAAACAACAGCATAAACAGAAGAAGGACTGTACAAAATACTTATAAATAAGTTGGAGGGAGAGAAATGTGTAGTCAAGAAGGAAAAAGCATATTAAGGGTTATCGTAGACAATGGTATTATCCAGATTAAATCAAAACACAATTTAATAAGAACACAATATAGACCAGCCTTTCATCTAAATTTATTGTCTGGGTAACTTTTCTGACAATGAACAAACAGAAAAAAATTGTATAAATAGGATCAAGAAACAATATTAGAAAAGACTTTGTGATCCGCACTTCTACCATTCAAGAGTAAAAAAGATGTATTTAAAGAACAAAAAAACTGCCACTAACACAAGAGTTCAAAACAAGTTTCCAATATGGAAAGTAGTCGGGTAAAAAGAATTATCTTAAGTTTTGGTGTGCTAGTAGTGAGATGATACTAAAACTAAATCTTTTTACCAGACTACTTCATAATGGAAAGTTGTTTTGTACTTTTGTGTTATGCGCAATCGGGTTTTTTATTCTTGTAATATTTTTTTTTATTTACGCTTTTTAATCTTTTTATTAAAGGTATTTTTATTCATTAAAAAACCCCTATAATATATAAATTTTATATACTTTTGGAATCCTTTCATCAAGCTCCTTCATTTGATACCACAAAAGGTTTAGCTGACTTTTGATTTTTGCAACATGGCGTCTAGCGTTCGCCATATTAGATTTAACGTGGCGTCATATACCTATTATCACTCGTGGCATTATGACAAATCAAACCACACCTCATTAATCAAAATCCATCAATCCGAAGCAAACTTTTTATTTTTTTTTGCGTTCTAACAATATGGCGTCTAGCGTCCGCCATGTTGGATTTTACGTGACGTCATATACCCAGTGTCATTTGTGAGATTATGAAGAATCTATCTACACCTCATTCATCAAAACCCATCACGTCGATTAGATTCTACGTGGGAATAAAGAATCTCAGTCGCATACATACATATTACAGACACACGAAAAACATAACCCTCTTTTGCTTTCGAGCAGTCGAGTAAAAATATTTAACGATTTTAACACTAAAAAAAGAAGTGAAACTCTCTCACTTACTTACCGGTATACTTTTCCTCTCCTCTCATTAATATACACTAAAAAAATGTTTGTAAAAAAAACTTTTTAGAGACAAACTTTATTAAAATGTACTAAAAAAAATAATATTTAATAATTTAGGTTCTTATTATAAAAGCGTGAGTTGTTAACTCTATGATTATTTATTATTCACGAACTTAAATTATTAAATATTATTTTTTCCTTTTTGGTGCAGTTCAACAAAAGCTTGTCTCTAAAAAGTATTTTTTTACTATTTTATTTTGTTCTTTTTAGTTTTTCAAAATTTTACCCCCTTTTGACTCCCTTAGGGGATGAATTTCAAAAAATCCCTTCGTAGTGTGTGATTACGTCACAAAAGGAACCTACTCAGCTACTCTCCAAACTTCGAGTTTCTAGCTTCAACGGTTTAGCCTGGCCGTTGATTAGTCAAAAAACACTACAACCCCGTTCGACCCCCTTAGGGGTTGAATTTAATTCTAAAAACGATTGATTCATGTATTGTCATCAAGAATACATATTATATGTACAAAATTTCAAATCGCTAGGATATCTGGAAGTCATTCAAAATTGAGTTGCAAGATTTCAACTAACAATAATCATACATCCATACATACTATAAGCACAGCACAATTGACCTAAGTGCCATCTAGGGCAATGTAATGGAACAGAGGAAAAGCCTTTTCATTTATTTTTTTCAGCCATCTGTTAACGAGTTAACTAAGTCCTCTACACTAGTATCGCATTTGTAGTCCTTTCTCCTTACCCCCACCACTGCCGCCGCCCCCCTGCCACGCCTAACGAAGTCTAACTTCAAAAAACTGTTGTAGTAATTTTTAAATTAAAACGAAGTGTTGTAAAGTTATAAAAAGTCGTTTAAAGAAAGTTTCAAAGAGGTCTGTTCTAGTTCAGTCGGTGTATTTGAACTACAGTGCCATCTATTGTGCTTTACGTCAGCTCGCAAGACCATATACCGTTACTCAACCGACCTAATTATAAGAATAGTTGCAGCCATTCGGCTGCTAATAGGGGCTTTTCACAAGCCGCATTAGAGTCATTATTTCTCAGAATGTAATTGGACAGTCTCAACACAGAAACTTTACACATATGTATATAATATATAGTAAAAAACACGTAGGTATCTATGGCCAAGAGGTAAAATCGCTCATGTCGAATTTTGGATAAATAACATTAAACATGATTTTATTTAGTATTTTTTTATTGATTTTTGGACAATAAATAACGGAGTAATGGCTTGAGACGTTTTTAAGGAAAGGTTCCATGACATTTGATCCCAGCAATTTTATACCACGACAAGTGATCCCACGACAACTGATCCCAACGATATTTGATCCCAACGACAATTGATCCCACGACATTTGATACCAAAAAATTGTCTATAAACTAACAGAGCCTGATAAGTAATAAAGTTATTAAATTTTATTAATTTAATTAAACAATTTAATCGAGGGAAATTTGTTTGAATTAAATTTGTAGACGTTATGATATATTTGTAATTAGAATTCTAACGAATGTAATAGTAAATATAATGTGTTTATGAGTTAATAATCCTTTAAAGATTATGTAAAGATCAAGTTGAATAATCCACTTTTATTTATCATTGCCCGGGATACGTCGTAATTTAGTCAAATATTGTATTTTATAAATGTTGTTGAAAAATTATTGTACATAGAAACTTCGAAACATCAGGTGTGCAGTCAATTTGGTCTTTCGTGCTTTTCACATTATAACGAATTGTTAAATATGCCATTAAAGTTTATGAAAGGTCAGCGTATTACTTATCAGACGCTATCAGTTTATGGACAATTTTTTGGGATCAAATGTCGTGGGATCAATTGTCGTTGGGATCATTTGTCGTTGGGATCAGTTGTCGTGGGATCACTTGTCGTGGTATAAAATTGCTGGGATCAATTAACGGCACACCTTAAGGAAACATCCTGTATAACGTCACAGTTTCTTTCATTGCATTTTCTGAGAGGAACCTGTCATGACATCTCATACTGGTAGTAAAATTCAAAATCGTTAAAACCGTTTTCGATAAAAAATATTCTTTTTTGGATTCAGGGGACACGAAAACGTGCATACTCACCAAAAACTCAAAATCGAATCTATGCACTAGCACAAGACTGCCCCTATACAGGGTGTTATTTAAGTACGTGGCCAAACTTCAAGGGGTGATTGTTTGAGTGATTCTAATACGAAAAGTTTATATAAACATAGGTCTCTTGTTTGATTTTTTTTTTAATTTCCGGCGTTACCCCTGTGCACGCCACTGGCAAAAGGAGACAAACAATTTTTAACTTAAAACATTCATTTGTATTACGTTAAAAACTGTCACCAAGTTTCAACGTCATATTATTTTGCGTCTTCTTGTTATTAACTTCCCATTGGAAGTTATTGTAAGGGGTCCGAAAATTGAAATCAAAATGTATAACAAATTTTTATGTTTCAAGGTCACTACACTATTTTTACACTATTTTTAGAAAGATGTATGTGTGTGTGTTTGTGTGTACGTATGTACGTACGTACGTATGTGTCCATTTCTTTCTAAGACAAAATCTCGAGAATGAAAAATGATATCGACTACGTTAGGGTGCCAATCGACGCGTATTAACGTAAATATGATCTGAAAGAAATTTTTTCAAAATCGGTTCAGCCGTTCATTTTTCTTAACCAAATAGACTCCAAAAAAGTAGATTTTACACAATATCTCGCGAATAAAAAATTATATCGACTTCGTATTGGGTGTCAATCGAGGCGTGTTAACGTCATTTTGATCGGACATAAATTTTATAAAAATCGGTTCAGCCGTCTTTTTTTTTTTTTTAATTATTGTTAAAAATAAATAATAATTATGTTTTAATGATTAAAATGATTATTTTTCTGTGTAATATCTAATTTAATTATTATTATTAAATATTTATCAAACTGGGAAGTTCGTCGTGTGGACCTCAAGGGTCGCACTTTAGTCCTAATAAACGACCCACCTCACGGCTTGTTAAAAAAAAGTTTGACACCCTGTATCTTGAAAGCGAAGCAATACCGGACCTATGTTTATATAAACTGTTCGTCTTAGAATCGCTCAAAGAATCACCTCTTGAAGTTTGGCCACGTATAACACCCTGTATTCTTTGTATATGGGAAAATATAAATCTATCAGGAGTTATACCATACAAGGCCGGTCAAGAGTGATTGTAACCAATATATTAGATATGTACCTTAAATTGCATTTAATTAATCTTATCGACAATAACGCAACTATGAAGGATGGGTTTTAGCGAGTTTTTCCCATATAAATAAAAACAAGTGTTTAAAGAAGTTGTATCATTATGCGTAAATAAAATTTAAGAAACATTAAATGTCCTGGGTGGTAAGTGGTCTCAGCACTTTAATAAATTATGTAAATGCCTGTAGTATAAGTATAATGATCCATTTTCCTGAGAATAATTCTTTCAATTTTCCACAAGAGGCAGTACTTGTGGTAGGGACCAACATTATTATTCCCCATTACTTCCGTGTTATTTTAGTGATATAACTTAATTATTAAATTGTATTTGTGTTAGTCGATCTTCTGGGGCAAATGGCTTTTGAAATAAAAAACACTAGTTTTTTTGCGACGTTTCGTCGACTGGTGTGTCTTCAAGCTTTTATTAATAAAATATGTTGTTACAATGACTGATATTACAGAACTGGTATAAATTTACTGAACAGATAACAGATTACCCCATGCATCAAACCGGCGTGTTTATGAAATGGTACCAATGGTACAATTATTAAATTATTATTATTATTAAATTAATTAAATAATTTAGTTACACCAATAAAATGACACGGCACTAATGGGGAATAACTAATGTTTATCCCTACCACAAGTGCTGCCTCTCGTGGATATTAGAATGAAAACTTCAGGTAAGACTTGTAATCTAATTCTTTCTATAAAAGTCGATCAATTTTTTGACATTTCAAAATAAAACCTAATTTAATATTATTATTTAAGATATTATAGGATGTCCAAAATTTATACAGTAAATTGAAATGGAAAAATAAATTTTTATTTTGAAATGTCAAAAAATTGATCGACTTTTATAGAAAAAATTAGATTACAAGTCTTACCTGAAGTTTTCATTCTAATTTTGTGAACATTAATGCCTGTCTTGAAGAATATGTGTTTGATCATTGTCCACATACAAAACCCATTTTTAATCGCTATCAACTATCCATATTAGTATACAGAGTTCACTAGTTAGTTGTTACGTTCGTTTAGGTGTGTGTGCGTGTGTCAAACGACATCAAGATGGGGTATTCGCCCAATCAGAATGGACCCTGACTGCAGAGCCTAGTCGCTTGTATAATAAAGGGCGTCTCAGCAAGGCCTTGAATTTTGAATCGCGCGCCATTTTCGACTGTTAATTGTTGAGTCAGCCATATTTGGTATTTGTTTAATTAAAACATTGACATTTACGAAAATAGTGCGTTACAGGTCAGAAGAACGTTTGTTTATAGTGAAAACCCATTACAAAGAAATTGCACGCCAAATTCGTGAAATCCAGCAGCCCTTACTGCATTATGCAGTGCAAAGTTTCGTCAAAAGAGTATATTCCTACCAACGGAGCAACGGTGGTCATTTAACCGATACTTTGTTTTATGTGTAAATGTATCTACATATGAAGAAAAAAATGTAAATAAATCATTAAATTAACATATTTTTTAAGTTTTTAAAATTCAATTTCTTGCTGAAACATTTTGGCGTGCAATTTCTTTGTAATGGGTTTTCACTATTCACAAACGTTCTTCTGACCTGTAACGCACCATTTTCGTAAATGTCAATGTTTTATTTAAATAAATACCAAATATGGCTGACTCAAAAATTAACAGTCGAAAATGGCGCGCGATTCAAAATTCAAGTTCTTGCTGAGACACCCTTTATATTATGTAGTTCCTGAGAAAATCGGCTCAGACCAACAGACAATTAGTCTCTTCATAAATGATAAGAGTTTCGTTTTTGCCATTTTGGTACGCAACCCAAAAAATTACGAAAAATTCGACCTGAGCGGTTTTCCTCCGTTACCACAGATTTGGTTAGTATATCCTGTATTCTTGTGTATGCACACAGTAAGCTACTAGAACTGCTTTAAACATTAAATACAGATGCTGTTGCAAATATACATGAAACTTGTAATTTCAACGATTTAAGGAAACAGTGATTCACTCATAAATACAACAGGAACAAAAGATCCAAATACATATCTGCATTTGAGCACCTTAAGGTTGGTTCACATTACACGTATCGTCAACGTAACGTACGTATCGTCAAGCATATTAGATCGAGATCTCGAACGAGATTTCAAAAACGAACGCGCTTGAAAAAAAACTTATAACTTATACGTAATAGTTTTTAACAGTCGCGCTAATTGATTCTGTTAGTTTCTCTGCATATTTTGTTTTAATTATTGTTTTCTTGAGTAAAATGGACAGTTATTTAACTTATAACAAGCATTAGATGGCTAACAAATTTCAAAGTTAAGGGAATACTGAATATGTCTAAGAACAATTCAAACCAAAGGTTCGTGAACGTTACAAATAGTAACTTACCCTATGCTTCATAGCTCCTAAGAAGTTATTTCCAAAATAATTAATTGACATATAGTGTGCTGTGTGAGTTGGGGTATTGCTGTTATATTTTGAAAATAAAACAAAACTTTAATTGAAACTTGGAACAAAAAAATCAACGTTTATTTAAGGAAAGTAATGAATAAATAATCATCTGCACAGTGCACTACGCAATAAATCACACACGTACACAGTCACACACTGTCCCAAGTAAGTAGTTTTCATTAAGTTTAAGTATTTTAGATACAAAATAATACGTTTTTTTTAAAGTAGGCGAAATCTCGATATTGTCGAGATTTATCGAGATCTCGCCAGACAATCTCGCGAGATCTCGAATTGCCAATTTCGGCTCGAGATTGCATTTCCTAGTTCCGAAATGTTACGGACGCTAGGTGGCGCTTTGGTCATGAGCGAATACTAGGATAATCTTCACTTGATATAGAGATACGTAACGTCCGATCGAGGTTTAATAAAACAATATATTCATTTGAATAAAACGCCTTGTTTGAAGTAACAAAAAAAACATTTATTTTGAGCGACCTCTAGAAATTATTTAATCGCGTTTGACTTTATGAAGGCGTATTATTTCATCAAAAACTCACATATTTTGAGGTGAGACCGATACAATTCAAAAGCGGGGAGGGGGGAAATTTCCACCCCAGTGTGCATACATTACCACAATTAGATAGGTACGCTACAATTTTATTAACAGTAAAGAAGAGATATCTAGATTACTTACGATTTCCAACATTTGTCTCAGCTTGTTACTGATTATAGCCCAAAACGCTTCATCTGTGAACGCCTCTTTATAATTCTGAAGTTGCCCGATCAGCTGTAAGAAATAATTCCGACTCGTCTTCTCCGAAGGTATTTGCTCCTGGTACAGCAGAAGTACTGGATTCGTTAAGTTAACCAATAATCTGCAAAAAATTAAACCGTATCACCAAATAATCAAAGACAAAATGTATTCTAATATTGGCCTTTACTCGCTTTAAATTTTAATATCAGTTTTGACAGGAACTTTATCTTATGCCGGCAGTACACTCTCGCCGAGGGCCTCTGTTGTCGAGCGTCTATAATCCACAATTCATTCATTCTCGTCGAGGGATACCGAGACATACCCAAACGCAAAAGTGTACTGGCAACGCTCGACCGGCCTCGTAGCGCCCTGTCTCGCCTCGGGAGCGCTCCGTATAAAGTCGGTTTTTTGACCGCGAGTCAAAGGAACCGAACGGCGAGTGCGAGCGCAGTCAGTACACTCTCGTGTTTAACTGCGTAGTTTATATTGAATTGAGTAGTTTAAATGACAACTGAAGCCGAGCCACGCCGAGTACGTACACACACACATTCGTAGACGCTCGCTTTACCTAATGTCTCAGCGAGATCTCCTGCGAGCCAGCTCGGCGAGAGTGTACTGCAGGCATTAAAGTATCTTAAAGTGAGTTGTCGACCAAGAGCTAAGCTAAGAGCTTAAGCTTAGCTTAGCTTACATAGCTGCGCGAGTTTTCACAACACGAGCGTTACCGACGACGGGGCCATTCCAATTTCAAAAATACTTAAAAGGAAGGGGGTGATTATTAACCGACTTCAGACAATAGTATATTGTGCGACTAGTGGGAGAAAGAGGAGATTCCTCGAGTGTGGATTTTGCCGCACGAGCGTAGCGAGTGCGGTAAAACACACGAGTGGAATCTCCTCTTTCGACCAATAGTCGCACACAATATTTTGTTCAACTACCGCAAGAAATATGTCATTTCGTAGCTCTGCTGAGCGTGGGCGAAATAATGGGTGACCTGATTGATTGCGTATAAACGTTCCCCGTAATGAGCGTGGGCGAAATGCTATTTCGCCCACTCTGCCCTGATTGATTGCGTAAACGTTCCCCATAATGAGCTTGAGTGAAATAGGATTTCGCCTACTCTGCACGTCAACAATCAGGGAACTCATTATTTCGCCCACGCTCAGCAGGGCCACGAAATGATTTATTTCTTGCGGGTGTTGAACAAAAAAAATGTTTTCCCCTGAATCAATGTTTTTTAATATCCTACCACTCGTGATGTCGGTCCCATGTGTTTCAATCCTACGTGCTTTAGCCGTTTGCTATATTGGATAAATCTAAAATTACCCAGATAAAGCAAGAAATCATTTATTCGTTTGCGTTTTATCCAGCTAGTTTAGATAATACGCGAAATATCCGGACAAAACTTGCTTTATTCAGTTTCGGGGTTTAGCCGTAACATATACAGTATAGTGCTAAGCGTGATGTGAGTATAGCCTGGTGTGCTCTTGCGCAGCGAGTAAGTGAGATACGTTCGTCAGTCGTCTCGCTCTTGCCGTGCGACGTCATGTAGGGAACAGTACCTAGTGATTAGTTATTATTTTTGGCGTTTTTTGTGAAAAAATAATGGAAATTTTCAAATTTCGACAAAATTTGTTTACTAATTGTTTTTTAAGACTTATGAGAAGTTGATATAGAAGTATTGTATATCCATTTTCAATATTCATGTTTTCTAATAGGCCTGCAACTTACCCCTTAAAAGTCTTCTAGAAATCGAGTAACTGGTAACTTCGAGATCTCGTTCTTTCGCAAAATTATCGAAAGTGTATCAGGTCGGAATACTCTGGACCAAAATTATTCAAAATTACTGCGGTGGAACCTCCCCAAATAGCGTTCTCAAGTTCAAATCTGCTCCCTACATGACGTCACTGCGCAAAGCGGTCGAAAACTGGTACCCTATAGGTCAGTGGCGGCTCCTCTATGAGAGCTGCGGAGCTGCCGCACTGCCAGAAAATAACGCACAATTCAAAAAAAATATTATATAAATCTGCATAATATGTTTTAATTTCATAATCACATAGCATTATTATGAATGACGGCATGCCGCAGGCCTATATTCTATAAACAGTCCTGCAGGAGGTGCTGCAGTTTGTGTTGCACCTAAATCCAATGTGTTAAAGAGAGATGACTTAGTAAAAATGAGACAGAGTTATACGCGTAAAAGCCAGAACGGGTGCACAGAACCTAGTACAGTATTATTTTTCTTGGTTATAATACCGTATTATATAGCAATGCAATAAGGTGTCTTCGTGGTGCAGCGGTAACGTAGTGGCTCTATAAGCAATAGGTCTCGGGTTCAAATCTCAATACAAACATACCTTATTATGTTTTTTAATAAATAATTAGATAAATATCATAACTAAATATATTTAATAAATTAATAATTTATTAAATTAAATTAATTTATTTAATATCTTTATTTTATTATTTTATCGTCTTTTTTACAAACGTTTAGTACTGGCACGCGGGATAAAATTTTTGGAGCTATTTTTGTTTCGTTACCTAAAAGAAGTATAACTTCTGACGTGCGTACATAGTACACACACACTCTTTTTTTTAATACAATAAAAAATATTGCTATAAAAATCACTTTATTTACGATTTTAGCGCTAGCGAAATCATTGTATAATGTATAGACAAATTATTCAGATCAAAAAATACACTTAAAAATTGCATCAAATGTATTTTTGAATTTTTTTTTTCGAGGTTGCCTCATTAGGGGGGGGGGCTACTCCAATCTCCGGGTTGACTCTGCAGAACATCCATTTAAAATGTTCACGCGCCGCCACTGCTATAGGTAGCACACCATGTTATATTCACACCACGGTGCTAAGCAAGTATTGTTGGTAGGTAGGTAATAATAACACTGGCCAAGATATGATATAAATATCATCTTATAATGTTCCTTATGTATAATTAGTTTATAACCTCATTATACTGTTAAACAGCGTGTGTTGCTAAGGCATAAAGCAATATCAGCATAAACCTTAATACTGTGTAAATTATACAAACTTTATTAAACCTCTAGCATAATAAAGGAGTTGTTAAATTCACTAAATACACCTAGCGAGCGAGGTACAGTTAGAAGCCAAGGTAAATAACAAATCTTCATATACTAACACCGAACGTAACAGTGCAAAGAAAGTTCAAAATGAACTTTACAATAAAATTAGATCAAACAAATTATAACATTTCAAAAGAACTCGGATATATAAATATATTATTTTTCGAAAAGTAAATTCACAAGATAAACATAGTAATATTACGATGTGTCAAGTTTTATATTTTTTTACGTCGAGAAAGTATTTGCGTTTCCGATAAAATTCGTTATAATAAAATAAAAATATACAGTGAATTTAACTTAAGAAGCAACATAGGCGGGTTTTGTTAACGTGGTAGTTATGGAAAACATTGATGAATTAGAGAAAAAATTTTCTCTTAAAATGAAACGTCTAATGAACAAAATCATATCACTAACAATAATGACTAACAATTTAAGATAAATTAATAGATTTATACGGCTGAATTGCAAAGCAGCCAATTATATATAATTAATTCGAAACATATTGGAAAAAATCATTTTACCAATCATAGTCACAGTCAGGACTCTAACCTGAACCTTTCCACTTTCGCGGCGGAATGAGCTTACATTTACTCAACCGTGAAAATCAATTGATTTCGAAGCATATAAGGAGAATGTTAGATTAGTAATCTTGTCACGGTTTCAACCCGCTAAACAGGTACCGAAAATCGAATTTTCAATACCGGCGTCGTGAGAAATTATAATTACTTATAGTTTCCGTGGTTACATAGGTATATGGTTTTACTTGGGTAAAAATTAACCAAAGCATGCTTGTCAGCTATAATTCAATTACTCTAAGAATGATACCGCTACGTCATTTACAGAATTTGTGAATTGTGTTTTAAAGACCATCAACAGCTAAGGTTATTTGGGCGCACCAATTCATATTTTCAATTCATTATTTTTTTTTTTTTTTTAATAATAAATTGAAAATCCAATTGACACTTTTACCAGCTCTCGGGCTAGAACCCGAGAACTGGGGACTTGTAATAGAGGAACCATAGCAACGCCATGTAAACAACAGCGCCGCTACACTCTCGGCTATTCTCAAGCCTCATTTACAGAAGACGCCTATTAATCTGGACGCCGTCTACCTGACCTAGTGACGCAGTGTGCAAAGGTTACTGAAAAAAATGAAAAAAAAAATAAAACAAAACAAAGTTATTTTTTTGTTTTTTTTCCCTTTTTAGGTGGCCTTTTGATGATTGACGCCAATACATTGATGACGTATCGGTACTATTCTAAGAGTAACTGGACTCATTTCTTTTTGACAGATTACTTCAGAACAAAAGAACAGCTGATTTTTTTTATTTTCAACATATTTACGAAACTATAAGGTTTAGAAAAAAAATGTTTTTACAAAAATATTTTGAAAAAATAAATAGAATAATAAACCGTCATAAAAAGTATACCATCATAATAAAAAAGCAAAATTATAGCACATATCTATTCTGCGCATGCGCCGATTTTTCCCAAAACAAAAGGGCTCTTCCTTTTTACATGTCAAACATCCAACCAAAATTTGGTTTCGATCGACCCAGCCGTTTAGCCTGTATCGTGCTCGCAAACAAACCGGCCAACAGACGAACATACTTTTTCCAAAAATATGTTTTTTGGACTTCGGTGACCTCAAAACGAAGAAATATTGTAAAATTGCAAAATGTGAATTTTGACTCAAATTAGTACCATTCCCCACTTAAGACGTTTTCATGGGTCCTCTATTACAAGCCCCCAGTTCCCAGGTTCTGATCTAAAAACTACCTACTAAAAGTATCATATTTGGATTTTCAGTTACTAAATATTTTCAATTACTAAATATTAAATTGTAAAATATAAATTGGTGCTATAGACCTAAAAGTATTATTAACAGAATTTTACATAGTCTGTTTAATATTTTTTACTCGACGCAAAAAAGTAGGGGTATTATAAAAACGTATGAACCGATTTCAATGCGCTTTTTTTTCTTTTTTGTTTCAAAGGGTATGATTGCGTGATGGTTCTTAAATATTGAGTTCAGTTTAAAGAAAAAGTGCAAAATAAATAAAAATATATTGGGAAATTATTTAATTTGACAATTACCGACATACTATAGGTAAACCACATTAACAGCAACGGATGGTGGGTTGCCTGCCTCACGGTTAATTGAAGTTCTCCGAGTTTCAGTGGTAACAATATATTTTAATCTATAGTAGAGTTTAGTTTATTAAAAAGTGCAAAATAAAAATTAAATTATAAATTAAAAAAAACCCACCTAAAACTACTACCTCATCGGTTGTTTAATAATAAGTATGAAATAATTTAATATTATTTGCTACTGTCGGGACTTGAACCCACTTTCGGAGCACTGTGTGAGTAAGTGGCAACTTAATATTATTTATTTCTCATGAACGCGTTCAAAAACTATAGTCTCCAATGCGTTCGTGAGGAATACCAAAATTAATTATTTGATTTAAAAAACCGTTTAGGTAGAAGTTTTGGGTCGGGTTTTTTTTAAATTTTTAATTTGAAATTCATTTTCACGATTATTGTGACGACCACGCAAGAAGTCTAAAAGAGGGTGACAAATCTTAACCCTCACTCGGAGCTCGACTCGGCTATTTCGGAATCAATCGATAATAGAGAACCCCCCAATTAATAGAAAAATATTTAAAAAAATTTTCAACAACATTTGGGGGTTTTAGGGGGTGTAAATATAGTCAAATCTAATATCTAAATTCGATATAAATTCATATAAATTGTATGGCAAAATTAAGTGTAATTACTGTAAATAGTTTCGTGAAAACATTTTTCAAATGAATTGTGCAAAATGATTGGTGGGAGTAAAATGAATGAAAATCCAAAAAATTCTTAAAATTCGTTTCTGTTTCGGATGTCTCTTCTGAAAACGATGTCTCAGGGACAAAAAGGGGGCAAAAACGGGCAAGAAATTTTTCTGCCAATCGATATAATAAACCTTTAGTTACATTTTCGTGAAAAAATTAAAGCTGGAAGATGCTGTAAGCCGAAATTTAAATTTTATTTTTTGCGGAATGATTTAACACCTTAAATTTAGTGGGTGATTTTTCCCAATGAAATGACCAAATCGCTTAAAATTTTATGTAAAAATGAAATATTTACTTTTAATAATATCCTCCATATCGAACTTTTTCAGTCACTTCAATACAAAGTCTCTAAAAAATGTTTAAATCGGTCACAATTTTGCTCACGATTTGACGCTAGAACAATTGCTTGGCATAAGTCGCCACTTCAGCCTTCAGGATCTGATAATGGGGTAAAACCCTTACAATAAGGGTACAGTCAATAAATTCAGAAATTCAACTCTCTACTACGACTAATTTGCAAAGAATTTTAACGACTTTAAATTTTGCTATTTTGGCCACGTTTAAAGGAATCGGTCCCCCTGTGAACTGTGGTAAAATATAACGAATTATAACATAATATACTTGAAGAAACGAAGTTTAAAAGTTTCGAATGTTAAATTTACAATTCGGCTTTAAATTTATTCTCTCGCTTCAACAAACTTGAATAAAACTGAAGCTCTGATTCTGAATACACATTTACAATAAGGCGAACTAAATTGAACCAAGTACATGGTATTCATCGACAAAGCGAGGTTTTACTTTAAACGTGTCCTATATTAAATCCATTAAAGTCCAGTACAAGTTTTTAAACATAAGAACAATGCCGAGAGATAAATCAATAAAGTTATCCGCGCACAGAAAACAGAAGACAAACGTATTATCAAGGCTCACAAAACTAACTAAAAACTTTCTCCTACACAGTCGAATTAACTTGCTCTTAACCTACCTAAGTAAAACATCAAATAGTTCTTGTTCTTGCCAGTAAAACTTCAGTATTGGAAGCAGATCGGTTTGAAGAACTTTTGTCTGTCCGAGATGCCTGCGAACTTCATGGTTTTCATCGTCGCGTCTCAAGTAACGTATTAAATCTTTTACTGTTTCTAATGTATGAACGTGGATATGATATTTACTGCCATCAAAATAGCCCAAAGCACTGCATGTTGCAGATATTTCTGCACCCAAAAGCGTAGTCATTTTAATTCAACACAAAACCATACACTAAATTAAAATAAAGTGTCACTATAGAGGTTAACTTATACACAACTTCTTAGTTTTAAATAAATTTTACACAAATAGTCAGAAAATACACTACACAAGCTGTATTAACGAGTCACAAAAATATTTCACTTATTAAAACAACTAATTACTTGTAAAATCACAGTAAAATACTCTTGTCATTAGCACAAAAACCCGGGAAAACTCACATGTCATTTAGCAGAACAGCTGAGTTGCATTGAATACCAACTGTGTCGACATCTATTGACTAATAGCGTTAATACGTGTAGTCACTCAGATTTCAACCACTGTTACTTAGCCAAGACGCTTAAAGGAATTCAAAGTATGTAAATAATTTTTGGCAGGGGAAACATTAAAAAAAATGTGAATAGTTTTTTTTTGTATTAATTTATACAAACACTGGTTTTTCATATTTTTATTACTGATCAGACACTGTATTTTCATTCAACTATTAGTTTTTTTTCTGCAAACTACAGTTAATTTTTTAAAGTTTATAATTTTTGGAATTCGGGGAGACACAACACCCTTTCCAGCGCTCATGAATGCGTTAGGCCTAAAATTTTAGACCATTTTGATATTTTCTGTATTATTTAAATAATACCTATATATTTTTTATTATTTTCAGATACTGAATTGCGTGCATTATAAGTTTTATCTCGGTTTTATCTTTTCAACAATTTTTCATTTGTCAATTTACGAAAATAAATATTTCAAGAGTTCTGACATATTAAATTTTTTTATAATAGATAAATTCGACGTTTAAATTTCTATATTGTTAAACACTCATCCCTACAACTAGATTTAAAATGTTAATACCTACCATCTACCGAATTTTCTGTGAACTACAATTTATTTTATTTGAATAGATAATAATGATGTGTAAAATAAACACATTGTAAAGCGCTATATTATTGCGCCAATAATATAAGCTATATGCTTATAAAAGCGCTTCATTGATTATTTTATTAACAAATTAAATTGACTTACTAAAAGATAATATAGGCTAAAAAATAAATCTAATTGTTTTCAAAAGTCATTGAATTTTGGCTGTGCTCAAAACAGCAATCTCTCAACTTAACATAAAATAAATTTATTAAAAATTTATTTAAATATCAACATGTAAATTATAGATTAAGTATAATAAGGTAATTAAATTTGGAATTGAATTCAAAAGAGCGTAAGGCATTTATTCAAATTTAAATAAAACATTTTATCATTTCTTTATACGTTTGATAAGAATTACAAATTATTAAATAAAACATGTTTCTTGCGAGTACGGAAGCATTCTGTGTAAATAAAATTAACATTAAATGTCCTGGGTGGGTAAATGGTACCAGCCTTTACAAAAATTATGTAAATACCTGCAGTATATAATGTAAATTATATTATGTGACTTGTTCAATAAATCTTTATATTTTTTTGTCTATCAAATCTATACCTACATATTCTGCCTATACTATTATAAAAAATTCTTCGTATGTATGATATGTATTATGTATGTGGGTATGTTCCAAATGATTTAACACAAAATCTATTTAACGGATTTTGATGATTTTTTTTTAAATGTTCCTTATGATCCCAGACGTGCTATAACTTTTTTAATTAATTTTTGAGTTAAGTACTTAATTAATTAGTTTTCTACTACTAACAAAACGTGAAAATCCTTTGCATTTTAGCGTATTGGTGGAATCCTATTAACACCAGCCCGACTTCGCTTCACCAATTTGGATGTGATTTTCAGTGATAAATTGAGATAAGCTTGAGCTAAAATTTATTGTTTGTTTCATTTCAATCGGTTGACAAATAAAAAAAGATATGTCAATTTTAAAGTCCGTCTCGCGCGCGTTGTGACACCGTTAATGCAAATGTCAAAACGTAGGATTAAACATATAAATTGGTTGGGTTAACTGTTTATTTTTGTGACACCGTTAATGTAAACTATTTCCTAGTGATTTTAAGTCCGATTTCGTTTCGAAGGGGGGAGGGGAATAAATTATAGTTCGTTTCGCAGGGGAATAATTTCTCGCGGGGGGATAATAAATTAACAATATACTAAATATACGTGAGCGGAGCCACGGGCAACTGCTAGTTATTCATAAAATTCCTTTTATTTCATAATTTCCATGACATTTCAACCCCAAAACATTAATGAATTTATCGCAACAAGTTGTCTACTAAAACTCCACATAAAGTAAAGTATAAAGAAAATCTCATTATTGCCATTTTATCCTGAAGGATAGACAATAGCATATAGGGTGGATTTATCAACAATCTTACGCTTCTCCAGTGCAACCCAATAGGTAAACCTAATGGTAAACATAGGCGGAGATTTTTATAAGCTTTTATTTAACTTGCAATGTATGTTTGTTTGTGGGTTTGTGTGTTTGTTTAGGTCAAATCTTGCAAGTCAGTTTTGAACGACTTCCACGTATCCGATCGATTTGAAATTTTTTACACATATTATGTATTTCCGATGACAATACATGAATAAATCGTTCTTAGAAATAAATTCAACCCCTAAGGGGTTCAACGGAGATGTAGGGTTTTTTTTTTTTTTACTAATCAACGCCCAGGCCAAATCGCTGAAGCTAGAAACTTGAAATTTGGACAGTTGTTTCCTTTTCTGACGTAAGCATCCACTAAGAAAGGATTTTTCGAAATTCAACCCCTATACGGATGTCAAAGGGGGGTAAAATTTTGAAAGACTAAAATGAACAGAATAAATATTAGTAAAAAAACTTTTTAAAAACAAGCTTTTATTTAAATATGCATTAAAAAGGAAAAAATAATTTTTGATAATTTAGGTTCATAATTATAAAAGCGTGGGTCGTGAGTAATAAACCATCATAGAGTTCACGACCCACGCTTTTATAATTATGAACCTAAATTATTAAAAATTATTTTTCCTTTTTAGTGCATTTAAATAAAAGTGTGTCTCTAAAAAGTTTTTTTACTAATATTTATTTAACTTCCTCTAGAAAATATTCAACTAATTGCCTCTTTATAAACTTAGCGTGCCTAGACACGTGAAGAGTGAAATTCATGATATGAAAGTATTCTCTAGCGAAAGTTAACCCCTGCACTCTTCATCTCAAATTCTTTCCCCTCGCCTAGAAACGGTTACAGCTCTCTCGACGCTATTTTTAAAGCTGAAGGGTTCGAGTAAACGCCAAATTAGAGACCAAGAATCACACTACAGATTACAGATCCTTCGGGCGAAAAACTGAAAAAAAATTCATGAAAAAACTCACAGCTTATTAAAAATTACGTAATCTTTCACACGTAGCCAAACCTTTTTTTCAAAAAAATTCGCCTGTATGATTCTTGGTCCTTCATTTGGCGTTTACCCGAACTCTTTATATAGCTTTAAAAATAGCGTCGGAAGAGTTATAACCCTTTTTAGGCGAGGTGAAAGGATTTGAGAGGAAGAGTGCAGGGGGTAACTTCCGGTAGAGAATACCGCATGTACCCGAAATTTTTTTTTTATAAAAATTTGTCATTCCTTCAACGGATATAGAGATGATTTAGTGCGATCATCAGATGTGGTTATCGTCGCGCACCCAGCGAATATCTGCAATGATCGACGCCTATGACACTGTAGGTATGGTAGGTATCTGCAATAATACTACATCCCGTACTCTATCCCGATGCGTCACCAAGCAAAGCTAACATAATTCGTCAACCCTTGGCAATCCGCACACAGATCCCACGGGAAAACGATTTTATTCGATTGAAAATGTTCACGCAGCAACGGCGACCAAGTTCAATGATTTATCTTCTGTCAGCGAGAGTTCTCATTTCGCGGGCGGTGGTGACATGAGTGTTCCAACATCATGAGCTCTATGCCTATACCGCCTCCTGGTGGTGCCGCCGCCACGTCAAGATGAGTGATGGACGCGTCTCGAACCAGTGACATTCGTATATTCGCGCCCCGCCGCTACGGATCGTGTAATCACTGAATTATATTCATTTCAGTTGTGGCACAGATAAATCAACAAAATATTTTATACATTTCATACAGAGAACTGCCAAAATATGTCAAAAGTTAAGAATAATTATAGTTTATCACACAAATTCACTCTCATTCGAAGCCAATGTCTGCAGTTTACACTATCTCGAACGTTTATGACCTCTGTTGTCAAGCGTCTATAATTTACAATTTCTATCTACACTGTCAACAAAGCACTATTTAGTTGTGAATTATTTTAGTCGTTTTTTGAACTTTTCTTTTTAAATAGGTAAGTACGTCAGTAAATAGTGGATAGTATATAGTAAGTAGAGTGCCCGCGGTTAGAGATGAAGCCAGACACGTCATCAATAATATGCTAGTGAACGCTTGCTTGCCCGCAGACAGTGCCGTGTACACAAAACTGCACATCGGGTTTTATGACGTTAGGTACAATTTTGGCAAACTGCTATTCATGACAATAAACAGTCAATAGCAAGCTAGAAGGCGGGCGCAATGCATTCACGTTACTACGACGCGGTGGCTTCATCTTTCGCCGCGCGAGGTGTACTACACAAAATACGGAAAAATGTTTTTCTTAAATACTATGACGCGCTGAGAACATGGAAAACGCTCGATCTGTCATTGGTCCAAATTTCCACATGAAATTAAAATTTTCAATTTTATAAGATTGCCTAATATAAGCAACAGATTTTGTTTTTTGGCAAAAATATAATAAATTAATAAGTATTCAAAGCGGAGAGCCAGTTATTTAAGATGTAGTACTATAGGTACTTAATCGAACATCATTAGTTTGAGAACTGTTATTTTTGGAACAGGTTCTTATCCAATAACAGTTATAAATTAACTATTACTGTTATCTCGTTCTACCGTTAATTTTAAGACCACCAACAGTCAGAGTTATTTGGGCCTAACACAAATTCATAAATCATATTTTTAATTCGAAGTTGCTATATAATTAAATAGAGCAATTTGATCCTTGAAAACAGTGTAGAAATTGTCGGGAGTGAGCACTTCCGTGGCACGTAGGATCAATAAAAAGCAATACTGATTAATTCAAAATTTGCATTTAATACTAACGTTTCGGTATTCTTCATACCATCTTCAGAGTCAAAATGCTGTCAATTTCTTTCAGTATATAATCGATCAAACAAAATACTGAAAGAAATTGACAGCATTTTGACTCTGAAGATGGTATATGAAGAATACCGAAACGTTAATATTAAATGCAAATTTTGAATTAATCAGTATTGCTTTTTATTGATCCTACGTGCCACGGACGTGCTCACTCCCAACAATTTCTACACATATTTTTAATTTATTATTTTTAACCCATAAATTGGAAATCCAAATTGACACTTTTATCAGTTCCCGGATTAGAACCTGGGAACTGGGGGCTTGTAAGAGGGAAGACATGGAAACTTCATATAAACTAGTCCATATAGTTGGTATTACTGATTACTCTGCACAGTCATTATTATTAGCTAGTATCCACATCAATTATACCGCTGGGAATTTCAATAAGGAGGCGACATGAATATTCAATATCATGCAATTAGTGCACATATTATATAATATCAGCTCGTATACAGGGTGTCCCGTACAACGGCGTTGATCAACATAATGATTTTTCTCTCTTATAATATGTCCACAGCATATTCACAACAATCAAGCAATGAATAATATCAAGCAACGCTGCGGCTGCCCTGATTGTTTGGCTATATCAAAAAAAAATCAAATGCCACTGTCGGGATTTTTTCTTGGGTATAGCCAAACAACAATCAGGACAGCCGCAGCGTTTCCTGATATTATTCACTGCTTGATTGTTGTGAATATGCTGTGGACATAAGGGAGAAAAAATATTAGTAAAAAAAACATTTTAGAGATAAAAATTAGTAAACAAACACTTGGAAAATTCTACACATTTATTCATCTCAACGATCGTTTCGGGCTTTTAACCCATCATCAGGAGTTTATTTTAAAAAGTTTTTAAAGTAAACTCCTGATGATAGGTTAGAAGCCCGAAACGATCGTTGAGATGAATAAATGTGTAGAATTTTTCAAGTGTTTGTTTACTAATTTTTATTCAATCATGTTCTACCAAGTGCCTAGCGATAATTCTATAGAATTTATATATCTATCTTTGTTTATTATCCACTAATAACAAAGATAGATAATATCTATCTTTGTGATAATATCTATCTTTGTTATTAGTGGAAAGAGAGGTTAAATGGATAAAGTAGTGGAGAACTTTGTACTCATTGAGGACCTAAGCACACGTTGGTTCATTTATTATGTTAACCAACGTCGTCTGGGACATCCTGTATATTATAATACAGTTACTAAACCTACATAAAGTAACAGTATGTCTCTAATAGCGTATCCCATACCAATATAATCTA
The DNA here is from genome assembly GCA_039654895.1 of Mongoloraphidia duomilia. NCBI lineage: Eukaryota > Metazoa > Arthropoda > Insecta > Raphidioptera > Raphidiidae > Mongoloraphidia > Mongoloraphidia duomilia. The sequence goes on along the minus strand of CM077520.1, from coordinate 2,791,485 downwards.
CAAATAGGCAGTAGCGTCAACCGAAGTAATGCTGAGCAATATGTGTAGAAAAATCTTGTTCCGAAGTAGAAGACTAGTCACAACTAGTACAATTAAGTATAACACGCGAGGGGTCAATTTGGTACGCGAGCCGCAGGCTTTGTTAAATAGATGGATAGATACACAGTCTAAAAATAAAATATTGTTTCAATAGATTAGGAAAGAAAGACGTGGCGAAGTCGCAACTTTTTCCTTCTAACTAGAATCTGTGTTAAACGTACGTTCACCCATTGTCACGACACAACTGTCAAATTTCATTCATTCTACTGACATAACCTCGTTTTTTAAAACACGTCGTCGTTAGTAATTAAAGCAATTTGTTATTATAGGATTGTTTTGTACTTAACGCAGTTATAATGAAAATTATGACTGCAAAAAGTTTAAATTTCCGACTGAGGAAAAAGCTAAAATAACACCTAGATATACATTACCTAATTGATAAAAACATTTTTGTATCTTTTTAACTTACTCTGCCTTGATCTAGCGTAGCTCAGACGACTTCAGAACACTTTTTCAACTCCAAATGGAATGAACAAACTTAGTTTCTAATTATAATTGCTTAAATTATACCTCGACAAACGTAAACGAGGTTAAATTAGGTTAGAATAAACGTCACTGGCTTAATCAATTTAGGACATTCATTTTTCATAAATTTTTAATTTCAAATAAATTATTTCACACGAAATAATAAAGTTTTGTAACCAATAATGACGGGATTTATTAATTATTTTTATGAAACAGTCATTGTTTTGGTAAGAAATGTGTTTTAAGAGAATAGTAATGAATATATAATAATGAATTGTAGAAAGTTATTTGTTCAACTTAATGTAATGTCTCTCTACTCCCTTTTTGTGTATACTTGTTTAATATTTGCGAAAAGCAATACCTTAGACATGCGTTCAGATCAACATGATTACTATACTAGAAATCGGGAAAACACATGCATACCGAAGGTGCGATTGGACTTAGCCGGTAGAAGTTATTTGTGCATCAGTTATAAATTTTATAATGCGTTACCTCTAGAAATAAGGAAATTAGGATTAAGAGATTTCAAAAAAAACATAAGACAAATTTGTATAAGAAACTGTTTATACTCCATCAAGGAATTTTTTAATATTAATTTTAAATGTTATTAATGTAGTTTATGTTTGACGTAATCAATGTGGGCTTGCCCATCTATGATTTTAATAAATCTATCTATCTATCTATCTATTCCGTTAAACCCCATACATTTTTGAACGCCAAACGACTCCACTTTAAATTTCGCGCTCAAATTAGGACCGCCTACATCTGTAGTCTATTGATCAATTATTTTTTGAGCAGAATCGATTTAACATTCCACAATCATCTATGCTTTTCTTATGGTTCAAACAGGCAAACATCAAAAATTCTGGAAAAACATTTTTTTCGTTTATGAGTGTCATAAAAAGTTCTCCAAACGTCCAGTTGTCGAGCGTCTACAATCTACATTATAATCTAATCATTATAACCAGTTTGACTTTTATCTACGAAGATATTCAGACTTCAGAGTGCATTTGAATTTTTCCTAACTACATAATACCCTATTACATAAAATACTGACATACCTGCCGTAGGTATGACGTAAGCGTATTAATTATTTTGAAATGATGGGGTCTGAAAGATGAACAACATCCGCCCTAAGATGATGTATCTCTAAGTACATGAATCAGTGATCTCTATAACTAACGAATCGTGGATAGACGGCTAGATCCTATATATTTATTGTCTGAAGCTTCTCAGTGAGAGAGGGGAACTTTTGTGACAATTTTAACTGGACATTTAATTTATTAGTACATTAGTACAGTTAACGTAGGCTACGTTATAGATAATAATATAGTACCCTTCTTTTGAAAGTACAGTTGATATAGTTTTATGAATGGTAACTCCATAGTTACCATACATGAAACTATATTAACTGTCCTTTCAGAAATCCAAGAAAGGTAATTCCCGTGTTCTCAGCTTGTTTAGCATACTGAATACTGATGCCGGTATTATATAAGGACGGATTCGTAACTTTGTGACGATACTGGTGCTGTTACCGCAGCATCAGTATAAAATGGAACCATTTTTAAACTGATTCGATTTCATACTAAGGCGTAAAATTGTAATCGCCAACCGCATTTAAAGGTTGGTCTGTACGTACGTCCGAGCTCTACACTCTACAGGTCGCAATTCTAAACGAATCTACTCAGATTTTAAGTTGGCCGGATTTACAGACGTATGGTTTCACACAATGACAGCCATTCAAAATCTATCTATTTATAGAGATCAGTGACGCGGTGTAGAGGTTGTCGGTCGGATTTTAAGGGCGTGGCGTGATTACGCAATAGCTTTAACATCGTGCATAATCTCTCTCAACACCACTGAACTGAAACAATTAATTATCTATGCGTCCAAGTGAATAGTGGGCCTACAAGATTCTCACATCATGAATACACAATAACGTTGTATTATCATCAAAGCTGATCTTCGTATGATGCATATTAAGCAATGTTAAATACAGTCAACGTATTTTGTCTTAACAATAATAATTAATAGATGTCTCGTAGTAACGGTTTTTCTATATAGGTATTTAAATCTATATAATATAAGTAAAAACAAACAAAATGACCTTTCAGTAAACAATGTTCCATAGCAACGGTTTACATATTTATATTAGATCTTATGGCCCATAGCCTACTACAAAATTGTCCTTTCCCTATGTTACCTTTTCTAAGCCACACACGGTATACTAACACAATACTGATTCCACTACGGAAAAAAAACTAAACAAATTAGTCACTTCTTAACCACAACAGTTTTATTATTGAATGTACATATTTTCTAGAACATTCCTCTCGAATTATAAACCCAATAATAAAATTGTTGAGACTAAGAAGTGATTAAATTGTTGTTATTTAAAGTGAAACTTTATAAGCCTCGTTTTTTATCGTTCGGTTACGCATGTCGCGCGTCAAGTCACGTCCAAATACGACTGCATACAAGTGTGATGATAGTCGACGAGACCACCGCTCATCGAAAAGCAGCGACGTTATGTTCTATAACTATACTGTGTGTCTACATAACTAATATTGTACGAATATTCAGTCGAGCAGCACATCAAATACCCATTGACCACCAACAATAGAAACTGGATTCTTACGTTCGTCTTTATACTGATCAGGGTTCAAATTACATTACCAAAACCACGTAAAGAAAATTATATATACTTTCGGCGATTTAGGGTTAAATACGTTTAGGGTAATGGCAATAAAGTTTTAACTGCACAGTGTAAGAAATGAGAAGGCCGATTACATAGATTATCGATGGTCCATTTGTAGCCAGCGATTAATCTGGTAATAGGCACACAAAGCGCCAATGGCGTTGCAAACAGGTATCGCCTGCACATCGCGTAGATTCCATAAAAACACATTGCGCATGCGTGGCTACTAATTTTACATTAATTTGTTTTGTATTCATCCATTTTATATATGTAACTATACATTTTATTTTGTAATTTTTACACACTTTATTGGAATATTACACAAATTATGTAATTTTAATTTACTTTATGTAAAAATCACAAATTTGTTTAACTTTACAGTAAAAGTCCAAGTTTTTATGAAGTTTTCTGTGTAAAAATAAATAAAAAACTCGGGTCGCAGTGCCAAAACCCTGCCGACAATATAGTGTATTTGCTAATACTGGCATTGTGGCTTTATTATATGAACTTAAGTTTGTTTTTGGACAAAATAAAAAATTTAACCCCTTAATACATCCCTTAAAAAATATTTTTTTTCTTAATTTCAATATTTTTATCAATGCAACCTCGGTACCAAATTAAATACACCCTTCAGTAAGTAAAGCACTATGCGCAAACTAGTGTTTTCATAAAATTTGTAAGTCCGGTCCTGTCGGGCCGATTTTATTAAAATTTTGGCAGCACATTTTAATTGTAACTAAAAGGTTAAATTTCAATTTTGAAACGATTCTGAGAATTTTTTCGGCATTTTCGGGCCCAAAAACATTTTTCAACCCCTAAAAACTACCCTTAAAATGGTCCGATTGGGCCCATTTTAAATAGGCTTCGTGCGGTGATGGATTTCAACGTGCCTACCAAATTTCGTCAAAATCAATTAACTCTTTCGAAAGTTATTGCCCGCACACATATATATATATATAAATATATATATAAATATATATATATATATACATATATAAATAGACATTTCCAAAAATGGTGCCAAAATGTTCAGGAGGCTATGAAACGTCGAGAAATTTTGGTCCGACCCCTAGGTCCCGCCATCCGACCGACGCCAATAGTGTATGTGCCATATGGCAAATACACTAATAATGTAAAATCACTTAGAAATCGAGCGATTTCTATCTTAACTTTCAAAGTATTTTTACATCCATTTTTTACAGTGCACCGTGGTTTCATAAAACCGCATCTTAGTTTCTAGTTTTCAACCACGGTGCTCTTAAAGTATTCTTTAGTACTATTCTTTAATTAAATAGAGAAAATAATAATGCAGAAGAAAATAAAAGCTGAAAGCAATTTTATACTTTATATGTCTAATAAATGATCTTGTATTTCTCTTGTCGACTGTAAAAAAGTTATCTGGGGATGTTTTACAATGCTGATAGATGAATGACACCGTCAGTTGTTATTTATATTAAAAGAAATAGCATACGTGATGTTTTAAAACATAAATCCATTCATCACAGAAATAAAGTAGCGAAGATATTCGACATAAAATAAATAAGTTCGTACATAGTAGGGAACTAATAGCGACCCCTTATCTTTGCTTGGAAATCTTATAGTTCACCAACAGTATGAACGTATCTGACATCATTATAAAGTCGAGTATTGACAATTGACATCCGATAACTGGTGACATCATAGGCTGGGTGCGCAACGAAAACGACATCTGACGACCGCACTAAGGCCCGTATTCACCAAGCCTAGTTAGTTATTTATTCCGTTGATTTATTCCCCTGGTAACTATCACACGGAATAAATAGTGATAATTCAAATTACCAAACATAGTTAAGTTTACTGCAGATATAAATCGTAAGAATAGCTATTCTGTCCAATTTCAAGGGTATAAATATTTATCCGCCTAGTTAAATAGGGTGTGCACGAAATGCATAAATTACTTTATGGCCTGGCGACCTTTTCAGGTAAATATTAATTTCATATCTTACAGGTAAAGGTTTTTGTCAGTAAAATATGTCAATATTCACCATTTTACATTTTCGATAGATGCGCCATCGGTCGGATCTTTGGTAAACGTGCTTTAGAATCAAAATATTTGACAAAATCTCCAAGGAGTATGGTAATAGTAAATTTTTACCTGAGGTTACTATTCTATCGAATAAATTGCTTGGTGAATAGAAAGTTTATTTTATTCCAAGGAATACATTTATTCTAAGGTTAGTAACTTCTATCTTTAACAGTGTTTGGTGAATACGGGCCTTATTGATTTGGTCTATAAAATATTTATTAAGAAAATAACTAATAACTAAAAATATAATTTACAACATCGAATATTATCTGAAGGCATTGCGTTCTCTGCACATTCTGTTCATATATTGTAACAAGGAAAACCCAGATGATATGCCTATGGTGACAATCGATGCTTCTAGAATGGATAACAATGTGTAGGCGTGGCATTATACCGAAGACGCCGGCAATCACTAGAAAAATCTGGAAGTTGCGCGAACGTGGTGGGGGTCGGGCTGCTGTCACTATATAAGTACAGCAGAAACCAGAAACCAGGAACAACGGACAACGTGTACGGGAAATAAATCAGTGCTATTGAAGTGGTTTCACTTTGTTTGAGAAATACTGATTGTGTAAACAGTGTTGTATATTCAAATTGACTTTTCATTGTTAATAAAGTTATTGTATATTGTTGTATACATTTTTAATTATTGAAATAAATAATTTTATTCCGCCAAATTCAAAACAGTTTTGTTACAATATTAAGTTCCCACTGCCATCTAGTCACCTAGTGGACAGTGGACATAGAGATTCATAACACATTCGAAATAAAATGTATTTTATATTTATTAAAAAATTTTATACTTACTTTTTTTCAATACAGTACGTAATATTTATTAGCCCCTTTCAGATGATTATATTTTTTAGCGATGAGAAATTTTTAATTTTTTTATTTATAAAAATTTGTCATTCCTTCAACGGATATAAAGCATGATTTAATGTGATTATTAGATGTGGTATTGAAGTTATTTTTTAGCGATCAGAATTTTAATTTTTTTTATTTATAAACATAAAAAAAAACAGAATGGAGTAAGGTTAGCTATCAAAAGTAATAATAATATTTGTTATAATAGTATTAGAGCTAAAATAATAATTTGCAGCTACTATTTCTGCCTGTATTTCTATACAATTACTATTATGCACCATTTTTTAAATAACTTCATTTATTTATTCACAACGTAAGAATGATTTAATGCTTATTTTGTCCATAGCGTACGCTGCAGTCGACTCGGTTGTCCCCACCATATACACTGCACCCAGAGAATAGCTGAGGCACTAAGAATATCTCGGGCAATATCTCACTTATTATGAACATTAGAAAAGAAAGTTCTAGACAAAAGTTGGATGGGAATAAGAGCACTATACTTTAAAATTATTTTTAACTATACAGTATGTACGGTGTAGTCGTGGTAGGCAATTAACTAACTTGTATATCTTTATAAATGAAACACCTGTCTATTTTCAGGCCATCTCACTGTCCAATCGGAATGAATAATTGTACCGTTTTTGAAATTCGGTTGCGACGTTGCCAAGAGATTCAACTTTTTATGTAAAATTTTACATTTTTGTTGTAGGCACTAAAATACACACCAACCACATTTTTCTAGTTGTGCCAATTTTTGCATGTCAAGTATTAGTCCATGTGCTCAAAGTTAAATTTAATTATACAAGGTGTTAGTTGCAATAGTTGGAAAATGTATAAACTTTAACCTACCTTTTTTTAAATAGCACACCCTGTACAATTGTAAAATTTGAAATTCTTCGGACCGACCAATCACAACTCAAGAAACAAGGGAATACGAACTGATCACGCACACAGGCCACTCTATCTTGAAAATGAATAGACTATAATTACAATATCATCTGCGAACACGATATGCGCGCGCAATCCAGATAAAATAAGATACGTGGATTAGCATAGAGCGCTCATTAACTACAAAGATTCTATAAGCAAAGAATTCTAACATGTCGCCAAGAGTAGCTCTATATATTTTCTTTTATTTTTATTGTACATTCGTGCACTTATCTGCCAAAACAAATGTTTCACAGCTTTTATTTGGTCAGTCAAAGAAGAAAGCACGTTAAAATGAAAACAATAGACTCAAAAATAAACTGTATCAAAGAGTAATGAGTTGGAAACGATAGCGAGAGAAATCATTGCTGCACTTCGAAGCGTCCCGACGCGTCGTTTCTCGTTGCGGACGTGTTGCAATAGTATTATCTCCTTCGACCACAGAGCCCTAAAGTTAGTTCAGTTCTTGTTATCAGAGCGCTCAACGAAAACTCAAGCTAGACAAACTATAGTCATACTTCGTAGAAAACCCCCGACGCAAAACGCGGGTGTTATACGTTTGATGCGCTGTTTATGTGTGTATGTTTGTCTGTGACGTAGCTTATTAACGGGTGGTCCGATTTTGAGCAAGTGTGTTTTGTTTCGAGATGGTTTTTAGTTATTGTTACACGAATAAAATGTAGTGCCGCTTCAGTCAGGCTGGCGATTAAGTCCACTGGCATAGAACTATTGACATTGCAAGAAGAGATATGCACTACTCTAGCGGTTGAAACTGTGCTCTGGCGGCGATAGCTGGAACACACATGGAATGGTACGGCGAACGCTGATCGGTGAGATTGCTCTAGAGGCGGCATGCGACTCGGCTTTCTGGCAGGTTTCACGGCGACGGGGAGGTAAGGGGAATCCGGCGGGCGAAATAAAATGCATATATATTGATAATTGTGTGAATAGAAATAATATCGATAATACTATAGAGTTTAGTTTAAAAAGTGGAAAATAAATAAAATTTAATTATATTTGAAAAATTATTGATAAGCAGGCGAACAATACATACAGCAATTAAAGTTCTATAAGTTTTAGGTGCGATGTGTATTAGGGTGGGTCAAAAAAATCAATTATTTTTTTTTACAAGTGACACGGAAAAATGGGTTGTTAGACACCTTAAAAAAATTCTCACCAAATTTGAGCTCTTAATTTTAATAGGAAGATCCTCCGCATGACAGTTTTTTATTTTTTTCTCAGTCTAATAGAAACAAAATCATACCTTATCATTAATTGATTGTACAGAAAAATGTTTTAAAAGAATTTTGTAGGAAATTTAATGCTCTACAAAAAAGGTATCTTATATTTTTTCCGCAAACCTCACCATTTGAAAGATATTGAAGATTTAAGTTTGATTATTTTAAGACAAATTTCATTTTTGTATATGAATTTTATAACTCGACAATAAATGACTATTATAAATCTTCAATATCTTTCAAACGGTGAGGTTTGCGGAAAAAATATAAGATACCTTTTTTGTAGAGCATTAAATATCCTACAAAATTCTCTTACCTAAAACATTTTTCTGTACAATCAATTAATGATGAGGTATGAATTTTTTCTATTGGACTGAGAAAAAAATAAAAAACTGCGATGCGGAGGATCTTCCTATTAAAATTATGAGTTCATATTTCGTGAGAATGTTTTTAAGGTGTCTAGCAACCTATTTTTCCGTGTCACTTGTAAAAAAAAAATAATTGATATTTTTGACCCACCCTAATGTGTATAGTATTTAGTTTGAAAAGAGTGAAACCAAAATTTAATGGAAATTTAAAAACCCCCGGCCCAAAACTACTACCTCATCCGTTGTTTAATAATAAATAATTTAATATTATTTATTCCTCTTGGACTCGTTGGATTGTAGATTATAGACGCTCAACAGCTGAGGTCATCAACGTGAAAGCGCTTGAGACTGCTGCAATAAGTCAACGAAAAAATTGAAAGCTTTCAAAAACTATAAGGTAAAGTCCCAATTCATGAGAAATAAATAGTATTAAATTATTTCACAATTTGTAAACAACCAATTAAGGTTGTAGTGTTTTTTTTATTTTTAATTTAATTATTATTTAATTTAGATTCGGCCGTAGCTTGACGTAAATTAACAATAGATTTTAAATGTAAATCACAGCGTACCTACTTCAATTTATTTACACTTCAGAACATTATTTTATAACGGTTATTTCGCACAACACAGTGGCTTGGTCAGCCAAAGATCTTAAACCAGAGTTACCTTACTTAAAACAGTTTAATGAAGTCTGACACAGCCGCTGTGTTGTGCAAGACAATTGAACATTTGTACCAGGGAGTATAAAGGTTAAAGGAGGAGAATCTGTGTACATTAGACACGAACCAAAAATCGAGAATAATTTTTATAGATTTTATCGCTAGAGGCGCTGCGAGAAGTAGGGACTGAAGTCCGAATGTCAACGTAAAAAATAAATGCAAATTCCACTTATAATTACGAATATTTTGTAAAAAAACTTGGTAAATTTTTATGAACAGAATCACATTATGTGCACGTAAACAAATAAACTATGACATAAGTAATTCATATTTCGTATGGTTCATATCTTGGAGTTTTCAAACTCCTAGGTCTATGGTTCTTAGGTTCCTACTGAGAAAGCGCTACTTGTGGCACCGATTTTTGTGCCTCATGATTTTATTTACAGGCCATGGATATTCCTCTCCTTAATCTTTATACTCCTTGATTAGGATTATCGTTTATGATCTAATTGCAATTTGCAGTATGATAACAGTATGGCCATACCCATAAATCTTGCCCCACCCCCCGAACAAGATTCTGCGTACGCCTTTCGACGTGACCTTGGCCGTTTATCCCCTACACTAATTTTAATGTGAACTGACCCGACTGAATAGTTTCTAAACTACGACGGTACCCTCAGTTCATTTAACAATACTGGAATTGTCACACAGACAGCTGCATTAATTGAATCCTTTGGTATTCAAGTACTCCAACAGATGGGAGTGTGTTATTTATTGCATCTACAAAACCGTGCGATGTTTGTTGAAAACACTACGTGTTTCCTGTAATTTAATCTGCAAATTGCAATGAGATGTGTTCTGCAAGATATACTGTGAAATGTTTAATTTGATAATATAACAAGTGTTTGCACGGCAAACACTCGCGAGAGAAGTTTCGCTTCTCAGGAAGCTGCGCTTCCTCTTAAAAAGCCTTCGGCTTTTTCTGAATGAGTATGTGGAAACATGCTTTGTGCATAGAAATTAAAAAGTATAATTTTTGAATAGTGAGTACCCACTAGGATGGTGTTGGTTTTGAAACTGGGTACGCTAATCATAGCTGCTAAAAAGTTATGTATATTGCATTATATATTAGATTTTACAGTAATCGATGCAATTTCAAAACGGTGTGTCTACAGTGTGTTTTTTTCAAATTAATTGAATGAAAAGGGACCTAAACGGCCCTTATCTGAATACATCGAAGCGTCACTTATTCGGTCTTCTACACTCTACAGGTGTTTTATAAGTTGTACAAATGACCAATAAAAAGTACCTTTATTTTTCAAAATATGAAAAAATTCCATTAAGAAAAGTTGTTTAGAAAATTAGAATGCAATTTCCCAATAGGTTCTGGCTTGCAGCTGTACTTACTAGTGATGGGTGATATTTCACGTACCTGTGATTCAATCACTGATATTCGAAAATCACAGGTTGCTACTGCTACTCATTGTGACAAATATCAGTGATTGCTACTCTACTAATATGAACAAAATTATATTGATGTCACACAGTCACAACGTTAACAAATTGATATTTCAAGAAAACGCTGACAAATTGATATTTTAAGAAAACGTTGACAAATTGATATTTCAAGAACTGATATTGATAAATTCTTGAAATATCGATCAATTCTTGAAATATCAATTTGTCAGTGTGATTAGGGTCCGCCACAACTGGGTGTATACCATTATATAATGCCGTGTCAAAAGGGGTGCCATTTCAAAGATTATTCATGAAATTTAAAAATGAACTTTTATTGATTTCTGCATTCTTTTTATTCTGTAGATGCTTATTTTTCGATTATTTTAATTACGTTTTTTTCTTAATTTTATTTTTTTTTTTTTTTGTTAGTTTTTGTATACCTTATGAATTCGTGTAAAAATCAATAATTACATAAATTAATATAAAATGAGAAAAGGGCATTCTTTCTCATTGTGACAGTATATCTACTGAATAAAGTTATTATTCTATTCTATTAATTTATTTATTTATTCACCGACAGACATAAATGTCAAATTACAGGTAAAAATATAATGCGTGCAGACTGCAGGGATGTAATCACAGTTCGTTAAAATAAATTCGCCCGTCAATAACATAATATAAAATATCATGATATGAATGAGATTCCAAACACAAACTGTGATCACAGTCACCGTTTAAAATCACTGATATTTAAAAGTAGCAATCACGAATCACGTTGTGATTGAAAAGTAGCAGTTTGGCTCATCACTAGTACTTACCGATAAGTCGAGAAGCAACAAACGGTATGAGTGGAATTCAAATTGAACTTCAATTTCTACTGACTAACATTGCAAAACACGCATGATTTAGTAAATAGCTGCATCTCACGCATGGCGGCCGTACTTCAACACGCATTTCAACAGCGCAGGTCACGATTTAAGCCTACCGCCATCTGTTGGTCGCTTGAGCGTACCAACAGACGATAAACATTGAATTCTAGTTACTTTTTAGGGATTGTGAGTTTTAGCTATCTTTTAGGTTACAACCTTGTCAGCTATTGGAAGTGTCAAATACAAACCACGGGCCCGATACAAACTTATAAATGGGGTTTGATCTCACATGGTATGGTATTTTACATATATAATATAATATCATTTTTAGCAATCTAAACATAATGTCATAACTAATAATTGTACATTTCATTTCTTTACAGATACATTCAAAATATTATGTAAATATTGTCATGTTATTTACATTAAAAGTATGCATATAAAATGTTGAAAACCTAAAGGTTAGGTTACTGATTCATTCAAATTATTATCGATTTCCCCCCAAAACTAAATCGAAACACTGATGCCTGAAAAGTAATAAACGTTTTTTCTATAATATGTAGCGATGACACATCTGTCCTGTGATGTCAACACGAAAGGTCAGTTTCACCCGATAAAGGAACCATCGATCTTTCTCTAGCAAATATTGACGACTACAAATTACATCATCCATATTCTACAACATAATTGGTCCGAGTCATTCTAGTGGAAAAAACACTCAGACCATTACATTAATTTAAGTTCTTAATTTAGTTCATAAGATTAATTATTCTTAGCATAGTTTTAATTTTAGTTTATAAATATATAATATTTTATTAATTCTTTAATTATTAATTCGGAGCTTCTGCATTCCCGTTTCTTTTACTTTCATTCTTCCTTTCTTCTTTATCTATTTACTTATCTTTGATTAGTGGTCTTTAGACAATGTATTAATATTTTCTGTTTTTTATTAATTTACATTTTATATTTACGTATTCTTCCTTTAATCTTTTATATAACTCGGTATATGATAAGGTGCCAATGGAACACCCTTTGTCAATCAGTATCCGAATTATACTTCTTTTCTTGTCACCCTGTGGGTTCATTCTCCGACCAGGGATACCTTGTTCTTCATTATTTGTTCCGTTGTCCATATACGAATATTGCCAAGTTCGTTTGTTTTATTTCAACCGGTTAATGTTTTTTCATTCTTTTACCCGATGATTATTGTCACGTTCTCCCTGGTTATATTTTTTTTAAATCACAGGACAGATGTGTCGTTGCTACATATTATAGAAAAAACGTTTATTACTTTTCAGGCATCAATGTTTGAAAAGTAATAAACGTTTTTTCTATAATATGTAGCGATGACACATATGTCCTGTGATGTCAACACGAAAGATCAGTTTCACCCGATAAAGAACCATCGATCTTTCTCTAGCAAATATTGACGACTACAAAATGAACCGTCACAAGGTATTAAATAATATAATATATAGCAAAGATAGGCCTGTTTCGTGACAACCTGTACAAAGCAATAAATATTCTATTCTGTATGTCCGGGCTCTGAGTTATCGTCGTAATTCTCCGAGTTACTGTCAAGCGTGCCAAAATTCGGCTGTCGCGGTGACTGCTCTCACCTGAAGAAACGGAGGATCGTGCGAGGATTTTTTTGAATATCCGGAATAAACGTCGACAACATTTTTTGAAAAGATTGAGAATTTTATAAATAGATAACTTTTTAATTTTTACTAAAATTTATTAAATTAATACAAATAGGTAAAAAATAAATTATTATTCTATAATACAATTTACAAAATAATCTTATTCGTTCTCATACAAACATTAAAAAAATCCAAAAGTGCGATTTGCACCCAGACAAAAGCCAGCCCGGTCAGCTGGTTACTATAATATTGTATTTTCATCGGAACAGTTAGCTTATATAACATTTTCCGCTAAGATACAGTTTTCAAGTATTTTCTGCAGCTCTGTTACCAATTATAAAAATGTAAAGTATATGAAATTCTAAATCTATTTGCACACTAAATAACTGACTTTCAGTTTGCATGTGTGCATCTGGTAAATAATAAATACAAATTTATGACGGATCTTTTTCTTTAAAATAAAAAATTACAGTTACGAATACAAAGCATGAATGAAACTTCCACCATTAGTACAGGCTGCAGATTCATAATGTAACCCTACCATATCGTGCCAAGCAACGATCTACGGTATCGACGTTTAGATCGGTCACAATTATTTTGAATAAGGAATCGTGTGTGAAAGAGTATCGGATTACCCATATTTTCGGATTCGAAACTCCGTTACATCTATGCTTCATTCAAAACCAATGTTAGTGAGTAGGATATATTTGTGTTCTTAAGCTCGGGACCTCTCAGGAGTCTCTGCATAATGAACCATTCGCTTCATTTGAACATAACTGATTGGATCACCATAGCTCTCATATGAAGCCCTAAAAATATTAAATCAACATTTTTATTATTTATTAATAATTACTAAGGGAGATTAATAATTGTGGTTAGGCCGGCCGCACATTTCCTAATATCGGATCCGATTGTCGGATCCGGGTGTCTAACGCTCAAATATCTATAAGATTATATGACCATATCGCACACTTACGATTCGATATTGGATCGGACGTCCGACTTTCTTGAATTCTTTTTGTATTCAAAGGATGTATCCAACAGCATCGTTTTATTATTTGTAAATGGTTTTAGAAAGCTTAACTAATAATTAATGCTTCATTTGACACCAATCAGTGAAACCACATAAATATTAATTAAAATAACTAATACCCATTAAATATGTATACTTATATAGTTTATACAAACCTTTCAAGTAGATTTTTATTTTTTTTAAATTTCATAATAATTGTGTTGGTTGGTACGTCATAATTTTGTAATCGTCTTAAAATACTGTCACCCAAGAAAAAATCCATGTTTGTTAATTGATCCATTGTTATAAATAATTACTGTTTACTGTTTAAATTTAGAATGGAATTTTTACTGTATAGATGGCACGGTTCAGACCTCGTACGATTTTAAATGCTGTTAAAATAGCCAAGGTGTTCCGTAATAATATTAGGATATGCGAAGTCAGTAGTAGCGCGTTCGTCATAAAAAAAGTTTGGGAGGCAAGGTAATTTAACCTAAAAATTTCACATTTTTGATGTTATGACTTTTCGATTTTAAACTGACAGTTTAAAAGTTGTTTATTTAGGTTACGTGTAAATTAAAATCAGTATATGATTATTTTTAGTGTGATAAAATAATGACTATTCATTGAACGATAAATTATACCTATTACGTTGAAAATTATCTATTATTTCATTCATCTAATTTAACTGTCCACAAAGTTCAGTTCCTCATATTGATACATTCTTCGCAACTGAAAAAAATTGAATAACGATTGGTTTATTTTCTTTGGAAAAAATTACTGATAATTACGCTAAAAGGTATTTTTAACGTTTTTTTAACATCGGAAATTGTGTGATTTACCATTCAAAGGCAATTTCTTACAGTTTAAAAAAAATTTCGAAACGATCGAAGCGGTATTTGACAAAATATTGCGCATAACGAAAAAATCTAGTTTCATGCAAGCCGATACAAATCAATTAAATATGATTAGATGCAGATATATGGCATTATTTTTGATATGACAGTCGGAAAGATAATGAATTAACGAACAAATTTGCTTCGATAAATTTTTTTCTAGGCTGAAACGTATCTAAGATACGGAAGGTTTTTTGACATTTTATGGCCAAAAGGGCACTATTTTTTTAGCTACGTAATTGAAAAACAATGCAGCTCCTGCCATGATGGGAACGCATACGTGTCTAAAATTTCATTAAAAACAAATTACAGTTACTCGAGTTACGATACGACAAAGAAATTTATACATACATACAGGAATTAGACCAAACTTAATATACAATCTTCGATGTATAATAATATTACCAATTCTATTACCCGAAGCATTCCCATTCATAATTGCTTCTTGTCAAAATCTGTAAAGTCTCATCCAGATAATCTGGATGGGTCTTGACTGACGGACACCCAGCCAGCCAGCCGAACAAACGAGTGATCCTATAAGAGTTCCGTTTTTTTATTGAGATACGGAACCTTTATAGGATCACTCGTTTGTCCGGCTGGCTGGCTGGGTGTCCGTCAGTCAAGACCCATTTTCTCAGGAACGGATAGAGATATCAAGTTGAAATTTATACGAAATATTAAAGTCTACGGTCTCTTAAATGTGTAAAGAATTTAAGCTTCTAGGTCAACGCAATCAAAAGATACGGCCATTTTGTCATCTCATCAAAAACTTATAGGGTACTTCTCGTTGACCTAGAATCATGAAATTTAGCAAAAAGCAAGGTCTCGCAACTCAAGCAAAGGGAAAAATCCGAAAATCACAAAAAGTCAAAACTAAAGGGGGTCCTATACCTATTTTGATATTCGCAAACTCACTCATCAAAAACCCAAAGGGTATTTCTCGTTGACCTAGAATCATAAAATTTGACAAAAAGCAAGATCGCGCAGCATAAGTAAAGGGAAAAATCCGAAAATCACAAAAAGTAAAAAATAAAGTGGGTCCTATACCTATTTTGATATTCGCAATCTCACTCATCAAAAACCCAAAGGGTATTTCTCGTTGACCTAGAATCATGAAATTTGGTAAAAAGCAAGATCTCGCAGCACAAGTAAAGGGAAAAATCCGAAAATCACAAAAAGTAAAAAATAAAGTTGGTCCTATACCAATTTTGATATTCGCAAACTCACTCATCAAAACCTATAGGGTACTTTCCAATCACCTAGAATCATGAAATTTTGCAAAAAGCAAGGTCTCGCAGCACAAGCAAAGGGGAAAATCCGAAAATTACAAAAAGTAAAAATTAAAGGGAGTCCTATACCTATTTTGATATTCGCAAACTCACTCATCAAAACCTATAGAGTACTTCCCGATCACCTAGAATCATGAAATTTAGCAAAAAGCAAGGTCTCGCAGCACAAGCAAAGGGGGAAATCCGAAAATCACAAAAAGTAAAAATTAAAGGGGGTCCACACAAAAAAAAAACGAAAAAACCTTTTAAAGGCTGTATCTTTGGAACCGTAACATGTAGCCGGTTGAAATTTTTACAGAATATGTCTACCTAATTAAATTGTTGTAACGGTACGGAACACTCGTAGCACGAGTTCCACACGCACTTGACTGCTTTTTTAGGCGCGATCTTAGCGAAGCTAGAAGCGCCTATATACACTCGCTTTGTCTGTGAATCTGTGAATCTGTGAGTCTGTAACGGATTTTTTGTATCAGTCGTACAGCCCAAACGGGTTAACCGATTTTAAAAAACTTTTTTTTGTTCGATTCCTCTCAGGGTCTATTTGATCCTAACGTCGCCCGATTTTTGAATTTTGGCCCCAGAGGGGAGCAAATTAGAAAAAACGGTGTTTTTTGCTTATAGTTTGCTCAATTTAAGTCAGATCGATTCGAAACCTGTCTTAAACGAAAGAGCAGAAAATTTTAGATAGATTTCATGTATAATATTGTGTCAAAACAGTTTTTTTATACAGATTTTTATGATTATTGAACTAAATAAATGCGACTTTATCTAATAAATCGCGAACTTGTTTCGGTTGTCCTTGTCTGTTGCACAGTGTGATATGGATATTGGAAGATAGCGTATGCTCTATCTTATATTGCATTATTTAAATATAGTTATTCAATTTTTTGACTGCTGATGTTTGAATTTAAGTTTAAAAACCCTGGCCTACTGAGTTAAAATGACGTGTAACTAATTATTGACGTCGATCGGATCGGACCAAAATTTCTCGACGTTCATCATACCTTCCCGAACAATTTGATTTTCTCTGTCTCTATGTCCCTTTGTACGCTTATAACTCGAGAACCACTGATCCGATTTACATGATTTTTTTCAAGTAAATAACCTCTTATGCGACTGCGAGTTTTAAAATATTCTGGCATCACGCAAAAGCAACCGAACTGATTCTCAAATAAAAACTATGTTCTGGCATCACGCAAAAATAAGTAGGTTGTAGATGCTTTGTTTTTTAAACGGTGGTTTTATTTAGCTTGATCCCGTATATTTGTTACAAATCTTGCGATCGATTGAGTTGAAATTTTGCACACATGTGTAGCTCCGGTGACAATACAATATTATGGTAACTAGCTGACCGGCCCGGCTTTCGTCCGGGTGTAAATCATACTTTTGAATTTTCACCCACTTCCTATGATCCGATTGAGTTGAAATTTTGCACACATGTGTAGCTCCGGTGACAATACAATATTATGGTAACTAGCTGACCGGCCCGGCTTTCGTCCGGGTGTAAATCGTACTTTTGAATTTTTACCCACTTCCCATGATTCGATTGAGTTGAAATTTTGCATACATGTGTAGCTCCGGTGACAATACAATATTATGGTAACCAGCCCGAGTTCGTCCAGGTGCAAATCGTACTTTTGAATTTTCACAGGCAAAAGGTCTTTCTCCGGTAACGTTTCGGATAAATGTAATAAAATCAGACTAAGGAAATAAAGCACACTAAAAATTATTAGATCCTTTTGAAAATTAATATTTGAGAGTTTTATAGGACACAAAAAAATAAAATGGCGTCAGATTTCAAAATGGCGGCCATATGTACTTTTTTGTAAACATTATCCGATTCTTTTGAAAATTAATATTTGAGAGTTTTATAGCACACAAAAAAATTAAATGATGTCAGATTTCAAAATGGCGGCCATATGTACTTTTTTGTAAGAATTATCAGATCCTTTTGAAAATTGATATTTGAGAGTTTCATAGAACACAAAAAAATAAAATGACGTCAGATTTCAAAATGGCGGCCATATATACTTTTTTGTAAAAATTATCCGATCCTTTTGAAAATTGATATTTGCGAGTTTTATAGGACACAAAAAAATAAAATGATGTCAGATTTCAAAATGGCGGAAATATGTAGAACTCCTTTCTAAAAATTATACGATCCTTTTGAAAATTGATATTTGAGAGCTTCATAGGACACAAAAAAATAAAATGACGTCAGATTTCAAAATGGCGGCCGTATGTACTTTTTTGTAAAAATTATCCGATCATTTTGAAAATTGATATTTGAGAGTTTCATAGAACACAAAAAAATAAAATGACGTCAGATTTCAAAATGGCGGCCATATATACTTTTTTGTAAAAATTATCCGATCCTTTTGAAAATCGGTATTTGAAAGTTTCATAGGACACAAAAAAATAAAATGGCGTCAGATTTCAAAATGGCGGCCATAATATGTACTTTTTTGTAAAAATTATCCGATCTCTTTGAAAATTGATATATGCGAGTTTTATAGGACACAAAAAAATAAAATGACGTCATATTTCAAAATGGCGGAAATATGTAGTACTCCTTTGTAAAAATTATCCGATCCTTTTGAAAATTGATATTTGAGAGTTTCATAAGACACAAAAAAATAAAATGACGTCAGATTTAAAAATGTCGGCCGTATGGACATTTTTGTAAAAATTATCCGATCCTTTTGAAAATTGATATTTGAGAGTTTCATAGGTCACAAAAAAATAAAATGATGTCAGATTTCAAAATGGCGGCCATATATACTTTTTTGTAAAAATTATCCGATCCTTTTGAAAATTAGTATTTGAAAGTTTCATAGGACACAAAAAAATAAAATGATGTCAGATTTCAAAATGGCGGCCGTAAGTACTTTTTTGTAAAAATTATCCGATCCTTTTGAAAATTGATATTTGAAAGTTTCATAGGTCACAAAAAATAAAATGACGTCAGATTTCAAAATGGCGGCCATATATACTTTTTTGTAAAAATTATCCGATCCTTTTGAAAATCGGTATTTGAAAGTTTCATAGGACACAAAAAAATAAAATGATGTCAGATTTAAAAATGGCGGCCGTATGTACTTTTTTGTAAAAATTATCCGATCCTTTTGAAAATTGATATTTGAGAGTTTCATAGAACACAAAAAAATAAAATGACGTCAGATTTCAAAATGGCGGCCATATGTACTTTTTTGCAAAAATGATCTGATCTTTTTGAAAATTAATATTTGCGAGTTTTATAGGACACAAAAGAATAAAATGATGTCATATTTTAAAATGGCGGTCATAGGTATATATTTCTTTGTAAAAATTATCCGATCCTTTTGAAAATTGATATTTGAGAATTTAATAAGACACAAAAAAATAAAATGGCGTCAGATTTTAAAATGGCGATCAAATAATAACTTTTTAATTGTATTATTTATATCTTTGATAAATTCGGTTTTATATACAATGCGTAAAAAGCATAGCTTCTGTCGGGTGTCTTACGACACATCATGACTTTTTTATTTAGCCGGTTCCGAGTAACGCTTAATAGTCAACCGTTGCTATGGAAAATTGTTTAAAAAATTCACTGTACTATTTTTTCTATGTAATCCAATACATATTTATATTAGGTCTTATGGCTCATAGCCTACTACAAAATTATAAATATTCTCAGTGTTAATTTCCCTATGTTCAATAAAACCGTTTACACACAGTACCTACTTGAATATCGCGCCTTGTAATTCTTGAATTACTTGTATGCTCCAAAATTTTTTAATAATTGCGTGGCTTTTTACCTAAAAATATACGTTCATTTTAGATACGATCCTCTATTTTTTAAATTTTTCTTTATAATATCATACAGTAAACGGAAATTAAAATAAAATTCAAAATTTTCTGATAAATATACCCAAAGAAGACAGGATGTTTAGCTGTTTTTTAGGCGCGATCTTAGCGAAGCTAGAAGCGCCTATATACACTCGCTTTGTCTGTACGTCTGTGAATCTGTCAATCTGTGAATCTGTCAATCTGTAACGGATTTTTTGTATCAGTCGTACAGCCCAAATGGGTTAACCGATTTTAAAAAACTTTTTTTTGTTCGATTCCTCTCGGGGTCTATTTGATCCTAACGTCGCCCGATTTTTGAATTTTGGCCCCAGAGGGGAGCAAATTAAAAAAAACGATGTTTTTTGCTTATAGTTCGCTCAATTCAAGTCAGATCGATTCGAAACCTGTTTTAAACGAAAGAGGAGAAAATTTTAGATAGATTTTATGTATAATATTGTATGAAAACAGTTTTTTTATACACATTTAATTGCTAATTTCAACTATATAAATGCGACTTTATCTAATAAATCGCGAACTTGTTTCGGTTGTCTTTGTCTGTTGCACAGTGTGATATGGATATTGGAAGATAGCGTATGCTCTGTCTTATATTGCATTATTTCAATATAGTTATTCAATTTTTTGACTGCTGATGTTTGAATTTAAGTTTAAAAACCCTGGCCTACTGAGTTAAAATGACGTGTAACTAATTATTGACGTCGATCGGATCGGACCAAAATTTCTCGACGTTCATCATACCTTCCCGAACAATTTGACTTTCTCTGTCTCTATGTACCTTTGTACGCTTATAACTCGAGAACCACTGATCCGATTTACATGATTTTTTTTTCAAGTAAATAACTTCTTATGCGACTGCGAGTTTTAAAATATTCCGGCATCACGCAAAAGCAACCGAACTGATTCTCAAATAAAAAAGTATGTTCTGGCATCACGCAAAAATAAGTAGGTAGTAGATGCTTTGTTTTTTAAACGGTGGTTTTATTTAGCTTGATCCCGTATATTTGTTACAAATCTTGCGATCGTTTGAGTTGAAATTTTGCACACATGTGTAGCTCCGGTGACAATATAATATTATGGTAACTAGCTGACCGGCCCGGCTTCGTCCGGGTGTAAATCGTACTTCTGAATTTTCACCCACTTCCCGTGATCCAATTGAGTTGAAATTTTGCACACATGTGTAGCTCCGGTGACAATACAATATTATGGTAACTAGCTGACCGGCCCGGCTTTCGTCCGGGTGTAAATCGTACTTTTGAATTTTCACCCACTTCCCATGATCCGATTGAGTTGAAATTTTGCACACATGTGTAGCTCCGGTGACAATACAATATTATGGTAACTAGCTGACCGGCCCGGCTTTCGTCCGGGTGTAAATCGTACTTTTGAATTTTTACCCACTTCCCATGATCCGATTGAGTTGAAATTTTGCACACATGTGTAGCTCCGGTGACAATACAATATTATGGTAACCAGCTGACCGGCCCGAGTTTCGTCCGGGTGCAAATCGTACTTTTGAATTTTCACAGGCAAAAGGTCTTTTTCCGGTAACGTTTCGGATAAATGTAATAAAATCAGACTAAGGAAATAAAGCACACTAAAAATTATTAGATCCTTTTGAAAATTAATATTTGAGAGTTTTATAGGACACAAAAAAATAAAATGGCGTCAGATTTCAAAATGGCGGCCATATGTACTTTTATGTAAACATTATCCGATTCTTTTGAAAATTAATATTTGAGAGTTTTATAGCACACAAAAAAATTAAATGGTGTCAGATTTCAAAATGGCGGCCATATGTACTTTTTTGTAAGAATTATCAGATCCTTTTGAAAATTGATATTTGAGAGTTTCATAGAACACAAAAAAATAAAATGACGTCAGATTTCAAAATGGCGGCCATATATACTTTTTTGTAAAAATTATCCGATCCTTTTGAAAATTGATATTTGAGAGTTTTATAGGACACAAAAAAATAAAATGACGTCAGATTTCAAAATGGCGGAAATATGTAGAACTCCTTTCTAAAAATTATACGATCCTTTTGAAAATTGATATTTGAGAGCTTCATAGGACACAAAAAAATAAAATGACGTCAGATTTCAAAATGGCGGCCATAATATGTACTTTTTTGTAAAAATTATCCGATCCCTTTGAAAATTGATATATGCGAGTTTTATAGGACACAAAAAAATAAAATGACGTCAGATTTAAAAATGGCGGCGGTATGGACATTTTTGTAAAAATTATCCGATCCTTTTGAAAATTGATATTTGAGAGTTTCATAGGTCACAAAAAAATAAAATCATGTCAGATTTCAAAATGGCGGCCATATATACTTTTTTGTAAAAATTATCCGATCCTTTTGAAAATCGGTACCTATTAGAAAGTTTCATAGGACACAAAAAAATAAAATGACGTCAGATTTAAAAATGGCGGCCGTATGTACTTTTTTGTAAAAATTATCCGATCCTTTTGAAAATTGATATTTGAGAGTTTCATAGAACACAAAAAAATAAAATGACGTCAGATTTCAAAATGGCGGCCATATGTACTTTTTTGCAAAAATGATCCGATCTTTTTGAAAATTAATATTTGCGAGTTTTATAGGACACAAAAAAATAAAATGATGTCATATTTCAAAATGGCGGTCATAGGTATATAATTCTTTGTAAAAATTATCCGATCCTTTCGAAAATTGATATTTGAGAATTTAATAAGACACAAAAAAATAAAATGGCGTCAGATTTCAAAATGGCGATCAAATAATAACTTTTTAATTGTATTATTTATATCTTTGATAAATTCGGTTTTATATACAATGCGTAAAAAGCATAGCTTCTGTCGGGTGTCTTACGACACATCATGACTTTTTTATTTAGCCGGTTCCGAGTAACGCTTAATAGTCAACCGTTGCTATGGAAAATTGTTTAAAAAATTCACTGTACTATTTTTTCTATGTAATCCAATACATATTTATATTAGGTTTTATGGCTCATAGCCTACTACAAAATTATAAATCTTCTCAGTGTTATTTTCCCTATGTTCAATAAAACCGTTTACACACAGTACCTACATGAATATCGCGCCTTGTAATTCTTGAATTACTTGTATGCTCCAAAATTTTTGAATATAACCCCACCTTAACTTTAATAGTGTTGAAAGATTTTTTCGTTGGAGAGCAGCCAATTATATAATTGTTTCGAAACATATAGGAAAAAATCATTTTACCAACCAGTGGTCACAGTCAGGATTCTAACCTGAACCTTTCCAATTTCGCGTCGGAATGAGCTTACAATACTCAACTGTGACATGATTGCTAAATTAATATTCACCTTATTCAGAATCAATAGATTTTCACTACATGCGAGTGTCAATTCATATTTGCTAATTCAATAGCTATAATATGAAGTGAATCCTCGAATCAGCGAGAGCCCAACATGAAAGTGAAAATTATTTCGAATTCCCTTTAATGGGAAATATTAATAAATACATATCTAGATAGATCAATGCTATAAACGGTATTATTGCTTTCCAACGAAAAAATCTTTCAATTGCATACAACCGTATAAAAAAACTATTATTATTTTAATAGTGTTAAATGTTTAACTACATAACTGAAAGAGAAGAAGTCTGATTGGCTTTTTCCGATAAATAAGAACTATAATGAAGCTCTACAATTCTATGGAACAATCAGTTTGAAAGTCCTAACGAACTAGCAACCGTAGTCATTTAGTCATTATTTCCGTTATTCAACTACCAGTGGATACTTAGGTAGTAGGTACACATAAAAGAGAAAAAGATGAAAAACTCACTTTAAAAGCATCTACTGCAGAGATTCTTAACCTTTTTACGCCCACATCTTTCCTGGGAATCAATTTAATACTTTACACTTCTCCTCTTTCATCAAATTAATCAATTATTAACTTTAACCTTTAAAATGTTAGCCAATAAGAAAAAACTTCGTAGTTCTGGGTTTTACACCCACGGTCGTGTAGACATACGAGTATATATTATATATACTTACTGTAATATGAGTTAGAATTACCCAATACTAGTGATGGGCGATTACGAGATATTTTAGTCGATTGTCTCGATTGTTCAAACATCTCGATGACTCTCGATGGTTTTCGCTTGGACTCGATTGTTGTTGTTTCATAGTTCACCGAGATCAAGTTGCATAGTACTCAATCGTACAGACGATGTACACTGTCGAGAGCCACATAATATATAATCGTTCATCACTCAACAACTGTGGTCGAGTCGATGGATGGTCGATTATGCAGTAATCGAGTGCTCTGAGACCGACTGAACAGTGTGAACAGTGAATCAACGATGAACGAGTAGCGTAAACGTCAGACTTCAATCGACTACCATATAACCTTGAATCGCGATTATATGTATTCTCATTCGCTGGCAAATAATCGACTTGAACAATCGAACATTTCAATTGTAAAATCAAACTCCGAGTCGATTGTGGACTCGATTGTTATTATGAACGATTGCAATTGTTTCGATTGTAAAAACATCTTACAGTCGCCCATCACTACCCAATACCCACCTCTACTATGTTAAGGTCGAAGTATTGGATTCAGTCTGAAATATTTTTTAACTTCCAGCTATTGAAAATTGAAGATTTTCAAAAATTTGGGAAGTTACTGGTTTCAGTCCGATTTTCGAAAATCGAGTTTTCAACAGATATCGACGTTTTGAGCCCTTAAGAAGACCATTGAGGACAGTAGGTATGGCTCAGTTGGTAGCGTCGCGGCCTCTGAATCAGACTGTCGTGGGTTCGAATCCCACCTCTGCTCATGGATGTTTTGTGATGTTATTTAGTTTTTAAGGGATATATTATGATATTTGTTGTATTTACGACGCTAATGACCTAAGTTGTCGACGCGTCTATAATCCACAATAAATAAAAATAAATTAGAAGACCATTTTGGGATGGACGTCCGTGTGTGTCTATGTGTATTTATGTATGTAAACACAAGATATCTTTGGAACGAAATGATCGAAACGATCGAAACTGAACGTTTTCATCCCTAGGGATGAAAATTTTCAGGTCGGTTCTCTCTGTCTTTCTACGTTGTTAAGAGGGAGACAGAGCGATTGGATCCGCATATAATTTTCGAAAACGTCAAATTAAGAAGGCGATAGAGCGATATTGAATCCGCATATAATATTCATAAACGTTAAAATGACAGACATAACCCAACTTAAATCTGACAGATCTAATATTTTTGCCACTTTTTTGCACGCCCAAATTGTAGGTACCTCAAATCGAATTGACAATTGAGTTGTTGTGAAAAATAATATGCAATTACTCGGTATGAAACTTGGCGTTTGCAAAACGTGTTGTTGCATGCCCTCGTACCTCGGGCAGCAAACTTCACACTGGTTGCAGACACCAAGTTTCTTACCTTGTAATGCAATTTTACCTTGTAATACTATTTCTTTTTAGGAAAATTTTTAGTTACGAGCGATTGTTTACTAGATGGGAAGTACAGGGTTGGCTAGTGGCTATCCGTCGAATTTTTTTTCCAAGATTTGCATTTCTCTGGGAGAGGTACAACCCGTAGGGTAAGTACCGCTGATTTACTGGATATGTGTTCATTGTATTCTGAGCATACCTTCTTCAATAGTCATGATTTTCTTAATTACATTTTGTAATTTTTAAAGTACAATAAATTACACCATTTCTGTTGAATGTGTTTATTAACGCGGATTTTTACTTCCCACCTTTACTATGGTAGGGAAATAATGGATTTAGTTCGAAAAAAATATTTCGAGATTTTAACAGATCTTCACGTTTTGATACCCTAGAAATCGTTTAAGACCATTTTCTGACTGATGTCTGAATGTGTGTATGTGTGTGTGTGGGGTCATTTTTCACCTTCGATATTGTAAAAACGGAACAACGTACGGCCATGCCGTTTGTTCTATTGTGTTTATCAGCCTTTAACTTAGATCTGATTAGATTTTGAGTCAAATCGGTTCAGTGGATCCTGAGATATTCAAAAAAACGTCCTCAATGTCACGTATTAACATACGGTAAAAAAAATATAAAATGAATTCTAGGTAATATTGGTATATGATAAAATAAATCGATTTAAAACCCCTTATATCCACACCATATTATTCACATAACAATTAGAGGTGAAAATAATAAATATCTCAGACAGCTAAGCTGCCATGATTTTTGAGCTATATCTAAGAAAAAATCAAATGACCACTGTCGGGACTTGAACCCGAAACCCCCAGTTTCCGGCTAGGTGAGTTACCGATTTCTCCACAGTGCCTGAGAGTGGAAACCGATCTCTTCTTATATATAGCAATGAAATTAATTACTGTCCACAGAAACTCAAAACGTTGTTTATCTATAGGTAGAATTCTAGGTGTTAACCTTAATATGAAAAAAATCTCAATATTTTTTCTCTCTACAATATATAGTTTTCGAGAAAAAAAATATTTTACTAAAAAAAATTGTGCGTAAATCAAGGTAACCATGATTTTTGCTATAAGCTAGCCATCAGTAGATCAATAAACAAATAAGCTGGCCATGCTTTTTTTTCAAAGAATAATAAAAGAGTGTTTATATCTTGCAAATATATTATGTTGTGTATCTTCCCTGTATACTTGTCACGCACGGCCAGAATGAGATAGACAATACAGAAATTTGAACGTCGAGGTACTTTTTTTCTGAAAATTTTTAGTTAATTACTGTTTACTAGGTAGGAAGTATAGGACTGGTCATCAATCGAACTTTTTTAACTCTATAGTAACACGAATGAACCTAATTGCCATCACAATAAATTATTTAGATTTAAACTGCGGCTCATTTAATTTAATTTTTATATTATTAACTTACGCCTTTTGGCCCATGACATGTCGATATATACGATCTGGTTTATCAAAACCGACATTTACGCGACCGAAGCTACTTAGAAAAGGCTAGTTAAAAGAATAAAATATTAATAATTTAAGGACCACCTAGTATTTTTAAAGTACCTAGCCAATAAAAAAGAACATTTTTATAACAGACTCTATTTTGAAAGTAATTTGGTATGTATGTACCTACTTGGATTGCACAAAAAGAATGTTTATAAGCATGACACATTTTCTGGTGCCACTATCCTTAATGTAACTTTCAGAGCACGAAAACGAAGGTTGAGAAAACTTTCAAACTATTATTATATATTTCCTAGAAATATTTCATATTTCCTAGAGATATAATTGTACAATAATGTTAACCACTATTATAGTCTGTAAGCAGGCATCTGTTAATAGAATAAGATAACATTTAAAAGGGAGATAATGATGGGTATAGAACATAGGTAATCAAACTGTGGAAGGGCAGTCTAAAAAATCCTGCTGCCATTAGCTTTACTTCACTTAAATAAAGCTAAAGAGTGGATAACCTTATGTGAACTCGTGAGTGCGAAAGAGCGCGTATATCAAGAGTTAAGACTATTCTGACTATTCCACGAATACTTTGATTTCAAACAAAATAAAACAACTATCTTTGAAACACATGAGCTTTATGCTTTAGTTTTCCATGAATATACTTTGGCAGGTGTGCAATGCTTTCACGGCCGGCATTGTTCCAAGTCTTCATGGTTTCCGGGCTTGTAGGCCGTGGTCCGGTGGTATGTCTACCTGACGTTTCGTCTACAACTGCGGTAGACATTCTCAAAGGCGATGTGTCAGCGGTCGCAGTGTCTTCCTTGGCGGCTCACAGGTCAGTGTGTCAGTGACTGGTGTCCTCCCTTCTTTTATGCCTAGTACCAGTGTGTCGTACAAGGACGGAATACGACCGAGTAGAGAACTCACCCCCACCAATAACAGAGAGACGGACTACGACCGAACAGAGAACACACTAGTACTAGGCATAAAAGAAGAGAGGACACCAGTCACTGACACACTGACCAGTGAGCCGCCAACGAGGGCACTTCGACCGCTGCCACATCGCCTTTGAGAATGTCTACCGCAGTTGTAGACGAAACGGCAGGTAGAAATACCACCGGACCACGGCCTACAGGCCCGGAAACCATGAAGACTTGGAATACTTTGGATGTTTATTTCAGTTTAAACATTTTCCTAGCTATATGATTGCATTCTATCTTTGTCGCGCTACTAATGTTGTTTTTGTCTTACTTTTTGCACTCATTAATTTTCTGTGTCCAGAATTGCTTTCGGACAATCTATATAAATTCCATGACGCTTTACTCTCGATATACGCGTTCTCTCGCACTCACGAGCTCACATATGGTTATCCTACTCGCGCTCACTCTTAAGCTTTATTTAAGTTAATTAAAATTGACAGCAGGATTTTTAGGCAGCCCTTCTACAGTTTGATTGCTTATATCTTCCTTTTAAATGTTGTCTTATTTTATTAATAGATGAGAGTACATTTTTCTAATGCCGACTTACAGACTATACTACAGTACAAATCTTTAGAACGCGTAATACAAGGTGTTTTAAAAATGTCTGCCAAAATTTCTAGGACGTATAATACTTTAAAAAATAAGTGTAGTTTACTCTATAAAACTATTTCCGAAAATGCACCCCCAGGGAGTTACAGTTTTTTGGCATTTTCTTCAAAACTATTAAAGGTAATTTAATGAAATTTGGCATAGTGGCGTAGTTTTTTATGAGAAATATTACTAATTTGTTAGAATCTTGATATTTTATTCAGAGGCGTAGCTTACAAGGGGGGGGTGGAATTTTTTAATTTTTTGTGCGTAATTTTATCTAATAGGTACATGTATCAATAATACATGAAAATTCTAACAAATTAGTAATATTTCTCATAACTTCATTAGGTTACCTTTAATAGTTTTGAAGAAAATGCCAAAAAACCATTTTTGAGAGTCTTCTAGGGGCTGTAGCTCCTTGGGGGTGCATTTTCGGAAACAGTTTTATAGAGTAAACTACATTTATTTTTTGATGTACTATACGTATTTTTGTGGTTGCTATCGCAAATTGCATTCCAATGTTTTTGGGAATTAGCACTCTCAGGGACCCGAGCTCGTACCAGTCGGTTTGTGTGTGCCGGCTGGCGGATTCTAATACACAAATGGATTATTTGTTGTGTTGAAGACGCTAATGACCAGAGTTGTCGACGTGTCTATAATCTACAATTAATTAATTAATTATACGTATTTTTCAAATCGATCCAGTAGTTCTCGAAATAATAAGTGCATAACTACAAACATACACGTCAAATTGACAACCTTTTTATTTTTAAAGTCGCACATGATTATTTGAATTAAAAATTAAAATTGTCTTTTAAAGACCACCAACAGCTAAGGTTATTCGGGCCTAGCACCAATTCATATTTTCTATTCATTATTTTTTTTTTAATAATAAATTGAAAATCCAATTGACACTTTTACCAGCTCTCGGGCTAAAACCCGAGAACTGGGGACTTGTAATAGAGGAACCATAGCAACGCCATGTAAACAATAGCATTGCTACACTCTCGGCCGTTCTCATTATTTGAAGAAAAGATTTGTCCCATCCCGTTTGAGCAGGACGTGTGTAAAGTACGAATGACCCCGGTTTCGGTTGGCTCGGGCCATCGGCGATCTAACAATCCGCGGAATGAGTTAAACGGGACCGACGCCCGGCGACGTCGTTAGTACTACGATGACCATTCAACAACACTGACCGCCATAAAGATAAAGCGACGCTCGAGCACGCCGAGTTAATTTACTATAAGCTCTTCACTGTTTGTCCGTTCCGTTTCGTCTGCTCCACCTTCCCCCTCCCCGCTTCACCACGACCGTTGCTCCGCCGCGCTGCTGTGTCAATGTAACCAGCGACACTATGCCACCGCCCACCAGACTCCGAAAATGATTTGTGCAAATGATGTGTTCAGACTAATACAGGGTGGAATATTATCAAAGATAACATGCCATGATTTGTCAGTATAAGGTACACTTTAAAAAAATTTATTCATTTTCAAGATAGTGTTACAAAACTGTTTTCTGAGTTGGCGGAATAAATATTTATTTACAATAATTAAAAACAATTAACTATATACAATAATAATAACGCAACAACGAAAAGTCAATTCTAACAATAAAAAAAACTTAAACGGTAATTATTGAACTAAACGAGCCACTTATATAACACTTAACAAATAACTATATATACAAGGATTATTTATTCGTAATTATATTAGTCACTGTATTTATATCAGATTTATTTCGTTGTTCAACACTGTCACAGTACAATCTACACTGACTGATTACCGTTGACTGATCAATATTTATTTCATTGCATGACACCGTCGACTGATCTCCTGACTCACTCGTACTTCGCTTATATAGATCGCGCAACCCCGCCTAGTATATTCTCGTGCTCTCCAGAACATTCCGACAGGTACTCGTTGCTCAACAAGCAGACACCGCTTCTCGATTTCTCTATTGGAGGCAGTGGCGTAACATCTTGGGTTTTGCTACAATATACTGACCTGTGTGCGTGATTAGCTTGTGTTTCCTTGTTTCTTCAGTTGTGATTGGCCGGTCGAGAGAATTTCAAATTTTGCTAATGTACTGGACCGTATTTACCTATTTATTTTGTTATACACTGTTGGAACGTATTTTTTCAAATTATTCTATCTTGGAAGTAAATAAATAAATAAATAATAAATAAATAAATGTCTTTATTTATGTCGTACAATCTGTACATAATAGCGTCAATTATATACTATATAGATACATATTTTAATTATTTAAAAACTCTCTTGTTTTGTAAAATACATTTGTAAGTAAATACTTTTTGAGACTTTTCTTAAAAAGCTTCCCGCTTTGAATATTCTTTATGTCATTGGGTATCTTGTTATATATTCGAATCATGGCATTTCGGGGGCCCCTCTGCACAACTGTGAGATGTGAACTTGTCAATCTAATGTCATTGTTTCTAATGTCATATTTATGGTTTACAGAATTTAAAAATAATTCAGGATTATTTTTAACGAAACATGCACATTCTAGAATGTATAAGTTGATTACCGTAAGGATATTAAACTGTGCAAATAAACGTCTACAGGACTCTCTAGGCGCTACGCCTGCCATGATTCGAATACACTTTTTTTGTATTAACAAAATTTTTTCTACATTCACTGAATCACCCCAAAATATAATTCCGAAGTGAATTATAGATTGAAAATATGCGTAGTAGACACTGAATAAGGTAGCCCTATCCATAGAGCAAACATTTTTTAAGTATCTTATTACATAAACAGCTTTACTTATTTTTGGAACAATATGTTCTACATGTGATTTCCAATTTAAGTTGCTATCGATTTTAATTCCTAAGAATTTTACGCAAGTGGTGAGTTCTATATTACTATTTAAAATGGAAATATTTTTTGGAAAATCATAATATTTACCAAACTTTATAATTTCTGTTTTGCTCTGATTTAGTTTTAGGCCATTATCATGGAACCACATATTCAGTTCTGCCACGCATGCTTTCGTTCTATTGACAATAGACGCTTGATCCTTCTCCTCACATATGACAGCAGTATCATCTGCATATAGAAATACATTTTCTTTTATTGCCGTACTTAGGTCATTAATGAAAATAATAAAAAGTATCGGGCCTAATATGCTTCCCTGTGGCACTCCTTTTTCGATCTTTCTCCACGGCGAGTAATATGTTCTAACTACATTATTTTCTTTTATTTCCAATTTGGTGCACTGTTCTCTCTCTGTCATATACGAGGAGAAAAGATCAAGCGCTTTACCCCTGAAACCTAGCTTCTCTAGTTTTTTTAATAATAGACTGTAGACTTAATATTTTGCATGTAGAGGAGGTAGTACCCTTATTTTTTTTTTCAAAAATGTTAACAGATTATCTATACGTCTACCAAAATTAAGCGCTGAAGTCCTAATAGTCCCAGAATATACAGACGGACGGACGGAGAGACAGACATGGCGATTGGCGAAACTATAAGGGTTCCTTGTTTGAATACGGAATCCTAAAAACGGATGATTGTGAATTGGAGCCCTGGGACAGTCGCTTTATTGCCTGCCAATTAGTACAACGTCGATGGCAATTTTATATGAACTGGTCTTGCGAAATTAAATTAGCTTTGGTTGGGTATTCCACTTACATAAATACAACAAGCGTATTTATTTTTGTCGTTCC
Organism: Mongoloraphidia duomilia; assembly: GCA_039654895.1. NCBI lineage: Eukaryota > Metazoa > Arthropoda > Insecta > Raphidioptera > Raphidiidae > Mongoloraphidia > Mongoloraphidia duomilia. The sequence goes on along the minus strand of CM077520.1, from coordinate 2,758,927 downwards.
CGTTTGTGTTGCGCATATTTTTTAGTATATTTGTTTATACATAGTATATAAGCACATACACTATTGATAAGAGCTACCTAAGCAGAATTATTTAAGAAGGGGGCGGGGTAAGAGTTATGAGAATAAACATGGACATCCGGTTATCATACTGCAATTACATCATAAGCGATAGTATCCATGAGAAGTGATGGAACCTTTGGTGCGAAGTCCCTTTAATGACTCTCGATGTACATTTGCCAACCATGTTGATTGTTGACATCATCAATTACATCCCCCAGGGGGGACATTGGGATGTAGTTGTTATCGCAATTGCATTCCAATGTTCTTTGGGAATTAGCGCTCCCAGGGACCCGAGCTCGTACCAGTTGGTTTGTGTATGCCGGCTGGCGGATTTTAATTTACAAATATGTTATATTTTGTTGTGTAAATAATGTTTGTACCTACTACAATTGCTGCCTCTCGTGGATTATTGAAAGAACTACTCTCAAAAAATGGCTCATTAAGTTTTACAAAATAAAAAAAAAGTTGGGAAAACAATGGGTCGTCGGAAAATCCAGGTCTCAAAAATAGCCCGGGTCTGTGATAAATCACCCTGCGTGCATCCCCCCTCTTTCGTCGGGTCAGTGGCCATCAGCTATGGTTCTATCAAAATGTAGCCAAGTTGCAAAAGACAAAGGAACTTTGGATAGTTTTATGCAAAAGTAACCCCCAGTTAGGTATTTAAGTTTAAAAAAATTATTAATTTTTTCTAATAATTTAACATAAATAATATTGAAAATCGAAAAGAAAATTTTTTTTAAAGCTATAGATAAATTACTAAAAATTAATTAAAATGTATAAAAATTTAAAAAATATCACGTGACTTCAAAACGCGCCAGGAATGTTTGTGACGTCGTTATGTTAAAATGTGTCTGCATTTGTTGGTATTTGCGTATATGTATTACACACTATCAAAAATAATAAATTTTTAACTTGGTAACCATGGATACAAAGACCATAGATAACATAATGACGTCACACGCGTTCGGATTCTTTCGGCGCGTTATCGGAACTGAGTTTAAAAATTAATTTTTATTTAAATATAACTTTTTAATTAGTAAGCAAAAAAATTAAATAAAAACAGTTTTGCTATAAAACTCGTATGTGGTCCTTCCATTTAAGTAAAAAAAAAAAATTCACTTAAAAACCCAGTTGGCCAATTTATAGATATGGTCAACTTAATAGGTTTTACTTTATTAACAAAAAAACGTATTTGTCGGCAGGGTTCTGCACTACGACCAGAATTTTCAATTTTCATTATGCTTTAATGAAGTAATGCCATGTACACAAAAAACCAATTTGATGTTCATAAAACAGGTTCATAATATATTTTAATAAGATGTTAATTGATGTGCTAATTTAGTTTGCTAAATAAAATTAAAAAAGACATTTTATAAATGAAATCAAATAAAAGAAGACGATCAAGAGTTTTAAGACTCAATAAGACCTTTTTTTAAACATTTACCTATTTTCCTTTGAAGACTAAAATGTCATGACATGGCTTTTTGTATTTAAATATTTGTGCGAAAAATGCTTTGGAGAAATAAATTTCTTTTTCTCTGAGAAAAATCTATGAAAATTAGTGCTTTCTACTTTTTACCACAAAAAAATTTTACTCTCATTCTATACTCGCGGAAACTAAAGAAGTCACGCTAATTAATAGTCGAGATAAAGAAAGAAATTGTAGATTATAGACGTTCGACAACTTAGGTTATTAGCGTCTATCTTTATGGTCAATAAATAGAAAAAATATCTGGATGACTGAGCTTTGCTCGGATGATTTCGATAAAAATATTACTTATACTGTGAGATGTTGATTTTTAACACGCTTATATTAGCTTCACCTGTATGCTTGCTTGCGTGCTTGCTTGCGGGCTTGCTTGCTTGTGTGCTTGCTTGCTTGTGTGTTTGCTTGTATGCTTGTTTGTCAGTTTGTAACCGACTTCTTTGAACTTGATTTTGACCAACTTTGAACGGTCAGATTTAGTTTAAACTTTGCACACTTATCAAGGACCGACGACAATATAATACTTTCATAAGTTTGTCCCATTATCCTGACCAGGATCTCCAGGACTAAAAAAAAAAAGCAAAAAACTTCAGATTGAACTGAAACTTTGCACACTTATCAAGGACCGATTACAATACAATAATGCCATAAGTTTGTCCCATTATCCTGACCAGGATCTCCAGGACTAAAAAGCAAAAATAAATTATAATTTAAAAAAACTAAAAAACACGCTTTAATGAACTAAAAAGTAAAAAATAATTAATTTTATTGTAAAAAAGCGTGGGGTAGTATGAAAATATGATACAAAACACCCCACGCTTTTTTACAATAAAATTAATTATTTTTTACTTTTTAGTTCATTAAAGCGTGTTTTTTAGTTTTTTTAAATTATAATTTATTTGTATTACTCATCATTCCGGAGCGAATTTTTTTCCGTAACACATAATTTAAAATAATGTTTCGATTCAAAATTTCAACTTTATTTTTTAATTGTAAATACCGAGTAAGTGTTAACTTGAACCAAGCATTTTTTCACTATAATGTCAGTATTACACCAGCTTGTAAATATTATTTAGGCCATCATTTTGAAATTTATACCACCGTTATTTTTTTTTTTGCTTACTGAAATGCTCTCAAAAACGATTTTCAGAGATTTCTGTGTCACGCATTAACATAGGTAGTAAAAATAGTAGAATGTATATTTAGATGCGTGATGGGGTATAACACCCGACGAGTGATGACAGTATATGTAAAAACGAGCGATAATGAGTTTTTACAGTCACACGAGGCATAATAACATTACGCAAGAGATATATTATATAGTATTTTTTGCCATAGGTACCCTGCACTGCAAAATACGTACTTTTCACTTCATTTTCAAAAAATGTTGACAGTTCAATTGCGTCGCCATCTTTACTTTTACAGTATGTCTAAAGTGACCAAATCCTGAATATCAAAAAGCGGGACAAGGTCTATAAAATCACGGCGCAGGCAACCGTTGGGTTCCACGCCCAAAAAAGTCTTAAACGCGCTAGAAACCCCCAAAAACTCGATAAAAACCCCCAAAAACTCGCTAGAAATCCCCAAAACTCGCTAGAAACCCCCAAAAACTCGCTAGAAACTCCCAGAAACTCGCTAAAAGCCCCCAGAAACTCGCTAAAAGCCCCCAAAAACTCGCTAGGAACTCCCAAAAACTCGCTAGAAACCCCCAAAAACTCGCTAAAAACCCTTAAAAACTCGCTAGAAACCCCCAAAAACTCGCTAAAAACCCCCAAAAACTCGCCAGGAACCCCCAAAAACTCGCTAGAAATCCCCAAAAACTCGCTAGAAACCCCCAAAAACTGGCTAAAAACCCCCAAAAACTCGCTAGAAATCCCCAAAAACTCGCTAGAAACCCCCAAAAAATCGCTAATATTTTTATTTTAAATATTATTTATTTTTTAAGGTATAAGGTATCAATTATATAATTATTTTTAAATAAAATACTTTGAGTGGGTAAAAATATCTAATTACAAAAAATAAACATTCTTAATGCATGTGATTTAGATAATGAAAACGGGACAAAAGCGGGACGCTTGTTGAATCGGGACTCGTGGCTCAAAATCGGGACTGTCCCGCCTAAATCGGGACGGATGGTCACTTTAAGTATGTCATAAAGGTCGTGAGTATGTAATCGCAGGCGGATAGAGCGAATAAACAGAAATTGCTATGGCAACCGTTTACTTACCGCATTATTGCTATGTAATGGAAACACTTTTGCACGCGTGCTTATTAAATGACCCAATACAGGCCGGTATACTGTATACACGTATCGAAAGTAGCTATTTTGTAGTGGGTACCTATAATGACAAACAAATATAAATGCATTCTAGATGTTAAAATATTAAATAAAATTTTAATATTTTTTTTTCTAAAATGTACATATTTCCAGAAAAAAATGTTTTCTAAAAAAATTGCGCGGAAATAACTATTAGGTGTCTATGAGTTTTGTTGCTCTTCAGTAGATCAACAAAGACGTCAGATGACCTTGCTTTTTTATATTACCTAAGAATATGAAAAAGGAATTGTTTTGTTGGGAAAATTTTTAGTTACGAGCGATTGTTTACTAGGTGGGAAGAGTAGGACTGGGCTATTCAGTCGAATTTTTTTCAAACACAACAGCTAAATTAATTTTAAACTTTTTTTATTGAAAATGAGGGGTGAATCTGTTGCAGTTTCTTTCTGGGACATGCACCTAAAAAATCGCCTTCTTGATGTTTTCTTGTACCTACCTATTATATACCTACTCAACCAGTGGGACCTATGTTTTTCGTAATCAACTTCCATACAGGCGTTGAAAAGCAATAAATTTTTAATGATGTCGTCAACTGAAAATACGACACAGAAAATAAAATGAGACGTCATTTCCGGCCGCAGAGTTACAACAAACATAACATGTCATGTGTCATACGTTTTCATTGGCCGTAAGCCGCAGTCACAGAAGTAGATCACAGAAGCAACACTTACAATGAGTACCGTCGATCTCACATTGACTATTATTCTTTGACCTTGAAACCGATTATAGTTTTTTTGGAGCTAGATTTAAAATAATCCGTTACTGAAAAACTATCACAGCTATATAGTTTTCCAAAATCAAATAACAGCTCTCTGCACACGAGTCGGTTTTTTTATTTATTTATTAGTGTATTTGCCATAATATGGCACATACACTATTGACCGAGTCGCATAGTACTGTATCGTACACTGTTAAGAGCCACATAATATATACAGGGTGAGTTCGACCACCCGTATCAGTCGTTTTTTTCGAAAACGGTTAGTCGTAGAGAGTTGTGTCAAAAATTTGTATTATAAAAGCCCTAATAAAGAATCGAATGGTGATAATTTTTTTTTCCGGGAAGGTCGGCTTCCCTATTAGTTTGCTCCAGAATGTCCAGAACTCCGGAATTATAAATGTAACGATAGGTCGAAAGTGGTATTGTTGAAAAGATCTTTAAAAAATAAGCAAGTTTTGTAGGAAAATTTTTTTTATTACTGCCACCCCTGTAAATTTCTATAAGTATAAATATAAATTATTATATGTTCAAAACTCCGGAATTTTAGAAAGCACGATAGGTTGAAAGTGGTGCTGTTGAAAAGCTCGTTAAAAAATAAGCAAGTTTTGTAGGAAAAATTATTTAATCACTGCCACCCCTGTTAAGTAACAATCGTTTGAAATTATTAAATCAAAATTTCATAATAACGATCGAAGTCGGCATTAAAAATCTAGCAACCTTAGACATTGTCACAAGTGTTCAAACTGTCTTCTATTTACTCTTTAATACATACTACTGAGCTCTTCTGGTTATACTGTGAGTGTACTTCTTCAGTATTTAATGATCGATAGATAGGTAACTAGATTTTAAATGCGGACTTTTAAGAAGTTCGTTTTTATGACATTTTAATTTAGGAATTTCAAACAAATATTACTTAACAGGGGTGGCAGTAATAAAAAAAATTTTCCTACAAAACTTGCTTATTTTTTAAAGATCTTTTCAACAATACCACTTTCGACCTATCGTTACATTTATAATCCCGGAGTTCTGGACATTCTGGAGCAAAGTAATAGGGAAGCCGACCTTCCCGGAAAAAAAATTATCACCATTCGATTCTTTATTAGGGCTTTTATAATACAAATTTTTGACACAACTCTCTACGACTAACCGTTTTCGAAAAAAACGACTGATACGGGTGGTCGAACTCACCCTGTATATGTGTGTACACGATAACTCTCGCCAGACTTAATCGATTGAAACGAAATTTGGTACACACATTGGAACCCATCACCGCAAGAAGCCTATTTAAAATGGGCCCGATCGGACCATTTTCAGGGTTGCATTTAGGGTTTCCAAAAAGTTTTTGGGCCCAAAAATACCGAAAAATTTGTCAGAATCGTTTCAAAATTGAAATTTAATTCTTTAGTAAAGATTAAAATGTGCTGCTAAAATTTTAATAAAATCGGCCCTACAGGACCGGACTTTCAAATTTTATGAAAACACTAGTTTGTTGATACGGATTTACTTATGGAAGGGTGTATTTAATTGGGTGTACTGATGAAATCCATGTCTAATATTGAAATTTAGAAAAACTTAATCATTTTAAGGGATGTATTAAGGGGTTAAATTTTTTATTTTGTCAAAAAACAAACTTAAGTTCACATAATAATGTCACAATTAAGTATTAGCAAATACACTATATTGTCGGCAGGGTTTGGCACTGCGACCCGAGTTTTTTTTTTATTTATTATGTATTTACTTTTACAATTTTATAGAATTAAAAGCTCTCTGAGTCAAATTTCAAGTTTCTTGTTTGAATCCTTCGCACTAAAAAAAGTAGCCATACTCTTTGCTAAAATCAACATGGCGGATCTGATCATGCGCATAAAGTGTTGTGTTTTGGCCACTGACCATTCTGTGTGTCCTCTTCTGTGCCGCAGTAAGTCAAGAATTTCATTTTTTAACTCTATTCTGTCCCGCGTGGCTGTCGCAATGCGAAAGTTTACCAACCAACCAATCTCGTCTACACTCACGAGCTTGTGACGTATCACATAATTTTACATACGTATATTGTGTGCTGTGCCTATAATGTAAGGCATTCACTACGGTCTGACTTTCTTTATGGTTATTTATTATTTCAAAACAAAATCCAACTTTATCATATACATGTATAATACAAGTTTTTCCTACTTTTATGTGTGAACTAACCTAAAAACAACATTTAGTGCCATTTTCTGCTAGCATAAATGCTTATGCGTTATATAGCGGCACGTTATCAATATAAATATAAAATTTAAAAAAACTCCGACCCAAAACTTCTACCTAATAATAAGTACGAAATAATTTAATATTGGGAACTGACATGTGGGAGTGGCTTCAAAAACATGGCCGACAAAAAATTGCAGTTTTAAAAAAATTACATTGTGATAGTAGTGTTGACGATTAAATTGCTATTAAATTTAAGTGAATTGTTGTCTTAGGTTGGTGATAACTCAAACCAAGAAAATATATATTGCAGCAAATCCCCAGATGATACGCCGCTGGCGACAATAGAAGCATCGAGAACAAGTAACAATGTGTAGCAAAACACCAGATTATACGCCGCTGGCGACAATAGAATCATCGAGAACAAGTAACAATGGTGAGGCGTGGCATATGATATCGAAGACACAGGTAATCACCAGAATGTTCTGGAAAGCGCGCGAGCGTGGGGGGGTCAAGCTGCTAGCTCTATATAAGCAGAGCGGTCACCGGAGAGAACAACGAGTGTCGTGTGACACAGTGTCGATTTAAAATAAATACAGCATATAAATTGTTCAGTGTTATTAAAAGCGCTTCAGATCGTTTACGAATTGCTCTTCGTGTTATTATTATATAAACAATGTTGACTGTCAGAATTGAGATATAATTGTTACATCTTATTGTTATCTATTTTTGTTACATTTTTAATTGTTGTAAATAAATAATTTATTCCACCCATGTAAGAAAACAGTTTTGTTACAATATGATGCAGAACGAATTTTATCTGTCGGACATTTAATTTAATGTGGAACAAATTGTGAAAAAAGTGATAATGATATGACAACTATTAACGCGCTATGTTTACAAACGTCAACATGAAAGAAAAACCCCATGAAATAAATGCTATAATATCTTAGGGTGGAAAAATAATTTTAATAATTTGTTCTTGCAAAGCAAAGTTGGGAGAAAAATGTAATTATAACATGTAGATATATTATACACTTTTTTAACATTGTAAACATAATTATTTTATTTGATATGGAAAATTCAGCCATTTATTTAGCAATATTACAAAAGAAAAATTTTTGTAAAAATTTGTCAAAATTGTTTGTGTGTAAAAATTATATTATATAAAAGACGTTTCGCTACGCTGTAGCATCCTTCTACATAATTATTTTATTTACTTTTTAGGTTAACTTGTATGAACATATTTTCATTGTTCGAGTAACATCTTTTAATGTCCATAGATTTCTCTATGTTATATAGGTATTTATCAATTTTTTCAACATTGCCAAACATCATTCCAATACCAACAGTATGCTTCGGAAACTTATGAAAACTAACATCTAAATCTTTAGCAGATTTACTTTGACAACGCGCGTTTACTACACAACAAAATCTAGCTTTCGAATTTTTACGTTCTGGAAAACGTTCAACTTCCATTTTATCTTTTTTATTTAATAATCAATTAATTAAATTTAAATGTCAATGTTAACACCATATACTAACTAGACAGTTGCGATTTTATGACAGTTTAATTTTTTGCCTCCAGATGTCATGTCTCAATTCGTCAGTTCCCAATAGGTATTATTTATTTTTCATGAACGCATTGGGGACTGTAGTTTTTACAAGTTTTTCATTTTTTTTTGTTGACGATTTGCAGCAATTCCGAAAGCGTTCATGAGGGTTAAATAATATTAAATTATTTCGTACTTTTTAAACATCCGATAAAGTAGTAGTTTTAGGTCGGTTTTTTTTTAAATTTTCAATTTAACTATTATTTTGCACTTTTTAAACTAAACGCTATAGATAAAATATTATATCTTCGCTAAAACTCGAAGAATTTCAAATTACTTTGAGGTAGGAATCCCACCGTACGTTACTTATTCCAGTTAATTATTTTGAACTTTTTAAAACTATATTCTACAGCTAAGAACCATCTCGCAATCATACCCTTTCAAACAAAACAAACGGCATCAAAATCGGATCAATCGATCAGCTACGATGATACAAACATACACACATACACCACGGCAAACGCGTAACAGCACCGCTTTGCGTCGGGGGTTAACAAATGAATTAAACCTGAAAAGTGCGAGGTAGACTCACGTACCACTAGCTCAAAAATTTATTTACACTAGTTTTGGAAATACTAGACTACGACAAAATCTTTATGACTCATCAAAAATTCATGGTTATACTTTACGAAATGTTATATCTACTGACTGGCTTAAAAAGGGGAATGAGCAGTGAGCGAAAATAAGGATTAAACCCGGTTGAAGTCGAACTGGGCAGCTAATAGAGGTATAAAACGAAAACGGAGGGGTGGATTTTTTCAGCTTATTAATGATAGGGAAGGAGAAATCTATATGGTCAGTAGTATCACCGGTTTCAGTGGCTATGTACGACCGTCTGTATATATCTGTTGTCGCTATACTCCTTAGCAAACATCATAAATAATATGTAACAATAAAACAGTCCTCCATTCCACTTGTGTCAACAATTTTCACTACACAGTTGTGTTGTCTAGGAGTATAAAGGATAACGAGAAACGTCCTGTCTGTATAACAAGAAGGACATGTTGGCCTGCTTTACTTTGCTCGACCTCGCGTCACTTTCACCATTGACTTAGAGAGTGGACTGCGCAACCGACCAGAAAAAGTGTCGCTCTATTCATGTCATTTTCTAATCGCCAACTACACTCAGTTACATAAAAAGTGGATCACCTAAAAGTATATGTAATTTCGATTCGTTGTATTTTCAAAATTAATAAGCCGATTTTGAAAATTCTTTTTTTGTTTGATAGAGCAGAGTTTTAGGAACATTTTTATGTATGAATTTTGAATTTCAATCAAGGCTTGATTACAGTGGAGACGGAAGAATAAGACATAAATAAAAATGTTCCTAAAACTCTGCTCTATCAAACAAAAATAGAATTTTTAAAATCGGCTTATTAATTTTGAAAATACAACGAATCGAAATTACATATACTTTTAGGTGATCCACTTTTTATGTAACTGAGTGTATATGAACACTGAAATACCTGAAACATACAAATCTATTAAAGGAAATATAAAATGGTAATTAAATTTACTATGCCATTAATAGTTACTTACCTTTAGAGCAATGACACACACAGCGGTTTGTGCCGAGGCGTTAATTATGCAAAACACATCACCGCGGTGAGAGTTGCCTACCGACTGAAAGCCGACTCTCAGCCGCCTCGACACATCGTTCTCCACAAGAAACGCCTGACTGCCGAGTTGACACCGCTGTGTGTGTCATCGTCGAGTCGTCAACTTCTTCGAGCTCAAAAATCTGAAAATTGCTGATAACAACACTATTTTAATTTTTGAAAAGCTATAACTTTTGAACGCGTTGTTCGATTTTGATCTTTAAAACAGAAATCGACGCAGTTTTTTAAACTCTAAAAATATTGTAAGAGGTACAAAATCGATTGGTTGAGAAATCTCGAAGTTATTTTGAAAAAAACACTTTTTTCTCTCGAACGGATTAACCGATTTTGATCCGCTTAGCGGCATTCGACGCAGTTTTCTGAGAAGAAGAACTGATTAGCTTATGAAATCAGTCAGTACAATATTCTAGAAGTTATTATGAAAAAACATAATGTTAATGACTTTTTTTTTGTTTTTTTTGGAATTTCTCAAAATCAATTAGGCCAAATCGGTTCAAATTTTCAGGAAATCTAAGTTCAGTGTAACCCTTTCGAATGCCGCAAATCGCGATTCGATCGGTCAAGCCGTTCAAAAGTTATGAGAGGTTTACATACACACACACACAGACATACTGACATCATTGTAAAAATAGTCAGAATAGCTTCCTAGGATTACAAAACGTCGAGATCTGATGAAAACTTGACTTTCGAAAATCGGGGTGAAATCAATAACTTCCCTATTTTTGAAAATTTTCAATTTTCTTAGCGGGAAGTTAAAAAACAGCTGAAAAAATCGAGAGCATTCTGAAAGGGACAAAGATTTACAACCATCTTAATAAATTCTTATGTCATCTTATACAACAGTAAACATTTTTCGGACAGTGCTGAGGGAATGCGCCGTCTATATTCTCTAATTCATTGGACTTTGACCGACGACACCATTGCACTATGCAACCAGATAACTGTTATCCCGCAGGGTATTTGCTTTGTATAAATCAGCCTACTTAACAATTATAAAAATAGAACTGCAAACGCAACAAACGTTTCAAACAATTCGTTATCCACCACTGGATTGGCCTCAAGGTCATAATTTATTCAGTTAGGGATTACTACGTGCAGGCATATTCAGGGATCAAAACTTAACTGTTTTTGGTTCTGTGTATACGTCGCAGCCGAATTGTAAAAAACTCGGGTCGCAGTGCCAAACCCTGCCGACAATATAGTGTATTTGCTGTGTATTTGTTTTTTGACAAAATAAAAAATTTAACCCCTTAATACATCCCTTAAAATAATTAAATTTTTCTAAATTTCAATATTAGACATGGATTTTATCAGTACAACATCTGCACCAAATTAAATACACCCTTCCATAAGTAAATCCGTATCAACAAACTAGTGTTTTCATAAAATTTGAAAGTTAGCAGCACATTTTAATCTTCACTAAAGAGTTAAATTTCAATTTTGAAACGATTCTGACAAATTTTTCGGTATTTTTGAGCCCAAAAACTTTTTGGAACCCCTAAATACAACCCTGAAAATGGTCCGATCGGGCCCATTTTAAATAGGCTTCGTGCGGTGATGGGTTCCAATGTGTGTACCAAATTTCGTTTCAATCGATTAAGCCTGTCGAGCGTTATCGTGTACACACACACACAGTTATATATATAAAAATTTTGGAGCATACAAGTAATTCAAGAATTACAAGGCGCGATATTCAAGTAGGTACTGTGTGTAAACGGTTTTATTGAACATAGGGAAAATAACACTGAGAATATTTATAATTTTGTAGTAGGCTATGAGCCATAAGACCTAATATAAATATGTATTGGATTACATAGAAAAAATAGTACAGTGAATTTTTTAAACAATTTTCCATAGCAACGGTTGACTATTAAGCGTTACTCGGAACCGGCTAAATAAAAAAGTCATGATGTGTCGTAAGACACCCGACAGAAGCTATGCTTTTTACGCATTGTATATAAAACCGAATTTATCAAAGATATAAATAATACAATTAAAAAGTTATTATTTGATCGCCATTTTGAAATCTGACGCCATTTTATTTTTTTGTGTCTTATTAAATTCTCAAATATCAATTTTCAAAAGGATCGGATAATTTTTACAAAGAAATATATAGATACCTATGACCGCCATTTTAAAATATGACATCATTTTATTTTTTTGTGTCCTATAAAACTCGCAAATATTAATTTTCAAAAAGATCAGATCATTTTTGCAAAAAAGTACATATGGCCGCCATTTTGAAATCTGACGTCATTTTATTTTTTTGTGTTCTATGAAACTCTCAAATATCAATTTTCAAAAGGATCGGATAATTTTTACAAAAAAGTACATACGGCCGCCATTTTTAAATCTGACATCATTTTATTTTTTTGTGTCCTATGAAACTTTCAAATACCGATTTTCAAAAGGATCGGATAATTTTTACAAAAAAGTATATATGGCCGCCATTTTGAAATCTGACGTCATTTTATTTTTTGTGACCTATGAAACTTTCAAATATCAATTTTCAAAAGGATCGGATAATTTTTACAAAAAAGTATATATGGCCGCCATTTTGAAATCTGACGTCATTTTATTTTTTTGTGTTCTATGAAACTCTCAAATATCAATTTTCAAAATGATCGGATAATTTTTACAAAAAAGTACATACGGCCGCCATTTTGAAATCTGACGTCATTTTATTTTTTTGTGTCCTATGAAGCTCTCAAATATCAATTTTCAAAAGGATCGTATAATTTTTAGAAAAAAGTTCTACATATTTCCGCCATTTTGAAATCTGACATCATTTTATTTTTTTGTGTCCTATGAAACTTTCAAATATCAATTTTCAAAAGGATCGGATAATTTTTACAAAAAAGTACTTACGGCCGCCATTTTGAAATCTGACATCATTTTATTTTTTTGTGTCCTATGAAACTTTCAAATACCAATTTTCAAAAGGATCGGATAATTTTTACAAAAAAGTATATATGGCCGCCATTTTGAAACCTGACATCATTTTATTTTTTTGTGACCTATGAAACTCTCAAATATCAATTTTCAAAAGGATCGGATAATTTTTACAAAAATGTCCATACGGCCGCCATTTTTAAATCTGACGTCATTTTATTTTTTTGTGTCTTATGAAACTCTCAAATATCAATTTTCAAAAGGATCGGATAATTTTTACAAAAAAGTACTTACGGCCGCCATTTTGAAATCTGACATCATTTTATTTTTTTGTGTCCTATGAAACTTTCAAATATCAATTTTCAAAATGATCGGATAATTTTTACAAAAAAGTACATACGGCCGCCATTTTGAAATCTGACGTCATTTTATTTTTTTGTGTCCTATGAAGCTCTCAAATATCAATTTTCAAAAGGATCGTATAATTTTTAGAAAGGAGTTCTCCATATTTCCGCCATTTTGAAATCTGACATCATTTTATTTTTTTGTGTCCTATAAAACTCGCAAATATCAATTTTCAAAAGGATCGGATAATTTTTACAAAAAAGTATATATGGCCGCCATTTTGAAATCTGACATCATTTTATTTTTTTGTGTTCTATGAAACTCTCAAATATCAATTTTCAAAAGGATCTGATAATTCTTACAAAAAAGTACATATGGCCGCCATTTTGAAATCTGACATCATTTAATTTTTTTGTGTGCTATAAAACTCTCAAATATTAATTTTCAAAAGAATCGGATAATGTTTACAAAAAAGTACATATAGCCGCCATTTTGAAATCTGACGCCATTTTATTTTTTTGTGTCCTATAAAACTCTCAAATATTAATTTTCAAAAGGATCTAATAATTTTTAGTGTGCTTTATTTCCTTAGTCTGATTTTATTACATTTATCCGAAACGTTACCGGAGAAAGACCTTTTGCCTGTGAAAATTCAAAAGTACGATTTGCACCTGGACGAAACTCGGGCCGGTCAGCTGGTTACCATAATATTGTATTGTCACCGGAGCTACACATGTGTGCAAAATTTCAACTCAATAGAATCATGGGAAGTGGGTAAAAATTCAAAAGTACGATTTACACCCGGACGAAAGCCGGGCCGGTCAGCTAGTTACCATAATATTGTATTGTCACCGGAGCTACACATGTGTGCAAAATTTCAACTCAATCGATCGCAAGATTTGTAAAAAATATACGGGATCAAGCTAAATAAAACCACCGTTTAAAAAACAAAGCATCTACTACCTACTTATTTTTGCGTGATGCCAGAACATACGTTTTTATTTGAGAATCAGTTCGGTTGCTTTTGCGTGATGCCAGAATATTTTAAAACTCGCAGTCGCATAAGAGGTTATTTACTTGAAAAAAAATCATGTAAATCTGATCAGTGGTTGTCGAGTTATAAGCGTACAAAGGGACATAGAGACAGAGAAAATCAAATTGTTCGGGAAGGTATGATGAACGTCGAGAAATTTTGGTCCGATCCGATCGACGTCAATAATTAGTTACACGTCATTTTAACTCAGTAGGCCAGGGTTTTTAAACTTAAATTCAAACATCAGCAGTCAAAAAATTGAATAACTATATTGAAATAATGCAATATAAGACAGAGCATACGCTATCTTCCAATATCCATATCACACTGTGTAACAGACAAGGACAACCGAAACAAGTTCGCGATTTATTAGATAAAGTCGCATTTATTTAGTTCAATAATCATAAAAATCTGTATAAAAAAACTGTTTTGACACAATATTATACATGAAATCTATCTAAAATTTTCTGCTCTTTCGTTTAAGACAGGTTTCGAATCGATCTGACTTAAATTGAGCAAACTATAAGCAAAAAACACCGTTTTTTCTAATTTGCTCCCCTCTGGGGCCAAAATTCAAAAATCGGGCGACGTTAGGATCAAATAGACCCTGAGAGGAATCGAACAAAAAAAAGTTTTTTAAAATCGGTTAACCCGTTTGGGCTGTACGACTGATACAAAAAATCCGTTACAGACTCACAGATTCACAGATTCACAGACAAAGCGAGTGTATATAGGCGCTTCTAGCTTCGCTAAGATCGCGCCTAAAAATATATACATATATATATATATATATATATATATATATATATATATATATATATATATATATATATATATAAACATTTTTTAAAAATGGTGCCAAAGTGTTCAGGAGGCTATGAAACGTCGAGAAATTTTGGTCCGACCCCTAGGTCCCGCCATTCGACCGACGCCAATAGTGTATGTGCCATATTATGGCAAATACACTAATAAAGCTGCTTTTAGACCGAGAGCTAGTGACAATTTTTTGGTGTTATTTATGCAAGGCCTTATTTTTGTGAAGATGTTGAGGCAGGCATATTAAAGTGCCCTGAGTAAGGGATTTTACTAGATAGCGGTATGGGAGGGATGCAGACCGCCCCTAACATGTAACAAAAAAAATGGTCACAATTATTATTGCTTCAAGGCTGAAATTGTTTGTATAGCTTGTCGGTGACCCAATAATGCCATTATAATATTTGCAGATCGATTGGTCAGTATTAATGGGGTGGCAGACCACCCTAAGCGTGTCATGTACCTGACGAAATATTTTATATTATTTGTAACATGTAACAAAAAAATGGTCGCAATTATTATTGCTTCAAGGCTGAAATTGTTTGTATATAGCTTGTCGGTGACCCAATAATGCCATTATAATATTTACAGATCGATTGGTCAGTAATAAAGGGGTGGTAGATCACCCTAAACGTGTCATGTACTCGACGAAATTTATATTATTAGTTCAAGGTTCAAATTTTAATATATTGTTACGGCGACTGTTTTAAGCATATATTTCAATTTTCAGAACAAAATGTCGGTGTTAACCCCCTCTCTTAGAGGGAAACTTGTACGCATAGGTGTTTATATCATTCTGCAAGAGCGTTAATACCGACATTTTGTTTTGCAAATTGAAATATATGCTTAAAACAGTCGCCGTAACAACATATTAAATTTTGAACCTTGAACTAATAATATAAATTTCGTCGGGTACATGACACGTTTAGGGTGATCTGCCAGTGCCACCCTTTAATACTGACCAATCGATCTGCAAATATTATAAGAAAGATTAGAAAATACTGTGCCATAGATGTGCACAAAAAAATCATATGTAGGTATATTTGCCGTTAAGGCAGGGGAAATAAAGTTTGCAAAATATTACATGCAAACAAATCGTTTCTCTCGTTGTTTGATGTAATTTGAGACCTCTGGTAACACCACGGAGATTATATAAACTACCAATATGTAGAGGGTACCGTTTTGTCGGATTTCTTCGTTGTCGGTACAGTTATGTTGATGTTATAAACTCCAATTAGAGTTTCGTTACTTTATAGACACAATTGGTCGAATACTAGTAGTACAGGCGATACTAGTAAGATTTGATAGTCGATATAGAGAATGTTTTTGATGTGTAATATTGTTACTGGCGCTTCCCTTTCCTCTAGTTCAGACTAACTTGGTGAAATGTGAATGTACACGGGAGTGGGTCGCGGAAGTGAAATTTGTGACGGGCTGTTTGAATAGTTTTATCTATTTGTCACAAAGTTCTGAACCATGTGGTAAATGATAATAATAATAATAATAATAATGCGTTTAACGTCCGTTTCTCGACATTATGTCATAACAGACGCCATTCGCACCATTACTATTTTCCATTTTACCACTTCCCGTTGTTTTCTACATATTTTAAACTTCAACTTTTTTTTTTATTAGCAATGTGCGAATGGAGGAATTATAGGCAATTAGGATAAGGTAGGCAACTTTGGGAGCATAGGAGTTTGACAGGTAATCGGCCATGTCCTTGAATAAGGAACCATCTCGATATTCATCTGGAATTATTGAGGGAAACCATGGAAAACCTCAAACAAGATGGCCGGTACAGGAATTACCGTTTCTCGACGTGAGGCAGTAGGAAAAAGTCCTAGCCACATCTGCCCCCGCCGGGATTCGAACCCAGTACCTCCCCAATGCGAGTCTAGTGCTGTACCACTAAGCTACATCGCTGGGTGTGGTAAATGATAATTATAGACGATAATAAAACATAAAACGTTTTCCACTGTATCTCTAATTTATATTTTAACAAAAAACGTTTAAAGGCTTACATAAAAAAAATAAAAAAATTGTTTAAAATAAGGCGATGAGCTTATTTTCTTGTTGTACTTCTTTCTACAAAGTATTTTTTATATCTTTATAGTATTTTCTCTACTGATATTACCTGAAAGTGTCAACTTTTGTATTGCGCAGTATAAAAGTATACAGGTGAGTCATAGAAACCGTTACAAATGGAAATCTTAAAAGCAACTTTACAAAAATAAGTTGTGGGCCTTAGTTGTCGAGAGTCTATAATCTATAATATCTCTCACAAGTTACGGATCACCCTGTATATTAGCGGCAGGCAAGAATTCTGAGAAACGGGAGTATGCTTGCTGAACACACTGGTGCCTACGCGAAGATTCTAGGCAACGCTAGAGAATACGAGAACGCGCTAGGTTTGTGCCGTGCAGCCTATATAAACAGGAGTGCGAGTGAATCAGTCAGTCAGTGAATGGTGAGTCGTGCCATCAAGTGGATCAGTGATATAAATATTGATCAGTCAACGGGAATCAGGCAATCAGTGAAGTACAGGGCGTTTCCAAGTACGAGCGATAATAATAGTGCGAAAATAAATAAGTTGACATAAATATAGAAGCAAATAAAACAGTATTTTGTGAAATATAAATAGACATACTTGGAAATAAATAGTCATTGTATATAGCAAGTGTTATAATTAAATATTAATAATAGTGTCGATTGTTAAGTTCATATAGTTGTTAAGCGTTATCTATAAGTGGCTCGTTTAGTTCAATAATTACCGTTTAAGTTTCTTTTATTGTTAAAATTGACTTTTCGTTGTAGCATTTATTGTTATTGTGTTATTAATTATTGTAAATAAATATTTATTCCGCCAACTCAGAAAACAGTTTTGTAACATTATGATACCCAACTACACATCAGAGTGAAAAAAATTAACATTCATTTTTTGCCCCCCAAAAATAGACAATAAATAATTTTGTGATTCTGATTCCTGGACTAGCTGCGTACTCTTAAACTTTATAACAATGCCAAATTTCATGTAGGCAGCATATAATAATAGCTCATGAATGAAAATCGTGTGACATCGGTAGACAACCAACGAAATGTCACTTATTAAGTGCTCCGTTTTTTACCATTTTGGAAGGGAACCCTAAAAACGTTGCCGAATAGCCAGAATACTGACCAGTTGTTTATCGGGACAAAATACCTGCGATAAAAACGCCCAGAACATAAGATCCATGAACAAAATTACCTGAGAAAATAAGCACCAGGTACAAAATCCTCGTATATAATAATGTTACGGATCATCCTGTATACAAACGTCAGGTAGAGAAATCGAGAAGCGGTGTCTGCATACTGAACAACGAGTACCTGCTGGAATGTTCTAGAAAACCCGAGAAGCACTGGGCTCCAGTCCACGCAGCCTATATAAATCAGTGAACAGTGAGCGCGGAATCAGTCAGTCAGTCATCGGTGCATCAGTGATATAAATCGTGCAGTAATATAAATAGTTCCGTGATATAAATTGATAAAATAAATAACTAGAAATAAATAGTCCTGGTATATAGTCAATTGTATATAGTTAATTGTATATAGTTAAGTGTTAATCACTGTTTAGTTATTGTTACTTGGGTTAATTGTTAGAACTGACTTTTCGTTGTTGCATTCATTATAATTGTATTTTTAATTATTGTAAATAAATATTTATCCCGCCAACTCAGAAAACAGTTTTGTAACAATAACATTTAACATGCGATAATAACTTTGACCCTGCACTTTCGACGCAAACTCCGACCCTGGCCCCTGCACCCCTTTGACAAAAACTCTGATCGCGTGCACCCTGTTACAAAAACTCTGGCCCTACATCCCTCGACAAATCTCTGACCCTGCACCCCATTGACAAAAAATCTAACCGTGACAAAAACTCTGGATATTATTGACGCGGGTATTTTTTACTTGGATCTTATGGCGAAATTTATTTTGTCCTTGGGTCTTATGTCCCGGGAGTTTTATCTCGGGCGCTTAGACTGGACATCACATGTATGTCTCAGCCTGTATAATAATATAATTATAGAAGCAGCATCTGAGAATCTCAAGGAAACTATAATAACAATAATAATCTATTTAATGCTCTAGCACCTAGTTTGTGTTATATTACAACTTGCAACTGTTAAACTGCATTATAACGATGCATCTGTAGAGTTTAGAGTTGCTTTAGGAAAATACATTAAATAAACAAAGTGACTTGTTTAAACATTATGTAACTTTAACGACATCTAAACACTGCCTCGCTGTAATATCGTTGCAATAGAATTGCATTATCTCAAATTGTTATTTTGCAAATTTGAAATAGGTAGGTAACTGCTATGTTTATCTCTTAAGACTAAACTTCAAAAGTATCAATCTAGGGTAAATGCGGGAGAGATGCCGCGGTAGGAGAGACGCCGCATGGCTATTAACTTACCTATTTACCATTAATGGATGGTGCTACAAGTACGTATGTTCGTTCATCTTATCTTGTCAAGATAAGATGAACGAACATACGTACTTGTAGCACCATCCATTAATGGTAAATAGGTAAGTTAATAGCCATGCGGCGTCTCTCCTACCGCGGCATCTCTCCCGCATTTACCCTATATATAAGGTTCCTCAAGAGATGGCAGCCAAGTTTGTAACGACGCCGTTGCTTCATAGACATGGAGGGTGGACAGTGCTTTCCCTATCCTATACTCGACTAGAAATTTCAGTGAGGCAGTGATTCGGCCCAAATAAGGCATACCGAATGTCAAACTTGCGGCAAGTGAGGCTTCCAAACCAGACCGACGTCTGGGAAGTAACGCAGTTGCTAACTAGGTAGCAGTTTGGAAGCCACACTTGCCTGTGGCATTCTAAGCCTAATGCGGCCCAAACTTGGTTTCCTAACTAGGCAGCAGTTTGGAAGCCACACTTGTTGGTAGTATCCTAAGCCTAATGTGGCCCAAACTTGGTTTTCTAACTAGGCAGCAGTTTGGAAGCCACACTTGCTGCAAGTAATGCTTACTATTGGCACAAAAATGTGAGAAAGAGATGGCTATTGTAGACGACTACCATTATCTCATTCTAGAATTGTGATTGGTTCTTCGTCTCCATATTTATATATTTTATACTTTTTATGTGCATTATCTCAAATTGTTATTTTGCAAATTTGAAATAGGTAGGTAACTGCTATGTTTATATCTAAGACTAAACTTGAAAAGTCTCTATCTATATAATATAAGGTTGCTCAAGAGATGGCAGCCAAGTTTGTAGCGACGCCGTTGCTTCATAGACATGGAGAGTGGACGGTGCTTTCCCTATCCTATAGTAATGCTTACTATTGGCACAAAAATGTGAGAAAGAGAAGGCTATTGTAGACGACTACCAATATCTCATTCTAGAATTGTGATTGGTTCTTCGTCTCCATGTCTACATTTTATATTTATGGCCCGACTTATACCCAGTGGCGGATTTAGGATTTTGCTTGAGGGGGGGGCAAGATTAGAAGGAGCAAAGGTGATCAATAGCATTAGCCCACAGACCAGGGGCTCCGGAGGTCTCCCCCGGAAAAAATGTTCAAAAAAAGGCCCAAAAACGCAAATTCGAAGCAAATCTTTTTCACAAATATAGTAATTAAATTATAATTGGGCGTCATTAAGTTAGATTAGTTTTTGACTTAATTTTTTTACCTTTCTCCGGGGAGGGAGGGGAATTGGCTTCCCCAGAATTTTCTGGCTTGCCTCCCCGTTCGTCGTCTGTAGTAATTGTCATTTAAAGAAACAAATTGAAAATACTAATAACCCTGGAAATTAACGATCTTTAAAAAAACAATCAGCTAAATTATTATTTTACAAATTTTTCAAAATTATGTTTGATACTCATATTATTAACATTACTTCTTTCTTTTCGTAATAACCACATTTTATTCTGTAATAATACATCAGTTCATTTCTTTTTTCTTGATGTTAAACACAGTAAAGATACGAGTTAATACATAGCTGACAAGTTTCAGAATGACGTATAAAGAACGTGTATAGCGAGCATAAGGAAAAATAGCCGAGGCCCACGCCTTTGGGACAGGAGGTCGAAAGCCACAGTGAGACGAGTTGCCAATTACCCCACAGTGCCAGTGGGGACGTGGCTGATGTTTCTTATAAACACAGACCACAATAAATCCGCAAATAAGAGAACTGTCTCAAGATTCAGTATACCGTCCCGTCTATGAAATTCACGGCAAAAACATGTTTATTTTGAAACAACACTTCAAAAAGATTTACTTTAAACATATTAAGAAAAAAATAGCAGGGGGCTCAGCATTTACGATTGTGCCGCAACCGAAAAACGTAGAACAAAGACGTAACGCAGAACTACTTCTATAATTTTATCTTACAATTAATAATTTTTAATATTATGTAGATAATCAAAGTATAAAATTACATCACATCTGCATAAAAAAATCTTAACATGACATACATACACAATATTATGAAGTATAGAGAAATACCTTGTACTTTTTGATGTCCATCTTGTGACTTCCTGTGTTTTAACACAACGCGTTTCAGCAACGAGTTGCTATCTTCAGGTGTGGTTAAATTTAACGTTGCGTACTGCAAAATCTCTACGAGTAATTGCCATGGATCCGAGAGCAAAATTTCGTGACGCTTCTTTTTGAACATGAAGGGCTGAGTTGTAAGACGTTGTCCCGTCAATATACCCGAAAAGCTCGGCAAGCCCGGGCGAAAACTAAATTACAGTTGGAAGTCTTGTAGCTTCTAGTCTACAATAAAATTAAAAAAAAATCCTATTAAGGAGTAGATATAGTGATTTTTGATGTCAAACATCTTATATCGGGCAGTGAACAGCCGCGTGAGGGGAAATATGCAACGAAATTTCTGGTCCGCTCCTTCGCTGCTGTTCTCCCCACCACTGCGGCACTCTTTCTCTCTCGGCTTCCGCGCGCTCGGGCAACCGCGTGTGTTACAGTGCAGTATATATAAAGTGACCATCCGTCCCGATTTAGGCGGGACAGTCCCGATTTTGAGCCACGAGTCCCGTTTCAACAAGCGTCCCGCTTTTGTCCCGTTTTCATTAAATCACGTGCATTAAGAATGTTTATTTTTTTGTCATTAGATATTTTTACCCACTCAAAGTATTTTATTTATCAATAATTATATAATTGATACCTACCTTAAAAAATAAATAATATTTAAAATAAAAATATTAGCGAGTTTTTGGGGGTTTCTAGCGAGTTTTTAAGGGTTTTAGCGAGTTTTTGGGGGTTTTTAGCGATTTTCTGGGGGTTTCTAGCGAGTTTTTGGGGGTTTTTAGCGAGTTTTCGGGGTTTTTTAGCGAGTGTTTGGGGGTTTCTAGCAAGTTTTTGGGGGTTTCTAGCGAGCTTTTGGGGATTTCTAGCGAGTTTTTGGGGGTTTCTAGCGAGTTTTTGGGGATTTTTAGCGAGTTTTTGGGTTTTTTTGCGAGTTATGGGGGTTTCTAGCGAGTTTTTGGGGGTTTCTAGCGAGTTTTTGGGAGTTTCTAGGGAGTTTTTGGGGGTTTCTAGCGAATTTTTGGGGGTTTCTAACGAGTTTTTGGGGGTTTATAGCGAGTTTTTGGGGGTTTATAGCGCGTTTAAGGATTTTTTGGGCGTGGAACCCAACGGTTGCCTGCGCCGGGTTTTTATAGACCTTGTCCCGCTTTTTGATATTCAGGATTTGGTCACTTTAAGTATATAGGATTACGTCAGCATAACAGTTAGTTGCTGCTTTTGAAAAAATATATACTACTACATAGAGAATACCACCGAGTTCAATAACGTTTTCTTTGATGTTTCACATCTGTCGGGGGTCCCGAGATCCACACCCTTTTTTATGTCAAAGTAGAGACATATAAAGTGTGTTCAATCTACGTAACAATGATTACAAGCGGACCATAATGCAATTGAGCCCTGTAGAATGTAGATATTACATTACGCCGCAGGAGTCGAGGAGACTGATTGCCGACAGTTGACACCGGTCGGTGGAGGCGCTCCAGTCACAGTGTCGGCCGGGCCCCTATGCTTGGCTATATATGACGCACCCCCATCACATAAATCTGCTTCGCATGTTACACAAAACCAGTGTTACACGATTTTCTATTAACTAAACAATAGTTTTGTTACAATAACGATAAAATAGGGATTATTTTCAAAAATTACTAGCCGACACGCTTATGTTTAGAGACCAGCCGAATTAATTTAATAAAAAATGTTTTATAATCTAAGTATAAAAAATGAATCGTGTAGTTTACACTACACACTACAGATGTGAAACTTACTTACGCCGGGCGCTAAAGTAAAACTAAAAAATAATTTAATGTTTTTTAATTTACTATTTTTATTAGTAAATAAAGAAAAATTCAATAATTTTAAAATTTAATATTACTCCAAGCTGGCCGCGAACCTGAGGTCTTGTACAAATACAGATGATAGTCCGTTCTCTTTACTCGCGCGACCACTACCGCTCGAAGTGTGTCACCGCTTAGCAGGCTACTTATACAGGGTGTCCCAAAATTGCTGGGACACAGAGCTACCACGTATAGTAGAGGTCAAAATAAGTCGATTGGACCCAATTTATTTATATACCAAAATGTACCGTTTGCCCGTGAGAAGAGTTCAAAGTTTACATAAAATTTTGTATTACAATTTTATTAAACTTGTACTAGGAATATCTGTTAGCATTATTTAAGAAAACATTTTTTTCCTTCGGAACTATGCGGAATACGAAATTTTTATAAGAGTAACAAAATGAAGATAATTCATCAGTCTTCTCGCTAAAGAACCGTATTACCACCCCTAAGAAAGTTCTGAAAAAAATGTCAGGGGGTGGTTTTAACCCTTCTACAATTTCTTTTGGGTTTCTTTGATTACCGAAAAGAGAGTAATCCTCTAAAATGCACTTTTGTCAAATTTCATTCAATTTGTTTCACTCATTTCTGAACAGCGTACAAAAATGTGTTTTTTTATGTAAACTTTGATTTCATTTCACGGGCAAACGGTACATTTTGGTATATAAATAAATTGGGTCCAATCGACTTATTTTGACCTCTACTACTCGTGGTAGCTCTGTGTTCCAGCAATTTTAGGACACCCTGTATTTACTATGTAAACTGTACAATTTTATGTACAATGTGCATACTGACTGTTACCTAACCTACTATTAGAAGTTAAGATTGCTACACAAGTGAAATGTCAAAAATGTTGAATATAGTGGAAATGAAGACAAAAGCTTTTATAGGGTGTAGGACAAAAAATACAGTGTATATCTAGGGCGCAATAATATTTTGACTCCTGTCATATAACTCGTCAATATCTTTACGTCTTAAATAACCTAATAGTAGATATTATATTATACAATCTACTGTTATCTATATAATCTACTATACAGTGTGTACGTTTATGCTGGTTTTCTGATATGACTTTTAGCTTTAAATTTAGATTTAAGAAAAAAATCTGGGTTTGAAGCTGACAGCCGTATCAGAAACTCAATCTATATAAAGAAATCCCAGATCATCTGCGGCCAAAATCGTCGGACAGCTCAAAACGCGCATCTTTTTTAATAGTCACTATTTTTAGCCACACCCCTTTCCGTAATGACGTTATCTCCTTTTTTTAAATTTTGTTTTATACCTAACAATTGTTTTGCAGCTATAAGTGCGCCATTTGTGATGTGTATATTAACCAAACAACAAACTCTGTTCATACTTACCTATTTTATTATATAATTACATCCCCACACACACGCATATAGCCATTGCAGCTGAGCGTGTTATTATATAAAAAAAAAATAAAAAAAAAAAAAAAAAAAAAAAAAATTGTTTTGCACAACACGGTTATGAGCATGCTAGCAAAACACGGTACGGAACTAGTTTTCTTATATTCAAATTTCAAACCCGCCTTTAGTCATATATATATATTCGAACAGTTAACATCTCGGTTAACATTAATAATCAACAGACTATATTTTAACAATAATAATAATAATGGACCGATATTTCAGTGGGAGTGTTCAGTTAGCTGAGCCCCCGTTGTTTATTTGAAAGTGTAGCATTGCCTGGTGACATAGTGTTAGTAAATTGTTGGAGCTATGACACCGCGCCGTGGCGTTTGTCTCCCCAAGGCGTCGGTAGTTTAAACGGAGGGTCGAATCTCAGACTGATTACATCACAAATAACCACCGCCCGACGCCACCTTCCTCCAGCCTAGTCTGTATCCTGGTGTTCCCTATTTGCTTGGCTTGATGTCAGTATCAACGCGACTGCTTGCACATTTATCATCATTGACGTAAAGAATAGATTGTCCATCCTCTAGAGTGCTTTGGGCTTGGTTTTGTCAGCCTCGTAATTTTTAACTTCCCTTTGGAAGTTATCGTAATGGGTCCGAAAATCGAAATCAAAATGTATAACAAATTTTTATGTTTCAAAGTCACTACACTATTTTGCACTATTTCTGAAAAGATGTCTGTGTGTGTGTGTGTACGTACGTACGTATGTGGTCATTTCTTTCTAAGACGAAATCTCGAGAATGAAAAATGATATCGACTTTATTAGGGTGCAAATAGAAGCATATTAACATCAACAAGACCCGAAAGAAGTTTTATCAAAATCGATCAAACCTTTTTTTTTTGTTTCAATAAAACGACTGAAAAAAAGTAGATTTTATATGAAATCTCGTACAAAAAAATGTTATCAACTTCGGTGAGGTTTTTACCACTTTCGAAGCCTCCCACACCCAGACCCACCGCTACTTGAGCAGCTGACGGTCGATTCACTGATTAGTTGTACGAGATCAACTATCGATATAAAAATCAGCCGGCTTACTATGACTTTTTCATTTGCAACGCCGCCTCCCGGACTATAAGTACACGCACTCACTTTTTTACAAACTTTTAATAATCTAGTTATAGTTACGCAATCCATTCTTTAAGTCAATGTTTCTTGCATAAGTCTCGGACTCCAACAGTGTTACCAACCCACCACTTGGAATAGAAAGTAATTTTACGCTCCTCGAAGATATTATCGAAATTCGTAGTTACTTACGATGAATTACAATGCGAAATTACTACCGAGTAGAAGGAATTATGTGTGCTTTATTAGAGTTTGCTGGGAGACGCGTGCAATTTACTTAAATTGTTGCAAACCGCATATCGTTTACAGATGTGTAACACATGTACGAATATAGTAGGTACTACCTTTACATATTACGTTATTATATATTTTACTGTCTAGCTAAATTAATTTCATTTAGAACTGTTGAAAACTGAGTACATTGAGATAATACATAATTCAGTTTCTAACAGGTTTCAGTTCTGTTTTATTCAGGGTGTATCGAACTAATTTTAACACGACCGTCCAACATGTAAAATGGTGTTTTCCATGGATAGGACCGTGCGTGTAAATAGTCGCGTTAAGAGCCGTTCTAAAAAAATATTAGTAAAAATAGTACATTGTGCCACAAGGGAGGAAAGTGCTACATTTCCTCCCGTGTTGTGCATACTATTTTTTCTCCTGCCAGGCCGAAAGTTCGCAAAATTGAAAAAAAAATTATTATTTTTTTATTTTATTTTATTATTAAAATTATTGAAAAATAATTTTAAAGGAAATAATTTGTGTAGGAGACAGAAGTAGGTGCGTGAGAGCCGGCATAAGTACTATTGCGCACGCGCACTTGTCCGTACCACAGGAATAAAGAGTGACTTTGTTCCCGCTTGGCTGGGACGAAAGTACGAACTTTCGGCCTAGGTAGGAGAAAAAACTTTTTAAAGACAAGCTTTTATTAAAATTGACTAAAGAGGAAAAAATAATTTTTTATAATTTAGGTTCATAATAATTATAAAAGCGTGGGTCGTGACTAATAAACTATCATAGAGTTTACAAACCACGCTTTTATAATATTATGAACCTAAATTATAAAAAAATTTTTTTTCGTTTTAATGAATAAGCAGTGTAACGTCATTATAAATCCAAAATGGCGGCCGAACATTTTTGAAGACTAAAAAGAACAAAAAAAATATTTGTAGAAAACTTTTTATAGACAAGCTTTTATTAAAATGGACAAAAAAGGAAAAAATAATTTTTAATGATTTAGGTTCATAATTATAAAAGCTTGGGTCGTGACTACTCATAAAGTTTACAATCCACGCTTTTATAATTATGAACTTAAATTATGAAAAAATATTTTTCCCTTTTTAGTCCACTTTAATAAAAGCTTGTCTTTAAAAAGTTTTTTTTTACAAATATTTTTTTTGTTTTTTTTAGTCTCTCAAAATGTTTGGCCGCCATTTTGGATTTATAATGACGTTACACTGCTTATTGTAATCTACTCGTCATACCCTTTCATTTGATACCCATATCATGGGAGTTGTAAAGAAATAGGTAATTCACCATTTCGTGTCGGTCACCATATTGAATTTAGAATGACGTCACACAGCTTATTGTACTCTACTTGTCATACCTTTTTATTTGATACCCATGTCGAGGGGGTTGTAAAGAATAAGGTAGGTACCTAATCCGCCATTTTGTGGTGGCCGCCATATTGGATCTACCATAATTTCAAATAGGTATACTATATTCTATTGTCTTCAGAACCAAAGGTGGGTGCAAAATTTCAGCATGATTGGATATCGGGAAGTGGTTGAAAATTCGATTGCCAGTTTTGTCCCTGACTTGTCCCAGACAGACAGGAAAACAAGTTAAATAAAAGCTTGTAAAAAGGCCTTTTTCGACACGGTTTTCTCTTTTGTTTCACTTTTTACACACGGCTGTCACTTTTTACGCATATCCATTTACATACTTCCGTTACAAAAAGTATCAAACGTTTATTTTTATTTATTGTAAATTATAGACGCGCCGACAACTTAGGTCATTTGTATCAAACGTGACAAGTGTAAGAAGATGCCTCCTTTTTAAAATGAGTGCGATATTTTGAAACGAGTTAGAGGCGAGTGAGTCGGATTTTATTCGGGGGCGACACAATTTAACAAACTACGTTTTAAATATTAGAATCATTGTGTAGGACGCAGAGAAAATGGAACTGAAAGGGGGACGGCAAATCGTCTTTGGCCAGTGCGCAAATTTTATAAATTATAACTTGATATTTTGTAGGAGTTTAAATTCTTTTGGCTAGCGAAGTGCGGCGGTAGTCTCGTCTCTCTCATACGCCTGCATTCTACATAGTCTATCGCACTAGGCCGGCGGACGCTTGACACACCAGTCTTACGTCACGTTGACAGTATTTGCCGATCTCATTCTAACGCATGGCATTTGAAAACCAAAACTTCTCTCTCTGACACATGGAGTGTCTTTTTAAAGTATCGTTTTAGAAATGCAAAAATATTTGTTACTGTATACCCGCGTATAATGTGGTACTTTTTAACGTTAGTTTTTAACCTGTTATAAAATACGTCCCGCATTTTGGAAAAAAATGCGGGTGTCGTATTCGTATAAAAATCTCTACTTTACAGGCTACAGCACTGTACAATACTAAATAAATTAAAAAATGTATGAACTTCCTATTGCCTCGCCTATATGCAGTATGTAAGGTGAATGTGGGAAATTAAAAATAGCAACCGGCTTCCCAACAAAATGAAGTTATTTATATAGTGATTAAACGGGACATTGCATTTCCCATGTAGGTACCTATATAAAGGCAGCAAAATGTGAGTACCCTATATTCACCCATTATAATCTGCTACTACAAAACAAAGTCACTCAGGTTACTTATACAGGGTGTATTTTAAAATCACCGACAATTGAAAACTGGAGATTAAGACAAATATTGCCATTCCGAAAATGCTTCCTAACCGAAGATACAAAGAATTTCAAAATGTTTTTAAACTTTTTTTCAGATTTTTAAAAACTCGAAAAGTTATCTAATTGAGATTTGATACACTCAAATAATTCTCTCTGTTTTTAACGTTGTTAAGAGGGAGAGACAGAGTGATTGGATCCGCATATAATTTTCGAAAACGTCAAATTAAGAAGGAGATAGAGCGATATTTAATCCGCATATAATATTCTTACCCTGTATTGCAATATACTAATAAGTTATGATGCTAAAATGGTTAACAAAACGGGCGTCATTAAAAAATGTAGTGATTTGGTGTTTTATGGTTATTTACTAATATTCAGGTAATAATTAAATTGTGCGATTGTTTACGTTATTACAATAATTAATATCTCAAAATACGGAGTGGCAAATCGAAAAACAGTATGATTTTATTTATATACAGCTGGTGGTGTGTGTATGCTATTTGTCTTTTACCAAAAGTTCGACATGAGCCATTTTGTCTTATGACCACCGATATATAGGTGCCTACCTAACAAGTCTAACTCTATATTGAACAGGAAACCATTAAAACGGGTAATAGAATATTGGAAGCTCGTGTTTTACATTCTTCCGGAGCGAGGGTTTGAAATTAGCAATATCGTCATTGGGTAGGATGCGGGGGCACGGCGTTGTGTAAGGCGACCGGGTCCCACAGAGAATGGGGACGAAGCACATCAGCTGTATCTTTACCTGCCTGCTGCCTTCCGTTACAATACTGACATTCAAGGTATGCAGAATGAGTGTCGGGTCCCATAAATGAGCTAATATCCTCAACAACACAACGTTCCTCCCTCACGCTAACATACTTCAGCAGCTTCGTGTGTTAAGGACTCCAACGATATTGTAACAAAACTGTTTTCCGAGTTGGCGGAATAAATATTTATTTAATATAATTAACAATTCAATAACAATAAACGCAACAACTATATGTCAATTCTAACAATCAACACAATAATAATAACGAAACAATAATTCTTAAACAAAGTGAAACACAAAATATAACACTATATTTATATACTGTATTTATATTCGCAGTTCAACACGACACTGACTCACGACTGACTGACCGCTGACTCACTCGTAGGTACTTCGCTTATATAGGTCGAGCAGCCTGGCCCAGCACGCTCGCGCGCTCTCCAGAACATTCCGGCGGGTACTCGTATCTTCGATATCATTCCACGCCTCACCACTGTGACCTTTCCTTCTCGACGCTTCTATTGTAGGCAGTGGCGTAACATCTTGGGGTTTGCTACAATATTATAGCTCACGGTCGAGTAGATTAATTTTTAGTGTATTTGCCATATGGCACATACACTATTGGCGTCGGTCGGATGGCGGGACCTAGGGGTCGGACTAAAACTTCTCGACGTTTCATAGCCTCCTGAACAATTTGGCACCATTTTTGGAAATGTTTATATATATATGTATATATATATGTATATATATATTTATATATATATATATATATGTGTTCGCGGCATAACTCTCGAAAGACTTAATTGATTTGAACTAAATTTCGTAGACACGTTGGAATCCATCACCGCACGGAACCTATTTAAAATGGGCCCAATCGGACCATTTTGAGGGTAGTTTTTAGGGGTTGAAAAAAGTTTTTGGGCCCAAAAATACCGAAAAAAATCTCAGAATTGTTTAAAAATTGGAATTTAACCCTTTAGTAGAGATTAAAGTGTGTTGCTAAAATTTTAACAAAATCGGCACGACAGGACCGGACTTACAAATTTTATGAAAACACTAGTTTACGGATAGTGATTTATTTGCTGACGGGTGTATTTAATTTGGTACGGAGGTTGCATTGATAATACTATTGAAATTAGGAAAAAAAATATTATTTTAAGGGATGTATTAAAGGGTTAAATTTTTCATTTTGTCCAAAAACAGACTTAAGTTCACATAATAAAGCCACAAGGCCTGTATTATCAAATACACTATATTGTCGGCAGGGTTTTGGCACTGCGACCCGAGTTTTTTTGAAATGAAACTTCTTTTAGCGTTTTCAGCTGGTTACACTAGGCCGCACTATAAGTGTAAGCTTTCACCAAGAACCGTGTTCGACTGATCAGTGTAGAGTGCATTGCTACAGTGTATCATGTTCGGTTTAGCGGCGGTGGGATGCTAGTGTGACCCTAAGTGTTACACTTTTAGCACCGTCGCAGGTAGGTCGTGTAAATAAAGTGCAACGTTACAGCGGTAATGACAGAGTAATGATTTATTTTATTTATTGTAAATTATAGACGCGTCGACAACTTAGGTCATTAGCGTCTTGTTTACATCAAATAACAACTCACTTAAAACTAAATTACATCACAAAACATCCATGAGCGGAGGCGGGATTCGAACCCACGACAATGTGATCCAAAGGCCGCTACGCTAACCGTTATACCACTCTGTCCTCGACAGAGTAATGACATACTCAACACTGCAGATACGGTGCTAGTGATACACTCGTGCAAAACTACGCGTCACTATAGTGTCAAAAAGTGCAAAACAGCTGAAAATAAGTGCAAAGAAGTGCAGGAAACCGCTCGCTGTTCACGTAGTGAGAGGCTGTTGCACAGATAAAATGTAGAGATGCTTTGAATGACACTTCTATTATTCACAGGGAAAAATTGTCACTGCTTAAGAGTATTCTTTACCGAAAGTTAGCCTCTGCACTCTTCATCTCAAATCCTTTTCCCTCGCCTATAAGCGGTTAACGGTCTCCCGACGCTATTTTTAAAGTTAAAGGGTTCCAGTAAACGCCAATTGAATGACCAAGACTTACACTACAGATCCTACAGGTGAATTTTTTGAACGAAAGTTTTGGCTACGTGTGAAAGATTACTTAATTTTTAGAAAAGTTGTAAGTTTTTCCAGGATTTATTTTTCAATTTTCCGTATGTAGGATCTGTAGTATGATTCTCGGTTCTTCATGTGGATTTTCTCCGAATCCTTTAGCTTTAAAGACAGTGTCGAGAGAGCAGTAACGGTTTTTAGGCGAGGGGAAAGGATTTATATTGTGTAACTAGTGTGCTAAATACATCTTTATACATCAGGCGCGATATTTTCAGCACAAGTAGTAGGCGAGCACACACGAGCCTTGGCGAGTGTGCATCGCGAGCCGCATACGAGTGCTGAAAACATCGCGCCTGACGCATAAAGATTTAGCACACGCGTTGCACACTATACTTTATATAACACATGCATGGTTTTAGAATTTAATTGAATTAAAAAAACAGTTACATGATGGTTCATTATGTAACTAGTTACATAATGGTTCGTTATGTAACTAGTTACATAATGGTTCATTATGCAATTGTTTTTTCATTATAGCACTGAAAAGCGTTGCATAATGGATCATTATGTAACTAGTTACATAATGAACCATCACTGAAAAGCGTTACCTAATGGTCACTAGTCAATAAACGGCTATTTAAGGTTCGCAAAACAGATACTAAAAACACTAAAAGCGTGCATGTGTTATATAAACAATGTTACCGTAGTAAATAAATTTTATTTCAGCCAATCTATACACACAATTAGAAGTTCATAAGTACTTCTATTCAAAACAACCCCAAAAGTTTGAAATTCTTCAGTGAACAACTCGCGCAGCCCTTATAAAATCAATTTTGTCAGAAATGGCATCATAAAATCTATATAGCCAATAACTCCCAGAAGCTTAATCAATTTAAAGTCTAGCAAAACGCAGCATCTCTATATATTATACGGTCTTTATTTTCATGTGGAAAATATTACGTAAAATACACACAGATTCATTTCCTGTTAAATTTTATGTTCGTCTCTGTGATTTCTGTACAGCAGAAGTCATTCTCTGTTGGAGGGAGTTCAATTTCCGATTTTAGTCAACCGAAAAAAGTTAGATATAAAATAATCTTTTAAAAACCACTTACAAAATTAAGTGCAATCTTTAGACCATTTTATTAATACAGCTTCTGAGTATATTCGTTAAAAGCTTTACGTATTCACAAATTTATATAGAGGAGTATTTTTTTCGAAGTCCGCCAACGGAAAGGGCTTTCTGACTCTAATATCAATATTTTCAATTTATTGCAATTTGACATATGGGAGGAGTCTACTTATGACGTAATCAAATATGGCGACATTAAAGTGGTAATTTAAAAAACAGAGCATAATATAGACTTAATATCAAACGAATCGGGTCGAATTTATTTTTCAGAAATTTCGCAAATTTGTACAAAGAGGGAGATCTTCTTACTTTTGGCATTTTTAAGAAAACTCAAAAATCTCTCAGATACTGTTTATATCCTTGAAACTAAAAGTACGGGGTGTTGGAGTCGATTCAGCGTTATTTTTTCTATAAATAGACTTATTATCAAACTACTCGGGTCGAATTTATTTTTCAAAAATTTCGCAAATTTGTACAAAGAGGGGGGTCTTCTTTTTTTTGGCATTTTTAAGAAAACTCAAAAATCTCTCAGATACTGTTTATATCTTTGAAACTAAAAGTGCGTGGTGTTGGAGTTGATTCAGCGTTATTTTTTCTATAAATAGACTTAATATCAAACGAATCGGGTCGAATTTATTTGTCAAAAATTTCGCAAATTTGTACAAAGAGGGGAGTCTTCTTACCTTTAGCATTTATAAGAGGCCCAAGTCATGTTATTTTGAATCGCTTGAAAATAATTATTAATGTCGGTCTTTTGTTCTGTTGTACCACTATTTGAATACTTTTTGTACACGTCGGTCGATTCCAAATATATTTTTACTCTAACAATATTATTTATTAGTATCTACTGTTTGGATATAAAAGCTTTATTTCTGCTTTATATCTTAAAACAGGAATATACCTACTAATTGAAAAAATTACCGTTTCTCATCTTGCGATTCATTTGTTTCGTCACAGTATGGCGAAACAAATGCAAGTCACAGTGTTTTTCAGTAGGAAATCCTGTCAGCTCATTGCATCCACCTGTATTTGTAAAGATTTTCGAATATGTGTTAATTTTAGAGATTTGTTGTACTTATAGGTAGGTATATTATAATGTTGCGATATATCATTTATTATCTTTTTAGGGTTCCGTACCTTATAATGAAAAAACGGAACCCTTACAGGATCACTCTCGTGTTTCATGTCCGCGGAAGTATCTGGTTATCCCCTGTTTCACTGGTCTTTTTGCGTTGAAGGAAAGAAAGGATTGAAATCTCTCCTAATCTCTCCGCGCTAAAACAGGCATAACAACAACGAGTTCACTAAGATGTCCGTAAAACGCCGAATTTTACCGAATGCTCCAGCCACGCGTCAACGCAGTGACCGTTGGCGACAGTTAGATCTCATAATTAAATTGGAACTATACGGACACTCTAACTTCTAAGGTGGGTTCTAGGGACAGAGAGGAAATATCTCCGACAGTGAACATAGTTCCTTTAACTATATTATATAGGTACAGGTCCGGAACTACCCAAGTCAACTGAATATAGTAATAAACGAAAATTCTTACTAAATAATATCACAAATCAGTCACTTGTCAAAATTTAAAACTAATTTATTTGTATTATTTTATAGTATTTACTTTGTCCACAATCGCATTCATTAATTAATTTTTTGTAACACATATCCCCCTATATTATTAAACGAGTAAATCTTGTATATATGTATCTATGTATATATGTATATATGTATATACAGGGTGAGTTCGACCACCCGTATCAGTCGTTTTTTTCGAAAACGGTTAGTCGTAGAGAGTTGTGTCAAAAATTTGTATTATAAAAGCCCTAATAAAGAATCGAATGGTGATAATTTTTTTTTCCGGGAAGGTCTGCTTCCTTATTAGTTTGCTCCAGAATGTCCAGAACTCCGGAATTATAAATGTAACGATAGGTCGAAAGTGGTATTGTTGAAAAGATCTTTAAAAAATAAGCAAGTTTTGTAGGAAAATTTTTTTTATTACTGTCACCCCTGTTAAGTAATATTTGTTTGAAATTACTAAATTAAAATGTCATAATAACGAACTTTTTAAAAGTCCGCATTTAAAATCTAGTTACCTATCTATCGATCATTAAACACTGAAGAAGTATACTTACAGTATAACCAGAAGAGCTCAGTAGTATCTGTTAAAGAGTAAATGGAAGACAGTTTGAACACTTGTGACAATGTCTAAGGTTGCTAGATTTTTAATGCCGACTTCGATCGTTATTATGAAAATTTGATTTAATAATTTCAAACGATTGTTACTTAACAGGGGTGGCAGTAATTAAATAATTTTTCCTACAAAACTTGTCTATTTTTTAAAGAGCTTTTCAACAGCACCACTTTCAACCTATCGTGTTTTCTAAAATTCCGGAGTTTTGAACATATAATAATTTATATTTATACTTATAGAAATTTACAGGGGTGGCAGTAATAAAAAAAAATTTCCTACAAAACTTGCTTATTTTTTAAAGATCTTTTCAACAATACCACTTTCGACCTATCGTTACATTTATAATTCCGGAGTTCTGGACATTCTGGAGCAAACTAATAGGGAAGCCGACCTTCCCGGGAAAAAAAATTATCACCATTCGATTCTTTATTAGGGCTTTTATAATACAAATTTTTGACACAACTCTCTACGACTAACCGTTTTCGAAAAAAACGACTGATACGGGTGGTCGAACTCACCCTGTATATAAATATTTTCTCGAAAACGGCTCTAACGATTTTGATCAAATTTACCGAAAAGGGGTTTCGGGGGGCAAAAAATCGATTTAGCTAGGTCTCATCCCTGGAAAAATTCGTTTTCCTATCGATTTTATCATTTTTAAAAACGGTTTTTTGACCTGTCAAAACATTGTAATATCGTGAGTAGGCTTTGGAGAAAACAAACTACTTTCATTATTTATAATATGTCAAAATACTCTGACAGAATTTTTAACTTATTAAAATAATCCGTGAACTATTTGTATAGTAAAGAATAACAGAAATAAAAACTAAACGTAATTATGTAAGTAGTTTTAACTAATATTTAAATAAATAGATACCTAAGTATGTTATTTTTATATTACCTATATAAAATATTATGTATATTATGTACGTTAAATATAGTATGACGTATAATCTTACCTAGACTTTTTTTTCTCAAAAAAGAAAAACGATTTTGATGAAATTTACAGAATAGGGATTTTTCGGGGCGAGAAATCGATCTAGGTAGGAATCTTGGTCCCAGGGGGACCAATTAAAAAAAAGAGTTTTTTTATTTATAACTCGGTCAATTGTCAGATCGATTCGAAGCCTATTTCTACATAGATTTTGTATAATATATCACAAGGGTTAAAACTGTAAATGAACACTAATATAAGAAGTGTCTTGCACAATATGTAAACAATGACAAACAGGCGGCCCGAAGGGCCGCACTTCTGGCAACGCGAGTCTGTGTAAAAACACATCGATTTTTGAAAACTATTGTTAAGATACATACAAAAAAGTTTTGTTTAAAAATTTGCACGGCGGCCCGTAGGGCCGCACTTCTAGCGACGCAGGCATGCAGTATATCAAAACACATCGATTTTTAAAAACTATGGTGAAGATGCATGCAAAAAAGTTTTGCGCTGCAGGTTTATAGTCTGTCGTTTGTTATTAAAAGATATAATATGAATTCTATTTCTTCGAAAATCGATTTTTGTGAGTTTTTCAGTAGGTACCTTCTATGCAAACAAAATATTTGAAATTTACTGAAAGTTGCTAAGATGACATCACAGAGAAAAAGTACTTCGATAAAGTTGATATTAATTGGTATCAATGTTTAAAAATGGATTATTGAAACGGCAACGGGCAAGCAGAATTTCATCTGATTCGAACATTTTTACAAGATATTCAATCTATGAAAATCGGTTTTTGCGAGCTCTTCAGTCAACAAAACAATAACGGCGGTAGATTTGAAAATGGCGACCTAAGTAATATTTACAGGAAAAAATGCTTGATTCAAGTTGATACTTAGTTTTTACGCTTAAAAATACACATAGGTATTTAAAATATTTAACAGAAACAATTATTTAAATTATGTTTCAGAAATAAATTCGTTTCGGAATAATATTTTGAGAAAATAATATCTCACAGCATACAAGTACTATTTTTTTGAACTCATCCGAGCAAAGCTCGGCACCCAGATATTATACTTATGAAATGTACAAGATTTCGTAGTTGCTATGATAATGAAGTAAATATTTTTAGCTGTCATTTTGCTGTTTGAAATTGATTCAATGTAAAGCTCTAAAGTTGAAATTGTTGTACATTTCATACAATTGCAAAAAATAGTGTATACAACTCGTAAAATTAAGTATAAGACGCTCGGGGTGTTTGTACTCTCGCCTGCGGCTCGATAACCAACTTCACCCCTCGCGTCTTATACTTAATTGTACTGGTTGTATATGTTACTAATTTTTAACTCTTTGGTATGGATCTGATCGAAAATGTCAGCTATTTCTATTATTACACTTAAATATAAAAGAATAATAACTTGACAAAATAAAAAGTTTCCCCATCCCTTCGAATCGGTTTTTTAAATTTTAAGTAAAGACTAATATAATTATTTTTAAACAACGTTTAATATTTTTTGCTGAAAAAGTATTTCATCGCCATTTTAATATTATAAAAGGAGTCCTGATAAAATTATAAAAACGGCTAATAAAAACGCGGTACAAATTAAATTATGTGAAACATACAATATAAAGAAAATAAAATAATATCAAAGTGCAAGCGCGAGCAAAACATTTTATACCTATGCTACGTCTATTTGAATGTGTCGCTGATTTTGCAAAAGTTTACTGCTAGAAAAGCATAATTTAGTTGTTTGTTATATAAAATGTATGCCAGTCGTGTGTTTCATATAGAATTTTACATTCGTCACAGAATTCTATGAGGTGTAAATTGTGCATTTTTAGGAACCCTATATTGTCCTCATTATTCTGTCTGTCTGTATGTCCGTCTGTTCCAGCCTTTAATCTGCTAAACTATAATGCTGCAATTATGAAATAGACATAATATTATATTGTGTAAGTTGATGCTACTTTTTTATGGAGATTTTAAGGGCTCGTTCAGACACCGCGGAATCCGCGCGTTTGCAATCGCGCGTTTTGAACCGCGGAAAAATATACTGTGTATCAGACAGCCGCGGTGAATCTTATATTTGTTCAAAAGTCCGAAACGCGCGGCCTCCGCAAAGCAACTGAACGCCGTCACGGCACGTCAAAGACCGCGCGGACGCCGCACGGTACTATTTTTCGGGGGTCGAATGGCGGCAGTCGACGGGCGGATTGGCGATCCGCCCGGATATGTATCAACGAATATGCTTACGTCAATGTAAATTGTAAATAAGCTCCGCTCGGTTGATCTGCACGGATTGCTTCCACACGGTTTTTGCAGTGTCTGAATTAGCTCTAAGGGGCTCTCGTAGACCGAAAACGAGGTAAAAAATGACAAGAGGCAAGCAATTACGATTGTGTCTCAACAGAAGATTAACAGAAATATTAACATGACATACAAAACAAAAACTATGGCGTAACTATGATAGTTCGCGTCACACATTTTTGTAACGCATTTTTCGTTTCGCATCATTTGACTCCCCTATATACCGCCGGGAAAGATGTAAAGATTTTGAAGGTTAGCCATGTGTGGTGTCTATGAACATTGAACAGCTCTCATCAAATAGAGTATAAGAATGTGTTTTTATTTATTTTATAATCCAAAATTGCGACGTAGATGTCCCGCAAAGTGGTCGCATTTGGAAAATGGAAATGATTTGACTTAAAAATGTGAAATTTGTATAATTGTAGTCTTAACGATTACAATTAAAGACACATTTAAGTTGCCATAACATCGGTTTTGAGACTTCTGAGATAGATATAGATAAATTGAAGATTATCGACGATCGACAGCTGAGGTCATCTATGTCTATTATTTCTGGGATAAGTGCCTCAGAAACTGGTGATGTAGGTATAAATAGCTGCATGTATGGATCTTTCGGAGTTGGTACTGAGCCGATTTTATTAACAATTAAAAATGATTAATATTTTTGAATAACTCATTTACAGAATGA
Organism: Mongoloraphidia duomilia; assembly: GCA_039654895.1. Taxonomy (NCBI): domain Eukaryota; kingdom Metazoa; phylum Arthropoda; class Insecta; order Raphidioptera; family Raphidiidae; genus Mongoloraphidia; species Mongoloraphidia duomilia. Next base: position 2,719,913 of record CM077520.1, on the reverse strand, counting down.
ATCAGCGGATTTTCCCCTGATAAATTATAAATTGCAAAAGCTATGATTTTTCTGTGACGTTACATAAAATCGACATAAATCGCGTAGCAGCACTGCTGTTCGTTGCGATGCGACGCCGTGCGTCGTAAGCAAAACAGAGCAGAGTGGTGCGGGACACGGCGACGCACAGTGGTCCAAAATAAGAAAAAGTTGACAAACTCTATCCGTTACTAATAAAAATTCGTGTATGTTCAAGAACACGTTTAAACGGTTTGAATCCCCCTATATTATTAAACGAGTAAATCTTGTATATACCTACCTATCTATGTTTCTATGTATCTATATAAATATTTTCTCGAAAACGGCTCTAACGATTTTGATCAAATTTACCAAAAAGGGGTTTCGGGGGGCAAAAAATCGATTTAGCTAGGTCTCATCCCTGGAAAAATTCGTTTTCCTATCGATTTTATCATTTTTAAAAACGGTTTTTTGACCTGTCAAAACATTGTAATATCGTGAGTAGGCTTTGGAGAAAACAAACTACTTTCATTATTTATATGTCAAAATTATCTGACAGAATTTTTAACTTATTAAAATTATCCGTGAACTATTTGTATAGTAAAAAATAACAGAAATAAAAACTAAACATTATTATGCAAGTAGTTTTAACTAATATTTAAATAAATAGGTACCTAAGTATGTTATTTTTATATTACCTATATAAAATATGTATATTATGTACGTTAAATATAGTATGACGTATAATCTTACCTAGACTTTTTTTTCTCAAAAACGAATAACGATTTTGATGAAATTTACAGAATGGGGATTTTTCGGGGCGAGAAATCGATCTAGGTAGAAATCTTGGTCCCAGAGGGGAGCAATTAAAAAAAAAGGGTTTTTTTATTTATAACTCGGTCAATTGTCAGATCGATTCGAAGCCTATTTCTACATAGATTTTGTATAATATATCACAAGGGTTAAAACTGTAAATGAACACTAATATAAGAAGTGTCTTGCACAATATGTAAACAATGACAAACAGGCGACCCGAAGGGCCGCACTTCTGGCACCGCGAGTCTGTGTAAAAACACATCGATTTTTGAAAACTATTGTTAAGATACATACAAAAAAGTTTTGTTTAAAAATTTGCACGGCGGCCCGAAGGGCCGCACTTCTAGCGACGCAGGCATGCAGTATATCAAAACACATCGATTTTTAAAAACTATGGTGAAGATGCATGTAAAAATGTTTTGCGCTGCAGGTTTATAGTCTGACGTTTGTTATTAAAAGATATAATATGAATTCTATTTCTTCGAAAATCGATTTTTGTGAGTTTTTCAGTAGGTACCTTCTATGCAAAAAAAATATTTGAAATTTACTGGAAGTTGCTAAGATGATATCACAGAGAAAAAGTACTTCGATAAAGTTGATATTTGGCATCAATGTTTAAAAACGGATTATTGAAACGGCAACGGGCAAGCAGAATTTCATCTGATTCGAACATTTTTACAAGATCTATGAAAATCGGTTTTTGCGAGTTCTTCAGTCAACAAAACAATAACGGCGGTAGATTTGAAAATTGCGACCTAAGTAATATTTACAGGAAAAAATGCTTAATTCAAGTTGATACTTAGTTTTTACGCTTAAAAATACACATAGGTATTTAAAATATTTAACAGAAACAATTATTTAAATTATGTTTCAGAAATAAATTCGTTTCGGAATAATATTCTGAGAAAATAATATCTCACAGCATACAAGTACTATTTTTTTGAACTCATCCGAGCAAAGCTCGGCACCCAGATATTGGTATAATAATACGTTTAAACAATATTATGTATGTATAATATTTAGCCGAATATACAGATAAAACGGTAATATATCTAGTTGATTAAAAAACCAAAAAAGTAGGGCCGCACAATTATATTAAAGTTGACATTCAGGAGATTTAATCAGTGATGAATTGCATAAGTCCTATAGCTTTACACGACACCTCTTTTTCGTGCGGCAAATCATGCGCCATTGTATGCATTTGCGCATTCAATAGGAGGCAAAAAAATACAACTCTTGAAAAAACACTCTTAACTACGTTTTAAAAGGATAACATATTATTTATTTATTCTAAATCTAATTTATATATATAAAAAAAAAAAATTTTTTTCTTTTTTTCACTTTACCCTTTTTGTTTTCGACTCTTTCTTCTGGGGTATATTATATACTCGTAAATATTTAAGTTATAAATCTTATGATCATCACACTAGCGCTGGCTGACTGTGAAAACAAAGGCCAAAATTTTTATTTAAAAAAAAAAAAAAAAAAAAAGAATAACATATTTAAAGTTACATGTTTCTTAGACCAGCAGGATGGATGCAATTATTAAGCCTATGGAAAACGTAAAATCTACTTTTCGCAACCATTTAAGGTAGCTTTTCAAGATGCCTCTTTTTCGTGTGGCAAATCATACGCCATTGCAGGTATTTGCGCATGCAAAAGGAGGCAAAAAATGCATCTAGTTTCGTTATGCATCATAGTGTTTACACCTAGAGTTAGTTGCACATGAAAACTGTCTATATGAATCAATAAATTTAAGAGTTTTTTTCATTATTCCAGTCCATTTTACTAAACAAAACAACACAATACGCATGAATGATGCAAGAAAGTCCTGACTGACTCGGGACACGCTTGCGTCGTCTTACCTCTCAGTAAAATGTCTCGTGCGTTATAAATTGACGCATGCAGACAGGCCTTTCACTGCGCTTAAGCGCATGCGTCAAGATGCACGAAAAGAGGTATCGTGTAAAAGCTACCTTAAGTGAGGCGGTTAAGAGATGTAAGATTTAACTTCTAAACTAAAAGAACGCGGACCTGCGCGTGTGCTTAATCGATTCCGCGTGTTTTTTCAATAAGAGTGCTTACCCTTATTATTTTAATTATTGTAAATGATAGACGCGTCGACAACTTAGGTCATTAGCGTCTTGATTACATTAAAATAATAACAACACACTTTAAATGACATCACAAAACATTCATGAGCGGACGCGGGACTCGAACCCACGACAGTCTGATCCAGAGGCCGCGTCGCTAACCACTGAACCATTCTGTCTTCTGCAGTTCTGTATCGCATTTAGTTTAGAAGGTATCAGCGTTTTAAATGTTTTGAGAAAGTTTATCATAAATTTTAAAATAAAAGACACCGATCTGTCTACATTCGATTTAGTGTACTGTTTTGTTTATAACAACGAAAAATTTGAAAATTAACGGTGAGATTTCTTAATATTGTCAAAAATCTAAATTTTACGGCAGTAATAAAATGATAATTTTTGTAACACATAAAAATTAAAATTTTGTGGTTGTATTTTCGGTTGCGGCACAATCGTAATTACTGTGCTCCTTGTGAATTTTTTTCAATTTTGAACCACTGTGCGTCGGCGCAGTGGTTCACACAGAACAGGAAATGCGTCGTCAGCGGATGTAGCAGCATGTAATACAGGATACACGCACATCAGGACCTCCAATGTTTATGTGTGTTGCTGGATAAACTACCTCACAGCTGCTTCTTACACTTTCGTTTTATAGTATAAAAAAAATGTTTTGTACTTTTCTTTGCATTTTTTTTCGTTTCAAATTCCTTACAGACTCTTTATTAAAAATATACAACATATATTTTTGCGTACTATAAAATGGACGGCATTTTTATTTATGCGATGTTTATGGTAATACATTCGTAGACATTTTCCAAAGTGATAATATTTTTGTTACACAGATGAAGTTACATTTTAGGATAAATTAATAGATTTATACTTCACTCGAAAACGTTCGCACTAGTGACGGTGCTAGCGGCTGTCGCTACAAACTGTTAAACAATTAGCTTATTTGTCTGTCTGTCTGTTTGTTTGTCATCCAGTTCTGAGCTTTGTTTAAAGTTTCAAGTCTCTAGCTCATCGGGAAGTTGTAGACGTTTGTGTTTAAAATCGATTGCAAAATTTGTACCGATCAGACAAAAAAACAGACAGACAGACAAGAAAGCACGTTAATAAAAACGTGGTAAAAACAAATAGTAATATTAAAACCACTAGATAAAAATTTAAAACAAGAACAATACGGTTCCTTACGCAATTAATCAATCTCATTAATTATAGTACCTAAACTGTAAAAACATAACGCAATAATTAATATGTAATGAAAATGTAGGTTTTCTTTTCTGGGAAAAATTAAAGTCAAGTTTAAAAAATTTGCGGTAGGTACCCATAAACATAACATAAAAAAGTCTTAACATCCTTAGCTATAAATCCCGATGCAATTTAGAAAAGATAATAATAATAGGATAAAAAAGATATACAAAAAAATCTCAATTTTACGACGTTATAAAATTAATTTATTCATGCAATTTTCTTCGTAACACTTCACGTGTACCTTTTGAAGTGCTAAACATTCAGTTTTAAACCAAAACACGAGGATACCTTTTTTCATCGCAGTCTCTATCTCTGTCTTTTATTGAAACCTTAGTCGAAAATATTAACATTGGAAATGTTTATGTTCGTATATGGGGGCAGAGTTACGAGTTTTCGTTCAAGGTCAAAAGACAACGGTGTCGCGATCAAGTGAGGAGCAATCATGCAAAATTGAACAAGTGCAATTTTTTCGAAATGTGTTTTATATCATGTCTAGTTAATTGAGAAGTATTTGCGACGATCTGCGGTGTTATTTTTGAGCAAATGTTAATAAATACTGTAGAAAAATCCATTTAAAAGTTAAGTAATCAAGCAAAAGTGAACGCGTATATAACAGAAGAATAATAGGGTTATTCCTGACAAAACTAAACAGTGCATTGATAAATATTGTGTGTATAACAAACAGTTAATTATGTTTCATATATGCAGAATGATTTCCAATGTCCTCGATGCCTTTATTTAGTTAGGAATGTAACTGTGACAAACGAGTGATTCCATAAGGGTTTCATTTTTTTCTTTTTGAGGTATAAAACCGTAAAAAATAATAATAAATCAATCTACAAGATTTTTGTATCGCTGTTTGATATCGTTTATTTTACAAAACGAACGCGGTATGCAGTTCTTCAGGAAGCGAAATTGCCGGGACGCGGTTCTGCGATCACTTTTTATTAGTACGTCATTATACTTTTATAGACCATATATTAAAACTTCTTGCTGCTCATGCAAAACTGCAGTATAAAACTTATACAATTTACATTTACTTTTACTGAAATCCTCATCATTCTGCAGCGGTATCACAGCTTTTTGTTCTAACCGCTCTAATTATCGCAATTTACATACCCTACTTTTAACTTCAAATTAAAATTACAAAATATCTTTTATATTTTTAAAGCAGAACGCGCACTGAATTGACTCGGTTCGGCAACAATCGTAATTTTTAGAATATTGTTACAAAACTGTCTTCTGAGTTGGCGGAATAAATATTTATTTACAATAATTAAAAACACAACAATAATAAATACAACAACCAAAAGTCAGTTCTAACAATCAACACAAGTAATTAACACTTAACTATATACAATTGACTACACTAATATTTATTTTATCAGGTGAATTTATATCACGGAACTATTTATATCACTGTAATTCTATCAGATTTATTTATAACGTTTATTTATGTTGGTCATTTACTCAGTTACTTCAGTACTATTTATTTATCTCCACTCCACTGTACAGACTGATTCGACCGTTGATTGACTAATATTTATATCACTGATCCGCTTGGTTGCACGACTCACCATTGACTGCCTGACTTCCTCGCAGTCGCTTGCTTGTATAGGCCGCTTGGCTTAGGCACATCGCGTTCTAGCGTTCTCTAGAATGTTCGTGCGGTTACTAGCTGTTCGGTAAGCAGACCCCCGTTTCTCAGAACTGTTGCCTGCCGCTTATATACAGGGTGATCCGTAACAATATAATTTATATGGCGTTTCAAGGACTCCTCTATTGCAAACCTTGGTTTCCAGGTTGTAATCCGAGAATTGGTAAAAGTACCTATCAATTCGATTTTATTAAAAAATGTCAAGAGTTGTCATGGGACACCCGACAGAAGCTATGCTTTTTACGCATTGTATATAAAACCGAATTTATCAAAGCTATAGACAATACAATTGAAAAGTTATTATTTGACCGCCATTTTGAAATCTGATGCAATTGCATTTTTTTGTGTCCTATAAAGGTCTTAAATATCAATTTTTAAAAAGATCTGATAATTTTAACAAAAGTACATATGGCCGCCATTTTGAAATCTGACGCCATTTTATTTTTTTGTGTCCTATAAAACTCTTAAATATCAATTTTCAAAAAGATCTGATAATTTTAACAAAAGTACATATGGCCGCCATTTTGAAATCTGACGCCATTTTAATTTTTGTGTCCTATAAAACTCTTAAATATCAATTTTCAAAAAAATCGGATGATTTTTACAAAAGTACATATGGCAGCCATTTTGAAATCTGATGCCATTTTATTTTGTGTGTCCTATAAAACTCTGTTGGTGCATATATGTGTACATAGGCCACTGCTTGTGCGCCAGTATATTACTTGCACCGCTAGCCATAGCTTAGATATTATACTTTTAATACCTAACATGAGCGTGACGCGTCACGCACCGTGACGCGAACCTATAAGTTTACCCTCTGCCAGAAATCGTCTAACGCGCCTATAGAAGCATAGCTTCAAAAATAACAAATTGAAAATATGAATCGGCACTAGGTCCAAATAACCCTGACTATTAGTCGCCATAAAAAATTTAAAATACACTAAAATAAATTAAAATAAATTAAAGCGTTCTATAATTATTATTTTGTCAATTTATACACCATAGCGGTTCCGCCTAATCCGGGTGCAAATCTGTATTTTTGCAAAATATAGCCTACGTTACTCCTGAAAGTATGGGCTATTTGTTGCTGAAAAAAGAACACTTTTATCGTTTTGCTTAAAAATATTATAACTATGGTCCATCCACATCTAATTATTATTCTATTAATTCCGAATGACTATGGATTATAACTAGAAGCTATAATATTCCTAGAGCGGATTGCACACCATCAGCATTCTGTCGAAATGGGTAAAACGAAATCATTACAAGGAATCGATTCTTGTGGCGTATGGTCGCTTTGATATAAAACAAATTACTTGTCGCAGTGCTACGATTCTCTTAACCGACTTCACTACACACATCGAACAATCTCCATCAGGCTGAAGTTCGGTTACCTCCATGACTTTGCAAACAGTCTTCTCTATAGTGTTTATGTTTGAACTTAAAACAAACTACGACCGCAGTGTCACGTGGTTATCGATGTTACTACAAGCGTCGAATTAGAAACAAGTTGTTGAACACGATTTTAAGATGTTTTACTATAGTTGAATATACAAAAACACCTTGTCGTATTATCTTTATTCAAAACTAGCTTTTGCCTTCGGCTTCACTCACGTGAACGTTAACTCGGATAAATATTGCTTATGACGAGTAGGCAATCTTCGATAGTATAACATCTTTGATTTATTTTATTTATTGTAGATTATATAGACGCGTCGACAATTTGGTCATTAGCGTCTTAAATTACATTAAATAACAACTAACTTAAAACTAAATAACATCACAACGCCTAGGCCAACCCGCTAAAGCTAGAAACTAGGAATTTGGATAGTAGGTTTCTTTTGTGACGTAAACACCCACTATATGAAGGGATTTTTCGAAATTCAATCCCTAAGGGAGTCAAAAGGGGATAAACTTTTGAACGACTAAGAGGGAACAAAATAAACTATTAGTAAAAATACTTTTTAAAGACACGCTTTTATTTAAATATAGCTACTAAAAAGGAAAAAAATAAGTTTTAATAATTTAGTTTCATAATTATAAAAGCGTGGGTCGTGACTAATAAAATATCGTAGAGTTTACAACCCACGCTTTTATAATTATGAAACTAAATTATTAAAACTTATTTTTTTCCTTTTTAGTACATTTAAATAAAAGCGTGTCATTAAAAAGTTTTTTTTACTAATATTTTTTCCCGTATAGATAAAAAATATTTCCAGAACCAGGGAATGAAGCACATAATACGTACGTACAATTTTATAAGAAAAACAGTGCCTCTATTAAAAACGATGAAGCTAAAATCTCAACAAAAAACAAAAGAGAACGCAGAACGTTCTATTGTTTTAAGCATGTGCATATAACAAGATGACATTATGTAACTGGTGACGCGACATCGGTATAAAACAAAGAAGGCGCAGTTTTATGTGTAAGGCGGAGGCCCGGGCGCAGGACTAAGGAGTAAAGGGCAAAGTCAACCATAACAGCGAAAGGGGAAAGTGTACACATAAATAAAACATGTCCAGAGCTATTTCGCAACTGGCGAGAAAAAACAATTTATAGCTCCTCGGGCCTCGGAATCAATTATTCACGATTTATCCTCGACACGGAATCAAACTTTATACTGGCAGCTCGATCTGGCGGAAACAACGACAGTTAGATGGCCTCGCCTGATCATATAAATGTTGCTTTGACTAATTTAATTAAAACACTTAACTGATTGCTTTCAGTTTTAGTCACCCACTAAAGACAAGCCTTTAAATAATATGCTTCATAAAAACAAAAATAAAGATAGTTACTTCTTACCACAACAGTTTTATTGATGGATGTACATTTCGAAAGCTATGCTTTTATCTTCAGCATCTTGATATGGGTATTAAATGAAAGGGCTCTTACGAGTAGAATAAGATGAGTTACTGTTAGTGACGTCATTCTTAACCCAATATGTCGGGTTAACGTCACTAACTCATTTTATTCTATAACTCGTAAAGCTCTTTCATTTGATACCCATATTAAGGGGGTTTGAAGAATAAGGTACTCCGTCATTTTCTGGGGGCGTCCGCCATATTGGATATCGAACTATATTAGATATATCATATTGCATTGTCACGGGACTCATACACATGTGCAAAATTTCGAATCGCTAGCTCAATTAGAACTAATCGAAATTTTGATTGCAAGATTTGTAGCAGACAGACAATAAGTAAAGTTATATAGGTAAAAGCTTTTAAAAAAACAATATTCAAATAAACTTAAAGTTAAATAATCTTAATAAAATTAAGAAAAATTGCAGGATAGTGGACAAAATATTTGATTTATTAAATTAAATGTACGACGTTTCAAATATTTTGTCCACTATCCTGCGATTTTTCTTAATTTTATTATAATCACGATGGACACGATTTCTAATATAAGTTAAATAATCTTATTATTTTTTTATACTACACACAAATGGTACCAACCTTAAAAAAACGCAGGTATAGTATATATACAATTATTTGAATCCAATAAATGGTGAATACAAGGCATAGTCAATGTTATATTATATTATGTGTTTCGCACAAAATGTCAGAAATAAATAGAAAGAAGCCTCCTTGTAAAATTGATGACAGTTACTTGTCTTCTTTAATATAGGAAATCCGGCAAAATTGCACAGAAAATAATGCGATACTTGTACTGAAAAATGGTGAACAATTTTAGGTTGAACGTGAGCTTTCTATCTGACAAATCTTACTTCCAGAGTCTTAGTCTGTGATATCACAAGAAATAATCAATGATAAATGATAAATTAATCAAAAAGTCTGCTTTTCTGGTACTCTGATACTCTTTCGTAAATATCTGGTCTTTTAACAAAACTTACTAAAATTTAAAAGTAGATAATATGTTTAAATTTAATTTTTTTTATTTAAAAAAATATTAGTATTGACACAGTCAAACTGAGGATTTGATCATAGTATTAACGGACTAAAATAGATATTTATGAAAGTAAAAAAAGCTAAAATTAACAGATTTGTTTTTAAAAAGTTTTTTTACTTATATTTTATTTTGTTCTTTTTAGTGTTTCAAATTTTTTCCGTATCAAATTCCATTAAATTATATTTTTAAAGTAAAAAAAAAAATATATATTAACAGAATATTTGATGAATAAAAAAAAATATTGCGATCCGAAACTCAGGATCGAATCAGGGAAGTCTCGACCTTCAGTCAAACGCTGTACAACTACGCCACGCGGGCGGTGTTGTTACGAGCGCATAATGCAGTATAAGCTAGTGATGGGCGATTACGAGATATTTTAGTCGATTGTCTCGATTGTTCAAACATCTCGATGACTCTCGATGGTTTTCACTTGGACTTGATTGTTGTTGTTTCATAGTTCAGCGCGATCGAGTCGCATAGTACTGAATCGTACAGACGATGTACACTGTCGAGAGCCACATAATATATAATCGTTCATCACTCAACAACTGTGGTCGAGTCGATTGTGGAGTAATCGAGTGCTCAGAGACCGACTGAACAGTGTGAACAGTGAACAATCAACGATGAACGAGTCGCGTGAACGTCAGACTTGAGTCGACTAGCATATAACCTTGAATCGCGATTATATGTATTCTCATTCGCTGGCAAATAATCGACTTGAACAATCGAACATTTCGATTGTAAAATCAAACTCCGAGTCGATTGTGGACTCGATTGTTATTATGAACGATTGCAATTGTTTCGATTGTAAAAACATCTTACAATCGCCCATCACTAGTATAAGCAGTGCGACTCCAGGCATCGTTCACAGTACATTCATAGTACAGAGAACTCTCCACTATGAATGTACTGTGATCGTGATATAAGAACATTAATTAGTTAATTGATTATATACCTATTTAATTGTAATTATTATTTTCCAGGATTCATGCCATAACAAAACACAATCTGTAAAAATTTCAACTAGCTACCTCTTACCGTTTGTGAGATAGAGCCCTGTGACAGACGGACAAACAGACATCGTAGGCAGGGTAATAGGGTTCCATACGGAGGTCCAAAACTCTAAAAACGTGAATTTTTAACGAGATGGCAAGGACATAGTGCAAGTGATAAGTTGAATAATTCGAATTGAAACATCACAATTTGACATACAAGAGATATGTCTGTATTCGATAAATTGGCAGCTACTTCCACGTCTGAAAATCAATTTTAACACGATATACGACAAGAGATACACGGAAAAAGAAAAAAATAATTTGACATAGCCATCTCGAAACAAAACAACAAGTGTATAGGAGAAGATATCTATTGTTTTATTCAGAACAAAAGAAAACAAAGTTTGTTTATTCTGCATTCGTATGTTATTTTCATAACAATGATCGTCAGTTGTTAATGTAACAAGCGAGCAAGAGGCAGCTGATGTCAAACAGGTGAAGCAAACGGAAATCAGCTCTTCGATCTGATCACGTGTCTACGTCTCGTTAGAGACGGAAATGGCGTCACAATCTGATTTAGCAACTCTTTCTGACTATCGGGCAACAGGTAGAGCCGTCGTACAACGTAACTAGCGAAGGAGGGGGAGCGGTGAAGTCGGTTGGCAGCGGGAAAATGTCCGCCCGCAACATACCCGACACCCAACTAACTAGTTGAAACACACATGCAATATACAGGTTTGTAACATACATTCTTACTAAGCGATTTAGTAAATTTAATATACTGCCTTGAAAGTTAATCGCCATATAATAACCACAGATAGAAAATTCAGTCAAGTGGTCAAGTGCGAAAAGAACTCGCGCTCTGAGGGTTCCGTACTGTTATAACAATTTAATAAAAATTTACTTTGTCACGTAATTATCCCAGATGTAGTTTACAACCATCGCGTAGGATGACGCTAATTCGCTTACTTGTAGCGGATACCAGCGCTTCGGCCGACCGCAAGATTGGTTTGCGTTCATTGCTATCTGTTTTTAACTTGTTTCTTAGATTGTTTCTATACATACACAATTCATTCATCCTTGTAAGTTAGTGAGTACTAGTGATGTGCCGGATCGTTAAAAATGTAGATCCGCGGATACGGATCTGAATACGGATATTTGGTCTCAAGATCCGCGAATACGGATACGGATACGGATCTTAACTTTCTTAGAGTACGCGGCGGTAAATACTAAATATTGCACATCGACCTTTGGAAAGAGACTATCTGTTATGGGAAAAAGTTATTGACGACGATATTAAAAAATAAAAAATAATCTGAATGGAATTTAACTGTTTTTCATTATTACCTAATCACCTATATATATAAAATTTTATCTATGAATTGAAAATTGATAAGGTAAAAGATCCGTAAAAGATCCGCCAAAAAACTAACGGATACGGATACGGATCTTTTTTTTCCCTCGGATATCCGCGGATACGGATCAGATACGGATATCCGGCACATCACTAGTGAGTACCTATAAAAAATACGTGATTTTTTGAAAGGTATTTTCTTTTTATTGCATTGAGTTAGAATATGAATATGAATTTCATCTTGATAGCTCTAGCCGTTCCTGGAAAAAGGGTCTTGACGGGCAAACAGACAGAAGGACAATAAAGTGATCTTATAAGGGTTACGTTTGTCATTGTGAAGTACGGAACCCTAAACATGTTTAATCTGGTAACCTAGGAAGCCATGCCGCAGAATAGCCACGTTCGATCTATTTTCCCATGGTAGTTTTCGTCGAGCCACAGACCGAACTCCCCGTACCTCGTGTCTACCTCTCATGGAAAGTAGTGGAGCGCGAGCGTCATCGTTTAACGCTTTGCGCAAACCGCACACTCGTCCAGATTCGCATAAAAAATATTCGCATTTCAATAATTGTAATGCAGCGTAATGACGTTATTTTCCTGTATCTTTTCAATAATTCGGAGGTGCATCGGACAAATGATGCATCATGGCCTCATAGTATAGGATGCAATCGTTTTCAGCACAGTACGTTACTGAAAGTTCGTGTGCATCATGGTAGTAAAGGTGTTAAAGCGACCCTCAGACGATCAGTATTACTATCAGTATTCGATACTGACAGTACTTCGTCATTATTCTTCATCAGACCTCATACTATAAATATATATTTTGTCAATAAGAAAGTGTTACTGTCGGAACTCTTAATTTCATTTTCGCGATCACCACTTTGTGAATCTGCGGAGACCAGCGTCGACATAGACTCCATTTTGTACTGATGAAATACTGTCAAAATTATCCTCGTACGATCAGTATATCTTCAATAAAGTAACTCCTCTCACAAAACTTATTAGTGATGCGCGATACGAGATGTTTTAGTCGATTGTTCAAACATCTCGATGACTCTCGATGGTTGTTACTTGGACTCGATTGTTGTTGTTTCATAGTTCACCGAGACCGAGTGCAGTAATCGCGTAATACGAATTCAATAGTGAAGAGATCACAGAGTAGTGAGTACCGATTGAACAGTGTGAACAGTGAACAATCAACGAGTCGCGTGAACGTCAGTCGACTAACATATAACCTTGAATCACGATTGTATGTATTCTCATTCGCTGCTATTGCTACGAGTATAACGTATGTGGCAAATAATCGACTTGAACAATCGAAGATTTCGATTGTAAAATCAAACTTCGAGTCGATTGTGGACTCGATTGTTATTATGAATGATTGCAATTGTTTCGATTGTAAATATGTCATTAAAACTGATAGAATACTTCCAAGTTTCTGAAAGTATTTCAGTATACTGACAGTACATCATGCCCTTACACAATCAGTATTATTACTGACATACTCGTGTTATGTTTTAAGAGCTTGAAGAAATCTAAAATATAGACGAAACGTTGCGAATTAAAACTTTAACTGAGTTTCAATCAACCCACGATCCAAGTTCTTGTTAATCTCTTATAAATCAGTATTACTTTCAGTATTGTAGAATACTGATTACTGACAGTAATAGGTACAGTCTGAGGGTCGCTTTAGTGTCATAATATTGCTGATCCGAAATGAACGAAGACTGAGGTTAAGGTCTTAAATCAAGTTGAGGCCCATTCATTAAAACAACGTAAACTTTATTTAGTGAATTGAACGTTGTAATACAAACCTTCCAAGCTTTGCTCACCGCGTTTACTCATCCAATTTTATCGACAGAATCTAAAACGCCAAGCCAACGTTAACCTTTATATACCTGTCTCTTTTTATATTTCCTCTCTTGCTTCTTGTTGTTCCTAAAAATGTTCACGGTTTTATACGCTAGGACATAAAATCCCACTTTACTTTCATTGCACTCCATATACTCCTGTACATACGTATGTTAGGGGTAGCTGTTATGGGTTACCCGCGCTACCCCTTTCTGTCGCCCGGTAGATGAGAGTTTCTACGTTACAAATACAGCACTTACCAAAGAGTAAGTAAGTTCTATAAAAGGCGTCGTCTTCGAACGGTTCCTTTGAAGTTTGGCACAGTTCCGGTGACCTTGAAAGTTCAGTGTCTTTAAATGAGTAGGACATAGAGCGCAAGAAGTTGAAATGTTTTTTGTATAGCGTTGTAATAAAATACTTCAAGACACCATAAGAATGAAGTGTCATTTATAAGTACGAGCGTTGATAGCAAGGATAGCCGAGAGTGTAGCGGCGCTGTTGTTTACATGGCGTTGCTATGGTTCCTCTATTACAAGTCCCCAGTTCTCGGGTTCTAGCCCGAGAGCTGGTAAAAGTGTCAATTGGATTTTCAATTTAATATTAAAAAAAAAAATAATGAATTGAAAATATGAATTGGTGCTAGGCCCAAATAACCTTAGCTGTTGGTGGTCTTTAAAACACAATCACTCACTCGATAGCAAGGAATTGACCGTGATAGAACATCCGGTTAGTTTAAAAAAAATGAAAGGAGATAGTATAGGGATATTTTCTATTTACCGGCCCATATTTCTATAACATGCTGCCACTTCAGTATATAAGAATATTTATAGTTCACAGGTTTTTTGAAAAAAATTAAAAAATGGCTCTTGCAAAGAAATTATGTCAATGATTTTTTTTATGTAAATGTATCTTTATAATTCAATATTCGGCTAGAAAAAATAATAAAATGTTTCTTGTAACGGTGCATCCAGCACAGGTTTTCCTAAGGATGCACCTGTAGTTCCCATTGTATAATTATAGAATATTGTATTTTTGTTGTATAATTACAAATGTTTTGGGAACAAATAAATATTCTGTTCTATTCTAGCCTAAAAAAAAACGAAAGCGCGTTTGATTTTAAGCAAATCCTGGCAAAATTATAATTAGTGACTCATTAATTGGAACTTCGCGTCCGGTTAAAATATTTGAATTTGTAGAAGAATCTGTACTTTAAGAATATTATTTTCAGCCTTGCCTGATCATCCTGACCAAAGCGCCAGCAGACCTCTTTAAAGGGGTTATCTCTCCTCCGTTATCGAACCTTCCACGCATTTCAATGATTTGCCTTTTGAGTTAAAAATATTAAATTTTTGGGAATTAAATAATCGCTAGGAGGAGAAATAGGTGTAGAGTCATTGCACATCTGCCAACCGCTCCCCAACACACACAGCTTTGTTATTTTAAGTAGCACCCCGTATTTTTTCAACGTATTCAGAAAAAAGCATTTTATTTTGAACATTTTTTGTATAAAAAATTATCAGCCTATAGTAAATTGTTTCTGAAATACCTGAGTTCAAAGCTGGATTTTACAATGTAAATTTGTCCAACTTTGACCTCAGATATTTTAGAAACCATTTACTTTAGCCTGGTACTTTTTAGGGTTCCGTACATAAATTGACAAAACTAACACTTATGGAATCGCCTCAGTGTCTGTCTGTCACAGGCATTTTTTTTTTTACTTATACAAAAATGCTCAAAATAAGATTTTTTTCTGATTATTGTATGTAAAATAACAGAATAAAAATAAAGTTAATAATACCACATAAAAAGTGACGAATAAATTAGCCTCTATTACACTCATAAATGCTTTTTTAAGGCTACCAACAGCCAAGGTTATTTAGGTTTAGTACCAATTCATATTTGTTATTTCAATAAATTGAAAATCCATAGACACTTTTGCCAGTTCTTCATGGATTAGGGGAACTGAGGGCTTGTAATAGAGGAACCATGGACACATCATATAAACAACGGCATCGCTACATGACAAAATATAAATGCTCAATGTAAAAGATTAAAATATAAAAATAAACTCTGTAATCTGTATATGGTAGGCAGAAATGGAAGAGAAACATAGGTCTTGTTCAATATAAATAAGCGTCCTGATCCGTATGTAATCGAAATACTAGGAAAAGGCATTTTAATTGGTAGAATCGTCTCTGTCGAAAAATCAGCATCCTTGTTTGAGTGTCGCGTCTTATTAAGAAATACCAAATTTTTGGCACTTACTGTAAGGTCGGATGACCCGACTCCGTTTTATAGTTCGTTTTATCATTAAAGACATTCGCTTGGTAAACTGAACTGAAGGATAAACGATGCGGGAGGAAAGTGGGGCGAGGGGTAAAGCGGCGAATGTCCGATATTAAAGGTATGTTACGCGAGTTTGATTTGTTTAATACGCTCGCCTTACACCTTCACAAAACTACCCACTAATTCTTCTGTCCATTGAGTTGTATCTCCACTAGCGAAGCCCGAAAATTATTTTGTCCAACTCAAAATTCATGAGTTGTATTTATTTATTTAATTTATTGTAGATTACAGACGCGTCGACATCTCAGGTCATTAGCGTCTTTCAACTACACTAAATAATAACTATCTTAAAACTAAATAACATCACAAAACATCCATGAGCGCAGGTGGGAATCGAACCCATGGCAGTCCAGTCCAGAGGTTGCGGCACTAAGCACGCTAACCACTAGGCTATACTGCCCTCGATCATGAGTTGTAGATGATAGACTGTCCATAACTGAGTTCAAATTTTAGAATGTGACGTTAATAAAAGAATAATAAAAAATTAGAGTAAAATGCAAACTAAAAGAAAATCAATATCTGAATTGCCAAATTTCTGACCCATGTACTTTTAGGGTTCCGTAGAGCCGGTAAAAATGGGAACATAAACTAGACTAGTGCATTTTGAAGTAAATTTTGTGCCCTTTAATTTTGAATAGGACTATTTTTTCGATAGAACCAGCCGTTTCCATGTTATAAGCAAGAAACCGAAAAAAGTGCAAAAAAATCGTGGTTTTTAGCCCACCAAAACTCCCCCGCCCTGTTTTAGAGGTCGCAAACTTGGATTTGACATCTCCTAAAAATGCTTGAGGACACAAAAAAATAAAAACATTTGCTGCACAAAACGCAAGGTGGACTTCCTCTCGGGACTGGACTAACATTTCTTTAATTTTAAATGTATTAATTATAAACATAAAATCATTATTTCCAAGGTTTTTGTGACATACAGTAGATATGCGTTAGATGGTATTTCACCTGTTTAATAAAGTAAAAAAATCCAGGACAAAATTTAATTAAAACTTATCTCTTATGTCATTACAAAGCAAAAAAAACTCGGGTCGCAGTGCCAAAACCCTACCGACAATATAGTATATTTGCTAATACTGGCATTGTAGCTTTATTATGTTTGTTTTTGGACAAAATAAAAAATTTAACCCCTTAATACATCCCTTAAAATAAATTTTTTTTTTCTTAATTTCAATATTTTTATCAATGCAACCTCGGTACCAAATTAAATACACCCTTCAGTAAGTAAAGCACTTTCCGCAAACTAGTGTTTTCATAAAATTTGTAAGTCCGGTCCTGTCGGGCCGATTTTATTAAAATTTTAGCAGCACATTTAAATCGTTATTAAAGGGTTAAATTTCAATTTTGAAACGATTCTGAGAATTTTTTCGGCATTTTTGGGCCCAAAAACATTTTTCAACCCCTAAAAACCACCCTTAAAATTGTCCGATTGGGCCCATTTTAAATAGGCTTCGTGCGGTGTTGGATTTTAACGTGCCTACCAAATTTCGTCAAAATCAATTAACTCTTTCGAAAGTTATAGCCCGCACACATATATATATCCAATATATATATATATCTATATATATATATGCATATATAATCAGACATTTCCAAAAATGGTGCCAAAGTGTTCAGGAGGCTATGAAACGTCGAGAAATTTTGGTCCGACCCCTAGGTCCCGCCATCCGACCGACGCCAATAGTGTATGTGCCATATGGCAAATACACTAATAAAGAACCTATATAAAACGGAATTTTTTTTATGTAAACATGTTTTTACAATGACGACACAAAATATTAATTTTAATTTTTAAAAGACTAACACATTTTGTGAATGAAATTTTAAATGGAAAAAAAATAAAACGTTTAAAGAAAGTCGACTGATTGTAAGAAATAAATAAAAAAACTCGAGTCACAGTGCATAACCCTACATAAAAGTAGATTTTCAATTTATTATTAAAAAAAAATAATGAATTGAAAATATGAATTGGTGCTAGGCCCAAATAACCTTAGCTGTTGGTGGTCTTTAAAATACAATTACAATTACATAAAAGTAGCGTACTACTTGTTATATGCACTGAGGCGTTATGTATTATACTTATTTGAAATTTATTTTTTTGACAAAAAAAATAAATATAATTAGTTTAACGTCTGTATGAAATATTTATAATCAAATAAAAATGACCAAATTCACAGACAAACCGTATATTATAATATTAAAATATTAAAAATTGATCAACATTTCAGCCAAGACGTTGGCCCTTTTCAAGAACAGCTGAATAAATTATCAATCACAATCAAAATCAAAAAATTATACTTATTGACATTTTATTCGATCAATTTTTAATATTTCTATATTATATATAGGTACTACGTTTTGTCTGTGAATTTGGTAATTTTTATTTTATTATTTTAATCCCTTAAGTAATCCCTTAAAATGATAATATTTTTCATGATTTCAATATTTGGCATGCATGTTATATGTATATCCAAAATTTGCACCAAATTTTGTACACCCTTCAATAAGTAATGAGCTATTCGCTACGTGAGCCGATTTTTAAAATTTTATGGGTGCATTTTAATCTTTCCTGTCTTTCCTAGAGGATTATATTTACAAAAATATGGCGGAAGGACACATGCGCAGAAAAAATGTTCGTTTATGAAAAGCTCTAACGGATTTTAAATTTAATTTAATCGTGTCACTGTAGGTAAATGATAATTCAGCCGCCGCGATAGTGGAATTTGGTTTGAATCCCGACGGTGACAATGGTTTAAAAATGAATTTTTCTTGGATTGCACTGTAACGTCACGACACTCTATGGGTGTTCCTAACAGTAATACTAACATAACCATATATTGAACATTTTTTATTGGAAGAGCATCCAATTACATAATTGATTCCTGCAAATATCGGAAAAAATCATTTTGACAATCATAGTCAGGACTCTAACCTGAAACTTTCCACTATCGCGGCGGAATGAGCTTACAATTACTCAGCCGTGACATGATTACCAATCTAACATTCTCCATAAAGGAATCAATAGATTTCCACTACATGCGAGTGTTATTAATTATAGCCAGGTTGTAGATGTGAATCATCGTAGTAGCGAGAGGTATTCATGCAGGTGAAATTATTTCAAAATGTCAAAATGATTTTTTCCGATATTTTCAGGAATCAATTATGTAATTGGTTGCTCTTCCAATAACAAATGTTCAATTGCAAAACAACCGTATAAATCTATTTAATATACAGGGTGTCCCACGACATGACTGCCATAGCCTGGGACTGTATGGCTGGGGTGATTTCAAGTCAAAAATGTCTAATGAACATATACCCGGAACGCTATCCTAACTGAGCTAGAAGCATTTGAAATTTTAGATAAGTAGTAGTAGGAATTCCCTACTAATTTAAAAACCATTTAAAAAGAAATCGCTTTATTGAATTAGTTGCTCAAAATACCCACCCAGTTGCTGTATACATAGTCTAGCTTTTCTTAGAATTGAAGTGGTAGCTCTGCGAAGAGTCTCAGGATCAGCACGAATAGTTTCTGCGGCATCCATGATTCTAGCTACTAGTTGTTCTCTGTTTTCAATATTTCCTGCATAAACTAAACTTTTCAGTCTTCACCATAAAAAGTAATCTAGGGGATTAAAGTCTGGTGACCTTGCTGGCCAAGGAACCTGGTCTTTTTAATAATAACAAAACCAACAGCCGAACCTAATACCTGCATTAGTGGGCTTACTTATTTAAAATTTCAAATGCTTCTAGCTCAGTTAGGATAGCGTTCCGGGTATATGTTCATTGGACATTTTTGACTTGAAATCACCCCAGCAACACAGTCCCAGGCTATGGCAGTCATGTCGTGGGACACCCTGTATAACCATATATTTGTATTTAAAGATTTTTTCGTTGGAGAGCGCAGCCAATTATATAATTGTTTCGAAACATATAGGAAAAAATCATTTTACCAACCAGTGGTCACACTCAGGATTCTAACCTGGTTGGTAAAATGATTTTTTCCTATATGTTTCGAAACAATTATATAATTGGCTGCTCTCCAACGAAACAATCTTTCAATTGCATACAGCCGTATAAAAAAACTATTATTTGTATTTAATATTTATGTTACGAATACTCGATCGTGTAAATATTTAACATTTTAATTTTAAAGTTAATAAATTCACAACGGTCCCGCCATCCGACCAACACCAATAGTGTGTGTGTCATATACTATGTACAGGCACGTTAATAAAAATGGAAATGAGCATTAATATTTCCGAGTTTCCGGAGATAAGCACATTTTTAAAGAACAAGTCGGTACAAATCAATGTAAATCCGTCGAAATTGCTTTGATACTTTTCCGGTATACATCTGGCTGTTCACTTTAATTCTCTTCCATGTAATATTCAAGACAACGAAGCGATGGCTTTGTTTTCTCGTGATGCCATTTAAAGCGTTTCGAACTCTCCATATATACATATTGCATTATGCCTACCAGATACAAGAAACAGTAACGAAAAAGTAGGTCGCTGCAAATTTTCTACGGCCGAATGCGCAGTTTTAAACTGCTAGAGTACAGTCATCCGAAAATGGCCAACAGTTTTTTGAGGTGAAATCTATAGACGAGTGAAGCGAGTGAGTAGTGTAATGTACCCGGGCGAAGCCGGGCGGGTACCGCTAGTATCTAAATAAACTAACAAACACACATTAAAAATTTTAAATATTCAAGTGAACGAGCGAAGCAAGTGAGTAGTGTATTTATAATATTCAAGCGAACGAGCGAAGCGAGTGAGTAATGTAATTATAATATTTAAGCGAACGAGCGAAGCGAGTGAGTAGTGTATTTATAATATTCAAGCGAACGAGCGAAGCGAGTGAGTAGTGTATTGCACCCGGGCTTTCTTAGCACCCGGGCGAAGCCAGACGGGTACCGCTAGTACCTAAATAGACTAACAAACACACATTAAAAATTTTAAATATTCAAGCGAACGAGCGAAGCAAGTGAGTAGTGTATTTATAATATTCAAGCGAACGAGCGAAGCGAGTGAGTAATGTAATTATAATATTCAAGCGAACGAGCGAAGCGAGTGGGTAGTGTACTGCACCCGGGCTTTCTTAGCACCCGGGACGGCTACCGCTAGTACCTAAATAAACTAACAAACACACATTAAAAATTTTTAATTTGAACGGTCCGTTCTTCGAAATATTTGGTCAAAATCAGCGACCCATTATTAGACGTGAAACGGAGATCACTTCAGAGCAGTGCAACTGTAGTTTGTTATAGAATAAACTGTCCATCTCTCTCACCGTTACACAGCTCACTTGACTCGTGAAGTCAAATCCGCATCCACATGTGCCCGCTTGTTAACTTGTTTGCTTCGCATTCTGCTCTCTGCTTCCACGCCATAGATATAGTCCTATAATGCCTACGCTAGGTATACACGTATCTATAACATGATCCAAAAATATATGACCTCTAAAAGTGGGTACAGACTCTATTACTAGCTATGTTCCAACCTGCTATAAATTGATCATTTTGAAACGGTAACGAAACTGTTTTTATCGGTTTTGTGCGCATGCTTCAATCTTGTACAGTCCTGTGACGGTACAAACGTAGACATTGGTTGGAACGCTTTTGTGACCGTTTTGTGCATCAAATTATGGCCTCCGTGACCACGCATATGATCAAAATATATCAATTGTCATTTGTCACATGTAAATAAAATTTCTAATTTCAAGCTTTTTTGTTGTTAAAAACACAAAATAAAATATAGTTACTTCTTACCACAACAGTTTTATTGATGGATGTACATTTCGAAAGCTAAGCTTTCATCTTCAGCGAACACTACATGAAGTTGTGGTAAGAAGTCACTATATTTTATTTTGTTTTTATTCCAACCACAGTGCTCATATATATTTTTGTTAAAAACATTTTGAAAATGAATAACTTATTTGATGGCTAGTCGTAAGAATAATTAAATGTTTTAACTGTTAAAAACATTTTTTGGTAAAATATTCCAGCTAAATTTTTTTTGGAAATAAAAAAATATGCAAATTAATAAATTGTAGTCGTGATGTTTTTGAGCGTTTGTTAAAAATTGTATTGTTCGTCTAACATTTACTTATTTTAAATTTTTAGAATTACACGAATATAAATATAATTAAATTCAAATATAAATATTTGAATTAATAATTTTGCAAAAACAAACAAAAACAAAACAAATCTCAAATGAAGAATAAAGAGATATTTGAACAGAGACGAGACAAAACAAAAATAAAACAAATTACAAATGAATAAGCAACTGTCTCAAACATTTCTTGTTTCCTCCTCTCTACATATCGAAGTTTTAATAAAAAAATTCGACTGATGACCAGTCCTATACTTCCCACCTAGTAAATATTTGCAAAAAATAAACACTTTTTTTTTTATTCTTTGACTAGGCCCAAATAACCTTAGCTGTTGGTGGTCTTTAAAACACAATTTAATTTTTATTCTTTGAAAAAAGCATGGCCCTCTTTTTTGTTTGGCGATCTACTGATGGCTAACTTAATATAGCAAAAATCATGGTTACCTTGATTTACGTACAATTTTTATTTTTTTTAGTAAAATATTTTTTTCTCGAAAACTATACATTTTAGAGAAAAAAAATATTTACATTTTTTTCATATTATAACATCTAGAATTCATTTATATTTTTTTTACCTATGTTAATACGTGACATTGAGGACATTTTTTTGAATATCTCAGGATCCACTGAACCGATTTGACTCAAAATCTAATCAGATCTAAGTTAAAGGCTGATAAACACAATAGAACAATCGGCATGCCCGTATGTTGTTCCGTTCTTAAGGTATCGAAGGCGAAAAATTGACCACATACACACATACACACACACACATACACACACACACACATACAGACATCAGTCAGAAAATGATCTTAAACGATTGCTAGGGTCTCAAAACGTGAAAATTTGTTAAAATCTCGAAATATTTTTTTCGGACTAAATCCATTACTTCCCTACCATAGTAGAGGTGGGAAGTAAAAATAGTAAAGAACATACAATGTTTATTTTTGAACCAACTGTACATATCTTCGCTTAGGTATATAGGCTACAATAAGGGAATTCGAAATTCAATTTAACTGTAACACTGTGACAAACGCTTTACTGGATCAATGTCTCTAATGATTTCTGTGTAGTTCAATAAACGCGACTTCACTGCATATATAATATATTATAGATATTATATAATATACTAGCTGTACCCGCTGTGACAATGTCAATAATTATAATATATTTTTTTAAATTGCAATTTATTTTGTAAAACTATAAGAATGATTTTATTTATAAAAATTCGACTGATGACCAGTCCTATACTTCCCACCTAGTAAATATTTGCAAAAAATAAACACTCTTTTTTTTTTCTTTGAAAAAAAACATGGCCCTCTTTTTTGTTTGGTGATTTACTGATGGCTAGTAATATAGCAAAAATCATGGTTACCTTGATTTACGTACAATTTTCTTTTTTTAGTAAAATATTTTTTTTCTCGAAAACTATACATTTTAGAGAAAAAAAATATTTACATTTTTTTCATATTATAACAACTAGAATTCATTTATATTTTTTTTTTTTACCTATGTTGATACGTGACATTGACAACGTTTTTTTTAATATCTCAGGATCCACTGAACCGATTTGACTCAAAATCTAATCAGATCTAAGTTAAAGGCTGATAAACACAATAGAATAATCGGAATGGCCGTATGTTGTTCCGTTTTTACGATATCGAAGGCGAAAAATTGACCACACACACACATACAGACATCAGTCAGAAAATGATCTTAAACGATTGCTAGGGTCTCAAAACGTGAAGATCTGTTAAATTTTCGAAATATTTTTTTCGGACAAAATCCATTACTTCTCTACCCTCGTCTCTACCATAGTAGAGGTGAGAAGTAAAAAAATAGGTAAAAAACTTTTAAGTTAAACGGTTTTATTTTAAACCATCAGCTGTACCAAAAACTAGAAAATAATTACGACACAAGCCAAGGGGCACTTTGTGTCAGCGGAATAAGTAATAAAAACGTGGGGCGCATTTGAAATATTTCTGTTGGTGGGCTTGGAAACACATTTTTCTAGACAAGCCGTTCTTATTTAATAATTATAAAGTCGTTACACAGATTTTTATGCGCCCCACGTTTTTATTACTTATTCCGCTGACGCAGCGACACAAAGTGCCCCTTGGTTTGTATTCTAATTATTTTCTAGTTTTTTATACAGTTGATGATTTAAAATTAAACCGTTTAACTTAAAAGTTTTTTTACCTATTTTTTAACTTCCCATTGGAAGTTATTGTATTGGGTCCGAAAATCAAAATCAAAATGTATAACAAATTATTATGTTTCAAGGTCACTACACTATTTTTAGAAAGATGTCTGTGTGTGTGTGTACGTACGTATGTGTCCATTTCTTTCTAAGACGAAATCTCGAGAATGAAAAATGGTATCGACTACGTTAGGGTGCCAATCGACGCGTATTAACGTAAATATGATCTGAAAAAATTTTTTTCAAAATCGGTTCAGCCGTTCTTTTTTCTTAATCAAATAGACTCCAAAAAAGCAGATTTTACACAATATCTCGCGAATAAAAAATTATATCGACAACGTAAGGGTGTCAATCGAGGCGTGTTAACGTCATTTTGATCCGACATAAATTTTATAAAAATCGGTTCAGCCGTTTTTTTCTTTTTTAATTATTGTTAAAAATAAATAATAAGTATGTTTTAATGACTAATAATTACTTTTCTGTGTAATAACTAATTTAATTATTGTTATTAAATATTTATCAAACTGAGAAGTTCGTCGTGTGGACCTCAAGGGTCGCACTTTCGTCCTAATAAACGACCCACCTCACGGCTTGTTTTATAAATAAAATCATTCTTATAATTTTACAAAATAAATTGCAATTTCAAAAAAATATATTATAATTGACATAGTCACAGGAGGTATACAGCTAGTATATTATATATTAATATCTATAATATATTATTTTATATGTGAAGTCGCATTTATTGAACTACACAGAAATCATTAGAGACATTGATCTAGTAAAGCGTTTCAGACATATTCATTATACAATAAAGTGAAGTTAAAAGGACCCATTCGAATAATGGCCGATGGGTGTTTTGATATTTTCTCCAAAACCCCTTGAACAAGAAACATGTTTAATTCGACTGTTCTTTGTTAAAATCTAAGGGACACGTATTAAACGAATTTTCTATATTCGCCCAAGGAGTGAAAATGGGGGTGGAAACTTTCTTCAAGGGTACGTGTATCTCGGAAATCCTTTAAGCTAGAAATGTGAAACTCAGGAAAAATATACTCTTCTTAAAAATAAGAAATACAGGTTCGATGGAAAAGCCACCCGAACGGAAATTGTACATGGCTTAACACAAAGATTTAAGGCGCTCCTTTTAATAATAAAATATAACATTTTCAGAAAGCTTTAGTTAAACAATAAACAACTGACTGAAAGCTATACATATAGCACACATAATAAAGACTGAGCACCGTGAAATTACATTAATTTGATTAATAATAAGTATTAAGCATTTACAGAAGAACAACGCCGAGGCGACGAAGGTTTTAAGCCGTTCACTGTGTAATTCCTGAGCTGCCGTGGGTTTGAATCCCATCAACCGGTTCATTCACCATTGTTCAACGGCAACAATATAAATGCGTCTACACGTCATAACAATAATAGTCTGCTAAGTAATCAGCTTATGTTTCAGTGCGAGCTTATTTACCGGTGCACGCGTGGAGAGCTTGGCGTTGCGGCGTGTAGCGTCGCGCGAGACCGTTACAGTGTTAATACAGTTCAAAAAGTGTTATATAAAGGATATATTGGACGTTTAACGAAATAAATTATAATTTAAAAAACTAAAAAACACGCTTTAATTAACTAAAAAGTAAAAAATAATTAATTTTATTGTAAAAAAGCGTGGGGTAGTATGATAATATGATACAAAGCACCCCACGCTTTTTTACAATAAAATTAATTATTTTTTACTTTTTCGTTCATTAAAGCGTGTGTTTTAGTTTTTTAAATTATAATTTATTTTTGCTTTTTAGTCCTGGAGATCCTGGTCAGGATAATGGGACAAACTTATGGAATTATTGTATTGCCGTCGGTCCTTGATAAGTGTGCAAAGTTTAAACTAAATCTGACCGTGATCCATGTTAAGCCAACGAATCAAGGCTGCAACCAGCCTGCCTAGATTCGTTACAATATTATTGATGACGTGCCTGGCTTCATCTCTCATCGCGGACACTCTACCTAGTTACAATATTCAACGTCACTGTTTATCTCGCAATTATCAGTTGACAATGAAATACTTGTATCTACTAATAAAACAGTATTCCAGGAAATTTATTGTTCCAGAAATGTGAACTACTTTTCAAAGCTGAATTATTTATATCAAATTAGTGTTTAGTTGCTAAACGACAAGACTCACATGTTCTGTTTAGAGCATGTAAAGTCCTATTTTACACGTGTCAAGTAGTTAAAGCAAATTACTCAATTTAGTAACTTGTATCGTGTAAATCATTAGATTTAGTAGTTGACCAAGTACTGTATTTAGGCCCGTATTCACCAAACACTGTTAAAGATTGAAGTTACTAACCTTAGAATAAATTTATTCCTTGGAATAAAATAAACTTTCTATTCACCAAGCAATTCATTCGATAGAATAGTAACTTCAGGTATAAATTTATTTTATACGCGTTGGACAGTTTGTCAAATATTTTGATTCTAAAGCACGTTTATCAAAGATCCGACCGATGGCGCATCGATCGAAAATGTAAATTTATTTTGTTTTACTACAAAAGCCTTTACCTGAAAGATATGGAATTAATATTTACCTGAAAAGGTCGCCAGGTCATAAAGTAATTTGTGCATTTCGTGACCATCCTATTTTACTAGGCGAATAAATATTTATACGCTTGAAATTGGACAGAATAGTTATTCTTACGATTTATACCTGCAGTAAACTAAACTACGCTTGGTGAATTGAAATATCGCTATTTATTCCGAGTAATAGTTACCAGGGGAATAAATCAACGGAATAAATAACTAACTAGACTCGGTGAATACGGGCCTTAGTAAACTAGTAAATCATGTAAATAGAAACCGTTCAGGTCGCTTCTCCCACCAACGTTTCGCAGTCACTAAACGCCAAATAAGCAAGTGTTATAGATGACTTAGTTTAATAAAGTCTATAATAGTACAAACTTTGGGAAAAGTTTTTTTTGAAGTTATATTTTTTTACGGGCGTTGTGCGCTCAACAGCAGGGGAGTAAACTGACAAAAAACGTCACCATCACCAGTTTCACTGAGGCTGACAACTTTTTTTATAGGACACAAAAAAAATTGCAAAAGATTTCAAAATGGCGGTCATATGTACTTTTGTAAAAATTATCCGATCCTTTTGAAATTTGAGAATTTCATAAGACACAAAAAAATAAAATGACGTCTGATTTTAAAATGGCGGCCATATTGACTTTTTGTAAAAATTATCCGATTCTTTTGATGGCGGCCCGTAGGGTTGTATTTCGTGTGCCGCAGCCCAGTATCAACACATCGATTTTTATTTTGTTTTGGTTTGTAGGTACCCAGTTTATGAACATATTAATTGGTATATATGATAAAATCAATCGATTTTTAAAATCCCCTTATATCCATACAATATTATTCACATAATTAGGATGGGTTTTTACAATTTTTTCCCATATAAATAAAAATAAGAGTTTAAAACAAGCATCACATAAATCATAAAATCATAAATTATGAAACATTAAATGTCCTGGGTGGTTTTTGGTACCAGCACTAAAATAATTATGTAAACACCTGTATATAATAACTAGCTTAATAAATATTTTTATCTTATCTTATCTTATTCACATAACAATTAGAGGTGAAAATACTAAATATCTCAGGCAGCAAGGCTGCCATGATTTGCAAGCTATATCTAAGAAAAAATCAAATGACCACTGTCGGGACTTGAACCCGAAACTCCCAGTTTCCGGCTAGGTGAATTACCGATTTCTCCACAGAACACATTGTTCCCATACTGAACGCTGTTGTCGCGGAGCGTCTATAATTTGCAATATCTCTCTGACTTATTGAACATTTATAATTTTTTTTAGATTTGTTTCTGAAAACGTCCAAAATCAAGTTAAACTTTCAGGGTGTTTTTGTTTTAGCAGCTAAAAACGAAACATCTCTCTTATAAATAAACCTAGTAGGGACAAATAACAATGGGTTTGTCCCTACAACGTACATAAAATAGAAAATCTATTAATTCATTAACACTGTGGCATTGTATAGTCGAATGTCAGATGCACTGTTCATAGAAAACACGGACAACAATTCTGCATTTTCTTTGCCGCCTGCTGAGCTTTTCATGTAAAGTTATCGAATTTACGATATTGTCTAACTGCATGCTGGGCATCATACACAGGATAACTATAATAAGTTGCAGAGGGATGTATTTAATCAAAGAAAAGTCAATTTTTTCAAAATAACGAGAATCTTCAAACGTTTTTTCAGTATACTCAATTGTATATATTTTTACTTCCCACCTCTACTATGGTAGGGAAGTAATGGATTTAGTCCGAAAAAAATATTTCGAGATTTTAACAGATTTTCACGTTTTGAGACCCTAACAATTGTTTAAGATCATTTTCTGACTGATGTCTGTATGTGTGTATGTGGGTGTGTGTGTATGTGTGGTCAATTTTTCGCCTTCAATATCTTAAAAACAGAACAACATACGGCCATGCCGATTGTTCTATTGTGTTCATTAGCCTTTAACTTAGATCTGATTAGATTTTGAGTCAAATCGGTTCAGTGGATCCTGAGATATTAAAAAAAACGTTCTCAATGTCACGTATTAACATAGGTAAAAAAATATAAATGAATTCTAGATGTTAAAATATGAAAAAAATGTAAATATTTTTTTTCTCTAAAATGTAGTTTTCGAGAAAAAAAAAATATTTTACTAAAAAAAATAAAAATTATACGTAAATCAAGGTAACCATGATTTTTGCTATATTAAGCTAGCCATCAGTAGATCACCAAACAAAAAAGAGGGCCATGCTTTTTTTCAAAGAATAAAAAAAGAGTGTTTATTTTTTGCAAATATCTACTAAGTGGGAAGTATAGGACTGGTCATCAGTCTAATTTTTTTTATAATTTTTAAATGTATTTTTACGGTGAACGTACACAAGCGACTAAGCACTGCAGTCAGGGTCCATTCTGATTGATCGAATACCCCATCTTGATGTCGTTTGACACACACACACACATACCTAAACGAACGTAACAACTAACTAGTGAATTCTGTTTACTAACATGGACAGTTGATAGCGATTAAAAAATGGGTTTTGTATGTGGAGAATGTTCAAATACATATTCTTCAAGACAGGCATTATTGTTCACAAAATTAGAATGAAAACTTCAGGTAAGGCTTGTAATCTAATTATTTCTATAAAAGTCGATCAATTTTTTGACATTTCAAAATAAAACCTAATTTAGTATTATATTTGAGATATTAGAATATCCAAAATTTATACAGGAACAGTGTTCTTGAGAAATTGGAATAGAAAAATAAATTTTAATTAAGTTTTATTTTGAAATGTCAGAAAATTGATCGGCTTTTATAGAAAGAATTAAATTACAAGCCTGACCTGAAGTTTTCATTCTAATTTTGTGAACATTAATACCTGCCTTGAAGAATATGTGTTTGAACATTCTCCACATACAAAACCCATTTTTTAATCGCTATCAACTATCCATATTAGTATACAGAGTTCACTAGTTAGTTGTTACGTTCGTTTATGTGTGTCTGTGTGTGTCAAACGACATCAAGATAGGGTATTCGACCAATCAGAATGGACCCTGACTGCAGGGCCTAGTCGCTTGTTGAACACACAGGTATGTGGTGGAACTACGGGTATTATATGGTGGAAGTGAGGGTATTATATGGCGCAAGTATGAGTATTATATGGTGGATGTACGGGTATTATATGGCGAAAGAATGTGTATTATATGGCGGAAGTACGCGTATTAAATGGCGGAAGTACGTGTATTATGTGCTAGATGACAAAACTTAAATGTTTTTACTCGACTACTCATCGTATTAGAAGCTTGTTTTGTAATTTTGTGTTAGTTGAAGTCGCGTTTCTGATTCCAAAATACTTTTAGCGCTTAATTACCATGGAAACCATTTTTTAAATTTACTTTCAAAGCCGTATCCCAAATCTAGCATAAGTGTTTTATACATAAACAGATCGGTTAATATCTGCATAATTTAGTCCTAAATATGTGTTTTTAATGTGCAGAATTTTGTGTCGACTATAACATCTGTTTCAGAATGCTGTAATATAGTTTGTATTTAGCAAATACATTTTCTAATTAGGGGAAGCGTGGAAATGCAATATTTGTACAAGCCCATTTTCTCTCATTATCGTTTACGAACGCACTATATTATATGTTCATTATATTCAACAACGCTAGTGAAGTTCAACATTTATTCCACTGGACTTACAAATTACATGCTAGAGGCACCTAATTTTTTACTGTATAATTAGATTTTTGATAAAATTGAAAATACATTTTAAATTAATTATTAGTAGTGGATCATGGAAAAGTAGACCAAGACTATCATTAGACTAGCAAGACCAAGACCAAGACCGAATGAACAAGCGTGTTAAAAAAGATGTAATATTAATATTTTTTAACATTTTAATAAAAAAAACTCGGGTCGCAGTGCCAAAACCCTGCCGACAATATAGTGTATTTGCTAATACTGGCATTGTGGCTTTATTATGTGAACTTAAGTTTGTTTTTGAACAAAATAAAAAATTTAACCTCTTAATACATCCCTTAAAATAATATTTTTGTCTTAATTTCAATATTTTTATCAATGCAACCTCGGTACCAAATTAAATACACCCTTCAGTAAGTAAAGCATTATCCGCAAACTAGTGTTTTCATAAAATTTGTAAGTCTGGTCCTGTCGGGCCGATTTTATTAAAATTTTAGCAGCACATTTCATCGTTACTAAAGGGTTAAATTTCAATTTTGAAACGATTCTGAGAATTTTTTCGGCATTTTTGGGCCCAAAAACATTTTTCAACCCTTAAAAACCACCCTTAAAATGGTCCGATGGGGCCCATTTTAATAGGCTTCGTGCGGTGATGGATTTCAACGTGCCTACTAAATTTCGTCAAAATCAATTAACTCTTTCGAAAGTTATAGCCCGCACACATATATATATATATCCAAATATATAAATATATATAAATACATAATATATAAACAGACATTTCCAAAAATGGTGCCAAAGTGTTCAGGAGGCTATGAAACGTCGAGAAATTTTGGTCCGACCCCTAGCTCCCGCCATCCGACCGACGCCAATAGTGTATATGCCATATGGCAAATACACTAATAAAGTATTTTGTTAGTTAATAATAGATTGTGAATTATTTTTAATTTATAACTATGACGATCTTGAGAAGTAAAAAACTAAAAAAAGACAGATAAAATGAGCAAGACCAAGACTTGATACGCAAGATCAAGACTAAATAAGCAAGACAAAGACCAGACATATTTGAGTAAGACCAGACCAAGACTGAATCAGCAAGACCAAGACCAGACATATTTGAGCAAGACCAAGACCAAGACTGTCCAAGTCTTGGTCTTGGTCTTGCTTTGTTCATCACTATTTTTCTGACGTGGAATTCGTTGACGATATTCTTCAACAGCCGCTGTAGCATTCCCATTACAAAAGCCATAACCAAACACCATAATTCAAGATTTGTATGGCGGATAGTTTTGCCACTCCTGATTCATTATATAAGAGTGTGACTCGCGTACACTGTATAATACATATAATGATGGTGTATATTTCAGTGTTTCTCGTCTCTTTATCTGATTGTTCAGGGACGTGACGCCGCCGCCTTCTACGGCGACAATTTACAAGTTATTCATGACGACGTTACCTAGTTTACTCACCTGATGAACTGACACATCGCGCGACGAATATTTCTCATCACCGTTGTCAATTATCGCTTGACAAACATCCTCCTTAATTTACACTTAAAACAACAACGTTGTAAAATGACAACCTGCCTACTTTATATACAGTTGCGGCCTTTTGCGACAATATTACGCGCTCTAACATTATCGTCACAACATACATTGCTTTGTTTCTGTGTTAAACGCATGGGCGATTTACTTTTGAAATTTAAATTATCTGCTGAGCTCTACCTACAGACCGTTATTGAAGTTATACTCCTTTAGCGAGGGTAGTGAATTGGAATGACCTCGAGTCAAAAAATACCGACATAATAAATTTCCACTCTCGGGAACTGTGGAGAAATCGGTAACTCACCTAGCCGGAAACTGGGGGTTTCGGGTTCAAGTCCCGACAGTGGTCATTTGATTTTTTCTTTGATATAGCTCAAAAACCATGGCAGCCTAGTTGTCTGAGATATTTATTATTTTCACCTCTAATTGTTATGTGAATAATATGGTGTGGATATAAGGGGTTTTAAATCGATTGATTTTATCATATACCAAATAATAAATGTTAGTAAAAAAAACTTTTTAGAGACAAGCTTTTATTTAAATGCACTAAAAAGGAAAAAATAATTTTTAATAATTTAGGTTTATAATTATAAAAGCGTGGGTCGTGACTAATAAACTATCATAGAGTTCACGACCCACGCTTTTATAATTATGAACTTAAATTATTAAAAATTATTTTTTCCTTTTTAGTGCATTTAAATAAAAGCTTGTCTCTAAAAAGTTTTTTTTTACTAATATTTATTTTGTTCATTTTAGTCTTTCAAAATTTTACCCCCCTTCGACACCCAGCATGCCCTTGAATTGCCCCCAAAATGTCCTTAAATTGCCCCTAAAATGTTCGATCATCAAGCCCTTTCATTTGATACCCATATCATAGGGGTTGCTGTGGAAATGATAAATCGCCATATTGGATTAAAAATGGCGGCATTCAAGTAATCGTACATTGTCACGAGAACCAAACGTGTGTGCCAAATTTCAGCCCGATAGCTTCAGTGGAAGTGGGTGAAATATTGATTACAAAATTTCAGGGCATTTCTTGTGAATGGAAGCAATTATTATTTCGGAATAAACAAATTTTCAACTACAATTTAAATAATTTTACTCTTTTTAACCACCGACATTTAACGTTTATTATTAATTATATTATATTATTTAAATTTCTGCAAGATTTCATAAATATTTTTTTAAGGTTTTTTAAATTTAAAACGAATAAGACTCCGGTAATTTATTACAAGATTTAGGAAACCTCAGAGGTTTATTGTATTTTAACAGCATTTCTTCTTAAACAGACAATTTCAGGATATTTTCTTCAAGCTTATGTGTTGTCTCTGTGTTGCACTCGTTGCACCAGCAAAGACATAAATCTGTCAGATGGGGCTCCGCCACCGCCGTCTTATGAAGCGCCCGATTCCCAGCAGGGCGAGGGCAAAGTCATTTCACAGAATCCTCTTGCGATATATTACAGCATGTACAACATTCATATTGTGTGTACTTTCATGTTTGACTGTACACGGTACAGTCAGCTTCACAAAATCTACAATGTGATTAAAAAATGTATTTTCAAGATTCGTGTTTTTTTATTAACCTAACACTCTAAAAATGTATCATAAATATTCTACAAAAAACATTTCAAATGAACGCGTATAAGGCTCGGATATTTTGAATATTATTTGGTATTACTATATTTTATTCAACTTATTTTTTTTATATTGTCTAAATGTGTAACTGATTATTAATTTATCTTTTTTTAACTTCCCACTGGAAGTTATTGTAATGGGTCCGAAAATCGAAATCAAAAAGGAAAAAAAATTTTTATATTTCAAGGTCACTACACTATTTTTACACTACTTTTAGAAAGATGTCTGTGTGTGTGTATGTGTGTGTGTGTGTGTGTACGTACGTACGTATGTGTCCATTTCTTTCTAAGACGAAATCTCGAGAACGAAAAATGATATCGACTACGTTGGGGTGCCAATCGACGCGTATTAACGTAAATATGATCTGAAAGAAATTTTTTCAAAATCGGTTCAGCCGTTCTTTTTTTTTAACCAAATAACCTCCAAAAAAGTAGATTTTACACAATATCTCGCGAATAAAAAATTATATCGACTTCGTAAGGGTGTCAATCGAGGCGTGTTAACGTCATTTTAATCCGACATAAATTTTATAAAAATCGGTTCAGCCGTTTTTTTTTTTTTTTTTTAATTATTGATAAAAATAAATAATAATTATGTTTTAATGATTAAAATGATTACTTTTCTGTGTAATACCTAATTTAATTATTATTATTAAATATTTATCAAACTGGGAAGTTCGTCGTGTGGACCTCAAGGGTCGCACTTTAGTCCTAATAAAGACCCACCTCACGGCTTGTATTTTAATGTTTTTATATGCTTTACCTATGGCTTTTTGTATCCACTGGTTTGCCATGCAAATAAAAATTTATTTATTTGTAAACATAAATAAAAGCTAGTTTACTATAAAACAAAAGTAAAACGTTTATTCGTCATTGCGATTTTCCAAATATAAAATTGTAAAATGTACATAAAATCGTTGTTACTCGCAAATAATTCATATAATGTTCCGAGTTGTGTAGAGCTATTTGTCTTTAGATAATGCCATAATCAATCCTAAATAAATAACAAAATAGGAATCACAAACAGTTTTGTGCAAACAGTATGGGGGAGGGGGAGGGAGCGGAAGGCTCTGTGAGGCGAAGCATAGACCTCGGGCTGGGTATATGTGATGCGTTCCATGTTAAAACGACCTATAGTCAAGTTCCAAAATTTAAGATAGTGAGTCATGCACTTATAATTCACTGTTTATATAATATAAGCGGCACAAATTTAATGCATGGGACGCGTAAATGAATTAAACAGATTTCGAATAAAAATTAATGATAAGGTGTTCTGGCATATTTAACTATGGTATCACATCAACGTTATCAGACTGGGACCGATTTAGCTAAAATTGAATGTCCCGCTAATTTCACGATTTTTCAAAAACATTTAGATTAGATTAAAAAATGGAGACAAGTATCTAAAAATGATTCCATTTTAGAGAACAGAATCTCCCCTTTTCAAAAAGCAACAATTTGAATGGATTTCGTGCGAAATTAACCTAGATATAACTTCTTGTATGAACGAAGCTCCGCTCTGACGCGCTAAGCGATAATAGAGCACATCCTCTAGACGTAGTGTAGTGGCATGTTCAAATTATTGGTTTTAATGAAATTTGTTCTACATGTTGGAATCCATTACCGACGAAGCCTATTTCTAATGGGCCCAACCGGACCGTTTTAAGCGGATCGAAAAAGGTTTTTGAGTCCAAAAATACCGAAAAAATTCTCAGAATCGTTTCAAAATTGAAATTTAACTCTTCAGTAAAGATTAAAATGTTCTGTTAAAATTTTAATAAAATCGGCCCGACAGGACCGGACCTACATATTTTATGAAAAAAACTATTTTGCGGATACGGATTTACTTACTGAAGAGTGTAATTGATTTGGTGCAGATGTTGAATTGATAATAATATTGCAATTAAAAAAAAATTTTTAATTTTAAAGGATATGTATTAGGGGGTAACACTTTCTATTTTGTCCAAAAACATAGTTAAGTTCACATAATAATGCCACAATGCCTGATTAGCAAATACAATACAATATATTGTAGGCAGTGTTTGGCACTGTGACCGGACTTTTTAACGGATCACCCTGTATATAAACGGCAGGCAAGAGTTCTGAGAAACGGGGGTCCGCTTACTGTAACAACGAGTAACTGCACGAACATTATAGAGAACGCTAGAACGCGCTGTGTCTAAGCCAAGCGGCCTATATAAACGAGTGAGTGAAGCGATCAGGCAGTTAGTCGACGGTGTTACGCAATCGGGAAGCAGTCAATTTGTGAGTCGTGCAACCAAGCGGATCAGTGATATAAATATTATTCAATCAACGGTCGAATCAGTCAGTACAGTGATATAAATAGTGGAGTGGATATAAATAAATAGTACTGAAGTAACTGAGTAAATGATCGACATAAATAAACGTTAGAAATAAATCTGATATAAATACAGTGATATAAATTCACCTGATAAAATAAATATTAGTATTAGTAATTGTATTTAGTTAAGTGTTAATTACTTGTGTTGATTGTTAGAACTGACTTTTGGTTGTTGTATTATTATTGTTGTGTTTTTAATTATTGTAAATAAATATTTATTCCGCCAAATTAGATTACAGTTTTGTAACAATATTATTTTTTCATATCTAAATGATTTCTTATTAGTTTTTCTAATTTGTCCTGCTTTTTGCGCCTAAAACCCGTGTTTTCTTTCAAATACTAAAATTCTCGATTTGGTAAAATAATTAGCTGAAAACGCTATCCCACATCAATTCAAATATAAATGGCAATATGTTGGGAAGCACTGGAACGTAACGTATATACATAATATGTACATATTATACGTAAGTAGGTAGTATTTTTACAGTAGCTTTACATTGAAACGTCTATTTATTCAGTACTCAAATCTCTCTGAAGTCTCAATGTCGACTCTAGTTTGCGTTTCAACATTTTCATTTGCCGTATACCTTACAATACACTATCATGAAACATACTGCCCCGTATTTCAGCATATTATGCAGGAGGAAACGAGGCATAGTGGCTTAAGACCCAATTCCACACGTAGCATGCGGCAAAGACGCATGCCATATAGAGTCGAAGGAATAGAGAGTGATATGACGCATGCATCTTTGCCGCATGTATCTTTGCCGCATGCCACAAATTAGATACAATATTATGTTGCCAGATGCATATACGTCATCTTTCGACGTGTCGAACGGTGTCATCATCAGTGGCGGATTTACACATTTGCCGCGAATAGGCTATTCAAATTTTGCCGCCCCTACCGACCTCTACAATTCGATACCCTAGTTCACAATCATATTAATTAAATTTTTTTTGTCAATGAAATTGTAACTTTATAATTTGTGCACCGTATCATTAATTAATTGTAGATTATAGACGCGTCGACAACTCAGGTTATTAGCGTCTTGAACACAACAAATAATTCATGTGTGTATTAGAATCCGCCAACCGGCATACACAAGCCGACTGGTACGAGCTCGGGTCCCTGGGAGCGCTAATTCCCAAAGAACATTGAAATGCAATTTGCGATAGCAACCACATTCTAATGTCCCCCCTGGGGGGTGTGCACCGTATCGATCGTCCTAATTACACCACCTTTTTCCCGTAATTAGTATGATTGTGAACTAGGGGATTAATAAAAGCTCAATCATGTACTACTAATAACGCGGGGACCTAATAACATTTAGGTACCTATATAAAAATGAATCTTTTTAATTTCTGTAAGACAAAAAAAAATTTTGACCCCAAATTTGCCGCCCCTAAAATCTGCCGCCCTAGGCTCCAGCCTACTCAGCCTGCTGGTAAATCCGCCACTGGTCATCATTCCAAATTTTTATGGTTTCCGGGCTTGTAGGCCGTGGTCCGGTGGTATTTCTACCTAAAGTTTCGTCAGCCCTAGGGTTAAAACTTTTTAGTTATCGGTTTTCTCTGTTTTTTAACGTTGTTAAGAGAGAGATAGAGCGATTGAGTCGCATATATACTCGAAAACTTCAAAATGACAGACATAACCTCACAGAAATTTCACATGGATCTGACAGATCTAATATTTTTGCGGCTTTTTTGCGCGTCCAAATTGCAGGTACCTCACATCGAATTATCAATAGATTTGTTGTAAAAAATAATATCTGCTATGCATTAATCGGAGCGAAACACAGCGAATGCAACGCATGTGATATGCTGCCCTCGTCCCTCGGGTTCCTCGGGCGGCAAACTTCACACTAGTTGCAAACGTTGTGTTTCGTCCCTTGTAATGCAAAATTCACAGATTTCGCAATCCTTGCAACCATCGAGGACATTGGAAATGATAACAGCATATATGAAACATAATTAACTGTTTATTATACACACAATATTTATCAATGCACTATTTAGTTTTGTCATGAATAACCCTATTATTCTTCTGTTATATACGCGTTCACTTTTGCTTGATTACTTAACTTTTAAATGGATTTTTCTACAGTATTTATTAACATTTGCTCAAAAATAACACCGCAGATCGTCGCAAATACCTCTCATTTAACTAGACATGATATAAAATACATTTCGAAAAAATTGCACTTGTTCAATTTTGCATGATTGCTCCTCACTTGATCGCGACACCGTTGTCTTTTGGCCTTGAACAAAAACTCGTAACTCTGCCCCCATATACGAACATAAACATTTCCAATGTTAAAATTGCACTTGTTCAATTTTGCATGATTGCTCATCACTTGATCGCGACACCGTTGTCTTTTGGCCTTGAACGAAAACTCGTAACTCTGCCCCCATATACAAACATAACATTTCTAATGTTAATATACTATTCTTTTCAAGATGGCGGTCCTAAAACTCAGTTTTAAACCCAAAATACACGGTGCAATGACGAATTGACTGCACTAAGTACCTAAAAATTTCAAAATACTGGACATAAGCTACTTAGTTTATTGCCACAAAATGTGGAAAACATTCGTTTCTGTTTGACGTTGTACTGAGATTCCATTTACTGAAATAATATTGAGTCTTTTGTATTTCCTCCTGCCTTCAGCGCTCAACTTTTCAATGTTCAGAATAATCGTACTAACCGGAAGTTAGTGATGTATTCGCTTCAAAATATTCAGATAGAAAAATAGAATAGAATAGAATTTTTATTCTGTAAGTTGTACAACAACATAGAACAAGTCAAAAAAAAATAATAGTGAATAATAATAATAATAGTGAAAATAGTAATAAATAGTAAAAAAAGTAATAAATAATAATAGTGAAAAGCTTATAAAATTTTAAATATTGTAGCAAAACCCCAGATGTTACGCCGTTGGCGACAATAGAATCATCGAGAACAAGTAACAATGGTGAGGCGTGGCATGATATCGAATACACCGGTAACCACCAGAATGTTCTGGAAAGGGCGCGAGCGTGGGGGGGTCAAGCTGCTTGCTCTATATAAGCAGGAGCAATCACCGGACAAACAACAACGAGAGTCGTGTGACAGTGTCGATTGGAAATAAATACAGCATATAAATTGTTCAGTGTTATTTAAAGCGCTTCAGTTCGTTTAAGAATTACTGTTCGTGTTATTATTATATAAACAGTGTTGACTGTTAGAAGTGAGATATAATTGTTACATCTTATTGTTATCTATTTTTGTTACATTTTTAATTGTTGCAAATAAATAACTTATTCCACCCACGTAAGAAAACAGTTTTGTTACAATATTATTATAGATACCTAAAAAATATTACGAATAGAAAATCGTGTACAATAATTTACGCAAAAAGTTTTTCTTTTTTTTATGTTTTGCTTTTATTGTAGTTTTATTTTCTTTGAAATTTTTTTAAATATATTTTTTTAATTCATTAGGCAGATTTACACGATTCCAGCACTGGATAGCTACTGGACAGTTCACTTAAGTATTCAAGGCATGCATCCACATTTCCACAGTATTTACACTACTGGGCTAGTGTTGTCCTGATTCGGATCTATAGGCCGTCGTTGGTTGGAATTGCTACCTAAGGTTTCGCTAGCACGAGTGGCGAACTTCTTCAGAGGTCCTTCCATCTCCGATGCTGGATGTAGAATGACAAATTCTCGGGCGCAGGTTGTATTTATACCTGTGGGTAGGGGGCGGAGCTTATTCCGCTTCGGTTGACCTCGTGATATCGGTCGGCATTACTCGGGAGTGCCTGAGTATCGGGTTCCAGATCTGGTTGAGCTTGTGGGTTTCCTCCTTTCAGAAAGGAGGAAACCCTCAAGCTCAACCAGATCTGGAACCCGATACTCAGGCACTCCCGAGTAATGCCGACCGATATTACGAGGTCAACCGAAGCGGAACAAGCTCCGCCCCTTACCCACAGGTATAAATACCCGAGAATTTGTCATTCTACATCCAGCATCGGAGATGGAAGGACCTCTGAAGAAGCTCGCCACTCGTGCTAGCGAAACGTTAGGAAACAATTCCAACCAACGACGGCCTATAGACCCGAATCAGGACAACACCAGCTCATCAACTGGCCGCGAAAGCCCCAACCAATTTGTCATTCACACTACTGTTTCATAGCATCCGGGTGAAGCCGGACCGGGCAGCTAGTTACAAAATACTTTTAGGTCATTATTTTTTTTCTTATTAAAGAAATTAAAAAAAGCGATTTATGTTTAAAAACAAGAATTTATGCGAGTTGTCTTTGTTTGACTCTTACAATTAAGAATGTCCGAACACTAAGTACTAGAAGTTGAGTTCCTACCCTAGCACTGGCATTGCCATGTTAGGTAGGATTTTTCTCATCTGCATATCTTTACGTATAAATTGCAAAGGAAAATAATTTTTAAAAAACTTACTAAAACATTTCACAAACAAGCCGTGAGGTGGGTCGTTTATTAGGACTAAAGTGCGACCCTTGAGGTCCACACGACGAACTTCCCAGTTTGATAAATATTTAATAATAATAATTAAATTAGATATTACACAGAAAAAATAATCATTTTAATCATTAAAACATAATTATTATTTATTTTTAACAATAATTAAAAAAAAAAAAAAAAAAAAAAAAACGGCTGAACCGATTTTTATAAAATTTATGTCGGATCAAAATGACGTTAACACGCCTCGATTGACACCCTTACGAAGTCGATATAATTTTTTATTCGCGAGATATTGTATAAAATCTACTTTTTTGGAGGTTATTTGGTTAAGAAAAAAGAACGGCTGAACCGATTTTGAAAAAATTTCTTTCAGATCATATTTACGTTAATACGCGTCGATTGGCACCTCAACGTAGTCGATATCATTTTTCATTCTCGAGATTTCGTCTTAGAAAGAAATGGACACATACGTACGTACGTACGTACGTACGTACGACACACACACACACCACATACACACACACAGACATCTTTCTAAAAGTAGTGTAAAAATAGTGTAGTGACCTTGAAATCTAAAAATTTTTTTTCCTTTTTGATTTCGATTTTCGGACCCATTACAATAACTTCCAATGGGAAGTTAAAAATTGCCCAAACATTTAATTTATTGTCGTTACTATAGAATAACTAGTTACGTTTACGGTTAATTATAGCGTAGTTTGTTAGCTTTCGAATGACACCATTTTCTTAGTTCACACTTGACGCAATCCGAAGTTAAACGGGCCCAAAGCCTGTCGGGCACCTTATTTGCTTTCGAATGACACCACTTTCGTAGTCCTCACTTGACGCATCCGAAGTTACACTGCCCCAAAGTCTGCCGGGCACCTCGTTAGCGTCGGGCACCTTATTTGCTTTCGAATGGCGCCACTTTCGTAGTCCTCACTTGAAGCATCCGAAGTTACGCTGACCCAAAGCCTGTCGGGCACCTTATTTTCTTTCGAATGACACCACTTTCATAGTCCTCACTTGACGCATCCGAAGTTACACTGGCCCAAAGCCTGCCGGGCACCTCGTTAGCGTCGGGCACCTTATTTGCTTTCGAATGGCGTCACTTTCATAGTCCTCACTTGACGCATCCGAAGTTACACTGGCCCAAAGCCTGCCGGGAACCTCGTTAGCGTCGGGCACCTTATTTGCTTTTGAATGGCGCCACTTTCGTAGTCCTCACATGACGCATCCGAAGTTAAACGGGCCCAAAGCCTGTCGGGCACCTTATTTGCTTTCGAATGGCGCCATTTTCGTAGTCCTCACTTGACGCATCCGAAGTTACACTGGCCCAAAGCCTGCCGGGCACCTCGTTAGCGTCGGGCACCTAATTTGCTTTCGAATGGCGCCACTTTCGTAGTCCTCACTTGACGCATCCGAAGTTAAACGGGCCCAAAGCCTGTCGGGCACCTTATTTGCTTTCGAATGACACCACTTTCGTAGTCCTCACTCGACGCAATCCGAAGTTACACTGGTCCAAAGCCAGCCGGACATCTTAGAATTTCGTCATATTGCGAACCCCCCACCCGCGCTGACTGCGGTTGCGCTCTCGGTTCAAAGGCTAACTCAAGTACGGACATCCTTTATCTACTCAGTGCTGTATATTTTATCGTTTGAATGTTGTTTTTAGTTCTTATGAAATTATAAGACGAAACATTATTTAACCACTTTTGGTAGCGCTCGAATTTTCGTGCATGTCTCGGGACCCCAGTACTTTTCCGATTTTAACCTTTTCACTGCGTATTTATTTTACAAGAGTGCATGCTGTGTGCGCAATTTTTTCGGCCGTTCCGTATAAATACGTCTGGAGCAGTCCACTGTTGTTATCAGTGGGGTAAAATAATGAAGCTAAATCTCGTCAAATCATATCAAATTGTTTTTTTTGCCTTTTTTGTTTAATACATATATTTTTATCAAAAACAGAACAGTCAGTCCATGTATACACGTGTAAAACACGTGTACATACGCATTGACTTTAAAAGAAAAAAACTACAACAAAGTTCAGAATTGGCGTTT
This sequence comes from Mongoloraphidia duomilia, assembly GCA_039654895.1. Classification (NCBI taxonomy): domain Eukaryota; kingdom Metazoa; phylum Arthropoda; class Insecta; order Raphidioptera; family Raphidiidae; genus Mongoloraphidia; species Mongoloraphidia duomilia. The sequence goes on along the minus strand of CM077520.1, from coordinate 2,676,969 downwards.
TAATAGGCGTTGTGCGTATATATACGGCGGTAGCAGTTTATCGCTGTAAAAAAATTCTGCGGTAAATCGCAAAAAACTCCCGGATTGGCCAGTATGATCTGGTAGGCGTTGCTCGTATATATACGACGGTAGCAGTTTATCGCTGTAAGTATTTTTTCCAGCCCGAACGTAAATATACGGCTGGAGCAGTAACCCAGGTAATCGTATATATACGTCTGGAGCAGTCAAAGGGTTAAAGACGTATTGACGTCAAAAAATCAACCGATTACAACAACTCTTAAGTCGTTTTCATTTTTACAAACTAAAATTGTGAAAAATGTTGCTGTTTAGATTGTAGTATGTAAGTATTGCACAATAATTAATGTATATAGATTTTGCTAATACTGGCATTGTGGCTTTATTATGTTTGTTTTTGGATAAAATAAAAAATTTAACCCCTTAATACATCCCTTAAAATAATATTTTTTTTCTTAATATCAATATTTTTATCAATGCAACCTCGGTACCAAATTAAATACACCCTTCAGTAAATAAAGCACTATCCGCAAACTAGCGTTTTCATAAAATTTGTAAGTCCGGTCCTGTCGGCCGATTTTATTAAAATTTTAGCAGTACATTTTAATCGTTACTAAAGGGTTAAATTTCAATTTTGAAACGATTCTGAGAATTTTTTCGGCATTTTTGGACCCAAAAACATTTTTCAACTCCTAAAAACCACCCTTAAAATGGTCCGATTGGGCCCATTTTAAATAGGCTTCGTGCGGTGATGGATTTCAAAGTGCCTACCAAATTTCGTCAAAATCAATTAACTCTTTCGAAAGTTATAGCCCGCACACATATATATATCCAAATATATAATTATATCTATATATATATACATACAGACATTTCCAAAAATGGTGCCAAAGTGTTCAGAAGGTTATGAAACGTCGAGAAATTTTGGTCCGACCCCTAGGTCCCGCCATCCGACCGACGCCAATAGTGTATGTGCCATATGGCAAATACACTAATAAGGTACTTAGAACTGTGCTGGCTTAAGAACGCAAAGCTAATCAAATATACTAATATAAATAACAATGACATTTGGTCATACGAGGGGCAGAGGGATATATGTGAGAAGGACGTTACTATGTCCGTCGAAGTAATAAATTATAGTTAATAAATTGTATATAAGATTAATAAAATAAAATAATGAATAAATCGATAAAGTTATTTATTTTCTAAATTATATAAAAAGAACCTATATAATAACCAAAACTATTACAAGATTGTTCCCAGCCAGTAACAGGCCCCCTCTACCCTTCTTCCGGATCAGGACCTTGCCGAACGGACGACACAATAATATATTTTCAGCAACAGATGCCGCTGACACTGTGATAAATTCGAATACATTTTTAGTAATATATTTTAACTAAGCAGTTGGAATGTGTACGGCCATGCAGAATAATTAAAATGTAAAAATTTGCATACATTTTTTAATTATTCATACTGAAGGAAAAGTGACGAGAAAAAGCTTTAAAGTGAATTTAAATATTTTTCCATTTGAAACGACAAATTGGTTACCGTGTAGCCCCTGGTACGGCATTACTAATTAAAAACGAAAAACCGTTGTGTTACAGTCCGTGCGGTTGGCAGTTCTGATTATTGATTTGTTTTTAAATATTTAATTTTCATAACTTTCAAAAACAATTTTCAACGCTAGTATTTAAAGGTGTGTGTAGACTATTGGTCATTTACATTTTATTTACTGTAAACGAGACCAAAGTCAATTACAACAAAATAAAAGCGTTGGTTTATAAAGTTATTGATGTGAAACATCTTTAAGCACATCTTAAACATTGCAGTGAAATCTCGTAAACGGTACAAACCATAAAAAAATATTTTGTAAAAAAGTTATAGAGTGTCAAGGGGGACAGAAGACTGTGATATCAGATTTAACATAGGTGGTGCTGTGAAGGTCAGGCGGAGGTCAGCTTCGATTTTTTAATTGCAACAGTGCATTTTTATTCCAGAATACGATACAGTATTTAATAGTGAACAGTAAATTATTAAGGTACTTATGAGCTAAAGTTAATAGATATTGAGATATTTACAAATTAAATAGCAAATTTAATTTGTCAATTCGCTTCTTTTATAAATTGAAATCAAGCCAAGAAGGCCGGTGCGTAATATTATGGCTCTCTGCTATGGCATAATTTATCTAATTGTCGTTCATTTTGGCTGTTATTTAATTTCTAAATATTTCAATATTTATTAACTTTAGCTGATATGTACCTTAATAATTTACTGTCCACTATTAAATAGTGTATCGTATTCTGGAATAAAAATGCACTGTTACAATAAAAAAATCGAAGCTGACGTTCGCCTGACCTTCACAGCACCACCTATGTTAAATCTGATATCACAGTCTTCTGTCCCACTTGACACTATATAACTTTTGTATAAAACATGTTTTTTATGGTTTGTACCGTTTACGAGATATTTCACTGCATTGTTTAAGATCTGCCACTCTGTATACTAATTACAAGCTGTAATATGCCACTTCTATGGCTATCTCTGTTCTGAGATACGATACGTATACAGTTCATATACTTTCAAAATCGCTTTTTAGTGGGCGGGACTTAAATATTTAAAAATGATTTTTTTCAGAATTTACTGGTCTGTTAATATGTCACAAAAAAAATTTCATGCACATTCCCCATTGTCTAAACGCTACTTAATATTTTAATAAGTACCGAAATTTACAGTGTGTGCTTTTAAACATGTTATTCAATTACCTACATTACATTAATTAATTATTTGAACCCAGAAGGTGATTCGTTAATTAAATTATTTGCTCTTAAAACTATATTTAACAAGGATTTCGTTTTAATTTCAATGCTTTGTTGTGAAATGTAACAGAATAAATGAAATAAATCTAATACACTCAAATTTAGCGAGTGATGTAGTAACCAAATAGGTTAAGGTACATATTGTTTTTGAAGCCAAAACGAAATGTAGGATAGTAATATCATATAACAGTTATTTGTTTAAAAAATATGGAGTCATAATTTTCGGAAATTGTATACAGGGTCCTTCAATAGTGAACTCTTATACTTGAAAGATTGTTTAATATAAAAGATAGGAGAAAAATTATTATAATTAAAGGTTGTTGTTAGCCAACTATACTGAATATAAACTCAAAATTATTTTTATTCAACACATGCACGCTTATATTGTTTTTTCGTGTCCGGAAAGCGGATCTTAAATGACCGTTTATCGTTTGGTGACGTCATTATCCATTATGAAACGTTTTTTGATGCTCTAATGAAAAACACTTGAAAAACCTGTTACATAATGAATCATTATAAACCTCTTTTCGATGCTATAATGAAATATGGTTACTATGGTAACGTAGTAAATAATTACTGTATCAAGCCCAATGTTTTTACAATGAGATGTACTGCTGTCAGTGATTCTACGGTGTTTGATATTAATTCAATAAATAAAGCTATAAAACCGTTCATGTGTTGAATAAAGTAGGTATAGTGTGCAACGCGTGTGCTAAATCTTTATATGTCGCAGGCGCGATGTTTTCAACACTCGTAGGTATGCCGCGTATGCGGCTTGCAAATGCGCACTCGCCAAGGCACGTGCGCGCTCGCTTACTACTCGTACTGAAAACATCGCGCCTGAGGCATAAATCAGTAGTTAGCACACTAGTTGCACAATATATTATCAATATACGCTAATGCAGATTGAGGAGTGTCCTCGTATCTCTTATCAGCACCCATATTGATTTTTTAAATACCCTAAATTTATTTTCTTCTAAACATCATATCTATTATTTTTTGGGAAGTATAAATTACATTTTTTCCAAATATATTAATTTTTGACTTCTATTTAAAAATCGACATCTCTTGTAAAATTTAGGAGAAAGATATTGAAAAAAATTCGACTGATGACCAGTCCTATACTTCCCACCTAGTAAATATTTGCAAAAAATAAACACTCTTTTTTTTATTCTTTGACTAGGCCCAAATAACCTTAGCTGTTGGTGGTCTTTAAAACACAATTTAATTTTTATTCTTTGAAAAAAGCATGGCCCTCTTTTTTGTTTGGTGATCTACTGATGGCTAACTTAATATAGCAAAAATCATGGTTACCTTGATTTACGTACAATTTTTATTTTTTTTAGTAAAATATTTTTTTTCTCGAAAACTATACATTTTAGAGAAAAAAAATTATTACATTTTTTTCATATTATAACATCTAGAATTCATTTATATTTTTTTTTACCTATGTTAATACGTGACATTGAGGACGTTTTTTTGAATATCTCAGGATCCACTGAACCGATTTGACTCAAAATCTAATCAGATCTAAGTTAAAGGCTAATAAACACAATAGAACAATCGGCATGTCCGTATGTTGTTCCGTTCTTAAGATATCGAAGGCGAAAAATTGACCACATACACACACACACACACACACACATACACACACACACACACACACATACACACACACACATACAGACATCAGTCAGAAAATGATCTTAAACGATTGCTAGGGTCTCAAAACGTAAAAATCTGTTAAAATCTCGAAATATTGTTTTCGGACTGAATCCATTACTTCCCTACCATAGTAGGGTGGGAAGTAAAAATCATGGTTACCTTGATTTACGTACAATTTTTATTTTTTTTAGTAAAATATTTTTTTTCTCGAAAACTATACATTTTAGAGAAAAAAAATATTTACATTTTTTTCATATTATAACATCTAGAGTTCATTTATATTTTTTTTACCTATGTTAATACGTGACATTGAGAACGTTTTTTTGAATATCTAAGGATCCACTGAACCGATTTGACTCAAAATCTAATCAGATCTAAGCTAAAGGCTGATAAACATAATAGAACAATCGGCATGCCCGTATGTTGTTCCGTTCTTAAGATATGGGATTTGCCTGTTGGCTGCATTAAATAAATAAATAAATAAATAAATAAATATCGAAGGCGAAAAATTGACCACATACACACACACACACACCACATATAGACATCAGTCAGAAAATGATCTTAAACGATTGCTAGGGTCTCAAAACGTGAAGATCTGTTAAAATCTCGAAATATTTTTTTCGGACTAAATCCATTACTTCCCTACCATAGTAGAGGTGGGAAGTAAAAACTGTAAAATATTATAGAGAGTGTCCATAATTTAATGTCAGTTTAATACAATTATTAAATTTAATGTGTGGGTAAAACCACACTGCTATAACTTCCCATTGGATGCCTTTAGAGATTACAGACCAGTCTACTGTAGAGAAACTATTTGCAATACAGGTCAACATTTTACAACCATTTTACAATAGTTTTTTGTTATAAAAAAAACCGCCAATTCAAATTTGTTGTAAACCTTATCAGGTGTTCAGTATACAATTATGCGTCAAATGAAATTGGTCTGGAGTCGATATGCGAGCGGAAAGAAGTTCACCAACGTACGAACGAACGTACGAACGTACGTACGTACGTACACACAAACACATACATCTCTCTAAAAACAGTAGATTCGAACTTTAGGGACCTCAAAACGTGCAGATATATTCAAATTTTTCATTCGCAAAATCGGACCCATTACACCAACTTCCATTGGGAAGTTAATAAGGACTTTTAAAGTTGAGATATATTTTTTGATAACGTTTCTTGAAAAACATCTATTAAAATCCTGAAAAAAAGTTCGGGCTGGTTCCAATACCTCCCTACCTTATAAATTGGAAGCGAAAAGTAAAATATTTACTAAAAAATTAAACTTATATAAAAATATTTTTTTTTTATTTTCCCTCAAAGAAATTATTATGAATTCGAATAGTCTTTAAGGAATTATTTAAACAATTTAAAATTTTCAATTAAAGTAGGTAATAGAGGCGGCGTTCTCTAGGAATTCATATCTATAACTGGTATGTGTGCAAAAGGGCATTATTGCGTACTTATATATTGAGCCATTGACAAAACTAGTGTCGTCTCATTTTACTGCAGGCTCGGTATTTCATTTCTAAATATTTGCTAGCTGACGAGAGAGCTGTCTATCACAATGGATCCCATAACATAATATAATATGGGCTTTACATTTATCTTTTACTATATTTTAATATACAGATTGTATCAAATTAAACCTGTGCATAGGGCATTCTGTGTGTAAGACAGAGATTGATACATAAAGCAATAAGTAAGAATGAGATAAATAATCGCTAATAGGATGTTACGTGGTTACTGTAAATAAATAATATTTATACAACCTAATAGCGTCATCTTTGTTTTTTCGCTCCTTCTATGCTGTAAAAATGTAAATTTATATCAGTTTAATTTAGAGTAACCACGTAACATCCTATTAGCGATCATTTATCTCATTCTTACATATTGCTTTATGTATCGATCTCTGTCTTACACACAGAATGCCCTATGCACAGGTTTAATTTGATACAATCTGTAGATTAGAAAACTATATCTACGCTAATGACCTCAGTTGTCGGGCGTCTATAATTTACATTTACAAAACTATACCACTGCCGGCGAAACGTACTCAGTCCGGGTAGGTAATGCAACAGGGTGGAACTCACCCTCTAAATCCCCCCCTAGAAGCCCCTCCGTAATTATTTATTGATGTGAAACATCTTATGTCGGGCTGTGAACAGCCACGTGAGGGGAAATATGCAACGAAATTTATGATCCGCTCCTTCGCTGCTGTTCTCCTCACCACTGCGGCACTCTCTCTCTCTCTCTTGGCTCAGGCGTGCACTGTAACACACGCGGTGTTACAGAGCAGTATATAGGATTACGTCAGCATAACAGTTAGTTGCTGCTTTTGAAAAAATATATACTACTACATAGAGAATACCACCGAGTTCAATAACGTTTTCTTTGATGTTTCACATCTGTCGGGGGTCCCGAGAGCCACACCCTTTTTTATGTTCAGGGATTCATTAAAAGAAAACATGTTAACAGTGTTGACTAAATAGTTTATATTTTATCGTTTATTGTTTACACTTTTTTGCAAAAAATGAAGTTACGAACATCGTTTTAATTTTTTTATTTTTCGCTCAACTTTTCAGGTGGGTACCCACCTCTTCTGCCGGCCCTGAACTATACTATATCTTTTCGAAGATCAGCTCGTTTTGAGTGAAAGCTAATAATTAAAGCAGAGTCATGCGCACAGTGTAAGTACAGTGTCAACACAAATGGAAAGACCGAGCCCTAAACAAACTGTCTTTAAAGCATCCGTTAATATTTGCACTACCAGTATGAGTGTGGTATGTTAGAAGGTATGTTAGACGGTGTTGTGCGACGACCGCAACAAGGTCGTAACCGTTGACCTACAACCAAAACTATTAATTATAGATAATGTCTATTATACGACTATATATAGGTAATATAAAGCAAGATAATAATAACGATAATAGATAATATTAAGATATAATCTTATTTTCTACTATGTACAATCTTTGTATTCGGCAGAAACAATCTTATTGTTACAAAACTGTTTTCTGAGTTGGCGGAATAAATATTTATTTACAATATTTATTTACATCATTATTTACAATAATTAAAAACAGAACAATAATAAATACAACAACCAAAAGTCAGTTCTAACAATCAACACAAGTAATTAACACTTAACTATATAGGTACAATTGACTACACTAATATTTATTTTATCAGGTGAATTTATATCACTGTATTTATATCAGATTTATTTCTAACGTTTATTTATGTCGGTCATTTACTCAGTTACTTCAGTACTATTTATTTATATCCACTCCACTATTTATATCACTGTACTGACTGATTCGACCGTTGATTGACTAATATTTATATCACTGATCTGCTTGGTTGCACGACTCACCATTGACCCCTCGATTCCCGTCGACTCGCTGCTTATATAGGGCGCGCGCGGTGTACGCTCAGTGCGTCCTCGTATTCTCTAGCGTTGTCTAGAATCTTCGCGTAGGCACCAGTGTGTTCAGCAAGCACACTCCCGTTTCTCAGAATTCTTGCCTGCCGCGTATATACAGGATGATTCGGTTATGTGAGGTATCATTTGAAAAACTATCTTCTGGATAAGATGTGTCCATACTATGTTTAATTTATTAAAAAAACAAAAATCCCGACTGCGTAAAAATCGAACATAAAAATGGAAACAAGATCAAATGATAACATGCAGTCGGAGGTATTTCTGTTCAATTTGTTACTACTATGCCTCCGACTGCATGTTATCATTTGATCTTGTTTCCATCTTTTATGTTCGATTTTTACGCAGCGGGTTTTTTGTTTTTTTAATAAATTTTTTTTAAAGTCGGTTAAAAACTGTACTTACATGATTACATCTAAATTTCAAATAAAAATGGTTTGTTAACTGATCGACGACTTACTGGACGGCTATACTATTTTCATGTGATGTTTCTACATAATTTTAAAACAACGAAAATCTAAGTTTGAGATTTTAATGTGGAAGAATTTTATTGATTAACCCATCCTTGGCTTTAAAGAATATTATTCTCATGTGCCAGTCACATGAAATGGTGGACGAAATTAATATCATTACTGGCATTTCTTATTCACATTTATTTCCAAGAAAACAACCAATTTATATTTTATAATGCAAAATAAATTTCTGGAAATTATAAGAAAGTTTTAGAATTTAAAACGTCAAATCAATGTCTTTTTGTTCGTGGTTACTTAATACAGTGAAACCGTGGAATTGATTAGTAGTTCTACTTTAGAGGAAACCGATAATAAATATTCATAAAGTTGAGATTGAGTTTCCAGTTTATCAATTTAATTCCTCTTCATAATAATTTGCAAAGACGGGCCCGGGAGGGGGGAGTGAAGTATCAACGAACCCTGCAGTGCGTTTAATAATATCACCTTCATTTCAAAGTTCTTTCACGTGGAAATAAATTGCCGGGCCGACATAAGCTTCGTTCACAATAACGTTCTGTTACTCTTCCTTACTTACATTTACTGCAATTTAATTTTCCTTCATTGAATTGCACCCCGTTTTCACGAGAAATTCAATTTTCTTAGACTTTCTTAAAAAGATCCGCTATACTCTAAGAGTTTTGATTTCGTACTTGAAATTGAACCAAAAAGGAATAAAAAAGGATAAAATAATTTTTATACTGTTACAAAACTGTCTTCTGAGTTGGCGGAATAAATATTTATTTACAATAATTAAAAACACAACAATAATGAACGCAACAACGAAAAGTCAATTCTAACAATCAACACAATTAAACAATAACTAAACAGTAATTACAAAGCAAAACAAACAACTAATACAATAATTCGTAATTATTAACTATATACAATTAACTACACTAATATTTATTTTATCAGGTGTATTTATATCACGGAACTATTTATATTTCACAAAATACTGTTTATTTATTTCTATATTTATGTCAATTTATTTCGCACTATATTCGCTGTTCAACACTGTCACAGTATAATCTACACTGACTGATTCCCGTTGACTGCTTGCGCGACTCACTGTTCACTGATTTATATAGACTGTGTGGACTGGAGCCCAGCGCTTCACTTATTGACTGATCTCCGGTACTGACTAATATTTATATCACTGATCCGCTTGGTTGCACGACTCACCATTCACTCCCCGATTCCCGTCGACTCGCTGCTTATATATTGGCGCGCGGTGTACGCTCAGTGCGTCCTCGTATTGTCTAGCGTTGTCTAGAATCTTCGCGTAGGCACCAGTGTGTTCAACGTCAGACACCGCTTCTCAGAATTCTTGCCTGACGTTTATATACAGGGTGATCCATAACAATACCTATTCGTTTTGCAATCAGCTTCCCTACCTACATTTATTAGAAGTTTGGCGTAATGATTTCTCTATTCTAATCACGATATTTACACCGACTTCTATTTGAAAGTAGGTAGGGAAGGTGATTGTCAATCGAAAAGAAAAATTATTTTTGAAGTCATTTCAGACTTTTTAGTGTCCTTGTATTTTATTTTTTTATTCCGGATCGCTCGGATAATGCGTCTAGTCAAAGGCCATTCTTCATACGAAGTTTCATCCAAATCATTCCCTTAATTCTTGAGATAATAGCGTCCATATACAGGGTGTTCCAAAATTGCTATGACACAGAGCTACCACGTGTAGTAGAGGTCAAAATAAGCCGATTGGACCCAATTTATTTATATACCAAAATGTACCGTTTGCCCGTGAGAAGAGTTCAAAGTTTACATAAAATTTTGTATATAAAATTTTGTATTACAATTTTATTAAACTTGTACTAGAAATATCTGTTAGCATTATTTAAGAAAACATTTTTTTCCTTCGGAACTATGCGGAATACGAAATTTTTACAAGAGTAACAAAATGAAGATAATTAATCAGTCTTCTCGCTAAAAAAATTTGAGAACCGTATTACCACCCCTAAGAAAGTTCTGAAAAAAAATGTCAGGGGGTGAGGGTACTACTCGTACTGAAAAGATCGCGCCTGACGCATAAAGATGTACTTAGCACACTAGTTAACTAGTTACACAATAGGTATACAGTGTGTCCACAGACTCATCCTCAACATGGGGATCTCCGTTGTTATGGGAGATAGAGATTTGGTTAAATGAGACAAAATGTGCAGATTCTCCAGTGCTACTACCCTGCGTAGTCAAACTTTCCATATTTTGCTTGGTTCGCGACCGACAGTTGAAAAACGAGATTTATCCATTTTCGTTTTTTGTTTATAACTCGCTTATTAAGTAAGTTAGAAAAAAAATATATTCACTTTCTTAAGGCCCTTTTTTTATGAAGATTTCAAATCTCTTTTCATATTTTTATTTACTTTAATAGTTTTAGAGATACTTGTATTAACTATGTTTTTTTAAATACACGTCAAAGATGGCCATGACACCGTTCGAAAGAGATTTTTTTTCTCTTTAATTTGATATGAGGGTTGATGGATTTATTTTCAAAAATAACAGAGTTATACGTAAAACACTGATTTTTAATAGTAGGCTATGCTAAATTAATTGATAAAACAACAGAAGGCTTAGCAAACAGTTGAAATTCGCGTTGGCTTAGTAAACGGCTGTTTTGTTTTAGCTGTCAAAGTGTAGTTTGTTGCTAATTTGCCAGTTTACTAAGTGATTTATTAAATTTACTTTTGTTATCATGGAACCATTTTGTAACAATGCAAAAATTTGATGTTATCTTGTTACATTCTATGTCACAAAAATTCGACCACAGCTGCAGAAATGTACTTCGATCAGTATCCAGAACGAAGACAACCTCATTCGTCTATTTACAGAAACCTACGAGTAAATTTAATAAACTATGGATCATTTAAAAAGCCGTTTACTAAGTCAACGCGAATAAGTGAAGAAGACAAAATTACTGTTTTACGATCAATTGTTGAAAATCGCTTATTTTTCATTGTTACAAAATGGTTCCATGATAACAAAAGTAAATTTAATAAATCACTTAGTAAACTGACAAATTAGTAACAAACTACACTTTGACAGCTAAAACAAAACAGCCGTTTACTAAGCCAACGCGAATTTCAACTGTTTGCTAAGCCTTCTGTTGTTTTATCAATTAATTTAGCATAGCCTACTATTAAAAATCAGTGTTTTACGTATAACTCTGTTATTTTTGAAAATAAATCCATCAACCCTCATATCAAATTAAAGAGAAAAAAAATCCCTTTCGAACGGTGTCATGGCCATCTTTGACGTGTATTTAAAAAAACAAAGTTAATACAAGTATCTCTAGAACTTTTAAAGTAAATAAAAATATGAAAAGAGATTTGAAATCTTCATAAAAAAGGGCCTTAAGAAAGTGAAAATATTTTTTTTCTAACTTACTTAATAAGCGAGTTATAAACAAAAAACGAAAATGGATAAATCTCGTTTTTCAACTGTCGGTCGCGAACCAAGCAAAATATGGAAAGTTTGACTACGCAGGGTAGTAGTACTGGAGATTCTGCACATTTTGTCTCATTTAACCAAATCTCTATCTCCCGTAACAACGGAGATCCCCATGTTGAGGATGAGTCTGTGGACACACTGTATACCTACTACCTATTATATTACATTGGTATCGTGGCTGAAACTTGTTTATGGCCATGATAAAAGCTTTATAAGTTATATTTTCTTTTTTATTATTAGTGTATTTGCCATATGGCACATACACTATTGGCGTCGGTCGGATGGCGGGACCTAGGGGTCGGACCAAAATTTCTCGACGTTTCATAGCCTCCTGAACAATTTGGTACCATTTTTGGAAATGTTTATATATATATGATATATATATATATATATATATATATATATATATATATATATATATATATATATATATATGTGTTCGCGGCATAACTCTCGAAAGACTTAATTGATTTGAACGAAATTTGGTAGACACGTTGGAATCCATCACCGCACGGAACCTATTTAAAATGGGCCCAATCGGACCATTTTAAGGGTAGTTTTTAGGGGTTGAAAAAAGTTTTTGGGCCCAAAAATACCGAAAAAAATCTCAGAATTGTTTAAAAATTGGAATTTAACCCTTTAGTAGAGATTAAAATGTGTTGCTAAAATTTTAACAAAATCGGCACGACAGGACCGGACTTACAAATTTTATGAAAACACTAGTTTACGGATAGTGATTTATTTGCTGACGGGTGTATTTAATTTGGTACGGAGGTTGCATTGATAATAATATTGAAATTAGGAAAAAAAATATTATTTTAAGGGATGTATTAAGGGGTTAAATTTTTTATTTTGTCCAAAAACAAACTTAAGTTCACATAATAAAACCACAAGGCCTGTATTAGCAAATACACTATATTGTCGGCAGGGTTATGGCACTGCGACCCGAGTTTTTTTATTATTTTAAATTGCATGATGTATAGATAGATGGCTAACAACTTTTACAGCAAATTATTTTACATAATTATTCGATAAATATAATACTAATATAATTTTATAAGTTTATACATAGCTTTTAAGGTTTATATCAAGAAGCAATTTTCTATATAAAATTGATAAAAGCTTTTTTCTTCAAATTGTCTAAACCTTATTGAATAAGACAATTGTTGTAAAAATAAAGCCAAGTCTCGCGATCGCGTAGAAGTAAAAAATTATGAGATTTAATAGAGCCAAGCTGAATTAATTCTAAGTAAAAAGTAGTGAAATTTGAAACTTGGCTAAGTTCAAAGTTCCACTGCAAGGCCTAGCGCTTTAGTCATTCGTCTTTTATTGTCTTAGCGAACTATGAAGCTAGCCAAGTTTTAAATTTCACTACTTTTCCCTTACAATTAATTAAACTTGGCTCTGTTAGATCTCACAACTTTTTACTGCTACGGAATCGCGAGACTTGACCTTATTTTTACAAGAATTGCTTTTGATGGGATTTCAATTATTCTTTTTGTAGGATGTTGTTGCTTAAACACTAAATCTGGCCGGCATGCCAAATTTCTTTTTTCCTTTTATATCCTATAAAAATCTGCACGGGGGTTGGAGGGGGGAAATCACATTTTTTTTTCTCGTTACTTGTACGCGAAGCCCAGCCTGCATACCAAATTTCAGCGTTCTAGGATTACGGGAAGTACCCTGGATTATATAAGTATATATACTGTATCAAAACTGTTTTCTCGCGTGAGTGGAATAAATTATGTATTCACAATAAATAAAAATGTAACAAAAAAATGGATAACAATAAACTGTAACAATTATATCTCAATTCTAATAGTCAACACTGTTTATATAATAGTAACACGAACAGTAATTCTTAAACGAACTGAAGCGCTTTAATAACACTACAATTTATATGCTGTATTTATTTCAAATCGACACTGTCACACGACTCTCGTTGTTTTTCTGTCCGGTGACTGCTCTTGTTTATATAGAGCTAGCAGCTTGACCCCCCCACGCTCGCGCGCTTTCCAGAACATTCTGGTGGTTACCGGCGTCTTCGATATCATGCCACGCCTCACCATTGTTACTTGTTCTCGATGATTCTATTGTCGCCAGCGGCGTAACATCTGAGGTTTTGCTACAATACTATATAAGTGAGTGTCGAATCTTTGCGTGTTAATAAAATCTAAATTAGCATGACTATAAAAATGAAACTTGGTACATTCCATAATATTGGTGGCCTCACCATATCCTGAAAATTTGAGACCTAAAGTGTTATCCGGTCCGAGGTTACAAGGGTTCAAAAATGCGCCGAATCGCTTCGAGAAAAGGTATAGGCTTGGCAGTGCTCGACTTGGCGGCTGCACTGCCGTGCACCCAGAGTTTTTAAGCTTTATTTTATGTTGACGGAATCAAATTTTCAATAACAAAAAAGAACAAAGCTTACTAAAATCAATAGGAAATACAAGATACGAGGTGTTTCATTAATGTGCAGTGAGAAGGTATAATTAGAAGTTTATGAACAACTAGCTACTATAACTGTTTTGACGAATCCTCTTGTATTATGGATTAATAAATTCTATTCCGTTCCGTTTCGTTCTTTTCCGTTCCGTTCCGTTCCGTTTCGTTCCGCTCCGCTCTGCTCCACTCCACTCCACGCTAGTCTATTCTATTCTATTCTATTCTATTCTATTCTGTTCTGTTCTAATGAAATATAGATACCCAGTGAGTGTCCGGCGCTTTTAAACGTTATAAAAGAGAAAGGAATTTATTTTCTACTTATTAGTGCTTTTAGATTTTTTAACCGACTTCAATAAAAGGAGGTGGTTCTCAATTCGGTTGTATTTTTTTTTATGTTTGTTACCTCAGAACTCCGTCATTTATGAACCGATTTGGAAATTTTATTTGAAAGGATATACTTTTAGATTGCGTCCCATAGACAATGTCATCAAAATCGGTTCAGTAGTTCGGCTGATTTTAATAAAAGTTAGTAACGGCGTGTGATTCCTTACAGGTAAATGTCACTTTTTGACACATCAGACAGCGTAAGAAAGTCGGTTTAATAAAAGTGAGTAATGGCGTGTGATTCCTTTAAGGTAAATGTCACTTTTTGACACTAAAAAGTAAAAGATAAAAAACTTTCTAACAAAAAAAAAAAAAAACCTCCTTAAAAAAGCCACTAAAAAGAGGAATATAATGAAATTTTGAGGTCTGCGCCAATTTAATTAAATATGAAGTTGGTTAAAAAGTAAGATATTAATCACTATAATATACTTTTTAACCGACTTCATATTTTATTAAATTGGCACAGATCTCAAGAATTTCATTATTTTCCTCTTTTTAGTGGCTTTTTGAAGGAGGTTATTCTTTTTTTGTTAAAGAGTTTTTTTTGAAATTATAATTGTTTAGTTACTATTTCTACTCTTCAAATTAAAATTAAGGACAGCCGACAAAATTTAAAATTTAAATTAATTTAAGCACACAAATGCAAAATGGCATTTTTCCACTTTGCATACACAAACAAAGATAAACAGAGCGAATGAATAAAACATTTGTCTTATTTTAGTTCAAATATATTATTATTTACGTTTGTTTGCTTTTGTCTTCACTTTTTAGTCTGATTACTGATTACAAAATTACTGTAAATTCGCGTCAACAATATTTCGTATAGCTGCATTCACGTGTCTCTTTTTATTTTAGGCTAGCTTTTCGACCCAGATTCGCCCGGGTAGATTTTGGTTTGGCAACGAAATAATCAAGAGAAACAACTATCTCATATATCACTTCAATGTGCTCTATTCGCTAGGTGCATGACAAATGGGGAATGAACATTGAAAAAAAAAATTGAAAATAGTTCAGCAATTTCTGAAATTACCCCAGATTTTCACCCGGGCGCAGTCGGGCCGGCCAGTTATTATAGACTATGTCTTAAAGAAAGTATTACCTATCGAACTGTGGACCAAAATTTTGAAATCGGTCTTCTGAGATTACCTCTGATTTTCACCTGGGTGAAGCCGGGCCGGCCAGTTTTAATAATACATTTAAACCTTCCTCGTGAATCAATCTATTTAATTGTGAAAACCCGAACGAAATCCGTTCAGTAGTTATGAAGAAATCGAACTTCTGAGATTACCCCCGATTTTCACCCGTGTGAAGCCGGGCCGGCTAGTTATTATAGCCTATGTTCATCTCCATTGCATAAGCCGTGTTACGTGTGCAAATTTTATAGAGATAAGTTGATTAGTTGAGGCGTGAAAGCGGAACAAACAAACAAACTCACTTTCGAATTTAAAATATTAGTTAGGATGCTATTCGGAAAGAAATAGGCTTTAAACGGTGAAAGAATTTTTCAAATCGGTTCTGTAGTTCCAAATCATTAGTATATTGAATTACATTTTATTTTATTTATTGTAAATTATAGACGTGTCGACAACTTAGGTCATTAACGTCTTGATTATACATTAAATAACAACACACTTAAAACTAAATTACATCACAAAACATCCATGAGCGGAGGTGGGATTCGAACCCACGACAGTCTGATCCAGAGGCAGCGACGCTAACCACTGGACCACGACTGTCTGAGGCAGCAATCACATGCGTTGCAAAATGACAGACATAACCTTATATAAATTTCACATGGATCTGACAGATCTAATATTTTTACGGCTTATTTGCGCACCCAAATTGCAGATATCTCAAATAGAACTGTAAATAGAGTTGTGAAAATTAATATGCATTTACTCGGAACGAATCATAGCGAATGCAACGCGTGTGAATTGCTGCCCGAGGAACGAGGGCAGCAATTTACATTAGTTGCAAACGCTGTGTTTCGTCTCTTGTAATGTATACTATTTCAGGTCCTAGGTAATCTCAATATATTTCAATATCATTCCATGAACTTTATTTAGTTTCATCATTCATTTTGAATTTAATTTAATTTGATATTTTAAAACGCTTTCGGGGATTTTTATAAATTATGTAGCTTAAAATAATATTCTTTATTACATTTGAAAATACAATTAGATTTTGCTGTGAGTGACATAAAAAAATATAGGTATTATTTTCTTTTTCACGTTGTTTTGACATAAAATTATTTAGTTAACAATTAGATTAACAATCAATATTGTTATTACTTCCTATACTGTACAAATTCACTATTTTAGTGAAATTAACATAAGGACATCAGACGATATTAATCGACATAACATGCCCTTATTAATTATTGTAGAAAGGCTACATAAGAAAAATTTAAAAGCACCGCCGAAATTATAAAATTATTTACAAACAATTTTTTTTTGTTTTTCTTTCGATTATTTCATCAACAGGAATTTTGAAACAAGCCGTGAGGTGGGTCGTTTATTAGGACTAAAGAGCGACCCTTGAGATCCACACGACGAACTTCCCAGTTTGATAAATATTTAATAATAATAATTAAATTAGATATTACACAGAAAAGTAATCATTTTAATCATTAAAACATAATTATTATTTATTTTTAACACTAATTTAAAAAAAAAACGGCTGAACTGATTTTTATAAAATTTATGTCGGATCAAAATGACGTTAACACGCGTCGATTGACACCCTTACAAAGTCGATATAATTTTTTATTCGCGAGATATTGTGTAAAATCTACTTTTTTGGAGTCTTTTGACTAAGAAAAAAGAACGGCTAAAACGATTTTGGAAAAAGTTCTTTCAGATCATATTTACGTTAATACGCGTCGATTGGCACCCTAACGTAGTAGATATCATTTTTCAATTTCGAGATTTCGTCTTAGAAAGAAATAGACACATACGTACACACACATACACACACACAGACATCTTTCTAAAAATAGTGTAAAAATAGTGTAGTGACCTTGAAACATAAAAATTTGCTATACATTTTGATTTAGATTTTCGGACCCTTAACAATAACTTCCAATGGGAAGTTAAAAATCGATATCTTTGTTAAAAGTAAGTTTGTTTATAATGTAAACCACGATTTTTTAACTGTAATTGTAAAAATGTCATAAGTTAAAAATTATGTGTAAAAATTAAATCAAAAAAATACATCTGCCCAGTTTTGGCTGTCAATCACGAAGATTATCATTTAGGGCTTGAGAGTATCCGAGCGTGTAGCGATGTCGTTGTTTTTATGTCTATTACAAGCCCGCAGTTCCCAAGTTCTAATCCGAGAACTGATAAAAGAATCAATAATTGGATTTTCAATTTATTATTCCGACACGAAAGTTGAAAGGTTCGGGTTTGAGTCCCGACTGTGACATTTGGTTGATTGAAAAATGATTTTTCTTATAAAGCAAAAAATAAATTTGGTTGCTTATACTATAAAATTCTCTATAGAATAAATCAGCCGTATAAAAAACACTAATGCTGGGTTTATCGTTCAATTTTAATTTTTAATTACGCTGTTAAACGACGGTTGCTATGGTAACGACCAAACAATTTGCCAAAACGAAAACCCAGCAACCAATGAACACGTAGCAATCAATATTTAACAGGGTGATTAAAAAAACTGTTAAAATTGTACGATAAACTCAGCATAAGAATTAAAATAATATGAATTGGGACTAGACCTTTATAATTACCCTAGCTGTTGGTGGTTTTAAAAAATATTGAAATTTATGATTGACGGTGTTTGATCCGCTTAAAGACTATTTTTTCAGTAAACTTAATTATTTCGTAATTATACAGGTGAATTGCTTTGCGGGTAATAGGGATTTAACCCGTTAAATGAAACTTTTGCGATTTCCTGCTTCCCTAATTATTTTAGGAAAAATATCTTCGAATAAAAGTTTTAGAACATAAAATTCTGCATCTAAATCATTAAACAAAATTAATTTTGCATGCTTTGTAACGGCAGAAATTTGATATGAAAATGTCAAAATTACCTCAAAAACAGATAGCGATAGCCATATGAAATTTGAACAAAATGATTAGAAATTATTCTGACAGCCAAAACGTCATCATTTTGTTCAAGTTACATGGCTGTCGCTATCTGTTTTTGAGGTAATTTTGACATTTTCATATCAAATTTCTGCCGTTACAAGGCATGCAAAATTAATGTTGTTTAATGATTTAAATGCAGAATTTTATGTTCTAAAACTTTTATTCGAAGATATTTTTCCTAAAACAATTAGGGAAGCAGGAAATCGCGAAAGTTTGATTTAACGGGTTAAATCCCTATTACCCGCAAAGCAATTCAGCACTCTGTATATGAAATTGCAAAGTTCAGTGTTAATGCATTGTTGAAATGTTCGAGAAATATGAAGAATTCTTGAGATAATATTTCAAAACTGCTGCATGGCATTTTAATAAATTATCTAAAACTAAAAGTAACTCATTAAAACGTGAGACGGTATGAAAAACGAACAGATAACATGACTAATGATATCATGTTGAAATGAAATAGCTTACCTTCCCACCCCAAACCCTCAGCCATCATATTACAGTTTTGCTCTACGTATGCAGTAGTCATATATACTATACCTGTTATACGTACATATTATATAATACGCTGTGAAAGTTTGAATCCTATCTCAAGAATTCCTCCGGTCACAAAACTAAGCTTTAACTCCCGGATTACTTTGAAAAAGCTTCATTTCTCTCGCATATAGCCGTCCGTTCCGTGCGCTCAACACACTATTCCAACTAAACTCACGCGCGACGCAGGTGGAAGTAGGAATAAAATAGGAGGGCAGACATGTCGTATCAAGGATAGGAGAACTTCATTATACATCTACTTGTTCCTTAGCGGACATCTACCTTTGACGAACATCGCTTTTGGACACACAGTTTTCTAGGTCCCGACCGAATTCTATTGTTTTTGCATATTATAATATATCTTCTCTTGGAAGGACACTCTCTAGAACGGACGCGGACAGCAAAATTTATACTAAAATCTCTCTTGTGCCCATAACAGACGTATTACTAGTGTTGCCGTCTAGACAAGAATTTCAAAATCTTGTCTTGTCTTGAAATGTCAAGACAAGACTTCACTTAAGTCTTGTCTTGAAATATCAAGACTTCACTAAGTCTAAGTCTAGATTAACAAACTCTTGTCTTGTCTAATATCAAGACTCTAGATTATTTCCAAGAGTCTAGATTAGTAGTAGTAGGTAAAGTAAACCTTTACATACTACTACTTAGTTTATCTAGACTCTTGAAAATTGTCTAGAGTTTTGGAAAGAGTCGACTTGATCTAG
Organism: Mongoloraphidia duomilia; assembly: GCA_039654895.1. NCBI lineage: Eukaryota > Metazoa > Arthropoda > Insecta > Raphidioptera > Raphidiidae > Mongoloraphidia > Mongoloraphidia duomilia. The sequence goes on along the minus strand of CM077520.1, from coordinate 2,656,845 downwards.
ATAAAGCAAGTCTTGTCTTGTCTTGAAAATCTAGACAAGACAAGAGTCTAGAAAGTCTAGATCTAGACGGCAACACTACGTATTACTCGCATGTGTGTCCTAGGTTTCAACGGGAATTCCCCTTATTTTATACGTATACTATAGAACCGGTTTTAAAGCATGTCCCGCCTTCCGGACTCCAATTTCCAATAATTCCTATCAATTTCCACTCATTTTCTTGCAATCTCCTCTCCTCCAACGCTAAGTCCATCTCTCCTGACCAGCTCTTCCTTGGCCTACCCCGTCTTCTTCTTTCCGGCGGTATCCAATTTATAATTTTCTTGGGGATCCTTTCTGGTGCCACTCTTTGAACATGCCCATACCATGACAGTTGTTTCGATTGAATGTGGTCTAATATTGTTTCCGCTGTCCCCATTTTTTCCTGGATTATGTTGTTTCGGACCCTATCCAGGTGAGATATTCTGGCGCAGCCTCTAAGATTGTCCATTTCTAAACTATGGATCTTCTGTTTTTGCAGGGGAAACTTCGTTAGGCGCACTTTGCGTTCTTCCTGAACGAAAGTGAACCGTCACGCTCGGGTCGGTGACGCTGAATCGGGTTTACTCGGCTCCACTCGAGTTCAAGCGCGCTCGGGTCGGTGACCACGTTTACTGTCTAATATCGTTTCAAGAATTACGTTTTTATTATTACGTATTATAATAATAAAATAATATTATATTATTTACATATAATCAAGTTTTCACTTCTGTCGTGTGGTCATAAGCACACACCCACTTTTTTATAGAGGCGGTACAAGTATTTAAAAGTGACGCCAGTCGTCATATTTAGTCAGCTCGTTCATTTGATATGTAAGAATAAGAAGAGAATAATATTCTCATATCCATCATTTGTTTGGCCGCCATGTTTGTTATGACTTGTGACGTCAGACCTGGCTTTAACTTTGTATACAGTCTTGCGGTATAGCGTCTCTATTTATTTTATTTTATTGTAAATTATAGACGCGTCGACAACTTAGGTCATTAGCGTCTTAAATTACATTAAATAACAACTAACTTAAAACTAAATAACATCACAAAGCATCCATGAGCGCAGGTGGGAATCGAACCCACAACAGTCTAGTCTAGAGATTGGTACCAAGTACGCTATCCACTAGGTTACGCTGCCCCCTAGCGCTTCTATTACCTTTCTAGCTCAGTGGTTGCCCGCGACCTTCTGTTCATATGTAGAGATTTTGGAGTGTAGCGGCGCTGTTGTTTACATGGCGTTGCTATGGTTCCTCTATTACAAGTCCCCAGTTCTCGGGTTCTAGCCCGAGAGCTGGTAAAAGTGTCAATTGGATTTTCAATTTATTATTAAAAAAAATAAAATAATAATGAATTGAAAATATGAATTGGTGCTAGGCCCAAATAACCTTAGCTGTTGGTGGTCTTTAAAACACAATTAATTAATGTAGAGATTTTGGACTTGTAGCTAGGTTTAACCAATCCTTGATCACACACACAGGCACCTGTAGACAAAACACGGCATTTTCCACATCCATTCGCTTATACCTCTGCCTCATGCCTGCTGTCTGCTTAGGGTTAACATAGCTCTGATCCCATTCATCCACGTTTAAATTTATTTTACGCCTTGACTCAAGTCAACTCAAACTCGGTCCGCTTTCAGAGTTGAGTCTTGAACACGCGCGCGCCAGTGGCGGAGACGTGTAAATATTTACTTATTAAAACTTACGCTAAGTCGACTACTATAGTACGATCACCACGCCAGTAGGGGAAGGTGGGGCAAGAAGGAGCCTTTGAGGTTTGACGGCGAACAAAACCCCGTATTAGATCATTTTGTAATTGACTTTTTGTCATACACCCTATAAAATAGTTGCTTTAAATGCATGTATGCAGGCGCGGATCCAAGACGATGCAATGAGGCAAAAAGTCCCCCTCCCCCTGAGCCATAGTTATAAATAATAATATAGAAAAATTTTCGTGCGGTATAAGTATTCGCGGCTATTAGTACATACAAATGAATGCAAAGTTTGCATTTGTGTTAGAAACACCCATCGAAATAACGTAACAATATGATGCAACAATGGAAAATGAATTTTTCCATTGTTGCATCATATTGGTACGTCATTTCGATGGGTGTTTCTAGGCAGAGCGCCGTCTTTATGCAATTGTCGGTGGGTAAGGGTAGCCATTAAAACGACTTCATTAGACTGAAACTTTTTAACCGGCCTATGGTGTTTTTTGATATAGGACCTCATCTTGCTCCACCTTCCCCTATAGCTAAACTAACTAATGCTATTATTCTACCTTCGTTCATACAATGGAATAATTAGACACTGTTTGCGCAGAGATGCGGACAAATCGTCTCTGGCGCGCTTTCGAACAATAGTTATTGTTTTCATTTTTGTATTTGTCTTTCATTTACATTTTGTATGTAGAACTTCCTGCTATACCTACATTGTCGTATTATTTTATAACTTCTTTGTATTATTGAAATTAAGTAAGAGAGAGTCAGGTGGAAGGTTCATCAAAATAATATATTGTATCAAAACTCGTTGGTAACTTTGATAAATATTTTATTTATCTATTCTTTCACAACAGTGACAACCGTTTACATGCTTTGGACAATTATTGTTCCTCACTTTATTCACTGTTCGCTTTTTGTCTATTTTCCGTTGAACAGTTTTGCTTGACCGTTGGTCAGTTTTTGTTGACCAACACTTCGTCACTACTTGACCACTGCTTGACCACTATGTGTCCACCATATGTCTGTGGTACGTATTGTAACAAAACTCGTTGGTAACTTTGATAAATATTTTATTTATCTATTCTTTCACAACAGTGACAACCGTTTACATGCTTTGGACAATTATTGTTCCTCACTTTATTCACTGTTCGCTTTTTGTCTATTTTCCGTTGATCAGTTTTTGTTGACTAACACTTCGTCACTACTTGACCACTGCTTGACCACTATGTGTCCACCATATGTCTGTGGTACGTATTGTAACAAAACTCGTTGGTAACTTTGGTAAATATTTTATTTATCTATTCTTTCACAACAGTGACAACCGTTTACATGCTTTGGACAATTATTGTTTCTCACTTTATTCACTGTTCGCTTTTTGTCTATTTTCCGTTGGTCAGTTTTGCTTGACCGTTGGTCAGTTTTCGTTGACCAACACTTCGTCACTACTTGACCACTATGTGTCCACCATATGTCTGTGGTACGTATATTGTTCACTGGGTCCACTATATGTCTATGGTGGTGGTATTTATTTGCCACTTGCAGATATCTTCCACACTGTCTGTCACTTTGCACCAGAAGATTATCTGCACTTAATCACTCGAAGATCTCGTCTGTCACTCGCAAATATCTTCCACACTGTTTGTCACTTGATACTGGAAGATTATTTGCACTAGGTCACTCGAAGAACTTTTAACTCGCTGGTGGTATATTTATTTCCTGTTGCACTTTTCACGTCTGCTCTCGTTGAGAATGTATACGTGACTCTGGTGTTTCATTCTTGCTCTTGCTTATATGAACTTTCCTGGTCATTTCACATCCATGGTGGCGGGTTTTCTTATTGTTGTCAACCAGAATATTTCTTCGCGCTCAAGGCTGCGTGATCCATGTTAAGTCAACGAATCAAGGCTGCAGCCAGCCTGCCTAGATTCGTTACAATATTCTTCGACAGAGCTGGGCAGAGCTGTGAACTTAGTGCTCTCAATAAAGCCTTAAGCACTTATAATTGAAAATTGAAATTGTGTTTTAAAGACCACCAACAGCTAAGGTTATTTGGGCCTAGCAGCAATTCATATTTTCAATTCATTATTTTTTTTTTTAATAATAAATTGAAAATCTAATTGACACTTTTACCAGCTCTCGGGCTAGAACCCGGGAACTGGGGACTTATAATAGAGGAATCATAGCAACGTCATGTAAACAACATCACCGTTACACGCTCGACCATTGTCAAGCCAGCACTTATAATGCTTAAAGGACTTTGCTTAAAGCACTTTGTAAAGCACTTAGGCCTTAGAGCACTTGCATAAAGATTTGCTACTTAATACGCATTTAAGCATTATATATACTATATATACAAGTTTAACACGGACGTTAACTCAGTCCGCCGCGATAGTGGAAAGTTTAGGGTTAGAATCCCTACGGTGATAGGTTTGAAATAATGAATTTTTCCTGATTACAACATTGTGTTAGGTACGTCATTGTTCTTACAATAGGTGTTTCATATATTATACTGATTGCAGTCATTCATTTAATTATATATACTGCTTACTAAGCATTCCTATTGCTATAACATTAGAAATGCTTAATAAGCCTTTCAAATACTTAATAAGCCTTTCAAATGCTTAATAAGCACTTTAAATTCTTAATAAGCACTTTAAAATAATGTATACAGTATTTTTCTTTTTTTTTTTAATAAAACATATTTCTTTTATCCTTTATGTCGCTTATTTCGTTTGATGTTAGAGATCCTTTTCAATTTTCTTGTGTTCTAAACTTTGGATTTTTGTACTAACTTATAGACGCGCCGACAACTTAGGTCATTAGCGCATTTTTGTACTGAAATGTTTGAAGGTAAGATTTAGGAAGTTACTTTAAAATGCTTAATGCTCAGTGCTTAGTTTTTTAAGCAGTTTAGTGAGTGATCGATGCTTTTAAGCATTTTTGAAAATGAAAGTGCTCAATCCTTGAATAAATCGCGCATTTATGAAAGTGCTCGATACTGGGTGCTTTAAGCACTTATGTTTGCTGATTTGTCCAGCTCTGTTTTTCGCTAAATTTACTTTTTAAACGCCTACCAGAGTTATTTGGGCCTAGTTCCAATTCATATTTTCAGTTATTTTTGTTTATAATTAATCGAAAATCCAATTAATAAGCTCTTACCAATTCTCGCATTAGAACCTGGGAACTTAGGGCTTGTAATAGAGATGCCATGGAAACGCCATATAAACAACGACATCGCTATATACTCTCGACTATTCTTAAAATCTAATACAACAGGGACCTGGAAAATCTTGAAAACAAAAAAGTCAGAGAATTTTGATAGGTCCGAAAAATCATGAACATATTATTTCAAGTCAGGGAAAAATATCGAAACAAGAATTTTTCTGATTCAAATGTGGAGACAAGAAATAACCCTGGTTCTCGTATCGAAAGACGAAACATTTTGCGATTTACGTTTCGTTATTTTCTCGAGGCTGCATTAATCTCGGCTCGATAATGAAAACTCGAAAAATGCTGTCTTGATATATTGAATATAGATTTTTCAGTTAAATCTCGATCTCTTCAAAATTGTCAATCTATAGTCCCGATATTTCTCTATTTCTCGCTTCGTCGAGAAAAATCTCGTTTCGACGGCAACACTAATAACACGAAATATTTTACTCAAAATTAAAGTACAAACCGTAGCTTTGGTTTCATCTTATATTTCTAAATGCCACCCCACTATGAGTCATTAAACGTTATTCACGTCAAAAAACAAAATATTTTTTTTCAGTGTGAAGTAAAATATATATCATATTTAAACAGAGCGTATTGCTGCCCTTTGTTGAGCGAATTTATTAACTGAGACCGTTGGAGTGTAGCCTTAACGTAGGTACAAAGTGTACAGATTAACGACATGGAAACCTGGAAATCAAATGTTTTACCGCAAATTTAAATCAAGTTACAAGGGTCCAAAGTTTACCTATAATCTAATACCGGCCTGTCACTGTGGCTGATTCGATAATACACAAAACGCACCTATCTTTACATACATATTATAAACTTTCGTCATAGACTTTAAAGTTAAACTGAATTCAAATTATCCCTAACATATATTTTTGTGAAATAATTGGATTAATGTATCAATGCTGAATTTATAATATACAAGGTGGAATCAAAAATAATGATGCGCGATACGAGATGTTTTAGTCGATTGTCTCGATTGTTCAAACATCTCGATGACTCTCGATGGTTGTCACTCAATTGTTGTTGTTTCATAGTTGACCAAGACCGAGTCGCATAGTACTGTATCGTACACTGTTAAAAGCCACATAATATATATAATCGTTCATCACTCAATAACTGTGGTCGAGTCGATGGTCGATTGTGCAGTAATCGCGTAAATACAATTCAACAGTGAAGAGATCACAGAGTACCGACTGAACATTGTGAACAATCAACGAGTCGCGTGAGCCTCAGTCGACTAGCATCATATAACCTTGAATCACAATTGTATGTATTCTCATTAGCTGCTATTGCTACGAGTATAACCTATGTGGCAAATAATCGACTTGAACAATCGAACATTTCGATTATAAAATCAAACTTCGAGTCTATTGTGGACTCGATTGTTATTATGAACGATTCCAATTGTTTCGATTGTAAAAACATCTCGTATCGCCGATCACTAATCCAAAACACAACCAATGTTAATTATAAAAATTCTTACCTTAACCGCAAAGATCACCATTTCAAAACAGTGGATACAAAGTTTCTGAAACAAATGAAAATAATCGTTATTGATTTCTCGTACTGTTTAAAAAAAGCTTATAACTGAATTTTGGTATTTGGCGCTTTATCAGTAAAAATGTTATTGCAATACTATAGTAATTTTCCCCCCAAAATGTTAGCAAATTATGCAACTCTAATTCAGTATTGCAATTCAATTTTATACCCACGCCATTCTATTTAAAACCTATAAGGCTATAATTCAGGATCAATGTAATTTTATACATAGAATTATAGCGCCACGGAATACGTCATTCACAGCCAGCATTCTCTGATTGGCTGTTGTAGTTGAATCACGCCCACTGATCGATAAAGAGAGAGAATATAGTAGGTACACTGATTTGTTTATGTACAGTTGACAGACCGGCAGTTAGAACTTAGGTTAGGTTCTTTACGAGTTACGACTGACTAGGAAGTAATCCTCTCTTTCCATATAGACATACCTCTCTTTATCTATGCGTGGACGTACGTCTGGCTTCATTGGTCTGGCTTTTACGTCATCATATGGTGGCTAAGCTCAGCCGTTTCAATTGAACGCATTATTTTAATTCCTATTTGCAATTAAGAGGAAGGATATAAGAACAAAAAAGTTGGTTTACATTATTTGTTTATGTATAGGAGAAATAACATACACTGTTCAAAATTATCAAATTTTGATACGCAGGACGACCCTATTATGCTTGTACTAATGCATATACAGGTGATTCACTTTAAGTGAAACATCCTGTATATCCAGGTGTGTAAGCTTTCACGGCCGGCATTGTTCCAAGTCTTCATGGTTTCCGGGCTTGTAGGCCGTGGTCCGGTGGTATTTCTACCTGACGTTTCGTCTACAACTGCGGTAGACATTCTCAAAGGCGATGTGGCAGCGGTCGAAGTGTCCTCCTTGGCGGCTCACAGGTCAGTGTGTCAGTGACTGGTGTCCTCCCTTCTTTTATGCCTAGTACCAGTGTGTTCTCTGTTCGGTCGTAGTCCGTCTCTCTGTAATTGGTAAACTGCGCAGTGTGTAGTGGTGGGGGTCTCTACTCGGTCGTATTCCGTCCTTGTACGATTGGTCATTGGTTTTGTGTATCGGAGTGCTGGTGTCCAGGTTTTACTGAGATTGAGGCCTTCATCTTTTCGGTTGAAATTCTGTGTGTGTTTTTGTATTTCTAAGAAGGACACTTCAACCGCTGCCACATCGCCTTTGAGAATGTCTACCGCAGTTGTAGATGAAACGTCAGGTAGAAATACCACCAGACCACGGCCTACAAGCCTGGAAACCATGAAGACTTGCAACATCCTGTATATGTTTACATCAAACGATAAGAGCGATGTGATCTGATCTGTATAATATATTCAAACACAAGAGAGTCTATTGTCATTTCTTCTTCATGCCCTTAAGCCAAACCAATGGGGAAAGAAAATTCCTGGCCAATTTTCTGGTTGATCCTCTCCTTTATACAGAGTTTATACTTGCTTGTTCTCTTTTAGAATACAAACATCTATCTCTCTTTTGCAAACCCTTCAAGTAAATAGATGCATCTAGATGTGTACCGCACTTTCAATGAGTGGTGAATGATAACCCAACCGAGCGCTGGTAAACATTGGTATTTGTAAAGTACCAACATTATAAACACGTCAGGGATGCCAAATTCACCTATCGAAATGTTACTGTTAGATATGCAGTATCTCCCACTGATCTCTGGGATAGATGACTATAGTCAAGTTCCCAAAATTAAGATAGTGAGTCATGCACTTAAAATTGTGTTTTAAAGACCACCAACAGCAAGGTTATTTGGGCCTAGCACCAATTCATATTTTCAATTCCAGAGTCACGCACTTAATACTTCAATGTTTATAATATAAACAGCGCATAGGACGCGTTTACTTGCATTGTTTCATTGGTTTGCCGCTCCATTACGAACTATGCATGAATCACTATCCTAAATTTTGGTACTTGACTATAGCTCCTAACGCGCGCAGTGAAGCCTGTTACAAGCAGAAGGACGTGGGCAAGACGTACTGAGCGAAAACTTTTTTCTAACAATGTGACAAAAATAAGCACCGTTACCTGATCCAATTTGATATGACTAGTGTTGTAAAATTTCTGGAAATATAGATATTCTTTGGAAATATTTCAGGAAAGAATGTAGGCTTTCACGGCCGGCGTTAATAGAATTAAGATAAGAATCTTTTGGGCTTATGAGCCGTGGTCTACTGGAATGGCTTCTTCTTCTTCCAGGCGTTTCGCTTGCAACTGCGGCAAGCATCTTCAGTGGTGTGTTCGACGTGGTCGTAGTGTTCTTCTCGGTGTCCTGCTGTCGACAGCAGGACACCGAGAAGAATACTCATAAGCCCGAAAGATTCTTATCTTAATTCTATTTCAGGAAACTTTGGAAAAATTGGAAACATATGGAAACATTGGAAATATATCTATATTAAAGACAAAGTATCTTTATTTATTTATTTATTGTAAATTATAGACGCGTCGACAACTTAGGTCATTAGGTCATCAAAATAAACATATAATTCAAAATATATCGCAATAATAAACAAATAAAAATAAATACACACAAAAAAGCCGAAAATTGAAAAATTAGTGCTGCCAGGGGATTGCGGCAGGATGAACTCTGGCACTCCATGATAATATAAAAGTATTCGTTCGGGACCAACATTTTGACGTCAATTTTATTTATGTAGCTGATGACATAAGAAAAAAATCCAAAAAATCAGCGGAAAGACGTCAGTACTCCATGATCCGACGGAATAAAAATAATAATAAATTATTTGGGCTCCCTATTTATTTACCCCAATGCTAATTGGTAACTCACTCACACAAATGTCTGTGTATTAGATAGATATAGGAAATCTGACAGTCGGCTCTCCGTCTAATATTGAAGACGAAAAAAAATTAAAAATTTTCACATCCCTGATTTTATAGCAACTGTATATTATCATTATCACTCACGCACACAAATGTCTTTGTATTAGTTACCTACATAGGAAATCTGACGGTCGGCTCTCCGTGAGAGCTGGCAAAAGTTTCAATTGGATTTTCAATTTATTATTAAAAAAAAAAATAATGAATTGAAAATATGAATTGGTGCTTGGCCCAAATAACCTTAGCTGTTGGTGGTCTTTAAAACACAACACACAACTCGGCTCTCCGTCTAATATAGAAAACGTAAGTTAATTAATTAATTGTAGATTATAGACGCGTCGACAACTCAGGTCTAGAAAACGTAAGAAAATAAAAATTTTCACATCCCCACTTTGATAGCAACTGTTTACCGCTGACCAATCCCTAAACAACTAAATTAAAGCTTTCAACATTACAAACTCGACTTTTACCACACACAGGGAATAAACAAGCATGATTTTAAAGTTTGTAGCGGCGCAAACAAACGAATATAATTTTACATAAGAACAAACTATTCATGTAGTTCAGTTCAGTTATCATATTATAAAATACTATGCATATTCAACAACTTAATTAAGTAGTTTAGTGAAGTTACGTTATAATAAAGTTTACTTAACAATATTATTCATACGTGGTTTCGCAAAGTCGAATCTAGACTGCACAATCGGTTGCTAGTTGCTACTATAAGTGCCGTTGCTATATAAATGTCTTTTTGTTTTCAGGCATTCAGAGCATTGCCAACCTGATGGTCAGAAAAGCTGACGGCCTGGCCGAGCATTTTGATCGCAGAAATGCTGAGGAAAATAGCAAAAGTTACATAGGTAATACCAATATACAAGGTTCCAAGTATTCATGGTTTCCGGGCTTGTAGGCCGTGGTCCGGTGGTATTTCTACCTGACGTTTCGTCTACAACTGCGGTAGACATTCTCAAAGGCGATGTGGCAGTGGTCGAAGTGTCCTCCTTGGCGGCTCACAAGGAGGACACTTCGACCGCTGCCGCACATCGCCTTTGAGAATATCTACCGCAGTTGTAGACGAAACGTCAGGTAGAAATACCACCGGACCACGGCCTACAAGCCCGGAAACCATGAATACTTGGAACAATGCCGGCCGTGAAAGCTTGCACACTTGGATAATATACAGGGTGTCTGCAAAGACACTTAACACACTCCTACCACATGTTCCTGAGATCAAAATAAGCCGATTTAAGCAAACTCTTCTTACAAAATTGCTTAGTTTGGGCGCTATACGGCCCTGAAGTTACAATTTTGAAATCGTTTTTTTGTTATAAATTTAAAACGGCTTGCGCGATTTTGCTAAAATTTGGCACGTTGACATAGTTTTATGGAACAAAAAAATCCACATCAAAATTATGATTAATATTAATCCATAGGCGTAGAACTCGTTTTTTTTAATATTTGAACGTTTCAAATTTCTACGCCAATGAAAGAAAAGAAGTTTAAGTATAAAATTTAGATTCAGTAACTTATTTGCTTCAAAAAAGCTACTCTTAATAAGACTCGATTAGGTACTTTCATGGTTTTTGAGAAATTTGTATTTTAATAGTTCGCAGTAATTTTTACAAAATGAAGTAAAGCTACTAAAACATGAATAGAAATAAACAAATATGTCATAAAAAGTGGTCAAAGTGTCTATCATTTTCACGCATACAAAGATTTATACGACGAAGAAAATTAATTTACTTTTTGCATAACTTCTTCATTATCTCCAGTTTTATTCTTAGAAAAAAGCATGGCCATCTTATTTGTTTATTGATCAACTTATTATTATGAAGGTATTATTTTTGATCAACTTATTATTACACCACAAATTTCTCAAAACCCATGAAAGTAACCGAGTCTTATTAAGAGTAGTTTTTTTGTAGCAAATAAGTTACTAAATCTAAATTTTATACTTAAACCCCTTTTCTTCCATTGGCGTAGAAATTTGAAACGTTCAAATATTAAAAAACCCGAGTTCTACGCCTATGGATTAATATTAATCATAATTTTGATGTGGGTTTTTTTGTTCCATAAAACTATGTCAACGTGCCAAATTTTAGCAAAATCGCACAAGCCATTTTAAATTTATAACAAAAAAACGATTTCAAAATTGTAACTTCAGGGCCGTAAGTTTGCTTAAATCGGCTTATTTTGGTCTGAGAAACATGTGGTTGGCATGTGTTAAGTGTCTTTGAGGACACCTGTATGTCGATAATATGTAATAAGTAGAATTTTATTAAAAAACCAATAGTAACACGTAGAATTTTATCAAAAGATCAAATCTATAAATTTACCCATCCGTTCTACATTGCCACTGAAAGTGAAGTTAATATTATATGTAGTTGCTAACTTTCATCTCGAATTTAAGCCAAAAAAAGTTCGAATTGTTTGGCCACCGGCTGTATGGGTGTTGTACAACTATAGCATAATCGACCTGTATAATAAAATTGTCTGACTCACTCACCTACTTTCCAGCACTTTAAAGTTTAAACACAACGCACAACTTTTACTGCACTTCTAATTTATTCCGAAAGTTATATATTAACACTAGTTGGAACCCGCGGATCTTAAGATAGTTGCCTTGAAAAAAATTATCAAGAAAATCTTGAAAATTAAATTTTGTCATGTTAGTTCAATTAGAAAATTGCCTCTCTGACTGCGCGATTAAATTGTTGTCGAAAATTGTATTTTTAACATGCATAATATACAGTATGTCCCAGGATAGATGTAACAAGAAGTGTAATGAACAAAAAAATTTCGAATTTCGGGATGGCATTTGGGGATCAAGTCCTTCTTGATGTAAAATTAAGGTGTACCAAAATTGAGTTGATTCCGTTTTCTACAGGCAGTTTTATAAGCAAAAATCACCTAAAATAACCAGCCAGAATAAAGTACCTTTATTTTTCAAAATAAGAAAAAAATCCACTAAAAAAAGTTGTATTTAATGCAATTTGATAACCCAATACCAAAGTTCAGAAATGTAAAAAAAATCGTTAATATTGTGTTGTTTTTATTGTATCTACCTTATCCTTCAAAATAAATATGATTTATTTAATTTCAATTTTTTTTTATATTTCTTAAATTGCGTTCTAAACAACTTTTCTTAGTTAATTTTTTTTATATTTTGAAAAATTAAGGTAGATACTTTCTTGGTGATTTTTACAATTTTGCTTATAAAACACACATTAGAAGATTGTACCAACTCATTTTTGTTATCTCTTAGTTTTACATCAAGCAGGACTCGATACCCAAATATCATTCCGAAATTCGAAATTTTTTTTGTTCGCTACACTTCTTGTTACGTCTATCCTGGAAGGCTGGAATATGGAAGGCGCTCAGAAAGACACATTAATAAATTTTTCAATAAAAAGAAAATACACCGCATTGATATCGACGTGTGGCTTGAATACGCGATGTGAAAATTAGTAAAAAAAAGAAAATGAAAATTATTTACCACACAGTTTCAAATACGCAATAACAAAAATAACACAAAAGAACTGATTTTTTGCTATTAGTGAACGTGTGACCAAAAATACTATACATATTATTAAAGTTTTTGGTTTTAACATTGGAAATGTTTATGTTCGTATATGGGGGCAGAGTTACGAGTTTTCGTTCAAGACCAAAAGACAACGGTGTCGCGATCAAGTGAGGAGCAATCATGCAAAATTGTACAAGTGCAATTTTTTCGAAATGTGTTTTATATCATGTTTAGTTAATTGAGAGGTATTTGCGACGATCTGCGGTGTTATTTTTGAGCAAATGTTAATAAATACTGTAGAAAAATTCATTTAAAAGTTAAATAATCAAGCAAAAGTGAACGCGTATATAACAGAAGAATAATAGGGTTATTCCTGACAAAACTAAACAGTGCATTGATAAATATTGTGTGTATAATAAACAGTTAATTATGTTTCATATATGCTGTTATCATTTCCAATGTCCTCGATGGTTGCAAGGATTGCGAAATCTGTGAATTTTTATCGTTACTTAATCGAACATTTTAACGTTGATATATAGACTCCAAGTTTTTAGCGTTGGCAGTATCAGTACCTTAAAACTCGATCATTGATCGATAGTAGCCACAGACGCTGGTGACCTCTGTTGTCGAGCGTCTATAATTCACAATTCAATTCGATAGTAGCCCGCACTTTAATATATAGGTATCTTTTGATAATGTAGGTACCTACCAAGTTTCGTCAAAATCGGTTAAGACGTTGATATAGGAACACGTTTATTGTATACAAGTTATTTTCAAAAAATATTTTACTAAAAGAAATACTATTATTACTAAAAGAAATAAAACTGAGTTAAAAACTTATAATTTGAATGATTGTAATAAAATACGTTTCATAATATTGACTTTTATTATGTAACAAAGACAAATAATGAATTATGACATTAAAATCAATGCACTAAAGCTGGATTTACATTAGCTGCCAATACTTAAAAGATTTTCAAAAATTGATTAAAGAATTTTTTGCCATACCCACTACAAAATAGCTACTTTCGATATATGTATAGCGGCCATTAATGACCCATTTAACAGGCAGCTGTTCGGAAAATGATTTTCTGCATTAGCGCAGAAAATAACGGTTGTCATAGCAACTTCTGTTTATTCGCTCTATACGGCTGCGTGCGCCTGTCATTACTTACTTGCACGAACTTCGCGGCACACTGTGGAAGGAAAGATGGCGACGCAAATGAAATGTCAGAATTATTTGAAAATAACGTGAAAAGTAGGCATTTTGTAGTGGGTATGGCAAAAAATATACAATTATAAAAAATTCTCGCTATCGCTCGTTTTTACATACTGTCATCACTCGCCGTAATATGCCCCATTACATATCTAGACATACAATCTTACTATTAAAAACTCTGCTTTGGTTTTATTGTTTTTGCTTTTCTTTTGTTTACTTTTTTATTTTTAGACGCTAATGACCTCTGTTGTCGAGCGTCTATAATCTACAATTCATTCATTATTAAAAACTCCCCACGCAAAAAGAAAACCTTTAAAAAGTAAGAAATAATTAATTTTTACTATACGTCTGGATTAAATGTTTAAATCATAAATGCGTCGTAGACTACTCTAAAATGTTAAAAATATCAATGTCTCAGTGGTCCCCGACGCATTTCATTTATGAATTAAATATTTCATCCAAACGAAGAAATAGTCGGTACATCGGGCCAGATCTACCTAGTAGACATTAATTATTCCTTACTTTTTAAAGATTTGCTTTTTTGCGATGGGGTTTTTCAAATTTTTTATTTATTACTAGTAAAGAAGCAAGCACGACACATGAAAATAGGTATGAGTTATTGCTGTCAAAATGAAATGATATGCAAAGTGTAGCACACAAAACAGGATAAGATTTATTCATAGTTCAGTATACGAAATGTCATTTAAAAATAAATACAATATGTAAAATAGTTCACTAGAAATAGTCTATTCTAAGAAATTTCTTTCAAAATAAAAATTGACATCTATATCTATTGAGCACTGTAAAGAAGCCGGAATTCAGAGTAAATGTTAGATTTATATTGAAAGAAATATTAGTAAAAAAAGACACGCTTTTATTTAAATGTACTAAAAAGGAAAAAAATAAGTTTTAATAATTAACTTCCCATTGGAAGTTATTGTAATGGGTCCGAAAATCGAAATCAAAATGGAGAAAAAATTTTTATGTTTCAAAGTCCCTACCCTATTTTTACACTATTTTTAGAAAGATGTCTGTGTGTGTGTGTGTACGTACGTACGTATGTGTCCATTTCTTTCTAAGACGAAATCTCGAGAATGAAAAATGATATCAACTATGTTAGGGTGCCAATCGACGCGTATTAACGTAAATATGATCTGAAAGAAATTTTTTCAAAATCGGTTCAGCCTTTCTTTTTTCTTAACCAAATAACCTCCAAAAAAGTAGATTTTACACAATATCTCGCGAATAAAAAATTATATCGACTTCGTAAAGGTGTCAATCGAGGCGTGTTAACGTCATTTTGATCCGACATAAATTTTATAAAAATCGGTTCAGCCGTTTTTTTTTTCTTATTGTTAAAAATAAATAATAATAATGTGTTAATGATCATTAAAATGATTACTTTTCTGTGTAATATCTAATTTAATTATTATTATTAAATAAGTATTTATCAAACTGGGAAGTTCGTCGTGTGGACCTCAAGGGTCGCACTTTAGTCCTAATAAACGACCCACCTCACGGCTTGTTTAGTTTCATAATTATAAAAGCGTGGGTTGTATGCATAAAAAAATGTTGTTTCGAAGTAGAAATTGTGCAAAAAAACTATGTTAAATACATTCATACACAGTTTAAAAAAAATATCGTTTCAAATGATCAATTATTTTTCGAGCAGGATAGATTTAAAATTCTACAATGATTTTTCCATGGAGAAATGTGTGGTCAGAATCTAAGGTCATTATCAAATCAGATTTTCTGACAATGCTTTCTGCAACCAAGCATAAATATTATTATGGAAGGGACTACCAGATAGGGTTGCCAGACATCCTATATTTAATAGAAGTCTTCTATATTTAAAGAAAATCTTCTATCTTCTATAATCCTAAACTATAAAAGCAAAATCTTCTATATTTTGGCGTTTCAGAAAATAATATTTTAGATTATAGTATTTTTAACCATCTTTGAGGATGCCATTAAACTTCTCGAAGGCTCCAAAATTTCTGTTATAGATGTGTATGAAATCATCGATAATTTGCGTTCAAAATTACAGAAAAGAAAAGACGAATATTTTTTTGGATTCTTGGTTAATTCTAAACTGAAAATTAAAAATAGACAAGACTATATCGAATAACCGAGATACAGAATTCTGTCTTATGTTAAATTCAGCCATCAATAACTTAGAATAGATAAATGGTTTGATTTTTACAAAACCACTTGGCTATAAAAAGTCTCAATACTTATTTATTTGATTCTTCTATATATTTTTTGGAACTTCTAAATTTTTATTAAATAGTTGTCCGAGGATAGAGGAACAGGTGGTTTAATAATTGATTATTATATCAGCGCAACGTAGTACAGTAGTACAATAGTACTACTATACCTCTCTTATCTATGGTACTACTGTTGTATTTGTAATTAATTGTGTTTGTTTATAGATCGCCTGATGAAGTAAGAATATATTACGAAACGTTGTATGCGCTGATGTAATATTGTTACAAAACTGTTTTCTGAGTTAGCGGAATAATTATTTATTTACAATAATTCGTAACAATTAACTATATACAATAACAATAAATGCAACAACGAAAAGTCAATTCTAACAATAAAAAACTTAAACGGTAATTATTGAACTAAACGAGCCACTTAACTAACACCTAACAAATAACTATAATATACACAAGAGTATTTATTGTGATTATTTATGTCAGATTTATTTATATCAGACGCACTGTTCGTCGCTCAGTACTTGACTTTGTATTCAACACGACACTGATTACCGTCGATTGATCCCCGGTGACTGACTCGTACTTCGCTTATATAGGTCGCGCAGCCCAGCCCAGTACGCTGTTGCGTTCCCTAGAACATTCCGGCAGGTACTCGTATCTTCAATACCATTCCACGCTTTACCACTGTGACCCCTCCTTCTCGTCGTTTCTATTGGAGGCAGTGGCGTAACATCTTGGGGTTTGCTACAATATAATCATTATTAAAATTTAAACTACCTGTTCCTCTACCCTTGGACAATTACTATTTAATATTGGTATCATATTATAAGGATCGGAAAAAACATAAATATTCTATATTTTTAAGCAACCCTACTACCAGAACACACCAGATTACGTTTCTCAAAATCATAAAACTGAACTTACTCCCGTTGTAAAATAAAACCATATGAATTAAAATGCATTGTTTTGTTAACGACCATTAATAAATTCGCAACACGACAGAACTCTCATTTTGTCTGCCATTGTTATGTAATAAAATGTGCTGCGTTTATAAGTCGGTATTTAATAAAGGGCGAGCTGAACAAAAAAATGTTGATCAGGGATGAAAGTCAGTAGTAGTGGTAGCTAGAACTGGCCTGTTGTACAGCGGTTGCTATTGTTAAATCAACCGGTCTGCAATCTCAGTATGCCTTTGTGTCGCACCCCTGGTAGCAGGGAGCTTCAGCATTCTAAGGTTGATACTATAATAGGACTGATGTAATGTTGGCTACCCTGATATATTAAACATACTTAGATAGAACAGTTTTGTTCTTTCATATACATTAATAGGGTAGTTGCATGAATTTTTTATCGCAATTTTATAACGAAGCACGAAAATATACGTTAATTTGAATACAACTCTAAAATCTGAGAAACATTGAATGATTCATTGAAGTGCAATAATTTATCTAAAAAAATCATATGTATATAATCCGCCGGTCAGAGCAAACTTGGCGCCCTAGGCGAATGATTTGGATGGCGCCCCCTTTGAATAAAAATTTCGCGACAAAATAAAATAAAGCGCCCCGATCATAGACAGAACGAGCCGTGTCACATATACCATAGTCCATAAGGTACACATATTATTTGGATGGGCCTTTTTTTCGGTCGCACCGCACATGACTCGTCGTAACCGTGGGCTGGCCGCCCCCAAATTTGAGCGCCCTAGGCTGTCGCCTTATTCGCCTATATGGACGGGCCGGTCCTGCAGCACCTATACTATCATATTATTACGTCTATATTAGAAATCGTGTCCATCGTGATTATAATAAAATTAAGAAAAATCGCAGGATAGTGGACAAAATATTTGATTTATTTAATTAAATGTACGACGTTTCGTCTATATATTTAGACTTTTTCAAGTACATAAAAATAACAATATTTTTTAAAAAAATATTGTTATTTTTATGTACTTGAAAAAGTCTAAATATATAGACGAAACGTCGTACATTTAATTAAATAAATCAAATATTTTGTCCACTATCCTGCGATTTTTCTTAATTTTATTATTACGTCTATTTTGGGAAGACATGAAATTTGATTCCATATATTAAAAACAATGCAAGTTTTATGCTCTGTCTGTTTACATGTATAGTCTAAGAACCGTCGTAATGTGGCTTGCGTAAATCTATTATATTATATCTCACGCACACAACACATGCACAGCGCACTTCATGTAATAAATTCTAAGAATAGGGCCTGTTATAACACACTACCATTCTCAACTTAATATCATATGAGGTTTTGTGATGAAATTTATGAAATTTGACAGTTTTATATACAGAAGGGTAAAAATACAAGTGAACCGAAGAATAACCAAAGAAGCCCAACATAATAGAGTATCTTACTTGGGACATACTCAGAGAATAACGTAACAGAAAAGGATTCTATTTTTTTATTTATATAAATATAAATGCGTGTATCCATATTTTTTATGAAACATGTCCATTATATAAAGTTTAAATTTAGTGAGTTTTAACATTGGAAATGTTTATGTTCGTATATGGGGGCAGAGTTACGAGTTTTCGTTCAAGGCCAAAAGACAACGGTGTCGCGATCAAGTGAGGAGCAATCATGCAAAATTGAACAAGTGCAATTTTTTCGAAATGTGTTTTATATCATGTCTAGTTAATTGAGAGGTATTTGCGACGATCTGCGGTGTTAGTTTTGAGCAAATGTTAATAAATACTGTAGAAAAATCCATTTAAAAGTTAAGTAATCAAGCAAAAGTGAACGCGTATATAACAGAAGAATAATAGGGTTATTCCTGACAAAACTAAACAGTGCATTGATAAATATTGTGTGTATAATAAACAGTTAATTATGTTTCATATATGCTGTTATCATTTCCAATGTCCTCGATGGTTGCAAGGATTGCGAAATCTGTGAATTTTTTTATTTATATAAATATAAATGCGTGTATCCATATTTTTTATGAAACATGTCTATTACATAAAGTTTAAATTTAGTGAGTTTTTTTGATCACACGGGTCTTCTTTCTCTTCAATAGAAAAGACAACTCTGCCGGTTGCTATTACATAATATTTAACTAGCCTCAACGCCGTCTTTAGCCATCTGGACGTCCCGAGCGAGATATTCTTCAGCTTCCTTTATTTCTCATTATTAACTAGCATTTTGCCCGAGAATCGCGGGTCAAGGCGCCGCGCTAGCGCACTTGCCTCTTAGGGCCCTAGCGCTCGGAGTGACCGCCCGGGTTGCCCTCCCCACTAAAGCCGACATTGCAAACTAATCTATTGGGATCCGTCAAATGGGTGGAGCTTAAAAAACATGGCGCAAAGGAGGGGAACTTTTATATACGGGGTATACTTTTGTGTGTAATTTTGTGATTTTCAAAGTGATAAGAAATAATAAATATAAGTGCAATTTGCGATTGGGCCGGTACGAATCCTAAATAAAGGAATTTCGTTGAAGGAGAACGGATTCTCAAAGCCGGACATATTATCAAATGTGTGAAAAAACAAGATAACTGAGCTGTCAAAAGTAGTAATCTTTACGGCATATTGCTTAAAAACATCAAAATTAAAAGAAAATTCCACGAAATTAATCATCCGTTTAATGCTTCTTTAAGGCAGGGTTAGGTGAATAATGTAAACACATAACTGCAACATATATGTTATATTGTAATAAGTAGGTAAGTTACTAATCTCAAAATATTTGTATACAAAGTTAGTTCTATAAATTTGTCAATCATCAAATGATTTTACTATTGTAGTACAGTATGATAATAAGTACTGCATCTTATTATTAATATAAAATATTTTTTTAATTCATAAATACAGTTTTTCCACATTTCATTAGAAAATAATTCGCTGTAAAGTAAGTTTTACAAGGCAATAACTGACAGTGTTTAATGCCATGATATTAGAAAACGTTACGAATTCCATTTTCGATAAACTTTTTGCTTATTTTACTTGTTTTATATTTGTAATAAATAATTTCACGATGAATTTGCACTGTTAGCATGTAAAATTTTCCCTCGTTTTGAGTACAATTTTGTGCCACTAGATGTCATATACTCATTTGACGGATCCCAATAGACCAGCGGCTTTGCTCGAATTAATGCAAGTTTTGACACGAACCTTAATTTAAGCGTGGCCTGATAAAAGTCGCCTATATAACATTTTGACTTTTAGGTACCTACCAGCTGATAATAGGTATACTAAGTTTCATGAAAATCGGTCAAGCCGTTCTCAAGTACCTAATGCTGGTATAAACAGAAAAAAATTATGGAACCACATTTTCTCGTCTAGGCATCTTAGAGACCCAAAGACCTGAAAAATCCGCGAGAAAACGAAATTCCAGGCAGATTGACATTTTTATTATATTTATTATATATAATAAGTAGGTATATAGATTAAATACAATGCAATATATTATGTATATTTATTATAACATAATTTATGTATTGCTATCAAGCTTTAGATTTTAATTTCTTTAAAGTTTTGAAAGATTCGGTTTAGGAGTATATAGTAAAAAGATGTATTGAGTGATCGATGAAGCAGATATGTCTCTGTTATCGTTCGAAAAAATCAATTTGGCGAACGGAAGACTGCCAAAAAAGTATAGAATAAAAACACTGACTAAACAGCAAACACAAACGCATCTATATTATGTACCTTCTATGTACATTCTGCAATCTGCTATCTCTGTACTTCATGGAATTATCCACATTTCTCTAATCCAGTGATCTTCAAACTGTATTTATTACGACTATTGTCCAGTAGTAATTTTTTAAACAGACAGGATAATATTCTATTCATATTTTGAGGTCTGCGCCAGTTTAATAAAATATGAAGTCGGCTAAAAAGTAGATATTATTAAATTCTATACTAAACTTTTTAACCGGCTTCATACTTTATTAAATTGGCGCAGACCTCAAAATTCTAATATTTTCCTCTTTTTAGTGGTTTTTTTAAAGAAAGTTTTTTTTTGTTAAAAAGTTTTTTTATATTACTAAGAAATAAAAAACAGAATTGTTTTGTTGAGAAAATTTTCAGTTACGGGCGATTGTTTACTAGGTGGGAAGTACAGTCGAATTTTTTCTTTGTTTTGTAAGTGTTTTCGAAACACTGTGATAGCCACCAGGGTACATAAATGTTTATAAAAAGCGTTTTCAACATTGGAATTGATGGAACACATTATTCGCGGGCCAGCAGCAGCAGCAAAGCCGCTCCCCCCCCTTTCGCCGTCGCTCCGCGCTTCTCCCCGCGCGAATTGATGGCGATGATAACGAAGAGCGAGAGCTAACGGAGTTCTGATACAAGTGAAAAATGAATACACGCGAAAACAAGTAATTAACAATAAAAATAACTTTTCAAACAAAAACTCGTCAGTCTCAACGTCCTGCTGCATAATACTTTAACGTCCCTTTCATTTTATGGATCGTTCACAATATCAAAGATAAAAATCTGACTGGATAGCCCAGGAATGGCGAACCTACGGCACGCGTGCCATAGGTGGCACGCGACAGAATATTGTCGACACTGCTTTGATTGGTATACAATCGAAATAATAAATAAAAAAAATAATTTAAAAAATCAAAAAACCCGACTGCGTAACTGAAAAGAAAAAAACAAGCACTTAGATGTCCGGTGGCCTAGAATTCTATAATATATTATTGAATGAATACTATTGAAGAAAATAAAATATATTCTAATAGTGGAACATAACAACTGAACATTCGGATCCATTGAACAATTTGATTGGCTGTCGAATAATGGATCCCGACTGTTCAGTTGTTATGTTCCACTATTAGAATATATTTTATTTTCTTCAATAGTATTCATTCAAAAATATATTATAGAATTCTAGACCACCGGACATCTAAGTGCTCGTTTTTTTCTTTTCAGTTACGCAGTCGGGTTTTTTGATTTTTTAAATTATTTTTTTTTATTTTATACTTTTTAGTTATGAGTACCTATCTAGCTATTTATTACCAGACTGGATTTCCTATCAGCATCAATACTACATCACAATTGCACTGGAATTTAAATTTAAATTATGTGATTTTTTTTCAAATGTTTTTAATTAAAAATAAATCGATATAGATCCTAAACGGTCAGTCGAATCTAAAAATGTTGAGGAAAAACTAAAAATGATTTTTAAATACCTATTCAACGATACCCCACTTGACATAGTTTGTTGACTTTCATTTTTTTCATTTTCACAATATGGCGTCCTGTGTAAACATTGTTAATATTGTAGCAAACCCCAAGATGTTACGCCCACTGCCTCCATTAGAAACGACGAGAAGGAGGGGTTACAGTGGTAAAGCGTGGAATGGTATCGAAGATACTGAGCAACGAGTACCTGCCGGAATGTTCTGGAGAGCGCGAAAACGTACTAGGCTGAGCTGCGCGACCTATATAAACGAAGTACGAGTGAGTCGGTCAGTGAGTCGACGGTGTCACGCAATGAAATAAACATTGATCAGTCAACGGGAATCAATCAGTGTAGATTGTACTGTGACAGTGTTGAACAGCGAAATAAATCTGATATAAATACAGTGACAGAAATAATTACAAATAAATAATCTTTGTATATATAGTTATTTGTTAAGTGTTATTTAAGTGGCTCGTTTAGTTCAATAATTACCGTTTAAGTTTATTTATTGTTAGAATTGACATTTCGTTGTTGCAATTATTGTATATAGTCAATTGTTACGAATTATTGTAAATAAATATTTATTCCGCCAACTCAGAACACAATATCATTTTTGCGGCAACAATAATTTTCACGGTAAACGCTCAATACTCCTTGCTCACGATTAATTAAGATCCTCCTGACTGAAGCTCGCTGGATAAATCACTTTAGTACTTCGTATATGTAGAGTATTATATTATTTTTTTTTATTTCGGTGGCAATGTCGGACAGTGATAAATGTATTCCCTAATAAAAAATACTCCCATTGATTGATTACGTAGCCCTGGCAGTTGATTTAACTTTTTGATTTAAATTTACTTTTTTAACTTTCAAACAACTAATTAGAAACGCAGAGATACAGATGTCTGAATTGTATTTATTTTTCAGAGAACACAAAATATTAAATTAATCAGTACATGTAAATAAAATTGTAACTTTTTAATTTTGTTTTAACGAAATTTCAACTTAGATGTACCTACCTATACAATTTAGAATATCTAAGGCCCGTATTCACCGAGCCTAGTTAGTTATTTATTCCGTTGATTTATTCCACTGGTACCTATAAATCGGAATAAATAGCGATAATTCAATTCACCAAACGTCTGCCTGTTAAATGACCCTATACTATACATGCATCGAAAGTAGCTATTTTGTAGTGAGTATGGCAAAAAAAATTAAATTAAATATTAAACACAACCCGATCCAAAACTACTATACCTACTTAATCGGTTGATTAAAAACTATGAAATAATTTAATATTATTAATTCTTCATGAACGCTTTGGAGACTGCTGGAATACGTCAAAAAAAGTGTAAAACTTTAAA
This sequence comes from Mongoloraphidia duomilia, assembly GCA_039654895.1. Classification (NCBI taxonomy): domain Eukaryota; kingdom Metazoa; phylum Arthropoda; class Insecta; order Raphidioptera; family Raphidiidae; genus Mongoloraphidia; species Mongoloraphidia duomilia. The sequence continues at coordinate 2,632,979 of CM077520.1, read as the reverse complement.
AAACTTTTTGAATGTTGACATATTGCAGTTTCGAAGGAATCTAATTTTTACCTGAACATAGCCGGACAAAAAATACTTTACCTATACTTTAATTATCATCAATTCCACAATAAATTGTTTTTTAAATCCTTGAGAATTGTATAATACATAGATATACTTATTATACAGTATGTAAACAGGTAAGCTGCACATAGGGAAATTAGCATCGGAAAAAAATGAATGGATCAGAGTCAGCCATGACTCATAATGCACGTATTTATATAGAGTTGCTATGGTTTTGTCAGTGTTTTTATTTTAGTTTCAATTATTTATATTTTACTTGACATTTAAACGGCAATTAAAATAAAAATAATTGAAATTAAAATAATAACACTAAAATAACCATAGCAACGCTATGTAAATACGTGCATTATGAGTCATGGCTCACTCTGATCTATTCATTTTTTCCCAATGCTAATTTCCCTATGTGCAGCTTACCTGTTTACATACTGTATATAGATTAGGGGAGCCATAGGCACAACAATAAGTGAAAGTGTTACCTTGGAAAAGAGAGATAGTAAACATATCAGTTTTCTTTTCCTTGTCTTTTCATACGTTTCCATAGATACCATCAGTGTGATAGAAGACGATAGAAGAACGGCTATATTCTCCATCTCCATCTTTTGCAACCACGCTTTTTTTGATGGCTTTCCGATTCCATCTATATTAATTCTATGATTGTATACCTAGCAATAATTTTCGATCACACTGTATATTGTGATCACGTCGTGTGCAACATTTACACACATAAATACGTGTATTATACAATAATGTAGTTAAATCGGCTCAATGCTAGTTCTGTACATATTGGGTACATGTATTATATCTACGTAGTAGACAGAATATACTAAGTTGTCTATGAACATAATATGTATACAAGGTGTAACAAAAAAAGCATGGTCAAATATAACTATGGAATGATTCATGGTCGATTACATGAAAGCCTTAATTCGTTAGCTGATGACCATTTACCATAGTGTGTATATAGTGAGACTTCGTTTTTTGCTTCTTGTTCAATACTTAGTAGAATAAAAATAGTAAAACACTAAATTTGCTTCCAGAACAAGATATAAAACTCTTTATTTAATCAAAAGAGATGGACGACATGTTTCGAGAGCTTAAGCTCTTATCATCAGGTCAATTTAAAAAACAAAACTTTACAAGAATTGAAAATTGCGTACAAATAAGTTCTTTGTTACTTTAAGCATCTTGAGATATTGTGGTAGTAAATTTGTAATCAAAAAATTGTGTAGACATTTTTTTGATTACCAATTTACTACCACAATATCTCAAGATGCTTGAGAATGGGCGAGCGTGTAGCAATGCTGTTGTTTACATGGCGTTGCTATGGTTCCTTTATTATAAGTTCCCGGGTTCTAACCCGAGAGCTGGTAAAAAGTGTCAATTGGATTTTCAATTTATTATCAAAAAAAAATAATTAATTGAAAATATGAATTGGTGCTAGGCCCAAATAACCTTAGCTGTTGGTGGTCTTTAAAACACACACTAATATTTTATTTTTACATTTCGAATTCCGAGATCAAAAATGACCTTCGAGAAATATCAATAAAACTGTTAAATATTAATAGAATCAGACTTAGATTAAAAGAAGCTCATTCAACATTTTTACGTGCAAATGTAGATTTTTTTAAACTACAAAAAAATAGCAACTATCGAGAATTTTCCCTTAACTCCGCCATGTTTTAAAGTCCCTTTCAAGTTCCATTTGACAGATCCCAATACTATTATTGTAATTCAGTTTGTGAACCAGCCTGTATACAAAGAGAATAGATGCTTGTTGGCTGGCTTATATTATTCTAGCTATAGTCCATATTATGTGTGCATAGTATCTCGACTAGTTGTTGTAGCTCTCTCAAGTAACGAGACCTTATTTAATATTGATTCACTAAACCTAGAAACAGTCAGCCTCCAGCACTAAAGCACCTATTCTGCAGCCCCGGTACCGGGCACAGAAGAAGACTTACAGAAATGCCTGCAGCAAATACATATTTTTATTTGCATGGTCAAATCTGCAATGCTGAAAATAGTTTTTACACATAGGCATCGCATGATTCAAAATGTTGATGGACCGTCCACAACGAGAGCTACCAAGCTTTTTAACATTGGAAATGTTTATGTTCGTATATGGGGGCAGAGTTACGAGTTTTCGTTCAAGGCCAAAAGACAACGGTGTCGCGATCAAGTGAGGAGCAATCATGCAAAATTGAACAAGTGCAATTTTTTAGAAATGTGTTTTATATCATGTCTAGTTAATTGAGAGGTTATTTGCGACGATCTGCGGTGTTATTTTTGAGCAAATGTTAATAAACACTGTAGAAAAATCCATTTAGAAGTTAAGTAATCAAGCAAAAGTGAACGCGTATATAACAGAAGAATAATAGGGTTATTCCTGACAAAACTAAACAGTGCATTGATAAATATTGTGTGTATAATAAACAGTTAATTATGTTTCATATATGCTGTTATCATTTCCAATGTCCTCGATGCAAGGATTGCGAAATTTGTGAATTTTTTTACCACCTGATGACACCACTAGCAAGTGAGGTATATGTTGATGTCATTCGAATGTCAGTACTGCTTATATTTTCCACTACTAGCAAGTAAAGAATCTGTCATTCATTTAACGGCTAAATCGCACACTGTAAAAAATGGATGTAGAAATACTTTGAAAGTTAGAAAGGTAGAATTCGCTCGATTTTCTAAGTGATTTTACATTATTATTTATTTTTACACAGAAAACTTCATAAAAACTTGGACTTTTACTGTAAAGTTAAACAAATTTGTGATTTTTACATAAAGTAAATTAAAATTACATAATTTGTGTAATATTCCAATAAAATGTGTCAAAATTACAAAATAAAATGTATAGTTACATATATAAAATGGATGAATACAAAACAAATTAATGTAAAATTAGTAACCACGCATGCCCAATGTGTTTTTATGGAATCACGCGATGTGGAGGCGATACCTGTTTGCGACGCCATTGTCTCTTTGTGTGCCTATTACCAGATTAATCGCTGGCTACAAATGAACCATCGATAATCTATGTAATCGGCCTTCTCATTTCTTACAGTGCAGTTTTGTATTTATTTAATTATTTATTCCTTAATAATGGATTAATGAGGAATGAGTAAACACAAACCGGTAATCTCTAAATGTTTGACATACTTTACTTGCAACTAACGCCATCTGGCGAATAAAAATGTACACGTTTGACACATACCTTACTTGCCACTAGCGCTATCTGACGAATAAAAATATGGTAGTCCTCTTTGAAGCCGTTTTTATTTGAATTTACCATTCAATATTTGTAAAAAATTAAACAATTTTTTTGAAAAATTTGATTTTTTGCCTGTGTTAAATTACGATTAACTTTACCTAATTTTCTCAAAACACCTTTTTGTTGAAGTCACTATACTTTTGGAGACACGAGATACAAGGCAAAACAATAACAATATTTTTTTGCAAAAATCTTTAATGGCCAACGTTTCTTGCAATTTAATTACAGATAACATGGTTGCAGATTCAGAAAAAAATCATTAGAATCATGATACATTTTTTTGAGTGTTGGGTCTCCAAGTCACTATATGAATATTATGAAGAATTGGAAATACCTTGTATTATGCCCGTCTTGTGACTTCTTGTGATTTAATACGACGCGTTTCAGCAACGAGTTGCCATCTTCAGGCGTGGTTAACCACACCTGAAGATGGCAACTCGTTGCTGAAACGCGTCGTATTAAATCACAAGAAGTCACAAGACGGACATAATACAAGGTATTTCCAATACTTCATAATATTCATAATATATATAATAATTTTATATATAATAATTTTTCAATTAAACTATAGAGAATCGTGTCAAGATACATTTAAAACTAATAGATTACTAACAGTTCCAACACTCTATATGTATACAAAAGTATAATGTTCTTAAAAAATAATCCGGACTTATTTTCAAATAATTTCACACAAGCTCATACGGCACTAGACGAAAAGATCTAGAAGTCCCGGTGCGTCGTCTCTCAAAATATAAACAGAACCTGCATTGCTCTATTGTGAACATTTATAATGGGTTGTCAGACCAAATTAAAAAATTTCAAAATTGTTTTAAAAAGATATCTTTTGCAAAAGTGTCCATTCAATGTTTAATTAATTTTATGATTTGTCCACATCTTGTATGTACTATTGGATCAATAAAATTGTGATTATAAGTGTCGCTTCTGTGAGTTCTCTTCTTCTGCGATCTGTATTTCCATCCTGTCCCCCCTCCTCTCTTATCGTCCTGACGTCACGTACTTATATGGTTAACTTGCTTCTAGTGTGGTGCCCATGTATTTACGCAGGTCGGCGTCAAACAAAAATGAAGTTAGAGGTTTTCGTAAGCAGCTATCATTTAATTAAAAATTAATGCTTCAAAAGCAAAACTCGATGTTAGGATTCATTACTTGAACTGTAGGCAGGGCGAAAGGTTGCTTCCAACAGGACGTAATCGAGTCGAGGTCAGCTGCTGTAATCGACGTATTTTAAGCTTTCATAATGAAAGAAAAAATTCGACTGATGACCAGTCCTATACTTCCCACCTAGTAAATATTTGCAAAAAATAAACACTCTTTTTTTTATTCTTTGACTAGGCCCAAATAACCTTAGATGTTGGTGGTCTTTAAAACACAATTTAATTTTTATTCTTTGAAAAAAGCATGGCCCTCTTTTTTGTTTGGTGATCTACTGATGGCTAACTTAATATAGCAAAAATCATGGTTACCTTGATTTACGTACAATTTTTATTTTTTTTAGTAAAATATTTTTTTTCTCGAAAACTATACATTTTAGAGAAAAAAAATATTTACATTTTTTTCATATTATAACATCTAGAATTCATTTATATTTTTTTTACCTATGTTAATACGTGACATTGAGGACGTTTTTTCTGAATATCTCAGGATCCACTGAACCGATTTGACTGAAAATCTAATCAGATCTAAGTTAAATGCTGATAAACACAATAGAATAATCGGCATGCCCGTATGTTGTTCCGTTCTTAAGATATCGAAGGCGAAAAATTGACCACACACATACACACACACACACACACACATACACACACACACATACACACACACACACACACACACACACACACACATACAGACATCAGTCAGAAAATGATCTTAAACGATTGCTAGGGTCTCAAAACGTGAAGATCTGTTAAAATCTCGAAATATTTTTTTCGGACTAAATCCATTACTTCCCTACCATAGTAGAGGTGGGAAGTAAAAACATATCTTCCAAACAGGCCTATACCTATATACCAATCCCGAAATCCCGGGATCCTGATTGATTTAATCGTACTCGTGATTCGGTTTGCGCAAAGTGATCGGGATGCGTAAATATATACAGTTGTCTTATTTTATTGTAAATTATAGACGCGTCGACAACTTAGGTTATTAGCGTCTTGATTACATTAACTAAATGACATGACAAAACATTCATGAGCGGAGGCGGAATTCGAACCCATGACAGTTTGATCCAGAAGCCGCGACGCTAACCACTGGACCACACTGTCCTCTGTAAAGTTGTCTATCAACTTAACTAAGATATAGTATATATTTTTTTATTAGTATATTTTTTATGCAAATGTAGGTATTTAAGCTACAGTGGCGGCGCGTGAACATTTTAAATGGGTATTCTGCAGAGTCAACCTGGAGATTAGAGTAGCCCCCCCCCCCTAATGAGGGAACCTCGAAAAAAAAATGCAAAAAAACATTTGATGCAATTTTTAAGTGTATTTTTGATCTGAATAATTTGTCTATACATACAAATATACAATGATTTCGCTAGCGCTAAAATCGTAAATTAAGTGATTTTTATAGCAATATTTATTATTGTATTAAAAAAAGAGTGTGTGTGTAGGTACTATGTACGCACGTCAGAAGCTATACTTCTTTTACGTAACAAAACAAAAATAACTTGATACCTCTAGTCGTTCCTGAAAAAACGGACAGGCAGACGGACGTTCTCTCATTCTGAGGTACAGAACATTAAAAACCATGGAGTTGGGAGCTTTAAAAAAACGAACTAGTGAACACGTTCGACTCATAACTGAGCTATATGTGTATCTGTGATTTTTTTATCATTTTCCCTGAACGAAAGCACGTCGATATTGCATTGACTAAGTCAATGCTGTGTCACATAGTAGAGGTATACAACTATACATGATACAGAAGCGGGATGAAAAGTCGATATAAATGGATTCGACTGGCTGGCTTTCGTGTTGACGCAATATTCTTCAATGATATCTGATTTTTGAAATAGATTGGGCGACGATAATTTACTTTTGATAGTTTTTAGAGTTCCGTACCAAAATGGGAAAAAACGGAACCCTCGTTAATTAATTAATTTTTTTTAAAATATATTTTTTATCTATTCTGACAATATTATATTCAATCCATGTGTTGAGTCGCATCCATGTTGATTTAATATTAATAATAATAAATTCTCGGGAACTTGGATAAAAATAAGTTGATGCTAAATTTTCAAAATTTGCAACGTTTCGTTGGTTTATTTTTCAACTTCTTCAGACAATCTACAGACATACAATTAATTAAATGACAGTTGCATTACATAAAACGATAAATATCATAAATTATAACATAAAAAATCAAATAAAATTACTATATTTACATTTGAGGTTAGCATCCTCGTTGAAATATTTTGGTTCATACTACTATCAAGTCTTTAAAAATAATATAAGACCAGATAAATTATTACATGCAAAGATATCTTTTCCAATAGCTTGTCGAATAATTTTCAATAATAATGAATAAATAAAAAATTATTTAATGAACAACGTGTCAGACGTAGTGACGACTTAATCACAAACTGTACTGCTACAACACATCTTGGTAACAGCGATTGAGGAGAGTTACCTAACTTGCCGACATGAATCTACTGGCCAATGACAATATAGTAATAATAACAATTCGTAATTATACAGTTAAAATGAATAAACTAAAAATTACACCTTAAAATTTTTTATTTTTTGAATTTACCAAGAGAAGCTTTGACAACATTAGTGACCTGATTAATGTTATCAAAGCTTCTCTTGGTAAATTCAAAAAATAAAAAATGATATTTATCGTTTTATGTAATGCAACTGCCATTTAATTAATTGTATGTCTGTAGATTGCCTGAAGAAGTTGGAAAATAAACCAACGAAACGTTGCAAATTTTGAAAATTTAGCATCAACTTATTATTATCCAAGTTCTCGAGAATTTATTATTATTAATATTATATTCAATATAACATTATGCGCTATTATTACTATTACATTTATATCATAATATATTATTACTATGCCATGTACAATGTAGGTACTTATTTTATAAAAAATAATTTTTGTAAAAAACTATTTTAATTATTTCCGATTATTGCTATGCTTGGCTAGGAATTGGATAATATAAGCCATTAAAAAAATCCATCAGAAATTGCTTCTCATGTTTTCAATGGAAGCTACATATTTCTTCTTAAGTATATTTTGTCGGGAAAAACAATAAATCTGAATAATGGTGTCACAGAATAACAAGAGTGCCGTAGCATCGTTACGTCGTTATGGGACTCCGGGGGGCCAACAGCATACGAGGAGACAAAGTCAACAGTCAACATGGCAAGTTTTTACTTCCACATAAGGTATTGTGTAAACAATGTAGGTACATATAGGTACATTGTATGTTATATATATATTATGTTTCAACCAGGTTAACTACATACATTTTTATAAATATAATATATCTAAAGTATCTTCTTACCGTACAGTAAATAAGTTTTTTTTAATGGGGCAATGCTTCGAGCTTTGAAGAATGAAAGGCCTGGCAATGCGCGTACCACCTAAGTCAGTGTTACGCAACTTTTCACTTTCGAAGGGCAAGTTAATAATAGCAGATTGTGTATCTAGGGCGTAATGAAGCATATTTTCGACGAGGTGTGACATTATGTAAACTAGCAAAACTGAGTTTCAAGTCTTCATAGCTTGTTTATATCATGTTTAGGTATATAGGTACAAAAAACTTTTTAACAAAAAAAAACCTCCTTCAAAAAGCCACTAAAAAGAGGAAAATAATAAAATTTTGAGATCTCCGCCAATTTAATAAAAAATGAAGTCGGTTAAAAAGAACGATATTAATCAATAATCACTATACTATACTTTTTAACCGACTTCATATTTTATTAAATTGACGCAGCCTCAAAATTTCATTATTTTCCTCTTTTTAGTGGTTTTTTGAAGGAGGTTTTTTTTTGTTAAAAAGTTTTTTATTTTTTACAAAAAGTTACATATTTTACCTTAAAGGAATCACACGCCGTTACTCACTTTTATTAAATCGACTTTCTTACGCTGTCTGATGTGTCAAAAAATGACATTTACCTTAAGGAATCACACGCCGTTAATCACTTTTAATAAAATTAGCCGAACTACTGAACCTATTTTGATGAAATTTCTATGGGACCAATCTGAAAGTATGTCCTTTCAAATAAAAGAAAATTTTTCAAATCGGTTTATAAATGACGGAGTTCTGAGGTAACAAACATAAAAAAAAAATACAACCAAATTGAGAACCACCTCCTTTTTATTTTGAAGTCGGTTCAAAACAGTATTTGTAAACGATTTTTTTAGTTTCACAGTTAACTAGCAATCAAATCTTGTACCTAATTAGAAAGTAAAAATTTTGGAGCATACAAGTAATTCAAGAATTACAAGGCGCGATATTCATGTAGGTATTGTGTGTAAACGGTTTTACCGAACATAGGGAAAATAACACTAAGAAGATCAATTTTGTAGTAGGCTATGGTCATAAGACCTAATGTAAATATGTATTGGATTACATAGAAAAAATAGTGCAGTGAATTTTTTAATCAATTTTCCATAGCAACGGTTGACTATTAAGCGAAATTCGGAACCTGCTAAATAAAAAAAGTCATGAGGTGTCGTAAGATACCCGACAGAAGCTATGTTTCTTACGCATTGTATATAAAACCGAATTTATCAAAGACATAAACAATGTTATTATTTGACCGCCATTTTGAAAACTGACGCCATTTTATTTTTTTGTGTCTTATTAAACTCTCAAATAGCAATTTTCAAAAGGATCGGATCATTTTTACAAAGAAGTATATACCTATGGCCGCCATTTTAAAATATGACGTCATTTTATTTTTTTGCGTTCTATAAAACTCGTCAATATCTATTTTCAAAAAGATCGGATAATTTTTACACAAAAAGTACATATTGCCGCCATTTTGAAATCTGACGTCATTTTATTTTTTTGTGTCCTATGAAACTCTCAAATACCGATTTTCAAAAGAATCGGATAATTTTTACAAAAAAGTACATATGACCGCCATTTTGAAATCTGACGTCATTTTATTTTTTTGTGTCCTATGAAACTCTCAAATATCAGTTTTCAAAAGAATCGGATAATTTTTACAAAAAAGTACATATGGCCGCCATTTTTAAATCTGACGCCATTTTATTTTTTTGTGTCCTATGAGACTCTCAATATCAATTTTCAAAAGGATCGGATAATTTTTACAAAAAAGTACATACGGTCGCCATTTTGAAATCTGATGTCATTTTATTTTTTTGTGTCCTATGAAACTCTCAAATACCGATTTTCAAAAGAATCGGATAATTTTTACAAAAAAGTACATATGGCCGCCATTTTTAAATCTGACGCCATTTTATTTTTTTGTGTCCTATGAGACTCTCAATATCAATTTTCAAAAGGATCGGATAATTTTTACAAAAAAGTACTATGGCCGCCATTTTGAAATCAGACGCCATTTTATTTTTTTGTGTCCTATAAAACTCTCAAATATTAATTTTCAAAAGGATCGGATAATTTTCACAAAAGTGACGTTACACTACTTCGTGACGTGACGTTTCACTTTTTATTATTTAGGTCCCCATCTGAAACGTGCGTTAAGAAGCATACCTTCAAATAAAAATAGGTAAAAAAACTTTTAAGTTAAACGGTTTTATAAATGTTTTAAAAAGAAAAAAATAATATTTAATTTATGTTAATAAGTATAAAAGCGTGGGTCGTAAACTCTATGATAGTTTATTACAGTCACGACCCACGCTTTTATACTTATGAACCTAAATTAAATTTTATTTTTTTCATTTTAGTACATTTATAAAACCGTTTAACTTAAAAGTTTTTTATCTATTTTTGTTTTTAATTTTTTAGTATGCTTTATTTCCTTAGTCTGATTTTATAACATTTATCCGATCCACTGAAACGTTACCGGAGAAAGACCTTTTGCCTGTGAAAATTCAAAAGTACGATATGCACCCGGACGAAAGTCGGGCCGGTCAGCTAGTTATCATAATATTGTATTGTCACCGGAGCTACACATGTGTGCAAAATTTCAACTCAATCGGATCACGGGAAGTGGGTGAAAATTCAAAAGTACGATTTACACCCGGACGAAAGCCGGGCCGGTCAGCTAGTTACCATAAATTGTATTGTCACCAGAGCTACACATGTGTGCAAAATTTTTAACTCAATAGGATCACGGGAAGTGGGTGAAAATTCAAAAGTACGATTTGCACCCGGACGAAAGCCGGGCCGGTCAGCTAGTTATCATAATATTGTATTGTCACCGGAGCTACACATGTGTGCAAAATTTCAACTCAATCGGATCACGGGAAGTGGGTGAAAATTCAAAAGTACGATTTACACCCGGACAAAAGCCGGGCCGGTCAGCTAGTTACCATAATATTGTATTGTCACCGGAGCTACACATGTGTGCAAAATTTCAACTCAATCGGATCATAGGAAGTGGGTGAAAGTTCAAAAGTACGATTTACGCCCGGACGAACCGGGCCGGTCAGTTAGTTAACATAATATTGTTTTGTCACCGGAGCTACCCATGTGTGCCAAATTTCAACTCAGTCGGTCGCAACTCGCAAGATTTGTAACAATTATACGGGATTAAGCTAAATAAAACCACCGTTTAAAAAACAAAGCATCTACTACCTACTTACTTTTGCGTGATGCCAGAACATACGTTTTTATTTGAGAATCAGTTCGGTTGCTTTTGCGTGATGCCAGAATATTTTAAAACTCGCAGTCGCATAAGAAGTTATTTACTTGAAAAAAAAAATCATGTAAATCGGATCAGTGGTTCTCGAGTTATAAGCGTACAAAGGGACATACAGACAGAGAAAGTCAAATTGTTCGGGAAGGTATGAACGTCGAGAAATTTTGGTCCGATCCCTAGGTCTCGTCATCCGATCGACGTCAATAATTAGTTACACGTCATTTTAACTCAGTAGGCCAGGGTTTTTAAACTTAAATTCAAACATCAGCAGTCAAAAAATTGAATAACTATATTAAAATAATGCAATATAAGACATAGCATACGCTATCTTCCAATATCCATATCACAGTGTGCAACAGACAAGGACAACCGAAACAAGTTCGCGATTTATTAGATAAAGTCGCATTTATTTCGTTTAATAATCATATAAATCTGTATAAAAAAACTGTTTTGATACAATATTATACATGAAATCTATCTAAAATTTTCTGCTCTTTCGTTTAAGACAGGTTTCGAATCGATCTGACTTAAATTGAGCAAACTATAAGCAAAAAACACCGTTTTTTCTAATTTGCTCCCCTCTGGGGCCAAAATTCAAAAATCGGGCGACGTTAGGATCAAATAGACCCCGAGAGGAATCGAACAAAAAAAAGTTTTTGAAAATTGGTTCATCCGTTTGGGCTGTACGCGTGACACAAAATAGCGTGACAGATTCACAGATTCACAGATTCACAGATTCACAGACAAAGCGAGTGTATATAGGCGCTTCTAGCTTCGCTAAGATCGCGCCTAAAAAGTAGAAAATAAAATAAATAAAAAAGTGTTTTTAAGTAAAACGGTTTAATTTTCTATAGTCTTGCATAAATGTACTAAAAAGAAAAAATAATATTTAATTTAGATTCATAATTATAAAAGCGCGGGTCGTGACTGTAATAAAATGTCATAGAGTTTACGACCCACGTTTTTATAATTATGAATCTACTATGCATTTGACTTGTATTTGACCGGTACACGATGTAGCCATTAGAAAGAAATTTTATATTATATTTAGATATATTTATTAAATATTATTTTTTTTGCACATTTATGCAAGACTCGATTGAAAATAAAAGCGTGTTACATAAAAACATTTTTTTATTTATTTTATTTTATTAACTTCCCATTGGAAGTTATATTGTAGTGGGTCCGAAAATCGAAATCAAAATGTATAACACATTTTTATGTTTCAAGGTCACTACACTATTTTTACACTATTTTTAAAAAGATGTCTGTGTGTGTGTGTACACGTATGTGTCCATTTCTTTCTAAGACGAAATCTCGAGAATGAAAAATGATATCGACTACGTTAGGGTGCCAATCGACGCGTATTAACGTAAATATGATCTGAAAGAAATTTTTTCAAAATCGGTTTAGCCGTTCTTTTTTCTTAACCAAATCGACTCACGAATAAAAAATTATATCGACTTCGTAAAAATGTCAATCGAGGCATGTTAACGTCATTTTGATCCGACATAAATTTTATAAAAATCGGTTCAGCCGTTTTTTTTTTAATTATTGTTAAAAATAAATAATAATTATGTTTTAATGTTTAAAATGATTACTTTTTTGTGTAATATCTAATTTAATTATTATTATTAAATATTTATCAAACTGGGCAGTTCGTCGTGTGGACCTCAAGGGTCGCACTTTAGTCCTAATAAACGACCCACCTCACGGCTTGTTTTACTTTTTTATTTAAGGCGTTGTCTAGAATAAGATATTCATTCTTATTTCTGCTGTTATCACTGCAACCATGAGATAACGTCATCCATCTCGTACTGAAGACATCCAATCCGAGCCCCCAATAGTTCATATGTCACCGCAATAGGGAATGCTCTTCCACATATACATATAGTGGTTGTTGGGGCGAAGGGGTCGGATATAGGCTCCGGGTTATATAAGAATCTATGGCGTTATATTGGGCCATGAGGGCGCAGTGACGTTATGGCAACGCGCGTTCAACACTGATGCCCCGCTTTCCTCTACACCAGTGATTGTAAAACATAGCCTTAACGTGCATTTTAAGTGTAGATAATTATAACCACAATTTATTATCCAAAAACAATATAAAAATTATAATTATTAAATAGACAGTAGCCATTCCACAAGCAAATACTTAGAATAGTTAGAGAGAACGGGTAGTTGTTTTCTTACTGCATTATTGGTATTTTTAAAATTATTTATTTTATTGATTAAGGATGGAACGACTTTACTATAATTATAGTTTATTATTTTCATGTCTTGGTATTTTAAGTACAATTTTTGACAATTAATGAATCGTTTTTGAGGTAAATTTTTTTTTTATTTCTAATTATAATTGTTATTCTCCAAAATAGACAACTCTTGACTTGATGTATCCGTTTATATTTTTGTTACAGTACTTGATAAAGTCTCGAAAGAGACGAAACGTTGTACGAAGATAAATAAAAGAGTGATTAATCAATTTATTTTAATCCAAGAACCCATGAACCGTATTGAATTTATTAAAAAATGGATAATAATAATAATAAAAAATCTTTATTTGATTAACCACAAAGTATAAATAGCGTCATAATCATTACTTTACAGAATTTCTTTTAACGAATAGCTACAAAGTCCCAACAGGAATGTTTTAAGTCATTTTTGAATTTATTTTTGTTTGGTTCATCTTTCAAATGATTTGGCATTTTATTATAAATCCGAATCATGGCATTTCTGACACCCCTATACGTAACCGAGTGAACTGCATTGTAACTTTACATCCAACGATGGGTGTTTTTTAACAGTAATTTCCTAACATAAGCTGTCTATTTATGAACTTATTTGATTAGAGTTGTTTAAAACAATTCCTTATTGTGGCCAATTCGAAAAAAATCTCTTGCTGGAAGATAAGGGCCGTATTCGAACTTGTTTGAGAGCCACCTAGTTTTAAGTAAGGTCTACACTACAGTCTCTATGTTGGATGGTATATGAAGGTTCTCTATAAGCAATGACACGGCGTCGTTAACGATGCCATCGATATCTACCTTATCGACTTTCCGTTACTTTCATAGTTAAATCTACCGATCTGCTGTGCCGTCGCGTCGCCATTCTTTTTAATAGCTATCTGATAATATTAAAATCGCTTTAGTCTATTGATTTCGTTTAATGGCTTTATAAAGCGCTTAGATATTGCACATGCATTCTATTCAAGTGCTTCTTAAACTATTTTACTCAGCGAAATTACAAAAGTCACGTCATTATTATTGTTTAATATAATAGTATTGATATATGTATATAGTCTGTCGCATGGAATACCATACATATAGGGGTGTACATAGGTAGGTACTATTAATTACTAACAATGAATAACGTCTACAATACGTGGATTAGTTAGAATAAATTTTATTTTAATAGAATAGAATGGAATGGAATGGAATCGAATCGAACCGAACGGAACGGAACTGGCAGGGTCGCCATGTAATAGTTTTGGTTTTTATATAGGTTCTTTTTATTATTATTTAGAAAATAAATAACTTTATCAATTTATTCATTATTTTATTTTATTAATCTTATATACAATTTATTAACTATAATTTATTACTTCAACGGACATAGTGACGTTGTACTAACATCTATCCTTCTCCCGTATGACCAAATGTCATTGTTATTTATATTAGTATATTTGATTAGCTTTGCGTTCTTAAGCCAGCACAGTTCTAAGTACCTTATTGTTTAATAACCTCGCTAACTTTGCAGTATCAATGACCTCAGTAATATTCCCTAGTGTGCAAAATCTATATACATTAATTATTGTGCAATACTTACATACTACAGAACGGAACGGAACGGAACAGAACAGAACAGAACAGAATAGAATAGAATAAACATTTAATTGTAATTTGGTAATACTGAAGTTTACACAGTTGTCAAGATGAAATTGAAAAATTACAAAACAATAAAATACACAATTCAATAAATTTCAATGGTTCTATTTTGATAGCAAATAAAGCGACTAAAATATGAACGTAGATGATCTGTCAAGAACTGTGACCTGTAGAGCTCGGACGTACTACAAACCAGCTGACAACTTCTAATCGCGATTTTCAATTACAAATTTAGAACTTATCATGAACTCGAATCACTCTAAAAAAACTTCCATTTCGTAGAACAGGATCTCCCCTTTTCGAAAAGTTACAATTTAAATCATTTTCTTTCAAATTTAATCTAGATATAACTATTTGTATGAGAGGAAACTCGACTCTGGCAGTTGGCAGTATGTGAAATTATCCGTAACGTTTTTTATATGGCGAAATTATAAAACATCATTGACTACATTCATGCGAGAGCGTTAACCGAAGTTAGGTCGCCTTAACATCGGTTAGTTAAGGTGTTTACGCGGAGAAAATTTTAACTTCAGTTAGCTCGTTAACTTCAGTTATAGTTTCTTCCACGCATGCGCGAAACTAAATCGCATGCGCGAAAATAAATTTATCTTCGCGCATGCGTTTCAATCGCTTCTAATCGCTCTAAACTTCATTTAAAGTGTTTACGCGCAGTCGTTAACCTTATAGTTTGCTTAGCAACTGCAGTTACGAATCACTTTTAACTAAGGCTTAATTGTGGTTAGTTAACTGATATTAGGCGCGTTTACGCGTATCTGAACCGATGTTAAGGCGGCCTAACTACAGTTAACGCTCTCGCATAAACGTAGTCATTGGTAACTAACTCATTTCTTGTGGACAGATCTGTGTAGTATGTAAATATGTATTGTACAAATGTATCTAGATTTACGTAATTAGGTTAAGTATTAACGGTGTCATTAGAAATGCTTAAATATGCAAAGTCAGAACATAATTAATAAACAATTACTTAAAACTGTGCTAGTTCGACAATGCGAAGTAAGCAATTCTATTGATATATAATAGTAATAGAATTTGGTCATAAGGGAAGTAGGTAGTGTATCGTAGGACGCGACTATGTCAGTGTACCTAACAATTGTAATTATAATTTAATAAATACAACTAAACAACTTTATTAATTTATTATTAAATTAAAAGAACCTTAAAAACCAAACCTTTACATCTTGTGTTAATAATTTGCACGCATTTGGCGTTTCGTTCAACACTATGTACGTCGTAATGATGGTGGTTGTGAAGAAGTCTACACGTTAGCTAGGTAAAATTTTATAAAAAGCTTCCTGAGTAGATCTTAATAACGTGAATAATTTATATATAAGTCAAGCAATATGGCTACGCTGTATATGTACAGGTCGAGTTTCCACGTTATACAAGGTGGGGCAGAGTAAAGAGCGATTTTGAAAAGCACGGGAATCGTGCTCAGCTGATGGAAGGTGGTGGGGTTGCAGTCGGCCATATTTCAGACATGTTAGCATTCAGTAGTGGTTGACACCTCAGCATCGCGCGTACGCTGTCAAAGCGTTTTATCAAAATGGCAGCTCTTACTTGCAAGCACGTCGTGCTTTTCGCACCCATTTTCAAATTTTTTGTGGTGTTACCTGAAGAGCAAAGTTTATCAGGATAACCCACTAAGAACAGTTGAAGCACTGAAAGAACGTATCCGACAAGAGGTTGTTGACACCTCAGCATCGCGCGTACGCTGTCAAAGCGTTTTATCAAAATGGCAGCACTTACTTGTAAGCACGTCGTGCTTTTCGCACTCATTTTCAAATTTTTATGGGGTTACCTGAAGAGCAAAGTTTATCAGGATAACCCACCAAGAACAGTTGAAGCACTGAAAGAACGTATCCGACAGGAGGTGGTTCAAATCCCACTGGCAATGCTGTGGAATGTGATGAATAACTTAGAAACTCGTTTGGAAGAATGTCTACGCCTGAACGGGCGTCATCTTACTGGAGTTATTTTTAAAACTATATTCACTTAATTTTCTTGAATACTTTTTTATGTACTTTAAGGTGGTAAAAATACAATTTTGAAAAATTGATGGCATTTGTTTTTACAGCCTTTTCAAAATCGCTCTTTACTCTGCCCCATCCTGTATAAGACAGGTTAATCTTCTGAAATGATTACCCAACAGAAGTGTCATGCTTCCAGTTAAATTGGATGTTGACCTTGCTAGGTGATGGCCTTTGTTAAGTACTGGGTAAGTGCTAATTGGTGTTGAATGTTAAACGGATAAACAATATAGCATCTATCAAATCAACAGCGTAATTGAAACCTGTAAATAAATGAAACCAACTACGCAGTGGTGGATCGCCAATAAACGCGCGCTTGATGTTTCAGTATTGCAGAAACAAGAAATCAAAGAAAACTGATTTATTGAAGTGAATACTTCTTATGTGACTCCGGACGCATTTTGCGTTTTTGCGCAAGGCGGTGAATTATGACCCGCGCGCTCCAATACTTCCCATGTGAGATAGACACGGGGTACGGGGAGTTCTGTCCGCCGTGCCAGTATCGAGTAGTGCAACGCAAGATCAACGTTTTATTTCGCTCGCACCTAAGTTATTCAACAAAGAAGAAATATTCACTTCAGCCGTGTGTTACGACACACACAAGTTTTTTTTTATTACAAGCTTTTATTTAACTTGCAATGTATGTTGGCTTGTGTTTGTTTGCTTGTGTGTTTGTTTGTTTAGGTCAAAACTTGCAAGTCAATTTTGAACGACTTCCACGTATCCGATCGATTGGAAATTTTGTACACAAATGTATTCCCGATGACAATACATGAATAAATCATTTTTAGAAATAAATTCAACCCCTAAGGGGTTCAAACGGGGATGTAGGGTTTATTTGACTAATCAACGCCCAGGCCAAATCGCTGAAGCTAGAAACTTGAAATTTGGACAGTTGGTTCTTTTTCTGACGTAAGCATCAACTAAGAAAGGATTTTTCGAAATTCAACCCCTACGGGTGTCAAAGGGAGATAAAATTTTGAAAGACTAAAATGAACAAAATAAATATTAGTAAAAAAATTTTTTAGAGACAAGCTTTCATTTAAATGCACTAAAAAGGAAAAAAATAATTTTTAATAATTTAGGTTCATAATTATAAAAGCGTAGGTCGTGACTAATAAACTATCATAGAGTTCACGACCCACGCTTTTATATATTATTATGAACCTAAATTATTAAAAATTATTTTTTCCTTTTAGTGCATTTAAATAAAAGCTTGTCTCTAAAAAGTTTCTTTTACTAATATTTATTATATTTTCATTAATACAAAATATAAATTTTTTAGAAAGGGTCTCAAATCTCAAAATTATGTTTCGGACTTCGAAATTCTTCATTCGCCATTGACCTACTTGATTTCAAACTCTCCATTATAATATTCTTGTTTTTAGTTCCGTCTTTCGTATAGGGAATTGGAAGTATGGTGATAAAGTCGAAAAAACGTGTCCAAGGGTAATTGTAATTTTAAAAAGTAAAAAAAGTGGTTTTACGCATGTTGGCTGTGCATGCGTGTGTCTGTGGAATTTCTTTCGTTTACAATATTCTTTAAAAATATTCGAAGGATTTTTTTAAAATGTTTGTCTCAGTAATATAAGGACTACGAGCTTATATATTGATCTTGGTGCCAATCGGATCAGCGTTGCTATGGCAACCGTTTACTTACCGCACTCCTAGTTATGAAAACATTTTCAGCACGCCTGCCTGTTAAATGACCAAATACAGCTCAAGTAAACTGTATGTACATTGTACAGTCCTAACACAATAAATATTATAAAGATTTTTACTTCCCACCTCTACTATGGTAGGGAAGTAATGGATTTAGTCCTAAAAAAATATTTCGAGATTTTAACAGATCTTCACGTTTTGAGACCCTAGCAAACGTTTAAGATCATTTTCTGACTGATGTCTGTATGTATGTGTGTGTGTTTGTATGTGTGTGTGTGTGTGTATGTGGTCAATTTTTATATTTTACTAAAAAAAGAAAATTGTACGTAAATCAAGGTAACCATGATTTTTGCTATATTAAGTTAGCCATCACCAAACGAAAAAGAGGGTCATGCTTTTTTCAAAGAATAAAAATTAAATTGTGTTTTAAAGACCACCAACAGCTAAGGTTATTTGGGCCTAGTCAAAGAATAAAAAAAATAATAAATAAATAAAACACAATAAAATTTGATTTAATCAAGACGAGTCTAAAATAGGACTGATCACAACGAAATTATAATTTTGAATTACTTCTTTGTTTCAAAAGCGTAGCAAATAGAAACTGCCAAAACAAAACATTGTTGCGGTCGACTATGTAGAGTATTAATGTTGACTCAAAAAGACACAACAATATTATTACTATTACATAGAAAGTATAGCTATTTTGTAGTGGGTATGGCAAAAAATATTTTTTGGTCCACTAAAATTAATTTTTGTCTCAAAGGTTAATTCTAATTGAAGAATTAGGTATATATTTATGTTCTGTATTTTTACACCGGAATAAAATTTCCGTTGGTGACGTGATAGCAATATTAAAGCGCGAGAACTTATATCAGACTTATAAAATCCAGTAACCATAGTTGTGTACTCTCGCACTTCCACTCACCGCTCTCTTCCCTCCATTTCTCCACCCACTAGTCGATGGCGGAGCTTTGTCATGCTAACGCGTCACGTGGCACACGTGATCTGCACTTTCTCTCGTTTTCGATACGCGAAAATATTTTTGATTTTGTAAATTTGAATTCTCAGTAAAATGAAAAATATCAAGAATAACTAAAAATAGCTGGAAGATAAAATACCAAATACATTGAATTTGTTTAACTATTAAACATAGATATTAGGTACTTTATAATATTATAGTTATACCTAAATAACAGCAATGTATAAGATTATTTTTTAAAACTGAACGTTATAGTCGACTTCTGTCGTAAAAAGATTGGGTACCTACGTGCCATTTAAAAAAAATGTTTAATGTGGCCATGAAGTAGATACCAACAAGCAACGAAGGAAAGTTTTGACTTTTTGAAGTTATACTTCTTTTGGCGCGTTATGGAAAAATGATGAGAGTCAATTTTTAGGATGCGCGCGCATCGCGTCACGAAATTTACCGACACCATGAAGTTGCAACTGTCAAAATCACTGTCAAATAAAAATAACCTCAACAAAAGTGAGGTACAGTACGAATAAAAATTATATGTATTTTTAAATCATTGAGGTTAACGGAGGTATGTATTATTTGTTTTATATTATAATTTATAAATTATTACATTTTACATTATTATTTAATAAATAATTAGATATCGTCATATATTACAATATACATTTTTTCCAAGCTATAGATAATCTTTTGCAGTTTTTTTTAAATAAATAATTAGATATAAATATAATAAATAAATATATTTAATAAATTAATAATTTATTAAATTAAATTAATTTACTTAATATCTTTATTTTATTATTTTCTTGTCTTTTTTACAAACGTTTAGTACAGGCAAATAAAACACTTTCCACACACCTGCCTGTTAAATGACTCATTAAAGGCCGCTATACATACATCGAAAATAGCTATTTTGTAGTGGGTAAGACAATAAATACATATATAGTTCTCAATTTAGTGACTTTTCTTTTAAAGGTCATCAACCGCCCGAGTTCTCTGCGCCTAATCTATATTTTAATAAAAATTCAATTATAAAATTTTCACTGGCTTATCATCAATTTGACGGACTAATAAAGAAAAACAACAAAAATACCGTAGCTTTTCAATTTAAACCTGGCTTTCAGGTATTGCATAAATCCCCTAATATAAAAACAACTTCTTTTGACTTCAGTCAGATTTTCCTCTTTATATGCTATTTTAAATTGGAGATTTTCTCTATGATGCAATGCTGAAAAAGACTCTTTTAATTGAATTTGAAATCCAAGCTTTCCATTCAACATTGCGTTTATTCGATTACACGCGAACTTTTCCAATTTTTTTAACTTTCTTTTTATACATTGTTTAAACTCGAATCAATACATTTGGTAGATACTTTATAAATCAAACTAACTTGCTGATTAAATGAATTTATTTTATAAAAAAATAAGCTTACAAGAAATTTTATGAAATTTATATAAATTGCTGAAACTAAAAGTGTTGGGCGGCAAAAGTTGCAAATTTAAAGAAATGCATCAACATAATATTATACAGGGTTTTCGGGTAAAGGTATTTAGAAGTGCAAAGGCATGTTGTACTCATCAAAATAAGTCAAAAAGTTCATATAAATATATGGCCTAAAACGAACCCTTGGAGGCAAAGGCCCTTAAAGGGGTTCAGATGAAATTATTTTTTTTCTATTATTTGAAGAACGGTAAATGATAAATAAACAAATTTCTGGGCATTTACCTAATTTTTCAGGCTGAATAAGATGGGCCAGTTCATTTTTGGTTATTAAAATCAGGAGAGTCTCTTTCTGTAGGGAGGGGGGTCGTTTTAGGGTGCAAAAATCGGTCTATCTAGGTTTCATCCCAAGAAAAATTCGTTTTCTTATAGATTTTGTAATTTTAAAAATCAATTTTTTGACTTTTCAAAAAATGTAATAATATGTTAAGGAGGCTTTGGATACTTTGTATCTATAGATGTTATGATGTCCATGATTATTAATAATAATTATTTATTTAATTTAAAAATGCTGAGACGGGAAAAACATAACCGTAAATGTATGAAGTATAGCTTCGACCGTGCGTGTGGGTGAGACACATACTCTTTTTTTTTAAAGATATTCAACAGGCTTAATAAATGAAAAATCAAAGCAAGTCGCGAGGTGGGTCGTTTATTAGAACTAAAGTGCGAGCCTTGAGGTCCACACGACGAACTTCCCAGTTTGATAAATATTTAATAATAATAATTTTAATTAGATATTACACAGAAAAGTAATAATTTTAATCATTAAAACATAATTATTATTTATTTTTAACAATAATTAAAAAAAAAAAACGGCAGAACCGATTTTTATAAAATTTATGTCGGATCAAAATGACGTTAACACGCCTCGATTGACACCCTTACGAAGTCGATATAATTTTTTATTCGCGAGATATTGTGTAAAATCTACTTTTTGGAGTCTATTTAGTTAAGAAAAAAGAACGGTTGAACCGATTTTGAGAAAATTTCTTTCAGATCATATTTACGTTAATACACGTCGATTGGCACCCTAACGTAGTCGATATATCGTTTTTCATTCTCGAGATTTCGTCTTAGAAAGAAATGGACACATACGTACGTACGTATGTACACTATTTTTAGAAAGATGGCTGTGTGTATGTATGTGTGTGTGTGTGTGTACGTACGTACATACGTACACACACACATACACACACACACATCTTTCTAAAAATAGTGTAAAAATAGTGTAGTGACCTTGAAACATAAAAATTTGTTATACATTTTGATTTCGATTTTCGGACCCATTACAATAACTTCCAATGGGAAGTTAATTATGGTAAAAGTCCGTAGTTTTATTTTTAATTCTCATTAATTGCAGAAACGAATGGACAAAAGTTTGACGTACTTTTAGCTTATGTGTACATCAACTAAAATTTCAATATAATATTTACTTAGCTCGTTGTTTCGGCATATAGAATTCTTTGTATTCTCCGTTAAATAAATAAGTTAAGACATCAAATTAAATTCTTAGAGAAGAGAAAATCTGATATTATATACAGTTATCATGTATCTTTCGCATTCTCTGTTGTCTGGATGTCCCGAGGCGCCTTGATATAACGAAGTGGGTGATTCGTGACGAGAATATCATACACTGCGTTGCAAATAATATCAAATAAAATGATCGAGTTAACTTTGATTAGACATAACGACGTTCAACTGTCATGACAGCTGAATATCGAACTGTATTTTTGATCTGGTTGACAATGTCGTGTATCCGTCCGTTAATAAATTACTAAGCTTCTGCGGATAATCTATCTGTGATAGTAATTAAAGTTTACAAGGACCTACGCAGTTTTCCTCAAAAAACTGTTCGTTTCTAAATAGTGTAATATTTTAAGGTATCTTAAAGATAAAATGTGAAATTTACTTGACAAATTTCCTAGCTATTTTATTACACAGTAGAGTCTCGAATATGCGTCACTCTGTTAGACACAAAATTATTATACTTTACCTCTAAATGCAAAATTAACAAATAATTTTTTGGATAATTTTTTTTAAATAAGCTTTCTTTTCGGAGATTTCGGAAACATGAAAATATTATCCAACCCTGGAGCTGGCAATAGCCAAGTTGGGTTAGAAAATTCCGAAACTTCCAAATTTCTCTTTTTGTTGCAATGTAATTTACCTTGTTGACTTCCCATTGGAAGTTATTGTAATGGGTCCGAAAATCGAAATCAAAATGTATAACAAATTTTTATGTTTCAAGGTCACTACACTATTTTTACACTATTTTTAGAAAGATGTCTCTGTGTGTGTGTATGTGTGTGTGTGTACGTATGTACCTACGTACGTATGTGTCTAATTCTTTCTAAGACGAAATCTCGAGAATAAAAAATGATATCGACTACGTTAGGGTGTCAATCGACGCGTATTAACGTAAATATGATCTGAAAGAAATTTTTTCAAAATCGGTTCAGCCGTTCTTTTCTCTTAACCAAATAGACTCCAAAAAAAGTAGATTTTACACAATATCTTGCGAATAAAAAATTATATCGACTTCGTAAGGATGTCAATCAAGGCGTGTTAACGTCATTTTGATCCGAAATAAATTTTATAAAAATCGGATCAGTCGTTTTTTTTTTTTAATTATTGTTAAAAATAAATAATAATTATGTTTTAATGATTAAAATGATTACTTTCTGTGTAATATTTAATTTAATTATTATTATTAAATATTTATCAAACTGGGAAGTTCGTCGTGTGGACCTCAAGGGTTGCACTTTAGTCCTAATAAACGACCCACCTCACGGCTTGTTTATTATTATTTTGCATGGCGGGAGAAATGAAACATTTATCACATTTATAACATCAGGTCGGAGACATTAAAATATTGTTTTGTTATCTGATCTACGTACATGTGCAAAATTTCAAGGTGATCGGATAAGTGGATCAAAATTTAATTACAAGATTTGACCGTAACAAGTAAAGTTAAAAAAAAGCTTGTAAAATTAGTATTACATCAATAATTACATTCTTAACTAAATTAAGTATATTTTTAGTTTCACTTACTGTTATACCCTGTATATATCAATTAGGAAGTTTCCCTTTTTTATTTTTTTGGTCTAAATCATAGTTCTAAAAATTATAAAATTAATGGCGGAAGAATTTTTGAAATATCTTTAAAAACAACAAAGTTATGCTACTTCAAAGTTTGAATTGACAATTCTCCAAGAAATTCCGTTTTCAGTCCGGGTGACGTCACGCGGCACGATATTTTTAAAAGTTATAGTTTCAGTTTGTATGTGTGGTAATTTAACATGGTAACTTCCGATAAATCTCTTTCTATAAACTCGTAAATTGTTATGGAAACACTAAAAACAAACCAGTTGATGACGGAAAATATTGACATATTTAAATTTTTGACAGTTAATTTTAATTTAATATAAATAGAAAAGTCTGTATTACAACAAAATAGTTACTAAGTAACTTACTCACAAAACTAAAAAATAGCAGACTTGTACCGCGTGATGTCATATTCAAAAATCAGTTTCGTTTGCGATCCCACGTACAAGAAATTGAATATCTCCGTTGAAATTAAAGATATCAAAATAATTCTTTCAGAATTTTTAAAGTTATCTTTATTATAATGACGTGACAGTATCATAATTAGTATTTTCGTCCAATGGAAACTTCCTAATTATCAGGGGTGTCAATTAATTTTTACATTAGATCTACTTTTCCAGTAAAAATTCTATGCGAACTACTTACTTTTTCAATTTGCAGAAACCATAGCATCGAAAGACAATTCATATATTATTCTGTTAATGTCAATTTATAACATTTAAGATGTAGATTTTGCGTAAGTAAGTTTCATTTCTGTAGTGCGTAGTATGAACAACATATCACTGTTTGCCGGACGGCGTTTATACAAATGTATAGATTTGTCCACGTCCCACTTACATCAGAGATGAATCCGCGGATTTCCTCGGATATATACTTACGGACCCTTAGGGGTCCGCGGTCCTCAGTTTAGGAAACGCTGACAATATAAACTGTGTTTATTTCTGTATTTCAATTATAGCTACTTTCAAGTAGTCTACATGTCGCAACTGGGAGTAAAATGTAAAAAGCACATGTAGCATTGTTTTACTGTTTTCTTAATGTTACGTACCTTACTTCAAAGAATGTATACTAATATAAAACAAAGGTACTTTGTACAGTTTCAAACACTGCCTACAAACAGTAATCGACATAAACAATCGACTCGTTTCTGATTTATACAGCGTGCTGAATTGCTTTGCGGGTAATAGGGATTTAACCCGTAAAATCAAACTTTTGCGATTTCCTGCTTCCCTGATTATTTTAGAAAAAATATCTTCATAACAGTTTTAGAACATAAAATTCTGCATCTAAATCATTAAACAAAATTAATTTTGCATGCTTTGTAACGGCAGAAATTTGATATGAATATGTCAAAATAACCTCACAAACAGGTAGCGATAGCCATGGAACTTGAACAAATTGATTAGAAATTATTCTGACAGCTAAAACGTCATCATTTTGTTCAAGTTCCATGGCTATCGCTATCTGTTTGTGAGGTAATTTTGACATTTTCATATCAAATTTCTGCCGTTACAAAGCATGCAAAATTAATTTTGTTTAATGATTTAGATGCAGAATTTTATGTTCTAAAACTTTTATTCGAAGATATTTTTCCTAAAATAATTAGGGAAGCAGGAAATCGCAAAAGTTTGATTTTATGGGTTAAATCCATATTACCCGCAAAACGATTCAGCACCCTGTATAAATCAGAAACGATTAACTTTTCTCAAATTAATTGCGAATTACTGTTTCCAGTCACTTATGATTTTTTAAACGAATCTGATTTAGAAGAAAATAAAGTTCTATAGTAGATTTATTTTTTTGTCCGCGCATAACTAGAAAACGGCCTAACCGATTTAGACGAAATGTTTTGTATGCCAGTCGTTACGGGGTGATTGAGTAACTAACATCCAAACTTTAGCATTTTTAATATTAATAGGATTCATTTTATTGTACCCAATTTGTCTTTAGCGACATAGGGTAAGTCCGGAGAATACAAATATTAAATACAAGTAAAAATATATAAAATATGTACAGAAATCGATAGTGCGAGAGACTAACGACAACAATATATTATAATATTAATAAAATATATTTCAAAAAATAATAAAAATGTAAAATAAACTATAAAACTAGTTTAGCGTTATACAATACCTACCCAACAAACATTGACCGACAATTTATGGGCACTTCTTCAAGCAGGAAACGAAAATAGTTATATCTCCTATGTACAAAAACTGAATTAAAATAGTATTTTAATTAAGTTTTTGTACATAGGAGATACTACTATTTTCGTTTCCTGCATCTTTTCACCTAAAAACATACAATTTCCCAACTATCTCATAGGAGGTATTATAGAACCAACGACAAATGTTTGTTGGGTACTATTACGCGAAATTCATGTTAGTGACTTTTTTATGATAGGTACGACAAAACAACTTTCCCAGTAACTTTTGACATGTAGGAATATGAAATCGGTTGACTTCAGATAAGTGGTCGAGAACCGGTGCCTATACCCTATATAATCAAAACTAATGTTTATGTCGGGGCCTGTACATACGCAATACAATCTCATACAAGCAGGAAATAAGCCGTGTACACACATATGTATATACGCGCTGATATTGTCCTGTAAAATTCAAATAAAATTCTCAAAAGAAACAGGAAATAAACGAAATTAAAGAGAATAAAATCAAGCGGTGGGGATAAAAAGGAAGAAGTGAAATTACTTAGAGGATATCCGGCCTTTGTGCAGCAAGCAGACCTTTACTACAGCATATAAGGGGTCGGTTGGCAGGTCGGCACTTTTATGTTCGGAGTTAGACAAGTGAATAGCTCCGACCTGATTTATCACTAAACCCATTCCGCTGTGTCGGTCGCCCATATGCAAGGCCTATACCCTACCGCATGTGGGGACAACAAAGCGGATGTCGCGACGTGGACCGCGTTTATATAAATCACTGACCACCGCACATACGAAATATGCTTCCCAAAATATAACAATATCACTTTCAACATTTCCTTAATATGTTAATCTAACGAGCTTTATAAATGGGAGTGACAGTTTGTTATAGTCGAGGTTATAGTCAATAAATAAAGCAACAAATTTTAGGTTAGTAAAACGAAATACATATAGTAGATTGTACATACAGATTGTATCAAAGTAAAGCTGTGCATAGGGCGTTCGGTGTGTAAGATAGAGATCGATATATAAAGCAGTAAGTAAGAACGAGATAAATGATCGCTAATAGGAAGTTTCTGTAGTTACTGACTACTGAAATAAGAAATTATTGATAAAATCACAAAACAAAGATGACGCTATCAGGTTGTATGGGTTAGTATGGGTATATTATTTATTTACAGTAACTACAGAAACTTCCTATTAGCGATCATTTATCTCGTTCTTATTTACTGCTTTATATATCGATCTCTGTCTTACACACAGAACTCCCTATGCACAGCTTTAATTTGATACAATCGTATATCTAGGTGCGTAATGAGGTATATTACTGACGAGTAAGTGGCATTATGTTAAAACAAGCTTAGCGAATTTTAACTGTCACACCAGTCATAATATCATTAAGCACGTGATATATGGTATTTGTTGCCATACCCACTATAAAATACCTACTTTTCACTTCATTTTCAGTATTTAAAAAAAAACTTGACAGTTCATTTGCGTCGCCAACTTCATTTCTATGGTAGGCCGAGAGTAGCTGTTAGTTGGTAATGACGGACGGATCAGGACAAATAAACATAAATCACTATGGAAAATGGTTTGCTTTTCCACAATAGTGTGGTAAAGATACGTTCCCGCACACCAGCCTTTGAAAAGTCACTTTACATGCATACATACATGCATGTAAAGCAGCTATTTTATAGTGGGTATGGCAAAAACGTTGTTTATTTATTGGCACGGTTGCAATTTTAAATGTTGTGCAATGTGCAGTATTCCTGTACCAAATAAATACGCAGATGTTGCATTTTTATTTAGTATATATTTAAGGAAAGTAGTTCATAAGATATTATATTGCTAGTAAAATTAAGTTTATACAGGGTGGTG
Source organism: Mongoloraphidia duomilia (assembly GCA_039654895.1). NCBI lineage: Eukaryota > Metazoa > Arthropoda > Insecta > Raphidioptera > Raphidiidae > Mongoloraphidia > Mongoloraphidia duomilia. The sequence continues at coordinate 2,604,596 of CM077520.1, read as the reverse complement.
ACCGCACTTGCCGATCATAGAACTTTAACATGTAAAATCAAACTTTCGTAATTTTCTGCTTCCCTATAACTATTTTAGAGAAAAAATCTTTGAATAAATTAGGACATAAAATTTTACATCTAAGGCTATAAACAAAATTAATTTGGTATGCTTTGTAACGGCAGAAATTAAATATGTAAATGTCGAAAATTATCTCTGATATAGATAGCGACAGCCCTTGGGAATCAAATGAATTGACGGCATTTTATCTGCCAATTACTTATATTAATTAACTAGCGGCCCGGTCCGGCTTCACCCGGACTGCAATACACTACTCACTCGCTTCGCTCGTTCGCTTGAATATTATAATTACATTGTCACTCGCTTCTCTCGTTCGCTCCCGGGTGAATTTTTCCGATGTTTTAATAGTTATTCTGCTATTCTAGGCGGAGACAAATCCAAAAAATCAAAGATCCAGCCGTTCTCGAGTTATAAATGGTGTAACTAACGTAACTAACACGACTTTTTTAATAGGTAGGTATATAGAAGATTAAATTACTAATAATATAATATTTTTCCGTTCAATAAATTTTATAAATTTTACACTAACAATCCTAATAACTGGAAATAAACTAACGAAAGAGTAGACATTTTTCTGACAAAATTTTTAATTCAAGTTCCAAGGCTATCGCTAACTATTTCTGAGAAAATTTACATTTTCGTGTCTAATTTTGACCGTAAACAAAGAATGCAAATTTATTGCTTTAGATGAAAAGTTTTATGCCCTAAAATAACCATTTTTCGCCCCCGATTGACCGTTTTGTTGTAAAATCGAAAAAACCGTTTCCACCCCCAACAATGTCATTTTTGAGAATTTATAACTTTTGAATAATAAGAAATTTCAAAAAATTTTCCAAACAAAAGTTGTTGGATACATCCTCCTTAATAATTTTTGTGATAATAATTTTTCACGTACAAACAGTATTTACCAAGATATATAATTTCATCCCTTAAATTCAAGATGGCGGCCACCCCTTGAGGAATCCGAGGGGGGAAACTTGACTGGAGTGTTCTAGTAACACCCCCTATCTACCATTAAAATTTCATCAAACTTCTAATTAACGCAATTTCAGACCTATTTTTTCGACTATTTGATTGGATTATTAGGTAAGCAGAAAATTGCAAAAGCTTGATTTTACATTTTAAAGTCCTATGATGGGCAGGCGCGGAGACCACTCTATATAAATTTAGGTTAGTAAAATGCTAACGTTGCTTATTTCACATACATTACATGGTTCTAATTTTAAATACAGTGAAGTATATACAGTGTATACCATATAAATATGCAGAGATTGCAGTTTCATTATATTTAGCTAAAGTAAATACGAAGTAGCAATCGTTAATCTGAGAGCAAATATATTTTGAAAGTTACAATTAATAAAATATGTATGTAGGTTAATAAAATGCAAACGTTGTTTACTTCACTGACATGGTTTTAATTCATTATAGGGAAACAAAGTTCTCAATTTTTACAAGCTTTTATTTAACTTGCAATACTTTCCATGTGAGATAGACACGGGGTGCGGGGAGTTCTGTCCGCCGTACCAGTATCGAGTAGTGCAACGCAAGATCAACGTTTTATTTCACTCATCTAAGTTATTCAACAAAGAAGAAATATTCACTTCAGCCGTGTGTTACGACACACACAAGTTTTTTTTTTATTACAAGCTTTTATTTAACTTGCAATGTATGTTAGTTTGTGTTTGTTTGCTTGTGTGTTTGTTTGTTTAGGTCAAAACTTACAAGTCAATTTTGAACGACTTCACCGTATTCGATCGATTTCAAATTTTGTACACATATGTATTCCCGATGACAATACATGAATAAATCGTTTTAGAAATAAATTCAACCCCTAAGGGGTTCAAACGGGGATGTAGGTTTTTTTTGACTAATCAACGCCCAGGCCAAATCGTTGAAGCTAGAAATTTGAAATTTGAACAGTTGGTTCCTTTTCTGACGTAAGTATCCCATTAAGCAAGGATTTTTCGAAATTCAACCCCTACGGGTGTCAAAGGGGAGTAAAATTTGGAAGACTAAAATGAACAAAATAAATATTAGTAAAAAAAACTTTTTAGAGACAAGTTTTTATTTAAATGCACTAAAAAGGAAAAAATAATTTTTAATAATTTAGGTTCATAATTATAAAAGCGTGGGTCGTGACTAATAAACTATTATAGAGTTCACGACCCACACTTTTATAATTATGAACCTAAATTATTAAAAATTATTTTTTCCTTTTTAGTGCATTTAAATAAAAGCTTGTCTCTAAAAAGTTTTTTTTACTGATATTTATTTTTTAAAGTTAGATGTGACAAAATAAATGTTTATTTACATTTAAATACATTTGCCAATTAATTATTAACACGATAATAATTTATACAGTGCGTTTGATTTCAACCCACATATCGAGTTTACATGTTAAATATCTCTATTTGATTAACATTACTAGTTAAAATAGTAGGTAGGTTAATTCTGAAATCGACCCAAAAGCATTAAAACGGTTTTAAAGTCGTCATATCGAAAAAATAATTTGTTTCTGTAATATAATTTACCGACAAAAATAACGTTGTCACGTTTTTAATGGACTGAGCCTACTATTTTGAAACAATTTTATTCCAATGTTAATCAAATGGACATATTTAGCATGTAAATGCAATATGGCCGTTGAAATCAAATGTATTGTATATCAAAATACTTGTAATAAAAATACTTGTAATAATAAAAATGCCAAAGTTTTTTACTGAAAAAAGTGCTATTATAAATAACATTTCGAAATATTGTTACGGATCACCCTGTATATAAACGTCAGGCAAGAACTCTGAGAAGCGGTGTCTGCTTGCTGAACAACGAGTAACTATACGCGAAGTTTCTAGAGAACGCGAGAAGCACTGGGCTTCAGCCACGCAGCGTATATAAACGAGTGAGTGAAGTGATCAGTCAATCAGGCGACGGTGTCACGCAATCGGTAAGCAGTCAACGGCGAGTCGTGCAATCAAGTGGATCAGTGATATAAATAGTTCCGCGATATAAATACACCTGATAAAATAAATATTAGTATAGTCAATTGTATATAATTAAGTGTTAATTACCGTTTAGTTATTGTTTACTTGTGTTGATTGTTAGAACTGACTTTTCGTTGTTGCATTTATTGTTATTGTATTTTTAAATATTGTAAATAAATATTTATTCCGCCAACTCAGAAAACAGTTTTGTAACAATATTGTAACAATATTGTAACAATATTGTAAACATTTTTAAACGTAATGGTGGCCCTTTAATAAGTAAACGTCGTTCAAATGTTTAAAACAAATGAATAAACAAAACAAAAAGACATGAGAACCGTTATAATTTAAGCTGAAAATGTTATTTACATTTTACCAACATAAGAAAATAACTAGTTTTGTTTTAGTTGTCTTGCGCATGATATCACTGTGAAAACAAAGGAAAGAACTTCGCTAAAGTCAAATGGAACTAAATCCCTTTTTCGTTTTCTTTTACAGCCTGAAGGGGAAATGGGAACGTCTCAACAGTTACTGAAATAGATTTAGAATATATTACGTGTTGTTGAAAATAAATACACCTTTAAGAAAATATTACAGTGTCAGCATGTAAATAGAGGTGCAGTTTCCGGACTGTCTGGACGGCTTACTTAGATTTATTTCACTTTAATTATATTAAAACAGTGCTTCGAAAAAAAAAATAATTGTGTTTTAAAGACCACCAACAGCTAAGGTTATTTGGGCCTAGCACCAATTCATATTTTCAATTCATTTTTTTTTAATAATAAATTCAATTGACACTTTTACCAGCTCTCGGGCTCGAACCCCGGAACTGGGGACTTGTAATAGAGGAACCATATAGCAACGCCATGTAAAAAACAGCATTGCTACACGCTCAGCTATTCTCAAGCCCAACAGTGCTTCGAAATTATAACAAAGAACGTTAATGACTTTAGCATCCATTTAATCTACACTCTATATTGCATAACAAAGAACATAATATAGGCCAGGGATGGCGAACCTTTTCACATTTACGTGCTAATTTTCTTCAAAACATGTTTAATGTGGCTATGACGTATCAACAAGCAACCAAAGTAATTTAGCGGACATAGGCTATTTTTTGAAAACTAAAAATCTCTCAGATATACAATCGACACCGGAACCTCAACCACTTGTTTTATTATTTCCATTTTTTAACTTGTTATATAATTATTATAAAGAAGAAAGAACGCTCGATTAATTAAACGCACGCGCAGTTCCGTATCGCTTTTATTACTTCCCACCTCTACTATGGTAGGGAAGTAGGTAATGGATTTAGTCCGAAAAAAATATTTCGAGATTTTAACAGATTTTCACGTTTTGAGACCCTAGCAATCGTTTAAGATCATTTTCTGACTGATGTCTGTATATGTGTGTGTGTGTGTGTGTGTGTGTGTGTATGTGGTCAATTTTTCGTCTTCGATATCTTAAGAACGGAACAACATAGGGCATGCCGATTGTTCCATTGTGTTTATCAGCCTTTAACTTAGATCTGATTAGATTTTGAGTCAAATCGGTTCAGTGGATCCTGAGATATTCAAAAAAACGTCCTCAATGTCACGTATTAACATAGGTAAAAAAAAATATAAATTAATTCTAGATGTTATAATATGAACAAAATGTAAATATTTTTTTCCTCTAAAATGTATAGTTTTCGAGAAAAAAAATATTTTACTAAAAAAAATAAAAATTGTACGTAAATCAAGGTAACCATGATTTTTGCTATATTAAGTTAGCCATCAGTAGATCACCAAACAAAAAAGAGGGCCATGCTTTTTTCAAAGAATAAAAATTAAATTGTGTTTTAAAGACCACCAACAGCTAAGGTTATTTGGGCCTAATCAAAGAATAAAAAAAAAAAGAGTGTTTATTTTTTGCAAATATTTACTAGGTGGGAAGTATAGGACTGGTCATCAGTCGAATTTTTTTAGGAATGATGGCATTAAAAAATTGTGTAGTTATATATTTTTAAAATTATTTAAAAGCTCATATCTCTTAAACTAAAAGAGTTACAGACTGTTTATACACATCTTTTTTTCTATTCGTAAAAAATATAGAGAACCACTGGATGAACAAAACGAAGTATATTCAGATATTCGCAGTAAATGCAGATATTGCATCGCGTACGACTTCGTCAATCTATAAATTTAAGCGACGTCATGCAGTAAATATAAACTTCTGCACTTCCACCATCTGCGTCCGTACTCCCACCATCTCTATTCCAATACACTTTTTTTACATTTTAGATAGAACTGCAGGGTAACCCCAGTACTATGATAGATATAGGAAGAAGTATGAAACGTGTTATGAGCTTATTCTAATAAAAAATTCAAAATAAAAAATTGAACGTTTGTAGTTGTTTTTGTTATTTTGCAAAGTTTTCAAAAATTTGACATGTTTTCGACTCCAACTTGTTTTTTATGATATTAAAAATTATTAAAAAATTTAGCGTCTAATAATTTTCTTTAGTCCAAGTTCCCGCTATTTTATACATCTATTCAATCCATCATGAACGATACCAGCGTTAAGATATTAAAAATGTTCAAAACAGTACAAACACTAAATTTATTTATAAAAAAAAACATTATAGATAATATAGACATTTGGTTTTCGTAGGTATGTTCTCATTTAGCCACGGTCTTTATTATTTTAAAAACTAATTTTTGAAACAAAATCACTAATTAGTGTATTTGCCATATGCAGGCACATACACTATTGGCGTCGGTCGGATGGCTGGACCTAGGGGTCGGACCAAAATTTCTCGACGTTTCATAGCCTCCTGAACAATTTGGCGCCATTTTTGGAAATGTTTATATATATATATGTGTATATATATATATGTGTGTGTGTGTGTGTGTGTGTTCGCAGCATAACTCTCGAAAGACTTAATTGATTTGAACGAAATTTGGTACACACGTTGGAATCCATCACCGCACGGAACCTATTTAAAATGGGCCAAATCGGACTATTTTAAGGGTAGTTTTTAGGGGTTGAAAAAAGTTTTTGGGCCCGAAAATACGGAAAAAAATTTCAGAATTGTTTCAAAATTGAAATTTAACCTTTTAGTAAAGATCAAAATGTGCTGCTAAAATTTTAATAAAATCGGCCGCACAGAACCGGACTTACAAATTTTATGAAAACACTAGTTTGCGGATAGTGATTTACTTACTGAAGGGTGTATTTAATTTGGTACAGAGGTTGCATTGATAATAATATTGAAATTAAGAAAAAAAATATAATTTTAAGGGATATATTAAGGGGTTAAATTTTTTATTTTGTCCAAAAACAAACTTATGTTCACATAATAACTGCACTATGCCTGTATTAGCAAATACACTATATTGTCGGCAGGGTTTTAGCACTGCGACCCGAGTTTTTCTATTTATCAACTATATCGTAATATAAACGAAAGTTTTAAAGTTTTTTTGCTGTATGCCACATAAAAAAGGTCTGATGGAAAAAAAAAATAAAAAATAATTTGGAACCAATGCCGAACCACTTGCACATCGATTTAAAGATAATAAAGTCGGATAAAAAGAGATAACGTCAAAATGTTTTGTATGCTTGTAGTGAAATGACAATAACATCTTTGCACCTGACTATAATTTTCAAAAAAACTCGGGTCGCAGTGCCAAACCCTGCCTACAATATAGTGTATTTGCTAATACAGGCATTGTGCTGTTATTATGTGAACATAAGTTTGTTTTTGGACAAAATAAAAAATTTAACTCCTTAATACATCCCTTAAAATAATATTTTTTTCTTAATTTCAATATTATTATCAATGCAACCTCTGTACCAAATTAAATACACCCTTCAGTAAGTAAATCACTATCCGCAAACTAGTGTTTTCATAAAATTTGTAAGTCCGGACCTGTCGGGGCGATTTTATTAAAATTTTAGCAGCACATTTCAATCATCACTAAAGGGTTAAATTTCAATTTTGAAACAATTCTGAGAATTTTTTCGGTATTTTTGGGCCCAAAAACATTTTTTAACCTCTAAAAACCACCCTTAAAATGGTCCGATTGGGCCCATTTTAAATAGGCTTCGTGCGGTGATGGATTGCAACGTGCCTACCCAATTTCGTCAAAATCAATTAACTCTTTCGAAAGTTATAGCCCGTACACATATATATATATATATATATATATATATATATATATATATATATATATATAAACAGACATTTCCAAAAATGGTGCCAAAGTGTTCAGGAGGCTATGAAACGTCGAGAAATTTTGGTCCGACCCCTAGGTCCCGCCATCCGATCGACGCCAATAGTGTATGTGCCATATGGCAAATACACTAATTAGAAGCTTTTCTTACTTTGGTGTTAGATGCAGTCGTTTTTTTGTTCTTTAAATATTTTTGTTATTTTATACTTTTTAATTTTTTACTAAATGTGTTATTAATCATTAAATAACCCCCATAATATTATATTTTACATATTTTTGGAATCCTTTCGTCAAGCCCTTTTTTTGATACCTCACACACATGGTTTTACTGACTTTTTATGTTTACGTTTTGACAATATAACACTTATCATCCGTCATATTAAATTTTTCCTGACTTCATATACCTAGTGTCACTCGTGACATTATGGTGATTAGATCACCACTCTAATTGTTAAAATCCCTTCAGCCGTTTGAGTGTTACAGTGGCCCAAACATTTCCACAAATTTGATTAACATATTACCCTACGCCAGGGGTGCTCAAACGGTCAATAGCAAGAGCTTTTCCGGTCGATCCGATAAGTTCTGACAAGTTTGGTGGCTAAACAAATATTAAATAAATTGTTCCTCTTTATGCCGATCGACACGGAATGACGCACGCGCAAAATTGTACCCTGTTTCTTTTCGCAATACGCCTGGACCAAATTCATTTTACAGCGAGGGCGCGCCACAACAAATGCATACGCTTGTTGCTTGATCAGTAGGTGAGCGGTTTCTTGGCGATCAGGTAATAAATTCTCTTTAATAAAAGATGTATTTTTTCCTGCCTAGTCAATCGCTTGCCGTCCAATATTTTTTTGCTGTAGATCGCCAATAGTATACGTTTGAGAACCCCTGCCCTACGCGATCGGATAATAAAAATGGTCGATCGCAGGTAAATAATCGAGAACCGGTGCTTTACTGTACTCACTTTAGTTTCGTAAAATAGAATTTGCATTCAGTATTTACATATTATATTATATTAAAATTCAATCGAATGCAATAATAATCTCCATGATGCACGTTACTTAACAATGATATTATGATATTCCAGAGCGTAATAATATTCAGTACCCTACATAAGATTATTCTATATATTCCAGTGTAAATAAAATATTATCGAAAATCGAGAAGTGAACCAAATACAAATATCAAAGAGCTCTGGATTTAAGTGCACGAGAGTTGAAAGTTCAGATATCAATAAATTGTGGATCCACGCTGCCGCATATAAAGTATGCAAATATTCCTCTTATTCTCCTCAAATATTTCTCACATTCCAAACACATTTATATATAGTGTGTGTGTTTATATACAGGGTGTTCATCTTAATTCAATATACAGAGGAAATGTTTTTTAGGGTTCCGTATCTCAATAAGAAAAAACGGAACCCTTACAGGATCACTCGTTTGTCCGGCTGGCAGTTAAGACCCATTTTCTCAGGAATGGATAGAGATATCAAGTTCAAATTTATACGAAATACTAAGGTCTACGGTCCCTTAAAGGTGTAGAGAATTTAAGCTTCTAGGTCAACACAATCAAAAGATACGACCATTTTGTCATCTCATCAAAAACCTACAGGGTACTTCCCGTTGACCTAAAATCATGAAATTTGGCAAAAAGCAAGGTCTCGCAGCACAAGTAAAGAGAAAAATCCGAAAATCACAAAAAGTAAAAATTAAAGGGGGTCCCCACACATAAAATGGAAAAACCTTTTAAAGACTGTGTCTTTGGAACCGTACATGTTACCGTAATTCCAAAGACATAGACGGTTGAAATTTTCACAGAATATATCTACCTAATATAATTGTTGTAACGGTACGGAACCCTCGTAGCGCGAGTTCCACACGCATTTGACCACTTTTTTTAATATATTTGAGCCGTCTTACTAAATTAAAATTCACGTTTCCGATACATCCCAGTCATTCTTATTTGGCTCCTATACATTTTAAAATACATCCCATTTAGGATAACCAGCCGTTACAAAATAGCCAGCACTTGGTCGTGCTATGCTTGCCAAGGATCGGCCTAACGATTGGTGATTAAACACTGGACCATCTTTGGCATCTTATAGTGTAAGATATCACTAATTTTTTTTCTTTATTACATGTATACTTAGTCCTGCTCAATGCATTATCAAAATAATTCTTTTCATCTACGTTTTAGATCATCCACTAAATTTCTTTGGTTGCTTGTTGGCACGGCATGGCCACATTTAGTGTTGCCGACAAGACTTTCAAAGTCTTGTCTTGTCTTGAAATATCAAGACAAGACTTTGAAAGTCTTGTCTTGTCTAATCTAAACGGCAACACTAAATGTGGCCATGCCGTGCCAACAAGCAACCAAAGAAATTCTTGTCTTGTCTTGAAATATCAAGACTTCACTAAGTCTAAGTCTAGATTAAAAAACTCTTGTCTTGTCTTGAAAATTTCTAGACACTTGAAAACCGGACACTTGGCACCCCTGCGTGTGACTAGGCGTTCGTTACTATTATTTTTATCGACTTTAAATTACTTTTTCTCGCAAAATAAGAGTTTGGCGAGTTTACAACTTTTACAATATTCTAAGTTGATTGTGAACTAACTCGAGCAAAGCTTCGGGTAAAGCTTAGTATTAAAATGAAATTCAGCTGAAATTGTTGTTTCACCCTGTAAACCTGGGAACCGGCCATATTATATAATAATTGTAAAAGTGCAAATAATGGCGGCCAGCATCCCCAACCCTACAGCTTTGAATAATTGGAACACAAACGCTTTATTTCAAAGCTATGCAAAGCCGAACGTCTTGAGAAATAATAAAAAAAGACATTTTTAATAAAGAGACAGCTACTACAAGGTGTTGGGTTGAAAATGCGTTGCACAATAAATCAAATTTGCGTTTGAACTTCAAAGCAGCGAAGTTTTAAGGGATGCAATTTTCCGTAGCAAAATGATGAAAAAGAACCCTGATGATGAGACTCCGTTGTCTGTCTAATCTGTCACAGGCCTGTAACTTCGAAACGATCAGCTGTAAGAAGATGATATTTGGCATGCAGATAAAATGATTTTTTCGAAGATACTCCAGGGATCGTTTATCCAAAAAAAAAGAGTGTGTGTGTACTTATGTACGCACGTCAGAAGTTATACTTCTTTAGCGTAACAAAACAAAAATAACTCCAAAAATTTTATCCCGCGTGCCAGTACTAAACTTTTGTAAAAAAGACGATAAAATAATAAAATAAAGATATTAAATAAATTAATTTAATTTAATAAATTATTAAATATATTTATTTATTATATGTATATCTAATTATTTATAAAAAAAAGCATGTTTGTGTTGAGATTCGGACCCGAGACCTATTGCGTATGACGAGGCGGTGCTATCCGTTACGCTACGTACATCTTACATAACAGTGCTATATAATAGGGTATTATAATCATTAACTTCCGACTAACTTCATGGTGTTAAATTTTCGTGACGCGATGCGAGCGCATCGTAAAAATTCACTCTCATCATTTTTCCATAACACGCCAAAAGCGGTATAACTTCAAAAATTATTGCGTGATGCCGCGGTAAATAAAGTGAACATTCAACGACATTTTTTTTATTTTGCATTTAATATATCATAGTAAAAGTATAGTAGCTGAACGAGCGCTAGCGAGTTTAACAGTCACACTGTATTTTTTGTCCCACACCCCATAAAATAGAGACTTTTGTGTTCATGGTCAGTATTTTCAACATTTTTGACAATTCACTTGTGTAGCAAACTTAATTTAAGGAATAGTAGGTATACTGTACACATTACGTACTGTACACATTATGTTATACCCTGTATATGGAGTCACAGCCATATATATTACATAATGTGCGTGGACCCGTTGGTAGCGTGTCGTGTCATCTGTAATGTGTATACAAGATCACAGGTTCACCTCCAGCTTGGAGTAATATAAAAAACTTTTTAACAAAAAAAAAACCTCCTTCAAAAAACCACTAAAAAGAGGAAAATAATGAAATTTTGAGGTCTGTGCCAATTTAATAAAATATGAAGTCGGTTAAAAAGTATAGTATAGTGATTAATATCTTCTTTTTAACCAACTTCATATTTTATTAAATTGGCACAGACCTCAAAATTTCATTATTTTCCTCTTTTTAGTGGTTTTTTGAAGGAGGTTTTTTTTTGTTAAAAAGTTTTTTATTTTTTACTTTTTAGTGTCAAAAAGTAACATTTACCTTAAAAGAATCACACGCCGCTACTCACTTTTATTAAACCGACTTTCTTACGCTGTCTGATATGTCAAAAAGTGACATTTACCTTAAAGAATCACACGCCGTTACTCACTTTTATTAAAATCAGCCGAACTACTGAACCGATTTTGATGAAATGGGACCAATCTGAAAGTATATCCTTTCAATCAAAAAAAAAATTTTCAAAATCGGTTTATAAATGACTGAGTTATGAGGTAACAAACATAAAAAAAAAATACAACCGAATTGAGAACCACCTCCTTTTTTTGAAGTCGGAAATATTAAAATTAGTGAATTTTTCTTTAATTATTTTTGAAGATAACGAACTAAAAAAAATTAAATTATTATTGAATTTCACTTTACCGGCCCGGCTCTTGTCACCGCCCAAAATCGCTCAGTTTACGACCGTTTTACTTGTATGAAAATCAGCTATTTTATAGGGGTTAGGACGAAAAAAAAACATAAAGATAACTAAATATAGAGAACGAGACAGCGAAAGTTCACTGTACAGTAATTTTCAAGTTAACAGCCTGTTTGTCGATTGAATGTTGGACAGATAGCGCTTTATAAACAAAAACAAGTGCCAGATAGGAGAATAAAAAAGTTGTGAGAGAGAAGAGAGGGAGAGACGAGCTGAATGTCGTCCCACGAGTCATTATAAATGTGCACAATAAGAGTGTTTGTGTTGTTTTTTTTTTGTTTCGAGAATAAAATCTTACTTGATCCATTAAGCTCAAGACTCTGGATGGAAGCTATCAAAGAAAGGAAGTACATATTGTATCGCGGCTGCTCTCTCACTGGTGAAATAACAACTTGACAAAAAAACACTCCACCGCACAAAATACACATTTCAATCGACTTCATAGCACCGAATCTTTCTGTGGAGGACATTTTCACCTGGATCATCTATTTCGAGTTTCGACGTCTAGTTTATTCATAAATACCTGTTTGAATAATCATTAATGATATAAATTCTATAGAATTAATAATAATAATAATAATAATAATAATAATAATAATAATAATAATAATAATAATAATAATAATAATAATAATAATAATAATAATAATAATAATAATAATGCGTTTAACGTCCGTTTCTCGACATTATGTCATAACAGACGCCATTCGCACCATTACTATTTTCCATTTTTACCACTTCCCGTTTTATACATTTTTATTATACTTCAACTTATTTAATAGCAATGTGCGAATGGAGGAATTATAGGACATTAGGATAAGGCAGGCAACTTTGGGAGCATAGGAGTTTGACAGGTAATCGGCCATGGCCTTGAATAAGGAACCATCTCAATATTCATCTGGAATTATTGAGGGAAACGATGGAAAAACCTCAAACAAGATGGCCGGTACAGGAATTACCATTTCTCGGCGTGAGGCAGTAGGAAAAAGTCCTAGCCACATCTGCCCCCGCCGGGATTCGAACCCAGTACCTCCCCAATGCGAGTCTAGTGCTGTACCACTAAGCTACACCGCTGGGTAAATTCTATAGAATTATCGCTAGGCACTTGGTAGAACATGATTGAATAAAAATCAATAAACAAACATTTGAAAAATTCTACACCTTTATTCATCTCAACGATCGTTTCGGGTTCTAACCCATCATCAGGAGTTTACTTTAAAACTCAGTTTTAAAGTAAACTCCTGATGATGGGGACGCTAATGACCTTTGTCGTCGAGCGTCTATAATTCACAATTCATTCATTCATCCTGATGATGGGTTAGAAGCTCTCAACGATAGTTTCGAGCTTCTAACCCATCATCAGGAGTTTACTTTAAAACTAAGTTTTAAAGTAAACTCCTCATGATGGGTTAGAAGCTCGAAACGATCGTTGAGATGAATAAATGTGTAGAATTTTTTTATGTCCACAGCTGTGTATTGACGCTAGTATACGCTCGACTAAATAGATGTTCGACGTCCCATTAGTTTAATAGTGAAATTATGGCACAACTGATTGATTTGTATGCGCACCTGTAACAACTAATTACTAAACAGTTTAGTCGAGTTGAAATTACGACACGTACACAACTCGACTACCTAAGCTGTGTGTATGCGCCCGGCCTAATATGGTATTTATAAAGAGTCTTTTTAAGCTTTGTAGTTATTAAAAAACAATTTAAAATTTAAATAAAAGATAAAATGTGATATAACGAAAACATCTATATATTTAAAACACAAGCTCTATTTCTCTAGACAATCCGCCAGCAACCCCTGCTCAACCGATTGACATATTTTTTTTTTTAAACTGAGGCCTTTAGTCCACAGATATGTTATCGCTATTTTTTTTTTTTTGGTGAAATTTCTTTAAAAGGGGTGATTTCAAGCGATAATAGTAAAAATGACGAGAGGGGCAGTGGGGTGAAGAGAAACGTAAACAGAGAAAATCCATCGGCGTTCACGATACATGAGTGTGAGAGAAATGCAAATATGTACGCATGTCGTGGATCAAACAATAAACAATGAAACATCTTGACAGTTGTACATTTTAATTTTTAGAGCCCAGATTTTAATAGGGTTATATTGACAACATTTCCAAAAGTATTTAAAATTAAACAATAAAGATGTATATGTACGTGCAAATTTTTTTTCTCTTTTAAATATAGTACTTAGTTTCTCAAATACCGACAAACTCATCGATTTTTTTCTGAAGATCATTCGTACGTAAGTATTACACTGATAGATACGTTCTATAGCTTCTAAAAAACTACTATTTTACGTACACTTTAAAGTTATGTTTGAATCAAAAATATTTATCAAAAATTATATTAAAAACATATCGTTAAAAGCTAGGTTATGTGTTTTACTCACGCATTCGTATACACAATGATATTGAGAAAGCTTGAAATATATATTTCTTATTGTTTTCTTAATAAAGTAATTCATATTACATATAAAAAAGGTTTGTGTTGGCAAACATTTTTTTTTGGCGATAGCCTTTACTAAAACATTGTTCTTTGAAGACAGTGTTAAGTCGTCGCAAAAAAGTTTTGCACGGGTACACTAGTGTGTAATTATTATTATTATTAATTATTATTATTATGTGTAATTATTATTGGTTCAACGGCCATTACTATTTTTGCAGTTGTCAAGTTAGTGGTGAGAATAACAAAATGAAGTAACAAAACACATTAAATAATGTTTGTTCATCGTGCAATCAGAATACCGACAAACAGAAACATTAGTATCCTACGAACCTGAAGATAGCAATAAACGGTTTGGTTATTTTATTAACGACGTGGTAGAAATGTAATCAGTTGAGGTTGGCTGCAGTGAGAGGAGTTGGCAACAGAGTAAAACAAATGACCGAGACACGGGAAATATGCACGCTAACTTGAAACTTTATTTACGTAACAAATGAACTCGACTAAAATACTAAAGTGAATAGTAAACGAACAAAACAAAAATATTATGAATGGTGTAGGGAATAAAATATCAAAGTCCAAAGTTTCAGTTCATTGCATGTTTTTTTAACCCCCGATCCAAAAATATCAATGTTGTGTTTTAGGTCTTATATTTATATGTCTGTCTGTTTGTGGCAGAAACTACTTAATAAATTTAAATATATCCCAACGAAAAAGTTTAATCCGGGGATCTAAATGACCAAGCAATTGGACCTCCTCTACTTATTTTGATTTCTGATTGACATTATCTCTTTAACAATAATTAATTTTCGGGTCCAATGATATTCCAAAATTTGGGTTTTCCCCTTAGAAAATGTTTAGCTGTATTATAAAATGATCACGTATTTTGTTGTTGTCGTTGTTGTTTGTTTGTTTATTTGTTTGTTTTGATTAGAACTATAAGTGGGAAAAGTAACTGAGCACATTTTGTAACGACCTGTATCTGATAAGTATTAAATTACTTTTAAAAAAACTTTTTAACAAAAAAAAACCTCCTTCAAAAAACCACTAAAAAGAGGAAAATAATGAAATTTTGAGGTCTGTGGCAATTTAATAAAATATGAAGTCGGTTAAAAAGTATAGTATAGTGATTAATATCTTCTTTTTAACCAACTTCATATTTTATTAAATTGGCACAGATCTCAAAAATTTCATTATTTTCCTCTTTTTAGTGGTTTTTTGAAGGAAGTTTTTTTTCTGTTAAAAAGTTTTTTATTTTTTACTTTTTAGTGCCAAAAAGTAAAATTTACCTTAAAAGAATCACACGCCGTTATTCACTTTTATTAAACCGACTTTCTTACGTTGTCTGATATGTCAAAAAGTGACATTTACCTTAAGGAATCATACGCCGTTACTCACTTTTATTAAAATCAGCCGAACTACTGAACCGATTTTGATGAAATTTCTATGGGACCAATCTGAAAGTATATCCTTTCAAATAAAAAAAAACGTTCAAAATCGGTTAATAAATCATTGAGTTATGAGGTAACAAACATAAAAAAAATACAACCGAATTGAGAACCACCTCCTTTTTTTGAAGTCGGTTAATAAATTATACTTATATTTTAACCGTTGACTTTATGAACTTACTTCTTGAAAAAATTGAAATGAGATATTGTTTTTATTCATCATTTTTTACGTGCATAAATTATAGGTAGGTATATCAAAATATGACGTTAATCTTTTATCCCCTGTACTCTTCATGTACGTATGCATATTACATAATATCTAAAACGGTTTACGAAGCATGCAATTTTAAATATCAATTTAAAATATTTTAATATTGTTTACAAACTGTGATTATTATTTTACAACTCCGCTCTTTTAGAATTTATTTTTACTTTTTTTTAGCAGACAAGTATTTAATTAGTTTTGTTTAAATTGGTTAACCTATTGTTAGTTTTTTTCATTGGTAGATACTTATGTATAATTTGAATTTATGTAACTATGAAATAATTTATCTCAAAGTTGGTCCCATATTCCAAAAATATTAGAATCTACATTAAAAACCGGTCAAGTTGGAGTCGGACTCGCGCGTTGAGGGTTCGGTACAATAATAAAAATTCGACTGATGACCAGTCCTATACTTCCCACCTAGTAAATATTTGCAAAAAATAAACACTCTTTTTTTATTCTTTGAAAAAAACCATGGCCCTCTTTTTTGTTTGGTGATCTACTGATGGCTAGTAATCTAGCAAAAATCATGGTTACCTTGATTTACGTACAATTTTCTTTTTTTAGTAAAATATTTTTTTTCTCGAAAACTATACATTTTAGAGAGAAAAAATATTTACATTTTTTTCATATTATAACATCTAGAATTCATTTATATTTTTTTTACCTATGTTAATACGTGACATTGAGAACGTTTTTTTGAATATCTCAGGATCCACGGAACCGATTTGACTCAAAATCTAATCAGATCTAAGTTAAAGGCTGATAAACACAGTAGAACAATCGGCATGGCCGTATGTTGTTCCGTTTTTACGATATCGAAGGCGAAAAATTGACCACATACACACACACACACATACAGACATCAGTCAGAAAATGATCTTAAACGATTGCTAGGCTCTCAAAACGTGAAGATCTGTTAAAATCTCGAAATATTTTTTTCGGACTAAATCCATTACTTCCCTACCATAGTAGAGGTGGGAAGTAAAATTAAAGAGTTAGGTAGGGGTAAAAAATTAACAGATATATTATATTTTATTCGTATTTTATTTAAGCATGTTTTAAAAAATCTTTTACTTATATTTTATTTTGTTCATTTTAGAGTTTCAACCGTTTGAATTAATTTTTACAGTAATAAAAGAATATATTAAAAGAATGTTTCATGAATAAAAAAAAAGAAAAATATTGAAATCCGAAACCCGAGATCGAACCAAGGACCTTTTGTAGTAAAATAAAAAACATTCATTTATTAAAATTAATTGATTATTTAATATCTCTTACTGTTTGTGACAGACGGACGGACAGAGACTGTAGGCTCCGTTTGGAGATACGGAACCCAAAAACCCTCAAGAAAATTTAAGTACAGATTGAGATCTCGTTACAATTTCATAATTTATTAGTATTAAACCGCCACAATACAGATATTGTAATAATCTATAATTCAGTGCGAAAATAATAGACAGTGACTAATGCACTTCACAATACAATATAAGCTGCACAGCTTTTATACAATATTATGGATGGGACGAGTATGATTTACATTGTTTCATTGCTTTCCGAATCCATTAAGTTTGTTATTAACTATATGTATGAATCACTAACTTGAATTTTCGAACTAGACTATATATTTATAGAATTAATGTTGTGAAATTTTGAAGTTAGCAGGTTCCGGGGTCATGAAACATTATATGTCGATTAAAATCAATACGAACACCAATTAAAAGATAGCGCACAGTCACATCCCATTATCATTATAGCTCGGAGCTATATATTATTTTCATGTCATTAATGGAGATCGGAGTGTTCCAAGCATGAATGAATTCACATTTATATATCACAATGGTTTCCGTTCGGCTGATCGGCTTTTGGCGGTTAGCTTAAAATCTGAACTATGTCATATATTATTATACAGGATGTTCAGTTTTAACATAGAATATTTTGACAAAATATTCTCCTCGTCGTTCTGATTCTAAATAAAAATAGGTAAAAAAACGGTTTTATAAATGTACTAAAATGAAAAAAATAATATTTAATTTAGATTCATTAGTATAAAAGCGTGGGTCGTAAACTCTATGATAATTTATTACAGCCACGACCCACGCTTTTATACTTATGAACCTAAATTAAATATTATTTTTTTCTTTTTAGTACATTTATAAAACCGTTTAACTGAAAAGTTTTTTTACCTATTTTTATTTTAAATTTTTTAGTGAGCTTTATTTGCTTAGTTTGATTTTATTACATTTATCCGATCCACTGAAACGTTACCGGAGCAAAACCTTTTGCCTGTGAAAATTCAAAAATGCGATTTGCACTCGGACGGGAGCGGGGTCGGTCAGCTTACCATAATATTGTATTGTCACCGGAGCTACACATGTGTGCAAAATTTCAACTCAATCGGATCACGAGAAGTTGGTGAAAATTCAAAAGTACGATTTACACCCGGACGAAAGACAGGCCGGTCAGCTAGTTACTATAATAATGTATTGTCACCGGAGCTACACATGTGTGCAAAATTTCAACTCAATCGGATCACGAGAAGTAGGTGAAAATTCAAAAGTACGATTTACACCCGGACGAAAGCCGGGCCGGTCAGATTGTTACTATAATATTGTATTGTCACCGGAGCTACACATGTGTGCAAAATTTCAACTCAATCGGATAACGGGAACTGGGTGAAAAATCGGTCGCAAGATTTGAAACAAATAAATATGGTCAAGCTAAATAAAACCGTTTAAAAATCTAACAACACTCTCACTACTTTCCTAAGTAAGATGCAGGGTGTTAAAGTTTATAAAAATCATTTTTTTTATCACATCTTCCCTTATGGTATATTTTTCCATGCGGCTACCTTGGAATTTTTTTTGCTAAATAATTGGTTTGCATTCTTCTAATAATTGATAAAATCTCTGGAACTAGAACCTTTATTAAGGATCTGTAAAAGTCTGTCTCATTCCAAATTAAATGAGAATTTTAAAAAGTTGATAAAAAAATCGGGAATAGATAGTGGTGTGCATTTTTTTTTCTTAAATTAATACAGTCGTAACCTCATTGCGCGCCACTGGTGTCACATTTAGATAATATCTGCAGAAAATAGCCAATCATATAAAAGGTATGTATGCAAAATTTTGTTCGATGTGCAGGTTTTCCCCGGAAGATATGATAAAAAAATGATTTATTTTTATAAACTTTGACACCACGTGTAAGTATCTTACTTAGGAACGAGTGAGAGGAATTTCGTTATATTTTTTAGAATAAAAACGACGAAGAGAATATTTTGTCAAAACATTCAATGTTAAAACTAAACCACCCTGTATAAATACTTTGGTCTATAATATGCTTTCTGAGCAATTATACACGCTCATGCTTCATTGATTATTGTTTTCATTCAATTTTTTTTTTAGTTCGTGGTTTATTTAAATATAGGCTGTGTTCGTAAGTCTCTTCTTTTTGAAGATTTCATTAAAATGTTGGGAGGCGCGCGCGCAACCTAAAAAACCGGTCAAGTCTGAGTTGGACTCGCGCATCGAGGGTTCCGTACAATAATAAAAATAAGAAATTTAGGTAGGGGTAATGTTTGAGATAAGCTTGGGCTAACATTTAGTGTTTGTTTCATTTAAATCGGTTGACAAATAAAAAATATATGTCAATTTTAAAATGCGGGTCTTTTTTATGCGACACCGTTAATGCAAATGTCAAAACAAGATTGGGTTGACTTTATTTTTGAGACACCGTTAATGCAAACTATTTCCAAATGATTTTAAGTCCGATTTCGCGGGGGCATAATATAAATCATACTTCGCTTCGTAGGGGGAGAATTTCTCACAGGGGGGATAATAAGTTAACAATGTACTAAATATTCGTGAGCGGAGCCACGGGTAGCCGCTAGTAGGTAATATGTGTGCGGTATAGGTATACCAAATTTTATGTTTCCAAATGCGACCGGGAGACAGTTTGCGGGTCAAAATATTTGTAAAAAAAACTATTTAGACAAGTTTTTATTTAAATGCACTAAAAAGGAAAAAATAATTTTTAAAAATTTAGGTTCATAATTGTAAAAGCGTTGGTCGTGACTAATAAATAGAGTATAAATGGAGTTCACGATCCACGCTTTTATAATTATCAACCTAAATTATTTTTTCCTTTTAAATAAAAGCTTGCCTCTAAAAAGTTTTTTTTTACTAATATTTATTTTGTTCATTTTAGTCTTTCAAAATTTTACCCCCCTTCGACACCCAGCATGCCCTTAAATTGCCCTCCAAATACCCTTAAATTGCCCCCAAAATGCCCTTAAATTGCCCCCCAAATGCCCTTAAATTGCTCCCAAAACACCCTTAAATTGCCCCCAAACTGCACTTATTATGCTTCGCTTATCAAGCCCTTCCATTTGATACCCATATCATAGGGGTTGCTGTCGAAATGATAAATCGCCATTTTGTAACGTCCGCCATAATAGATTAAAAATGGCGGCATTTAAGTAATCGTACATTGTCACGAGAACCAAACGTGTGTGCCAAATTTCAGCCCAATAGCTTCAGTGGAAGTGGGTGAAATATTGATTACAAAATTCCAGGACATACATAAATACATACAAGTGAAGTTAAATAAAACCTTGTAAAAAAATGTCAATGAAACTCGGAGATAACTCTAACATATTTCGTTGTGTTGAATATTTTCAACTTAATGTTTCGAGTACATTGAAGATAGATTATACCATGTTCAGCGCATGTTTAATGCGAGAGAACGGTTCTTACATTGATGGAATGACATGTGCAAGTAGTAATAAGACTAATGATTCTCCAGACGCCTAGGTGCGGTGTAAGAAAGTAACGTAGATGATCTGGAGAGCTGCTGCGGCATCATCGCCGCACCATGATGACGTGTAAGTCGTCCGCGAACATAGGCTGCGTTCACATTATACGAATATTTAAATAACGACCACAATGTATTGTTACAAAACTGTTTTCTGAGTTGGCGGAATAAATATTTATTTAAAAATATAATAACAATAAATGCAACAACGAAAAGTCAATTCTAACAATAAAAAAACTTAAACGGTAATTATTGAACTAAACGAGTCACTATGCAATAGTTAAGACGCAAGATGTCATCAATTTCACGCATGTTTGACTTAAGTCTATAAAAAGTAATGTGATCATATTTACGAACACCATAAGCGTATCGCAAACAGGAATTTTGCAAAATTCGGAGCCTATTTTTATCAACCACACGAAGATGAGGAAAATATACAAGGTTACAGTAGTATACAATAGGTAAAACTAAAGTGTTCATTAAACGTAATTTAGCTTCTGAATCTAGCATAGATCTGTACTGGTAGATTTGTTTTAAACGTAAGTAAGCTGCTTGTAATTTTTTATTCAGATGTAAGGAAAAATTAAGTTCAGAGTCTAAGTAAACACCCAGGATTTTTATAGAATCAGACAGCTCCAATTGCTTATCGGAAAACGTTATAACAGAGTGGGAATTAGCGAATTTATCACGCAATATTTTGTTACCAGCTAAAAGAAGAGCAGATTTATCAACATTAACTCTGAGACCATTATTTTTAACCCATCGAGATAGTCGCTCAAGATCACTGTTAAGATAGTAAGAGAATAACGCAGAATCATTTGGATCGAAACTAAGCACAAGTTGAGTATCGTCAGCATAAGCGTGCACAGTACAATATTCAAGAAAGTAATGCAAATCAATAGTAAATATAAGGAAAAATATAGGACCTAGAATGGAACCTTGTGGCACACCACAAGTAATAGGTTTTAAGTTAGATGAAATGTCCTTAATCATTACCTGCATATTACGATTACTGAGATAATCAATGCACCAAGAAAGGGATGTGGCTGAAAATCCAACAGATTTAAGTTTCGCAGCTAGTAAGTCATAGTTTACCAAGTCAAAAGCCTTAGAGAGGTCTATTTGGGAGATAAGAGAGACTTTAGACTCGTCAAAAGCACGAGTTATGTCATCACAAAGATTCAACAGACTAGCCGACGTTGAATATCCACGGCGAAAACCGGACTGAGATACAGGAATAATGTCATTATCCTCGAGGTAATCTACTATTTGAGTGCTAAATAACACTTAACAAATAACTATATATACAAGGATTATTTATTTATAATTATTTATATCAGTTTTATTTCGCTGTTCAACACTGTCACAGTACAATCTACACTGACTGATTCCCGTTGACTGATCAATATTTATATCACTGATCCGCTTGATGGCGCGACTTACCATTCATTGACTACTGATCGCGTGACACCGTCGACTGATTGCCTGTTCGCTTCACTCACTCGTTCATATAGGTCGCGCAGCCCGGCCTAGTACGTTCTCGCGTTCTCTAGAGCATTCCGGCAGGTATTCGTTGTTCAGTATGCAGACCCCCGTTTCTCAGAACTGTTGCCCGCCGTTCATATACAGGGTGATCCGTAACAATATTAAAACACCAACACGTTCACTCGAGTGTTAACATTTTGATTGTGGTAGCGTACATGGTAACATGAGCATCCTTTTTTGAACAAGACGAAAAATATCGAGACGCGACTGACAATTTTTCACGTTTTGAAAATCGAGACGAGATCGAGAATATAGAAAAGTGGTTTTAAATTTTTTAACAAATTGTGTACATAATATATCAGCGGCACTAATTCTTGGTGACGGGGGTCTGGTGATGGAATCAGGAGGTGGACAGTTGAAAGGATGAGGAGTTTGCATAATGATACGGGCCAGAAACTAACCTAAAAACTAGAAAAAAAAAATAGGTAAAAAAACATTTTAGTTAAATGGTTTTATTTTAAATCATCAGCTGTACCAAAAACTAGAAAATAATTAGAACATAAACCAAGGGGCACTTTGTGTCGCTGCGTCATCGGAATAAGTAATAAAACGTGGAGCGCATAAAAATCTGCATAAAGACTGTATAATTATTAAATAAGAACGGCTTGTCTAGAAAAATGTGTTTCCAAGCCCACCAACAGAAATATTTCAAATGCGCCCCACGTTTTTATTACTTATTCCGCTGATGCAGCGACACAAAGTGCCTCTTGGTTTGTGTCCTAATTATTTTCTAGTTTTTGGTACAGCTGATAATTTAAAATAAAACCGTTTAATTTGATTGTTTTTTTACCTGTTTTTTATGTAAAAAGGCATACTTCATTCCCTTCGATATCTCTAACCGTTTTCGAGATAATTGGGGTTAAAGGTTGCGCAGTGAAACAAGGTCGTAAAAGAATGCGCCTGTTTTACTGTGCCTCGCAACTTTTAACCTCAATTATCTCGAAAACGGTTAGAGATATCGAAATAAATGAAGTATCTTTTTTTACATAAAAATGTCCAGTCTTTCATATTTAAATTTATATTTCATACCGATTTCCAACCCATTGTGAAAATATAGCTTATTTTATCTATTTTATTGGCTAACAAACGACAGACAAGTCAATGTGCAGATGCTGTTACTGAACCGCTGCGACATTATCGCTTGTGTACTGCAAGCCTTAAACATATCGACGACTTATTAGTTTCTCTTGCGTCAAACCTCCCTCCGAGCGGAGTTCTAGCAGAAGGCATGCCGTCTGTTACCGCTAGCGTTTCAGAATTAATGGTTTCTCTACGCAAAGCTGACAAGAAAATAATAATTCAAACATTTCACTAAAACAGTTTAAGTATATTTTAACAGTCATAATTTCAATATGATACTCGGGAGGGCGCAGCTGTTAAATTCACTATAGAGCGACGCTACCGGGGAAATGCCACTGTTGCTTGGAATATGCCATTTGAAAAATCTCTAGGCTACAAGGCAAAATTACTTAAGTATCTCAAATCAATGTCATCATCTAATAGAAACTGCCAAAACAAAACAATGTTGTGGTCGACTATGTATAGTATTAATGTTGACTCAAAAAGAATCAACAGCATTATAAAACAAAGTCCAAGCCGTGTCTGTCTGTCTGTCTGTCTGTCTGTCTGTCTGTCTGTCTGTCCGTCCGTCCGTCTGTCTGTCTGTCTGTCTGTCTATCTGTCTGTCTGTCTGTCTGTCTGTCTGTCTGTCTGTCTGTCTGTCTGTCTGTCTGTCTGTCTGTCTGTCTGTCTGTCTGTCTGTCTGTCTGTCTGTCTGTCTGTCTGTCTGTCTGTCTGTCTGTCTGTCTGTCTGTCTGTCCGTCCGTCCGTCCGTCCGTCCGTCCGTCCGTCCGTCCGTCTGTCTGTCTGTCTGTCTGTCTGTCTGTCTGTCTGTCTGTCTGTCTGTCTGTCTGTCTGTCTGTCTGTCTGTCTGTCTGTCTGTCTGTCTGTCTGTCTGTGCCCGATTTTCTCCGTAACTACTGAACGGATTTTGTTCTGTTTTTCACGATTAGATAGATTGATTAACAAGGAAGGTTTAGATGTATAATTGAAACTGGCCGCCCCGGGTTCACCCGGGTGAAAATTGAGGGTAGTTTCAGACGATCGATTTCAACATTTTTTCACTGTTCGATAGGTGATACTTTGCTTTAGGGCATAGGCTATAATTTAACTGGGCGCCCCGGCTTCGCCCAGGTGAAAATTGAGGGTAGTTTCAGACGATCGCTTTCAACATTTTTTCACTGTTCGATAGGTGATACTTTGCTTTAGTGCATAGGCTATAATTTAACTGGGCGCCCCGGTTCGCCCAGGTGAAAATTGAGGGTAGTCTCAGAAGACCGTTTTCAACATTTTTTCACTGTTCGATAGGTGATACTTTGCTTTAGGGCATAGGCTATAATTTAACTGGGCGCCCCGGTTCGCCCAGGTGAAAATTGAGGGTAGTTTCAGAAGACCGCTTTCAACATTTTTTCACTGCTCGATGTGTGATACTTTGCTTTAGGGCATAGACTATAATTTAACTGGGCGCCCCGACTTCGCCCAGGTGAAAATTGAGGGTAGTCTCAGAAGACCGATTTCAACATTTTTTCTCTGTTTGATAGGTGATAGTACTTTGCTTTAGGGCATAAGCTATAATTTAACTGGGCGCCCCGGCTTCGCCCAGGTGAAAATTAAGGGTAGTCTCAGAAGACCGATTTCAACATTTTTTCATTGTTCGATAGGTGATACTTTGCTTTAGGGTATAGGCTAGTATGATAACTGGCCGACCCGACAATTTTATATTAAACCCACCAGTTTAAGCTGTCAGTCAGTCAGTCAGTGTTAGAGTTTTATTAAGTAGATAAATAATTAAGCTATAGTCCACTTTGTCTTGTGGTCACAGAAATATCACTGACAATAAATTCTTGTTATTGTGTTATTAATTTAAGATTTATCGTTTGCAGTTGGATAATTAATAAAACGATAATTTGACGTCAATGTACTTACGAATTATGCGAAATAAAATCTATTTCATATTCACTGACTGGCTTACACAATAGTAAATTTACAGAAATTTATGTTGTCGAGCGTCTATAATTCACAATTCATTCATTCATAGTTCATACAGAAATTTCTATAAACTGCCTAACATATTTTTTCACCGTGGATCCCTTTTGTATTAACAATCGAGATAGCGGACCCCTTAAAAAGTAAACCTTTAAAATTTTGCATTAGTTGGTAAATAGAATTTTTTGAATTAAAATTTTATGGAAAAAAGTTAAGAGGGAGATTATTGAAAAGCAAAAAGTCCCGCTTATCGGTTTTTAAATTACATTAGTGTCCGTTTGTTACAGTCATGCTTCATAGTAAATTTTGGTATCAAAATTAAATTCCAATTTTAAAGATATCTCACGGAACTCCAGAGGTCCGCGGACCACAGGTTAAGAAACGCTGGCCTAGCATATAAATATTAACAACAAAAATATTTATCAGTATAGCTTCCGAGAAATTAGATTTGAGCCAACAAACGCACAAATCGGTCCATATCCACAGAAAATTTAATGCTCTAAAGCAGGGGTTCCCAAACTTTTTTGATCATGACCCTAATTTAAAATTGCAAAAGCCTTTGCGACCCTTAAAAATTTTTTCCCCACAATGTACAAAATAGTCTATAAAAAAGATTTTTCAGTAAAAACATGCAGCAATTCAAATTTAAGTTGTTTATTCAAGAACTTAAGTATAAAAAATACAGTAAAAGTAATGTAGAAAATACCCTAGAGACCCCCCTCTCGCCTCTTCACTCCGTTTTAATTTGATTTCGTGTTCTTATTTAGTATTTTTACTTCCCACCTCTACTATGGTAGGAAAGTAATGGATTTAGTCCGAAAAAAATATTTCGAGATTTTAACAGATTTTCACGTTTTGAGACCCTAGAAATCGTTAAAGGTCATTCTCTGACTGATGTCTGTATGTGTGTACGTGTGTGTATGTGTATGTATGTGTATGTGTGTGTGTGTGTATGTGGTCAATTTTTCGCCTTCGATATCTTAAGAACGGAACAACATACGGCCATGCCAATTATTCTATTGTGTTTATCAGCCTTTAACTTAGATCTGATTAGATTTTGAGTCAAATCGGTTCAGTGGATCCTGAGATATTAAAAAGAAACGTTCTCAATGTTACGTATTAACATAGGTAAAAAAAATATAAATGAATTCTAGATGTTATAATATGAAAAAAATGTAAATATTTTTTTTCTCTAAAATGTACAGTTTTCGAGAAAAAAAATATTTTACTAAAAAAAATAAAAATTGTACGGAAATCAGGGTAACCTTGATTTTTGCTATATTAAGCTAGCCATCAGTAGATCACCAAACAAAAAAGCGGGCCATGCTTTTTTTCAAAGAATAAAAAAAGAGTGTTTATTTTTTGCAACTATTTACTAGGTGGGAATTATAGGACTGGTCATCAGTCGAATTTTTTTCTCTATTATTCGAATTTAATTGTATAGTCACGTTAAGGTTTTTTCTGCAAACTTTCAAAAAGTGTTAAGAGACCCCATTCCATGCATACATCCACACATATGTAAAGTACTATTTTATAGTGGGTATGGCAAAAATATGTTTACTAAACCCTTAAAATTGTTTCGCGAAACAAAAGTTGAAGACCACTGATGTTACGTTTGAATATTATGTTATATGATTTTCGTGTGTGACTGACAGAATATTGAGTGTATAGAAAATTAATTGGCTCAACCGCGTGACTTTTAATTTCACAATACAATTGATCATTAATGGCGTATTGTGCTGAAATATGTACATAAAATACACATGGATATTATATACCTATGTCACGTAGCTATGCATGAATATTAAATATAGGGTTATAGTTATATGTGGGCTTAATAATATTATTGTGTTTGATTCCGAACTTTCCTTTACCCAAACCCAATGGAGCCGCCCCACATTTTCAACTTCCCGCTAAGAAAATTGAAAATGTTCAAAAATAGGGAAGTTATTGATTTTACCCCGATTTTCGAAAATCGAGTTTTCATCAGATCTCGACGTTTTGTGATCCTAGGAAGCCATTCTGACTATTTTTACAATGATGTCAGTATGTATGTATGTAATTTTTGAACGGCTTGACCGATCGAATCGCAATTTGCGGCATTCGAAAGGGTTCCGCTGAACTTAGATTTCCTGAAAATTTGAACCGATTCCGCTCAATAGATTTTGAAAAATTCCCAAAAAACCGGAAAAAAAGTTGTTAAAACGATGTTTTTTCAAAATTACTTCTAGAATATTGTACCGATTGATTTCATAATCTAATCAGCTCTTCTCCTCAGAAAACTGCGTCGAATGCCACTAAGCGGCTCAAAATCGGTTAATCCGTTCGAGAGATTACGTAGTCAACTGATTTCGAAAAAAGTGTTTTTTTCAAAATAATTTTTAGATTTCTCAACCAATCGATTTTGTACCTCTTACAATATTTTTAGAGCTTAAAAAAACTGCGTCGAATGCCGTTTTAAAGATTAAAATCGAACAAACGCGTTCAAAAGTTATAGCTTATGAATTAGTCTGCTACCGGTTTGATGTTTTTCGTCGTACCTATTATTTTAGTAGCGTTGTTCAGTAGACTTTTTTACGGTCAGAGCTTGGACTATATAGGGTGAGTTCGACCACCCGTATCAGTCGGTTTTTTCGAAAACGGTTAGTCGTAGAGAGTTGTGTCAAAAATTTGTATTATAAAAGCCCTAATGAAGAATCGAATGGTAATAATTTTTTTCCCGGGAAGGTCGGCTTCCCTATTAGTTTGCTCCAGAATGTCTAGAACTCCGGAATTATAAATGTAACGATAGGTCGAAAGTGGTATTGTTGAAAAGATCTTTAAAAAATAAGCAAGTTTTGTAGGAAATTTTTTTTTATTACTGCCACCCCTGTAAATTTCTATAAGTATAAATATAAATTATTATATGTTCAAAACTTCGGAATTTTAGAAAGCACGATAGGTTGAAAGTGGTGCTGTTGAAAAGCTCTTTAAAAAAATAGGCAAGTTTTGTAGGAAAAATTATTTAATTACTGCCACCCCTGTTAAGTAACAATCGTTTGAAATTATTAAATCAAAATTTCATAATAACGATCGAAGTCGGCATTAAAAATCTGGCAACCTTAGACATTGTCACAAGAGTTCAAACTGTCTTCCATTTACTCTTTAATACATACTACTGAGCTCTTCTGGTTATACTGTGAGTGTACTTCTTCAGTGTTTAATGATCGATAGATAGGTAACTAGATTTTAAATGCGGACTTTTAAAAAGTTCGTTATTATGACATTTTAATTTAGTAATTTCAAACAAATATTATTTAACAGGGGTGGCAGTAATAAAAAAAAAACTTGCTAATTTTTTAAAGATCTTTTCAACAATACCACTTTCGACCTATCGTTACATTTATAATTCCGGAGTTCTGGATATTCTGGAGCAAACTAATAAGGAAGCTGACCTTCCCGGAAAAAAAATTGTCACCATTCGATTCTTTATTAGGGCTTTTATAATACAAATTTTTGACACAACTCTCTACGACTAACCGTTTTCGAAAAAAACGACTGATACGGGTGGTCGAACTCACCCTGTATATACATATTTTTTTACGTCTGTTTTTCTTTTGTCGCTTTATAGATTGTTTTAAATAAGTTAAATTCCTGTTTCACTTTTTCCTTTCCAACTTCGCTGCGTACATTTGCACTGTTATAAAACTACCGAACGCGTTCCGCTCGAACTTCGAATACTGAATAGTTTTGAACTTATCCATCAACGTTACGCGTTTTGAATATTAAAGTTTGTTGACGACTGCGCCGTTCCACTGTCAGTTATAATTATTGAAGAAATAACTCGCACACCAAAAAAGAAAATGCCTGCTTAAGAGCTGTTCTGTTCTTGATAGCCATTAGATTAAAACTTTTATTTATTTATTTATTGTAAATTATAGACGCATCGACAACTTAGGTCATTAGCGTCTTCATTATATTAAATAACAACACACTTAAAACCAAATGACATCACAAAACATCCATGAGCGGAGGCGGGATTCGAACCCACGACAGTCTGATCCAGAGGCCGCGACGCTAACCACACTGCCCTCTTCGATCGATTAAAACTATACATATACACAAAATACCGATTATAATGATTAAGAAAATAATTAGAATTATAGAATTTATGAATCCATAATACCATGCATCGTTAAAGTAGATTCGTCAAAACGCCAAAATACAAATACAAAAACTTTTTAAAAACAAAAAATCCTTCAAAAAAAGTCAGTATAAAAAAAAAGGAAAATAATAAAATTTTGAGGTCGGTGTGTGTGTGTGTGTATGTGGTCAATTTTTCGCCTTCGATATCGTAAAAACGGAACAACATACGGCCATGCCGATTGTTCTATTGTGTTTATCAGCCTTTAACTTAGATCTGATTAGATTTTGAGTCGAATCGGTTCAGTGGATCCTGAGATATTAAAAAGAAACGTTCTCAATGTTACGTATTAACATAGGTAAAAAAAATATAAATGAATTCTAGATGTTATAATATGAAAAAAATGTAAATATTTTTTTCTCTAAAATGTACAGTTTTCGAGAAAAAAAATATTTTACTAAAAAGAGAAAATTGTACGTAAATCAAGGATTTTTGCTATATTACTAGCCATCAGTAGGTCACTAAACAAAAAAGAGGGCCATGCTTTTTTTCAAAGAATAAAAAAAGAGTGTTTATTTTTTGCAAATATTTACTATAGGTGGGAAGTATAGGACTGGTCATCAATCGAATTTTTACTTCCCACCTCTACTATGGTAGGGAAGTAATGGATTTAGTCCGAAAAAAATATTTCGAGATTTTAACAGATTTTCACGTTTTGACCCTAGCAATCGTTTAAGATCATTTTCTGACTGATGTCTGTATGTGTGTGTGTGTGTATGTGTGTGTGTGGTCAATTTTTCGCCTTCGATATCTTAAGAACGGAACAACATACGGGCATGCCGATTGTTCTATTGTGTTTATCAGCCTTTAACTTAGATCTTATTAGATTTTGAGTCAAATCGGTTCAGTGGATCCTGAGATATTCAAAAAAACGTCCTCAATGTCCCGTATTAACATAGGTAAAAAAAAATATAAATGAATTCTAGATGTTATAATATGAAAAAAATGTAAATATTTTTTTTCTCTAAAATGTATAGTTTTCGAGAAAAAAAATATTTTACTAAAAAAAATAAAAATTGTACGTAAATCAAGGTAACCATGATTTTTGCTATATTAAGATATTAAGATCAGTAGATCACCAAATAAAAAAGAGGCCCATGCTTTTTTCAAAGAATAAAAATTAAATTGTGTTTTAAAGACCACCAACAGCTAAGGTTATTTGGGCCTAGTCAAAGAATAAAAAAAAAAGTGTTTATTTTTTGCAAATATTTACTAGGTGGGAAGTATAGGACTGGTCATCAATCGATTTTTTTTATATTGTAGTGCGGTCAATGACAGATGCGGCATGCCAATTAAGCTCGGTGTCAGGTGGCGGGCATAGCACTGGTGCGGTCAATCATTACATCACTTAGTATGAATGGGATATCGCACGTGAGACTCCCCCTGGGAGACTGGCTAGTGGCTACTGTCCAATGCAGAGCGGCTCAGCTGCGGCAGTGGGGCCAATAACGCAAGTTACGTGAGCCGTGAATCAGGAGTGAGTGTGTGTGTGTGTGTTTGTAACGTTGCCTCCACCTCCCCATTCCCCAGTCTGACCACTGCCACCGCAACCCGTCGACGATTTATGGACGCTCTCATAGATTGATGTCGTACCTACATACAAAGGAGCTCCAAAATACATACAGCATTGCTAACCTTCACAATAGATTTCAATAACCATTGTCGTATACAGACTGTTCCATAAGTTTATGTAGGTGCATAGTTGTGAAGAGTCGAAATCGTTGAGATCCTCGTTTTTAGGTTTGTGTTTTGACAAACCCTTATACCTAGTTCCCAGGTTCTAATTCGAAAAATAGAGAAAGTGTCAACTGGATTGTCAATTAAATCTCTACCCTTATATAAATAACAATATATGAGTTAGGTAATTGTGGACAACAATATAATAATTATTAATTAATTCAACAATGAATTTAATCCACAAGGCATCCACTAGGTAGTGAATAGTGTTTGTTAACATATCAGTCAGCATATTATGCCATCATGATTGTTAAACGTCAAACGATTGTTATAAGATATATAAGGAAAAAATCAGAAGCCACTGTCGGGACTTGAACTGGGAATTTCGGGTTCAAGTCCCGACAGTGGCTTCTGATTTTTTCCTTATATATCTTATAACAATCGTTTGACGTTTAACAATCATGATGGCATAATATGCTGACTGATATGTTAAGAAATACTATTCACTACCTAGTGGATGCCTTGTGGATTAAATTCATTGTTGAATTAATTAATAATTTTTCTACCTTTAAAGTTCAAGCTACCACCGTAGAAAAGTCTATTGGACAACACTATTAAAATTTTAATAGATTTAATAGATAATATTATGGAAAACATCAAAGCGGTGGTATAAGACTGTAGCGTACCCGTTCTCTTTGGCTCGTACTTTTGTCTAGGGGTGGAACGGACCGTAAACATTTTTTTTTAATTTCCCCTTTTTAATGAAAACAAAAAAAAAATGTATGCTCGTTGAGCTTTTACTAGCAAATAATAATGAAACCACGGTTCAAGTGAAACTTTATTTATTTAATAAATGAGTAATAAAAATCGCCCGAAAGTATTGTAACAAAACTGTTTTCTTACGTGGATGGAATAAATTATTTATTTACAATAATTAAAAATGTATCAACAATTCAAATACAATAACTGTATGTCAATGCTAACAATTATCAAACGATAATAATAACAAACAGTAATTCTTAAACGAACTGAAGCGCTTTAATAACACTGAATAATTAATATGCTGTATTTATTTCAAATCGACACTGTCACACGACTGACTCACTACGGTGACTGCACCTGCTTATATAGAGCTAGCAGCTTGACCCCGCCCGCTCGCGCGCTTTCCAGAATATTCTGGTGGTTACCCGTGTCTTCGATATCAAGCCACGCCTCACCATTGTTACTTGTTCTTGATGCTTCTATTGTCGCCAGTGGCGTAGCATCTGGGGTTTTGCTACAGTATATAAGTACTTACATAATTTTGTTTACGTGGTTTTGGTAATGTAATTTGAACCCTGATGAGTATGAAAACGAACGTAAAAATTCAGATTATATCGTTGGTCATGGTCAACGGGTTATTTGATGTGCTACTCGACTGAATATTCGTACGATATTAATTATGTAGACGTACAATATAGTTATGAACATAACCGTCACTGCTTTTCGATGAGTACTGGTCTGATCGATCACTTCGATTGGACGTGGACGTGACTCTCGACATGCGTAACCGCATGAAAAAACGAGACTAATAAAGTTTCGCTTTAAAAATAAAGAAAAACTACTTACTTTTTTAATAAATCGCACAAAATAGTAGATTGTGTAATGTATATCTAGTTGCGTAATGAGGCATATTACTGACGAATTTTAACAGTCACACGAGTCATAATATCATTACGCACGAGATATAATATATGGTATTTTTTGCCATACCCATGGTATAAAACAGCTTTTTTTCACTTCAATTTTAGTATTTTCAAAATTTTTTGACAGTTTATTTGTGTCGCCAACTCCACTCCAATAGGCTCTAGTGTGGGAATACGTTATACATGTATGCAAAGCAGATATTTTATAGTGGCAAAAAGTAATTTTTGCAACACTTGCATCAAAAGTACAATTTTAGATGGCTGTGTACCGTTTAAAAAGTGATTCTTTATGGAAGCTTCTGATTCATTTGAACGGTAGTGTTTAAAGTAAATTTTAACGCACTCTGTTCTATATAGTAATACTGTTTTGTTTTACTTTATAACACACGTGCGTAATAAAGTACTTTATAGATTACTTTGCGATATAATGCCATTAATAAAATATTTATCCAAATTGTGTTTTATTTGGTTAAAATTGAACTTTTGAAGCAGTTGTTGCAAAAAATATTGTATGTAACGCGTGACAAAAGTGACGGATCTGACAGTCGCTATTGTACAATACTCTCTTAAGGTTATGTTGCATTTATTCCAGAACGAGTGCGGTAATCACACACTCGTTCTGGAATAAATGCAACATAACCTTAGGCTCGCATCGCAAAATCGCGACTGTCATGTAATACGTCACTTTTGCCACTAGTTGCATAAATAACTATTATCATACAGTTTGCTGTGATTTAAATTTCGATTAAGACAGTTATTTCTTGAAGCTTTTAAATGATTCAGTATGTACCCGTACCATATTCAAAGAGCCGACAGTGGTGTTCGGTTAACCGTATGAGCAAATCATGATTCGGCTGTTTTCAATCACCTTACGGAAGACCTAGTCATACAGTTTATTTTGTTTGTAGATCTGTGGCCAGTCGAGCGGAGCAATAACAATCCACGAAAGAGTATAAATCGTGAGACAAGAGAAGAGAGGCGGCACACGTGAACGTGTGTGCGTCTATGCGTGCGTGACGGGAATGGCCGACAAGTCAAGCGGCTGCCCCCCCACATCTCTTCTATAACTTCCTAGCTCTCTCAAGAAGATCTCCGTCCGCGCGTTTTATCATTTCTATTTCATATCGCCGGGCCGGGCTCGCGAGGTGGTGTTGGAGCCGGCTTAGCTTTATCTCTCCTTCTCCTCTCTGTTGCCTGTAGGGGAAGGTGGGGCAAGACGAAGCCTTTAAGTTTTGACTCAAATTTGGATATTTTACGATCAAATTTTAATAATAATTTGTGAAAACTCTGGTTCTATCATTACTATTATTTATAAGAATAATTAAGAGCACTGTAGTTTAATTTAATAATAAAGAGTTTAGTCACGTCTAACCACAATAATTTTATTAATGAATGTACATTTCAAGAGCAAATATTAGTATTTGCTGAAGATGGGAGCATAGCTCTTGAAATGTACATTCATTAATAAAATGGTGGGCCATGCTTTTTTTCAAAGAATAAAAAAAGAGTGTTTATTTTTTGCAAATATTTACTAGGTGGGAAGTATAGGACTGGTCATCAGTCGAATTTTTTTGGATGGGAATCGATCTTACCTCACGACTCCGTCTTGCCCCACCTTCCCCTGATCCTTATGTAGAGAGGATGTGCTATACTGTGTGCCACTATACTCATGGAACTGAGTCGTTTGTACGATGCCCGCGCTCCAAATAGCCTGCGTTATTGTTGCTGCCACGCGAGTTGCATAACATTTCACTTTATTGCCGTCGAATGCAAGCCACTCAACTCTCTGCTCTCTTGTATTGTATTATGAGCTTAGAGTGAATAAAATCAAAAGAAGTGAGAACGATCGCTGAGTTTCTTTTCAGGATAGACTTTAAGGAAGATTGGCCAAAAGATCCTGTCTTATTTTTAACCACCTTAAAAATAGAGGTTAACAATTAGACATAAAAATATATATGAGCACTGTGGTTGGAATAAAAACAAAATAAAATATAGTTACTTCTTACCACAACAGTTTTATTGATGGATGTACATTTCGAAACGTACATCCATCAATAAAACTGTTGTGGTAAGAAGTAACTATATTTTATTTTGTTTTAATTAGACATACATGTGTGACCACGACTATACCAGGAATTACTGAACCGATTTGAAAAATTATTTTACTGTTTAAAAACCCACTTCTTCGAGAGTAATATAGACAAATACATAGTAAGATAAAATTCAACTGAATAGCCAGTCCTATACTTCACACCTAGTAAATAATCGCTACTGGAAATTTTCCAAACAAAACAATTCTCTTCTTATATTCTTAATATAAAAAGCATGGCCATCTCATTTGCTACTAAAGGCCAACTAAAATCATAGACATCTTGATTAGGAAAATAAAAAAATGTTTCCGCGCAATTGAGCCATTTTCCTGAGAATAGTTCTTTTAATTATCTGCGAGAGGCCAGCACTTATGGTAGGTACAAACATTATTTATTCTCCATTAGTGTCGTGTCATTTTAGTGGTATAACTTAATTATTAAATTATTATTATTATGAAATTAATTAAATAATTAAGTTATACCACTAAAATGACTCGACTCTAATGGGGAATAAAATAAGTAATGTTTGTACCTACTACAAGTGCTGCGTCTCTTGGATAATTGAAAGAACTATTCTCAGGAAAATGGCTCATTCCGGAAAGAACCTTCGCGCACTCGTGGATCAAAAGAAGAATCTAATGTTTCAACAAAGACGAAAGGTTTCTACGCCACCCTTGATCTTAACGGTGCGTTTAGAAGTCTATAAGTATAGATGATCCGATTATTGGAATCAGTGGTCTCTGGACCGTTGGGGAGAATGGATCAGCGATCAGTGATAAATAAATGAATAGTGTACATCGTGAGTTGTCTTTGGAACGTAGACAGAAGTGGTTCGGACGAACAGTAATAAATAAAAATAAAAGTGACAAATAATAGCGATAAATAACAGTGATCAATAACAGTTATTTATAACAGTGACAATAACAGTTATTTATAACAGTGACATATAACAGTTATAAATAACAGTGACAAATAACAGTTATAAATAACAGTTATAAATAACAGTTATAAATAACAGTGACAAATAACAGTTATAAATAACAGTAAATATAAATGAACAAACTGATAAACAATAATTGTGATGAGTTGTGTAATTGAAATAAAATAAAGATTTTTTTACCGAAATTACCATAGAGTTTTGTTACACTATTAATTGTTTCGTTGCCAAATCAAAATACACTCGGACGAATCCGGGCCGAAAAGCTAGTATACAGACCACTAGCGCTCACTACTTTGAAATTATTAACTCTAACTAAAACGAGCCCTGTGCAATAGTTATACTAGAGTTAGACACACAAAAAGGAAGGGTTGCGACATCTGCGTCACCTCCGCGTCGCTGCACCGCCACTGCGTTGTTAGTTACTGTTGCAGCTGTGACATGAATACACAATCCATGTCGTTATTAGTGAACAGTTGCGGTTTCAACTTTATGTAAATCGTTTGATTTTTACCTAAACGACCGCACTATGTGCACCCGCAACTTACTTAAAACAAGGGGTAAACGTTTTTAAACTGCCGAACTGCAATATTCGACATTATTAAAACCACCGAGTACCCGATGCCATAATTTCACTACATATGTTGTCAACTTTCATCACTATCTGGGTATCTCTCTTTTAACGCTGTAACTATGGAATTAATTGGGTATTTGAATGACATTTTTATAATTCCTGCTTCTAAAGTTCAATATTCGAGCGCTGTGAGGCGGGCGTGCGTGAAAGTCCAAAACGTGCGCAAAAGTACCGTCACCGTGCGTAAAAGTACAGTCTCTACCAGGGTTGTTACGGAAGCAAAAATTTAGACATCCGCGGATGCAGATGCGGATTATTAGAAGTTCACATCCGCGGATGCGGATTTGATGCGGATTCGATGCGGATGCTGATGCGATGCGGATCCGGATTTTGGGATTTTAAAAGGATAATTATTAAAATTTTAAGTGCATAAATAACTGAAAATCAATTTAATTTTAACTTTTTATTTATTTAATCATATTTTTAGCACGTGCCACTCTGGCTCCGCCCACTTTCTTTACATGTAGTTACTTGTTGATGTGAATTTGCATCCGTAATAACTCCGCATTGATTGATGCGGATGTGAATGCGGATGCAGATGTCTGAATTAATGCGAATATTCCGCATTTACGGATGCGGATGCGAATATTCGTAACACCTCTGGTCTCTACATCTAATTAATTCGAAATTTCCGCACTTTGTACAATACAAGCACTATTTACTGGCTATCGATCGATGTGTTACTTATATATAGTAACGCGCCTACAAAGTCTACATCATGAGAGAGTCATGTTTTTAATGATTTATACAGAAGTTAATAACTTTAATAAAAATAAACTAAATCGTAACTTAGTCTGTAATTGTAAAGTTTTAAGGACTCGAAGAGCGAATTTTCCGTTTTCATGATTTTTTTTCTCTGTATTAAACTTTAGAAGCAGTCGTTATAAAAAATTATGCTCGATACGTCCGCTTAAAGTGAGATATCTAGTAGACTTAAATTGAGGCACTCGCTAATAGGACTGACGCATACACAACGAGATCTCGTTGTGTATGCGTCAGTCCCTTAGCTCGTGCCTCAATTGAAGTAAAAATGTTCATCAATTAGACCCGTTCTTCCACCATATAGACTTGTATATTACAACCACCACATTTTTCAATACTAACGCGACGCAATTGTGGATTATAGACGCTCGACAACAGAGGTTATTAGCGTCTAGTGGCGTAATGAGGTATATTACTGACAAGTAGTGACGGTATGTTAAAACGAGCTATAGGGAGTTTTAACAATCACACGAGTGATAAAATCTAAAGTAGTTATTTTATAGTCATGGGTATGACAAAAATAAATTTTTCAACTCTTTTTAGTTTTGTATATGAATAAGAAATGACCTATGTTCACATGAGATGTGTTACTCAGAATAACCTTCTTGAAAATCTTTCAAAATTTGAAACAAATTAAATTTGCGAAATAACAAAGCAAGCTAAATTTTTTTTGGAAATAAAAAATATGCATATTATTAATTTGTAGTCGTGATGTTTTTGAGCGTTTGTTAAAAATTGTATTGTTCGTCTAACATTTACTTATTTTAAATTTTTAGAATTACACGAATATAAATATAATTAAATTTTATTAAGGTGATTGAACAGCCACAAAAAATATCTATATGCATTTCTGTACATGCCCCGTTATTCACCCGCAGAGGTCTATCTTATAGGCATTTGAATGTATGTGTCGGAGAAAGTACACTGAAGACGAAAACTGATTCGTGAATGATCGGATCATTTAAACTTGATTGATTATAATGACACGACCATCTACGACGGAGTTCTTCATTTCGTGTTGAAACGTTGTTTTCAAAGATGAAATTCCAGTGGCGTAGGCGTTCTTTACTAATTTGCAAACACTGTACCAGACAATAAGTAATAAGTATTTATTATATTTTGTATTCAAATTGCATTATTTTTATAAATTATATTTGAATTTGAAAATACATTTCAAATACTCCGAATTTCTAATATATTTAGAAAAAATTTTGGAACATACAAGTAATTCAAGAATTACAAGGCGCGATATTCATGTAGGTATACTGTGTGTAAACGGCTTTATCGAACATAGGGAAAATAACACTGAGAAGATTTATAATTTTGTAGTAGGTTATGAGCCATAAGACCTAATATAAATATGTATTGGATTACATAGAAAAAATAGTACAGTGAATTTTTTAAACAACTTTCCGTAGCAACGGTTGACTATTAAGCGTAATTCGTAACCGGCTAAATAAAAAAAGTCATGATGTGTCGTAAGACACCCGACAGAAGCTATGCTTCTTACGCATTGTATATAAAACCGAACTTAACAAAGATATAAATAATACAATTAAAAAGTTATTATTTGATCGCCATTTTGAAATCTGACGCCATTTTATTTTTTTATGTCTTATTAAATTCTCAAATATCAATTTTCAAAAGGATCGGATAATTTTTACAAAGAAGTATATACTTATGACCGCCATTTTGAAATATGACGTCATTTTATTTTTTTGCGTCCTATAAAACTTGCAAATAATAATTTTCAAAAAGATCGGATAATTTTTACAAAATCTGAAGTAATTTTTTTTTGTGTCCTGTAAAACTGTCAAATATCAATTTTCAAAAGGATCGGATAATTTTAGCAAAAAAGTACCTACATATGGCCTCCATTTTAAAATATGACGTCATTTTATTTTTTTTGTGTCCTATGAAACTCAAATACCGATTTTCAAAAAGATCGGATCATTTTTGCAAAAAAGTACATATAGCCGCCATTTTGAAATCTGACGTCATTTTATTTTTTTGTGCTCTATGAAACTCTCAAATATCAATTTTCAAAAGGATCGGATAATTTTTACAGAAAAGTACATACGGCCGCCATTTTGAAATCTGACATCATTTTATTTTTTTGTGTCCTATGAAACTTTCAAATACCGATTTTCAAAAGAATCGGATAATTTTTACAAAAAAGTACATATGGCCGCCATTTTGAAATCTGACGTAATTTTATTTTTTTGTGTTCTATGAAACTCTCAAATATCAATTTTCGAAAGGATCCGATAATTTCTATGAAAGTACATATGGCTGCCATTTTGAAATCAGACGCCATTTTATTTTTATGTGTCCTGTAAAACTCTCAAATATCAATCCGTAAACATTCTGAACCCAACGGCGTCGAAATTATGGCTTCCGTCGCATGTTTCGCTGCAATTTTCGTGACGTTAACTTTCTGAATATAGCGCCTGACTGAAGTGTAAATTGTATCAAAACTAGAAATAATTTAAAACGCGCATAGAATCGCATAAAAAGTTATCCATGTCAAAAAAAATAATGTAAATCGAATCAGTGGTTCTCGAGTTACAAGCGTACAAACGGACCAACAGACAGAGTCAGATTGTTCAGGAGGGTATGAAAAGTCAAAAAATTTTGATCCGATCACTAAATCTCGCCATCCGACCGACGTCAATAAGTTACCAGTCGTTCTAACCCAGCAGGTCATAATAAATTATTAAAATCATAATAAAATCTGTCCAAAAATTGAATGACTATATTAGAATCCAATAAGTGGTTATTGTGATTGAAAATGTTTATTTTTATTAACTTCCCACTGGAAGTTATTGTAATGGGTCCGAAAATCGAAATCAAAAAGGAAAAAAAATTTTTATGTTTCAAGGTCACTACACTATTTTTACACTACTTTTAGAAAGATGTCTGTGTGTGTGTGTGTGTGTGTGTGTGTGTACGTACGTACGTACGTACGTACGTATGTGTACATTTCTTTCAAAGACGAAATCTCGAGAACGAAAAATGATATCGACTACGTTAGGGTGCCAATCGACGCGTATTAACGTAAATATGATCTGAAAGAAATTTTTTCAAAATCGGTTCAGCCGTTCTTTTATCTTAACCAAATAACCTCCAAAAAAGTAGATTTTACACAATATCTCGCGAATAAAAAATTATATCGACTTCGTAAGGGTGTCAATCGAGGCGTGTTAACGTCATTTTGATCCGACATAAATTTTATAAAAATCGGTTCAGCCGTTTTTTTTTTTTTTTTTTTTTTTTTTAAATTATTGATGTTTTAATGATTGAAATGATTACTTTTCAGTGTAATATCTAATTTAATTATTATTATTAAATATTTATCAAACTGGGAAGTTCGTCGTGTGGACCTCAAGGGTCGCACTTTAGTCCTAATAAACGACCCACCTCACGGCTTGTTTATCACTGCGACCCGACTCACGAGTTCACACTGGAAGTGTGATGTATAATATATTTGTTTCTGTAAAGTATTATGAAACATCGTTCGATTCAAGTCTGCTAACGACATCTATTGACTTTTCAGTATAATATAACCCCTGTGAAAAACTATTTCGAAAATCTCTAATTTCTATGAAAAACCTTAATCAAACTTTGATGGTAATGCTTTCAAAATAAACTAGAAGTGTGTATCATTCTTCCCATATGACTTTGAGCCAGATTGTTGTATAATATTTGATCTAAATATATGCTTTAAAATCAGGTAAAAATGACAAAAATAGCGTAAGTTTAACAGAAATTTATGTGTAGAAAAAAATTAATTTCAAAAAAACTGTTCAAATAGCCCTCTTCCTTAGTATTTTTTGCATACATCTGTAAAGAAAAAACTTTAAAATGTCAATTTGACTTCCCATAATTTGAAATAATACGTCGTGCTGTAAAGAAAATATTGATAAATATCACGTTTTTTGATACAATTTTTTAAACAGATTTTTTTTTTTAGTTTTTAAGCAATTAGAGCCCTTCTATAAAGCTTAATGTTTAATTGTAGCTAATAAAAACAGTATTAAAATGACTTTTGTGACCACAGTTTGAAATTTGCCGAGATCATTTTTTGCAATCTGCGTGTGCAGTCACCTTAACTAAGAATTCAAATATAAATATTTAAATTAATAATTTTGCAGAATCAAACAAATACAAAACAAATCTCAATTGAAGATTAAAGAGATATTTGAACAGAGACGAGACAAAACAAAAATAAAACAAATTACAAATGAATAAACAACTGTCTCAAGTTGGTATTGAACAGAGCCAAACGTAACAAAGCGTTTAATGCGCATGTCAGTTTAACAGTTTCATTTTGTTTTCATGTCTAGACTATGTACCGAAATGATCATTCGGAAACCGTTCACAAACTATCACAAATTCGGTTGAAACGCTTTAAGAATCGTTCACAAACGATCACAAGTTCGGTTGGAACGCATTCTATCCACTACGCATGAGCGCGACGATAATATTACGGTTTTCAGAGTGGTTGGAACAAAGCTTATATCTTATGAACTCTATAACGGAATCCTTCACAGAACTTTTTCGGTATAATTTTTAAGCATCCTGTAGATATATTACTGTGTTCAGCAAAATATTCAACATGTTGAACTGATGACTATAGTGCTATCTCCATCCAATACATTATGTTAAACAGAAATGACACTCGTCATCAGTCCTGCAAAGTATGATTACTAAACATGGCCAATTTCTATCAGTTTTATAGAAACTGCAGTAATGTAAACAGAAAATGACGGGGCGTTACAACAGATAGCAACGAAGTGGGGTATTTGCATGGCATTTTTTTTTTATAAAAAAACAAAATTATACGTCAATTTAAACACAACTCTAAAAGGCAAAACGTTGGACGATTCGTTAAAACGCATTCAAAGTAATAAAGAAAAAAGGGTGTGGGTCTCGGGACCTCCGACAGATGTGAAACATCAAAGAAAACGTTATTGAACTCGGTGGTATTCTCTATATAGTAGTATATATTTTTTCAAAAGCAGCAACTAACTGTTATGCTGACGTAATCCTATATACTGCACTGTAACACACGCGGTTGCCCGAGCCCGCGGAAGCCGAGAGAGAGAGAGTGCCGCAGTGGCGGGGAGAACAGCAGCGAAGGAGTGGACCAAACATTTCGTTGCATATTTCCCCTCACGCGGCTGTTCACTGCCCGACATAAGATGTTTCACATCAAAAATATTAAAATCTTTTCTAAATTTAATTATCAAAATCCTAGCAGTTAATAAATGTGTTTATTTTTCTAACTTTTTTTTTGAAAGAAAACGGTTCTGAAATTTAA
Source organism: Mongoloraphidia duomilia (assembly GCA_039654895.1). NCBI lineage: Eukaryota > Metazoa > Arthropoda > Insecta > Raphidioptera > Raphidiidae > Mongoloraphidia > Mongoloraphidia duomilia. The sequence goes on along the minus strand of CM077520.1, from coordinate 2,561,798 downwards.
AAAAGTAAATAAAATAAAATAAAATAAATTTATTTATGAAAATTAAATTACAAGCATTTTAAAATTTTGGACAAATTATTTCTTTCCCGTTTTTCTCTAAAACCAATATTTGCCAGTAATTACTTATATGATTTAGCATATAAACGACAATTATTTCTTTTTATTTTTGACATTTACATTTACCTATCAAAAACTAAATTTGTTGCTAAGCTACTGACTTTTTGTGAACTTACACTGAAAAACTCCAGTGTAAACTTTATTAAGTCCGCGATTGTATTACCTATTTGAAAATGTTCAGTTATCTAATTTTTTTAATAATTATACTTAAGTTGCTTTTCTATTTATTTTATTTTAATTTATTGTAAATTATAGACGCGTCGACAGCTTAGGTCATTAGCATCTTGATTACATTAAGTAATAATTAACTTAAAACTAAATGACATCACAAAACATCCATGAGGGGAGGCGGGAATCGAACCCACTGGACCACTGGACAGCACTGTCCTCAAGTTGCTTTTCAATCATAAAAAGTAAATCCGAATTGTAGGTATCTACTGAAATTATTGAAATAAAAAATCAGTCAGTACAGTGATATAAATAGTGAAGTGGATGTAAATAAATAGTACTGAAGTAACTGAGTAAATGACCGACATAAATAAACGTTAGAAATAAATCTGATATAAATACAGTTACATAAATAATTGCAAATAAATAATCATTGTATATATAGTTATTTGTTAAGTGTTATTTAAGTGGCTCGTTTAATTCAATAATTATCGTTTAAGTTTTTTTATTGTTAGAATTGACTTTTCGTTGTTGAATTTATTGTTATTGTATAAAAAAGTTAGTGGCGTTTAGGAGTAGTTTCCAACGTGTGGGGCGCATCCCCCTAGGGGGGGGGGCGACACCACGTTGTTACCAAAATATCTTTTTTGAATACAAAGAAACCCAGCCATCACAGTAAATTTTAAAATATTATTATGCTGTGTTAAACAACAAAATTTATTCTATTTTTTATATTTTTGTAATGTTATAAAAATAATTATTATTACTTATAATAAATAAATATTTTTTTATGAACACGAACTATATTTATACAGATATTGATATATTGTTTTGTAAATTATGAAATTGAATTGTTACGAAAATTGAGGGGGCGCGACCATTTTTGAAGGTTTGGAACCAATGGCTTATAGGCAGCAGTTTTTAATTCTGAGTAAATTTTATATTTATCACTTTGGTCAAAAATAATTAGGGGAGCCATTATTCACACAAATTCAATATAATATGGGAATTCTCTATGTATTTATTAACAGTAAATTTCTTAAAGCTATGAAATCTTTGATTCTTTTACTGCGTAAAACATTGTATTGAACTGTGATGAAGTCACGTAAAATCCTGCCAAAATTTCATTTACTTTATTTTATGTGTCAGTTAATATTATTTCATTTTGATAAAATAGCAGTTTGCGTTCCGATTATTAATTTCAGTTGGAAAAATTTAATAAAGTGAAGAAAATTCATTACATTCGTGCTTCGGTCGTCAGCGAGATACATGTAGTATATAGTGTATGTAGTAAAGACAGATAGCCAGACAGACAGAAAGAGGAAACGGTGGCCACAAGGCAAACAAACTCTTGTCATATTTTTTAACCATTTAAATAACAATTAAATAACTTGCATGTATGTTAGTTTTACAAAACTGTTTTCTGAGTTGGCGGAATAAATATTTATTTACAATAATTAAAAACACAACAATAATAAATACAACAACCAAAAGTCAGTTCTAACAATCAACGCAAGTAATTAACACTTAACTATATACAATTGACTACACTAATATTTATTTTATCAGGTGAATTTATATCACGAAACTATTTATATCACTGTATTTATATCAGATTTATTTCTAACGTTTATTTATGTCAGTCATTTACTCAGTTACTTCAGTACTATTTATTTATATCCACTCTACTATTTGTATCACTGTACTGACTGATTCGACCGTTGATTGACTAATATTTATATCACTGATCCGCTTGGTTGCACGACTCAACATTGATTAATTTCCATTGACAGATCAATATTTATATCACTGATCCACTTGATGGCATGACTCACCATTCACTGATTGATCGTGTGACTGACCGCTTATATAGGCCGTGCGGCGTAAGTCCAGTGCCTTCTCGATTTTTCTAGAACCTTCGCGCGGTTACTAGTTGTTAGGTAAGCAGGACCCCGTTTCTTAGAATTCTTGCCTAAAATCAATAAAAAAAATTCAAAAATTTATTTATTTCGTGCAAGATTCAAGTTATGAAACATGTCATAATAAAAATTAAAATACATAGACAATGTAAAATTTATTGTCAGCTAAAATTTAAAAACATGAAACGAGTTTAATTCCTTATAAAGAACAGATAATAATTATTTACAAAAAAAATTCTCTACTGTATAACCGCATTTTTAAAAAACTCGGGTCGCAGTGCCAAAACCCTGCCGACAATATAGTGTATTTGCTAATACTGGCATTGTGGCTTTATTATGTGAACTTAAGTTTGTTTTTGGACAAAATAAAAAGTTTAACCTCTTAATACATCTCTTAAAATAACATTTTTTTTCTTAATTTCAATATTTTTATCAATGCAACCTCAGTACCAAATTAAATACACCCTTCAGTAAGTAAAACACTATCCGCAAACTAGTGTTTTCATAAAATTTGTAAGTCCGGTCCTGTTGGGCCGATTTTATTAAAATTTTAGCAGTACATTTTTATCGTTACTAAAGGGTTAAAATTCATTTTTGAAACGATTCTGAGAATTTTTTCGGCATTTTTGGGCCCAAAAACGTTTTTCAACCCCTAAAAACCACCCTTAAAATGGTCCGATTGGGCCCATTTTAAATAGGATTCGTGCGGTGATGGATTGCAACGTGCCTACCCAATTTCGTCAAAATCAATTAACTCTTTCGAAAGTTATTGCCCGCACACACACACACACACACATATATATACATACATACATATATAAATAGACATTTCTAAAAATGGTGCCAAATTGTTCAGGAGGCTATGAAACGTCGAGAAATTTTGGTCCGACCCCTAGGTCCCGCCATCCGACCGACGCCAATAGTGTATGTGCCATGTGGCAAATAGACTAACAAGCAAGGTTCTTAAGCCACTTTGCCTTTCGGTTGCACATATCTGGCGCGAACTGAGAATTAAACGTCGCCGTTTGACATGAAAGAACGAACAAACCAAATATCGGCCCGTTATAAACAAGAAGTAATGGCGGCAGTGTTCGCTAAATCATCCGCGGTAATCGGACGGCAGAATCTCGAGTCAACTCATTCACAGTCCATACAGGCGGCAGCGGGCGGTCAGGTTGAGTGGTGCAGAGAATACGGGCGGTAAGATTGAGGGGTGGAGGACGGGAGACGTGTGACGAGACGCTAATGCCATGCCGAAGGTGCACATGCTGAGCCCCCGGTTCTCATCGGCGTGCAGGTCACGGACCGGTCGGGAACGGTAGGCAGGTCATCCGGGCCGAAGCACCCGCTCCAACATACCTATAACCTACTCTATGTACATTCGTAGGCTCTTGTGCAATCTCTGGCCGTAAGGTAAAACCACTTAGGGCCAAGGCTAAAACTTAACGTGGAAACATCATATTGAGCAGCTCAGTAAATAGTATCAGTAAAAATAATTAATTATTTTTTGAGAGCCTTAAGCAATTTCACTCCACGATTTGTGTTACTGAACTGAACTTCTATCATGCCTACGTGGAATCAAACGTTCGTTATGGAATCAACCTTTGGGGCAATTCTCCTTATTTAATGAATTGTTTATTATTCAGAAGCGCTGTATAAGAACTATAGAATATATTAAAGGCAATGTTGGCCCTAAAGAATCATGCAGACCGTTGTTCAATGTAGTGATGGGCGAATGTAAGATATTTTTACAATCGAAACAATTGCAATCGTTCATAATAACAATCGAGTCCACAATCGACTCGGAGTTTGATTTTACAATCGAAATGTTCGATTGTTCAAGTCGATTATTTGCCAGCGAATGAGAATACATATAATCGCGATTCAAGGTTATATGCTAGCCGACTGAAGTCTGAAGTTCACGTGACTCGTTCATCGTTGATTGTTCACTGTTCACACTGTTCAGTCGGTCTCAGAGCACTCGATTACTGCACAATCGACTCGACCACAGTTGTTGAGTGATGAACGATTATAATTATGTGGCTCTCGGCAGTGTACATCGTCTGTACGATTCAGTACTATGCGACTCGGTCGCGGTGAACTATGAAACAACAACAATCGAGTCCAAGTGAAAATCATCGAGAGTCATCGAGATGTTTGAACAATCGAGACAATCGACTAAAATATCTCGTAATCGTCCATCACACTAGTTCAATGGTATAAAAATACTCACTATATATGACATTTTCATTTAAGCATGCTTGATTTTCTGCAAAAAATATCCGCAGCTATTTATGTCAACATGAATACGGCAATGCAAATTTTGTGACATACGTAAGGAATCGGCAACACTAGACAACATGTGGAATGCTACATGTTACGTCAGTGAAATTGGGTCTTATATAAGGCGCTTACAGGCCATTTTTAGTCGACCGACAGTGTTGTTGCATGGGCGACTACCCAACGTTCTTATGAGCATGCGCACACCTGGCAACTGTTAAATCCGCTGATTAAATAGTTTGTGAATCATTTAGTTGGGCTGTGTGCGCTGACCGTCGATCGACCTACAGAATACCTAATTGCGCAATTAAAAATTGGCCTGTCAGATCATTACGGGTCACATGTAACGGAAAAAAGAAGAAGTATAACTTCAAAAAACTTTTTAACCAAAAAAAACCTCCTTCAAAAAAGCCACCAAAAAGAGGAATTTAATAAAATTTTGAGGTCTGCGCCAATTAAATAAAATATAAAATCGGTTAAAAAGTAGATATTAATTACTATAAGTACCTACTATACTTTTTAACCGAGTTATTATTTTATTAAATTGACGCAGACCTCAAAATTTTATTATTTTCCTTTCTTTAGTGGCTTTTTTAAAGGAGGTTTTTTTTGTTAAAAAGTTTTTTATTTTTTACTTTTTAGTGGTTTTACAATACGTAGTTTGCACGTTATTAACCGACTTTTGTCTTGATATTTGACATTTACCTTAACGGTGTTATATCCCGTTACTCCCTTTTTTATTAAAATCTCTCGAACTACTAACCCGATTTAAGTAAAATATATATGGGACCACCACGGAGGTATACTCTATTAAATAAAATAACAATCATTAAAATCGGTTCACAAATGCAGGAGAAATCGCGTAACATACACACAAAAAAAAGTAAAAAATACAGTCGAAAATCTCGTCCTTTTTTTGAAGTCGGTTAAAAATACGAAAAATTCGACATAAACACTTTTAGTTTTTGACTGTAGATATAGAGAATTGCACGCGACAATCGCTAAGGCTAAGGCGCTACCGCATTTACGATTTACACACATGTATAATATGGAGTGGAACAAACGAAGTCTAGGCATATTAACGCCTTACGTCATATCTCTATAAAATTCCTAAATTAATAGTACGCGACACAATCAGTTCCGTCTTTATCCAAAGGGCACGTTGGGCATGAACCTAGGGTCTCCGACCTATAAGAGCGAGCCATCGACCGAAGGAAGTTCTGGAACTCATGATATAATATGATATGAATATCTGGATGAGCGAGCTTTGCTCGGATGAGTTCAAAAAAAATAGTACCTACTTAAAGTTCCCATTTCATCAAAATCGTTAGTCGTTTTTAAGAAAAAAAATTACATACCTATAAGTAGATAATATTATTATACGTCAGTATACGTCATACTACATAACGTATGTACCTAAATATTTTATATAGGTAATATAAAAGTTATATACCTATTTATTTAAAAATTAGTTAAAAAAATAACAACAATAAAATCTAAACATAATTATGTAAGTATAATTATGTTTAGAATTTATTGTTGTTATTTTTTTACTTTTCAAATAATTACTGATTATTTTAATAAGTTAAAATTGACTGTCAGAGTAATTTGACATAAATAATGAAAATAGTTTGTTTTTTCCAAAGTCTACTCACCATACGACACTGTTTTATAACGTTAAAAAAACTGTTTTTTAAAATGATAAAATCGATGACTTTAGATTGTGACCACACATATTTCTCCATAAGAAAAGCATTGTAGAATTATTTAAAACGATCCTGCTCGCAAAATAATTGATCGATAGAAACGATATTTTTTTTAACTGTGTGTATTTAACATAGTTTGTTCAACACCCGCAAGAAATAAATCATTTCGTGGCCCTGCTGAGCGTGGGCGAAATAATGAGTTCCCTGATTGCTGACGTGCAGAGTGGGCGAAATCCCATTTCGCCTACGCTCATTACGGGGAACGTTTACGTAATCAATCAGGTCACCCATTACTTCGCCCACGCTCAGCAGAGCCACGAAATGACATATTTCTTGCGGTAGTTGAACAAAATATTGTGTGCGACTATTGGTCGAAAGAGGAGATTCCTCGAGTGTGGAATCTCCTCTTTCTCCCACTAGTCGCACAATATACTATTTTTGTACAATTTCCACTTCGAAACAACATTTTTCTACGCATTTTGATCAAAATTTAGCTTGGAAAGCGATCTTTTTCTATGTAGATCAATCATTTATTTTTGTGTGAGTACAATCTAATGTTCTACATAAAAGAGAGTTTCACAGCGACATTAGTTTGCTCCTGCATGTATAAAACATTGTGATTATATGATCACAATGTATAAGGTCATTGTTAAATCAAATTTTTTGACGTCTTGTGCATTTATTTTATTTATTGTAGATTATAGACGCGTCGACAACTCAGGTCATTAGCGTCTTCAACACAACAAATAACATGTTTGTGTATTAAAATCCGCCAGCCGGCATACACAAACCGACTGGTACGAGCTCGGGTCCCTGGGAGCGCTAATTGGGTTTTTGAATGAATTTTTTTTTTTTACTTAAATGGAAAGACCACATACAAGTTTTATAGCAAAACTGTTTTTATTTAATTTTTTTGCTTACTAATTAAAAAGTTATATTTAAATAAAAATTAATTTTCAGTTCCGATGACGCGCCGAAAGAATCCGAACGCGTGTGACGTCATTATGTTATCTATGGTCTTTGTATCCATGGTTACCAAGTTAAAAATTTATTATTTTTGATAATATGGGTAATACACATACACAAATACCAACAAATGCACACAAATTTTAACATAACGACGTCACAAACATTCCTGGCGCGTTTTGAAGTCACGTGATATTTTTTAAATTTTAATACATTTTAATTAATTTTTAGTAATTTATCTATGGCTTTAAAAAGATTTTTCTTTTCGTTTTTCAATATTATTTATGTTAAATTATTGGAAAAAATTAATATTTTTTTAAAAATTTAAATACCTAATTCCCAGAAGAACATTGGAATGCAATTGCGATAACAACTAGATCCCAATGTCCCCCCTGGGGGGGACGTCTTGTGCAACCGAGCAATAGACTATTAACTTTTGTGCTAGCTTGTATAAACTAAAGAGTCTATATCTAAGGTCAGAATAGATGTATAAATACGACGAAATTCGATTACAGTAATGCTGGTGAATTTATTTCACCCTAGATTTCAAGATATTCTGAAATATTACAGTCAGTTTTGCTGTTCTTCGGCTGTTTGTTTGTGTTTGCACTTACTTACTATATATTAATATTATGTCTATATCCTAGTATGTATACAGCGTGTTCTAGGAAACACAAACGAAATATGTACAGATAGTCCCCGTTTTACATGCACTTTTTTCAAGTGTCAATTATAAAAATCTATAATACATTATATTAAGATTAAATGCAAAAAGATCAAGTGCGAGTAGAACTCGCGCCTTGAGGGTTCCGTACAATTATAACCATTTAACAAAAATAATTTTGAAAAATTTTTTTTCGTTGGAGAGCAGCCAATTATATAATTGTTTCGAAACATATTGGAAAAAATCATTTTACCAACCAGTGGTCACAATTATATAATTGGCTGCTCTCCAACAAAAAAAATTTTTTCAATTGCAAATCCTGACTGTGACCACTGATTGGTAAAATGGTTTTTTCCAATATGTTTCGAAACAATTATATAATTGGCTGCTCTCCAACGAAAAAAATTTTTCAATTGCATTTCAGCCGTATAAAACTATTATTTATCTTAAAAATAATTTTGCATAGTGTTTTGTATCGCAACCGACCACTCGATTCCATCGGACCCTGTCTCTAGTGTACTGCTGTATTTAAATGATAAAGAAAATAATATTCGAAATTTTTTTAATATTCGAGATCCACGTGATCCGTTTTCTATCCCATGATGCAAAGCCGTGTATTTTACTGCACATAATTAATCTTTGAATCCTTTATTATATTATTATTATTATTATAATCAATGTTAATGAAATGTCCGTGTAATTTATTTAACACCCTATATATAATGTGTATGTATTTATTGGCAAAACGTTGTTTTGTATTCTGTATAACATAAGATATCATCTTCGCTTGGCTTACTTCTACGGATGAAAGATTCGAACATATCTGATATATTTATGCTCTCTGGCCAATTTTGTTATGTTTAAAATATATTTTAAAATTTAAATATTTCAAACACGAATATTATAGGTAAGTAAGTATGTCACTCGTTGTCGTATCACTTATATAGTTTTTGAGATATTAATCTCCAAAGCAAACTTCCTCTAAGAAAATATTTCTCATTTAGGATGATTCACTGCAATTATTATTATTAACAAAGTTCAACTTTGACTTCGACACAATTTTCGCGCAACTAGATGAGCGAACAACACATTCGGAATGGCCGAACATCATACCACTACTGACTACCACATGTTAGTGATGCGCGATACGAGATGTTTTAGTCGATTGTTCAAACATCTCGATGACTCTCGATGGTTGTCACTTGGACTCGATTGTTGTTGTTTCATAGTTCACCGAGAAATAAATTTGACTTAAATGAAGTTTTAGTATAGCTGTAAACTTGATTCTTTACAAATACGTATAGGTATTTCTAATTAAGCTTAATGATAGTGCAGGTAACCATTTGTAAAAGGTGATGACACAAAGCCTTGCCTGTGAATGAATGTGTGTGTGAATGAATGTAATATTTTAAATTAAAAGCAAAATCAGATAGCACTGACCTCCTGCTTTATTGTCCAGCGTTGATTCTCTAACGTTTGATGTGTATACCTACACCGTCTGTCTGTATAGTGCTTTGCGCAAAACAAATTTACAGCGCAATCTCGATTTACTATTGCAGATTAATACAAAAGATTCATAAGATAGTGTTAGTTAGGTAAATAACAGATACCTATGCCAAAATATATTTTATTTTTGTGTTCATTCAAAACTAATAAAAATATGGATAATCATATTGTTACAAAACTGTTTTCTGAGTTGGCGGAATAAATATTTATTTACAATAATTAAAAACACAATAATAATGAACGCAACAACGAAAAGTCAATTATAACAATCAACACAAGTAAACAATAACTAAACAGTAATTACAAAGCAAAACAAAACAACTATATACAATAATTCGTAACTATTACCACTACACTAGTATTTATTTATCAATTTGGTTATTTATATCACGGCACTATTTATACTCTGATCCACCGTAGGCTTGAATGCGTGACTCATCGTTGACTGCTGCCTTCACTCACTCGCACTGCTGTTTATATAGGCTGCGTGGCATAAGCCTAGTGTGTACTCGCTTTCTCTAGAACTTAGTGCAGGTACCAGTTGTTACAGTAAGCGAACCCCGTTTCTCAGAACTCTTGCCTGTCGTTTATATACAGGATGATCCGTAACAATATGTAAATTTAAAAATTAAAGTACAAGTCGTTTTCCTTCGACAGTTCGCCAGCGATTACGTGCTGTTTTAGTCGATTGTCTCGATTGTTCAAACATCTCGATGACTCTCGATGGTTGTCACTTGGACTCGGTTGTTGTTATTTCATAGTTCACCGAGACCGAGTCGCATAGTACTGAATCGTACACTGTCAAGACCCACATAATATATACAATCATTCATCACTCAACAACTGTGCTCGAGTCGATGGTCGATTGTGCAGTAATCGCTTAAATACGAATTTAACAGTGAAGAGATCACAGAGTACCGACTGAACAGTGTGAAGAGCTCAAAAATCTACTTTTGGGTAGGTATATTATCAAGTGCTTCGAACTCAAAGCGCTTGAAAATAGCGGGAAGTTCCAGGGATGGCCTTCAGGGTCAACCGATTTATTTCGAGTAAGTATTATATATTTTTTTGTATCTACGCGATTTGTAAATCGAGTTTACAATTTTATTATTGATTAAAAAATAACACTGAATGTTAAAGCGAGATTACGAAATTAATATATATCTACTTACATTGGCTCATTTGCTTTTGTACGTGGATACAAATTAAACTATGAGTATATACCCTGCATTGTTTAATTTGCATTTAAATTAATTATTCCCGAAGTTGAGATGGCGGTCCTCGTTTGTGCGTATGTAGGTTAGGTTAGGTATTCCCATACATGAAATTACTTATTAATTATTTATGATACTATTATAAACCGAAAACATTTGTCAGTTTTAACTATTTACTATTTTAGTTGTTTGTCATCATTAACTTTTTATTCCTGATAGTAATCAATCTCAAGCTGTCTCCACTTGAGAGAAAATCTCGAGAGAAAGTCTCGAGATTAGTCTCAGGGTGTTGTCCATTTGAGATCACTTCGCTCTCGAGACAAGGCAGTTGTTTGAACTCGACAGAGACTCCAATCTCGTGACCAGGAAAATTTTGTGTCGACTTGAGAGTCAGCTCGCAGTCATTCGCAAGTTTTTTATTTTTATTTTTTTTCCGAATTTTTTTTTATCCTTTAAATGGCTAAACCGATTCGAATGAAATTTATATAGTTATAGATAATATTGGAAAGTATTTGTGAAAAAATAACTATAGAATCTGATCACGGAAACATGAAAAAAAATTCATGAATATTTCTAGATTTTTTTTTAACTCTTTTAAAGGTCTGTCACAACTACTGAAAATAATTCATTATTTCAGCTGCTAATTCATAATCAGTTCTCTGCATTTAGTTTTGTGTTACTGGCAAATATTGAAATGCTTAGATAATTTTATAAATTATAGGTAGTGTCGTGGTACTTATAGGAACATTAAATTTCCAATAATGTATTAATGGATATTTTATTATCGTACGATCAATAACGTTACAAAATATTCGTTAGAAGATACCTAAATATATATGAAATGGTCATACAGATATTATATATAACAAAAATTGTAAAATTCATTTTATTAAAAAATAATTCAAAATACGTTAGCTTGATAAAACTCTCGATAAAACTCTTGTAAAAGCATTTTAAAATTTTAAGAATGGTTTTTCGCTTTTGAATTAAATGCTAATTTTTTAAAAGTTGGTCGTACGTTTTTAATAGGTGATCGCAAACATTTTTATGGTTACGTCACGTTACGTGCAAGAGACAATAAATAATTATTTTTTATACAAGTAACATAATCATATAAAATGTCCTGCACTATATTAGGTACTATGACCAACGTTTAGATAGGGTCGTGGTGTTGTAATATTAAATGTTCATTAAATAAATGCGCAATAAATATTTTATTATCGCACAAAATAAATCTATTATACTTTTATACTCAATATGACTAGATCAGGAGTCGGCAACCTGCGGCTCGCGAGCCGCATGCGGCTCTTATGATGTCAAGATGACGCGTTGTTCGATTTTGATCTTTAAAACGTCATTAGATGTAGTTTTTTAAGCTCTAAAAATATTGTAAGAAGTACAAAATCGATTGGTTGAGAAATCTCGAAGTTATTTTGAAAAAACATCTTTTTCGAAATCTGTTGACTACGAAATCTCTCGAACGGATTAATCGATTTTGATCCACTTAGCGGTATTCGACGCAGTTTTGTGAGGAGAAGAGCTGATTAGATTATGAAATTAATTGGTACATTATTCTAGAAGTTATTTTGAAAAAACATCGTTTTAACAACTTTTTTTTAGGTTTTTCTGGAATTTCTCAAAATCTATTGGGTCGAATATTGTTAAATTTTTTTGCTTGTTTCATTTGACGTTTGCTATATCAATATGATAGATATTTTTATTTTAGAATACATCAATACAATCCAATAAATTATTTTTAAATGTACTAAGTGAAACGAAATTTGGAGACCACAAATTCTAACTATTAATATAATCAACTAAGAATATACCGCAGATAATTTCACAATTAGTGAGCAAACACAATAAATATCAGACACATCGCAATGATATTTTTTAGATGGCTATATAAGAATAGTATAAAAGTGAGGTTTTTGTTTTATATTTTTCTTATAATATACTTATAGCCATCTAAAAAAATATCATGGCGATTCGTCTAAATTGTGTTTACTCACTAATTGCGACATTATTTGCGGTAAAAGGATTTATTAATAATATTCTTAGTTAGTTATATTAATAATTTCTTACAGATTTCTGTATTTTGATTAATATAACTTATCCATAACAATAATATGAAAAAGTCTGAAAGCTATGAAAAGACAGTATTTAACCTAAACCAAGAGATAAAAAAATTGTTACTTATACCTGGCGGCACTTTTAGTTTTTGAGCAGAATTCGAAATAAGATTTTCTTTAGTCAGTTTAACGCGTCTTTTTGCTTAAAAATATATTGATTCTGGGGTACTTTTCGCTTGATCGTTCAACAGTGCACAGAAGTAAAATTAATTATATTTTTAAAAATACCAAAATAAAACAGGATATTTGGCTATAGTCTTATAGATAACTCCATCTAACATTCTCAAAAAAATCTTTTTATAATTTATTCGGCATTTAACAATATTTCATTCAATACTAAAAATATGACAGAGTTAATAAAACGATACGTTAGTTTTGTTTGAATTTGTTTTATTGACTGCAATAAAAAAATGCAGTCTTTTAAACTATAGTCCGGGAGCCCGCGATCGATTTTTAGGACCAAAACCGCCAAAAAAACGAATAGCAAATATCATAATATTTTTACAAAACTGTTTTCTGAGTTGGCGGAATAAATATTTATTTACAATAATTCGTAACAATTAATTATATACAATAACTGCAACAATGAAAAGTCAATTCTAACAATAAAAAACTTAAACAGTAATTATTGAACTAAACGAGCCACTTAACTAACACAAATAACTATATACATAACAAGGATTATTTATTTGTAATTATTTATGTCAGATTTATTTATATCAGACGCACTATTCGTCGCTCAGTACTTGATTTCGTATTCAACACCACACTGATTACCGTCGACTGATCTCCGGTGACTCACCCGTACTTCGCTTATATAGGTCGCGCAGTCCAGCCTAGTACGTTCGTGCGTTCTCTAGAACATTCCGGCAGGTACTCGTTGTTTCGATACCATTCCACGCTTTACTACTGTGACCTTTATTTCTCATAGTTTCTATTGGAGGCAGTGGCGTAACATCTTGGGGTTTGCTACAATATAAATATTTATTTCTAGCCGTTACCCACGTCACCGTACGCGTTAACAGAAACTAAGTGTATCATTTCACTTCAGTACTTACTGTTTTGATAGATATCAAAAATAGACTAGATTATTACGCGGGTAAAGGCTAGTAATAAATATTAATATTATGATATTTGCTTTTTGTTTTCATGGTAACATATGGAGAATTACATGTAAAAATTAACAAAAGCATTGTTAATTTCTTTTTGACAAATCAATTGCCTTGGGTGGCTGCCGTAGCCCAACCCACCTCCGCGCTGGTGCCGCAACTGAAGTACACCACACTTCATTATTAATAATATACTGTTTGCATATGCATTCATTTAATTGTGTATTTACTCACGACGTCCGTGTTAAAATTTGTATTTATTGTATATGTGGTTATAATCCAACCTTAGATTCTGTGTTGTTCCAATTAATTTGCCTTGATATTTGATAGAAATTCTATCTTGTCTTGGTTGATTAAAAATGGATACTTCATCGTTGTATTCACCTGTTATGTTTACTTTACATGTTGAGTTGTCTGTAGTCTAGCAGTGGTGTTTGAATATCGACTCTCGCATGTAGTGGTTTTTCAGTGACAGAATGCTTTAAAGGGAGAAAGTCGGTCGTTTGAAAATGTGTCACTGTGTGAGTAATTGTCAACTCAGTCCGCCGCGATAGTGGAAAGTTTAGGGTTAGAATCCCTACGGTGACATAGGTTTGAAATAATGAATTTTTCCTGATTACAGCATTGTGTTACGTCATTGTTCTTACAATAGGTGTTCATATACTGTTTGCAGTCATTATGCATTCATTTAATTAATAATATATTTATGATGTAAGTACAAATAAGCCTTGGCGAAATGTTCCAAAATCGGTCGCGGGCTCCCGGACTATTAATTGAAAGCATTTCTGATAAACGGTGATTACATCAAATTTTTAGAGAATCAATTTCGTGCAATACGATAGAAGGTCACTGTTACATTTATGAACACGGGTAATATTACATTAATGTAAAATAATTGACCATATTGATCGTATAGGTACTTTAAAAAATAGTTCAGTATGTTCCTATACCACGAACCTGTCTAAACATTAAAATGTTTCCCGGTTTCACATAATAGCGAAAAAAAAAACAGATTATGAAATAGTATCAGAAGATATGAATTATTTTCAATCAATTGGAAATATGTATATATATTCAACTATATTTGGTTGCAATGATCTTAACATAAATGACGGATTTATTACCAAAAAAACATTAAAGCAAAAAATCTGGACATTTTTTTTAATAGTTATGACAATCGTGGGCTACGTATGGTGTTTGTATGGTTTTACACATGTGATAATTAAAAATCGCGAATTTAATGTCGTTACAATAATTACCGAAGTTACTTTGGTCACTTCATATTCATTGCTGGTTATAACAATTTTGATTTTAAAGTTTGGTCATCATCATCAAAAATACGAAACAGTATTGGAGAATTTACGAGTCGCTGATAAATTATTAAAAATTGATAAATACGATAATAAGACGAAAATAGCTATTGCAGTGGCAAATATAGGCTGTTTTATTATAGGGACATTCCTTTCAATATTTGACTTTAGAGTATATGCGATTATGTGGTCTCTGGAAGAAACAATATATTATTTCTGGCGGTATCCATGCTTTTTTATCATAATAAGTAACGAAATACAAGCCATAATATTTGCGATAATGGTTGGGTATCGATTTAGAGTGATAAATAACAAAATCAAAAATTTACTGGAAGAATATAACAACACACCTCTATATCCATCGAAAGATAACAAATATTCAACTTTAACGGCCATCTTGAGAAACGACACGTCACTTGTTATCAAGATAAGAACGTATGCTAAATGCCATTTAATGATGACAGACAACATCTTATTGTCATCTAAGACTATAGGTTTGGAAGCTTTAATGGTCTTTATTACTTTGGGAGTGATCGGAATGACGGGAGCCTTCTATGGAATACAAATTTACTTGGAGTTATCGTCCTGGTTCTACAATCTATTGGCAATCCTACTGTGTATTCTATATACAATAATCTCTTCTGTAAGTAATTAGCGGTTCATTTGACCAGTAAATAGATTTAAAACAATCGACTTTTTAAGTGAAACTTTTTAGCTTCGTTATTTTTTCGTTCGGTTACTCATGTCAAGGTTACGTCATGTCACGTTTAATCGTAGAATCGCGTATATATCCGAACACTATTGCAGAACACTGCGTCATCCTAAACATTAGAACTTGGTAGGTATATCGTAAATATAGCAGTCAATATCGCAGCTGATTTATTCGCAGTAGGTCGGTGGTTTGAATCCGGCGGTTCCATTCATTTTAGGTTTTTTAATTACTGTTTGATCTTCCACTTGATATTTATTTGTATTTTTTTTTATTTTGATTATATTTTATCTATTTATTTTTCCTTTTAATATTTTACTATCATAGAGTGTCAAACTTAGCGGGGTGATGCACTTTTAGAATTTAAACCACGTAAAAAAAATTATATAGATGTTTTCTGGCGATTTCGGGTTAAAAACGTTTAGGTTTATGCCAAAAAGTTTCACTTGCTTTCATAAAACCTCACCCCAGTTTTTTATTTAAGGTCATGTTAATAACCAAATATTGCAAGACATTTAATATATTTTTAAATAAAAAGCAGCAAAGTTGAGATAAAAAATCCTATTTATCAAAAAAATATTTTTTATATTTGCATATTCAGCTGAGCTATTGCTGACTAGTTACTAATTATAATTTTTCAACTCCCCATGTATCATTTATTTTGATTTTAGATTGGATTGTTCTTGGCAAGTTTTTTTACTCATTTTCTCTGGTGGGAATGTCGACAAACTGAACAGCTAATCTATAAAAAGCTGAATGAATTATCAAGATTAATTGACGATGAAAGTCATAAATCCGCATCTTGTCGAGCGCTCATAAATCTAGCGACTCAGGTAGTTGAAGGAACATCCAAATTCTCAGCATACGGTTTCTTCAGTGTTGACATCAACACTTTTTTTATCCTCATTCAACTATGGATCACATACGGGGCTATTTTAATCCAATTTGCCCACGTTCAATATTCATAGAAAGTTAATTAATTAACCAAGAAATAGAGGTATGTGAGTATTCGAAAATTCAGTCGAGTCTGGTCGAGTCGTAAATTTTAATAATCGTAGAGTAGCATAAAAAATACTCGAAAAAATAATGGGTATTAATAGGTACAGACAGATTACCTTTAAACACAAATAATTATATTCGTTGTCATGAAAAGCAATGCATCCACTTTTATTTATCTTATAAAATCGAATGTTCGCAAAATATAATAAATAAAATAAAAATAATTTTATATTTTTTATATTTTAAATTGTTATCCAATACCTATACAGTGTGTCCCACCGTAACTGAGACATAGCATTTTAACATGGTGTTACGATAATTTGATTTGCTCCCCGTTAACTGTTTTTGTTATTTTTATTTTACGATCTGGTTCTAAATGTCCCCAGTAATGATGTTGTAGACTTATTTTTATTTAAATGTCTTTAAAAATTAATAAAATCACATTTTTTAAAAATAAATCACAATATTTGTTTTGTATACCTGTTTAATGGACGAGTGCTCAACGTTGCAAATAGCTTAGTTGGCTAGCGCGTTGACCAACATCAATTACCTTCACGCCAAGCTCAGGTTCGAATCCCGAGAGCTCATAATTAATTTTATTTTTTAATAATGAAAATACATTGGAGAACAATTAATAATGCTTATTATTTACAAATAAAAGTATAACGATTTTATTAATTATTTTTATAAAAACTAACACGTACAACCATCGTACAACTCTGTTTTATTAATAAAATCGCTATACTTTTATTTGTAAATAATAAGCATTATTAATTGTTCCCCAATGTATTTTCATTATTAAAAAATAAAATTAATTATGAGCTCTCGGGATTCGAACCTGGGCTTGGCGTGAAGGTAATTGATGTTGGTCAACGCGTAGTGCAGGAAGAAAAAATTAAATACCGAAAAATGTTAAAAATCGTTTCCTGTACATATTATGTAATATTTTCTCCCCATTATACCTGACAGGGGCGAAAATATTTTACTTATAATAAGTTATGTTTTATGGCGAATTTGTTTTGTTAATATTTTGAAATTTTTGATTTTTATGTATTATAATTAATATAGATTAATATAGATTTTGTAATAAATTTAAAATATAAAATAAAATAAAAAAATAAATAAATTCCTCAATCCATAAATGTGTTGAACAAAACGCAAATTTTAAAGAGCACATTAAATTTCTAGGTGTCACCGTAGACACGCACATCAATTGGAAATCTCTTATCGACTATCGAGTACTTAATACCAAAATTAAATAAAGCTATCAATATTCTAAGAACGCATAAATAAACCAAGTGCTCAGAGACAAAATCATTAATGTATGTGTATTACGCCTACTTCGAATCAACTATTAATTATAAGCTTTGGCATTACTTTTTGGGGTAACTCTGTTTCCACAAATAAAATCTTAATATTGCAAAAAAGATGTGTTCGTATCATAGCAGGTCTAGCTCCTAAAGAATATTCTAATTAAACATATTAAAGGTTTATTAAGTTTTATTAAAGGTTGTTCAAACCTAAACCTATTATTTTAATACGAAAATATTAGGTTTAGGTTTGGACAACCCTTAATAAAAGTGTTAGTAAATATCCTAAAGAATACAATTCCAGCAAAAAAATAACCTCGTTGTATTTAACAATCAAAAGTTACACGTGATTGAAGTTAGGTAAAAAAAGTACATTATTTTGAACACCCTGTATAATAATTTCATTTTTTTAGGACAGACATTGATTTGTCCGTCCATTATCTAGTGATCCTCAAAATTTCAGTTTGATAAAGGTTTCTGTTTTGGCTATGTCGAATTTTAGGTAAAGGTCTGCACTTGTCAAAAATTTCTAAAAAACTTGAATAACTCAAAAATTACTGAATTTTCGAGCATGGCTTCTCTTGCAATTTCTATTCACATTTAGGTGCGAAATTGAAAAAACAAATAAAAACAGGGTGCTAGGTTAAAAAAAATATAGTTTTGATTTGCCACGCTTAAATGGGACAGGCTGTGTAATCGAAAATATTTTTAGGTTATACACCACTAAAATTTATACAACTTTTGTATTTAAACTTTTTTTCTATTTTCACCCAAAATCAATATATCGGCCGACAACGCAAGTCTTGGACACCCTGTATACTTATTTATTAACAGCGTATTATGAACGAAACTTTTGGATGTTATTGTAGCACGACAACTACCTTAAGTAGTAACGTTAGAAACTCTTTTTATAACAGACTGGGATATTGTTTAGTTGAAAATGGGCGGTTATTTGAATATTTATTATAATTTTATTTTCTTTATTAAGTATTACTTTTCGTTGTTTAATAATAAAAAACCAAATAAAATCTTCATTACTTAGATAGGTACCTGTTTGTTTTCTTATTATAGTCTATACGAGTAGAAGTAAAAGCCAAAATACTTAAAAATGGCACACAACGTTAATTCCCTATGTTCGACTTTGAGACCGGACACCCGGTATAACAAATTATGAAGCTTTCTATGAAACAAAGCAGTATTATTATTACTATGTAACACGTAATGTAAAAGTAAAGTACAATGTTACAGACGAAGACAGCTGTCGGTCGTTTTGATATATCATGACGTATTTTTCTCGCGTTACTCCGCGGCGGAATTGATTCGTCAAAATAAAATCTGCCACTGACATCGCTTCAACAAAAATGAAACAAATATAAATGTACTAGCGGTACCCGTCCGGCTTCGCCCGGGTGCTAAGAAAGCCCGGGTGCAATACACTACTCACTCGCTTCGCTCGTTCGCTTGACTATTATAATTACGAACAAATTTGATTACCATAAAAAAAGTTATAGTGAGTCAACCTTAAAAGATAGACATATTCTGTCGCGGACTTTTTTTTAGAACTTTTAAAGGGGAACAATTCCATCGTACATGATTTTTGCGTAACTTTAACCGTTTACGCAGCGGACGCAACGGAAGCTCTCAAAAGGTATAATTTTTCCCGTTTTTGCAACATTTTTTAATTGATGCTCCGCTCCTATTGGTCGTAGCGTGATATTATATAGCCTATAGCGTTCCTTGATAAATGGACTATCCAACAAAAAAAAATATTTTCAATTCGAACCAGTAGTTCCTGAGATTAACGCGTTCAACCAAACAAACAAACAAACAAACTCTTTAGCTATATAATATTAGTATTTAGTATAGATTTTAATTATCTCTATAGACGTCGCAGTATAAAAAATTCGACTGATGACCAGTCCTATACTTCCCACCTAGTAAATATTTTCAAAAAATAAACACTCTTTTTTTTATTCTTTGACTAGGCCCAAATAACCTTAGCTGTTGGTGGTCTTTAAAACACAATTTAATTTTTATTCTTTGAAAAAAGCATGGCCCTCTTTTTTGTTTGGTGATCTACTGATGACTAGCTTAATATAGCAAAAATCATGGTTACCTTGATTTATGTACAATTTTCTTTTTTTAGTAAAATATTTTTTTTCTCGAAAACTATACATTTTAGAGAAAAAAAATATTTACATTTTTTTCATATTATAACATCTAGAATTCATTTATATTTTTTTTACCTATGTTAATACGTGACCTTGAGAACGTTTCTTTGAATATCTCAGGATCCACTGAACCGATTTGACTCAAAATCTAATCAGATCTAAGTTAAAGGCTGATAAACACAATAGAACAATCGGCTTGGCCGTATGTTGTTCCGTTATTAAGATATCGAAGGCGAAAAATTGACCACATACACACACACACACACACACACACATACAGACATCAGTCAGAAAATGATTTTAAACGATTGCTAGGGTCTCAAAACGTGAAGATCTGTTGAAATCTCGAAATATTTTTTTCGGACTAAATCCATTACTTCCCTACCATAGTAGAGGTGGGAAGTAATAATAACACAAAAAATATTTTAGCCCAGCATATTAGGTTTAATCTACTTAAAAATTCCCAGTTAACTAAATTTTTTATGCACGTTTGACCTTTGTTATGGCGTTCTAAGAAACGTATCAAGTCTCCATCGATATCGTGTTTTTTGTAATAAAAAAAATTTTAACAAAAAAAAAACCTTCTTCAAAAAGGCACTAAAAAGAGGCAAATAATGAAATTTTGAGGTCTGTGCCAATTAAAATCTTTGAATATAAAAGTGCGGGTTATTTAAGTCGATTCAGCGTTATTTTTTCTATAAATAAACTTAATATCAAACGAATCGGGTCGAATTAATTTTTTAAAAATTTCCGAAAATAGTACAAAGAGGGGGGTCTTCTTACTTTTGGCATTTTTAAGAAAACTCAAAAATCTCTCAAATGCTATTTATATCTTTGAATATAAAAGTGCGGGCTATTTAAGTCGATTCAGCGTTATTTTTTCTATAAATAAACTTAATATCAAACGAATCGGGTCGAATTAATTTTTCAAAAATTTCCGAAAATAGTACAAAGAGGGGGGTCTTCTTACTTTTGGCATTTTTAAGAAAACTCAAAAATCTCTCAAATGCTTTTTATATCTTTGAATATAAAGTGCGGGCTATTTAAGTCGATTCAGCGTTATTTTTTCTATAAATAAACTTAATTTCAAACGAATCGGGTCGAATTAATTTTTCAAAAATTTCCGAAAATAGTACAAAGAGGGGGGTCTTCTTACTTTTGGCATTTTTAAGAAAACTCAAAATTCTCTCAGATGCTGTTTATATCTTTGAATATAAAAGTGCGGGCTATTTAAGTCGATTCAGCGTTTTTTTTTCTATAAATAAACTTAATATCAAACGAATCGGGTCGAATTAATTTTTCAAAAATTTCCGAAAATAGTACAAAGAGGAGAGTCTTCTTACTTTTGGCATTTTTAAGAAAACTCAAAAATCTCTCAAATGCTGTTTTTTATCCTTGAATATAAAAGTGCGGGTTGTTGAAGTCGATTCAGCGTTATTTTTTCTATAAATAAACTTAATATTAAACGAATCGGGTCGAATTAATTTTTCAAAAATTTCCGAAAATAGACCAAAGAGGGGGGTCTTCTTACTTTTGGCATTTTTATGAAAACTCAAAAATCTCTCAAATGCTGTTTATATCTTTGAATATAAAAGTGCGGGCTATTTAAGTCGATTCAGCGTTATTTTTTCTATAAATAAATTTAATATCAAACGAATCGGGTCGAATTAATTTTTCAAAAATTTCGCAAAAATAGTACATAGAGGGGGGTCTTCAAACTTTTGGCATTTTTAAGAAAACTCAAAAATCTCTCAAATGCAGTTTATATCTTTGAATATAAAAGTGCGGGTTGTTGAAGTCGATTCAGCGTTATTTTTTCTATAAATAAACTTAATATCAAACGAATCGGGTCGAATTAATTTTTCAAAAATTTCCGAAAATAGTACAAAGAGGGGGGTCTTCTTACTTTTGGCATTTTTAAGAAAACTCAAAAATCTCTCAAATGCTGTTTATATCTTTGAATATAAAAGTGCCGGGCTATTTAAGTCGATTCAGCGTTATTTTTTCTATAAATAAACTTAATATCAAAGGAATCGGATCGAATTAATTTTTCAAAAATTTCCGAAAATAGTACAAAGAGGGGGGTCTTCTTACTTTTGGCATTTTTAAGAAAACTCAAAAATCTCTTAAATGCTGTTTATATCTTTGAATATAAAAGTGCGGGTTGTTGAAGTCGATTCAGCGTTATTTTTTCTATAAATAAACTTAATATCAAACGAATCGGGTCGAATTAATTTTTCAAAAATTTCCGAAAATAGTACAAAGAGGGGGGTCTTCTTACTTTTGGCATTTTTAAGAAAACTCAAAAATCTCTCAAATGCTGTTTATATCTTTGAATATAAAAGTGCGGGCTATTTAAGTCGATTCGAAGCGTTATTTTTTCTATAAATAAATTTAATATCAAACGAATCGGGTCGAATTAATTTTTCAAAAATTTCGCAAAAATAGTACACAGAGGGGGGTCTTCTTACTTTTGGCATTTTTAAGAAAACTCAAAAATCTCTCAAATGCTGTTTATATATTTGAATATAAAAGTGCCGGCTATTTAAGTCGATTCAGCGTTATTTTTTCTATAAATAAACTTAATATCAAACGAATCGGGTCGAATTAATTTTTCAAAAATTTCCGAAAATAGTACAAAGAGGGGGGTCTTCTTACTTTTGGCATTTTTAAGAAAACTCAAAAATCTCTCAAATGCTGTTTATATCTTTGAATATAAAATTGCGGGCTATTTAAGTCGATTCAGCGTTATTTTTTCTATAAATAAACTTATTTTCAAACGAATCGGCTCGAATTAATTTTTCAAAAATTTCCGAAAATAGTACAAAGAGGGGGGTCTTCAAACTTTTGGCATTTTTAAGAAAACTCAAAAATCTCTCAAATGCAGTTTATATCTTTGAATATAAAAGTGCGGGTTGTTGAAGTCGATTCAGCGTTATTTTTTCTATAAATAAACTTAATATCAAACGAATCGGGTCGAATTAATTTTTCAAAAATTTCCGAAAATAGTACAAAGAGGAGGGTCTTCTTACTTTTGGCATTTTTAAGAAAACTCAAAAATCTCTCAAATGCTGTTTATCTTTGAATATAAAAGTGCGGGTTGTTGAAGTCGTTTCAACGTTATTTTTTCTATAAATAAACTTAATATCAAACGAATCGGGTCGAATTAATTTTTCAAAAATTTCCGAAAATAGTACAAAGAGGGGGGTCTTCTTACTTTTGGCATTTTTAAGAAAACTCAAAAATCTCTCAAATGCTGTTTATAACTTTGAATATAAAAGTGCGGGCTATTGAAGTCGATTCAGCGTTATTTTTTCTATAAATAAACTTAATATCAAACGAATCGGGTCTATTAATTTTTCAAAAATTTCCGAAAATAGTACAAAGAGGGAGGTCTTCTTACTTTTAGCATTTTTAAGAAAACTCAAAAATCTCTCAAATGCTGTGTATATCTTTGAATATAAAAGTGCGGGTTATTTAAGTCGATTCAGCGTTATTTTTTCTATAAATAAACTTAATATCAAACGAATCGGGTCGAATTAATTTTTTAAAAATTTCCGAAAATAGTACAAAGAGGGGGGTCTTCTTACTTTTGGCATTTTTAAGAAAACTCAAAAATCTCTCAAATGCTGTTTATATCTTTGAATATAAAAGTGCGGGCTATTTAAGTCGATTCAGCGTTATTTTTTCTATAAATAAACTTAATATCAAACGAATCGGGTCGAATTAATTTTTCAAAAATTTCCGAAAATAGTACAAAGAGGGGGGTCTTCTTACTTTTGGCATTTTTAAGAAAACTCAAAAATCTCTCAAATGCTTTTTATATCTTTGAATATAAAGTGCGGGCTATTTAAGTCGATTCAGCGTTATTTTTTCTATAAATAAACTTAATTTCAAACGAATCGGGTCGAATTAATTTTTCAAAAATTTCCGAAAATAGTACAAAGAGGGGGGTCATCTTACTTTTGGCATTTTTAAGAAAACTCAAAAATCTCTCAGATGCTGTTTATATCTTTGAATATAAAAGTGCGGGCTATTTAAGTCGATTCAGCGTTTTTTTTTCTATAAATAAACTTAATATCAAACGAGACGGGTCGAATTAATTTTTCAAAAATTTCCGAAAATAGTACAAAGAGGAGGGTCTTCTTACTTTTGGCATTTTTAAGAAAACTCAAAAATCTCTCAAATGCTGTTTTTTATCCTTGAATATAAAAGTGCGGGTTGTTGAAGTCGATTCAGCGTTATTTTTTCTATAAATAAACTTAATATCAAACGAATCGGGT
Source organism: Mongoloraphidia duomilia (assembly GCA_039654895.1). Taxonomy (NCBI): domain Eukaryota; kingdom Metazoa; phylum Arthropoda; class Insecta; order Raphidioptera; family Raphidiidae; genus Mongoloraphidia; species Mongoloraphidia duomilia. The sequence goes on along the minus strand of CM077520.1, from coordinate 2,537,235 downwards.
CGAATTAATTTTTCAAAAATTTCCGAAAATAGACCAAAGAGGGGGGTCTTCTTACTTTTGGCATTTTTAAGAAAACTCAAAAATCTCTCAAATGCTGTTTATATCTTTGAATATAAAAGTGCGGGCTATTTAATCGATTCAGCGTTATTTTTTCTATAAATAAATTTAATATCAAACGAATCGGGTCGAATTAATTTTTCAAAAATTTCGCAAAAATAGTACAAAGAGGGGGGTCTTCTTACTTTTGGCATTTTTAAGAAAACTCAAAAATCTCTCAAATGCTGTTTATATCTTTGAATATAAAATTGCGGGCTATTTAAGTCGATTCAGCGTTATTTTTTCTATAAAAAAACTTATTTTCAAACGAATCGGCTCAAATTAATTTTTCAAAAATTTCCGAAAATAGTACAAAAAGGGGGGTCTTCTTACTTTTGGCATTTTTAAGAAAACTCAAAAATCTCTCAAATGCTGTTTATATCTTTGAATATAAAAGTGCGGGCTATTGAAGTCGATTCAGCGTTATTTTTTCTATAAATAAACATAATATCAAACGAATCGGGTCGAATTATTTTTTCAAAAATTTCGTGAAAATAGTACAAAGAGGGGGGTCTTCTTACTTTTGGCATTTTTAAGAAAACTCAAAAATCTCTCAAATGCTGTTTATCTTTGAATATAAAAGTGCGGGTTGTTGAAGTCGTTTCAACGTTATTTTTTCTATAAATAAACTTAATATCAAACGAATCGGGTCGAATTAATTTTTCAAAAATTTCCGAAAATAGTACAAAGAGGATGGTCTTCTTACTTTTAGCATTTTTAAGAAAACTCAAAAATCTCTCAAATGCTGTTTATAACTTTGAATATAAAAGTGCGGGCTATTGAAGTCGATTCAGCGTTATTTTTTCTATAAATAAACTTAATATCAAACGAATCGGGTCGAATTAATTTTTCAAAAATTTCCGAAAATAGTACAAAGAAGGGGCTCTTCTTACTTTTGGCATTTTTCAGAAAACTCAAAAATCTCTCAAATGCTGTTTATATCTTTGAATATAAAAGTGCGGGTTATTTAAGTCGATTCAGCGTTATTTTTTCTATAAATAAACTTAATATCAAACGAATCGGGTCGAATTAATTTTTTAAAAATTTCCGAAAATAGTACAATGAGGGGGGTCTTCTTACTTTTGGCATTTTTAAGAAAACTCAAAAATCTCTCAAATGCTGTTTATATCTTTGAATATAAAAGTGCGGGCTATTTAAGTCGATTCAGCGTTATTTTTTCTATAAATAAACTTAATATCAAACGAATCGGGTCGAATTAATTTTTCAAGAATTTCCGAAAATAGTACAAAGAAGGGGCTCTTCTTACTTTTAACATTTTTCAGAAAACTCAAAAATCTCTCAAATGCTGTTTATATCTTTGAATATAAAAGTGCGGGTTATTTAAGTCGATTCAGCGTTATTTTTTCTATAAATAAACTTAATATCAAACGAATCGGGTCGAATTAATTTTTTAAAAATTTCCGAAAATAGTACAATGAGGGGGGTCTTCTTACTTTTGGCATTTTTAAAAAAACTCAAAAATCTCTCAAATGCTGTTTTTTATCCTTGAATATAAAAGTGCGGGTTGTTGAAGTCGATTCAGCGTTATTTTTTCTATAAATAAACTTAATATCAAACTAATCGGGTCGAATTAATTTTTCAAAAATTTCCGAAAATAGTACAAAGAGGGGGGTCTTCTTACTTTTGGCATTTTTAAGAAAACTCAAAAATCTCTCAAATGCAGTTTATATCTTTGAATATAAAAGTGCGGGTTGTTGAAGTCGATTCAGCGTTATTTTTTCTATAAATAACCTTAATATCAAACGAATCGGGTCGAATTAATTTTTCAAAAATTTCCGAAAATAGTACAAAGAGGGGGGTCTTCTTAATTTTGGCATTTTTAAGAAAACTCAAAAATCTCTCAAATGCTGTTTATATCTTTGAATATAAAAGTGCGGGCTATTGAAGTCGATTCAGCGTTATTTTTTCTATAAATAAACTTAATAATAAACGAATCGGGTCGATTAAATTTTTCAAAAATTTCCGAAAATAGTACAAAGAGGGGGGTCTTTTTACTTTTGGCATTTTTAAGAAAACTCAAAAATCTCTCAAATGCTGTTTATATCTTTGAATGTAAAAGTGCGGGCTATTTAAATCGATTCAGCGTTATTTTTTCTATAAATAAACTTAATATCAAACGAAAATAGTACAAAGAGGGGGGTCTTCATACTTTTGGCGTTTTTAAGAAAACTCAAAAATCTCTCGAATGCTGTTTTTTATCCTTGAATATAAAAGTGCGGGTTGTTGAAGTCGATTCAGCGTTATTTTTTCTATAAATAAACTTAATATCAAACGAATCGAGTCGAATTAATTTTTTAAAAATTTCCGAAAATAGTACAAAGAGGGGGGTCTTCTTACTTTTGGCATTTTTAAGAAAACTCAAAAATTTCTCAAATGCAGTTTATATCTTTGAATATAAAAGTGCGGGTTGTTGAAGTCGATTCAGCGTTATTTTTTCTATAAATAAACTTAATATCAAACGAATCGGGTCGAATTAATTTTTCAAAAATTTCCGAAAATAGTACAAAGAGGGGGGTCTTCTTACTTTTGGCATTTTTAAGAAAACTCAAAAATCTCTCAAATGCTGTTTATATCTTTGATTATAAAAGTGCGGGCTATTTAAGTCGATTCAGCGTTATTTTTTCTATAAATAAACTTAATATCAAACGAATCGGGTCGAATTAATTTTTCAAAAATTTCCGAAAATAGTACAAAGAGGAAGGGTCTTCTTACTTTTGGCATTTTTAAGAAAACTCAAAAATCTCTCAAATGCTGTTTATATCTTTGAATATAAAAGTGCGGGCTATTTAAGTCGATTCAGCGTTATTTTTTCTATAAATAAACTTAATATCAAACGAATCGGGTCGAATTATTTTTCAAAAATTTCCGAAAATAGTACAAACAGGGGGGTCTTCTTAATTTTGGCATTTTTAAGAAAACTCAAAAATCTCTCAAATGCTGTTTATATCTTTGAATATAAAAGTGCGGGCTATTGAAGTCGATTCAGCGTTATTTTTTCTATAAATAAACTTAATAATAAACGAATCGGGTCGAATAAATTTTTCAAAAATTTCGCAAAAATAGTACAAAGAGGGGGGTCTTCTTACTTTTGGCATTTTTAAGAAAACTCAAAAATCTCTCAAATGCTGTTTATATCTTTGAATATAAAAGTGCGGGCT